>CM036591.1:12067500-14567500 GCA_020745705.1 Hemiprocne comata | reverse complement strand
AACCATGAAAGAGTCTGCCTTTAGAACAATAGAAACAGCTAACATTTTTTGAAAATATTAGGATGAAGACATTGTGTTAAAGATTTTTTTTTTCCTGAAAGCAGTATAAGTAACTACAAGCAAAAAAATAACAAAGAAGGGAAGAAAGAAATAAGTGTTTTAGACAATGCAACCCACAGAGAGGAAAATTAACCTATTACAGGATTTCCTTTCAAAACTTCTGCATACTGCGAGGTCTGCATAATAAGCTGTGCTTGGACGTATGTTCACCATTGAGTCTTCACAAAAGATGATCTCATTTTCTGCCAAACAGAAGAGGACTGTGCAAATATACAAATTTAACTTCTAATAAAGAAGGACACTGCTAGGTTCTTAACTGCCTCTGCATCAATACTGTATTCACAGGCACATTTGAACTCATCAGGTTTGTGCAGTACAGCATTAATGAACACCTGAAAGGGTACCCATGCTGAGAAAACACAGCATTAAAACAACAGTTATTTAAAACACCTCTAAATAAACACATTATGACTAAAAGAATATGCAGCGATTCCACAAACTCCTGGTTCTTATACTATATGATACCCTTAGAGATTCTCATGAGATCAGCATTCTCAGAGAGCCCAATTTCCTGCTATGGTGGTGCTCAAATGACTTATTGAGGAATGAATTAAGGCAAATTCCTTATTCTTGATTACAGAACAGGATAGAAACAGACAGAACACCCACATTTTAACCATGGTGTCTCAGGAAGTCAGGTTCCATTTAAGCAGAATATGTCAATACAGGTTTATAGGGTTATGTCGAATGCACATGTTAATTGTGGAAGCCTAATTAACCTGGGTAAATACCTTGCGTGTTTGAAAACACATCCTAGCAGACATACTCAGTGGACAGCAGACACTTGGAGGAGGCAGTGCAGTTGCAGGGTACAAATGATGTAAGGATGGAGTAGGAAGCCCTGGTAAAAGAAAGGTGCTGTTTTAAAGAAAGGTTAGAACCCAATAGGGACAATGAGTTACTATTGATCATTGACGCAAAATTCTTCCACATTAGTGTTAGATTGGAGTTATCAGGTTATCAGGAACATGAACAGATGAAGTTATCATTTCACACAGTGGTAGGTGAAGTGGCCAAAAAAGATCCATGACTAGAGAAACAGAGAGACCTCTGTCACCTTTGAATAGAGACAGTAACCATCATAATGACTTAAAATTCAAATTTTAGAAAATAGAAATGCACAATTGCTAGAGCTGGTAGGCAAGGTACCTAACATGGAGACAGTTGCTTTAGATTTAAGCAGCACTCAATGAAAACACTGCTTTTGAGAAGCTATTCTGCAACACTGGCCACATGACACTGAAATTCAACGCACTGAAGTGTAGAGCTGCACACACAAGGAAAAAAACTATTCCTTTAAAGCAGAGCTTCATTTCAAAAAGGGGAAATACATAAAAATTAAGACTTGCTAGATAAAAATTAAAAGTAACAACAGCATAAATTATTTTGAGCACCATAGAGAAGTTTAAAGCCATCATATTAGATATTAAAAATAAATACATGCCACTTATACTGAAAACAAATTTATTTAAAAGGAAAGAAAAAACAATCTGATGAAATGAGACTAGAGGAAGCTGTTTGAAGTAGGAAGACTTCCTCATAGAGAAGGAATCACTATTAAATGGTGATCAGTTCTGTAAATACAGAATACTAGCATAATGTAGAACTTCAAAAAATAGTAAGTAACTGATATAAGGCATTAAAACTAGTAATAGATACCTTTTTAAACACGTGATAGGAAGAAAACCTGAGAAAGTCTGCAAAACAGTCTTAAAGAAGACAAGACCATAGCTGAGATGTTAAATAATTCTTTGCATCAGAGGGTACAGTTCAGTGTATTTCAACTCTAAGCTCTTTCTTTTGGGGTAATGAGTGAGAAAAAGCATTTAAATTCAAGCACTGAATTAACATACAAAATGAACAGAAGCAATTCACTAAGCTCAGTTAATATTCTTCCACAAGGAAATTCAATATAAAATTGCTCCACTATTAGCTGCGCTGTCTACACTATCAAGGCAATTGACTTCATTACCAGAGACTCAGAAGGTGTCAAATGCAGCACCATTTTTTTAAAGGGCTTTAAGAAAGGGCTGGGTACCCACATACAAAAAAAATCCTAAATCAGTAGAAACTACTTTAAAATTTGCAATAGGCATACAGGCAGATCCTTATATAATGACTAAAAGATGTTTTATTTTTACAGAAGGAAGACAGACCTCATAAATGTATCACTAGTCTTCAAAGGAATCAATTTATATATCGATGTTGATGGTATAATTGATACTATGCACTCACACTTTTATCAAGTTTTTGCTGAAAAACACTGAAAGACAAAAAGCAAACAAACCAAGCTAATAAATGACAAAAGGGATTGTGCCTTTATGGGTTAGTAATTTATTGAAGAATAGGAAAGAAAGGTTAGGAAGAAAATTATCAGTGGACATTAGGGGGGGTTTATATTGATCTATGCTGTTTCTTGACTTCATAAATCCCATATTGAAGAAAACATGGAATACAGAAAACCAACACAACTTTATGATGGCATGACATTTGTTGGGTTGTCATAATAAAGAGTGACTGTACAAAGCTGCACAAGGATCTGATGGTACTGAATGATCAGACAGTACAATGGAAAATTAATAGTCTCAGCAACTGTGAAGTACCACAGTGCACAGACAAAATTATCATCACCACATACATTCCTGCTTACTAGCACATCAAAGCTTAAATGCATTTTCAGACACATCATGGACCCAGCAGCTTTCATTTTGGGAGGGACACCTGTACGTGTTTTTCTAGTCAGATTTTTAGATATGTCTACAAGAAATGTCAAATCTACTGCTAAATTTTGCTGATCTCTTCACCAATCCTCTGAAGGAAAAAAAGACCACAGAAACTACAAAACTAACACAACTTGTAAGCTCTTAGATAATGATGAGTATATGAGTATATGAGATTAATAATTACATAGTGTCTCAGAGCATTTAGTGAGAAAAAAAGTTGAAAAACCTCCACTTCTTTTTCTCCAGTGAAATAGATTAAGACAATTTCTTATTTGGAGCTGGTGACATTTCATAGGAAATCCTGCATTAAAAAAAACCCAAGGAATCTGATTTTATTTCTGGACTATTTATTCCTTGCCTTATTTCTCAACAACTACACTGAACAAAATACATTTGAGGAACAATAAACATTTAATTTTATTTCAAAGCTTCTCTTTGAAAAACATCACAAAAAATTTTCCTTTCGCTTCAACAAAGTGGTACCAACACAGGTCGTTTTTCAAAAAAAAAGGAAAATTTATCCATAAATTGGCTAGCCAGAACCTGGGATTGTAACTGATAAGTTATCTGGAAATCAAATACAGACTTTGCACCACAAGACCATTGGTTTCTTCCCACTCCTTCCTAGCTGATCATTCTTACAACAAACTGTAGCACATTTATGAAGCATCAGTAGCTACCTGGGGATTCACACTAATGAATAGAACAGCCTATTTTAGTTTCTCTGAACATATTCCTAACTTCAAATAGGTGTTTCTGCCTCAAATTTATCCAGAATTAAAGAATTAAGGAGAAGAACATTACTTGAATATTTTTACATGGCACTTACAAAGAAATTTTGTGTTTCACTAGTTCTGAAGGCTTTAGGATGTTAGGATGCTTCCCCATGGAGTAAGTAGTACATGGCAAACATTTTTTTATTCAGAAGTAAAATGCTTTAGTTACATGAAACACCCTAAAATGTTCAATCCTTCTATTGGATAAACCTTGCATTTGTAAATGCAAAAAAATAGAATTTATGACCATAAAATCCAAAGGGATTGAGAGATGAAAGAGTCACAGAAAAAAGAGAATGAGGATGTTTAAAACTGGGATTCAGTATTTTCATTCATATGATTCCATATACTCTCCTAGCATTTTTTATTACATTATCTTAATTTCTACAACTGTCTGACTAACACACACGCTCATCCAGCACTTCTGTAAGCAAAGTTTCCCACCACAGTCCAAGAAGCTGGAAGGGGTTGTGGCACGACCTACAGTTTGCTTAACCTGTTATGTTGATGCTATAGTGGGGTTTGCAAATAGGCACTTCAAATCCTGCAAAAGGCTAACAGCAAAATAAACAAACCCAGATGGCGTTGTTTTGACATATGTAAAACGTTGAATCTGCCATCAGAGTGATGTGAGAAATCTCTAGCTTTCCACCATTCGATTAAATAAAAATAGTCTATTTTTAATACTCAGGCAGATGCATGCACAGCTATCACCAGGGAGTTCCCTAGGGCATTTTAAACTCCCTCCAAAGATACAGAAATCCTAAAATTTAAGACATTTTAAACAACTGACATGAATCTCTAGGAAAGAATACTGGGGAAGAGAAGGGATATGCACTAAAAAAACTGGCTTTTTCCCATCACTAATTTCTCTAAGTGTGACATTGTTTCTGTTCCTGACCAAGACTAACAGCTAGCTGCTGTGCTGGGGACACCTGCCTCTTGTTCCTGCCTAAGCCTGATGGACTGAGACTGGCACCTAATCCTTTCACCACTGTTTTTTTTTGTACTGTGATCCCTATCGTACTAAAATCCCTATTCGCTAGTGAAATGTACTTGAATATTTGCACTTCTCATTTTCAGGAGTGACTGCTAGGACTTCACACTGTCAAAACCACCCCACTGCTCCCTGGGACATCCTATGTATCCTTGGTACAACCATCTGACATTTTCACTCCATAAATTCCAGGCTTTTGGTGGGCAGGCCTCCACCCAGGAACGTGGCCTGTAGCAGTGTGTGCAAATACACGCAATTATGCATCCTCTTTCTGGGAACTCATATAAGCCCTAATGTTGAAAGACCTGTAACAACTAAGATAACTGACATTACATCCTATCATTCTTTCTTTCTGATCTGGCAGAAGAATCATCTGGCCCCAGAAACAGTTAATAATACAAAATTACAAAGTGATTTGTGTCTCTAATAATGTGTTTCCTCAATACATCATAGGAAGAATGTGTTTAATTGAGTTATATAAAGGGGAAGGTTTTTTCATTTGTTTGATTTTTAGCCTTTCAATTTTTTTCTGTGTTTGCTTGTGCTTGTTAGTTTAAAATATTGGATGAAAGAAACAAGATTAAACAAGAAAAAAATTAAATAAGAAAAAAATTGATGTTGGAAAAAAAATACCAAATGTCTAGCTATTCAACCATTTATCCCAGATGATATGACAGCACACTAATAAGTATTTCACTAGAATACAAAAACTCCAAACCAGAAGGCATTCTGCCAGGAATTTCAAAGGTCGATCCCTCCCCACAAAATGCTCCCAGTCCACACCAGCAAGACAAAAGCATGACTGCAGACAGTTCTCATCCCTATTTTTATAATGGGTCACTGAACCACCGGGTCACTTGCTCAAGGTGAGGACAGGAGCCTGTAAGCAGGACGCAAAATTCACTCCTTTATCTTAAATCACAACCTACTTATTTAAATAAAAAATTAAATCAAAGCATATTTTTAAGCTTCTCCTTGAGAGGAACCAAATTCAACACTAAACATTTTGGAAGCTGAAAAAGTCTAGATAATACCTGTAATCAGGTTCCTCACCTCCAATCCAAATGGATTGGCAGCGGAGTAAGGTCCTGCAGTTTGCCTTAGATCCCAACCCCAGTGAAATCTAACAGGCAACATCTCTTTATGTCAGCCTACCAGTAGGGATCCCAGTAAATTTTAATTCATAAAATTTAATGTAATTATTAAACACAGGATTACAATAGGAGGAAAGTTTAGGAAAAAATTCTTCTTTAGTCTTCCTTTCTCCCGTATTTGCTATTTACTCTTGCCTACCACTTAGTGCACTGTTAGCAGAAATTGCTTCTAGAACAATGGTACACCACCTATTTCTGCTGAAGGTACTGATGAGGGTACTTGCAAATAATTTTGAGGTTTGCAACTCCACTGAAACCAGGGGAATACTGAAATAAATCTTAATATACACAGGGTAGAGACATCCTCAGTCTCTATGTAGGTTAGAGTCTCACCAACACCTTGGGATTTGAAGTAACATAATACCAGGAATTGAAATTTATATTCTTTGCTTTTAAGAAGAAACTATATATTGCATGAACCTTAACATGAAGCCTCAGTCAGTAGCTATCATAACTACTTCCAGCCAAAAATATCACAGTGATATCTTGTTTCTTAAATGTGCTCCTGTCAGTAACTGCCCCACTACGAACTCATCAGGACACAGTTAACGCCAACTTGGAACTATGAGCTTATTGTCCTTTTTAGGCCATTTTAACTACCTTTTAATTCCTTTATATAGTTTGCTGCATTGCCTAGATATGTAAGGAGAATAGGAGTCTCTTATCTATTTCAAGAGCTCCTAGAGGGACAGCCATTTCTTGTATAACAAACTGCACTATATTCTCCTCAATAGGAATGACAGCATAATATTGCAAAGGATCTTCAGCTTGCCCCTGATCTCAGCCTCATAAATAACCTTCTGAATGCTTGCTTGGAGGGATATGGATCTAACAGGGCCTGAAACACGACTCAGAACAAGCAAATCAAGGTACTGATACTGACTCTCAAAAGAAGAGTACAAGGAAGTTCAAAAAGCTTCATCTTTTTTTAAATGTTTTTTATTTGGTTTCTTGCTGTTTTGTTTTTTGGTGTTTTTTTTTTTTTTTCTCTTGTGTGCTTTTTTTAATTGTTGCTGGTTTGGGGTTTTTTGTGGAATGATACCTAACCTATACTGAGAAGTCAAAAACCAGCATTGAGGAGTAAAAGTCTGCCCTATTGACTATCTGCAACGTTACTTCAGGTCACTGAAAATTCTGCTCATCAGATTTTCTACTCATGTCCAACCCTACCATTAAGTGCTGGAAGTATGAAAGCCATTTCATAGGTGCTTGGAACAACCAGTGGCAAGGCTACTTATACGTCTACTATACGGAATCATGGAATTGTCAGAGTTGGAAGGCACCTCTAGAGATCATCTAGTCCAACTCCCCCACTAAATCAAGATCCCCTGAAGCATATTACTCAGGACTGTATCCAGGTGGGTCCAGAGAAGGGGACTCCACAACCTCCCTGGGCAGCCTGTTCCAGTGCTCTGTCACCCTCATAGTATAGAAGTTTGTCCTCATATTTAAATGGAACTTCCCATGTTCCAGCTTGTGCCTGTTGCCCCTCGTCCTGTCACTGGGAACTACTTAAAAGAGTCTGGCTCCATCCTCCCTGTACCCACCCTTTAGATACTTGTAGGCATTAATAAGGTCTCCCTTCAGCCTTCTATTCTGCAGGCAAAAGAATCCCAGCTCTCTCAGCCTTTCCTCATAAGGGAGATGCTCCAATCCCCCGGTCCTCTTTGTTGTCCACTGCTAGACTCTCTCTAGAAGTTCCCTGTCTCTCTTGAACTGGGGAGCTCAGAACGGGACACAGTATTCCAGATGTGGTCACACCAGGCCAGAGTAGACGGGGAGAATGACCACTCTCGACCTACTGGCCACACTCTTCCTTATGCACCCCAGGATTCCATTGGCCTTTTTGGTGGCAAGGGCACATTGCTACCTCATGGATAATTTACTATCCACAATGACTTCCAGATCCTTCTCCTCAGAACTGCTTTCCAGCAGGTCCACCCCTAACCTATATTGATGCATAGGGTTCTTCCTCCTCAGGTGCAGGACCCTACACTTGCCCTTGTTGAATCTCATTAAGTTCTTCTCTGCCCACCTCTCCAGCCTGTCCATGTCACGCTGGATGGCAGCACAGCCCTCTGGAGTGTCAGCCACGCCCCCCAGTTTGGAATCATCAGCGAACTTGCTGAGGATACACTCTGTCCCTACATCCAGGTCATTGATTAATATGTTGAACAAGGCTGGACAGAGTACTGACCCCTGGGGGGACACCACTAGTTACAGGCCTCCAATTTGACCCTGCTCCATTAATTACAACCCTCTGAGTTCTGTCACTCAGCCAGCTCTCAATCCACCTTGCTATCTACTCATCTAGCCCACACTTCCTGAGTTTCCTAATGGGGATGTTATGGGAGACAGTGTCAAAAGCCTTTCTGAAGTCAAGGCAAATGACATCTGCTGCTCTCCCCTCATCCAGCCAACCACTTGTGTCATCATGGAAGGCTAGCAGATTAGCAAGTATGATTTACCCTTGGTAAATCCTTGTTGGCCACTCCCAATAATTTCCTGTTCTTCAACATGTTTAGAGATGACATCCAGAACGAGTCGCTCCATCATCTTCCCAGGGACAAAGGTGAGACTAACCAGATTGTAGTTCCCTAGGTCCTCCTTTTCGCCCTTTTTGAAGACTGGAGTGATATTGGTCTTCCTCCAGTCCTCAGACAGCTCTCCTGTTCTTCATGACCTTGCAAAGATGATGGAGAGTGGCCCAGCAATAACATCTGCCAGCTCTCTCAGCACTCATGGGTGCATCCCATCAGGGCCCATGGAATTATGTATGTCCAGTTTGGCCAAGTGGTCTCTAACCCAGTCGTCCTCTACTGAGGAAAGTCTTCCTCTCTCTAGACCTTTCCCCTTGCCTCCAGGGTCTGGGATTCATGAAGGACAGCATTAACAGTGAAGACTGAAGCAAAGAAGGCCTTCTCTGTGTCTTCTACCACTAGAGTGTCCATCTCATTCATCAGTGGGCCTACATTTTCTCTAGTCTTCCTAGATCTTGAGATACTGAAAATACCTCTTCTTGTTGTCTTTAACTGCAATGGCCAAGTTGAGTTCTGCTCGAACCTTGGCCCTTCTAATTTTCCCCCCTGCATAGCTTCACTACATCTTGGTATTCCTCATAAGTTGCCAACCCCCTTTTCCAAAGGCTGTAAACTTTCCTTACCAATGACAGATCTTAATCATACTGACTCAATGTTCTCCATCAGCCCTCCATGAAGGCTCTGCCAGTCCTTGGCCTTCAGCGAGTTTTACTGCAGGAGGCTACTGCAACCAATATGAATTTGCAAGACAAGATGGGATGAAAAGGAGCAAAGGACTCTACTGAACAACAAGCAGTGGCAAACACACTGCAATGAATGAACAAAGGTGGCTCATCTCTCAAGGTTCCTGCTGCTCTGGATGACAACAGTCACAGACCTACACTACAACTGCTGAATATGCACATAGTATCAACTTCTGAGAACATGATTAAAGAATATAGTGCAAATTATTCTCAGCAAGACATTGTTTCATCACTGAAATTCTGCTCATTTCAGTGGGACATATTTTAATACACACTTGAAATTTGGACTGGCACTGTTAGAAACAGAAGACACTGAGTGTATGTAATCACAACTCTTGATGGTTTTTGTGTGTGTATATGCAAAATGAAAACTGGTTTCACTCACACCTAAACTCTTGTGCCTTTCATGATTCAGAACTTCATTTCTTCAGCCACAATCACTATGTTTTGGGTGCATGTGGTTGTTAAAGTAACCAGAAATTTAAGAAGTGATACTGCAGCAAAGTAACTTCCTATTAAAACAAATCACACTACAAATAATGCTCTTGGAGTCTATTCTTAGAAAAGCAGCAATACTGCTAAATTGGCTTTGGTGGTAAATGGGTGTATTAAAATGCACTCAGGTAGGCAGAGGAGATGGACAGCAAACATTTTAAAAAAATGGGACAAACTCCATAATGCCCAGAAAGGCAGACAGCTTGGATGAGTTTTTCCACAATTGCTTTCTCCTCCATTATCCCTTGAAATAGTGTACAAGAAACTGCATCAAATTCATTACAGCAATATGACATTTTACACTGAACCAGAACTAAAGCACAAAGATTCTCTCTGGCTACAGCCTGACACTAAAATTTCCAAGACAGCAGTGTGCTCATCTCAACTGTCCCACAAACTTCCTGCTTATGACCCTAGTATCTACATTTTGAAATCTGGACTATCAATTTCATGTGTTTCAGTGCTCAGTTTATCTTAAAGTAACTCTGTTTTGTCCTTAATGACTTGCCAAGTCTACACAATGCTCAGCGATGATTACAAAAACATGAATTACATTTAATATTATTACAGAGAGTCGGGAAATAATATTTCCTATCACAAGTGATCTCCACTAACAGTTCAGCCTGTGCTGTACGTGTCCTGAGTTATCCAAATGACAGGTCACTTCTCCTGCCTCTCAGGCAACTATTTATTCTTGTTAGCCATAAATTATTTGGTTGAGGCCACCTTGTGGAAGGGGCAGTAAGAAAATCATGCAGATGGAAATGCCAAGAAGAAGAAACAAGCATTACTCTCATTAGCAAAAGCTTCAGGCCACATTTGCCAAGAGTATGCTTGTATACCACCCAGTAATTTTTAAATGCAGAGCACATATCCATTCCTGGGAATAGAGAAAGTATGTTTATTTTGATAGCTACTTCTCACTGTCACCAGGATTGGTCTTTCTGATTCACAGCAACAATTTTAACTGTGGCTCTCTATCACCTCAAAGATAGAGTTTTCGTGCCTTAATGTCATGTCTGCAGAGGCAACATCTCTCTGTGGCACAAGGCACGTTCTTGCTCTCACTCGTTTTGTTCTTTAAACGGATTGAAGTCTTGTTTTCAGGCTATGTTAGGTGGGGAGGAATAAAAATTTATTTAAAATTCTGTGATCTGATTTGCTTCATCAGGTAGTATATGTAACTAAAGTAAATTTATAGTTGGACTTGATGATCTTAAAGGTTTTTGCCAACCAAAACAGTTATATGATTCTATTCTATGAAGTGCTTTTTTTCTTCAAATGCATACACAGTGATGAATGACAATTTTATTTACCTTAAACTAAGCTTCCAAATTAATGTATGTTTTTTTCTTTGTGACACAGTTCACATATCTGAAAAATCACAACAATCCATCATTCCTTTTGGATGGTGTAAAAATAAATATTTGTAAAATAAATTTTCTTGTGAAGTGTACTTCAGAATTCCCCATCAAGAAATGAATAATTATGTTTTTGGAGCTAGGTTTGAGGAGTATACAGTGAACAAAATTTAAGGCTGCATGTTGAGGAGAAAACAAAATATTTAATAGATTATCATTAATTAAAGACTATTTGGTTTCTGTGCTGAAAGGAGTGGAAGATGCTGTGCAAAAAATAGTTTGTGATCAGGTAATTGAAGCCCTTCCTACTGCATACACGTTAGGGGGTCTAATTAAGTTTGCAATGACATTTTCTATCCTTCAGGTTTCTAACTTCACAGCTTAAAAATGTCCTTTTAACATTTCTTCTTCATTTGTAATAGCTCTCTGCAACGCCCCAACAAAACATTTCTACATTAAGATGTTATATATAAATGCATCTGCTTTTGATCTTTTAAAGACTTTCTCATCCTTTATACCACAGACATAAAATGAAATATGTAGCACTTTCACGCTGCGAGGACATTCAATACCTCAGCTTTTTCCCCAGCCACTTTGAGCCTTTAGAATATTCGGTGGGATCTCCATAGTCAGCTTCACTCCAGCTTTGGAATGAGCAGCTAAAGAGCTCTCAATTACACAAGAAACAAAGTTGATGACATCTGTACCACAGATCTACAGATATGTGGGATTATCCAAGTTATTTTCCAGACTTTTATAAAACTCTCTCTTCTCTACAGAGCTTTCTGTTTTTTCTGTGAGTTTGGGCAAGCCACGCAAAAACAGGGAAATCTTCAACCCCACTTTGCTTCTTTCCTCCCTCTTTTGCAGAACCAGACAGTTTAAAGTAAAGAGCAAACATTTAAATGTAAAGTGTGCAGATGTGGGAATCCTCTAGTGTGTGAAATACTCCAACCCCAACTCTGCTTCTTCATCAGGATAAAGAGTGAAGCTTTTCTTACCAAAATTTGAAAAGCTTTCAGTCATACCAAGTTATACTCTAAGATACATGAAGATACAGACCTCAAAACAAAGGTGTCACTTAGCCTTGTGTGATGAACACCATCTCTCACTACCATACTTAAAAATCTTTCCTCTTTCCATAAGCTCTGCTGTCCTTCAGACACTCTAATAGGGAACAGGTACCAGAGCCAACAGACCCAAACACCTGCCTTTTCCTCTGCTGTGTTTGGAGGCGCTGAGGATGCCCAGTGCCAAACTGCTCTCTGTGCTACCAGAAAAATACCAAATATTATACCCAAAATCCACACCTCTTCTCCATAACCTCCATGCTTCCCCTATGATTAACAGAACCAACTGCCACAGCATAAAGTACAGGTTACATGTATATTAAGGAAAGCAATGCTTATCAATTACCTCTTCTCTGCAGTGGACAGCTTAAGCCTCCACATCTTCTTATGACTAAGATTTTTCTCCATCTAATTCTATTTGCTGTTTCACAGTGAATATCAACAATAACTCATTTAGTTTTAATGACATTAAAAGTGGAGCCTGTCCTTGAGATAGCATCCAATTTTTCTTTATGAAAGCCAACATAAATTCTATGTATGAGGTCTCTGACAGCCTGGTAATAGAGTTGTTGTTAAAGTGAGCTAAAAATACAAACCAAGAAAAAAAAAAGTATCTTTCAGAGGAATCATTAGAGAAATTGATGAGGTCTGTTTGCTTTCATTGCAATCTCTGAGGACAGATTATGTATATAAAGCATGGAGCTAACACTAAGTCTGTGACAGAAAGATACTAGTTGAACAGACCTTGACCTTTCCTTCCATCTATGCAATAAAGATTATTACAGGAGTTCTGTGAGAGCCCCTTATTATAGTCATCTCACACTTCATATGAAAGTTAGTAAATGTGTAGCAATTTTTTTTTCCCTCTAGGCAACCCTCATGGAGGGAGGGTGGAAGAAAAGAAAAAAAAAAAAAGAAAAAAGTCTGGCCCTTAAGCCCTAAATCAAAATGCATATAATTAAAGGAATCAGACTAATGTTGCCCAGGCAACTAGTTCTATTTCCTAATTTTCTGCTTGAGTTTGTAGCCTTGCTATTTATATTTGTACATAGTTGTGTATCTGAATATAATTATTAATAGATAATAACAGCCAAATGTTCCCTATTGTGGTGAGTGAATTTATCACTCATTAATAACAAAATTAACAATACAGACCTGAAGTATACACAGGGTTTGAATAGAAACAACACTGAAATCTATAGGAAGCTTTTTTAGACATGTAAAACAGGATGAGACACTGTTTCACTGATCTAGTGATATCAAACTACTTTCATACTCTCAGGAGATTTTCTTAAAACATGGCAGAGAATGGGGTGAAGGAACAGAATTGCTTTGATGAACTGAGATATGGAGAACACGAGCTAAAAACAGAGAAGACCCACCATAGTTATTGAACAGCAGGGCTGCTCCATGCAGTGTGGTGCCAGTGCCAGAGATCTGCCCACTGTTCAATAGGGGAATTGCCAGTCTATGCTTTCTCTGAAGATGATGTCCCAGTCCTAAGCAAGGACATACCTCAAGTTGATTAAATATGAACATAAAATTTCCATCCATATGTTAAGCAATGCAAACCTCCAAATGCTTCAAAATGAAAAAAATTCTGCTGAGTGGAAAGTTTTGTGGAAGAAAAATTACAAGAGAAGCACGCCCAGGCTGTGCTGAGGCAGGCTGCCTGATGTAGCAGGTTTTCATTTCTTCTGATTCCACATGCATTGCTAACACACTGACTTTGCTCAGCACATCTGTGTGTTTGAATTACACATGTATCTCAGGAATACAAGATTAACAGTATAGTTTGTCCTGCACAGCTTTAAATTAAGGTAGAAGAAAACAGGAAGAAAACTCCGCATTCATGGGACAATTTTCTTGCATCTTATTGTTCTGTCATCTCTAACTGCTCTCCTCAGGGGGAAAAAAAAAAAACCAACAAAAACCACAACAAAAACCAAACTAACAAAAAAACCCAAACCAAACAAAAAAAATCCAACCAAAGAAAAAAACAAAACCACAACATTTGTGGACTTTTAAGAAATATATTTTATAAAGAACACTAACTGCATTCTTACTTTTCCTGTTTGTGGGAGAAAAAAATTATCCTATGTCCATATTGTGCTGATGACTCAGAGTTGGGTCCTGGAGCAAATCAAAATCTTGTATTATATCAGTGATTTATCTCACCGTAGTAAATGTACCAGTCATGACTGCTAATAGACTTTTTACAAAAATCCCTACTGGAGTCTCAAAATGAAATACAGATGCTCTGTCTGAACTGCAGAATGTATGAGCCTCAGGGGCAACCCCACTGTCCTGGTCCTCTGTTTGTACCCACTGGAGGGACTTTCTGGAAGTTACTGTGTGCCCCTCCAGGCCAATGTACCCAGATTTCCAGTGGCAATAAGCATGCCAGGAAAGATGGTGGGGAGGAGGATGACATGACTTATGCTGATATTCAGGCTAGACAAGGTCAGGGTGCATGGGTGGATGTGCTTTACAGTTTCTCCAGACTGCTGCATTTAGGGTGGATGGAGAACTTTGGGAAATCTCTTTGTGTCCCTCTCAGAAAAGAATCAAATACATCAGTTTCTTTCATTATAAAGGTCTAATCTATTTTTTAAGAACACTGATGGGATTTTCCATTGCTCCCTGAACAAAAAGTCAAGAGGAAACAGAATTAGGCTTCGTACATCCATCCAGCTAAACTGTGAGTAGACATGGAGTGGTAACTGCTGAGCAAAATTCTCCATTAAAAAACATTGAGTTGTCTTCTTGTATTTGACTTCCCCTTTCTCTAAGTCTTCAGGTCAGTCTCTTCTGTTTGTGCTCCAGTTTCTCCAAGTTTGGTTCCTATCTGTTACACTGGGTAGCAAAGGTAACAGACTACTGAGCTTTAGAGTAACAACTCTTAGACGTCTGTTTAAAACAAAAGTATTTGTGTTGCTGCAAACAGTTGCTTAGAGTATAGAAAATCAGTAGGCCTGGAAATATAACACAATACTTCTGAAAAAGATAATGGTACACTGCAATGGTACACTGTTTAGGGAGGTGGGGTGGAATTAGTATTAACTCCTTTCTAAAGGCATTTGTTTCCCCTCTGTTTTGTCATGGGTATGAAAATTTGAGATTCAGCCCTGATCCTAAGCATCATTACATCTTTCTTTCCAGACCACCCAGATCACTAAAACTAGGCAAAACATTACAGCTAATGTGTGTGTTAATTCTGAGGGTATCTGACAGCCTCAGGAGGAGGAAACATCCCTCTTGGACACCTGGCAAGAATACACTATAAATCTAGAGATACAATAAACTGAGCTAAAACTGAGCAAGCAAACTGTGTGAACTCATTCTGCAGTAATCACTTACACAGAAGAATTTTAATTGGAAAGCTGGTAATTAGCCACTGGTGATGAAGAAAAGTTGAAGGTTGTGATTTTGCCCAGAAATAAAAAAAAAAAAATAAACTCCTCTCTCTTTAGAAAACTGCAGGACATGTCAAAACTTAAAAAAAATTAAATTTATACATTTATATAAACTATCACAAATGAAAGATAAGAAAAGACATATTTTTGCACTACTGGTAAAGCTTGCAATGTTAATTTTCTAAAGTGAGTGAGAAGGAATTATTTGGAATTCTGGATTCATAATTTACTAATAGCACTGCAGGGCTACATGTTGAAAATTGATGACAAGGTATATTCATCAATATGGTAATGCATTTAAAAGGCTGCATGCAACTTAGGTTCCTCCCAGTTAGGTAGCCCTTACATTTTGTCAGCTTAACAAACTTTTTTCTTCCTCTTTTAGTTTTAAATTAAAAAAAAAAAAAGAAAAAGCCTAATCTGCAATGTTAGCAGCTCAAAACCATGAACCTTAGTAAACAACCATATTATCCTTTTTAAAAAAAATTAGAGATTTTTCTTTCTGATCAAAAGATAGAGTAAAAGTTAATATCACTATATAATAGACTTTTAAAGATGTTATATGCATCCATGTGCACAATAGGATCCTTTGGGGCCCTGTATTCTCATCAGCCCATAATGCATTGTCTGGAACACAACTCTCTTCTTCCTCCAAGTCCTACCTCTTTGGCCCTGCTTTTGACTCTTTGGCCAGGGCACTTGTCAGCACCTGTCTGAAATTCAAGGTGTGTCTCACTCCTGTACAGAGTTTTGATGCTAAGAGTAGTTTAAAAATTGGACAACATCTGTGCTAGTTCATAATAGTGACTAAGTCATCAGGGGGCAGAATTGATTTTGGAGGGAGTAAAAACCAATTACCAAGGCTTGAAGAAAGCAAATTCAGATTAAACTACAACAAACTAGCACATGAATAGCTTTATTCTGTATGTACTTCCAAAGAGTTCTCTAGAGTTTTGCTTGCCAAATAGCAGGTCCACAAGAGCCTCAATATCACTTGAAAAGTGCAGCACACAAGGACTAATGAACCCTGGAAATGACCCTTGGGATCACAGAATTAATCCCAAAGTCCAGAACAAAAGACACAATAGAAGCTTTACTTACAGCTTTCTTTTTGAGAGCAGAAGTGGACCAGAATTTTCAGTTGCATCCTCAACAGTGGAAAACAAAAAAACTCTCTACATACACTATGTCCTCTAGCAAAATCAGGATACAGTGAACTGTAGTTCAGAGAACCAAGCTTGATTAAATTGGCAGTTTTTTTTCTTGTTTTTTATTCCTGAAAACTTGATTTCATGCTGTTTCTTAAAACACTGCCACCAAAGTATTGCCTTTGTTACTTACCAGAGTAAGTAGCAAGGGATATTTCTTTTTTGTCTGCAATACATTAATGTTTAGTAGCTAAGTGGCAACAAAACCCATGCTCTAAAACTTAATAAAAACACTACAAAACAAATAATTTTATGGAAACTACATCTAGCAAAAAATTCAAGAAAGACTAAGTAATGGAAACAGCAAAGCTCCAATGAAGGATAAAAAAAAGGAAAAAAAAAGTAAAAGATGAAAAGAGGAAGGAGTTCTAGAGATTGAGCTCTGGCAGTCTCTATAAGCAGGGAAGATGACTCATTGGTCTAAATAAACACCAAAATGTGCCGATTTCCATCTAAAGCAAACGCCTTAATTGGCATAGCCTGCACTGTGCCCCCTCCCCATTTTAACACTTGAAATTTTTCTGTCTTTTATTTTCAAATATAGCTTAGCTTTTTATCAAATGAGCAGCCTTAGGTGTTGGTGCCTTGCCTCACAATATTCTCATCCTTCTTAAAAAAAAAATTATTAGAACTATTTTTTTTTTTACAGATCTGTTACCTTCCCGTTCCACCTGCTACCTCACCCATATGCAAGTTGAGGGGATTTTATGCTTTGCTTTTTATGCTCAGGTGCTTTGCTCAGTGTCACTGACCATCTCACACCTCAGTATGCCACAGAGGCCCAAGAAATCAGTGTCTTCAGTAGATTTTTTTTAAATATAAGGTCATGCGTACAACACTGAAATAGTCCCAAAATACAAAGTGATTAAGCAGCCTTTGCTTGTCTTTTGTTTCTGAATGTCAGCTCTGCTAATCTGTAAACTCATGCAACCAAGCTCAGACCCCTAACATGCTCACTTCTACCTCTTCCTGGGAGGTGCAAGGGAATGAGTAGTCAGTCACAAGTGGTATCTTATATTTGAGATAAAAACAAAGAAGAAAAGAAATTTTATTTTTTTTTTCTTCCCTTACTCATACTTTTAAAATGCTCTGGTCTGCCATCCAGAAAGGAGGTGCCTCTAGAACCCAGCAGAGAAAAAGGCCCACAGACAGTTTGGTGTGATCTGAGTGCAAAACAACTTGCACAAGGTAACACTAAAGTTCTGGAGTGAGCTCTGGAAACCAAGACACTGAAGGACACAGCTGCAGCTCCCACAGCGAGGAGACTGACAGAGGAAACCGTTTATGCTACTTAGTAAAACGTCGATGCATTTGCTTAGACAACAAGTGACTGAGTGGGTTTAACAAGCAGGATAATAGCTCAGGATGTCATTTTGATCTGAATACATAATTAAAGGAGATCAAGAAAAGGCTCAGGTTTAGAAATGGCCTTGAATATCTGCAGCCTAATTAAGACTGATTTTGCCAATCACTCCTCAAGAACATGAGTCTTCTGTTTGCACTTGCTGTCCAGTAAAACATGTCAGCAGCCTAGATATTAGCATAGCTTCTACAGGCACTTCCCACATAGAAAATATGGTGGGTTCAGACCTGGCCTACGATGGCTTACAGACAAATCCTACAGGTTGCTATCTTTTAGATTACTCCTGACAAGTGCAATCAATACGGCTTATTAGCCTGAGGCTCAGAAGGGCTGTAGCTATTTTATTTGTCTTAGCCTGTATGCATAATATGATAGGGCAGTGAGGAGGCACAGATGAAGCAATTTGTTATTTATGACAATATCAATCAACGCAGCCTCTTATTAAATGAATTAAGGAGCACTGCAATAACTTGCTTTCCTGCTGCAACTTTGGTTTTTAAAAATTGCACAGAATAGTGATATTGATCTGCCTAAGTCTGCTGCCATTTCATTACAATTTCTTCATGATGGAACGGAGTCCCTACTGCTACTGTCCCAAAATTTATGTAACCATAAAACTAGATTCATCTAAAGACTTGCAAAATTAGTTGAGCAGATTTAAGCCTTTAAAGTTCAAAACTGTGATTCTAAACCTCTCAGCAAAGCATCTGGTTGACTCAGGAGTTTCCTAAACTCTGACCATTTGACATAAAGGTTACTCAGTTTCCTACAGCTTTGTTCCTCTCAATGCCCAGACTTGCAAGACCAAGCAGTCAGATATTTTACCGCTGCCTAATGTTGGACCTACTGAAGGTGGACCTACTAAATGCTCAGTGTTCTCCAATGCTAGCAGTGCCCTTAGTGCCATTACAAATAGAAGTGGCCAGAAGAATGTGACATAACAAGAAATGGGTACCTTGCAAATGAAACACCTGTGCTCATTTGGAAGTGAAGGACCTGTGTTCAGCTCTGCATCTCATTTGAAGGAAGCCTCACTATGGAGCCATCATTTCTCCCATTGTTTGCCACTACTAAAAGAGCCATTTCATTCTGGCTCACTGAGACAGAAGACCAGAAAAACAACAGCGAACCTGAATGTATCTTTGGGGCAAAGCCACTCACCTTACCATGGGAAAACCTCAGGAGATGAAGCATTTGGTGTCGATCAGGTATGCTTTCATCCCTGAAGGAGGCCAAGGCATACCAAGACCTAGGAGAATGGCCCAAGTTGACAGGAAGTATATGGCTGCATAGAGATGAAAAATCTGCATGATTTGAGGGATAGGAATGCTGGCGTTTCATTCAGCCTTTAGCCAGCTATAAAGCACAGGGGAAAACCTCAGCCTGTTTGTCAAATCTAAGTACAAGGGAACCCTTTTATATAACCACGTGCTTCATAAGCTAGCAGGTGTAATTGGGCCAGGAAGGTAGTGATTAACATATGATAAAGAAACTTGACTAATTAGGGGATTTAAGACAAATTGATAAGAGACAGGGCTGCTGGTCATGTAGGGCTGACTGCACTGCTACTTAATCTATGGAGTTGTGAAGTTTTATCACTGTGCCTGCTGCTGCCCCAACAAAGAAACCCTCTGAGGCCATTTGATGCTGCATTAAAGTTTTGTGCCTGAGTGTATAAGGGTCCCTAAAAGGCAGCAAGAGGTTTCTAGTTACTTTGTAATGTTATACAAAAAAGGAGCAAAATCAGTGTACAACTTCATTTGCAATTGTGTGGTATTATCCAAGAATTTGGTTATGTACCTGGACATCCACCAGTTACACTTTATCATGCGTTTCTTTTCACACCTCAAAACCAAAGGCATTTTCAGTTTGGGAGGGGTCTTTTTTGAGAAGGGTGGAGAGGCTCTGAAAAATACCTTCTGGCTGCTACAAAACTATCAAAAACACAGTACAGGATAAAATGGTCTTATAATTAGCAAGGGCTTTGGAAGCCATGAAATTGGCAAGTTTTCCTTGAATGACAATATTGGTTCGGGGACCACCAGGAAAAGGTTTTGGTTGGCATAGAACCCAACATGAAACCTGCAGCCCCCCAAATTCAGTCCAATTTGATCACTGAGCATCCAGCTTTTATGCAGATAAAATGCAGAAAAGAGGTACTCTGAAGTGTGAATAGGCTTATTTTTAGATAGCCACTGAAAGCATCTCCAAAGAGGAAATGTAGATTCTTTTGTGTGAGGGTTTGTTTTGTTGTTGTTTGTTTGCTGCTTTTTTTAAACCTAGAAGAATAAAAAACCATTACACTTGATACTAAGGATTCTGTTAGTAAAGATTTGGTATATACAGCTAGAGGAAATTTGCTTCCTTCCACTTCCCTTTTACAACCAACTGTACAAAATAAGAGTCTGGACTAAGTCCAAGGGACTAAACCAATTATGATAAATAGCTAAATTTGTGAATATGCAGAATCGACTGATCATTGCATAATTACTTATACTCCCGAGGCTATGGTAAAAACATGGCAGCAGAATCATCATTATTTTCATCACAGTAATTATAAGTAATCATCGTTGCATTCTTGCAGATATGGCTGGATGAGTGCCACCTGAAACTCTGCCTTCCCTCTGCATCTCAGATTTGCTTCTCCACTGTCTTATGAATTTAATTTATTTTTACACACACACAACTGCTCTGCATGTTGTAATTAATAATTCTTCAAACCTGCCTTAAATACCCATGAATCTGTAATTTCATAAGATTATTCCTTGCAGATCACCATTTCTGTTAACCTTTATAATGATGCATGCATTACTACATGCACATATTTCTCAGGCTGAAATAACACACAGTTTACAAGGCTATAACCAAATAACGTGCATGGATTGTAAACATAGGTACCATTATAAGCCTTCAAATGCTAAGGCTAAGCACTAAAAGTTGACCTCTAGCTTAGTAGAGGCCAAAGAAGAAACAAAGTTAGGTGAAGGATAGTGGGGAGTCAAGGCCTTATTTCATTCTGCTGCAGCTTCTTTTAAAAATCAGACTTCAAATATGCATTTGCTTCTAATGACTATGGCCAGCCAGATGTAGGCAAGATGAAAGTACCTCAAGATGATCAAATAGACAACGTAACAGTTTTCTAGGAAAGAAAAAGGAAAATAAACTTCACAGCAAATGAGAAAACTAAGTAACTTTCAAGTTCAGCAACTATATAATTGTATAGCCCCTATTACACAATATGTTATATTCAGTGCCTAGTTACAGGTGTGGGATGAAGTCCTGGCACCACTGGAAATTTTATTATAGACATATTTGGAACCAACATTTCAGATTTCCTCATTTCTAAATTGTTATGCTTCATGGCTCATTCTGCAAATGTAAATGCATGAGTTAAGTGCCCATATGTTTGCCAGAACACGGGCTAAAATCCTCATTCAGATGAGTAGTTACTTGTACCTGAATAACCTCACGGATTTTAGAAAGCACTGTTCAAAGGCAGTTACTGCTTGGTTTAAGTGGAGGTAACAAAGTGGCCCTGCTAAAAAGGAGATATTGAGAACTTCCAAAACCTGAACAACTGTCTTTAGGTTGTTTTCCACTTGATTATTTGTACAAAGAAATTAAGCATCCCTCTGAAATACATAGGAACGTAAAGGCTTTCTAGGTTATAATCTTTCCTATCTTCTTCACTATAATATATAGTCTCTATACATATAATATATAAATAATATCCAATCTATAATATAATACATGATTGATAATATATTATACTCAAAGTTGGAGAAGCAAAACAAAAATAGTGTAATGTCCAATGGGATAGACAAGTTGTTAACAGAAAAAGTAAAATGAGAGAACAAAGAAAAAAAAAGGGGGGGGGGGGGGGAGAAACAGCATGTGTGTAAGTTTTAAAGACACTTTTTGCATTCCTGCAGTACACAAAGTTCCTTCTTCTTATGAGAAAATTCAGCAGCACACCCAGAAGCTGGTCACTGAGATAAGGGTACAAAAGTCCCTTGTGGCACAGCTGACTCAGGAAAGGTGGCTAGGGCTCTTCCCAGCACCCATAGGATCCTGCAGAGCACGTGGCAAGCTGAAGATAACAAGCATGAGCTCCAGGACATGTACTGGACTAGCGAAGAAGGGCATTGAAGGAAAGGGATGGACTTCCCTGCCCTCCTGGCTTTTATAGTGGATGGTAGGAAATGGGAGGGAACACAGGCCGCTTTCTGTCCTGCCCCCTGGATCCCTAGGGGTACAAAACAATGCCCTCTCTCTAGGTCCTCATATTTATACCATTAAAATAGCCTGTGCTCCCCTTAAGACATAACACAGCCAAAATTGGCCATCATCCCAGTGCCAAAATGACTTTCACCTCTTGGATTTGTGGAGATTTATTGAAGGAGATTATTTAGAATTGCCAGGCATTGCCAGCATTGCTTTATTCTTTTAAAACATTCCCTTGTGGAAGATGTACAGTTCTTTTGAGGCAGCTTTCTTAAATTAACTGGCACAAGTTTGGATGTTTTCCTGACTTTCTATGAAGACGTAGACCCTCCCGAGGCAACCATGACATGTATTTTAAAATGATAGGTCTAATTTCCAAATGGAAGCTATTGTAAATGAAATCATTATTTTTGAGAGCTGAACCTAAACAAGAAAAACTCCAAGGCAGTCAGTCTTTCCATATAAATTCTCCAAAGTCTACCAAACCTCATCTCAAGAAAGCAAGAATCCTCTCCAGAGACGATTTGTCCATTCTTACCACTGATGTGGGAATCCACATATTTAAAATAAAAAGAAGTGACTCATATTAAGTGTTCCCTGAGTACAACAGCTTGACTAGTTTTTACTAGAGCCAAATCTCATCTCTCCTCCAAGCTGTAAAGGTATATATATGGAAACTTTTATCATGCTTCCAGGAAGGCATTTCTACCCCTAGCTCATGAATACTTATTCCCTGAAGGATGAAAGTTCTTCAAGTAATACTACTTCAGAATTTACTCTCTATCTTGGTTTGCTCACACTTCATCTTTGATTACTAACTCCACAAACATAAGCTGAATTCTGCAGAACAGGTGTATGCAGCTCCCCAAAAGCGTCAGACATATATTTGAAGTTTCACAGTTAGGTTAAATTTCAAAGGAACATGGACAGGCTTATTTATTCTGCAGGTACCAATCTTTGTTCTTAATTTTTCTGTACCTCAAGAGATCTCCTAAGGATTTCTATTCTTCTCCATTACCCTAAGAAACAGCTTTGAAAATCAAAAGTACAAATGGTGTAATAACCTTCAAGACTTAATGATTATGTAAGTGTTTTTAGAACTCTCATACACTAAAACTGGAAGAAACAGAAAGAACATAAAATATACAATATACATTTGGAAAGGTGATGTATTAAAAGAGGTCCTCCATGCCATGAATAATACCTGTATTTGTTTTTAAAAATTTCATTAATCTCACTAATTATTATTTCTTAATTAGGCAACATATCTAATAAAATATGTTAAATATTTAGATTTTGTCCATATTAAGCATTAGAGAAACACTATTTCCCGAGTTGGAAGTACAGGTGCTGGTAGTTAAAAAAAAACCCTGATAAAACTTCTTAAAATGAAATGAAATGAAAACAAGTAATTTTTAAGTTCTTTCCACAAGGTAAAAAAAAAAAAAATAAAAAAATCCCTTTTTTGCCCTCTGAAGAATAAATCCATATTATGCTGGAATTATTGGGGGATTGGGATGGAGGGAAATCTACAAAAAGCATATTTCCAACATTGCAAAGATTATGTCACTACAGAATTTCTGGATTAGCACAAAGGCAAGAAAATATTACTGACCAGACAAATCTAACTGGGTGGATTTTTGTATATTAATATATAGGTTTATAATTTTTTAAATATACAACAAAGTCACCTCAGTTAAGCAGAAATAGGAGTTTCTACTTTATATGTCAGTTCAGTAGAACAAGTTTAAGAAGTAATTAGCCTCTGCATTTATCCAAGGGAGAATTGTAAGGCAGACTTTTAGCTGGTACATTTCTTTATCCTTATGGTTCTGGGATCTCTTAAGATCTCCAGCAACAGCAAAAGTCTTCCAGTCAGACCATAAAGGAGAAATGTAGCAGAACATCCACGTAACTGAAGAGACATACGGAACATGGGAACTTTGAAAACAGCTTAAGAAAATGCAACTATTGTACATCAGGGTCCTCCCTCTAAATCACTCAGGCCGTTGCATGATGCCCAATTTTGCTTCCCCACATTGCCACTGTGCAAAGATTCAGTTTTAATGTTGAAGTTTCTGTGCACACAACCCTTTTTCAAGAAAATATCTCAGAAGTGGTTTGTAGAGGCATCTTTGCAGATGATGGGTGCCTAGTAGCAGGAAATACCAAGTATATTAACTCAAAGTGGTATATAAACCTGCTAACCAAGGAGACAAAAAGAGGATAAGCAGAAGTACAAGATCCTTGGTTTCAGCTGATGCTGACCGAAGATGTAATGGAAGAGGTCTTTACTTCCATATTAGGTATTGAAGCTATGGTCATTAATTATAGCTTTCTACCTTGGTCCATCTCTCCTTCTCTGTCTCCTCGTCTCTTATTTGAGATGTCACTGCAATTCTCTCCTTTCTCCCTTCTCCTTGCAAGGTTCTCATCAGTTTACTAGCATGTCTTATCACCAAACCTGGTGTCTATATAACATCACACTCCTTTGGTTCAAAGTGTTTAATATCTTAATAATATTCTAGTGCTAGAGCGGTTTGAAGTGGTTTATAGCTTGCATTGTGTTCTTACGTGTCTTTTCCACTAGTCACAAGCAACACATTTCTACTTGTCTGATCAGGAGCTTCTCACCACAGGAATAATCCAACATTCAGAAAGGACTTAAAGCAAAATAGGTACAGCCTTACAGCAATTACTGAAGACCTGAACGTGCCAAGTCAAACCAGCAGAGTTGACAACCTAGCTATTTGTTTTAATCTAATCTAAGAGTAAATTAGTAGAACTTACACACTTTTCAGCAGCAGAACAACATGGAAGTACAGAAAGAGTACTCTGCTTACCAGTTCCCCAAAAGAATCGTGTCCTAAGACAACTAGAGCCACTCCCAGTCATTCCAAATATAACAAACAACTGCAAAGAAACTCACTAAGACCTGAGCTCTGGAAGCATATCTACAGTGCTGACTAGCAGCATTTTGTTTTGTTTTTTGTTTGTTGGGGGTTTTTTTGTACGTGTGTCTTCCCGTCTCCACGTACTTCATGAGCAAATGCCCCAAAATGTCCAATCATCCTCCCAGTAAGGACCCTGCACAAACAACTCCAAAGGATGTCAAGTGTTTTTCCTTGTCCATTTAGCCACTGATCTGGCTGCTACCAAGACGCTCAGCAGCACACAATACAAATGAGCTGTTTGTGTTAGAATCATTCAATTTGAACAAGGTTTTGAGATGATAAAAACTCCAGATCTCATTACCAACCCCAGAAGCCACTCAATCCTGTCGAGTATGACCCAGAAGGACTCTGGAAATTAGCATTGGCTTCACTTGGAAATTGTAGAGGAAAAATATTTGCATATTGTGTTATGTAAATGCTCTTTCTTAGTTGAGTATCTATAGCTGTGGAAGCAATTTGAGGAGCCAGGTAACTTCTCTCTGCAGCACTGCAGTCAATCCAACTATTATTGCTTCAGAATGGTTTTCAGCTGTGGGCGGATCAGCTTTAGTGCTTATCCCTGGGACTTTATTTGGCTAATCTTTGTAAATTGTTTGCTACGAACAAATTAATGGTGCATTTTCCTTTTGCAAAACAGCTTTACCATTTGTTCTTTGCTCTACACTGCTTTCTTATTTTAGTCCATTTGCAAATGGTCATTTGCTCACTAGAGGTGAAACTACAAATGGATTAAAGTGCTATTTGTTCCATATTTATTTATAGTTTGTAAGGGCACCTATTTATAGCTTCAAATACCATAGAAAAAAAATTGCAAACAAGAATAATGAAACTTGGTCTACTGATAAAAGGAGTTGTTGGCTAGAATGCCCCACCTGAGAGGCAATGTCCACTATTTTCCACATTAGACATCTTCATGTGCTACCACTAACATTTACTGTCTTAGTAGATGCTTGGAAGGGAAAACAATAGCTTTCTGGCTGTGACTGACAAATCCACTGGAAATAGTTAGAAGACACAATGTTTTAGGGCCAGACTTCAACAGCCAGAACTGTGCCAACCACCTTTTACACTCCAATCTGTTAGGGTCAACACTACGGAGTCATAATCTATGGTCCCTTTAGGTGACACGAAGCAATGGAAAGACAGGATTTTACAGACCTGGAATGTAGGAATCTGAAACCAAGATACATTTCCTGTGCTGAATGGTTACAGAAAAGGTATATGTCAGGCAACTTGTGAAAGAATAAGACTGGGACGTCAGTGATGATGGCACAGGCTGCAAATAACCATGAATCTTGCAGTTTCCTGGGTCAGGGTGAACTGCTGCCAAATACTAAGCATGGAGAATTACTGAGGACATTACTGATGGGTATCATGTTAGTATCAGCATTAAATTCTCTAGACTCCACCTTAATATCACTTTACAGTTAACCAACTATAAAACCACATTGTAAGGTCACAGAATTCATATAAAATTTAGTTAGCTTAAGGCTAACTCAAGTATCTCAACACTAAAGGGTAATTTGCCATCTAAGTATATCCATTTTGTTCAGGCATAAATTCATACAGAGTGCATTTAACAAAACCAGATATACTGACACTTTGAATTATCCTTCCAATGGAAGAACTGCCCTGGCAAGTATCAAGAAAGACAGATTTCCTGAGAAAATGCTCAAGAGGCCAGGTTTACAACCAGTTCAGTGGGCTAAACCAGAATAAGAAGCAAATTAGTAATATCCAAACAGCATGTCAGAATCAGGCACTCTTAAATCCAAACAGTCCTAAATACAACAAACAGATAATGGTTACCTCTTCAAATCCTGTAATAACATAGCTCTTGTAGGAAAAGCAATGAAAACCTCTGAAAAGCCTTGCTTCCCTGCAGCAAGACTGAATTGGTTCCTTCACTCCTACTTAGAAGTAGCAACTGTGTTTTCCTTCTTTGCTTCTTGAAGCAAAGGTGATGGAAAATAAAATAATCCATAGACACTTACTGCTTAACACCTATTTGCCTGGCAATAATTAGTGCACATACAGGAGATCAAATAGGTCTGAATCCTAGCACAGCAAGAAGCATTATATCAAGACAAGCAGAAACTCATTCTCTAATCCAAGCAAAAACTCATTCTCTAATCCAAGCAAACACCGTAGGACTTCACTGTTACAGGTAGAATTTTGCTTGGAGGCCGTTAGGACTAGGACCTAAAAGATGCTTTAGAATAAATTAGCACAACTATAAATCTGACAAGAAGATTAATATTCTAACTATGTTCACGATAATTAACTCCCCAAAACAGTTCCACAATCATTATCTAGGTACAGTGGAAATGGAAAAGTTTATGGCGCTCCTGTAGATTTATAAGCCAATTAAGAGTGACCCTCCTCTAGATTTCACTAAAAAAACCTCTTGTTCTGCAAAAGCTGACACACATAAGAGTTTTCCTGAGGAACGGGGATGCCAGGGATCTTTATCTCCTCTATTAAACACTTTTCCAGCTCCCCTGAGAGTTAAATATTCCTGATGCATCCTCAGCCTCCTTCCAACTCTCCAGACCCTATGAATCACCCTCACACCTCCAAGACATGGGACTAACACAGTGGCACTTCTCCATGGGAGAAGCTCTGGTCTGTATCTTGCATGACCCAGGTGTCATGGTCCAATACCAGAGATGCACTTCCTATCCTGGGATGCAGCTTTGGGATTAGGGTTCAAAGTTCCCCTTCCACCCAAAGCTATCTTCTAGTTGACAACAGAGGTGTAAGAAGCTTCACCAGCTACCAGTCAGCTCCAAACTTCTGATTAATTTGTGCAAGCATGTGCATGTGTTTGCAGAGTATGAAGTAACTCCTTGCTGACTATGAAATTTTTCCCTTTCATTGCCTTTCTTCAGAAATTCACTGTACTAATATAAGAGCCTCCTTTGCCACTGTCAGAGCAGTCTCCCTTTATCTTCAATTCCACAACTTTCCCTTCTCCTTTCAAAACTTTGTCTAAAGAATATACATCTCTTTTTTTCTCTCCTTTTGTTGTACACATCTATGCCTACTCCATCCCCTTTCCTCTGTGTCTTCCTGCATAATTGTTTTTCAGCTCTGTAAAGGTTTTTTCAATATAGACAGCATTAAAATTGCTATTTAGAATGAAATAGCATTGTATCACAGCCCACGCTTTTGTCTCAGTAATATACACAATTTGGACTGACTCAAGCTGTGGCATGTATTCAGGTAAAGTAAATTTTGAATTATTCAACACTTAAAAACACTGAAAAATCATTCACTTGTTACAAGCCATAAGATTTATGTTTTATGTCTCCCAATCAATAGCTAGTGTGTCCACACACAGCTGATTTATCCATACTGAAAATATAATTATAAGTCTAGTTTGCTCTGAACCACAGAGTCCTTTTGTAACAAGATTATTTAAATACAAATGGGGTTGGAAAATTGGTTTTAAATGGCTAATCTGTCTTGTCTTCAACTCCAGCTGCAGAATTTACTAACATCATAAACATGGGCTGAGGGAAAATGTAAGAGGTTTTCTGATTCTCCTCGCGATCTGTCTCTGCAGCTCTCATTAAGGGTGAAGTTGATGGGAGCTGTATGCACGCCGTGAGAGGAGGATAATAAGCCTTGTAATCTCTATAAAGAGAAAGGGATTTTTACTAGTGGTATGTCATAGACACTGGTGTGCAAACGTCTGTCTTAGCAGCAGCCCAATCATGAATTTATGTACCCAGGCCTCTGATGCACTAAAGGACACATATGCCATATGGGTGGACAAAACCTACACCCAGATGGCTGGAAACAAATTCCTCAGCAGCACCACTTGCAATATGGAGCATCCAATGTTTGTGAAGAAATTATTAGGAAAAGTTTCATCTGGGCAGACTTAGTCAGGGATTATGAAAAGAGCTACTGCTTTTCTGCCATCCTCACCAAAGACATACAACAAGGAAAGCCTGTGCCAGTACAGCCTCCTCCAAGAGAACATGGCGGTGCAGCCAGTTGGGAACACCCCCTCACTTTGTCTCTAAGTCATGAAGATGGGCTGGGAGGAATTGCAGTTCAAACTTGACTTGACTTGAATAGAGATTCAAGTTTTTGGTGAGTTTTAGTTTAACAGAAGTATTGAAGAAGAAATTTCAAGACCTTGTTTTCCTTTGCTGGAATGCAGACAAATTGAAACAAAGCAAAACCTCAAATTTTCAACTGAAATCAAACACTTGTCTTGAAAACAGGGTACTTCTTACCCTCTTCTTTTTAGCAATTCAGTCTATCTTCATTCAATCAAATGGTTCTCCATATTGCCTTCAGAAAACAAACAAACAAAAATCACCAGACTATCTAGGTCCCTAGAGGACCTACTGGTAAATAATTATGTACCTAATGGTACATAATTTGCCCTTTTAACAGCTGTTAATGAGTGATAGGTTGCCAGCAATGAACAAGTAGTGTGAGACAATTGGTGATATCCACACAGCAAAGCACAAACTTCCTGCTAGTTTTACTGAAGTAGAAGCTGTATCAGTGAACCTGACAGGTTCAGTGCATATCAATATTTTATATTGATATAGTAGATGTCATCTAATGATCTCCAGGCAACGATTTAGATTTTACAGCCCCACCTGAGCTATAAAGTCAGTGTTGACCAACTCTTGCTAGGAACAGAACAGCTTTCTGAATCAAAAAGCAATAAAGTAGGTAAACATCTAGTGCTTTCAGCTACACAAAAATTTAAAAAGGAAATCATAAAAAGCTCAAATGCCTGAGGGACATAGGAAGTACTAAACCCCTATCCTAAGCACAATAGAAGCCTGCAGCGGGGATGCCTTTCCCACCAACCATCTGAGATTTCTGAGGTGGTGTATTTTCTACAGTAATCTAGATTTTAAGACCTCCACACCCTGCATATGAGAGGTAACCTGGTAACTTGCCACCTTGTCCTGATGTAGGAGACTCCTACCTTGAATCTTGCTTTGACAGATGACTCCATCTTCCCCTGTCCTGTCCCTCCCCCCCCCAAAAAAAAAGAGATACAGATTCCTAAGGCAGAAACTACCATTCCTGTGACAGATTGGTACAGTGTACAATGTCACAGATTGTGACAGTGAAGGCTACCCTGGGGATCTGCTTTCCTTTCCCTGTGAAATGGTCCACTCCACTGCCCTCCCTTAAGTCAAGGGCAACAGTTCCTTCCAAGAGGTGTGTAATGCAGAACTTCCCTTACAGCTATTTAACAGTCCAGATGTTTTGCACCATGGCGTGCTTGTCCTCATTTCATCCAAGGGTCTGACTTTCATAGAAGAGCCTTCAGCATATGGCTGGACAGCATGCTTCCATTTTCCTTCTTAGAGAAAAAAAACAACAACACAACCAACCCCCCTAAGAAAAGCATTACTGCCATTAAAACAGAAACACTGCAAAAATCTTAATTTGTAATTTTACACACAGTTCTGAAAGCCTCTGGCTTTCTCTTTGTGCTCTAAATGGCTCTCAAGATCTAATTTAATTCAGTGAAACAAATTCAAAAGTGCCAGTAAAAATAATCAACTTTCTTTTTAGTTAGAATAAAAAAATTTGCACAAGGAATTCTTGATCTTCATTAATTCCATGGGCAGGCATACAAGCTCCTAGGTGTTAATGAGACTTGACAGTCAAGGTGGACTATAGAGCCTAATGAAACATCAGATGTTTTGATGCTGTGGATTATTACTATAAGATACTTCCAACAGCAAAGTTCAGCGATGCAGCCAAACAATCCCTTTAAGCCCTCTGCCTGGGGATGTGGAACAAATCATTCTTCTGGACTGGAATTACATTACTGGCTTAGATGGTCAGTGTGACTTATAGAAACTAATATGAGCAGACAAATATCCAAATCCTTCCCACAGTGTTACCTTTTCCATATCCAAATTCTATTTCAGTTTTCCTCAATTATATACAAAAATCTCTGTAGCCTATAGCAGTTTCCGTTAGAAAAGCGTACAAAGATCACCCCTCCAGAAAGCAAGCTTCCAGATCTACTGAAGCTTTAGAACTTGTGTCAGGGTCTGCTCTGAGCCACCTTCATGCCTGATCACTTATTAGAACAAGAAAGTTCAGGTTCTTCAGAAATCCTAATTCACTGTTAAATGCCTGCTGGGCTTGTTCTTATTCTTGTGCACAATATTAGGTGCCAGATCAGAAACTCACAAAATTGGATCCTCAGGGCATGAAGATTTGCTATGGTAAATTCTATGTGTTGTCAAGTTTCCCTTTAAGAAGAAAAGTTTACAAAAGAAAATAGAAGGTCAAGATTTTCCAAAAAGGAAAGGACTGAAAAGCTAGACATGTAATAAAAAATAATTTCTCTTAATATAAAATTTTAACAGGGCATATAATATTTTCAAGGAAGGAAGCACTTAATGACACCAAGTCTGTAAAAGTATCTCAGATCTGGATTTCCAAGTCCCAAAGGTGGAAGTCAAGAGCCAGATTAAATTATCACTATATTATGTTGAGAATTAAATTCCTCTGGTTTTAAACATAAAAAAAGAAAGGAAAAGAAAAAAAAAAAAAAAGAAAAAGAAAAGAAAGATGTAAGTACCTGGAGCAAAGCCAGCCTAATGTAACTTCATAAGTGACAGATGAAGCTGAACCACACTTGACAACTTTATGACTATCTTTGGGCCAAAGTTACCTTTCTAAAGGAAGAAGGGTTTCATTAGCTTTCCATAAATCAAATCATGATAAAACAAAGACAGCGGCAATGCAATGGATTTTAAAACTACAGAAGTTAACCTCCCTGTACATGCATCCCCCACTGCCTGTGACATGCTCGGGAATAAATTCAGCATCCCTCCTTCCCTCTTCCTGCTGCACCACAACCCTCCTTATTCACAGTCACTATGTTCTAGAAGTAAGCTTTTACCCAATGTTAACAAAAAAAAAAAAATTAAGACAAGTAGAAGTCTAATTGGTTACCCTTAAATGTTCCCTTTTATTTTCATGAAGAATGTGTTTCATTTACTACCACATACTGTCATGCTGCCAGGGCTACTTATCCTCAGAACTAGAAAATACAGCACAGAGAAGATGCGACCATTCATTAACAATTCACATTTTCCATATGAAAGGAACCGAAGGTGGCACTGCTACCACACACAGTCCTACCAGCAGCACCTGGCACGGCCACACATTGAACTTGTGACATAGCAAGCATCAAGTCTGCATTAAAATTTTAAAAAAAGCCTTGAGCGCTTTTAGCATATTTGCTAAATCATCCCACAACTGATGCTGCACCCCCAGCCTTCTCCAGCTGAGGAGCAATTTACCACCCAGCTCACCCAGCACGAGCTCTGTTGATCTGGCCAGCAAATTGCATAAGACACAGAGTTCATTTCCATATTTCCTTGAGGAAGTATGTAGGCGATTAGCCCCATTTACCCTGGTGTGCCTGAATCAAAGCCAACCAGGCACTGAAGCATGCAGGTCATTTTGAGTGCCCTGAGCATCCTCATAGTCTGAAAAACATTTTCATCCTGAGGGCCTAAACTTGTATTACACAGACAGTCAGTGACACAACCCATTTAGATCAAAACACCCTGTAGAGTCACGCAGGTCTGCTTTCTCACCACTACAGCAAATCCTCTGATCTGAAACCAAAGCCACTTCTCCAAATGCCAAAATGAGCCTGAACCAGAAAGACCTGGGACCAAAGGCACCTGCAGTTCAGACCTACCCAGATGGTGTCATCTTGTCTGTACTGTTTCCAGTTGCGGCCGGTGTCACTGAACATCAGCGTGTAGCTGGTTACCCAGTCCGAGCTCCCGTACCTGCCCTGGGTAGCGACTGCCACAATCTCCACTCTGTCTCCCAGATCAACCTGGAGCCACTGCTGCTCGTTTGAGTCCAGTGGGGACCAGCCACCAGCTCCTGAAAGAGATTGGATAAAGATAATTTAGATGACAATGACAGCCCAAGAAATTATACTTGAGAAAAAGCACATTAGTGTTTCAGGTCAACACAGAGGAGTCTACTTCCTGAACATACAGCTGTTTGTTAATATTTTTGTATTAGGAAATATGCTACATGGAGTGTGCTTCCTTAAGGTTTTCTTAATTAACCTAAAGTTAAAAAGGATTTTGCATTTTTAAGAAATTTTAAGGAAATCTATTATTTGTCAGCAGGACAGATGTGAGGATGGCACATCCTCAGTCAGAAAAAAAAGTTATTTATTCCCTCCTGGCATGCTTGTGCAAATCTCAAAAAGCTGATTTCTAACTTCTGATTTGCTTTGACATTTTCTTTGTTGCTATGTTTTGAAAGACATGAAAAATGTTAGTTGATTTGTGCCCTATGAAGTATTGGAAAGAATGGTTTAGTTACAGGCTGTAAATGCACTTCACAAAATATATGATAAAGCTAGAGACCATTTCAACAGCTAAAAGGACTGCTTTCACACTGGAAAGCAGCCTCTTCCTTTCACAGGATGCTTGTTAAGTGAGCAAGTATTTTATCTTAAACAAAAGAACAAACAAGATCTTCAAAAGGATAAACACAAGTTGCAAATTATCCACTTCCACGATCCTTCTTCATTCAGGAATGGAGACTTCAGAAGCCATGATCATATGGAAGCTGATAGCTTGTAACTCGTGTTTCTCCTTTAAGAGTACAGATATGTATGACCCCTTGAATTATTTTAGAGGTTAAACAGGCTCATGGTAATGCTAAGTCAACAAAACATAGAACTGCAACTGCTTGAATTTTACCACTTCACTCCCTACAATAAATGTGAGCTTATGGTTAAAAAGGCAAAACCTTCCAGACTGGAATATATCTTTTATGCTCCCTTGCTTTCTTTTACACCCTTGTATTATAGGCAATGTTTATTTTCTTTTAACTTGCTTCTACTTGCACCCATTTATTCTCTGCATACATCCAGCATTCACTTTAGCCTTACAAGTAAGAGAACAATGCAGCTCTGAAGAATGCAAAAGCCATTTAGAAAGTATCCAAAGCAGCAAATTTTCAGGCTGGCACTGCTTGTGCAACCCATTATCTTGTATGTTTTGCCATTAGTCGTGAAGTTCATAAAAGCACTTATTGTGATTACAGTGAACATAATCACATTGGGAAGGGAAAGGAGGAATATTCAGTTGTGAGTAAAGCATTCATAATTCTTCTTGTAAACTACAAGAATTATTCCAAACATGTTTCCAAAGTCAAAGCATCACTAAACTTTGTTTATAAGTAGCTGGCTGGGTCTACCTTAATATTTTAATCTTATTAACTGATCTATCTTAAAGCTGCTCCATTAATAGTTTATTGAAGTGAACAGAGCAGAATGATCAATAGATACGGCCCATATCAAAGAATTCAATTTCAGTAACTTTGCCCTTTAAAAAATTCTTGATTTTCCTGGAACACAATGGATTTCCCAACTCACATTTGAAATTTCTTTTTCTAAGAATAGGTGTTATGATTTTCATTATTTACAGTTCATAAAGCTAGAACTTGGTCCCAATCCCTGAAACAGCAGTGTGTTCATTCCATAACTAGAATTTAATATCGCCCCCACTCCTCAGGATGACTCAAGTCTTCATTCCTCTACCAGAACTCTCCAGGGAAAATAACCAGAGTGCATACTGCTTGCTAGTGCCACTTTCTTTTACCTCTTTCAATCACAACAGAAGACTTCATTGTCTTTGAATTTATTTTACCTGCCTTTAAGTAGAACACTCTCCCCTATGAGCATGCCATGAAAGATCTAATGAGAATATTGGGTATTTCATCACTCAGTTCTTCTGACTACTTCACAACTCTTTTAATGCTATACAGGTATATAGCTTAAATAAGACTATAGTACTTCCTGGTAAAAATCCTAATAATGTTTCTTCTTCTCTACTCACCCAGTTTTTAAATTTTATTTTAATTGTCATATAAAAATATTTCTGTCTAGCTTTTAAGTTAGAAAGTATTTAACTGTATTCAACTACAACAAGCTGCATATTTCTCTTACATGGAATTGTGACTAACAGTGGGAGCTAAATGAAACATTCCTTTGGATTGCAATATCCAGTACCTGAAACAGACTCTGAACACCACACTTGCTGCTTTGTTTATAGCTTTATTCCAGGAAGTGGCAGACACAGAACTTTAGTCCAGAAGTTCTGGAAGGTCTGTGGCACAAGTCGTTTCCTTCAACACTCCAAAGAGCTTATTTTAGAGGTTTTCAGTAAATACTAAAAGAAAGGTGGGAACTTTCATCTTTACTTCACTGTGCCTTCAATCCATCTTTCTACCACATAAACAGGAACAACTAGGTAGAGGAAAAATCACTTAAGACAAGTAATGTGTTTGATGAGTTTCCCACTTGAAAAAAAAAAACTAACAAAAAACCAACCACAACAACTTTGCTTTCTCTGTCAAGTCATATTCTTATGCCAAGTTTATTACCACAGGCACTTTCAAGTACTTTGTTAAACATCATCACTAGCATTTACTTTATGTAGTTTATGGTCTGTCCCATCTGCTGCTAGGAGTGGCAGAGAGGTGACATACTTTCCACAAAAGTATTTTGCTTTACTATACACCACTATTTTCCAGTTTGAGTACAGAACTCCAAGTTTGTATTTTCATATTTTCGAAGTAAAACAAATGACACTCACTGAATGGAAATTTGGGAGATCTGTGGTGAACTTGAGCTCTCAAATTGCAGATTATATGGCATCTCTGAACTGTGTATCTTTTCAGATGAGCACATTTGTCAGGAACGTCAACCTAGATGTAAGCACCACATGACATGGCAGTGACACCAGCTCAGAGCATCACCTCTCCAGAAGCTGGTCTTGCAAAAGAGATGTCGTCAGTTACAAACCATGTCTGTTTCATTCACTTTCCCTTGGGAAAACAAACACTGCATTTCCCTCTCCCAAACCTTTCACCATTACCACATCCACAGATGGACAGTAATTCTACTTATAAGTAGATTAAATTAAAGTACCTGCAACAGCAAAGCTGCATTGGCTGCATGACTGAAGCCAGAACTAAAGCTTTCCCTGTTGAGCTTCTCTCACTTCTAGTCAAGGATTAAGCAACTCCTGTTTACTTCTGTGGGTATCCCAATGCTCACCAAGTACTACTGCAAGCGTCAAAAGTCAATCTATGTTCTTTTTCCTCCAAATTTGCTGTTACACAGAACAGGGAGCAATCTGCATCTGCACATTTCTTTTATGCACATAATTTCCTTATACTGTGTCACACCCCACCCCATATGCTAATTTAGTAATTAGCAAAAAAGCACATGCAAAGTATAGCAGTTCTTTTACAGCCATTTGCTCTTCTACCCACCCATGATGTCCACCCTGGGGAATGTTTGTCAGGGCAGGCCCAGGACAAGAGACAAGAATGTAAGATGCGAAGGTTCTAAAAGGCAACAACAGCTACTAAAAACACAATGTTTAAAAGGACATCAACTCCTTTGAACAGATACAAGAATAACCCCGACACCATTCTACTGCAGTTGGACAAAAAGAAGTTGAAGAGGACCACATTCCTTTTATTATGGTGTGGCATAAACATAAAATGGACAAAATATGGCTCTTATTACACCCACTGGATCTGCACATTTGGTTTTCGGTAATCTGGAAAGTACTAATGTGTGAAGATGCCACATTGCCTCTTTCAAGAAAATGGGAGAGACAGGATGCTCAAAGTCAACATGTGCTTGGCACTTTGTATCCCCTTCAGACACGATGTGATTTCCCCGTTCTGCCCACCAGGTTCCCATGGGTGTTGGCAGGATTGCGTACATTCTAAACAGGCTACACCATCGTTCCTCACAGTTCACACGCTTCACATTTTCTGTGCATCTTTTCAGGGGACAGGTTCAACGAGGCATGGAGAAAATGTTCTAGTGGAGAAACAGTACCACAGGAATCTGATACACTGCTCTTGTTCTCCATGGCAACAAATCATAATGCTAGAAATATGAGGGGAACAAAGCTCAGATGGTTTCTCAGTCGGAGACCCATATGTCTCCAAGAAATATGATCAAATACTTTTTTCTTTTTCAGACCATTTGTACATTTTAACATAATTATTCCAAAAATTGCACTTGAGGCCAGTGTTACACAGTCAGTGTGCCTTGATGTTCCACAGGGCTGCTCAGGATGTTCATACTTATTTTCAGTTTATTAATACAAAGCAAAGGGAAGGCTTGTTTCTACCCTACAGTGACTTACAAACAGCTCAACTGACTTCATATTGTGCTACAAACTCTTGGACTTCCTGCTGCAACTAAGTGCTTCCCTGCTGCAGGATTTTACCTTAATGCCCAGATCAAATGCTTCCTGGCCATAAAACAAATTATTTTTGACATTATATATGCTTTATGTTCCCATACATAATAATTGTCTATACTAACTACTGAGGCTGAGAGCTAACAGAGAACTGAAAAAGCTCAGTTGATCCAGTCATATTGTAGCAATTTTCTTACTCTTTTTCATTATTTATTTACTATAAACAAAAAAGCTGATTAATTCCTCTCATGGGTAAGTAATGGATTTCATACCCCAGAATTATATTTATCAAAATTATACTAACTGCTTTACTCTTACCAGTACAGATTTATCAGCATTTTAATTGAACACTTTCAGCAGTTCATACAAAGATTTACTCATGGGTAGTTTGTGTATTTGGTTTATTTAATGGCACATTTTACTGCTGCAGGCCTTTTCTTTAAGCAATAGTCTTTTAGTTATTGTTATCTATTACTAAATCAGCTTGATGAACGAGAACTTTCTGTTGATGTGGGTCTGGGTCGTATTTTATAAATTCATCTTCATATGTTGCATTCATATTTACTTTAACAAATATTTATCTGGCTTTCTGCCTTGAGGCACTGCTACTTGCAACACTGTCTTCTCAATTACAAAACTAAGCCAAGTCATCAAAACACTCTAACATTATTTGAAAGCCATGGAACAGTCCTTTTTAGTAAAAATTATTTCTTGTAAAGGTATCTTGTGCTTGCATTCAAGTTCCACCCTCAGAAAGGTCCTTCAGCAACCATCTACCACTGCTTGCTCCTGCAACCCAAGATGAATTACCCATATGAATTTTGCTAACACTACAGCTGTGCATTTCTACAGAAGTCTGTACAACAAAAAGATTTAAGCAAAGCAGAAGTTAGCTTCTTGCTGCAGGAGTTTAAATATGTAAATCTTATCTAACACATCTCGAATGACCCAGCAACTCATTATTTGTGCCAGGCATCTAAGAGAGAACCACTTACTGTCTTTTTGTAGATTTATCAATGTTTGACTAAAACAGACTTTTCAGAGATGATGTTTAAGTAGGAATTCTCATTTCTTTTCTAGTAGTATACTTTCTAATACTTGATATAATGAAAATCATATGTAATGTGATAATAAAGGGCTTTCCTCTTTTTGTGGCTCTAACTTGGGAGTGAGTTGGGAGCCAACAACACAAATTTGCAATGCAGTGTCGAATGACATCCTAGATACTATACTGTCAGCTTCTCTTTTCTGATACAAAGTTTTCTCCTAATCGTTTCATCTTGTGTGTGAACTCATTATCTGGGCCTCAAACATTCCTCATTGCAAATGCTAGCAGTTTTTAAATTATTTTTCAGTATTTCTGGACAGTTGTGAAGTCATTAATTCCACTGGAATTTTAATTTCTAGTTGCTACTAGGTTTAACAGACACCTACATTTTAGAATAGAGTCTCAGGTCTAACAACCTTCAAGTTCTACAGATGCTGAGAACTCTCTTCAAAAGCAAAAAGACTATCTGAACTTCCTGCAGGACATTTCTACAAAAGAAGGGGAGAGCTTGACATTTAACAGAAGGTTTCTATAATAAAGGAAGGAATTGCTCCTAAACAGAGCTGTCACAAAAGCATAAATTAACGGCTCTATTAAACTTGGCTCTGGATGTACTGCATACAAACAGCATAAAAAGTTATTATTTGTAAGTGTGATTAAAATAACATTTGGTGCATTTCATTTTGCAGCCTTACCATCTCGTCTGTTGAGCTTTGCAAAGCTGGGACTATGAGTACTGGAGAGCTCAGAGGAACTGGTAAGGGCTGTTGAAGGTAAGGGAGATACCAACGCATCATCACAATTATCTAAAAAAACAAAAAACAAAACATACAGAGGTCACCACATGATCAACAAATATGCTAACTTGTGCTATCTCAAGGTAGTTTTTTTCTACTTAGTAGATAGAGACACGCTTGAATTAATGTGTGAGACTGAAATTTATCCTCTGCTATGACAGTCTGGTGGGATGGTAGCTGGATGGGAGCTGCTAAGACATCGAATACTTGAAAATCTTAAAAATGTTTTCCTTTCAGAGAAAGCAATTTGATTATCTACGTTCACTCTTGTTGCAAAAGCCACTGGAATAATGTAGTAATGCCCTGGCAGACTTTAGAGAACACCCCAGGTGTTGTGTTCAGTAAAGTTACAACTTTGTACTTCGGCATGGAAGTGATACACAGGGATATGCCACCTGGCCTTTTGCAACATGCAAAGGCTGTCCCACGTGTCAGAGTCCTACACTGCATCTTCCTTCATTTCTTCCCCAAGCTCTCACATACATACACAGCCAAATTAGTTTTGTTTGCTCAAATGAGTAGTCTACTGCACCTTTCCCCTCCTACTTTCACATCCTCATCTGAGGACAAATGGGCTAGGCTAACACTCAAGTTGAATTTTTGAGCCCATAATGTTTGAATAAGGATGAAATGAGGTAAAGCTTACTCTTTACAATGCTGACATATACACACTCCAACATAGTGTAGAGTTTCAGTAGAGAATATTAATAAAACACTCTTATTTTTAATTGAATCTCCCATGGAGCAAACATGGATCTAATTACTGGAAAAGCCCTGCAGGTTAGCAGGATTCTCAGGCACCACAGTCGTCTTGAATTCACAGAGCAAATATACAATTTGCAAGCATGAGGGGAAGGCAGCAGAACTGTAGGGAATACTGCATTAACGATATTTTAGGGCTACAAAAGGCAAAATGAAAGCAAAAATTATTTTATAGTTCTGATGGTAAATTTAGGACTGATCCAAAATTGGGTGATACCTTTCCCATAATGAGTCAGATTACATCAAAATACTTGTCACCTTTTTAAAGTGACTATCTAGAACAGCTCAGATATTTTTGTAATAGAAGTTCATCTCCATAAGAAAAATCAGTGTAATAAATATATTTTATAGCAGTGCATTGACTAATGGACCTCAAAAGGCAAACTTGAATATTAAATCCTTTTCAACTCCTGGGTTACCATCAGCAGAAAGGCCTGACAACATTTGCAAGTTATACAAATTAAGGACAAGTATGCCACTGATGTTTTGACCATGAGGATAGTTAGTGAACAGAACAATTTACCAAGGTCCTGTGCAGATTCTTTATCACTTACAACCTTTAAGTCTCAAAGAGAACTTCTCACTGCAATGCAGAAAGATCTGTGGAGTGCTGTAACCCTGGTATGGTGTGAGGTCAGGCCATATTTGTTCTGTCTGGACTTAAAAAAAATCCGCAAATCAAAATGAGGCTCTTAAATTCACTGTCACTTGTGACCTGAACAGTGATTTAAACAAAGATCTCAAATGCTAAGTATATTGGGGCATCAAACTCACTCAAACTTCTGTGTTTTACAAAACCCAGTGGAGGGGTCAGTAACCTCTCAACAGGAGGTTCAAGGTCTGAGCAACAGATCTATGTGACTGTTCAGCATCACTTAAAACCTGAAGTTGAAAATAACTGAACACAGATTTCCATTTAAATATTGCCTGGACTGCTGGTTCTTTCTGGTTCCCTGCAGTTCCTTCTGCACCACAAGAGAACTCAGCATGTCATCCTGTGATCCACAAGCTGGCCATGATGAGAGTTATGGTGACAATCTCTGGATTCTCACTTTTTCCTGACAGTATCAGCAGATGCCTGTGGGACACCAAGTGTCTCAGCACAGCAGCAAGTGTAAACCATTTCGGAGCAATGCATTTTTTCCTGGGATCTCTGGAGGCTCCAGCCTGGAAGGTGACAAATAGTTCTTCTAACTACCAGAGCTTTGCTTACATTTCCATGTCCTTTGCTCCCATCCCCAGACACATTCACCTGGATTGCTGCTGCTACAGTAGTACAACATCATTTTCACACCAAATTCTGGGATTCTTGTTTTTTTCCTCAACAAAAAACCCACTGCTGCCAGGGTTCCTTCCCTGGACTCATATCTATCTATAACATGTCATTTTAAGGCTTAAGGATTTAGTGTAGGATTAACAATCTGAAGATAGTTGTGAGAATACCAGGATTAGTACAATCCAACTTTGAAAAATAAGAGAGTAATGGTTGATTGACAGAGTATAAGCAGGACTTTGAATGGATACTCTGATGAGATGCAAGGTCATTCTTCTGCCTTTCTCTCAGTCAAAACTGACCTTGTAACGTTGGAGGTCGCACCTGACAGCTATACATGCTCAGGCCTACAGTGCAGGATGTGCCACAGCTTTTATATGCCAAATGAAATTTCAAAGTGCAGTGAAGTGCTTGGGGTGTACCAGTCAGCTTGTACATGCACAGCAATCCAGGTCATATGCAGAGTAGCTCTGATGCATCCCTTGGCAGAGACTACATGTACAAACTGCAGAGATTTGAGATTGAGATCTTTGTAAAACTTAGCTGAAATAGGCCATAGGGTTTAAAAAAGGTAGGATGTGCACATACAGTAAGGATTATCCCAAAGGCCCTGCTTCCAGGACAAGGCAGAATTGGGAAAAAAACACAACAAACTACAGACAAACCATGCAACACACCTCTCAAGATTACAAAACTCTAAGGATGTTATTATCATATTTCCTTTTGTGATGGGTGCAGACAAGAATGAGATTAATCACTTTGTCCTTATGCAAGGTCAGAGAAGACTCATTGTAGAGCTTAAAACAAAGCAAATGTATCCTGATTCACATTATACAATCCCACTACACACATTTCAAGGTATTTCATCTCCCTCATTGGTGTGACACAAACAGACCTTTATTCCAGGTCCTCCGAGGTTTCTAGTTTCTGACCCTACTCCTTCAGCCTTGGCACTTTGCCTGTTAGAACAAGAACTCTGCTTCTTTGAGTAAACTCCATTACATGTCCATTAAAAATGTTGTTTTTAACAAAAAAAAAACAACACACATTCACGCTACAGAATTATTTAAAATAATCTGAACACTCAAAGGAGAGAATTTACTAGCAAGTTATTTCTTTTTGTTTCCTTGCCAAAGAGAAAAAGAAACTTACCTTAATGTACCTACAAGCCATCTTCTTCATGCTAATCACATAATACAGATGTTGACTTGCATTTGAGAAATGGTGCTGACCTTGACTATACTGACTTCTAAGACAGAGGGAATTATGGATGACATTTACAGTCTCATGTGTGTTATTAGAATTATCATCAGCGATCTTACTTCTGAAATTAAAAATATTTACCTGTATCTACTAATTTTTTCTGATTTTATTCACTTTTCATTTTTAGAAAAACATTATAAAGTAACAACAAAAAAAATACCACAAACTAAAAACTCAGCAACCTATTAACTCCTTTCTTGTAGCTTTAAATGCCTTCCAGGTAAAAACAAGGAAATCCTCTCTTCCCCTTCCCCCATCTACTTTGATTTTGCTCAAAACCATTTCTTTTAAAAAACTAATATAAATGTTACCAATTCAAAAGCATCCAAGTGAGATTTAGACACTATAACTCTTGAGCTCCTTTGAAACACACCAGATAACACCAGCTTTATCTAATTGTCCATAAAATACTGAGTTTCAGAAATGGCCTTTTGCCCAAATATCTGATTAAGCTGTATGTTTTGTGAAGACCTGCAACATCTGTGACAAGTATGAAAAAATAACTGAGAAAAATATATCCAAGTACTAGAGAGACAGGATTTAATAGATTTCATAGGATTTCAAATGCTTCCAAAACACAGCTAATATATCACCAAAACTGAGTTTGCATAGAAATCAGAGATTCAGCCCAACTTTACTGATTCTTCTAGTACATATTTTATGTCAGCATTGGTAGGTGTAGCATGACCCAGTTTATAACTTTCTTTAAGCTCGAGATAACATTCAGCAGCACCAACTGATATGAATTTAGAAGATTAGTGGACACTGAAGATATTTAGAAAGCCATAAAACCCAAAAACTCATTGTCAACACACTAGTGTTTCTTTCACCCTGTCTGTCAATCACTGGAACGCAGGCAGGGTGGTTAACAGGCATGACTGAGATGTGTTAACAAACCTGTCCTGCTGCTATTTCCCTTGTCCCCTTGAAGAGTCAGTGGGACAAAACATATCGATTTCCACTTGTGAAGGCCATCCAGAAAGGTCACTAACATTTCCTTAATGAAAGCTTTGATGAAGAGGACATGATCAGTGAAAGATCACCAATCCCTGGGCTCCACAGATTTCCCATACAGTGGATTTGAACAGTTTTTAGCAGCACTGTAACCTCACTGAGACAAATATGCATGAAATCTTTGTGAAGCTCACATTACTTCTACCTGATAGTTTATCATTAGTCAGGATCTCTTTATCAGTATGATTAAATAGTACTATACTTACCCAATGATCTGATATCACTGGAAATGGAAAGTATTTGACAAGCCACTGAAAGACTGTGGTTTGTACTATTGCTACTCTATTAGTGACTGTAAGCATCATGAAGTAGTCATAAGTACTGCAAGACAGCAGCACCCAGAGTAGGAACATGGGACTAGCATGGCATCATCTCGCAGTAATAAAAGGCTTTTTAAGGGAAGGTAACTGCCTCCTGTAGATGCTTTTCTACAAGGACACAGGGCCTGGCACACCAGCAAAGAGCTCCCAGATCAGACTGTCATACATCTCTGCTGAACCAGGTACAAGTTATGCAAGGAGGGCAAGAATGTTTGTGACCAGCTGTGCAAAACATTGCCTGTTTCACAATCCCTGAGCTCATGGGTTGTTTAACAAGGACTTCGCAGAATCCCACAGACTTTTGGTTCACAGCTTGCTATTTAAATGTAGATATTTTATAGTAAACACGAAGATTATTCCAGGGTAAATGAGAGGCCTTGTAGCTTTCTCTTGGAGGCCTTGCTTGGAACTTAAAAGGTATTTAAGTGGTACTTTTGTTGCCAATATATAATTTTATTCATTATTAAAATACCAGCAAAGTTACAGATGGTGCTGAAGTTAAATCGTGTGCATCATTTTGATTGCAACTGTAAATTGTTTCCATATTGGGATTTGAAGTTGAAAAAATTCACTGGTATTTATAGGCTAGATAAAATTCCTCTTAGCATTACCGACTTAATGACATACTTTGTTTTAAAGACATAAACCATGCATTTCATACCATGCCTCTATAACAGTGACAACTGATGCCTTCCACCTAATCTGTTTTTCTCCTGCCTTCTATAGCTACAGTTCTCCTTTCTAAAGACAGGAAATAAATATTTGGATTTACTGTGGAAATTATCATTCTACCTTTACAGTCCAATGTAAAGTACTCCCACCTGGAGTACTGTATCCAATTCTGGAGCCTCCAACACAAGAAGGACATGGAGCTATTGGAGTCCAGAGGAGGGACATTAAGATGATCAGAGGGCTGATGCACCTCTCCTAAGGAAACAGGCTGAGCGCGTTGGGGTTGTTCAGCCTGGAGAAGGCTCCAGAAAGACCTTCCAGCAGCCTTCCAATACCTGAAGGGGGCACACAGGGAAGCTGGGGAGGGACTTTTTGCAAGGGCAGGTAGTGATAGGATGAGAGTTAATGTTTTTAAGCTGGAAGGGGGTAGATTTAGGTCAGACATTAGAAGGAAATTCTTCACTGTGAAGGTGGTGAGAAATTGGCACAGGTTGCCCAGATAAGCTGTGGATGCCTCATTCCTAGTGATCTTTAAGGCCCCTTCCAATGCAAATCATTCTATGATTCTGTGTGTATAGAAGAAGGAGGAGCTTCTGTGATGGGAAAAAAAAACAAAACTTAAAGAAAACCCCTGGAAAAGCAGTAACAGAGATTTGGAAGAGATTGTCAGAGATTATTTCCATATCAAGAGTTCCTACACAAAGCATCTCACCAGGACTACCACATACTATTAAGTTCTACTAACATGAATGCCTTGGTAAGTTATTCTTGGAAAGATGAAGAGGAAAAAAAACCTGTTTTTCTGTAAAGATAATTTTTTTTACCCCGTTTTCTTTTCCTTTTTCCTAGAGACTGACTATATTCACATGCACAGCTGTGAACTCCATCTGTTAGCTGAAAGCCATTGCATATTTTTTGAGATATAAGACACTAGAGAAAGTACTTAACAACACAACATTCCTTTTCCTTTCCTCGCTATCATGCAAGTAAACATCCATAGCTTAGCTAATCTTTAACTCTTCCTAAAAGACTGCAAATTACAGAAGTGCTCTTTCCTATGCCTGTAAACCTTGACAAAAAAGTATTACTCAATCAGTGCCTTTATAGAGCATACTTTTATGATCAAGTTTGCACATGTAACCTTGTCTCACAAAAAGTGGTCAAGTCTGATTTTGAATAATGCAAAGATCTCTCAAAAAAAACTCCAATTCATTAGCAGGTCTTACTTTTTTTACTGAAACAAACATGTCTGCTGTGTAACTCCTACTCACAATAGTGAAGAAGGAGTCAAATCTGAGGAACAGAGCAATCATGTTACACTTGGGCTTAAGAAGCCAAAATGCAAATTTCAAATAACCAGCCATTAAGCTCCAACAAACTAATATACATAAGCAATACTTGTTTCAACAGGGTCAAAGAAAATCAGACAAAGATAATTACCAACAAAAACTAGGTAAGGAAAAAATGGTCTTATGTTTAACAAACAAATATTCTCAGATTCCAGCTCTGTTTGCAGTCCAGGCCATTTGGGTGAGTCATAAGGTATGCCTCTACAAAATGAAGGTATCCTTCACTTTCTACTACATGCTTTTCATTAGATCACAGGCTCTTTTTAGGAATGAGCTGTTGCCAATGAACGGCAAATCCATCACAGAAATCCACTGAATAGGAGGATAGCCTGAGATCTCAGCAATTACTGAAATCATTGTTATTTCTATATGAAAAAGGAAAAAAAAAAAAGACCACATCAAAAGGATGTGGTGACTCAGCTTGCCAACATTTATATTCCAGTGAACAAACTTACAAAAGCAAATCATTGTCCAAAGCTGCTATTTATTCTCAGCAGGTGTTAACAGCAGTTGTCAGGTGCTCTTTCTACTTTCTGCTCAGAATATAATGCTTCTTGTGCTTATTTGCCTTTTCCTTCTATATTTGTGAGGTCCTGCTAATTTAAGAGTGCTCTGATCTTTGACCTTAGAGCAGAAAGCTATAAAGCTGACCCAGCAGGTGGAACAGGTTTTATATCTGAAGATTACCCTTTTGATGTGTAACACATTTTAGTCGACAGACTGCATAAATGCCTTCAATCCATGGCAGGGCAATATATCCAGAGACTGAATCTATCTCTGTACAGGAAAACTCACACAAGTGATTTTGGCAGCACAGAGCAGTTTTTACTATGTTACAAAAAATACAATCCAAGAACATAGAGGCCCTGTGGTATGGCCACACAGCATTGCAAGCATCCTTTTTTATCTTGGCCTGCATGAGACTCATTACGTGTGCGTGTCAAACAAAGTAGTTGATCTATTTCAAACATCAAGACTGTCTCAAAGTTTCAGATGTTTAGCAGCAAAAACTAACTTGATACCCTTCAAAAGCATCAGACTTTGCTACAACCATGCCCTGTTCACAAGAGGCCATCAATGAAGAAGGAGTTCAGGGCTCTGTCCATTAAACCATGGATTCCAAAAACCAGAATAGCATTTGCTTTAAAATATCAGAATACGGACAATACTAAATTTGAAGAAAAAAAATAAATAAAAACGCACTCATCAGCAAGGCTGTCAGTCTCACTGCTAGAAAAAAAACACAAGATGGGTCAGAGACAGCTGGACTGAGTTCAGAATAGGCGTTTACCAACATAAAATTAAAATGCAGAGGGGATAAGGCAGATTTTCTGCTGATGTAACTGTTAAGATTGTTCAGGAATTCATCAGTGAAGCAGTTTTTCCAAGTTGCCTAAATACATTTTTTTAAATGGGAATGTAAAATACCTGTTTCAATAAGGTTTATTGAAAAAAAAATGAGAGAAATCAAGAAAAGATTTCTGCACTACAACAGCAACAAATAGGTTACTATGCTGACTGGAACATGAAAACCAATTCAGGAAACCTAAGTGCTTCACTTGCAGGGGTTGGGGAAGCTGACCATCTCAGGTAACTAACACCATTGAGAAAAATAAATCCATTTTCTAGAACAATTTGGAAACAGAATAGCTTCAGCAATCTAAGTAGAGCCATGCCACCTTCTACCACCTGATGCTTAGCCCCATGAGACAGAAATATAGTTCTGACTACTTCTCCAAATGGGATGAGTCTTTGATACAGATTGACATCTATGCTATATTCCCCACATTGTTAATGACCTTCAAATTTCTTATGCTTGGAGCAGCAGTGCTGCAAACTTCAGTGCAGAATCTCAACACCAACTGCTTATCACCATCACACGTGTGACCCAGATACATAAGCTCAGACCCTGAAGCAAGGACTCCAATTACCTTATTCTGCCTTTGTGGAGGTGCAGTGTGTTAGTAGGAGTAGCTGAAAGAACAAAAACAAGAATCCCATTCCCATGTTGGGTTTTCTTTTGAGGAATTACACTTGTCTCCAATTTCTATGAGTACAAGGATGAATGTAAATAGGGAAGTTAAGGGACAATTAGCCCTTTATAAGTTATTCTCTCCTTCTGCTTCCTCAGCACAGTACTATGCTTCATCTAGTCTCAGTTTCTTTGCAGTGCTAGTTTCCCCCCATCTTGGAGCAAGACCCATGAGCATCTGCATCAGATACCTCCCCATTCCCATTCTCTCTCTAACCCAAGGACCACTTTGGAAGGGTAATGAGGTTGGGCAACTTCCATCATGTGAGAAACGTGATCATGTCTTGGCTCTCTCATTCTCAAACAAGACCTTTCTGATCTGGCATTCCTATGGAAAAGGGTTCATGTATACAAAGATTTGCAGACAATGCCATATCTTTGTCTGGTAGGGTTATTTTGTGCACATGTAAATTTACAGCCACTCTAAGCAAACAATTGAAGTAGCTGGAAAGGTGTGGAATGGTGATGAATTTCACAGGCGTATCCAGGTAACAATGCACAGCAATTTAAAAGCCATCAACAACCAAGAGGCTGTCACTTGAATTTTCAAATCAAGCATGGTCAAGTGAATTCAGTTTTTATTTTTCCTTTGAATCTTTGGTGAACTCGTGGATAAAACTGCTTAAAGGGAAAAAATACACAGCAAAGGGTTCACTCAATATTTTCTGTTTGGAAGAGAACCTCATCAAATCATCTAACATGTAGGATGACATACTGAAAAGCAATTATAACTCTGAAAATATCAGTGCATCCCATAAGGCTGAGAGAATGTTCAATTTGCAGGCTGTGAGCAAGGATTAACAGAGATTAAGGTAGTAGTAAGTGCCCATGTACCATTGCATTTAAATGTAATGTCATTTTAGGGGATGATAAGTAATCATTTCATGACTCAATAACCTCCAACAAAAACGCCTTATTTAGCCCCAAAACACCAATTTTTAAGACTCTTCTGTGTAAGTTAATGGTTTAGATAAGGGACTGGATTGAAAAATCAAAAATTCCCATTCTTAAGCAAGGTGAATGAAGCTTTCATATCAGTTTAAAGATGAAAATTTCTGCCAGGCATTTCTTAGGGCAGCACGTTCTCTCTTCATCAGTCACAGCAGCATTTTTAATGCCACAGGAGAAGCCTATAGATCTGTTAGATTGAACATGTTGTCAAATAAGTGAGTTTACACACAAATTTTGATTTTTCTCTTGAACTAACTACGATTATTTTGGGAATCGGTACCGAGAGCCTCATACTATAGGTTTTGCTACAGTCTTATGCTACACCAGGCTCCAAACCCATGCTCTGAACAAGATCCATGACACTAAACAATCACAGTCCTCAGCATTCACATCACTACGGTTCAGGCCCATGCTTTATCATCTCACTTCAGCATCTGTGTCATTGAATTTTCTTGTAAGTTGAAAGTATTTCCTGGCCCTCTGAGAAGCTTTATCCACCCACGGACATTATGCAAGTATACTAGAAGATGTTAGCAAATGTGGAGACAGAGAACTCTCTGCTAAGCAGTCAGAAAACTGGGGCACACCATGCAGGTGTAATGACCTTCCCCAGTGATGCCCTATCCATCACCCTCTAATACAGTCTTAGAACTGTTAGGAAAGATGAGCTTGTGGTCCAGATACTGAACTGGTAAAGATATTTTTATTTACCGGTTCAGTCAGAGACCCACTCAGGATTTGAGCCTTGCAGCGCTCAGCTTTTCAATTTAAGTATTTTCTGCCCTCATTAATTAGGACAGCAACAGTTTGAGGAAGTAATGTTTCTCACTCATGTAGAAAACAAGGGCTGCTTTAGGGTACAGAGCTTAAGCTGAGGACTGTGGGTGAATAGACAGAGCTAACCGGGACTCAGAGAAGCAACTGAAAACTGAACTTTACTTGCATGCACTGTCCTTCTCAGTCAATACTGAAGATGCTTTAGAGAACAGATATCCCAACAAAGATCCATTGTAAATGGATAATATTTCTATTATCTATTAATAATTATTTCAGCATACATGTTCCCTTCATCCACTTTGATTATGCTGTTTAATTCAGTATCCAGGAAAATCTGTATCATCCCAATAAGGTTTTTGATAATCCCAAAGGAGATTTTTTTTCCTTAGCAGAAATCCTAGAAGCCAGCTACAGTGGTGGTGTCAAGGCCACACTTGTCATACCTGGTTAGTGGCTCACTTCCCTGGGCTATTGAAAATCAGCTAGAAGTTTTACATGCCAAGATGCAGACTTGAGACAAACATATCTGCTAATTATCATGACAATTTGAACCTATCTAGTATTTCCTGCACCAAAGATTTTCAAAAGAGGCAGATCACCAGCAGCTGTCCTGGATTCAACACAGAATACAGGAGAACTAGAGGGTGGAGGAGAAAACTCCCATAACCTATGCAAATACAGTATAATAGAAAAACAAAGGACTAAGACATAACCAGAACATAGGAGGACTATTTACACAAGGGTTTAGCAAAATTTGTTCTGCAACAAGCTCACAAATGTTAACAGAATGAAGACGTAAAACACACTAAAGATTGCAGTGCAGTATTTATTTCACATGGGATTAAATAAAACCAGGCATTCTTCATTTTAAAAAACAGTGAAAATTCAAGCAACTAGAAAAAAACAAAAGAGGGGAAATTCAACAAGATGGCAACTGCAAGTTAAAGTATTGATCAATGTATCAGTTTAAAAGTCAGCACAAGTTCAGCAGCTAGCTACCTTTTCTTTTGTTTAAATAGGCCATTTTTCACCCAACAAGGAAAAAGGTTCACGTTCTATCAGTAGTCCTCCTTGTGATGAACTTTGCATGTAGAAAATAAAAAACACTTTATTAAAAAAAACCCCAAAAAACCTATGTTCTACTACCTCCTGTCAAAAACAGTACTCAAAACAGCCATCTTCACAAAGTTACCGTAAGGAGTCTTTTTAGATGCAACTGTCAGACGTGGAACAATTTGGGTAATAATTTGATAACTATATTTTCAGATGTGACACACACACAACTCACCAAGGCTCTCTAACTGCTTGTCACTGTTTAGACAGATCCTACTCCTTCCAATACTGAATGACTAGCTCAAATGCTTTCACATATGATTATGGCTCGATCCAGGCATGCTTCCTTAAAAACAAAGAAACTGTATATATTAGGGTAATAATCTTTTAAACATAGAGGAAAGCTCAGCTGTGTATTTTCTTACTCTCTTTAAACCAAATTCAGATCCTGCTTAGATTTCTGCTGGTTCACATCCCATTTTAATACACAAACTCCCACAGGTATTATCTCTTCCACAAAGCAATTAATAAAGCGTGGCTGAAACCATTAAAGGTTTATTTTATGCCCCTCTAAATCCCTTGAGATAAACAGAAATTGATGTTTATTTTGAGCCTTTTGAAATCTGAATAATTTCTGCAAAGTCCTGCAGCCCTGAGACTAAAATCTAATTACCTGCAAGTGTTTGCACACAGAAGTATACATTCAAACTCACTCCTCCATGTGGCAAGCTTTTTAAAGATCAAAGAGTTACCTCTAGCCCTGAGGCTCCTTGTTTGAAAATGTACATTAACATTTAATGGTGTGACACCAAAGCCCTGCACATTGCTTTGAAAACGTACTCCTCAATGGTGGAAGTAGCTTTCCTAGCAACTAGTGCTAATCAAAGGGACCAGGAATGTATCTTTAGAAGATACATGACCAAGGCCTCCACTCCAAGAAATGCAAAGCCCAGTTGTTTCACAAGCTGTTATTTGCAGCATCCTAGCTCAGTATATCAGCCCAATTAAAGGGTGTGAGAGATCTGTTGCTTTCCATTTTATCCTGGAGGAGTCAACAGCAAGCTCTTACTCCTTTTCCTGCCACTGAACAGAATCTCTCATGAAACTCAGAACTGCAGGTTGGGAGGGATCCCTGGAGGTCATCTTGTCCAGTCCCCCTGCTCAAACAGGGTCCCCTATGGCAGATTGCCCAGGACCATGTCAACTCCCACTGATGCTGGTAAGGCTTTCCCCTAACCTTTAGGGGCAGAGAAGCAAAGTCCACTTTGCAGGTTCATCAAATCTATCCTGTCTTGATATTCAGGAACAAAGCAGCTCTTCGGTATCCTGATGGTCTATAGCCTGGAGAAATTCTATGAAAAGCTACCTCCTGCATCTACTAAGATGCATGGAAGTGGGAAAGCTTTGGATAAATTAATTCTCCAGGACACACAAAAAAAATTATAACAACTTTTCACAAATTTTTTTTTCTATGGTAAAGCAGAGCATTGGACTAAAGAGATGATAATATGGAATTTGTCACATGTGTTTGAGGAAGGGTTAATGAGGGCAGATAATTTTCTTCTTTTAATCTGTATTTTCCCTATTTGTTTTCCTATGGGGGGGGGTGGGGAAAATCCATTCCAAATTAGCACACAACGTAATTGGTTATATTTAGGTGTTTATTTAAGTAGGTTTGTTCATCAGAAATACATCTAAAATATGGAAAGGTTTGGGAATATGCCTGAATAACAGTAGGAGGGAGAGTGTAATTTGTTTTTTAACCTCGGGGACTTTTAAAATTGTGGAGAAAAAAAAAAGAAAAATGTCAGAAAGTTAATTCTAAGGCACAATTCTGTTACACATTTTTAACTGTATGAATCCTGTGTTACCCAAAAGATGATGAGGTTGGGCCACATTATTTGAGAACATAAAAGTTATCACAATGGCTTCTGCTACTTTTCAAATTGCTCCTTTCATCAAGATTGGTAAATAAAAAGAAACACAATGGTAAAGTGGTCAAGCACCTCCCAGCAAACCCATGAAGCTCCAGAATGACCTGAGCAGTTCCTGTCACACACTCATCCCTGGAAGGTTAAGTGGATTTTGATGAAGCTATCAGCATCAACCACAGAGTTTGAGCCAATGCCAAATGAGGTCACAGGGATTTTTTTTTCCGCCCCTCCATTAGCTTCAGTTGGCTCTGAATAAAACCCAGTGGGCTGAAGTGTGCCTACTAATTGTGAAGAGATTCAGAATCCCAGCAAATCATTCTAACTACAGAGACTTGAAACCAGAACAAAGGGAAATGACATGATCCTTTGCATATCACTGTGTGAACCACTGAATTCATGCCAAAACCATGATACTGTTGTCCCAGAACTTCGAAAACCACCACAGACAATGGGAACTAGCACCTTGTACACCAGATGAATTCCTGTCCCCTCTAATTCCAGAGCAATTATTCTGCATAAACCCAAGTGACTTTTTATGTACTTGCATCAACCCCTTAAATAGCCTCTCCCTCTCTCTCTCTCCAAGGTAATCTACTTTTCACAAAAAGATTTTGAAAGTTCATGTCTATTGGTAGAAAGCAGAGATAGATTCAAAAGCCATGACACTATATATTTATGAAGAAAAAGTATCAAGTGAGAAAGGTTTATGTAGCCATATATAAAATCATTTTGCTAACCAAATTCACAGTGACAGACAAGCTATTGTCCTACAGAATTTCACATTAAGCCATTCTTTAATCACTGGTTGCCACCATGATGCTACTTAGCAGTTATCTAGTTATTAACTGGAAGATGCCCATTGCATTTTGTCATTGCCCTGGCTAATGCTTAAATATGATCAGAGTCACCTTATTTCATTTTTGTTTCTTGTCTGCTGAAGTGTTTTCAGAAGAGGGCGATGTCTCTGTCACATTCACAAATACTCTCTGCACACAGTTCTCATAGAAGGACCACACACAGTAATGTCTGTGGGCAGCACATATGAAATCATGCCAAGTCTACTTACATGAACTGAAGCAAATCCAAGCTTGTTTGTTAGACAAGTAATGTACACCAAGTCCTAACTGAAGCAGGGACCACGCAGGGCAGGAAATACATACAGCAAGAGACCACTTTGGAATAGTGCTTTATGTAACATAAAACATGCCTTCCTCTTCTCTGGCAAGTTATGTTACTTTATCTCCACATTACAAACATGGAGAATAGACAGGAGACAAAGTCACGCAGAAATCCTTTGGGATAAGCAGGAAATGAACTGCCCTCCAGAGTCCCCCAACACCGAGCAGCTCTGCTCTCATTACTCTTTCTTCTTTTTCTCATAGAAACACAAGAATAAGCCATTTGAAACCATCAAATGCACAAGTGCCAGAACTGGGGCTGAACAAAAGATAGGGAAGCTAAAGTAGAAAATTAAGAATACTGGCATTAGGACAGTTGAACAGGACAAATACAATGAAAAGAGGACAAGCCAGATGAGTTATAACCTTCCACTTTTAGAAGAGCTCAAATCTGTTAGTATAGCATTTGAATGAAGCAAAATGTAGTACTATGAGGACAGCATAGTAGAAGCTAATTTAGGTACATGTCTGGAGCTTAGGTTGATTAGGTCATTCACAGCCTGAAGCTTTCTGGCCATAACAAAGCCTATTCCAAACCATCCCTGCTGTGTCTCACTTCTGTTTATTTGACTAGTTCTCCTCAAAGTCCAGATTTGGCAGAGCCTCTGTTCCCCCTAAAGTGCATTTCATTTCCAACCATCTGCTGAAGACTCAGAGCCTCGTCTCTGAAATCTGAAAGATTTAATGACAATTAGCTTGAAAAGACTCTTCTTAATTTTATTAACAGATTTTAGAATCCAGAAAATTCACAGGGGGAAAATGTATTAAATAGCATTGCCTTTCCCCATCACTAGACCTGTCTACCAAGCAGTACATACAAGGCACATATGGGTAGCTACAAAGCACTTAGAATTCAGAGCTATGACATTAACCCTGTAAGAGTGATCACAATGCCCAACTTGTGCTATCATATAGCTTTACTGACTCAAGGAAGCCCTTGTGGAGATGCATTAAGCCACATGCAAGTCATTCAACAGAATCTTGCTATTTGGTGTCAAGTCCCCTACTCCTAGACAGCTCCCTGCCCCCTCCCCAGATATCAAATTCCATAAACATGAGAGGAAAGTATGTTCTCACGTCACTGGTCTGAGAAGTTCAAGTTGAATAAAACTTTATCTGGAAACTTTCATCGCTACACAAAAAATGTACAACATGGGACAACTTCTATACTTTTGAGTAATTTTTACTTTTGAAAAAACTCAGTAAGTTTCTTTGTTCCAAGATATCCATAACTTCATGACATTTCCATATGAGTAAAAGGCACTTTGCTTTCATGTCTTCGGAAATGCTTTTTTTTTCTTTAAATACACATTCTCACTGCCACTGCACACACTCTCTCATCTTCATAGTAACTCATGTCACTGGCAACCTTTAGAGACTTGAGTCATACTCTCAATGAAGTAAAACAAGGCAGACATGTAATTATGCCCTGAAAATAAAATATTTTGTAATCTTTAACAGCATCCCTGACATGAATTTAATTCATTCCACCTGTCAAAGCTACAGGTGGTCAGATATGTCTCAACAATGCCTGTCTACTTGAGAGTTCATGTCTGACTACTTACATTTCTTCCAAAGGAGAAATTGCTTCTTTTGGTACATGATGCAACCAAAACATTTTATTTCTTTCAATTGGAAGAGGCATCAGGTCCTTCCCTCTGCAAGCTGGTACCCAACTCCACCTTACAGACCCAGTGGAGAGGTATAGCTCTAGTCTATGGCCAGATTTATTTATGACTCAGATTCCACTATCTATTCCATACGCCCAAGCCACTAGTGCTGCATAGGACCATCCATATTGGTGCAACTCAAGTCTGCTCTCAGGAGCAGTTTCTCCATAAAAATCAAACAGGCCAGGACTCCAGAGCTAGAGTTGGAGTAGTAGCAGCACTTCTGAAAACTTGGTACACTAAACCAATCTAGAGTACTTTGGGAGGTCTGTTTACTTTCCATAACTCTGAACTATATAATCTGGAAGCCTTTCATTTCAAGGGGCTGAGGATAGAAGTCAAAAGTTACCTGTGTTCAAACAAGGGACATTTTTCAGAAACAAGGCAGAAAGTCTTTCATGCACCCACACTTCCTACAAGGTTTTTTTGCAGTGTCCCTTACCAAAAGCATAATTTCATTATTTTTGGAAGTGTAGAAGGAGGATGTTGGATTTTAGAGCTAGTGGAAAAGTAATAGCTAATAAACCAAGCAACTGCAGCGTGAAAATATGACAGGTGCAAAATTAGCTTCTGTATTTCCACGCCAGAGTGTGCTCACCCGTTCACAATTAAGCTTTTCACACCTTCTGTGGTCTAAACAGATTTCTGGCAATATTTATGCTCATAACAGCAGAAACCTCAGTAAGGAGAAGCGCCCTTTGATCACACAAGTAGAGACTAGGTCTCCAAGTCCTGCTTTTACATTCCATACTATTTTTTAACCATTAGTAAATAGTTGTGGGTTTAACTTCTGCCTTTAACTACGCAGCATTCCACAGCTCAACATATTCCCCATAAAAATATAGGTAATTTGGACAATCAGAAAAGTTTTGCAATTTTAGAACCATTTGGGTTTTTTTGAAAACTAATTAATTTCCAATCTTACATCAATCATTCTTTCCCAATACGTTCCACAATATTTTTTTTAACATTCAATCCCAGTAAACCTCATTTTTAAAAAACTCAAATATTGTTACAGCTTCCTATCAACTTGGCATGTCAAATAAGCTGTACTTACCTTTCTAAAATTGAACAGCCTGGATATTGATAAAACTCAGATCAACAACTAAGATTAAGAAGTAAAACCAGTAAACCAGAAGTATTCAACACTTGTTCTAACAAACTTGAATATATTTATTTGCATTACCTCCTGGGGGAAAAGACCTGAACATGTGTCTATTTAAATCCCATGGACAATCTAGGAACATATTCTAAACAAATATTGCTATAGGAAAATGTTTTTTGAATTTCTTATTTTAAGAACTGGAAATCTGAATTATTTTCATGCAGCTTTGCAGTGGACCTGCCGATTACATATTTCATGCAAGTAAAGATTATATTTCTCATTTCATCATATGACTCAAACAAACTACAGACTGGAATCTATTTTTAGGTCACACCTGGAATGACCTGGCACTCCACAAAATGAGGTTTGATTTTTAAATGTGTTTTTTTTTAATGAAACTTAACAAGCAGTATTATTTGCATTGCTCTTACATGTTCTCCAGGACTGTGAAATGTTTAATATTTTATCTTTTATACTTGGAGATGCTTGCTTCTGTTCCTGATGGCTCTTAGCATGCATAGCCAACAGCCTTCATTTCTTTTTGCATTAGACTACAGTTCCCACCAACTTCTGGGACCCAAAGATCATTCATATCATGTTGTCCTGAAGCTCTTTATGGTCCAGTCACACTTCAGTATGTTCTATGGTGAGAAATAAGAGCCTGCAGAGCAGGTCATACCCAAGAGCTTCTTCCACCTTCTTCCCAAAAGATCAGGGAACAGCTGGCTTCACAGTGAAAGCTTCTCAGACAAGTCAGAGCCTCCCCAAGCCAAAGAAAGTCCTGCTGCTACTGCTTCTGACTCATCCCTTCCTCTCTTTTGGAAAGCAGCAGCAGAAGCACCTTGCATGGTGCTGTAAAGAAAGGTAACTTTGTGGCCACTGGGCATCAGCTCAGTGACAGAGAACCCCATGACATAACCACTTTCAGGATCTCCAGATGTGCCTCTACAATGTGACACTGCAGTACAGTGAGAGACCTCTCCCTCTGTGACAACACGCTCCAAGCCACTGCTCATTGCTTCATCTTCTAGTCCTCTGTTGTTTCACTCCTTGGTTTTTGCTAGACTTGCCAGAAAGTGTACAGTTACATAACATCCCACCTAAGTTTGTCTTTAGGCTCTTTCTTCATGATTTTGCAGATTATTTCATTAACATGTAAAGGAAGAGAATCAAAGGCCTCTGATTTGCTGAACTAGATGCACCAAATGCTATCCCTGACTTTTTCCACCAAGGCAGGCTTCATTTAACTAACAATTCAAAAGACACAAACACAAATCCCAGAGGATTCATTTATACCTGTCGTTAGTCCTAGCAGGCTATTAGTTGTGAGGGGTATGAAAAGAAACTCCTAGTGATGCATCACAGTCTCACTCTGTATCTAATCTGTACATTTGAGGCTTGAAGGGGCTGCTACGTTATCTTGTTTTACTTTCAGCACAACTTGAGCTCTACAACTCTGCATGGTTATTCATACACCACTTTTTTTTTTTTAATGGGTTTTTTTTGGTTGTGGGGTATTTTTAGGGCTTTTTGGGTTTTTTTTTTGTTGTGGTGTTATTCAAAAAAGAAAAAACAAAACGAGTATAAGTGTTTTTTTTAAAGAGAAGAGCAAATTACAAGGAAGATACAAGAACGAATTTTTAGGGGTTTTTTCCTACTTGTGGGAGGAACTTTATTTTTATATGCAATCTTGTTCTTCATTCCTATACTTTGAATTACTGTAAATCTAACCATTATTTTCATCTCTGAACATTTGCAGGGTCAGCACTGACTATATCCAGCTCCCCAAAGGCAATTCTGAAAATGTTCCTTCCTGCACTTTTCGTGCTTAAGAACCCTAACAAAGGTGTTATTTAAAGATCCCTCCAAGCCGCTGAACGGCATTGCTATGTAAATGAAGCAAAGTAAAGCTGTGCTGATAAGGTGACAAGGAAAAAAAAAAAAAAGTCAATACAGGCTCCTGTGCATGATTCAGCCCTTTACATTTTTCATGGGAAAACCAAATGAACATCCCTATGAACCTCATTACACCTCTTTGATACAATCCGTATTGGTCAAGATCTCCAGCTGCTGACACTTCTATGTCGCATTATGGACTCTGGACTACTGCTGAGAAACAACCAGGAGAAGAGGATGTGAAGAGGCAGATCAAGTTAAAGATTTTTAATATTAAAATAAAGCTGGTATTTTATTTGGTTGCTATTTTAAAAGGGGGGGAAGGCAGAAACAACAACAAAAACACCGTGGTGCTGATGCCACATCAAGCTGAAACCACAGTAAGCTGAGTGAGTTTTCCCCTACCAAAGCCAGCAAGGTTTGTTCCTGAATGTCACAGAACCATAGAACGGTTTCAGTTGGAAGGGACCTTAAAGATCATCTAGTTCCAACCCCTCAGCATGGGTAGGGACACCTCTGACTAGACCAGGCTGCCCAAAGCCCCATCCAACCTGCCCTTGACACTCCCAATGATGGAGTCTGGTTTGCCCTTTAATTCAGTGTCATCAAATTGCAAACATCTATTCACCTGACAAAATTAGAGACTACAAACATTAAAAAAAATACTCTAGGTCATTAATCTTTTGGATTTCTTTCTTCTTAACTATTTCAAATAGAGATTTGACACTTCCTCACACTTAAAGAGCAAGATGTAGGTGAAGGTAAAAATTTTTAATTTTATTGCCTTTCATAGAGAACTGAAATTACTTTGGAGAAAAAAAGGCCAAAAAGCACAGCTCAGGAACTAATTACTAATTAGACACATCCTCCACTTCATTTTGTATCCTGCAAAATGCAACTCTCCAACATAATGTTTTCTTGCCAAGTACCTAACTTCTGGATTTTTTAACTCAAACACATACAAATGCAACCATCCACTTTCACTTTGCACAAAATCGATCATCCATCACTCCCAGCAAATTGCACAGAGCCCCAAGTGTTATGCAAGCCCTGTAAAATTGCCTATAGAAGCCATACAAGTTTCTACCTCCAATTTTCAATGAAAACAGTTTCAAGAGGTTTAACAACATCACAGCACCTATTTCTACCACTACCCTCCCCAACCAAGAGTCTTTCTGTACTTTGTAATTGGTCTGCTATTTCAGCTATTGGGTCTTACAAAGAAGTGCCACACAGAGGATTAAGCAAGAAATATTGCAAAAAATGTTCCTGGAGAAGGGAAACAAACAAAAATCTATACAGTGGTCAAGATCTTGCATGGGGTAAAGACAGAAGATAAGCCTCTGTCCCAAGAGACTCATGCCTGTACAGCTACAGCCACAATTCTCTATGTTACTGTACTACTAATAAAAAACCCTCAAGGGTAATTTTTATAGCAATATCTTCCCTTTCAACCAACATAGTGTAACACAGCTTAGCACAGGGAAGAAAAACTGGTTTTGCTTTATCACTTTCTATTTTAATGTTACACACTGAATTTAAGGATTTTTATACTACCAATAGGAAGCTATAACAATCCAAAATGAATTTTCAGAAGCAGTAACTTAACTCCATGCTCAGCCAAAGTGTGTATGGCTTTACTGCTGTTTGGGTGGGTTTCTAAGTTTTCAGACATTAATACGCTTTCCAAGTGCTTAGGGAAAAGGTAGTTTGTAGTAGAAGGTTACCTATACAAAGGGTACACCCATACAAACTGTTTTACCCAATGACCGTATGTTTTGTAGCAGAAATATTACCTAGAAGTTGGTGTGGAAGAAGTGTGAATGGAAGTGTGTGTGAAGCATCAGAAAGCAACACAAAGGAAAAGACAAAAAGCACTGATAATGAAGGATAATTCCAGGAACATTGGTTCTAGCAGGAACACAGAGGAACATCTTGCTTGTGGCACCTTCCACTCTGATGACACCAGAGCATGAAGGTTCACCAAGAAGAGGACCCTGCATCCTCCCAGTAAGGAAGTTACAGCATATCACATATACACATCTTTTCTTTTTAAAGAAAAGGCAGCCAGACCTCTTCCATATTTAAAAAGAGGAAAAAACCACCAACCAACAGATAATAGTCAGCAATCCAGATGAAGATTTACGGAAGCTGTTGTCAGCAAGGTCCTGAGGCAAAGGACCACCCTGCAAGATCTGATGACTCCCAAATACCATAAAGCACCACTCCATAAACTAGTTTGTCACCATTACCAAGAGGCACCTCTCAGACATAATGAGGAGTTGGCAGCTGGCATCCCTTATTCTCTGCACACAGTCCATTTGGATGTGCTTATCTTGGTGCTTGCAAGTATGCAGAGAATGACATCTGTGAGTGCAGAGTATGAACACTTCAACTTGCTTCAACATGTTGGAAATAAGTATGACCATCACCTTTCATGAGACTTTGACTGTTATTACACTACTTTCCTGACACGTTTAAGACTGAAAAATGCCTATTGGAAACCCTCTAAGTACTAGGAAGGGCAATCAGCTCTTTGGGGAAGAGGCAGGAGAGTCTCAAGGTCCTGTATGTTCCTGAAGCACAGGCATACGGTTAGCCCATACCTTAACAACAGATACCAGCTGAGTAAAGAAGAGGTTTCCCTCATGCAGAAATCAGTTCTGTTCCTAAAATAAACCTCAACTGGAGGCCAATAAGACTCATTTTCATGTGCTTTGTGGCCGTGTCTCAAAATTAGGCATCCCTAATTGCTACTTCACTGTGATTACCAATTCATGTAGGGATGACGCATAATACATAGTAAAACACATAGTAAAACCCTTCACCTTCATCAAATTCACCTGCATACCTTAGAAATCAGCTTTTCATAATGAAGGCTGCCTTTGCTGATCTACCTCTGCCTACCAAATATTACCTATACTTAAGAAAAAAAAGAAACCGTTTCTTTGTAGTACTGAAAGTTATCATGCATGCAGGAAATTATGTTCTCTCTGTAACTCCAGCCAGCTTAAAATTTATTTAGCACCACAAATATTTCTGCTAAAAAGTAACAGAAAGCTCAATTACTTTAAAGCTTGTTTTATCTTGAGGCAACACTGAACAAAGAGTTAAGGAGAAAAAAAAAAATAATAATGAAGCAATATAGCAGTTGACTAAGATTTGCACACTGGGGTACTTATCTTATTCCATATATTATAAATAGACAGTTTAACAGCATTTAAAAGAAAAAAAAAAACAACAACCAAAAAACAAACAAACAAAAAACCCCAACCTTTTAGGTTTAAGCTGGAATTAAATGTACTTAATCACTGTCAACACAGCACTGAACATTTCCACAGTGAACACTGAGTGGCGAAGTGGAGCTTCACACAGATAACAATAGCAATCAAAGCACACATGGACTACAAGCAGTGAGCGAGTTCACTGGAGAGCACTTTCAAGCTATTCATTGCTATAGAGAAGTAAGTAAATTTGGGAACACATTTAGAGCTATTTAAAGGTGCTATAATCAACAGCTACTGCATTTTTTTTAAATAAACAAAAAGTTCTGAAGTCCCAGAAGTGCCAGAATGAACTATGTTCATGACATGCTGTGACATGAACCTTCCATCTTTCGTGGTGGAGCTCAAGGATCACTGGCTACAGTGGGGCTCCTCACTCACCCAGCACACAAGACAAAAATCAAAGCTTGTGTAATAGTCTGTAGAGTGAATGATACAAATGGTCACCATTCTCAGGAGTTTTTCTTCAGGACCCCTTCTCTTCACTCATCTTGGAAAATATGTGGTGGGTATGGTAGAAAATAGAAGAGAAAAACAGTTTCAACCCTCACTTTGCCCAGGAGATCTTGTAGCTGATTGAAAAAGTAGCAACAGAGCTAACAGGTATTCCTACACGGGAGGGTTAAAGCTTACACAAATTTGGCTGCTGTCTGAAGACAGATCCATAGCACAAACAGGAAAAAGCACAGAGGTTTGAGAGGGCTGATCTTAATATGTCTGCTGGTCAGTAAGAGGTTTCCTCGATTCAGAGCATGCACAGGAAGTTTCTGTTCTTGCCCCTTCACGCTCCACTGACCAGCCTCTGATGCTGTCACCAGTTCACTGAACAAATCTGAAGTAACATCATATAATATTAACTTTTTCTTGCGAGTACCAATGCTAGCTGCAGCAAAATCCATGCTTTAAGGGCACAGTCCTGAAAACACTTTAAAATGTCTTCAGCACCCTGGAGCTCTTCTCATCCAACTGTTGGGCAAAGTAACACAGAGATGACTTACTCAACTACTTAGAAACTTCCTAGGGTGAAAATGGGATACAGATCAGTGTCAGCTCTATTATTACCTATTTTCAGTCTCCTGTGTACAAGGCATTGTTATTGATTGGTTTAAAGGCATAGATGGCATGAGAGAAAGAATAAGGATACTACTGATTACTGTTGTTTGCTGCTTTAATTTAAATCAAAGCTTTGGATACAATAATTTTTTTTTTTTTAACATTACCTTCCTTTCCAATTAACTGCTGCAGATTTTTTTTTTCCATCAAAATAGCCAAAAGCATGTATTCTCTAAAAATCACAGTAGGAAGAACAACAAAATATTACATTTTCAAATCTTAGATTAATATTCCATAATATGCATGTCTATAGGGAGGAAAGATGAGCACAATAAGTCTGAGGTAAAGTACCAGCTGCTGAGACCTAAAAAATCCAATTTATCGAAGATGCACTGAAGTTCTGTTAATCCTCCAAAAGCCATTCAGGTTTTCGGAAGGTTTTAGTGAAAGGAAATTGGAGCACTCCTGCCTTCAGACAAATTAGGACAAAAAATCTTATCCTCTTCTTAGCTGGTCTCAGATTATCAGATTCAAAATGTTATCTTAACTTCTATTGTCACTCTCTCCCCTGGTCTGCAGAAGATAGTGTTTCAACACACTTTTTATCATTTAAGCAAGTATTAGAAGCACAAGCACACCTGAAAGTCAACTGAATTAATATTTTCATATTAGAAAAGCATCTGCGCTACCTTTATAAGCCTGATAGTGATTTAAAGTAATCTTCTAAGTGAGGACTAATAAATATGTATGGCATTCATTATCAGAAACATAGCTGCACTTTCAGATTGCAAATCAACTCTACAGTGAGAAATATGACTTGAGGCTTTTAATTTCTTCTGTTAAACAATAAATTATGTAAAGGTAAACAGATTAGATGTCTGCAGCTTCTGGTCCCAGCTCATACTAGAAAGAAGACATTCTGCCATGCTATTGTACAAGAATTGTACTGTATTTCCAGTTTCAATGAGGACCTTGAGTCGTCCAAGCTGGATGGGGCTAGAAATGGGCAAGGTTATTCAGTAAAGCGTATAGTTACTTCTTCTATGTCTTAACTCATTTTAGATAATGATGCTAATTATAGTGGGGATCAGATACAAAGTATCAATATATTTCCATATCTCCTTCAAAGAGAAGTCATGTTGCTGGGAACCGAGCTTGACATATTTCCATCCTAATACCAGCTACTCCAGCCAAAAAACTGACTTTGCATATTTAGGCAGAATTTATCTTTAGGTAATGCTCAGCAAGCAAACAAGTACCTGAACTATGAATGAGCTACTAGAAGATACTGCAAGTAAGCCATTAAGTTCAGGACAATACTTCAAGCTGCTAATACCAAAATTACCAATTTTTTTTCTTCTTTGTACCTAGTTCCTTTAAGGTATAATTCTAGCAAATGGAATTTAGGATAACCTTTTAACTTTTCTGCAGTTGGCTGGAAATTTTCTGACATTAATTCCTTTTATTATTGTTTATCAAAAGCAGTTTCTACAAAATCCTAGTCTCCTAGTATTTTCTGATAGAAAAGCAAAGTGAAATTTGCCTGCATCATTTAAACCCAAGCCAATTGTTTTGTCCAGGTTCTCATTCACCAGACAAAATTCAGAACTTACAGAACCAAACTGGCCCTTATTTTCTACTCAGTTTGCACTTAGCTATTTCAGTTTAAATTGAATAAGTGAGGACTAAAGGACGTGACCTCTAGGCTCACGTTATAGGGTTTGAGTTGATATCAAGAGCCTTTTTCTTTCCAGATAAGCTTGTTAATTTCTCTCCATAAATACAGTTACAATTAAACACAGCAGAAGTACCTGGTCAGAGTCCTCAGCTAGCATTTTTCAAAATTGCTAGTATTTTTCAAAATTGCCCCTGGGCTTTTTTTGTAGCTGAGCACAAGTATGCCCTTTTACATTGAGATGGTGACATTGCCCATTAGACTGTTATGGCCCTATGGGAGTTCTAGATCATCCTAATGAGCATAATATTCTCAATACAAGTAGAAAACATTCAGTGAAATGATTAGGTCTGCCTTGGTCAAGGAAGTATCCACCTGTGAAAAGTAACAAAAGACACAAAAGTAACTGAATCTTCCTTCCTTAACCTAGGATAGCCAACACCATGCAAGTATGAAGGACTTGACCCCACCTTAAATAGTTCTTTGTTATAAATATATTCATTATGTATGCACAGCTGCACAAAGTATATGGGGGTAAGGTAAATTGTTATACTTTTTCATTCTTGTACTATCACCAAATGCTACTTATTACACAGGAGATTTATGCATATGACTTCAATTGACTTACAGTACTGAACACCTATCTCACAGGTCTGTAATTTGAATGCTAGCAGGACTGCCAACCCATCTGTAGCAAGAATACAGATTTACAACCAGCTACTGTTCACTTGTATCTCAACTGTAATGCAAGCCCACACACGTTTTGCTCCAGTCTCCCTAACTAGAATTAAATTCAGCTTTTATTATGCTATTCTGTAGAACAAAGGCATTTCCATAACTGCACCAAAAAAACCCCCACCTGAACCCATAAGCTTGTACTTGCATTCTACTTTACGCAGCTGTTATTGTTCATGTACAACACGCTGATGTACATATTCCACAGACAATTACATATGGAGTTTTTGTGGCAGATTTGCATTGAAATGCACAATAGTGCCAGGCTGAGGAGGAAGGCTGAAAACAGCAGCAAGACCAGAATTGAACCTCTCTGACATTTTACATCAGCAACATTTGATGACAGCAGCACTGAGGAAAATTGTTCTTAATCAAATCCCAGGTGATACTCGGAACAGCGAATGACGACAACTATGTCATCAATCCACTTCCTCAGCGAAAAAGAGCCCTTCAAGGTTCCTATGACTAAGATAACAATATGACCCACTAAATTTAAGTTTGTAGAGCTATGGCAAATTTAAAGCTAGTAGAAGTAGAGAGATTTGCTGCAGTGAAAATTAATTGCTCTGTGTACCTAGAGAAAGAGATAAAGGGTAGCCAGAGCAGGACTAATATTCTCCTTGCAGAGCTTGTCCTGCTGACATTATTTCCACCTTCACCCTGACGTTCACACTCAAAGCTGAAAGACTATGAATGAGATAGCAAAGATGTATGAAAAAGAATGAAAACCCCAACTAATCCACAGCTATTAAAAAGAAACAAACAAAAAACACCACACAAGCCTGGTCCCTATGAAACTTTACTTTAACTTCTTAGATACTGAAACAAAATGCTAAGGTTGTCCTACAGGCATAATCTTATTTCTAATTGAAATATATGCAACTGTTACAGTGCACTGCATTATTAAATGTAACTCAGTAACACAATTTGCCTTAATGAGAACTGTATAATAACCACAATGAAATATCACATAGGATGTTTTAATGAGGATTACAGCATGTTAATTTTAAACTGAACAATAGGGCGAGTAATGTAATCCATGCCCTGAGTACAGTTCACCAGCTGCTAATAGGTTGGGCTGGTTCCTACTTGTGCCTGACATAGATAATGGGCCAATTACAGAGCTGCTTAGTACACCTATTTATGGTGTAAACTACTTTTTTGAACACCAAAATTAGGTCATTCAACTCTTCTCTTGGTCTTTTGTGCTTCTACAATGAGGACAACATTTGCAGTTCTAGTGTTTTCTCCTGCATTTATTTTAACTTGAGATTACATAACCACCCAGTATGGACTGTACTGACTGAACTTTATGAAGAGCTTCAGCTATTTATAAAGAAAACTTTACTTTTCACCCCACACGTAAAGTTCCAGTAAAATCTTACTCTTCTTTTCCATACTACTTCACAAGTCTGAAATCAGTTCCTCACAGTCATTTAGTATTGGTGATTCAAAATTATAAAGGCAGGCAATCATTACACACGGTCTACGTACAGTTTTAATTCCCACTGCTAGTATCATCCCCCAGCAAACAGTTCCCAAAAAGTACAGAGCTCTACAGTGTAAAGTCTATGCATGGAACACAATGAAATGCCACTCCTAAAGGAGCAGCTGTTGAAGGTTTTGTTCTCACTAAAACATGGTAACAGTCCAATCTGGCACAATGAGTCCAGAGATTCCTACAGATTAAGGGGACTTCAGATGAGTAAAACCCAAGACAGGTTCTCCTGAGGTGCAGGCCAAAGCTACCATGCTCTCTAGAAAAATCTGGATGCTGGGGGAGCAGATAAAGTAGGAGCTATATTCAAAGACTGGTTTCAAGAAAACAAAACAAAACCACAAAAAAAACCCCCACACAACAACAAAAACACCTTGTCAAGAGCTTCCAGAAGAGCCATGCAGAGAACACAGCCCTTCCCAAGCAGCAAGGTCATGCCAAAGTGGCTTCAGGTAAAGCTAAACCTTGCTCTGTAAGGCCTTGGCCACTGTGAAGGAAGAAACAGGCTGCAAACCTTGACAGTGTTGAAGCTTCCCTTCTTCATAGCCAGTATGTTCAAGCTTGAACCTGGTGTCCCCCTTCAGCAATCCCCTTGCTTGAAAATGGCATCAACAAAACACATTAAAAAAAAAAAGCCACACCACAAAAAAAACCCAAAATACCTAAAGAAAACAACAAAAAAAACAAAAAACACCAAAGCAAAACAAAACCAGAAAACATACCACACACACATCCCTCCCTGACATTTAGAAGTAAATTAAGGTCTGTTTTATGACAGGAAGGCTAAGTAGCTGAGTTCTCAAAATCCTTCCCTCCCCTCTGTATTTTCAGATGATTACATGACAAGCAGCAGCCTAATGTAAAACAAAACCACTTTTTATGCTAGGAGCTTATTTTAACAGGGCTTATGAGTATCCTGTTTCATCTGGAAAAAAAAAAAACAAACACAAAACAAAAACAATGTCATTAAGGAGGACAAAAAATGCCTACCTCCACAAATACATAGGAAGAATTACTGGTCATACTCGCCCAGCTTAACTATTTATACTGAAAATTTCAAGTTTTCTTCAAAAAAAAGATTTAAACAGTTTTACATGAATAAATGTTTCCTTACATCCTTTTAATTCTAGAGCTCTAACAGGTCTACACTAGAAGTAGTAAGAGGAATCATAGAATGGTTAAGGTTGGAAGGCACCTTAAAGATCATCAGGTTTCAACCTCTCTGCTATGAGGAGGGACACGTCACACTAGACCAGGCTGCACAAAGCCTCAAAGAGGAAAAAGAAAAATTCCTCACAGTCCAACCTGGGTGAAATTCAGAGATTTTTCAATTATTCTGCCCTTCCTTTCCCAGAAATATAAAGCTTTCCAAGGTGGTATCCACAGATATGCTACCCACACCCAGTAGGTTCATTATGTTTTCCCCATGCCAGTCTGAGTTTTTCTTTGGAAAAGGAATCTCAAGCTACAGAGGACTTCCCTTCAGGTTAAGGTTTCATGCAAAGAAAGTTGAATTTGCAAAAGAGAGAAAAATTAAAATGAGAAATTAATTTACATGAGCAGTTTTGAAAAAAGAAATACTTAGGCTAGTGAAAAAATACCATTATGTTTCAGAGATTTGATTTTGTTGTATCAGTTTTGAGTGGTTTATTGGTTTCCTTTTTAACTAAACAAAGGTTTTTCTTGAAAGCTCTGACTCAGAGAATAAAATCTTGACAGTTTCCAAGCATATCTAAGCAGCACCTTCTAAACTGTTACCAGTAAAACACATGCTACCTACTCTCCTTTTTTCACTTCCCTCCCCAAAATTGCTTCCCTTCTCTCTTATTCTGAGAGGTAATAAATTGACATGGAACGAGCAACTTCTTACCCCTTTTTTGTCCTACGCTCAGGCTGAAAACAATGAGTCAAACTAAAGACAGGTTTCTACCGGGAACTGCACTGGAGCTAGAAAGCCACCAGCTTAATCACCTCAGACCTGCAAAGCCTCAATCCAGCTAAGCAACCTTCTGCTAAAAACTCCTAAAAACTTCCCAAATGCATCTGGGTTGCAGACAGTGGACATGGTGCCAGATGGTTTTCCTTCATTAATGGAGTCCTACTGCCACTCAGGGTTCTTCCTGCTGTTCAGTGACACCAGAAGAGATGTTCTTCAGCTGACTCATCCTGTAGACCCTCCTCAGCTTCCTCAAGCACACTGAATTGCACTCAAGCACAACTCTGAATGGACTTAATGGCTGTTTTGAATGATTTAGTATTAAATGAACAGGCCATAATGAAGTTAAACATGCCAGAAATGCACAATGCAGAATGTGGGTGCCTACAGCTGTCAGGAATTAAAAAGGCAGACTGCATGAATGTTTATTACTTGCATCAGCAGCTGGAAAAGCTAAGCTCCTTGGAAACACGCTTGACTTCTTGTGCAAATATTGAGCAATGGCAACACAGAAGCACAACCACTACTGATACAGTCAATATGGACTAAACATCATACCCTTCCCAAGAGCACCTGACCTTTCAGGAAAAACAGTGAAAAAAAAAACCAACCAAACAAAACACCATCATCTGGGACTGGAAGGTGGAGAAGATGCAGAGACAGTCCTGTGATAAAATGTCCTTTTAAGAGAAGCTTAGTTCTACTTTAAGTGAGTGCACAACAATATAAAAAACTTAATCACAAACAGGATACCAGAATTGTTAAGTTTGACAGAAGTTGTTTTCTAAATGCTGCTGCATGAGCAGGAAAGAATGTTTTCAAAAAGGTTTCATTTCATTTTGTAAGCTATGCAACCACTTGTGTCACACTGACAGAAGTTACTGACACATTCATAAACCAAAGTTTTTTCTCCTCACTGACAATTCTCTAATAATTACAATGCAGTTCATTTATAAAACTGAACAGAAGAACCTCCCCTTTCTCAAGATTTTGGGAAATAAAAGAACCTTAACTGTGGAGACTGTCAACAATTTGGCCAAAACTCAAAATGGTTCAAAAAACACTTTAAAATAGGAAGTTTAAAACACACACAAGATAACACATGTAACAGCTTCTGAGACAGCCCAGATATAGTTAAAACACACTAAAAAGGAGTGATTTCTCCTCCACAGTAGAAGGAGATAGCAGCTATTTTTTAAGCGTATTAAAATTTTGTGCTTGCTCTCGAGACATTGTCCTGCTAAAAGACAACAGCATAACACAAAGGCAAGTGATACCATAACCATGCTTCATCAAGGAAGGGAAGCATTACAAAAGTGATACATGTTCAAATGCTTTGGAATAAAGACCCTCTAAGTATAATTTAAGGAATATAAAAATCTATTTAAAGTCAGCTACTATGATTTAAAATGCTTTAAAATGAACAACAATAAAATTCACTTAATATTTTTTGCAAGTCCTGTGTTGCACCCTCATTATTTCCTGAGTGTCTTACACAATAGCATCAAGACACTAACTACAAGCTTAGAATTAGAGACTATTGTGCTTTGAGCATTTCATAAGTGATTTTCCTCTTTGCATCTCCTTTCATTTTGCAAGTTGATAATTCCATATCAGTGAGATGGGTTTGGATCTCATCTTACCCTTTCCGACACAAAGAAGCACCTGATTATTTTCTCTGTAGATCTTCTGATGATTGTCCTTAAGCTTCCTTGGAATAGCATATTCTCAGTAAGTCACAAATGGAGCTTTACTGTAGCACATCTTGTCCCATCAACAGGTTTTGACATTGAAGGAAACTAAGTATGTGAAACACCAATAGGATATACTCAGCAATTCACTATGCAAAGGACCTGGTTTGCTAGAATAACCCAATCTGCAAGCAATAAATGCAAGTTTTAGTGCGACCAGATCTAAAGCCAAAAAAAGCACACAACCTTCACTGTAGCATGAACAAAGTGCTGCACCACATACTATTTATCTTTCACTTTGGAAGATTAGCTGGCGATTTCCTTGCCCCATGTAGCCTGGATGAGTTTGGGTGAAGAAACAGACTTTTTGACTAGAACAAGCACTCTGCTCTATCAAAGAACAACACATAAACACAATAACCAGTGGTCTGTCTCATCAAGCAAGTATTAAAAGGACTGCAAGTGTTTAAAGCAAAAGGTTCAAGAAGCTGTAAGTACTCAAGTGAGCAGTTGTGTTGGACACAGGAAACACCACATTTCCTTGTATTTCCCTGCCCACCTGCTACAGAGGAATAAACTGAGTTCTTTAAACTTCCCCCACTGAAGGAGGAAGTTCTTGTTCTGACTTTACAGTCTGGATTCCTTTCATCCATTGCTTTAATAAACCATGGTTCCATGTCATCAAATATAACTTCCCACTGATTTGCTTGTCTTCATGCTTTGGGACCAAACTGCAGCTGCAAAAGCTCAAAGACATGCATAGAACACCTTGGGATCTGATGATGGTGCATCTATGACCCAGGCATAGATCTATGTTCCTGGAAGCTCTATACATACCTCCTCCAAACAGCACACGTGGTCCTTTGGAAACACATTACCTTGGGGGCATCAATAAAAAACACTACAAGAATTACAGCTAGCATAAGAACAATTTAGGTGAAAAATAAAGGGAAGGATTATTAGGAGCTCCCTGATTTTCCATTTACCTAATAAACAGATTTAGAAGCCAGGGAGGTATTTTTCTACATTGCCACCACAATGTGACTATTGTCAGCTGGCAAATAAGGTAGCAAGGACCATTCTAACAAGCCCTCAGTTTAGGTTCAGCAACAACTACACTTAATACCCTGACTTCTCAGAAAAAAACTAACCTTATTACACTGACATGTCAGCTGAAAGAGTAAGAGGAAAAAGCAGGAAGCAAAAAAACCCAAACAATACCCAAACAACTTATTTCATGGACATTGCTTCTTTTTTTCATTGTTCAATAAGTTTTTACTGCAACAAACAAGTTTTGGATACTCCTTCCTCCACAGACTAGTCATCTATTTTTTAATCTTTGTGACTTCCCTTTTATTAATAAATACTGCAAAAAATGTGTGCTACTTCTCTCTCCACTGATGCAGCTCACTTATTGCCTTACTGACTTTTACTACAGTTGATGCTTCCATAATTCATTTCTGCTCCCAGTTCCTTTTGCTGATAATAGGCAAAATTTACCCTTTTTCTTGGGGCAGCAAGGAGAATATCTTCTTAGTTTGCCTCATTATTTTTGACACCCATCTTATTCAGTGTCATAAACTCTGCAAGTCCGTGCTCCTGCTGGTTTTGTTTGAAGCACCATACATTTGAAGCCTCTTTGGGCTGTGGCACTCGTACTGCAACCTCTGAAAAATTCATTAAAAAAAAAAATCAAAAGAAAAAGTAGACACAGGGGCAAAGAAATACCTGATGTTTGTTCAGCTTGTCGCAACATTAAAAAAGCCACTAGCCCTCAAGTAATTAAGGCAGACAGCTTGAACAATTTAAATATTAAAAATGCACTTTATTATTTAAACATTTCATAAGAGGAACACAGACTCTCTGCAGTAGACAAAATTGAGGTACAGTCAGAATGCCAAGTACAGAGTTTGCTGCATGAAGAAATAAGATTTTCATGTATTTGGTACAATTTAAATTTACAAACCCTACAGCACAAAGAAGGAAATTACCTCCAGTTAACCTTAAGTACAGAGCTCTGGAACAAAGCTTTGGTAACATCTTGTAAACTTCATGCTTTGTACACATCGAAAATTCACTGCCAGCGTCTACAGAGTTACCATTCAGTCAAAACCCAGAGATCAACTCATAATTTTGCATTATTCCACAAAATATGTAAATGCCTTCTCCTCACCTCAAGATCCTCAGCTATGCATCTGTATGTATTGCCTTGACCAACCATGTTACTAATGTAGTAGCTCTGGAGGAAAGGTAGGGAGTTTGGTTTGGGGTTTTTTTTTCTTTTTTGGTTGGTTGGTTGATTGTTTCGGAGTTGTTGTTTTTTTCAAGATAAGAAATGGGGGGAAAAAAAATTTGAGGGCAGGACTGACCCAGATGAGCATCTAGCCTACTTGATTCCCCGAGATTCATTTGCATACAAACTCCAACTGCCAATTTATGATTAAAGAACATCATCTTTTAGTGAGTGGACAAAGCTACAGTACCAGGACAGATTAATTTGTGCCCTGAAACATGCACGTTACTGAGGTTGTGCGTTAGGCCTCGAGAGCTGATACGGTAGCGCTCTTCGGCCTTTATTCAGAACTGCAAGAGCAAAAATCGGGCAGAAATAAAGACGATTTGCTCATCCTTTGACTTACATTTACAGGAGAAAAAAGGCAAACACAGAACACTAACGCATTTGGTTGTCTCAGCTACCCCTACAGCTGCCAGCCATGCCTGCACTGCACATTTTGGTCTGACACCATACTGACTTTAGCCCTGCTTTGGCTTCCTCAGTGGAATGTCTGTTAGCAGGCCTCTCTCAGAGCCCACTCAGCCTCATACCTCTCCACCTCTCCTATTGTTTAATAAGGGCCGCAGTTTCCAAATTACTTTATTTCAAACATACTTACAGCCATAGAAAAAATGTCAGCTTTCTTTTCCTCCTCCTAGAAAAGGCTTTTATAACTCTAGAGTCTTTTGACCTTTTATTCTTTTGCAAATTAAGGCTGGTAACCTATTTGAGGCTGAAGACAAGAACATGGAAGTTAACAGCTTTCCCCGTTGCTTTCTGAGCACCAAAATGTCTTTAGCTACTATATGCCTATCTTGATTTGCTTTCACACAGATCCCATTAAAAGTTACAGTAATAAGCACTCACGCAGGATGTGCTTAATAAGATACCTATAGTTAGATGAGCTTTATTTCCCTGACAGATCACTTCCAGGCCCACACTGTTACTGTATGTTATTCTTCAGAGACCAACACCTTGCAGCAGCTGCACGAGCTCCGTTCACCTAATAACGTGCTTCCACATTTGAGTCAGATTTAAGTCAAGGTAATTTTTCAGGAATATCAGAGACTGTGACCAAATAACCAGCTATTGAAGGACACCCCAAACACCAACCCACACAAGTTTTTGACCAAAATATCTGCCTTTTTTGTCATCTTAGAACTATCAGACTTGAGGGGTAAATCATCCCAAGATAACAGGACATTTCCAAGACGCCACACAGTATCACAGGACTAGACTAAGAGACATAAAACACTTCTCAGCAGCAGCTGCTGTTACCTGGGGCTTTTCACTTCTGAAAAACACCACTTTTCCTACCAGGTAGCCCACTCAGAAGAAAAGAATCACAACACTGACCTTTCAAAAGTTCACACCTCCTCCTGAAATGCTACATGGGCAGATTATTCCACCTTCTCATAGGTTTTGCAGACTGTACCTCACTGCCGTATCTCAACAGCTTCCTCTCCAAGGCCACTCCCTGCAAAACTCCCCCTGAAATCTATCCCACCCCAGCAGATGAAGCCTATTTGCAGGCCTGGGTCTCTGCTGACCATGCCCAGGTGGTAAATGGCCACCTGGTCACAGCTGAGCAGACATAACTGGGTCATTCTTACAATCCTTTCAGTATGGGCCAGACTACAATAGCCTAGGCCTAGAGCCTTTCCATCTGTATAAGGTAAGAATCCTAAGTTTTGACCTGATGTTTTGAAAGCTCTTCCATTTCTCTGTTCCTTAAAAAAAACTGCTACATGCTTTCTAAGCAGTCTGGGACAACAGCAAATAATTTAACTACACTCCAACTTCCTATTTGGGGGGTACTTGGATGCATTTTCTCATGCAAAGTTTTACCCAGCTTTCACATTGTGAGACAAGCATTACATTACAAACACCACTACCACAGGAACAGGGAAAGTGGAAATAATGAGCTTTCAGTCACAGCCTAGGGAGTCCTTGAAAGTTTGACACCTGAGGAATTGAGTGAAGCAGTATGGGGCTGTGAAGACAGCAGTGTATCTTCCTAAAGCATTGGGCAATGACAATATTAACAAGGTTCATTTCCCATATGATCCCTGCATGCATTATCTGAAAATACACTCCTGTGCTTTGGGTTGCAACGCAGCACTGGAGAGCACCAGTCTGTATCTACTTTGCAATGTCCTATCTGCAAGCCAAAATCTCAACAGCGATCTTAAACCCTGAACGTAGAATATCAGACACCTAAAGAAGCTACAATGCCACAGAAAGAGAACATAGAAATTTGGGTCATGCAATAAGTTGAAACCTTCCAGGTGAACTTTCTCCTTGGTCTCTGTATGTCTGCATACTCAGTGAGATTTTATAACAGTTGCCTTGCCTTCATTTTTCCCTATCCAGCCATAATCCATCTTATTAGACTATCCTTATTTCTGCCTTATCACTTACAAGATTTCAGAAAGGACATTTACCACTGGACTCAATCCAAAAACACACTTAGGCATACTTGAAACATAGAATCAAAGAATCATTTTGGTTGGAAAAGACCTGTAAGATCATCAAGTCCAACTGTTAACCTAGCAGACTGCCAAGTCCACCACTAAACCATGTCTCTAGGCACCATATCGCCACATCTTCCGAATACCTCCAGAGATGATGACTCCACCATTTCCCTGGGCAGCCTGTTCCAGTGCCTGACAACCCTTTTAGTAAAAATTTTCTTCCTAATACCCAGTCTAAACCTTCCGTGGCACAACTTGAGGCCATTTAGTCTTGTTCTATTGCGTATTACTTGGGAGAAGAGACCAACCCCCACCTGACTACAATCTCCTTTCAGGTAGGTGTAGACATCAATAAGGTCTCCCCTCAGCCTTCTTCCCTCCAGGCTAAACTACCTCAATTCCCTCAGATCACAGAATCACAGAATCACAGAATCACCAAGGCTGGAAAAGACCTTTAAGATCATCGAGTCCAGCCTATGACCAACACCACCACACCATCTAGACCATGGCACTAAGTGCCACATCCAGCCTTTCATTGAACACATCCAGGGGCGGTGCCTCCACCACTTCCCTGGGATGCTCCTCTTAAGACTTGTTCTCCAGACCCTTCAGCAGCTTTGTTGCCCTTCTTTGGACACACTCTAGCACGTCGATGTCCTTCTTGTGGTGAGGGGCTCAAAACTGAACACAGTGCTAGAGGTGCAGCCTCACTAGTGCTGAGTACAAGTGGATGATCACTTCTCCACGCCTGCTGGCCACACTATTCCTGATGCAGGCCAGGATGCTGTTGGCTACTTTGGCCACCTGGGCACACTGCTGGCTCATATTCAGCCACTGTTGACCAACACCCCCAGGTCCTTTTCCTCTGGGCAGCTTTCCAGCCATTCTTTCCCAAGCCTGTAGTGTTGAACACAGTTGTTGTGACTCAAGTGCAGGACCTGCCACTTGGCCTTGTTTAACCTCATGCAATTGGCCTTAACCTATCAATCCAGCCTGTCCAGGTCCCTCTGTAGAGCCTTCCTACCCTCAGGCAGATCAACACTCCTGCCCACCTTGCTGTCATCTGCAAACTTACTGAGAGTGCACACAATTCCCTCATCCAGATCATTGATAAAGACATTAAAGAGAACTGGCCCCAATACTGAGCTCAATACTGTCTGAAGGATCCAAGTGGTCCAATTGTAGTCAATGAAATAAAGCATACATCTAATTTTTCAGAACATCCACTGTCCAGCAAAGTCCTGTTTTTTTCCTACTTATTTTAGGAAATTTATAAAGCAAAATAAAAACTTCATTCCTTCTTGAAATTCTAAAATTGTTATTCCATTCCAAATAAACATGACATGAGAAGACCAAAGTTTTTGACAGAGCAGGAAACATCAAACCTAGAGCAATGCAGAAATTTTGGGCTATTTTCTCTCCTGTACATCAAGATATATGACTCTGAGTTGTTTTGAGATTCTTTGTCCCTGTCCAGAGTTCATATTTCATGGTTCTCTGTGGTGGGATAAGAAAATAGGGAGAGACTAGTACATTGTAAAGGGACATAAGTGAGCCAGAAACCCTGATCCAGGTAAGAGAATAAGCACACTAAGAACCAGAAAAATCCAATTTTGTGATGCACCAAAGCATGTCCTATCTGAGTATTTAATAGATGTAAGGCATTTTGAACAAAATGCTTCACTTAGTGTTCCTGCAGAAAAAAAATTATAAAGATGAGCTTCCAGGGAACTTTACTTTCCATTGAAGAAAACCCTCTGAATTTTTTTCTTTAATGTACAGAATATAAAAAACAGCACAGAATATAGAAAAGTCCATCCAGTCAATCTTAAAATAATGAGACTGAGGTGAAAAAAATGAATCCACTTAAAAGAATCACAAAGGCTGAGATGCTGAGTGATATTGCCAACAGGCTACAAAAAGTATATCCTGAAGGCATTTAATTTCCAGTATGTTTGGGCATTCCCAGCTTGTTTTATACACGTGCTGTACATTTTTTTCCAGTTTTTTTTTTTTTTACTTAATTTATATAGAAATTATGGTAATGAACCCCATGTACAGATGTACAATCTCATATACATACTGCTTAGCTTCTTGGCTCCCAAATATTGTATGTATCTGTTATTTATGAGATAGACAGAGTGGAGGCAAAGGGAGAAAACACTTGCAGCTTAAGTGGCCAAAACCATCATTTTTCAGAAGGAAGACTTCCAAATGTAATTATTCACTCCCTGTGTTATCATTCTGTAGGTTCCTACCCCCTCTGCTCTGTAAGACATTCAATACTTGCTCTCTTTCCTACAACTGAGAGTTTGTTGAAGAGTCTGCTGTTAGCTGGAGATGTTCAGAATTTTTCAAAGGTTAGAATTTTATTCCTCTTTCACTTGCACTTATTCCTGGTAAACTTCAGGATTTTTCATTCTTTTCTTCTTCCTTTCCTTGCCTTCCTTTCCTAATACAAGCAACTATGTAACTTGAGGTGTGCACATGAATTAAGTAATCCTCAATTAGCAGCTAATTCTGTAGAAATATGTTGCTTTTATCTGCTTTGTTAGGTTGAGCTACTGATTCTTGTAGTTCCATAACCTGCCTTAACAGTCTGAGTAATGGTCCTGAAACACATGTGCACTAATACATATGGGGAGAAGAAATATTCACACTACTGAAGTGATCCCTTTTGGTTGTGAAAAATGGTATTTGATAATTTATAGAGCAAAATTATTGTATTCCAAATACGAGTTTGTTCCTTCAGCTCCACTAAACTAAGTGCATGACAAGCTATATATTTTACTGTAAGAATATGTTATGATCTTCTTGGTGACACTGACAGATGTTTTCATAATATGTTTTAATGTGTACCTAACCATCTAGAGATAATGGAAATCATCATACGGCCTTTAACTCTTGTAAATTAGCACAGAAATGCACTAACAGCACAGGAAATAATCTTCCTGGTCATTTCTTCCTCACTATGTAATTTTGAATTTTTTTTTATCTCCTTATTCCAGATGTTTCCCTCTGTAGTTATTACAGTGTCTGAAACTGATTTTATGTATAGGTAGGGCCAAAGTTAGCTCTACTCATAGTTTTATCCATAAGTTCTAACAGCTACCTCCTGATGATCAGCCTCCTTTGGAAGCTCCATCTTTGATCTAACATAATATTCTACAGATTCATATTTAATAAGACTATAAGAAGAATACAAACATCACTGAAATTTATAAATCACCATGATCTTTTTGGATCTTAACTAACAAGTCTGATTGAAAGTGGAATGAAACTACTTTACACTCAATTCAGTAGTAACGGTAAAGAGATGTGACACCGTTAGGAAGAAAGATCCATTTTTCATTATTTTTTTTAAACATAGTTACTTCACTCAAAAAGATACTTTTTAATAATGCACAGAGGCTATTTTCCATCAAAAATACAGAAGAAATGTAGCCATGGTGGACTAATTCTCAGTTGTGATACCTGCTAAGAGAAAAACAACTTTAGGGGGGAAAAAGTGAATATGCTATCAACATTGCAACAGCAAAGCTGAAAGCACAAATGTACCTCTGCTGGATCATCTGTGGGTCTGTTTCTTGCATGGATCAGGATAGTTGCAACTTCAAAAGGGAGTTCCTGTATCTATAAACCAGAACTTCCCTCACAATTAGGCAGTGGCAAAACTTCTGTAAGAAGGTGTGGCTATTTCAGATTATTATGCTGATGTGCTTGGTTCAGAAATTGCACCTTCTTGATTTTTTGAACGCTTTCTTTCTGATAAGCCCCAGATGAGTGTTTTACACTAATAATTTTCATAGTGTACAGTCATGCAGGTGACTTCTGTGCAATTATTTTCCTGGTGTGCATATTGTACTTTTTCTCCCTTTGACATTTTAAAGAAAGAACAATACTGGTTAATAACCCCCAATTCAACTTCAAAACTTTCTAGTTTTTCAAATAAGCTCTGCATATTGCTAATTAATCTCACTTTATTAAAAAATGTGAATTAAAGATGTATTTTCATTTGATTGCTAGTCCTTATCTATAACAAGAGAGACTCTTCCCTGCTAAAAGTGCAATAGAAATTAAAACTAAGGAATACACTGTTTTTTCCAAGACAGCAGGAAATATATATACAACACCTTGACAGCCAGTAATTGCTCTAAAGAAACACGAAAATGAGAGTTAGTTTAAATGAGTGGTATTTACATGGACAAGATGTTTATTTTTCCATTGAATTATTTGCCATATGCAGTTATGTGAAATGGATCCAATTTAAAATCCCTGAATTAAGTCAACTCACACATAACATACTGTTCAAGATCATGGGAGATTTTCTACAGAACAAACCATGAATATAGCAATACCATCTTAATTATGTTGCTGTAGGACATGAAAATATCAAAAGGATAAATTTAATCCTTACCATGCAGCATGAATAACTGCATTCAGGAAAAAGGAAATGTGATTAGCAAAGAAAGGAAACTCCCACACTAAAGGCACTTGTTGCCAGTCTTTTTTCTGTCTCAAAGCTACACATATAATTGCCTGAAATGTGCACGACTCAAAAAACATGAAATGATGCACAGGATGTATTAATTATGAGATTCTAGTGCAGGAGGAAACACAGGTCAAAACTGAAAATCTCCCCTGGATTGCTCAAGCCATCACTGTCTTTGGAGATCCCCATTAGCACAGCCTCTTATTATTTGAACCAGCCCTAAACTAGGCAGCAGGAAGCAGGAGTTTTAGGGTGTTAAAGCCACAAAAAATTAATAGATAATTATCTGAGTGAAGAGGATATATGTATTTCTTAAGCTTCTTCCTCCCATTTTTGACTGATTTATTTCCTTATTGATAATATTGGTAGGATAAACTTGTTGCCTTTTGCTTTGTATTAAAGTCAGAAACTGGTATGTGCTGCAGAGGAGTACTAAGAGGCAGCTAAGAAAATAAAGAGGGAAGAAAGGCAGCAGAAAGCAAACATTCCTGTGCTCTGTCAAAGTGGATTCTCAGTTCCATGTCTACAACCAAAATCCAAAAGCAAATACAAAAGCCCTAGAATGCACTTGTCTATTTAAAGTTAGAGCAGTATGAGAGAAGGGATTTGGGACACCTTGCATGGATGTAATTCAGTGAACAACTTGTTGTCAATTCCAGACATAAAGAACAATTTGTTGTCAGTTCCAGACGTAACTGTAGCTGCTTCAGACACCTACTCCATAACATCAAAATGACTGAAAAGAGGTAATTACAGATATAAAAGACCTGAATAACAGAGAAGAAATGTTTGGCATTGTTTGATCTCTCTTCTTGCCTTTGATGTTACTATAAAAGCAAAACACATGAGATTATTAATAACAGGTGGTAAGACTCCTCAAAGGCCCTCTGTATCAATAAATATGTAACCAACCTAAAGAGGGACTTCTCTAGAGGTTAGCAGAATCCTATTGTTGTCTGAGAATGTAGTTAATTTATTGTGTATTTACACAGTGTTTTTCTCAGTAAAATTGCTATTTACATCATCTATCCTGAAAGCCACTCAGAAGTGTATGGCTACCTCTTACTGTCTTCACACTGAATATCTCATTTGCAAAATTTAGAAACTAAACTTAGTAAATATCATCATGACTTTCCAAGTAAGTGAGCTGGCTCTGAATTTAAGATGGACATAGCTGGAAGAGAAGTTAATCTCTGTAGCTGCTCAAAACTCACCTCTACTGAACCGTCATGAGTCTGTCTAAAAATATACTATCTGTTCTCCCTAGGAACAGTAACTTGCATTAAGAAAGTTAAGACCAAACAAGCTCCTACTGGAGCAAATGGTGGAGTCTGCATCACTAAAAACCTAGGAAGAGAAATTAAAACAGGTGCTCAGTACATTGCTACTCTTCACAGTTAGTAGACTGAGTGTTGGAACAACAGTATCTAAGTTTGTTAATTACAGGTGATGTGGAGTTCTTAGGAACTCTTTAGAAAAGAATTACACTTATCACCCAATAATTTGAACGTGCAGGTTCCTCAAAAATAAGCTGAAATCAAACATTCACCAAACCACGGTCATCTTTATTGTTTTGCTACAGTAAATCACATATAAAGCACCTATTCCTTCAATAAGAATCCCTTGTACAGGGGTACCATGGCTGTGTTTCAGAGCAGGTCCCTCAGGATAATCTGAGGACACCCCTTACTTCTCAGAGATAAAAAATCCTATGACATTTGGCCAGTGTGGTAATTATGGTAATTTTTTTTCTTTTATATTATCCTTAGGTGTTTTTAACACTTATGACTAGGTCATTCATACATCAAAAAAAATCTACTTGTTTAGTTGAAAGTACCAAGTTCTCCAGAATTATGTATTTTACTGACTGGGTTTGTTTCTTATGCTGTAGACAAATAACCTCTTCTAAACCTCACTGGCTGAATATGTCATTCATCCCCATAACATGTCATCACTTGCCATCTGGATGTAACCTCTCCCATACTGGGCAAAAAGGATCTTGCATGTCCCCTGTTGTCTGCTCTGGACCAAGTCAACTAGTCCTGCTCAAAGCAGCTTTGTGAGCTTGGACAGGTTGTCCCAATGTGGGACAGTTCTCAGAAATCCCTCTGGCAGCACAACTGTGAGAAAGGCAGATTTTTGTGGAAAAAAAAGGAAGGTGCCAATGTCTCCAGCTGGCACAGCTGTTTACCTTAGGAATGTCTGCTCAGTGCATTAGATGGTAATGATGAACTGAAAAAACTGATAGGAGCTTATGTGTGACTAATAACAGATTCTGTTCCTGGCTCTGCCCCTCCTTTTTCACAAGGGTCAAGGCAATTCATCCACTTCCTCCTGTATAAAAATGGGATTAACAACATTTATTAATTTACCTTAGAGTTACGGAAATGGTTTGTTAATATCTCTGTGGTAATGTGAATATGTCAAATGGGCAATAAAGACTAAGTGTGCTTCCCACCTCCATCAAGAGGCAGCTCACACCCACCTGTAATGTATGAAATATGTATTTAACATTTTAAAGCTTCCTCCATAAATCACTCCCATTTGTCCAGAGGAACCGTGATAGACTCTTGAAAAGGCCTTACTGACAGACATACAAAGCCCCCAAATGAAGATACTGAAGCAAAACTTGATAAACTCAAGCAAGAATTTTAGATTTTCATGAACTTTGCTGTTGTCATAATACAGTTTGAGAGGAAGAAAGAAAATAACCTAACATGTTTGGGGCTATAACCACAAACTTCATAATGCTGAAGATAGTTTTTTCTTCCTCTGTGTCTCATTATTTCACTTGGGAAGCTTTGCAGATTTTTTCCACACATAAAAAAAAAGAGGGAGAAATTCCCTCTCCCTCAGGGGAGAAACTCCCCTGAGCTGGAAAACTTTCCATCATTTATCAGCAGTCCTGGCTAACTGGGGAGGTCCCAATGGACTGGAGGGTAACAAATGTGATACCCATCCACAAGAAAGGCCAAAAGGAGGATCCAGGGAACTACAGACCTGTCAGTCTGACCTCAGTGCCAGGGAAGGTCATGGAGCAGATCATCTTGAATGCCATTACGCACCCTGTACGGAACAACCAGGTGATCAGGTCTAGTCAGCATGGGTTTATGAAAGAAAGGTCCTGCTTGATTAACCTGATCTCTTTCTATGACAAGATGACCCACCTGGTCAATGAGGGAGAGGCTGTGGATGTTGTCTACCTGGACTTCCATAAGGCCTTTGACATTGTTTCCCACAGCATTCTGATGAAAAAACTGGCTGCTCATGGCTTGGACGGGTGTCTGCTCTGCCGGGTAAAACACTGGCTGGATGGCCAGGCCCAGAGAGTGGTGGTAAATGGAGTTAAATCCAGCTGGTGGCCGGTCACAAGTGGGGTTCCTCAGGGCTCAGTGTTGGGATCACTTTTTAAACATATTTATCAACGATCTTGATGAGCAGATAGAATGTACCCTCAGTAAGTTTGCAGACAACACCAAGTTGGGAGGTAATGTTGACCTGCCTGAGGGTAGGGAGGCTAAATCAATGGTCTGAGGTCAATTGTATGAGCTTCAACAAGGCCAAGTGCTGGGTACTGCACTTGGGTCACAACAACCCCATGCAGCTCTAAAGGCTTGGGAAAGAGTGGCTGGAAAGCTGCCCAGCAGAAAGGGACCTGGGGATTCTCTGATCGATAGGCAGCTGAATATGAGCCAGCAGTGTGCCCCGGTGGCCAAGAAGCCCAATGGCATCCTGGCCTGTATTAGAAATAGTGTGGCAAGCAGGACCAGGGAGGTGATCGTCCTTCTGTACTAGGCATTGGTGAGGCCCCACCTCAAATCCTGTGGTCAGTTTTGGGCAGCTCAATACAAGAAGGACATTGAGGTGCTGGAGCATGTCCAAACAAGGGCAACAAAGCTGGTGAAGGGCCTTGAGAACAAGTCTTATGAGAAGCGACTTAGGGAACTGGGGCTGTTTAGTCTGAAGAAAAGGACGCTGAGGGGAGACCTCATTGCCCTCTACAACTACCTGAAAGGACAATGTAAAGAGGTAGGAGCTGGTCTCTTCTCACAAGTAACTGGTGATAGAACAAGAGGAAATGGCCTCAAGCTGCACCAGGGGAGGATTAAACTAGACGTTAGGAAGAAGTTTTTTACTGACATTGGAACATGCTGCCCAGGGGAGTGGTTGAGTCACCTCCCTGGACATTCTTAAAAGTCATCTAGATGTGGAGCTTAGGGATATGGCTTAGTGCTGGACTTGGTAGAGTAGGGTTAATGGTGGGACTAGATGAAGGTCTTTTCCAACCTAAGTGATTCTATGATTCTATTCAACTCAAATTCTGAATTGTGTAAAATATTGGTGAACTTGCAGAAAGTCAACCTTTGTTTAGGTATCATTATTATAGCATTCATTTTATGGCTTACAATCTAATAAATAAGTAAATATAATTCAGTAGCCTTCCATCCAGAGGAAGCTTCCTATATATTGTCCCTAAACTACTTTTGCATTAATGAAGCCATTATTACTAGCCACAGCCTAAGTGCAATTAATGTAAATGCCATGAAGATTCTACCCATATTTTTTCCACAACTTAATTAGGATGGTGAGAGTTTTAATAGCTCTGCACCTCTTTCCCCTAAATGAAGAAAATCTCATTGTCCTTGTAATTCTTACTTTCATTACAACAGCAGCATGAGAGATGGATGAGATCCCTAATGAGCCTTTCGAATGAACGGCCCCGTGAACTTGCTGAGGCATTGTACTGGGAAATGTACATTAGTTAGGCTTTGGCCTTTACAAATTAGCAAAAATTCAGCATGGACATTTTTCCCCCTTCATTTTCCCATTATGGTTTGAAATGCAGGACATGGAGAAAGTGGGAGAACACACTCCCAAGAGCAACTGCACCAAAGCATGGCATCCATTATCTTTGATGTCCTCTAATGTCCTTTTTTCCCTTCGTATTTTAAGACTACTTGATCAAAGATTTTAAATCTCGTTAAGCTAAAACTATGCATTAAGTATCTTCTTGTTATTGCATTTTATTTATTTATTCTTAAAGATAAATTTCCTCATATACCTGCAAAAGCAAAGGCTAAGAGCCGGGCTAGAAACATGCTGGGTTTTATATTAAAGAGAACTTTTGTCCATTCCAGTAGTTCATATTGGGGTAGAACCTTTAATTCACATTGGAAATCTGCAGAATTTTATTTGTGTGACTTAATATCTGTCAAACTAACTACAATGCAACAGGGGATATCAGGTGTAGAATGAAGAAATTCTGGTTTCTTGATCTTAAAAGCAAGCCACTGGAAAGATCAGCCACTAAAGTGGCCCTGAAGTAAGAGTTTGTCTTCCAGAGTGACCTGTGACATTTTAACAACCCTGTGTTTTTCCCCCCCATGCACTTTGCTGGGTGAATTTCACTGAATCACAACACATAAAATGCCTCGATCTCCTACCTAAAGCTCAAACTCTAACCTAAAGCTTCTTTTAAATTCTCATAGTGCTTCAGCTTCTCTTTATGGAAATTTTCTGAGGAAAACTATGTACAGTACCTCTGACTACACCTGTTCATATTATGAGTATTCATATTCTGTTGTTTACTTTCATATGAAAAGAGATGTGTACACAAAAAATATGTTTGAACGTAAAGACATGGGGAATGTGCCTGAAAATAAAAACCAGAATATGTTCCAACAGGAGAAACCCCTTTGTTCTCCTCCCATTGTTCCTCCATGTATGCATGTTCAACAACCCTTAGCAGCAAAGCTGCTTGAAAGAAAATTTTTATCTTGAATAATTTCTACAGGTAGAAAGAACAAGCTTCACCTTGGCAGAGAAGACAAGGTGACAAGAGTGTCACTGGGGTACAACTGATGCTGATTTTAGTGATGCACAAAGTTTTCCACGAGAAAATTACCAGGGAGCAGCGTGACAGCTGCCACTCAGGCCAGGGCCAGACCCCCATGCCCCTAGTTCATTGCCTACCTTTCCAACCCCTCTGTGCCAGTCTCTGCAGAGAAGGGCAGGGCTCATCTTCAGAAGTTCAATCCTGACTAAGGAAAAGATGTAGCAGCAGGATGAAACACAGAGGAATTCAGAGGAGGATTACGACAAGCATGCAAAGACATAAGCCTATGAAGCTTTTAAATCCATGCAAGGTCAAAGTCTCTATGCATGGCCTTTGTAATGCTACTCTGACAGGTTCCCACCATGGCAAGACCAGAGATGGACCTGGAGGCTTGCCTGCCTCTTCTCCCTCAAGTACCTCCACAATCCCAAATGGGCTTAAAACCTCAAGAACTTTTGGTTCGCAGATAAATTAGAACAAAGAACTTTTAAAAGAAATCTTAGAGATTGTCTAACAAATCTCCCCATGTTTCCACAGTGTCCTAAATGGACATATTGTTTCCTTAGGTCTGTTGTTAGTCCAGCACATACTTAAAACTTCAGCAACCTCTGTGTTACAAGCATTTTTTTTCACTATTTTCTCTAGGTCCCTAGAAAAAGCCTGTGTTCCCATTTGGGCATGGTTGTGTACCTGTTAATTGCCCTTCTAGTGGCCTGTGATATTCGCAGATACATGATTGTCCTTCCCCAGAAGGTTTCACCACCTGCCTGTCCCTCTCCTTCCTTTTGCTCCAGCTGGCTCAGTTGTGCTGCAGGGAAGAGGCATCTCTTTCCTCCTCCAAAGCAGAGAGTCAGGACAAGTCACCTGCAACACTGCAGTCAAGCCACACTTTACAGATAATGAGAAAATAATCCATATTGCTCCTTTAAGATTCGGATGTTTGTTGTTTTTAAGCAACACAGTAGGATTTGAAAAAGTCCTAACAATGAACGTGATTTAAAGTGGCTTGAAATGAAAGATGAAATGATACAACTGCTGGCAGTTGTTTCAAAATTATTCCCAAGCACCAAGCCTGTAACAGGAGCACCAGGTTTTAATCAGGGAAAAATATTTTTTTAGTGGGGAAAGGTTTCAGAAATATAATTACCACACTAACCATTTACACTGATAAAGGCTTTCCAAGCGGTAAGATATAACCTGGCATGAAGACCTCATTTTTCCCCTGAACTTGAGATTATGTCTTAATGTGGAATTCAATGTCTAAAGAAGGTGCATTATTAAGACTGGTGTTCTGTTGCCCTCTGAAAAGGAGATGGTGTATTTTAGAACAACAGCATTTACTCCGTATCAGGGGATGAAGAGTAATGTGAGGTGGAAAACACTGTGCTGAAGTTAGGCAGTATTTTAAAAGTGTTTCTTAACAAAATGAAAGGTTTTATCTCCTATACATTGTAATCAAGTCTACAGGAACCTTGCCTTTAATTTAAAATAGCTGCAATAATTAACCATTCTATGACAATTAAATGTTTTAAAAAAAAGATGGATTCATATGATCTCAGACATCTAGAAAGGTTCCTTAAACAAGGCATCTGTTTAAGCTTTGGTAATTAGATAAATGCCAGTTTTCAAACACATTTCTTCAGTATTTTAACTTGTTGGAGCAAATACTGCTAGTCAGACATCTAACGACACACATAAACACAAGGTCTTTTCTTGAAGACCCTCTTCAAACAAAGCAGAAAAGGGAGCAATTCATATTCTTCACATCTACTGGGACATTGATTCTAAAATTCAGACCCAAATAATTATTTTCATAGGAACAGGTATTGTGTTTGCACACAGAGAGCCCCATGAGGCTGCTCTGTTTGTGTGTGCAGAGAGAGACAGGAGGTTGGGTCCCCTCAAGAGAAGAGTAGGGCAGGGTAAAGAGCCTGACAACAGCCCCACTAGACTGCTAGACCCCTCCTCAGTACACCTGCTGCCCCCCATGTGGCAAACAAGTGCCAAATAACTCAGCACAGCACAGTAAAAAACACCACCAAATCCCTCCCAAGTCTCCCTTCTGGGCAAACACCAACGGCCAGACCCCATCCCTCTTCCATGTAAAAGCAAAGCAAATGGAGAGCACACTGGATATTTCAGCTTGAATCTGTTACTACTGGATGTTTTGACTGGGATACTTAATGATGTAAAATGAAACTGATTTGCAGTATTTCTAATGCATTACAGTTTAATTAGTAATATCATCTCTCTGGGCAAGCTTTTATCAGTCACGCTTCAATGAATTCAGTTTATTGCTGTCTAAATAGGGGAGCTTCATGAGCCCATGTATTGCTCATTAATGAAATGTACGTTTGCTCAGGGGGAGCAAACATCACTAGGAAATACTAAACTCTGTTCGAAGGCTGGATCAGTACTTGAGGTGTATTCAGAGAGGCAGTTATAAAGGCTTCTTTTTCTGCATTTATTTTTCCTCAGTAGATTGCATGATAACTTGCAAGTGAAGATTTTTCTAGCTGGCTGCTCACGTACTGATTTTGAATCTGGAAAGGTCTAGACCTCTCTCGCTTCATAGAGCTCATTGCCAGGGATTTTCTAGTGTCCATATATTCTGAAATGCATGGAAGCTAAGAAAAATCCAGTGTGCCTTTCTGCATTCACAGTCCCTGCAGTGCTGACAACAGTAAAACCCTATAGTTTCCTTTGGCAGCAAACCTAAATGGATATAACCTGGAAGGTATCCAGGAAAATGATGTCAGTAGCACCAAAATACAGGTCTGATGGAATCATTCTTCTCATTCTAGAAATGCTTTTGAACCTGCTGTTCATTGCATTGCTCATCTACTCTGCTAACATGAGAGCTATTTTTTTTAAAATCGAGTTGTTTTGTCAAAGGTGAGTGCATTCCTTCTAGGTATTAAGGTAAATGAAAATCTGATTTCTAAACCTTCTGCCAGAGTCTAAGGTTGGTTTTGGGTTGGGTTTTTTTTCAGCGGATTTTTTGTTGGTTTTTTTGGTTGGTTGTTTTTTTTTTAAAGTAGAAGTTTTATGAAAGACAGTTGAATACATGGGGAAAATATCTGCAGCCTGAAGAAAGAAGTAATTCCCTCCACCTGAAATACTGCTGAGTAGTATTTGTGGACAGTTCCTTGAAGCAGTGGCCTGTGGAGCAACTGTGGCCCTCTACTCCAGTCATACAGTTCACAGTAAAAGAATTTTCCTTCATCTTATTACCAGTGAATGCTACCATATCTCTTAACGTGCTACCCTGAGAAAGGTGTTGAGAAACTTTTAGAAAGAAGTAGGTTTCCTTTCACCCCAGATGGGGTGCAACACAGAACTCAATCCACAATTAAATCCAGAGTCAGAAAGGATCTACCCTTCCATCAAAAATCTGAATCAGATTTAAATGCCTACATAGATATAAATATATGAAGAAGTGTAATTTGGAAAATCTTGTGATGTTTTGAAGGCAACATCCAACATACATGAAAAACAAGTGTGAAAAAAAAATCTTTCTGCAGCCATCGGAGAATTTTTTCTGAAGGTACCTTGGAGAACTGTGCAACTCTCATAATCTGGAACTTTACGCTGGCACTCTTCCAACCCTATCCCTGCTGCAGATCTTGCTGTAATCCCTTCTGTATTTAATGTGCACCACCTCTAAATACATTTCCTAAAACTGCTCTTATTTTGATTTTGTTCTAAGGGACCTTTGTGAGTCATATGATAGGAGGGAAGATTTAACTGAACTCCTAAAGGATAATGTCATCTTTAGATCATGCTCATTATATTTCATAAGTACTTCTCCACTTGACAGCTCCTTGGTTGCAGTTTCAATCTTAAGCTAGTTTTTTTGAGAGCCCTTTTCAATTTTCCACATTACTAATAGACCCTGAGGCAAAGCTAAAAAATCATCTGGGTTTCTTGAAAGGATCAATAATTTTTGTGTGCCATGCATTTTAGAATACACAGTATCACTGACACAAACGCTGACCCTGCGCTGACAAATATAACATATCGAATAATGTCAGAAGTTTCCACACATTAAAAAAAAACAAAACTCAATAGCTACCTGCAATCTCACATGCAGAGAGCAATGGTAATTATATTAGAGACCAAAAAAAAGGCTTCAAATAAAGTTATGAGAAGGCTGATTGCATAAGTTCTCTGCCAGTGTCATTTTCTCAGTGTCCAGACTTACATGAGAGACTAGGTAGAGCTAGAAGGCCTAACACTGCTTTTAGGTTATTAACACCACAAAAGCTGATGGAAAAAAGTTTGTTTGGCTTTCCCTGTCACCCATCCATGCAGTCAAGGTTATTTGATCAAGTGCTTAGATATGCTGTACTCAAACAGCTGATTCAATAAATTATTCATTTAGCACCACACGGAGCAAATCATATTTTAGGTGGACAGCATTTTTGCTCACATCTCATTCACTTACAAGACAAGCAGAGACTGCAGGGAAAGAAAGGAAAGGATCGCTAACAGACAGCTCATTTTTTCTCATTTTAAAGCTTCTGAAGAAATTGCTTACAGAGCACATTGGGGCTGACAAACTGAGAGCGACTGTGCTGGTGTCTCTTTAACCCTTGCCATGAGCATAGTGTTTCACTTAAGATATGTTTAAGCCTCTAACAGACTGAATGGAGGGAGAGGCACATGTTTCTCAGAGAAAACAAGTGTTAAAATAGTATTGATTAAATCATACAGCAAATGTAGTTTTACATAAAGAATTCTCTCATAGACAAATCACAGGATCAAAGTATCAGGAAGGAGAGAAACATAACAAAGACAGACTCTTGTGTTGCTTTTTTTTCCCCAAATACGCTCCATCCTTTGCCTCTGCCCTCCCTACTACCATTTCCAATACAATTTAGACTGCCTCATCAACTGCCAGTGCCTATGATTTCCAACCTTCATTTTATGTCTCCACTGTTGTATTTTCGAGATCAAATAGGAAAGTAAGAATCAGCACCCTTGGAACAGTTCTGCAAGCAGATCCTCTGTGCAGGCACCAGAAAATAAAATAATGTCAAATGTTGAGGTGTTGGTGTTTTGCATCCACCGAGTTGATCTTGCCTGTACAGCGTTCAGCAGAGCAGGGAGCATTCAGTTGTATTTTTATGTCTGACTTTTACTAAAATTAAAAAGAATTTCTCTAACTGAAAATGCTTCACTGAAGAAAGCTGTAATGAAAGTACCTAAAACTGCTCAAAAGCCTTCCACAGAAAAACTAGTTTTGACCAATTTTTGTTTAGAAAGCTTCTAAAGTAAAGAGTCTATTTGAACAGCAAAATACTTTTAAAAACTGAATGCTACAGTTTATTCCAAATGAAAATATTAAAACTTTCCATTGATTCGAGTTTCATTTTTTGTCCCTGTTTGGGGAAAAAGGAGGAAATAAGAAATGGGGAGAGAACTGTAACCCATATTCAGTGAACAAAGTACCATGGGGTGTATTTGGTCCAGATGATTTGGATAAGGCTGAACCAAATCCATAAATTAAGCCATCTCAGTGTGAATACCTGCCCAAAGTACATTCTAGCCTTGTCATCAGGTGGGGAAGCTCATTACTGTTTTCCCCCAGCTTTTCTAGCCTGCCGTACAACCAGCAAGAGACCAATCCCTGCCTTGTTGGAGTTTTCTGTATGCTGGGAGAGCTGTGCTTCAGCTTTCAGATCCAGAAGCCCTTCCCCACCCTGATGCATGCCTGGTTGTTGGTGTTGGGAGGAGACTGAGAGGCTCTGGGTTGCAGAAAAGGAAGCTCCCCAGTGGGAGAGGGCCAGACACCAAAGATGGGAAACACACAGGTACTGCCCACATGGCTTAGTTAGAAAAAGGTCATAACTGGAGTTACGTCTAAATTGGGCTGGGAGCAAAGGTGGAAAGACTTGACCCAATCTCTTCTTCCATGCCAAACGATGCATATAGGTGGTACTAATTGGAGGGTTATGAGCTACCTTGAGACCCACTTAGCCCACAATTAATGATGATTCTACTCTCCCTCCCAAGAAAGGTGTTATAACTCTTCATTAATCTGACTGACAGCTCCCCTTCTCCTTACTGATTTAGATAAAATTTGTGAGGTAAAATATGAGATTAACCTATGGCTCACGCTTGAGTAATTTTTGCAGTCTGTGAAAGGAGTCTCAGTTCACCACTGCATAAGTCCAAATAAACACATTCTCTATCCTGTGGCTTGCTTTCTCCTGGCTGTATACTTCTTTTGCTTAAGGCTGTTCCTTTGCAGCAAGCCTAAATTGTCGCTCCAAAGTTTTAGGAGACATGCCCTTAACTCCCACATTTATTCCTTGCTTATATTGCTGCCACCCTTTCATCAGATCAGCTTTCTTTCATCATTGTTTCTGAGCTCATTATTCAACATTTAGCTGAACTGAACTGCATTTACCATTCATTAAGTATTTCTGAGCCAGAGGTGATCATATAATCCAATACTTCTTGGATTTCGCTGTAGCTTGTTATGTGCTATGTTCCCATGGTTTAGTGGTATGTTTAAATTTGGCTTTGAATACCATCATTGGGAGCAATTCGTATGAATAGCACAAATTGCAGGACACGAAAGATAATGCAGAGCAGGAATAGGAATCTTACAGCATCACCTGATCAAGCCAGCATGCTAAAATGATGCTGACAAAAACTCCAGTCACTTTGGTGATACAAGGCTGAATCCACTATCTGATAAAATGCGTTTGAGTCCACTGCTATTAGCAGGCTAAATGGCAGAGACTCCTAATGATATCCATTAGAGAGACAGTAAAGTAAATGTTACAGAATAGAGCAGGAAAAAAAATCTGCCTCATTTCCCCAAGTTTTTGAATGGTACATTTCCATTTGAATTGAAATTTTCATTTTTATGTTAAAAAATGGAAACAGGTTTTGAAGTGAAGAACAATGATCAAGTCTTTCCTTCTTGCTTCTCTATTTCTCTCCCTCCAAATGGAGGGACTAATTTTCTTTCTAAACTACTCCAGCTCTGAAAAAATTACAAAGATAAGAAATGAAAAAGGGAAGGGAGGGAAAGCAAGGAAATAAAGGGAGTAGAAGAGGAAGCCTAAGTGTTTGGCTCTTTGAACTAATAATAAAACAAAATGAGAAGCCTCCATTTTATTAACAAATCAAACTCATTCTCTGTAACAGATCTTTTCATTCAAACTATAAAATCTTTGCATATAAGAATACTTTGAGACCTGCTTAGCCCATTTCTCCAGTGGGACTCTGTACACTGCATAAATAATTACTTTTCTGCAGCTTTTTCTCTGCATACATTCCCTCTTTTAATGGCTTTTGGAGTCCATGCCCCTGTGAAAAGGTAAAAGGGAATTTAAAACTGTCTTCTTCTCCTTCATATCTCCACTTATCTCTGCCTGAGATAGTTCTCAGCAAGGAGTCACCACAAATCCACATTTTATTTTCAAACAACATTTAACATTCACATGTGAACTTCACCCTTCTCCTGTTTTTTACTGGGATAAATATTGCTGTGAGAGCCATCATGCTGTGAGTATCTGCAGCTCCAGTCATGGACTCTGAAACTAGGACCCATCTCCAGAAAAATATGTCCTGTCCACACACGTTATACTAACATTAGTTAGCCTCCTTCTCTCAGTCTCCAAGAGACATGGAGGACTTAGTTTGAGTTTCATACTGAAAACACAGGTTGAATACTATACAGGGAAAAAAATTCAAGCTTTCATATTTATTGCCTTCTATAATTCAGATGGCAAACAGTTGAGCTGCTCTGTGACCCCTGTTTGACTAGCTGACTTACTAGAAAAAAAGTTTTGGAAATCCTGCCACCACACTGTTTCATGCTTTCCAGCAATGGAAGAAAAGAGGACATCACTGGCCAAATGTCACAATCTGAGTCACCCCCGGCATGGTCAATCTGCCAAGACACCTGATATGGGACTGGAGATGAAAATAGGTGAGCTGATATTAGAAATGCTACAAAAAGACATGTTTGAAAGAAGACTCTGAGAGGAAAGATTTATGGCAGTAACTTCAGATACCAATTGAGAAGTATTTCCCTCTTCATCCTGTTCTGGTATTTTTCTCGATGACACATATGCACACAAACCACTGGAGGAGATGCTACAATCAAAGGCAAAATAACACAAGTGGATTTGTCTTATTGGCAGACAGAAATCCTGTGCAGCTCCCTTTGGAGAAGGCAAGGTAATGAGATTAGGGATGAAAAATAAGATACTGTATAAACCCAGAAAAGCAAGCATGAGAGACACCCGAGGGTAGTTGTGGATCATTTCACTTAAGCCCTGTGTTTGCCAACAAGAACAAGCAAAGGAAGCCATGGGATATTTACAACCTATATATATGGATATAGCACACAGTAGGGCTCTGGCACAGTGCCTCCAAATTGCTGTTTCAGGGATCTTGCTTGTTCTCTGATGTACAGTGTGTCAATGTGTTGGGGTAGGCACTTGTGTGCTTATGAATATTTATGTGAATCTGCTTGAATCATATTGTATTTTCACTATTTTGCTGTATTAACTACTTTCCCATGACACAGGAGGAAAACTATTTGGATTTTTTAACATGATAGTTCAAACATTTGTATCTGTTTCTTTTCCTTAGTAGTTAACCTTTCTTGTATTGTAGGCAATTGCATATTTGTAACCATGCTTCATTATCAGAAATCTGATTTATATATTCATCTCTATACATATGTTACAATATGCTAAAAATTTTATCTTACAACAATTTCCCCTGGGAGGGGGAACAAAACCCCAGAAACCCAGCCCATTTTATAAAAGAAGCTGGTTACAACTAAGGAGAGACAAAAACCATGTCCTCCTATCTTGTGAAAATATTTATCTTGAATGCTTGTTTGTTGTCATTCCATTTTCCTCCCACTCCACTCCAAAACAGAACTGAAATTGAAATAATAAAAACCATTTGCAAAATAAGATGTTTTCATTCAGACCATTGGAAGATAAAAGGAACCATAAAAATACTAATTCAAGAAACTGAATTACTTTAATAATGTCACAACACCCCTTGACAAGTCTTCAATGGCTTGACTGAGTCAGCATTTTTGAGAAAGGAAAACGCGATTAAACCACCACTAAGCCACTCTTCCTAATTCTGAAAAGTATGCAGGAAGATCCAGCAGAATCTGGGGCATAAAGCAGGTTGGTAATTTGCTCAAGCATACGCAAGAAAAGTCTCTTTATATCCTACTAATGTCATTGTCCAGCTAGCTTACTAGCTGCAGTAATTTAAAATCCTTATTACTGCATAAGACAACCATACAGTTTTCACAGAGGACAAGTCTGTAAACAGCATATCTATGCCTTAGCTTTAATTACAAAATCTTTTAAAACATTCTAATCCCATTAATTCAAAATTTAGTAACTGAGTTTTTCAGATGGGATGCTAAATGCAGCAAGTTCCCCAGAAAGGCTCAGGGTCTGCTTCATAAAGAGGCAGTAGAAGAGACGTGAAGAAACTCGCAATCTCTAGAGATAAACATTATATTCTAGTAGCTCTGCACAGGTTTTTAATATTTGGAGGGGCATAAACATCTGAAAGCTGCCATGTAACATATATGTATGACTATTTGTAGATACATATTTGTATATAAACATGTACATGTATATACGTAAAGTGTAGATAATTACCTATGCATGTTTATATACATACTTGTACTTCTGTGCAAATATAAAAGCACACAAAGAAAATGGGAATTACCTTTAAATACCAGGCTTTACAATATTTTGGACCTCATGACTTAGAAGAAAGGCCTTTCCAGAGTCAAATAATCAATAGATATAGTAGAGAGCTGCTAGACTGAAGCAGCTAAAGCAGAGTCTGCTGTCTCTCTGAGCTGCTCTTTCAGCCTGAATATAAGCAAACCTGATCTGCAGTTTCAGATTAAACTATATATTCTTCTTCTTCTAATAAAGTCTGTGTCTCTGTTTGGAAGGTGATTTCCCTGAAATCAGGAATATTACTGGTGTTTTTTGTTATATAAAAAGAACCTCAGTTTCCCCTCTCTTTCTGCTTTATGTAGGCTTCCACCATAAACAAAAACTTCCCATCCTATCAACCACCTCTAATAGAAGACAGGCAGGATTGTAACTATCAACATGACATGGAGTGGATGAAACCTGTTCAGTTGAAAACTGAAATAATCTTGAGGAAGAAGTAGCAAGATTTGGACACAGGCTGGACTGCAGAAAGCCAGGGAAGTCTACAGTGGTAAGCCTGAAGGACACAGAGGACAGTGATACTGCACTTAAGAGTGATGAGAATTAGATCATGAGAGGAAAAGCAGCTCACCGTTTGGTTTCTTTGACTTTGAAACACAGACTAGTCATTTTTTGACATTCAAAATTGAATCAGAAGGGTTGAGCACAAAAAGCAAGAAGAAAAGAGAAAAAGAAAAAAAAAAGAAAGAAAAAAGTGGTCAGTACTTGCAGTGTCACTGAAGACAAGTTGAAAGTTACTGAAAGAACTGACTAAATGGCACAGATAGAAATCAGACCACATGGCCTGCATGAAGATCCTTCTGAATGGAATCTTTCTTTTTACCAGAAAGAGCAGCAAGCTCTTGAGCAGTGGGCTCACCAGGTATGAGAGTAACTAATGATGTCCCTTTCTAGGCAACTTCTTCGGTATTTTTAAAATGGAACTCAGTACAAAGAGTCTAACCCCTCACACCACAGAAAAATTTCTACACATGAATAGTATGGTGAAACAGGGAGAGTTTAATCATAGCAGATTCCTTTAGCTCCTCACAATGTTTTTTTAATTGGTATTGTAGAGCATCAGGGGCTCACTAGCCATCATTAAATGAGAAATAATAGAAAGTCACAAATTAGAAAAAGTATTGGAAAGGATTGCATGCAAGAGTCAAATTCCTACTGACTCACCTTCAAAAAAATTAATAAATGTTTATAAATTAAAAAGAATATTGAAGCTACTCAATCTTAGAGAATTATTCGATCCCCAGAAGAAGAGAGTAAAATTAAGGTGATAACAAAATATTAAAATGGAAACGAATGGATTTCATCAGGTAACTCTAAAGAAATGGATTTCTGTTAAGGCAACAACATCTAAAATATTATTCTGTTCTGTAAAAAGAACAAAAATTTTCTGTTACAATGTCATATATAGGTAAATCCAGACACGAGTCAGTAGAACAATCTGGACATACATATTCAAGATGAAATTTCAAGTGTCTTATTTACACTAGGAAATAGTGAACTGAATAGTCACCAGCATTTAGGAGCAGAATATTTTGAGGATTTCGTATTTCATCACCAGGCCTGAGCATTCTCTGATTTCAAGGGGGAGAAATCAACATTTAGATGATAAAAAAGAGAAATAAATAAATAATGAAATTCCCCTAAAATAAAGGGGAAAGGGAGAATTTATTTTCATCAGCTCTACACACCTTTTAACATTCAGAGTCTATTAGGAGGTATAAATACTTCCAGTTGACCCATTCTGGCTTCTGATGCTGTTTACTGGAACATTTGACTTTAGTGAGCATATGGAGCACTCACTGTTCATACCAGTTCATACTGTTGCTTAAGTGTGCTATCACTTTTCTAAACGATATGCCAAGAAATAAATCCTCTGGACTCAACTGAAACATGTTTATACTGTAAAAACTAACCTCAATAGTCCTAATGAGATTCTGTAGCCATTTGTTTTTCAAACTACAAAGGTAGATACTTAAATGTTAAATAAACAGCTTATCAGGAACAGAAACATAATGTGACCTGAAAAATTAAGATAATTTCCCCAAAGATTCTTAGAAACAGCACTGAAATGAACTGTCTCACTTGTTCTTTAATCAAAACTGACTAACAACCTTAGAAAACTACTCAGCCTTTTCTAGAAGACATCCATCTGAGCCAAATCCTTTACCGATTTGTAAAATACTAGTGCTCTTCTGTATTCAGAAAGGTCTTTTCTATCACCTTAATTATTCAACAGACTCTTGATTCTACCACCATTTCAATATCTGAGCAACTCAGCTTCTAATCTAGCTGAATTGATACCACAACACCCAAGTAGCTTGATGTTGCAGCCTGCCAGATCACAGGTTGGTATAATTGAAATTGTGCTAGCCAGAAAAAGAAATCAAGGGCAAAGCCAGAAAAGAGCAGCAGGGAAGAGCAGCCATTTCTGACTCTGTTGCTGCCAGGATGGGAAAGGCTGAAAATACTAGTTAGTGCAGACGGGAAGGCCCAAACTGGTGAAGGAGGTGGTCCTACGTCCCCCTCTTTCCTTTTTGCACCTCAACCTGTTCAATCAGCGGACACCAATTTTCCAGGGCTCTGGCAGAGATAAAATAGACATGACATATTATTCTGAATTCCCCTTGAATCTCTTGTAATTAAATCTTTCCTTCCCCCAGGGAAGCTTAATCAAAAAACCAACCCATCAAATTACTGACTTAACACAGGCAGAATCGCTCTGAGCCTTGTTCATTTGCATAGCTGATGACTGTTTCACTTTGTTTTGATCCTCTTGGTCACTTCAGTGAATGAAGTGAGGCTGTGTTATGTGCTGTTTATTCATAATACTTACACTAAGCATAAACATAAAATTTATTTGCTAGTAAATGTAAGAATATTACAGGAAGCAGTTTTTAATCACTTGGCGAGACTATCATGGAGTGGGATAATCATATGGTTGCATTTGGCTTTAAACATACTAGTACTAGCCTCAGCCTTGCTCTTTGGTGCTCTGCTTCGTTAAAGAGTAGACTCAATTAAATAAATAGGACTTACTGATTAACGTAGTGCTTTGGAGTATCATGAATGACTCCGATCTTTTTGCATGTATTTACACTCAAAAGGAGGTTACAGACATGTGAAGGAGGAGGGCTTTTCCACCACCAATATTTCCTAGTTGAACAAAATCTACACTTATACCTAAATTGTGGATATCTAAGAAGACCTAAACTTTGGTACCTTCAGTATCTGCTTACTGAGTTTCTTATTTCTTAGTTAACAGCTATTCCAAAAAAAATTGTAATTCCTTGAGAGTTGAAGGATTGGCTTACTAGTTCCAGACTAGAAGAGTCTGGCTGTTCTCATCAAACCAGCTATTTCCTCAAAGACATCAAAGACTGCCACCACTCAGTGACATACTTACAAATATGCTGAAGCAGCAGAAGATGCATTTGCATTTATATGTAGTCTTCAGACCAGACTTCACTGTTATCATTGCTGGCATAAAGTGATCCTCCCACTAGGATGAAGACCTTGCGCTTCACACTTAGTAACACAGAAAACCCATTCCTATCCTGAAGGAGTCTAAATCAATTACTCTTCTCTGTGCATCTCATGGAAGAGAAGAACAGGCATTTCCAGCTGTGAACTGTTTTTCTCCCTGCCTGAACACTGAATTAAGTGTCTGTCTTGGAATTTACAAAGCTTAGCTTGAACATGACTTTAGAGATTTGCTCTAAATTTCCTCTAAGCTAAAATTATAGTTTTCCTTAATGTAAGAAATAAAAGGGAATAACCCTTCTCCTGTGCAGTTCTTTTGGCTATCTCAAGACAGCACTTTCTAGACATATTTAATTGGTTATTATTCTTTAACTTAGCATGGATGCACCATTTCTATCAAACAATTTTAATTTAGCATCAGTGCAGACAACTTAGTGCAAACTTGTATGTTCCTGTACAGAGATCCGAGTTAGCTCTACGCACATGCCAGAGAGAAATTACTGGAAGGGCTCAATGCTAAAAAAAAAGAAGTAGTTATGTTTTCTTGGCTCACAGACAACCATGCCATAGTTCTCACACTGAAAACTGCAGTTGCTGCATTCAGACCCCTATAGAAGTCACCTGGAAAAGCCAGCACAATCAATGAATTAGAGACTCCATTATTTATTGGTGCAGTTAGTACTTTTAGAAGATGTGCTAACAGCATTATTGCTTATATTAAGCTACTGCCTAGCATAAGGGCCTGGTTCTCTAACCCCTGTTTTTAGCTATAAGTCTGTATACACTAGAATAGATGAACATTTAGCCCTAATGAGACAAACCAGGTAAGCTCAAGCTGGAAGCAATTAAACACATCACATGACGATGCCCAGGAAAGCTTTCAAAAAGTCAAGCATCAAACCCAGGCCTTTCAAATTTGAAGATGGATCCTCTCTCGTTATGCCCACACTTTCATCCAAGCACTTTAGGGTTTTGTGTTCACGTTCATATGCTACATTTTTCAGTGCAGCAGAAAAACAGATAATTGCACTTGTAATTGCAGTGTTCCCTTGTAAAGTCTGTCAGGTGTTAGAATACTGACCCCAGTGCTTGTGCTAATTAGATGAAGTTGCAAAAACCAGGCACCATAAATCATATGCTACTAAGGTTAGGGGCTGGAGGTTGGAGAGGGTAGGAGGAAAATCTGTTCTGTTATAGCTCTGACTCACTGTCTGCTTGTAATCAGAGAAAGGCTGTCAAATCAGGACTGCCTTATTTAATTCACACAAGTAATTGATGTCCAGACCCAATGATAGAATTGGTGGAGTTTGGATTAAGCCTGTCAGAGCAAGTGAAATAACATGTATTTGCTGTGAAATGGGATGAGTCATGGGGGTTGATACCTCCTTCCATAAGCTAAAGTGGAAAATGACTTATGATTTAGTGAGCAGATCTTTTTTTCCTATCTATTCTGCTGAGGTCTCAAGAAAGTAGGCCACCTCTTTCACATTGGCTGACCTTGCCCAACAAAGCCAACTGCGGCTCCTTAGAAAAAGTACAGATGAAAAGCACATCTCTGGTGCTTGTCTGAAAAACAATGTAGGCTTTTGCAAACACTCACTGATGAATGTGGGTGTGTAAAGGAGACTATAATTCAAACTCATAATGATGCAGTAAATAGATTACTTTGACTCGTGCACAGCCTCTCTGGAGGAGGCCCCATAAACAGTACCAGCTACCAGATGTAGATTTCAAAAAGGGAGTTTATAATTTGAAAAAACCCTAATGTTATAGTTAAAATGTCTAATGTTAGTCATTTTAGGGAAATTTGGAACTCAGGAATGACCAACAATACTAATTTTCAGCCTGATTCAGTTCACCTTTTCCTTCCCATAATACCTGGTTCCAGCCTATATGCTTCATGTGAATGGCAGAGCCAAACTCTTATATTGTTTGGTGGCTTTCCTAGAGCACAGGAATCATACAGTAGCTCTCCAGCAGGAAACTGAGCCAGAAAACAAAGGAAATTACTCAATGCATTTCTTCAGAGCAGGGACATAGAGATGGGGGAAAATGATGAGATTTAATGTTTAAATTTATCTAAGCAGACTTTTGTACACTGCCATGAGCAGCCTCATGTACCTAATGTTACTAGCACAAAGCTAGCTGTATGTTATCAAGGGTAGAAGAGGCTTTCATCTGTCTACCCAGGAGCACCAGTAATGTGGGCTCAAACCCTTCAGAAAGACAGACAACCAGCAATAGCCTTGGACTGTCAGCTTTTCAAAGCATTTAGTGTTTTCTGTAATGCTTGTAAAACTTACACAATGTCATCTTATGTGTTATAGGGGCTAGTATTCACCTCAGGACCCAGGAAACAGAACAATTATTGGTAAAAAACGCAAGGAAGAAAGCAAAAGGGTGTGCAACTTTAACTTACAGTATTGTCAATAAGTTGGATACAAGTTTAGCACAGAATATGACAAAAGAGCAGGCCAATAAACTCATATGCTGTACTCAAAAGGAGCAGCAACCATCAGGAATACGATTAGTTCTTCATACTGACAGGTACAAATGCATCTTGTATTGCATATATTGCCAGACAGGGTTGAAGGAAAATAAACTTCAGAGGAGAACAATAACAAGGATTTACATACTGGATTAATGGACTTCTGAAGAAAGGATGATCTGAAATTCAAATGAGTCATTCCCTTCATTTTCAGGAAGTTTAGACCAGGTCTTAGATGAGCCAAGTCTGTACAAGAATACAGTGAATAACTGTCCAAGAATAATGAGAATTAATATTATGTATAAGATGAGATCTGCACTTAAGAAGCAGAGCTGGGAAAAGGGATTTTGATAATCTATAAATATTTGAATGCTGCAAGCTACATGTGATTAAAATTCATCAAATTTTCATTTTCTTTTCCAAACAAACAATCTCTGTGAAAAATACCATAACTGTTTAATCTTGCTAGGGGTTGTTGAAGAAGATTCTTCTTCTAAAATTAAAATGCAAATTATTTTGATACAAAATTTAAAATAATAACACAAACCAACTCCTGTGAATTTTTGGGGGCAGGTAGAAAGAAATCCAACAGCACTGTTCTCTCTGTGTAAGGTTTCTCTTCTCCCTTCTCTCTTCTCTCTGCTCCTCTGTTTAGTGTCCACATAAGCAGATGCACCAAGGGTAGGGCAGCCTACAGGTAAAATACCCACCTAGAATCCAACACGCCCAAGTTAATATTTTGCTTTTTTCAGAGGTTTCCTAGGTAGCTTTAGTCAAAACCTGTTAGCTCCTCTGAAGCACCAGTCTTTGGTCTTTGTAGAGGTGTACAAGTGCTCCCAAGGTCAGCTTTAGAGGACCAGATCCTGTGAATAGAAGCTTCCTCTCCATTTTGCTTGATGTTTCTGTTGGGTTTAGCTTATCCTCTGCACTGTGGAGAATGAGTAGTCCTTACTTTGGGGCAGGCATTTCTCATAATCTGTTAAATATTTAGACTTTCATATAGAGCAAGTAGTGCTGTTAATTTGTTTGACTTAACTTATAGCCCACTGGAAAATCAAATTAGAGAAAATAAGTAAATCTACCTTTTAAAACAAAAGCTGATTTTCTCCATGTTCAGCCATTTGTGGGATTAACTTTTTTAATGGGTTTCTATGCACAGTGTTTTTGTTTTCGTGGATACTAGAAGATGCTGAATTACTCATCAGGGGGAAAAAAAACTTGCAACATACATTTCCATAGCATATTTAGTCCCTTTTGTCCTATTCATAAATCAATCCTGATTACTACAAATGAATATGTTACTTCTAACGGTTCACTGATTGCTCACTTGGACCATTAATTCAGACCTCCTCGTTGAAGAAGATGCCATTAGTAATGGGAAATTCAGAGAAGATCCTTTGTGACCTCACCTCTTTAACTACAACAAACAGACTCCATCTCCTGCTCCATTCCTTATGTATAATTTTATAAACACATAAGAAATTGTTCAGTAAAAAAAAAAAAAAGGCCATTTTCCCTCCTGCTCCAGTGAAGAATTTGCATGGCAGGAAGGAAGAAAATGGCCTTATCAATGCTCTGTAGGTTGGTTTTATGACCTAGAAGGAGAACAGAGAGCAATGGCTCATAGTGTCTACATCAGAACTAGGGGCAATTTAGGCCCAAACAGAGACACCACTGAACTAATAAGGGAATGTCTACAGCTATGTCACTGTTCATCTCTGTTCCTGGACTGCTGACAAGCTGTGAAGAACCACTGCCATCGAGGAACAATGCCTCACCATTTAGAGCAGAAGTAAATGGCCTTCCCCATTCTTATCCACACAGCACAGAATTTATCAACTCCTTATTGCCCAGCTGGGAACAAGGAGAGGATTCTACCCATTTGAAAATTACTATTATTATTTACTACTATATTGGCAACACAGTGCACTGAATAGTTTTAGAAGAAAAAATTATACTCCAGAATTCCTACGGGTCAACACTCAATCCTCCTCAGCACACACAATAAAACAGAGAATGAAAATGCACACACATCTATTTCCTTTCCAGGCCAATTCCTACTGTACCACAAGGGTTAGTATTGAATACCATTCTGTTCAAGGCATTGGAGCTCTATGCAAAACTCTAATCACCAGTGTCAAAAGGGAAGTGTTCCCCAGAATGGTACCATAGTTATTCTTTCCAATAATAATCGAACCAAACAGTACTCTAATACCCCTTTAGAATTGTAAATAGGCAGGCTCATTCAGACTTCCACTGCTTTATTCACAACCCATGTTGATAACCTCTGAGCACAAACTTCTGTAGGAAATGGACAAAGTCATCTGAGTTCCAGCATATGTTTATAAAAATGTAGAGAAGGAGCTAGTATCACACAGAGGCAAAACACAGCAAGAAAAATGGGGTCTCCTCTACTGGAATACCAATCAGGCAAGATCCTTAATGACATTTACAAATGGCTTCATGGTCTCTCTTTTACTAAGTTTCTTTCCTTTATTTTTTAAACAAATACCATGTAAAACCTGAAATATTTTCTGTGTATCCATTTAGAAGGGCAGTTAGATCACCGTACTATATATACATACAATTATTTTTTTAAATGCTTAACAGAGCAGATAATTAAAAATAAATCAGTGTTTTGGTATCTCTTTTTTCATCTAGATTCTATATTGCTTTGTTTTCATCATTTAAAACATCATCAGTTGCACCGATCCAGTGAACAGATGGCATTATCAGCCCACAAGAATCTGCACAGGGCAATTAGAAAATTCAGATACAAGATTACTACAAGGAAATTAATTATCAAGTATATCAGTTCAGCACTGTGTACAAAAAATTTCTCGTTTTCTTCTGACTGTACAGAGACACGTTAATCGGTGTACTGATGCTTCCTGCTTCGCCAAGTGATGCATTCAAAGCCTCCAAGAGTTGCCTGTAATTTTAAACCTTTATTGCATCAGGATTACACTATTCTCTCCCCTCTTTTTGGTTTCAGTAGAGGGAGTTTAGTTAAGACTGAAAACAAAAAATCCATGTCTCTTAAAGACACTCACTGACAGCAGAAAGAAAATGTTCATGCAGATCTATCCTTTTCTCTTTTGCACCCTTCCTTGCTACATAGACCCAGAAGAAATTTGTCCAGCAAGAACCCCATCATAAATACACAATGCAAACGTGGCCCTTGTATCAGTAAGACAGCAACAGTCTGAAAAGGAGAATGTTACAGGACTAAAATATCTTTCCCCCAACTCTGGGAGTAGAAAAAACCTGGAGCCTCATACGGACAGCTCACTGCCTTGGATACTGGGCAGGACTCTGGAGACTGGTAGGCTAAGGGAAAGCAGACACACTGGGAGAACCTCTGCCACGCGTGATGCTGGCAGATGTACTGCAGTTCTGTGTTTCTCCCATTCTCATTTCCCCCAAAACAGGGGGGGGTTAGACAGTAATTCCAATTTGCTAAGTGAGCTGAAACTTGCCATATCTATAGAAAATGCATTTTTGGGGCTAAAAATAAATAGATGCCATCCCACACTCCCACTGCCTTCCGATTCCTATTAGTTTCAGTATTCAGCTATCCAAACTCCAGTTGCTTCAAATAGCAGCAGAGAAAGGGGAGGCAGTGGAACAGGAAATGGGGAGTAATCCATGGATTTAGAAACAATTATTTATAGCAGGTCAAATATGAATATGATGAACAGAGCTCGGGACATGATCACACTATGTGGGATCAACTCAATTGACCCCAAAGCACTTATTTTAGATACTTGAATGTACAATCTGTGTGAAAAATCTATGTCCAGGCTTACTTATGATATGCTGCCTCAGTTTCCCATTGGTAAAAGAATTATTATAGTGATTAAAAAACATTCAGCAGTCGTACACTCACTGGGGTGCTGGCAGAAGCCTGCACTCGCCATGTGCTGAGAGAGCTTCACTAGTGTGTTGTTCTACCCAGAACCACCGTATTTTCCACTTGAAGTCTACACTTTGTACAAATGTACCATGCACATTTGAAAACAATTTGTTCTTGCTGTTAATTTATACTAAAAACCCTGCTGCATTTGCATGACATGAAGAGAAAAAAAAAAAAGAAAGAAAGAAAAAGCCCAAGCAGCCAATGTGTTTGAGACTGCAACGATAATAACCCTGGATTGATTCCTGTGGGCTGGCAATGCCATCTGCCTAGTGGATACAGAATCCAAAGACCATCGCAGTCCACAGAAGGACTGTCTTTAAGACTGATTGAAAGCCAAGGAGTGCTAGTGGAGTCAAACTGATTGAATGCTAGATAATGACAGACATGCAAAAGTGGGTCCCTTGGACTTTGCCATGTCAGGAATCTCATTCACAGCCTCTCTCTCAGGAAAGTCTCATCATCCTGTACCATTTCTTCAATATTGCATCTGAAGGCATGGAGACATTTGTATATGTTTTTCTCTCTGTACAGAACTAAGAGGAAAGCATGTCTGTATACTAGTCTCTTGGAAAGAATATTAAAGTACTGGAGCCAGAGAAAAAGCCAGAGATGTTTGTCTTATCCACTTTACTCAGCCTGCAAGCAAATGAGCCACAGACCGACACCAAATGATCAATATTCTCCCTATTTCAGCACTCTTCAAAACTTAACATTTCTGACCACATGGGTAGAAAGGTCACTGTTTAACAAACCTCTTGCCTTTACCACTGTTGACCTGACAGGTCCCATTTGTGCTGTTTCAAGTCCCAAATACATCTACTGATCTTGATGGCCTCAAGTATCCAGAGTCAACATTTTCTTCCATAAGTTTTCCCTTCCACTTGTCTCACTCCTGCACAGTTACATCAATTTAGATCACTATAAAGGAGGACTAAAAATCAGTCAACTTTTGTTACCTAAAAAGTCTCTTTGTCCAAGACATGTATGTTTTCTTCAAATCCAAAAAGATCATTTTTTTCCACTTCACAATAAATAGAAATACAGACACACAATACCTATGTTTTAACTGAATAGAGTTATTAAAGACAGTCACCTGTAATCTGAATGTACTGCAGAGTAGTGGACCGTACATGGACCACATATTTCAGTAAGAAGTTCAGTAGAAGATCTGATTCTACTACACATTGAATTTCTGCAGTTTTGACTGACAGTCATGACTGGGTTTCAGCAGACGGTTTGAAAGCCTCATGATCAGGTAATAAGTGCTAGTGAACTGGGATAATAAATACGAGTGATTCTGTGGAAGAGGAAACTGTTTTCAGGATCTGAAACGTAATAATTTCTGAGAAAAACTTTTGCAACAAGAGTTAGAAGGTGCCACTTCTCCAGAAGGTGTTGCAATCCACTACATCTTTCTGACCATGTGAGAAAAATCAGTCAACATAGATATGAATAAGAAGGGGGAGAGGGGATATAATGCACAAAATAACAACAGGAAAAATTTCTGATACATGACACCAAACGAGGTGGAGGACCACTAACCGGGAACACTCCTGAGATTCTTTTCTGCACCTACAAACTAGCCCTGAAATGCTACATCAAAGCGGTCAAGGAAAACACACATTAATTTCTCCTTTGATATTTTCACTGTTTCCCCCTCCCTCCAACTCTAAAAAGAAAGAAGAAACAAAAAATGCAGTCAACAGCTAGAAATATAGACTTGCAAAAGCTACGGGTGTTTACAGATGACAGAACATGCTGCTAAAGCGCAACTAACATGTTACATGGCAGGTAAAGTTTTGTGTCTCCTTGCCTAGGTGAGGAATGTAGAAGTTTCAGTTCCCCAAGATATCATAAGCAATTCATTTCCAACGTTACATACATGGTCATTTATTCTTTTTCTAGTAATTATTATCCTGGGGAGAAATCCTATTGCCACTCTGGTTACCTAATGTAATAAATTATTCCAAAAAGCAAAGTTGAAAGAATTCTTGAGTTTTATTAGCATTTGGTAATTTTTATCTTTATAATGATGTCTACTGGCCCCTAGCCTGTAGCTGTGTTTCAAAGCAGTTTCTTTAGCTATTCTTTGTTTAATTAAAAACTATTACCAAGGAGGAAATTGGAATCAAATATCTCAGTGGTGAGGAAGATTTTTACTTAGGCAGGATTTTTACTTTACCGAAACTAAATAAATAAGAAGAGAATGAGAAGAATCATTCTTAAGAGTTTCTTAATTTAGAAGTAAGGGAAAAAATTCGTATTAGATTAAAACTATGTTAGCTATCAGGAAGAAAACTAAATAAGCTGCATTCTTCCTCCCAGAAGCATACTCATTTTCCACTGTAAATGCTGTCCCCAGTTCTGTTCTTGTCTGCAAAACCTGTCAGAAACAAGCCTGTGGAAGGCAGGAAACATACCAGTGTAGGCATGTGAATGAGATTCCTTTGGCCAAACCGTTCAGACCGAGGCAGGCACAGAAAACAACGCTTTTCCATTTGCACTCCAGCTTTCAAATAGAAGGAACTCATCTCCTGACAGTGGCCTATGCTGAAGGTTCCCATTTGTGATATTTGGTAATTTCTCCTTTTGGAAAATTTACTGGGTACCTGGGAGCTCAGTAAACCTTGAAGGCAATGGTACTTTTATGTAGCTATTTCAATATACTTCAAAATACTACTTACAGGCACATAACATGAAATATTTTTGCCCATATATAAGCTTTCTCAGCCCAAAACTGAGGAAGGGAGCACAGTTTCCCTGAGCTCCAACATACAGAGATGATTTATTGAAGAAGATGATGAATTTTCATACTGGATGCAATTATTGGGGTCTGTGCACACACAGAGATATTTTCACATGTGAATCTAATGAGGTTTCTAGGGAACTTGTAGCTATTACAGATTCACAGGCTCCTTCACTTGGCTCCTGGGAAAGCACTTACAGCTGATTCCATGCTAATTCATTGCTCAATGAATAAGTAAAATCTGTACAGTACAATAAAATCATTGATCATTATGCTTTAAAAAGATTGACTCCTAAATATTTAGGAAGCAGTGTGTATTCAATGGAAATGTTTATCGGCGCTGGGAAATTAAACTGTCACCCGTGAAATAGTAAAACTCATTAATGCAGAGTTTCTTTTTAAGTGATGGGAATTAACTTTATGACTGCATCAGTAATGGCAAGCCTCAGCCTTAAATCGCCTGCCATTTAGCATTCGTGAATATTATTAAAACATCTTAACCGTAATTTAATTAAAAAAAAAAAAAAAAGAAAAAGAAAGTTCACCGCCTTCAGCACGGGGGCTGGTTCGGAGGCAAACACTGAGTGAGAGGAGGAAACAGCAGCTCTGGACGCGCAAATCAGCCCCGGGCGCCGGGCCGGGCAGGGAGCGGGGCAGGGAGCCGGGAAGCGGGAGCCCGGCCGCCCCGCGCCGCCGGCGGGGCAACAGCGCCCTCTAGTGTCCGCCGCACCCCGGCGGGCCCCGCCCGCCCCGCTCCGCCCGACGGGCCGCGCACCGCGGGGGAGGCCGCGCACCGCGGGGGAGGCCGCGCACCGCGGGGGAGGCCGCGCACCGCGGGGGAGGCCGCGCACCGCGGGGGAGGCCGCGCACCGCGGGGGAGGCCGCGCACCGCGGGGGAGGCCGCGCCCGCCCCGCACTGTCGCCGGGGGGCATGTCACGGAGCATCCCCCCTCCCCGGGGCTCCAGGCCCCACCAGAGCCGAAGATCCCCGGCTGGACCGCTCTCGCCGGAGCGTCCGTAGAGCGGCCGCCGGTGCCCCGCCGCCGCGGCACTGCAAAACCCGGCGGGAGGGAGGCTCCTACCTGCGGGGACAGACCCCGCTGGCGCTACCCTTAGGGCCAGCAGCAATACGTGGGAAACTTACGAGGGGTTCTCCCGAGGAAGAGGGAACCAACAGCGATTTCCCACCCGGGATACTGCGGGGAGAGCGGGATGGCGAGCCCGCCCCGGGACCCAGCCGCGCCCGGGAAGCGCCGGCACCCGCCGGGCCGGGGAAAGGTCCCAATGCCATCAGCACTGCTCCGCCAGGCTGGAGCAAGGCTATGCCCGCAAAACCCCGGCACCCCCGGCTCATGCGGGAAGGACCGAGCCTTCCAGCCCGGCAGGCAGAGGCGCACGGCTCCGGCCCCGTCCAAGCCGGCGGCAGGCATCTGAGGCAGGGCCAGCAGCAGCGACACTGGCCGCAAAAAAAATGCGGCGAGCGCAAGGACAGAAAACCATGAGGGAAAACCAGCGAGCGGCTCGTTGCAGGCTCTGGCGGCTCCCGTTCACTTCCACGTCACACACCGGCAGGACGGTGGCGAGCAATCTCTCCATCTGGCCTCAACTTTGCATTTCTAAGCTCCAGTACACCAGAGCCGGGCTAACTTTCTTGGAAGGTTATGTTGCAATAAACCTTTTTCAGGGAGTTCTTTCCCCCATCTCTTCCTCCCCCTCCCCCCCGCCCCAACCCCAGGCAACTCCTTGCGCTCCCGCTACTCACAATTTGTTGCAGTTAATCCCAGATGCCAAAAACTAAAGAGCAGCAGGGTGAAGCTCCCGAGGGCTCGGGAATCCATGTTCAGCCCCGGAGGGGGAAAACAGCCGCCCACCTATGGCCCCTGCTCTGGGTCTCTGAGCGCCTCAGCCTCTGTGCGCTCCCTCTTCTTCCGCTCATTTACTCCATCCAGCATCCAGGCACTCACGGATGAAGGGGGAGCCGGAGCCGGGGGCGGCCGAGGGACCCTCCTCCGCGGCCCTCGGAGGAACCGCTGCGATCGCCGGCGGCAGCGCCGGAGCCGATCCCGCTCCCCCGCTGCTGTCGCGGAAATTCACCTTGCCAGCTGCGGCTGGGAAGCGGCAGCCGGGCGCTGGGCACCTCCTTATAGGCGAGAGCCGCGCTGCACTCCACCTCCTCCCAGCCCCCTGGAAGTCACTCCTCCTCGCCTTCCAGGGAGGATCCTTATTGCAATCTTCACGCGTTGTTGATAAGCATCAGAGGCACTGAGTAAATCAGATGCCTGGAGGGAAAAAAAAATATTTTTTTTTCTTCTTTCTTTTTCTTTTCTCTCTCCCCCTCCTTTGGGTACCGCTGTGGCTGGAACATTTTAAAGAATCCCCAGCTCAGTTGTTTGTTTGCTTATACATCCATGTTATATAAACATACATAAAATATACATGTATGTCCCAGCATAAACAGTGCCGACACAGGCCGACGAGCCCCAGCTCCGCTCCCGGGGCTCAGCATTACCCCTAGGGAGCGGGGATGGAGCCTCGGACCCGGCTGATGCTCGAGCCCCTCTTCTGTCGCGACTGGTCCATAGCCTGCCTGGTTCTTGCTTGTCTCTCCTAGAAGGCGAGCGGAGGTAGCCCTAGGGGTCCCAGCAGAGCCACCAGAACCTCTCTCTCGTTCGTGCCTCCCGCCCCACAAGAAGGTCGGGGACAGGACCAGACCCAAGCGCCCACCCCCCATCCCGGCTGGTGAGGGGGTGCTTGACAAAACCGGATTTCACGATTGATTGATTGATTGATTGATTACCCGACTGCTCAACAGCTGAACAGGCCCGGATTATCTTCCAGAGGCAGGGTCGAGGAAAGAAGAGTTCAAAAAGCGCCCTGCCTTCCCCGCGGTGGCTGCGCAGGCAGCGGGAGCGTGCCCTGAACTGGCATCTTGCGCCTGTATGCCCCCCCCCCCCCCGCACACTCGGGAGGTAACGTCCTTTCGGGAGCTCCAGCTTAATCACTGCTGAGATCTAACCTTGTTGCTTTGCTGCGGCGTCACCCCACATCAATAGAGCGCTACATCAAAGTCAAATCCAAATTGCATTAGTGATCCCGCTGTAATCTGCAATCTGTACATTTGGACCACTAAAGCCTTTGTGGGGGGAAAGTGGCTGGTCCTCAGCCATAATCCCTCACAATGGTGAGGAATAATCAGAAGAAACAGACTGTTCACCAAAACCATCCTGACTTGCCAATGGGGAGCAGAGGTTTAAATTGCTGGCATGCTGTAAGCCTCATATTAAAAAGTGAGGAGGGTGGAGGAAAGGCATAGTGTTTAGCTATTAGGTGCTGTATCAAAGAGACGTGTCAGGGGGACTTTGTAGCTTTCAAGGACTAGTCAGCTTGGAAAGCAAAAGTTCACGTTTAAAACATGACCTAATTATTTCACCTTCTGTTGTTACAAAGTGGCACAAGGTTAAACAGGAAGGAAAGCTGACTAGCACTGAGGCAGAGTCAATAAAGGATTTAGTCAGACAAAACCCAAGACTTAGGAGGAACTTACAGGCCTAATGAGCTCTCCAGGTCTTTCTTTTTTGGCTTTAAATACATCCACACACACCCTGGATTCATCCTTTCTCATTCAAGACTTTTGCTCTGTGCTTCATCTATTCCTGAGCTCAGTGAGATTTCGGAAACTAGTAGTCCGAGGCTAATGCATCTACATGAGGTGTCTGCTGCCCCTTCCAAAGGCCCTGAAGGAGGTGTTCAACCCAGGAAATGTTTGTGTACAGGCTCAGACACCATCTTCTCACAGCAGGCCCATTTTGTGTGAACTCTGCTCATTTCCCTCAGTGGATGAGGGCAGAGAGGGTCTCATCTTCAGGTTTTCTGATCCCTGTCAGAAACATCTGCTCCATAAATTGTACAGATTATATACAAGACTCTGGCCCAGAAACTATGAACTGTATTGCTTTGCTGCATTAGGCCAGAGGTTGGAGTGTTGAGAAAATTATGTTATTAACTCAACTTTTTTGGGTGAATAATCAAGCTTTAGAAGGGCTAGAAGTGCTTCCAGAGGGTATAGCGAAGCAGCAGAATGTATCAGAAAGCTTAAAAGCCAAAGTGGATTTGCTCTGGAGACACACAAGTCTTTGACACAATCAAAACTTTGCACATATGTATTCTGAAATTAGCAGAGGAATTTAGAAGAAAGAGATTATTTTTTTTTCATGCTTTCCTTTTTAAAAATAATTAAAATTAAATGGACTGTGTTTAAAATATTTTCAGTGTCTCTTTAAACTATCTGGCACAATGGTACACTTCTTATCTGATTCACTGAACTAATTAGTGGCTTGTTTATAGGAAATCAGATGTGGAAATGTGCTGTGTAGGCTAATTAAAAGCTATCAATAAATATGAGCCCAATCCTGCAAGGCATCCCAGTGGTCACCAATATGGATCTGACTGCAGGATCTCAACCCCGGTTACACCATTTCTTTTCAAGTCACACTTGTGAGGTGCTGGGTTTCCCCAAGCCACACCTCTTCCATGAGATCCTTTGTATCATAAATGCCAGGCAGGTGCCTTAAGATTTGTGAATGTCTGGGTGCCAGAACACTGCAACTGAGAAGTTATGACCGGAGTGGAGGGCTATGCAGCTGTTCTTTGCAGGAAATTATGTAAATAATGTCATGTTTAAGGGCTTTTTACCAGCAAGATTTTTATTAGAGTAAATTTATTAATCACTATTAAAACTGTTCAGATTAACAGTGTGGCTCATCCTCAGCCACAGATCTGAGTACCCTGGGTTTTGAGAAAACTCAGTTGTTGACTTAGTTTTAGTGTACCTGGACTTTGTTCAAAATAGCTGCAATGGTTGCCACTGGAGGCATTGCAAGCCTTGGCTTTGTTACACATGTAGTGATAGTTCCTTTCTAACTCAGCGAGAACTTCTTCCCCTCTCTCCCCCTCACTTAAGCACTGTTTTCCTCCTCAATTAAAGCAAAGACAACCTTAACAGTGAAGACTCTGAGACCTTTCCTTTCAATTCCTGCCTCTTCTTTGACACATTTTGTTTATAGGCTTTTGCCAGACACTCAGTGTTCATTCCCTGTTTGCTAAACAAGGGAAAAACACACTGCCTCATCTTGTACAGATGGCAGAAGGAGAAATACCCTCATGTCTGGCACATGTTCAGAGTTTGCAGCCATGGTGATCATGTGACCAACTTTATAGCTTGAGATGCAATGTAGATCATGATTAGGTCATCTGGGACTGTCTAGAAAGGGCAACATTCATTCTGGGTGAGAAGTCCTAACATGGGCATCCAGTTATCCTCCTTCTCCGATGGCAGCTGAGTGTCCATATTAACACTGCTCAGGACACAAGGAGTGTATGACCTGTATGATGAGGAGAAGAACATGAGCAGTATTAGACCAGTAGCTGTTCCTGTCTTACAGGGCAGGCAACTATTCACTGAAATTCAGCATTTGAGTTTTCAGCCCTAGTGTCCTACCCAAGTTTATTCTGCCAGTCTGAAGCCTTGTTATTTGACAGAAGGAACTATTTGTGGGAATTAGATGAGAGAATATGAATAGGAGAGCAACAGAAGGACATGAAAACATAAGGAAGAGCAGGAAAAGCTTGCTGCCACAAGGAAAATAAGGATGTGCATTTGTGAAGTAGAAAGCTTCATTTAAATGTTTATCTGAGGAGGTGAGCTTATCTGTGATCAGATACACTTGTTTTCTTTCCTAGTAAACAGTGTTAGTATCGTTATAATGCATGTTGAGTTTGCCACTAGACACAGTAACAGTTTAGCCCATGAATTCAATCAATCCAGCTGTTTGCGTAATTGCAGCTGGAAGATTTATGTCTGACCCCAATCATATAGCATCCAGAGCAGGAGAACAGCATTATGTATATGAATTTTGAAGAGCATGTACTACCACAAACTTTATTGTACATGTATTTTGGATCACATGTTGTTGTTTCCTGTTGATAAACAGGAATTTTTCTGAAGAATATAATGTTTCTGATCACAAAACCTAAAGGTCATGTCAAAAAAACCTAAAGGTTAGTTTTTTTTCTTTTTCCCTATAAAAAAGAAAGGACTCACTCATTAAAGAGAATATGTGGAGAACTTTAAAAAACACATCGACCCCAACCAGGTGAGTGCAACAGCAGGCTGCTCATTATCTTTGGATAGTTCTGCCACATACATAAGTCTGGAGGATAAGAAAATTTAATGATCTGTTGGGATAATCTGATGGCCAGTAGCATTTTTGAGATGCACGCTGAGATTAGGGTAAAAAAAATCAGATGTCAAGCTATGCAGTGATTATTGGAAGACAAAGACCTAAAATCACCTCTTCCTCCCCCTCACATTTCCCCACATTATTTTACCACTGTCTGCTGGTATCATGCCTGTCATTACATTGTCTTGTCTGCCTGCAAAAACGCTTGGGTCAATCAGCCAGATACAGCTACCGGAGTTAAAAGATCAATAACCTGACTAAATAATAGTACAAATGGCTGTAGCTACAAAGTACCCAGGGACTTCTATAGGCCTTATATGGGACACTCTCCTTCCTGGTGTAATTCCAGTGACATTTATGTTGCAGATCAGGACACTCTCAGAATACACAGAGGACACCATCCAGCGTCTGCTCTCTGTGCTGGTTCCTCACAAAACACAGTGGTCAGCTCCAGGTGGGCCAGCCACTGTTCTCCTGGAGTGATACTATATATTTTTACTAAAATGCAGTGTCATCCTGGAGCATTTATTGTCCCAGAATCATCTGTCCACCAGTGTCCAATGGAAAGATGGACTTCGTGAGGTGTTAGCAAAACTACAGAACTCATTCCTGTGATCTAATCAACCACAAGCAGCCCTGAAGAGAGAACTCATGCACAAACTAAATAATGACTTTTTTTTTCCCGTGTTTTGAGAGCACACAAATTAGAATGACAAAACCCCTAAAGGGTCCCTGGACAGTTAGGTGTCACAGGATGGAAGTAATCCTTGGAGAACAGCTGGCCAACTCATGGGAATATACCACAATAAGAACCATGAGTCCCAGCTGAGGTCAAAGCTGAAAGTCTGTCTTAGAAACATCAAGGCAAACTAAAGAAAGAAAAAAAACGACAGAAGGTGGGGAGGCATTATAACAAAAATCTCTATTCTACAGACATTCCAGTTCAGACCACAAAGTCAGAAGGGAGACAATGTTATCTGTATGAATGTCTGTTTCCATATGTAAAGAAGGTAGCTTGCTTTGTCATTCATTAGTGGATACCAGGTCTCCATTTTGCAGAAATTCAGTCACTCAGTCATGGAATTATACTATCTGCCATGTCACTGAAGTGAGTAATGATTTATAATGAATAGGCACTGGGATAAATTTTCAGAAACAATTAGTGATTTTGCATGAACAATCAAGGTATCCCTCAAGGGGTAATTTTGCAGAATTATTTGGGCCTCTACCTGCTGAATAAGAGTGACATGATCTGTCTGTCCAAACGGGACAGTTGAAAGGAGAGGCATCCAAAATCATTAGTCTCTACTGAACACTTGCACCTCAGCACACCACTGATTCATAGTCTCATGGTTGAGGAGAGAACCAATCACCTGGGCCTATATACATGGTGAACAACTTTGAATGTCTCCATGATTTTGCAGAGAAAGTTTGCAAGGTGTGAAAAAGAAAGTTAATTTTATCAAATAAATCATTTGTGACAAATGGCTCATCCAGTGCTAGCACTCAGAAAATTATTATTAGCAACAGCTGGGCTGGGTATGACAACCTATATTCAGACATTCTTTTGACTTTTCTGCCTGTCCTTCACTAATCTCTGTTATGGATAGAGGCTGGAGAGGAGTGAAAAGAGGGAAGTTGAGTGGAAACTAACACAATCATTAGGTCATTTTTAACCTTGCTGCAATTAGCATACAGAGGAAGCCAAGTGAGAATAATGGAATTTAGAATGGAATTTAGACTCTTCTGAAAAGAGAAATAAATTAATATACTTTTTCTCACAAACCATCTAGGTTTAATCCTGCAGGAATGAGTGGCTCCTGAGCACTCCTGTACTGCTCACTTCTCAGCACAGATACAGGAGATTCAGAGTGTTGGGCCCATGTTTTCTTAACAGCCTGCCTTTCTAAGGCTGCTGCTGTCATATTTTTTGATGGAGACACTGAAGGACATAGAACAGAAAATGAGATTAATAGAGGTTCCTTAATTACAGTATCACTGAGCTGCTTTTGGATCAAAGTACTTGCTGAGGGCTGGGTGGGACTAAACTATTGAAATCCCCAACTGTATGTTACATTGTATGTATAGAATGTGACATTGTACACACACACATCTATATGTATATTCACTCAGAAATACATGTAAAACAGGAAATCAAACAAGGTAAACTCAGCCCCTCACTAGAAGGCTTATTTATTTCATACATACTGACTAAAAATGTTTATTTCCTCTAGGAAGTGGATGCATTTGCATCAGAATGAAACAATTCTGTGTAGACCTACCACTGTCTTCTCAAAGCAAAGTGATTTTAACTCCATGAGATACAGCTGATTATAAAGTAATGTGTAAGCTTGAGTCAGACACCCTCTAACTTGAGCCAGCTTGAAGTATAGGAAGCCTCTGCTTTCTGCCAGTCTGGATTGCAGATTATACTGGAGTTAATGAATCCCTCCTACTCACTAAAGATCTGCTGACAACATGAGACTATTACCATAATGTAGCTATGCAGAGGGGTGGCTATCCAGAGGTTCTTTTACAATCAATGTATTTTGCATTATTTAAAAAAAAAAAAAAAAAAAAAAAAAAGTGATTTTGAGCAGCTAATATCAAAACTAAGCCAAAATACAAAATCCTACTTGATGCCCTTTTTTTCTGACTCTCAGGGGCTGTTTTTTCCTTGTTCTAAGGATAATTATCTACACTTGGATGATGATGTGAATTCCAAGATAAGGAAAAAGTCACTCGCTGCTGAGAGTTTTTATGCCTAGGATTTGAACTAGAGCAAACAAGTCCCTCTAGGTCCCATGAAGGGAGGAAAATCTCAATCAGTCCAACTCTCTGTTCACTTCTTAGATGTAGGCTGAATCAGTTGAATTTCAGGTAGAAAGTGTGGAAGAGTGCCACAGAGATTTCACTGGGCTCCCATGAAGGGAGGCCTCCTTGTCTGTGTGCAGGGCTGAAGGCACAGGGGTGAAGTGCAGCAAACCATGCCCTGGAGCTCACCAAAACCCTAGACTTCAACCTGTCACCCACATAGTTTGAATACAAAATGACTTTAAGCTTGAGACTGGATTCAGGCTCACTTTTAAAGGTTGCAGAGATGTACCCAGTGTCAAAAGACAGGACTGAGGCACAAAGTGTGGCAGAGCCAGGAGGTTAGCCCAAGTTGCCTTTGCTTTCTTAATTGGAATCTATGTCCTCTACTATCTCTCCTTCAGTATGTAAATCAGTTTCATAAATGAAACAACTCAAGAGGATGATAGTCATCTGGGAGAACAGCATATGATTCAAATTTTATCCAAGGCAGCGAAGTAGGGCATAAACATTTTACTTGACTTTGTGTTTCCATCTTAGGGGTTAAGATGCTCATTACAGGCAGATCCAGGCAGCAGAGAATCTCTGCAGTGAAAGGAAGGCCACAGGCACTCAGATGTACCATGTAGAAACCTTTAGCATTGTCTAATATGAAGAAGCAAATGTGGATATTAGCAGTATGTATTGACACATACCCTCTACGTGTGTTAGTACCACTTATGTCATTGCATTTATTATAAGGAACTCAATTCCCTTCGTGCAATTATACCAGATGCAATAAACAAGATGCAATATACCTCTGACTTTATGACAATGATCACATAATTCCAGCTTCATTGCTTTTAACTGTTTGCATGAAACACTGATGAATAAAGCTATGAAAGTCTGTCAGACAAGGATATATGAATGTGTAAGTGATACAAGTGAAATTATTTCCCAGTGCACATATCCCTAACATTGCAAAACTAGTGAAGCTGTATCAGGGATGAACATGATCTATTCTGTCCATCATGTTCTCCTTGACAAAGGCCAAGCAGTGGCTACAACCAGCTATAATCCTTACAGTCCAGTTTCCTGCTTTTTGTAGCTACTTTTGTGTCCATTTAGATGATAAGCCTTTGAGAAACAGCTGCCCTCTTCTCCATCTATATGCATATGTGCTGTATATAGTCCTGATCCCACTATGAAGTTGTAGAGACTTGCACAATATTACCATAGGTCAACCATTACAAAGACAATTATAGCAGTCTGCAAGCACATCAGTTTGTAAAAGTCACAATAAGGGAAGGAAGTAAGAGTCACAAAAAGCTTCGGAGGATGAAAGGTTAATTCCTTTATCACAAAAACATATTACTGGAGCTGCATTCTATGGATTAACATTACCAATACATCAATTTCATTAAGTGGATACAGTTGTCTGTTGACACATTCACTTGAGATGATTGCACTATAGAGGTATCTCACCAAAACTAATACCAATTCACATCAGTGATTTTAGCAAAACTACAACCTACCTAGGCTACACCCTTCTCTTTTCTATCACCTCAGCAGTGATGGAAATGAAAGGTCAAGATGAAATCCGTTGTGCTTGTTGGGTGATATGCCATGACTCTAGTTGATGCTTCTGGTACCTATGATTTCCAGAGCAGCTCCTGTCTGAGAGTTATTCAATTTCCAAACCTGCTGAATATGCCATATTGCCCTTGGGAACTGCTATTTTGAAAGCTATGTCTTAAACTTTCTGGGTTAGAGCATCCCTGGATGGGACTGTACATAGCTCCACCTGATTTTAATAGTGACTTACATCAGCTGGATGTCATATGGTGCTAAGATAAATCACAGAAGCCAAATTCTAAAGGCTTTACATCATTTTAAGCTAGCTGGAGAAATCAGGAGTGTTTAGCTTTGGGGATCTTGTGCTAGCTTGTCTCACACTGATACAAAAGAAGATAACATCAAATGAAGAGGACATGGAGCAAATGGATTTTTTTAATTCTGTGCTAATCTTCACAGTTTACTTCTTTCTTTTGTAATCTCTTCTTGAAGTGTAGATGATAGGCTATTTACTGGGAATAATCCTGTTAGGCGGATAATGTTATATACACACACCTCCCTATATAGCTCATTCTACAGGGACACCAACATTTGAAATAAAAAAGTGATTCCTAACCCTATTTTTCTTAGAGATCTCACCTTTATCACACTCCATAATCTCTACATATGATGTCAAATCAGAAAGCATAAACCATAAATCAGAGGTGAGAAAGACACTGAAAAAAGAAAAGTTTTGCCTTTTTTATATCAGGAGGTTTAGGGTGAGAGGGCATCATGCAACATCCCCAGCAAGTGTTGAACAAGAGATCCTCTGCATGTCTGAGGGGTCACAACAGAAGGGTCTGAAAGAGCCTGAAGTAAACCCCACCAAAGACAATAAAAATCATTGCTTTGATTTTAATGGCTTTTTCTGACAGCTTGTTTAGTGAGCTTTTTTCTCTCCCAACTACGGGGCCCAATTTTCTCATGCCAGTATGATGGGCAACAAACATCCAGAATACTCTGAATGCAAGAAGGACCAGCAGCTGCCCACAAGCTTTCTAGTATTTGACTTTTTGTCCACTGGATGACTAAATGACATGCTTCCCTTCTCTATTATATACTATTCTGAAGATAAAAAGTTATTTTAATGGAACAGGAGATTGCATAACCATTGTGAAGTCCTTGAGCTTTCTGTGGACTGCAGATTTCTCTATTCAAGTCCAGATGAGCTATACAATGTGAAAATATATCTGGTAAGTTTTTCATTGACATTACTAGGAAGGTGCAATGATTGTCGGTCTGATGTCAGCAGGAGGTGCTGTCAAGAAGGAGAAGGGAAAAAAACCCTCAAAACCCCCTGCAGACATTCAAGAAGAAATCTTGTACTGTTGAGCAACTACAATTCTCAAAGAAAAAAATAGACTTGGATAAACCTCGAGGCACCTTTATGTTTTTTCTTTGGAAACCTTCCATCTCCCTGACACGACGCTTTGCTGTTCTGTCATTTCTGTCACCATGCCATGCTGGGCTAGTCCTTTTAACAGGGGAGAAGGAGTATTTTTGGTCCTTAGAGACCCCACTGTGCAAATATTTAAAACAAAGTCTTTGTTGAAGTTTTTTTAAAAGTCCTTTAATCAGCAAACAGATATATTGTCTGTCTGTTGGAAGAGAAGCTGCAATTATCAGGGGAATGTAATTTCAAATGGCACGTACATTCTTCATGTAGGTGGTGAGGTAGGCAGGCATCTCAGTGGTAGGTTGTAGTCATGTTTATTATATACTTTGAATGTTACTTTGCTGATATCAGTATGGTGCTTTTTTCTGAGGTGCACAGGAAGCCCGGAGCAGTAAAGAGCCTCCGTTCCATGCCATTTTCCCACTTGTAAAGAAATCACAGCTGAGTTTGTAATTGTGAAGTTATGCAGTCACAGAAATTGCATCCCAGGGAGGTGTTGTGTCTTGCTGCAAGTTATTGCTATTCCATTGTCTAGACAGAAAATGGCTGAACTTCTCCCTTGCATTACATCAGTTCTTTCTGTTCTTTCCTGTGTGAATGCTTTTCACTGCTGCCTGTCTTACTCACTTTCTTCTCACCACTCCGTCAACACCTTTTTCTTCTCAAGTAGTTGATGGACCAGTCAGGTCACGTGCCATCAAATTATATCCTTCCTCATGATCTATTTGGCTCTCATATGGTTCCTAAAACCATCAATGATATGGTTTGGTTTTTGCATTTTTTCATCTTATGTCTTTTGGTTTGGTTATTTTTTTGTTGTTGTTGTGTTTGGTTGGGGTTTTTCCTAATATAAACAAACATTCCCTTTACCTGCTTGTTTCTTCCCTGAAAGTCTATTGTATTTTCTGCATTGCCTCTATCTCTGCTTTTTGACTCTTCCATTAGTACTCCTCCAGGCTTAGAGAAGCCCCACTGAGACTTCTGCTATCTTTAGTTTTCCTTCCTGTTTGGGAGAAACATGTCTATCCTACTGTGGGTAGTTTTCCTACTCTTTTTCATAGTTTTACATATTGTTTTGTTACTACTATCTTTACAAACCTATCTTTACCTGTCACTGTCTGCCCTTGATTTAAAAAATGGAGGGCAGGCTCTGTATCTTGCTGCAGGGAGGAAATATTGCTGATAGAAAGCTGCAGGGCTAAAGCCAATGGCTAAAATGCTCAAACTTTTCTATGCAAGATTTCCTTACAACCTCGTCATCTTGATCTATGGCTGTTTTATGACAGGGAAGCAACCACAGATTAGATTCATCTGGTTTGGTGCTTTCATATTTCATCTGTATATATGTTGAAATGTATTTGCTATTTGCTGTGTGCTTTTGCTATTGCTCTTTGTATTTGATGAAGTGGTTTTTTTCCATCTCATAAAGGCTCCTTGGGTGGGACTCTGCTGCCTAAGTATGGGTACATAGTGCTATTTTAAACATTGCAGGGTTTCCTGTTAGCTAGTTACTACCTCTCCAGAAGGGTTCAAGTCTTGCACAGGTCATGTGTTCCATGCAGATGTCTGATACTGCTACGGTATGCATTCCCCTGGTGCACATTCTCTACTGCATCTCTATATTAAATGGCTGTGACTGAACAACACAGCACCTCTCTTCTTATCTCACCATCTTAAGCTTCCTCTGGCAGCTTTTCAGGAAGTCTTAGGAGCCACATTTGTGCAGAAACCAAACGGAGGCACAAATTATAGCAAATGAGAAACAAACTCATGCTACAGTTGCTGGAGTGTGTCCAGAGAAGAGCTACCAAGCTGGTGAAAGGTCTGGAGAATAAGTCCAATGAAGAGAGGCTGAGGGAACTGGGATTGTTTAGTTTGAAGAAGACGAGGCTGAGGGGAGACCTCATTGCTCTCTACAATTACCTGAAAGGAGGTTGTAAGGAGGTGGGAGTTGGCCTCGTCTCTCAAGTGAATAATGACAGGATGAGAGGGAATGGCCTGAAGTTGCATCAGGGGAGGTTTAGACTGGATATCAGAAAGAATTTCTTTACTGAAAGAGTGGTTGGACACTGGAACAGGCTGCCCAGAGGGGTGGTGGAGTCACCATCCCTGGAAGTGTTTAAAAGAAATATAGATATAGTGCTTAGGGACATGATTTAAGCACTGAACAGGTAGATTGGATTATGGCAGGTGGATTTAGGTTATGGTTGGACTTGATGATCTTCAAGGTCCTTTCCAACCAGGATGATTCTATGATTCTATGTTTCAGGCCAGATTGGACTACCACATCCTTCTCTATGACTTCTGCCACCTCAACCTTCACCTTGAAAAATACCTGCTCATCACTCTGGATCTTCTGCATAATCTTCTACTGGAAACACTTTTTTCTTTTCCTTAAATGTTTTTGGTGAATCAAGTTGTAGACCATTTTGGAGTAATGCCTCTGTGTCCATTAAATCAAAACTGGCATACATTTGTTTATTACTAGAGGGGCAAAAGGATTTTCACAGTGCCTCTTTCAAAGATTTGAGACCCGTTGAAATTCCACTGAATTATGTTGATTAATATGAGCATCTCACCCATACTTCTGCTTCACAAAAAAAAAAAAAAAAAAAAAAGAAAAAAAAAGAAATATTTCTGCTGGATAAATTAGAATATGAAATATGCCTCCTTTTCCCAGCATATTTTTTCTCTTTCCTGTATGGACTTCATAGCCCACACAGAAAAGACAAGACAGAATTTCCCACCTATTATTTCTTAAAAACAAACCATCAACAAAATTCTCCATAATTACAGAGAGTCTCAAAATTTTAGAGGTAATATTGAAATGTTGACAGGCATGTAACTTCTACTGGGGAGGAATGAGTGATATGAGTGATTTAGTTAGGATGAGCTAATAATACGTTTCCAGTGGTAACTAACAGTTCTCCATTCTAGATAAAAATGATTATTTTAATATGGCTTTAAATTGCAGGCATGATATGTGCTGTGATACGTAGGATGAACCAGTAACGCAAAACCAAAAACGCTAAATGGAGCTTGAGGAGGGATCCACTGAGGGATTATTAAAGATTATAACAATAAACTGTTAGCCATTAAAATTAGATTTGTATGACAAAACAATTATTTGCAATCTGAAAAAAACAAAAAAAAACAAACAAAACCAACACCCAAACCCTTTTTTCCCCTCACCTTTTTCTGTCCTTTAAAAATATTTTGCTTTTAAATATTTAAAATGTAATTTCACACTTTATTGTTTTTTCCTGTTTTCAAGGATGATAACACAACTTAATTGTACTAATGTTTAAAGACTGCAGGATGTATCTCAGGGTATCATGTTAATATTGGAGGAAAAACATGGCTTTTTTAGGGTGTAAGCTGGAGTTGCTCTTGATATCCTTTTTATATTTTTATCAGCAATAATAAGTTAGACAGTAACCAGCCCTATAAGAGGCTCATGGTCTGTTATAAAGCAGCTCCTCTGGTAGCCCATGGCCCTGCTGGTAGACAGCTATGTTACTTCGGGCATATCAACTTCTTAACTTTCTGCCTCTGATTGTTTCCTTGCCCCTTGTTCTTTGTAAGCTAAAAATTCTTTTGGGAGAAACTGACAAAATCTCCTGCACAAGGCTGTGCTTAGCACAACAGGGCACAGATCTTGGCTGGAGCTTTTTGGTAATGCAGTGATACAGGTGCTACAATGATAATAAAGGTTTCATACAGAAAGATCAATAGGTACAAGGCATTAGCTCTTTAAAGCCTCCTCTCTTTTATGATTAGTAGGGAACAATTCATATACAATCCATCACCCTCATAAGAGTTTTGTGACAATTAATTATCTAATGCTTGCACGGTGTTTTGAAGCTGCAAAAGCAGATCTCCAGCTGTGTTAGAGTTCAGATAGCACAAGGTAGCCTAAACCAACAAAAGCAAAAAATAATGTACAAGATTTCTTGGCTAGTGGAGAGCAGCTGTGGAGGTTACTTCATCATCTCTCCTACCCCAGCTGTCAGGGTGAGAAGTCTCCTGCCTCTCTCCAGACTCATCAGTCTGCCAGGACCAATTTGAGCTAAGCTCTTGGCAGAGAGGACCCTGAGGACACTGTGTGCCTCTGAAAGCTCTCCTGGATAGAGCGGGACATTAGAGCAAAGCAAAAAACTCAGTCCATCAGCACGTACCCAGCTTTGGATTAGCACAGCATTGGACAGTGCATATTACAGCAGGGCTGTAGCTGTTGGAGTGCACTGAAGACAGAGTCCCAGAGCTAAACATGTCTTCAGCTCTCCTCACTCTTTTAGTGCAGACATAAAGTCAGTGCTCCAAAAGATAGTGTAGACTTCAGGGCAACCAAACCTATGTTGTGACCCCTCCTCCCCCACCTTATTTTCCCTTTCATCACTTTTGACACAAGATCTAACTAACGAGTTTCAGACTCCATGTCTTGGGTGTATATAAACTATATTTCATTCCCAGAAAATTAACTCCAGGTTCAGCATGCATCCATGACTTACACCTATGCCATTTTAAATTGATGGGCCTGGGATGGGGTTCAGTTAGGATGGAGAAGGCTAGAGGGAAGGAGTTAGCATTTTATGTACCAAATCTCAGCTTGCTCAAGCCTTTTGTGTGTGGAGCTTTAATTACTTCACATCTCTTTCTCCATGTCATGATGCCATTTGTCACACTGTTGAGAATAAATGTGAATGAAAATGAAAATAAATACATAAAGCAAAGCCTGACCAAAAGATTAGAAGTTTAATGGGGAAGAAGATAGCCTTTTTTAATAATGTGGTCTTGTCGAGGAAAAAAAGATGAGAAAACCTTGCTTTTATTTTTTTGCTATGCAACTGAACTAAACTACTTATATTCACTTCTGCCCATTTAAGCTGCATGGGTCTAGATGGATATCTTTCAAGACTTGCACAGAGACATAAAGCAAGGCCAATTCATGCCTTCCTGAGAGCTCTTTTTTTTTATATTGCAAAACAAAAGGATTTATCAGAAACCAAAGAAGATTTCAAAATACTTTAGAATAAGTCACTAGAACAACCTACCTAGAGAACTGTACTCTGATTGTATTTGGTGCCTTTCTAACAGAAGAGGTTCAATGCTACCAGAAGTTATTACTTTGGCATATTAGTCACTTCACAAAAATCTGTGGCTTGTACTATGCAAAGGGTGTTAGAAGTTTATATTTTCTGGCTTCAATGTATATATCCATTAATTACTTTACAGTAAGTCACATCCCATCACCAGCATTCATTTCTTTGTGGGACAGGCGTTGTTATTTTGGTGGACCAGGCAATGGAAGAACCAGTTCACTCACCATCAAAGAATGGGATTCAGCACACAGAAGTGATGGCAGGCAGGGTAGGAAGCTGTGATTTATTTTTTTTTCAGGAGTAGAAAAGATACTAGGAGAAGAGGGTGGAAACCAAGCCCTCAAAACAGCATGTGTGAGTGCTTTTCATGCTCTGATTTTGATGAAGCATAGAAAAGTGAAGAGCTGCTTCACAAACACTTCTTGTCCTCCTTGACTTCCATAGAGAATCACAGTTCTTGCTAGCCTGAATAATGCCTCTGTGTGTGTGCTTATGTGTATATATGTACATATGTTCAAGATTTCTCAGCAGGGAGTATGGCAAGAGCTGATGCAGCCCTACTTGCACCAGATCTTACCTGGAATCCCCTTTCTGCAGAGCACCCTCCTCCTTCCTCTTATTTAAAATTGAAACACTTCTAGAGAAGGTGCTTCTTTCCAGAAAGTTAAGAGGTGCTTTTCTCAAATAAATCCTTTATAAATTATTAAAAAAAAAAAAATAAAAAATGAAACACTTCTATAAGTAATTGCACAGAAGGCATAAGTCTGAGAGAGCAAGACACAAGCCCACCTTTACTGTGAACACAGAGTTGTCCTGGGGTTGCTAAATAAGCTTTAATGTTAAATCTGTCCCTTTTGCAGTTAGAATTCAAAACAGTCTTTGCTATTCTAGATTTCTGTTTAAACTGCACATAGGAGTTGTTCTAAAAATAATAAAACCAGAATGTTCCTCCTGCAGAAAATAGTATGATTTTTATTGCTTTCCATTTGCAAGAAAAAGGAAAAATAAAAATGCTGTTTTTTATATCAACACTCAGAGACTGGAAAGTTTTAAATTGATAATGTTAATATGGACACTTTGAGGATGTTTTTACACAGAAAAGTTTGCTATTTCAAAACAATTTTCTTCCCCTTGAACTAATTTTTATGTAATTTTTGAATGTTCTTTTGAAATGAGTGTGAAGGAAGCAACAGCATTTTTTTGATCGGAAATGCTCTGACAAGACAATAAAATATTACTAGATCTACCACAGACATTGAACAGGCAGCTTGAATGCGGCCAGCCTCTGGAAGAGAGGATGGCACAAGCTAATCCTGTTTCTGGTCATGGGCCCTATGGTGCTTTTCTCCAAGGGAGGGGTCGTCAGCAGGGGAAAACCCAAAGGTTAGAGCAGCACACTGTAGCTTCTGCCCTTCACCCCTGACAGACACAATTTTCAAAAATCCTGAGCCCTTCTCATGCCACTTCCAGTCGATAAAACTGTGGATATCCAGCAACTGGAGAATTTGCTCTGTTTTGTTTGGGGCCAGTATTAAAGCTTTTCTCATTAGAAGTTTAACCATTTGTACAGCAGAACTAACTGCAGGTAGTAGACAGGAGATGCAAACAATTTTGAAGGATATCTTGTTCCTTTGCTGAAAGTTATTCTAGCAGTGGGAAAATACTGTTACTCTTCTACTGCTGTTTTTAAACAGATTTTTCAAAGGTCATTTTAAATAGATGGAAATACAGTTTTAAGAGTCAGGAGACTAGTTTAGTGCTACAAAGCCAATGGAATAAAAAAGTTATCCTCTCCTTTTTATATTGATTGTTTCAGTTTTGGTTGCATTTTTTGCCCATAGCTATTGTAAAAACAAAATGTAAATTGCACAGTTAAACATTTGGAACAGCCTCCTTTATCAGTGTATAATTCACAGTGTGTCAGGGACATCTAATAACATCTTATTACGGATCACTTATCAGGTAGTTGTTAACTGCTATTATCTGCTTTGTCATCCCCCATAATTTGAGTGAACAGTTTCTGCAGTTGCAGAAGGGTAATAATCTTCTGACATTGTTATGCAGCCCTTTTTCTCTCATTTTTAGGACTTGTCTCCTCTTCCTGTTCGTGTTTGGTTAGTGTTAGCACATGTAGGTAGCACGGCATAGATTATATTACTTCTTCATGCTTGCTTTTTCCTGACACCCTTCACGCGGGCCACTGCTGTAGACATCACATTGGCTTTAGACTGACTGTTCTGGCTTGATGGGGCTGCTATTACATTCACAACCGCTGCTGGTGATCTGTATGTTTTCTAATGCAGATGCAGATTCACCCAGCGAGGCTAAGAGCACTAGAGCTCTTGCATTAGCACTGCCCACCTGCCGTGGACATTGTAATTGTCTTTGGCACTCCTCCCATCCTCTTGTTTAGGCAGCTGGTTGTGGCTGTGGCTGTCTTCAGTGCTAGTTGCAAGCTAATGCAACGTGGTGGACGAGCACCAGTTTTGAGGACTCATTTCCCACTCCCCTCTGCTCCCCTTTCACTAGCAACAATCACAGCTTTTTGACTTGTCAGATGCTGGAACCACTCTCTGTGGCTGCTTTTTGGTACACCTGCCAGCCTGAAGGGGTGGGAGTGCTGGGGGGAATGGTGAGAGCATCTGTTTCACCCAGGAGAGTGGGCAGCCTCAATGCCTGGTATCCACCATGAGCAGCTTCTGCTCCTCTGCCCTCTCGAGCATCCTCCATGGAGCAGTCAGCTCCCAGATGTGCTTGGAGACACTGCCTGCAGACAACATTCAGCCACGCATGGGGAAGGAAGGTGGGAAGAGGCAGGAGCTACAGACTCCATGATTATCAGCCAGTTTCCAGCTGGCTTTGTGCTTCTCCAGCTGGCTTTGTACTTTCTCGCAGCATTTTTCATGAGGATTCAGGTAATCGGGCACAACAGTTCTGGTCAGGAAACCCAAACTGTGACCTCTCTCTCACTGTTAGGAAATAAGTTTGGGGCCTGTGCAGCCCCTGGTAGCAGTCAATGCAGGCAGCTTCCAGCAAGTTGATCAGGGTCTTGAGAATTATAGTGCAAACTTTTTATTTCTTACTTTTCCCCTTCTGTTCTGACTTTCAAGCACTCTGTGGCTCAGTACTATGGGTTTCTCAGTACATTACAGTGCACATTGCATCAGCTATAAAGTCTGAATATGCACCCACCTGTTGGTTAATGACATCTTTAATTTTTCCAGACTTGCTTTATCTAGGAATTTAATTTTTAATCAAGTGGCAAAGCTGACTAAGCAGTGATTTTATTACACTTTCTCACCGACTGACCAGCAGTTGGAACTCTTAATGCATCATTAGCAACCCCCATTACAGCCAGCCTATGTTACAGTGTCAATATTCCCAACTAGAAATACCCAAGACTCTTGGGTTAACTGTTGCCTCTCTCTGGGAAATACTCATGAAAATGTTTGAGAATGTTTTAGAATCATTCATAACAAAACAACAAAATATCTTGTAGTGCATATCTTTTTTTCTTTTTTTTTTTTTTTCCTGTCCAGATATTTATTCAGCACTCGGCTCGAGTCACCATAAACTACATGAACACATTTCCTAATAAAAAGTGAAGTTTCCCTACAGGAGCAGTGAGCTGTCAGCTATCTTTCTGCCTCCTTTTATTTATTTTTCTGCCTTTCCCTTTTGCTAGCTCTTGTCAAATTTCTCTGGAACATTTTTTTCTCTCCTTGCTATTCTGCAAGAGCAGAAGAAAAGAAAATTGGGGGGGAAAAAAACTAGGGGCTTTAAAGTTTAAAAAATAAACACAATTTGGGAACTGTAGAAGCAGCTGTTAGTTGCACAGGCCATAATTTACGAGAATACACATGGCTGTAGTCAGCAAAATTAGTGTTTGCTTGGGTTTGCATTTCAGGCCACTCACCACTTTTGAAACTAGCATATAACAAAGACATCAAGGAAAGCAAAGAAACCAGCGTGGGGTTTTTTTTGTGTAATTTTTATTCTAGCACTCTTATTCTCTTATGAATTCCCTTTCTTCAAAAAATGTGTAATTTCTTTCATTTTATGATCACCATCATCATTCTATGAATATCAGCAGTCAGGATAGGTACCAATGGCATAGCCTCATGGAAGCCTGAGTTCAGGATAAAGAATGATTGTGGACGTGGAAGGTTTATGAATTAGGTAAAAAACTACAGTTGCTTGGCTTGACTACATTTAATTTTCCTTCCAGCAGTGTGTCTACCTAACATTAAAGGATCTGGGTGAGAAAAAACTCACTTATGTGGTCCCACTCCAAGGGCCCTCCACTCCTTTGCTTTTTACTAGGAAAGAAGAATTTTATTTCAAATGCTTGGAAATTCAGAAGCAAACGAGCCAATTCCCTCAGTTCTATTCAAATCCACCAGTTAACCAAGATAAATCTATCTTGGGGTTTTCTTAACCTGTTGCTTCATCAAAGTGCACCCAAAAGTGACTCTGTGCATTCTTTTATTCACCTACAGCATCCCTTGTGTCCTGGCCTGCCCTTCCATTTGAGGGTCTCTGGGAATCCCACAAACTGTTGCCAGGGTAGGGTAATTAGACCTGTAAAATCACAGGTCAAATGCAAAGCTGAAATGCCAATGATGTGTTAGTACCCACACGGTTAGTGCAAAGCATGCACAACTGAACATGGGCATGTTTGCTTATGGAACTGGAGCTTATGGAACTTAAAAGAGGTTTTGCCCAGGAATGGGTATTTGTTATGTTTCCAGTAATGAAAATCCTAATTCTTTAGAGGGCCCAAAGACTTAGTGTGAGTCCCATGAGACACAGATGAGTTCAAATGATCTGGTTTAAGCCTCAGCTCTACCACAAATTCTTATTTAATCTTGGCAAAACTCTGAGGATAAAATTAAGGCTCTTAATTAAAGACTGAAGGAAGTTAGGTCCCCTAATTACTGCGGTACTTTTGGAAATGTTTGGAAACTGACCTTCTCTATTTTCAAAACATGCTGTAAAGTTATTCCTGATAGTATCACCAGCACAAAGCTATTAAAAACTGTGATGCTCACAAATGAGAAGGCAAATAGCTGTGGTGTCACAGTAGCAAAAGACAAAAAAACCCAACCCCAAACAAGATAACCTACAACTATTCTATGGTTGCTACTGGGTTTCTAAACAAAATGAGTCCAATAAGAGATTTTGAAATATATGGACCTGGAACAATTGTCAGTACTGCAAATACTGCCTTTCTTCTTTCTTTCACCTTAAAAACCATTGAATTAAGTGAAAATTAACCTTATTTGCCCTTCAAGTCACTGTTCATTATAAGATTACTTTTCAGTACTACACTACCACAGCAATGTTCAATCACATAGATTTTCCATCAAGAGAACTGAGCCCAAACAATCAAAATAATGAGAAGAAACAACAACTAAAGATAAATTTTCTGATTAAATATTGATGTTGAAATTATTATTTATGTTTCCTGGCTTTCCTACACTTGGTACTTGTTAGCAGTGTCCCTCACTCATGAAACATTAATGCTCTATTTTTATAGCTCACTTCTGTTCTTAACCTGAGTTATTTTATGGAACTCATTTTTTATGGTGCTGAGGATTCAGATTCTTTCTGTCAATTGAGCTACACCATTATTGTCACCTCATGGGTAGCAAATGTTTTTAATACTATTTTTAGAAGGAGGGAGAGTCTTTTTTACCCTCTTACAGATGAGCAGTTGTGAGACATTTGAGTCAGCCCATGTTCACAGGCTGCAGAACATCCTCCAGACACAGTGCTCTAGGTGTTCTGCCCCTGTCAGAGAAGGAAATCCTGTAAGCCTTGAAATGTGAAGTACTTAATCAATGCAATCTCAAATGCATGTGAGATCAGCTACATGAGATCATAAACACCATGAACATCAGGACAGTCACAGCCAGGCAGTCCATTTAGCTCAGCATCCTGCGTCCAAGCAGGGCTAGTAACAGATACATGAAAAAGAGTATAACGAAGGACAAAGGGTACAATGAAGAAAAGTATAATGCTTACTTACTGTATCTTCCCAGATTTCACCTAATCTGTAGCTTAGAAACTTTCTGAGTCAGATATAATGTCTTGGTGTTTGACAGCCTTTGTGTAGTTTTTATTAATGTATTTGCCAAAAGCAGTTTGTGGGATGCACAGCCTTCTGCAGCATGAGCTATGCAAACACAACCTGCAAAATACTACATGTTCTTCTTTGTTTGAAAGGCATCACTTGAACATTTAATTAGCTCCCTCCAAGCTTTTTGCTTTGAAAAGCAGTGAACAATCATTACGCATTAACTTGTCCTGATCTACTTGTGATTTTGCATCCAGTACCTCTTTTTGAGGCCCAAGTCCTAGTCATTATCATAACTCCTCAAAAGTAAACCATTCTGGACATCTGATCATATTTAGAGCACTTCGGGAATTTCAAATTTTCCTTGGGAAAGAGAAAAGCAGCAAAGCAGAGACTACTGGCTATGATTTTTGCTCATTTCTCCTCCTTTTCTGTATAACTTCTGCAAATACTTCTCTATGTAAAAGCCTATGGGGAAATTTCACTTTAAAATAACTTTAGACTAACTAATCATCAGTAAAGGAATTTGGATTTATAAAGTCTTGAAAAACCTCTATGATCTCCCTTAAGTTTTATCTTACTTATGTGCAGGAAAAATACAGCAGTTCAGAGCAGATCTTGTCCTGGTGTAAGTCTAATGGCTCCCACAGCTGGTGTATATTGATGTAGCTCTATTGATTTAAAGAGCACTACGCTGATTTATCTCAAGCAAGGACCTGGGCCTCTATGTCCCAGTAGAACCCAGTGTTAAAATTAGTTTTAAAACAAGTTAGGGGGAGTAATTCTGTTGAACCACATCCCTGTGCCAGCTACAGATTCCTCATGTGGATTTTTTTAACGTTACTGGCCTTAGGAAGATAACATCTGAGACGACAGCAGCATATGTCTGTTGTGGCCACAAGATGGCTATATTTCTGAATGCAGTTTGTCAGGATTGTTATAGCACAGGAAGTGAATTTATTCCTTGCAGATGGAGAAGACAGTCACTGGTGACAGTGGCATTGTGCTTAAGGCACTTGCTTTGTCTCAGCTGCCTGTCCAATACAACAACATGCAGGAATCAGCAGATGCTGATATGCTTTCATAGAGGAAAGCAGCCTGGAGGCTGAAAGATGTGTGTGAACTGGATGTGATTCCTGATACCCCTCCGATGACAGAACACACTCTGAATTTGGCTGTGCCAGATTATTCATTGGTGGAAAGATAGCCACCTTCAAATCTCTGCCTGGCAGGCACAGCAACACTGCCCCATACAATTTGTGGCACCAACACTATGATGCTGGAGGAACATACATGGTATGTCACTGGCTGTCAAAATGGGCAGTTAAGACATTACCCATCTGTAGTTTGGTCTCAAGTCTGAAAACATGATATGGCCAAGACAATGCTGATCTGCCTTAGGTTATTGGATCAGCAAATCAATTAACCAATGTCCTAAGCTGGTCATTGGTAAATCGGAGTGTGTCCCGATTGATAAAGCACAGCTTTCTGACTTGTATTACACAGCTAAGGTTCAGCATTACAGTGGAGGAAAGCCAATACCTCTTTACTGGGATTATTTTAGTAAAATAATTCCTCCATTTTTTAATTAGAAACTGCAAATCACTCACTAATCTCTCAGTGATTAATGTCCAAAGTTTGTTCTTTATTTAATCTATTTTATCAAATTACATTTTATTAAGAACTTCAGAGGTTTATAGATTTAAATATCCACTTATACATTTACATGCCCACTGACTCAAGCAATAGAGGAGTAGAGGCAGGAACAAGAATTTGGAAATTTAAGGGGTCACAATTCTCCTAAAAATGTTTAACTGGTATGTCTTTGTCAGCTCCTGCACCCATCCTTCACAGCTACACAGAGAATAACACTGTCTCTGCTTTTACCTGCAGGGAACTGAAGCATATAGGGCCTGATTCAGCTTACAATAGATTTATCTAAAGAAATCCTACTCTGACTTCTAGTAGGGATAAGATCAGGATGGGATAAGCAAGAACAGGGTTGCAGTAAGAGCCTCAGTTTATGGGAGAAATTGGATTATGAACTTTCGGCTCCTAGTCTAGTCCCTCAGCCACTTGGCTGTCTTAGAAACTTCTCCTTCCCCCAGTTTAAGAGAATATACTTAACCACAAGATAACTTCAGGAATCTGACTCAACAGCACTACTTATGAGCTTATATTTATGCATGTTCTCAGGTATTCTGCTAAAACTCCATTCACTTTTTGAATAGGCCTTTCAGATATATTTTTTCTTTTCTTTTCCAAAGTGTAGTGAAAAGACAAATAACAAAACAGGAATCCAAGCAACAGAAGCTGGTGTTGATTTGCAAAGCAGCTTCCTGATTGGTTACTATTCTTTTATAATTATGACACAGATCAAGAGATCATGTACCAAATAGGTTGTCTTCATTGCTCATGCCAGTCTCAGTAGTCATAGGACCTTAAAGATCATCAGGATGCATAAGCAGGGACACCTCACACTAGGCCAGGCTGCACAAAGCCTCATCCAACCTGGCCTTAAATACCTCCAGGAAGGGGGCTTCCACAACCTCCCTAGGCAACCTGTTCCAGCACCTTACTACCCTCATGGTGAAGAATTTCTTCCTGATGTCTAACCTCGATCTCCCCTCTTTCAGTTTAAAACCATTACCCCTTGTCCTATCACTGCTCTCTCTGGTGAAAAGCCCCTCCCCAGCTTTCCTGTAGCCCCTTCAGGTACTGGAAGGCCACTATAAGGTCTCCTTGGAGCCTTCTCTTCTCCAGGATGGATAGCCCCAACTCAGCCTGTTGAGCATCTAAGAGCATGAAGTTTGCTTTTGGAGAGGTTCTTTGATGTAAATGGTTGTATTGATTGAAAAACAATGCTACCAAACTACATATGAGACTTACAGAGATCCCAGGCAAGCATTGAACAAGAAATCACTTAGCAAGAACAAGTTTCTGGGCTGATACAGACCTTCATTTTCAGCAGTCCCTGTCTAGTATCCTTTTCACAGAGCTATAATATAGGTCCAAGACCAGGAGGATCCCCGTTTCTCATATCTCAGGAAAATCTTCAGTTGTATGAAATAGCACTGCTAAGAAAATGTTTGCAGGAAGTGATCTTCATATGTCAGCAGGCTGGTATTTTAACATGATAGAGATGCCTTGTTGAACTGTGGATAATTGGAGTACACTTAAAAATGCACATACATTGCAATTCCAGTATTTTAAGAGAAGTAACACAGCCAATATTAAGGTGGCATACACCTATTATTTTCTCTCTGACATCTAGAATTAGAAGGAAGAAAGCAATTTAGAAATGTGGGTTTGAATAAGATCAAGAGACTGGTGAATATTTTAGCATTGTCTGCCAGAAATGCTTTCAGGGCAGCCCAGATCTTACAAAAAAATACTGGAACATGAAATAGAAACAGTATGTGAAATGTATGCACTTTTCTTCTGATATCACCATGGCAAGATCCCAGATGTATGGAGAATAAAAGGTATGGAATATTTCATGCATTCCTGATCATTATGTAGTATTATCACAGTCTCCATATATTTTAGACTTGAGGCAGGACTTTGTGAACACAATATAAAAACATGGAATCAAAATACGGTACTCATTCCAATTCCATGAAAAATAAAATAAGAGAAAACAGGTGAATGGCAAACCAGAATCCAACAGAATATTTGACAGTTGGATAAGTCATGGTCTCACAATTTACTAGTTCTCAATAATTTTTGTGGGTATCTGAAAAACATTTTAACAGAGGAACTGACAATGAAGTGGCTTTGTGGGTTTCTTGGGAAACCTCTCCTAGAAAGCAGGACAGAATGGCAGAAAAACTTTAAGTGCTTGCTTGAAAATTTAACAAGTGAGTAAAAAGGAGACCAGAACAGAGTGGGAACAAGGATTTGGCATCTCCTGAGTTGGTAAGAGATATGATATGGAGGGCAGACTGGAAAGGACTTTACAAGAGAGACAACGATCTCATACTTTCGTTGTTTTTAGTTTGAACTAAACTTCTAACACTGTTAATATGAAAATAACTGCAATCCTGATTTCTCTTCACTGAAATAAGTCATTGATGAGCACAGCAGTTAAATAGATGCCCATTCTGCAAATCACTATTAAATGTTTCTTACTGTCCTTCTGCTAGACACTCAGGTTGCATGACCTCTCCTTAAACAGCTTCAAACAGACTTATTACACCATTAAGGAAAGTGGATTGAGTTTACCCCACTCATTTAATGTGAAGCGGATTAGGGAATGCTAATCCATTCCCTACAGATTTGGGGTTACTAAGCTTTCCAACATCACTATAAAATCTGGAAGATCATGTTTATTTATGAACACATTACAATAATAAAAAAAAAAAAAAAGCTTGGGCCTTACATACCTTTTGATCAAACAAGTGATTTAGGTTTTAATGCAGCCCTATAGTTTGTGATACGTCTTACAACAGGATGTATCAAGGCCCTGGAGTACCAGGCATAGCCTGTACGGCACATGTTCCATACAGACAGGTTTGTAATGGTCCCCGTGCTTTTGTCCCTTTCCATAAGGAGGGAAAAGATCACACAAGAGGACACCTTTGTTGTCCCGAAAAATCACTGACAACACCTTGACTCAAGCCTGACTACTTGGACTGCAGTTCCTTGGAGTATTTGCTGGGTGCAAAGTGGGCAGCAAGTCCTGCAATAGGCAGAATTTCACTAAATGTTGAGAAATCCCTTGGTCCAGCACAGTTTTACAGTAAGACCAGTTCCCCCCACTCAGAGTTGCTATTTCAGGCTCACACTAGCTTCTGCAAATAGATCAGTTAAACTCAGACATATGTTCAAACTTCTCCATAAGAATCTCCATCGTTACCATTACAATTGGAAACATATTAATACAGAACCCTTTTAGAATCATAGAATGGTTTGGGTTGTAAGGGACCTTTAAAAGTCATTTAGTCCAACCCCCAACCTTCTTCCCACTCAGCAGAGCACAGCAAAGCAACCAACAAGCTGCAGCAATTTTCCCCTCCCCAACCAATCCTGGCATGTCAGTAAACAGAATCTCCTAATGCTCACATGTCTTGGGACGAACTAAAGTTCATGCTTCGAGCTTGTGAGCCATTCTTTGACAGCTTTACAAACTTGAAAATGAAGCTGTGTTCCCAAGCTGAGGGAACTGAGAGATCTGCATCACCCTGCTGCTCAAGACAAAAAAGGTCATAAGAAGGATGCTTCATCTGGGGCTGGGCAAACTAGAGACTGGAGGATGAGAGGACATGAAGAATGGTCTTTGACACATGCCAGTTCTGTCAGCTGTGGCATCTAGAATGATTTTATATTTTTATCAGAAGCCAAGCTTGAGCTGTCTTTGCATCATTCCAGGATTCACACCTCTTGGAGGTTTCAGTAGGTTGAAGAGCCCACTCCTCCCAGCCACAACAGCAGGACTGCAACAGAACTGAGCTGAGGCAGAGTGGATGGCTAAGGAGAAGTCCCCTTTGGCTGCCCTCTTGCTAGCCTTGTGCCTTATGGATATTCCCCTCTAACTTCACAGTGTTGTGGTTTTGGGGTTTTGTTTGTCAGACCTACATTTAATCTCACAGGTGCCAAACTGTTTAACAGCACAAGATGCAGAAACAAAAGCAGTAAACAACTTGAGCTTGGTAGAGAAACCCAAGGATCATCCTTCACAGAGGTCAGATAATCTCCCTACTTAGAGGGAGAAAGATCATTAGATAATTATCTCCCTCTTTAAAATGAGCACCTGATTATTCAAGTCGGGTTTGAATTGTCTCCTTTGTACAAGTGAGGTGTTATTTTAAGATTTGTTTTAGAGATTGTACTGTGCATTTAAGATCTCCTTTGTGTGTAATCTTCTGCTATCTCCTTTGTTCTTGTCAAACAGATGAAGGAACTCCTGCCAGCTTTTTTGTTTCTCATTTGGCATATTGCTATAAATTGTACCCACAGACCTTCATAAAAGCTTTTATTCACCATTTTTTATTAAGAATCTTTGTGCAAGTGTATGTGTCTGTATTTATAATAATGTATATTTGCATAAAACGGAAGAGGACAGTACCCAGAATGAAAACAGAAAAGAATGTGAACCTTAGCAGTCTGAGAATTCAGCTATGAAATTGTTAGGCTTATTAAAGAATTTTGTGTCCCGGTTTGAGCCAGGTTTTTTTTTTTAGTGATTTTACTTTTCAGTTAAGTCTCTTCTAAGTAACTGCACTTCCTGAAATTAACAGCATGCTTTTCAGTCAGTGTCTGCTTCTAGGACTGATAACACTCAATGTTTATAGTTAAGGCTGGAGAATGGTATGCAGAAGGGCTCTTGCTTGTGCTTACTCCTGTAGAAGCCAAGATAACTGTGGTTCTGCTAAAATTTTTATGTACTGGAAACGAAAGGAGGAAAAGGGGTCACACCTGCAACCCTCGGGTGGGAAGGAGGAGACTGGACAGGTGACCCACAATTTACTAAACAAAGTATTACATCCCATAGGCATCATATTCAGTATAAAGCTGAGGGAACACGAGGGTTAAGTTTTATTCATCCATGGCTGGCAGCATGAGAGGACTCTGTCCATTCTTCTACCTTTGATCCCAATCTGTGTGTCCCTGAATCCATGCATTCCTGAATCCAGTTCCCATCTGCTGCTGAGTCTGAGTCCCGTCCAGGACTTTCCCAGGGCTGGCACTGCAGTCTCGATGGTGATGTGAGCAGAGTGTGTAGTGTGATATTGGCTTGTATATATATGTGTATATATGTAATTGTTTTCTTTTACATCATTGTTTTCATTAAAGTTGTGTAGTCTAGTCTCCAACCCCTGAGTCTCTCTCCCTTCTTCTCTTTCCCTTTCCAGGAAGGGAGCAGGGTTAATAGTGAGCATCTGTCATTTGTTTAATTGCCAGCCCAGAATTAAACCCTGACAATGTGGACTAACTCATGAGAGGTTTCATCTTTGAATCTTCCTGGCTACATGCATTTGCTTATAGAAGTCCAGAAAATTCTTTGATAAACCAGAATTCTCCAACAATATTTCCAATTTTCCATGCAGTTTTCCAAAAAAGTCTGATATATTGAGATGTTCTGCATTAGAATTGAATGTTGTTATTTATAACTATTATGCTGAGCACATTTATATCTGGGTAGTGCACTTGAGAAATACAAGATAGCACTATCTAAGAGTGATGTATTTATTCTCTGCTGTAAATATTCATGGTGCTTCTTATGTCAATAGAAAATAACAAATTATATTTGGCTCTTGGTTATAGTGATACTGATCTTTGATTATTCCACTGACTACATAGTGGTGCTCTAGTCTTTAATAAGTGTAACTAATACAGGGATATGGCCTATATAAGAAAAGACGGAAATAAAAAAGTAAAACACATGGATATACAAGGTTTTTCAGGCTCTGTTCATTCTGCTCTGAGAGCTGACCTGGAGTTAGATGGCAGGCATTTTGTAGTCAGACTTGAAAGTAAAGCCTGAAGTGCCTGCCTTGGGAGAAACCCGCAGGCATGTAGGAAAGTTCTGTGGATGATGTTAGTCATTTCTAAGCACCTGGCAAAGGCTTGTAAAAAGTAATTGTTTGCTATTCTGAGCTCTAAACTTCCCGATAATTACTGTGCTAATGGATACTGACTGAATTAAAATGGTTATTGTCAATATGACAAAAGATGGACAAAGGAGGGAAATGAGCAAACATTTGTCCAGACTCTCCTGACTGTCCAAACTTAGGTTAGTGAAGGGATACATTGCTTATGTCACTGGCAGAGCTGCAGGTGAGCACACCGTTCTCTTTTTCAGTATGTGTTGCATTTAATCAGGAATGCTTCAGAGATTTAACATTTTAGGTGCTGGAGCCATCATCTGGCACGTTAGGAAGTGGCAGATGCTTAATGGTAAATGTATATAGCTGGAAAGCAAAGGTTTGCAGTAAAAACGCTCTGTAATAACTGTGATTTAAAGTTTTTTAAATCAAGTAGCCTGACTCTGGCTTTAATGGTAAAGGATGCAGTTCTCAAGCCTGTGCACTGTACCCGTGGGTTTAGGAAGAAGCTGGAAGGGCTGAGTCTGGGTACACATTGCTGACATCTATCCCAGGGGATCTTTGGAGCAGGGTAAGGTTAAATTACTTTTTGTTGTCCTCCTTTTATTTGGAGAACAATTTGAAACACATGAGATTAACAGAGAAAAAGACTATATATTTTTGTTCCTTTTTCATTTTGAATGCTGAGACGATATCCCCTCTACATCTTCAAGAAGATCAAGAAAGTCACTGAATGAGATTTCAGTGCCTAGTTCCTTGATGGCTCTCTTGACCTTTACCAGTGTACATTATTGGTGCTGGTTCTTACTTGTTTGTTACAAAAACTTGTAAAACATTGTAGTTTCTTGATTCTGAAAAAAATGAAAAGCTGAAACTTTAAGGAATAGTCTACAAATTATGTGATTTGTAATAACCCTGCAAGTGAGCAACATCATTAGGTTGTAATGTAAATTGATGTTACCTGTGCAATCAATTCATGCTTTCATTTCTTTGTAGACTATCTGATTTTTTCCTTCTCTGTTACTCAGAAGAATTGTTTTTGCTTCCATAAAATAGGACTGATTTACCGAAAAGAAAGACCAAGGCTAGAAATTTCACAGATGTTCTAAAAGTAGATTATGGACTAATGCAAAATCGAAGGTAACACTTCACCTGGTCGTAGGTGTTTATAAGCTGACTTGCTTCAGTAAAAGTGGTCACAGATCTCTGCTGAGTGCAGCCTGTGAAGGAATCTAAGGCTATTTATCTCAGAAACCCGTTCCTTTCATCTTCAAATCTTATCTTAAATATTAACAATATCATCTTCCAGTTCCTTCACATCAAACCTTAAGAAGAGGAACATGAATTATGGATTTCCTTCTCAAAATCTTTTTCTTCTGTGATTGCTTTAATGGTCATGAGACACACTGGACTGACCAGTTTTCAGAGCACTGTCTTGTATTTGTTAGGAAGTCATATAAATGAGGCTGCATCTCAACTGGTGAAGAACCTTCAGGATGTAAATCCGTATGCTGGTCTATGTGTCTTCTTAGGCTTATTGACCTATGGGGTACCTGTGTGTGCCAACCCCAATGGTGGGTTTAGCTATCTGGATCCAGAGATCTCAGTCTTTCCTACTCCTTATGTCGCCATTCCTTAAATCATATCCAGAGGCTTAGAAAAATAAAATATGGGTCTGGTTGTTGGGATCAGTCCCCCAGGTACTTGTCTGAACCTCTCTGGGAAATTCATTATCTTAAAGATGACAACCTCCTGTTTAATTTTGCCTTGGTTTAGGCAACTTGAGCTGCATAAGTGTAACATTGCATGCTCACTGTTACAGAGTCCAGCATGGGGTGGGTGAGCAGAACTGCCAGGGCTGGAGGGGCTGGTAACAAATATAGGGAGATTCCCTGTCATTCTCTGGCTGTTCTGTTCACCACCATATTTCTCCTTCTTCATGGTGTTATGCTGGCTAATTCTGCAACCTGCATTTTTATCTTGCTCTCAGTATCTCATGGCAGTGAGCCCCAGAGCATGCTCTGTAGAGCAGCAAATCATCCTCTGTGTTTTACACCTGGACAGAATAATTTCTTAGTTCTGAGAGAGTAAATAAGAATGTCAGATTTACCTTCCTCAGGTCATGTCTCTCTAGATTGTGATTTTTCTAACTCTGCTCCTCCCTAAACTAAACAATATTAAGCTATTTCAATTTCTTCTATCATTATCCATAATGGACTTTCAAAGCTAAGAGAGGTGAGGATAAATATGAGAAGAGATGATTGTTTTCTCACAGAAAGCTGATCACGTAACTTTTGTTTTACCCAGCTCTCAATTGTTTACTTATTTACTGATTTAGCAGAGGAGTAGGGAGAGATAGTACTGATGGAGATAGCTTTTGTGAAAGGGTAGCATAGCTAAGTGACTTTGCAGAAGAGACTGGAAAGGAAGAAGTCAAATAACTAAGCAAACAGCACAAGGAAGACTGCAGAGCCCAATTAACATGAGGAGACAAAGCATGACAAAGGTAAAGGAAGGGTAAAATGGGCTGAACTCAACCATCTAGAGGTGGTAGGACCAGCTGAAATATTTAATTGACATATTGGTGGAGAATGTTTTGCTTTGTGTGATCCAAGGTTAAAAGGAAAACACAGACCATGTGAAAACCATATACCAAATCCTATTAATTATTATTAATAAAAATACTTAAATATTTTTCCATTTACAATATTTCACCAAAGTAAGTTATTTTGTTCACTGAAAAACGGAAATATTAAATTACTTAAAATAATTCTGCATCAATTGCACCATATGTTTTTAATAGCTGAAATTACCAATTAAAATACTGGAGACAGAAATAGTCAGATATGCACAAAGAGGTGCAGAAGGAAGGGAAACCTAAACATGCAGATTGTCTATGTTTTCCTCTAATGACTTATCACTTCTTTATTAAATCTGTTAGAGCTTTACTTTTTATCAGTCTGGGTTATTTATTTTTACAGTCTACCATGAAGAATGCTGGGGAATTCTGGAGGTCCCTGTGCTTTGGTAAACTGTATATTTTATAATCGCTGGAGAAGAAGCTGAGGTTCTGTAATATCAGCTTTATAATCTTTATATTGCAGTATTTCTGAATCCAAGCTGTCAGGACAATGTCCCCATAGGAGCCCCAGCAGCAACTCTGCAACAAATATGAATGTAGAAAATATCCTACGTAGTTCCTTGTTTTAATGAACTAGTTTAAACAGAAGGGCTTTGGGAACTGGCTGACAATTTTGCTGAGGATGAACAAAGTATATGAAGACTCACTTTCTGCTCTTTTATGTTGAACAGCTTTGGTTAAATGGAATTAAGAACTGTAGCAAAAGGCAAAAAGTTGTTGCCAGCTCCCTGCCAGGCAGCAGAACCAGTAACATTTTGGCTGGTCAGGTGACAGAAGCAGTGAATGATTTGAGGTTTCAAGCTTAATGGCACTTGGAAGAGGATGAAACCACAGTTGAGCCTCCTGCCTTACTTTGAAGTTACAGTTTTTGACAGAGGGCTTTCTAGTATCATTTTTGCAACTCTTCTGGAAGAATTGTGCACAAAGGGCTGCTTATTACTGTCATTTAATCTAGATCCTATTAAAATCAAGGGCACATTCAGATATTTAACTCTATATTTTCAATTTTTACATATGTTATATAATCATAAGAAACAGAGCTGGAAGTAACATACAGCAAAGCAAGTGTCAGTCATGTGGGAAGCAAAATTGGAGATAAATTCAGGGATTTGAAGGATGGTTTAAAAATTTGGGTGGAGACTTGTCTCAAAAATCAGACCTTTTTTGTCTAAACTTAGATGAGTATTTTATGAGAAATTATTGTATAATCTGAGGTAGACTATGAAACAGGATTTCTGTACCCTATACCTGGTTCTCTTATTCCTCTACTATACAGACTTCATCTGCCTGTGTATTCTTGTCCTGTCACCTATCTGTACAGCTAAGTTCTTTCTTAAGGGGTTTATTTGCACAGTGATACAAAATGCATACTGATTGAAGTAACTGTTGCTGCTATATTATTTTTTAACAACAGTGCTCATGAAGATGCAGTGATGTTTTGTGATGCAATTGTCTCATGACCCTTGAAAAAGAAAGTCAACAAAAATATTTTCAAACATCCTCTTCTTCCCCACTATAATGCCAGGGAAAATTGAGCATAACCTGTAAAGGTTACCATACATTAAAAATGTAAAAACAGAGTTTCAGGTTGGTTTTTTGTTTGTTTGGTTTTTTTGCTTTGTTGTGTTTTCAGAAAACATGCCAGTTCATTCCCCTAAATTTAAGAATGGAGTAATTCCATTAAAACTGTCACAGCTACTCTAGGTTTGCATCTGTATGAAGGACAGTTCAGCCTCCTATTCAGATAAGCTGAGTAGTAAAACCCCAAAATATATATATAAAAAAAACAACCCAAAACCCACAGTAAGAAGGCTCTAAAGAGACTTGTGGTTCAAAGTCTGGAAAACGTTGCTTTAATCTGTTTCCATGGAGTCTGTCATAACCCTTTGAAGAGCTGGAGAGGGAGTGGATACCACGAGCTCCAGTCTCTGTGCCCATCCCAATCAAAATGATGTCTCAGATATAGCAATAAACTAAAAAACTAGCTCAGTATTAGATGACAGAATTGCCTCCAGCATATTCTGAACCCAGTCTGGCAGGGAGTTTTGTGTAATCTGTATGCCCCGATCTGGAATGACTCAGTTGCACTTTGGAGTTTCTTAGGTGGTTGAACACCCAGACTCTCAGCAGCATCAGTAAACCACCTCTGTGCTCTGAAGACAGAGAGCAACTGGTCCTGTTTCCAAAAACTCTCCGCTGAGGCCATTGCTTAATTAAAGGCAGAAGAGCCTCTGAAAGAAGCTGTCAGGTAGTAAAGCAGATCATGTGTGATATGCCTTCGTGATGATATAGTAGGAACAAGGCTGGATGTCTGTGATTTTCTTGTGCTCATCTTGCTGTTTTGAGTCAAAGGCTAAAACCAGAGATTTGAGAGCAGCACGGAGACTGAACTCATCAGCTCCTATTAAACACAAAAGTCTGAATGCAACCTGTTGCTAAAATGACTTTGAAGTCTTAATTGATGAAGACTGGAAGGACAGAGATAAGGGGAGGATAGCTTCAGATTTTCTGGGTTTTTTACTTTTTGTCAAGTACCCAGACTGGGAGACAGAAACAGGATACTGAGCTACCACACTGCTTAGCTTAAACAACCATCTGTGCAACAGGCCATTCATATGAATCCATTATTCCTTACATTTATGTGAGCCATAAGTCTCCTTTGAAGGCAATTGTTTTGAGTCACCTAGCATTTTAAGTTTGAAATGGAGTTGCCACAGCACAAAATTTGTGTGAAGGAAGACAGGGTTAATTACACTGATCTAAAGCTCTGTGGGGAGGACAAATCTGCATGGACTCAGAAGGTCTCTTTGAATAAACTTTCTCACATCTGTTAGTTTCAGTGGACATATGTGGACTAGGACTTGGAACCTACTACTTCTGCATAATCTGGGAAAATACATTACATGGAAAGAATTTATTATTTTTGCAAGCAAGCAGAGAGAACAAGTGCCAACCAAACATTCTGTAGCTGCTCTCAAGCAAACAGAAAAGGTCTGTGCCATTTTCCTCTTCACATACCTAGGGAAATTCTTCAGCAGCTTAATCTGTTTGTTTAGGGACTTGTGGGAGAGGTCGTGAATCCATGCAGAACTCTACTGATGATAATAATGTTAATAACTTTCTCAAGAGCACACAGGCTAAGGCAAGGAAGAACATGGTAATGAATTGACAAAAGAAGACCTGGTGGCAGATTTATACTGCACCACAGCTTCATGAACATTTTGCTAACAGAGCATTTGATGATGGAGAGGTATGCCCAGATCTTTGGATCTGGTCAAGTTTTGAACTTGTCATCTGCTATTCAGGTTGCTGCCCTGGATTTGTCACCATAGTAGATCAGTGTTGTCCATTAGCAGAAGGGTGTCAAATAAGTAATTTTTCACTTGCATCTTCAGTTCAGGGAACATGACCACCAGGGATGTTTTTATATAAGGAAAACAGGATGCACTGTCTATTTAAAAATAAACAATTAAATGAGTCTGAGCAAGACGAAAAGTAGAGCTGAAGTCCTGTTGGTAACTCTGGATGCTGCTGACCTCAGAACACAACTTTGAGCAAGTTCCCTAGAACTTAATTTCTTCTTCATGACTTGTAGTTTCTCATTCCAATTAGCCCTGATGAGCTTTTCTGTGTTCCCACATATGCTGTGCGTGATGACCCAAATATTTGCTCTGCTCCCAACACTTCCACAGCAGTGAATGACTAGGAGCTTTCCTGACTAGGTATACTCTTAGAGGAAATCTGGTGAAGTTTGCTGATTTGGTGCATTAGCTAGATCTTCTTAGAATGCCACCTCTACACTGACAAGTTTGTAAAGACACTGACAGTCTCTCATCTGGTCTCTCACATCAGTTACAGGCTTCTGAAAATCTGGTGGTTTGGCCATTCACTCTTTGAGACAACGATAATTTTACCAAAGAGAAACTTAACATCGTAAGAGCTGTATTCATCTCACTTAACATTTGCCATTGAAAATAGAGATGTCCAGGCCAACCTAGTTTTCTAGTCTTCCCCTATAGTTGACAGAGAGAAGTAGGAACAGTTCAGAAGGTTTTCCTGTACCTAGTTTATAATTAGTGTATGCACCAGTGTCTGGATAGGAACAATCACTGAGTGATTAGTCTGTGCTCTTCATGGGCTACAGAGGGAGCTGAGACAGATGCTGAAGCATCACAGGGCTGAAGTTAGGATACATCTTCAATCCCATAAGTATACTACGTCATCCCAAATCACCTCTGAAGGTCTGTCAGGAACAAGAGCACAGCCAGCTCCTCTATTCAGCTTCTTTTGTCACTCTTCCCTTTTTTCTAAGTATCTGACCTGTGAAATTTAAGATACATTCTTCCAGTGAACAGCGGCAAACTTGCCTGCATTCTTTACCACAAACACAATATTTGGATTTATTCTACTAGGCTTTTCCATAATTACATAAAAGAATAAAATGCCTTCCCAGAGCTGCAGTAATCAACTGTTTTTTCCTTCTCTTTAAAAGGCTTCAGACAACCTAGTGCTGCAGCTGTTTTCAAGGCTTGTTGATTCAAAGGCAGGTTCACACCTTCAACAGACAGCACTGATGTACTTTGGTGACAGCCCATGTATGTCAGGGATCAGGAAATGTTAGAGGCAACAGAGGTGGTTCATCCATCTTTGGTATAAATGAAATCTGATTTACTGCAATGAGGTTTGGTCAGGCTCTTAGTTTATCTGCTTTTCTACTCCCTGTTCACTGCAGAACATCATTACTTAGTGGGGTTCATTGATGCCCTTAATTGAGCTTAGAAAATAACAGACACTGGGAAAATAATGGTGAGGAAGACTGAAGGGATGTTAGGGCCTACACTACCAGTGAATCACTGGATTTTGCCCACTGCCACCAGAATGGACAAAACATCAATGGACTCATTTGTATAAGTCAGTGATGATAATAAAGGGATATTTTAGAACTTCCTCCAGTTTAAGAGATACTCTGGAGCCCTGGAAGCAACATAAGGTTCCTCTCTTCCTGCTTGTCAAACACTCAGATAACTAACCACCATTTAAAACTGAAAGATAGGCCATTTCCTTTTTTCTGAGAAGTGAATGATATCGAATCCATTGAAATGCTTTATTTTCATTTTAATAGAACTATTGGCAATTAGATTTCTCTCCTCAGTTCCTCAAATTCTGTTAGGAAGCATCCAGATTCTGGTAAGATTTTGTACAAAGGTTTTAGTGAAGAAAAAGCAAGTCGATAAAAAGGCATTTCCACATGTGGGGAAAATACTTTATAAGAAGCAGCTTTTAAGTGAAAATCATTTTCCAATTAGAACAACACAAACAAAATTCTACAATTCATTCTGTGATTCCTTTTTTTTAATATTATTTTTTCATTAAATAAGTTTTATGATAGGACTCCCTGAAAGGAATAATGCATTCTTTCATCAATGATCAAATGCCATCTCAAAATGTATCAGTCCTTGCTGGCTGAATTATACTGAATTTGGGAATGTTACTTTGATGTAATGCTGCATGATGTGCAATTTGCTGTTCAATATGGCTGTTAGAAGGACTTATCTGCAAAGCAATTGCTTCATATCATACCTGTAGCATAAGAGGGTTTTTTTTAACTTTCAGTTTTCAAAGGAAATGTACTTCATATTCCACATTTGTTGCATCCCTCATTTCAAACTACTAGAGGCTATTAACTCCAAAGTAAAGCTTTCTTATAGAAGACTAGTGGCCTTGCTTTCTCTCCCAGCAGTCTAACCACAATTTATTTAGTACTTGGTGTTACATGGTATTTTGATCCTGTAGGATACAACGTTGTTTCTAGATAGTCTCAACTGGCCTTTATATGGCCCAGAAAATGCTGCATCAAATGCAGACATCTGAACACAGTACCTGACTTTTCAGATAACTGTTTTCATGTTAAACCCCATTACTGCTCCGAATCTGACTGGGTACCAAGTCACCCATTCAATGTGCATCAGCTTAATCTGAAACCAGCTGCAATTGCAGGGATAGTACAGAAACTGTGTATTCAACAAAATATTGCCCTTGACTTTGGCTCAGTATAGGTCAGTTTGTCTCTCATAGTCTGGCCAGCGAAAAGGACAGTGTGCAGTGCTCCTTCCCATGGACCGGTTATATTAGCCTTGGCAAACTGCTGGGCCAATCTCCTGTCTACTACTTTGAGAATTAGCTCAGGCATTTCTATGCTGTGCTTCTCAGCCACCTTCACATTCAAGATGTGTTTCTCTTGAGCAAGAGAAAAATATTTAATCCTTCTCCACATACTGTTGTTTTACACACACTCCAGGACATGTTTGGGTGGAGAACCTCCCACTCCCATTGTACAGCATCAGTTCAGCAAACCCCACTGTGCCAGGCCAGGGGCTGAGTAACAGTTTTTGGCCTCCCAGAAGAAGGACCATATCCTATTTGAATGGAGAAACTGAGTCTCTGAAGTGAACATGTGAAGACTTAAAAAATCAGTTTTAAGAAACTGGGGTACTTGTCCGTGTGTCACCATATATTTTGGCCAAAAACATTCTTAGCAAGAGGAAAGGCAGTGCTGAGGAGAAATAATTTTCCCTCTGTGAGTGGCAGCATTATTAATCTGTGTGATTAAATCTGTGACTATTAAAGAAACTGCAAGGCACTCTCCATTTAGTTAATATCACTAACAAATACACATCTGTCACTCAAAATGCTGTGTACTCAGCAATGTTGTTTTTACAATATTAAATATTTACTATTTATGATTGTTACTTTTGTTATTTATTGGCTTGCAGCAGCCAAAAACATGCCAGGCAGCCTGGGGAGGAACTAGAAAAACACTTTCAAACCAGGCTGCCTTAAAGTGAGGCACTTAAATACATCATTAGGTATTTTGGCCTTGATTCACAGTGGTCCTCACCATATGTCTGAATCCTACAGGGTGGGTGTTAAGCACATGCTGCAATTATTTGATGGAGAAGAAAGGAATTAAGAGGAGTTGTGAGGGATGAGAGCCATGGCCCATGACTAGACGCATCCTCCTGCCTTCACTGATGAATGGCCTTTCCCCTTAGGTAGCACTGAAAATGGGAGCAGAATTTGTTGGAGATTCAGAGATTGTTTTCCTATGAGGACATCACATTGCTAGCAGATGGATCTTGATATTGTGTTTACATATATTTACTGCTATTCTCAGCCTGAGTAGTCAGAAATGCCTGATACAAAACTTCCTCTGTCTGAGCAGCACCAATAGTTAGCAATCCATTCACAGAAGACCCCACCAATCCATTAATGCATTTTTAAGACTTCATAGTCCTTGGCTCTCTTTGGACCTATGATTCTGATAGCAGAAATTTAGTGGATAAGAAGGAAGCAGCAAACCAACTCATAGTAATAGCAACTTATAAAAAGGCCTCTGAGGTAACACATTAATTTCTGTGCCAAAAATGTGCATTGATTTTGAGGTGGCTTTTATGAAACTGCTATTAAAGTGTGGACGAATACAACTATAGTAACTATTGCTTCTTATCATACCATTATCTTCCTTTTCTTATGATTCCTAAGGAGCTGAATGAAGCTATGATAATAATTGCAGTGATGTTCAATTTCCATGCCTCAAAAAACAGCTGAGTTTTGACAGGAGGGATGTTTCCCTTCATGATGTAAAATTGCTTAATTTTTTAGGTTCTTCGCCTTGCCTGCAACTTCTCACTCAAGTGGCATTGGGTAAAGATTTTAGAAAAATGAATCCGACTAGATAGACCTAAATGAACATTCACTCAAGTACATACTATACTTAATGCTTTTGCAAATTGTAATGAAGTTGGGAAAGAAATTTCAAGTGCAGGAAAATACGTCTTCTCTACATTGTGTTTTGTGGTTTTCTGACCAGTGTGACTTTATTTTTCTGTTGTGTCACATTGCATGTTTTTTTATACCTTGTAAAATTAAGTCAAATTGTGTTCTTATCAGGTTTTGATAAATGACTGTATTTCCATAGACTTCACTGAATTGCCTTTAATTCAGACCATTTGTTATGAGATGCTATCCAAGATCAAGACCAGTGGCTGGGTTTTCTCTCCACAGTGTTGCTCCCAGCAAACAATCAGATAGGAGACTCTTCAGAAACATACAGCCTTTTTAAAGTAGCAGCATAACTCACTAGTAAATATAGAAGGTTATAACATCTTAAAATAATTTATGGTACTGTCAGGCTTGAGGAAGAAAAGACTTCTCTTGGGAAGCAGTTTCAGCAGGAACTTCAAAAATTGTGTGTTTGATAAATAGCACCACAACTAACAATGTTCAAAGTGCGAGGATCAAGGGAACTTTAAATTAGGAATTTAGACTCTCAGGTCCACATAAAACTATTATAGAGAAAGATGCTATGACCAGGCAAAAGACAAACATTTAATGTGTCAATGAAATCAACAAGAGAAACATATCTACTGATCTTTTGGGATCTGAGTTTTGACCTGTCTATATACCAGGATGTGACTGATAAAAAGTGTAATTTTTTTATTCTAAAAGAATAATATTTTCCACCCATTTAAATTTTTGAGAATCTTAAACATTTTCCTATGTCGCATTCAGGCCCAGCATTCAACATTGAAAAAACAAAACAAAACAAAACCAAAAACAAACCACAAGTAAATAATAATTATAGCTGAGAAAAAATAAACATTACTGGTATATGATTTTGCAATGCTTATAATTTTTATCTTTCTTAGTTGCATTTTAGCTGGTTTTAAAGCATTATTCCTTCATCTGGAAATGGTTTCAGAATTAACTGCACTGAATTGAATTTTTTTTTTTTTCTTTTAAAACAAATTACACCAAGAGTTCCACTGAAGCAGAAACTCATGGAAAATACTGCTTTCTACTTACTGGCATTTTCCATTGAAAAACATTTTATTGGAAGACGCCTGACAAGTTCTAGCTCTTGTTATAGGCTGTGGCTTTTAGAAGAAATGCACTATTGAGGACCAGGAGTCACTTGCCTTAAAAGAATGGTCTGCTTACTCATAGGTTATCTAAGAATGGATGGATAGATGTGCTTTAAAATTAGTTCTTCTTGAAAATACCAAGGTAGATAAAATGTTAAGCTCTGTTAAGATTCTCTCCAGTTCTTGTGGATATAACCACTCAGCATCCTGAATTTGGAGGACATCTGCATTCTGCTACTGTTATCTTTGTTCCTTTGCTAGGACCATATACTTTGACAGAGATAAGAAAGAGAGGATTTGCTGGTTGTGAATACTCATTATAACTGTAATGAATGATAAAACACTGATTAACAAAGAAATTAAGAGTTTCGTTCTTTGGAAAACAAGGCACCTCACTCTATCAGTCCATTTGATGTACTCAACATTAAACAGGTGAGTCATTCTACTGATCCCCATTTCTTATAGTTTAAACACCTGTTTTAGTGTTTTGTTAACATGGACCCTGCAACAATTTAATTCCATCAGAACACTTCTTTTAAAAGTAAAGCTAATCAGAAAGAGGAAAAATATGTTTTGACAGATTGAACACAATCTGTCCATACTTTGATGTCTCTAAACAGTTGCATTAAATATTTTCTGCACCTCTGTATATTTGTGCATTACTTTCTTTCTGAATGTAATGATCTCCTTTGAAACATTTTTTACATTATCGTGTTCAGTACAAACTTCTTATTTTCCTATTTAAATTACTGTTTGAATCATGGTACTGATTTTAGGATCTTTCTGATAAGGAATCACTGTCTTTTCACAGAGAGGAAAGAATACAGACATAGCATCCCTGAGCTACAGACACCTGCATATTAGAGAAGAGAACAGGGGTATCTTTCGTCTCTAGAGGTTTCAGGCCCCAAGAACATTTCAGGGAGGAGCCCAAATCTGGGCCACAACAATAGCTTCACACTGGAATGTCTTAAAAGTCACACAAAAATATGGAATAGAAAATATTGCCCAAAAATGGACCAGTCTCCTGCTAATCCAAAGCTTTGGCATTCAACAAGTCCCCTGTGTCAACACCCAGATACACAAACATACTCCCCTCCATACAGCTATGCCTCTCACTTCTTTTCTGCAATGAGTTCTACAGAGGTGGAAACAGTTGTCTTGCACCTAATTTGTGTAATAACCAATCTCATCAGGACTGCTGTGCTGATTTTAACACAAAAAAAATTTGGAAATTGTCTTCCAGACTCATTCTTGAAAGTGGTCCCAGCAACTCATCTCTCTGTCTCTCTGTCTCCTGGTATTTCTACAGAACTGATCACTGAGGACAATTTTCCCAGATGTGCAATGGCAAATTACAGTGATGGGAAGTGGAAGTCTGTGTGCTGAGAAGGAAGACTACAGAGTGGGAATAACAGCAGTCCTTAGGAGAGTGGTTGCTTATTATTCTCTGCAGAGGGGTTCCTTAATAGCAACAAATATGTTGCCCATATCCTGAATTTTCAAAGTCTTTATCATGACAACTCCAGGGAGGGGGGAGCCAAAAATGACAAAAACTGCAAGAAAAAGACATCTCTTTAGAAACAGCTTTAACCAAGAAAAGCTTTCCAGAGGGGTTGGGACTACTGCTTGCTCCACACAGGGCTTTTTTTTTATTAAGTTGTTACTTTCCTAGAGTCTCTCTTTAGCTGTCTCACTCTCTCAACAGTTGAACATTGTCACAGGTGTTCAAAAAGCATGCCAAGTCCCACACTGCTCCATGTATACAAAGCAGCCATGCAATGCTCAAAAGGCAGCCTGGCCTCTTTGCTGTTGCTGCTTGCTGGTTATGGCACAATGCATCTTATTTATACCCTAAGTTGTACTTTCTTTAAGTTCCTTTCTCATATTGGCAGTTTTAGGAGAAGTTAACTTCACTGGGTAAGCTGTGATCCAAATTGCAATGTCAGGGAGCTGTTTCACCAAAACTACAAGAGCAACCTCATTTTAATACGTTACCCTTATGTGCTCCCTCCGGGAACTGGGAAGGCTTCAACTGAGAGTTTCATTCAGGAGTTTTGCTGATGTGATCCTTTGCCAGCCAGATAATCACCTCTTAAAACCAGGCAGGCAGGCAGGCATCTTTGTCAAATGAGAGCATTTGCTGATCGTAAAGTGCCATCTTCAGAGCACTTCCAGACCCCACACTGTGATTGCAGGCTGCCTGCCCCCCCTCCCTTTAATTAAGAAGCCCTCTTTTGCTCATGCTGGGACTGTTGCACACATTGAACCTTGGCATTTCCAGATCCATTTCTCTTCTTTAAAGCCCTATAGCTTCTGCACAATCTGCAGAGACTGTTGCATTTCAGATGGATCTTTAATGCATTCATTGGTACATAACTTTGCCCCAGAAAAAGTCAAAACAGAAATATCAAGCTGCTATCAGCTTGAGGTACATGTGAATACCAGACTTAGTCTGAGTAAGTTGTCATCACCTTCAGAAAGATGCAGAAAAGAGATGGTAAAAAAGAGAAAATTTTCAGCATATTTATTGTACCCACTTCCCATCTGCAATGTTTACTGTGGGTCCATCAGGCCAGGTATGGGGGAGGCTGTGTCACACTGCAGTTAGTGATACAATATTTCTACAATATTGTAGTCGTTGAACCAGGGGTGAGATGAGACACACACATACAATGAGATGGAAAAAGAGAAATAGAGACAATCTCACCAGCAAGCTCAGCCCTGTGACACTTTTCTCTCCCTTCTGTCCCTCTCTCATGGCAGAAAGGTCATCCCACCTCCTCTTTTGGAGTGGTTAAATTCAATTCTACTGATAAGAGGACTGAGTACTTCGAAGATTCTGAATCCAAAGAGAGTCAAAGTCAATCTCAAATAATCTTTATGTAAATTTTCTACTCTTGTGCTAAGATTACTTCATTATTCAGGGATTTCAAGATGTGTCTGCAGGTCTTTCAAACTGGAATAGCTTCACTTGTCCCAGGCTAGCCTATTCAGCTGCCCATGGCCTTGGAAATCAAGACCATAAATCACATTTTTTTTATAAAGATAAAAATAAAGTATGAATGGACATATTTGCAGTCAGATTTTGTCACAGTAGGCATTTTTTTTTCTTTTTGCCATTCACCAGCAGTTGAATATGTAACAGGAAATGATTTATATATAATCTTTTTTTTCCTGATGCCATTTAACAGATTGCTAAAGCTGAGGTAAAAAGATCTATTTTTGTGGGTGGGTTTTTGTGTTTGGTTGGTTGGTTTTTAAACAGTCAAATATCATCTGTAGTGATTCCTACAAAACAAGATACAACCTTAATAATTTATGCAACCTTTGAGAAAAGAAGGGATTAGTGTGTTGCATCCTCAACCTAAAAATTATTATTGTTCAGAAAGAACAATAATAATGAAAAAAAGATTAAGCATCCATATCCAGGCTAGAATTGCTATTGTAAATGAGGCTGTAGACTTGAGGAATTGACCCTCTTAGTAAGAACAGCTGAATCTTTCTGTGAATTATGGGATACCCCTACAAGTTAACATTTATCTGCAGCCTGTGATGTTTCATACTAGTTAGAGAAATGATGTGCCGTGATGTGGACCTTGCCGCATATGTAATCTAGAGAGTGAAATGAACTGTGCTCTTATAAGTAGCTGAAATGTTGCTGACAAACAGTAATCCCAGGAAATAATTTTGAAATTCCAGGACTCTGAAACAATGCTTTCATTCATTTTAGGGAATCAGGGAGGAAGCCTTTCATGGTGGGATGCTTTCTGAGATGTTTCTGCTTCTGCTTGTTTTGACTTTTAATGATGGAAAAATAATTGTTCCCAGATTTTCTCTAAGAAGTCTGAGTTGCTGGGAAATCAGGGAAATCAGAATAAAGCCTACCTCCAGGAAGTTTTTTCATAATCCAATGCTAAGTCTGCTAGAAAAATGCCTATAATTTTGGCACATAATCATGTATGCAGGGAAATTACATTTCTGTAGAAGTCATAGAATCATTGAGTCATCCTGGTTGTAAAGGACCTTGAAGATCATCAAGTCCAACCATAACCTAAATTCATCTACAATAACCTAATCTACTCGTTCAGTGCTTAAATCATGTCCCTAAGCAGTATATCTATATTTCTTTTGAATACTTCCAGGGATGGTGAGTCCACCATCTCCCTAGGCAGCCTGTTCCAGTGTCCAACCACTCTTTTGGTAAAGAAATTCTTTCTAATATCCAGTTTAAACCTCCCCTGGCTCAACGTTAGGCCATTTCCTCTCCTCCTGTCATTATTCACTTGAGAGAAGAGGTCAAATCCCACAGTAAGGCACAGTCCTTGCTTGCTTTGGACAAGCCTATAAAGCAGAAGTGGGGAAACACTTGGTCTTCCATCCATTATGCAATGGTATTGAGTGAAATATTCCCTGGTGGTAGGGTGATGATTTGGGATGTGGAAGATTAAGATTCAGCTCCCTGGTTCACTGCAAAGGCAGCAGAAATGAATAATACGTGCCTGCATTTCATCTGCTCTAGTTTGCAGCTACATATGAGCACAAAGGCACTTTCTTTGCTTAGCCCAGCAGACAAAAGTGGTTAGTTTTATATGAATCAGTTACCACACCATTGCTTATTGCCTGGCTTACAAAGTTAGGTGGCCCTTCAGAGGCTTGAGAGTGTCATGACCTAAACTGAAAAGCAAAGGATCATCGAAATATAGTCCCACTGAACTTACTTAGATGGTGACATCTGTATTATTAAGCAATGCCTAAGTGTTTCACCCTTTGAATTCTTATCGCGTCTTCAAACCTGTCTGTAAAGCACTGAACACAATTTTAACACTAGTTAAATCATGGGAAAGTATAATAGTATCTGATCATTTTCACTATATGATTTTTTTTTTTTTCTAACTTGCCCTTCTGACAGCTCTCCACAGATTCCAGCCATGGGCTTCCGTGCTGTTTTCAAATTTATATACTTTTGACTGCAGCCTAGCTGTCTCCCACACAGCTAAACAATTATTCGAATATTGGTTCTTTGATGTTAATACCCACTTTTTATTGCTTCATCAATACTGAGCACAGGGTGAAGTAGAGCCAGCTGCAGCTTTTTAAGACTTAGAGATCATGGTCATGAAGATGACAGAATCAGATTCACCCTGTCTATAGTTTATGGGTTTTGTGCTATTCCTCTCACCAGTGACATTCTTCTGGCCACAAAAGTGAAATACTAAATTCACTAAATGCACCTAAGGAGAGATGCTGCAAGTGCTCTTGGTGATTGAACATCAAGTTACAAAGGAGTTACAACACAATGAAATCAGACCAACAGATTTTTTATTTTGTGAAGGAAAAAAAAATAAAGCAGCCTTTCCAGCAACACATTCTGTTTAATTTTTCTCCTTAGTAGATTAATTCTCTTGTTTGTATATAAATGTTTGCAATATATTTGGCCAGATTCTCAGCTGGGAAATTTTCAGCTCCAAGTAAATGAGATGTTGAAATGTTACAAGGAAAGCAATTTGGTCCAGTGTCAGTAACCAACCATGCATGTGTTTCCTTACCTGGAGATTTAGTTCCCATCTTTTGTAAATAAACAAATTCTGAAGAATATCTTTGTTCCTTTAGGACTATCTGTGGTTGAAAGTAACTAAAACCTCTTTGTGTGCTTATGTTCTCTGTGTTACTCAAATGAGATATTAATTAATGAGAGAATAAGAGATCATCATTAGATGGTAATGCATGAAGCCAAAGATCTAGTACAGCAAAATTCTCTGGTACAAATAATGGCCTAACATGTTTTAAATGAATATAGTTCCTTCTTGGGGTACAGCTGTGTCAGATCAGCTGAGAACCCAGGAAAGGGAGGCCTAAAAGTGGGGATTAAAAGAAGAGTTTGCAAATTTGCCTAGATCAAGCACTGCTCATCTGTCAAGCACTGCTCATTTGTCATCCTGTTACTGCAAAGCCATTTACACAGAATAGTTGGGGAAATTGTCAGAACAGACAGGCTTTCCCTTCAGAAAAGGTATCAGAATCACAGAATCGTTTAGATTAGAAAGGACCTCTTGAAATCTTCAGGTTTTATTGTCTTGGCTGGTTAGACCGGGAGTAGTCACACTCCCACAGTATTTAATAAAGTTTGTCACTCAAATGAGAGAAGATGGTACAGTGAACATAAAAAAAACACAAGGTAGGATTGATGAGAGAACACTAAAAAACTAATTATGATTCCTGATAGATGTTCTCAACTGAAAATTTTTGATGGCTAATGGGTTTTGATTAAAACTAATATTTTTGCAGGTAGTATTTGCTTTCTGCATTTCTTAGCTTTTTTTAAGAGAGCAAACCACTCTTAGAAGCTTTATTTTTACTCTGAGGAATTACATTGCTAAAAGAAATATATATTGAAAATTTTATAAACATATGTATATATACATATATATATATAAAATAGAAAATAATTTCCAAGTAGTTCTGTAATTAGGGATTTTCATAGACCTAGTTACAATTTTCTTCACAAAGATTCCTGTGGCTCATGTGTCCCAAATCTAGTTGCCTTCTGGAAATACAAAAGTGCTCAGTCAACATAAGAGTTTCAGCAAACCACCAGAGTGTGTGTAACCCAGCAGCAAGGCAATGCTCCCTGGTTTGGGGCACTGTGGCAGCAGCACAGCTTCCCGTAGTGAGGACATATGGCAAGGGCAAAGGTGGCCAAATCATGCATCCCAGGCAATTTTGCTAAGTGTGAGAAAACAGAAACTCCTAAAAGTAACGATTTATAATGCTGTCATAGCTTAGGAAAGCCTGAAGAGGACTAACTGGTCCTTCCCACAGGAGACAGAGACAGTCAGTTTAAAGGTACCATTAAAGGCAGTCGCGGATGCCACGTCCCCATCCTTATCTATAAGAAGATTCCTCTCAACAGGTTTTGATGAACAAAAATGAAGGAATGGTTTATTTTCCAGAAATTCCTCTCAACCATTTCTCAATAATGAGACATTTCTCTGGCCTGTCTCCTAATGAGTGACTCCAGACACAACCACAATGCAGAGGTGTCTCAGCTGCCTGTATTTCCTACCCACACACAGTATCTATCTGCCTCATAGGACAGCACTGCAGCAAGAGGCAGAAGCACTACATGGTTAGGGAAGCAACAGCTGAACCATGGAGAATTAGTTTCAAGGTAGAAGAAACTTAGCAACATAATAATCTGTCTTTTTACAATGTTTACAGTGCCAGGGGTTTGTTGATTTGTTCTTGTGCTGATTTTTGTGATACTAAATTTGATTAGAATGAACCTTCCCTCTGGGTGCATTGGCGAACCATAAAGTAGAGATACACTGAAGCCTATTATAAAGTCAAAATCTATAAATAAATTTAGAGTTACACAAAACAATGCTAGGCATGCTGAGCATTTTATTATTCAATATGTCTTTTTGCTAGTGGCATATCTACTTAATTCTGAGAGATCTGTGTTTTACTAAGCCCAGCAAGCATTTAATAACTAGCACTTTACAGCAACTTTTGTAGAAACAAATATTCAAAGGTGCTTTTCAAAGATCCGAGCTCTTTCTTCAGTAAGCAAATGGAAATGTAAAGCTCTTTGGAAGGTCATGGACATTTTCTAGGCTCATAAGTAAAAAAGAAACTTGGATTGAAACAGCACAAACTGAAACCCATGACTACTGCTGGTGGCACACAGTGTTTTTATACAGACAGATATATAAAGTTACATGCAGTTTTGATACTTAAATGAGATGTTTATGCTTCATACCTGAACAGAGTTTTCAGTTTACTAAAGCTAGGGGCTTTCTCTATTTCTTGTATAAATTAGCTCAATCCTAATCAAAACCCTTAATTTAGATGCCTAATGCTGAAGGATGTAAATATCATACATGACTGAATCATTGTAGCATGGCATCTGTGTCCCAGGATTCTCAAAATCGGTGGCATCCAGACCTTGCCGTGCAATTCTTGTGTGAAGAGAAGCTGTCACCTGAGACCTCTTCTCTAGCTAAATCCACAGATTCGAAGGAGTGTCTGTTTCAAATTCACAGTTATCTGAATGCTGGTACTTTAAATTCCCAACCATTCCTCCAATTTAAACAAAGACTATTTGATTTGCATCAAAACCAAACTACCATCATGAAATGGATCCATTTATCCTCTTTCCATACTCAAATAACTAAAATTGGAAGGGGTCCAATGTAAAATAAGACTTTCTCTACCACCATGATTTTTGAGCTACTCTGCACAAATTTGAAAGGAAGACACTTTCTATAATCTCAAAGTTCAAAGACATTAAAATCAGTCACAGAAATAAAATGAGGCATCAAAAGCTTAATTCCAAATATCATCCTTAATTAGATCCTGCTTTTCAACTGGCCTGACAACAATCAAATCATCCTGAAACAATGGGATGGGATAAATGCTCAGTACTTTTGAGCATCTTGGCATTTTCCTTAGATCAGATACAGAGTCCCAAGACAAACAACCAATAAGTTGTCTCCCCATTGCTGTTACAGAGACAGTACTGCCATTTGGCTGGAGATCACCAGGAATTAAATGTAATCCTCCATGTATCTTTGAAATGTAACTGCGTTAGGCAGGAAATCTCTGCCCATTTTGTGGATGGATAACCGAGGTGGTGGTAATTCTATGAGGAGAAATTCCTGTCTGCAGCTGCAAGAAAAGCAAGGGCCAGTGTCAGCCTGTGTGGGCTGAGGTTCTGCCCTGTGGATTTCCCCCTACATTTTGTATGTGCTAAGGGCAGAAATGACTTCAGTCCTTACTCGAGTAGAATTTTGTCTGAAGTCAAACAAAATTTCATCCACACCGATTTGGTAGGAAATCTTATGAACATTGCAGTTATGATTAAGAGAAGCTATAATTGACTGTATGTTAACATACCAATTTCAAAGCCCTAGTAAATGGCAGGGGAAAATCAGGTAGAAGTCTCTGTTAGGTTTGAAGCAAGAAGATAAAATGGTTTCCCAGATAGAAAGGCAGTTTAATATCTTAATGATTCTCATATTAATACTATTCCCAGTTGAAACTGTCTTGAGCCCAGTAAGTTTAATTTTGTGAGCATTTCTAGGCCCAAATGGCTGTGCCCTAAAGCTAAATATATAGTTGATCCATAGGTCATGCTAAGCCTTAGACACACAATTCTTAATTAACTCATTTTGATAATACAGGACAAGTAGCATTATCAGCACACCATCAACCTCCACTGAGAGCTGTAAATGCTACTTCTCTGCATATTTAACACTTAATCAATTACAATTTATTAAAATTTCAATGATTATCTATGATTTTTAATAACTCGATTGTATTTGCTTTCTCTTTATACTCACTAAATCCATCTCTCATCCCATTTTTTTGTAGCCTTTACAAAACTTCCAACTTGTAAATAAATTACCACAGCCCTTTTTACTCCTTATACTAATGGTTCCCTAATGAACATGACAGTCTCTTCTCAGAATGCTACTATGTTTTATGTGGATATGGTGCATTCATTGTGTTTACTGTTCTGTACTTAGTGAAACATATTAATCTTTAAATCAAATGCACCAAGCCAAATGCCATCAACGTACATTCTAGACTCCAGTTCTGTTACAAAACCCTCAGATACCCTGTGGCTTTGGAAGCATCCGGCAAGAGTTCAGGCATGGTCTGCTGCATGAAGAGTGGAAGATGGTCTTAAACACTGATAATTGCAATATGGTATCTTCTTTTGTCCTGAACTGCTGTAAGTCAAAATCCCTTGTGAAAGAAGACAGGAAGATAATTTATTTATAGCAAAGATGCAATCCATAAAATAAGAAAATATCTACCGTACACTGGAATTTTTGCAACCCTTTGGTTTTCTAGCACCCCAAAAGTCAGAACTGAAACAGCTTTGGTTGCTGCAGTATTTTATATTGATTTGCCAAGCTGCAGTTTTCATTGTCATTGACATCATTGTGTCTGGATTTGTTGAATGAAATTAAAAAGTCTCAACAGACAATTAGATTGCACCAAAGAGTTAAGCTGGTAGACTAGATATTTGAGTTTTCTGCTTCAGTAAGGATAATTTCATTTTTATGTGTTTGAGAATGTCTATAGACTAGTTTTGCAGCAAAAACCAGGCAGAAGTAGCTATGGTCCTTGCTAGCTACCGAAGTAATTTGAAAAGAGTTTTCCAGTCTACAGAAAGCCCTGCTGAATTAAGAATCTGCCCTTTCCCTGAGAAAACAGAAAAATTTAAATGGGAAGTTTCCAGTCTCAGAGTGTCCTTGTGGTAATACTTGAAAAAAAAGTACTTGGCTGAGCTTGTGCCAGGGTTGAAGTTGCCTTGCCTTTTTTTTGTTTGGTTGGTTGGTTTTTTTTGTTTGTGTTTTATTTTTGGTTTAATTTGGTTTGGTTTTTTTTTGATCCCTGAGCGTTATGATCATTAGCCCAGATTAACAAAAGGAATTGCCCAGCTATGCTGACAGGTAAAGATAACTACAAGTTCACGAGAGAAAGATAAAGAAACTCATACGCTGATCCTAAGAGGATTACCTCCTTGCTACTGAATAAATTTTGCATTAAATGGGATGAGCACTGAGAAAAGTTTTGCTCTACTTGAATTTTTATGTTTTTTATAATTTTTTTTTTTAAAAGATAGAAAGAAACAGAATAATTGTGTCAATTTTGTCACTGTCAGTGAGACTTCCCAGCCACATGGACAGGTTGAGCAGCTTATGCAGCCTGTCCCCTCTTCAAAGTTATGTGCTACTGATAATTGACATTCACATTTATTTGAAGACATCTGAATTCTGTTTTCTATTCAGAATCACAGAATAGTCATGGTTGGAAAGGACCTCTGGTATCACCGAGTCCAACCGTCATAACCACCATAAAACAAACAAACAAAAACCCCACAAAGAAACACAAAGAAACAAACAAACAAACAAATATACCCTACAACCTACAATCTTGGCTACAATCTCAGACCTGAAGTTCTGCATCTACACATTTCTTGAGTACATCCAAGGACGATGACTCCTTTGGCATCAGTGAATTAGCAAATTTTCTCAGTTACAAATAAAGAGCAAAAAGCCTCATACACGTTGTGCCTTAAGCCAGAAAACTTGCTGTACAAAATATGCAACAAGTTGTTTAAGGTTATTCCCCACCCCAGGCTACAGTCCCAGATCACTTGTCTTTTGCCACAGGATTTATGAAGGATTGGAGCTTCCCCTGATATTTGACTGGCTTCCTTACAAAGGTCCACATAGGCCAGTTATTCCCAGAAAGAGAAAATGGTCCTCATCCGGTTCAAGTTCCCAGTGACCATTACCTGCACTGTCACATCATTAGGCTGAGATCAACTCTCTTTCTCTATCATTTAATGATTTTGCAGTCTGTAGTGACAACATATTCTCTCAGTATCCAGTGGGAATCTTGCCATGGACTTGCAATGAAGCCAAGATTTTAAATGAAGTTGTCAGATGGTGAGGAAAGGAGGTATCGCTTTGGCTTTCTTTGAAAATGAGGCAGAGCAAATGTGATCCTGCCTCATGCTGTAACCCCAATACGGCTCTCCATGGCATTAAGTAGCTTAAGAGATGCTCATATATGTGCAGGAGAAGATCTGAAAGTCATGGCAAGGAACTGTTTTCTCTGATGGCCACTTAGAGGCTGAGTGTACAGGAGGGCATGGCAATAAATGAGAACACTTTGAGGCAGAGGCCTCTCAGGCATCAAACTAACCACAAAGGCTCTCTTACCCAGAGGACCTGGGCTACCATCCAGCCTCTCCTCCTCCACCTGCTCTGCACCTTTACAGACACTATGCAAATTACACTTATAGACAGCAAATGATTTATGTATACCTGATGGCCTCTGTGGTTGATGCATTTGTTGTCACAGATGCAGTGACGTAGAATGATGGGTCTCAGATGGTGCAGAAGGTCACTAGTATCTGAGTGTCTATGCTATTTTTCCTGAAGTAGCCAAAATACATCCTATTACAGCATTTACCCAATCAGAACACAGTGTTCCTTGGTTTATTTAAATGTAAATTACATGATATTTTTATCTCAAGACTTCTGCATTCTTTACCTAGATATCTTTTCTGAGATGTGATTTTTTTTTTTTATGTTTGACTGATGTTTAGTACATTTGACAGTTTGATTTAATTTCATTTCTAATAGAAGTGTGGCTGATAATCTAATACTTGAAAAAAAACTCCAAATTGCTATGTATTATTAAAAAAATAAGGATTTAAGGTACTGCCAACATGAAATACTAGTATCAGGAGAAAAATATTCCTGCTTAATGCCTTTGAAGAATCAGGCCTTGTCATCTCAGTATCCATTTTATCATTCTAAACCATTTTTACTTTATACATCTCATTTTATTATTTTTTATTATTTTTTAAGCATGTAAAAAATGAGGCCTAAAGGAAGTACATAGTGTCCTCTTAAGTCAAATCCTTATATTACATTCTACTGTTTAGGCTTTGTCTTTGAAAAAAGACATTTAATGAGTTTTTGTGTAATGTTAGATATTATTCATGCAGGTACAATAGGAGAAATGGTTTCTTACATAGCTTATAAGGAAAGAAGTTCACTTGTAGGCATGTAATTTCTGAGGAAAACACATTTATTATTCACTTAGTGGAAATCTGAAGGAAAAGAGAAAGGAAAAAAGCTAGACTAGAGCTTTTGGGAAATGCTGCTCTCATCCTCTTCTCAGAGGAAATTTAAATGAAATTAGAACTAGAGTATTTTCACACAGCATTTGTGTGAGCACATTAATTTTGGAGAAAAATTATTGTCTGTTTTGACTAATTAGCAAAAAACCACTTTGATTTTTACATCTGTTCACAAAATTCAAGGCAATCACAGTCAGAAGTACTTCTGGGTAACTCCCCCCACCCCTGCCCCGATGACTCCACACCATTGCTCTGCGTGACAGTGCTTACTGGGGCAACTAATCACTTTTTTTGGACCATATTAATCTTTCACCAAATCAGCTTCTGGAAAACACTCCAGATGCAAGCAGGAAGGGTAGAAACCAGCAGCTAATTTAAATTGGCTAAGTTGGCCCCTTACCAAGAGCAAAGCAGGAAAATCTGGTGAGCTGGTCGCATGCTTCATGAGGGCTAGAGGAGCTGGGCAGGCCCTGCAGTCAGGGAAGTCAGTTCACTGTTAGTATCAAGACAGGGAAGAGGAGCAGACTGGCACAGAAGAGCCAAAAATGGAAAAATTCCATTGATTTACTGGCTGTAGCATACGATGTTTCCATTTTGGAGAAGAGATTTTAAATAGCAAAGGATGGAGAAATGCTGAAATGGAGGCCCTACCCAAACAGTGACCACAAGTGGTGGAAGTATGCCCTGATTGCTGCAAGCCTTGGAGCCTTAGATTCCACCACAGAATATAAATTTATTTTTGTTCTCAATAACATTTTGTTCTTGTTTCCGAAGATTTAAATCCTATGCCTGAGCTGGTTGGAAGTTTTCCCCACCCTATCTCTCAGTCTTCTGAAAGTCAAATCTCTTTAAAGAGGTCAATGAGGCTCCACTTCAATAGAAGTACTGCAAAGAACAAGGACCCCGTGCAACAACTGGAAAAGTGAAAGGTATATGCACCATTGCATTGCACTTCTTTCATTACTCCATTTTATAAAAAGATCTACAAGAAATTTACAGCTAGTTCTCAATAACTGAATTCTCCTATTCACAATACATGAAGTTAGCTCATTTCTCAAAAAGAGGGAATCATTAAGTTTCTATGGAAACTTCAAAATTAATAACTCACAATGTTAAGCCTTTTTCATTTGCAGACTTCTAAGTATTTTCCAGTTGAACTGCAGGCTCCTGTACAACAAATGCAAGACTAATGGCCATGGTCTTGTCTTTCCTAGCTACAGAGCACTTGGAAATATTAAATGGAAAAAACACTTGCCCACTTCCCTCATGTTCTGGTTTCTAAGTCATTTAGGCTTTTGTTCAGTGAATGGCTTAGGTCCCACTGAATAAATATGCTATGTCCCATTGAATAAACATACTCAATGACTCTGGTTTCAAATATAACTCCTTATGTTAAATGTCAGCACGTGCTGATATGTGATTATGGATTAGGACATCAGCTGTTAAATCCCTCAAGGCATAACTGCTGTATTGGTACCACTTCCATACCACAGTCTGCTGACACAACAGAAAATAGAACAAAAATGTTATTGGGCATTCCTAAATTTTATGTTTATAACTGGACTGTTCTTGGATGCGCAAACTTCTTAGATACCTACTTGTCACAGTTTAACCCCGTTCTGCACCTAAGCTCCATGCAGCCACTTGCTCAATCCCCTCCAGTGGGATGGGAAGAGAATCAGGAAAGTGAGAAAACTCATGGATTGAAGTAAACTCATGGAAAGTGAGAAAACTCATGGATTGAGATGGCAGGTGTCCAAGCCATCTCCAAGAAAGCAGGGCTCCATCATGTCTAAAGGTTACTTGAAGAGACAAATATCATCACTCTAATGTCTCCCACTTCCTTATTCTTCCCACAACTTCATACACTGAGCATGATGTCATATGGTATGGAATATCCTTTTGCTCAGTTGGGGTCAGCTGTCCCAGCTGTGTCCCCTTAGAGCTTCCTGTGTACGCCCAGCCTGCTGGCTGGTGGGGCAGTGTGAGAAGCAGAAAACTCCTTGACTGTGTGGAAGGACTGCGCAACAATAACTAAAACATCCCTGTGCTATCAACACTGTTTTCAGCACAAATGCAAACCATAGTCCCACACTATGAAGAAAATTCCAGCTACGACTAGCAGACTACATCAATAAATGGAGAGAATATTTATACCAAATATCACTGGAAAATTAATTACCTTTAGAGGTTAAAGTAAGGTCTAAATTATTCCTGCTTCTCTATGATATCAATGATCTTCATTTAGGTAGTTAGTTTAATTTGTACTATTTAAGATTATTGTGCTGGCATTTTTTTAAATGAGTTGGTGAAGTGCAGAAAAAATTACAGATGCCCTGGAAAATGCGCTCATTTATAAAACTGAGCTTATTAACTTTGATTACATCCATTGCTTACATGGTACATTCATGATCTCATACTGAGTTCTTACAGGATTTGTGAGAAAGAGTGAGTATGTAGGGGGGAACTTGTTAATAGCTCCTGTGAGAAAGATGCCAGTCTAAACCACATTGGACCCCAAGTAATCTCCACTAAGAGAGGACTTCATGACAAACATTGGTAGGAATGCTCTATCATTAGCCCCTTATTCCAGGACTGCTTAATTTTCATCTCAGCAACACAGACATAATTGCATTAATGATTTATTTGTTTGTATTCTTTTTCTCATGAAGAACCTAATGATAGATGTAGGAGAATTCACTCTTATTTTACAAGTTTTAGTGGAAAGTTTTAGGATTCTTTCTTTTTCCCTGCATCCAGTTAAAGAGTCGATTATAGGACACTGAATAACAGAGGAAGAGAGAAGCATTACGATGAGCTGTTGGGTAATTCCATCAGTGGAGTATAGAAAACGGCAGATTTTTCTGCCCATAACTTCTTCTTGCCATGGTAGTTTAAGTAAGTACTACAGTTTCTGTTGAAATAAATATAAAAGTGTTTCAAATCCTTTCAACCATCGTTGAAATTCCAGAAGATGGCCTATAACACAAATGTGAAGACATTTGTTCAAGGGAACCCCAATTCACAGCCACATCACTTCCACAATGAGCTGTACATTTATTTTTTTTTACCTTAGTAGTTTCTTTTACATATAGGTTTCAAATATTTTTAACTGTAATGATTCATTATCATAATGGGAGAGTATTTGATCAGAATATTCTCCAAGTCAAATGCAGACAGCAAGCCCACACTCTCCAAAACTGGCGGGTTTTCAAGGACCTCACATTCTGTCAGACTCACCCACTTAGTTTAATCACACAAATAACTAATGGGGTTAATGTAAGAGGAAAATTCAGGCTGAGTACCCAGAAGCAAAAAAAAAAATTTGGACAGTGAAGATGCACTGAGCCATGAAATGCAAAAGAAACAAAATTCTAAAACACCAGAAAGTTGCTGTGAGGCAGGAGTTAGAGAGAGGGATCTGAGATCTCAGACAGGTACCCTCTGTCTGACTCCTGGAGTGATTGAACATGTTACTGCAGTTGCTCTCCTGCCAGATAGGATCACCTCCAGAGCAGAATCAGAAAGCAAATGGGAGGTTTATCAACTTCAGTACCCAGTCTTACTTCCTAGGTTGGCCACCTGATAAAATGGGGTTAAGCTCATGGGTCAGGCTGTCAGTCAGTAAATGTGACATGTAGTTTCCTTCTGGTTTATGTCAAGCCTTCTGCAGAGTGTAGGGGAGGAGAGACAGGGACATGTTTAGGAAAAATAACATTTTAAACCTCCCTGGAAAGATTTGTCAGAGGACATCTGTCAGAGCCCTGACAATTTTAATTTTTTTCTTCCATTTTTGACTCCCACAATAGCTTAAAACTACAAAAAGAACAGAGACGAAAAAAATAGGCTGAGACACACATCTCCAGAGGCACAGAAATAAAAACAGATTTAAATAAGCCAGGGTAAATAAAATTGTTAAGGGCAAATTCACACAAATTATCTTCCACCCACTTCTGAGCTGGTCCACCATATTTAAAGACTTTCCTTCATCCCAAGTGCTCTGTTGATTGTTAGAACAACTATGGTTGGCTCTACTTCCTTCTTTTACCTACTTTATTGGGTAAGAAAAGCTGCCAAAAAGTAGGACTTTTATGAAAGCAGTCATAAAATGTTACGGGTAATGTTAAACAAATTATGTGTTACTCTACAAAAATGACCCTTTCTTTGAGTAAAAAATAACAGCTGTCAGAGAGATCAGGTTACTTCTCTCAGAGTAATGATAAACATACTATCAAGGGCTATAGCTGGCAACAGTGGAAGCTGCAGAAAGTCAGCATTATTGGAGCTGCTTTTCTGACAGCCATTTCAAAAAAGCTAATAGCGATTTGATATCTTGATGTGCCAACCTGCAACTTTTATTCCCGTACATAAATGAAGTCCACTGTCCTACCCTAGGATTCAAAAGACCTCAGTTCATTGCTTGTTCTTGTCCTGTAGCTGCTGGGACATGTACTAAGATATTTTCCTCTTGGTCAATCGAGTTTATTACTGTTTTTCTAAGCAGGAACTACCCCTACTCTCCCCAGTGTACATGGTCTGGCATGATGGGACCAATTAATCAGGACCGCTACGCCGTTACTACAAAAGATGCTGTTAAAAACAGCTGAGCAGCTGAGCAGCTGAGCATTCTGTTTGGTTTGGGGTTTTTTTCCTGTTTTTTTTTTCATTTGTTTTGTTTGTTGTTTGTTGTTGTTGTTGGTTTGGTTTGGTTTGGTTTGTGAGTTATTCAAGTATATTGTGGGCAATTTATACAGATATGGGAAGCAGTTCAATAAAGTCCAACTCTGATGGTCAGCATAAGTCCTTCATACACCCAACCTACCACTCTCCTAGACCGTAACTAAGATACTACTATGGCAGTTCTGGAGTATCATTCCTCTGAACACAATGAAATTTTAGAAATTGAAGTGAGACTTTTGCAGTATTTAAAGTACATGGGTGCATAGTCTTAAAAACTTCCATTCAGCTGGCACCAACATTTGGAGGTGAAGTGCTTTGGTTGCCTCAAGTACTGCTTCTTCATATGCTAAAATAAAAAATAATTCCAGCATGACTCACACAAGGAGTATCTAGTTCTTCAGCCCTTTGTGGTCCATGCATTAGGCATTTCTCCAAGTATCACACAGATACACCTAATTCAGCAAATGCTGGGGCACATCTACCACACAGCAATATACACAATATGCACCCATCTAAAGTATTCTCCAGTAACACCATGCAGCTGAAAAATAAGGGACCTGGATTTAACTCTTCTTTTTGAGATGAAAATCCACTCTTCTTGAGAGTGGAATAACTGCTAATCAACTGGCTAATGTAAGCTGGCATTTTCAATTTCTCCTGTAAAATCCTATTCCACATTGCACAAAAGACTGGAGGGAATGGGAGAGAGTGCAGCAGAGCTTGACTATGTTCTTGTGATAGGCACTCGCCTGGAAACAGAGAAATTTAGGTCTCTATCGTCTCTAAAAGTGCTGTTTATCCATTTCATTCCATGGCTATTTAATGCAAAAGATATAAAATTAGAAATCCATGAAGCATTAATTAATTTATAACCATTATTCACTGGCTTACTTCCTCTGAGAGTAGAACATTTGGTGCTCTGGAATATGAATGACAAGTGCTGCTTCCCTGCCATCTCTCAGTTTCCTCTGCTCCCAGTTTCACCAGATCAGAAGTTCTTTTACCTACACTTAACATTTCTTACACTGTCAGAGTACTTCAGTGCTGGCTTGTTTCAGATTATCCTGTAAAAGCCAAGTGTGAAGAGCAAATAGTGCAATAGCATGGCAGATAAATAAAAGGAGCTTCCACGGGCAATGCTTCTGGCCGGTGACTTTTTAGAAGCACGGTAAAAAAATCACAAAGTTAGTATCTACCCATGAAGCTATTAAGCCATAACAAGGAACATCTCTGTGGCATTCCTTACCTTCAAGGTAGTCCCTGACATTGTTGCAAATTCTAAAAGACTGAAATGATAAACATTCACAAATTCTGAAAAGCAGGATTCACCATGGAATTCTGGAGTAAAGTTGCGCTTTATTGGCATGATGTAAAGTGCAGAAATGCACATTGTTGTCAGGATAAACAAAGAGCTCCCTTTTCCAAGCCTTTTTGTCTTGCACTTGTGCAACCACATCTATTCAGTGTAATAGTCTGTTCTCATTTTCTCGTAATTCTTTCTTGCCTCTTACAAGAAACAAAGATAATTTCATTATCATTGCTCACTAGTTTGTATGTGTTCCTTCATCATTAAGAGGGGGGTGGGAGTGTTACCCCCATGAAATGTTTTAAGACACAAAACAAGACTTTAAGCCACTGCGTGACTGTTGAGAGTAAGTTATACTTCTGCCTCTAAAAGTTACCTTTGTAGATAAAGGTATGGTGCAAGGGCTATGTAAGGAACAATGAATCCTTTAGATTCCAAATATGAATATGACTCTGCTTTTATCAGTATAATCAGACATTCAGCTTTTGCTATCCATTAAAGGAGTGGAAGAAGCAGTTAATATTAAATTGTTTGAAGCGCAGGAGCAAAGAAAAGTCAGGATTCATGGTATTTGCTTATAACATTCAGAAAGCCTCTATTTTATGGAACTACTCCTGTGATTTTTTTTTTCTGTTTTCTAATTACATAGATGCTGTAGGCTCTATCCATATTTTAACTTTGGAAAAGTTATTTTGAAATGTTCCCTTTTCCTGCGTCATAGGGAAGAGATATTTAAATTTTTTTATTGCCTGTTTAATTTTTGTTTCAAATTATTTGTTCTAATATGTTAATAATTCAAATGGAGCCTGTTTTGTGATGTTAAACTTCTTGTGGAAAAGGAAGGCCTCAGTCCCATGAAAAAATTGTGTTGTAAGAAAAAAACAACTTTTTGCAACTGGAGGGGAAAAGTCTGTTCCTTCACTCACTGCAGTGCTTGAGCTTAGTCTCAACCAAGAAGGAAAACCTTTCCTGGTCTTCATAAAAAGGTTGGGATTTTTAATTTTTTTTTTACTGCCAAGATTCACTTTTCAGCCTTTCTTTCTAGATAATGTAATAAGAAACACATGTATGCTCACTAATAATTTTCACACACTGGAAGAGCAGCTGTGTAAGTCAGGCAGCAGTTAGTTACCTGTGGGTATTCAGCCCCATCATTATTATGCACAATGCAAAGAATCTGCAGTTTCTCATATTGGTACAGTCATTGGTACCATATACCACTGCACCTCATGTTGGTACAGACAAGTCATATTGCTATTATTTCTTTCATGGATTGACTAACCTTTATCAAACTTGTAAAGCCATCCTGGTTAAGCAGCTAATTATTGAATATAAATGAGAGACAGAGGAAGAGAAAGTTAGGACAGATAAATAGCTATAAATTAGCAAGCCTGTGAGGTATACTAGGGAACACTGAAGCAGATATCATCCAAAAAACACTGTTGAAGACAAATGAGCTACACTGATTTCGTCAGCTACGGAGTCAGTGCTACTTGACCCTCGTCCCAAATTTTTCAAGTGTTGCAGGAACCAATTTATTATTTTAAACCACTGCATTTCTTCAAAACAAAGGCTCGAATGAGACATAAAGATTTCTTTTAATAATATACAAACATCCAGTCTGCAAGTCCATTTTTTCTACCTATGTATATCAAGCTTATAACACAAAGATCAGAGAAGAGCTTGTGTAGACGTAGTAGTCTTGGACAACCTAGACTTAAAAATAGAAGCAATAGAAACAGCCATGGAAATCAGCATTGTCTGTATGTCTACGTATTTACCCAGGATACTGGGTACTTTTTACAGCCTAGGCTGAATGCCACACTTTTTTCAGCTATACTATTATTAAATTGTGCTAACATGGAAAACTATCTCAAATACAACTTAACAAGCAGTCCTACATTCCTAAGAAGCAACATCAGTGTGCAGGGATTTACAATAGTTTTCTTTTCAGAAATAGTTTTGAAATCTGACTAATACAGCCAGCCACCCAGATCTTCCTCCCACATACACATTTTGAGTAGACTGAAGTGCTTTGCTCAAACTGAAAGGAAACTTTCCTTGTATGAACATCCATTTATTAAAAAAAATCAATTGCAGCAGTTCCTAACCATGAAGTCGTTTCAGAGAAACAAAACCATTTGACTTAGAAAATGTTACACACATTTGAAAAAAAACCTACAATAGGAAGATAAATGTTTGTGCTTTTCCAAATTTTTCTGGTTTCTTTTTCATAGGCAGAAATAAGTTAGCCCAATGTCTCAAGATTAGCAACATTTACATTCAAGAATTCATGCATATAATTCATAATGACAAAGGACTGTAGCTGAAACTGTCTCTTTTAAGAGGAATTTTAAACACTAAACCCATATCCACTAAATAATTATTATTAATATTTTAGACGTTAAATAGACTGTGAACCTGTTATTTATTTAAAGCAAGCAGGATAAACCCCTCTAGCCAACTCTGCCAGTGAAATCAGGAATTAGAAGCCTAAATTCCTTTAAGGGTCCTGGGCAAAGTCTCCTAATGTTGGAGAAAATCAGATTCAGTTTCTTAAAATTTCATGACTTTAATAATACAATAAATGTCATAATTTATTTTTTAGGCATAACAAACACTAAGGAAGAGGTGTACTGCTCTTCCATGACTCTTTTATACAAAAATGAGTAATCAAACACTACTATAACCCATATATCATAAATTCCTAAATAGGAATAAAAAAATTACCCCAAAAGCCTAAAAAATAGATCATACAGAAACAAAGCCATAATATTGCTAGCGATATGAGACAAGAGGTGCATATAAAGATTCCTACAGTGAAAATGAAATGAAGTTAAATATTTTACTCTAATGTCTTTTTTAACTTTTTTTTTTTCTTTTTTTTACACATTTGTCATGGCTGAATCTGTTGTACTTTAAGAGATCATGCAAACAAGAGCAACTGTTCTTGTTCTGTTTGTTCAGTCTTGGCTCTTTTAAAAAGAAAACCTACGTTCTGCTTTCCCCTCTATTAATTTGTCGGTAGCTATGAGCAAACTTTTAATACTTTCACAATGTATAGCTGACTTGTAGAATTAGCCAAACTTTCTGGGTGGGAATGGGAATATTAATGAAGTCTGGTGATTGCTTCTGCAGACATAATTTGGAACAAATGCATTATTTTGTTACTGAATAATGAAGGAAACAGCTCATAATGCAGCACATGTATTTTCATACGTGTATGGGTATGTGTGTTTTTATGAGCATATAAAACTGGTGGTATTAGAAGCTAAGAACTGATAACCAAATTCTAATCCAGACAGTAATGTTCTGCCTATCTCATTTCCCCTGCATTTTGAATTTGAAATGCTATTCTCCACTCACTGCCTGTACACAATAATGTAATGTGGTTATGTTCTTTTAAATGAACAGTATTTCAATTGAAGTTAAAAGGTCATGGATACTTATCTTCAAAAAAAATTTGTGTAGATAATCAAGCAGTAAAACCTTTATTTCCTTTCTACCATCACTCACTGGACTGGTGTGCTTTAACTTTCCAGGGTCTGCAAACACTACTACATTTCTTAGAAAAAAAACAATTTCACCCAGCTCAGTGAAGGTAAGGAAGCTTTAAGGTAAGAGTCTTGTTTGGCAGTTGAAAAAGAAGTCTGCAAATGGAGAAAATGCTAGTGTAGCCATGCAAAAAACCTAGAAAGTAGTGTGCACTGAGAAGGACCACCTAAGCACTTCCCAGAATACTCAGTTGTGGGTCCTTAACATTGGAGATTCGTTGCAGCCATTTTGAACACAAAATTATAAGAACAAATCTTAAGACAATTCAGGGTTCTGAAACTCTGGTGTCTTACACCTCCCTACTTTTAAAGCATGTTGGAATCAGATGCTTCAGGTGAGATCTCAGCTGAGAATATAATTAAGAGAGACATTCCTAGATCTGATTAGCCTGTGGTCCAGATAGGGTAATGACAGAAGGAGTTGGGTCACTTTCCTCAGTTTATATAGAAATTCAGAGTAAAAGCTGGAAATAAGTCAGTTTAATTTCAAACCAGTTTATAACCATTGGACAGTGCAGCATCCCACGTGATCTATTTGCGAGCAGTACAAGATAGGAAATTGTGACACTCAATCTTCAAGCTGACACCATGCCAGAGAGTCTAGTATTTGTTCATCTCAACTGGCTTCTTTTATTGCCTCTTCTCTTTTTTACTTGTCACAGAGACTAAGGCATACAGCCAGATTGTGCCTTTTGAGATAGTCCTTTCAGATGACATCAGCTGCACATTAAGACAAAAACCAACAGCCTTTGGAAATAACTTGCACCAGTGTGCTGCTTGCAGTGATGAGCAAAGCCCCCAGATCCCAAATTTAGCTGAGCACTGGACCCAGGCAATGTCAGGTCTGAGGATACTGACCATAAATAATGAGGCTGAGGCCAGTTATTTCTTCCACTTATCAAGTTTGCATTGATCAGAAGGTAAAGATTTTGAACTCCTATTTCTCCTTGCAGTGGTGTTTCAAGGAATGATCCCTGAGCTAACTATCCTGATGTTTCTTAACTGCTGGGTCAAAAAAGATTATCAGAGTCGTTAGGCATTGGAAATACTGTGAATCAATAACAGAGAGAAAACCAAAGTGCCAAAGTGTGTATATCTTTCAGGGTCAAGTGTTCACTGTAACCTCCCTCATTGGTAGAGTTAGTATTGTTACCATGGACACTTTATATTCTCCCCTTCCAAATAAGTTAATCTTACTGTTGTGTATTTTTAATTCATTGGTAGCATTCCTATGCGAAACATGAAATACTCCCCTCCCAAATGTTCTCATCAAATATAAATGAAAACTAGTTAAAAAGGGAAGTATGTTCACTCAGATTTAGTAGATCAGTGAAAGAAAAATCTCTTCCCCATGTTGAGCAACACTTCTAAAATCTCCATATGCAACAGGTTAGAAGACCAAAGACCAAAGCTAGAGGAAAAGAAACCTGAGGTTGCAAATGTGTCTCCTGTGACAGCAAAAGCCAGGCTAGCAAGGCAAAAAATAATGTTTGCTACATAAAAGCAACTTCTTCATTTATAATGAAGAAGAGGAAACAACCACAGGAACAAACAACAAAAACCCAATAAACATGCAAATTCCTAACTCTGCCTTCAAAATTTATTCAATTTTAAAACCTGTTTATCCTTCAGACCAGCTGAAGAAACAGGAGAGAGGAAAGGAAAAAAGAAAAAGTGTAATCTCTAGCTTCAAGAAATTGCTTATGGAAAATGCTTGAGCTGATGCAACTATTGAGTGAACAAGATGATTTCATAATACAATTTGTGCCTGTTTGGTAATGACACTAAAGATGTAGAATAAAAAACAAGAACAGTCATTCAGCAATTCAAGCAACGTCGAGGCTTCTTTATCTTTTTAATGTTGGGTTTTTTTTGCTGGTGCCAGATTTTGTCCAGAAATTATGTGAATTGAATGGAGCTGGGCAGTGCAGTTTTAGTCTAAGAAACATACACCGCTTACATCTTCTTCCAGTGGGTGCTCAATTTTATTGAAGTTTGGAGAAAACATTTTCTAAGGTGTTTTCAAAAGGAAGCAGTGAACCAGGCTACAGACTGCTTGGCATCTGGAAGCTGCGAAGGCACCTTGGCCACTGGATGAGATACCAGGCAGAAGGTGAGAAAGTGGATATGATTTCCAAGTATGTATTGAAATACCAAAGTAAGGTACTTCAAGGCTTCAGAGAAAGTAGAGTCAAAGCTTTCTACTGGCTGTTGAATGGGGTGGAACTCCTTTATGATATAGACATCCCCAGAAGAGAGAGAGAGTCACTTTAAGCACTTTTTGTTGGTTGTGTTTTGGTTGGGTTTTTTTGCAAATTCTGAATTCTTTTGTGGCATGGCAGATATTTCAGTAGGAATTCGCTTCATCTAAATGCAATTGCTTAATAGGCAGCCACTCTCTGCTGATTGATTAGAGAGTGAGCTGAGACATGGTGAGAGAGTCTTTTCATTGATGGTAGACCCCTAGTTTGAGATGTGATGGTTCATTTTCTGCAATGCTTTTCCCATTCCACTGACTACAGCAGGAGCCTGTTTGACAGGGTTGGACTGGGCATCTTTCAGACAAACAAGATGAGTCCCCTCACTGTTCGGCTCAGGCTGGATGATATCCATCATGTCCAGCTGTAGCCAGATCTCAGTACTTCTCCTTTACTTTTGCCTGCTAAAACTTGCACCTGCTTGGGAAAGCTTTCTGGGAGAAGATGAAAGGCAGATGAAGAGAGCTGAGGGAAGGATAAGTCCACATTTTATCACGTTGCAATAGTGTGGTGCACTGGCTGTGTAAGTTAAAGCTTCCTTGTGCTACCTGCATCCCTCCTCACCTTCAGAGGCTTCACAGTGATCTTCAGGAGGAAAATCCATACCATCTTGAACTCAGTTGATGGCTCCAAGGATTGATGCAGAAGAAAGACTGCTATTGCTATAGTCTCAGACAAGCTCGAGGAGCATAGATACAGGGTACCTTATAAGTCTGTTGTGCTGAGTTAGGATCACAAAACTTTTCTAGACTCTCTTGTGTCTGGTAGAAGGTGGCTTCTGGGTGAAAGAAGCTGATACTGGAGGTAATTATGCTGTTTATCATTTGAGGGACTCAAGTGATATGACTTAGAATGTTAAGTAAGAAAAACTGCAGCCAAGAAAAGTTGTGAGACCAATCCTTAACTATTAAGCACCAATACAGATAATATGAGGGCAGATTATTTCTGATCTTTTCTGGGTATTCCCTGAGGCCAGCATTCCAAATTAAACTGTTTGCACTCAACAGAATATGTAGAGCTGAATCATTTGAAAGGACAGCTAGAGTGACTATCTACTTCAATATTTTATAATAGCTTTTCTATTAAAAGATAAGTAGAGAGGTTGTGTGAAAGAATACAAAAGTAGAAATCATGCAGTCCTAGTTTTTACACCTCATTCTTCCACTGACTTCTTTTTTCATTGGTTTTGGGCAAATTACCTCAGTTGCATCTCTTTGTATCCCAAACTGTAAACTCTAAAACTCACAAAATCAAATGTTTTCCAGCTTTCTTTGTTTCATAGAATCATAGAATCATAGAATTCTATGAAGGGACCTTAAAGATCCTCGAGTTCCAACTCACCTGCATGAGCAGGGACACCTCCCACTAGACCAGGTTGCTCAGAGCCCCATCCAACCTGGGCTTGAACACCCATTGATGAAGATACTAAACAACACAGGTCCCAGTACGGACCCCTGAGGGACACCACTTGTCACTGTTCTCCATCTGGACACTGAGCCATTGAACACTACCCTCTGGATGCGACCAGCCAGACAGTTCCTAATCCAATTTAGAGAGAAGGATGGTGTGAGGGACCATGTCAAAGGCCTTGCAGAAATCCAGATAGGTGACATCCACTGCTTTTCCCTTGTCAACAGATGTACTTACACCATTGTAGAAAGCCACTAGGTTGGTCAAGCAGGATTTGCCCCTAGTAAAGCCATGCTGGCTGTCCTGAATCACCTTCCTGTCCTCCATGTGCCTTAGCATTTCTTCTAGGAGGACCTGTTCCATGATCTTCCCAGGCACAAAGGTGAGGCTGACAGGTCGGTAGTTCCCGGGGTCATCCTTTCTACCCTTTTTAAAGATGGGCATGACATGTCCTTTCTTCCAGTCACTGGGGACTTCACCTTACTGCCATGACTTTTCAAATATCATGGAGAGTGGCTTGGCAATTACATCCACCAATTCCCTCAGCACTCTGGGATGCATCTCATCAGGTCCTACGGACTTGTATATCTCCGGTTCCTCAGGTGGTCTCAAACCGTGTCCTCACTTACAGTGGGGGGGACTTTGTCTCTCTAGTCTCCAACCTGTGGGCCAACAGCTTGAGAGCTATAAGGAGAGGGGTTGTCAGTGAAGACTGAGGCAAAAAAGTCATTGAGAACCTCAGACTTCTCCTCTTCTGTTGTTACCAATTTACCACTGTTGCTCACCATGTTTCAAAGATCAGTTACTGACTGAGCAGTGGATTGAACTTAGAATATTAACTATTATCTTGTCATAAATACCAGGTCTTAATAGTGATTCACTGAAATGGTTACTTTACAGCTGTTACAAAAGTTAGTTTTACTAGCTGACCTTATCTCTCTACTTTTTGCTTTTGTGTATTCTCTTTCAACACCTGATGTTCATTCACTTACATTTAAATTACCTCATCTCTGTGTCTGGAGGCAGTTATTCAAAAGGTAGATTATCTTTGAGTTTACTGAATAAATATGCTTATATATTGCTGACAAGGCTTGACTCTTAAATTCCATTTTTTAAGTTTTAGATCTTACTGCAGAATTGCAGTCCTTGCAATAATCCAGCAAATACAGATTCCTGGGTTTGTTTTCCCAGACAATGTACTATAAAATGGGATTATACTTAAATCTGCTATTCAGACTATGAGCAGCTTAATGGATTGTTGACAGAGAATGTAGACCCCAAGCCGGATGTGATAATACCAGGTGCTTTCTCACTTTTATAAAGTTTCTATAACTTTTATTTTCATTTCCTTCCTGGCTGTCACTTAGCATAGTGCAGCAACAATCACCTTCATAGTAAAGACTAGAATTAGCAGAGGAAAATGAGAAAGAAATTGCAGAATCCGAACACACATCAGAGATATCAGTATGCTGCTTGTAGCCAAAGGAGGTTAGATGTCTGTGACCAATTGCAGTATGAAGGAAATTCAGATGATGGCTTATACTAATTTCAGTCCCCAGGCCAGGAAAAAGGCATTTTTATGTCTATAGTTCAGGATCAAGTTTGTTTTAATAACTGAAGATATTAAGTTTGAAGTTTACCTTATGAAATTTCAGAAGATGCCCTTTACAGAAGGAACAGTTGTATGGCTGGGCTAGATAGACTCACAGAGAGGTAGACTGGTTTCTTGTCCTAAGTCTGCCAGAGTTGTCTTCTTGCTTTTTGTTTTGCCCCTTTGGTTTTGTGTCACTCTTGCTTCAGATCAGAACTTCCCTCAGTTTTCAGAGGAAAATTTCTAAGCCTGCACAGCCATTGTTAATGAGGAAAGGTTTATTTTGTGGATGGCTGCATCTGCATATACATCTGCATATACATCTGCATATCACATGCTGCCACCTTCCAGCACATTTTGTTGCTGTTCCACTCCAAAGAGCCCATGTAAGAATATGGTGGCTGAAATGCAAAGTCATCCATCCACTCCCAAATGCAGGCTCTCCCTTCAGATGATGCACAAGGAAAAGACCTGTAAATTGTCTGAGGAAACTGCTCACAATTACATTTTTTTTTTCTCTGAATAAAATAGAAGGCGAGACAAAGGGATAGAGACAATCTGCCTGTCCACCTTCCTATGACATTGCTCTCAACAATGATTTTTAAACTTTGTTGTCATTTCCCCATGGAGTTTCTAGGTTTATTCATAGTAAATAATAATTACCTGAAATTGCCACAAGAGACACTCTAATACCACTAGAAAAATTATCATCTTACACAGGAAGAGAAAAGTAAAGTACTGCAGCAGTAGTACAGAAACAGTTTTTCTTTGCTTGTTTATTTGATTTTGGGTAAAGATGGGGGGCCATTTTTAAGAACTGATTATTGAGAGGCTTTAAAGTTGGATGGATTTATATTTATATTTTTATATATATTTAGTGGCTATTCTGTATTTATTTACCTCAGGTAAAAAAAACAAAACAGAGCATATCTTGGACTGATTTTCTGTGTTTTCTGTTTCTTAGGAAAGCCAAATGGACAGCTTACAGCCTGTGCAATCAACCCAGTGCCTGTTAAAAAGGGAACTGCACTATATACACACTACCTTTGGCATGCAACAGAGTGCATCCAATCCTACAAAGAATCAAAGATATTTTGGTCAAAATATTTGCCATGACATTGGGAATTAATGTATAGCAAAAGTTAACAGTCACAGACAGCTGCAAATCCACAGCTAGAAACAAGAGTTCAGTTTAAGGTAAGGAACTTAGCTAGTGACTAAGAACGGAGAATTTAAGTCCTGGCCCCTCATTCTTTATCTTTTTGTTCAACTGCATTTGGATTCCAGAACATGACTTCTACTAAAATCCGAGTCAAGAAGACACCACAAGGGGCAGGCTGGCTGCCCTTCCAGGTGGAGAGAGGCCCTATTTATCTATCAGTTATGAAAATGGACTGAAATCCTGACTCTTTGTACTAAAATTAGCCTGCTGTATCCAAAGTGATCTTGAATTGACATTTCGGCCCAAATTCACAAATGCCCACAGTATGACCAGAGTCCCTACGTTCACTGTACCTTAGGGTCACTTTGGTGTATTGGGGGTCTTCTAGTAACACTACATTAATACAAGGCACAGTGCTGGCAGCACTGCACAGCTTGTATTTAGGACTCCTCATTAGTTTGGTCATTCTGATTTCTACCTCGGATTATGGGGCACAGTTGCAGGTGGTATGATGAGGACCATTTTAACACTAGCTGGCGCTGAGAGGATGGTTGAGAATTTAAGCCCACGCACATGGATTTATGAGTATCTTTGCAGTCACAGACTGTACTCTGTAGACATTGAGTTTTTTCTATTATCACTTCTCACTAAGGTTCAACTAAAGGCAACTTCTATTAATAGCCCTGTGAGCAAGCAGCACTATCCAGATAGATCACTGGTAAACATGGGTGAAGCTTTCACACAGTGAAGAGGTAAATTATAGGCAGCTATTTTTTAAAAAAATCCTGCTAGGAGATCTGTGAGAAATTGCATTTTCATGCTTTGATCTTTCAATTATTGCAAAGAGAACTGATAAAAGAGTGGGAAAGAGGCATCTATAAATTACCTGGTTTTAGGGCAGAGTGCTTGCAGCCTGGAAGCAAGATGAAGAAAAGAAAAGAAGGAGTTCCAACCTTGTAGATGATTTGGAAGACAGATCAACTTGCTGACTTCACATCAGCAGAAAACAATGCAAGACCAATGACAAATCTCTTCTTTGCTGGTATATTCCTCATCTATTATCACTGTCTTAACCAGTGGGAACCTGTGACTCGGAAAGCACTTCAGTGATGATTACTTGTATCTGTAAATACAGATATACAGAAATGTACCTTTCCTCTGCTCTATAGAAATGTTCTGGAGCAACTTGTAATGAAAGAAAATGTGCCCAGAATTTCCATCTAATATTTATCCTCACTTCCACACCTCAAATTAAGTTAGATAAATGAGATGTAAATGATATTATTCAAACACAGGCGGAATACAATAGAGGTCAAGAAATCTCATACTTTGGAGGTTTCAGGTATGCAACTTGTATTGTCAGAAAACAACTGACTTCCTAATGTAAAATAAGTCTAAGTGCTTATGACCGTATTTTCCTAGATTTTTTATATGGTATTAAGTGCTGCCGACTTTCCTTTTATTTGCCTTCATCTGGGTGCAAGACTCTCAGAGGCCTCAGGGAGCAGTTCTGGTATTTGCAATTTTGTTCTGAACAATCTGGCTGTTTTGAAAATATTCACAGGAAAACACCAGCCACAACACCAGATGTGAATGTAGCAAAGCAGCATCTTGTGTTTACATTTAAATTTCTCCAGCTAGGAAGGCTGGAGTGCTTATGCACTGGGAACACATAATATGGGCTGCATGCTCTAATAATCTATTACATTTCTATAGAGCTGTTCACCTCACAGTGCTCTGCAAGCCTTCTGTGCAGAGGACCTACCCACTCCAAAACTCTGTCCCCTACAGGCCTCTGATACAGCAGCTGTATATTAATTCTAAATAGTAATAACCTTAGTGTAGGAGTAAAGGGTAAATGTGGGCTTCATCTAACAGCAGCTGTTGAGAGGGCTTTAAGTTGGCAGGTCTCTAGATGCTTGTGTGTGTGTGATTTTTACAGCTTTTGAACATCTGCAAGACTCGCTGACTTTAGAGTGCTGCTGGAAACACCTCTAAATACTCAGGTCCCAGAAATCTAAACTCAAGGCACACAAAGTGGAAATCCCAGCTCACCTTTTGCTGTGGAAGTGGTATTTTTCTGTTCTGCATGTTTGAGGGAGCCAAGTAATACCACAGCAAGAAACAAGCCCATCTGGCATTGTGGCAGCCCATTTAACTCACTGCAGTCAGGTAGCAGTCAGGTAAAGGATCTGACTCTGATATCATGCCAGGTTTGAAGTGTGGCAGAGACATTGCTCTCTATGACAGAAGGAAGGGATAACATTGCACAGAGCTCATATCCCTGTATTTCCTAACAGGGGTTTCAGGATAGTGCTTAGTGTCTTCAACATGCACAAATCTAGGAAGAAAAAAACAGAAAACGCAGGTTGCTGTTAATGGTACATGATGAAGGCAGAGGTATGTGCCAATGGACAAAGAAGCCAGGAAACAAGACTATATGCCCTGCCAGGAGGTGTCAGCAAGTCACTGTATTTGCCCTTTTATGTTTGTGCAATTAGATGGGACAGGGCTTTGGGGACTTGCAATCAGCATGTGCCTAGGAAAGCCAACAGCAGTACAGTCAAAGATACCGAAGGACTATTTATTCCTAAAAATCTTCTGGTAGCTGCAATAGAGTCCTGGCTATGACAGATCCTGCTCTGAAACCCAAACGTACCCCCAGGCTGGGAGAGGAATGCAGCCTTCAACAGAGGAAAGACGCATGGGAAAAAATGGAAATGTAACTGCAAAGGCAGTATCCTTTTAAAGCCAATCTTAAATGCTGAGCAGGCCACCAACATCCTTGTTTCATCCCACTCTGGTCCACCTCATTCTTGAGACCAAATTTTTCCATTTTAGTGAGGACCTCTAATGACAAGGAGGAGTAAATTGAAAACCCTTCCTCCTGATTAAATAAATGAATTCTCACTGTGGCTCTTAGAAGAAATGTTCAAGGAGCCATAGCACACTTCGTCATTGAAAATAGGCCAAGTTTACATGGAATTGATTTGAGCTGGCATTTTATGACTCCCGCGCGAACTTGATGTGGCCAAATTGGCTCTCTCTTAGGACACTTTATCAGGGAGTTATATCTTTTGTCTAATTAACAGGACTCAACACTAAAAGACGTGACTATATAAAGGATTTAATGTGCAGGCTGCAGTGGCAAAGGAACACTTTACAATGTACTGCTACTCAAGTGAGAGGCATGGTGGTTTTAAGAAAACCTCTCAGGAAAAAAAGAAAACAAGATCCTATCCTGTTTTTCCCGATATCATAGCTATGTTTGGAAACTTCCTCCCTAAATCTTTAATGAAGGCAGAATGGGGTTTGAAAAACAGCTGGAGGACATTGATCTACACATTCCAATTTGTTTCTGTATAAAACATGCATAAAGGATTAAATGCTTCTTAACAGTTTGTCTGCTTTCAGCTGCTTTCATGCCTCTGCTTTGCTATAGCACCAATCCATGTCAGAAGATACCCTGGGGGGCTTTTAAATAATAAATAGGTTCCTTTGGCGGATGTCTTTTTTTTAATCTAATATTAATTGGCACACAAAATAGTAATTATACCTACTCTAGAAATACACTGTGCCACTCATTCTTCCCTGGTCGATGGCACTTGCCCTATCTCACAGTAGCTGTAGGAGCATGGGAGAGCAGAACTAAGGCTGGCGAGTGACATCAGACTGAATTAAGTGCTCATGCATTTATGTATCAGCATGAAGTGATGCAAATGCATTTATAAGGTATGAATGATTTATCAGGAAGTCGTTTTGATGCCTTTCTGTTGCATGTGGCTAACATGGTGAACAAGTCAGTTCATTGATTCCAGTTCAGGATCCTGGTTTGTCTGTCATTATGAAGGGGCTGTTCCAAAAGCCTGAATTTTAACTACTCTTCTTTTTTTTCTTTTTTTAGCCCACAGAGGTTGGTTCACCTCTATCAGTCTGAATGATTCGTTAAGCAAGAACTATGACTGGCTCTGTTTACAAGCTAAATGTTGAAAATGGTCTCTCCAAAACAATACACTGCATTTTCTGCTCATCTGATTCTATTTTACACAGAGGCACACAGAACAGATTGGGAAGACTGATAATATTAAAAGATAGGCAGCTGTTTGTGCTTTGGGAGGTCACAAGGACAAGCTGTGTGGAAAGAACCAAGTAAGTCACCTTTCATTCAGCTCAGTGATGGCATAAATCTACTTCATGATGGCCTAAAATCCAAAACTTCAGCTTTTCTGTAGATATGCCACTGATAACTGACAGCTACGTAGCATAGCGTGAGGATAAGTTTGTAGATAAGATCAAAACAGTTCTAGCAGGGACGTGAGCTTCGGAATTTATCTCCCAATGATATATCTGTCTCCAGTATTCTTGGTTCTCAAAATGAGCCATGCCAAGTTTCACAGTTGCATCTTATAACATAGAAATATACTATACAGTCACATGCTTTACTCTTATCCCAACTGTCATAATGCCTTCAGGGTCTTTCAGGATTCAGTATCAGGCAGTAAGATCAGCGGAGTTAAAACTGAGCACTCTAATATCTCTAATGGGACATGTCCTGGCAACACAGGTAGCACAACTCACATCAGCACACTCCTAGAGAAACTTCTAAGGAATCAAGAGCATAAAGAGCTAAAAATCCATTCATTTAGCATTCTGTGTTACCTTTCTACTAAGGACAGCCAAATGCTCTTTTAGTTCAAACTGCTGCTAGAAAAAGTCACAGGATACTTTAGGAGAAAAAAAACAGGTCTTCTGGGAAATACTCCCTGAGGAATAAATGTAAGAGTAGAAGACCAAAGAAAACCATGGACTGCAAGAAATATTTGCTGCTTAAATCCCCAGAAAATCCCAGCACAGGCCAGACTTCACTTCACTCAAGGCTAAACTAACTCAACTGATCCCCTATGCTGTCAAGTATTCCAGTTACCCACACAATGGAAACAAATGCTTACCACTGGTAAGTGACTGTGGCTTACAGTAGAGTTATTGTGTCTTCAACACTTTTTCTTATTTCCCGTTTAATGTTATTCCTGGCCAGTTTAAGCCAAAATTGTCTTTGTTTCCATTAATTAGTAGAAGAAATGCACATACATCCTGTCAAACTCTGTGACCAAAAAGTAAACCCAAAGTAAGAAAAAGAAAATCTAAAACTCCAAATGGACAAGAATGTTGTGTCGTTTACTCAGTAAATATAAACTGGCATATTGACTTCACTAGAATTACAAGTACATATGCAACAAAGATTTTGGTTCAATTTATGCATCTTTTAAAAGCCTTCCTGGGTCTTTCTCTGCCCTCTACCAAATGCCACCTAACAAACTAGGCATAGGAAAGTGACATTATTTATCCAATGTCAATAGAATGTTTGCTGAGGAACTTGGAGCTTTCCACCCCCACAGCCATCACCTAGTAAGATAAAGGCTTTGCCTATCCAGAAAATCGCTCACAGTATTATGTCTGGGTCAGAAAAGCAGCTGAGTATTTTGGTTTTCATTTTCTACAAAATGATGAATTGAAAATTAGTGCCAGTTCCTTTTCCATGGAAAGAAGATGACAGGTGTCATTGCTTTCTCATTTATATGATGAGATAATAGGTGCCTTAATCTTAGTCAAGATGCATTCATAACTAAACTATAAAGATATTTTGGTGACCAGGGTGCATGTTTCCTCACCCTTCCAACCCTCTCTACTCAGCTCTTTCAAGATAGAAGCCCCATGGCCACCCCTCCTTGAGGATCTTTCAACCCTATAGTCTTCTAGTCTCCATCCATCCATCCATCCATCCATCCATCCATCCATCCATCCATCCATCCATCCATCCATCCACATTTCTCACACCTCACCTGCACAGTGTCTGAATTCAGGGCACACAACATAATACAGGTGTTCCTTGACTCCAGCCCTCACTACTCTTGGGCACAATTCCATAGGTCTTTTGTTGCACCTGCCAACCTTCAGCAGATGCTTAGGTCACCTACGTACATATGTTTAGGAACCTGAATTCATCCTATGAAAGAAATTCTTAAAGGACTTTAGGATTGTTTCATCAATATTATCTTTTGATGAGTATCAGGTACTTCTATAAAAATCATTGCAAATCTCACCCTGAGGTCTGCCCAGCCCAGGTTTTCTACTCTGGTAGGCTTTGGATCTTGTCCCAGGTTCATTTGAAAAAGAAACTAACATTTTTTTTTTCTTCTTTTCAATGTACTTAATATAGATGTATAAACAAAACCCTCAGCTAGATAAAGATAGCAGCACACAGACAGCATAAAACCAAAGCATTTAGCTAGCTCCACAACAGGCTGTGCCCATATACATACTTTGTATTACAGCTTGTTGCCAGCTAATATATTTCCACAACAGTTAAAATCTCACTCAACCTTGCAAATAGTCGCACTTTATTAGTGAATAAACGTTACAAATAGGTCCCTGTGATTCTTCTGTGAAATCCGAGTGGGTTTTTTTGTCCTAAAATATTTATTTTGTGGGCAAGTGTTTTCTGCTTTCAAAACACTTTGCTGGATGCCTCCCCTTTCCAACACGTGCATTTGTCCAGTACACACACTTGCTAGACCCCAGAATATGGGGACTAGGGTTGCTGAGGTAGCAGATGTCTTCCAGTCTGACTCTCTTCTGCCAGACAAATATAATTATCCAGACTACATTTGGAATTAGAAGAGGGAGAGAGCATTCTTTCTAGGCTTTCCAGAACTGCTGAGCTGAATTCTCCTAGTCACCAACTAAGCTAGGCTTTTCTTTGTGCAAGGCAGACAAAAATGGTGTTCAGAGAAAGGTCTAATTCTCAAAGTCTGTATTAAAAAAACCAACACTTGACATTTTAATGCCCATTTTTTAATTTAAAAAATCTTATTCACATTGCAAGTGTTTAATATTTTAACTTTCCAGATTTTAATTAATGGAATTAAAACTGAACACTCAAGATTTGTATAATGAAAAACTAATACATATCAGATGTTATTTTAATATACATACTACAGATTTTTCTATTTCCTGCTTCTTTTCCTCTCAGCTCATTCTCTATGGTAAATTGGGAAACATTTCAGTGAAAGAGGAAGGGAAAAAAGCAGGAAAGAGGCAAGGAGAACTGAAAGCCAAAAAGGAAAAAATTGGAAAACTGGAAATGTACAGTGTGTTTGGTATACAAAAATATAACATTGATTTTTAAAAAGTTACAGAAAAAACTGAGAATATGCAAAACATTCATGCTTCTTTAAACTTGTCTTTTTTTCTCAGAAAGCTTCAGGAGCTAAGAAAAAGCTGGTAGGATGCCATTATTTAAAAAATGTAAATGTGATTACTTGCATAATTACAGGTCTGTCAGGTTCACATTGATCCAGGGCAAAATACCAGATCAGTGGTATAAGCCTCAGTAAAGAATTAACAAAAGTTGAAATAATTAATGCAAATGAACAGTTTTAAGAAAAACAGATGTGACACACTTCTATGATATTATGAGTTCTATTAATAAATGTAGCAGACTTGGGTAAGGCACTTCACATGGTACCATGCAACCACTTAGTTAAGAGCAATGTACAATCAGCTCAGTGTGTGTTCAGTGGATATAAAATGTACTAATCTAGATTTCTGAATTATTATAAGCATTTATAATTAAACAGAGTAAAATAACATAATTGAAGATTGGAAACACTGGGTCAGCCCAGCAGTCCATAAAGCCCAGTGTCTTCTTCCCAACAGTGGTCAGACGCAAAGAGCTCAACTTCTTCTGGTTCTGCTCTGAAGGACTAATTTTTGGATCAGTACTAACAACATTTTTTGACTTGTGAGAAAACACAAATTTATCACTGACACAGTGCAAATACTGCAAGGCTTCGGGGATGGGTGAATTATTAAATGGACACATTTTTAATATATGAATTTTAGAACAATTGAACAACAAATTCTGTTTCAGTATGGCCAGATCTGAAAACACACACCTACAAATAAAGGTGTTCCTGTGCATGGGATTGCAAGCTTTGTCTCAGAAAAATAGTTTCTGGGACAGGCTTTGAGTTTTTGGTGGCAATTAAATGAAAATGAGATATCAATGAAATACCATGGCCAAAAGACACAGCAAGACCTGAAGCTAAAACAAAACATGAGTTGAAAAAGAGTAGGATATACATACTATGCTTTAACTGGAATCCTGTGATGGCTTTGGAGTTGAAATTCAAGGAGGATATTGAAAAAATTAAGAATGAATTCACCTGAAGATGGGTGAAAAATGCAAATACCTCAGTAGTATATTTAAGAGCAGATTGAGGGGATTCATAATGGATTCACCATCACTGGTAGTTCTAAAGTCTAAACTGGATTTTTTTCACCTGAAAGTTATATTCAGCTACAGATGGGAGTTAAATTTGGCTGCCCCAATAATGCTAAGGCAAGAAAAAAATCAGTAAATCAATAACTATGTTTTATGAAATGGATACAGGCATTTAGAAATCAAGGCTACACTTCTAAAATTCTGTTCAATTTCTTTGCTGTGTTCCAATAATTACCTGATAGCCTGCAGCAGAAAGGAGTGAAAAGGGAAAGTAATCGAGGTGATATTGTAAGATAGAAAGTGGGCCAGAAGGGAGGAGTAATGGAAGAAACATAACTTTTTCTTTTCCCAAATTTTGTTTACACTATAGAATGCTACACCTTTTTTGACATGTACGTAGGAAAAGCCATTTACCTTCTCTCCCTTCTTACACAAACCTAACTTTCCCAAACACATGCATTCACTGCCTTCTTCTGGACTAAAGTGCTCCTCATTAATCTTTAGCTTTTTGGAGGTTAATGCTTTATCTTTTTATTGCTTATCTTCACTCTGGAACTCAATTATAGTGACCACATTGGCATGCCATGAATCATTCAGGCAGAACACAAATCAATGTAACTGGTACACTTAGTTATAGTGGATGTTGCAGAGAAGAGAGCTAGTGAAAATCCATGAACCATTTCCAAAAAGGAGATGGGGAGAAAAGAGAGAGAGTGTCACATTTTCCTTCTAGACGCTCCTTTCCCCACATGGGAAATTGCTGTTATAACCTTTATTCAGGCTTGAGACTAAACTATAGTCATTTACAGTGCATTGCCTAGGGATGGCTTTTGATGCAAAATAAATAACAGCAGCAACAACAACCAACAACAACAGCAATAATAAATCATTAATTAATAGATGAGATGTATTCCAGATGATATAGAAGAATTCAAGATGTCCTTGAAGTGCTCCTCAAGAGTACACCTACAGCCCCTTTGGATAGTATTGGTGCTACACAGACCATTTCAGGATCGATTACCACTGGATGAGAGATGAACTCAAATAACTACTTAACATTAAGATCAGACTTTTTCCCTTCACTGGGATGGTTCTGAACAGCCTCAGTGAAGTTGGTAATATAATCTTCCAGCATCAGGCCACACCTTATTACTTTGCTGAGTGAGTTGCTGACAGTATTAGTGGAACAGAAGTATGGTTTTCAAAAGGAAAGCTGAGTTGATAAAACAGATGAATTATTTTATTTCCTATTCTCTCATCTGCCGGAACAGTGGGAGAATTTTTGAACTGAAATTGTTGTCAATTTTACTTTTACTTGTAAAAAGTGAATTTTAAATATTTTTATTTGGTTGGTTAAAAAAAAAAAATCCCTCTGTGCACTCAGAAACCCAACCTAACTTTTCCAAGAATCAGTTGGACATTTTTATTACATTCCTCAAGCCTCCTTTAAAATCATTAATTAGACAATAAATGTAAAAAGTACATTAATTATAATGTGAGAAAAATTTTACCTCCACCTCCAACTTGACAGCTTTTTCTTCCACAAAAGCTGCTCAATTGATATGAAACAATTTGATACTGCTTGTAATAAATTTCTAAACCTAAGCTGTGTAGATATAAAATGACACATTTAACTGCATTTATATTAAAGCAATTTTCTGCCCATCAGAGAGATGAGAAAATTAATATGTAAACCATTAACTTACAGTCAGAAACACTGTGCACTGCAACTGAAATAAGGACTTCTTTTATGTTATCACTTACATTTTATTGCTTTCTCAAAAGCAAAATGCTTACCAAAAATTACGATCACTGCATTTAAAGGAGGCTCATTAGAAGAATATATACTTTGTGGGAAATCATCCATGAATTATAGGGCATTCATGTTTATAAACCCTTAGTCTTTTTGTTTGTTTGTTTGTTTGTTTGTTTTAAATTTGTTTCACTAGCCTGCAAACAGCTCAGTGCATTTTCAGGGCAGCACTCAGCAAACACTGGTACACAGTGCAGTGTTAAAGCTCTGTCATGACCCTTGCTGTTGACCAAAAAAAAAGCTGTCTTGGAGAAAGTAAATATATTATTTTACAAGCTTGATGTGTTCATGTTTTCTGCATAAAAAGCAGGCTTGTTCTTTCTCTGTTCCAACCCTCCCTCAAGCCTTCTTCCCTTCTCCATGTCATGGAACTCTTGTTGGCCTCAGCTTTCTCTCTGATGCGTGCAGCACCACCTTCCTTAGGAGTTTAATGTGACTCCTAATGAATCAAAAGCCCCTTGACCTAACTATCTGCCCTATGTCCTAGGGCTGCAACTGCAGATCATTATAGATTTCTGACTCTGTTTCACCCATAAGGAAAGATCTAGCCTTTCCTGGCCTTGCTCACTATGAATCTGCCATTCTTCTGCCAGTTTTTGTTGCCACTTCAGCATGGCCGTGGTGAAGCAGGCACCCATCTGGAGGTAGGCAGGATGCTACCTCTTTCCCAGGAACCATTTTTAAATTGGTCCTATGTGTATTAAAGCTGTCCCTAGGTGTACTGCAACTTAATCTAATCAGAATTCTAAAGCCAGAATGATGGCTCTGAACTACAGTTATCTTCTCTGTGAAGATAACTTCTCAGCCTCCTGTCCCCTCACCCTGCTGCCTGCTCTATCACTGCTGACTCATTTCACTCCCTTGTGGAAAATCCATCTCACCCTGCTCAAATGCCGTTTTATCTGTCTAAACCAAAAAGGCAAATAATGTTTTAAAATCTTTGGCATCACAGTCACTGCTCTGCTACAAAGTACGGTTGCAGCTAGTCAGCATAATCTGTCTTCATTGTCAAGTGTCTCCTCTTCCCCGCTTCTATTTTGTTTATTTCAGATACTTCTTACCTTTTAACAACAAACCCCCTAAGACAGAAGCAGTCACTAACTACAGAATAAATGGCATCCTACAATACTACAGGACAGTATGTTACTGAATAGGTTTAAAGGTGTAAGAACGAGTTGCAACCTTTCCTCTCAGCTCCCCCCAGGATTATACTGCATCTCTGTGAGGAAGGTTATTTTCCCTTAATAAAGCATCTGGATGTTCTGCACAGCAGGTGAATCATAGAATGATTTAAGTTGGAAGGGGCTTTTAAAGATCAGCCGGTCCAATCCCTCTGCAATGGGCAGGGACATCTTTCACTAGATCAGGCTGCTTAAAGCCCCATTTAACCTGACTTTGAACAATTCCAATGATGGGACTTCTAACTTCTCTGGGCAACATGTTGCAGTGTCTGATCACCCTCACCATGAAAAAATTCTCCCCTATTTGCAACCTAAATCTACCCTCTTTCAATTTAAAACTGTTTCCCCTTGTCCTGTCACTAGGGACTGGTAAAATTCTTTCTCCAACTTTCTAATAAGCCCCCTTTATATATTGAAAGGCTGCAATAAGGTCTGCAAGGAGTAGGAGGTCCTCACAGCCAATCTCTCTGCAACTGATGGCCACAGAAAACAGAGAGCAAGAAGATATAACCCACTCCTCTCACCCTCATGGCTGAGACTTGAGATCAGCCTGTGCAGGTAAGCCTTTTCATGTGAAACAACAAGACTGACCTTGAAAAAGGTGGCTAGGTGGAAATCTAGGTACTATCATATAAAAAAAGCTGATTTCCTTTGAAGTAATTTCTTGTCTCATAACATCTATCTCAGTCTGGGGAATCAGGCTAAGGAATAGCATTGTAAAGGAAATGTTGTGTACTATACCTTAGTCTGAGAACCTTTACACAGTGCTTTCTTAGCTAGTCAAATATGCAAAATGAGCTCTTCTTTTAACAACAAGCTTTAGATGTTGCTAAACTAACATAACATAAACTAACTCAGCCATAGGCTGAGTCTCACCTTCTTGTTGTTTGCAGCCTGATTAATGAACTGCAGGCTTTCCATTTACAGATTGTGAAGTCACTGCACTGTGCAAGTGTGTGCATTCTTTATTGAAACATTTAATGGAAAGAAAAAACAAACAACATGATATATTTGCATCTCTGACAAAGGCCACTTTGAACCACTTGCTTTCACATGAAAATACCTCCTGGCACAAAGGTAAATTAACAAGCCCAGAAATACTTGCAGGAAATGTTTCTTACACCAATCAGCTGGGACATAGATCTACCTTGGGCTGAGGGGAATGGGAATTCCAGAAGAATTAAGTGAAACATTAGTATTTTATGGAAGGACTGGGCAGAACAAGATGAATAGAGAAGAATTTATAAATGCATATTGTCCATTTCCTCAAGACTCTGAAATTCTACAGCTGTGTCCAAATTTATCTTCTGTTGTAACACACAGACACTGTAAAGTACAAACCAGAAAGGTCTTTTTTTTTCTGCTGCTTAGGGATACCTAGACTTGGAGTAGCTCTCAGAAAGATGGAAGTCTCCTGGGATTTTACTTATTTTTCCTGTCCTTGCAACCTTTTCTTGAAACCATTGTTTTCAGGTACCAAGCCTTTGAGGTTCTCTTGAGTCTATTTCAACATGCTTCAAGTAAGAGCAATGGGCTTTTCTCTTATTTCACTGCTATAGCTGCACCTGAGCTGGGTAAAGGGTTCTATTCTCATTGTCTAAATTGAATAAACTATCAAAGAAGTGCAAAATAAGAAAACACTAACAGAAGTGACTTCATGTCAGTCAAAACACATTGCTTGAGTTGGATTACAACCTGCTGATGTGACGACCCTGGCTCTCTTACCTCTATTGCCAACTTCAGCTATCCTGGAATATGTTTCTCTGACTTTCTCATCAGATTCCACTCTTAACACAGCACTTTTCTGCAAGATGGAAGTTTTTGGTAATTTCTCTATTTTTATTTAATTCAAGTTTCCAACGAACAAAAATTCATAGCATTTGTTTCAAATGCATTAACTAAAATCGTATGTCACAAATTATTTTAGTGATTCATAGAGGAAGCCATGTGCTGTATCGCAAACATGTTTTGTCAGTGCTGGGGTCCTGTCCACAAATGCACAAATATTCTATTTTATCTGCTGGGGAGTCTCAAGTCCTATAGCCACTGCTGTCACGGCCTTTTCAATGTTACCACAATATGAAACTTTGTAGTATTCGTAGAGACAGAAAAATTACAATAGCTGGTGGAATAAATCCTCCCTGTGGGGTTAGCACAAAAAAGCCCTGCTAACATCACCCCTTCTTACACCAGTTGGATGTGGGATGCCTGAATGGGAGAGAGAGGAAAGGATCAGACCCTTGGCAGACTCTTACAACAGCATGTCCTTTATTCCCTACAAACTTAATCAGGTCCTGTGGCAATACTTCACCTACCTGCAAACATGATCCACACTAGAGCCTATTCAGTGTGTGTGTGGTAGCTGCAAACTACCCCACTACTTACATTGAATTGCAGAACCGTGAAGCAGAGCAGAAGAGCTTGACACAAGAGATAGATGAGTTATAGGAATATGATTTCTCCCCCCTACAAATGAAGGCAGCAAATTCCGCTGCGATATGCGGCATCAGGTTATTTATTGCTTGCAGGTGTTCATGAAAATATATGAGAATCCCATGAGGTTCACAGATTTTAGAAGGAATTATTGTGCACCTGGAAATTTGTCCTGCAAAGTGTGGTATTTGTTTCCTGTTGTTATTTGCTGTCCATTCTTTTCTAGTCACCATGCATTATTCATGGTTGTACTTGTAGGAGAGCCAAATTCTATAGATACTCTTCATCAACAAGAGGGAACAATTCAGATAGAAAATCCTCCTTGGGAAAGGATGCCTTGTTTGTTTAGGAGATCCAATACAGAGTTTTTCTTTAAAAGCTAAATTTCTGCAGACTATCTCCAGAAAAAAACAAACCAAACTAAACAGCATAAAGAACATAAAGCTGCCTTTGTACTAGGTCTATTGTGCTAAGCTAACTCTTTTTATAAAGACTTAAGGAAGCTGTGCACAATCCCTTTCCATGGAAGTTTCTGAGGAAAAGTCAAACTCTTTTATGCAAAGTGTTTCCCCTTCTTTGCTGAGGAAGTAGAAACAGAAAAACATGCCCAGGTTTTGCCTTCCTTACACATCAAGGATCCCCACAATTCACAAACACCACGCAGGCCAATTCTCTTTGCATACCACACTGCAGGGTAGGCCACAGGGCTTATTATAAGACACTGAAGTGCCAAAAGCTACAGTACAGGATGTGACAGCACATACATATGGTCCCCGTGATATGATTTTTAGTGAGATGAAAGGATTCACAGCAGACCCCCAGCAGTGTGCAAGTGGTGCAACTTTTAGTGTAGTCAGAGGGACACCTATCACATGCCTGCATTTTGGCTGAGGGATAAGCATATTATTTGGACAATTGATTTGGCCTGCATGAGCTCCTTTCAGCCTTTAGGAAAAGAGCTGATAATGCTTCTGTAGTTGCTTGGCCAGCTACAATGGAAGCAATTTTGCAAATATTTAAAAAACACAAATCCTTTTCTAAAAGCAAGACAAATTTTAAAAGTGTCTGCAAAGAGGAGGAAAAAAAATGGGACACTATCCTATACATTGCTGAGATGGTTGACATAATAAAAATATTGATATTGACACAATATTTCTCAAATTGCATTATCAGAAAAAAAATTAAACCTCAAAATATTAATAAAACATTTTAGGTTTTTTTCTTTTTGTTTTTCAATACTATCCTGTACTGAAATGTCAGCTTTTGAAGTGCAATAAAAAAAAATAATTTTTGTGTGAAATAGTGTGCATTTTGTTTTTTTTGCTTTCTTCAATCACATCTAATAGTTAATTGTTAATAAACCAGCCAACTCTCTGGAGTCATGGCTAAAATCGGACTATAGAAGACTGAGAAAAATTTGTATTTCTAACAAAACATTCCCTTTTTAGCATAGTAGTAAAATGGTTATAATTACAAAATAGAGCTCTTTCACCCTCTTAGAGCACAAGGGGAACAAGACAGCTTGACATAATGGAGGAAAATTATTAATGATGGAATATAAAGAACTTTTTGCATGTTGTCCTGTCTCAGTGAACAGCAGGGATTCAAATGCAAAACCAAGTAGCATTGCATCAGAGGAGCCAAATTCCTCTGTTTAGCTCCTGTGTTTTCATTCAGTTTTATAAACCCTTCCCTTTTCTTTGCACTGCTATTTTGTTAACTGTTCAGGCTTGATCTGAATAAATCTCAGATCCACAGAGGAGATGGTCAGAAACAGTTGTCTACAAAAATTCTGCGTGGCTCAGCCTGCCCTTCTGTTTATCTTCCCATAGTTTTCATCCCAGGTGTAGTATCTCCTTCCATTTACTTTTTGGATTAGAGAGATATCTGCAGTGTCATCCATCCTCTCATGGATGAAGGAGAACATTTCCATTCACAGGAATTCAAATCCCATTTTCACACACCAGTTTCTCAACTCCTATCTCCTCTCCAGTTTCGTAACTCATGAGAAAAAACAATGGCTCCACATCAACGTGTCTGTCATTAGCAGAGCACAATGGGTTGAAGGCTTGTTCACAATTTGTTTTTCAGTCTGCTTGGGAGTGAAAGTTAAGATTGCCCCTATCTGAGAGCATGTGGCAAAGTGACAACTTTAATTTTAAATGCTTTACACCTCTAGCAGCAGTGCCTTAGTAGTTCTCAGAAAATAATTATGTAGTCAATGTTCCTTTTTAAAATATATTTTAGAAAACATCCTGTAATAGCAGCCTTCAAATTTTCTTCTTGGAATTCCTGCTTCCTGCCAAATGACCATCAGGCATTACTAAAGATCTCCATTTCTCCCTGCTGTTAGTCTTAGGATTTAGACAGGATGATAACACTCTCTAGATAGCTTTGCTCTCCCATCTGGATAAACAAGGCCAGGCCTCCACACTCTCAAACAAATAATATTTGGGCTGAGGCAGCCTTGAAACACACTAGAGGAATTATATTAACTAGGAAATCAACAGCCTTTTGCAGTGTGCAGAAGGTTGTGGTGGGCATAAATCACACAGTCATCAGGTCCGTTAGAAAGCAGAAGCAGAAGCCGAAGCCAAACCCGCTTTATTTCTCGTCTCTCTACATTTATACTGTGTCACTCAGCTTATACAATAATGCTATGGGTTAACATACTGTTCGTGCACACTTTACAAAGGGATGATTGATCTGTCTTGTTTGTCCATGCTTTGTCCACGTGCATCTATCTTCAGTTTGGAACACTTCTCTGAATCCCCAGCCTGTGCCTCTCAATTTTTGCTACAACATTCTGTTTTCCCTTATCACTTACACTCCATGACCTTTTAAGGGCATAGTTCCATCTCCCAGAGCTTCCCTTATCTCTTTTTCCTTATGCATACACCCTAATGTCACGGAGACTGATTTCATCCCCCTGAATGTTTACAGCAAGGCTGTCTTGAGATCCCCCAAAACTCTCCATAGCCTTTGAAAAGCTTGCAGTAGAAACCTTTGCCTCTGCCCCCATCCCAAGACAAAACCCACAACACACCTAGAAGCTTTGCTGCTTTTGAATGTATAATTATTAGTAGCAATAGAGTATTTCCTTAGTATGCAAACTGAAATTAGGCCTGTACTCTGTTAAATATATCTGTAAATATATTTGCAAGAGCAACAGATTGTGCTGAAGATTTTCTAATTTAAATAGACAGGATAAAGGTTAAAAAATTAAACAGAACTCAGAAGCACAGAGACTTGCTTAGAACACAGGTCAGGAACAGAGCTAGAAATAACATCAAGTGATTTGGCTCCCAGTCCAGTTATTCTGCTGAATCCTGATTTCTCCTTTAATCTTTTAGAGTACTACTGCTGCTGCTGCTACTACTACTACTACTAGTTTTCTTACTCATACGGGAAAAAACCCACAACCTCCCTTAATTTTCCTTCCGTTTGCTTACATGACTGGCCTGATATTTGCATAGATAAGAACCTCTCCCTCATAAACAGTTTTTATTTCACATGCCTAACTAAGAATTATTTTGTGATAAAATTGTCTAAACTTCCTCATCATTAACTTCTTTAAATTATACTGTCTGAAGATGTTTATGGATTAGCTAAGTAATCTACTGTGGAGCACAAACTGCAAACCAAAGTGAAATTGAGTTCCCAACTGACTGAGAAGGTAATTAATGATTTAACTGCACAACTGTTAGCAGATCTATAATGTAACTTAAAAGCTAATTGAGAACTGTACAGCCAAAGGAAAGAGGAAAGCATTGAGCAACCACAATACTCCTTTGAGTAGTATTTGTTCAGCCTGCTGTCAGAGAAAATGGAAAAATAGCTATCCCTACCTCATATAAAAATAAAGACACTATGCAAAAATATGTGCTAGCTTTGGGGAACTGGCATTTTATGATCACCTCATTAAGAGGGCAAGTTTCTAGTAGAGCACTGAATTCCACAACTTCCCCTTCCCCCTGGCTGGTAGCATTAACATGCTCCATTTCTCTTCCCATTCACAGTGCATCAAAACACATCCCAGCAAACCAGCTACCCACAAGAGCCAGGAAATGCTTTCTGATGCCATTTTATAGCCCGGTTATCTTAATCATTCCCAGCTGACTGAAGAAGCCCAGAAATAAGACAATAGATTGGAATTTTTTCCAGATTCATGGCAACTACTACAGAATCTTTAAGGACCAACAGCTCTTTTGCCATGTTATGTCTAAGCAAGTGTTAATCTTGTCACAGTACATGAGAGTATTTAGCATCCTACCACAGACAAGGAAGTGAATAATGATTTAAGCTGTACAAGGATTTGCTCCACTCCAGCAATGTGCAATCTTGAAGGAAGGCCATAGATTAGATTTAACAGAGAAAATGCATGCCTAAATCTCACTGTCATAGCCCTCAAGCCATATCACATACATAGATAGCATCCATGGATCCCGAATATTTTAAGTAATCATTATTAGTAAAGGTGCTAAGGCCAAACTGCAAAACTTGGCAGCACCAGAGCCCTATGCATGTTTCAGTGTGACACACTCCCTTCAGCAGCAAGTCAGGCTACCACACATTCTCCTCACCTATTTCGTAGTTTGGACACCACTACACAAGGTATTTCAGAAGGACATGGGAATATTTCCTTCTGTCATGCAGCTATGTAGTTAAAGGGTCACCCAGATGTGAACCAGAGATCTGCAGTCACTCCAGTTCTCTCTCTGAAAGGATGTGAACTGCATCATCAGCTACTGCCAAGGCAGCTGCCGTAACCTGTACCTCACAAGTTGTTCTAAGAGTTAATTTAGGAAAGTGAGGATTCACATGTCTTAACATTTCCTTCAGTAGGAAAAGGGATTCTGCTTTCACCTGGGTAGCTGTCTTATCCAGCCTTCCAGTGTCAGTCACAGCAGCTCTCTCTAGCCCTATTTTATAAGCCAGAGTGGCTGTAAGTGTGTCAGTAGAAGAAATGGACCACAGACCTTGTTCCTTTTTGAATGTGTTGTCTCCCTACAGGTTCAAAATAAGGCAAATTAGAGTAATATCTGAGGACATTAATTCCGTCCTCAGCAAGTCCTTTTGTCTACTTCTGGTGGCTCCCCACATCGTGTGCTGGTGTTGACAGAATTGTCCCTTAGGAGACACTGCTCCCACAGATTTATAGATAACATTGATTAGGGCTCTGTATTATGTTAAGCTACCAAGCCTCTAAGGGTGCAGCTTCTCAGAAATTGAGGATGTACCTGTAGTTATTTTACTGTTAACAGTAAGTTGTTCTCTTTACTGCAGACTTAGCCTGGTTTGAAAATTCCATTGTAAACTCCCTGTCTTTCATGTGTCAGCAGAGATAGCAACAGAGAGGTAAGATCCAAGGCCAGCTCTTCAGTAAAGATCCCGTTACCGATTCGTTAGCGTGAAATAGAAAAAAAAGATCATAATGTCTTTTAGATATGACAAATATGTAGCTTTTCTCAAATCTTTCTCGATTTGAAGTAAAAATCTTGGCTTAAGTTCTTCCAAATGAAAGTCCAGTAAAATAAAGTAAGTATGAAAGAGATTGGATGCTTTAGGGAATTAATAGGTTTTTTTATAACCACAAGGTTGGTGAGAACTGGAAATGACTCAGCACCTTAGGTATTTGTATTGCCTCTCAATCTCCTTTGAGGTCCCCCAACATCATTTTAGTATTTTACTAAACAAAATATTCTGTATCTGATGTGATCTGCATTTGATCCTAGATCATATATATTCAAGCGCTGCTTGTATACAGTTGTACACAGTGTCCACTATATACTTGCTTACTGGCTTCTTGAAACAGATAAGGGACTGAACCGGCTTTCTGCAGCTAGGGGTTAGTGCTTATGGATTTGTCCTCTAGCCAGGTGACAACTTCTGTGAAGTTGTAGGAGACAGCACTGACTGCCTGACATATTCGGTTGAAATTCACCAATAAGTTCAAAAAGTATTGGCGCTTATGATTAATTACAAAAAAAAAAAAAAAAAAGACAAACAAACAAACAAACATAACAAAACCATATGAATAGAGAACATAGACTTGGAATATCTAAGCTAAAACATTGACTGAAACCCACACAGGACTGAAATCTTCGCCTTGCTGAAGTCAAAGGTGATAATATTTCAGTTCTGAAAGGTGTTTCACCTTACATGTTCTACAATCCAGCCTATGGAATTGTTTATCAAAAAGACAGCTGTTTGTTTTGGTAATAAACTAAAAAGAGGATACTAGTAAATCCACCAATGTTCTTCCCCTCCTTGATGAATATATTCTTCAAAGTCACTGCCTCTGAAAGGTTAGCTGTCTCCTAAAGGCAGGAGCAATGAAATCACAGCGTTGAGCTTCCTGCCTTTCTGTTCCATCTAAAACTCATTTATTTGGAAGAAGAGGATCCTACATTTCCTAAAATAAGCAGTTAGTCGTGTACTGGAGCTCCACAACGGGTCTTTGATTAGACCATAAAGTCTTCAAGAACTATCATTTTTGCTAGATGTCAATACAGTGCCTGACATAAAAAAGCCAAAGGTTTTCCATGCTCTAGCACTGTGAACAAATAAATAAAATAATATTAATTAACTATTATTAATATTAATATATGAAGGAGCTGGTGGATGCAGTTGCTAAGGCTCTCTCTCTCCATCATATTTGAGAGGTCATGGCAGTCTGGTGAGGTTCCCGCTGATTGGAAAAAAGGTCACATAGCCCCCTTTTTTAAAAAGGGGAAAAAGAAAGACCCGGGGAACTACAGGCCCATCAGTCTCCCCTCCATTCCCGGCAAGATCATGGAATAGATCCTCCTGGAAAATCTACTAAGGCACATGGAAAATAAGGAGGTGATTGGTGACAGCCAACACGGCTTCACTATGGGCAAATCATGCCTGACCATTTTGGTGGCCTTCTATGACAAGGCTACAGAGATGGTGGATAATGGCCAAGCAACTGATGTCATCTACCTGGATTTGTGCAAGGCATTTGACACTGTCCCACACAACATCCTGGTCTCCAAACTGACAAGACATGGATTTGACAGATGGACCCCTTGGTTGATAAGTAATTGGCTGGATGGTCAGACCCAGAGAGTTGTGGTCAATGGTTCAGTGTTCAAGTAGAGGCAAGTGACGAGTAGCATTCCTCAGGAGTCAGTACTGGGACCAGTGCTGTTCAACATCTTTGTTGGAGACAAGGGCAGTGGGACTGAGTGTATTCTCAGCAAGTTTGCTGATGATATCAAACTGTGTGGAGTAGTTGACACCCTAGAGGGAAGGGATGCCATCCAGAGGGACCTTGACAGGTTTGAGAGGTGGGCCAGTGCCATCCTCATGAACTTCAACAAGGCCAAGTGCAAGGTCCTGCACCTGGGTCAGCACAACCCCAGGCACAAATACAGGCTGGGGGAGAATGGCTAGAGAACAGTCCTGCAGAAAAGGACTTGGGGGTGGCAGTAGATGAGAAGCTCGACATGAACCACCAGTGTGCCCTGGAGCCCAGAGGGCCAACCACACCCTAGGCTGCATCTAAAGATGTGTGGCCAGCAGGGTGAGGGAGGGTATTCTGCCCCTCTACTCTGCTCTGGTGAGACCCTACCTGGAGTACTGTGTACAGCTCTGGAATCCTCATCACAGGAAAGACATGGAGCTGTTGGAGAGGGTCCAGAGAAGGGCCACGAAGATGATCAAAGGGCTGGAGCACCTTTGCTATAAAGACAGGCTGAGAGAGTTTGGGCTATTCAGCCTGGAGAAGAGAAGGCTCCAGGGAGACCTTACAGCAGCCTTCCAGTACCTGAAGGGGCTACAGGAAAGCTGGGGAGGGGCTTTTCACCAGAGAGGGTAGTGATAGGACAAGGGGTAATGGTTTTAAACTGAAAGAGCGGAGATTTAGGTTAGACATCAGGAAGAAATTCTTTACCATGAGGGTAGTAAGGTGCTGGAATAGGTTGCCCAGGGACGTTGTGGAAGTCCCCTCCCTGGAGGTATTTAAGGCCAGGTTGGATGAGGCTTTGTGCAGCCTGGTCTAGTGTGAGGTGTCCCTGCTCACAGCAGAGAGGTTGGATCCTGATGATCCTTGAGGTCCCTTCCAACCTTAACCACTCTATCATTCTATGATTCCATAAGTGTCCTACGCAGAATGATTTGAAGAATCAAAGCAACAGTGGTTTTCTTCTTCCCTTGTTTCAATCCATTCTTCAAGCTTGAATAACATAGCTGAATACTGAGCCAAGAGCCTCTGAACAGACAGATTGGCTGAAAGTACAGTTTGTTAATCCTCTAGAAACAGCCTGTTATCACAGTTGAATCCTTCTCTTCAGAAAAGTAAAGAGAATGAGTGAGGAACTTCTGTGCTTATGTTTGTGATAATTTATTGTTGTTTAATTGTCATCTTGCAATTCAAGTAATGCTTTCTACACAGGACATTCACAGAAGATGAAAAAGGCTCTCCCCTGGTCCCTTATGATCAATCTATGTCCTGACCAGAACTGCTGAAATGTAACAGGTTTTTAAATAAATCAGTTTGAATTTTAATGCAGCTTGTTCAAAGCTTAGAAATGCTGTTGCTGCTGCACATGTGGAAGGAGAGCTAAGGAAGTTACAGTCTAGTCAAAAATATTCCCTTTCAGACTTTCTCTGTTGGCAGTGTGAGTTTTAGATGAAACAAGAAATCTTGCTTGCTCTGTTTGGAGCAAGGCCATTGAAGACAAGAAGGAATGTTTTGCAGATCCCTATCAAAAGAATAAGGAACAGTTTCATCATCTGCAAACTTCTGAGTCCCTCTAAACAAGAGTGGTGAGGGTTTACTATCAGGGCAGGTTACAGGTATCTTGCGGTGGAGATACTGCTGACACACCATGATGGTCACAAGCATCAGCACTTTTTTTAGGGTTACATAGCATTCTTAAATTTTTCTCTCTTGTTCACGTGCCTTGTGCCTCCTTCCCATTGGTTAACAGCTTCTGTTCATGCATTCTATCTTATTTTATGATAGGCTGCAAATTTCTTACATTTTCTTACAAGAATGTCATCACATATCCGTATCTCTCATCTCTTCTTTTCCCACATACTTGTTTATCTCTAACCATCAAGGGTACAGCTGTAGTCTGTCGAGACCAAGGCCACCAGCGGCCCATAGCTGATCTCCCACAGTATCTTAGAGTTATTAGCACATATAGATGAGTGTAATAATACCTTTAAGAAATACCAGAGGTGCCTACACAGGATAGTAGTTATGAAAAAGCTACTGATGTGTCAGAATGTTCATTAACTGTGTAGTAAAATGTCTATTCTGAATTTAAAATTTCACTACTGACATCTCCCTCCTTAATGTGAAGTTCGGAGGGATACTATGCATAAATGGCATCTGTACTATGCATCATAAACAGAATTAAGAGGATATTCATAGTGAGTTGGGATGTTGATGTATGAGATACTCAGCCTTACTGGTTGTCTTACACAAATTTTAGATACAGTTCAGGAACCGATACTGTCTTCCACATCCTGAAAAGTTCTGGCTCTTATCAAACATCAACACAGTTGTTGAAGTTACTCCAGGAAAGCTCTGTGTAGCACTTGTTCATGCTGGGTCAGAGAATGTTTTTAAGCAATGAAAAGCAAAACACCGGCAAAAGAAAAACTACTTTCTCATGAGCTGCTCATGCCTCAGCTCAGAGGAAAACCAGTTAAAATATCTATTTCAATAAAATCAGGGAAGTACATAACTGCTTTGCTAAAGAGGAATAAATACAGGCACGTGCCTTGGCACTTTGCTGAATCCAGGCCTGATATAGCATTTCCCCTTTTAAGCAGGCATTGGGAACAATATGTTCTGATGATATTAATATAACCCATCTGCCAGTTGCATAAAGGATGGCACATTACCTCATCTTTTTTCATCCTACATTATGAGAAAAAAAGTGAAAAAGGAACCCACCCCCAGTGTTACTGGGATGCTGCAAAGCTGTGGAGGAAAAACTTATTGGTTTCAAAGCAACCCTTGCCTTCCTCTGAGCACAGACCTGCACTTCTAATTAAATGCACAAATAATGCCAGAATATCAAAAAGTCAGAACAAATCTGTGCAGGCATCAACGGTGACAGTCACAACTGTACCCTTGCTGTGCCTGGCTGTACTCTTGGAAACTAGAGCAGATTATTCTTGGCTCTAACAGTGACCCGCAGTTTACATGGTCCAAGGAGTGTGGTATTCCCACAACAGCTCTGCTTTTGTAATCCTGGCACTAACAGTGTAAGAAGAGTCCATTCAAATACAGGCACGGAACAACTATATCACACAGGGTTAATTAGGTCAGCTGCAGCACTGCATAGTATGCTGGCTTTAGACTGAAACAGGTAATTTCATATAAACTGACTTAGATGCTCTGCAATGATAAGTCTCTAAATCATGCTCCACTTTGACCTTGGTCAGGAAAGCCTATTTTTTTTTGCTTTTGATGTCAGGCTTTCTTGAGGAGAACAATCCTATTCATCATCTCCATTGCTGTGCCCCAGGGACAGAGAATGACTTTGTTGTGCTTGAAGTTGTAAACAAATCTCAAATGGTACCCAAACTTTGTTCTGCTTCAATAAACATGCAATGGCTGAAGCAATGTTTTGAAATTTGATTTTCTAAGACTGAGTGAAGCTAGCAAGGATTGTTTAATGTTATTCTCCACGTGGGTTTACGTATTGTATTATGCTGCTGCTAATCTAAATAATCTCGCAAAAGCAATGCTGAAATATAACAGAAAATGGTATTCTAATTATATGCATATATTCCACTTATGAAGAAGATTTTACATAAGAACATTAGCTGGTATCAAACATAAACTCACAAGTTTTCAAGGTGAAAATAAACCAGAAATGTTAATCTTGACCGACCGCCTGCAGGGTGCAAGCGAAAGGCCCTTACATATATGCAACTTTTTGACTGAGCTAGAAGTTAAGAAAATATATTCAAATAAGATACCTAGTCCTGATGAAAAGATACACAAATAAAAACCTTCCAAATGCCATACTGGGTCATTCCAATGCTTAATTTTCCTGATGTAAAAATAATGACTTAAAATTATTAATTTCAGTAGAGTTATAACAAATAATGTCAGCAGGTTTTTTGGCTCTTGACTCAGGTTTACTTTGTATTTGATAGAACTAGGTCTTTTTTATTGGTATCATTTTCATCATTGCTATCATTACCAGGGCATGAATCCAGTGCAACAATTCTAGAGATGGGACCTCAAATATAGAAGACTACTTAGAAAAACAGATAATAAACATCTTTCATAAAACTTACACAAACCTGCAATAAAACAAACAGCAACAATGCTTATGAATATTTTTATTAGTTTTTGTTTTATTTTCTTCCAGGAATAATTTTAAATTTAAATAACAATAATTCATACCGTGGCTCAAAAAGGAACGATGTTGTGTTGACTGAGAACTGACTAAAGTATCACAAAGAGGAGGTAAGAATAAATAATCGTGCATTAAGATGAGATGTATTGAGCAGGAAAAAAGGGACTGGTGTTGGGCCTACTTTTACTTAACAGCATTATTAATTGTCTTGAAGAAGAAACAAACAAGACATTAACTAAAGTTTATGGATCCAACTGAATTGAGATGTTTTGCAAACACCATTGAGAAAGGGAAAATTATACAAAGGGAAAGAAAGGTTAGAAAAATGAGGAGGGATCAGCACAGGCTTCACCTTGACCAAATGCAGGTAATGAGATTAGGGAAGTTGTGAATGCCCCCTCCCTGGAAGTGGAGATTGGATGGGGCATGGAGCAACCTGGTCTAGTGGGAGGTGTCCCTGCTCATGAAAGGGGTTTGGAACTAGATGATCTCAAAGGTCTCCTCCAACCCAAATCCCTCTATAATTCTGTTATGAAGCAAACTTACACACACATATTCAGAGGATGGAAATTCCCAGAAAGAAAATATCAACATAGACATGATAGACTAAGTGAAATAGAAATAAAAATATATTGCGACAGGACGGTAAGAAAAAAGACAAGACAACAACCTGAAAAAGGATGTGGCAGTAAGGAAACACCCAACCTTAGCCATAGGTATCAGCAGAAGGGAAACTTCTGGCTTGTATCCACAGTAGTTTGGTTTGCAAGAACAAGGGCTTCACAGGACAGACCAAAGTAACACACCTGAGACTGACTCTAGAATAATACTACTTTCAGATGCTAGAGATACATTGAGTAAACAACTAGAAGGGTGTTTCCAGGAAAATACAAAATTAGTCCCTAGCTGTCATTTTTAAAAGAGGTTAAATCATAGAGCTGATTTTTAATCTAACATTAGAGAGATCTGCAACAGGATCAGCACATTCCGTTAGATAATGTATCATGATTGGCTTATCATTACAATTAATAATTCCTACTAGTATCTGATAGACATATAGCCTTTATGCCAATCAGAGAAACTAGACTAATTCCTCATCTCTTACTGCAAAGAGGAAATGGGAAGACTTAGAAATAGAAAAAATCCAAGATCTTGCAACAATTAAAAGGAGTTAAAGTACCAAAGATATTAGAGCCCCAAAGCAAGTAGGTAACTATTGTATCTTTGACTTTGCTAGTGAATCCCTCTGAGGATTTGATTAACCCTTACTGAGCAGCTCACTGAATCAGTTCAGAGATCTGGCTCAGAGCTATGGCCCCACGAGGTTAAGCATTAAATATCCAAGAATGGATGTTTGCACATGAGCAGCGGAAAATCTGTGGAACACTTAACACAATTTTAAACTAACTCCTTTAGATGATCTACCACTAAAACCAAACCCCTTTTCCATATTCACTACAGGCTCAACTTACTTCTTTCTCTAGGATAGATTGGTTGATGTAAATATTCTTAGGTCTGTTGCTAGTTCTTTAGGTTATACCATTTTACACCAAGTGAAAAAGACTGTGTAGACAGCGAGGCAAAGTGGGTCTATGGCACTTTCTACAATCTTCGTCATCTTGATCAGCCATGTGATTCGTACACACCAGCCACGCAACAGGGACACAAATCCTTGATCCTGCACTGGCAAAACAGCATGAATGAAACTTGGTAAAATGCAGATATGTTGCACACCTACAGCTGAATTAGTAGACCAGAATCTGCATTTTTGTGCACCTTCGGTAAGTCAGAATATATTTATGAGGTTCAAGAACACTTAATAGTTAGTTGCTTGGCACTAATGAAAGCCAGACTACATCCTAGTTAATAAAGTTGAAATGACAGTCACTGTGCTGTCTAGGCAATCCACATAAAAGTTAGGAATGGAATTAATGGAATTAGATGCAGAAAAGGAGCATTTAAGGTGAATAACAAGAAAAGTCATAGGTGTCAGATCCATTACACTGGAGAGCAGTCTCCATTCTGCAAGGAGTGGAAGGAACCTTCATTGCATAGGTCATTTAGAACTACTTTCAACAAAGTATAGGGAAGAAGTAATCGATATTTAGTTGGAGACATTATGGCAGTGCAACAAGTGATCTAACTGGTTTCTTCTTTCTATAGATTTTAGGATTGACTGATTTCTCTAGATGATGTTTCTGATCTTTAAAATCCTATCAGGTGGGTACATTTGTTAATCACCATACAACACAAAGTCGATACATACACAGGGCCAGAAAAACACAAGAATTAAGAGAATTGCTTAATGAGGTTTAAAGCACTGAATAAAACCTGAAGGATTTTATTTTCTACCATTACATGTGAACACCTTTACTTTCATAAATCACAATCAGCAATTAGTTTAACAGCAAAAAACCAATTGTGACTGACCATAAATGTGCTGGTAAGAGCAACATCTGAATATACAGAAAGTAAGTATGTATTTGATACCTCTGTTTAGCAGCTAGTAACTCCAAGTGACATCAAATCATTGTGGGAGATTGAATCACATTCTTCTATGCCCTTCTGATATAAATCTGGAATAATTTCATGGAATTCACTGCAAAACCTGTGCATTTAGTGTGTTATAAGTGTTGAATTTGTAAAACTCTGCTGTGAATGGCTGAAGTTTCCAGTTTCTCAACTGAGCACAGAAAAAATCCCTATTCATTTAAATGCAAGTCATGATAGATTTACAGCTGGAGGAAATGAAAATTAGCTTTGAGAGTGCAAAACAGAAAAAAATTCCAAAGGTAAATTTAAAACAAGAGTACAGCCTTGTTGTGCTTTATGCTCCTTGTCAGAAAACAATGACTTGCCTGAGATCTTGTGATTGGTAATGTTCTTGTGTTAGTTGGATGCTTCTGCACATTCTGAACATTCTTGGGGAACATGAGGATATTCTGAGAAATGTTTGCTGTGGTATTTTAAGTCTTTAAAGTTTTTGCTTTTACCAGTCACAGGTCGATCTTTTGTCAGAGCAAATATATCTCTTCGTATGTTCTCAGGTCCTATCAAAATGGTTTTACCCATAGACGAAAGCTGAATGATGGAAATCGCTGGCTTTTTTTCTCATGTTGTGGCATGTGGTAATTCTATTTAATGTCTAACAGAGCATTCCATATCGTTGCCCAGCAAAGCATTTAAGAATACACTAATTTAAGCCACAGGAACAGGATCTTCTATATTTTTATTCAGAACAATATGGATGTAAAGGAGACTACACACAGATTAAAATTTTGGACAAGAATGCTTGAGGAACAGCTTTTTATAGGGGAGTCAAACTACAGTTCTCAGGGAAAAAAAAAAAAAAGGACATAGAGGATGGCAGAGGCTCTCTTTCATACATAAAGACAATGGAAGTCTGTAAGCACTTGATCAACCCCCCCTTCTCCCAAGATATTAGAAAGCACCTTCATGATTTTTAACAGCTGCGGGATCAGATAGATTTGAGTAACACATTTGTTGATGACTTTTGCTCTGAATAATACCAGGTTAAAGGTCTCCCAGGAGCTCAGGTAGTCTGCTGACCTATTCTCGTAGAAGCAAGCCAATCTTTTTTGTGGATTGACCCTATGCAAGAGATCAGATCACCCCATTAGACTCAATATTAACCACTTGCCTGAGACAGGGGATTAGATTTTCAAATAAAACATTTCCAGCTCTCCATGTAAGTTCAACTATAAACTCAAATATCTCAGTTTGTAACAAGATACATTAATCACTGTTACCAACTTTTTGTTTGCCTGGGGCTTTAGAAGCAAAGAATAAATAGAATATTTTAAAGAGACCATAAAATGCACCAAGGTGTGTACTTGTTACAAGATAATTACATACTCTAGGTGTATAATGAGGGCCAACTAACTTGAAGATCTAAGAAATGTGGGTACTTCAGCTGAGTACATTCCCTGGGGTATATAATTCTGTGCTGAATATGGTATAATGGACTCTTAAGTGGACAAAACCAGAAAGGCTAAGTGGTTCTGAGCTAAGTATTGGCTCATAATCACAGAGTTTGGGTTCTTAATTAGTCAGTTACTTTCTCTTTCCTTTTCATTGTCTTCTGTTAGTTGTTGTTTCATTTGAAAGAACAATTTTCATTTTGCTAAGGTTGATCATAATCGCAAAAAACTACAGGAATTCACAGTAGCCTAATATAATCCCCTAATTACCTGAGTACATTAACAAAATGACTAAAATGTTACTTTTGTGATGTTTATGTGATGCATCAACCTCACTAAATTAATAAAAGCAACATCCCACTGAAAAAACAGAAAATGAGAAATTGAAGATGAAATAGACTATCAGTAACATCAGAGTCATGTATCCATGGTAATAAACCAAAAACATCTATGTTATCAAATATCAGATGCCACAATTACTCTCTCCAGGTAAGACATCCTGCTTAAAAGTTCTTTTAATTCTCTTCATGACTCTACAACACTCACATTTGGATCTCACACGTGTCAGTGCAATGCACAATATGGCACCAACAGTCTTACCCCAGCAGAAAGCAGAAGTAAAGCAGACTGTCCGTTGCTTCTCCTGCCACCAGCTGTCTCCTGTCATCCATTCCCTCATTGCCTAATGGCCTTTGAAAAAGGCTTCTTAGATCTTCATAGTAGTCTGGGAGCTAAGATATTAAATTTGCTTGGATGGTTTATTCATCCCTTCAAGCACTCCAGCTTCCAGGTTTTCAGTCTCAAATTGTTACTACAGTCTGATTCATTTTGACCAAGTATTTAAGAAAAAGCATCCTATTGATGGAGGTGTACGCTTTTTATTCCACATTTTGCTAACCCCTGAATACATGCACAAACAAAATTTGCCTTTGCTGCATCAGATTCCAAAGATGCACAGCAATGTATTATACAAACTTCATTTGTCAAATTAATTGTAAGTACTGTTACCAATGCTACTAATTTTTATGATGGTGTAAATGACATGTCCGGATCAAAAACCCAAACTTTGCAACATCAGATCTCACAGAAAAACAGATGCTTCCTGCTCCTGGAAGGTAAAATATATAAATTGGAGACATTCTTGGTGCCTTTGGTGGGACCTGTCTCATCTATTTTCATATTCCTCCTAGAGTTAAAACCATTTGGTGTGCACAGCCAATGTATTCAACACATCTAACACATCAGTTTGGGGAATATCATAGAACCACAGACTCACAGAATGGTTTGTCTTGGAAGCGACCTTAAAGATCACCTAGTTCCAACCCCCTTGCATGGGCAGGGACACCTTCTCCTAGACCAGGTTCTCAAAGCCCCATACAACCTGGCCTTGAACATTTTCAGGAATGGGGCATCTGCAGCCTCTCTGAGCAACCTGTTCTGTGTCTGGTTTGTGCCTCTCTATTGACCAACTGAAGAAGGATCCCAGACAACTAGCTCAAACTAAATGTCTGGCTGAAACATAACTAGAAGTTAGTGACTTATCTTGCTATCAAATCCATTTGTTATTATTTGACAAACACCATCAGTTCCTTGGGCCTTTCCAACCATTAAGTTTCAATGACAATGCTCAACTGTGCAACTGCTTCTATTATCACATACTTAGATATCAAACTGAGCTCCCAATTCCAGCGTACACTCCAAATTGAATGCACAGATAAAGAAATACTGACAAATTGTACTGAGTTGTAACTTTCTTTTTCTAATTAGACACAAATCAGTATATATTCTAACAGGACTCCTGGAAAAGTCTTCTAAGCTTAGCTATGTCAAAAACATGGCCTGAGATGGATAAAGTGCTTAAGTGTAATAATATGAAGAAACCCTTTTTCTTTGTTCAAAGATGTAAAAAGAAGATTTGTTTGGGGGGATTTTTTGTATCTAATTCTATGCTTATTTTCATATAATATTACACATAAGTTGCACTTCATCAGGAGGGAAAACAATACCCCTTGATATCTAGACATGATTTCCCATGAGTGTGGAGAAAAAGAGGATAATAGTTGATATGTTACATTGCCCAGGGGGAAAAAATATTAATTTGACTCATAAGGAAGTAATAATATGTGCTATAAATTTTTAATGCATAATTGGCACATTTGGACATATGAAATGGTGAAATAATAATTTCCTACTGGAATTATGTATCAAGGAGCACATCTGCACATGCAGACCCAAAGGGGTCTCCTTAGATCTTGAATTTAATTTTGTCTGTCTCTTTTCCAGGAATTCACTCCAGCCCACTAAGTCATCAATAAATATTCTTGAAGTATACAGATCTGAAGCATCCAGGGAACACTCAAAAGCTTGGCTTGGCTCTCTTTTAATCTCTACTGCTTCACAGGTAGTCCAAACTCTCTTTCTAAAAAGGGAGGATTTGTTCCATTCTTGACAGAATAAATTAATAAATAACAGTGGATTGCATTGTTTTATTAACTAGGTCTAAAAAAATCCCTCTGAACCATACAATTATTTTCCTTTTCTCAGAAGAAAACATCCATACAACTCTCATAACACAGGAACAGATGTTAAGGCATCTCCAATTAAGTGGCTGAGATACCTGCCAGGAAAGTGACCTCCAATTTCTGATTGATGCTAAGGAAAAAAAAAAAAAAAAAGCATTTCAGGAAAATAAAAACTATACAGTTCAATCCATTATGATTGAAAAATGGGATATTTCCTATCCAGTGGCTGAATAAACGTGACGTTTTAATACAGTAATAAATTTAATTGTGTTTCTCTCTTTCTTCCTGATGCAAGGAAGTAGAAATTGTAATATCTCATAATATGATTAATACTGTTCTTACTGTTCTAATCACAGAAGGCTCACCTACTACAATATTGCATTTGTGTCTACAGATAATTGCCTTCCTTCAGAAAGTGGTCTGAATAATAAGCTGGAGTAATTAAAATCAACTGGCATAATTTCAGAGTGCATTATACTGTACAAAAGTAACCAACAGGCACATTTTGGGGAAGCAAACTTCACTGTGACTTATTCACTCACAGGTGGCAAAGGCATTTTATGGTTTTGTAGTTTAATTCCTGGCAGTTGAGAATTCTGCAAAAAGTTGCCTGGATAAGTGGAGTTTGAAGAATGTTAATAAGGAATGCAAGTTGTTAAGTATATGGATACATGGATGCATACAGAAAGTTCCTCCCTCTCCAACACAGAAGCATCTGGACATTAACCTGTCAAAAAGCTGTGCAGCCATATCACAAGCATCTTTTATTTAGCTAACATGCCTAGGCTCTCAGCCAGGGTTACAACTGCATGGAGAACTAGGACAGATCCATGATTACTCAACCACTTTTGCCATAAAACCAGCATAAATGGTAGGCTTTAGGTTTATGCTTTCTCATACTCATGAGAAGAACTATAGGTGAAATTGTTTCTATGTCATTGTAGTCTTCTAAAATTAAACCATCTAGTCACCCAGGGTCTCTGTGACCCATTAAGCACGGAGTACATGGGGAGCATGATGTAAGCCTAACCTAAAATGTTGCATCAAATAGATGGATGAATCATTTTCAAAAGGTGCCAATATCTTCCCACTGTCTACGGGGAAGAACCTAGAGAAACAGCCTGATGCTGGACTTCACATTTTTACAGGCTTAATGTTTAAAGTTTAAAAAAGCAAGTTGCTGCATCCAGTCGCAATACCCACTACATTTTTCTTTACCCCTTCAAGTTAGCATCCTGTCTTTCCTTCCATTCATTCCCATTGATACTGGGCATCCTGTGTAAAAAGGCTGTACTCTGAACCAGATGCTAACTTGAGGTCCACAAAGCTCTTTCATTGTAAGATATTTTCTCTTTTTCTTTTTTCTCTATAAAATGTTCTTATTTCCGGCATCTACTCCAATTTTGTAACAAGCTACTGAAAATAAGACCCGAAGTAGTTTTAATTGGTCAGGTTTTTGTATAATACATAAACCTAAAAATCACCTCTTTATAGATACTGTTTCCCAGTTTATAAATCCAAAAATCATGCCATGCTTTTAGTTTTGGCTCAGCATCATGTCAGAAACAGGAGAGTTTCTTGCTTACAGATTTTTTTCCAGGTATCTTTCCACACACTCTATAGAATGGCTTCTAGTTATGGCAGCAAGGTGTGAAACTCTGAAATTGTGTTTATTAAAATATATTTTATCTACTCCATCGTTGCCATCACTTGTAATTCTACCACCCTTCATCTCAGGTCCCAGTTTTAGCAGCAGTAATATTACACAATTTACTGACAAAATTACTGAATAACATCAGCTGGCCTAGTGCTACTTCGGCAGTGAGACAATTCAATTAGCCAGCTCTTAATCAATTCAGCATGTGCCCTTTTAACATTATATAGTGCTAATTTTTTTTCCCAGGATATTTTCCAGTACTTAATCAAATGTCTCAGAAAAGTTTAAGAGTAGTTCATCTTTTCTATTACTCATCAAACACCTAAAATCACCAGAGAAAAGAAATTGTTTGAGAAGATTTATTTTCCATAAATAACTGTGTTATTGATTACATTCCTAGGTCTTAATTGTTTTTTAATTGAATAGTGTATCAGTTTTCCATTATTTTATATAGTATTGCTGGTAGACTAATGGTCCAAAGCTACTCACAGCAGCTACATTCTCTTCCAGGCTTTTGGCTTTTCTCCAGGGATCAAAGTTAATGGCTAGCCAAAGATTTTCTCAACAAAACCTCCTGGGTCTCTTGAGTGAATTCGTCTGAGCTTGCTCTTTTAAAACACATTTTCCATGTAGAGAAAGTTTGTTTTATTTTCAGGTTCTTAATTACTAGAGAACTGGGAGTTGTTTTATTATTTTCACCTGCTAAAAGTACATCCTCCTTTTTCCCACATACTGAACATAAATATTTATTGAACACTTTGCCTTTTAATGTATTGATAGTAACTATTTTATTAGCTGCAGGTGTAATAGCTGTACTCCAGGTTTAATATTTTTCCCCAATATGCTAAAAAAATCCTCTCTTTGTGGTATCTTTATTTTTCATTATTAATGCCTTTAATTGCTCTAGCCAGTTCAAGCAGATAATTTCTCTTCTTTATCCTCTCGGGGCCAAATTAAAGTGTTACATGGTTAGCCTAGACTCCTTTCAGAGGTTATCTGCCACTGAAACCTCTCTCATTGTTCATCTTTCTAATAACTGATTTGGGATATGAAGTTAACATGAAGTTAAGAGTATCCCCCAGAAAATCTTTCCATTTAAAATTTTTACAGTATTTACAGTAGTAAAACCAGACATGATCTTAACAGGCATCAGAGCCATGCGGACGCTGCTGGAGGCCTCAGCAGGGAGAACACCTCAGACCAGCTGGAACTGACATGGCTGGAAAACGAGCAAATCTCCCTCGGCTTTGCCAGCTCCTTACTAAAAAAAAATGCCTGATTTAACACAGGATGAAATCCTGAACACGCTAACTACATTCAGTGGATATTTTTAAATTAATAACAACTTTCCCTCTTAAATATGACATATCATGTCAAATTTCCACGTCATATTCCCTAGCATCTTGCTGTTTATATTTCCAAGCTGTAAACCCCACAGATGGTCTGTAATTTTTCAGGAGTTTCTTCTCAACCATTTTTTCTCATCTTCCTGTCTTCTCCACTTGTATGACATTGGGCAATACCTCTATCTTATAACTCCAAGAAAACTTAGTTGCCTGCAGAAGTCAAACTATTTGTTAGTTCAGTTGCTTTTGCCAGATAGTTTTTAACAGTTTCTGTGCATATGGGTTTGTTTCTCTCTGCCTGGAATGGATTTCTGCTACAAGAAGCTCCTTCAGCTGCTCATAGTTCACCTTCCATGTTCCAAATATTGCTTTAATCACTTTTTATTGGCTACATGTGTTCTTCACATTTGTTTTGAGATGCATCCAAAAAGCTTTCATATAATCTTTTAATTCCTTGTAGTAGTGGTCTCTAACCTGGCATTCAGTGATGACAAATTTTCAGTGAGGACTCATTCATAAAAATTGTGGAACCTACCATTGAAGCCAAAGACAAGAGCACGATCCAATACCATCATTCTGTGTTACTTGTTCAGAATTGTTGAAAGTTGGGATCACTGCTTATAGAAAGCTTCCAAATACCCATTTGTTTAGTGATGACCAATTCTATTTTCTGCCAGTTATGTAAGCTATATTATTAATCTCTTTGTAATTTTCTCTGGGAATTTTGTCTTCAGCCATAGCAGATAAGGAAGGTTTTGATTTTTGCATAGCTCACAAAGTATGCTGTTTTCATTGGTTTCTAAGTTAATGTATTCTGATCTATTTGCTCTCTGAAGCTGGACATCTGTAAAATGCTCATGATTATCCAAATTTGCTTGAATCCATATGCAGGCAAAAATGAAAACAAACCAAGGAGCAACAGTATATTGCGAGGTCAAATCAAGTCCTCTTGGTAAATTATGTTTAAGTTACAATATGCAGATACTCTCAAAGGAGCAAGACAAAACAAACCTTCTTTCTAACCTTTATGTTAGGTACAGATGAAATAAAATCTTTTGTAGGCTGTGCCTTCAGGTAGCGAACTTGAAAGGAAAAGAGACAGAAACATTAGGTGTTTCTAAAATAAATTGCATCTTTGGAAAATTTAAACTACTAAAATGCTCACTGTTATTGCAGATGATCTGACAAACAATTGACTCTGCCCACTAAAGCCAGTCTCAGTTTAAATCTGAGGGCAGTAGGAAACACATAATTATTTGATAAATATTAATAATCACTGCATTAGATTGCACTGAATTAGAAAGAAAGGGGAAGTTTGAGTCTTCATTTTGTTCCTCCAACTTTGCAGTCCAGTTGATGATATAAGCAATAGTGTAACACAGACTTAATCTCCATAAAGCAAGCCAAAAAGGAAAACAGTTTAGTTATTCTTATTATAATTATTATTTAACTTAGTTTTGAATAAACAAATTTGAAAATACTTATTCAGAAAACAAGCATATATGTAGTGTAAGATTTGCAGCTGCTCAGTGGAATTAATGCTCTTCTCAGGATCAGTCCAATGGTTTGCAGTTCTGGTTTGACCCAGGATTCCAGGGCTTCCTAAACATGCTTGATTGTAGAGGGGACCAAGTCAATTATAGTGTGCAGAGTCCATTTTCAGGAATGAAGGAAAGGAGGCCTCAAGGCAGGTACAATAATTCTGGCTTGTTCCTTCGTTATATTTTTTGAAACAGCTTTAAATACTGCTGAGTGATTGGGCAGGACTACAGCAGCACCTCTCCCTTTCAGTCTCACAAATCCATGCATCCTTGTGTTGTGAAGAGGTCTGTCACTGCAGTGAGTCTCTCAGGGACAGCAACAAAGCTGAAGTAATTCATGGGCTTTCCTCTGGAAGCCTGGTCTTCTGGCCCATGAAAGTATCAAAGAACTCCATATATCAGCCATTGCAAGCTCCACAGCTTTCACTGTGGCTCTTGAAAGCCACAAGTGTATTTTTCATTTTAGCTGTAACAAGGGTAGTATTCACATTCAGAGCATTATCCAGTACACCTGAGGGTCTCCCTTCTGGCCATCCTCTGCCTCCATAGCATATAAATACAAGCAAAGTTTAGTGATGAAGTGTCAAATGCTTTGTCCTTGTCAGATAAGTGCAGAACCAGGTGTCCTAAGAGCAGAGGTGTGAAGGTTAACATTATAGATGGTGGATGGATCCACTCTTAAAAGTAAGTCCACTTCAGGTCTACATATCATGAAAGACAGAGTCAGGAGTAGAGTCCCAGAGGGGGCCTGCACCTCAACACAGCCAGCTGCAGAGAACCCGATGTGATCTAAATGGGGTGGAGTGAGAGAATCCTGTCACGTTTCAGCACTGTGCCTCCAAGTTATGCTAAGAGGAGGATTGGAAATGGGAACTTTTTCTACATGATCTCTTGCTCAGGGCTGTGCCTGGGCTTGCAATCTGGCTCTTAGAACAGCAGCTAGAAAATGTAGTGATGACTCCTGCCAGGATAATTACATAGCTCCAGTGTCACAACTTTCAACAAGCAACATAATAGAGAGGAACTGGGAACCTTAATGTGCAATATCGTGTCATTCCCTCTTTAGGAAGATGGGGGGGTGGGTTTAAATGAGGGGGAGATTGTATTTCAGGCATATGGTATGTGCAGAAAGGCTAACAGGTCCTGCAGGGAATCCTAAAAATAATTCTCTTCTGTCTGAAAAGCTCAGGGGTCTGGTTAGACCTCAATGACATTTTCATTTTCCTGGTGGGAAAAAAAAATCTCCCCAGCAGTGTAAACTCACACTCTTAATAAGTAACAGGCTTTTTAAAGCACAATGTTATATGATGACATTTTATGCAGAGATCTAACTCATAAACTCAGAGAACAAAGAAGGATAAAGAAAATTACATCCTGGATATAGCACACATTAATATATGGTGGCAATAAAAATCATAGAGGATGGATTGCCCCCTTACACACAGGGGTAAACATGGAAGAACTGTTGTGACCAATAGGGTATGCCAGTATAGTGCTGGTGGGAAATGAGATCTGAATCAGCTCTCAATAGCTCAAAACTTACTTATCCATAAACACTAGCATGGAATAGAAAGGCAAAGAACTATCAATATCTGAACAGCTGTAAAAATATGTTATTCAGCTGATATGATCAATGTAGTCATTAGCAACTTAAGCAGTTCTTGCTCTAAGTGTAAAATAATTTCTCCTTGCTACGTATCTATTAACTGGAGATCTAAAAGAGAGCTGGGTGAAGGCAGGTAGCAAGCATTCATAAAAATATAAAGGAAAAGTCCCTGCAAATATTTTTAACAAGAAAGCACTAGACTGCAATCCTCAGGTTAGTTCTATTTCTCTTCAGGCTATTATAGCTATGAGTTAGAATGAGGATCAGTATGAGCGTGTGTAATGAAGACCTTATTTGTGGAGTAAATGGCACGTTTATGTATTATCCCCTTGTACTGCTTTGAATTGCAGGATTCTAGTTCAATTCAGGGACTGGGTGTTTTCACGTAGCTAAAAATCTAATACTTATATAGAGATGTGTGTGTTTATATGTATGATATGTATCACACACATGTATTTAAAGAAAATGTACAAAGTAAACCAATTTACCTTTAAATCTAACACTGGAAGTCATCTCAGCACCCCCCACCTTGCTTAAAGCTGGGCTGGCTTTGCAGCTTCCTCACTCATTTATTTAGTGGATTGATAAATATACAATTTCATATATCTATATATTTGTATGTATGTAATACAAATACAACGTACCGCCTTTAAAGGACAGCTCTGGCCTGGATCTTGGAAAGTCTTTGGAAAGACTGGAGGAAGAACCACATGTCAGCAGAGAAATGGTGGGACTCTGCTTCTATTCACGGGTGAGAAGTAGAAGGAAACTGTCCTATTGCAATGCCCCAAAATAGCTCTTTCTTGATTTTTTTCACAATTACAGCCCTTTGTCTTCCCTGTTTCTGAAGGTTGGTTCTGATCCAGAACTGAGTGATTAGGGGTAGACTTGTAACTGACTGAGATGAGAGAGGCTCAAGGTCAGGCCCAAATCTGACTTTCTAAGTTTACAACACATCAGGAACTGAGGATGTGAATCTGGTTGCAATGGAAGTAAATCAATTGACAGAGTGGTGGAGAGAACCCACTCATCAACCATGTAAGGCAGGTGATCCACAGAGCAGGCAAAGCAGGAAAGCTTACCCCGAAGGATTTATGGTGCCTGCCTGACTTTGGCCTGGAGAGGGTAGAACTAGCTAAGGCATCAGAGAAGAGGTTTTTTTTATACCATTATTTGTTCTTGTCATCCAAGGACATGAAGAGAAAGATTGACAGATAATCAGGAGAGATTTTTGACAGGCAAAAAGACAGATGATGGTTGGAAAAGCCTAATATGGATATTCTTCACAATAAACTTAAAATAAAACCCAAGAGAAGGATAGTCTAGATAAATTCAGATGTCCTGAAGAGGCCATATGTTCTCAGTGTATATACACATCAACTTTTGCTTTGCCTCACCTATCATTAACAAGCATTTTAAATACTGTGTAGATTTTTTAGAAAGGTAAAATGAAAGATGCTCCCCATTTCCTTATTAAGACATTGCAAATTCCTCTGCACTAAATGATAACACATGCAGTGTTTACAATACTAGAAGGCTCAAAGTGAATGCAAGGGAAGAGATGGGAAAATACACCCTGTTTTGCAAAATTACTCATAAATAAATAATTCTAATTGCATCATTGTTGACTTGAATGTTTAATCCTTCAATCTATTTTCATTTGGGAAAAGTTCTTGAGCAACCTGTGGGTGAGAATATCAAGTTTTGAGTCTAGGGATGCTAAGATTTTCTCACCTCCCTCAAATTGCTAGAAAGGTAACTATTTGTTGCAGGTTTGGCATATATCTGTTTAGAACTGTCCTTTTTACAACTACAGGAATCATCTATTCCTTATGGTAGTGTGACAGTGGTGCAAATGCAATGATTGTAGGGGAGTGATTTCTGGGCTTTGTCACTGTGAGACCTTCCTTCACCTCAGACCTTGCTCAAGAATTCTTCTTCAAGGTTTTCCAATTATTTTCTACCAAAAAAAAAAAAAAAGAAAAAAAGAAAAAAAAGAAAAGGAATATATTAGAAGCCTAGTGGCTTGTTTATACTGTTTTCATATCAACAAATGCATTCTCCTGTGTTGCCTAAAAAACTGCAACATAGCAATAAAACCTTTTTTATTTATATCAAGTGATCATAAGCATGCCTTCCATTCTTTTGCTGGTGCTGCTGGTGCCATTGTGTATACTGAACTTACTCTCCTTTGACTGTAAAAGCCTCTGAAGTGCTGCAAGTTATAGATGTATGGTATTGCAGCTATCTCATTCAGTGTCAATGTTGGATTAAGTTTTTAAACCAAAGCGCCAGGTTTACCGAGACTTTGTGTGTCCTGGCACGCAGAGATGTGGCTGATGTACCCAGAAGATAGAACACCAATGAGCTGTATGCACACGTGGGTGTTCATGCACATGTTATATTCAAAGAGAGGATAATAGGAATCTTTGTTTGCCACAAGCTACACAAATTCATTCAGCAGTGAATCCAAACTTTTAAAACTTACTCAATTTCTAAATTCCAGGCAAAATGTTCTACTTGGCCCTACAGTCCTTGCCCCATTAGACTTCAGTGAGCAGAACCATTACGATACTCAGCTGAAAAAGCTTCAGAATAAAGTCCTTATCAGGTAACACTTCTTCTATCAAGAACCTCCTTATTCATTAAACAGGTTATGGGAAAAATGACTTCTCAGTTCTACCAATTAGTGCTATCACATTTGTCTTCTACTCATTCTTTTTCCAAAATAGTGGTGATTTTAGCTGTCACCAGCATGCACTTCTTGGGAGAAATGCTTTCTCACCTGCAGAATGGCCCTCAGAGTCCTTAAATAACACAGAACAAATGGCAATCTCTGCTATAAACCACAGACAAGAGTTCTGGGAATACACCACAAAGTGGACATATTAAAGCATTTGTACAGTTTATAGAGCTGGTATTAGGTGGAAAGCGAAATTAAGAAATACAAGCTAATGAGAAAGGATGTTTTAAAAAATGGGATTTGAAAAATATTGAGATTAAATGGAACAGGGAGATGTTGTCTGAAGTACCATATTTTGTTTAACCTACTGAAAACATTCTCCTTCCAGAGCTGCTGTGACAATGTGTGCATGTGGATGCTCACACACACTGAAGAGTGTGTGCACAAATACACAGCAGTACATAGAAATACTTCACAAATATAAAAACACATGCACATGGAAAGAGAAAGCAAACTGAAACCCCATCACCAAGCCATAAAATGTCTCAGATATCACATAAAATTAATGGCCCATGTTCTGAAGCACTCACCCTGAAAAAGGAGTTTTAACTAAATAAGAATATCACGGTTTCATGGTAACTGCATAATACTGATACTAGCAAAGTAATTTGGAAATCTTGATAGAAGGGCTTAGAGAAGGTTAGAATGTCTTTTCAAAGCAGTTCTGTTACATTTATGGCTGGGAAAACTGAATGCCTCAATATATTCAGCATGTTCATTTTCTCAAGAGCTTCTGACAATAAGGGGTGCAGGTGCAGGTTCACCACATGAAAGAAGCAGCAGAGGCCACAGTCAGGTCTAAATTGATTGCCTGAGTTGAGTTTCAGGTCACCTACAAGTCACCAAACCATGTAAGCAGTATCTCCTAATCAAATCAATTCAGCTGAGCTTCCAGGGATGAAGTTTGCTTTCCTGCCACACTCCCTCATTTTTCAAACTTAATGTCACACTTCAAACTTTCAAGTGAAGGAATTCTGCCTGCAGCAATTTTGGGTGAACAATCCTGTAACACCTTTCTGACTCTCAGAGCGCAAGTCTTCTCCTCTAGTTCCCCCTAAGTACAGACAGCCCCAGAAGGACAAACAACACATCTGCCATTTTAAACATTCTAAAAGAGCCTGGATACATCCTAATGTGCTCAAGAAATGAGTAACTGAAGATGGGCAGCCTTGGCAGGGCTGATGGATAGGATGAAACAGTGCAAGTATAGCAGAAATAAGCACTACTACTTGATTAATTTTTTAGTGTGGCCCAGTTGGCTGCAAGCAGTGCACCACTTCTAGCTATTCCAGATCCTGGGGACAGTGAAGGAACATTCCACCCAGATCTATTTTGGCCTGCATATCCTAGAGCCAGATTACCCTTCCATGCTTACTATTTACATTTCATATTGATCAGATAGCCTTTCTTCTCCCCCCTTCCCCCATGACTCCACCTTCTCACTGCTAGCACAGACAGAACAAGCAAGAAAAGAAAGGTTTCATTATGCTTCTTTCTAAGTCACAACTGGATGTACTGATTCCTGGGACTCCAGGGACCATTGGTGCTGCCTCTTCATTAGAGCATCTCATGGTGTTACTGTCTTGCTCAATAAGAGGTTCATATTAAAAACCTTCATTGGTTTAGTGAGCTAGATAAAATGTAAGAATCATTTTTACTGTATAGCTGTTTGGTGCTCCACAAAAGCTGGCTGTAAAAACCTACGCTGCTTAGATAACTGGCTATCAGTTTTGACCTTCAGAGGTGAGGTTATAGAAAACTGTATAAATATTAAAATTGGAGGCAAGGCTGAACTGCAAGGTTCATTCTTAGATCTCATATCAGACTCACCTAACACTTCAGTGCATTGGGAATGAGTGATTTGGTTTGGGACCATCTCTAATTAAAAAAATATATGTATCTAATAATCTCACATCATTCCCACTGCAATTTTTGCTATGTACCTTGCCCTAGGTCTCTCTCACTTATTTCAGAAGACTGAGTCATACAGTTGGGCTTTGGAGAATTGAGAGTTACAGTACGGGTAACTCTAGCTCATAATGAATATATAGTATCCTTAGGAGAGTCCATGCACTAGCAAAGAACAAGAGAGAAGAAAAATACAGCTGCAGTGAGAATCTACACAAAAGCTAGCATACAAAAATACAACTAATGTGAGCAACTCCTTCTGTAGCTAGGAGGCAGAGAAAATACAGCCAAGATGTTCTCATGGATCAGCAGTGTAGAGGAAGAACAATAAGCTGGAAAGGGGTGTCAGAAAGGCAAATGAGAGATTGTTGCCTATTTCTACTCATGTCAAGTGGCTCCAGGCTCATCACTTATGATCTGTGTTTTTCTCCCCACCCTTTGAATCAAGAATTGCCTCATTCACCATGGGTCCACAGCAGGGCTCTAACAACAAAAAAATATATTTCTGGTATATATAATGCAAGTCCAGAGTTATGATCCAAAGCAAGAGAACAGAGCACCACCATTTTAGTCAGTGGAAGGACAGATAAGGAGCTAAAGCACCATGCAATGTAAAACCCCATGAGCATGAAATCAATTGAGTTCATTAGAAACAACGTGTCTCACCAGTCTTTGCTGATGATAAATTATCTGCTGTCTGTCAATAGCCAGAGACCAAGCTGGGTAACAGAATCCACAACACAGTAATTTTTCTTATCACCTGACAGTTCATCTAGACTTGAGGAAACAATTCCAGTAATAGTGGAACTTCACAAACATACTGAAAGCTTCAGTTAAGAGTTTCATCTTTAGCCATCGCTGCTAATTCTTTTTCTTTTACCTTACAGCCAACAGTTACATTTATATCACATGCAACAGAATATCAAAATCAATCTAGTCTAAAATGATAAGAATCACAGGTAGGATTACCAAATGGCAGACTTTCCCTGATCAAAAAACTCCATTTATTTAATGTAATAGATTCACACAAGGTCAGGATCTTCCTTGGTAATTATATTATGTTACCTGGAAAGCTGAAAATATCACTAAAAATATTCTCAATAAGGAAGTTCTGGTGCCTTCAGAAAAAGGCAATTTATGTTTGAGGAGAATGAATTGGTCAGAAAGTTTATTTTCCTACAATGTTGAGATTATTTTTTTACATTTCCCATTACATAGTCATTTTTTGAGCAAACTATCCCCAAAGGACTTCAGTTTCCTAAGAGAAAGTAGAAACTTCCTAGATTAAGTATGTGCGTTCTGAAAACATATTGTAATTTAAAAAAAAATTACTTCCTTTAAAAAAATTGATAAGATTTTTTCAAATCAATCCTCTATCAGGTAGAGAGCCAGTAGTTGGTAAGCAGCTCCTTGGGTTGTTTTTTTTCTATACGCAGTGCAGCTTGTAAATGATCAAAAAGAATTGTAAGAGGGAGACAATTCATGATTAGCTTAATGTAACACAAATTGATGATAGATGAACAAGGAGTATAAGTAATAGGGCCATAAAAAGAGCAAATAATAATAATAAATAAAGACACTGAATTTCAGCAGAGATTATTTGTGTAGACATGCAAGAAGTGTTCACTGAAATCAATGGAACAAGGCAACAGAGGTAAAGGACACAGCGGAGAAATGGAAAGTGTTCTAGGTAAATTAATGTATACCCAAAGGGCTGGGAGCTACAGTGCAATAAATATATTTAGAAGGGGGGGGAAAGACACAAATGGATGACCTATGTAGTGAAAAGAGTAATCAGATGTAAAGAAGAGGCACATGCAAGGAGTAAAATAACAGATCCAGAGGAAGGAGAAGATGATTATAAATGTTCAGGACTTTTGCTCACTAAGTTTATTAAAAGATGGTGGAAACATGTTGTTACATATGCAAAGTGAGATAGAAGAGGCGAAATAGGGAGGAAGAAGAGGAGAAAAGCACTGATCCAAGTGAGAAGAATGGTGTTAAGTGACTGAGGCGTGCCCAGAGTTTGCTGCCAGCTTATTATTGCTGCAGTATTTTGCTTTTTAGTACTGCTGATGGTGTAAAAGCCAGAACTCAATCGTTACTGAAACTGATCTTGCTTAGAACAGGTTTGAAAAGTGGTAAACTGTTGTTTTGTCCTGTAAAATAGTAAAGTCCCTTGAGAACATACCACAGACACAGTTGTGCTGTTAGCAAGAATTAAAACAGGAAGACACTGTGGTGCATCCCCTTTCTGCTCTCCTATTCCTGCACAGTTCCAGCAATGGTTGTGAGGCAAGGGTGCAAGGGAAGTCAATGGGAAAAGTAATTTTACGTGAAGTCACGGGTTGCAAACATCAATAGCTAATATTTTCCCAATCATACCAGATTATGCTAAGATTTTTTACACTAAAATTGTAATGATGTTTCCACATAGAAAACCATACCGAATGTATGGCCAGTGGGAGCCTTGTAGCTCTCATGCCAGGACTGGCATCTTAGCTTAGTTGGTTGGTACCTTAGAGGGATATATTCACGACCTCTGTCGGCAAGATACTGGAGCTTGCATCCCAGAAGCTGAGCAGAAACTGATCTGAAGGGCATTTCTGTAATTTTGTTTGATGTCAATGTTTATGAAATGTGTTATTTTATTTTATTTTTTTTCACCTTAGGGATCTAAGCCTTTTAGGAGAAATTAAAACACTGGAAATAAGAAATGAAAATAATTTCTGGATGTTAAGTGATACAAAATAATTTAGGACCTAAAAGAATCAACAAATATTATTGATATTATTCTGCTTCTGTGTTGGAAACTAATACCACATCAGAGCCATATTATGAAGATCCAGCTAGATTATTACAAAAAAGAATGTTGGTAGACAAAGAAAAGGTAACATTGATAGGAAACGAAATGAAAAGGGATCACACCTTCTAGTTATTGAACAGAAAGTTACACAAACGGTATCTGAAATCTGTCAAATCATAAGTGTTCTTTAGCTTTTATATAGAAAAAAAATGCAGCAGAGATTGTAACTTAGATAAATTGTAGAAGTTTCCTGAGCTGAACACCATCAGAATTAGAGAGGTCACTGCTGAGCTAAACAAGCAAGTGTGTGATTGAACACCATGCACGTTCATAACAAATGATAAATTAAACTAAATATTGTCTCTAAGAGCTGGCTATACAGTGCAGATTTCACAGTATGTCTGACAAGGTCACATGACATGTCTGTGGTAGAACAGCAGACATTCTGCTTCCACAAGTCCAATGAGCAACTCACACAGATTTTGGGTAAACCTCTCCCTACTATCACACACATATCCCAGAGTATTTCAAGGCACAAAATGTGAACTGCTCTCCTATGCACAACTCTCCTGTCCTGACTTTTCCTTTTCTGTCCTCTGCTCATTCTCATTGGTCCTGGTCACTAAGTGCTATGGAGGAGATAGTAATCTACTCCACAGCACCTGCCCTCAAAACCAGCTTTTTAATCTCACTTTCACATCTCCCACCTCATCTTTTCCCCAATGGCATCTGGAACCATTTATCCCTCTGACTGGATCCCAAGCTGTTAATTCATCTGTGTTTATTTCATTATTTTAAAAGTTGCAGGCTCTGTAGTGACGATACTTAGAAGTCATTTGCAGGTTCACAGACTTTCCCTCTTTCCTTGTTATTAAATCAATGTTTTGGATTCCTTCCGAAGAGAATGTGACTGCGTTGTTTATTTATTTATTTATTTATTTCCTCATTTATCTTTTAGCTTTGGCTGTTAGCAGTAGAATAATCCCTTGATTTATGACCTGGATTAAAGGATTTATTGTAAGCAACATGTATTGTATAAAGTCAGAAGGAAGAAAAAAAAGTGTGAATACTTGCAAATATATATTAACAATGCTTTTCAAAGCCAGTTCTGAATATTTTGATTTTTGCAGGCTCCTTGCAACGCCTTGAAGAAAGGGTTGAAGAGGGCAATCAGACGAGGGGAAGGAAACAGATCCAACTGTCATTTTGGTAATTATTTTCAAACTTCATTAGAAAAAAAGAAACTAAACAAAAAAAGTGCACAATAATTCCAAGGTAAAAAATCTGCAAATTGTCTAGTAAGGATAACCACAATCCAGGTTAGTTTGCAGAAAGACTGATACCATGCCTTGAAGAGAAAAAAAATCCCATTCAGTTGAATGGAGGATTCCAGAAATCAGTGATAATATCTAATAATCCTTCCTTCATCAAAGCAGGGATGGAAGGAGAGATTGCAGCATATAATTTAAATTAATGTTTAGTTAAAAGTTTAGAGTAAGAAGATGCAAAATATGATATGTTAGAGTGACCTGTAAAGCAGGATGTGAAAGCTCATGAAACTACAACATGACTAAAGGAAAAGCAACTTAGGTTTCACACTCCAAAGGAGGATATTTAATTTCTACAAATTGTTCATCCAGCTTTCACACAGAAGACCATCTATTCATATTTTATTGCCCTAGTGCAGAAGGACTTGCTATGTAGCTGTCATCATGCCATAAGCTTTGTCTCTTACACAGAAAATTAGTTTTGCCCACTCTGTTGATACTAAGGAGTATAATGCTTACATTATTTAATTCGTGGTTTGGGGGAAATTTAATGTTTTGATGAAGAGTTCCCTAGAACTTTGAAATTGTAGGAAGAGATCAATCACTCATTCTTTGCAAGCTCTATGTAGGCTTCCGGGGAAAAAGAAAGAAAATAAAAGACAAAATCAGCATCCATTGATTCAATGGCTGGAAAAATTATTGATCAGTTGGGTCATTCTCTAAGCTCATTTCATTCTCTGTGTGAAAGAAAACAGCAGTCATCTAGGAATAAAAGATACTCTAAAGGCAGCATCTTAACACATTTCCACAAAGGGGCATGGCTTAAATCCTTAAGGAGCACTTTAAGTCCACATTTTTTAAGCCATCATTTTAATACAGCTTTTGAATAGGAACATAATTATTGCTTTGTACTGCAGTACCAGCAAGAAACAAGAAATAAAGTTCAGCTGGGCTACATGCTGTGCTAACATTAAGCCATAGCCTGGCTTCCCACTGAGGGGCTGTCAGTCTAAATAGCCAAAACAGGATAAAAAGAGCGGATGTATTTGGGAAGCCACTTCACAGACATGGAGCATACACCCTGAGAGGCTGAACGACCTGCTCAGGGTAACACCGGGGACTTCACTGCAGGTCAGAATACAATGCAGATTTCCCAAGCCAATAACTAACATAGAAATCCTCCTTCCTTTCCATTGCAGCTATGCCCACATTTTCAGTAACCCTTCAGTAACCCTTCTTAGAGGCAGGCACTTCCATTTCTTAGGAGTCAATGGCAAGTTAGAATTATAAATACTAGACTGGAAGTCCTGTCTTTCTTTTGTTTCTCAGAAAAAACAGAGACACCTTCAGGCCAACTCTGTTGTGTCAGTTTCTCAGACAGCATCATTGGCAGGCTGGAGCAGGCAGAGCCGGTGTGAGTCAGCATTGAAGCACAGAAGAGCACCCGGCAGTGCATGAAAAGAGGGAGGAATCTGGAGGGAGGGAGACACTTGATTTTAAAAGGATCTTAATACAAGCTTTTGACTCTGGAAGAACACATCACATCTCCTTCTACAGGAGTCATCATACTGCCTCCATCCCCACAAAAGGACTCTTCTGTACAGCTGGAGTGCTAATTAGAATAGTGCTTCCAGGTCCTGACTAACCGCACTGTGTTGAGGCACTTCCCCAGGAATGAGACACAATCAAGAACTAACTGATGCTTTTGAAATGTTGCAACCTAAATTAACAAGACTGAGCCATGAAGTATACACAAGAAGAGTCAGGAATTAGCTTTGGGTCATGCAGTTGCTTTCAGAGGAAAAGCCTCCTGGCTTTCAGGAAAATCCTGACCTGCTTGATCATTTTGTGCTGGGAAGGTGAAGGGAGAAATGTGACAGAGAGATCTCCCAGTTTGCAGTGATGCCTCACAGAGTTTTTAGCAGCACCATGGTACAAGTGCTGAACTGGAACATGAACTCCATGGTCACAGTGTTCACCCTTTTAAAGTGGAAAGACAGGAAGCAACATTTATTAATCGTGTGTGGGAAGAAACCCTTCCTGACAGAAATGGGCTCTCAGCTCATCCTATTAAAAGCAGAGCAGTGTCTGAAATAAGCTTCAAAGTACCACGTTCAGGGAAGGATATCCACTTCACAGAAGAAGAGAGGAAACAGGAAGAAGCAGAACAAATGCAAAATTTCCCTTCCCTCTCAAGATGGAGACGTGAAGGAACACCATCCCTCATAGGCAGGAAGAGAGAAAAGTTAAGTGTCTACCTACGCTGCAGTTCAATATTGCAATTACAGGAGATACAAGTTTCTATCATTTAGTTTGTCGCAGTAGCTATGACAATATAGCAGCGCAGGCTGTGGTGTGGTAGCAAGCCAAGAAAGTACCCAGAATCCCAGGGCTGACTTTCAGACTCTGTGCACTTCTTTCCTTTTTGTTGCTACCTGCACTTGCTAAATTAGATCTAAAGCAAATATAACTACATGAGCTGCAAACATACCTTGGGAACGTGGAACAAGTATACCCTCAGGCAAGGGAATGTTGGGGATGAGAACAACCTTTGTTAACAATGTTCGTTTCTAAAAATAACTGCATCACAGCTAACAGTAAGCATTTTTGCAAAGTATTGCTTTCAGAAGCTAGATGGGAACAGCTGGATGCTTGCTCTTTTCACTGGTAGAGTCAGTCTTTGGATTTCCAGAAACACCTAACCCAAAACTCATCAACTACCAGAAAGCCAACTGTTAAAGTTTTTAATGTTTGGAAGAAATAGTTTTAAATCCATGCATTTCAAAAGAGTTTTATCCCTCCAAACAGAGATAAGTGAACTTTATTCTGAATGCTTTTATGAACATCCATTCAGATTAGACCTGTGAAATCTTGCAAATTTGGTGCACTTTTTGCCTGCTTGTTCCCTGCTGAGGTTTTCAGTGTTGTTGCTTTTTCTTTCCTTTCTTTCTTTTTTTTTTTTTTTTTTTTTTCCTGAACCACTTGGAAATATTAAAAAAGAGAGAAAATATCACCAGTTTTTCAGCCATGTCTAATAATGCATTTCAGGCCTAGGGTGAAAATTTAGGTCAGTTCTAATTTCATCTGAACCTGTTCATTCACCTCTATCAGCAACCCAGGCAACAGTCTGTAAACATAGGAAAGGGAAACGAATATTGTTACAGATAAGGATTGTATCACAGAAACCCTGGATTTATAGCTAAGAGAGTGGCAGTGTTTCTCTGCGTATGTACTTGCACAGTTGCACTTTTGATTGGTAAGAGAATTACATATATATACCTTGTTTGCTTGGTGCTGGATTCTGTGTTTCTTATTATTTCTCCAGCTTTGCTTGCTCTCACAAACCACAATTCAGATTGCAGTGATGATCCATTTACATGAGAGCTAAAGTGCTACAGACAAACCCCAAATCCGAGTGACAAAGAGTTAAGAAAAATACTGTTCTTGTTAGTATCGTGTGATGATTTATCTCCTTCAGCTTCTTAATCTTTTTTTTTTTTTTTTTTTGGTGGGAAAAAGAATGTTTATATATAAAGTTAAAAACAAACAAAAAAAAAGTAAAAAATGTAAAATCAACACTGATATTCTGTGCTTGTCTGTAAACATAACCAAAGGCATATCTATATTTCTTAAATATGCAAATATCCCTGGCATGCCTACATAGGGTATTTTGGAGATACTATTTTTGTATATTCAGAAGTAAAAGAAAAAAAAATAGTGACTAGTCTGTGGTGTTAACTAAGATACCTTACTTGCATTTTTCTACAATCTTTTGTTTCTTTGTTCTCACACCAAATCTACATGTAGCAATACTAAGCAGAGATTTTCAACTCTGATCTTGGAGTGAAGCCCCAGCACAGCTGATGAGCTCAGCCCGGGTAGAGGTTGACACTGGGGCAGGCCATGCAGGCTGAACAACCACTTCCATAGGCAAAGAAGTTCTTACATTCCTAAGACAGTTGTCCTAGTAGGATAGGAAGGATTTCAACAACACAGTCTGAGGGTAGCATACCCTCTGTTGTGGAACAGGCTTTGATCTGCAAGGTTGACAGCAAAGATAGTTTGTGTAAGCAACATTCTATAATTTAAAATCCTCATTTTTGTGCAGTGCTGAAAGTGGGATAACCTGTGATAGCCATCCATGCCAGCCCTTTGCCAGGCATCTGACACATGTTCTGGTACATGTGTCATATCTACAGCACAAAGAGGTCTCAAACTGGAGTTCTACAGTTTGATTTCAAGGAGTGTGCATACATACACACCTATAGTTAGTTATTATGGGGTCATTTTTCTTTGAGAAAAAAAACTGAGACTCAACATCTTTGCACCAAATTGACTATTGATCTCTGATCCAAGAGGTTTTCCTTGGTATATCGTGTATCCATCTCAGAAACAAAATTTTCTTTGATTTCAAGAAAGCAGAGATTTTGCCACAGATTAGCTCACTGTAGTTGGATGAGAAGAAACTGGTCCTTGATTTGTTCAAGCTTGGCTGCAGGTAGAATGCTACACTACTTTGTAGTTTTGTAGAGAGAAGAAAAACAGTTACCACATTGTTTATGATCCATGTGAGTGCTGGAAGAGCTGTGCCTGCATCTGTGATTCCAGGGCTTACTGTGGCTACCAGCTCTACTGCATGGTCATATCAGAAGGATTTTCACAGCCCCTTAAAAACATGTACAAGCCTCTCTTGTCTCCTAAGCTCCCAGCAGTTCTCGAAGGAATTTTGCTCAGCTTATCCGTGTTCTTCATAAGAAAACAATTTTTGCAATAAAATTGCTGTTCTTAGAGGTCTAGTTTGCCCTTATTCAGCTCTGAGCAAATCAATATCTGAAAAAGCATATATGGTGTTACTTCATGGTCCTTTCTTTACTTCCCACAAGGCAGATTCACACTTTGCTTCAAGGAGAGAAAATTGCAATAACCATGTGACATCACATGCTTTTTGCATCAAATAAATTGGCATCCCATTCTATTAATTTAAAACATGCATAGATCACTGCGTAGGATTCACTTATGATACTAAACGTTTTTGTCCATTTGTTTCAAATTACCATTTTTGACACACAGTATTTTTCTGTTGCAACTTAAGGAAAAGAAATCCCAGGCTAATGTTGTTGTGAAGGCTGAGGCATATAGGTGTGGATAGAAATCCCAATAAAAATAGTAAAAAAATAAAATAAAATACTGACATTTGTAGGCTCTGGATCAGTTACAACTTGGATTTCATGGGATGTTCTTTTGTTCAGAAACATTCTAGTGTAATCCACAGCTAGAGGCAAAAATGTCCATTAGGAACCGAGGTAAAGTCACCAAATTGATTTCCTGCTGTATTTTTAATGACATCTTTTGCAATTGCAGCCAGTAATCTGAGCCATAGGGACCTTTGCTGCCCTAGGTATTAAGCAAAGCCACAGAAACAGCGTATGTTAAAATACTCAGGCTCCAAAAAACCAAGGCAGACATAAAGCAAGGAAGTTTAAAAAGTATCTGCTGTGTTCTTTAACATCAAGCAATTACTATGTAATAGTGACTCAATTATTTCAGACCCTGGAAATACTATGAAAGTGGATCCTTGACTTCTGTTAGTGTCTTAAATGCTTTTTCAAAGTTTTTCTTTACCAGGTTTACATAAATTCACATTAGAATTTAGCTCCAGATGAGAGCTGCAAGCAGAGACCTGCAGACAACATCCTTGACAGTTTAAAAAAGCTACTGGGCCAGCAGTAAAACAAAATATGGTTCTTGTGTTGCAGAGCACAGCCAGTAAGTTAATTCAGGGAAGGTGCCACTATTTTATAAACTGCGTATGTGTGTATTTGAGGTCTTTTGGCTGTAACTTCTACGTAACCTTAGCAGAGAGACCTGTAAAACTTCCTCCTCTCACAAGTAACACTTGAAAGACTTGTTTCAAACAAATTTTTAAAGATTATTATAATCCTGTCTATTTATTTACAGCAGGCTTTTTAAACATTGGATCATCTTTAAGATTTAAAAACATTTTTAGAGTGCACCACACAGATAAATATGCATATATCTTTGCCTCTACCTTGAAATAGCAGGTCACTTTATTTTAGTATAAAGCACCCTGAAAATGCTAGGAGAATACAGTATAAATACAGTTGCTATAGGCATTTCTTTGGCTAGCATATGATTACTTTTAGCAAGCTTTCATGTGAGGTATTGATCAGATTATTCCCTGTTCCTGGCTAGGTCAGTAAAATGAAAGATGGTGATACGTGGTCACTGCGAAGAAGGATTTCACAACCAAACTGTGAATTGTTTCCTGGTAATATTCTGTCTTGGGCAGCTCTCTTGCTATCATGATGACTGACTCAACAGGAATGGGGCTGGTGTACCATTACTGTGACTGATCAAATGTAACGACCAAATAAGTTTCCTCAAAAAATGCAGGAGTTTTTGAAATTACTATTTTCTTTTCAAAAGGAAAAAAATCGATATCATATATAAATACACACAGAGATATATATACACACACACAGATATATACACACACACAGAAATATATGTTAAATATGAAAACCTGAGACCAAACTGAAACTTTTAAATTATATTTTGAAATGTTCAAAGTATAGCTATTTCTAAACAAAGTATTCGTTCTTCATTTTAGCATTTGTGAAGAAATATTACCATGACAACTGCTGATATTTAAACCTTTCTCATCCCATTTTGAGAAGAAAACATATGTCAAAATATCAACATTTCCCATGGGACAGGGATTTTGAACAGCTCTAATCATTGTCATTTTCGATAGCTTTTGCTTTGATGTTTCTATCTGTCTGCAAAACAACTGCTGTTGTTTTTCTGCCATTCAGAAATAAAAGCATGGAATCAGGAGATAAGGAAGGGACCCCATGAGTTAATCTAATCTGTCCTCTCAGTGTCATGTAAAACTGATATATGTGTTGTTTTGTTACCAAAAATTAGTCTTTGCAGCAATCTGCTTTTTCCCAGACTGGGAAGAGTCATAATGTATCATCCCAAATTTATACTTGCTGTTTCATCACCAAGGAAGGATTCACCTCACCTAATCTGTTGTTATCTGAAAATTAGGCACCTAGTTGAAAGTGATCAGCCACTCTCTCTCAATCATCACAGCAGAAAAGGAGTTGTCTATCTTCCTTCAGCATCAACAGGCACTGACAGAGAAGGATTTAACCATCGCAGAAGAAACATAAGGGCTTAGCTTCCCAATGCTAGTTCTCTCCTCTGATTATCATGGGAAAAGTAGATGAGATTAGATGCTTACCTTGAGATTAATTCTCACTTAGGTCTTCACTTAGGCATGCTCATTTTATGTAGAAAGAATGATGTGACTTTTATTGTGGGGTTCAGTGTTTTCATCTTTTACCTCTTGCACCCCCTTTCTTTCACTTGAGAATTTCTTAGTACTTCATAACTCCTGACTGGGATTAAGATATGACTTTCTTTATATCTAGTCAACAAAATATTAAATGGAAATGGCACCACAAAATTTAACATTCAGCCTTCTGCAACTGATGCTATCAGAGTAAGGGGCAATTATGGGAGAAGGGGACAATGCAATTAAAATATCTTGCATCACCTTTTGCATAAGAAGGTAGTAGCGAGATGTCCATCCACAAGCAAATCTCCTCAATAATAGAATTAATGCTTTAAAAGAGAATGTTCATGAAAGGATCAGTCAATATTAAGTGGTGAAACAATAACTAAAGAATGGCAAGGGATGTGAAAGGGCGAAGAAGCCTGAATTCACAAGAGAAAGTTAGATCCCTACAGCCTTCTTGATTATTTGTGAACATGAACATGAAGTAAGTGACCTGAAAGCTCATCCTGCTTTTGAACATCCTTTTCTCTACCACCATAGACAAAAAGATTTCATAGAATCATAGAATCATAGAATCCTAGGGGTTGGAAGGGACCTCGAAAGATCATCTAGTCCAACCCCCCCTGCCAGAGCAGGGTCACCTAGAGCACATCACATAGGAACGCATCCAGGTGGGTTTTGAATGTCTCCAGTGAAGGAGACTCCACAACAAAGATTTATAGCAATGTTGCAAACTACAGCAGCTTTGTGCCTTTTGGCTCTGTTCAATGTTAAACATCTAAGTAGCTCCAGTGAGCTCAAACAACCTTTAACAAATCAGGATGTTAGAACATGTGTTGTTTAGTATAATACAGAAGAGCCTAGACTGTAGGAAAACCATTAATTAATCAACCTTTTTTTCAGAGAAGGCAGAAGAAAGGAGAAAAAAGTGAAGACATTTCAGAGCACTGAACTGTTTGTGTGGATAGCTTTGTGAAATGCAGTGTTGATGGAACTGCATAAGAAGAAGTAATCCTTGTCTATCACGTGGACTCTCAACTCAAACTACACCAGCCATAATGCGTGTGAATATACAAAGAATAGTGTCATTTGATAAAGAAGTGGTGCAGATTGAGCTTCAAATCTGGGAATCACCTTGGTGGCTGTGCCTCATGAGCAAAACACCTATGTCTAAATACTGGCAGAGAAGATTCCTAGATGTCTGATGTTTATCAGAGGAAAGGTGGACAAAATGAGTACTGGAAAGCTAAATATAAGAGGAAAATACAGAACAGACGTACTAATAGGTGGTATGCCCAGATTTCACTGAGCTTGCTTTTTTCTTTCTTTTTTTTTAGTAATATAAGCATGAGTGGAACTAGTAAATAAGAGAAATTGCATATTTTAAAACTGTTAAAATTGGATTAATCTTTCATGTTAAAATTAATCTTTATGCATTTCCACAATATTAAAATTTCTGTATACATGAGTTTTTTTTAACATTAAGGCAACATTGGGTCATCTATTTGGTCAATGAAACAGCAACAGTTAGAGATGCTGAGACAGAAGCAAAGGTCCATGCTTCATGGCTTAAGTCAAACACTAAAGAAGTCTGAAAGGAAAAAATAAAATAATTATATTTTGAAATAGTTTGGAGATACTTAGATTCCCATCTACGTTACACATGTTCCACCATATATTAATATAAGTATCTTGATGGTGATGGATGTATAAGCTTATTCTCTATAATTATCTCAGCCTGGAAGTTAAGAGAAAACATTTAAGAGAAACTCTATCTAAGAGCACACCCTGTTGATGAATTTCACTCACTTGCATTTTGTTCTTTCTGGGAAGTCAAGATTCTTTTTATTTGTTTGTATCTTTTTTTAAACCACCAATTTTAATTGTTTGCTTCCTTGGCTGAAATGAAATAAGAATATAATGAGTTTTTCATTGTTCACTAATTGTATACTAAAGATGAGACACAGTCAGCCAACTGTAAATTGCTGCTTTACTGTAATGTTTGGATATTTCAGTGCAAATAGTCACAAATACATCTGTTCCTGCATAAAGTAAAATGTCTGTGTTATGAAAACAAGCTGATGTAGAGAGTAATAAAAAAATAAGTACGATGACTTCTGTTGATCAGGATTTGGTGTATTGTTTGAGTTGCTTTTGACATCTCACTTTCATGTTTCAGCACCATAAAGACAGGCAATATTTCAGCAGCTTTTCTTGGTCTATGGTATTTAGAATTGCAAACTTGAAACTGATATTCACAGATAATGTAAAGCCTAAGATCTAAGTAACTTCATAATGCAAAATGACAAAACTTGCTAAGGCTCCACAGGCACCATATTTTCCTTATCTTCATTGTTTCTAAAAACAAAGATTCCCAAGGTGAGTTAAGCATCAAAGTAATGTTAACTTCGAATTTCCTGGCATGTGTGTGTTCTTAATTTTTTTCTGTCTGTTTTGGGAATGGGCTACATTTAACATTTGAATCTGATCCAAGGTTCCCTGAAGTACCCAGATAGAAATTTTCACCATATTGAGTTTAATGGCAAGTTTATTATTGACATGAAAGTGACTAGAATTTCATGTTAAGACTTTCAATCAGATCATCCATAATGTATAAGTTTCAGTTTAGAGGCAGAAAATGTCTCTTAGTTCAGAAAGTCCTTTTCTCTGTGGAACAGGGGGGTGCCAGTAGGCAATGTTTCATAATGGACTTGATCCAAAACTCACAAAAGAACAGACTCATGTGAGAAAAAAAAAAGGCTCTTGTAGACTTTTGGTAACTTTAACAATACTCAGTATGCCCACTGTTCAGAATTGTACTGTTTCGTCCTAACAGCTCAACTCCCTTTAATAAAATACAGAACCTAGTTCATTCTACAGAGAAACATGTTTAGTAGTTATTTAGTGGTCACAAGATCACTTAATCTTGTAGCATGATTTCATAGTAGTAGGAAGAAAAAAAGGTATCTAATCTTTGTTATGATCTTTTCAAGCACTATTTGCTCTGTCCAGCTTCCCCATTGGGAACTAATCAAAAGGACTGAATTTGAAAATAATAAATTGTGCATGTATTGTACCAGAGGAAGGCATTAATCTTGGCTCCCAAGGGCCACTCATCTATACACACCAGTTGTGCTTGTCCTGCCATTAACCATTCCATGACACAGCAGAGCACGGCTGGTGATGCAGCCTGGCAGGAAGCAGGGCTGGAGCAGAACTGACACGCATGAGAAAGCCATTCCACAGGCTCTCTGCCTTCACCTGGGAGCCTGTGGCTGCTCCCAACTCACCTGGGACCAGCAGACGACTACTGGGGACTGTCTTGTGGGGATCATTCGTTAATAAGCATACTTAAAAAACAAATTATTTTAGGAAAACTGGAAGTATAATACATTTCACTCAGGTTAGGCTGTGAACATTTTGCTTAGCTGATTTTTAAATAATTATTATTTAAGTGTATTTTGAGTTCTGGCTGTCTACATTTACACAGACCAAACTTTTTTATGAGTCACACCATTTGCACAGAACTCTGGGTCACTTGGCAGTGCCTTGCATGCTGTTTATTTATTTTCTGAGCCCTTCCACCTTTTTTCCATTTCATGAAGGAGAAAAATGAAAGCAGAGACTGTTCACACAGTTTGGAAACAGATGCATGATAAGCTTATGCTGGCAGGACTACTTTTAGATTTCCTAATATTTAAAGTTTCTATATATTAATATCCATATTATATAAAATATGTATATTTTATTTATAATTATAGGCCATATTTGTAGTCAATAGCATCCAGTGCATTGCTTTGATGAAGCAGGGACTCAGCAAGGTCCAACTGATCAGTAACACTGACCAGTTGACTGAGAATTAGAAATCCAGGTAAAGAGCAAATGCCTACATGTTTTTAAGAATCAGAACAAACTAGGGGGCCAGGAGATCACTGCTTTATTTATTAGTAGCTCCAACAGCAAAGATGCTTTTTGGAGCCGTCTCTGAGTGTGTTGTTGGAAAAAGGGATATTACTTTTCCTAGGATTTATTAGTTCATCAAGTCCTTTCCTTTGAGTCCTTTTGAAATAAAGAACATTCAGCTTACACCAATCATTTTTGACTCAAGACCACAGTTGCAGCTCTTATCCTTAGAAGATTGAAGAGGCAAAGCTTCTCTAGCAGAAGCACTTTCAGCAGAAGACATCCTAGGTTCAGAACAAAACACCTGTGCTCTGTGGCAGAGACGGCTGCTGCTGCCTGTGACTGAAGAAAGAATGCACCAAATGCTGGATTGGTCTCATAATCCTTGAAGCAGGCAGGAAAAAAAAATATAATAAGATTAACCCCATGAAGAAAAACCACAAACATAAAGTCTCAAAAGGAAAGAAAGAGAAATCACAGTAAATCCAAATCTTCTTACACCTAAACTCTTCTCCTTGTGGTTGGAGTGTGGGGGCTGAGAGGAAAAGCACACATCCATCCATGTTTCTCCCCAAATGAAAGCTTTGCAAAGACACAGGAGACAGAATATATGGGTATTACTATTTGCTAGTGGTGAACAGTCTATTTGAATTTATGCTCAGCATCTATTGCCAGGCAAACACTGCTAGTCATGATAGCTTACGTTGCCTGGTTCAAAGTGGGCAAACCCACTAAGGCAAATCCTTGGTATAGTTGGTAAAATTCATCTGTCTTCAGCCTTGTGCTGAAATGGGATTTTCGCCCTTGATTTTACAATAGAAAGGACTGCTCCACTACTTTGTTGGCTTCAGATGATCTGGTTATGTTTGCTGTTAATCTCACCTTGGCTGAGCTGTTTCCAGCTTTGTGAAGTTTTAAGGCCCACCAAAGGAGCATCACCACATCCCTACTAGTGTAGGCTGTTGCAGGCATGTTTTGCACTAATGTGTCTCTATCAACAGACCACAAGCCCTACCCAACTACTGCCAGTGAAGACTTCAGCAAAATATCAGGCCACTCTTCCCTATTATTGTTTTTTGCTTTGTCCTGCATCCTGAGTTAAAGTTTGCTTAGACTAATGAATTCCTGAAAGTGACTTCTTATAAAATAACAAAAGAAAGTAAAGACTAAACAAAACATAAAGCTGTAATTAAATTTCTTTACACAAGGCAAATAAAAAAAATATTCTCTTTTGAAAAAAACACAAAATGTTTGGGTTTTTTTCTAACCCCTTTTCTTCCTTCTAGGACCTTTACTTATTGCATATTTCAGCAGCTACTATCAGGTGATGAGTCTATCAAATGATAATGTAACTGCTGACTTCATTTATTAAACTTCACAAAGGCCAGGCAGAAAGTGTAAATAGAAAAATCACTATCTCTGGATGCCAACAATGATAATTGCAGCTACAGTTACTTTGAAGGCAGTGGAGTGCTTTGCAGAGTAAATGAGAGGCAGGTTTTTCCTCAGTAGATAAACATCCTGGTACAGTTCTGAGCCAGTGGAAAGATAACACAAACAACACAACTGTTAAGCAAATGCACTGCTTATCATTTGGCTAGTTGAAGGTAAGAGGTAGGAATTATAAAGTCAAGTAAAAATATATGAACAAATATTGAACCCTGATCAAGAGAGAGATACATGCCCTGACCTATCTCCAGGTCAACGCTAAGTGAGAATGAATTTACAAATTACGTCTCTGCATTATTTGAATAATAACTACCTGTTTCTACCACAACATTCTCCTTCTGCGTCCCCAGGGTTATCTTTATCGTGTTCCCATAGGTACCTTCCAGCATCTATGACTCTTCATCTATCTCTCTGCTTTGAAGAGCTAAGCTCAATACAATACAATATTTAGCAGTGGCTAAGTAGTGAATGAAGGAGGGAAGATGGACGATTCATTACAAAGAAAGCAGCTTTCGGCACAAGCTGCAGAGGTCTCATTTTCATGCGCGAAGACAAGGCTCAGATGTGAGCTTTGAGGGATTTATTATGAGAAAGCTGAACAACTAAAAATGCAAAGCCTGGGACATTGCCAAAGCAGCAGTTAGGAAGTTGCATCCCCCTGTTTACACACTCATTCCTGGGTGTCTCTTTTGTTCAGTGAGAGTGAACAGTCCTCTCATTATGCCGTTAGCTGGAAAGTCGGGAGGCAGTGGCTCAGTTCATCACTCCACTCAAGGACAAAGCTAGGGACAGATAACCAAAACAGCCAGTGATAGGGTCTCCAGATCTTTCTCTGCATCTTCTCTCTTGCTTTTGCAGGAGAAGCAAAGGAGGTAGTGAGAGTGTCAGAGAGGGCAGAGTTCAAAGACTGGTTATGCTTTCTCTCTGATTGACTTCTGCAGTTCAGATTAAGGAGAAAGTTTAATTCTTTATCCAACATCAATGACAACCTAGGAAGCAGTCTTCAGTTTACCACCATTCTTTTGACTAACGTCAGCTGAATCAGCCTGTTCATCTGTGCCTCAATTTCTGAAGAAACAAAAATGGCAATAGCACTATTTCCCCATTGTGCATCTCAGATAGAAAGCATTTTAGTAGCACAAAGATGCTGTTTTGTTATTACATACAAATAGGAAGAAAGGCTGGAAGAGTTGTTATTTCAGAATAGATTTGAAGGCAGAAATTATTTATTTTTTTTGTCCCAGCAGTGAAAAAACAAGACCAGATTTTAGGGCAGGTGGTAAAGAACCAGACGCTATTGAAAAATTAATAGATCTTCAAATAATAACAAGAGTAACTTCTCAAGTGAACTCAGACTGAAGTTTTTTTGGTAGTGGGTCAAGCTACCATATGGTTGGCTTAGACACTGAGATGACAGACAGAATCTGAACAGAAGTAATCAAAGCAAAATCTGTTAAAGAACAGACAGCAAAAATATGATCAGTGGAGGCAGGAAAATTAGATTGACAGCTGAGAGAACCAGATAAATGACAAATAAGCCATTTGGCTTTGTTTTGTAACAGGAGTTCAAGCCTTTTCTCCCCTGCTATATTATTTCGTGAACTGTGGATAACTTAACACGTCGGTAATAGGGAAATAATTTAAAAGTAAATATGCTATTTCCAGAGGGAGTGTAACAAAAAGCATCACTGATCCTGTTTCCATAAAGGATATACTTTTGTAGCTGACTAAACTTAATCTCTCATTTGCATTCACACAAAGGATATCCAGATGTCTTTCTATGCCTATTTTTGCCAGAGTTTCTGCCATGTTAGACCTTGCTCAACACATGGAGGAACTTAAAGACCCAGACAAGACACCTACAGGCAACAGCAGCAGAAAGGTCTCAGCTTTGGCTTTCTTGGTTTGCAAATTGCTCCTGCAAGGCTCTTTGGGAGAAGGTCAGACAAGGTATCTGCAGCAATACAGGTGTCATACTTCACTCCCTGTCCTGCTGCTACTGTCCACTGCCACCTTTCAAACCAACACACATCATGCAGAGCTGAAATAGCAGAACAGATCTTATGAGCACTTTTTATCTGTCTTGGTGCAACCTTTAGCCAGCTTAGTTCAAACACCCTTTTGAGGTAAATCATCTGCCCATATGCATTATCTAGATCTGGCAATATTCAACATATGTAGCAAAACATGAGTAAAAACTATAGCTCAAATGGAATCAATGGATAGCCTTGAGGGACACCACTGGTGATGGGTTGCCAACTAGATTTTACTCCATTTACCACAACTCTCTGGGCATGGCCATCCAGCCAGTTTTTGCCCAGTGAAGAGTACACTTGTCTATGCCATGAACCGCCAGCTTCTCCAGGAGAATGCTGTGGGAGATGATGTCAAAAGCCTTACCAAAGTCTAGGTAGCCAATGTCCACAGTCTTCCCCTCATCGAACAGGCAGGTCACATGGTCATAAACCCATCCTGGCTGGCCCTGATCTCCTGGCTGCCCTGCACTTGCTGTGTGAGCTCACTCAAGATGAGCCTCTCATCTTGATCTTTCCTGGTACTTAGATAAGGCTGACAGGCCTGTAGTTCCCCAGATCCTCCTTCTGGCCCTTCTTGTAGATGGGCATCACATTAGCCAGCCTCCAGTCATCTAGGACCTCCCCTGTTGACCACAATTGTTGATAAATGATGGAGGGAGGCTTGGCAAGCTCCCCCACCAGCTCCCTCAGTATTCCAGGATGGATCCCATAAGGCCCCATAGACTTGTGCTTGTCTAGGTGCAGAAGCACCTGGAAGCACCTATATAATATAATTATATATTATATGCAAAAATTATAATTGATCTCCAAGTGTCTATCAAATAACCAAAACAGACCATCCACATGAGAAAATTAGAGGAGATTTAAATGCTATGTAAATAAATATGTATATTCCAGAGAAGTGACTTAAACCTGACCACGTCCAGCCGAGTTCAAAAACTTAGCAGTCAGCAAAAGGAGCTGCACTAAGACTATGACTTTACAGATAACATTTCAGCACTGCTAGTTTCCTGACTGGCAGTAGGTAAGAAGAAGCCAGATCTGGGCCCTGGCTTCTAAATGAGAAAAGTGTGTCTTCTGCTTGGTGTGGTGAGCCAGAACCAGAACCAAATCCCACTCTCTGCAGTGAGCATCCCTCTCACAGCCTCTTCTTTGGCTCAGTAAGGCCTGATTTCGCTCGTTGCACAGTGTCACAGTCTGAACATGAGGGACAGAAAATGCTTCTCCTTTAGACTGGACTGCACTCCGGTGTTTAGGGTCCTCCCTGTGGATGCAGTTTTTTAAAGGAATTGTTTAGCTGTGCAGGTTCAGGGGTGTCTTTTGAGACATATATCCCCACCTGTTAGGTGCCTAATTCCCACCAAGTCAACAGGATTTAGGACTCTCCAACCTTTGCAGGCTTTTGTTTGGCTAGTAAAGGTGATTCCCCAGTCAAAAGGAATCAGACTGTCATGCTGTGGCCAGACCATGCCATGGTCCCCACCTCTTCCAGGAGGATAGAGTTGCCACCTCCCTCACCAACAGCAGGGGAGTCACAGCTGGATTCCTGGCAATCCAGTGGTGAAATGCTGGCAATGGAAGTGCCAACAATGGGCAGTGCAACAGGGAAACCCTTTGGTGAATAGAACCCTCTATTGGTAAAAAGGGATATTGCTTCTCTTTTCTTATGAGGTTGCATTCATCCATTATGACAAAGTGCTTAAGTTAACTAGACTGGTGATGGTTACTCAAAATTAGTACAATAATTAGCCCAACATAATGGGAAGGAGAGGCAGCTAATGAAGGCTTTTCACCCTCAGCAAACAAACTTATTTGCCAGGTAAAATCTTATCAAAGATTAAATTAATAAAATCTTTCTCTATTTTGTATTCTGCAGGCAATTCCAAGTTGTATATTTGCATTTCAACTTCATTGCCATTTGTGGCTTTCTACACTTCTGTGAGCAAGGAGTTGGATTCCAGAATGAGAATGCTGGACCACTAACCTAGGCATAAAATGTCAGGATGTATATATTTACATTTTCTAAAGAACATATTACCTACTAGCAAAGAGATCACATTTAAAATATAATACATGTGAAAGACAATAGTATGAAATGCACAGAGCTTTTAAGCCCCTTAAAACATAAAAATAAAATATTTTCTGCCTAGAGATGTAGAAAACAATTTGTAAAATAGTAGAACAATGGGATGTGCTTAAGTTTATATTGAGTCATCTTCAAGTGTCATCAAATGGACGAAAAATCCCTAAAATCCACACAGATTGCATGAGTTAACTATGTTCAGATTATGATTTGCACTGGAAAGAGGATTAACCCTGCATTGTTATTGTGGATGGTAAAATCAAGACAGGAGTTGCTTTTCAACCAGCTGAAATGAAAACAGCTTAGAATGGACAGACAGGTTCATGTAAGGAAGAGGTGAAATTAGAAAAAGACTGATCCAAAAATCAGACTGATGACTGTAATGCTATGTTACCAGCCTATTACATTATAATATGATCCAAAATCCATTATATTCTTTCCTTTAGTGGAATTACAAGGTTGGGAGATGTTTCTGATTTGACACTTGAAACATGCACCGCACTTCAATATGTCACTCTGATAAGGTTCAAGAACTTTACTTGAATCAAAGCCTTTCCCAGTAAAACACATACTTTGAGATACACACTTACACAGAATTAAAAGGCTACCATTCCTCAGCTCAGCTGCAATAAGCATCCATCTATAGGTGAGCCAACTGACTGCTATGATATAAAATCAAACAGCTTCACTGAAACTTTCTGTTGTTCACTTTTTCTTATATCAGTTCAATTAGATCATTTGCAGCTCTCAAAACATGCATTAATCTCTCACCTAAGGTGACAAAAACCCTCCCACATTCTTTTGACTTCTCTGGAGCTATAGTAAATACCAAAAGTCCCAATTCCAGTGATGCAGGAACACTGCATCTGTATTAGTCTGTATTAGTCCTTGGAACACACTGGTTAAAAAGACCATTTCTTTCCGTGGCTGCCTTCTTGAGACTCAAGCTCTCTTTCTGCAAAGTGAGACACTATACAATTCAATCTTTGCCATTTGAGAACTGCAAAGTACTAGTAAATATTTTACTATCCATTTTATGATTTTTTGTAAATGAAGTGCATAAAGGAGCTAAAGAGATTATAGCATTTCCTGTATTTCTATTCCTTCTTTATGACCCCCCAAACATTAGGTGAAAATCTGTAAGTTTATCCATAATGTGCAATGATACAGCACATAGATTCTAATAGATGGTATTACAGTGCATAGATCTCCCAAAGCAGAGGCTGATGAAAATGGATTTCACTGCATGTGGAATTGGAAACATCCTTTTCAGCTAAGCATTTCAGCAATATTAAATTCATAATAAAAAACAAATAGTAATTATTATTCTTGGTGTAATTCCATGTGATCACTAAGGTATCTGGCTGCTACTCTGATAGAAAACGCATACTTTAAATTGCAGATTTGTCCAGACCACTGACTGGATAGGGAAGAACTGCAGTCCTGCTCTACTGACAACTAATTTTAACCCAATGTTCATTAACATTAACATTTGAAAGAGGGATTTTTAAAACCATTTATCAATGCCCATTCAGTGTTGAGCATATATAAAAAGACACTTTATTAAATAATTTCTTTAATCCTTTTTTATAATAACGTCTTTTATCTCTTTGCCCTCCTCAGTTTATTAGACAATACCTGTGGTGTTGAATTGTTTTTGCCAGAGACAACAACCAAAAACATCACTAAAATGACACTCGATCTGATCTTACTTGCTTGGATTTTGATTTCAGGTTGGCTAAGTCACCCTCTAGAGGTAAGGTGGCTGTTACTTTCAGTTCACCCTAGAGACAGCCACAGGCAAATTCAATAATGAAATATGGTGAAACATTGTTTTCAAATAACTTCAGCAGCAGTAAGGATATCATAGCTCAGAAGCAACCACAGAGAATATTTTTGAGCTATTTGATTACATTAAAAAAGGGATTTTCAGCAGATTTAACCATAAAATGTGTGCCACAGAAAAAGCAAGCAAGAAAAACACTTGCCTTGTGATAAACACTCAATATATTTATGAGAGGTCCTGGCTCTTGAGTTGGAATTAGCAAATCATAATTAGGCTACCATCAGATGACCCGGCTGCCACAGTCTTTCAAAAAATCCTATGATAGCAAGACATGGAGCTAATGAAAGTTCAGACTCTTGGTGGCTTAAGTGAATAACAAAGAAATTGCTTTGTAGCAAAGTGAGACACAGTCAGTTTGCCATTTCACTAAGGCTGATTTTGGAGTGAGCACACTGGCTGTGTCACTCAGATACTAGTAGTCCTCTAATGACTTCTTATAGATCTGCCTTCAAGTATGGAGAACCAAGTGAAATGGCCCAAAATGTAGCAAGGAAAAGAATCATAGCAGCTCGAGTAACTGCGTTGTTCCTCTCCTTTCTTCAAAGTCCTTGCAGGACTTAGGGGCTCTACCGGCAAAGCCTGCATAGATAGCCCAGAGCAGGCTTTAGAGTGCACCTAATCTACACCAACAATATGTATTGTATGTTTTATTTTTCTTTAAGTTCCTCTACCCTGGACTGAGAGTATTGCAGTGGTAAAGCCATGGTGGCTGGTGAAGACACATAAGATCCTACAACCATAGGACAGGATCGTGGGATGATCATCTTGGGATTAAGGGGATCTCAGGAGGTCTCTAGTCCAACACCCTGCTCGAAGTGGAATCAGCTATGAGATCAGACCAGGTTGCTCAAGACTTCTATTTAGCTGATTACAAACTACCTTGATTACATCTGTGGCAACCACTGCAGCTATGCAGGAAGGCACTGATTTTGCTCTTCAGCGATTTGCTCTCACCCAGGGCAAAAGAAAAGGAAGAGAGGGAATGTTTACAGAATTGTAGTTAAACCGTGAGATGAAAAGCAGCTTTTTGATTCACATTAGGCATTAACAGGCCCAGGCTACAGGCAGCTGTCTGTTCACAACATAAAGTTAAGACTAAAGCACCAGATATGTCTGGATCCTAACTCTGCAAAAATGACTAAGAGTTCAAAAAAGTATTTTAGCAAGGCTTGAAATGTAACAGTGTAGGTGGATGGCAAATCTGGTTTTGGCAGTAGGACTGGTTGTATGTTGAAGTAATAGTATACATGTATTTTATGCCTGCTCTGCTAGTGGGTATTTTTTATCTAAGTAAGCATGTCTACCACAGAAAGATGAATGCGGAGCCCCTGAAAGAAAGATAACAAAGAAGGAGAGGTGCCCTGACAGGAAGGGAAAGGGGAATACAGTCTTTCGACTGAGACAGTTGTACACGGGGTGTTTTCAAGGAAGCACAGTGAGTTACTCCATTGAAAGAGAGAGTCAAAAGGCAAGATCTGTTATACACAGCTTGCAAACACAGGCCTGTGATTTATGAGGAAGGCCCAATTTATTTCTGTAAGCCTTGAGCACAACAGCTTTCAAAGTTTTCAGTTTCACAAACACACAGTAGATTATGCTTGTTTTTCTCTGGCCACATCTGTGACCCTGATGCACGGCTCAGTGCCTGAAATGGAAGAAGCATTAGAAAAATACTCACCACTATAAAATCACAGAGAGGTGATAAGAGCCTTTCTACACACAAAGCATATATGATGAGTGCTTTTGAATAAGCTACCCTGCTGGGGTGATTGTATTGATTGGGAAAAGAAGGATAATCATGCACTGATTTTACTTTTTTTTAATCAGATATGCTCCTGAATTTTCTATGTAAGAAAATCTAGTGCATAAATTTATTACAACTGTATAAATTTATTACAACTCTATACACTTCTGCACTGAGACAGTTGTAGCCAGTATTTTTACCTTTCTTGTCTCAAATTCCTCTGCAGTGTGAGAACACTTGTGGTGTTCCTTCCTAGAGGTGGCTGCATTTCAGGAGTGAGACACTATTTATGTGATCAATTGATCTTGTCCGCATAGTGTGATAGAAATGCATCAGGCTTTATTGCTATCTTTTTTTATTATTGCATGATGTAGTATAGCAGCAGCAGCAATGTTTATCGTGTTGTTTCATACACATGGTAGTGCCCAGGGCACCCAGGATTTATCCAGTGTGAGAAATTACTAAAGGTTCCAGAAGTACAAACCAGTGAAGAACAACTGCAAGAAACTGTTCTAAAACATTTCTCCTTTTGCACAGGACCATCAAAATAATTAATTCATGCTCTAGTCAGTGATTTCCATCCACTCATCCAAGAGGCATCACTTTGGGTTTTGATTCTTTTCTCCTGCATGACCCACTGAGTGGCTCAGACCAGTTATAAGAGCTCCAGTAAGCAGAGATAGGAGTGCTAAACATGACAGAGCCCCTGTCAGACCACCTTGCAAATTGCTGGTTGGACAGGCTGTAACAGGTAGCTTCTTCTTTGAGCTTCCTCAGCTGCTCAGAGAAAGAAAACCCCTGGATTATTTGAAAGTAAGCCTTTAAACCTAAAGATCTACATACTCAGTATTGAGGATAGCATCTGGAGATACCTGACTGTACCCACCCACTCAGAGACTTACAAAGCTCTCATCATGCAATGTACTTGTTATTGCTGAACAGAGGCCAAAATAGTACCTTGGTTTTGGGATTACTTGTTTAGATTAATGTAAGACATTAATCAAAGATGTAATAATAAGATCAGTCTTTCTGTGAGGTCCCCAAAGCAAAGTCATGCCTGTGGAGCAGAGTCAGATCCATTAGGACCACTTAAGAATGGAAGTATATCACATACCTATACTTGATATGAAGAAGAACCATGTTTAAAAAGAGTTACAGAGGCTGGATTTGTAACAAAATGTGTCAGGGTTGGGTGGATGTATAGTAGATACTGTGGAAATAATCTTGCATGAAGAAGTCTGCAGTGAAGAAGTGCCAGTTGCTTTGGCAGTCTTCATGGTTGCAACAAAGTATAAAGCATGACAGGAGTATCTGCTGGGCTTCAGGGCACTTCTTAGCAAATCTTTTTGAGTGCAAGCCTCACATAGTATCTACCAGGGTAAATTTAGATATTCTCTGTATTGATTTGATAGAATAAAACTAATATTAAAAAGTGCAAAACACACTTCTATTTTGCTGTCCACAGAGTGAGCTATGCAACAGGAACATAGCATGGCTGATACATATATGAAAACAGAGGATTACTTGACAAATAGAGACACAACTATATATTTTAGACCGCTGTTTAAGCAGGTAAGGCTAACTGCTTGATTAAAATAATCCTTTTTCAAAGCATAAAGCTGTATGGCAGTGCAAATTTTGTTATCTGTCAACTGAATAACAAAAGGGGACTTTCTAGGATTTAAATAATTCCGATTATTGCAACAGAAGCATTTTTTCCCCTGGTTAATTCACCCACTATCAAAAACCCACTGCACTAACCCAAAATACATGCTCTTTCCTTCTCTTCCTTCCTGAGTACAGCCTGTTTTCTCCCAGTAATTGGAGGGGACTGCTGTAGAAAGAAGTTGGCTAGACTACCAGAGTATTTGCTTCATTAGAGGGCTGTCTCATTAAGGAGCTATTTACATATTCTCTCTGCTGCTAATTACCTGTTGTTTTTTGAAAGAAGCAGAGAGTCTCAAAGAACTGCCTTAGTCTATATGGCAGACAAGTATGCTCCAAAACTCCAATCCCAAACTCAGCATTAGACACAGAAATCTCCTCCTTTCTTAAAACTTGTCTGAGTGCTTATGTCCTTCTCTAGCACTCCTGGAGTCCAGCTAGTGCCTGGAGGATACCTCAACACTCTGCATACTGACAAACAGACGTAAAAAAATTAGCCAGGACACAGACCTGGGCATGGACTTCTGAGCTTGCTATCTGTAGATGGTGGTCAGGCACTGCAGTTTCATTTTGCGCTGGCAATCAGGATGCATTTCCATTCTAGCTGAAAGCAGTGCATGCTCTGCAACAGCAACAGAGGCTGATTTATTTTAAAAAGCTGGACAGTCTCAAACCCTCTGTACAAATTCATTTTTTCCCCCTGCTTTTAGACCACAAGGGATATGTGCTAACATATCCATAAGGAAGATGAAGCGATTACTCTGTTTCTACCACTATGCTGTGGTGAGACTCTGCCAGCCAAAGAGAAATTTCTGGGCCACCAGCAAAGCCACTGACTCCATGACAATCCAGCTCTATTCACTTTGCTCATAAACTACGTTATTACTTATGAGAGTTATTTGGGACATATTAGCTTTTACCATAAGATTCAAATAGCAATAATAACTGTAAAATATGTTTTGTTGATATTTGTTTTCTTCTTAGTTTTCTGCAATTGAAAACCACAGAATTTTTCAGCCTGTTCTGTTGTCAATTAGTACTTTAAAAGTGTTAGATGCATGCAAGGCAACAGCCATTTGCACTGAAAATAGCCATTGAAATGGCCACCTGGTTCCTTCCCTAACACAGCCTGCTTGGGAAACAGAGCTGTTCCCTTTTCCTTCTGCTTTTTAGTCTGGCACCCACTGACAGGCCTCTATCTTCTACATCAAGGCATGTGATAACACAGCCAGCCTCAATTTTCCATTTTCCTTTTGGTCCAGCTATTTTCCTTTGGACACCCTTCTTCCCTGAAGTCCTATGGATAACTTCCATTCCTCATAAAGAGGCTGGAAGCTGCAAAAAGCTACATCCCAGAGAGTCTCAGCTCCTCTCCCCTGCAGCCGAGTGAAAGCTTTATCCCTGATCCATCAGTTCATTCAGGTGTTCATGATACATAGAAGAAATCTAGGATACACCTTAATTTCTTCCTCCCTCATGAGATTTGGGAGGCTGTCTCAACGTAGTTTGAAAAAGCTTTGCATGCAGGAAAAGAAACAGGCTGCCCTGATGCAGTCTTTCGGTTAAGCTGTTCTCTCCACGATAGACTCCTCTCAGATTGTGTTGACTTGGAAATAAGAGCAGTAATATTGTAAAGCAATATGACAGAAAGCCACACAATTAAAAGGTTTCACACCGTGTTTTCTGTCCACGTTTTAAGCCTATTTCTTTAGTGAATATACATGTCATTTAAGCCAAAAGATTTCACTTACACCAGTTTGGGTAATGTGTCTAACCAAAAATAGTATCTTAATATGCAGAAAAGCTGCATACACTTCAGACATAAAAGTTAAGGAATAAAAGTCCTTGCAGTTCTTGCTGAATAAAATTGAATGAGATTGAGCAGGCACCAAACCAATGGGATTTCTGTGATTTGCACCGTGGAAAATAAGAAAATTATTAAACTTTTTGCAGTTGCACAAAGTAAGCCCTTTTCATTCCTCCTAAAGACAAATTTGCCGGACAGGCGGCTGGAGGGTTCTGTGCCTCACTGAATTTTGTAACTCACACTGCAGCCATGAAAGAAAAAGGATACTTGTTAGAAACACAGTATCTTTGCCAGCTTCCAGCTGTGAAAATGACATGGCACCTGGAACACACCAACTGCTTGTGAGAAGTCATTTATATGTCGTTCTCAAAAATGACTTGACTGACTCTGCAGCCATAACAGTAGAGGTAGACAGAGCATTTTCCAACCAGTGACATTTCACATCAGCAGAAATACTTTGCAGCCCAATAGCACTTTTGTTTAAAAAAAAAATAAAAAAAAAAATAAAAAAAATACAAAAATCTGCAGAGACACAGAAGGTTTTGGCAATGACCAAAGAAGAATGCGTATCCTTGTGGCTGGGGCAACAGCCTCAGCAGTGATGATACTTTTCCCTCAGACTGAATTAGAGTGACATTGGTGTTTCAAATCACTTGAGCTAGGATTTAATATTTGTTCCCGCACAGCCATGCATTCAATATCACAGTCTCTCTCAAACCTGCATGTCTTCCTCAAGTTAAAAATTCAGGTCTTAATCTGAAAAAAAACAGGCACTAGGAAACAATTCCAGATACTTTTTGCTGTTTTGTTTTGTTGTTTTTTTTTTTTCATTTGCTTTGAGCTATCAAACAAATTTTGAAGCTGCAGATGTTGCTTGGAGTGATCAGCATCCAGAATTGCATTAAGAGCTCTCATGATGAAAAGTGCAGCCTAAGCAATACTGAACTCAATATGCAGCCATCTTTATAAATCCTGAGTAGGCACCAAAGTCTAATGGGAAATAATACAATTGATTTGATGAAAAAAAGAAACCAAGAACACTCCTTATATATTTATTAGTAGCCCCACTTGGGTTATACGATCCCAGGCTACTGCATTATCTTTCTCCTATGTTGTACCTTTTTTTAAAGTTGCAGAATTCTAGTTTTTTGTCCCTCTTTGGGGAGGTACAATTGTGGGTTCCAAACACATGATCTCTCTGTGATAGATGTTAAAAACAGTGAAAAAAGCATGTTCTAAGAATCACACCAGCAACACAGGAGGCAGCCAGCAGCAAAGATATGAATTGTATTCACTTTCCATTTTTTACAGCTCAGCACCAGATTTAGGCACATTAAATTATAGATCCTTTCAAACACAGCATCTACACAAGAAGATGTGTCAGGTTATGATAATAAAAAGTCAGATAAACATCACTGCCTTTAATCCTACCAATCACATCACCTATTTCAGACATTTTGGCTTAAATCACTGCTCTGAATATGAATCTCTTTTCAAACTGCCAGAGGGGATGTGGGAAAGACCTCTTGGTTTGTTTACAAGCTAAGTTTACTGACCCACTAACAGTTAACACAGGCTAAGTTTCAATTCAGGAAACCCTTTTGCTTTTTCATTCTTCAAAACTGTGTATTACTGGACCTGGCATGACTGCTCACACTCTTTTCAAGAATTTCCCCCATGAAAGTTGCTGTATGCTGTGACCTGTACAGTTAAGTACTACTTTTGCAAGTCTGTTACAAACATTTGGACGTTGCCACATTAGAAGACAAATACACTAATACCACAGAAGGTTTTTTTGAGATAAGCTTTCCTTTTCTCTTCCATGCCTGCCACTTCCACTCCAGAAGGAGAATGTAATTGAAGCACAAAACTTTCAAAATGAGAGTTAAAAAACTAAAGTTGATTTAGATGTTTTAAATTCTTTCATATATGAAAATATGCATTTGTACTTTGTACGGTATATACACGTCTCCATTTGGGAAAAATCCCAGGAAAACATCTAAGAAAATGTTAGAAGAATGAATATCAGGTTTTTGGTTTGGTTTCTTTTTAAAAAAAATCTTTTTTAATGATTGACATTTTTTCTTATGGCCCTTCAGAACTAAGCATATCACTTTCCTGGGCAACAGAAAAGAAAAACAGGGAAAATGTTTTTCTGGGTTTGGAAGTTAAATCTCAGTTTTGTTTTTCCTGCAGCATTGATACACCTAACTGATGACTAAAATATGTTTTAGTTCCTCTAAAGACAGTTCATTTAGTGTTCCAAATCTATGGATTAGGACAGGTTTCTCAATAGAGAAAAGCAAGGCTGGTATTTTTGATTACAAAAAAGGATCTAGGACCAGCCACCAGGTTTGGTTTTAACAGGTTCAGAATAGGTTCTTTTTTCCAACATCCAGGGGACAGTTGCTGTCATCTGCTGCCATCTCTCAGATGCTACTGCAATAGAGTTGCTGACAACTGCTTAATTCAGGCCAGTGTTCAAATTGTTCCACTTCATCCTGGAGACCAAACACAGTCTGAAGAGTTTTATGCCCCCTGTGGCCAGCACTCAGGAGCACTGTGACTAACACGCATAGCTATGGGAAAGCTTTCATCTTTATTACAGATTTTTACCTATGTGCCATAAAATTGTCATGCACAAGCCTGAAAAACATACTCAATTTCACTCTTTAAATTTCCCGAAATAATTAGCATTTGCGTCATTTGAAAAGTAGCAAGATGCCACAAATCTCAAAGCAGCCACTGTGCTAAGAAGCAGAACCTTGGCCAGCATTAGACACATTTTTTCTTCTGAAAGCTGAAAAATACAAGTCTAAGCCCTCTTCCAAGAAGCATGATAGACTATCACTCAATTTAAAAAAATGGCAAAAAAACTAGAACAACACTTTTTTTTTTTTTGCTTTTAAATACCTTGACTGTGTACTGGTTGTGTTACGCAGAGCGCTGATCAGCCAGCAGTGCAAAGGTAAATGCTGCAGTATTCTAACAAAACTACTTCTAAAGGATATAGGGAAAGGGCACTAACAATGCAGTTCCCAACAAAAGGAATTTAAGTAGCTATTTTTAGCTACTTAAACTGTAGCATCACTATTCTCAGACCTAAAATAGGATTTCAGGGGAGTGTGAAAAAGGTTTATTTCTTGAGTGAGGTCTTAGTCAGCTGAGCATAAGGGGTTTCTTTATTCCTTCTCTAAGAGGCACAGCAGGAACCATTTAAAGACATGGTGTTACCTTGACTACAGTAATCTACATTACATCCTTTTTGTTTCAAGGCCACGGCCTACAGCAGAGTAGAACAGTGACAGGATAAGCCACAGCTTAGGTCCTGACAGACATTCTTCCACATTGTTTGGGAGGATTCACAAAGATCATTTACCAGAGATGAGAGTACCCAGAGCAAGCAATTTACACCGAAGCCTTTTGAAGTGTGGGAAGGAGTCATACTCCAGAGATGAGTATATATAAAGGGCAATTCACAGAAAGCATCAATGCACAGCCATTGGACAACAGCAGGAGCTAGCTCTGGTGTTTGGATATTCGGATGCTTATTGCTTGCTTCAGTTCTTTATCCTGTTAGCTAAATTCAAATCTCAAGTTATTATAAATGAACAGTGTTTATGAGTATGGACCCAGTGTGCTATTCTTGCAACTGGAAAAGGAATCTGGCAATTGGCATGATTAGTCTTTGGAAAAAGTAGGCTTTTTTAAGTCTCTCGATTTGACTGGTCCCTCACGTCCATGACTCTCATCTACTCCAGTCCCACAGTTGCTGACCTACCTGCTGGTTGATTCTTGCCTTTCAACTGTGGTTCTTCCTTTCAAGCTGTCTCTATATCCTTGTTCCCATAGATCATACAAGGCTGTCCATGAGCCCTATCTCCTCACACCTATAAAATGCAATTTTGCTTAACAAAGGAAATAGCTTTTTTTGGGAGAGAAGAAGGTGGGAAAAACTTAAAACCAGCAAGTCCCATGAGAAAAAAGTTTAGAAGTATCCATATTCCCTTGGCTAGCAAAGATAATATATACAAATAACGCATTCATATAAAGCATTAGCATTTATAAATATGAAGCATTATTTTGGCAATTTTAACTAATATCTCATTAATTTCTAATTTACAGATCACTGCAGTACGAGATGCCCTGTAAACAGAATAATGTGTTGTAACACAGGAAAAAAACCCTCTCTTCTCCCAGGTAAGCTGTTTTCTGAACAAGCTCCAAAGCCAGCAGCTGGCTCCCATCTCTGTATGATTTATGCTGTTGAAAACTGGCAAAATAGCCCTGTAAGAGGGTGCTGTGCTTTAGCAAGCTCATACTCCCAAATAATTCTGGCTGTGGCAATCCCAAAGAAATAATTCCACTGTGAAGGCACTCAAGGTTTTGTAGTTGGTACAGCCTGTCTTGAATGCTGATATAACCCAAATACGTCCTATACGTGAGGTCAGTGGATTTTGCTGGCATTGCTGCAGCTCCACTAATGAGACACTAGCAAAGAATTCCCATGTGTCAAGGTAATTTGCACCTGGATCTCTCAGAAAAGCAACATTATATGCCATAAGGCAGACGTGTGCCAAGACAAGGCAGATCAAGGTATCTTGCAGCAGAACTGAGCTCTTGGAAATTAGCCAATGGGGGGGGAAATATCTACTGAGACATTCTCTGAAATCCAGGAGATGAAGGTGAATTGTTATATGGGACTTGTTTTGGTGAGACTGAAAAAATTCCCCTCTCCCTGCCCATTGCTGACGACATGGCTGTTTAAATGCAGGAGATGTGAGGGATGGAAAATGTGAACAGCCCTGAAGTAAAACAAGAGTTTTACAGGAACTAAACCAAAATAATCTAATTTTCTTGGACATGAGATGAGAGGCTCTAAAGGCATGTTAGTTTGGAAAACTTCACATTTTTAGAATCACTCAACAGAATAGATGTAAATTAACATTTACTGAAAAAAAATTCTCTCAGCAAAATAAAAATTTAATTTCACATGGCCACTATCAAAAGCATTATTTAGACCCCCAACTTCTAACCTTCCCCCTCTTCCCAACTGTGTTACATGTTAAAACTATAGTTCTGGTTCAGCAACTCCTATCCAGCATGTATTAATGCAACTCAGCTAGTAGTACTGTCCTGAAGATACTAATATTAAGTAGAGAAAAATAGCTAGAGGTACATAGCTCATCAAAACTGGTGAGGCTCCTCTTAGATTAACATTTGGAATATTCCTTCTTCCAGCCATGGGGTTACTGTCATCAGTAAAATACCTCTTGTAGTAAAGTGGTTGTACAAGCTTATTCTCTAGCCACTCACTCCAAGGCAATGCAATTTAACCAAGCAGAAAAAGGTGAAAGTCTACCTGCAGCACTGGAAACTAAGTTTAATAATTTTGAAATTATCCTGTTTGAATGAATCTGAACTTTTATTGAGAGAAGGGGAGGAATACATTGGTCAACAGATCAGAATTACAAAGAGTATTTGTCCGTCTGCAGGCTGTCAGAAACCTGTATTTAAGCTTCAAAAATGTTCACATCTGTCATTCATGAAACAACTACAGGCAAAATCAGAAATTAAAATTAGTTTGCATTTCATTACCTGAGCTAATATGATCACAACTTTTGGTAAAAGGGAGACTTTGTCAAAAGAAGTTTGAAAAAATGAGAAGCATTTTATGAATTTTTCAGACTTCTGACATTTTGTGCTGTAAGACACAAATAAGATGAGAATGTTTACTCCATTTCTTCCATTCTATTGACTTTTAAAAATTGCTTCAAGAAGGCTGCTGATTCCACTCCTCTAAAAGGACATCAATTTATTGTTGATATTAACCAGAAAATATATTGAATGTATTTAAAGAACATGATGATAATTTGATTGATCTTTTCTTTTTCTGAATGAGGGGTGTTGGGCTTAAATCTGAAGAAGAATGTATTTTTTAACTACTACAAAATTAATTGAGTTTTGAATGTATATTTTACATAGAATGAATCTATGTAAATATCTGCTATCACAAGCCTTGTACTTTGCATGTAAAGCAATGGTTTTCCTGCACCTATAAACAAATAAAATAAGATCATGGCCATGTTGCATTAAAAATTGCACAGTCAGGTCCCAGCTTTCCATATCATGAGTACCTTCTCTTCAAAGAATAGCTGTGTTTAGAAATAATTGATGGTCAAATATTCTAATCATTATTTTCTTGCTGTTTGCTTCCATATGTCTCCTTCGCTGGAGACATTCAAAACCCACCTGGACAAGTTCCTGTGTGATGTACTCCAGGTGACCCTGCCTGGCAGGGGGGTTGGACTAGATGATCTTTCGAGGTCCCTTCCAACCCCTAGGATTCTGTGATTCTGTGATATGCAAGCACTGTTAAAGCAAGATCTATTATTTACTGTTGCCCCTAAATCTACAAATATGCTCCTTCCTTTCTCATGCACAGGTGTCAAGCGAAACATTCTTTCATAGCTATGACAGTTTCAGCTTTAATGACGTTTTCATCATTAACCAGAACAGGAACATTAATGTCTCTTTATGAAAAGATCAGAAGCTTTTGCAGCTTTTTTTTTTTTTTTTTTTTTTTTTTTTCCTCCTATGGCCTTTGGATTGATAAATATGAATTGTTTTCATTGTTTGGTAAGGGTATATATCCCATGGAACTGTCAGAACACCATAGCTATTTTAAAGACAGAAAACTATGGCATGCCTGATCCTGTCTGAGACTACACATTATCTGCAGCCTAAAAGCTCTCTCATCTCAGAAGAGGACAGCTCACAACTTGGGTTTAGGCTACATAAGGCACCAACAATACAACTGATTCCTTCTTGCAAAGTGTTTTGTTATCAACTTTTTCATTTATTTAAAAGAAGTAAGTCAGTTATTAACTCAAGATCCCTAAACTTTGTCAGAAATTGCATGTGATTTATAATTAACCAGTTCTCTGAGGGGAACCTTAAACCACACACTAAAACTCCATGAAAGGAAATTTTTCACTCATCAAGGATTAGTCTTCTCTCAGGATATATGAAGAGGGTTCAGGGGCAATTAGGAAATCAGAATTACTGTGTTGCTTACCAAACAGCATTATTCTGGGGATTCTTGAATTGGACACTAGAGAGCAGCTGAACTTCATGTGCTCTTCTGGACCTCAAGAGAGTCTGTTAAAATTTCACTGTAGTTCAAAAATGGCCAAGAGGGGAAAAAATAAACTTGAGTTGCATGGAATGAAAACCCTAGTGACTTTTAGTGGTTGTTTAATGATAAAACTTCAACTTGGTAAAATGAACTTTTTTTTTTTTTAAAGTATAATCTCTGTGATCATTACAGGGCACACTTAATGGTACATTACTCATACCAAATGGAAATCTGATGTTGCATAAAGCCCATTGTGCTTCAAGTCAGGTGGTACTCAATTATCAGTGTGACTCACGAGACACTGCAATGTAGAAATCTCACATGAAATAATGATCACAGAGCTCAGCATAGTTTGCCTTTGAGAAGATACTCTCCTTTTCCAAAGCAGGGTGAATTAGGAAGACCTGACTGACAAGGTGAATCCAGAGCTGTCTGCCAAGATGTGAAGACGAGTACTGACATATTTCTTCTTTTAGGCCTAAATCAACATTTCAAATACCAAGATCCCACAGTGACACTGTCAAACCAAATGCATGTACAACATCTGAACCTAAGGAGACTGCAATTCTGCAGTGCACAGGGAACATAATAAGTGAGGCATCTGAATGAACTTCAAGTTGATACGTGCTGGGGTATCACTGACAGACACGTTCATTTATCACTCAGTTAGGAGTCATTCATCCCTCATGTAATTAGCACTCTGTTTGTAAGGTTCTATTACTCATCAAAGGCCTCTGATTACAGTCAAATTGAATATTCCCAAGAAGTTTGACAGCTTATAGAAAAATCACTCTACTGAAACCAGTACTAATGCACTTAAATTACTTGAGAAGGTATGGATACCTCCCAAATTATATTACTTTGATACACTTTGACAGTGAAAGGCTGATGACTGGATCTGTGAATGTACTTCAGCACACTGGAACAGATGCTTCCAACTCCAGAATCACAGCCCTTGATCCCTGATTTCAGCTACCACTTCTCCCTGCAGTCACCTATGGACTATACAGAGCTCAATTTTAGATCTCTTGGGCATATAGAGTTCTACTGCTGAGCTTGAACAGGACTGTTTTCATCCTAACAGAGTATGAACTAGATGCCCACATCTCCTCAGGAATATTAAACACATGGTTTCTCAGCTAAAAGCTGTCCATCTGGTAAATACACCCAGAGTACCTGTTGAACTCTTTACAATACATGTTGAGCTCTTTGTCAGATAAGCTGGCATTGGTACCTTTCCCTTTTCATTGGCTTCTCCTAAATTCATCCACTTACTCAGAATAAGAATTGTAAGCACTAAGAGTAAGATCTAATAAATTCCTTCCCTAACAAGGATTCAAATTCACGTCTTCCCTGCCAGAAAAGCAGGCTAATTACCAAGCAACAGGCAATGCTGGAGCATGACAATGACACTTCTTCAGCTAGAAAGGTCTCATAAAAGCCAGAAGTATTCATACATTAATAAATCAGAGCTTGTGGCATTGAATATGCTTTGGAAAGACGCATTGCCCAGCTCTCAAATGCTGAGAAATCTACCTTCTAATCTCTGCTAGTGTTTGGTAACAAGCAGTAACCAATTCAGATTTTTATTTCCCTCTACTGCAGACTTAAACTTCTATACTACAGCAGAAAAGCAAGTGTGCAAAGTCCAAAGTCTAATGAGAAGTTTATACATCAGGAGTTGCAGTACAGTCTGTGGCATTTCAAGTAATCCTATTTCTTTCCCATGTTTTTTGAAACTGTTTCTCTTCACCACTCTCCTTCTATACTTAAATTAACAAGACAAGTGCCCTCTGTGTAACTCCACCTCCCAAGAGAGGCAAAGCTGTATCATGTTCTTCATCCCTGACTACTATCTGTTCTCATTCACTCCATCTTTATTGTACAGTTTATTTCCAAAATATAAACATCAAGAATCTGATTGTCTCAATTTGGAAGCAGAGAAAGCTGGGATCAGAGCAGACTTGATCATAGCAGAATAATTTCATCTTCCTCATTCTCTACCAGAGCAGCACATCCATGTACAAAATTGGAGAAGCCCTGAAGAAAGCATCAGGCTGTAAGAAGCAACAGCAGTAGGCAGTGCTAAACTTCAAAGAGCACTCCTACAGCCATTCAAACTTGGAAGTGCTACCTACAGCTGATTTCAGACAAGTGGAGAAACTGAGACATAAATGAATTAAGTGGACATCCCAGCAAAGAAATTCAATAGCAGAGAGCAGATCCAAGACAATTTCCTTGGTGTCATAAACTTCCACTTTACTCCCAAGACTACCTTTCCTTTCTCCAAAGTAATATGTGAAGAGTGAATTTGGTTAACTCACCATCAGTTCGAACTACTTCTGTAGTCCCATGAATCTGAGTCCATTAAAACTTTAAAGAGCAATGGGAATATCATGCAAGTACATAATCCCCCTTCAATCATGACATAGGGAGAGCCAAGAAGTATTTCTCTCCCTGCTCAGCTAAATCTTCATGGTATTTAATTGATGCATAGAATTAAAGTCTTTTTGATATAATAGTGCCAAATTATTTTGGCTCATCAAGTTTCATACCTCTTAACTAGATAACTGCCTTGACAACTGATCTTCTGTTGGTTCTCAAATTTAAAGACTGATCTTATGTTATGTATCCATGAAGCAGATGGAGATGAAAAATGATTTTTTTAAAGGCAAAGATGGTAAAAGAAATATAATTTGGGATGTACAGGAAGTTAATTTTCTTTGTGTGTCATCCTGTTTCACTACTAACTAGTATCATTATTATTACTACTACTAATACTACTACTACTGCTACTACTACTGCTACGGCTACTACTACTATTTTATTGATACTGCAAGTCCCTTATACTGCTCAAGCTGTCTCTGACACTTCCTCAAAGGCACCTGTGACCAAGAGTCTTATACAGGATAAACCAGCTAGGTCCTGCAAAGCCGTGTACTGGACAAACACGTGCACACACAGATCCCGGCAACACATGCTGCCCGTGCAGTATGTCAGAACAGAAACCTAGCACCTAGAGGGCAGACAAACACTGGCAAAATAACACCTCACAAAAAATGCACCTTCAAAAGTGCAAGTTTTTCCAGGGATATGGTGGGCCCAACAATTTGCAGACACACATAATTACTCTTCTTTATTACTTAATGACTCATTTGCACATAAACCACCTGAAGAAGTAAATGAACATATGTGGAAAGAACAGAGCAGGATGTTAAGTGCACACAGTTTGCTCTCAGTTACTTTGATAGTCCAACTACAGCACTAAGGAGGAAGATCTCAGCTGTGTATTGTGCTATTCTTCATCTGAATGTAGAAAAGTTCTTCACCTTTACCAGTCACAACATTCTCATGACTTTCATGCATGTTCAAATTTGTATTTATCTTTGGATTTTTGGAAGGGGGAGTTACTTGAAAAATACCCGGTTTGGATAAATATGTCATTTGGGTTAATTTCCTGGGCAAACCTGCAATGGGATTTTCAGTGCTGGTTGCACAGACTTGAATAAATGGCACAAGAAAAATTAAGCATTTGTCGGATGCCACTTCCCTTCCGTGTTTCTCTAATTGCTCTCACACAGAATCCCACTGGGGTCAAATTAGATGAGGGCTAGATGAGCAGATAATCTTAGGTGTACTGGATTTACCTGAGGCTCAGGAAACCTGTATTTTTAATCCAATATGTGTTACTACCCTCCGCTGCAGTTATTACCCTATCCTGCACTGGGAATGCCAGTGAGAGCTAGGGGGAGAAAGAATGAGATGCTGACAAACAAGAAGGAGACTGCCTCCATCCTCACTGCAGCTATACAGATAACACTCATAGTTTGCTGCAGTCATCCACAGATGACTCAAAGCTAAGGCAGGATTAATAAGCAGAGCTGCACTTCCCAACTAGTGATTTGAGGATTGTGTATGCTTTTGTAGAAACGACCTCACTGTGACTTTTGAGGAATAATAAATTATAAAAAACTCAGGAGAAAAATAATTATATAGGCTCAATTGGAGTGGAAGAAAATCCTCTATATTGTATCATAACTTCCCAGGTCTCCTTTATTTCATTCATTTTCCTTAGAATTAAATGATACTCATTTAAAATTATTAGGTTCATGAAACATAATGTAAAATTAAGGGGTATGTCAACTTAAAATACACAGCTCTCCATCAGAGCAATTAATTGGCAAAATTAGTCATTGTTTCATAAACTGAAAGCAAGTAAAATACATGTTTTCAATTGATGAAAATGTCACCAATATCCTTTAATTATTTTTCCAACTAAGTCATTAGTATTTTCTTTACTCTTACAAAGACAGGTTTTTTGCAGCATAGTATTAGCTTGCAGATATCACCACCTCTGCTTCCCAGGTTGACGCCTTCCCTTTTTGTGCTGAATAAATAGCACTAAAATGCAGCAATTAAGAATAAAGGCCACCCTCAGGCTGTACATGAGTGGCTGCAGATTTACCACAGCATGAATAAAAGCAGAATTGGGCCTACATTTCTAAGTGAGTTCAGATTATTTTCTTTTCCTGTTTTGCTTTTGATTATTATGAGACCATAATGAACTAATCCATGCTTTTCAATCCTATGGTAGGAAGGAATAATTATTCTATATTTTCTTAATATTTCTTCAAGATTTAGAGTGGTTTCAGTAGTTCACTAGTTGCTGACTGCTCCAGATATACACAGATTGAAAAATGTGCTTTAAAGAGAACACTCTGCCATGGAGAACATCCATGGGCTAAGAACATGCTCTGACTTAATGCTCACCAATTGCCACTCTGAAGTCAATTGACACTTGGCCCAGGTCATGTGCATTCAAGCAGCTATAACCCATTCATTGTGCTACTTGTGATCTCATAATACTGACTGATTGAGACAGAGCTTTTTGACCCTTCTACAGAATTGTTAATGGAAGGAGATTTGACCCTGAGAAATTGGAACTTCAGCCTGTGCTTTCAAAATTAAAACATCCATATTCAATTCTACTGCCAAAAATCCAGCCAGAGATACGATTACAAGCTGTAGCCCAGGGAGGAATAGCAACTGGTAAGAAACACATGCTCAGAAACCACCAAAGAAAACAAATTTTCATTAAAAAATACTTTAAGCCTGAAATAATTAATTTGAAACAGCCTAGTTTTACCAAATCCTAGAGCAGTGGTTAAGAGAGCCTTACTGGGGTCTTTAGGAAGTGAGGCTAGTGGCACCACATACACTGAATCTCCATCCATGCTGTTTTAGAAAGCAGAAATACCTTTTAAATGTACTTGCTGCTGGGCACTGCGAAGTCTGTGCATCAGTCCTCCAAGGCTGCCTGCAGAGACCTTACCTTTGCACCAGGGTCTGTCTGTAGCTGCAAGCACCATGACACTCCTTCAGACTGACCAGCTCTTGAGCTTAATGAAAGCTCCCACTTTGCAGAATCTAGGGAGAAGAGAAAGAGGAAATGGCTTCCATCTAACTTGGGAGAAATTAAAAAATTCCACTCAGAAACACTCTAATCTTTCAGCTAATTAATTTAACCTGGGTGCTGCAGCAACCTAAAGCTACCTGCATGGATGCACAGGATGCTACATCATGGAGTCACCCAGAGCATGACGACACATCCAACTACCCGAATCTTTGAAAACATGCCTCCAGGAGCTCAATCCACACTGATTATCAATAGGTTTCAAGAGTCTAAGGCACCAGTATTATGTCCCCTATAAGCCCTACTGTTTTTCAGTCTTACTATGAATTGCTTTAAATGAATAGACATCAACTAAGAGAGTTCAGTTCCTAGACTGCTTCAAGGGTCAGGACTCCTACTTCAAAATTAATTAGTGAACATTAACTTCTCAACAACATTTATGAAACATCTAAAAGGAAAAGAAATATTAAGAAATACCATTAGTAAATACATTCCTGAGGAAATTACATAATTAGTGTTTAATTACTATTAAATAAAATTATTAGTTGCTAAATATTAATTACATAAAGCACAATTTTTAAACTGCTGGTGTTATTAATAATTTAAATAACTACTTTTATCTTTATATTTATTTTCCAGCATTAAGTGGGTGGTTTCTCATTAAGTGTAGAAGATGGCTGATGCTTTATACATGGGATTGATTGTTATTCTGCCCTCAGCTGCGAGCCTGGCATTTTAGATATCAAGACACAAATCTTAGTCCTTTGGAGTTAAAAAGCAGCTCTCTTATGTGATAGCAGAAATTAGTTTCTGTTATCTATGCAAACCAATACTGCCCCTTGATTGAAGAAATAGGCCCTGATTATCCAAGATGTCCTGGATATTCAATAGCTGCTACAACAAATTGCATCAAAGATCAGATTTGAATGCAGGTCTCTTGCCACCAATTTCTGCTGCCTTCAGAAGTCGGATGACTTCAGCAATAGCACCAGGAATCCTTTGTCCTCAGCCCTTGGCCATGATAACACTCCTTTGACAGAGTGTTACAATGAATCATTGCATAAAGCATAGGATTATTTCTGTGAGCAGTGTGGAGACTGAGTAAGTGATCCTTATTTAATTTTGGTGTATTTGCACTTCATGAGGTGTTCTGATGATTTTTGCAACACCATTTGTGTTCTGCTTAGAAACAGAAAAATAGCAATTTCCCCTAAGTCTTTATATTGGACAAATTATATGGACAAATTGCAAAATAGTTGCATTCAGTGCCAATTACCCAAACCACTAGGAAAATATTGGAATACAGTGGTTGCTGAGGAAAGAATACAATTCCTCAGTTTTCCAAAGGTTATCTGATATCATCTTATTCCAGCCTTCCATCTGCTTAAAGGTATTACAGAGCAGTCTGACTCCTACTAGGTTTAATTACATTTCTCAGCTCACAGATCTCTAGTTTTTGGTTGTTGTTTTTTTTTTTTTCAGAATTCATTGCAATTTCAAGATGAAGCAGGAGAGAAAAAAGAAAGTATTTCCTCATGACCCAGATTGCTCAGTTAAAAAAAAAAAAAGTTCTCCTGCTGTTTTTTAATTAGAACCATCTGTTATTCCATTACTTTCCTGTAAAGAACAAAAAATTTAAACTCTGGTCTAGGTGTCATCTATATGTAGCATGAAAAGTTAGTGCTCTCAGTTTGGGGTGGAAATGTATTAGGAGACATTGCAGCTGATATATTAGGTATTAGCATTGTCATTAGAGACAAGGAGGAATCTACACAAACCTTGTTAAAATTCTAGAATAAAATTTAACCTTTTTTTTCCTCATATCCTTTGCTGAAAATATCTGTGTGGTTTTGCTTTCTTTTTTCACCCCTCATCTAGTCAGGCAAAACCAAAACACTGTAAATGCCACTTTATTTTGGTGTTTGGAAACATTCCAGTTACTTTTTTGTGTGTTTCTAAGGATGGAGATTCTACAACTTACTGGGCAGCCTGACCCAGATCTGAACCACCCTCATTGTGATTTTTTTTCCCCTCATATCCAACCAGAATTTGCCTTGCTGCAGCTTTTGTCCAGCTCTTTGAAAACCCTCATAACTTGAGAATAGTCTGATTTAACTTCCCAATCGGTGGTTAGAGAGAAGATGAGGACAGAAGATACTCCCCTTGGCCTTCTCCTCTCCGGGCTGAACAAACGCCTCTCCTAGCATATCCAGTCCTCCAACCATCTTGGTGATTCTCTGAAATCCCTCCAGTTAGTCAACATCTTTTCTAGAATATGGAGAACCAAACTGGACATAGAATACCAGATGTGGTCTCACAGGCACTGAATAAAGGGGATCAATCCTTCACCTCTGCCTGCTGACTGAGCTCTTGCTAACAAAACTCAATATGCAGTTAAAATTTCATAGCTCAAAGTAAGACATGGCACACTCTATGCTAATCCCATTAAAAACAGATAAGGAAATTACCCTGGATCAGAGACTGAAAATATTACATTAACATCTTGACTGTATATGAAATTGGACCACAAAGAGGTGTAAAAACAAAAGAAACTAAAAATGAGTTCATTTTCAGATTAGGAAATATCAAAGCAAGTAAATTCCATCCCAGAGTGCAAAGATGTAATCATCTGTGGTGGTTTACAGCTAGTATCTCATTGCTATTTCTGAAATTGCATTATTGTTAATTTCCTTTTTTCATCTCTATTTCCCCTGCAGATGATCATGCACTAACACTGGAGACACTGAAGAGGAGCAGGAAGAGGGATCATCATCCTGTAGATCAAGTCAATGAAGTTATTTATCAGGAAAAAATGGTTCTCAGGAAAAAATGGTTCCTGCATCTATCAATGGAAAACTTAAAAAAAATAACTTCAAGTTTGATTTTGCTTGTATTGGATAATCACAGAGTTTCAGATTTGCCATTAGATTATCACTGTGATCACCTAGCCTTAAAATCTTGTTCTTTCTGGTCTTATTAGCAAGGTATTACTGAATTTAAAATAATATATACTCTATATAAGAAATTATCATGCATATATATTCTGCTTCAAATACCAGTTACAGAAACATCTACCCTAGACCAGCACAGAGCCAGCACAGGTGTGACAGGTTATGTTTTCTGGGATCCTGCAGACTTAAAATGTCCCTTTATCAGGGGGAAAAAAAAAAAAAAAAAAAAAGTACTACATTGGTATTGCTTCCTAAGTATCCTGCCAAACTTCATACTTCAGGGTATTGTGAATCTGAAGTATTTTAAAATATTAACTTTCCCACAGCCTGCCAAGGCATGCTCTGCAGTAAGAAAATGTTCCTGTTGACATATCACTGACGGCAGACAGCTGTTGGGATTTTTTTTTCACAAAAATGTTTGATGTCTTTATAATGATACCTGTTTTTTTCCACTGACAATGACAATAGAAGTCAGCTACAGTATTTCTTCTTTCTTGACTCTTTTTGAAATATTGAGTAGAACAAATATTTCTTTGTCAGAAGGCAGAATTGCTGAAAGTAGTACGGCAAATAGTAAGAAGTCACAAGGTGGAATATGCATAAAGTGTTTGCATTTGATGCAATGTAAATTTCTCCTAGTATTACTGATTTTAAACACCAAAGTTATTTGGATCAGCCTGTCATTTATCTCCTAATTCCACATAATGAAATGGATTAAATAGTAATGCTCAGGCCTTTTTTTCTTCCCCTCCTGTGTGGAAGGGAAAATAATTCATGACACACGTCCACCATATACCACCCTTTTTAGGAAGTTCAATACAGAACCTGAGTACATGAACCCTAATTAAAATCTCCTGAGAATACTCTGTTCAGGTAGAATCAGCTTCAGGTATCTTTAAACACTTAAGTGAGGTGACTAAGTGTGAAATGTAGATGCCTGTAGCAAGCTATCAGTGATGAGAAATAGGTGGTCCTAGATTGTGATTCAACCCATTTAAAATACCACCTCATTTAAAACATGTATTTAAAGTCAGATAAATTAATCGGAATCATAAAGGTCTGTACATACAAGAAAGGTCAGGAAAGGATTTAAGGGTAGAAACAAAAGGGGACATTGTTGACCATCCTTCCTATCTTACAGCCCTGGCACAATCTCAGGATAAAACACACCTGCTGATTGTCTTCCGTTGGTAGCTCAAATTAAGTTTTATATGAACATTTGTTCATTAATGTGGCTGAAAAGCTTTACCCACCTCTAACAGATAGCATAGGATGTTGGCCAATTAATTTTAGAAGTCAGTAAACAGAAATGCATTAATAGTAGCACCAAAAATGTTACAGCAAAAGGAAAACAATGAGATGTTCTTGAGTCTTGTTGTTTCCAAACACAGATATATAGCTTCATCTGTGGCCTAACTTCCTTCTGAATGCCAGTTATGTTATTTGCAGATCAGCCCTGGGAAAAACAGATGTATCATATTTGGAAAAAATATAGCACAGGTAGATTAAGGTCAAGGCCTTCAAAATCATTAGATAATTTTGGTTTCTTGTTTCTGGATTGTTTATTGGATTCAGCTTCCACAATGGAGGTACCTAAAAAGAATTAGCCCTAAAAATAAGGCTAATACATAAGGCTAATGACATAAGCAGCTTTCCATGGTGATACAGGGATTCTTTCATAACTCCTAACACGGATCCCAAACCTCCTTACTGCTCACCCACCAAGTAGTAGCCAAAATATTATAAAAAGTAGAGTAACAGACACGACATTTGATTTGATGTTAAGAGTGTGAACTGTGCCAAGGCTTGTTGATAATTTTGCCCCGCCCTCCAAATCCCAATTACAGTCCTGCAATATTTCCATTACTCTGCCTGTTGATCACCCACAAAGCAAACTAAAAGCTAGTACCTGAAACAAGAGCTCCTTTTGTTTTCATTCCCCGCTTACCTTGTAATAATTTGTAGTGCACAAGTTGGTTTTGTGCTTTGTCTCTTAATTTCCATGAAAGCTATGCTCAGAAAAACATCAGAAACCAGATTCTGGGCTCAACCATGCCACTAAGATCTATGTGAAACCAAGGACGGAAGCATAATATTGGAACAAACAGCTACTTTTTTTCTGCTCGTGCCCAAAGAAATCGGTCTTCCTCTATTTTTCAAGACACTGGTCTCTGAAGTGCCATGGAGTTCCTGCACCAGTTGTTAACAACAAAACCAACAATAACTTGTCAAAAAGCACTTCCTACCTTAATTCCTTGGGGCTTTCAGATGGGAGAGGAATGGGAAAAAAGGAAATAAGCTCTTAAAACTCTCCTAGCAAGACTGAGAAGGACATATTTTAAACAGTGTTTAGGTACCTAGATATGGACACAAGCACCTAGTAGGATTCTCAAAAATAGCCATGGACCATGTTTCCTGTAAAATCCACTAGGCAACTGAAAAAAAAATAAAAATCCTTCAAGGGACCTATTTAACCTATGAGGTACCTAAATGACTGGGATTTTGGCCCACATGGATGATGCCCTTAGTGGGACAAACTCTGCTTTTAGTTACACTGCTGGAAATCTGGGGTCACTCTGCTGTGGTCACATGTAATGATGGCTTTTCTGAAAGCCAGTCTTTTCCCTATAGCTAGTGTCATCAAAATCTGGTTGGAGGCATCAGTATATATTTCAGTTTTGCTTTTTTTTTTGTCTGTCTGGATTTGCATGATCAGGAGATAGCATTTAAACTGGAGCCACTGTTTCATCAACGTAAGAAAAAGAAGCAAGCACCATGGCCAAGTCCTTTAAAGGTCCGTTGCCTCAGAGCATGATTTACTGTTTGAAATGACGGGACATGAATAACAAAATAAAACTTCCCTGACAAACTGCTGGCTGCAGTTCCCAGAAACACATCTTCCCCCTGGATCCCCCCTTTTTCTTTTCATTTTATAACTCCCAAGACACAAGATATGAAGAAACTCTTTAAATCTTTCCTGGTACTTTACTCAGGTTATGTCCATACTGCAGTCTGCAATATTGTATGAATACATTTGAGGTTGCTCTAAACGAGCTCTGTTAGATCCTGAGACTCAGTCACCTTGAGGTAGCACAACATTCAGTACTAGCTAATTCTCTCTGCTTATTGATGTTACAGAGGGATTAATGCTAAGCAAACACAGAGACCCTCTTCTGGTGGGGGAACAACAAGGAAGAGAAATGCTGCATTTCAACCACACTGTCAAACAAAAACGACAACGGAGGCCAGTCAAAGGCAGTTTTAGGATCTGTGCCAGTTCCAGAGTCCCTAGGCAAATTTTTGACGACTACATATTTTCTACTGAATGAACACAATGTCAAATGAAAATGTACTGAAAAAGTCCAGGGGAACTATGTTTTTTTCCAGTATTACTTATACACTTGATTGATGAAACTTGAAGCAGAAAGGTGGTCCCATGTTTCAAATGATGGACATGGATTCTGACAACTAAACTCAGTTGTCTTGACTTCCTGGTTAACCTGAAGTTAATTCACTTTATATATCTGAACAATAGAGACATTGTTCCCTTACTTTATAGCTCATGTGCTTTAATTGTGAACTCCTCAAGGCAGAGATCTTCTCCCATTTTAATGTGTACAGCAGCTGACACAGAGAGGCCTCTAGCTGCTCGTCTATAAATGTAATGTTACCAGGTAAAACCTCCCCCTTCTTTCCTTTACTTCTTCCAGCTGAATTCACAGAAGCTTGGCTGGGTCCCCTTTTCCAGCCTGCTGACCTGTGCCTGAGGAGTGAATCCTCCATTACCAAACTGAAGCAATGGAAAAGAGCTCCGTTCCCTTTATATGTGTGTTTCCAAATTTAATCCTCACCATTATAGATGTTATAGAATATAGATGTTTAGATTCACAGAATAGGGCTAGAAGGGACCTATGGAGTTCTTAAATCTTAGCCCTCAGTCATATTTGGATTTTTTTCTAAATTTTCTGAGGTGACTTTAAAGCCAACAGAAAGCTGACTGTAAGTTGACACATTCAGCTGTATTTTTCTCTTAGTATTTTTTCCTTTTGTTGTGTTAACTTGATGAAAATCTCCTATGAGAAACTGTTTCTACATCCAGAAAGTGACCTCCAGTTTCATCCTTATATTCTCAGCCTTGTTTCTCATTTTCATGCTTTGTAAATTAATCATATTAATTTGTATAAAGTCAATTGATATAAAGGTAATGAGGTTTTGAGAAAGCTGTTAACAGTAATTTGCTTAATTAACAAATCATGTATAAAATCATGCTTGCTATAAACACTGCTGTGGAGCAAATGCAATCCATTAAGATTTGTAGGAAGGCATCATGTTCTGCTCTGTCAGAAAGGTTTAACTGCTGATGAGCAGGTTTTGAATCCTGAAAGCTGGAAAAATGCATAGTCCCCTCTTGCACATCCATTAAACTCTTGCAGACTGTGGGCTACTTGGGTCCTAATCTGTCAACTGCTCTGATCTGCACTGAAGTCTTGTATAGCTAAAAGGCAGGTTTCAAATCACATAATGTACTTAGCAGGACACCGTTTGGAAGTTAGTGGTGAGTGTCCTGCTTGTGGGAGGGGGCTAGAAAATATGAGGAATGGTGATAAAATCAAGCAGCAGGATGTTATTAGGGTGTGTTGGAATGGAAGGCAGGGTAGAAGATAAAAGTACAGCTCACCCTGACCAGCTCCTCCAGTCACAGAAGAGAAGAGAGAATATCTTCAAATAATTACAGCAGATGTAAAGTAGATATTTTATTGCAGTGAACCATCTGCGCATTGATGAAGCAGTTTATGAAATCCACCAGTTTCAACTTGTCTTACTAGGGTCCTTCTCACTCTGCTAGGTAAGCATGACAGCTCTGCCTGTGAGTCAGTGAGTTACCAGCCAGGGCAAGGGCTGGTCAGAAGCGAGGAACACATAAGAGAATTTTCCGTCCACCAGACTGGATTTACTTCCTTGAGAGTGATACTGCTTTAATGAAAAGAAAGAAGCTGCCCTGATTTATTCCATGAAATAAATTACTTTTTCTTTCTCTTCCTTTTGCATTTGATTTAGTGCAACAGTTTGCTGTTGCCCTTTATGACGTGAGCTGATCACTAGCTAGCAATGACCACTATAGTATTTGACAGATTTCAGATTTTGCTTTGCCAAATTCAGCCCCAGACTTCCAAGGTTCCCATCCTTGAGGTGTCAGAGACTTCATTATTCAGTTATGACCAAAGGCAATAGACAGGATCATCCTTCACAGTGATATGAGAACTACAATGCATTTAGACATGAATAGAGATGAATTAAATCACAGTTTCTGGAGGACACTTTATAGCAAGACAAAGGCCAGGAAAATCGTATATTGATGGAAAATAAGGCAGTTCCCACAAATGTAATTCCTAACTAACCATCTAAGAATTCTTCAAGATGTTTGCAAATATATTTTTTATAATTAATGGTATATGACAATGGTATAATTAATGGGCGTGACAACTGTATAAAATCTAAAAATTAACTTCTCAACTCAAAAAAATACAATCTGAAGCCTTTCAGGATTGTTGTCTCATCAAAACGAGCACTCCAGCAAACACAGCAGACCAACTTCATTTAATGTATTTGCAGTTAGTTTCTACAAGGCAAGGGTTCCTAACAATCTGTATCAGCTGCAGAAGGCATTAGACTAGTTGGGATCACTTGCCAAAAAAAAAAAAAAAAAAAATTTTAAAAAAATCCCCTGGTCTGCAAGAAGGATGTGCAAACTGCTCCAAATTACATGCACTTGCTTTTAGATACTAACAGCTATATATAGCATGCATTCAAGGTCATGGACATGTTCCAGCAAAAGTTTTGAGGGGGCCACCTAGTTCACCAGTTTGGACACTCCTGAACTGTTATTGCTTCTGAAACTTTAGATCTAATATGGACTAAGGGTGTTTGAAGAGAATCCTAACTCTGTCTGAGACGAGTGTATCAGAGACTGCCCTTTCCTCAATCTGAAGTCTTTCTGAATATGCTGTATCAGTCACCATTAGCCTGTTTTCTGTGTCAGTCCCTCTGATACAACATACTTGAAGCCAAGAGAGGATGAAGGCAGGGTTCTTGAAATCTGGGACCCTTGCCTAGAAAAGCCATGGATGCAACAGAGCCAAAGTCATAATGTTGGACAAGGATTCACTACACATCTGGTTTCTGCCTGCCAGCCATCTGTTAAGTGGATTGGGTGTTGGCTGGAAAACCCCAGTTATCAAGAGAAAAACAAAGAGCTGTGAATTGGGAAAAGACAAGTGAGAAGTTAAAAGGTAATAAAAAAAGGAAAAAGGTGAGCGATGACAAGTTTATGAAGAGCACACTGGCATTTTACCAGACCTTTCGTAGTCAACTAATATTCTTAGAAGCCAATTGGGTACAAAATTCTCTTCTCAGGGAACAAACAGCCTTGAAAAAAATACTAAAAACATGCTCAAAGAAACAATAGTGATCATATAATACAATATGACTGGAAACACTTAACAATACAAATCATCCCTTCAGACATTCTGCTATACTGTGTACAGCATTACTTTACACAAGTTTTATAGGACAAAACGTAGATCAAGGTAAAAAAAAATAGGATGTGTATGTGTCCCTATGTCTGTGTATATATGTATGAATATCTCTCTATTACTCTGCAGTTTCACTGATACTGTATTGAGTTGCAGAAGCCAAGGAGCTGGTTGTCTAAGATGAAAGGGATATAAAATATAGCCATATTCCAGAGGAAAATTAATATCAATATACAGCTTCCACATGATACTAGTATCATTGATTTTTGACAATAGTCTACGTATGAATGAGCTATAGTTAATAGCATAGGAAGTTATAACACTCCCTCTTGTAAATGCTGCTTATTTGTTACCACACTGCTACTGAGTGAAAGGCATCTTTGGTTGCTGTCTGCCATGAAACTCAATCATAATGCTCTATGTACCATGGTGCAGTAATTGTTTGCCAAATGATTAAATGATTACAGTTTGTGTGTGTGAGAGAGAGAGAAAGCAATGCAAGTCTACCTAAAATTCAGACAAAATGCTGAAGAAATCCTGTGACCTTTTCATTATTCAGTGAACGCTACTCATAGACTCTAAAGCCAGAAGAAACCACTGTGGTCATCTAAGCTGATTTTCCTGAAAACCTAGTCACAATCCTACATCAAATTAATCATTATTTGAATTAAATTCTAAGATATCTGATCTTGATATGTAGAAATTGCTACTGATGAAGATAAGTAATTATCCCCAAGTTAATCACCTTAATTTCTTAAAAAGAATAGAGGTTATCAGGAGTAGCCAGCATGGATTTACCAAGGGGAAATCATGTTTGACTAATCTCATAGCCTTCTATGATGTTGTAACTGAATGGGTAGATGCAGGGAGAGCAGTGGATATAGTCTGCCTTGACCTTAGCAAGGCTTTTGACACTGTCTCCCATAACATCCTTGTGAGTAAGCTCAGGAAGTGTGGGGTACAAGAGTGGACAGTGAGATGGATTAAGAACTGGCTGAACAATAGAGCCCAGAGGTTGGAAACTATAAGGGTTACAGAGCACTGAAATAGGGTCCCCAGAGAGTTTGTGCAGTCTCCTCCTCTGGAGACTTTCAAGACCATCTGGATGCATTTCTGAGTGACCTGCACGAGATTCTGTGGTGGTCCTGCTCTGGCAGGGGGGTGGGACCCAATGATCTCTTTCAACCCCTAACATTCTGTGATTTTGTGAATTCATAATTTGACAAACAATTCATAATTTGACAAACAATTCAGATTTACTGTAGATTCCTGATTAATGGCAGTTGCTATAATCCAGTCGCTTGGTTTTGTTGAAATCGATTTACTATCTTGTATGATTTGAGTTGTATTTTGCACAAAAAAGTCCATGTCAACATTTTGATAACAGTCTATGGGATTAAGAAGGAATGTATGGTAATAATTCATATATACATTCTTTTGAGGTATTAGCTCCATTTTTCTTCCCTTGTGCTAACCCCAGTATAACTTAAACTTGAATTGGCCTCGATACCAGGAAAATCTAAGTGCCTCTATTTAATTTGTTTTGTCCCTTTGTATGTTGTTAATTTCTTGTGTCCTTTTCTGAGTCAGTATGCTCAGCCATATCTTGGTGAGGTGTGTGAAAGACTTCTCAAAGAATCGATTAGATTATACACAAAATAAATAGTTCTGAGGCTGGAATGGCCAAAGGACAGTGAAGTAATTACTTTCAATTTCCTGACACATTTAGTCCCTGGAGTAAAAATATCAACATATATGAGGAGCTCATATTTTTAAAGATACAATAGGTGTTGGATTTTTTTTAATTTCTACTCAAGAGATTATTAAGATTTTATTACTCAAGATATTATTTTTTCAAGTTCTTTTAGACCATATCATCTTTGAATTTGCCGCAGTGACTTTTAAACATTTCAGGAATGTAACAATGGACTAAACTGTAACAGTCAGACTTTCAGTCTCACTTTCTGTTCTACAAAACAAAGAAGTTATCTGTTTGTTTGTTTTCATTTTGTCTTCCGACCCAGGAAGCTCTGCTGCCTTTTTCCTGGAGGTTTGTGCTCCACCAGTGCCTTGACTCTACTCATTCCTTCTCCAGTCTCCCAAGCATGCAGGGGACACCAGTGAACCTGTAGCTGCTCACCTGTTTCCCAGGGTTACTCATCCATGGTATACCAGGCAGACAGGCATGAAGCAAAATTATAACATGGTCCTCATTTGCTCAGGGTCTATATCTCTGTTGTACAAACCTCATGCCCTCAGTAAGCTTTCACATATATTCTCTGTGGATCCTTCATTAAGGCATATTTAGTGCTCGATTAATTGGTTAACAGAACAGAGTTATGACTCCACATTAATGTGCCTTAAGTAGGCTAAACATTAATAAACTTCAATGTGACAGTAAAACTTTAAGAGGCACAGTACCAGCTGAATTCCCCCTCCTTCAGATCAGATGATGCATAATGACTAAATATTACTCTGTTAGTTTTATGTAAATGAAGGAGATGGGAAGCTTAACCATAAGCATTTTAATATTTTCTTGATTGTATTTAATTTAGGATTAGCTAACCCTGATTAAACAAGACCTTACAAGTACATCAACAGCCTGCAATTAACATGCTGTTGGTAAACACTTGGAATCAGAATTTTTTGTCTCTCACACCACAAGAAACATGTATTTCTTATACTTTTGCCTGCAGCATCCAGTAGGATGTTTGACAGCTTACTCTGTAGGATCCTCAATAAACCACACCACAAAGCAGAACTGTGGAGAAAGCAGAGGTGGTTCACAATTAACTTCCAAGCAGCAGCTTCAGAAGGCAGGGCCAAACCTTGGAACCCAAAAGACAAAATGAAAAGATGGTCTCACAAGGTGCATGCAAACAGGCTTTGTCCTGTTTACACAAAAAAACCCACCAAAAAACAACAACCTGCCTCACTTTCCTTGGAGAATCTCATGGAATAAGATGGGAATGGCCATTCAGGACTACTGGAGCAGGGCTCTGCAACACCCTTCCCAGCAAAAATGAAGGCCCATTTCCAAACAAAGCTGTACCCAACTGGATGCTTCTACATTGGTGCCATACACCCTAGTGCTTTTTTAATAGTAGCTGATATCAACGATACTTTGAATCCCAAAGTGCTCCACATCCAGCCTTCCAATTGTCCTCCTTGAGTGCTGCAGGTTTGCTCACACATCTTTTCTCACTGTCTTTCTGCCAGCAGAACAAATTACTGACCTCACCTCCCTTTGTGTGGCACAGCTTTTCACTCTCTTTACCTCTGCCTGCTGAATCACTCAGGTGAATTCTCCTAACTTGTCTTAGGCAAAAATAACTGAGGTTAGCAAGGACCTGCTTAAAGTGCTGTGGAAAATTTGATCATTTTTACTTAAATGGATGAAGAAGCAATTCTTACAAGCAACTGATCTTGCAAGTCAACAAAGACCTTTAGCTTGGGTAGAAGTTTTAAGTAAGTTGTATTTACAACTAATGAAAATGCCTGAGCACACTTCCAAGCCACAAGAAAAACAGGAAGAAAGCAAGGCACCATAAGTTTCAGCAGAGGTGCCAAAAACAACAAGTCCTGGCAATATATTAATTTTCCTTTTTAGGCACATGACTTCTTTCCTCAGAAGCATTGTATTTTGCTAAGAACAGTCTGAATTAACAGGAGTGACGATACATTTCTCTCAGTCAGACTCTTGTTCTCTGAAAAACTATCCAGAAGTTCATATCCAGAAGCACTAAAATCATAAGAACAGTTAGGGGTGGAATAAAGACCAAAATAATTACATTTAATTTAACTTACTGGTGTCTTTCCCACCCTTCTCGGTAGTCAGTGGCAATTCTTACATGACCTCCTCATTTCTTACTTATAAGTCATGCTTTTCTGAAGTTAAAATCATGGTGATAAGGACTAGTCAGTAAAAGAAGATTGACTATAAATCATAATCTCAAAGATCAGTCAGTAAAACTGAAAGAGGTTCATCTGATTATCTTCTTTGGGATTAGAGCTAGTTGGAAAATTACTCCTGTTTTTGTTTCAGATAGGAATTTATTTATGATTGCTTCTGTTCTTCACTTTACCTTTTAGTTATCTTTTTAATTTTACATAGAAAAATAGCAATTTATTGATAAATAATTTTCAATAAAAAAATCCTCAGTGTTCTGAAAAAAGAATTTAGAATTTTACTTGAGGGTGATTTTTGGTTTCCTAATAACTACTTCTAGGAAAAAGACAGACTTTTTGGGTTTTAATAAAACATTATTTATTAATGTATTTTCTTTTTACCAGAATGAACTCTTTTCATTCTTCCTGGTTTTTTCCCCCCAATGTTCCCTAAGGGAGCTGATCCCTCAGCATGGCATTGTTAGACAGCATGAAGGTTAAATAAGGGCTGCATTGCAGTGTATTTAGTTGCTTGGAAACATTCAGACTCAACTTTAAAGTTAGTTTAACTGGTTTTTTTGCTTTTCATTCCTTTGAACCTACAGCCTGTGACTATATAAACCATCACACCAATTGCATAAAGTTATGTAGTGGAAAGACCTAAAATGAGTCCTACTCAAAATTTTAAAAGCTCTTATAGCCTCTGCATACACTTCTTAGCCTTGAGAAAAAAATAATCTATCAATATAAAAGTGCCATGAAAGGCACAAAGCATTTCTTCTTTCTTTGGCTTGAAACACTGAGCTTCCAGACCCAAATCTTATTGCTTTTCTGATGTGATAAATTTGGACTAACTTAATTTGACATACTGGGATTACTCAGGTGTAAAACCTGAATCTGTGAAAGAGGAGTCACAGTTCCTAACATCTTACTATACAGGGAATTTTAAACATGATTCTACTGGGTAAAATAGTGAGAGGTCTTTATATTTTTTGTTTTAGTATTCCATATGGCAACAGAAATAAAGCAAAAGTTGCAGTTTTTACTTCAGCTGAAATATTACCTTCTGTCCTTAAAATAAGGGTGTCACCAGGACAAAGGGGTTTTCAGTCATTTAGCATAAATCTGGGGTACAGTAAACAATAACAACATTGAAATCACTACATCGTGAGATCAATAGAATCACTCAGGATTTATCTTAGTCTAACTGGGCTCAGTATGTGGTCTAGTCATAAGTCTGTATACACAGAGCAGCTAGAACTGAATGGCATCAGCATAGCATTATAACCAGTTGGACTCCCAAAGTTGTCTCATTAAAGAACATGAACTCTATTTAAACCTAGTCAGATTCAAAAGAAAAAAAAAAATCAACTTCAGATGCTTTATTCTACAGAATTACATTAATTATATGACTTACGGAAGTGAAAGTGGTTCATTACCAGTAATCATGTTGTTCTTGTTCTACAAACTTGCATTCCATCAACTGCCAGGAACATTAATGATAGGGAAACTTCTGAAAGGGACACAACCCATTTTCAGTCTTTTTACAGGTTGGGGATTTTTAACGAGTCCCCACTGTTTGGGGAAGGACTGATGTTTTTAGCAAAATTTTCCTCTCAACTCAACTGCTTAGCACTATGACTCTTCCATCAAATTAATGGCATAATATTAACCCTTGAAACCTTGTGGTTTGAGCAAGGAAAAAATGCTTTAGAAGCAGAGCATCCTATTTTTATTGATCCAAACCAAAATCCACACAAATCCACTAAAAGGCCCAAAGGTAGCAGGAACATCATGGTAACTCTGTAGAAAGCTCGTATTATAGAACCATAGAATGGCTGAGGTTGGAAGGGACCTTAAAGATCACCTAGTTCCAACCCTCCTGCATGGGCTGGAACTAGATGATCTTTACAGTCCTTTCCAACCTTAGCCATTCTATGATTCTATAACATGTATTAATCTATTAATTTATTAATTAAGTAATAATTAAAGTATTAATTTATCAGCTCTCCACTTAGCTTTGTATTCTCAGGACATTCCTTCATTTTCATTGAGTCTTTCTAAAAATCAAGTAGACATGAAAGACAAGTGTTAGCAAAGCTTTGCAGTCAGCCAGCTGAACAGGAGTATCAGACAAACAAAGTTTAGTTGGCAATAGTCAAGGATACAATGGCAAAACATAATTTTTACCAGTTCAGTTTGGCTCTGTCACAGGGAATAGTTTTCTAACATTGATAGAAAACACAGTCTACCACTATGGCTGCAGCTGAACCCTTTGCCTTCCTGGTCCACAGCTATTTCTACATCCTGAAGTGTTGTGCTGGTTTCAGCTGTGGTAGATCATAGTAGCTAATATGGAGCTATGGTTTGGATTTCTGCTGATAGCAATGTTGATAATAAAGGGATGTTCTAGTTATTGATGAGCAGTGCTCTCACACAGCCAAGGCCTTTTCTGCTTCTCACACCACCCCACCAGCCATTTAAAAAAAAATAATAGAAAGAATGTCTTCAAATGTTATTATCCACACCATTTTAAAGGCCTTCAGAATAAGAAAGTTTTCCCAAGCATAGTCTATCTACAGAATGAATCTTCTTGTCTGTCCACATGCTGGATGTTCACCATTATATGAGCTTTGCCTGTCTTCCCCAGGTCTTTCCCACTATGTTTTCTTGGTTAAGGGTCTTTGCCATTTGCCTTTTCTTGGGCATGGACCATCAAAATCTAAGGCAAGGGAGGAGGTCTTCAGACTTTCCAGTGCATTAAGTCCTTTGTAAAGTTCCACTGGGGGGAATCAGATGGAGTGAAGGGAGGAAAAGGCCATGAAGAATTATGAGTTCACAGATTGCTGTCTCAAGGACCCGTGACACTTGAAGAATTTGTTAAGAGCTTAAAAAAAACTTTACCTCTAGACTTTAACCAGTAAAAAAAATAACTGGCTTGGAAAAAATTATTCAAAAATATCCCAATTTCTTGTAAGGATTCTCTGTTCTCCTTAGCAGAAAACTTTCAGGAGCTTCATGTTCCACTTTTTCAGAACTTCTTCACAGGACACAGACAAGCTAGTCTCTTAACATTCAATCTCAGGCTAAAACCAACCAAAAAAACCAACCAAACAAACAAACAAAACCACCCAAAAAAACCGAAGAAACCCCCCCCCCCCCCAAATGATCTTTATCCAAGGGTATTTCATATAAATGGATGATAATCAGATTTTAAAAATTGGCCATGCTCAGCCTCGTGCCAGATACAAAACTGCCTGGTGCCACTGCCTATGCCCTGTGCCTCCCAACACACGGCAGAGAGGCTGAGTTCTGTTTCACAGCGAGGTCTGGCAGCCTGTCAGGTACAGAGTCTCCAGCACTTACAGGGATTTGTCAGCTGCACTTTGTCAGAATCACCACATCACCATAGGCCTACACTAAACTGAGTCCATTGTTTTCCTTGGTCTAAGATACATTCACAGAAGATTCATTATTTGGATATCCATTATAGATAATTCAGAATCTGGATTTCATGAAAAAAGAAGAGTTTATTTTTCCCCTAACCCACCTATTACTCATTAAAAGCAGTAATAAATATTTAATTCCCAAATTTCCTCTCTTAATACATTGTAAGAAGACAAAGAACAGTTTTCACTGAAATCTGAAGAATAAACAGAGTACAAAAAACATACATAGTCCCAACTTCTATTTTTTGCTTTTTGGTGTTTTCTTTTTCTGGTTCTTTACTGAATTTCTCTTCTTTCCTTGGGACACACAAGATTGTAAGAATGTTTATGCAATATGGTAGATCAAAGAAACCTGTATGTTATGCTTTTTATTTCCTTATATGAAATGTGTGTAGTGTATAACAAATGTGGGTAGCGTGTAACTTAGTGTCGATACACCATGTATCAAGTCAGAGGAATCTTTGTTCTTTCCCAAAATGACAGTTTGGCACTGAAGGCTTTAGGAGTTTTACCCTTTCTTTTCCACATTTGTGCAGGCTGAAAACATGTTACTATCTGCACACTAATAAATAAGACTGATTTCCAGCCTGGTTTGAAAGCAACATTTATTCCAAATACTGTATTTTCCAGTTAGCAAAGACTGTAGAATGGCTTTGAAAGGTGAAGCTACTAGTTATAACCCTTGCAATGGTGGAGCCCATACAACAGACTCAGAAGTATGCAAAATGATCCATGGAAACAGGGAACTAGAAGGGGAAAATCTGCCTTTGCAAATGAAGACAGATTTGAATATAGAAAACACACAAAAAGAAATCTAAAGAATTTTTACAAGATAAAAGAACATAGCACATTACAAAGCTGAAGTTGAGGCTCTGACTCAGATCTTCACTGTGTATCTAATTTAATAACATCTCAGACAGCTTCTGTTGTGATATGAAAAGGGCTTCATGGAGAATACATAAATCAGTGCTTCCCTATTCCCTGCCCCCCGTGCCCCATATGGGACCCTAATTCATTTATTTGCTACTAATTTAAAGGTTACCAACAATCCAAGTATAAAAATCATGGTTGTGGTATGAAGAGGCCTGCAAGAAAGCTTTTACAAGTTCTCTGATTACATCTGGGACAAGCATACATGGAGTGTTCAAACAAATGCTGCTCAAGACATTACAAACTACTGATACCTACATCTTGACCTTCTGCTGCAATTCACCAACAGTTTCACCTACTCATGTTCTACCCATCACAGAGAGGGAGAAGACAGCATCAGTAGAGCAGGGGAGGGAAATGACTCAAAGTGTGAAACCTTTCAAGCAGTGATAACAGTTTTTCTGTTGAAACCAAAGGAATGCCACAAAAAAGTTTTGCAGAGCATTGTGGGTCAGGGCAGAAAGGGGCATCAGAGTCCAGCAAACTGAAGCAAGAGGAAAAAAAAGTAAACAAGATGGATATTCTCCCTTCTTAAGTCCTCTTTCACAGGCACTCAGGTTTCTGCAGCTGCCTCCCTGTGTTAAACAGCTTGCTCAGTAGAAGATCATGTTCTCTTTTGAGGTCTTTTGCAGTGCCTCAGCCTCCTACGGTGAAGTATTCTTGATATATCTATTTGTTGTACAGTGTCTTGGAGATCCTATTGAACTGCCTGTGTATTTCTTCACAGTAACCTCCAGAGGCAAGGACCTGTCACTTCTACAGATCTGTGAGCCCTTTAATAGATTATGAGTGAGCCTATTCCAGGTATGGTGTTGCCTTTATTTTAATAAAAGTATTTGCTGCTTTGTAGTGCCTGTATAGTATAGTGTTCTGGTACAGTCCCAAGTGTTGTAGAATATAAAAAAAAAAAAATAACAGATATAAGCCTGAGCAACTGAACCTGTATGGATCATTTTTAACTGTCTTTGGTCACAACAGCTCATCCCCATCCCCCCTGCAACAAATTACATTTAAAAGCTAATCAGACAACCGAGCTACAAGGAACAATCAAGCAAAACCCCTGAAAAATGCCCATGTAATTTTCCCCCTGTAGGATTACTCATTATGCCTTTCATGGAAAAAGAAATCTTAAGGAGAACATGAAGTGCTGAAAAGAACCCCACATCTAAGGAATTGGAAGTCACACACTTAAATGGATGGCCAGAGATTTTAAGAACAGTTTATAAAACAAAAGAAACACTTTCACATAGTAAGTAAAGCAAAAGCAGCCCACACCCAGTTTCTGCTGCCAAGAGTAAAAAGTCACAGGAGGTTGCTTCTGAGGTGTTATTTATATTGGATTTTAAAATGGTCTGAGGGGACAGAGGGTTAAGCTATCAATTATGTAATTGTAAACTAAGAACCTTTGGGAAGAGAAGCAGAAAATTGTACACTTAGAGAGTGAGCAAGGCATTTAGGAGAGGTTCAGGGTTAACTCCTTTCCTCTGCTCCTCTGAATTCTCTTCGAGTTCACATCATGGTACAAAGCCCAGGGAATAATTCTGGAGCAATAAGAAAGCCATTCCTAAAATTGAGATCTGTTCAGCACCTCAAGGGATGCCGCAGGAGCTGTTACTAGAGGAAGGAAAGGACAAATACAGTCCCTAGCCCAACAAAGCCACCTTGTAGCCACTGCAATTCAAATGCTACATACATTCTATAAGGCTACTGTAAGGCATGCTGTTAATGTTCCTCTGCCAACCAGCTACTGCCTTACTGCCAGCACTGCTGGAAATGTGAAAAAATTGCACAGGTAGTGTGTAAATGGGAAATCTAAGAAGAAACAAAACCAGAAAATGGTCTGTGTGTGTGCCTGTGCAAGTGCAATAGGAAAATGAGAGACAGAAATGGTAAATGCCCTTCCCTAACAAACACTGTAAAATAGAACTGCCCAGTTGTTCCTTGTCAAAAGCTGTGACAAATCTACATGAAAAAGCTTTTTTTTTTACTAACCTTGTTGCTGCTGAAAATACAGTATTTCTGGATACACAAGCAGGAAGCAACGAGATAGACTGTAAACCCTTCTCTTCCCTCTTCCCCATTTTGTTTTCTAATAGCCACCCTAAAACCTAAGACCTTCCTTTCCACTCTGGAACCCTACTTATTGGCCAGAGCACCTCAGCCATTTCCTTCAGGTGGTTACATCCTGCTTCTGCACTTGTATAGAAGCACTCCAGTTCTGCCAGGGCTTTGCAGCTGGCTGAGTGGGGAAACCATACCACCTGCTTCCCATCTCTTTCCTTCCTCAGGAAAGCTTCAGGTAAAGAGCAGGATCCTACCCTGGCATTTCTGAGACTTTTTCAAAGTAGCTTTACTAATCACCGCAGCTCAAAGCTCAGGAAATTCCCACATAGGCATTGTATCAGGCCCCCCACAGAGAGAATAAATTACCATAACACTCAGAAGACTTGGGAAGATATCTCCATTTTCTGCAGGACAACAGGTCCCCAGTCAGGGCAAAGAAGGTATGGGGCTCTGACGTACAGAGAGAGAGGAGAAGGTGGGGAGATATTCCCCCTGATGATCTCATCTTGGGTTGGCGAGTTCAGATGCTAGGAGGTAGCAAGGATGATAGCCTGCACAAGGTCATCCAGCATGTTAAGACAAGAGACACGTGTTGGATGCATCCTCTTTCAGCTGGGAGATGCTCTCACTGTGTGTGTTTTTAAACTATAGCACAAGAGAGGCATACATCATGGAAAGGATGTGCTTGTCTTCCTGTACGTTCTGTAAACTGCTTAACATCCTTCTGGCTTATGTCTATGAAAGTACCAGGCCTGACACACACACAAATAGAAAACTATCACTTCAAGAAATATTCAGGGGGAACTAAAGAGCACAAGTTCAAAACAAATACACATTTTTCCCTCTGGTTGATTGATTTTATTTTTCCCCTGTTGAAGAACCTGTGGAGTAAAGAAGGCACATATTTTTAATTGCAATCAATCAGTGGTCTAGGATTTCGAGCCACATTGCCTGACCCAGAACTCAGTAAAGTCAATGGCAGTCTTTCCATTCACTCCAGTGGGCTTTGGAAGAAATCCATGCAGCTGAAAGTGATAAGTTGCACTTCCAGATGTAGTCAATGCATGCATTTTTTAAATGTACTACTATGATTTTTTTACTATGTCTCTTTAAAATGCTTTTTGTTCACCATGGCATGGTGTAATACATTGATACATTAGTAGTAAGAACATGGGTCTCCATTCTAAGACGCAAATTATTATGTTTATCATCTAAGCAATTCTTATAAAATCAAATAATATAATTAATCAAGAATGAATGCTGGCTTTATTTTTATCATTCTATAATGATGCTTGTTTTCTTGAAAAGTCATGTTTCACTGAATGTTTAATAATATTTAATTCCAATGTTATAAATATAATTTAATTATGACCTTTGCATAAGGTTTTCTAACTAGATACAGCCTGCAGCATATTCAGTATCCCAATCCTCTGATCATCTAGACCAGAACATGCCACTGCAGACTAATTGGTTTTCCTTCCCATAGGGATGATGCATTCCTCAAATGTTGGCAAAAGACAGAGCTTGGATACATCAAAGTGTTCACCCAGTCCCAGGAGCATTGGGAAACACTCCTAGGTCCCATAGCCTAGACAAAGCCATAAAATTTATTTGTTCCCAGGCTTGGATCAAAGCCTGTGGTGCTACAGGCTTACAAAAACTCCATACAATGAAAGCCATTCCCTATGCCAACGGGCTTCCAATCTAAGTAAAAGAGGCCAAAAGGGACATATACAGCTAACCTCAAGTGTGCTGGCCAGAAAGCAGCAGCCAGCAGCCAAACTACTGTGACCCTGTCACAAAAGTGAGTTTTAAGCAGGGAGCTGAATATGGATAAAGCAGGGGTTCTCTGGGAGTCTCCCTAGCCTGTATGTCCATCTTGCCACTTTGAGAAATGTCCATTGTGTTTACCAGAAAAGACAAGAATGGTTTATACTAAAATATAGTCTCCTTTTCCCACATAAAAGAATTTGAAATTTGTAATAATTCAGCAAGTTTTTGCACTTAACAATGACTGCTAATTCATTAACAGAGAAGATTAACAATGACTAATTGCAAAGAGTATTAATTAATTAAAGCAAGTAGAAAGGATGTCTTTGTTTAAATGAATGGCATCAGTGAAATGACAAGTGTTTGTCACTGACAACCAGGGCTGAATTGGTGACTTCCATACACCCCTCACAAAAATGGCAGAGTTGCCTTGTGCTCTAGATCTCTAGAATAGAATAGTTACACAAGTGTATCTTCCTTCTCTGTGGAAAGTACACAATACCAGGGCTTTGCCAGGTAGAGCAGGTGAGCTGGCTACAATTAAATGTGAACCATAATAACTGTTGTCAAAGAGGAAGATAGTAACAGAATTAGCAGAACTTGGATTCGTTCCATTTGTGATAGAAGTTTCTTCATCAAATGAGCAGGAATTTCGAAACCTCAGCTTACAAATTACTTAAAAAATGTTTGGGCTTCTCTTAGTGAGAAACAAATGCTTGGCTAAAAACACACCACCATTTTTATTTTGAAACAATGCCCCACAGACATCATTATAGAAGTGACTGATCTCTTGGCCCTGTCTGTAAGGAAACTTTCTCCATTACACACATGTTCAAAATACACGTAGGAGGTGTATGCTTTTTTACAGGTGGAGACCAGGACACTCAGCTTCAATGGGGAATAACTGCGTGTAAATCGTTGCTCTGAGTCGCACAAGACAGGTGTTTCAATCTAGCTGTCCTCTGGACTGCAATGACTCCTCTGACCAGCTGGTGGCATCTTCCCAAAAGAAGAACTGGATTGACTCATTCAGTTACCGGGGAAGTCTGTTGCTGGGCCGTGCTCAGCTTAGGGAGAACACCCAGCAATGTCCCACTGCCTCCGTGCACCTATCAACAAGCCGGGAGGCAAGTTAGATTGCGGGATGCAAAACGATGGCAACTTTAGGATCATCTGTCAAGCCACTGATGGAATTATTTTTTTCTGCAGTACAGCAGGTACATATCCCAGGTGCTCCTGTCTGGGTTGCTGTAGTTGTTGTGGTGGGTTATTTTGTGGGGTTTTTTGGTTATTTTTTTGTTTGTTTGTTTTGGTTTGTTTTTGTTTGTTGTTGTTTTGTTTTTGTTTGTTTTTAATATTAATATAATTACTAAATGTAAATTAGAACTGAATGGTAACAGATCAGGAATCGTTAACTCTCTTTGTTCTATTAAAATCTCCTCTTTCAGCTAGTATCACTGGGATTAATCAAGCTAGTGTAGCAATGATCAGAGTAACAAGTCCTCCTTTCATAAATATTTTAATTTCTGATTTAGTTTCTATAGAATGATTTGATAATAGAGATAAATCAACAGTTGTTCTCAGATTAGAAGTCCTGCTTTATAAAGCAGTCTTTTATAAAGACCAACAAATATGACGTGTAAGGAATTTACTCAGGTGCCAAAGACTGTGAAGACAAAAGCCAAATGAAAAGACTACTACTTCTTATAAAGGTGCACAAGATAGCTGGCAAGGTAACTCTTTGTAATACTTACTCCTCTTCCTCTAAGACTTGCTAAATTAAGATAGAAAAGGTAGGACTTACAAAAGAGGTATCTTCAGCATATATCTTCACATTGATATACATTGCTCATCTTCATCCTACAAGTAGGAAATACTAATGACCTTGTTTATGTGTCCAGAAGGATTTAATTGCTACCAGAAATATGATGTGCACTTACACCAGTCATGAATTGGCCACACGAACTTGTCCTGTTCAGCCGAATGTGTGCACCAAAGGTTTGAAGCTACCTGCCTAGTAGTGTTTATAAAGAAGCATCAGTACTTCATGGCTTAGCAATTTTCAGTCTTTTCCTGGACTGCATGAACCTGGACCTATTCCAAGAAGCACTGACCTGCTTTCAGTCATAATTTTTGGCTCAGAAAGATGGTAGATAGCTAACATCCCCCCATGAAAACACTGTGCAGTCTCATTGAAAGCTGACCTTAAAAAATCTGAAAGGAGTTCAATGCATATAATGCCTTGTTTAACATCTAACACAAAATATAGGAAAAGCATATTCCCACTTCTTGGGGGAAAGATGGCAATGCAGTGAGACACAAGATAGGAGGACATGTGGAATTACAAAAAATGCCAGAGTCAGAGATGTGTTTACTTCCGTGGTAGCTACAGTTTCAAAAATAAGCCCTAATAAATAAGTTATCAACAAACACTGCACCAAGAAGGTTATGACATGAGAAACACATACTGACTCTGACCTCACTGAGAGACCTGCCTAGCTGGTAACGTCTGGCCTTGTTTTTGTACTTGCTGTCATCCAGATTAGGTTTCCCTTAAAACTTGGTGATGAGTTTGCACCTGCAGTCATCCAATTGCACTACAACTGTGGGGGTCATTCTCAGAGTCTCGCAGGATTTTGCCCTCGTTCACATGCCGTTTTTTTCAGGATGTCTTTGGAAAAATATATAAACCAAGGCTTAGATGAAGCTCTTGGCCTAAGATATTGCAGCATTATTTTAAAAAGCAATGTGCAAGTAAGTTCTGACTCTTACATTGTAATTACCACAGGAACAAAATTACTGCTAAAATGCTTTAAAATACAATCAATAAAAAAGATCATGACAGGTAGACTTCTAATTAAATTAATTGTGGGGTGAGAAAGACCAAGGCCAGATGCTCAAACTTACTTTCTCTAATTTGAAGTGCCCAAAATATCATGTTATTTTGTTTCTGTGCACCTGCTAATAATAAACTATCACAGAATATTGATTAAGAACTTGATCCTAAAATATGTTTATCCCTGTCTCCTCAGGGTACATATAAAGCTCCTTCCTTAATTTCATGCACAAAATAAGGGGTGTTGTATAAAGCAGCAACATATGTTTCTTTTTAACCAAGGCATGGAAATTCTTATTCCCACATACTCAACCAAGCTGTACTGCAAAGCAAATTTTATTTAAGGTCACAAATTATGCAGCTTACACAGTGGTCAAATGAAGCAGTGAAGACAAACTTTTTACTTCTGAAAATTAGCCATTTTCTGTGTTACTGATTTTATACAAATATTTTTTTTTTTCTGTTTTGTTTCTAAGAGCACCCCATTTGTACCAGCTTGCATCATTCTCCTAAATGGAACCAACATGTTCACTGACAAGTTTAGAACAGAGGAACTGTCCAGACACTGTTGTCTGAATACCGAGTAGAATTATCATCTTGCCAGTGTCAAAGCTCCTTGGGGAGGTAAAAAACCCCCACATTTATTTTCAGAGAAGACACTAGTGCATCGACAATAATAACTGGCACTTGATACAGTGCTGGCCATTTGTGTAGGTCATAAAGCAATTTGAATTCTGAAAAGCCAGGTGCCAATATAAGCAACATGCAGTATGTTCCTGTGTGTGATTTAGGAAGACCGAAACTAAAATTTTGTTTTTTCTAAGCATATCTGGGAATCAGAGGTAAATGCATTGTTTTACATATTTTATTCACTTTATTTGCCTTGTTGTTTTTTAGGAAGGAAGCTCAGTGATGTAGGTTTGTACAGGAAATGTTTGCAGAAGACTGCAGATCATAATGAAGAAAAACAACATGCAAGTTCAAACAAATGTGAAGGGGCTGTGTTTTTCAGCACACTCCAGGTCACGCCATGGGTGATGAGTCTTCTTCATTGACAAATATTTCAAAAGAAAGGTATTATAGCCAAGCTGGAGGGCACAAATGCCCCTATGATCCAGAAAGGAATCATGTTTCCACTGTTTCAAAGAGGACAAACAGGTAGTGTGGCCCTATTTTGAATATTTGCACACATTTGCACAAACTAAGTAGGGCTGTTTGAGAAAATTAGGTGAATTCCATGTCTTCCTTAATATCTGACTGAGCATTTTCTCCAGGAAAAAATATTTTGGAAGAACCATTTGTTCCCCTGCGGATCAGGAAATGAAGAGAATATTAACATCGCAGTCATTGATCAGTCACAGCTGGGCACTCCAGGTCCTGTGGTATTTCAGCCAAATGAAAGAGCGAAGTTCCTCGCAGGGGAACTTGAGATAAGCTAGAAGAAAGCCTTTAGGAAGGTGTGTGTGAGTGGTGCAGAACTACCACTCCTATAGACTCGAGCAGCATCGTATGGTGCAAAAAGTATTATCAACATGAAATGAAGCAAACCATTTTGACATTTCCAACCTCCACTTTTTCATACAACTTTTTACCCCTATGAAAAATTCTGCTATTTCATTTTTGTTTTTTTCCTGACTTGGTACCAATTGTCAAAATACTTTTTTTTTTTTTTTTTTTAGACAGAAATTCCAGTTTATATCATCTTTCATATCAAGTATGACATGTCATTTTCTCAGTTCTCTACTTTTACCTTTTCCCATTCACCCTCTGAAGAAAAATAATGTATGTTAGAATACAGAATCACTTGGGGGTTGCTGCTTCCATTTTATATTCTCAGTTCACGCATAGTAGTTCAGATTTAAGAGTTTCGGACAGTTTCTCTCTGTAAACTCTGCTTTAGCTGGCTACTTCAGAAGGCACAAGGTATCTACTCTGCTTCTGGGAAGGCTCACTACTGTGTCCAGAGTTTAGTTAAGTTAAGAATTTACTTTAGCTAAGTGCAGAGTTTACTGCTAAGTTTAGCCCTGTGAAGACCACTCTTTGGGGTATTCCACCAAGAAAATGTAGTGAAGAACAGCACGTAGATCTCAAAATGCTTATATACCACTGAGAGTCTAACAAAGGTCATTAAGCTGCGTGCTCTGGTGCCTTTCAGAGTACATATTTTGATAAGTTTATATCCTACTGGAACTCACTGGAGGCATGTTTTAATTTTAACTGTACCATTTTGCACTATCAGTTACACTGAGCTGAGAAGCAAACTGCTTCTGTGGAAAAGGAAGATCCACTCTCGTCTCAAATTCATATATTTCAAAGGTAAACCTTTCCAGCTGCACAGCAAACAGGAATGGCAAAAGGTGTGAATTGTAAACTACTCTCCCAAATTTAAAAGGAGAGGGAGAGGGAGAGGGAGAGGGAGAGGGAGAGGGAGAGGGAGAGGGAGAGGGAGAGGGAGAGGGAGAGGGAGAGGGAGAGGGAGAGGGAGAGGGAGAGGGAGAGGGAGAGGGAGAGGGAGAGGGAGAGGATCCTTGGCCACACAGAAAATTCTCCTCAGATCATTATGATTTTCATAGAGAGCACACAGAGAACCTACATCAGGCAGAGCCAAATCACTCTTTCTACAGGGTAAAAGGTTTCCCTCTTTCTACAGAGTTCTAACTACAGGAAAGTGTGAAGGGGAAACAGAGGTACAGAGAGAAGCCCTTTATGATCTGCCAGCAGGTTCATCACCAAGCCAAATTTCATAATTCTCATTTGATGCCCTATCCAGGGACCTTCCAACTCTTGGATGTACATTGTTACTAAGGGAGAAGTGTGACCTGTTAAAGCATTGTAAGAAAATACTCCAAAAGATTATATTATTCTTGGAAGAGAAAAAAAAAACAACAGCTGTGAATAAAAACAGCAGATTTGTGACCAACAGAAAGAAACCTGCCTTCATACGGAGTTATGCCATCAGTGTGAACAATGTGCACTTTCATATGTCTAATAAGCAACAAGCAATAAGCTCACACCTCTCTGTCATGGGAGGAAATTAAATGGGTCTCTCGTTTTTACCTGCATTTCTATTTTCACACCGTAGAAAGTAATTTCCTTGAGACCTCTGTTGTCCTGTCAAAAATGTGGCTGAAATTGCACAGTCAGCTCAACATTATGGTGAGAGAGGGAAAAAACCAGACATTTAGGCAGTTACACACATATAGTTTCACACACGTGCATCCAGCATGATCAAAGAAGCCATATTTCCTTAGGAAAACAGGCTAAAAATGAATGTAATGCTACTTTTCTGACAGCCATTTCAAGCTTTGGCAGGACAAATTGTCTTATTCAAATAGCATTTCATACAGAAAAATGTAAGTTACAATGTTGTCTCCTTCCTCTTCTCCATGAGGAAAATTAATTTGGCCTCTAGCACTCCTTGTTATTAATCTCCATCAAGTGCCCCTGCCAACACTCCCCCAGAGGCCATGATCCTGCAGAAGCACTTATGCCCATGGACAGCCCTATAGATTTCAACTGTCATGGGCTTAAAGTTTAACATTCCTAAGAGATCACTGTCACAGTAAATTCAATCTTTAAGAAAATATTGAGAAGGTAGGTCTGGGAAATATGCATCACTGAGATACTGTAATGAAATCCCCCCAACCTGCTCATTCTACTCTGAGGCAATTACACACCAGTGGTGGAAGTACTGGGGTCAGTAAAGTTAAGTTAGGATGGATTTACCCAATGTCTGTACCTACAATACATCTTAATAGTGCACTTTGAGAAGCAAAGCATTTGCCAAGATGAGATGGGAAATGAAAGCCAAATGACTGAGAACTGAGTCCAGCTCTGAGGCCCTAAGTAATGCCACAGATAACAATAAAGGAATCAGAAGACATATATAACAAGTTTCTGCTGTACTAGCTAAGAACTGTCAATCAGGAGGGTGGGCTTTTTCCCAAGTTAATTACACTTCAGAGTTGATCTAAAATCCATAGATTTATAAAGAAAAAGCTTTGGTGGGATTATTTTCAGTGATCAAGGTCTTCTGAAAGCCTAAGAAGTCAAGTATGACAGAAGAAAAAATAATATAAGCTGGCTGTTGCAATTATAAATAATGCAAATCAGGTACTTTTAAACTCCTAATTCCTACATTACTAAGCAATAATTTAGCTGTATGTGGCTATTTAATTGTGTAATTTTTGCAAGAATTTCATCTCTTTTCAGAGAACATATAACTAGACATGTAATCACAAACTTCTGCTGGCCAATTAAAGAGTATTGAAGAAAAAACAATGCAGAGGATATTGTATTTCATTTACTTTGCCAACTTGGAGTATAGTGGTGCAGCTGCAGATGTAGATAAGTTAGAGTTCTCTAAGGCAAAAGTTTGCCAGTGAGTGGCAGAACAGAAGCCTTTGAAACCATACTTCAAGGTCATGAGGAAGGGGGGATAAGTCTCTTCCTTTTTCCTCAAGTGTCTACACATGTCACCAAAGAGGCTCTTTTTTGCTTTGCTTTCATCAATTAAGCAGGCAATGCCTTCTCTGTAAGAGATTCTCAAAGAGTTTGGAAATATAATAACAGCACTCATTTATTGATTGCTTTGATCAGTTATTAGGCAGGAGGGAAGAAAACCTCAACATGTATGTCAATAAACAACCTAGAGCCTCTAAAGCCATATGGAAAGAGCCTGAGAACTGACAATGAGGCTGAGATGCTCAAAAAAGAAAACCCATGACAATGAATCAATATAAAGCCTTGTCATAAAGATTCTGAAGTAAGAGGAGGAATGCTGAGTTGCTGTGAAAAGAACTCTTTGACCTGCATTAAAATGCTGAGACAACTAATAAGGGATCCTTCAGGTGTCGTGAGTGGGTGAGACAGACCATCTCCCTCTCTCCAAATTACTATAGAGGAAGCTTGGAGTGACAAGGCTTCAGGCTAGGGTCAGGTTAGATAGGTGCTATTGAGGCACTAATTTTGCTGTATACTTTGATATCAGGAAGACAGCAGGCTCAGTGGCCTCTTCCTTTCTCTGGAGTCAAGTGGCTTGTGCTTCACACGGGCACTAGCAGTATCTGAATGCAGTGGGTTTGGATAAGCTCTTCAGGGCTATAAGCTATTGTTCTTGGAGTGCTTGTAGTATAGCTACAACAGGGAGTCATCCAGAAAAACAAATGGGAAAGAAAAAAAAATGGCAGGAGATGTACAGCCCTTTATTGAAGATTATTAAGAGAAAATGATAGGAAAGGGCTTTCAACTGAGATTGATGGTTGTTGGAAGAAATTGAAAAAAGTCCCACCACCTCAATAGAGGTTGAAAGAGCCAGGTTGTGACCCGGTCAGAGGGTCTGAAAATTTTAGTATCTGTTACAGTATGTTCCATGTATAGTACTCTGCAAGGTAGAGCTGCCTATAGATTTTTTAAAATCTCATTGATGTGTTTTTCAAAAGCTCTGTTTTTTTCTGCAAAAGTGAAGACACAAGATGTTTTTAGAAGGCTATACATTCCCTCGATACAAATGATTCTAAGTCCTCAAAGGGAAAGCTGTTAAGTATGCAGATACACAACAACCTCAGCTGACACACAGCCCTAACATACAGGAAAGGTACAAGGCCTAATACCAGACAGTGAACTCAAGGGTCTGAAATGGTCATGAAATTATAAGGAGGTTCAGCAAGCCCTGGGACCATAACACTGCAACAAGTTTTTGGAGTGTGTTACACAAGAATTTTTTCACATTCAGACTTCAAAAAAATTCTAATCTTAGGCCTTTGGTAGGATTTGGGAGTCAAACTCATCAGTGTAAGACCACAGGTATACAAACACTCCCTGAGTAGAAGAAAGACTGTGAAATATGCACATTTGTTACCTTTTCATTATTATCTGTGTGTTTGCTTTGTCTCCATTAGTTTGGGATGCTTTGCAAGGCACTCTGCAATCTTGGTCTCCTTCAGTCTTGGTGTCCCACATGCATGTCCTGGCTTTTCCAAAGCTGTGACAAGGTGGGTTATACACAAGTGTCCACTTCTGGAGTGAAGCTCTTCAGCACTCCAAAATATCCTTCAGGTTGGACAAGTGACAGACAGAGCTCGCAAATAGCCCACCTTCCCTGTAGCAGAGACTCAGCCTTCAAAGGTCCATGCTTCAACTAAAGCTTTTTCTGTGGCTCAGACACAGACAATCCGCATTGCTTTCAAATGTCCTAGTGTCTAAAACTGCTTGGGATCCCAGTGCAGTTTCCCACTCATGTGGGATACAAATAGGCACTCTTTTTTCCATCCAGCTGATTAAATAAACAGCAAAAGTGTGAGCTTCATGTCCCTAGGAAACAAGGTTAAGAGCCTCCTGTGAACTGCTGAAGATCAAAAGTGCCAAGTTTTACCAGTTCCTGTTGCTAATGAGGAAAATATTCATTACAAGTGTTTTCAAGAGTAACAGTATGTTTGCTCCCACAAATGGGTATCACTGACAAGCAATATTTGCAGATATTTGGTAAATGCTTAAAACTCTATTTTTAATGCCATAATAAAACCAATGCAGGAGCTGATGAGTCAGCAGGCCTGTGATACTTTTTTGCTAATTATGTGCTAAGGTTTATGAAACTAATTACTGTTTTTAACAATAGCGAAGAGCTTACATTTGGAGAATGCATTAAAATTTGCACAGGTAATTGGATTGTACAGGAATTCAAGATAAGAATAACTTAAATGAAAATGAAATTTTAAAACAAATCACTTAGGTTGTTTTTCAGTCCCTTCAAACCACCTTGAAAAAAAACATCTCAGTATAATTGGTACATAGTAATAACTGGGTGTTATGACTACTAGATGAGAAGAGCTAGGCAGAAGACAGGTATATAAGTGAGGAAAAGGGGATTAGAGGTTCCAGAGTTCATCTATTAAAGTTACCTTCATAAATGTCCAGATCGTTGCGAAAGGCAAACAACCAACACCTAAACCAGGCAGCCACAATTTTTTTTCTTTGTCTCTCCCTCTGTCTTTCCCCTCTGTGCTGGCTACTTTTAGACCATCCTCATCAATGCAAATTAGCTTTTTTCTTGGTGGAATCAGGTCTACATTCCCCTATTCTCATCCAGCTAAAGACTTGATACCATCTCTCTCCCAACTCCTAATAAATCTTCTGCAGTAGCTAGCAATCACTCCAGCACTGCTATCCTGTGTTTTCAGCACCAAGTTCCAGTCTAGAAAGGTCTTTTCTCTTTGTCTCTATGTGTCACATGTACCTCATAGTACAACACACTTTCCAGATTCATATTTAAAATGCTTCTGAGATGAACACAGAGGATATTGAGACTGTTTATGTGAACAAAGGATAAGCAAAGGAATTATTATCCCCAATTAGAGTCAAGATGGAGAGTGCAAGTGACATGATCAAAGAGCCATAAGATGTCCAAAAGCAAGTAAATTAAACCAAATCCTTGGAATTCCTGCCCAGCAGTTTTTGCTTTCTGTGACAAGGTGCAAACACCCTTCAATCAGTGCAATTCCTGAGTCACATATCACATAAGGAAACACACTCTGAGGACGACTGAGCACTGACACAGGTTTTCCAAAGAGGTTTTGGAATCTCTGTCCTTGAAGATATTAACAAAATGCTTGGATGTGGTCCTGGACAACCATCTCTAGATAAGACAGCAGCAGGGGTTGGACATGATAACCTACAGAAGTCCCTTCCTGCCTCAGCTATTCTAAGATTTTGTGATCTGCCCCTTTCCAGAACCCCAGTAAAATCAGTGACTGCTGTTCCGAGATTTGAAAACTGCACTATATTCCTGTCTAACACTGATGAGAAAGTGTGTTGCTAAAAGGGAGGCCAGGCCTGAGGTTACACAGTGTCCACTCCTCTGCCCTATTTCACAGTGCCTTTCACAGGACAGTTGAGAAATGTGATTATTACTCTGTTTAAATTTTATTTTTGTTTTCCCAGAGAAAACTGCTTTTCTCCATGTATCAGAATAGGTTAATAGTGAGGAGTAATGGCCCATGGTTGAAACAGATAAGGAAAACAGAACTTTGGGAGGAATTCGTGGTCAAACAGGTAAGAGAAGAAACAGAACCTTGGGGAGGCACCTGGCATTAGTACAAGCCACAGCTGTGGGTCATTAAGTTCCCACGAGTAGAGCATGGACAGTGGCTGCACAGAAAGGGCAGCCCAAGGACAAGGGAGGTAGAAGAAGATGGATGAAGTAACACCTGAGTGGGCACCATGGACCCAGACCCAATTGGTTGTGCATGTGTGTTTGCCTCATGTGATGTAACCTGGGTGGGACGACTTCCAACACAGGCCTGCCCCCTGTGCCAGAACTCCGTACCCCTGCTAAGGGTATAAACCGGGGTTTTTCCTGAGGGTCCCGGGCTGCTGCATCGCTGAGGTCACTGTTGCCGCTGTGGGGACACCCATGTCAAGTGCTGCACCTGCCGACGGCCCCTTGCACCACACGATGCTACACCCGGGGCTGTGGGTCTACATCTCTGTCAGGTCAGTATGTATATACTGTAATGTGTAATACTGCATTGTGCTAGGAATTAGTAGCTTAATAAATTGCATATGCTTTGCTTATTTTTTGTGTGCCTGTGTCTCCCCATTTAAGCCATCCAAGGAATCCCTGACCCCACTCTAAAACATTCCAATAGGATAAAAATAGCCTTCCACACTTGTTCTATTCCTTTAGACTAAGTGAATAATTGAAGAATGCTTTCCCAGTAGTTAGTAATGCAAGAGGTTTACTTTGAACCTTTTGCCATTATCCAGTGCCAGCACTTTCCTCCATTGCTGAGGCTGCAAAAGAAAGCAAGAGGTGACAGGTTCTTGTATATCTCTTTATGAAAAAATGAAGCAAATTCTGCTGCCATCTGGCTGGGAGTAAATCTGCAGTAACTCAACCAGATAACTGAGAAGACTTTGGACCTACTCAAGAATAACTGAAAGCAAAATGTTCAATTACATTTTTCATCTCATATGTTCAAAAGAACATGTGAGTAATGAGACTGACATGTCTATAAATGTATGACAAAGTATCAATCCATATGGCTTGCTTTTTTTACCAGCTCTTACCTCCTACTCTCTTCATTATTTACATTTGGGTACCAACATTAACCTCAAGGCAGTTTTCCTGTGATAGTATCTTGGTTCTTCTCTACCCAAGTTAACCAAACTTTACAGAATTTCTCCTCTGCTAAATAGATACTCCTATTTGTGTGAAAATTTCTTCCAGCAACCATGGGCAGCTTAGACTCATAGACCTACAGAAGGAGGTATGTGTGCAAGCAAATCTCTGCCTCCATTCCCAGCACTATTTGTCTTCTCTTTTATCATAGAATCATAAAATGGTTTAGGTTGGAAGGGACCTAGAGGTTTATCTAGTTGCAACTCCCCTGCCATAGGCAGGGACACCTCCTACTAGACCAGGTTGCTCAGAGCGCCATCCAGTGTGGCCTTGAACACTTCCAGGGATGAGGCATCCATAACTTCCTTGGGCAACCTGTGCCAGTGTCTCACCACCCTCACAGTGAAGAATTTCCTCCTAATGTATGACCTAAATCTACCCTCTTCCAGCTTAAAAACTTTATCACTCATCTGATCACTACATGCCCTCCTCAGCTTTCCTGAGGGTCTCCTGCCTCTACATTCCACTGGAAGATTTGGCCCCTAATTTCATTTTTGCCAGAGGTAGCCTTGAACTACCCCACCATACGGAAGTCAGAAAAGATGTTGCATATTCAACCACCTTAATTTTCTTCTAATTTCTTTCACAGCTGTAATGGAACTTTTATAAGCTCCATCTCAAAAGAAAAGACATTCATGTTAGCATCTGGGGGAAAGAAAGCAAGGGAGAAGATTTTTGTTTAGATAGGCATTGGTTTTGTGGTTTGGGTTTTTTTTGTTCTTGTAAGTCAGGAAGAGCAGAAGAGATTTTTTTAAGTGTAGGAACCCTACAGGCCACATGTAATACATGAAAAAATCAAGTCTCAGGAGTGATGAAGGCTATTTAGGTTTCATTTATGTATGGACTTCTGGCAGGTTCTGTTTTAAAGAAAAAGCAAAGGAAAGACCTGAAGATTATTTCTCTTCTCAGAAGAGGAAATTAAAGGATCTAGGTATGGTATGCCTCACTTTCTGTTACTAGAGCTTTATGGATACTAGAAAACCTAGGAGTGAGGTTTTATGCAACCTGGGTGGAGAACTCAGTCACAGGAAAAATAAGCTATTAGAAGCCCCATGCTGAGAGTTGGCATTGAATTGAACTGAGCCTGTAATACTCTGTTTGAGGGTGAAGGAATAGGGTAGAGAGTAAGGCATCCTTTGCTTTGGTGCACACCTTAACCTCCCATCTCTAGGAAACTGAATGTTAAAAGGAAATGCTGTGTTTGTGCATATTGTAAGATTGCAGAAGAGGAGCCACTAAAACTTGCTTTAATGAAAAAAAAAAAAAAAGCTGCTGAGGAAAAATCATAGCCCATAATTGTGATATTGTTCCTTCATTTTTCTCTTAATTTTAAATTTGCTGTGAAATCAAACTCCCTTTGCCTTCTAATGCACAACACTAAACCACCTGACAATACTATCGTTCCCTTTTTTTTCTTGTTGGCCTTTGCTTATAATTTTAAAATTGCCATCTCGATTCCTAAAAGAAGTGGAATAAAGCAAATTAACAGAAAATTAACTCATGTTTCAGAATGAAACAGTCATGAATTTGTTTAAAATGCCTTATATGTAGCTTCATATGAGATACTGAAATCTGAATTGCCTGACCTTTTGAAGAGGCTCATTGATTACAAACTGTTCAGCTGGCAGAGTTTTCTTGCATGAACACTGCCATTTGGTGATGAGGTGTCATGAAGAAGAAAGGGCAAAAGAAAGCAGGAGGAAAGTGATCACCATACTCTTGGAAAGGCAATGAGGAAGAAGTAAGGATCTTTGAGCCAGAAGCATCTAACCACTAAGGAATAAAACCGCAGGATGGGAAATGTTTGAGGTTTTCAGCAGGTTGTCCTTAAGATTCCATAGGACTTAATGGACCAGTCTTGTGCCACTTCTGAGCCTTAGAGCTCACTTCCTCTTTCCCAGTGAACTACTTTTACTCACTTCCGACCTGTGCTAGACTCCATGGCTTCATAATGTATCATGCCTAGCAATTTAGGTTTTTTTTTTTCACTTTTCTGTGTTTTTAATTTTCTGACCCACAAACTTTTCCAGCTACAGAGACTCCTTGGATCTCTGGACCTTCGTTTATGTTCAATGCAAACGTAACTAATCATTCAGTATTTCCAGTATTCTCGTGTGAGTTCTCGTGTGTTGTAACAGTTTTTGTTCTTTGATTCTTTTGATTCTGTTAAAGTTGATGGTACTTGTTACAGCCTGTAAAACTTACGCAACTTGGTTGTAAAGAGGTGAGCTGGCGCTGAACAAATAGGATTCAGGTCTTTGCCTAGGATTAACCCTCCCATAATGCCCAAGAAATCCATCTAAGCAAACATATATCTTCATTCACTAATGAAGCTACTTGTTACCACACAAAAGGGACAGTTAACACTTCAGTAGCTGGATACAGCAAAGCAGTTGACTAAATGAAGACAGAATGCAAAGCAGGATCACAAAAGACTCTGTGGTCATTGCCATCAAACAGGGCTGTGCAGATCTGTGGCAGCAGTATGGATGAAATAGAACACATACTACACAAAGTGAGTTTCAGTGCATGGTGAACAGAGAAGACTAATATCTTCAAAACAGAAAGTGTAATAGAAACAGAGACAAACCAAAGATTAAAGGAGAATGTGATGAAAAGAACAATTAAGGTGGCCTGGAGAAAAAAACTCATGTGTGGGAAAATAAAACAGATGTAAGTGGGGCAAAAATCAGTTGGTGGTATGATGGCATATTTTACATGGGATCTATACCATCAGAAATAAAAGGATAAAAACACTGTCTTTCATCTTCTTAATAGACCAGATCAGTACTGCAGCAAGATAGGGAGAGTCTTCCATACAGATATGCCATCAATCTGATTTTCCGTTTCAAAAAAAAACTAAACAGCAGGGACAGGGCAAATGTCAGAAAATTACTGGAGAGGGAAAAAGCTCAAATGAAGAGAAAACACACCCAGCATTTTCTGCAGCCTCATATTTAGCCTGCTTGAGTCTCAGTAGGTGGTGTTTTTTTGTTGCTGTTGTTTTGGTTTTTTTATTTGAGGACCTGATGTTGTGTCTTGCCCATCCTCTCTCCCAGCTTAGTTTGACACCTTGGAAAATCTCTTAAGTGATATGTTGTGCATTACTGCATCTCCTAATAATATTATAAACATTTTTTTAAGCTTTTTTAAATTTCTTGATCATCACTAAAGGGGAAAAAAGATAATAGAGACATTTAACCATATGTTAAATTTTGGCAGATATTATTAATAAAGGAACACAATTTTCTTTTTAGTTTTCCTGGTTCTAATGATTTGTGTGAAAATTCTGCTTGCTGAGTTAAGCTCTATTATATGAATTCCTTCTTACATATTATCTTGTTCTAGTACTGCAGACATTTCTCCATGGCTTTAAGCTTTGGTCAAGTAGATTTCAGCATATACAGCAAAAGTTAAGCATGAAGAGAATTCTCACATGTGAAATATATTTCTCATACCTGCAGGGCACTGTCTGAAGGGAAACATTCTGAACTTGTTTGATTAGGAGCTTATTTAGGACTACAATAGTAAAAGAGAGAAGTGAGGGTGAAAAATCAATTTTTGGAAAGCGTCTTTTTGTTGAGGTTTTGTTTCATTTATAGGTGGACAATCTTGCAGAAAAGCTGATCCCTACTCAGCTCTGCTTTTCCAGTAGCTATACAATGAAAGTATTTGCATTAAACAAAACAAATAACAAAACCAAACCTTTTTTTGTTTGTTTTGGGTTTTAATCCTTTTTTTTTTTTTTTAAGTGGGAAAAAGATACAAATATACAGTTTGATAATACAAGTTCGTAGGCTATTTTGTGAAATTTAGAAATAAATAATAAATTAAAATAGTTAAAATAAATTAAAATAAATTATAATAAATTAAATAATAAAAAATTATTTCAAAACATGGGAAACAAGCTAGACTGAAGCCTACAATAAAATGCAGAGAAAAATTTTATAGATGATCTGCCAAATGTAACTATTTTTAATAAAAACTATTCTTGCTCTTGTAGAGATTAGGCACCACAGCTTGGTGTTCATGGTGGATGAAGGGGAGTAAAAACAGGGAAAATTACTGCCTGTTTTAGAAAAGTTTTTACCTGCTTACTGTATCACCCTATTGACCACACAGGGGTTTGGAAACATTTATGAGTAAGACTGTGTTCTACTATATCATATAAACATAATTATGGGATTTTATCCTGCCACTGCAGAAGTCAATGAAAAGAACTCATTTTTATTTTAATTAGAGAATAAATCTCTCTCTTTAGACACAGAAGTTGTGTTAATACATGTGAGTAACCTTCATAATCTCATTTAAGTTTAGCACCAAAGATGACTGGACTCTAGCGCTCACACTCATCTAGTATCTAGTAAATGGGGCAAGGAAAGCTACTCTCATGCTATCTCTTTATAGGACAGCATTACAAAAGGAGATGATAAATATTATTTACTTGACAGTCACTCCAGCATGAATTTAAATATTCTGCAGAGCTTAATATATTAGTGTGTGCATATGCACTGCTAAACACTGGTGGTTATAAAACAGGGTAATACCTACCACAATGAACTGTGAGGGAGCTTTGCAGTACTTATTTTAGTAAAATATTCATAATCTCTTATACAATGAAAAAACTGCTCAATGAAGTGCAATACTGTGATCTTCAGATAAGTTTCTGAACATTGGGCTGAGTCATCCATTATATATATTGGGGGGGAGGGCATAGCTACACTCACCAAAATAAAAAATGAAGCGTGGTCAGCAGACATTTTCTGAAACAAGTAATTATAGAGGACAACTATTTGCTAGGCTGCTTATAATCATGGCTACTAATCATTAATTACTTTATTTTAAAGTACGTGTTGCCACCTAAAACTCACACTATGCATTTCAATAACTGTAATATCTAACATTATCTGGCAATATGTATTAGCTGGTGAGCAAAGGTTCCTTGTTCTCAGAAAGACATATTACTGTGCTGGAAAAAACAGCTGTGACATGTCACCACCTTATAAGCTTTCAGGTCTTCAGTGATGGAAATGAGCACTTATAACCAAGAGCAGTTATATAATGAACCTCTCATAAAGGCTTTCTAGATACATATTAAAGCTCAAATATTCAAGATGAAATGAAATCATAGAAGTCTTGACCTGAGGGTCAGGTTAAAAATTAATAACCAGGAGATATGTGAAAAAGCATCATTCAGACTTGAAAAAAATATCTTCAATACTTTTCTGCCTGCCATATTATTGCTACTTCCTCAACACCAAGGTCCACACTTTATTTTAGGGAGCTGCTGACATTAAGTTCAATTGACAAACATGAATTTTTAAGCAAAAAGTGTTGAAATGCATTGGGAAAAATCAGATTATGGAAAATATTCTCTTTCAGAACCATAGAGATGAACATTATTTACCTGGAGAAGACATACATCTTCTCAAGTACACAGAATTGCACAATGTGTCAGCATCTTTGTCAAATTGTCTCATCATATATTATGACTGTCCTAAGGGGGGGGGGAAGACAAGTTCATGTCTCCTGCTCTTTATTTTTATAGAGGACACTTGATGGTAATGAGGTTCTTCATGGACCGGATATTAAGGGAGGCTCTGTTTTCCACTTGCCCCAGGGCAATGAGAAAGGATGGTGGGAATCCTTACTGCTTTTACTGAAGCCTTCACTCCCAATAGACACGGTTGTAAATGGATACCTGATTAATCAGGTTTATAAAATAAAAGCATCTGGATATAACTTTCTCTCTTGGACACTACTGGTGATAGGAACTGTCTTCATGTAAGTGTATAAGGTTTAAACTTGGCCTTTTTACTGAAGCCACTGTTCCTGTTGAAATCCAATCTCTTGATGTTAATGCCATATAAATAAGTGACTCATACCAATGACTACTCATCTGGTAGGCTGCACAACATTTGGCTTCATGCCACAAAATTGATTGCTTTTCAGAATGTTGGAGTGCCTCAAAATTAAAGTTGAGTTACATTACTAATTGATTCAGGATGGCTTTTTTTGAGTAATTATGTTCAAGAAGGGTCTGTCAATAAAATTTTCTCTCAGTTTTCACTGCACCACCAAATATAATGGAGTTGGGTTCACACAGGATTGTAAATTGCATGGCTACAGAAGTATTTGCAAAAAAAAATCATCTCCAAATAGAAGAAATATCAAGGTGAAGTTATATTTAATCTGTTTTGCATTGCACAGAGTGTTTTAATTGTAGTTTTGCTGTTTATTTGGAAGCTCTGAAATGTTAATTTCTGCATCAAGGTAATGGTGATATGTTGGTAATGTTGCTGTGTATCCATACATATTAGGCTCAAATCATGATATTGCAGCAATGAGATAGAAGGCTCTGTGCAAACACACATTGCCTGACGAATCCCCTAAACAGCCTTTTGAAATGCATTAAATTGTGTAGATGAGGGAATGGCAGTCCAAAAAAGTTCATCAAGTGTCCAAAAACTCAGCATGAAAGTCAAATTTAAAACTTGGGTTTGCAAAGATTAGGCACATGTGCAAGGGAGTCGATCATCTGGTCTTCCGAATAGGAAAAAATTCCAGTGTGCTGAAACCTTCCTAACAAGTTCACAGAACAAAGATCACATTCAATAAAAAATCTTACAGAATGGTAGCATGCAAACATCTGTTTTCCACTGGCTTCTGCCATTTTCATAGAGGACTCTTTTGGAAATCTGTTGTTTATGTCATGCTAGCATATAGGGGAGAACCACACATTGCAGTCTTTTTATCTGTTTTGTTTGGTTATAATCACAGATGGACAGGTACGCCATAGGAAATTTTTCTTCAATGCAATTAATGTTTCTCTGCTACTTTTTCCTGCTCATCTCACTGAATTCAAACTGGTTTGTAAAACTCTTCCCATTTCCTTTAGTTACTCAAAATTACTTCACAGGTCCAGTGACTTTTGTTTTAAGGTGATACCTATTTTGAAAGTACAACTATTTTCCCTTTTATGGTTTCTAATCAACAGGAAGCTAAAAGCTCACTTATGATTAAACCTTGAAGTCACAGGAACTAAGAGTCTGCTGTTCTCTAACTCAAGACAGTCTGTCCACAGTAAGAATTTTAATGTTTAAGAGTTTTCCAGAAAAACTATTTGATGGTCTTCAGACATTTAGACTCCCTTTCATTCCTGTATGAATGAATTTTACTGACTTAAACTTCACCTTTTTTTTTTTTTTCCAAGAGCCACCTTAGATCCACCATTTTAACTTTGTTCCCTGTTCTGGCATAAAAAGGATGCAAAGACACCAATCTACCTTATACCCCACAGGCTAAGACTGACCTCCAGTAATCCTGTTGCAATTAAAAGGATGACCTGTTTGAATTAGTACTGGACAGGTAAGTAATGGTCGCAAGAGTATAATAGAGATCCATTGCACAGATGTATTATAAAACATCTACTCTTGATTAGGTTAAGTTCTTTTTCACCATGAAAATTGTGGCTGTTCTCCTCTTGTGCAGCAGAAGTGCAAGTTGCCCAGGGATTTAAATTATCACTTCTGCTACTTCCTTACAGAACAGGATTCAAACACCTGCTAATTTGCTGAGGCAGGTGTTTCTGTTCTTCTCTAATCACCCCTCTATAGTTTGCATTTCTCAGGTTCTGAAGGGGCACTGAATTAACCACTCCAGTTCATATTTCAGAGGAAATGTAATCAATAAATCTCCTATATTAGTCTGATGTCCACACATAGGGATTTTATTATTAAGGATATTTTGAAAGGTTCACTGAATATTACACATTGAAATAAGTGTCTGCTGCCTGGGAGCAATTTCCAAGCTGTCTTCTGGGAACGAGGACACACTTAAAAGGATTTAGTGGGGGAAATCTTTCATTTAGAAAATCCATTTCTGCAATTCACATGTTAAAAAAATTGAAAATGTTTCTTTGCTAACGTCAACTGCAGTAAATGCATGTGAATAGCTCCCCACCCTGAAACAGAGCTGATTTCTGCATAAGTTCATCCAACAGATGTATTTCTGAGCAGGCGTTTTGCTTCACTGTTCACATCTTGAATTGTGTGCATTCCATCATACCTATCATTTTGCCCGTACACAGTTGAGGAATTTTGTCTTTTCAGTTGAGTAAGCTGGGAAAGAAGAGTGCATCACTTCTCATTTTAAAACATTCCACAGTACGTGGCTCCTGTGAATGTCTGAAAACGGTAAATGTGTAATGAAATAACTGGGAAAACAAAGCACAAATTACCACATGTATCATGCTCCACATTTACAGTAGCGTTTTGGAAGCATTTTGGTCCTTCCGGATCATTGCTGCTGTTGTTTTTGTCCTTGTTTGCTGCAGTCACAAAGTCCTTCCATCTGTCAAGCCATCATTTCTCATATATGAAGATGATCCAGACAAAGTCAGCTCCAGTTACCGGAGGCAAGTGTATCTAGGTACTCAAATGGAGGTTTCTTTCTCTGGCTCCATCCTTAGGCAAGGATTTGGAGCACAGGGAAGAGGCGGTGTGTCATTGGATCACATTGGATCATATAGCTCTTATCTCATGCAGTCTTTGAAATCAATCAAAGACTAGAACCTTCACTAAGGAAGGTTACAAGTATTAAGCAAAAGGGTATTTCCCAACTTGAAATCTCCAAATGAAAAGACAAAATGCCTGATTTGTAATGCTGATACCTCTTTTTCAGAACTAATTCTACCTTTGTTTCTGGGAAAATTAAATGTGATGAAAGAAGAATTGATCAAAATCCCAGGACCAATTCTAGCTGTAGATGACTTAAGCTTTCCAAATATGCACTGTCAAGACACCTCCTTTGTGATTTCAGGCCAATTTGTTACCTTCCTTAAGACTTGTCTATCTCTAAAGGGGAGATTACGGCTCTCAGACTATTATCCTCTTTTGATCTTTCAGGTTGGTAGTGATGAGGTGGAGAAAAGAGGTTTGAGAGTAATAAATATTTTAAGACATTGGGATGACTAGTCAAGGGCTCGGGTGCACAAGTTGTGTTCTCCTCTGTCCCTCCAGTCTTGGGGAATGATGAATGGGTTAACAAGAAGACCACACAGATCAATGCCTGGCTCCAAAACTGGTGCTACCAACAGGACTTCGGGTTTTTTGATCATGGTTTGGTTTATAGGACATCGGGCCTGCTGACATTGGATGGGAAGACCCTGTCCCACAGGGGAAAAAGGGTACTAGGGCAGGAGTTAGCAGGGCTTATTGATAGGGCTTTAAGCTAGGTTGGCAGGGGTTGGGGAATAAAGCCAGGCTTACTACAGATGATCTTAGGGGTGGTGTGCCCATGTCAGGAATGAAATTGATGACCCAGCTCAAGTGCATTTACACCAATGCTCACAGCATGGGAAACAACGAGGAAGAGCAGGAAGCCCTGTGTACAAACACAGGGCTCACTAACAGGTTAGTAACCACAGAAGTGGTCTGGTCAGCTAGTCAGGCAACCTCACTGGAGCTCAAATGCCTTTATACAAATGCACGCAGCATGGGGAATAAACAGGACAAATTAGAAATGAGGGTGAGCCTGCAGGGCTGTGATCTCATTGGCATCACTGAGACCTGGTGGGATGGCTCCTATGACTGGAGTGTCAGAATGGAGGGTTACAAACTCTTTAGGAAGGACAGACAGGGGAGACAGGGAGCGGGTGTGGATGAGGAGCCAACAGAGAGCTTATGGGTTAAGATTAAAGGGAAGAAAGGCCAAGGTGACATCATGGTAGGGGTTTGCTACAGGTCGCCTGAGAAGGATGATAATGTAGACAAGGCACTATATAGACAGATAGGAGCAGCTTCACATTCACATGCCATGGTCCTCATGGGAGACTTCAACCGCCCTGACATCTGTTGGAAGAACAACTCTGCTAAACGCAAACAATTCAGGAGGCTTCTAGAGTGCCAAGATGATAACTTCCTTTTCCAAGTAATCGAGGAACCAACAAGGAGAGGTGCTATGCTGGATCTTGTCCTCACCAACGAGGAAGGGCTGGTGAGGGATGTTAAGCTCAAGGGCAGCCTAGGTTGTAGTGACCATAAAATGGTGGAGTTCAAGCTCCTTAGGGCAGCAAGGAGGGCTCACAGTAAGCTTACTACCCTTGATTTCAGAACGACAGATTTCAACCTCTTCAGGGATCTGCTTAAGAGAGTGTGTTGGGATAACATCCTGGAGGGTAGAGGGGGCCCATGAAAGCTGGCTGATATTTAAGGATCACCTTCTCCAGGCCCAAGAGCATTGCATCCCAACTAAGAGGAAGTCAAGTAGAAACTCCAAGAGGCCGGCATGGATGAGTAAGCTGCTCCTAGAAAAGCTCAAACTTAAGAAGGAAACTTACAGAGGGTGGAAGCTAGGGCAGGTATCCTGGGAGGATTACAGAGAGGTTGTCTGAGCAGCTAGGGATCAGGTTAGGAAAGCCAAATTCCTGCTAGAATTACATCTCACCAGGGATGTTAAGAACAATAAAAAAAGCTTCTTTAGGTATGCTGGGGAGAAAAGGACAACCAAGGAGAGTATAGGCCCTCTCCTGAAGGAAACAGGTGAGGTAGCAACACAGGATATTGAGAAGGCTGAGGTCCCCAATGACTTCTTTGCTTCAGTCTTCTCTGGCAAGTGCTCCAGCCTCAACACAAAGGCCACAACAGGTGACAGCAGGGACTGGGAGACTGGATTACCCCCCCACTGTAGGAGTAGAGCAGGTTCTGACCATCTAAAGAACCTGAGGTGCATAAATCTACGGGACCTGATGGGATTCACCCACAGGTCCTGAGGGAGCTGGTGGATGCAATTGCTAAGCCTCTCACCATCATATTTGAAAGGTCATGGAGGTCTGGTGAGGTTCCCGCTGATTGGAAAAATGGTCACATAGCCCCTATTTTTAAAAAGGAAAAAAAGGAAGACCCAGGGAGCTACAGGCCCAGCAGTCTCATCTCTGTGCCTGGCAAGATCATGGAGCAGATCCTCCTGTAAAGTCTGCTAGGGCACATGGAAAATAAAGAGGTGATTGGTGACAGCCAGCATGGCTTCACTAAGGGCAAGTCGTGCCTGACCAATCTGGTGGCCTTCTACAACATTGTAACAGAGATGGTGGATGGTGGCAGGGCAAATGATGTCATCTACCTGGATTTGTGCAAGGCATTTGACACTGTCCCATATGACATCCTGGTCTCCAAACGGACAAGACACGGATTTGACAAATGGACCACTCGGTGGATAAGTAATTGGCTGGATGGCCAGACCCAGAGAGTTGTGGTCAATGGCTCAAATAGAGGCAGGTGACGAGTGGTGTCCCTCAGGGGTCAGTACTGGGACCAGTGCTGTTTAACATCTTTGTTGGAGACATGGACAGTGGGATTGACTATATCCTCAGTAAGTTTCCTGATGATACCAAACTGTGTGGTGTGGTTGACACCCTAGAGGGAAGGGATGCCATCCAGAGGGACCTTGACAGGCTGGAGAGGTGGGCCAATGAGTTTTCTCGGTCATCATACATATGATGTTTAGATGAGCAACCATAATGAGCATTTGCTCAACATCTGAATGCAAGACTCCAAGAGATGTTTTGGCTGTAAGACCCAATAAAAGCAATTTAAATTTTCCTCATCTTGCTACTTTTAATCTAGAAACAATGCCATCAAGCAATCTCTTACACATCTTTCTCTGGGTTACTGGAATTTAATACAAGCCAGGCTGTTGGAGACGGAGACTAAAACTACAGCAGAGACCAGGAAGCCTCTGCCAATAGGAGACACTTCTGAAATATATTCTCAAATATTACAATATTGACCAGGATTTTAATGCTGACTGGGAACCCTTTTACTATATGCTTGTTGTACAGCCTGGAGTAAACAGACAAAATGACACATATATTAGAGAATGTTACTAGTTTAAAATTGCCACAGAAGATAGTAGGAAAGGCAGAATTAGAGTGCCTGTCTCCTGAAAACTGACCCACTGGGCCAACTTTTTCTCAGAGCTGAGCTGTGCTAATTCAGCCCTAAATGAATAACAAATGCAAGCCTTGTCTGGGTTGAGCATTGTGATCCAAATAACTTCCCTTCACCTTTGAATCCATATCCCACCATTCCGAAATAAGAGGTGGAGCACGCACCACGACAGAGGAAAAGAATACAATCCAGAATTCGTCATTCTGTATTTGCTTTGCTTTGTTTTTACTACAACATTCTGCACATCAGTTTGTTTGATTGGGTCACTTTGCTCAATGAATTTTGTCTTCTTTCCAAACAGATGGTGTGAGCCTAGCAATGGTTTTAATAAAATTCTTTGTGTGCTGGTTATATGGCACTTATTTGGCAAGTGTCACTCCACAGACACACTTTAGGTTTAAGATGATACTGTAATGCCTTAAACCTCCCACCAGCTGCCATAAAATTAGAGTCACATTAATATCAACAGAAAAATTAGGAGTTCTGGTAATTCAGCTGGGAACTTGAGGGAAAATTTTATAGGCATTTGTAAGATTTGCAGTGGGAAGGAATTGTGAAAGCCTGCCCTAGCATTAGACAGTAACAATATTAAGGCTTGAAAGCCTGAAATACATTTTATCCTTTACTCTCTGAGCTGAACAGCCAATGCAGGTCTTAAAAAATCTTAAAAAAGGTGAAGTTTATGCCATAGAGGGCTCTATACTATGAAGTATCTCTGAAGTGGGAATTTCCTAATACCTGTAGAAAAGGCTTCTATATTGCATAGAGATCCAAGACTGGAGACACAGCTACACTTGACTGACCAGGTCTGCTGTGCTTCCTCACCCCACTCCAATTAATGGATTGGCCTTTAAAAACAATCACAAACACCTGGTTAGTCAAAGCAAGGGAAACTCTGTCATTACACATCCCGAATCATACAGAGAGAAAGTGCAGGCCAGAAAATGAAATACAATGAGGACATCACAGCATAGCTGGGGAATGCAGCGAGTGATGTGTAGAAGAACATCATAGGATATGGACAGCCCAGACTTCTGTTAGGAGAGGGAGTACTTGGGCAGGCCAGAGAATAGGGATGAGTCCATGTAAAACCAGAATAATTCAAAGCAAAGCCAGAGGAGTGTAAGTTCAGACACTGCTCTGGAGGTTACATTCAGACTGACTGTAGAGGCATCCAATTGTTTTAATGAGACATATTAGTCTTCCCCCTCCATCTCCCTTGATCTCCAAAATGTCCCAGACATCAGTGCACTTAGCAGGGCTTTGTACTGGAAGTGAATGATGTGGATGATACGCTACAACAGTTAAATGCAATCACAACAAACTGCCCCCATGGGTAAAGCAGTGCTATTCAGTTATTTTTACTATTATGGCCAATGGGGAAATTATATTTTCTTTTGGAATATATGCAATTGGCTGTGGTCAGAGATGGGATATCACAGTAGATGAACCACTACTGTGCTCTCTTATGGCAGCTCCTGTGTTCCAGAGTTTATGCTCATCATTCGATAGCTGCACATTAACATATAAAATTTAAGAGGCCTTTTGAAAATGATGTTTTTCAGCCTGCAATATTACATTAATTACACCACAGAGGTATGAGAGACTATCATTAGTGTGATCACACTATAATGATGGATAAGGAAACCATTATAAGCAGAAGGGGTTGAGTAGCCAGCATAATTAGGAGTTTTTATGTTGGAAACAGTAATGGCAAAAAGGCAAAAGGAAAAAAAAATAGTGTTATATGAAAAAAATAATAGAGGACAACTTTTAAAATTGCAAGAAAGGTCTTGAAAATAGGGCAGCTAATGGGGATATTCACTCAAAGAGTTTGTTATTATAAATCTGCATTAGCGTTAGTTTTTCAAATTACTGCTTGATATAAAATCACAGTTTACAGGCTGTAGAGAATCTAGTTTTTAACTGTAAATCTCTAGAAAAATGGGTCTATGTCAAACCAGATTCAACAGCCAGAAAGTATGCATGGCTAAATGTCTCCTGATATTCAGAGTTTAACTAATGGCTATCATTCTGACTTGTAACAGGCCACGTTGCAGTGTTATTAGGTCCCCTTCTGGATCCTGACATTTTGAGATGTGTTTTGGGAGGGTTGTATATATTGTTATTAATTTTTCGTAATAAGCAGCTGCTAGCCAGCAAAGATTTAAGAAGCCCCAAAGCTAAAGCCAGTCACAGTAATAGCCAGATTTTCTGAGCCTTCCATACAGTAAAAACAGAGTTTAACAATTCCATTGGCTTGTGAGGCACTACTCACTCTGGAACACTACTCCCAGGAGCCAGTTTGTGATGTGTTATCAGAAAAGTAGTTATTACAGCTTTCTAAATTGCAAGCCAAACAAAATGGCATCTTTTTTATTTGAATGAACAAAAAAAAAAAACAACCCAATGAGTTGTGTTTGCTTAATTTTTACACCAGTAGACTTTTTGAGAAAGAAAAGTGAAAAGACTAGCAATATCTTCAGAGATACCTGTCCAACTGCAAACTTGCATTTACAGATTTGTGGCCCAGCTTGGTTTGTATCATCACCACATAGTGCATGATTGCTGAGACTGCATCATAGCCAATTAACTGAACCACTGAATCCCTTCACTAGTTTGTCTAAGCCTAGTGACTACACCCGCAGACCAGGTAACCAACCACGCCGGTATATTTGCACATGAAACTGGAGATATTGGGCCATGTATTTTCACACGCAATCACGTACCAAAAAATGAAAGCTAGGAAGACACAGCAGTGGTGTCGAGGCCTGCCTTACAAAACTGTTTTCTTCAAAATGCTTCTTGTATTTGGGAATACTTGAAAAAATGTCTTAGAATAAAAAGACATCATATAAGGATATGCATGTTCAGATATATACATGCATATATGTAGATCAATATACAGTTATACAGAAACATGTATTTGCATATGTATAATGTCGCAGATCGAAATAGGTAAAGCCGCGACCCACACCCCCACCTCGGGGAATCGAGGGCTGAGGACTACTGTCAGGAACAAGTAACTCCTGCCTGGGATCTCAAGGATTTATGTGAGCAGCACTATATAACCATTAGCAGAGCAGGGAAGGACTTGAGTATTTGATTTGTGACTGTGTGGAGATTTCCTTGGCTCTAATCAAGCAAACACTGCTTCACTGGGCTTGACATTGTTCTTGTACTGGTATAAAGCCAAAATAGCTATCAAAGGCAGATGATCTTTGTGAACATAAACAAGGAGAATTATGTCCTTTGTTGAGTAAAAAGCATGAAGGAGCACTTCTAACATGTAAGCAGGGAAATTAATTAGATTTGGATGTTGTCCTGTTCTCCCCTTTAAGGTTATCATTGTTACGTCAATAGAAACTTCACCTGGATATAATTTTCAGAGGCTTTCATTTGTGGATTTTTATCTTGTTTTGGTCTTATTTATTCTAGCTGCTACATGCCAAGTACTATGGCTGGCCAATAGCTCAGATGTCCATTAAAAATCTTTATTATTCTTACAATGAAACTGCCCTCTGATCTACCGTATATATCTCGAAAGACAAAAGAACTTACTTGGAATAGCAAATGCATGAAGTAAACTCCCATGTCTTCTATTCTAAGCAAATATCACCAGCCCTAAGTATGGAGTAATGGATTTGTCTCTCCTCCCCTAGTATCACCTGCTTACATAGAGGCCTCTGTCACAAGACGCAATAGCAGTTTTCAGTGTGGCATTTACATCACCTGACAGGAGCCAAATAAACCTTCCATTGAAGACCAGCCTCTTACACTGACAAACATAAAACTGATGCTGCCAATTGATTCCTTGTCTTAAAAGCAGACAATCTGAGCACAGTAGCAGAGGGTAGATTTTTTTACTTCAAATGGATTGTAAAATTTAATATTTTTTCCAGTGAGTCTTTTGGAGCCATGCTGTGCTTACAACTGCAGAAGACAGTCAAATGAATATAATAATGATGATTAAACGCAAATGTTGGTTTAGGTGTTACTAGTGGAACTTGTGGTCCTGCTTTTTTAAACAGATATTTAATTTGCTGTTCAATTTTCTATTATAACATTTTCCCTTCTCCTGACTTTAATTTGTTTCTTGCTGCACAGAGTAGAAATGAAAAATACTTGCTGCCTTGACTCCTACCTTACCTCTAAGCTACATGCTCTTCCATAACCAAACAGGGAAGAAAAACATTCTTTTAAATTGTTCTGACATACAGTATCTTACAGTCCAAGGCACTCCACAAATCAAAGTGATCATGTTTCACCCACATTGAATTTACATCCCTGGTTTCATCAGAAGACTAATAAGATATTTGTTAGGTCTGTCAGGTTTCACATTATCTGCCAGATAGATTCTGGATCTGATATGCTCTCAAAACATTCATGACCAACTGTTCTGAATCTTCTAAAACCAATAGGAAATTATTAAAAAAAGATTTTTCCACTTAGTATGAAAGCTCTTTTATATAAAAAAAATAAATAATGGACCTTTCAGAGCAATAGTTATGTCTCAGTGCTATAGATCCAAAGAAGCTTCTTTATGCTAAAAACCCTCATTCCATACAAAAATTATTGACTTTTTTTGTTTTTAAAGCAGTTTACATCTTCATGTGACAGACACAGGGAGACTCAAAGCTGGGTCATTTCAGCCTGAGAGAGTTAATCTATCACTGATTTAGAGAAAATAAAGAATACAATGCAAGGAGCCCCATTTAAAGACTATTCCAATCTTAGCAGTGCCTGCTTAAATTCATACTCCAGACTTCTGAATGTGAGGCATGCTGAACAAAGGTCTATAGAGAAATGAAGAGTAAGGTACTTAGTCCAATTGATTTGGCAGAGAAGAACTACACACAGACAGGAAAAAGAACAGTGGAGGTGATGTTATAGTTCTTAACTTCTTCTTTGATTCTGACCTTACATTAATATTTACTGTATTTTGGTTTCTTTAAGAGAGAAATCCACTCTTTTGCAAGACTTAATTATGAGGCATCATGCAGGTTCTTTTCACAGGAGTGTACTTTGGCTCTAGAGAATGCATTACTAATGAAATATTCCATACCCCAGGGCTCCTAAATCCAATTTTGAGCACTGTATTACTAAATTGATTGGTAGCCCTGTTGACCAAGTCTAGGAGGAGACTGACATATGAATTAAATTGCTGAAAACAGTTGAGTTCAGTAACACAAACAAAAAGAGGGACAGAATGAAAGGAAGTTCTTCATGCCAAAAGTTGTTTACAAAGCACTATTTTTTCACATAAAGATATTCTTCCCATTTATTTAAAGCATGAGAATAGTCTTCTGTCTGGACACCTCAGCATGTGTCTGTAATACACTAAAAGCAGTTTTTGCAGCTAAGTGTAAATGGACTTGCACCAGCACAGCTAATAACTGTGGATGGTTACAGGTGGTTTAGAGTTCAGACTGCACTAGACAAATCTATTAGGGTCCTTAGTGCCATTTTCAAGGTATTAGCCTACACCTTGACACTGTCTGTACTGCTGTTATTACCTGTACTAACTCACAATGATCTGTTTATACTGTAACAAATCTTGGATTTATGTAAAGGGATTCAGAGAACTCATGCCCAGAGAAGATTGAAGATTATGTTCTACAACCCAAGAGAGAAGCCAAGAGGATTAGTACTCAGCCCTAATAAATCTCACCTCTAACTTCTGCATGGGTGAATAGAAAAAGTGTGCTTTACATCCAGTAACAGTGATGTCATTTCACATGAGGATCCTGATACCAACGTGACATACTGTTGGCACAGCTTTATGATGACAATGCAGGGTGCTGACATCAGACCATTTGTAGAGAACTCATGAACAGCAAGACCCATAGCCAGGCATAGAGACAACTCTGACAATCCCATGCCGAGTTTAAAGAGGCTAAAGCATAAATAGAGTTCTTGAGCTCATGGTTACAGCTGAAGGTACCAGCTGAGGCTGGTCAGAGCCATTAAGTGCCCTCAGGGTTCTGACAGCTTCAAACATTAATCGTTTCAAAAGGTCCCTAAAACATATTTGGCTACATATCTTGCCTGTGGCCTGGAGTATTTTATTTCATATTACTTGGCCAAAGCCCTTTCAAACTTGCATTTAGCAGTTGTTCTAATATGGCTTATTCAAATGCAGAAGAGTTCCAGCAGACAACCAAACACTCCTGACTCAGCAAGCTAGCAAAGTTTGGCTTTTCTACTTCCAGTTAGCTCACAGCCATCATAAGCTATAAGCAAAATATCTAGGTAAAATTGTATCAACATACCCAGTTAAGCTTAGAGGTTAGCTAAACCTTTACTACTGCTATGCTCTTAATCTATCAATCTTTTTACATGCACTGTCAGCAAAGTCCATTTAAGCTAACGAGGCAAATTCCACAGATATAGATGAGCTCTGAATAATGCTGTAAATAATTTACTACTGAATTCTTATGGGCCTGCATGTGGCTTAGTCTTTGCTAGGTAGATCAGAGTGGTAAATAATATTCCTGATTGAATTAACTCTGCTCTGGACCAACACCAAGAGAAATAAATAGCCAGTGCAAGAATCACTCAAAAATCCCAAGGCTTCCTCATGTCTCTGGAACCCTGATTTATCTGTATAACATTAGATAACTATGTCTATAGCCATGTTCAGCCACAATTCATTGTCTGTTCCAAAGCAGGTATCTTTGAAGCCAATTTGCACACAGAGAAGCACTAGGGACATGTAGAACTCAGTTTCAGGACTTCAGCTGTTGGCACTTTATTGGGCCATGCAAGTCAGCATATTCGAAGTATAAGCCATACACACACAAACACCTTCCACATCTTTCCACTCGTTCTCACTCTTAATCTTAGTTAACACAAACAGTTCTACAGAGAAATCTTGATTTCAAGCACATATGAGACCTTTCCATGGAATAAATGCATAGGAAACAAGATGCACAGACAGCTCTAAAAGCTGCAGTGCAATTTTCTGAGTCAAAAAAGAAATCAGCAGAGAGTATGTCCAGCAAATAACCTCTGGCATCTGACAACAGACTCAGTGCATGGCACTCACCAGGGGAATTGGGTCCATCAACCCATATGCATTCCTATAACCAGACAGTATCCTTTCACTACATAAGGCACAACACTCTCACTGCCTCTTGCTGCAGCCTCTACTGCCACTTTCATTCCATGGAGGATGGATGACATGGAACGGCAGAGGAGCCAAGGGAAGAAAACAGAGATAAAAACTGACAGAGAAGCAAATACACCCAGACTTCCACACGGCTCCATTTTGTATTAACTATAGAGAGTAAGGGTATACTAGGAAATTTCCTGAAGAATTCCTGAAAAAGATTCCCAAACACATCAAGAATGACCTTTTTCACCCTCTGTTATGCTGTGATTTATTTACTTCTGTCCGGTGAACTTCTCTCCTCATAATTTAGATAACTTTCACAGCTTCCCTCTTCCTCTTGCTCTTTAGTTCTTTGGCTTTTTTACCCTTCAAAGAATATCTCACTCACCCTGCTCTGAGTATTGTAGTCCCTTTGGAGTAAGATACAACCCTTAAGTGCAGAGAATGGGTAAATCACAAGTTCAATATGGCATATAATTGATACCTTCCAAACTATACGTGAAATATACCTTATAACTGAACATTTATTAATGAATATAAACTACATGAAATTTAACAGTTTTATGAGGAAGTATCATGGTTTTCTAGCCACTAAGAAGGATCTTTTTGAGATTATTTTATTGACTTACCCTAGCAGAAACAAGGGAGACTGTGACATCTCCTAGGTACTGTGTATTCACCTATGAAAAAATAAAAACAAATGTATGATAGGAAATGGAAATATTTACACCTCTGTTTTATGAGTGGCCAATGAGATAGGCAATGAAATCTCATGTAAGCTATAGACAAAATTCCACTACAGTTTTGCAGAACCAGGATTTCACCTATAGATGTGTAAGTGTCAGAAGCCACATAACATATGACAATAGAAAGAGAGTTAAATACAGAGCCCCTAAATTTTGGACTATTTAATTAATCATAACTCTATCTACAGACTGCTGATACATATTAAATAGTTACTGGTTCATTATAAGGGATATATAACACATATTACGGTACAGAACTGAAGAATCAACAAACAACATCACTGTTTATCCAGATCTGACTGGTGCTAGGTTCAAAAGAGAAGACAAAATTTTAATACCTTAATCTTAACCTTAAAAGTTGAGAGAAGCCATCTTCTAAGTTCTTTCGAAAATAATGTATTCATTGTAATTAAGCAGATATCAGATGCTGTTGTTAAGTGTACTGAAACTGAATAACCACTGTTAATGACGTGTGATCTCACATGCAATTTTGAAGCTTAAATACAATATTTTATAAAAATCCTTAGGAAACAATAGTATGGGTACTAGTGGTGGAAGATTCATTGGAACAGTGCTAGTGGATACAGATTTCAGAGATTTCTTACTTTTCTTATTAGTTCTGTTTGATGTTTTGAGACCACAGAGTGATTAATTTTCTGGATAATAATTCAAGTACATTTTATTTAAGTATCTCTGTCCCTATGCAGCCACATCTGTGAAAAAGAAATAGCAGGTGTTTCATTTTATCGTTTCCCTCTGTTTATTCTTGACAAGTCCATTTGTTATCCTAAAAGAAAATTAGTAATCTCTGAGCCCGTTTGACTTGGAATAGAGTGCCCTGTCTGTTTATTGTCATTACTGTTCCCATTGCAATAGTCTGGCCATTGCATACCTAGAAACATTTCGCTTGTGCAAATAAAAATGTTCTATGCATCATTTAATTTGATCCATAAAAGAAGAAACCTAATAAACCAATATTGCTCCATTTTATTAGTTTTCATAGAACCAATTTTAAATCAAATGTTGTACAAACTTGTCACATGCTAACACCTGTATGCTTACATATTGTAGCTAATTAAGCTTTGCAGATGCAGACAACAGACTCTATTTGTTTTAGGTTATTGTGATGTGACAAGAAGAAGAAGGAAAAACTTCACCCTAAACACCACTGTGATCTGAACCATCCCCAAACAGGTATGTGTGATTTAATTATGCTGAGTTTATTATCTAGGTAGGAATGGCTATTGTATAAAATGGAAAACAACAGTAGAAATACAGTAAGCAACAGATGGATCACCTCTGAAGCACCTTCTCTGTTTTGACAAGAAAGTAACAGTTGCTTTTGATTAGCACATAAATGAGAGACCTTCTGAGAAAAAAACATGATGTTGTAGGAAGAAAAGATCCTGCTTCAGAAAGTGGCGAATATCCCTATGGATCACTGAGTGACTGAGCATTATCAGTGACCGATTGTCATTTATTCAATGTGAAGAAGCTGAGTTTGGATGAGATATAAATGTTTGGGGAAGAGGTAAAGAGGAAATATATTACCACCTTTCTAAGATTTAGATATAATAGGTTCTCATGTGTCGTTATACAAAAATTTAGATTAATACCTACAGATGAACTAAAATGGTTGCAAAGGGTCATGCCTGCCCATAGAAACATCTGTCTCATCCATAAAGCTTAAGATATTAAAATTCCTCCTCTAGTATCAAAAGGATGTAGTATTATTTTCTCCCTGTGTTACACCATGGCCTAGTGAATTTCTACTCACCCCAAGGTGATTATTTGCAGAGGTGGGTGAAGTGCATTTTGCATGCAATACCAACCTTGAACATTTGACTGAACACTTAACTCAGAGTAGAAAGTGATTGTTTAAAATATAAAGCCAAGCACAGAAACCTTAGGGCTAAGTTATCAAACGGGAAGACTTGTTTTCAGACCAAAGAAGGATGTTAGAATTTCAGCCAAGACAGGTAAGAGTTGGATGTTTCTTTTCATTTTTTTCATGAAAAGAGGAGCTTGTAAACTCCACAGTGCTCTGGGGAAAGCTTGGACAATTTCAATATTTAGTTACATTAAAGCTCCAGCTGAAGATTTGGCTTTACTGAGGGTGACAGATAAAAAAAAGACCAGCAAATCCAGTCTCTCCTGTATACATGATGGGGTGTGGGAGTGGCCATGTGGGTGCTCAGCCGCCAGCCATGGCCAACCCAAAACAGTACCAGAGACTGGAATCACAGAGATGCTTTCCTTCTCTGCCATTTGGAGCCACTCAAAGGCTCTGCTTTTAGAGGGAGGTTGGTCAGGGTTTCTCTATGCATGTCTCTATGGATTTAGTTATCAGTACTTTGAGCTTCTAGTTGCTTAGTGCCTTTGAAATGGTATCATTTACATCATCAGATCTTGAATAGGCAGCTGTCAATATAGCAAATTTGTCATTGTTTGGATCATATCAAGGGAAAATTCTTGTGTTACTTTTGTAGCTGATGATTTATTTCTTCTTTTTGGTGCCATTTCTGGAGACATCCTTTTAGATAAATCAAGGTTAAAACCAGGATATTAAATTATGTTTCAAAATAGCTCAAATTCCAATTTTATGAAAGTCTTTTGCTCTATAAATAGTCTTTTAAAATGGAAATATCTCTTAGTCTTTAAACTAAGGGGTGGGGGGTTGGGGGGAATAACTTCAAATAATTGTCTTTTTTTCTTATCAACCATGGGCAAAAGAAAGCCTGTCCTTATCATTTTGGTAGGATGTTGCCTAATGGTTGCTAGATAATTTGTAATTTTCTAACTAATCTCCATAGTTTTAAACTTCAATTAGCATGTTATTTCAGAAAACAATCAAGAATTGTCTATACACTTGCTACATTTTACCTAAAACATCTCAGTATTCACAATGTCAGGCAATTACTGATAACAAAATATCAAGCAAATTTTCATACAGAAACTTTCCAGTAGGTAAAGAATGCTTTACAAGTCAACATTTCTTTTAAAATTAATATACGAGTTACATATTCAAACAGCAACAAGATATTCACCTTCAAAATTGAAATCTTGGTTAGAAGTAATAAATGTCTTATTTAAATCATTTTGCAATGAAGTGATGTCCTTAAATTTCAAATCACTGCTTACACAAGAAATCTGTTTTATTAGGGCTTGCCTGTTGTTCTTTCTTCAGGTTTAAACTACAGGCTTCCCTCTTTACAACAAGGAAAAGGATCTTTAATGGCATATTTTACAGGTCTGATATGACATACCACTATTCTGATTGTCAGGGAACAATCTGATGTTCCTTCATACAAAATCTTAGCCCCTTCCTTTCCCTTCTCTTTTTTCCTGAGAAGAGATCATCTTTTTACCAGATGAGAGTCTTATATAAAGAACTGAACACATGGTACTGCATTTGTTTGCTTCTTTCCACAGTAATTGTGTGGTACTTCATGATTTTGTGAAGAGGAAGATTGCAATATTGAAAGAAAAAAATCTTGGCCAGATATTCTTAAGCACTGTTTTTGTATCTATTTTGTACTGAACCGAGTAAGTCTCACTGAAAGCAAGAGTGGCCTTGAGAAAGACTGGAGCCTGGGGGTGGGACAGGCCCATTTGTAAGATTCACATTCCCAATAACTGTAGGTAGTGAGCAGCCTGACAAAGCCTCGCTTACCGAACTTTCCTGTCAAATGTTTATTTTATACATTGATATATTAAATTCCAGTTTCACTCTCCAAATCCAAGACCTCATTAATCCCTTAGCAGAAATGTTGTATGGGAAACAGAAGCAATATCTTTTAAGCAGAGAAGTAAGTAAAAAGTAGGGACAGGAACATGCAGATAGCTTGAATACCTCAGAAAACCAGCAGACCAACAGAGAAGCTCCCAAAAAGGATTTTGCCTCTTTGTCCAAGGAACTGTTGCTACTAAATAGGGGCAAAACCTGTATCTTGGGTATAGCTGGGTTAGAGGCACTGGGCTTCTGAGTTTATTGAGGAAGTAAAAGCCACTTACCAATCTGTACTGAAATAATTCAAAGAACATTGCATACCAAGAAAGAATGGAACTTTTTGAGAGATACCAGAACTCAAAAGAGAAAATCCTGGGACAGCTTTGAGGATTTTCAATTCAACTTTTCCACTTTGGAAAGCTAGTAGAATACATAGTGAGGAGTCAGATACCCAAAATTAAGGAAGGGTGAGTTATATACTAGATTTGTATGTGGGCTGAAATCAGAATTAACAGCAAAATAGCCTCCAAATTAATTTGCCCAGATTTACTTTCTACTTCTGTAACACCTTTTTCACATGTGAAATAATAATGTGTTTTATAAGTAATTTATAAAGTACCTTTGTAGCATTCCAAATCATATTAAATGTTTCAATTGTCCTTCAATATATAGTGAAGAACAAAGCAAAGAAATTTAAGCCAAATAAACAGATTGAAACTACAACTCAGACCAAACGTGGCTGAAGACAATAACATATCCTTTGTTATAAAAGAATGTTTTTCCTAATTGTTAACTGGCCACCCCTGTGACAGAAAGAGAAGATATCCTTGAAATTTCTTCAATTAGATAATATGTTTTGGACAGAACAACCAGGACAGATGCATAGAAGCAACATGCATGGAAATGTTGTTTGTTTGTTTTCTAAAGTCAGGAAAGATTAAGATGAGCTTCTAGTAACTCATCAGTTACTAAAGAATATACTGTATTATTTTACCTCAGTATATGGAAATGCCCAGTTCTGCAAGCAGCTGCCACCACCCAGTATTGATGCCTCATTCGTCACACAACAGACATGATAATGCAGCACATCTACAACTTTGTTCTTACCTTACTTATACGTATATATGTGACTATATACAACTTTGATCCTCAAGAGGATAGACAGACTCTGTAACCATTCTATCCATGTATGCATAGGGTCTAGTATAAATATCCTGGTTGATCCAAAGGCCTTTTGCTGTATGAAGTTAACTTTTGGTTGGGAATGATCACCAGGAGTAGTTCTTTCACCTTTCTAAAGATGTCAGACAAGCCAAGTGTACTGGACTGTTCTGAGGTCAGAATCACAAAACTTTCTTCTTGGCCAGAAAAACTATTAAATTATAACAAGCTGAGAGAAGAAATGAGATATACAGAGTAGTAAGAAGGAAAACTGCCCAACCAAGAATATAACCTCTGAAATATGACCAGGAGTCTAACTTGACAAACACTGATGATCTGGGGCCTAGAATTGTGGCTGATCAGACAACTGAGTGAAAGAGCTCCATGAAGGGTTATATCATGACACTGTCTGAGCAAGCACCTTCAGTCCCTTGCTGCAAGGAGCTGAATTGCATGGTTGCTATGCTGTATAAAAACTACAGGACTTGAAGGTTTCAGTCAGAAGTAGGTCTCCCAAACATGTGCCCTGTTTGCTCTATGAGTAAGCCCAAAGAAAGCCAAGCCAAGACTCAATTACCAGTTTATATTTTCCTTTATGCAGAGGCTACTATCTTTGGCACATAACGTTTTGAGTTCCACTACTAGAAAATACTGCTAGTTTTGACAATTTTCTGACAAAATTTTGAGTATTGATGGTAACATTATGGTCTCTTGTTTTGGTTTTGATTTTTTTTGCCAGTTATCAGTTCTGACTTGGAAATACAAAATCTGTTCTGCAGTGAACACAGAGATGGTAAAGTTTGTAATAAAGTATTCAGAAAGAAAAAGCCTCAAAAACTTGAAAAGTGAATTGTTTTTTCCACATTAGCTTATTTTGCAAACAATCATTTTCTGTGGAGACATATTTTCATGTGGCTGAACACATTTCTTTGATATAGAACATTATTTCACTACAACTTTTCTAACAAGCCAGTTGTTTTTCCCTTTATCCGCATACACTCAGTGTAAGTTCTACAGATAATACAACTGACCCTTGTTAACAGTCTGCCTATTTAAGATGTTATAATAGCAGGCATATAATGCAATGAAGAAAACACTGCTACTTTCTACAGAAACATTTGTGGTAATGGGTTGAAAATTCTGTCTCAAGCCCTCACTCTGTTAGGCAGAACACACTAAAAAGAAACAATACCCTTGTCTATCACCTTTTGTATTCCTGTCCAATATATTGAGACAGCATGAACTTTTTTTCAGAAAACATAGATGCTCTTTTTAAAAATCTGCTTAGGTCCTAGTAATAGCAGACTATAGGCAATTAACTATATGGTAAACTACATTTTGACTTAAAGCTTTATATTACATAGTTACATGAATGATTTATTACATTAACTTAAAGATCACATTAAGAGGTTTATTCTAAAATATACTTATCTCTTTCATGTGTATGTATATGTTTCTGTATTTCCTTCAGAAATACTGCTCTTGATACTTTTAATTTCTTTTAAATTCAGTAGCCTTTAAAATGCACCATGATTTACCTTTCATGAATTGACATTTGTCTTACAAATGCTACGGCCTTCCATACATAGGCTTATAACCATTCCAGGGACTAGCTTGTCAGCTTTCAAAGCAGAATCGCAGAAGCACAGAATCACAGAACTGTCCGAGTGGGAAGGCACCTCTAGAGATCATCTAGTCCAACTCCCCTGTTAAAGCAGGATCCCCTAGAGCACATTACTCAGGACTGCATCCAGGCAAGTCTTGAATATATCCAGAGAAAGGGACTACACAACCTCCCTGGGCAGCCTGTTCCAGTGCTCTGTCACCCTCACATTAAAGAAGTTTCTCCTCATACTTAAATGGAACTGCCTATGTTCCAGCTTGCGCCCTTCATCCTGTCACTGGGAACTACTGAAAAGAGTCTGGTTTCATCCTCTTTGCACCCTCCCTTTAGGTACTTGTAGGCATTAATGAGGTCTCCCCTCAGCCTTCTCTTCTCCAGGCTGAAGAGTCCCAACTCTCTTAGCCTTTCCTCATAAGGGAGATGCTCCAATTTCCCTCATAAAATCAAAACTTTTAAAGTTGTTAGAAAGAGTCTATGGACACAAAAATATTTGCTTTTAAGGATGTTAAGGTATACAACTTGTATTTAAGAAAAGAAGACCATAATACTAAGAACAAAAGGGAATGTTGCTCTGTTGGTTGGATCCTGCAGAAAGAGACTACCTTCAGATGTACTTGTTTTAGCTGTTTTATAGTGGTGTGTTTGGGATAGATGCAGCTATAAGTTCGTCCAAGCCATCCAGAAGCTACTTCATCGAATCCTGCAGAATGAGTCAACTACAGCAAATATTAGGAAGAGCTAAAGTAACTTAAATGTCTCCAGGCTTGTAGTACTTGTCCTAATTTAGCAGGAGGAACTTCATGCAAACTTGCTTAAGTGTTTCAATCTGCTATGAGTTTTAATAGGGAAGACCCCTCAGTATTCCCTTTCTCCTTTGTAGATACTGTGCTTAAAAGAAATAGAGACTATTTCCCACATTAACATCCACTGCACACCTGAATTTTTTTCTATGCTCCACATCACCAGCCTGTTGCTCAGCAGTGCTGGCCTCTGGAAAGTTTCATGCTGACTTGCTGTCTTTCTTTTTCTTCGTTTTGTGATCTGCCATTCCAAGCTTGTCAGTCACTCCTTCAGCAGCAGCCCAGATTAATGTGAATGGATACTGAAGAAAAATTTTCAATAATGGTAAGTCAGGCAAAATAGGGAGCTGCAAAAGCAAGCCAGGAGAGCGATTCTTTGAAGTTTAAACTTTTGATCTGCTATGAGTTTCAATAGGGAAGGTAGAGTTGGGAGGACTGTCAGGTTTGTTATGATTGCCCAACATAAATGTTCCCTTAACGGTACAATAGGACCCAATGCTGCCAATGAGAACCCTTTAGTTGACCTTTGGGAATGCTTGGATTACTTTTTATGAAAGGAAATGTTTTCTTGCTTGATTTTCAGACATCCACTTAAATAACAGTTGTTTGAAAAGTGTCCAGAGACAGTAAAGAAATAAATTTTACTGCCCTTCTTATGCTGAAGAGTATTCTATGATGATAGTAGCTTCTATTCTGTTATGTTTAATGATGCTGATAAGTGCAAGTTGATTTTGAAGTAACACTACATGTCATTCAGCTGTACACAAAGTGTATAAAAGGGTGGGATGCCAGGGCTTTTTACTTACCCTACTGCATACCATTGAAGTAACATTAACAGAACTGGCAGCTCTCCTTTTTAGTATAGAAGGCCCTTAGGGATACAAACCAAATGGTTTAGCAGATGCATGCAGAATTTGCACGTTTTGTGATCATCTCTTCTTCCATCTTTTTGCTTGGTTTACTATGTGCAAGAAGAATGAGTGACCAGAAATAGACAACACTCTTTGAGGCATTTTGTTAATTTAATATTCAAACACAGACCATCAGTCTGGCTCATCATATTTTGGGATGGAGTTCATTTGACCAGTACTTTGCCCAGACTGTCCTGAGCTGTTTCTAAATGACCACACAACACTCTACAAAAGAATCCACTTTTTCAAAATGATAACTGCAGAAAACATGAAAATTGCACAATTGAACATTTTCTAGCAATGTTTCTCTCCCACTGCTTGTAGTAATTACACAGGACTTTTGCCCAAGGGGAGAAGATATTTTGAAAAAAACATACTTGGTTAACCAACATTCTCTCTACAGCCTACTCTTGAGAAAGGATTTAAAACACTGCAAGGGTTTGGGCTTTTTTCCTCTAAAAGTGGATGACAGCTGAACTCACTCCTCTTGCTAGCTGAGGGTGCCACTGGCAAGCAGACAGTAAATCTGTGCTGTATGTTCATCATTTTCTTAACGCAACTGCTCCACTGAAACCACCCGAACATAAATGTCTAAGTCCACTAGAGATCAGATTTAGAACCAAAAAATTGCCACTAATGAGGATCTTTGACAAGTGAATGCAGTTGTGACTTTGCTAGGATAACCACAAAGTTATTCAACTTGGAGAAATTACTAATAAGGCACCTGAATGGATGCTATCCAACTGAGTTATTGGCAAAGTTGCCCAGATGTAAGAATGCAAAAACTCATTTACTCTTTGACAGGGTGCTTTGCCTTAACAACAGGTTTTTCCACAATGCATACCATCTCCAAAGCTTAATAAGACTGAACAGTACAGAAGTATCTGCCAACAATGGCAAAATTAGGTGTAAGAAAAGGCAACTCTAGTAACACTCACAGTGTAAGGGCTCATTGCTGATTCCGGGCCTGATTATTTACTATTTTACTGCAAGTTTATATTTGAAATCATGTTGGTGGAAAACTGAAGCAATGCAGTGGATAATGAGACTGAAGTGTTTATGCCGCTTGGAAAAATAAGAGAATGCTGCAAGGCTGATCAGAAATAAAGCAGCCATCCTACAGCTCTAGAGTTGGAGTTCCCACTATTTTGCAATGCTGCATCTTGTCAATGTCTTTTAGTCATATTAAGAGTTTAGATGAATTTTGCTTGTTCCAGCTTTCTTGTTTTTCCACTGCATTTAACATAAGCACAGTGATTTTCCATTTTGCTGGCAAATAACACCAGAGAACAAACTGATCAGTTTATTTTTTGGGTAGTGGGTGACATTCAATACCACATTCGACTGACATCACTGGCCAGTCCATTGACAACTGTGCCACAGTTTTCAGCAAGAAAATCAACATCAATAACTATGCTCTTTAAAGCACTAGGCACATTTTTCTATATTCTCAGAGTTTTTCCATACTTCCTTAGCCATGAAAGAAGTATGAACTGTAACAGAAGCTGTAGGGCTTAAGCCTTGCACAAGCCAATGGAGATATAACTTTTTTTGACCTCTTGAATGCTACTGTAATTTCAGACTGCTGATAAGAAGAAGAACATCAAATGGTTTAAAAACAGCAGGGCTCCACCCACCCCAAGAGAGCTGGAATTACACTGGTTGAAATTCTGGCTCATATGGGTTTGATATGATCTCCAATCTATTCTCCCTTTGTCCTCTTTTTTCAGCTGCTCACAAATCCTTCCCCAGAATAAATAATAAAGATGTTGATATTTTCTATGCTTACATGTTTGCACTACAGTGAGCATGTAGCCAGTAATGGGCTTAGTCTGGTTTACAAAGTGAGGTTCTTACTTTATATTAATCCTGAATTGAAAGAAAAACAGTCTGCCTAAAAAGCTTGCAGTGGCTTTAACTTCTTCCTCTAGCTAGAGTCCCTTTCTTGAAGACCCAGTTTTACTTTTGTGATTTGTGTGAAGTCTATGGAGTAACTTCTCTCATGATCAAATGCCATTGTTTTCCTCCTAAAGGATAATATTGCAATCAGGATAAAGTGCAAATACAATTTCCTTCTTGTGTTGCTCCTTTTTTAAAATAAAAAAGTCATGTGTCTATAAACACTGAATTCTGTGACTAGGAGTTTTTGAGAATACATATATGAACCGATGTCAGAGTATCTTGTAGGGAAATGATTTTTCATTTCTGTGAGAAAATCAATGCCTTTTCTTTTTTAACCATAGGAGCACCAAGGCAGAAACATCAGAGTATGTTTTAATTAGATCAGGGCAGGAAAGGAGTGTACTTCTCCCAAAAATTTTAATAAAACTAAATAATTTTTTCCCCTCAAAAACAGCTATTGCAAGATATACTTCTTTTTGTGCTTTGTGGCAACTGCAGTTTGGATGTTTTGCTAGTGAGAGGTGTCCCTGCCCATGCAGGGCGGTTGGAACTAGATGATCTTTAAGGTTCCTTCCAATCCAAACCATTCTGTGATTCTATGATCTGTTTTGGCATTCTGAGTAAGTTCTTTATGATCCAGCATTCTCTTTTAAGATACATTTTGGTCCCCATTTCCAGTAAATTGCAAAATGAGGGCTTTGCAATTGTATGCTTCTGTTCTGCTAAATAGTTCAGATGGTCACAGAGCAATAAGTGGATAAACGAATAGAGCACAGTGTGGGAAAAAAACTGAAAAAAATATTGAGATATCACTTTAAATCTTAAGAATGGCCCGTACGTCTCGATGAATAGTCTCCTCAAGATTAATATCTCAGAAAATTTATGTCATGCTACCCACAAACACTGATGTTACTAAATAATACAAACATGACCAAAACTCCCAAGATTAAAGATCCTGTTGTGAACATGAAAAATCTAACAGTTGAGAGAGACGACATAACCATAAATAAAAGCCTTTTTTTTTTTCATTTATTCTGTTATGCAAAGTTGTATTTGCAAGATGTTAATGAGGGCTAGAAATTTAGAAGTAACAGTTAAAACTTTCATAGAAATCACCTGACTCCAGAAGCTGGAACTTGAATAAAAATAACTGCTCAAGCTTGTATTACAAATCCAATGATAGCTGGCAACAAGGAATGCAGTGGGACAAGGAATATCACAAATTGGAAGCAAGTGGCAGGTCTGAGTTGACAAAGATACCTGCATCATGAGAACTGGTCAAAGCTACTGGTAGCCAAATTGAGAGGGGTGAGTTTTGGAGGAAAATCTCTTGAGCTTTGCTTTCTATCCCTGTATGAATCCAGAAGTTTCTCTGGATTTTGATAACATATGGAGAAACAGAAATAGCACTATTTTGCATATTCACTGCTGGAGATCTTAAAAAGATTTTTATGAAGATATTCTGGTATTCTTGAAAGTATTTTTGGCATATCTTCAGAATTTAGAAGAAAAAACATATACATACACATTCAAGCACAAATAAAATGCATTTAATTTTTTCATTTGTTTGCTTTTAAGTTGGGAAAAATACTTTTTTCTGTGTTTCATTTGGTTACCTAATAAAATGCCCAATGGGGATTTCATGAAGCTTTTTTACCATGAGTAAAAAACAAGTGTGAGAAAACTCAGCCCAGAGGGCAATTATTTTAGAGTCTTAAGTGCCTGAAAGCAGGGTCCTGTTTCATTAACCATAACCATAGTGATATTGCCACCATGTGTTACGTCTACCAGCTAAGGAAGGCAATGTCTGTTTGTAATGGCTTTTATCATGGAAATTGAGAGTGATTCCTGGATAGCTAAGAATGACAACTAACTTGATTGGCTCAGGACGGAAAGGATTTATTTTAAAACAAAAAACAGGATCAATTAAAAAAAGGATAAAAAGGGGAGTAAGTCTTAATGTGCAATACAGATGACTTGCCATTCTTCTGATCTTCCTGTCCACTTTTCACCCTTCCTCTAACACATATACAACTTGTTTGGTTATTTTGGCATCTCATAAAATGGCATTTAAGTGTGCCATTTTTGGTACTGCAGATGAACCATCCCAAGATACATTTCAAAAGGATATGAATCCAAGTGAACCATGGAACAAGAAAATTCTCACAGACGCTCTTCAGTTCGAGGAAACAAAATCAATCTTCATATAAAGCTACTGAAGGTAGCTTTCAAATTTAGTTGGACTGAGGATTATACTATAAACCATTACAAACCTAAGCATCTCACATAAATGAATTAAATTATCCACACCAATATCCACCATGTAAATCTACAACTGGTATTCTTAGTTCCCTTTGAGCAAAGGTAAAGTGATGCAAAGGGAACAAATTGACTCAGCACAGGAAACCCAGGTGTATGGATATCAGGTAACAAATCTTCAGTACAGCTGGTCGTCTGATCAGGAAACTTCTGTGATAAACACAGGAAATTACCTCAAATTCCTTCACTCTCATATATAGGGAATGCAGTCCTATTGCAGGACTATTCTTTTACCTAATTCAATGGACTAAGAATGCTCACAATAATTATCTTCTAAAGTTCATTAGTAGTAGCATGGATACACAGGAAACTTGCTAGAACTATTCTATCAAGGTGCTAAAGTTAATGGATTCAGATGTGATGAATTTTTATTGTTATTATTCAAACACACTGCAATTCACAACTTTTTCTTTAAACAACTTATCTTAATTCCAATTTAACCCAGAGTTCATGGGCAAATGTCTAAAGTACTTCAGTTAGCTGAAAAGATTGAAAACACTCCAAGTTAAATATGTTATATAAAGTAAGACCTATCTCTAATGGAAATGGCACGTAACACTTGTATTGATTTTCTATGTAGGACTGAAGGAAAATTTTATTGGCTTTATGCACCTGTTTTTCTTTCCTCTCTGTTAGCCACTTTCTAAAGTAGTTTTGAGCATCCACAAATGTACCTGTTGTATCCATTGGTCACACAAATATCAATCATAATGCCCTTCCACCAAAGCAACATGAAATATGGTCTCACTAACAATGGTTGGATTTCAAACTTGATAAAAACACTTTTACCTTGAGTTTCTGGCCTGGCTATATTGACAGTTTTCCTGGGTAAAGTTACAGAATCTCAGAAGAATTTAACTTTTTCAATTATTTTAAATTTTAAAATATATGTTTATATGATTACCAATGGTTTTAACAGCACAAGAACCAAACAATTTTTGAACACAGTTAATAATGAAAACTCCTTTGCTGTAACAATACATTCTCTATAGATTCCTTAAAGCTAGATCGTTAGTTTACAATTGAGGTGTTCTTTTTTTAGGACTTAAACCTGCTTTGATTTTTTTTTTTTTTTCATGTGAGAGCTTCTTCAATTTCCTCTCTCTTTTTAATTTAAATTTAATTAAAATCTGGCCTCACTGACTTCCACTTTCAGGTCCTGCGTTGTCTCTGTGTTTACCCTCCAAGTGTTTCCAGTACCTTGAGCACATTAGGAATATTAAGCAGTTAATCAAGTGTAAAAAACATTAATTTGTTCTCTAGTGTCTTTCATCAATTTTTTTTTTTTTTTTAAATCAGAAGAATATCCAGCAACTAAGCCCACAGATTCCACAGCAAGCATTTCATCAACAGGCACTGATATTTCACTTCACCCAGAATTGTGAAATAAATCTCTGCTGAAGTGAGTGAATGGTCTTCTGTACAGGAATCATCCCAGCCCCAGTGTAATCACTCAGATTGTTTCATACAGGCTAAATAATCCTAGGCAAACTATAGATGTTTGTGTGTGTATAGAACAAGCTGAGTCCTTGAAGCCACATTAAATTCTCTACCCTATTCCTAAAAGCTGAATACAATCAGCATGCCATAAACCCTGTAATTCTCTGTGTCATCTTCTCTAGGTTCTGAAGCCTGTGCCAGAACTGCCACCTGTCCTACTTCTGTCAGGAACCAAAGACTTGCCCTTTTGTGGGCTAGATTTCTAGAATTTGTTCAACTAAATGGCAGGTGTGAAACCCATTTGACATGGTGGATCTGATACAATGTCCTGGCACTAACAACAAAGTTACTAAGAGATGCAGAGACCTTTCAACAATTGAGCCCTGCTGGTATCTTTATTTATATTGCAGTCATTGCTGCCACTGGCCCAAAATATACAGCATCTGGTCCAGAAATAGCACGACTTTGAATCTGGAATGTCCACTACTTCTGAAACTGTTTATGTCAATGTAGGTATAACAGTTCCTGGCATGAGGCTGATTTGACCTCAGGTATCAGCACTACTAACCAGCTCTGGGTAATAGTAGTTTATGAATCTTTGCATTAGAATTAATTTTGACTCCCAGTATAAAGCAAATATTCATTTGGGAAGGAACTCTATTTTATGAGCTGCAGTGGAGCTATGCTTTCTGAAATCCCTAATCTAGGCATATATGACTGTGCAAAGTTATAGAACTTAGATTACAAATAAGAAGCCTCAGTCATTATGCAATGATTTTTTTCCATACAATGAAAAAAACCCTAAGAAATGCTCGTTTACATTTCCCCATATCCTACTGAATCAAATACACATGTTTAAAGCCCCTCTTTCCATCACAAATCTTCAGTCCAGGGCCAGGTGGAAAAGCAATTGCCACACAAACTACACAAGCTTCTGGGAACCATGAACAAAACCTCAGGTCCTGAATTAAGCAAGATACAGGCTCTAGTCATTGGAACTAAAAGGAAATCCATCAAACTATTTATACTGAAGTCCTTTACCCCTTTGTGAACAACAATTACAAGCTTCTTCCAGTTCACTCATATACACAAAATACTTTTAGAACAGTTTGGATACATTTTCTTGTTCTATTATTTTTTGTCCTTTCTGGGAAAACTTACACATTTGACCTAGTTTGTATTTTTCTGATGAATTTATGAAAAACTAGTATAACTTTTGTTTATTATTTCTCTTCTCTATCTTGGAAACCTGGGACAAAACCCAGGAAGAAAATTCCCATCAGGAAGCTTATGCTTACTACTAGTTTTCAGGATGGATTTTATTGAGAAATAAAATATATGTCAAGATAAATACTTATAAGTAGAACCCCGCTATGAAAATTATGATGAACAGGTAGTTTTGTAAAGATTCACTGGATAGCATTGTATAGGTGAATTCAGAGTGACTAGAGTGATAATATAGCCAATTCTTTTCTCTTTGTGAAGTTAATAATGCAGTATTCCATATGGGCAAATACTAATGTATACTCGTAGCTTTAAATTTTCCTTTAGAAAGCAGGAAATATTAGCCTTGATCCCCATAGAAAAGTTATGAGGTAGAAAATGAGTCCTGAAGTGCACAAAGTGGTTCTGCAAGTCTATGGAGCTTACTAATTCAAGGTAAAGTAATCTTACTCCAGCCCCATATGAAAAACAAGTGAACAGCATGTAAACCAGTTGATGAATCACATAACTGCCCAGTCTGTAGGTCTAAGGCATGCTGGTTGGCCTTAAAGCACTGGGCTGTACAACGCAGGAGAGCAGGAATTTCTTCCTGAGCAGCTTATCTGACTGCAGAAGTGGTAGGTCAAACAGTTAAATGGAATGATCTCATTAAATCTGCCAATATAAATTGTCCTTCTTCATGAATCAAGAGTCTCAGGTATGTGTATGGAGGAAGACTGTGCAAAACACTAACATACTATAAATTTGTGCCTGCACATACTGCACAATTACATCTATAGGCAGGCAAGTTCTTAAGGTAAGGAAAAAATAACAAAGAAATACGAAAAATCTGAAATATGTCTGTACCTTCATGAAAAACAGAGTTTAATCTTGCATTTGTCAATTTACTTAGTATACTTACTTATGCATACTGCATTTCTATGTAATATGCATTTAATAATATAAGCACACAGAGATAAACTCTCTCCAGACTTTCCTGTTGCAGTCATAGAATAATGCAAGTTGGAAGGGAGTTCTGGAACTTGTCTGATCCAATCCCTGTTCTAAGCAGAGTTAACCACGAAGTAAGATTGGGTTGTATAGACAAGTTTCAGAAATCTCCAAGATTGAAAATTCCACACGTTTTTGTTCCTTTGTTCCATGCTTGACTGTTCTTGAGGCAATGGGATTTCCTGTTAACTACTCAGGATTTCTGTTCCATTGCCTCTTGTACTTTCATTCTGAGCAATCTGAACTAGTTGGAGATGTCTCTGCTTGTAAGGGGGTTGGACTAGATGACCTTTATAGGTCCCTTCCAACCCAAGACATTCTGTGATTCTATGATTTTACGCCTCTAAGGGTCTGAGTCTGTCTTCTCTGTTACTCCCTTTGGGTGGTGAAAAATTGCAAGTAGATTCTCTCCACTCTAAGCTCCCTCTTCTCTGGGTTAATGTCCAGCTCCTCCTCCTTGTATATATAAAGGCCCTTAGAGTATCTTAGCAGTCTTATGATCTCACCACTCAAAATCTTGTTTTTTATAGCTAGTGACGTTTGACACATGAAATGTTTCTGAAGTGCTGAGACTGTGCAGTGTTCCTAAAGAAGTGCTTTGTCAAGGTGCACAGCTGAAAGTAGAAAAAAGATTTAGATTTTCAAACTTTGTAATTTATGTCAGCTGTCTAATATTGTTCCTTAACTGGAAGACTCTTTTTTCAACTGGAAGTGTCATCTTTCTAGCTGAAAAATTGTGTTGTGTTTGGAAACATTCTCACTGTAGTATCTGAAACCCAGAAGAAATATTGGGGGGAAAAATTGCATTGTTTTGTATTTATGAATAGGAAAACTCTGGAAAAATGAAGTGACTCAACTCAGGTCACACACACAAAAAAAACTGTCAGAGAAAAGTGGGATTTTAGCAGTGTATCTTACTGTCAGGTGTACTTTGAAATATCTGGATTAGAGAAATACACTTTGTGCTCATTCCTGCTCTATGTTTTCCAACATAGTGGAAAACAATGCCTTGCATATGAGCTAAGAAAAAGAACAGTTTTGTTCTGTGGCTTTAAACACACTGTTGCTGATTTAAAAAAAACAAAACAACAAAACAAAACCCCATGATCCTTTACCATCAAAACAAGTCACATCAGTTCATCTCTGCCTATAGGGATATACAGTCTGAATAAGAGCCTCTAATGGAGGCTAACATAGCCTTGATTTACTGTGAAAGAAGCACTTATTTGTTGTGCTCTTTCAAGTGTTGGTACTGATGACCAGGAAATGAAAATATTTGTGAAGCTGCTGGGTTAATTTAATGACAGATCAGTCAAGAAAGGCTCAGAATAACCTGTTTTGGGGCATAGCTATAAATGTTTAGCAATGCATTTGGGAAAAAAAATTAGCATTGAAAATAAGTAATCAAAAGATCCTCCAACACTGAAGATATCAGGGCCAGGTATTTATGACTAAGAGTATAACAAGTTTACTAATCTTAGTAAATTGGAACAAGAGATACATTAATTCTGTTCATTAGGTACCTCCTGCTGTTATGGTTTGATTATTATTCACAGTACTTGGACACTTCACTTAGGATTGGGTTATTAAGAGCTCTAAGTACTGCACATAAGCATAATAAAAGTCCAGCCCCAGCTCTGCTTTACAGTCTTGCAGAAAAAAGGACTCGATTTGCACTTTGGGAATGGCTACAGAATGAGGTTAGGCAACCTGTGCCCTCACTAAAAACTCAATAAAGACATTCTTCATCACAGACCTGTACCTCAATGCCCTCATACTTTATCGTCTCTGTGGACTTCTCCCACTGTGAGAAGTCCACAGTGATATTTAATTTTGCTTTGACTTAACTATAAACATCCAGCTAATACACGGCAGCCACAGCAGCCGTCACACAGGGAGATACATCAAGAGAGAATAACACTGACATATTTGCATTACTGTCTGTATCAATGGCTTCCAAATCACTCCAGAAACGCCCACTTCTCCAAATAGATCTCCAATAGACTGTGATAGCTCCGGTGTTATTGTCTAATTCCATTTTTGGTAGCAAAGTTCTGGTTGAAAACCTTAGCATTTACAATGAGGCACAACAGTGGCATTTTCTTCTTTGAACAAATGTCCAACACTTTTCTGTGTTGGGCTTCCTGTTCCTGCAATAATGCAACAAAATATTTAATATCCATAAAATACCAGGTTTAAGCACCCCAGCTAAAAGGCTGCTGCTCAGAGAACAACATGTAACAGAGGATTGTATGAAGAATATTCAGGTCAGACCAGCATCCCATGGGTTTGTATCATCCAGATCTGGATCTATATAGCATGATTGGTCAGAACATGCTATAGGCCAAACTTACATACTCAAAATACTGAAGCTGAGAGGAACTTAACTGTATTATCTTGGTTAATATATTTCTCCTCCTTACCACCACAAATATGAAATATATCTGAATTTGGATTAAACAGGCCTCAATGTGAATTCTAGAAGTCTTTGTGAATTCTTTCTTTCTCACAGTTCTTACTGCTAGAAAAGTGATACTCTCAGAGGGCAGAAATTAAAAAAAACAACAAACAAACAAAAACACAAGCAAAAACAACAACAACAAAACACAACAAACAAACTAACAAAATCCATCACTAATAAATAGCAGTATAACTGCAAAAAACAAAGCAGTGAATGCAAGTGCCTTATGAGTCTGCTAAAGGGAAATTCAATGACATATTAACTAGACTGGAACTGTGGCTGGCCTCTGTGCACTGAGATTTTCCTTATGCTTTTGACTCAGAAGGCCTGAGCCGAGCAAAGCCAACGGTGTCTAAGAGTCTATCTGCCCTCAGAACCAGCCCATCGCACCCTCTGCCCCTGTACAGTCTAGTGGTGTAAATCCAAAGCAGTTAATATGAGGGATGACTCACAAGAAGAACCTTTAGGTTATGAAAATTATTCCTTCCACTTACAGTCTATCTTGGATCTTTTAAAGGAAGATACACTTATCCACTAAAATTTCTGAATATTTTTGACTGAACTGATAACAATCTGTCTCATAAGGTTTCAAACATAAGTCCAGAGGCGCAGCAAATTTTCAGGGATCTTCTGATGATTAAAGTGGCACAAGGAACTGTGACCTGTTACCCTAGCCATGAATCAGCTACAACTGTAGTGGAGCATCAGACACAGCTGGTCAGCACAGCACCACTCAGACCCTGTTGTTTATTGTTAAAGGAGCATCAGGTACAAGAAAGCAAAAAACTTCGAGCTTCTCCCCTCTCTTACCAAAAATCAAAGCATTTGCAAAGAAAAGAAAGAGGAGGACAAAAGAGACTATTTAATAAGCATAAACCTAATAAGCATTTCTACTGATGAGAGCACACTGATGTCTCAGAGGCAGCGCTCACATGAAAAAAGTTAAAAGGCATGTTCTAATGGAAAGCTTATGTAGGAGGACGAAAGAACCTAATACTTTGATTTAGATTAAATTTTACAGCTACTGCTCATATAGATAAAAATTTATAGTTTCACAGCTGTAAAGGCTTTAGGTTTAATTAGAGGAACTTGTTTCCCTTTACACGGCAACTTTTACAATGAGTTATGCTCTGACAATTTGCATTAATGTGCTTTATATAATTTTTAGTGAGTTTCCTGCTGTGAGTTGCTATGCAGTATCATATTTTAGGATACAAATGAGAAAAGAAGTCTGTATTCTTTCTTGCTTGCCTTTGGAATTTGGCTGTTATTGATTTATTTTAAGAATGATGGCTACAGACAAGATGTTTCCATGAGCAAATCTATCTACTAGGTTTCAGTATGCTTGCAATAAAAAGTTTGGTATTAATGAAGTTCATGGAAAATTAAGTCAGAGATCCTCTTTAAAGAATTCATTATCACAGTCACATGATATAAAAAAATATCACATGATATCCTGACACACTTTTTGTTCACTTTTGGGTACATAAAAGGTGAGGATTTAAGATTTTCTTGAGGACATATGAGTTTATATACCTTCAAGGCATACAAGAGATTTTTAATATTACCTTGACAAGACATGCTTTCCACAAAACAAATTTCAGATCTGAACATGCCCTTTTATGACTATAGATTTCAAATTATTAGGGACTATTGATTTTAAATTGAGAATGCTTAACAACTGCTGTGGTTAACATCACACTTGGTTAAAAATAGCCCAGAAAAAATAAAATCACTGTCATATTATATCATGCTGGTTTGTACATACACATATGCTCTATGAGTGTGGGTAACTATTGAACACAGCTGCATTTTTCTGCATTGGTAACCAATTTTAAAGCTCCACTAAGAATTGTTTTAGCCTGATACATTTTTTCTGCTTGTTCTCTACTCTGCTAGATACTAATGTTTCTTTGACACTTTTTAGCTTCCCTTATCCATCTCTGCTTTTTAATTTATTTTTTTTTTTAATTATACTAATACATTCTCAGTCTCTTTTTATTTGCTCACTATTGTGAGTTTCTGCCTCAAACAGTCAGGGGCTTGTAGTCAGTTGCCTTCTTCCCAGGCTGCAGAATCACAGCTTTTTGTCCCCCAAGACTTCTATTGTGCCTCCTTTTTTCATTCACTTTCTTCCTCTCAAGTCCTCACAACACTTTTTCAGAAATCATCCCTTCTGAAACACTATGTATGTAAATATAATACTGGTTGGTACTATCCATTTTTTTACTAGACTTACTGTAATTGTATCATCCACATTCCCAAAGCAACTATTAGCTTTCAATGTGGCGATTAAATTATCTTCATAAAAATTGATTTACTATTTGATTTTTTATTTTATCAAGTTAAAAATTATCTATAGTTTGTAGAAACTAATGACATTTTATTATTGCCTGCATACAGCTTCCAAACTGCATTTTCTATTAATAACATTTTTTCCTATGTGAAAAGGAACCCTTTCACTGGAATTTGTGGCTCATGACAAACCTCTTCATCACTGCAGTGACTACCTGTACCCCAATGCATTTGTTAAATCACAGTTAGAAGTTATCAGTAGTCTGTAAACAGCTGGGCAAGAAAAGGATGAGCACCACAAAGGCAGAGAGAGGCAATACAAGACGCTGCACCTTCTGGACATGCCTCCTGCGAAACTTGAGTTTGAAACTATGCTCATGTCAGGATCACCTTCCTAGCACTTTCCTGCTATCTGAAAATTATTTAAATTATGTTATTCTTCCCAAACTCACTCATTTATTAGGATTTTTGCTCTTGAGAAAACCAGAAGTCGTCAATTTATCTCTTGTAAAGTTATATAATTTTCTTGAGAATCTTCATAATTTTCTGTGAAATGTAACTTCTTTATCGTGACAAGTTCTCCTCAGCAGCACTCACATTTATATAAATGAAGAAAAGAAAAATTCAGCTCCAAAGACAGAAACAAGCCATCAGAAAGGAAAAGGGCCCAAAGAAAAGCCATGAAACCATAATACTAGCTTAACAGTGGACTGTGAGAATAAGTACCAGCAACACAAGAAGGGGCAAGTCTTGTACATGCTCCATACTCTTATATACATATTTGCCCTTTTTTAAAAATTTATTTTAAAGGGAAATGTTAATCATTCAGTTTCTTGTATTTTGTTCTATTTATATCTGGTGGTAGGAGGAAAAAAATTCTATATGCATAACTGGATAAAGCTTTGACACTGCAGATAGTTAAGCTAGTTTTGCATTTTCCTTGTTCCCTAAGCAACTAAACAGATTGAAAGCGTATCATCTGTCACTTGAAGCATTGTAGGCTGTATTAACAGGCTGGCTCAACAACAGGAAACAGTTCATGTAAATTGTTGTATTCCAGATGGTCAACTTTTTCCTTGGTAAAACCTACATATATTTCTCAATGTTCTAAAAGATAAACTGTGAAACTTCACATTAGAGTAATAGTGAAGAAGCATCTAGACATTGGTGGAAGAGGCCTTTAGATATGTACTTCAAACCACATATGGTTGCTGAAGACAATGATCAGGTTTAGTCACTGCACATTTCGGTGTTTCAGTGGTACCTTTGGCTTCCAACATCATAACTGATAGGAATATCAAGTACTTTGGGGTTTAAACTCTAAATATGAAGTAACATAACTAAACTCAAGGTCCTTAATCCCCTGTTAAATCTCCACGGTTCTTGTCATTTTGGCTTAAGCCTCAAGTGACAGATGTTTTAGGCAAGGCAACCTGGGTGCTGGGGTGGGAGGAGAAAAAAAACAGTGTTAGCTTATACTCAGGCTCCCTTGCTGGGATTTTGTCCTGAAGTTCATTGACAGGTGGCAGAAAAAAACCCTATTGTTTAACCAGAGCCAGTCTAGGAATAGCCCCAGTAGTGCTCCTCTTTGTAAGGTTGCATTACATCTCCTCAGCAAACCTTCAGGCTGTTGTAGCCTGAACATAAGGTTTCCACATTTTATTTCTCAGTTGTGTTTGAAGCTGCAGATAAAATACATTTTATTGTATTTAGCCAAGGGTGATGTAGTTCTGGAACAGGTTTTAATCTCTATAAGGTATATAAGCAGGATTTATGGGAGCAATGCAAATGCCTAAAATAAGCACTATCAGTTATCCCACTATTCCATTGTCACAGTGGAGAGGTATTGGTGTCTTCTAGGTCCCTTCAATCAACTCCAAATGAATGTCTCAGAATTTCTAAAATAGGTGCCTATTAAACATGTGAACCATTTCCTCTGTGGTGATAGACTACAGGGTCTTTTGTGTATATGACTAGCATAGTACTGTTTTTGCAGCCAACTGAAATCACAAACAAGCAGGCTTATGATATCCTGTAGCTTAGAATCAGCTCAAAGTTAGCGTCAAGCTAGAAACTTGCCCCAAATCTTTGGGCCACCATGAGACTCAGCAGTTGGTTCCCAAACAGTACATGGCCACATCTTTGCCTGCTTTGAATTGCAGAAAGCTGCATGCTAATAGTTCCCAGAATGCACTGTACAATCAGTCCCATGATACTGTACTCTAAGTTCAAAAGCTTTTGTGATTTTATTAAACATTTGTCTCTTCGTAATATTGTTACTCCCTTTTCCCTTTCTTAAGGTATTTGCCTAACTCAGGGAACCTGGGCTTGTACACATCCTTCATTAATTCTCTGTAACTTTTCAGAGATTGCTTATGTCTAATTCCTTAATATTTCAGTGTAAATATTATCAAGTTTCCTTTACTTGAACAAATCCAACTATCTATTTGTCTGTCTACATAAGCATTAGAATTTGCACCTGTTGTTCACTCTTAGTCACAGCAGACCCTGTAAAAGCAGAACGGAGCTGACTCATCCATTCCTCCACTTCTGTGGATGTTGGGATATGCTGAGGGATGGATAATAGTGCAAGGTGGGGTCTTTCTTCAGATTATGTTGTTGTGTTATTAAGGTATAGAAAAATTTGTCATATGGGTATTTAAACTCTGTCTCCAGAAGTTTCTCGCGATTATTGTGGTGGTCTTCTAAAGTATATGTCAACATAAAACCAGACTATGTTTAATGAACTCTAAAACTGTTTATGACAATCAAGTGATGTCTTCCCGACAGCATTCCAGTAAGAATGAAGTCATACATTGATTAGACATAAATCCTTGTATTTCATAATACAATTTCTGGCAGTATCCTAGTCACTTTCACAGAGTTACTCTCATCCTTTTTATATCAATGATCACTCCTTTAAGATCAGCTTCCCAGTATTCTGTCTGTAATCCTTTCGTGTCATTTTCTGTTGCTGAAACTTGAAAGTTTTTTTCCTCTACCTCTCACCTCACTTGAATACTCCACCTCAATTTGTTTACACTAGTTTAAAACTGAACTGATGGGCCAAATTATTCATAGTATTGCATTAAAAAACCCTAGCTGAATTATAATTAAATACAGTACATGTTCTGACAGAGTTTAACCTGTAAGTCCAATAATTACTCCAAGGAACTGTAGTCCTTAGTCAATTCTTTCTCTGTCATGTCTTCTCAGTCACCAAATTCTCCTTGTATTTTCTTGGGGGCAGGAAGGGATAAAAAATCAGTCTCCTCTTGCGCAAAGTCTGGCACAATAGGTCCTTTAGGTTCTACTGGAGTGCAAATAATCACCATGTTCTTTGGGTGTTTAAATGTCACAGAGATGTGCTAAATCTAACCAGGTGTGCAGTCAGATGAAAGGAAGACTTAATTGAAGAACTCCAACCTCTGAATAACTGATTGGATTTTTCACCTCAATTAAAATTCTTAGCAAGCTCTAATGCACTTCCCACTTTCATCAGAGAATATTTACTGACATACACATTTACCAACTCTCGTCCAGATTAAATAGGGCTTCTCTTAACTACTTAGAAGAGGCTAAAGGTTAAATTTACTGAACAAAGAAGAGTGGGGTCCACTGACAAAAATTCCAGGGATTTGCCTAGAGCTCAGAGAGTAATAGGACTCAGCAGCCCAATGAAGTCCTTCCAGTCCAGTGAACTACATAATCCACTTTACAGTTCAGGTGACTCCAGCCCGATGAACAAAATAATCCACTCCAGACTTTATGTGGTTTCAGACCAATGAACGACATAACCACAATTTTTATTAGAAACTATGGGTAAAGAGGAAAGGTTTTATGAGTAATCAGCATGTAAATGTGCTTCATATAGCTAGAAAGAGAATTTGTACTGCAAGACGTGAATAAATTACTGTTTTAGCATTCAGAACCTCTATGGATTTCCATGGACTCCAAGATAAGAATGTAAAGGTTTCTTTAAGTGTAACACATAAATTTGTCTGTTCCATCTGACCCTGTATGCTCATACCATATTTTGCTTATCACTCAAACACTCCAGATTGGATAAATTGTGTCTATTATTTTTGAAAAAATCAACAGATAGACAAAAGATATTTTCAGTCAGTCTCATTTCTTTGTTACTTTCTCTCTCTACATTTTCATTTTAAATGTTTTCATGCATTTTGTAGTTATCTTCTGCTTTCTCCTTTAATATTAATTTCCCAAAACCACCTAAAAGATGTGGAATTAAAGATTGCAAAAGCAATTCTTGGAATCCTCCATTTTTTATTACCCAGCTTGAGTGCTAAGAAGTTTTACCTATGACAAACAGAATGGTACAGAGGTCCTGTCTGTTGAAAGGAACAATGAACGCTATGTATTTGACAACACAGATAATGTCCTTCAGAATGGATGAAACTTCTAAAAGGGCACCCACCGCAGAAATAAGAAATAACTAGAGTATCATGGGCATGTCAGCTTTTAAAGGGTCGGGTTGAAACCACTGAAGTCATGAAAAGAAGACAACCATTGCCTTAAACACTTTTATACTTGACTATAAAATAGTTGCACATTTAATCTCTTAAATGAAGGCTGTTATTGGGCTATGATTACTATCTATAACCGTTCAGTACCATCCTGCTTTCACCTCTTGCCCTCCTATATGTGTGACTGTCATGGACTATCTATAGTTTCCCCCAGGTCTATATGAATGGAGAGAAATTATGACCCCTGCCAAAAAAAAGATTTCTGTTCTACACTGTACTTACTGTATCTATACAGGTTCACATTGGATCTGGTTCATTGCTTAATATCTCTGGTCCCTCCACAACAGTAACCACAAGAAAAAAGAAAGCCAATCCTTGAGCAAGCTGATCTTATTTGCCCCTGTGTTAGCAGGAGGTTGGCCTACATGACTTCCAAAGGTCTCTCATATGTGAATTAAGCTAAAAGTATAAACATAAGTGAACTCACTTATATGAAATTAAGTGAAAGGTGTGTTGAATAAATGAAAGAGTTAACATTTCCAAGCAATTTTTTTCTGAAGTCACTGAATTAAAAAATAAACTCTGAGGAGGAGTTTCCACAATCACTTTTCTGTATCACATTTTACTGTTTCCAATGCCTGTCTCTTTTCAGAGATCATTCTTCCATTTCCTCTAAATATTCCATTGGAATATCTCTGAAATTTTCCTAATAACCATTGATGTACATCGTGTAAAGTCTTAAATATACTCATGCTGAAATTAGGGTTTTAAAAAACAGTATTAAGATGTTAAAATTTCATTTTAAAATTAGATGGTTCATTAATAAAAATCTTATTCTACTATGTTAATACAAATAAAATTTTGATGACTAATTGGCACTACTGGGGGAAAAAAGGCACACATACTGTCATCCACACCTCCACTTTAATATTGAATAATTTAATTTTAGCTGGGGGAGCTCCCAAAACAGTGGGAGCTATCACGTTTCAGTTTGCTGCTTCTTCCTCAAAAATCTTGGTAATTAACAATTTTCTACATTTAAAAAACCCCACCCATTACTTTGCATGAAAACATGTTTTAAGACACCAGGAATTCCCCTGAGGTGCAAATTATTTTCTGATCAGTTTGAATTGACAGACACCAATTAAAATGTGTTCTTATCCTAAAAGCATGTGTTTGTCTTTATCAAATATGTTAACTGTTATCACACTCTGACTGTGACTTTTTTCACAGTTTGCAGAGCTCCAGCTGTGACAGGGACCATATTAGACATGGATGTTAGTATAATATGAATAAGAATGGATTCCTGCCTGTTCAAAGTACTAACAGTATACTCTTGGAAATCACCTCTGATTAGTCTGTTATGTTAAGATTCTGAAATTAAAAATGCCCAGGAAGTGCAAAATGCTGCCTTAGTGTCATTCAGATTATTTTATTCAGTTCTAGCTATGTGACTTTCAGTCACTTTAATTGGCAGCAAGAAATCTACTCAGTCACCCATGTACTTGACTGTTAGTAAATGGAGAGTGAAACCAACTATCCAGCATCTTAAAAACAAGGGTGTTTCATGAACAGATTGTCTGGCCACTGCAGTATGATCCCCATCCAACTCTGAAAATGTTTGCAAGGAATAATGTAACTGCCAAAGGTGTTTAAGAGCAGTCAGCTAGTTTAAAATGCTACAGAATTTAGTTTCCTGGCAAATGCTCTAAAAGCTTTGCTACAAAATGTCAACATTTGGATTCACAGCATCCCAAGATACCTGTTAGCTGCAGCTCTGCAGAGGCTCTGAAGGTTTAACTATCTGAACAATGAAAAATTAGTTAAAGCTGGAAATATAACAGCATTGAAGACTAACTTCTCTTGAAAACAACGTACCAAGAATAGGCAAGAATTCATCTGAGCTGAAACAAACATGCTAGAACTAATGTGATTTCTGTGCTCTGGTAGTGTTTTCTTCTCTCAAAACACGTATTTTTGGATGAGTTGTAAGATTTAAACTTAATCCAGTGAACTGCTCATCATGTCATGGTGTTCAAATTAATAACACCCCAGCTTTCTGCTTTGGTTGTAAGAGAATCCATTGTAGAGGTATGTTGGAAGTAAAGAGACTAAGAGGACAGTCCCTTATACATTTGTTAAATAATAGGGTAGTGATATTTTCCAAAGTGTCCACTTGATGTGGAAGCTTGAAAACCATTTTAATAAACTAAAAAATAACAGAATTTCCAAAATAATCTTGATGCCTTTATAAACTTAAGTCTTTGGCCTAAGCCATAGCACTAGACCCCAGTCTTAATAAGCAGTTGTGAAATTTTCATTTAGTCTTCAATTGTTTTTGTGGTAAGATACAAAAAAATTTAAAATTTTAGAAGCCAGGAAATCTCTGCCAGATCAGGAATTCACTAATTTAGAAAATATCAAGTGCATCAGTTTTTATTATCTGCCTCTAATATAGTCAACTTAAAGTGTTGTTGACTCACATACTCCAAGCCTGAAAGCATCTGCAATGTGATGTAGCTCAGCCTTGAGGCTTCAATCTTGAATCTGCAGAAACAGACTAAGGAAGAAAGTACAGTTCTATAAGTAAGTTTTTTTGCTTGCTTTCTATTTTTTATGGTAAGGCAAGCTGGTTGGTAAGAGGTAACAGAATGAAGGAAGTTATTTGTCTCAACTGTTTAGGTAATGACTTCCTCTCTACTTAAAAAAATTGGGCTATTATTTTGATGGGACTGCAGGGTGCCAGTATAAGCCATAAAACTTTTATTATTACTGTCACAATCACTCCTCTTATCTGACATCATAATGCCTCTAAAAGGTTACTATAGAAGTATTACTTTTGTTAGGCATATCCACCAAATATTTTGGTGATGAGCAGTGTTTTTGAGAATCTGAGAATGTATGGCTCTGTTTCTAGATGACTCAACTACCGATAAGGATGTGTTAGGTTACTAACATTGACACATGAGCCTTAAGGGAGGGCAAAACCCAGTTCCAATAAAGAAGAGAATTTTCTGACTTGTTTGGCATATTTTAAAAAGAAACATCTTTAATTTATATTCTTCTAAATAAAGATTTTACTCACAAGAATGACACGCTCAAATTCCATCATTTTCCCAAAATGTTATTTATTCACTGCAGCCATTTGCATCTGAAAGCCAGCACGATCCATATGTGACTTCTTCTGTCACTCTGGAGAGCTTACTGCTCTTAACATCTCTAAACTACCACACAAAATTCTGAACAATGTCAAAAAAAGATTATAAATGGGCCTTGTCAGGATAACAGAGATGATGCTCTCTGTAAAGCAGATGATTAAAACTAGAGTCTAGACTAACAAATACACAATGATCCACTTCTTATTGGTCCAAGAGCTGATTTACTATTTAAAATCTTGATCTTTATATGTCCATTACAATGTATTAGAAGGGACATAGCCTTTATAATCCACAGAGTGTACACCATGTACCAAACGACCAGGTACTGTAAATGAGTCTAACTCCATTAACATCCTCAGAACAGTGATGATTTGCATCAGCTGAGAACTGGCCACCTGTCTCTCATGCAGCTGAAGTGCATGAGCATCCATTTTCTAGCGTATTTTTGTTGTCATTTCTGCCGTGGGGGCCCACTTAAGCACAAGAGAACCTTATGGCAGCACTGAATTAGACCTTAGCTTTTTTATGAACAATTCTGGAAGATGCCTATAGGCATACTGAAAAAGTGGCTAATAAAGAATTAGTTTTGCATACTGTTTATTTTATGCTGCTCTCTAAATGAATAAACCTGCCTCCTTTTTAAAAAAAAACACCACAAAACAACAACCAAACCAACAACAACTTATCTACACCTTGCATTCTTTTACTCTGCTCAGCCATTTCCAGAGGATATACAATAATTAGTCCAGTTTTCTGTGTATATTGTTCATTTAATTACAGTTTCCTTATATTATCTGCTGTAATTCTAACAGACTCTGGGTTTACTACAGATACCTCATGAAATCAGACTAGCAGGAAAACAGCCTTATTTTTCTAACCTATTTCATACACACAATGGTCTTCAGGGAAAAATACAGGAGTAGGGAGACTTGAGGTCTATTCCCAGCCATCCGATGTATTTCCCTTCTCACCCCAGGCAAGTCACTTGACCTCTTTGTACATCCCTTACTGGTTTGAAAATGTAAGCTATAAAGCTAAGCTGCTGAAGTGGACAAACATTGAGAAAAAGAGTATTCTCTAAACTTAATCCAAAGAAATGATATAAAATGATGTTGATTGCATCAAAAAATAATTTAAAACTGTCAAAAATCATCTGTACTAGCAAGTGCTTCACAAAATATTTAAAGGACTCACAGTGGTTTTTTTTCTTAATGATCTTACTTAGCAATGCATAGTTATATTGCTGACTCGCTTGGCAGAGAGAACAAATGGCCCTATTAGCTCCAACTTGGTAATATAAAAGGAATGTATAAAAATTTTCACAAGAAAAAAAAAACAGAAAAACAATAACAATGGCAGATGTTTCAGTTTTTGTTTCTTTTATGCACTGGATTTCAGAATGAGTAGGAAAGGAAACAAAGACATATCCAGCTACTGCAACCCAGTTACAGTTAAAGTCATTGAAGAAAGATCTAACCAAAGCAATTTTTTTTTTTTGCATATTCTGGGACTTTTGGTCAATAAATAGTCTTCTATGTTGTGAAGGAAAATAATTAAAATCACATATGAGTGTGGTAGTTCAGCGATATGCATATATATACTGGGGCCTCAAATAAAATAACCCCTCCCCATCTTTACCTCCTAATTATAGGAAGTTCAGAAGATTTGAAGAATGATCACTTATGCTTTTCAAGACCAAACAAATAAGTTTTGGTATTAGCAAATCGCGATACTCTTTCATTCCCAGCAGAGACAGATTTTGCTCAGAGGCTCAGCTAACACAGTTTACCATTCTACAATTATATTCATCCTGTCATTCATAAAAGCACATCTGCCAACCAACTTACTCTGCTTCTGTATTAACTTTGATAGCCAGTTATCAAGTCAATCTTCACACTGGCTTAATCTGGTAAACCTCAGAATTAATGGGTACGGAAGGTGTGATAAGAAAAAGCAAAAGAGAGAGAATTCATTGATGGATCTATTAAGAACCGTCAGGTAAAAATGAAATGCCATTTCAGATGTGTGTCATTTTTCCTACAACAAAGTAAATATTAACAAGGTGTTCTAAATGAAGCACCTCATTTGCATTTCACCTGTTCTATTCCAATTGCTCTTTTCTCTTAGTATGATTCAACCGTTGAACAGATCAGCTTTAGCAGACCATAAAAAGTAATTTTTGGCTTCAGATTCTGTGATAAAATTTATCATCAGAAAATTACACGTCAGTCTAATTTCATGGCTGCATTATCCTTCTGTCTAAAAACTTAACGAACTAATTAAATTCTGAATTAACTGAAATCAGAATGAGCCCTAGACACTAGCTTCTAATCTGGACAAACATCTCTTGACAGAAAATAGAATTAATGTGTGTCGCATGCTTTGGAAAAGTTTGCCAAAATAGACCCCTTACTGTTTTAGGCACATGGCCTTGTCTCTATCAGAGGTGTTATTTGCTATTACAGTGTTTCTCCTTTGAAGATCTTAATGAATCTTATTAACATATAGTAGTCTTAGTATACCAAAGGAATATACATTTTCAGCCAAGAAACACAGCTATACTATAAAGTCAAGAGATCTAGTGGCTCTTTTTTTTTTTTTTTTTTTTTTTTAAATTAACTGTTTTGTATAAAATTCTATGCTTCATGTCATAAAATGTTCTGCAGTCTTTTTGCAACTATTAGGTTGCTTGTAGAGTAGGAATGTGGAAGATGGCATGACCTTTTTATAATGGCAGTGGTGTGGGGAAGTAAATGAGGATATGCCCAAAGGATGCCTGGGCAAGAAAAAAAAGGAGCTGAAAGCACAGAATGTGAAGGTATATATGTATTCCTTCTTGTTTCCCAGTGTAATTTCTAAAGGAAGCATCCCCACCTACACACCATTTAGGTGACACCAACAGCCCAAAGGGCAGTGTGTTACAGTCTACACAAAAGCTTAGCCATACAGCTAAAGCAGTTCTTACATTACTTACAAGGACTGTCTGGTAGATCTGCATGTGTAAATCAGCTGGGGATGATTTTCACCTCCTAGCCCCCTTAGTACAACTTACTTCCCTGTCAAATAACAGCTTTCACTCTTGAGAATTATATATGTCCTGTGACTCTCGCCAGCAGGACATCTTCTCATTGCTGCCTTCTGGCTACATTTAAATGTTAATGACTAATTCTAAAGCTAATACATGCAGCTGATTTTATCTTAATGTCTACCAGTTTTAAATATCACTGTTTAGACTTGTCTGAAATTAATTTTGCCATCTCCCATTCATAATCCCTTACCCTTTATTGTTCTATCTGGTTTGATAGTTGTCTAAGTTGTCATGCTGCCTGTGTTGCCAACTGGGCTGTTAACAGGCAGTTCAGCCCCTCAAAACAAAGCAGAGCCTGGTCTTCCTTTATGTGGATAAAGCTAATTGGAAAGATGCAACAAATGGAAACCAAATAAACTCTAGCTTCCAATACCATGAAGTTTATGTACCTCTTTAGTTGTGATTCCTTTACCTAAGGGATTTGGATTTTGTTCCTGAAGCAAAATAGCAGTCATATTTTTTTTTTCAAAATAAAATTATGACCCACGATCATCAGTTTCATGTAAAGAGAGTAAACAGTAAGTCCAGCATCAATACATCTGTAATTATTCCCACATCCATAGCTTTCAGGGAAAATAATATTTCCATATTCATATTTTCAGGCTAGTGATTATAGACTTTTTTTGTAAAGATAGTTCTGTGCACTGGACTACAAGCAGATTTGAGGAGAAGGGAGTTCTTAAGATGAAAAAATAACTAGGAGAGTATCAGTTTACATTGATTTATTTTTAACTTTTTTCTATTTCCTCAATATGCAAAAATATCTTCAGTTACCTAGTAGATCAAAAGTCTTGTTCTCAAGTGGAAAAGTATTGCAGTAGACAGTCCTAGCTTGATAACAGGAAAACATACAGCTGGTTAAAATCCCTGAAATGCATACTTCTTGCATGACTTGACTACAATGCGGTGAAGACTGGATGTAGTCATGAAGAAATCAGTAATTAGTTTTTTATATCCAAAATTGTCATTACGATACCATAGGTAAGGTTAACATAGACCCCAGTTAACAGAACACATCCAAATTAGGAGCTGATGTCAGGATATTTGGAGGTGGATAAAACCATAGTAGATATAGTTATGTCCATGATGGATCATTTAGACAGCTTAAACAAATCTCATGTCACTAAAAGTCTTGGAGCTTCTGGTTACCTCCAGAGCATGAGCTGAGATAGCCTCGGAACACAGATTCCACTCCTTTACACTTTGAACAGTGGACGATCTTGGTTTTAAGAGTGGGTTCAGATTTGCATTTGACAGGGAGAGTGTAGAGAAATCTCAGTGTTGGTTTCACGTATAGTCATGCAGAAAGTGAAGACAGGTTCTTTGAAAAGCATCTGAGTAGGGAGTGAGTGGGAGTGGGACAAACATTTGAAAAAGTTAGACAGAAAATACTGTTTTGGAAAGAGGTATAATGACACCTTATTGTACTCAGTGAACACACCAATATATTTGTAAATAGGATCCTTTGTGCCTTGTTACCATGTCTGAAAATTATGACAGCATTTCACTATATCACAGAGGAACTGTACAGAGATCAGATATCATGGGGATATATTTAAGAAATTGTCTGCAGAAAGGTATTAATGCAAAATAGACCCTCATAAAAACATTTTTAGAGTGAAATATTACACTCTGATTGAATTGCTACTCACTCAACAACATTAACTTTTGCTAGAATTCTTCTACAATTCAGTAAGATTTCTTTGTCTCACTCCATTTTCAAAACTAACTAGAAATTGACTACTCCAGTGGTAGCTAAAAATATAAATTGTCTGTGACATGCAGACAAGCCTCAAGATCAACAGGTAAATATGCCAGAATGATTTTAAAGGGCAAAAGAAATTGGCTTCCAGGTTTGAAACAGAAGGCTTGAGTGTATGCTCTGAGATAGCTGTACATTTTCACTACAAGGCAGTTGACAACTGGCAGAAAAAAAGACTTTTTAAACTATTTTTGTTGATGTTAGAAAGCTATGCTATCATCCTTGATGCCTGGCACAGTTGTTCTAAAGTCCAGCAGAAGCCTAGCCTTGAATTAGAATTTACTGACAGCATTACTATCTTTTCCATGTCACAGTTAATAATAAGTTATTGTATTATGAAAATCTAATCTTTTCTTGACAAAGATGAGCTGTTTAGATTGTAATATGATATGTCAAGTCATGCTGCTTATTTCTTTTCAGTTTCTAAGATTGTATTAGGTAGAGAAGAGAAATGTAAGCAATTCTTGGAGCAAAAGCTATGTGGATCTCTGGCCCTGAAAGTTTCTTATTTCTGTTTAACTATGCAATAAATTCCTCCAGTCTACCAAAAAATGGTGAGCTATAATTTTTCTTCTCCATAGCACAACTACTCTGAAGAAGCCCAGTAGATATGGGTCTTGTGACAATGATGGTAAAGCAGTTAAGACACTAGTTCTGGTAAAGCTCATCTCCTCAGGCCTTCAAGAAAAAAAATAATAACAAAAAAAAAAAATACCCTAAGAGGTAATAAAGGCCCTATCCAGCAGCTTGGAAGCAAACTGTAGAATCATTAAAACCAAGAATCTTCACAATCATTTTGCACATACTACTTTTCCTGGATTTACATTGGAATATTTATCCCACACAGAGACAGAGAGCTGGAATAGGTGATTTTCTGAGATTTAATTCAGGAGTGGTCTCTGAATTTCCTAAGCCTCTTTCAAGAGATCTTGCAGGGAAAGCACTAAGGCCAAAGTCCTCCTGACACACAAACTCCAGAGCTCCAGGTGAGAGAATAGGGTAATTTTCCAAACTTCCCTTCTTTGTCCAAGGCTGACCTGGTACCAGACCTACTTCCTTTCTCAGATAACCTTGAACATGGAAGAACATTACTTACCCAAATATGGAAGCCTTGTCCCCTTGGTTTTGATTAAAGATTATTGTTTTGTTAAATCACTGTTTACTACATTAAACCAGAGACTGGCAGTTTCATAAGTCTGACCAGTAAGTTGAAGCAAGGCACATAAATTTTTACAAAAGCAAAATGCTTATTGCTTAATGTTCTTCTGAGGGCTTAAATGTGCAACTCATCCATCCAAACTGCAGATTCTCCATATTTCAAACAATTAATTTTCTTCTTTCATCACCTTCTTTCATTGTATGACACTCATGCATCTTCTTACCATGTTCTCTTAAAAGCCAGATTCACTGTTGTATCAACATCTTTCATCCACTCTAATTTCTTTTCCCTACTTCCATACATCCTTCTTCATTGCTTAAGGTAGGCATCTCTTATTCTCCAGTTTTCCCCTTCTACAAGAATAAACCAAACCTGTGCTTGAAAGATTTCTATGGCTATGTCCCACGAAACATGACACAACAGTGGTCATGAATGGTTGAGACAGCAAGGAGATCTGACCCTATTACTTTTCCTTTGATAGTGTTGCTGATCAGTTATATTTAATAATTCATAAATAGGTTCTCCTCTTTATTTATTTGGAACAGTTTGATTCCGTAAGATTTGTCAGTTTTTTGACATCTCCCAAATTGTTCCAATAACAACAGAGGCAATGACAATATCATTTAGAAATCTCTAACATGCTGCATGTGAATGGAGTTACATATCTGCTGTAAGTAACAGATTAAGGGGAACAGCAAATTGTTTTGTAGAGGGAGCTGAAATTAGATTGTGCCATGCTGCCAAAAGAGACAAAAAGAGATGGATAAATTCTGGAAGGAGTAGAAATTGTTAGACCAAGGAGAACTGCTGTTCCCTACCTCAAGGATGTACAAGTTCTTCATATCTTGGCAAGAGGTGAAAACCCCTGATCAATTCATAAAACAGAACAAATTGCATGTGTTCTATAAACAGAGAGGAGGCATGCAGTTCTTTCCCCTTACTGACTAAAGGAACTGAAGTGGAATATCTAAAACTGTATATTTGCTAATTAAATCAGCAAATGCCACTGAAATTCAAGCTCTCAGAAGTAGTCTTTGGTACTTGTGCTGACACAAGTAGCCCCTCCTCCCTGGGTGTTTCAGCAGGCTGGTGGTACCTAAAGGCATACAAAGGCTTTCTTTCCCAGTAGTGCAAGGAAAGCCTGCAACTTGAACAGTCCTGCAAAAATATGCCAAGCTATAGGCAATACCAGATGGGAAACAGGACTCATGGGATAGCTTACTTTACTCAGCATCCTGTTCCTGACTGCCGCCAAAACCAGTTTTGCTTAAAAAGACACCCAAAAGGCCAGGTACAGGAATGTATTTCCCAGGTATGAAGGACAAATTGTTTGGAAAACCAGATGACTTACACAAGTGTAAAAAATTGTAACATTGGGTCTATTACTTCTGAGGAGGACATGAAGAATATACAGGTACAAGAGAAATTAATGAAAATCATCACAAAGTACAAGAGAATTCAAGCCAACAAATAATATCCTCAATGGCATTGAATGTATTTCACATGCTAATTTGTGGAAACTCTGCTTTCTGTCAGGTTATCCAATCATAACTGTAGCAATATATACCACTGACCATTATGGCTCATATTGCAGTGGAGACAGAGCAAAGGTAAGGGGGAGAAGCACTTCACTTCAGCTGCACACTCTTTGGTATGTTTACATCGTGCTGTATAAAATACAATAATCCCTCTCCTATTAACTTACTGCCAGGCACCCATACATAAAATAGATATTAAAAAAATCACATAATGCAGAACTTTAGGTTCTTGAAACAATTTTGAAGAGGCTATAGTGAAGGATCTGCAAAAGCCTCTTTCATATATCTTAAGTATAATCCTTGGTATATCTTTGTTGATGCTGTAAAATACATGTATTTAAAATTAGTCAGAATTGTTTTCTGGTGTAAATCAGAATAGCTCTAGAAAATGTAAAGTAACTGATTTGCTATTGATTCAGTTTATTACCTTCAAGACTATCAATTAAATGAAAAGGGAAAAGTTATCTTCCACTACCACAGTGTTATTTTTTTCTTCTTTTTGTCTGTTTTTTAATTTAAAAAGTGAATTTTTCATTGCATGTTGTTGTGAAAATTAAAGATGGGAAAAAAACTAGATCAGAATGAGAAAACTTCGAGATTTTAAAGAGGTATGATGTATTGTTTAGAGACAATAAGAGGTAGGCAGATGGGGCTTGGGAATTGGGGACAATATTCTCAGCTCTGATCTGGACATCCTTCTGTAAACAGGGGTTTGGAAGAGCAGATACATCTTTTGTCTTTTAAGATTAACTTTAAAGAATATCAAGATGGTATATTAACAAATTTTTAAGTAGCATAGACTACACCTCCACTGCATATATTTTCTCCATTTGGATACGATCATTGTATTATATTCAGAACTGGGGGAATAAGAATTTATGGATATTCTCATCTTTCACTCTTTACATTGCCAGATTAATAGTCCCTAAAAGAAACCAGCGTGAGAATTTCAAAACTGGACTAGATGACATGAACAGACACAGCTCCAGAGAATGTTATCTCATAGGGATAATCCTAGGAAAACTTATCAAAAGGAGAGAAAAGAATAGATGTAGCTTGAAGAGCATAAGCAACATGCCGTATTTTGTCAGATATATCTGATTCCTCATTGGATGTAGCACTAGAAATCTACAACACACATCTAAACATATAAAGAGAGAAAATTTAGTCAATAAGGTGTTACATAATACCCTGTATCAAATTATAGCAATTCAATCAAGTGCCCCAGATCATCTCCACTGATGTAATTAGACATCACCCTAAGTTACTCCTCTGCTTTGAGGAAGCTGCAGAGAGACTTTATGCAAAGGCATGTAGTGATAAGAAAAGGGGGAACTGTTTCAAACTGAAAGACGGTGGATTTAGATTGGGTATTAGGAACAAAATCTTTCCTGTGAGGGTGGTAAGACACTGGAACAGGTTGCCTGGAGAAGCTGTGGATGCCCCTCTCTGGAAGTGTTCAAGGCCAGGTTGGACGGAACTGTGAGCAACCTGGTCTAAGTGAGAGGTGTCCCTGCCCATGCAGGGAGGTTGGAACTAGATGATCTTTAAGGTCCCTTCCAACCCAAACCACTGTTTCATACAATAAAATGATCCTAAATGGTAAACAGATAATACATATTCTGGATTTCATTGCATTATGTTCACTAAAGGCTTAAATTCCATATGAAAATGTGTTTTCTCTGAGGCATCATCCTTGCAAGGAAGAATTTTCCACATGTGATCATTAGATCCTCTCCAGCTTATACTAGAGGTCACAGGAGGTCACTCTTTCCTAGCAGTGACTCTCCAAAGGCCAGCTTATGAGATAAGGACTGAAGCACAGAAGAAGGGTAATGTAGGACAATTTTGCTGTTATAAAAATATTAACTGTCTCTCCAGCATTACTACAGGAGTGAAAATGACTAATGAATCATTTGATACTGCAAAAGGAATTAAAACAGAATTCATGGCAGTTACTGAAACTGGAATTTGGCCAGACTATTATGGTTAATTTTCCTACCTGTAGTAAAAAATAGAGGATTTTTAATGACCATGGTATATCTGTGGCCATAGTTCATCTCTTTCGCTTCCTGCCACACTGAGTCCCTACCACATAACAAAGAGATCCCAGCTTCTCAGTACCACTTTCCTGCTGTGCCACATGATTTCATTATACCCTGAAAGATTAATCCTTGGGGCATTACACAATTCTTTTATACACAAACCTTCTGGACTAACTAGATGGATAATGAGTTGTATCAAAGAGACATACCAACCTAGAAGATTGCCACTGTCAGGAATAAAGCACACACCCCTGCTAGTCTACAGCTGCTTCATCCTATACATCAGACCCAGAAATCTGCTGATACACTTGCACGAAAAGCAATACTTTTGTCAAATATTACAAGATAGACTTGTAATCTTCTTTGGACATAGCCTCATGGGGGCAGATAATCCAAGCTGTTGTGTTTCAGCAGGAAGCTGTCAAAAATAGTTTCAAGGCTTTATGGATGTTGTTTACCTTTTTACAGAGCTTTCTGTGTCTTTCTGATTGTGGAGAAGTCAGATGTGACTTCTGATGAAGAAGGGAGTCTACTAATAAGGCAAAGTCTCAAAGAAGGGGACTGAGTAAAAACAAAATCCTTATCCTTACAGAAATACCATATCTACCTGGGACAAAAACAAAAAAACTAAAACAAAACCAAAGCAAAACAAACAAAAAACCCCACAAAAAAAACAAACCAAAACCAAAAAAACCTTAACTAAGAAAACCAAACAAAAACCAAACTAAAACAAACAAACAAAAACAACAACAAAACAAAACCACAAAACCAAAAACAGATACATGGCTACACTTTCTCATATGAACTACTCCTTTTCCATTGCTTTTTCCAGCTGTTTTGGTTTTCCAGTTTCTTTGCCTGCGTTTAAAGGAGAGCATGAAATCCATTATTAACTCTGCAATCATAGCTGCTAAAAATCTAATCCAGCTCTCATCCTGCCCTACTTTAATTTCTATGAGCTTCTTCTCCTGTCTTTCCCTGCCCACCTCATCTTTCTGCATAACTCTGTTATGTGCAAGTCATGAGACAGAATACAAATAAAACTATCTCTCAGTACTTTGAAGATGCTTCTTAAAAAACAGTGTTTTCTTCTCTTTAGTTTAAAACATGACAAAATAAATTTTAAAACTTCACATCTTAAAGTGATTTTGAAGCTCTGAACCCTTTAAGTGATGAGCAAATGGCAGAATGATATCACGTTGCCAATCAGTTGCTCACTGTTACAAACTCCATTTTCCATGCTGCTTCAAAAGCATGGTATAATCAACAAGTAAGCCTTTAAAATGCAAATTAAACAAAGTGCACCTTTAGATTGAAACAAGAAAAGATACATTTTTTCACACACCAAGACCATAAAAGTCTATTTCATTATGGTCACTTAGAATGTAGCACTAAGTGATTGGGAGATTTCATAGGTCAGGCTACTCAGATGCCCCAGCACTTAACATCCTAGCTTTAATTTCAAAGACTTGTGATTATTTAATGTAACTAAAATCTGTGTGCCATCCACACAGAAGAGATTAGTGTTTCAAGTAGCATGGAACTATTCCCACCTGACACACGCTCCTTGCTTCGAAGATGTGGAAATCAAAAATCATCCCTAGCAGCAGAATTACTTTCTTATTACGAAAAATTTGTAGTGAAGAAAAAAACTTTCTTGTCCTTCCTGGAGGAGAAAGCAGAAAGGCTAGCCAAAGCTGTCTTAAAATGCTCATAAGACTGATAATTGTGATGAGGGAAAAGCAGGCAATTCTGGGCTTCTCCGGGTTGCCTCTCACCCCATCAGCCATCGCCATGGGCCATCAAGGGAGAAATGAAATGCATTCAGTTTCTAAGGCCAGAAAGGATTACTTTGTCTATACAAGACAGTACTTCTTTCCCTAACTACAAACGTGTTCCAAGAGGTGAGAAAACATTTCTGTTGATACCTGACATGAGCAATATATAAAAAAGAATCTTATTATTTTAAAGGCATGAATCATTGCAACTCTGAAATGTTGTTCAATAAACTTTTAATTTATACTTACTCCCAGTAAACTGCTTCTTGTTCAAGGTTGAATTTGCATAGCTTCAACTTTCCATCACTGGGTCTGGTTATTCCTTGTGATTAAGACTGAAATTCCTTCTTCACCCCCTGCTATCAGACTTCTTCTTATAGTTTGAATACCTATCCCAGGTAATCAAAACTGTCTCTGAAGTGTCTCTCTCCCAGTCTGAATATATTTTCCAGACTGATTTGCCTCTCCTTCCTTGAATTCTTTTCAGTGATCCTTTCCATGGGTCTTCCATGTGTGAAAGTACCAGAACTGGATACTGTACTGAGAGAATGCCTAGAAATAAAGCTTCTGTTTTGGAGATTGGTGTTTTGTATCACGGAACAAGAAAAGCTGTTGGAATGCATCAAAACAATGGTGGAAACGAATCTTTGTCCACATTGTGAATGAACATTCAGGATATCTTCACATTATATATTAACAGACCATAGTTTAACTTGCCTTTCTACTCAGAGCTGGAAGCCTAACCCTGGATTACAGAGTTACAGTGGAAATCTTTTTTCCCAGGCTACCTAACCCTTACATTCTTCATTTCCAATATCCTCTGGTGGCAGCAGTGCTACAGTCTTGTGACTGCAGGAGCTGAAGGTCAGTGAACTTATTATGCTAAATCAAGTGCAAGCACAAGTTTAATGGAGCATACAGACAAATTCAGTTGAATTAGGGTCTGGTATTTTGGTGAAAATTAGGATGGAAATGTGAATAAATCTGGTTTGTGGGTATTACAAATGCTCAATAGTGAATTCCCAGAGTTGGGAAGGCAGCAGACACGAGTCATCCTGGAAGTTATGGAAAGTTTAATGTAGCCTCAAAATGCAAATTATTTCAGTGGCCTGAGATGACAGGAGGAGGGGAGCAAGCTGAATCTTGCACAGAACTAAGATGTGCTACATGCTCGTGAATTTAGCTCTACTAAAGCAGGGGTGGGAAGTTTGACTTTCCAGTACTGCCTGATAAGCTGTAAATTTTTCCCTTTCCCTGCTTATAAAGCTGAATCCAAAAGTTGTCACAGTCTTTTATATAGTTGAGATGACAGTTTGTTGTCTTTTAAAATAAGCCACATCCTATGACACTAGTCTCAGTTGCCTAAAAACACTTATTTTCTGGAGCACAAAGACCACTGGAAGTCTGCAAAGACAGGACTGCCTGGAAGATATTACCCTCAGTAAAGCAACGGATGCTATTTTTTGTACCAAATGACCAGTATACTCACTAGGTTAAAGTTTAATTTTCAAAAGAAGGAAGCAGCGCCTGTCATGAGGCTCTTTCTCCTCACACCTGCTAAATGTTTCTGCCCATCAATGACTACTCAGGAGAATGACTCTCAACTCCCAATCTGTCCCATGCACGACCAGCTAGCAGGGTATTTCATAGCAAAATACTGGTATTTGCAGGAAGGAAAATTCCAGTGCTCCTTCAACAGTTGCAGCCAGGTTAAATCCATCCTAGCAGTGGTACTCGTAATGCATCAACTGCAAATTGTTATTTGTAAGAACCCACGTTACAGCTTATGGACTAAAACATACCCAATCTATATCTCTTTTTTGATGCACAAATTATAAGCTGTAGGCATAGTAATGAGCGAAATCATCCAAGTAATGAGAAGGTGAGACAAATCCAGAAGATCCTTGCATAGCAAACACACCTTTCCATTGGATAAAGTAGCCTTTGTTACCACACAGCAGTGTCTCTATCTCAGTATCCATTATAGCAAGCAAAGACAACAACAAAGTCTGACCACAGGGCTTTCAAATTTCCAGTTCAGTCCATCCCCTTGAGTTAAATTTAATTCACTGATAGAAAAAGGAAATGGACCTTCTCTGAATCAGGAGAGGTGATGGGAAGGGAAGAGAGTGCTTTCCACAGCACATAATAGTTCTAGATTTGTGCTGTCCAACAAAAGACCCTTCTCTCAGATTACTGACCTCAGCCCAGCCCAGTCACCATGGACCTGTCTAGCCATCCTGGGGTTTTGTGTGACCCAGGTCACCCTCATTGGGTCTGATCCTAACACTGATCTATGGGCTTACTTCCCAACCCTGCCTTGACCTAGCCCCACACAGAAGCCTGATGCCCTGGGCTCAAGAATGTCCCTGGCTGCAACCCCCTTCCCCTGCTTCCCAGCTTACCCTTTTCCTTCACTGGGGGTGGTGGGACCCGGTGCTGGCTGCTGAGGGCCGTGCCCTGCCAGCCCAGGGATTGCTCTCAGATCCCAGACCTCACTGTTCATTGGCAGTGTGGCCCTGGCTCTCCTCAGAAAACATACTATATATATATATGTCCTGCTAGTTTGACTATAAAAAAATGTGTCTAGCAGTGATGTAACTAGGGGATGACATACTATCTTTGTGACAGGGCAAATGAGTGTAGGGGCTTACCCAAAGTCCATGGCATGCAAATACTCCATAACTCAATCTCTGTTAAGTGACTACTCAGTAGATCCTGTCTTTCTACTTAGGCATCATGAGGATATAGTTATGATAAAAATATGCTGTATGTTTGTTTGATAAATAAAGCTTACAGATAACTGAGCAGGAGTCCATGGAACCCATAATTTTATCCTCTTGTATAAAAGAGAAAATCATGCTTCTGTTCCATGAGGAACACTACCATAAGTTGAATCATCATTACTTCCAATTAGTTCGCTCACAGTTCCAACAGCTGAATATGCAAAGCATATATGCAAAGCATCTAAAAACTCACATTTTAACTTGAATGGGAACATCTCAGCACATTTGCTTTTGGCTTACAGGATACTTACTAAGATAAACACCTCCTTTGCATTTCTTTTCTTTAAAAACTGAAAAAAACCAACCATTTACTAGCTCCTCCCCAAAAAAGTCTTCTCTCTTTCCATCTAGCATGGCTAATGTAAGAGTCTTTCTAAATAGTGCTGAAGTTCACCATGTAATGTCAATTCTTATCACTAATACATAGTCATTATTCATGATATCAAAGCTGTTTTGGAAATGCTGGAGAAGCATAGGCCCCCAAAAAGGGATTTAATTGAATTAGCAGAATGAACTAAAGAAGACATCTAAGAAACACTTTCAACATCTTAAGAAAGTACCACAGTCTAATCTTAAAATAAGCTGGCAAAGGCCTAATATAAACTGGAAAGCACCTCAGGATTCTAACAGCAAGGTCTCTTCTGATCTCCTTCAGCAATGTGGCTTGGAAAGCTACAGCTCCTCAGAGAGAATGTTTTTGCAAAAGTACTAAAAAGATGCCACTCGGGTTAATAAAGTGTCCTGCTGGATACTATTCGCCTATTTGAAGCAATTAAACTGGAGTTAATAGCTCCCTGGAAGCAACACACCCAGGGGGTTAAAAAGTTGCCATCTTATTTGTAGGTTACTCTTTATCGAAGTATCTGACTGAAAAAGCACACAAAGTATAAAAGCATGTAATTCACTGTATGATCAATAGATCTAGTGATCTTATTATTTTTACTCTAGACTACACTTCACAGAATACAATGAATAAGTAAAACAGTGAAATGAGCTGAATATTTCAGCTTGCTGGACAGGAGAGTGCATGCATTCATGCTTGCATACACACAACTGAGAATTCTGTGATCTTATACCCTCTTTGGTAATGACCAAAAAATGTGCAGAATCAAACATGTATTTTCAGTATTAACCTGAAATAATTCAAAATTTGATGACTAAAAAGTGTGAAATTAACTTTTCCATGAAGTGGATTAATTTTTTCTGTTCATACTGCTGAACAACCACTACATGTTCCATACAAGAGAAACCAAGTCCTGCCTGTTTAGTGCTGCTAACAAGTCCAGAACATCTCTAATACTCCTAAGGTCTTTTTCTTTGGTTGTGGGTTTGAAATCCAAAGTCAGACTTTCTGCTCATCCCAGCACAGTAATTTTTAACAGCTCCTTCATTTTGAAGCTAGTGATACAATACCAAAATACACAAACCAGCAGTGCTCAGTCTTACAGAGTGCTAGGTGCTTACATGTATGCCTGACAATTATGGAGGGCAAATGAGAGAGAGAATGAGAAGTGCTCATACAATGCCTTGTTTAAAAGAACAAGAATCTCTAGACTTTGTCCTTGGAACAAGTAATTGGAATCTGTCAACAAGACAAAAGATCTAACAATCTACAGACTAGAAACTCTGGCATATTAAGTATTTATTTTTATGTACTTGAGGGAGAAAAAGAACAGGTAAAAAGCAGGACTAACTTTAACGTGTCACAGAAGTATCCCCACTAGTTGCCAATCACAATTGCAAATTATAGGCATTTGAGGACTGTACTAATGCTCCACAGGAGCTCTGGAAAGCAGAAAACAGATAAAGTACAGAGAAATCAGAAAACAGCCTTGATTTATCCTCAACAATCTCAGATTTGTGGCTGGAGTTATCACACAACTTCTACGCTGGCTAACCCTCCAGGTACAGAGTCCTGCAAACACCTCTTTATTGCCATTTACTGATGGTAGGAAGAGTTACAGACCTCAGGTGCAGAACCTTGAGAATATGAGAAGAAACATTAGCAATGACTCCAACTAGTCATCTCTGGAACTGTAAGTATCATAAACTGTTATCATGCAAATACTTCACTGAACAGTTTTACCACTTCAAGGATACACTTGTGCATAGTAATTCCATATTAATATCTACAAACTAGGTCTGGATAAGCTGGGATCTCTGCTTGACTTTGCATGACAGTATGTAGAGGGTTATTCTTCAGCTCAGGTGTGGCAACTGCATATTTTAGTTCTCCAAATTCAGTTCTCTGAGTGTTGGCCAAGAGGGTTTCTGCCACAGAACAGCAGTAACATGCTATCAATCACCTCTCTTTAAAAACGTCTAATGTTTTCTGCCACTGTTTTGAACAACTTCATTTTTTCTTATTGACCACTAAAAAGTAGATCGATATTCATTGAAAACACGACAACAAGAATATTCAACACTGAGCCAGACAGATTACGACTTTTCTCCCTTCAAATATGGTGAGATGCCAAATACTGCCACTGTGTCATGTCACATTCATTTGAACAAAAATGTGGAGGAAAATAACATATTTCTGAGATCTTACTTTGATGTGCTGATGAAAATACTGTTAAGACAAAGCTGAATGGTATGGAAGCCTTTGAACAAGAGGAAAAATTAACAGTTTGTGAAAGGGAATTTTCAGCTCCTTGTCTCTGCAGCCAAGGAGAAAAAGGAAAAATAAAAGAGGTTAGGAAAGGCACCGGGATAAATCTGATTACCTTTCAGGCTGAAGTTTCCATTTTTTACACATTCATAGGGAAAACTGGCTACAGATTCTAGTACAAGATTTGTGGTTAAGGAGAAGCAATTGTATCATAGTGAGTAGAGGCTTGGAAAAGCAGCTATTTTTCATTCAAAAGGCATAATTATCAACTCCAAATAGATTAAAACTTTGCTTATTTTCTCTAACAGATCTTTTTAACAACTTGGAGATTGCACAGGCCAACAAACAGTAGGATTATGGAGGGAAACAGAAGCACTGAATGCGTAAATGAATAGAAATGCTTGTAATCTTTCAACCTGCATCTCCTAACTATTGAATTCTTGAGGTGAGCCTGTACCTTTGAGGTTTGGCACCTCTGCTGTATGAACTGATGCCTCTCGTATTCATGGACATATTTCTATACTGCACTGTCTTCAGACAGCTTTCTTCATCACACAAAGTTTCCCTGAAGCCAGATCACTCCAGGCAGAAAAAAGTCCATGCAATTCTATCAAATGGATTTAGCAACTTCCCAGAACTACAGAATATAGCCATATATTTTAAAGTGATCATAAACTAGTTTTGTAGTTTTCTTTATGTGAGCACTACACATAGCACAATAATTTTTTTATTAGATCTCTAGGTAATATTGAAATACTCATATTTATATTAAGCATAATAATGTTTCATGTTATGCTATGAATACTTATCATGCATAATGAACTTAGGAAGGACTTGATTTAATCTTAACACTTTCCTATTAAAAAAAGCAAAACAAAAAAAACAAAACACACAGAAGAACAAATTTCAACCGTGTGCTCCAGCCAGGAAAACACTATAGCCATCTGCTTTATACTTTCTCTGGGGAGTCCTTCTATGCTTAAAATTAAGCAGTTTCTTAAATGCTTTGCTGGATTAACTCCCTAGAGCAAAACCACAAGATACTACAGTTTGTCACAATATTTCTGATTTAATGAGTCCCTGTGCTTTTGTCAATTGGCATCTGAACATTAATGTTTTCCAAGTATAGTTGTTGCTTCTGTGAATATGGGTAATAAAAATCTGTAGTGTTGCACAAAAAATACTTGATTCTGTCCTTTCATTTGCCATGAAGATATATTTGCTGAACCCAATTAGTAGTGCAAGTTAATTGTTAAGTAGCAGCTGCAGTAGTATTCTTGAAGAATTTCTGAACAAAGTGTTAGAACGAATTCTAATTCCAAGGTCTTGCAATATTATGCAGATATTTACATTTGCTTTTTCTCTGTTTTCTTCTGTGGTCATTATTTTAATGAACACGCTTAGCTAACATCTCTCAGGAAAGGTAGGTATTAACACAGCCAATTACTGTAATATCCATAACTAATCAAGACCTAGGAAGTTGCTCTGCAGGGAGTCTAACTCATAGCATAGGATTGATCCATACAGAATTTGTACGTGGGAATGAAATGATCTGATTCCTACCAAATAAAGCTTAAGGCATCGTGAGCACTTGCAGCATAGAATGTGCTTTCTCTACTGTCTCCCAGTCTCCTAATCCTCTAAATTAAGACCTTGGTCGTACACAGGACAAAAAAATCCCAAACAACAAAGCACTGAGCCTGTGGATACTGATTCCAAAAAAATGGAAGGACCTTTCTTTTCTCACTGTTTGCACTCCTTCAGTTACTACAAGCTCCAGTAATGGGAGCATTACATAGTTACTATATTGCTATGTTCTCTAAACAGCAACTGTCAATACTTAGAAACAGGTCACTGGGTTAGGTAAACTTTTGGTATGGATATTTTTATGTTCTTACTCTGGTAGGTGCTGAATAAAAAAAAAAAGTAATCTAGAAATTTTGCAATCTGAGCCACAGTAAAGAGATAGGACAAAAAGGTTATTTTAAATATATACTCTTAATTAATTAACTAAATGTAATTTCTTTAAACCAAGTCCCAGTGAGCTTAATGTTAAAGAAAGATTTGGCTAAGAGCTTCAGAATTTTATCTTCCTATTTTTTTTTTTTTCATTTTTTTCCCCCAGGATGTCAACACCACCATGTAAGCTTATTGATACCAGAGGAATAAAAAAAATAATTTGTTGTGTCTAAATTGTGTAAATATAGTAAAGATCACAGGCAAAAAAATGTGTTTCATTTTCATTTTACACCTGAACTTCCAAGTTTAGGACAAAAATTGGAAACATTAGCTGCAGGAAAAGCCTTCTGAACAGCTAAAGAGGTAATATTATGGGACACTTAATTTTAAGAAAGTAAAAGGATTTTTTTCAAGGTTGGGTTTTCCCTTAAGCACATTTGTTTTGAGGACTGCAATGCAGACTTTGTCATGTTCATTTAGAGGTAAGAAGAAAGATAAAGTTTTCTCTGTTTGCAGAAAACAAGTAATCAAAATAAATGATGGGCCAAATCCATATTTGGGGTAAATCAATGTTGGCTTGGATAAACATGCAATTTTATACAAATTAAGAGTCCACACTATTGCATTCAATTCCAGAAAAAAACGTTAAAAATCCTCATGTCAACTCCAACTTGGGCAGCAAATTCAGCAGGGAGACATTCTGGTGCAAATACCACAACACACTCAAGTGATGGTATTTAGAGCACAACGAAGTCATGTATTTACAGGCATATTATATCCATCCCCTCCCACTAACAGCAGACAGGACCTGTCTGCTATGCAATGTATCAGGTATAAAAGACACAGATTAAAGTTGCAGTAGTTAAATACAAGAAGAGCCTTCCTGATTTTCCTTTCTGTTCTTAACATTCAAACTAAGATACAGTACCTGTTTTGGATGGCATAGGGTTAAATTTTTTGTAGTAGTTTTTACGGTGCTGTTTTGGATTTGTGATGAAAACGCTATTGATAAACGTAGTTATTGCTAAGCAGTGCTTGCACAGTCAAGGCCTTTTATGCTTCTTGTACTGCCCTGCCAGTGAGGAGGTGGGGTGCAGAAGAAGCTGGGAGGTGACACAGCTGGGACAGCTGACCCCAACTGACCATAGGGATGTCCCATACCATATGACATCATCCTCAGCAATAAAAGCTGTGGGGAAGAAAGAAGAAAGGGGGACATTCGCAGTTATGGCAACTGGCTTCCCAAGTAACTGTTCAGTGTGATGGAGCCCTGCTTTTCTGGAGATGGCTGGACACCTGCCTGCTGATTTCAAGTAGTAAATGAATCCTTATTTTGCTTTGCTTGTGTGTGCAGCTTTTTATTTACCTATTCAACTGTCTTTATCTCAACCCACACTTCTACCTTTTGATTCTCTTTCCCATGCCACCCAGGGGAGTGGGGTGAGCAAGTAGCTGTGCAAGGCTGATCTGCCTTCTGGGTTCAAATGATGACAAACACCAAGTCATGGGCTCTTGGCAGTACAGAGATGGGTTGGGAGTTCAGTTTTGATAAAAAGTGTTTTTTTAATATCTTCTCTGTGTATAATCACCAAGAATAGACACATGCTCATGTAATGCAGTGCAGTGACAGACGAACCTTGCACCTCCAAGCTAGGTGCAAGTGCCTACCTTTGGATGAGTGAACTGAGACAAGGAAAGAAAGAAGACACAGCTATTGATTTCAGAAACATGTTCATACCTAGTCTGGCTGCTAAATAAAGGAGCATGAGCAAAAAATGTAAAAGGGCCAGCAGAGCCGAAGCGGTGTACGAAACATTACTAAACCATGCCTGTGTTTCAAATAACATTTTTGTTTAATTTTCCAATTTTCTTAATATAAAAGCATTTAACATATTACCAAAGGCCAACAGTTGCTACTTCAGCCTAAGAAATACCCATTACCATAAACTTCATAAATTTGATTGCCTTCTTAAAGTGATGCGATTGCTTTACTAATGAAGAATTTCAAAATCAGGCCTAATGTTCTGAGCTGTTTAGCTAGAAGCAACAGCTACATTTACGCATTTGTAGGACAAGCTTCTCAAAAGTAACAAAGCAGCTCTCAAAGCTGTAATTATTAGTCTACTTGGACACATCTAGAAAATCTGTAAATTTACACTGATTTTTTTACCACATAAAGAGTCTGGGTACACAGACCTCTATGAAGACTTGTCCCACAAAAGACCTGTCAGGGGTAATGAAAGTACAAAGGGCACCATTAAGATGCTGGTCTTTTCACTTTGATAGGAAAAAAAGTGAAAAATAAGAAGTGGAATCAGCATTCTTAACTAGTTTGGAAAGTAGCCAAATTATTTCATCTCAGTTCCAGTTACCACAGTACTTATTTCCTAGGGAATAAATAAACCTCTATTTAGGAACTGTACCTTACAAAAAATGCATATAAGTACAGGAAATGCCTATAGTATTGCTGGACTTTGAATTAATATTTTGCAACACAACTGTCTATATATATATATTTGGGTTTTTTAAGCGAAGGAAGCTGACGGTTATTTTGTCTCTTACAGACACTGAAGAATTAGGTCACAGGAAATTATTTCTAAATAATGTCCAACAGTTCTACATTTTGTCTTCTAAATAATTTCAGAGGACTGTGCATCATACAGAAACAGATACAGATAACAGAAAAAGAGGAAGAAACTTCCGCCAAGCAAGCAGGTTTCCTGCTTCCTTCTAAAGCCATAAACACATCAAAAGTGCCTTCCTATTGACCAGCTTCATTTCTTTAATAATACTGAGCAATTTTTAGTCCCAGCCTCTTCCACTAGTTTGACTACTTCTGAGCATTCAACAGTTTTCAATGACTCGTGTTTCTTAAAAAAAATAAGCATAACGTCCAGCAATCTGGAATGAAAACACATCTAGATAAGTGCTTAACTTAAACTTTTCATTTTAATTGTGTTTAACTGCTTCTTATTTAAGTAAAACACTCAGTCTCTCTGCTATCTTCTAGAATTGCATAAAATGCATTACAATCAATGAGTTAATTGCACAGGTCATGACAGTGCAGACTGAAATCACCAGGTCTCTCTGTCCTCTCGTTAATAACGCCTCTTATCCTCCCAGGAGGAGCATTCATCAGGTTTTTTGTCCCTACTGACATGGTACCATCATAAAGCACATGACTAAGTCAAGGTCCAGAATAATATAATCTAGCATCAATTCACAAAAATACATCACACTATAAATTATACTCATAGTCAGCTACCAGGTCTCAGTGGAATTTGAACCAGCATGTTGGAAACTGTGGAACTGTCAAGTAACTGAATTTATATACATAGATACAGGCATATGATATGTATATACTAGAAAAAAAACAAAAAAAAGATCAGGATGTGGGGGGGTTGTTTGCTTTTCCAAAATAGCACCTAAACCAGCAAGTATCAATGCACAAGAAGTAAACAATAAGAGATATGTAAGAAAGTTAAAATAGGTTATTTCATATAATGTATTATTAGAGATAATCAAATGTGATCGACTGTTTTGTTTTTCTTCAATTGACAGGATTTATTTACTTATTTTTATAAAACTGCCTCTTTCCTCAGCCACTTTTAAGGATTACTATCTGTTTCTGCAATAATCTGACACAATGTCATGAAAATTGATAGAAAACGTTACCCTGTCTTCAAAGGTTCTAAACATAAATAAGGAAAAAAAAGGGCAGGAAACCATTTATACATATGAATAGAACCACAGTTACTTATTAGGTCTGCACTTGTATAAATATTTCATTAATGCAATTTCTACTGAAGTCTCTAAAATTCCACTGTGTTTACAGTGCCATTCAGTAGAAAGCCTAGGTTTTAACATTTTGGTTTATTAGTTGTGTGTCATTGGTGAGATTTTATATGCTGTCTGGGAATTTTTAAAGGAAACAATAGAGATTAAAAAAATACACATTTTTAAAGCACAAATAACTGATAATTAATACTGAAGTCAAGTTAATGTCAAGTCAAAAGGAGATTCAGAATTTAGGTTGTTAACAGAGCATGGGCTCTGAAATCCCAAATTCCTTTGGAAAATTCAACTGCAAGTGTCAGAATAAAAACAGAAAAGTTCTTTATGTGTTTTGAGTACTGTCTGATTCCTGATATACTGATAAAATACACAAGGTTACTCTTGAAAACATAAAAGAGAGAAAGTATCGCTGAAAAGAGAGTCCAGAGGAGGGTGACAAAGATGACAGGGGGATTGGAGCATCTCTCTTATGAGGAAAGGCTGAGAGAGCTGGGACTCTTTAGCCTGGAGATGAGAAGGCTGAGGGGAGACCTTATCAATGTATACAAGTATCTAAAGGGTGGGTGCAAGAAAGATGGGGACAGGCTCTTCTCAGTATTTCCCAGTGACAGAACAAGAGGCAATAGGTACAAACTGGAACAGAGGAAGTTCCATTTAATCATAAGAAAAAACTTCTTTACCATGAGAGTGACAAGGCACTGCAACAGGCTGCCCAGAGAGGTTGTGGAGTCTCCATGTTTGGAGATATTCAAAACCTGCCTGCATGCAGTCCTGAGTAATGTGCTCTAGGTTATCCTACTTCAGTGGGAAAGTTGGACTAGATGATCTCTAGAGGTCTCTTCCAACTCTAACAGTTCTGTGATTCTGTGAAAAGAGTGGATTACCTTCTGATACACACACAAGCAGCAAAATGTTCTGAAACTGTATTGGGAACTGAAGAACATACCACACAGGCTGATGTTAAGATACAAGTCTTGACTTCAGGATTATCAGGTGGCTTAAAAGGAAGGAGGAATTAATGAAGGACACGAGCAGCTCTAAACCACAAAATATTGATTTTTGTTAGGATAAATCAGTAACAGCAACAATTGAAGACTGGACACAGACGGAAATAATTAAAAATAAGGAGCATTTTGTGACAGAAGTTTCAGCACAATTTGAGTATTAATGGTAAAGTATTAAATACGTTTATGAAGAGTCAATTGGTAATTTATAAATTGTAATTATCATAACCCATATTCACAATAGCTTTCATATGATGACACTGTCTTTGAAGAAAATGCATTTAATGGTCCATACTTTCAGCACAAATAGATTCTTCAGCTGTATGAAGTTTAACAACCAATGAAACATATGCCAAAGCTAAGCTGCTGCTATTTTAAAAAACATAACTTTTTGATAGAAAATGCAATTTTAACTTTAAAAAAATTCCACACAAATATATTCCAAACAGTTGAATTTTTCCTGTTGGTAAGACAGGGGGGGGAAAAAAAAAAAAAAAAAAAAGGTAAGGGAAGTTAGAACCACCTTTTGTACTACTTCTTTTTCTTTGTTCCTACTGACAAAAAGTATGATGACAAAAAGTTCTATTTTTATATAAACTATATTGATATTCTTGAAGTTTCACACAGAAGAAAATTTTACTGGGATGCTCACAGACTTTGAAAAAAACTTTCAAAATTATTGAAATCTCCTTGATTTTTTACTCACAACTCCCTTTTTTTCACCCAGCCAACCAACTAACCTTCTAATAAAACATGGAGAAACAGACGCTAACAATAAAAAAAAAAGTGAGACCAGCTGGTGCTTCAAGTGAAACTGAAGATCAGTTTGCAAATGCCTCTAATTCTACATAAGGGCTTATAAAACTTCACAGCAGGGAATTAAGCACAAACCTCACAGAAAACTGTTCTTTTCCCCTCAGAAAACCCTACTGTGCTATGCCCTGTAGGGGACACAGACATTCTATTTAATTCAATTTCTTTTCATGTGCCATACAAGGAAAACCTCCAGGAGTCCATTCATGTTTTAAAGTAAAAGACTAACCTGGCTTAAATATACTTAAGTAACTCTTGGAAGGCTGTGTTTTCCTTGAATTACACCTTCAACCCTTCTAGAATTAACACAAATAACCTCAGACCTACGCCTGACTTCTCAGGGCATAGTCCCAACCATAACACGTTTGGAGGCATTAATCTAGAGGAAATAAAAACAAATAAAAGCCCCACTGTACACTAGTGACCAGAGAAGTGTCAAGAGGACATTTGATGAATACGGCTTCAAATAGGGTCATGTTTGAATGGGCATGGCTAGAAGTGCAGCCTGTTGAGTCTCATGTAAATGAGGTGTTGCTAGAAAGCCAGCTCACGGATGTATCTGACTGATTTAATTTTTCCCTCATAGCCTGGGGGATGGTCATTTAGAGACTGGGAGTCTTTTCTGACTGAAATGAAAAAGATTTTAAATATATTTGAAGGTGATAGATAAGAAACAGCAGACTGCACATATTCCATGGACACAACTTTCTCTAAATACAAAGGATAAATAGTAAGAGAATCTTAGATGACTACACAAGCAACCCAGCAGCTGTGGGAGAAAGAACAATACTTCTCAAGGTTAGTCAGAGCAACAGTTTGACAAAGAAAACCTCTGTAACCAAAATGATGGACAAGTCTCCTTGGTGCCAGCCTGCAGCTGGTATTTTAAAGGGGAAAGTAATAAACTGTGCAAAAGTGACAGGGTTGGAGGACCATGAAGTCACATTTATGTTTTTGGGTTTATTAGCCTTGAAGACTCAACAGCAAAGTAATTTTGCTTCAGCTTTCTTATAACGAGGAACACCAGTCTGGCTCACTTCTCACAATCTCCCCAGAGTAAATAATGTACATACACTGTTTAATGAGCATTCACCAATTCCAAAATTTGGGATAAAACTAGGTGCAAGAACATGTAAGTTTTGCTGCTACTCCAGATGAATTATTTTGCCTTGGAAGTACACAGAGTGAAATATTTGGTTAATGCATGTTGTAAGCATCAGATGAATAACATTAATAGTAATAACTTGCAATGTAAAAGCGAACAATAATGCAGATATTTCCTTTTTTCTACTTTTTTCCTGGCAAAAATATACAGAACTGGCAAAGTGCCTTTTATTTGTCAGGTAGCAGTCATTTTTATGTTGCACACTGTGACACTTTGCCTTTCATTCCATTTGTGGTAGGGTGACCCTGATCTTAAATGGCTACTCAACCATTCATGTTGTTTAAGAAATTCAGAGGCTCATATGCATCTAATTAGTTTTATAACCAAGAAAATGACATTTAAGTCAGAGAGACAAAAAACCTTTACTGTCCTCTGAACCTGCTAAGTGCCTTGAGGAGTACTTTATGCTGTACAGCTGTAGCCTTAGGAAAGTACAGTGGCCACCTTTTCTGTTAAAAGTCAAAAGGATTTCATACCTTATGTCCTTAACACATCTTTCAAAATTCCTGCAGAACTCCAACCTTCTGGCTGTCAGCCACTAACACCCACATATTGCTTTGTCTCTGTCCATTGTATTTTGCTAATTGGAACTAGCAGCTTTAACATGACATCAGTCCCTTTCTTTAGGCCTGATAAATATGAAACAAAATTGGACCAGACATTTCCCTTCTTGTCCCAACACAAGGTAGGTGAGGGACACAGAAGAGCTGTTTGCCAGCCAGAGACAACTCCTTCCCAATCATCATCCATATTGAACATTTGCCGGTGGCATCGTTTTCCTGAATGCGTGCCACTGCCAAGCAGCACCACTGCAAGTTTAAATTGGTTTAACATTATGAATGGTTTATATCAAAAGCTCAGAAATCAAACAAGTGATAGGACACAGCCAGGTGTATCGCAGCCTCCTTGTTCTCCCCTGTTTCCCACAGGATGGCACGCCATGCTGCAGAGAAGGCAATAGCAGGTCCTCTCCAGAGAGTATCTCTAAAACAGCCCATGACCTCCAAAGCTTCTGTATTAATTGAAGGCCATATTCTGGTAGATATTGGTGTCTCTTCACCACTGGTACTCTGGTTATATTAATGGCTGAGACACCTTCTCAGGTCATAGATGTAACTAAAGACTTACTATTTCTGGAAGCAGTTGTATCAATATACACAGAATACTTTGAACAAGTTCTCCACCTTATCTGATATGACTCGTCCTATGGAAGATGACTTGCCTGGACCCACTGCAGAAAAGTAGGGAGGCCTACAGAGAGGACAAAGGCTGCCCAGAAGGAACGTTAGCAGAAACTGTAGTAGTGCAGCAGATTTGCACAGCTTAGTACAAGCAGCATGTGGTCTCAGGAAGCTCTAAGAGGCTGCATGCTTGCCTCAGACATGACTGCCCTTTCGGCAAAGTTTTAGAGCACGGTGAAGTATGATGGAAAGGCGGAATAGTTTTGAGTATGCAAATTGCTTTTTTAGGAGATGGGAGGAGGAAGAGAAGAAAATTGATCTGATGATGCAAATCGGTCTTTATGGATGCATGCCTACACTCCAGTCGGCTCCAAGAGGCCAGCAATCAGCCTACGGGAGGAATTAATTTATCAGTGTAAACAGACACCTAATTAAGTCCATGAGGCTATTTCAGAGCCAGTAACAATTCTCTGGAACTCAACGAGACGGAGATCCAGAAGACTAGAAAACATAACACATGTCTGTAAGAGTGGATAAAGGCTAAGAAAGAGAATTGGCTTGGTAGTCCTAGAAAAATGAGCAAGAGCTGATATGGACCTGCTGAGAACAAGAACAGAAAAAAAAAAAAAGACAATCTAGACCCCCCCTTTTGGCAAATAACATGGTTTATGCATAAGTGAGCAGCAAGAGACGTTTCCTTCAGTAAAATGTTTGACAGTTTCACATGATTCTTCCATTAGCAATTCAGAAAAAAGATACTAATCTATTAGATTTTAGATGAAAGCATATATTGTGGGTATTCCAGAAATAAATCAAATAATAAAATCACTGTTGCAGGTCTCCTCCTACAAATATATATTGTATTTACTCATTCTCAGGATCTGACTTTATTTTTCAGGTTTAAGGTCCTTAAATGTACCTACAACTGCTCTGTCATAGGTCTTGCCAAGTTTTACTCTGTAGAAATTTTGACTTCAAGACTGTTACCAAATTTTCACCTAAGACTGGAAGTCTGGATATTCCGATTTTTATCTGATCTCACACTATCTCTAAAAATTCATAGTCCTAAATATGAAAATTAATTCTGAAACTGTATTTTTCTAAGCTTAGTTACATCTGCAACTAGCAGACATCCAAATGAACTCAGTAATGGTGCTGCAATGTCAGAACAGTGAGGTAAGGATGAGGTTTTTAACCTTGGTATGTCTGACTTCACTGAAGCATAAATCTTTACAAAGCACTTCATACTGCTTTTGAAGTGGTGCATAGACACCTACTCTCCTAAACATTAGCAAAATCAACTGTAGGAGCTTGTAAGCTCAAAACATTGGCATTACATATATTTAAGGTACAAGAAATTGCCTAATCCTAGGAGAATTTCACAACTTGACCTGTGATTAGCAGAAGATATTACTTGGGCTGTATGTTTTCCCACTTCAGTGAAACTGTCACATATTTCTAACATAAGAATTTTAGATGGGGATCCATTGGACTAGTATGCCCTATACATATAAATTATCTCAAAAGATCTCATAAACTTTTGAACTGCACACAGCAGAAAGATCAAGCAACAGTGAAACAGTAATTTGATAGTGTCCCATTTTGTAGATAGGCTTACCTGGAGAACAAATGTGTCCACAGGAATTTGTCCTGCACTGCACTACTGTGACTTAATGTTACATTAAGTTTGAGAAAACAGAAAGAAAACAGACCTTTGACTAGTAAAAACATGTGTTCTTAACATTTCTGTTAAATCTGTAAAAGATAACTTGAGAGCTGTAGGAGGTGTATTTCTGACCTAAGGTTATATGCTGAGGAAGATAGAATATCTTTAGTGACTACAATTAAGTTTCTTTTTCAGAGAAAGGAAACCAACGTTCAAACTTTACGACTTTTGCATAACCACAAGGACTCTAAAAACCTCCCAGTGGCAAGTTTTCCTCTTTAAAGCAGAGAAAAGGCATCATTAGTCCAAGATACAGTCACTATAGCTAAAAATTGGACTAAGTCTGCTCAATTACAATTTAGATTTAAGAACTAAACCAGATGCAGTCTTTCAAAGTTGAAACTCATTGAAAGGGGAAGGTTTCATTTTTTAAAATTATCACTGAAATCTTCTGGTGGCATTGAAAGGCAGATCAGCAAATGAAGCAGAGAATTATCTGGTTAGAAGACTCAAAAAGAGTAATTCTTGTGAACATGGAAAACTGCTTATGAGACTTTTGAGCAACATGAGTGTAGCATACTCCACATACAGGACAGAGTCTCTCTAATCCACCTCAGCAACCTTGGGAGTAAGTGTCATATTTGACAAAGTGGTTCATGTTGAGACACACCGTCTGTAAGGAATATTAGAGACTCCAAGGAGATGTCATGCTTGATAAAGCTGATAATGTCAATGCCCATCTAAAGTACTAGCTAACACTTCAGAGCTCTGAAGATCACGCACAGAAAGAAGCAATAGCAATGATGAAATTTAAGAAAGCACCTGGGAATACTGTTAATTAAAATGAGCATACTGGAAGCAGTCTGTACTAGAACAGTTTTCATGAAGCTTTTGTTTTGTTTTGTTTTCTTTCTTTCTTTAAGCTCTGCTTCGGGAATGATGTCCCTTTTGTGTTACAACAATTAGTAGCTTAATGCTAATTTATTTTGCTATAATTTCACTCTGGTGTTCATCCAATAAATCTATGTTTATTTCATTACAGATATTAACTTAATCTGTGCATGGAAGCCAGGCTGTACATGAAATCTTTAATCACCTTTGTTACTCCTCAGAAAACACACAGACATTTGCAATTCACTTTTTATTAAGGTTATGAATAGGACAACCTTCTTTTCAGTAACATCACCCTGTGCTTCTTGACAAAATTTGAGAGGGAAAACAACTGAATTTGGTTCTGCAAAGTTGCAAATAGTACTAGTGCTATAAGGAGTAATTTCATGACTACCTGATATTTCAGGGCTGATATTTCCTGACCCTAGAGTGGATTTACATGACTACAAAGATGGCTTTGAGTTTTGCTGGTCGGTACTCAGTACAGAATTCCCATCAGTTCTTGAATTCTCCATATTGATATCAGATCTCTTTGACAAAGAGTCATCCTTCAGAACATTTTTGTGCTAACACAGAGATGCAAAGGAACTTTATCGGCAGCCTGAATTTTACCTCAGATGGTAGGTGCAAATTAAGCCAATGTAATTTCTTGGGTTTGTTTTTTTTTAACATTCAGAACAGCATTCTGGTAAGATTTAATATCCAGTTTTTCCAAGTTACTGGCCTTTCTCCATTATCCAGTGCCTTGGCTTTTTGTGTCATTTTTAATGTTTTTTAGTATTATCTCATTTACATACACAGAGCTGTAGTTATTGTTATATGAATTGCCCCTTTACTCTCACAAGGTAAACATCACTAGACAAGGAATTTTGCACCAGAAATAAACTTAGCCCATCCTGAACTGAAGAAACTGGAAATTGACAGATTTACTTGCAAGAGGATTAAGCATATGCCTCATGCACAATAAATCAGAACACAGTCATACAATCTGGTTAACAGATTTTCATTTATTCTGTAGCCTTTTAAAATTTTCTTTCTCTTTTGTATTCACTAATAACATGCCTGTGAGTTCCTGTTAATGAATTAGACTTCAGCTGTACAGTAAGTCTTAAGCTTTTCTTCAGTTTGTTCTACTGGAGACATTGTTTGCATGAAATAAACCCCTTTAAAAATTAATTTACAGTCCTAAGATTGTACTTATGAATGAAGGCTTATTTGTGATATCAAATTGTAGCACAGATAGACCCTTAGATGTCATTACAGAATATTATGCAGTGTTAAAACAAAGATGCAATGTCATCTAACACTGAACATTTAATTTTGAGTAGGGCTCTTAAATCTTAGATCATTATGGCAAGATTTATCCTTAAGGAAAATAGACTTCATTAAAATGTACACGTACTTTCTCTTTTACCTTGCATACATTTCAGATTAATCTCTTTCTAAAATAAAACTTCATACTACAAGCTAGCTCATTTGTGATACAAGAGATTTGCTGTACCCTGACCATTTATTGTCCTCTGGCAAAAATCTTCACTTCATTATTTCAATCTCATTTACCCATGTTACAACTACAAAAAATCATTTTGCATTTTTACCAAGAAAGTGGGCACAATCAGATCTATATCCACAGTATATCCACTTTACCTTTTGACAACTTTAATTTGGCCACAGACTGGATTGGCCCCCCTCCTCTTTGAGCTGCATACTGCAGAAGGATTTCTCAATAGAAAAAAAAAAAGGTAACAACGACAAAACAAACAAACAAACCCAAACCAAACCAAAACACACCTCAAATAATTCCTCCAGTTTTCAAGTTGAAATTTTCCACTAACAAAAATCTTATTCTATCTCCACATGCACAGTCCTACCTAGAAATGAGGCAAGAGATAGCAAGTTGTAACTGGCAAGCTACATTAAAGACTCAAAACAGGCGAAGTACACTTGCTGAAATACCTAAGTAATCCTTAAACTGCTGTTTGCAGCAGCCAACAGTAGCTATATCACTGAATTATATAATTCTCAAGTAGGGGAGGAGTCTAACAATGCTATTTTGAACCCATTTGCCCTCATCTGAAAGTGTGTCCTCATCATCCAGGGCAAGGTCACCAGGCACAACTCTTTGGATCACCACTTGCCTAATCTTATTACTATGCCTTTGAATCACTGATTTTTTTCAGACACCACGTGCAGTAGAACCATTTCTGGTAAAATTTGTTCTGACGAGCTCCAAGACCTGTATTCACATCCTTTGTTGGAAGTATGAGACACTTTGTAGGTCAGCACTGTCAAGACTGTTCTCTTATTTAGAGGGAAGACTTTTCATTCATAGAGTCATAGCCATAGAGTCTTCAGGGTTGGAAGGGACCTCTGAAGATCATCTAGTCCAACTCCCCTGCTACAGTAGGATCACCTACAGCAGATCACACAGGAATGTATCCAGACAGGTCTACAGAGAAGGAGACTCCACAACACCCCTGGGCAGCCTGTTCCAGTGCTCTGTTACTCTGACATCCTTCCCAACACCTCCTGATTCCTCTCTCATGGGCAGCAGCAGTCCAGTCAAGCAGCATCACCCCGAAACCATGCGTGGGACCTGCTTGGGGAGACCCGAGGGGCTGGACAGGGTGGTCCTGCAGCAGAAGGGGTCCCTGAACCCTGCCCTCTCCCACCTCTAGCCCCCTCTCCAGGGCTGGGACTGGGCTGGGAAGTCTCATCTATATTATACAGTGTCTTTTGAATTTCAGTCCTTTTTGCTTCTGTTAGGGATGAAAAGTTGTTTTGTTTTGTTTTGTTTTGTTTTCAGTTTTACACTATCAAGCCCATTATACAGAGTCCTGCAAAATCTACAACACAGACTGCAGTCTAATATCTGGAATAGAACATCCCTTTTAAGAAGTAGCGTTCAATACAGCACAAAGGCCTCAAGAAATTAGTATTCAAAAAATCACACTTCTAAGTGTTTAGTGAGTGGCAGTGGAATTGGTAAGATAGCACAGGTATGCAAGATATTTATGTATAAACCCCTCCTCATCTATTGCTGTTCTCAAGGAACACAAACAACAGCCAATGTCCACATAAAGGTCTGCAGTACACCTAAAAGAGTTTTAGACACATCTGTAATATTCATACAATTATAGCTATAGATGCAACTCAGTATCTGGTCTTGGCAGCATGTCATTAGACAATGTGTACAGAACAGTTGAGGCAATAAAACAAGTTCAGCAGTACTCAGGAATTTTAATCCATTCTACACTTGACAGCCAAAGAAACTGGATTGACATATTATTAGAAGAGATCTTTTCATCTGTTACTCTTAGTCCTCAGTGACCTCTTTACAATAAAAAAAAATGGATAGTGCTTTTTAAACAGTCGATAAAAAGGAGTTTGCTGTGTTTCATAGAAATGTCCCCCAGGACACAAATCTTTTATCCTATTATTTACTATTTCTATATATACTGAAACAATTTAAAGTTAGAAAGATTTCTAATGTGGGAGAGGCTGGAATTCAGAGGTGAAAGCCCCTCCATCACTTGGAAACTGTTCTGAGATATCAGCCAACCAGTTCCTACTTGCTCAAATGCACTGCAGTCCTGATGGATGGATAGCTTAATGCTGCTGTGGCACCCTGCTGATCGATTCATCACACCAACTATTTTTCCACCATGATCCCCTTAAGGAAAAGGAGGAAATAGAGAAAATAGAGCCAGGGACATAAAAAAGAAGTAAAACAAAAATAATCTCCATCAAGCTAGTAGCAATTTCCCAGTGGCACCAACAACTGACAGGGCCTTTGTACCATAAGATGATAAAACTTGCACTAAGTGGTATGTCATCTGCTAGCTCCTCTAGTTAAAACTGCAGGGTAGTGGGTGTCAGAACGACAGAGGACAAGAACAGACTTTAAAATTTCATTTCGTAGATATGGAAGTTTTTACTAAAAGAGTCCTGTTTTGGCTAGGAGCATGCCATTATTTTTTGTTGATGCAAATTGTCTCTTGACAAGACCAAATCTCCTGGCAAAGATATAGAGACTATTAATATGTGGGTTTTAATCTCTTGCTACATTTTCTGCTTAAAGCTTCCAGTATTGATATTTACTAAAAAAAAAAAACAAGAAGGGAAAAATAGTAAGTCCTGTCAACAGACAAGAAAGTTTTTGCTTTCCTGCTAGCTCTTGCTAAAGTTACCAATAATGAAATTTGGAGTTAAAAAGTCCTTGAAACTTGCTCAATGTATTAGAACATTTAGAAAAAACCTGGTGTATCAGTTTCATGTAACATGACTAACTTAATAGAGTGACATACTTAAATCACTGGTCACTTGAATTGAACAAATGAATAAATGAATCATAATGTAAATTTCAAGAACTGAGTTTGGGCAGTTTAGTTCATTTTGATAAAGTCTTCTGGAGAACTTCACTTACTGGTAAGTGAACTGATTTCGAGTCAATGCTAAAATCCCACATTTGGAAGAGTCAAGCATAAAACTACAGATTAGGCCACTCTGGACAGGGCAAGAAACTAACTTGGAATAATATTCTTTACTTCTCCAAAGCGGAAGTTGGATACAGGACCAATAAGAGATACAGCTCAAAGCAGTGTATATTCAGTGAGGGAGTCTGGAATTAAGAACAATAACCTTCAGCAGAATTACTTCAGACAGCTAAACGAAAGCAACCAAGACAGAATGGCTGCTTCCTTTCTCTCCCATCCCTGGCTACCACAAAATTTCAAAAAAAACCTACACTATTCAGTTGTTAGATTTCTGCAAAGGCAGTAGGTGTCTATCTCATGTTGTATTTTTCATTAAAATGTTATTGAAATAGTTATTTCTCTCCTGTTGACAATGCCTGAAAGCCAGGGACTTCATAAAATGAAGTGAATCTTTGAAATGTGCTCATAATAATATTTAATATTGGTGAGGGAAAAATTATTCCCCTTCCCCCCCAAATCAAGAAAGGAATAAAGAAAACCATAAAACAAAACACAACAACCAAAAACATTTATGGAGCACTTTGCTAAGACTTTTGCTGTCTGAGGCTAGAAGAGGTTTCCAAGGAAATGTGTTTGACCCATTCTTATATTGTTTCTTAGACATCTGATAATGGCCTCTCTTGGAAACAGGATACTGATTCCAATGGACCTGTCATCTGACACCATCATGAGGAGGGTGGTGTATCACTGGTCAGAGGGAGAAGCTGCACCTAGAGCATCACTGGAGGTTTTCAAGAGCACCACACAAAGCCATAGCTGAGCTGAATCCACAATCACTGCACTTCAAACAGGATTCTGGGCTACAGACTTACAGAGGTACCTTCTAATTAACATTTCAGTATAGAATTCTATTAATTCCCTTATGTTCATGCATTATCTTCTTATAAAATACTTGCAAATTTTGCATTAGTTGAATATAGATGCAATAAATTTGTATCTGTATGTTTTTAAATCTCTAGAAGTTGTTTACTTTTCAATTGAAAAACAAATGCAACAGATTTATTTTTTTTTAAGTAGGAATTATCAAGTAAAATGGACTTTCTGATCCCACTATTTTCAAGCAAAATAAAACAAGTAAGCCATCACACACCCTACTCATTAAAACACACACCTAAACAGAAGTGAGGATTAATAGCTTTTAACAGACTTGGTGGTCTACAAACTGCTGAAACATTATTTGAATCCATGTTTTTAAAGCTGGAAGGAGAAACTATGGTCCTTGTTAATTGGTGGTTTAGACAGGATGGATTCAATGTGCCATGAAACAGCTTGCTAACCTGCATGTGATACCTAACAGTGTTCATAACCCAGAGTCTTTTCCACTGGAAAAGGTGACAAGTAGATGTCATACTGCAGATGAAGATCATGTCTGCAGCTGGTAATGCTGATGACAGTATATGTCCCCTGCTTACACCCAGATAAAGGGCAAGTTCTTGCTGTGCTGCCTTAAAGCCCTTAAATCAGAGAGCTAAAAACTGAGAGAGATATAATTGGTGGGAACCAGCTGAACCACTGTTTAGCAAACTGCTTTGGATTCCTACAAAAAGAGGTTCCTACTGTGGGTGCTGTACTTCAGTGTAACAGGAGAGCTCATAGACATGTGAAACTGGTGTTTGTCACTGATTTGCTGACAGGTACTATAAAGGGAACAGAGAAATAATTTCTGTGGGCTTTTAGAACAAACTCTTTGCTTTTGGGTTACAAGATGCTTATTAAAAAACTACAAAATATTTATTTCCCTGTTGTGTGAGAGGGAGAAAACATAAAAAAAACCACCGTCCCCTTAATGCACCCAGATGTGCTGCTTTTTTACTAAAGGTGTCTTAATTGAGCAGTTGTCTTAAGCTTTATTGAATACTACAAATACTGGAGTTCTTCCTAGGAGAAGACACTTTTTCTGATTATATTTGCTCTCATTTTCTCAAAATAATTTATTTCGAATGCCTTACATTGAACACTGTTTTAACAGGGGTTTTTTGCACAGACATGATAAAAGAATGAGGTTTTGGTTGTTTTCTTTTTTGCTTTCTGATCCCCTAACATGGGAAAAAGTGGTGATATTTACTATAAGGACTTATTTTAGACAAGGACTTTCACAAAGACACATATATGAAATCCACATTCAGAGACTTCACTTTCTTAAGTAATTGAATCTTTTGCTCTTCAAAAACAGCCTATTACAAAGCAAATTGGTGCTTTGTTTCTCTTTAACAATCATTCCTACCCTCTGATATCCTAATCTTGCCAGTGAGTTAGTGGAAGCACATTGCTCCATTTGCTTGAATAAACTACTGTAAAAAGTACTCAATGACCTACATGAACATAATGTTCAATTTACTCCCTAGGACTGAATGACAAAAGAAAGGTGACTTTTAATGATTCTAAAAGCATCAAATGAGATCAATAAACCATCAAAGATTTGATCCCAGGAGACCTCTTAGCAGCTCTCTTTGCTCATAGTTTCCTTTCAGAGAAGATTGTATGTGAAAATGAAGTTCACTGTCTGTTAATGGATTTTTCGGCTCTTTCGTATGCATTAAGTAAGGTATAATTAGCACCTGCACTCTTCAAGCTTTCAAAAATGTTACTTGTGTCTGTGTGCTATTTTCTTGTTTTGATGGAAGTTGCAACCCTTCATCCTCAAGAGCTGTGTTGTTAAAAATACAATGTGCAGGAAAACAATGCTATAAGTAGTAATTTGATTTAGTAAGAAAATTCATTTTTCTACAGAATAGTCTGACTTTGGAGTGACAAATGAATAAACTGAAAATTAATTACTACAGATAGCTATGGAATCTTTTAATGTGCTTTATTCCATTCATTAGGGATCCTTATGTTTTCTATGACAATCTGAGTTCCTTGTTGGGTCTCTTTTTTTCTTTGAAGACTGAAAGCAGGACCTCTAGGTAGTCCCTAGTTTAATATATCATGGGAATGGTAGACATGGAAAAAGGTATTTTGGTGAGAAAAAAGGATATCGATCAGTTCAACAGTGAATGAAGTGAACTAATTTTAAAAATTAATTAGGTTTACCGGATGTTCTTATTTGTATTATCAGTAACCTGATTGATACAACAGCAAAGAACGACTCTTTAAAAAAAGTCTGGATTATGGTAACCTGTATGGATTTGTTCTTTCTTTTTTTTCTGCTTGGGTCATGGGGGCAGCCAGAATTACAGGGTTTTGTCAGATTAACATTTTTCAAATCGTACTTTCTAACATATAGTTCACCATACTGCCCTGAATATTAATAGTATGGTTCTATGCAGATTAGTATTGCTTTCTAGTACTTGTATAAAATCTGATTTAATGGAAGCAGCTTTTTATTTGAATTCAAAGATATAATCACAGGGACTGCAACACAAATGTGTCCCAGTGTTGTGCTAGTACATTAGAGACAAAGAAAGCGATCTGATTAAAGTGTAATTGTTCTATTTCTCAAGCTGAGCTCTGTATTTTAAAATATACATAGGTCTTTGTAACATAAATCAGAACGAAATAGATGTGCGTACATAAGAAAGTACAGTAATTGCAAAAATGAATATAAATAGAAATCCAGCTAGTCTGACATACTATGTCTGACAGAAAGAGCCTGATGCATCGAAGAATGATCACATGTATCACTAAATTGTTCAATACAGCATTTGTATTTATATGACTGCCCTTGTTAGACTTTGCTAGAACATGGATTTTCATGTGCCAGAGTAAACTAATGAAGACATTTTAAGAGCATAATCTCCCTATTCTTTAAAAGAACTCCAAACATTTTGTTGAATAACAGTTACAAAGCTGTATAAGGGACCAAAAGGACCAGCTCCCTGTTGGTAAGCTGAATGCAAATTTAAAGTAGCTGGCTGAAATACGGCTACCTGATTTGATAAGCAGTTCTGAATTTCAAGGTATTTTCTGAGTTCTACTGCTTTCTTCATTACTTCTCTCAAGACAACCACTGGCTGTCTCTCCATTTCCTCAGTGGAAAAATAGAAATGATAAAGCAAAACAAAGCTACCTTCTTAATTTGATCAATTCGGACTATATTCTTTGAGCCTGAGGCTGGCAGTCAGGAAGTGCACACATGCAAGAACAATGAGAACAATGAGGCTCATTTCCCTGTGCTCTTTAAGTATTATGCATGTATGCAATATGCATACAGAGGCTCAGCAATATTTCTTAGAAAGGGAAAGACACTACAGATCTTATTCAGATAAATTGAACGCTTGGGTGTGTTATTAGAGATCTCATAATTTTACATGGAAAATTATAAGCAATTTCTCATGTAGTTCCCCACGTTTCCTTAGAATAATCTCATTATACTGAAATGAAGCCTTATTCCCAGGAGTATTGGTGACTTTTTGGCTAAACTAATGTACTTGGAACAAGGCCACAGAAGTGGTTTTAGCAGTATTTAGAATTACAACCCGTTACTGAACAGTATGCTGTTTTCACACTGAGGCACAAGCCCTGCCCTCTACCATACACTAAAGTTGGACTTTTTTCCTTCTTCTCCCACTGTACTCCCTAACATGCTTATCCATCCTACATTACATTATCCAGACTTAAAATGGCTTTGATCAATGATAATTTAGCAGAAATTTGAACTTAACATTCTCCATAAAACTTCCTCACTTTTTATTTTTTGCTAAATTTTCAATGAAAATATAATTTTAAAAATGGAAAATTTCTCCAGTTTCTCTTTTATAGTCCTCATTAGTTTACAAAAAAAAATAAAATCATTCTCCAATTATTGTAAGCCAAATCATTTGCATTACACTGCAAATCTCCTCACTTCAATACAGTCAGTTAAATACATTCATTCATTTCATTCCACATCCAATTGCAGTTCTGAATTCAGATGTGTTATGTTTTAAATCTTTAACCCCTTGTCTCCTGTCAGAATCAGTAAAGGTAACTATTTTAGTATGTAAGAAATCTGAATCATATGGAAAGCTTGTAGCTCATTATAATAGGACTTACATTATGATAAAACACTTTAAAAATTAACATTGTTATTAATAAGAATCTTCAACCAAAATCTGGGTGAATAGTTTCTTTCCCTCTTTTATCTTTCTCTGCACTTCAGGCAGACTCTTAATCAGAGGAATATAATCAAAATATTCTTAGTCTGTATCTATACTCTGTAGGTTGTGGACAGTGATTTTGTTTTGCATCTTTTTGGTCCCCAGCAAAATCAGACAGCAGTCTCTGAACTGTTCCCAACAACGCAGCTGTAAGAATTCTGGAGGCTGGAAACGTAAGAAGTTTAAACAACAGAGAATTTTAAATCGGAACTCTTATCTGAGCTCCTTATTTAAATAAATAAAAATTAGCAAGTTTCAAATAAACATAAAAACACGTATTCTCTGATTATGATGGTACATATCTGCACACATGAGACAAGGCTGAACTGATTTAACAGTAATCACATTACTTGCTTAAACCAGAGAGGAACCCAGGTCTCCCAATTACTAGCTCACTTAAGTCTATGTCAATATAATTTTCCAGTGAATATATTAAAAATGAAAATAAAACATAGTAGTATTGACCTCAGCAATTAAACAGGGCATATTCAGGCAATAAACACCCTTTACTCTCTCCTGTGTCTTGAAAAACAGCTATTGATTGCTAGCATCTGACTACAAAGCTACTTGCTGTCAGCCCAGTTTTATTGAGGACAGTGATACGCTCTGGCAAAACTGAACAAAAAAATACAAATAGCTATATTTTTGTATAAAACCAGACAAAAATAATTATATTATGAACCAATCATTTTAAGGCAATAGAAATAAGTGGCTTTTGTAAGCCACAATGACAGACTTTTAAGGGTTTATGGATACTTGTATATTATCTGTTCTGTACCATGTTTTGATTGCCTCTTTAGACAATCTAAGTGACTAGCTAAGCACTCCGCATGGCATAATACACTTTAACTCTTCTATTTTGTGGCAAACAATTTTCTCTCTTCCATAGACCAAAAAACAGGGTAAAACCCAAAGGTCAATAGCACTTTTATGGAGTTTAGGACCTCACTTACAGAAAAATAGCACCTATTAGTCCTCTACGTCATTCAGGAGAACCTCCAAGCTATTTTCCTTAACTTCTTCCTGATCTCCTGCTCAACAAAAGAGACCTTTAGCTACATTTATTTATGAGATTTATCTCATATAAACTTGAAAAAACAGACACATTCAAATTGATAATGAGAACACAACTAGGACTAATCCCATGTGGTCAGTTAATTGTTGTGGGTTTACATTTTTTTATGATTTTTTTTTTCTTTTGTCATCATTCTATCCCTGTTATCAGGGACTGCCAAAACAACGAGTGCTGGAAGCTCAACTTCATGTGGGTCCTTTCCACTCTGAATGCTCAAGTTTCAACTTCACTCTGGCTATTTGTACTTCTCAAGGCAGAAAAAAAAGAAAAAAAATTCACTTTTTAATCTTTTAGAAGTGCAGTACATTTGTGCTTTTCTCCTTTATGACTGACAAATAGAGAAAGCTTCAGTGTTATTTTCTAGGATTTTTAAAAACCTATTTTCCTGATTAAATTTCCTAATAAGTTTTAACAAGATCATTCCATATATGGGCTGCAACAGGAAAGAAGAGGAGTAAACGTACCACAAATTATTTATGGGTGCACAGTGAATGCATTTTCTCAGAGATGCTTGCCAGCTCACAACTGAGGAAAGACAAAAACTAGCCTTAACCTTGAAGTAAAAATTTTACCTGTAAATTAAATTTGCCCTTAGTTAAGATGAAACAAAATTACACTGGTTAATTATACACAGACTGGAAAAAAGACTGCATAGAATGCAGCTGTGAGATCTATTTACAAAACACGTCAAGGGTTGGTGTGAGCAAACAAACACATCATGTAACTTCACATGCTGCTGAACAGGCACAGTCAGCATCAGCAAACAAGTTAGCTGAAAATATTCTGACAAAAGATTTTTGTCATTTAATGAAGTTGCCAGAAAACAGCTTTATTTCCATGAAATTCCTCTGGAAAAAAAAATATGGTCAGAAAACAGCTATCACATGAACCATATCCAGACTTTATGCCAAGAGTGATTTCACTCTAATAAAGTCTCACTAGTTAAGTAAAAACCTAGTTTCTGAGCAGTAGAGTATCATCTTCTGCTACATGTGTCAGATCTTCTTAAAATCCTTCTGCCACCCAAGTATTTAAGCATGTGTTTAATTGTGTTTGAGTCTACAGTCCCACTAAAGAGTTTTTTAACTCCTTAAAATAAATAATATATTCAAGCATTCTGCGGAGCTGCAGCTTAAATCCCTAAGGACCTTGGCAGTTGTACATCCAGAAATTGCTCCCTTCCCTGCTGTCACAGCTGAGGTTGCAGCTGTCAGCTCTGATGTTCAGCTGCATGCCCTTGGCAGTGGAGACTTCTCAGATGTGAGCCTTTGGTCAAATGACCAGCAAAACTGGAACAAGCTACCAGAAGCTCAGCAGACTGCAATATGTGTACTTGTGTGTGTATATGAATGTACATACATATGAGACCTTGCTTGTTTGATGGATTTGTAGCCTGTACTAGGTCAGACTTCCTTTGCTGAGTAACAATATATTTTGTCTTCTTGATATCATATAAAAATATTGCTTTCTTGTGCCAAAGCTAGCGTCCACTTAAAGCAACAAAAATTTACCCATTCATTTAAATACATCTATACTGTTAACTATGCAGATCTCTAGTTATTTTAATCACAGTTACTATAAAAAACCAGTAAATTCTAGATTTTATATTTTGTCTCATTTCTCATGAAATCACATTTTAGCAAATGTTTTTTAAATTACTGCTCTTATTATGCAATGAATTTTGAAAATTAAAGTTAACCAATTGTGTTACTCTCAGTCCTTCTGATTATACTGCTACTTGCAATTTATAGCAAAATGCATATTCATGCCAATCTTGCTGGCCAGCTGGTGGAATTTCTACATACCATTTTTTCAGGCATGATGGAGCAACACATTAATCCAAATATTCAGACAGCTTTGGCCTTATATACAGACATGTGCTACTTAGGCTTCTCAATTTCCTCCCTTTCCTCCTTCGGTCTTCTCATTTTTGTCTTGTCAGCACCATATACCAATCTTCCGTGTTAGAAAGACTGGAATTGCCTCTGACATCAGTTAAAATGAGGATTTGTACTGAAGATAGGAAAATTCTTACTCAGTTATGGAAAATAGGAAGGTGTCCTACACTTACACAAGTCCAGGGCTAAGGCAACAGCCTCATGAAAAAATCCCATTCAAGCCTGAAAAACTGCAAATCAGTATTCTGTTGTTTTGCATTAGCCCTTTAAGGTTTGAAAGACACACAAACACCAAACTGCACACAGTCCTGCCCCCGTCATGCTATGATTGTAGGACAGGGTATGTCATACACATTGTGTACACTGTCCGTGCTCTTAAAAATTCCATTGACCATCTATTGTGGATCCCTGTCAAAGGAGACCGTGTTAGCCAGACCTCTGATTTGTCTAGGTATACCTTTTCTTATACATTCTTATAACTGAATGAAACCAACAAACACATGTCTAGACATGGTGTTAGTTTTTACTTATGTTAGTTGAGAGGCAGTATGTGACTGTGTCATTGAATGTTGTGAACGTCATTATTATAACACAAGGTAGAAGAAATGAAGTTGCATCTCCCAGAATAAATGTGTTGTTAAGCAGCGCTAATGCCAATTTGGAAATGTTCCTTTTCTCTCGTTACAAAGGATATAATAAATAATTTGTACACCACCAGACCCTGACTGTTGTCCCAACTATCATTGCTTTTGCTGCCACAAAAGGAGTGCTTTTCTTGTCATGGCCACAAGCAAGGCCTCTCATGCACTCAGAAGAAAGAAAAGAAAGAAAATTGATAGCCTTGAGTCTATTCAGTAGTCTTGTGCCCTTCTTCTGATACCAGGATTTAAAACAAAATACAAGCTCTCAGAGTCATACAAGTCATCTCAGAGTTTACATATAATTTCAGCTATGAAGGCTATTCTGCTCAGTGAATGACAGAGCACTTCTGGTATGCAAAAGTACCTAAACTCTTTTCATCCTCTATTACTTAAGGTGCAGCAACCACTCCTGACTTTCATGTAAACATGAAAGAAGTCCCTGTTGTTCTTCAGTCTTATCCTGTGCAGCAGGTGCCACACGAAACAGAGTGAAAACTCCATATATATCCAAGCTGTTTCTGATAGTTCCGACAGTCAGGGTAAATAGATGGCTTGGAACTTGACTCACATTTAAGGTAATGTCACAGTTTGAGCAACCAGGAAAGGTAACGATTTAAAATATTAAATTACTTTAGAACAGAATTTCACATAGGTTGCAGAGCAAATCACAAAATTCCCATATTTACTTCCCAAATAAATGTTGAATTTTTTTAATTTTTTTTTTACTTAGCGATATTGACAATTCTCATATCTTCATTAAGACTTAAAATGCCTCTTTGATGTCTCACTTACCCATACTACAAAAAATATACACAAGCAACAAGACCCCAAAATCTAAAGACACAAAAGAAATTTCTTCCAGTGTTGTCTACTTCTCATCTATCTGCAAAGTACAAAAAGTGCATGACATTCCAGTTTGTCAGCATCCAAGAAGTACATGGGCTAAGAAAGGGGTAAGCTCCTCTGCTTGGCTGGGATACCCATGGGCACAGTCTAGCTGTAAAAAGGTTGCATCTTATTACTAATATAGGTTAATTGATAATCCCACAAAATATGATTGGTAAATAGGTTATTTTCTATTTAGGGAAGATAATGTTGCATCAGAGATATGGAAAAATTCCTGATTAAACACACTGAGCCTCTAGCAAAGATAATACTTATGTATTACATAATTATTCAAAGGATCTGTATAATCAAGTATATATTAATTCTTTTTAATGTATTTTGTTCTGCAGAGAAATCTGTTGCTTTCAGATGATCTTGTAGAATAGGAGAGGAATTAATGTCTTCCTTCTGTTCTCACCAAGAGACATAATAACAAATAATACGTATAGTTAAGTGTTTTTCTGTAACAGTAGAGGCTTAGCTTTCAGAGATTTGAAAGCTTGCAAAGGTGTGTATCTATGCTATGAACATGTTTCTTATTATTTTAATTTTACTTATTTATTTTCACTAACCAGGAATTTGTAATACATTTGATTAAATCAGGTTCAGGAAAAAACACAACCAGATATCTCTGTCCTTCTAGGAGCTCCCACTGACTGGAAAAGGGGAAACACAACCTCCATTGTTAAGAAGAGAAAAAAGGATGACCCGAAGGAACTACACCAGTCAGTCTCACCTCTGTGCCTGACAAGATCATGGAGCAGATCCTCCTGGAAAATACGCTAAGTCTACATCTACATTACATCTACACAAAATATCAAAGCTGTGATGTCATAACTAAAATAGCAAAAGAAATCATTACAAGCCCAACTAAAAAGATTGAGAGTTTTATGACTGAATATGTGGAAACATAAAAGGTGCCACTACATGAATATGTTACATAGTTCTTATTTCCATAAAGCTTTTTACTACTGCTCCAAATAATTTCATTTTCCTTGTTCCTGGTCAACTCTTGACCAGAAAATAGACAAACTTATTAAGAAAAGATAAAGCTCTTACAGGAGAGGGTCCACAGAGAATCCCATTTTTCTGGTGCTCACAAACAGGACCCACAGTTTGGCAGTGAAAAACATTAGAACCTTCTAGGTCTCCGCACAGTGAAAAGGTTGAATAGAAATACAGAACAGAAAAGAACTACACCACTTCTGCTCCTTTTTCTTCTATTCCCACTCAATTGTACTTCACAGTAGTTGAGAAAATCATATTGTCTGGCGACTCCATCCATTAGTGTGGAATGTGGTTTAATAATAGGAATAGGTGAAAAGAAACCGTTTGCGATTCAGGCACATTGCAAGTTATTAGTGTCTGTTTTATCTTCCATTTCTAATCTCTACAGTCAAAATCTGATTGCTTTCCTGAATAAATATTTTAAGAGAAATTTGACAGCCTTGAAACAGTTTGAGCTGCACATATTGGCAGATATGACCATGCTTCTGCTCTCTCCGCATCAGGTGTGAAATAAACTATGTCTGTTAGCCTTACCTTTTTCTTTTTACCACAAGAATAGAAAGGGTCTCTTCAACACCTAAATACTTTGAGGACATTCCTACTAATACAAACACTGTAGCAAAAACATAACCCCTTCCTACCCTCTGGCTTTTGTTTTGTTTTTAACTCAAATACTCAAAATGTGAAATATCCCTCCAAAAGATTTTCCTCAAGTGACTCTCATCAAAACCTTGATCTCATTTCTACTAATCTGACAGACCTCTCATATAAAAGCCCTGCATTCTTAGTAAAACCATAGCATTCATTGTTCAGTGACTTCCCTGCCTCCCACCAAAAAAATGCATCCTCTATTACATAACCTCTTTAAGATCTCCCCTTTTCCAGTAATCTGTAGATGCTACCTGACTACTGTAGCTATAAAACTGAAATATGCAGCGAAGCAACTAAGGAGCAAGGTGTTTGTAGCCCTTCCAACCTAAAGATCTGTAAAAGATATAAAAGAAAGCAACAGCAGTATCACAAACTATGGATACACAAACCAAGAAATAACCAGATTAACATGTGTGGCAAATTGGGCACAGGGTGTGCAAAGGTATATTTAGTATCAGAATAAAATTTCCCTACTCAAAAAATGTGATAGATAACTAATGGAAAGGCATAAAATAATTGTTTAAGAAGTTAGTACAAGGCATTTAAAAATTGGCCTGTGAGTCATGCTTCCTTCTTCAAAATGGGATCCCACTAACTTATGGAAAAGGGATCAATACCTTACTCAGGGAAAGTGACAGGAGCAGTTACAGTAAAGGCAAATGACAGAGCTTCAACACCGCGTCTTTAAGATGTCTGTGTAGCTTTAAATTAATGCATATGCTAGGCTCTCCCACAATGTAAATACTTTAGACTGACACAATTTAATGAAAAATAACTTAAGCTCAAAGTTCATAAACAGCCAGTCAGTTCTCATTCTTATTTCAGAGACACTTTTCCTCCAAGACAGAACACTTGGATTTTATAGAGATAATCGCACATTTGCCTAATACTCTCAAATAAATTTAAAGAAAGGATTTGAGTCTGACTGCACAGATTCCCCTGTGCCTCTCTTCCTTTCTGGAGCCATATTCAGGAAAAGCCAAACACTAAAGAAACATTCTAACAGAAAAATCCCAATAATAGACTACTATCAAGTCACTGTATTTCAGTAATAACTACCTGCTGTAACTGAACTTAAAAACCCTAACAAAACTAAAAGTAGGGTCTCCATGCACTCTGAAATATCCAGACACAGCTTGAAGATGATAAACCTAAGTTGAAGTTTTTCCCTGGTCTTCTAAAGCCAGCTCTACATTAAAAAAAACAACAACAAAAAAAAAAAACCAAAAAAAAACAAAAAAAAAAAAAAAAAAAACAAAAAACAAAAAAAAAAAAAACAAAAACAAAAACAAAAAACTTACATAGCCTGACAAAATAAACATGAATATAGAGAAAATAAATCTATAAATTCATGCCCCAAAGCTAACCTAGCTCTAAATCCCCCCACCAAAAACACTTCCTACAGTTTCCTTTCAATACAGCAAAAGTGTTCTAAAGTATTTCCCACCCACCACTGCCTACCCATTCTTCCAAAACTACATCAAAAATTACTCAAAATTCTGTAAAGATTTATTAATACCCCTCTACCTTTTTACACCTTCTCTCCTCCCCTTCCCTAAGGGAACTATTATGATCACATGGAACTAGTTACATTCCCTTGTTTTGTGGCTGGGTAGTACTTCTAACAAGCAGAATACAACTGACAAAGATAGTCTGCTAATCTGCTGGCTTTCAAGAATCATAGAGCGGTTTGGGTTGGAAACGACCTTAAAGATCATCTAGTTCCAACCTCCTTACTTGGGCAGGGACACCTCCCACTAGACCAGGTCACTCAAAGCCCCATTCAATCTAGCCTTAAATACTTCCAGGGAGGGGGCATCCACAGCTTCCCTGGGCAACCTGTGCCAGTGTCTCACCACCCTCACAGTAAAGAATTTCTTCCTCATGTCTAACCTATATCTACCCTCTTTCAGTGTAAAACCATTACCTTTTATCCTATCACTTATTCTAATTCTGTATCCCAATCAAGCCATGCTGAAATAAGTACAAAATGAAAAAGCATCAGAATGCCAATCAGCCAGTAACAAGCAACAAATACAAGTTCTAAGTACTCAGACAGGCATTTACCCAGCAGCACCAATGCTGTAATTCTCAGTGCTGCTATATCTTTTCCAGTGTAAATTATGTTACCTATGTGTGCAGAGTATACCTGAGCTACTGAAAAAGTCATTAGCTCATGATTTGTTTAGATAATGTTAGTTTCAAGCTTTGCTGTTTGAATATGGTGACACTTCTCTATGGATCAACTGGACAAAAAACACTTAAATTCTTTCACCTAATACCTAATATATAGAAAATGTATCCATAGGGAAAACAAGTAGTACAGAAGTGGAAATATAGGATGCAGCAAGACATGTTTATAAAGGAAATGATCCATATGAGCTCTGAATCCAACTATTTTTCATTACTGCCTAATCTGAGGGGGGCTTGAATTATTCCCAAGTGTCACATACTCATAGCACAAATTCAATACGGAATTATTTTCTCCTGGGTGCCATATTTTTTTGAAAGGGCCAATCCTAGGTCTCCTGTAGAAAGCAGTCTTCACCTGCTAATGGATTTTTGTATTCCATCTTACAGGGCGCTAAATATCTCAAACTCAGAGGGCCAATAAAGTTATCCACAATAATAGAGCATCAGCACATAGTCAACCTTATGGGAAAATACTAGGCTGGTCTATACATCTGTTGGTGCAGAGAAAAAAGAAAATATTTTTAGAATCATTTTGATGTCTCTCTTACCAGCAAAAAAATACTTCAAAAATCTGTCTTGCAAAAAGACCATCTCCACAGTTTAAAAAGTCCATTCCTTCATTCAGACAGGAGGTAGCAAAGAGGAATAGTGGCAAGTGGAAATAAATCAGAATAAACAAGGTAAGTTCAAACACAGAACAGAAAGCTGAAAACTGGAAAAAAAGATGAGTTTTTTCTGTCTTTGGTGAAGTGTACCAATGTCTTGGAAGGATCTGCAATCAAGAAAGAAGAAATGTGAAGAAATAAAATCTTGGCAAGAACTGGTTCAAATGTGTAACAGAATTACTGAATAAATGCAAAAAGCTCTTGTTTGGAATCATGTAGCATCAGGACAAGAAACAAAAAGAGAACTAGGTGAAATCTGAAGGATTTTCAGAATAGGAGAAATGAAGCTCATTATTTTAGTAAGATGACTGATACATTGTATTTATCTGCACAGTCCTACACAAGTACTGGAACTACGGGATGCTTTAGGCACATTATCTGCAGACAGATGTGTCATACGAAAACTTCAACACCTCCTACAGTGAGAACAGAATCAACCTGGAAGGACTTACTTGAATAAAATAATTTAAATTAGCTCTTCACAAAGATATGGCTGACAATAGCCTATTTTTTTTTTCCTTTTTAGAGAGCTAGTAAAGCTTTTCAGCAGAAACAGTTTAGGCCAAGAAGGCTACCAAGAGAGCCCAACAGTGGGAGGTGTGCACATTATCCATAACCTAATTGATAATAAGAAGCTGTCCACATAATACTCCAGAAAGACATATGCTAATCTCCAGTGGTTAACTGTGAATAACTTTGGGAAAAGTTCTGCTTTGACTAGCATTCTGTTTTGTGTCTGCATTTCTTAATGACTTCTCAGTCCCTCTTACAAAGCACGGACCAAGAGACATTCCCTCAATGTCCATCCCAAGGATGACAACTGTCTGTCACATAACAGAAATGGGTTTTTAAGTAAAGGTCGATTTAAACTGTAGTGGAAGCTGTCTAGGTATGCTTCTCAGAGTGGTTACAGCCAAAAAAACCTCAAAGTCAGTAAAACTAGACACAACACTTGGTAAGTGTAACACCTCATTGCTCAGTGGATGTGCTCTCTGGGTTAATTTGATGAAACATTTGTTGCCTTTGACAACTACAAAGAGTTTTCCTACTTTGAAGACCGCAAGAAAAGTGCGGCTTTGTCATTTGCTGTTGCTATATCCCAGCAGAATTATCACACAATCACAGAATTGTTAAGAGTTGGAAGGGACCTCTAGAGATCACCTACTCCAACTCTTCCGCTGAAGTAGGATAACCTAGAGCACTTTACACAGGACTGCATCCAGGGAGGTTTTTAATATCTCCAGAAATGGAGACTCCACAACCTCCCTGGGCAGCCTGTCCAGTGCCCAGTCACTCTCATTGTAAAGAAGTTGTAAACCCGGCACGTCCCCAGGGTTCCTGAAATTTCCATGCCTACCCAAGCCCCCAGTTATATTTTTTTACAGAATGGAACACATCAGTACCCAGTTCAAAAGTAGCACTGAAATTGGTACAAAAATGAAGCATTCATAACCAGGAGCATCTGTAAAACCCATTAGGCTTCTGAACATGACAGGGCTTCAATCCCAGAATCCCTACTGCTGTGTTTTAACCAGTTCTGTGTTAAATGCAGAAACAGTGTAGGGAACAGGGGTATGACCCCCATCTTCCCCACTTCTTAACAGCTAGCCTAAACTGTACTGCACTGGCTGTTACTCCAGCGACAAAAATAACTTGTTGTTCCTTCCCCATGCAGAAATTCAACAACTACTTTTTTTTTTTAAAAAAAAAAAAAGAAAAACTGAAGCCAGGGCAACTAGAATCTCTGTGGATACTTTTAGCCTCAGGGGATCAACATGACAGAAACTGGTTCGCTGAGAGCTAAAACATTCCACTCATGACTGCTGCCTGAACAAAATGATGGTGTGGTGCTAATCTACTTGCCCGAGGGCATGTGTCAAAATCTCTGTGCAGCTGTATCTAACTGGACAGTCCAATATTGACAGTCGGAGAATGCTGCAGAATGAATTATCTGTGGGGACAGTGCTTCACCTCCACTGTCTCAAGTGTGTGATGGAACTGAGCTTTTCCAGCAAAGCAGTCTATGGTAAAGTTGGTGTTTTGTTTTAAGGGATCTCTTTAATGTTGAACCAGACAACTTGTTAACACGGACTTAACTTTTCCAAAAGAACCCATATATAACTTCTGAAATTTCTGCAGCAATACAATTTCCTTCTAAAGGATATTACCTGAATTTCTATGAAATACAAATATTTATTAACTCCTCTCCCACATTCTACTCAGGGTCCACTGAGAAATGAGATATATATCTCCTAAGGCCATCACAGAGACGAACATTTTAAATAAATAAATCAGACCCATTTGTCTTTGTCAGGAGATATCTTTTAAATAAATCTCTGCTTGTCTCCCTTGACTGTCACTGCGCACAGTTGGTATTTTCATGACATCTCATTCCACTAATGCTCTTGCCATTCAACACAGTGCACACTTCACTTTTATTCTCATCAGATACCTTTGTTGTCAATCTTAACTCTAATTTCTTTTCCTCTTCGATTTTCTCTCCGGTAGTTCCCTTTTACATTTGTATTAATATGATGTCCAAACTATTAGCTGATGCTGTAAGAAGTCTCACTCATTTAAAAAAAATCTGCATCCAAGCTACCTCTATTATATGATAAAAATAGCAATAAAAGCCAGAGATGGATAATTTTTCATGCTTGATGCAGTGGCAAGTGGAATGAGCAAGGCCATTCTTTAGGGATGGGCGAATTGAGCACAGACTTCAGTGCTACTCAGGTAGCTGAACACTGCTTGAATGACACTGAAGGCCCTACTGCAGACTGTCTATCTCAGTTACATGTCGAATGTCAGATTTCTGAGGAAGGAGATAAGAGGTTGAGATCTATAGCCTAACAAGTAAATATTGGCATAACAGAGAGGAAAGTTCTAATCTTTGAGCAGTTTCCTAAATTTTGGACTTTACTGGATAGAACATCCTCTGTTCCCAGTCCACCCAACACCCACCATAAAACACCTCCAAGTACATTAGCAGCTAATAAACTTCATGAGCACATTGACTGCTTCTGCAGAGAACAAGAACATTCAGAGGGTTTCTTTTTCTTACAGGGAAGAAAAAAAGAAAAAGCATTTAGAATAGACAACAGCAGTATTCAGTTTTTATAAGAAGGCAGATTTGTTTATCTCTGCCTAGTGCAGTCATTCTAGTACCTTTCTGTAAAATGGCAGCTAGTTATCACACCAAGGCATGGAATCTTCTAAGGAATATTAGAAAACAGTCCTATGGTCTACCAGAAAAAAAAAAAAACAAACAGAAAGATATTCCTCTGCATGCTCTAATTTGCAGGAGTCTCCAGCTCCATACCTTTGTACTCAAATGTATAATTTAGGTTGACCACAGACTTTTCCCAAAATGGCTCTTATCCGATAAAATGGTCAGGCATCTCTGGGTTTAGAAAGCATTTGCAATACCATACAGAGCTAGCTGAATCTCTGCCCTGATCCACTGAAGTTTTTCCAATGTGTTCTCCAATGAATCATTTCTTGACACTTCCTTTACTTTTAAGTTACAATTGGAAGACCTAAGGGTCTGAGTTTGTTTCACACACATCAATTTAACAACATAATTCCACCAGAGTCATATTTATCCTAATGCCTTCTTACACCATTCTGCCTTAGAGTAGATAGCAGCATAAAAGGGTATTAATCAGAATCCTGCACTGCAGTCTTGGCTAGAATTGCTCACTTAAATAAAACCATGAAAACAGCATCAGCAGCTGAGACTTGTTTCAAGTACGTGCACAGGTTGCTCCTTCTCTAAAGAAAGAAGCTGTGAAGTTCTTTAGACTAACTGAAAGCTGAAATCTTTGTTGCTGTGCTTTGCTTCTTTTATCACCATAGAACATAAAGCCAAGAGAAAGGGAGGATGATTAAACACCCACTAGTGGAAACATGGATGCAAAGCATTTCTCACTTAGGATGTTAGCTGCCAGGACTGTTTTTAGGCAAGGGTGGTTTGCAGCAGCATACACCTGTCAACAGTTACACAAGTTACTTTAAAGAAGTTTATCTGCATCCATCTGGAGAAAATAACTCATAGTCACAAAAAATGCACATACCCAACGGTCAATGAAGATGATAGCACTGAGTAAGTCAGAAACCAAAATGACAGCCATAAAGCTCTTTGTTTACATTTGCAGAAATATATGTTTTCTGTAACGGCTTGAAGTTTGGGAGGCTGCAATGTCATATACCATCTGAGACAAGTGTGCACCTCTCTCTGTGGGTTTCTTGAGGCACACAATGCATCAGAGTTATAAGAGAACAAAGAAGCAGCAAAGAAATAACAGCAAAAGGTAACGTGTAGGAGAATAAGCCAAAGTACAAGTTAAATCAGATGTCCTGGATTGAGCCAGGATGAAGCTAATTTTCCTTTTACTGACTTTTTTTTTCCTTCAGTAAGCTCTCTTTTAACTAGCAGCAAGTGTTCCAGCTAGTGGACTGATAACACTGGAATGTTTATGTTTCTGCTGAGACTCCAAGGTCGTTCCTTAGCTCTGCTGCTACAGAGGCTACCAGGGCAGGAGAGTCATATCTTCGACCCCCCGGTAGGGGAGCTGGACTAGACAGACAGCAGAACTGACCAAAGGTATTCCACTCCACATATCTACGTAAGCTCAGAGGAAGATCAGAGATCACAGAAGACAACTTCCTTCCTGCTTCTTCTTCCCTTCTCTTCCATCCATGGCCCGCATCTGGGGAGGACTCCATCCATCCATCACCATCGACCCCAGGCTCAGGCATCTCTAGACCACATAACCTTCATACCCCAGCCCCTGTCTGCTCTGCCTTATCTCCTGCCTGTGGGCTGAGACATTTTGGGGCTGCTCACAGCTCAGGAGAGTGCTGGGGGAGTTGCTGGGGGTGGGGGGAGACAAGAGGCTTTTGCACATTCCTGAACATACTTGTATATAATTGTACATATAATTAAAGCTGTCTAGTTTAGTTTTCAATCCAGCTAAGTCTCTCTCCTTAATTCTCTCTGTCCTTCCCTAGCTGGGTGGGAGGGGATCGAGAGCATTGTTGTCTCTGGTTTAATTGCCGATCCTGAGTCAAACAATGACATCAGGCTTTCTGAGTATCAAATCGAGGGAGTGTTTCTTAGAGAGTATCACAGTGAACTTGTAGTCAAGATCAATGAATTATATTCCTGGCTCCCATATTGATTGTGTAGCTTGGCTCAGATTACTGAACTTCCCCATCCTCCATTTGACACAGCCACTAAAAAAAGTGAGTAAGTCAGGTTCAGCTCAATGTTTGGTTGTTCTGAAATCCTCAGGTAAAGCCCATGGAATGTGATTGTTCTTATAAATGTCAGGAACTTGCACAGTTGAAGCAATTTATTCTATGAAAAAGAAGGGTGGTTATAAAGCTCTGCAAACCATTGAAGAAGACTAAATGTTGTAGAGGAAAAATTTTAAATTTTCCACCTCTGTAGAGAAGTAAACATTGATAATGTTGACAAGATGGGAAGGAAGCTCTAATGTGGTATAAGGAGAAACTGGAGTTGTGTTTAGGGTTATGGCTGAATGTAGCTTTAGGAATGTGCTGTTTTACAGAATTTTTTTTCCTCAGTTTCTCCATCTGAAATAGGGATAGCTGTCTACCAATATTGAGGAACAAGGGAAGGCTTAGAAGCAAGGACAACTCTTCAGATTCATGCTCCCTCTATGGAAATACTTTTTTGCGTAGTGCTTCACCGTCCTTTCTTTTATGCAAGACAATGTGTAGCATTGTTATTGTGTAAAACACCCTTACAAACATATTTATTACTGCTACATATCTGGCACTCTTGGACTTGTACCTGCATACTTGGGCTACCTCAAACTTAAGTCTAATTTTTTACAGCACAATCCTGCAAAGTGGCAAGTTCCTTTATGATCCAAGTCCAGAGTGATACTCTGGAGGATGGAACCAATGGACTTTATAATACTTTGTTTCTTCCCAAATCAGAACAATCCTCACATCAACAACTGCACTATTTCATAGACACTTCGTTGAAATTTGATATATTGCTATTTCCATTTACTTTCTTTGTCCCACTATTTGGATTTTTAACACTCAGTCTGCACAGGTGTTCCTATTGAAGCCAATTTGGAATTATTCTTTCAAGTATGAGCTCATGTCACAGTATCAAATGTTCTAGTCACTAACACAGTGCATCTCTAAATTCCCATCACCCCATAAGCTTGTAATTCTGCTTTAAAAAAAGCAGTGACATTTTTGCCTGTCAATATTTGCTCATTGCTCATGACATACTTGTGCTTAAAGTGCAGAATGAATCCTTTCTGTCTATATATACACCATCATTATGCAGGAATGTAAATTAGGTTTAACACATATAATTGCCAAAATAATGTATTTGGTTTTTTTTTTAAACTTGGAAGGAAACCTTTCACCACTTTTTCCTTTGCCCCTGCAATACCCATGCACATTTCAAGAAAATAAACTAAAGGTCAAGTATCTGTGTGATTAGACTCCTCTTTGACCAAACTTTTAAGTACGTTACTGGATTTTACTCTACAACTATCTACAAAGAATCCTAATCTGTGTTACCAATGGGTATGCAGTCTTCCACTCATTATGAAAGACATTCTAAAGGTTTAGTCAATTAAGGCTGCCAAGTTCATATGAAGCAAAGTTAGTCAGTGAATCTTCATTTTTTATTTGCATATAGTGCTTTTCCTATGCTCTAACTTACACAAAAAGGTTATAAGGATGGCATTTACCTCTCAAAAATTTAGACCTTGCAGGTATATTGTCATGTCTGAGCTCTTCACCTTGGGCTCCCTTTCTAGCCAACTGAGAGACAAGACAGTTTGAGAACAATTAATCTGATCTATAGGATATGTCTAATCTGGCAAATTCTGTGCAGAGAGTCAGAGCTAAAAACTCCCAGTAATGTGTGCATAAGCGAAGACTGAGTGCACCAGAGTGCCTCAAAGGGCTTTCTCTCAATTAAAAACCAGAAGAATTTTTATAAAAAAGTAGTCAAACAAGTGTTTGCTTAGTTGCTCCCACTTCTATTTGACATGGAGTGAAAAAAATACGATGATAAAGTGAAATTGCTTTCCTGAAGCCAAGTACATAGAACGATAAACTATTAAGTTTACAGAACCATATTCATTTAAGTTTCATGATGATGGATGTCTTTCATTAGTAGCACTACTGCTATTATTAATAATTATTACTAGCTATGATGATTTTTATATGGAGGGGAAATGCTCGCAATGTGGAATAATTCCAAAGATCTTCCCAATCCCTCAATGTTTTCTGCTTGTTTTTACAACTGGGTGAAATGCATTCAGAGAGGAACTGCAGGTTGTACACTGGGGTGAAGCACCAGCCCAGCACATTTTTGCTGCAGTCTGTCCTTCCTATAAGATATACCAAACTGTTGCACTGTCTGGAGAAAGGATAGGCCTAGGAAGAAAACCTTAATGTTTGTTTGTTAATGAATCCCTTTTGAAAGGAATCAGTTCTTTCTGTAACAGAATAGGTTCATGCAAAACTGGATGTCTGGGATGCTTAATTATGCCAACACTCCATTTATCTGATGGCAACTATCAAAGACATTAATAAGGCAGCACAAATCATCTGTCCCATGTCAGTTGTTTACCTTCAGCAGTTGTCATCCCCAGCTGTTTCCCCTCCATCATAGGCTTTGTGTCAAATGCTGTTGATAAAGGCTTTAAAAACTCATTTATACCTGAAGCATTCTCATTTCACTGGGCTTTTTTTGAGTTTTGAGATCTTCTCAGATGGGGAGGGGAAAAACCACCTGTCTCTGTAAAAATGCCAGGTTCTCTGTAAGTAAGTGAAAATTCCTGAGAGGGTGTTTTAAGCTGTTACATTCTTCCTACAGTTTGCTGAAGCCGCACCTAATATTCAGAATTTTTTCAATTTCAATGCTAGTGTTTTCTTGATCGTTCACTTCCCTTTCCACAGGTACTACCAATCTGACAAGGAAAATCATGATCTGTGTTAATGTAGTCAAATAGGAACTGTCAGAATAGTCACTGGCCAATCAGTCATCTGTCTCTCATTTTCCAAAACATTTCATAACCCTTTGTGGAGTTGTACAAGTTCCAGACAGATATGGCACAAGACACAGTTGATTTAGAATGTCATGTATGAACAATGAAAACCTTCAAGGACTTCTTCTTAGCCTCATTATGAAACAGAAGTAAAAGTGCATGGCAGGGAGAATACTAGACATGAATAGGCATGATTTTTTTTTCAGTCCTTAATATGTCACAAAACCTAAGTCTTCTCAATCTTTACCTAATGTAACACTCTCAACAGCTCATAGAGCTCACTTGCCCAGAGGTGCTAAACAGTTTTAAACTGTAATACTGTTTTGCTATATTGCTGACCTCTGTTCTCTCAAGCATTGTTTCAAAATTTCTCTGCCATTCTGTCAGAGAGTTCCATTGCCTAGAAGACTTCTACCCTTCTGTCCTTAAATTTCCCTAATACATACCTACTTGCACGTGGTTTGCAGCAAGAAGCAGCACCTGCTGTTCTCTGCACATGTTGCACATGTGTTTTGAGAACAGGCTGTGTCCAGGGGCTTTGAGTTATGCTTACTGTGTTAGCAGATGATACATGAATAGTGGGGGTGGCCCTGTGCACACGCTGTGTGTGCAGTTAGGGTTTTCAAAGGCCCAAAGCTTTGGTTCAGAAGAATTTCTGAGCACTTAATGAAGACAGTGTTTCCCACTGCTTACATGTTTTTCAGTATTGGGAAAAGAGAAATTCAGATATCTTTTTCCTTGAACTATGCTGAAGATTGTGATTGGCCAAGTCTTTTTTTTTTTTTCTAACAGATGTGACTCAAAAGCACTCTGAATATTGCTTATGTGGCCAAGGAAATGGGAGAAAGAGAGAAATAAAATGTTACCAGAAAACAAGGATCAGTATAACAAAGATATCCCTGTTATTTTAGTAAAAATTTTAAGCTATGCAAAACTTCAGCAAATCACTGCAATAAGGTAACACAGACCTAGATAAGGAATCAGTTTTACAACCAGCATAACTTTCCAGTACACAAAGAAGAGGCCTTTACTTTGAAGGAGAATAACCTCTAGTTTATATGGGAAGAAGAAAACAGCCCTCTTTAGAAATCTTTAGAGTCACTTGGATAGAAGGAACTGCTCCAGACCAAAGCAGTGAAATACTTTTGAACACAGTAAATATAAACTCTAAAAACAGCCCATCGCCACACTACTTTTTCAAGCTCTCATTACCTGTGTGCACACAGCCACAAGTACTCTCTACAATAGTACACAACTTCTGTTTCCAAAATTTCTGATCCCAAACCTGTTTGAGTTAAGTCTCGCCATTAGCTTTCAAAGGCATAAGAACATTTACAAGAGCAAAACAAGAAAGACAGAGGTGAAGGCTCTGTGGGAATTAGACAGAATGCAGATTGCCCCACAGTGTGTTGCCTCTGAAGAGAAATCATGCTCTTTGTGAAATCATGGAAAAGAGACTCCTTGTGAGTTAAAGAAGCTGCAGTCCTGCTTTCAAGTTCTACATGTATTCCATGGTTTCATGTGGATGTGTAATTTATGACTACTTTTAATTAAAAGATCAAAGCTTCCCTCTCCAGCTTACTTTGCAGAGAACATACCTACACTGAATAAGGATTCCTTACGGTAAATTATTTATATTTATTTAATATAATGTAAAGTGATCAGATTGGGAACAGTCTCCACATCACTTAAGTATTTGTTGTGCTGTTAGAAGTAACTCCTGTTAACTTTTTGACCCTCTGCCACTGAGGAAACTGCTGTCTTGTTCTTCCAAGGAGGAAGATATCGGATCTTCACAGACCATGCACAGTAACTGAAACAAGATCAAGTGCTAAGACTCTGATTTCTTTGGTGTGCTGAGCAAGGAAAAAGAACAATTTTAAAAACAGGCACAGGTATCAATAACTAGTGATAGATACCTTTAGCACCAGATCTAAACTTCCTTCTGAAGTCAATGAAGACATTTTGACTTGCGTAACTTGAATTAAGTCTTTTGTTTAGCCTTGAATAAAATGCATCAATTTCTCAGTTTTGGAAAGAGCTGCTAGAACCAATGAAGGAAAAGCATATATGTGGTGGTATTAATTTTGTTTCAGCTCATTCTTCTGAGAATGAAATACTGGCAATATCACTGGAAATCACAGTTTGATTGTTCAGGACACAGAGTTTTATGCATACCCAGACAGAAACAGCTCAAGATTCATGGTCACAGTACTACTGACTACACAATCTGAGATCCCATCTGATTTTATTTTCTTCTTGCCCTAATTCTCAACTAGCAGGCTGAAAAACTGCTCATGCACATTTTTGAGTTCTGCAGTGATGCTTATCACCACTACTATTAGGGAATCTATTTCAATGACTTGAATAAGGTAATTTCAAATGCTTATTTTTCACACAGATCAGAGGAAAAGAGAGCAGATGTAGATGTATTTGCCATAAATTCATTACCTCTTCCTCCTTTGTTGATTTTCCATCTGTTTTTCCAAACTACAGCAACAGAGCTAGAATATGAGGGAAATAAAAGATCCTGTGCTACATGTGAATACATGGTGAAACGAACTCATTCAACTCACTATCAGCAAAAGAGCACTCTGAACTATCTCACTCAAAGACTGTTGAAAAGTTGGATGCAGTAAGTCCAGAAAGTTACAAACTAAGATGACCATCCAAAGACCAAAGATTTTCCCCAAAAGTGGATGTGTATTCCAACTAAATGATATGAGAAAGGATTCTCCAATAATGTTACACTTTAAAATGTTAAAAAAATAGGGAACCTTGGAAAAATAAAATACATGACAGCAAATACAATTAAAATTCACTTTCTCAGGCAAAGAGTATTCATTTTGTTCCAATGAAAGCAAGTTTATCAGGTTGCTGTGGGAATACATTTTTACTTTTGGGGAAATACTGCTTGGGGTTTAAGCTAAAAAGTTTAGGTGACTAAATTCTCCTCTGAGTTATACCAATGCAATTGCACTGAGCTTCTTGGAACTGAAGGGACTAAAGAGTCTGGTATCTTATAGCTGTTCTTACTCAAAAGCTGATCATTTTCACAGCAGAACTTATTGTTTTGGATTCAGAAGGCAGAGTGCACTCAAAAAGCTACATATTAGGACTGGGTTTTTTTTCCTAAAACCATGGGGAGGTCAACCTATGAAGGCAGAGAGTGAACATAACTGAATGAATAGCAGGACTATTGGCATAGCCTAAGAACAGTCTTACTACTCTCCCTACAATCTTATTTCAGCGGCCTACAAAGAAGCAGCGTCCTAGTTTTAGAGCCTGTTACAAACTAAGCATGAGATTTTACACATACTCCCTAATGTGATATAAAATGGATTCGTGACATAGAGGAAGCAGTGTAAAAGTTGGTATTGCCAGACATGGCAACTCCTCTAAGGGGCATTTAGGAAACCTGGCATAGCTAATAGCTTTTCAGCATCTAATAAGGTACATCCCAAAACAGGCAGAAGATACATGGCACCTCCTTACAATAACCTTATAAACAAATGTTCAGTAACACATAATGAAAAAGTTATGAGATGGGACTGAACATAGAAGAAAAGGTGAAATATTATTAAAATTATGTGTGATTAGCTAATAAGAGCTCCTACATGGGCTGATGGGCTGCCAAGGTTATTTTCAGGGGAGGAGTTAAATGCATATATTTCTGCATCCTATTTAGTGTAAATAACCAGCTGGCATTTTGCTGAATTTTATTCACTCTTGTTATTTATAAGCTGCAGCTGAAACGATGCCTAAAACATTGTTGGTGCATTTGTGTGTTTTTCTTCTCTTAGTCCTTCAATATTCTAAATGATGCAATTAGTTTTCTACAGTTGGGGTTTCACTTTATATTTTATTCATAATAAATATATATCCATAAATACCCACGCATGCACACACAGAAGGAGAAAATCCTTTTACCAAGACATTAATGACTTCTGTTTGCAAAAGATAATTTTGCTAGAGCCTTGGTACCTTCTCAAATGTTAGCAGGTAGACCCTTATAGTTGACTGTAAAACCTGTTACTGTATAAAATTTCTATTACCATCAGTGTAGAAAAAGGTTTTAAAGAAACAAAACTGGTTAGGATGATAAGTGTATGGTTAGCTGTAATATGATTCCATTAAATCTTACTGCATTGTTTCTATACTGATGCCATTCCATTAACTTACCCTGCGTGTGCACCTCTTGTGAAAGGAATGATGACAGTATATATAAAGTTGGGAGGACAAGCATTTTTTATGACAAATAAGAAGAAAGAACCTTGGGCGCTATTGCCATAAAACAGTAGAAGGATTCGTTGCACTATGCCCCACTGCCCCCCACCAAATAATAAGGAAGCTTAAAAGGGAGAAAATCTCTCTCATTAATTGCAATGTTGGTAATAAGAAGTGCATCACAATAAGGATCCTTTCTCCTCCTACCTATCTAATTATGAAAAGTTCAAGATACCATCTGAATGTGCAAAATTCGCAAAAAAAATAGAGAAGCAACTCAGAGCTATAGAAATGCAATCACATATTCTTCCTAGCTAGGACAGTCATGTTTTACTCACATGAAATGGAGCCTCAACTTCCAGAGTTGCTGACATCACACAAACTGTTGTGTTTATTTTCCCATGTATTAATATATAAGTTAACTACCCTAGATTCTGCCAAACATGTTAATCATGCTTACATTTTCAGTCCTGGAATTATTTCTCGTTTATATCTATTTTATACTCCCAGTAAGTGCAGGCAAAGACTTTGAAAGCCTAATTTTACGCTTGGATATTTCCTAACTTAATTAGTGTATTAGGGTAAAGCAAATAAAACAAATTCATGTAGCAGTACGAGTGCCACAATTAACCTGGAGATAGAATCTCAAAACAGTCTCATCACTACAAATGGTAAATGAGGACTAAAGGTGGCCTAATAATGGCTAACTTAGTGGCAGTTCTGGGAAGCTTGGAATACTAACAGGGAAATCCTTAGGTTGAGCTAGGATGAATAAAAGGCAAAAGATTTTCCTGCCAAAAATAAAAATAAAATGAAAAAAAAAAATTATTTTTCCAAGAAGGCCAGGTGACTTTCTGACCCAAAATAAAGGATTTTGTCTTGTGTTCAGAGCATTTTCATTTTTCTGAATTTCAAAATAAATACAAGCAGGAAAATTTAGAAGTCACCATTTTAGTTCATTTTAAGGTTCTTAAAAATTAAACTTTTATTTATTTTGAAATAGCAAAGTTCTACATGTTTCAGAATTAAAAAAAAAATAATTCAGATGACCCTGTACAATAAATTTGAAAATCACTATTTAGTCAGTTCACACCAACCTTTATTTAGGTTAGCTAATTATGTAACTGAAAACTTCACCAGCTGAATCTTGGCTTTGGCAAACCAACCCAACAAAGCTAAGAACGAAAAAGATACTTTCACAACACAGTAGCTCTAATATAAATCTTTGTTAAAGTATGTAACTTAGTGAAAAACATATTTAGAGTGCAATCTTGTTGAGACACACATTTGAGAAATAGTGGAAAGCTATACACAGACTCCTCTGAAGTAAACAGATGTAATGTTAAATCTAACACTCAGAGGTACTTCTCAGCGAAGTCAAATACAGATGTCAACACTGTATTTCACTTTCATATTTAGAGACTTCTTATTTTTCCTGTGAGAAGGGGGTACCCAACCAAATAAGTATTAAAAACTATACATGCATCTCCCACTAGACTCTCAAATTCAAGAAGAGAACAGGCCTTGTGATTCTTCAGAACCAGCTCCCCTCAAATAATTTCTATCTGCTTGTAGAGTTTCAGGCAAAATTGGAGAACTTTACATGTTTTGTCTTTGATTTCCAGATGACTGTAGACCTGGGAATTTTTGACAAATGCTTCATGTGTAAATCAACCCTCAGACTTACTGCCTATTTGCAATTGTACATTTAAATTTTTATTTTATGACCTCTTCAAGCAGAAGTTAAGGTTTGTAAAACTTCAGTCTTTGAGGGCGATACTTGTTGCACACTTTAATCCCTTCATAAATGAAGTTGCATCTTATGGTAGGACCTCTGGTATTCTTTATTTGAGGAACAAGCATAACGTTACAGGGAGCAGAAACTGCCAAAATGCAAACTGCTGTTTTCTCTTGCCTCTCTTCTCTTACCATTCTTTACTAGTAGCAAACATATTTAGCTTCAAGATTGTGTTTCAGCAATATGGGTGAACAGTAGCTTAATTCAAACATAAACTTAGGTCCACATTTGAAAACTACCAGGTCAAGGAAAAAGTTCTTAAAATATTCACTCTCAGTGTAGAGAGGGAGCCTAACTCTGAGACAACCCAGGCTTGAAAAAGAAAATAATCACTCAGTACAGTGCTAAGATTAAGCTCTTCAGAGACAGACTTATTTAGCCTACACACAGTGCCATGTTGATATGTCTCTATTGCTTCAAGAACCCAAATTAATATCTCTGCATGATGTTGTATCATCCAAGAGATATAAGCTGATTTGGAGCTACCTAAGGGACCTCTGATCTGCTTTGCTGCTACGCTTTGCATCACACCTCAGGAGCTGGTTGACAGAAGAATATTGTGCTAGAAAAATCAGATCTGACAGAGTCAAAACTAAGATTTTCATTTATCTCAAAGCATCTCAGGGATGCTTGCCCACATCTCCACGTCCCCAGGCTGATCATTTTCCTCTATGACTTGTGAGGCTCCCTGTACTCTTAGAACCCAGTGACTTGTAGGTGGCCTTAGCCACTCCATATTCCTGAAGGATTCTTGACAGCTTGGCTGGGGGCTTGAGAGGTACAACGCTCAACTCTTTGGAAACCCACACTGACTGTGCATGAGCTGATTAGCTCTGCAGAAAGATAACTCTCCAGGCCATCTGGGCTGCCAGGCTGACTTTCATACCTGACTGTTCCTGAGGCTGCTGCAAAATTAGGGGTCTAGGCAGAACAGAGAATAACCTCCCAAAATTATTTCTAAAATATTTTTCTCCTGCACATCACAGTTTTCAAATTTGTATATTGTTCCTGATATAGGTACTGTTTTGGGTTTTTGTCTTTTCTTTTGTTTTTTTCGCAAGTTTGGCATTTTCATTTAAAGGAGCCAGTATAATCACTCTTCTTTCTTCTCAATTTTCTGCACCACTTTCTCCTCGTTTCATGTCACAAGCTCAGACATGTTTTGAGCCAAAGTATCTTCCTGGGCTGAATCAGAGATGATAAATAAGTGCTTTTATTCTGGACTTATGCTTCCACACAGCAAGGGCAAAAGTATAACAAGTTCAAGCCAATTGTATTTCTCTCTCAGCACTGTTTTTTTTTCTCGGTACTGATTAGACAAATGTAAACAACAATTACAAGTCAGGCCACATCCTTTCCTAAGTATAAAACCCTTGGATGGCTTTCAGCATATTTTATCAGCTTCATGAAGGAACACAGAGTATGTAAATGTGCTCATTTTTATTAGAAATACTGATCAGATTTTTGTAAGAAAATATTGACTGCTAAGAAATATATTTCATTGTTTTTTTGGGTAATCTGGGAAGCTTTCAACAAAAAGATCCCATTGATGAAAATGGTGCATGCAATAATTTCATTAGTTTGCTGTATCTGAGAAGATTGAAATATGGCCCTGTTTAGAAACACCAACAATTTTCTTACGATTTTGACACACAGTATCAATAGGGTTTTTTAAGTTTACTGATGTAAACAATACAGAAACGTTTACACTAAAACACAAATCACTGAATCCTATGACAGAAACAATTTAAATTTTTTAGCAGGAGACTATTTCCCCATGTTTTAACCTTTCTACAAGTGACACTGTTTAAGAAAGTAATTTAGATTACTATATTCAGTTGTTTTATCTCTGCAGCTCTATGGAAATGTTGCTGTAACACTGAAACCATGACAACAGATTCTAGTTTTGGATTTCATTACAAGGTTATACTTTACCTGGGTTCATGAACCTTTCATACAAGATGGAGTTAATCAATATTTTCACAACTAAATCTTTCAAAAATATGTAGTTTGATAGAAGAATACTACTTCATCTGATTGCTCACTTTAAAGAAGTCACCATTACATTATTACTTGAGTCATATTCCTGTGCTTTTTAAAGTGTTGCCCAATAGTCCGATAGACTATGCTGACAAAAGGCCAAGCAGGAAAACCTCCAGACGAAAAATATAGTCAAGAAATAAATTGTGTGGACTTCTGGCCTTAACAGACAGCAACAGCTCAACTCAGGCCAACTCTGTCACATAAACACCCTGCTTTGAGGAACCACACTTTATTAATTCACTTTTTTAATATGCACTTCCAACTTCCTCAAATTCACCAGCACATGGAAGTGAAGAGGAAAGGTCTGAAGTTCCTTCCTTCTTTCCAATGGATCTATTGTATTTGTTACTAATTCTTCATAAAAATGTTAACATTACCACATGCTGGGGAAGTGCACTAAATATCAGGCTGTTACCTGAACCAGCATCACCTTTCCTTTTCATTGTGCTTTTGAGAATGGAATGCCCTAACAATTCACAGTTTAGGACTGTTAATCCTGAACAATTTAACAGCTCAGAACACAAGGAAATCAGAGGGCCAATTTAAAGTATTGTAATAGCTGGGTTAAGGAATTATCTTCTCAGTATGCTGGTAATTGTAACTACAGTCTTTCACTTCTGAATTACACCCTTTTGGTCTGAATGGGAAGAAGCCTAAAAAAGTGATCTGAAATAGGGGATTTCCACAGTCCCTAGTCTGAGGCACAGGCAGAACCACATTCAGAAGAGACCATTTTTCCTAATTCACTGCTAAATGCTGACTGCCATAATTTACTGCATCAATTATTATGTTACTGCTTTAACAGCAAAACAGAAATTAAAGAATTGCTGTAAACTGAGAAGAACCAAACCCCAGAAGAATAATCTTTAGAATTACTTCGACTGTATTCTGACAATCTGTTCTCTCCTGAATCCTTTGTGACTGATGATTACTAGAAGCAATATTTGGGAGTAGATAACCACTGACCTTGATCAGTAATAACAAATACAGCTCTCCTTTTATTTTTAGCTGGGAAGAAGCTGCAGTTATCAAGAAGTTTCTGCTGTTCTCAGACTGCCTGAGCCCAAGTTTTTCAGTCAGAAGCAAAAAGCATTATTATTAGCCTTCATTTTCAGAAGGGAATGTTTACTCTGAAAATAATATTGAACACTGCACGATTGATGCATACCTAAAAATTTGCATTCTGACATGTAATTTGAGAAAAGAACAAAAAAAATTTAGTCAGAACAGAACCATTATTTTTATCACAGCGCAGAATTTAAAACAGATTAATCTACGTTGCTTCATGACAGATATCTTTTATCACCTCTCACATCTGACCATGTTTCTTCCTTCCCTATTTTTCATTGAACTTTGATCTTACTTGCATTTCTACTATTCACAGACTTTGTTTTCAGCACTGAAGACTGCTACCTCTCTGTTTTTAAATCCCCTTCAACTCACTTTCAGCTAACAGCAGTTTTGCAGCTGTCATTTGCTTCATCAAGAGAAAGCAAGTGAACCTGAAGTTCACCTATATTCTGGTGCTTGGGAGTTACAGAGTTCATCTCTCTGCCAAATACTGGCTGAGTGAACTTGGGAAGTAAATTAGATCAACTCCCTGAAAACAGTCCATTAATTTGGCTCACCAATTTGAGACATGTCAGATTTAATTTTAAGATTTTAACAGTATAAGTGCACTGATATCTCCAATTGAAGTCAGTGGGGAATGCATGTGTTCAGTAATTCCATCAGCTACTATTACATTTCTATTGTTTGTTTCCTGTTGAGATAACGAGCAGCTGCTGCTTGTGAATCACTATAGGTTCTACCCACAAGTCAGAAACCAACATACGTCACTGTCAAACTATCATATGCGTTCCAGCACAGCCTAGTGCAAAGGAAGCTTGTAAGTATTCCTGAGGAGACCCATTCCTGAAAGAAGCACAGAAAACTGGCAGGTTCTGAAGGATACCAGTAAACTACCAGAGAGATAGAAAGGAAAGTGAAAGGACCTTGATCATATATAAAATATATATTGTTCAGTATCATAGACATGGATCTGTATCTTGTAGAAAGATAGGAAGTTTCTTGTCTGTATTCCACTTACTGTTGCTTAGGAGAGAGCCATACACCTCATCCTTTGCCACTGAAATCCAAGTAAGATTTGGCTTCTTTGATGTCTGTGATCTTGGAAAGCCAGCAAAGAAGCTCTTTTGCAGGTTGCTACCACCTAAAAGGCAAATGTTATAGTGAAATTAATTCATACCTTCACAGAAATACAAACATCTGTGTGAAATACCGGATCTACTGCAACCAAAGTTTTGCTGCTAACTTTAATAGGATGAGGGCTTTTCTCAGATTCTTGATAACCTTTATCTTTTCAGGTTAGGGATTCAGCCTGTCCACCAGTACCCAAAGTATGAACAAGAAGAGGTGAGTATGTTACTGCTCCTCAAATACATCTGGGCACGAAGGCAAGTACTCTGCTGCTCATTCTGAAAGGCTCTTAGAAATAACTTTCAGGCATGCACCTGTTTCTGTTACGTTACTTCATGCACTTCATAATAGATTTATGTGTTTTAAAGCAACATATTAGCCTTGCATTTAAAAATAAGCCCATGGATTTACTTCTTCGTCTAGACAGTGGCTCCAAAAAGCCCATTCTATTTTCGGTGATCCCAAAATTGAGAGGTGCATTTATTATAAAATATTAATGGCAATGATTTCAACCCTGCTCTGGATTATCAGTAGGGATAGCTTCTTAGTACCAGGCCTGTTTGGGTTTCATCTACTGCCCAATGTTTTACCTTAAGCTTCTTCCCTCTCTAGCTTCACCTCATTGATCCTTGTCCTGCCATCTTCTAAGGCTTTATAATTCCATCCTTTATTTTTACGATTACCTTGAAGGTGTTTATTGACTGCAGAAACTATTTATAGACTTTGATCACATCCCCCCTGAGGCTGCTCTTCTCCTGGTCATATATTAGTTTAGCTCCCTGCATGTTGGCTCATATATCTCATTTTCTTATCTGGGCACCATTTTTGTTGCACTTCTTTGTATTTTCTCCTGATTGTTCTATGTGCTTCTATACTGTAAGAACCAGCACAATACAGAATACATAATACAGAAGAATTCCAGGTGTTTTTTCCTCCAGTGCTATGTAAAGTGAGAAAATTACTGCATAAACCCTAAACAGTGTTTTCACTAGCACACTATTGGTTGAGAGTTTGATTTTCCAAAGCACAGTCTAAAAAAGGCCCATCCCAGCTCTGGAGTCTATTTTAGTCAAATCACAACAGCATTTTAAGGGACTGAAACCTCTACTTTTCTCTCCTGTATTTTCTATGGCAAAATAATTTTATTTCTGTATCTTGCACTCACAAAATTCAGAGTACTTTTCATCTGGGTTCTCACGCTGCCGTATTTCAAAAGTGAGGAGGAGTAGGAAGTAGGAGTTTCAATTTGAACCCACACCTTTTAAATACATGTGTAGAGCACTGACCTTTATGTTCGCTAGACCACTGCCCCATAATATCAGTATTAATGGCAGCTTTGCTTTTAATTTCAACAGAAATACAGTTAGGCTCTGGGTCTGCATTATATCCCCCGGGTAAAACAGGACTCCTGTGTTCTAAAGAGACCTGAAGTAGCACTGGTTTCCTGAGCTTATTTCTGTTAGATCCTTGCCTGTCATGTCAGTATGCTTTTCAGTGACACACAAATACTGTCATTACCTTTGTATAAAAGGGTCTAAGTACGAATGCTTTCTTAACTACATTCTTACATAGATGGTGCTTAAATCTTTATAACTGCTTTCATCCACAGTTAACCTTTCATGGAGTTTCCCAGCTCCACTTACGATTATAGCCTGAAAATCTCACACCCCTTACATAGAACTTTATCCCTTGAATATCCCTGCTAGTTCCATGAAGTAAAGCACTGCTCAGCTAAAGTGAAAACAGCTGAATTAATACTGCATATTATTTTCAATATTCTGGTCAATTACAGCTGTCATAAATCTTTTTATACATTTCAAACACTTTTTACTTTTGTTGCAGATACTAAAAACTTTATTTTTTCAAGAACAAAGTATACTTGTGCTCTGACAACTTTGGTGTACAAAATGATTACCTGGTGAAGAACACCATGTAGATTTCAATGCTTTATGTAAATAACCCAATTATGCAATTAAACAAAGCCTAGTTAACTAGGGTTAAAACGCATGCAATCACAGTGTGCACTTATTAGGTGGAATTTTAGTATGTCATCTCTCTCATGAGCATAATTACACTGTAAAATTAATCTATATGTAAATAAGTGGAGTTCCTGTATATAAGGATAAACAAAAATCAGAGATGAGCCATCATCACTTTAATTGTTGAAATTTATCATTTATGGAGAGTAGGTTCATGAAGAGGTTTGAAAAGAGAGTATTTCCAGACTGGAATGTGATGATATACTCAAGTTTTTTGGTACCCTGCCTCCTCATGTGCCATGTTTAGCATGACATATTTAGGATACTTAGGACACTTAGGAATCTGCTTTCATGTAATTTGAAAGTCATCCCCCTTGTTTTTCTACCACTATACGTTTACACTAGTAAATTCTGATGTTCACCAGCGAGCATAACTCCAACAAATTTATTTGGTGCACATTTAAACAGAAATTGACGAGGTTTTGGGGGAACTCAAAGGGACCAGTCAGAAACCTAAAGTGAAGAAACTGAGGAAAGGAATCTCCCCATGTGTTCTCAACTTGCACCACGGAAGACACAATCCAGTTAAATCAGCTGTCTAATCCTTTAGCTATTTTCTGTCTGGAAATCTACAGCCTGGAGACATATCACAAAGATTCAAGACCCTGCAAGACTGATGGTTCTAGTTTTGGGTTGGTTTTGTTATTTTGTTGGAGGTTTTTGTTTGGTTTTTTGTTTGGTTGTTTTTTTGTGGCTTTTCATGGGGTTTATTTTGTTTTTCCCATTTTTATGGCTGCTTTTTAGCTTCAGATTATAAAGGAAAATTAAAGAGAACAGTGCACTGGCCATAATTACGGTAGTAATCCACTTCATACCAATGTCTTGCTGGTTTATCCCTCACTAACAATGGAAAACACCCACAACACCCACTCAGGCAACTTCTGGAAACATTTCAAGTGCTTGTCTAGAGCTGGATAGGAGCTTTTATGAGATTAAGTCTCCCACAGCTTTTTTGTACTCTACCTCTTCTGCACAAGTATGTAAGCTCACTCCTGCCCATGTTTTTAATCAAATTTATGACCTTTAATTTCAGATGGTTGATTTTTTTTTGTGGCAATAACAAAGCATTTAAAATCAATACTTGCTAGAAAATCAGACTTACTTTAGGTCCTTAATACTATCCTCTGCTCAGCAGTGGGTCAGCAAGGTTTGTTTCCTAACTGGCATGGCCTAAAAATCACTCCAAACTAAAAAATACCAGCTATAACTTGGAACAGACTGTCCAGGGAGCTTGTGCAGTCCCCAGACCTGGGGCTTCTTAAAAGTATTTTTGAGAAACGTTATTCAGGATAGAAATGTGTGCGGCTAGCCTCGAGTCAGGCCCACCGCTCTATGTAACTGGGAAAAGCCGTGGCTGGCACAGCTCCAGGCTCTTGCTCTGAACCAACCAGGCACACCTACCACAGCATTTGCCTCTCTGAACGCTGGCGTACAGCCCTGCGGAAAGGATGGGGAACTGCTGTGAGCTGGCAGAACGCCGCACGGCAGCCCTGAACCGCCGCGGGCCGGTCATGGCCGGTTCCGGCCGGTTCCAACCACCTTCAGCCGCTTCTTCGGCCAGTCCTAACGGCCAGTCCTAACGGCCAGTGCTAACGGCCAGTCGCGCGCATCAAAGCGCCAGCGAAGGGGGACAGGGCGCGTGGCGCTGCGCGGGCAGGGCGCGCTGAGGCGCCGTCCGAGGGTGAGCGCCCCCGCGGGCAGCTCCTGCCCAGGCCGAAAGGGCAGGGAGGGACGGAGCGTTACGTGCGGCTACAGCAAGGACAGCTCAGGCGGAGCGAAGTGACCTGAAGGCGATCTTGCGCGGGGCGGGGGAAGGCGCCGCCCGAAGCGTGTGCTCGTTGTTTGTGGCGTTTTTCCTCTCGATACCCGCATCCGTAGTTTAAAGCTCGTTTAGACACCAGAAGGAGCCTGGATTCTGGAAACTGGTGGTGGCGGTCTGCGAGCGCAGGAGCGAGAAACGGAGCCCGAGGGCACCCGAGAGGGCTCTCGCCGGGTGGGACGGCGATGGGGAGGAGCAGGGGCAGGTCCTGCGCCGCCACCAGGGGCTGCTGAGGCTGTGACAGGCCGAGTGGCTGGCGCTGTGAGGTGCCCGGGGCTTCGTGCTGCCAGAGTGTCAGCCGTTTACTCTGAAATTGAGGAGGTGCGGCACACCTGAAGCCATCACCTCAGGGGGGTGCTGCTGCCGTGGCCGTTCTGGGTGGCCGTGGGACACTGCTGATGGCTTGATAAGGCAGAGCTCAAGGGAGGGGGCCTGTGCCACTTGGAAGGGCTGACCTGCGTAAGGGAGGAGGTGTTTAGGAGCAAGTGTGAGAGGGATGTGTTCAGCAATTGCCTCATCTTGCTGTTCCCACAAAGGAGATAATAAAAATGTGGATTTTGTAATGGATGAATATTCAGTCTGCTGTAATGTTCTCAGTGTTTTACAGGGACAAAGTCTGAAGTTTGTAGTAAGAGTTCTGGTTATGATTATGTTAAACTTGGTAATTAGTGTGTAGAGGTAAGGGTTGGAGTTTGAATATGGGGTAATGAAAATATGTTTAGCCCAATGTAAGCTCCTTGGTTAGCTGTCAGTGCCTTGGTGTGCGTTTTGTAGGGGCAAAAGATGAGTTTTGTAATAGACACATGTTCACTTTGTGAATTATGGTAAGACATTGAGAAAAATTATGAGATGTATCCCAATTGTCAATTAAGCATCTCTGGCAAATTGACATTCTGTTCATCTAGGTATCCTTTGATTTGCTTCACTGCTACTCAGCTATTCAGCTAATGAATCTGAATATAATAATCTGAGATTATTCCTCCTTAGCTTTTTCAGTTGGACGCTCTGGTGCCTTTGGGATGCATGTTACTTTTTGCAAGTTTGGTTGAAATGGGTAGAAAGCTCTCACTAAGGATTAAGAATACACCACTTAGGAGATGAATAAACTTACATTCATTTGGAATAAACTTTAAACCCAGCAGAGGTTCAGCACCATAACTTGAGCAAGGCTAAGGAGGTATAAAGACATTAATTATTGTAGTCATGTAATTGAAATAATGAGGACCTTAGAGTATGACTGATAAACAGCTAGAAAATTAATGAGCAGGATGCCCATCTTCCACCAAAGGACTGCCAAACGTCTGTACGAGATACTACAGAAGACACTGGCATTATGTGCAGGCCAAAACACTATTTAAAGATTAGTGGCATGAACAGAACACGTGATGTTGCTAATGACTGGAGTTTGTGTGCCCACTCTGTATGGATGAAGTAATTAATCACTTTAAAATTACAGCATGTGAGAGTATAATTAACAAATGAATACATGGTATGTTGTATGAGGGAGGGGAAATATGATTTGGATCTTTTGGATTCAGGATGCCAGACTGGGAGCTTTTTGGTCGCTTGTACTTTTTTTTATTGTCACTTTAAACATTGTACTTGTTGTCTGTACAATTAATCCAGTTTTGAGTTGCCTCAAGTTTCACTCTGATCCAGGGTGAAAGAAACAGCTTTCTGGAAGAGGGAGGATTATAGAAAGAGTTTGGAGCTGTGTTTGTTATATCCCAAAGTCAGGATCCTTGGACAACCTGCAGATCCAACAGTTACCAGCAGTAGCTAGTGGCAGATGCAGAAAAGGCAACTTACATGAACAATTACAATTATCATTATAATCTCATCCGAAGCACGTAACTTCCTGAAGAAAGCCTTCATATGCTTACTGATATTCTTGGAGACAACAGACAACCTTTAGCAGAGAAAGAGACAGTGGTGTCTTTAGTAGTCCAGTGGTATGAAACCTGGCCTAAGTGAATTTCAACTCCACATCTGACCTCAGCTTTCCTTCAAAGCCTTGGAACTATCATCAGGACACGAACCTGTGTATTACACAATCCATCTGCAGTCAGATGTTTCAGAAGAAATTTTCAGACCTGTTTTAGGCAGATGCTACATAATCTTCCTTCAAGCCTTCTCCTAAACTCTAATAGTAGGAAGTGATTGAGGCCTGAGAGACCTTAGAATTACCTACTATAACTTTGTGATAGTCCCTTTTACCCAAACACATTTTCTCTTAACTTTGGTGAGCCTGTGTTCTATCGATTGGGCCATGATGCTGCCTCCCTCATTCTGAAGAGCCATGGACCCAGGAATGCATCTGGTTACATTTTTAAGAATTATTTGTGCTACAAAAATGTATAATCTTGTGGTTGCTTTCAGGGAGAGATGATCTCTTGCTGTAGGGCAGAGTGACATCCCTCCTTATGTTGGCAAATATTACTGGGCATTCTCCCAAGGAAAATGAGAGAACATTTGATGAATTGAAGCTTCAAAGGGTCAATCTAATCCGTGCCCAACTGTGTGAGTGTACAGTGGGAGGCTGAGTGAGGGATTGTATGCTTTCAGTGTAGGGCCTCGGCACGTTGTTGAAATATAAATGCTAAAAATAATACATTAAAGGACTGGGATTTTCCCAGGTGTTTGGTATTGGAGTCTCCATTATTAGTAATGGGCTTTGGTGAATTCAAGAGGCCTTGGATTGACTCCTTTTTATACTGTTCTAAAGGGCCTTTTGAGTCATAATTTGCAGTCATATTCCTGTGCAAAGCAACAGCTTGAGCTCTTGATTTTATTTGACACACATTTGTAAACATTTATTTCAGTTACCTGCTTTCAGTGTGATGAAAATCTTACGTAGTATGTTCTAGAGCTCTCAGTACTTTCCTAAATGCATTAAAAGGTAAAAATTGCTTTGGGGAGTATTAGCACCGTTAGCAGCAGCTTCTGCTTTTCCACTTTCCAGGAATTTAACAATCTTCAAATGCATAGGCTTCCAAAAATGTGAAAACAGGAGCAAAGGGAAAAAGACACTGTATCTATTCAATTGTGAACTTGGGATATCACACAAAGCACAAGTTTGTCCCTTGGACTGAACAAGAAGGTTGATGGGGTTAGTAAACCAATCACCGTTCGTGTGAATCATTGGTGTGCTGTATGCTTTTACAGAACATTACCCGTGTAATAGCTGCACAGGGTTTATTAGTAGGTAAGGCAGTAACGTGCATAGTATCATTATTTGTTGGTGGTTTTGTTTCACGATGCTTTTTCATACAAACTAATGAAATCAGTTAAAGCACAAACTCAGCAAGCCTTACTATTTTTTCAGGTAATTTTTGGATGTATGTAAATTCTAAAACCAGTAGTGCAAGGATTGTATCTTGCTGTCTGTGCATACTGTAGCTAGCAAAATAGGATCCTTCTACTGATAGAGATCTCAAGCTCTTGCAATAAAAATAACAATAAAAATAATAAAAAACCCACCACAAACACAACACAAATGATACGCAATCCAAGTCCACTCCCTCTGCTGGTGAATATACTATGCTGTGTGTTCACTAGCAAAATCAATCACCACACTAAGGAGCAACAACAAAAAATCACTTTATAAATGTGTCTTGGCAAATAAGAATACACGCTGAAGTATTTTAAAACATTTAAAAGCAAATATGCTAGTACCTGAATTATACAAAATTCTCATATGGGGGAAAAAAAAAATCCAGTATAAAAAATAGAATGACCTCTCATGCAAGAAATCAGCAATTTCCAGAACATACTGTGCTCTAGAAAACTGGAGCAGAAATGGTCAATGTGAAATTATAACAAGCTCTTGACCTTCCGTGGCCCTTTTTGCATTTTCATGAAATGATGTAATTCATTATTTCCACTGATGTGTGCAGAGCGGTGGGCCAGCTTACTTTGTATTCATTTATTCAGTCCTGAGTAATCTGTGTTTAATAGAGTGCTGGAGCGTGTCAGAATGAACAATTAAACCTGATTGTTATAGAAGACAACTTGCCATTATTGCCAACATTAGTTGTAGGTGCTTTATTTTTTTAATAAAGAAGGAGTGTTGAAAGTTCAGTATATAATCCCCATACTAAAACTGTACACTTTTGTATTTAGAATGGAAATATCTCTCACACACTTGGGACCATAATACTTTGCATTGAGCTCTGAATTGATTGATGATGCAGGCTGTAATTTTTTGTCAAGTCTGTTCTGCAAGGATAAGCAGACTGGGAAGACTTTGAACTAGGAGAGGAGTGGGATGGAGAGATCAGCTATCCCATTAGCAAGGTGCAAAGTTTAGAAAGGATATATTCTGTGGTGCAGAAATTGAGTGTTTTGCTGACTTCTCAAAGGGAGAAAAAAGGCAGGCTGTTTCAGAGGGATTTGGTAAATCCCTCTGCCTGGTGAGCAAAGAGACAAATACCCAGGAGCATTTTAAATGAGTGGGGCAGAATGCATACAGGGGGTCCCATGGAGTGAGGAAACCATGGCAGAAACAGTTTAGAAAATTATGAAAGGATAGGATAGTGTGTATTGAGTTTTGATACCTTCTCCTAAATGAAATCATAACTGTTTCAGTGTGACCCACGAAGTCCTAGAGGACTAAAATATCCCAGAATTGCTCTTTAGTTCAGCCAGTGGGAACCTGTGCCTTTGGGGTAGGAATACCTGAGTTCTATACTCACTGAAACCTTAGAATCTCAGCAGCATAATTAAACCCTAGATTATAGTGTTTGAATATAAGCATGAATATTAAACAAGTCTTGTGGCAATTTGGCTTTTCTCATGAGGGAATTGCAGAGATCTCCATGAATTCCATGAGCAAGAAGGGTCAGTAATTGAATTGGGAGCAAGAAATGGGTGTAGTTGAAAGTCCAGGTGATCCAGATTTCAGTGCAAGCTGGATGAGCATGGGGGTGGCTTTTTGAGTTACTGTCTGATGCAATTCACCCTCCGTGCCTTCTTCACCTTGATAGTTACAGCAAAGCTGAGCGTACCTGAATGTGTGCACCAACCTTCTCACTGGAACAAGAGCAACTGTGGCGTTCAACAGGTGCCAAAGCAATGAAGAAGATCCTGCAAGACCTTCCCATTTTGTTGCACTGCTGGATGAGGGAATAGCAATAAGAGAGGAGCTGCATTTGGGGCCAGCCTCCTGCAAAGGCACTCTCAGTGTTCTTTGTCCTTTTTAGTAAATGAGTCAGTGGCTTTTGGAAAACCTGGAATGTCTCATCTTTTGTTTTTCTTCATCTAAGCTGAAGTACATCACACTGGGTAGTGCCCTGTCACAGGAATGAAGGTCAATGTGTGGAGGCAGACCACAGCAGCTAAAGATCAGCCATTAGATGATATCTTAAGTAATCACCAACCGTGCACTGTCATTTCCATGCCCTGTAGATTATCAAGAACTAATGATGTTGCATGGGAAAGCAGGTTGCAGGGAGGGGTAAAGAACAGTAGTAACAAAGCATTTGAATGTTGAAGGCACCAAATGCAGAGCTGTTTAGCAACAATTTCCTGCCTTGGGTTGTTCAAAAGGAGAGAGAAGATAATTTGTGTCAAGAAGCAGGTGGCTGGAGGAAGTCCTAAGAGAGCCCTGTGATCCTGTGTCATCAGCTGTGCCTGTATTTGCTCCTCCGTGCAACGAAGCCTTATGAAGTAGCAGCAGGAGTGGTGGCTGGTGTTTATGTGCTTATGCATGTAGACAGCAATGAATTTTTAAGACTGCAGAATGAAATTCGTTTTGCAATAATGAAGATTTTATCTGAGGTAACAAGGAACACCAATTCAAATGTTTCAGTTCAGAGGGGTGACACAGATAAAGCAAGCCTGCAAGTAACAAAACAGATAAACATGAGTAGGTCAAACCTGTTCTGTTAATACTATGAGAAATAAGTGAAAAAGTGCAAAGTGCTTATCAGCACAGTGCGTGATATCTCATGCGTAGAAAACCATAGTTCTCATTCTTTTTCCATTGGCTCCAGGAAAGCTACAAAAACCAGCATTGGAGAAGAGAGTACAAGGTACATCTTAATGGTTGTGCAGACTGGATCAAAGATTACAGAGGACTGGAAGCAGTATGCTAGATGAGGTAACAGCACTTCCACAGTGGCTCCACCTGACATTTCAGGTTATTTATTTCACTGTTGATTGTTGCAATGTCTTTCACATATCAGAATCCTTCAGGACCCAGTATCTTCTCTCAGTGGAAAATACTGCTTCTTGGATTATGTTGGTGTACCAATTAGTACAGATTGTTTTACAACTGACCAGTCAAACTGCAAATGTTTCTTCCCTGAGCTGAGGATGGTTCCTCCCTCCACCCCTAAATGCACACGTGAATCCCTAGAAGCCCATTGACCACGGTGAAGGCAGGAGTTGCAAGCAGATTGCTTTCAAAGTAAACAGCAACTCATTGTCTCTTATATTGTCCAGCAAAGACAAATTTGCAATCAGCAGGCTACATAGTGCCAGCTGAAAACACAAGAGCTATTAAGGATTATATAAGATGCTCATTGGATGTGTCTAGCAGATTAGCACAGTTGTTTAGAGCAGGTGTTCTGTTAATTGTGATACATTCAGACCTGCATGCTGTGTTTGAAATGACCCTTAAATGGCTGCCTCACACCAGGGAGATGAGGAGATGTGGTGCACTGAGCTGTGAAATAAAGCACGGAGCGGGGATGACAGTGGCCCAAGACCTGTTCACCTATACTCGTTGCCAGTGTTGTCAGGGCAGCCTTTTTTTTCTTCTGCCCTGAGTGTTTTTATGCCTACAAATATGCCCCTAATCTTTATTTATGATTTAATATTTAGCATTTTGCAAAATGAGCTGAGTTGATTTTAAGGAAGCTTGTAAAATAATTTTGAACAAAGAACCCAAAAGGTAAAAGTTATATGGATTGGAGATGAGAAGCTCTTAATTTCTTTGTGATTTTAGATGTAGATCACGAGATTTCAGAAACAGTGTAGCAGAAATGATGTTGAGACAGGTACTAGCAGGTTCTGTGGCTGATGGCAAATGTTCACTGTAACATTCAGAAGTACTTTTAAGGGAAAATTAAACCAGAAAGTTTTATGCAGTCAGCTCCAGTTGCAGCACATGGCTGCCAGGGCAAGTGCCACTGGGCTGATTTGCTCTGCCTGGGGCTGGTGCCCCACCAGCTCCCCTGCAGTGGCCAAAAGCTCAGACGGTGGCGGGGGGATGGGGCTGGGGGCATCTGCTGGGTCCTGGCCCCACAGGCAGCAACAGGAGAGGAGTCTGGAGACAGCCTCTGGGAAAGGCAGGCTGTAAGAGTGCGGAGACAAGACTCTTAGCAATGCAAACAAAGCCTGAGGAACGGCAAGGCACCAAAAATCACAGGGTGATCGCAGTTTAACTCATGAATTAAAACAGACTGCTTGAGACAACTGAGTTCACAAAAGAAGAAAGCCCTTTCCTTTTGTCTTTTTCCACCTAAAAATGCTTTGATATGTTTCTTTCTGAATTGTGTCTTCAAAAAAATTTCCTTTTAAAAAGAAGTAAAATTGAGAGGAAAAAAATTAAATGCCTTGGGTTTAATATTTATTCAGTCCCCAGTTTTTCCCCCGTTTGTTTACTTTGTTGCCTGACAAAGAAATCCATTTTTCACGCAGCTCTAGTACAATATTAATCATCATGAGTACAAACAGCAGTGTCTAAGCCCATGTCTATTCATACTGTGTTGTGCAGCTTCATGCCTCTGCATACTGAGCACCTACTCCAGAAGTAAAGAAAATGAAGCTGTGTGTGATTGAATGTGTGAATAAGGCTGGCAGTTTCAGGTCAGTTAGCTCCTCTTGGGATCTCAGGTATTAACATTGTTATTTTGGCCTAAAGAGATAATAACAGCAGTTCTTTTATAAATATATAAACCTTACTCTTTTCTCATCCCCTTCTTTTCCTCTCACAGGTTTTTGAGCATGACTTAATGTGGCTGCGAGCTCACTGCAAGGTAAAGAGATATAGATTATAATGAGGCAACATGTGGAAAATGCAAACTAGATCTGCTTTTCTACAAACACAGGTCACACTATCCTCTAAGCACTAAATTGTAAGCTAGCAAAGTGAAAGCATTCAGGTTTTTTTCTGTCATGTGTTCAAATGTTCAAATTTAGTAACTTTAATTACTAGTTATTGATAATTACTTTTTCCCAGAAATCCTGAGAAAATAGGTAAGGGTCAGTGAAGAAAAATCTATAGCTGAAGAAAAAGCCCAATTTTAACACCCAATTTCTGCAGGCCATCTCAAAATTTGGGATAACATTTGTTACTGGAAGCAGAATCTAAGATCCAGACTATAAAGACCAAAATCTTAGGTCCTGAATCACTTTTCACCTCTAGGAAACTTCCTTGGAAGGTGTTTCTACAACAGTGTGAGAACAGTGAAAGCTGTTCAGATGGGTATTTTCTCAGGTCTTCTGCTGTTCATACCATTAAAACACAGAACAGTAGGAAGGGTAGGAGGGCTTCTTTGGGCATGTTATGTCCAGTGCTCTGGGAAGATACATGCTTGCGATCATGGGCAGTGATAGATAAATTATTGAATAATGAGATGTCTGTCAGAAAGATGAATGAAAGTCACACATCCATCAAAACAGTGGGAGTGATGTGGCCACATAGAAACTTACCACCTGTTGGCTGTTTTGTCATAACTGCCAGAGTTTGCACTTTTTATGAGTAACTGGTCCAGAGAAAACTGGTCTACAATGAAAGAAGTTTAACGTAAGTCCTGCCTAGATCATATGTCTGAATAAAACATTGTTGGAAAGCATCGAAGAAATTCTGCACCTTTCCAGGTAGATACTTGTATTTGTTGGCTTTAAATGGGCTTAGGTCAGCAGCAAATTAATGAAGAACTTGCTCAAGAAAAACTCATCAGCCTTTCATAAAGAGATACTCACTGTGTTATGATAAGGTTCATCTGAAATCAAGTAGATCAAGAATTAAAGGAAAGACAAGGAATATGCATCACAGTTGAGAGCCCACCTTTAAATCTGGAGAGAAACTCAAGTCATAATAAAACAGGTATTTTGCCAGATTAATAAAAAAAGGGGGTGATTTACTCTACTGTAAAGGACAAAGAACCATAATTTTAGAAGCTGAAACAAAGCAATACTTAAGTACACTGGAATAAGAAACTTTTCTCAAAATCGAGTCTCTTTTAAACCCAAGCAGCAACAATAAAGCCTCTATTGTAAAAGAGCAGAATAAAGGTGTTAATTAGTTACTGTGATGTCTCTGAGCTGCATTAATGTAGCTGTTTCTGCTTAGGGATATGTCCGTCAGTAGCTCTTATGAAGAGACTGATGCTAAAAACAGATTAATACTAAAAGCAATAGTTGTTTAAGAAAGCTTTCTGCTACCTAAATGTGAAACATTTTTGCTTCTGTTATTTCTTTTTATTCTAATAATTCAGTAGATGTGAGGCTTGGCCTTGGGCAGTGGGATATGCATAAGGTCCACCAGCTGATAAGCAATCTCGAGAGGCATCGTGCCTGAAGCTGTGGTTCGATGATACAGTAAATTCAGATTTTGATCTCCTAATGTAACTTCAAAAATGTCACAGCTATGTGAACTGATACCAACCACACTGCTAGTTCAAGTTTGTTTAAAAATACTCAGATGGATGAACTTGTTGTATAAAGCCTCACACTGCATCAGATTCGGGCTGCCTGCAGCACTCTTAATTGCTAGAGCAGGAGCATAATCCCAAAGGCAGGTATTCTGGCTAAGGATCCAGTTTCACATTACAGCGGCCTCATAGTACTGAGAGGCTGCTGCTAAAAGACTAGTTCCTCTCCTTCATCTCCCAGCAGCAGCTCACTCTCACTGCCAGGGATGACATCAGTGTAGGACCACTATTCCTAGCACAAAGAAGGATGGGGAGGAATGCACAGGAGTGGGAGGCAGAGTGGTAAAGCAGATGCTGGCAAGAGCCTGCAGCTGCATCAGTGATACTGCAATGTGGAACCACACCCTGACCTCAGCAGTAGGACCCTAAAACATTTATGCTTGAGTCAGATGTAAAATGCTGTACTTCTGGATCTGAGATGTTCAGTGTTGATGACTGCAGAACCATGGCAAAGGCACTGCAGTGAGTCAGAATTCTTCCACTGCACCCTGCTTGCTGCTGGCAGGGAGGCTTCATCAAGTGCCTTGTCTAGCAAGTAATTACTACCATGACTCTACACTTTCTTCATTTGGTGACAGTGAGTACTGTTGTCCTTCCAGACAACCTTCTGCTGGAGAAAGAGTAAATGAGTCTGTGTAAGTCAGAATCTGCTTCAAGCACCTACCTAAGCTGCTTCAGAAAGACTTTATTTAAAATATAAACTTTTTAGCTCCCCAGTCTATGTGTTAAAGCACAGCCCAGAAGCTGTTATTTTGTTTCACAAGTACAGCAACTCCTCTTTAGCGCAAAATTGCTCAAGCCTCTTCAGTTCCTCCTCTCAGAGGAATTTATTAGATTCTGAAGTCATGCCATTTATTCACAAATATCGTCCTGGCCTCTTGAATGCAGCTGTCAAGAGACAGAAATAAATAAATAAGCTAGACTTCCTCCAGATTTTTCCCCATCTTTTTCTTCCCCACCTTTCTTGACATTTATAAAATGTTATAAAACTTTCTGCCAGCAAAAGTATAAAATACATTTACAATATAGTTGTTTTGTTGATTACAAAAACATTGTTGCAGTAGCAATAAAGCAATAGGCTTGTAAATCTCCTCCATGTACTTGGCGTTCATTAAATTTAGTAGAGTGACAGTTACCACTCTGCAAAATGCAGTATTTTCAAGGGAAGATGCAACACATACTGTTACCAAGCCTGTTTCTTGTGGCAGGTCAGTCAATTGTCACACTAAATCTTCAGTGGAGATTGATGAGGATTGTTGGGAATATCATATTTGTCAGAGAGGTGCTGGGTCACAGAGTCTTTTATTTTTCAACAAGTACACTCGTTAGTATCAGTTACAATCCCTGCACCAGTGATTATTTTGGCCATGCAAGCTCCATGCTCCTTTACATGTATTGTGAAGATCCAAGGATCACACCTAAGGTTAAACAGCTGCCAAGTGGTCTTCGTGTCTGTTACTGTTGGTGTGACATCAGCAGTTTGCCTGTATCCTTCACACCAAACATTATTCACTCATAGCAGTAGAAGTCAGTTTTTGCAAGATTTCCAAGCATCAGATTCCAGTGAACCACTGACCTGGTGTTTGATATTCTTAGTGCTTGGTTGCTTCAAACTTTGTGAAACTTTATGAAACTACAGAAAGAAGATGACAGCTTTGCAGTCATCTGGGTATGTTCTCTACCTTCAGTTTCTCTTTATTTTCTTGGTTCCACAGAGACTTGTAGTATTTGTTTCTGTTTTTTTTATTAATACACCAGTTTTGTTTTTAGTTTGGTTTCAGAGTGACTCTTAAAGCAAATACTAGCAATTAAAAGTAATTAAAATAACAAAAATGCATCAGTTAAAAAGAGGAACAGTGTATACTAAAGTTACAAATTAATGTTCAAAAGAAGGCACAATTTTGAAGTAATTACATTTTTAAACCCTACAAGAAATTCCTTGTTCTCCCTGCTGAAATTTCACAGTCACTAAATGCGTGGCTGTTTAAGGGAATGTGCTTTCAATTCCTGTCTGAGGAAGAGTGTGCTGGGAGAGTATCGTTCCAATAAATAGGACAAGCCAAATCTGAGATTAGTAAAGTGGCATTGTTAATTGTCAGGATGATGCTGAATAGACAGAGGCACTTAATTGTTGTGTTTGGGCTCCACTGAATCATTGTCTCTTTGTGTTGTTTTTAATTTGCTTTCTACTGTAACTCATGAAACTTACATTACTGCCATTAAGGTGAATTTTTTGAAGCTTCATCTGCTCATTGGTTTGCTGATTCCCTCTCTTGAAATTAGATTGATGCAGTGTTATATATTCATTCCAATCTAATGACTTTTCCAGAGCCCCAGAGTAAAGAAAATGGGTTTCATTAATTTCCCTAATAGCATCACTGAAAGACATGTAATGTGTGAAGTTAAAACTTCTTTTGTTTTTAATCTCTTAATGATCTCTTTTCCCTTTGTTCAGACTATCCTTAATTTTACAAAAATAGAGAGGAATGAAAATGTCTCTTGGTGGATTTGTCAGGGAAGCGAGACTTCAACCATTTTGGTGGAAATGTTTCATGGCATCTTTATATTCTCTGCTGATGTTTATTCTGCTATTTGGTCCATTTATTGCTCCATAAATTGCAATGTGCATGGTTCCTTTTATTTTTTTCCCATCCCAAGGAAAATGAAGACCAAGTTGCTCAGCCGCATCCTATTTGGCATCCTGAATTTGTGACTTGTCTCTGGATAAAAGTCTAGAAGTGCTATTACAACAACAGGAATTATTCTCTCTATAGTCAAAGCAAGATCCTCACATATTTTATCTCTCCTGACCTAACTTCACAGTTGGTGAACCCAATTATTTGACACAAAAAGTTTTCACTAAATTTTTTGTTTGCTGAAAAGGAGTTCTCCTTATTACAGTTATGCTCTGGCTCAGACGGCATGAAAAGGAATAAATATCTTCAGAATAGGCTGCCTGAACCTAGGGTGTGAACCAACACCAGAAATTAGGTGTTTTCATTTAGTTGCAGGATTAAATAATGAACAATCTTTATTTCGAGGTGGCCATAATCTTAATCCATCAGAAGAGGTCATTTAGTTAAAAGGTGAGGTTAACAATTAATTACAGGCTTCACCAGTGTCAGGACCAATAGTCTGTAATAATTTTATGTGCCTTTTTTTAATACAGGCCTAGACTTACATTTTGGACATGGAATGAAAACTAGGTGATAAATCACTATCCAGTGTGGTAAATATTTCCCATGCTTATTTGCATCACTCTTGGGGTTTCATTCCAGAGAAAGAGGAATCTTCCATCATCCCGTGCAATGTCACTGCGAAGTTCTCTTGGGTCCCACTTTACATATATCTCAGGGTTTAGCTACATCATGCCACACAGTCATCTCCAGACTGCCTCAAATCAATGTATTTGAAACTAATAAATGACTGCTGTTGCTTGAATACGAGGCTTGCAGACTCTGGAAAGGCGTTGTACTGATGTAGTTTGAATATGAATTAATATTTATTGACTCAGGAGCATTAGGGTGCCACACAGAGCCAAGTCAGGATGCAAGTCAAGGCAAATGCCAGATGTTGGGCATGTCGCCAGAGACTTAATCTAGAGCACTGTGTAGAAAGGACCACTGTTTCTTCTGTGAGATAATCCCCAAGGACAACAGAAATGAAAATATCTTCCACCTCTTTTTTATTTACAGTTGGGCTGAAAACAATAAATCGAGCTTAGTCAGGAGATGCCATGGGCATTTCATATAGACAGTTCTAGTCCCAGTACTTCATTGGCAACTCTACATCTGACCATCATCAGAGTATGCTGAAATTAAGAACCGAGTCCAAGCTTTGTCATTTAGGGACTAGCATTGTGAGTCAGTCACTCACCTGATAAGTATATCCTCTAGTCAGCAAAAAGGCACAAGAGGATAACTTGTCATCAATGTTTGTGCATTGCACATCGGATTTTCTGATGGGTAGAGGGAGAAGTGAGTGCTTATTCACCTCTTATGAGATACTCCTGACTCTTGATTTTGGCTCTGTTATTGTTTCCAAAACTACTTGAAAAGTTTCTCTCTTATCAATTGAGTATGCTTCAGTGTATTTCTCCAATTTACCTGATTTCCTAGCAAAGCATTATCTGATGATGTTCTACTAATTTGCAAGTTCCAAATTTTCACACAGTTTTTTTAATGCCATTTATCCAATCATTTGCAGTGAAAATTCAATGGTTTAGGAGAGTGATGAACACCAATTGACCTACTTTTCCGATTATTTACTAGTTAACTTATGTACTACAGAAGCTTCCTTGACATGCTCTCTGGTCAACTCCTGCATGTTCCAAATTTGACAGAAGAGTTGGCTCATTAGTGTACTGTCTGTGCTTGTGTAGGAAGCGTGTCATCCTATTTAGCATGATGTGTCTGACATTTTCTTTCAAATGGTATAATGCAGCAAGAAAATCTAATCTTGAACTTTCTCTCCTCACCATGTATAATGGAAAAATGTAATTATACCATCCTGAATCCATATCTACTGTGCATTTGGTTAGAAGCCCCGCAAGTCTACATTACACACTAATGAATATTTCAGTTACGACCTGAAATGAATTTTGGGAAAGTTTATCAACAGAAAGACAAGCAGAAACTCAGTTCTGAATAGTTTGGTTCATACATATGAATTATAATGGAAACTTGACAGTGGCAGGTAAATCATACTGTATGAGGTAATGCAGGCCATGCACTCCTTCTGCTTACCTGGTTGTGTTGTATTGTCATTTGTGATGATCCAGGCAATGTTTCTCTTCATTTAATGCTATGAATTTTCCATGTATTTCTCTTTCTCTGTAATAGCTTTGGCTGATTTCCTTACTGCTATATGACATTATGTGTTCAAACAATTTATAGTTATTGATTCCTATATCCATAGGACTAAATATAACAACCAGTTTTAGAAGGTCCCAGAAGTAAGAGAGCAAAGATGTATTCAATGAGACTTGAAGAAATTGGTCTTTAAGAAACAGTTTTGGGCCAGGGACAAAATGTCCCTGCTTAGCAGTAGTGCAACATGCCCAACACCTGTACAGCACCTGTACAAATCTGAGTCAAGATTTTACTGCTTTTTAGTGCTCTCTGACTTTCTAGATCATATTTTCAGCATCTTGCCATTGTCTGAGTTGTAAGGGCGCTTCAAAGTGTCTTTACGAAAGATCTTTACTGAAAGATCTACCACAGTACCAGCCTTCTTAGAAAAATAAAAAATACAGCAAAAGTAAAAACACAATGCTTTTTTTTCTTCTAGATTTTTTTTTTTTTTAACTGAGGACTCACTTGAAAGTGTGTAACAGTGTCTGCTTACAATTTGTATCATCACAGATAGTGGTTCCTCTCAAATCTAACAGAATAAAGTTTAAAACTTTTAACCTTTTCTATGCTTCAGCTTTATTTACTACCTATGTAAGTTAATGTACATAGATGATGTTTGGATACACCACGTTCCTATGCTTTGGCTACTGAATTAAACAGCCAGTAGGGTGTTTATGATTCCTTTCATAGCAACATGAGATGGCTCAGAACTGCAATATTCATTCCTTGTTGAGAGTGTGGATTTGGAGAATTCCACATCCATGGGTGTGGTATTTGTGCTTGGATATCTAGTTTGTTCCAGAACTTCACAACAAAATGGAAGAGCTCTTTTCACTCCATACTTGAACACTTCTTTCACCCACCAAGATTTTGGATCTACCTCCGTCATCACTAGAATAACAAAACTTGCTGAAAGGAACAGGGTAGCATTGTCTTCATTCAAGCCTTTTACCTGAATATTTAAAGTATTTCTGAAAACGTAACACAAAAGGTAAGGATGTGGGTGTAGCAGTCCTTCTGTCCTCTTTTTATCTCTCCAAAGGAGCTGATCTCAGAAGGTGCCTGCAGCTTTATTCCTTGCCTGTCTGAGGATGGAACCTTTGGCATCAGAGTAGTACAGTCCTTCACTCTGTGTTTCTGACTGATAGGTTTTTTCTTCTTTTTTCAGAATTAAGTGAGCTGTCAGGAATAGCTGTCTTAAAACAAAAGCATTTCAAGAATTGGAATAAAGCATTAGAGGGGATTATTTAAAATTGCAAGAAGCCATCAATCATATTCAGTTTCACAGAAATGTATTCTGTATTAGAAGCTAAGTTTGATGACTTTCCTCTTAAGTTCTCAGTTGTTTGATTTCTCAGCTGTTGGTGAAAACACAGGACTATAAAAGATTTTCCATGTATCAGGCCACAGTTGGACTGGCTTCAGTGAAGACTGCTTTTATCAAAGGATAAGTACTTTACTGGGGGAGTTAATTTTTTGCTGCCAGCCAAGGGGACCAGGTTTACACTCAGTCATATCTGTACTTAAGCTGTTGCACCCATCTCTGAAACAGGGCAAGGAAAAAGTGCCATGGACATCAGCTCACTGCTAATCTTTGTCACTGATCACATTGGGTGATAGTGCTACAAAAATACTGATATGGGCTGCAGGTTTAATATCTCAAGATATCCCTGCAGAGTTGTGTCAGCTTTATCAATGCTAATTTAGATAGTAGCTGAACCATCTGAACTTGATTAGTGTAGACACAGAAGAATAAAAATCAGTTAGCAGACAGTTCACTCTCATCCCATTTCTCAGCTGCATTGGCTGAATCAAGTGGCTGCAACCTTGTAAGCAAGAAGAGACAATTTCTTTTATGAGCCTAGGTTCATATGCACTGTATTTTAATCTCAGCCCCACGGTACTTGGGCTCACAAGATTACTGAAAGGAATGAAATTCATTGGATTATAAAAGGAGATAGAAAAGTTAAATGATCTTAAATACATTTTATATGAGACTTTCATTTTTTCAATAAGCCTTCAGAAAACAAGTCTGTCTGTTAGAGGAAGGAATATATTACTGCAGTGCAGGAGGTTTCAATAACTTCAGCCATTCACAAAGGATTATTGAGACATTTATGACTGAGGGAAAATGTTCCCTGTCAGAATAAACTGAGATATGTTTTCCAAGATGCTGGTCCAAGCAACTACTTGAGGGATCAGAAAACTTGTTGGGCAGTGCTGTTCTTTAGCATGGTGTCAACGGCTCTCAGTGAAGTGAAGTCATGTGAAATGTTTGGAGTTGGTCATGACACAAATAATTGTGTACATCACCTCTGCTTCCTGTGCTGCATTTGGATCATCAGTCCATTCTGTTCCACTTCTTCATTAATCCCACCATATCTTTGGCCTTTGGCACTCCCATCCTTTACAGGCCTACTTTGATATAAAAGACAGGACTCAAAGTTCACCTCTTAATCTTCAATCCATTTTTTATCATTGGCCGGTTCCAGCTTAGAATGGGATACATGTACTCTGGATTTTCTATTGATATTTTTTATTATCCTGTAACTATGTAATGTAAAATAATGATCACTCTTCAGAGCAGAGCCAAAAGCCCACACGCTCTCTCCCTGTTATAAACATTTCTAGCCTAGGCATCCTGCACACAAGCTAGAAGCCTTTTGCATTTTCCTCAAGGCATGTAGGTTTTTTAGCTGGACAGTACTATGAAATCATTGTAGATGGCAGCACCCCAAGAGCAGCTTTGATTCAAGGTCTTAAATTGCTGCAGAAGGGGCAGAAGTTGAGCCAGCTCCTCTTCGTTAGCTCCCAACAGCTTATCTCATAGCATCTGGGCTTTCAGGGATGCCTGGAAGCTCTCTGGATCAAATTCCTAGGGCGAGTGAAGGATCCAAAGGACCTACGCTTCATCTGGGCCTAAATGGCATTCCTAATAAAAGGAATGTGAGGTAACAATGGAAATAAACCCCAGACAAGTGCCTTAACTGAAAGCCCATCTGTCTTGGAACATATTTCTTCCCTTTTGAAATAGATTAGAGGTAAAGAAGGTGTTCAGCAGATTCTGTTTACCCTTTCCCCAAACTTTGTGTATGAGTTCAGGTCCATTCACTGTATCCTGCTCTTCAGACAATAAAGTTTATATACCTCAGCATATGGAGTTGCAAAATTAATTAGAATCTTCTGCTATATTCATAAGTTGCAGTCTCTCAAAGGAGTTTCTATTTGTGCCTGAAATGTCTGTTAAGTGTTACCTGTGCAAGAAGAGTGACACCAGTTTAACATGATGCACTTCAACCAGTTTATCTCTTATTTTAATTCGTTTACCTTATTGGCTTCGTTTACCAAGGGCCACAAGCTAAATCAGTTTAAGGCAGAGTCAAACTTGTTCAAATGCACTTAATGGGAGAGTTCACACTGCTTTAACATGATGGATCTGAGTGAGTCACTTAAACTTATCCAACACTTGTGTATAGACAAGGTCTTGAGCTCTGCAAGGACATGACATCAGGAAGGTGAATGACATTCCCTCTGATTATTTGGGGATGCAATCAATGCACAGGATATGCTTAAAGATCTTGTTTGTTATGCCAAGAATGCACGGAGAACATCAGGTACTTTACCAGAGTAGAAGGAGAAAAGAGGGACAAAAGTCTTAAAATTTGGCATTTGAAAATCAGCCAGTCTGTATATTTAGCTAAGGTAAAAAGGCTTAAATAAGCCAAACCCACTCTGATGAATGACAGTGCAGAGCATCTCAATGGAATTTGGCAGCACAAAGGTGTGCTGCTGAGACAATATATACATTCCACTGTGAAAGAGACACTGCAAATTAAAAATCTGAGCCTACTTCTGTAGAAATTAATGGGAACTTTGTCACTGACTCCAAAGGGAGCAGGGTCAGAAATCCAATTTCTTGCTATGTTGACTCTACCTTCATTAGTGGCAGAGGGTGAAGTAGAGAGATTACTTTTTATTTGGATCTTACCAACTTTGCTTTTCCCTAAGTAATCTCCATTTAATTTTTCATATTTCATTTACTTCTGAAACATACCTCGAGATGAGAAGCATATGTAGGATGTATGACATACATAGTGCCTTTCTAGGCAGAGACCGAGTTAGCCTGCCATCTTGTATAATTTTTTCTTCCTCTGCTTCTTTTTAAAGAGCTATTTATAATCACTGACAGCTGGAAGAGAAATATAGAACAGGCCATTGAATGTCCAGTCTGTTTACTTAAACATCACATGTCCACTTGTTATAGAGAACTGATGAACACCTTGTCCCTGTATTTGTCAAGTACTGTTAAAGTGTGGGACACTGATAGGAAAGGAAACTTTGAAAACAGAAAACATTTTTTGTATAAATATGACCTTACATCAGGACTAAATAGAAAGGATAATAAAAAAAAAATAAAAAAAAAAAAAAAGGAAGTGCAGATTAATGTCCTGGCTGGAATAGGAACAGCACTCTATAATTAATTTAGCTTCTTGTTCTGGTCAGTTGTAGTGAGAATACAGGCATCTGGTTTGTAGACTTCAGGGCCACCTCAGGTCACCAGTGTGGTTTCAGCTTTTGTGTCACGGCCAAGAAAATGTCTATAAACATATGTTACAGGTTTGCAGAATGACACTTGGACACTTAATTCATTCTTATGTGATACTGTTTTAAAGTGTATGAATTTTCCTGGTTTAATCTCTTGACTTTGTCTTGGCTATTAGACATAATGAAAGATTGTAACAATGAACCAAACCCAACTACGTGCCTCCTCTGGCACTTTTCTGTTTAAAGCAGTTGTCTGTTCTGTTCTTGAGCTGTTAAAACCCCTCCTTGGCCAAGCGTATACTCAATATATTGACCTTTTGTTGCCTCAGTGAGGTGAGATTTATCCCACAGAGGAGGCACCACAGTCCTACCATCTAACAAAACCAGGTCAAAACATCACAGTTGCAAGGAAGGGCAACCTTATCAGAAAAATGAGTTCCTGTATTTTTACTTGCTTTAGTTTTCACAGCAGAGATTGAGGTCATAAAGAAAGGATGCAGCCTATTTAAACAAAACAAAACAAAACAAAACAATGTTACTTCATCTTCTTACTCATCAGATTGTTTTTTCTCTCTCTTCCTCCATGTGGATTTTATAATCCTAAACATTGGAACTCTCTGGAATATGGACAATAATGATCTCGCCTTATGCCTGGCATAATCTAAGACAAAAGTTGGACTGTCCATAGGAAATGTCAGCTTAATGGTTTTAATGAGGGAATGTGACATTAAATAGTGACAGAGCACCAGTTTTAGGAAATAAAAATTACATTCAAACAGTTACCAAACCCAGCACTTTTCAACAGGTTCAGAAATATCCTGTCAAGTATGACACACTCAAGTGCTCACTGGAATAACATCTCTCATGTTTCATGATGCACTGGGAAGAACAGCCACCTGGTCTTGAAGGTCTTTATGGAATAAAGGATCAATGCATTTCATGAAAATTCCCTCTTCTGGGACTGCAAGGTGTAGTATGTGATTAAAAGTAATTCACCTAACAGTTTCACACTGAAAGGAAAAGCTTGTAAGAGAATGTAACTGCCTTTGGCACAGACCTTGGCTGCTTTCACTCAAACACAGACCTCTAATGGTAACTGTTCTGCCTCATCACACACATGCCCTTTTCCACAGTGAAGGAACTGCTGTCATTCCCTTGGGCTAACGCAGACCCAAGGTGTTTCCCTGCATGCTGCACTCAGGAGGTCTAGTGACACACCACACAGCAGTACCTAAATTCCAGTAAAATCTGTGCAGACCACTTGTCTCAACAAAAAATACTGCTGCTGAAATACACTTTCAAAGCCAAAAATTTTTGTAGAGAGAGCAGTTCTGATGGCACTTCAGAGGAGAGAAAACCTAAAATCACCTTGCATTTCCTATGCCTATTTACGTGGGCTTGGAGTTAACAATTATATTTGAGAGATCATGAATAGACCAGCTATAACCCTGACAGGATCTTCTTAATTCTCTTTTTCAATTTCCAGCATGATATCTGCAGACTAGCACACTTATCTTTTTGAATTTACAATTGCAAAAAAGTATTCTTAGTTACCTTTATAAGGCATTTTCCTAAGTGAGCACCAAAACTATAGGATGCTGCATATCACAAAATGAAAACAAGTGCTGTAGATTAATAATTTTGGGGGAAATCTATCTTTTTTCCCTCTAAAATTATTTTGTGAATGAGGTCTTTTCTGGCTATTTTTGAGATTGAGACCAAGGAAGGAATCAAAATAACGAGGGCAACACAGAGCATTTTGAGAGCATGGGAGGTAAAAGTGTAAAATAAAAGAAAAAAAAAATTGAAAAAATCTCTGAAAATAAAACAACATTTTGACCTCCCCAAAAAAAGTTTTGTTTACCTTTGGGATCCTATATTTGCAACTACAATTAAGAGTAACCAGTGTCCTAAAGAGGAAATTCTTTACTGGGAATAGGAAAGTCTGTGGCTGAACAAGGTAAATGAATGCAGCTATTACATTTACACAGATCAGTGGCCTCTATTAAAGCACGAATCATTATTTTCATCACTGAATAGATTATTTCTTCTCTGAAGAGCTTTTCTAGTTTAGATGATGTTGCCCTATGTAAAATCATTGTTTCATCCTTTAGTTTGTAGACTTGGACCTGTCTGTAATGTCTTTGCTTCCCACTCTAGGAGACCACAGCTAGAGTACCCTATAGCATGATATGGGTAATATTCTTGTCAGTCAACATGCTGTCAATCAATCCTGTTTTATTACTTTAGCTCTGTCCTTTTGGCAGGAGGCATACATTTTCCTTACAATCAAATTTTGTAGTGCCAAAGGTCATGCTTTCTTTTTCCAGTTTTCATGGTCCTCCTTATGCAAAAACCCCTCTCAAGTGAAGACCAGGCAGTAACTGGCACACAGACCTCAAACTTAGAATGGTACTTTTTGGTAAATGCAAGCTAAATGTTCTCATCAGTTTCACTGCTCACTGATGCTGAAAAATGAAAGAATTTCATAGGATGATTGCTCTCTTCTATTGCTTTTCAACTTTATTCTGTTTCACATTTCTCGCTTGCAGATTGTGTCCTTAATTTTCTTCCCTGAAAGGGAAAATCCCTTCATTTCTCTCCATATGGGTAACCCTTTCTTCAGCATTTGAATAGACCAATACACAGAGAGACTAATTCTTTAGGTCTTGGGGGCAGAATGTTATTTAGTGCAATCAGTTGCATCCTGAAGATGGTATAAAATATGTTACACATTTCTAAATTGGAGAGACCAGTAGTATGTAGAAATCAATGAGTTTTTCATAAACAGACAAATCCATCTCATCTCCTCTGGTTAGTTTAAACATTTTGTTTCTTTTTCCTCAAAAAAAGTGGGAATTAACTTTTGTCCTTCCATCATACAGAAAGCTGAACAAGTTCCTGGTATCTGAGTCCTGGAGCATGACTGGAACATTATCCTTTCATAAACCTCTTGTGTACCACCAGCTCCTGGATCTATGTAGATTGGATGAAAGCTTTACAAGGGATGGGCTTCCTGGAGGTGGACCTCATCACAGCAGTCCTTTTCCTTACCTAAAACACTACTTTAGTTCACATCCACAGCTACTGCTGATGCTGCACCACCACAAGCTATGACAAAAGAGCCACTCAGCACTCTGCAGTGCCATTGCCTAGCCCAGAAAAGCAGCCAGAAGGGCACATATTGAAGAAACATTGAGGATATCTGCTGGCTTTCTGCCCTCATCTTGAAAGATACTCCCTTTTATATGTCTCCTTCTACCCTACCCTTCATGCTGTCTAGAAGGTTTCTTGATTGCCTGAAGACTGCCAGGGCAGGCTCAATGTATACTATAACCTACTAGGTGTATTTGGGAGTAAGGTTGCTTCACACACTGAAGAATCTGTTTCCTGTATCATTGTCCATACTTGCATATATGCTCTGCTATCTGTCACATTTCTCAGGGTGGACCTGAGGTAGGCTTTCTGAATCTCCATGCTCTGGATCATAGACAGATGCCCTATGATACAACAAAGGTTTTCTATTAACAGCACAAAATGGGAACTCATTAGCCAAGGGACAGGCTCATCACAGTCAATAACAAATAAATGATGTTCAGAAAGATGGTGTCCATATCATACAAATAATGCAGATAGATAATAGGGTCATCAAAGATGGTACAGATGGGAAAACTGCTTTTCCTTATCTGCTATATGACAGATTTCTTCTCTGCAGTATATATTACTCATTATGATATCCATTTCAACCCTTGTAGAATCAATTCCCCTTGAGGGGAAGGAGGATATAGAAAAATATGTTGAGTCTTCGGCCTAAAAATTCCTATGCTGTGGTCCAGTCAAATGAACTGGAAAAGAACTACGATTATTGTGCTAGTGACCTTAGACTATTCACTCCTTTCTTTTGAAGGTTTGCTTACCCAAAAAATGAGTAGAAAGATCCTTACTTAAGCTCTCCTGATGAACATCACTGAATTGGAAATGTTTATCACAATTAAACAAACACATTGCATCCAAGAGAGACCCCAGCCAGGTAGCACCCCACAGAATTCTTTTCTTTCCTTAGCAGAAATAGAGAGGTACCATAAAATTATGTCATCTCCACAGCAGAGGAAAAAAATTCAGGAAGGCTGGAGTTTGAAATTTTCCAGAAGATCATTACAGTTAAAGTATATGCATTCAGTACAGGACAATTTCCATCTGATTACAAAGAAATAATCAAAGTGCTCTTAACTTTTAATCTTCTTTCCCTCTCTCTTTTCTTGTTGGTTTAATCCCCAAGGGTTATAGCATTTTGGAACCATGAGCACTTGCATATTCTGAAATAACTCTTCCATTGCACAGCCTAAATTATTCAATACTAGAGATCTAGGGTCCATTTCCTATTGACTGTGAGCAGATTAGCATAAGCAGTCATGTTTGGCTCTTTCTTATTTTCTCATTCTAATTGCAATCCCTCTTCACATGCAATTGCTTAGTAAAAAGCATACAGCATTTTGACATAGCTGTGCCTGGGAAAATGGTTTAATAAAACAGGACTAAACATGTCAGAATTTTAACTCCTGGGAAAACTGATATTTCATATGTTTGATCAAACCAAAATAATAATAATAATTTCATAGACATCATTGTTTTGTCCACCTCAAAATTCTATATATATTTTTAGTTCTTGTCTTCCTTCTTATTGCTTGTAATTCAAGCATAGTTTAAAGAAATATTGCTTCAAAATAGAGTATCTAAATACTTCAGTTTTCATATATTAAGGTGAAATTTTACTTAAAAAGAAACATATTTAAATGTGTTTTGATTCATACTTTTAGACATACCTCAGCAGGAATTCATAATAACCTCAGACAACTGAAACTTCATTTTTATGCAAGGAGCAGCTCTAGTCACAAGTACAAATGTCCTGCTGCGACTTTGACAGCAGTTCTTTTTTCAATCTTGGCTGCAATGAAGTAGGACATGACAGTACAGAAAAGAAACTGAACCAGTTTTGTGGTCCTCTGAAAAGCTTAATTTTGAAAGTGTAGCCTGGCATAATCCAAATTTGTTTATTCTGTCTGGTGCTGTGACAGTCTGTAGCTGTGATTTCTGTTTCAGCTATGCCTTCTCATATCTTGTTCATTATTGCAGTATCTTTCATATATACTTGAGAGATATATATATCCAAATATTCCCCTCATTTTCAGTGAAAAAATACTAGTATTTCTCCTTCCCCCATCAGTGTCTTGATGTGAAATATCAAATAATAAACTGAAACATCATCACCTTGATTAAATTATCATTAGATTTGGATTATATTTGACAAGCCCCTTTATCAAGATAGAGGGTGCAAATAGTGACATCATTTTATCAGGGTGAAGCCCATAATTCATGGCAACAGTTAATCTCTGGTTCCCATATAATTTCTTTTTTTGCTCTAAACTCTGTGATCTGTGTATGTATTTGCAACCTCCTCTAAGCAAGTGTCACTGTCTAAAAATACTTTTACTTCTCACAGAGTTGTGTCAAAATGAACCATTGTCATCTTATCATGATGTCAGACACCCAGTGCTTATGGAGAATCTTCTACTGTGCAACAGCCTTCATGGTTCTTATGTGCCAAGAAAAGAAAATGAATTCGTGTTGGTTGCTATGTCCTAAGGGCAGAAAGAAATGGAGGCACTTTAGGAGTACATCCCATCAGGTTGGTGGAGAGCAGTGGGCAGATTCCAAAATTAAACTTCAAAGAAGAAGTGGGAGGCATCATAGCTCTTCTCTAGGATATTTAATTCCAGCACTGTCCAGAAAGATTTGCTGTTTCTCCTTTCGCATTCTTGTCATTGATATTACCAGACTATCCTACAGGTTTCACTCCCACCTGACACTTTACACACTGTTTTCCCTGTCTGACCCTAGGGATACACACGCTTCTGCTTTTCATCTCTGAAGTTCAATCAGATTGCTTTGTTGTATTCAGATGTCAGTGTGGATAAAAATCCATTCCTTACAAAATGCATTATTTGACTGGCAGAAGAAAATCACCTTTGATTTTGTTAAAGCTCCTAATAACACCAATACTACTGTTGAATGTTATCTACATTTTACTTATATGCTGAGAAAGAAGACAAAATGTCATTCCTTGCAAGAACATGCTTCTAGAAGCCTTTCTTCCAAGTGTTCTCCCCCCGAAATTTTCCTTCCAGGCAACTGTGAGACAGGAGACTCTTGCAGAAAAACACTGTACTGAATTGTAGGAAATTGTTAGACAGAATTATCCAAACTGTGTCCTAACACTAGTATTAAAATAAGAAGTTATAAGTAATTCTTTCTGAAGCATGCTATGTGTTTCTCAGTTACCCGCTGAAATTGCATTTACAGTGCCACCAACATGAACATTTACCATCAAACAAAGATGATTGCACAGGCTGTTTTATAGACCCATTCATGAATTGAGTCTGTGTTAAGGTCCACCAATAAGCTTTGGGTTTTACAGGTAATGAATACATGATCAGAAAAAATGAGCATGTGGCTCTGCCCTGAACATATTATAACATTAAAAAAAAAATGCAGGTAGGGAGGAATTAATTTCTCTTCACAGGTTTGGAGTGAATTCCAAAACAGAATTTATAGTAAGTTTTCCATTAACTTAAATGGAGCTGGAAAGGATCAATGCATGGGCTTTGCACTTTGAACAAAATAAGGAAAAATATTGAATCTTGAAGTCTCAGTAAGGCCAGAAGTGTTGTGGATTAAATTCAGACTCTAATTAAGTTTAATACACTGGCATTACATTGCTGCTATATTGTGGTGCACTGGAAACGTCAGTGCGTTTCAGAGAAGATGTAATGGAGTCTTGACTCTGCCAGACAGATCATATGGATCTGGTTGGACTTTGTCCTCACATTAAGGCCCCCAGCAAAGACCAAAAATATACCTGAACCTCCTGCTACCACAGTGGGAAGTAGAGGTCTGACACAGACAGCTGCCAGTGGAAGCAGTTGCCCCTAATGCATCACAATGACATCTAGCATTTATAAAGCCTATTTTGTTTCAGTTCTTTGTCTTGTTCACTTTGAGAAAGGACAGGCAAAACATTGGAAATATCTTGAGAGAGAGCTAAAGTGTCCAGATCTGGTTGTGATTTATCCCCCAGTGCAGAAGTGGAAAACTGAGAGAGCAGCATCAGTAATGCATCCACTTTAATGTTTCCTCATGGCAACTTCTAGAAAAAACAGATTCTCACTCTCTAGTCTCTGTGCAGGTATCTATCTTGAAAGCTCAGTATTCCTCTATCCTTTCCTGATTTCTCATCTGACATTTCTCAGTATTGAGATTTACCTTCTTGCCAGATTCCTGTTTTAGCAGGGGAGTTGAATCAGATCATCCCTAGAGGTCCCTTCCAAACCCCTACCATTCTGTGATTCTGTGATTCCAGAGGCAGCAATAATGTGATCCATTCTGCATTAGGGAAAAAAATCAGGCATTTAGACATTGGCTTTAATCAGCAAAGGAATAACATTACAGAAGAGTTTTAATTCTGGGAAGTAACATTATTGGCCAAGTAGTGCAACAAGCTGTGTGCCTACTGTCTGTAGGTCTGGAGCTTGGTTCTAAACCAGGGTCCTCGATGCACCAGCCAAACTCTGAGCAGCGTTTTCAGACAAGGAGAGGTTTGAATGAGAGCTCATGACCTGTCCAGCTTGCATTAGTGCACCTTGGGATACTTTACTGGCATGAGTAAGATTTTGCAGGTTTAGAGCCAGTCTTCTCACAGAGGAGTAACAAGCTGGTTTTGATTTTCCCATCAAGTTGCTCCAAAACTTGTTTGAATCATTACATTAATTATGTGAGATCAATTTTTTTTTTCTGCTTTATGTCCATGGAAAATTTCACGTGTGTAATATTTCATTACTTTTTATTTAATTTGTAAGAATTTATTTTAAGGATTTCAATATTCAGCCTCAATCCCATAGTATATATGCTGAACCACACATACTGAGTCAATGTGTTGAAGTCACAGCCTGTCTTGCCTTACATTTACACAAATTGCTGCAGACCCAATCCTGCTGCTGGCTGCCTGCCAGCACTGTGCTTCCTCCACTCCTTACTGAAGCCAGGGTAGAAGATGCTCAGCCCTGCAGTGCAGGCCAGTCTGGTGGTCTATATTATTTCTGAAATACAAGCTAATTACTTTTTGAGATATCTCTTGCCAGTATCTTGGTTTATATAAAGCATATAGTGATAGCCAGTGGTATGCATGAGAAAGCTAGCTAGAGCAGTCACCTGGACCCAGCTACTTTGTGATTTCTCAGCTGAACTCACAAAGCCACCCACAACTTTTTCTCAATATTATGTTGTTTTCATGCCATCATCAATAGGTTCCCTGCTGTAGGTGGCATGTCTTTATACCTCTAAGAACCTTTACAGCATATCACAAATGAGAATAGGAAGTTAGTCCTGCCAGTTACTGAAGTTAAGTAGTTTTGTATGTTGTGTGTCTGACAGCTTTGCAAATGTATGCTTTTGCTGGACAGTTCAAACTAGGCTTCTAACCAGGGCATTCCAGTTTTCATAACAGTGCGGAGAAACCTTATTTAATGGGGTAATTCGATTGAGGAGAAAGGTATTTCAGGAGGGGATATGAATATTATTTTGGAAACACTAAAAAATGTAGATAGTAACTTCTAAAGAGGGCTAGCAAATTGTCAAGGTGTGACTCTGAGCATTCACTGTTGGCTGCTGTTGAAGACAGATTCTTAGGCAAGAAGGTCCTTTAGTCTGAAACAGTTTAGCCATTTTCAGCTGGGCCCCATCTTTTATGTAGAAAATGAGATCCAATTTATCCTTTTGGAAATAGTGTCCATAACCACACACTGCTGTGCTGTCACCACAAGATAAATTGTATTGTAGAGACTCAGTAAGACATGGCACTTTATGAATGCATTCATTCAATGCAAGTTATATATCAAAATATCCCTGCATTTATAGCAGTTTGGTAATGAAGTCCATTTAAATTAACCTGATCAAAACTGCAATAAAGGAGGTTTCTATGCAATGAATTTCTCAGCAGTCCTGGCTTCCACTTATATATTGAGCATGAGGAAGTCTGGCCTCATACTCCAGTCAAGTTACTCCACAGCAAATTAAAGATTTATTTCAGTCTTGTATTTTACTGCTTACACATATACTTGTGCATGGCTAAAATCACACTTATAGTTAGCCCACAATCTTTCCATTCGTATCAATAATAATAAAAGCTACATATCCCCACAGAAAGGTGTCCCTTAGCTCTCATTTCTCCATATTATTTTCAAGCCTTTTCTGATACTAATTATCCCAGGAGTGAACACTACAAAGATCTAGCATCAGCTTTGATGTAATATATCATGAACTCGGTCCATATTTCATGCAGGAAGCCTCAGAGACTGATAGAACAACACTGTGTTGTTCTTAAATTTCCATGGATACAATATCCTGAGGTGTGCAGTTGGCTCATCTGTTATTTGGGACTGGTTGCTTAACCTTTGAAGCTAGGCATCATGCTGGTACAAAATGGAAAGGCAAAAATTACCAGAATTAGAAAAAATAATGGGAACTTATTAATGAATCGTCTTTCCCCTTAAGCTGTACTGTAGCAAGAAATAATCACAATAATAATGAACAGTGTTATTATTGGACCACGTTACAAACACTGGTGATTTTGTACCAAGCTTTTACTCTCAGGGGAATGGTTCGTTAACCACAAAGAACACTTCACATTAGGGATTCAGTTTATCTGGCCAATTTAGACATTGTTTAAGTAATTTTTAATTAAAATTGGGATCCTGCATTTTGGAATGATGCAGTGGTTCAAAGGAATTATAGGCACAATTACTACAATCAAGTTGTTAGTAAATGCTTTTGTTCCAGAGAAAGGTTGGACACTGGTCGATGTGTTAAGCAGCCATTCCAGCCTACCCTGCAGTTTCACTTCCAATTAGTGGGGAGGTAGATGAGAAGGGAGGAAGGACAAAACCTTTTCATAACATAGAAAGTTCTTTATTTGGCAAGCGGTAAATAAAGGAAATTCCCTGGAAAGCGGGTTATAGACAGGGAAGGAAGAATTTTGCATGTAACCTTAATATCTAAAAAAATATTTATTTTGCTCAAGCCAGCTCTATATCACATTATTTGCTGTGGTAAATATCCTTTTGGGGATGAACTTAAAGTTGGGAAAAAAAAATCACTTATATTGTTCACAGTATTTCAACCCATTACAGGATAATATAAAATTAATGAAAATTGCCTTTAGTCTGGAGGGGGTGGAGCCCTAGCCTCCCATGCACTAGGCAAGAAAAGTACCAGTGCTGTATCTTCAGGTGGATTCATCTTAAAACCCCAGTCAGTGTAAATATCCTGTAATTTCATAGGCTTCTGTGTCTCAACACCTTCTGCAGATCTGTCACAACCAAAGTGTAAGGTTCACACCATTTTAGACCTCATTTAAAATGAGCAGCAAGCATAATCTATGACTGTAGGTAAGTTTTTCCTGTAAGAAAACCAGAACTGTACATTAAGATCAGCCATCGGTGTGAAATACTAGTTCAAGTTCAAGCCAAACATCAGTGAGTTTGCCATGAGTGTTTACACTGCTTTCAGTCACTTGGCAGCCAAATTAGGTTCAAATTTCTGGCATCACTTTTAGGATTGATGCAGTCAGGGAACCTCACTGAGATGCAACTGGTGTCTCGGGGTGGGGGGGGTGGAAGGATGTAGACTGTGCATGGACTGGGGCTTCTGGTGCAAGCAGTGCTTCTCAAACTATGTCCTTAGGAACTTCAAAAAGTTAGATTAAAAAAACTTTGTAGACAGACTCAGGCCCTGAGGCTATAACAACTGTATATGGATAGAGGATTGAATGATAGTCACAGCAATATTAGAAAATTAGACATCAGAAAGGCACTTCAATGTCCCTAACCTGATCATCCTTCTTCTAAGCAGTGCCAAAGCATGTGTGTTAAGTGTTGAGTGCTTGAAGTTAAGCATATGCTTCAATTTTCAGCCCTGAAGAGGAATGAATAGTTTTAAACACAGGTTTTGGAGTGGGGGATTCATGTTGTGGAAAACTTGCCTTTCTAATTAGCCAGACAAAACTGTTGAGTTCAACAGCTGCAAAGCTGATTTACACCAAAGAGATCTAATTCCTTTTCTCCCTCTTGAGATTAATCGTGATAAATCTCTTCCAAATGCACTAAATAATTAAATGAAATTAAACATCATCTTTATGCCTAAATGGATGGTTTCTTGCATCTTAATGGAATATTGGTGAAAAATTACAATAGACAGAAACGGATCAAATAGACTTGTCAAGAAGTAATAACAAACAGGTAAAGAAAGACCACAGGGACTCCAGTTTCTCTTTGATTTTCTCCTTTTAATTTACCTATTTTCTTCACACTATTCCCTTTGCTTTCTTCGCTAAAGAAGTAATTGAGATGTCTTTTGAAGGTTCTAATGACTCCTGAAGTCATAGTTTTGTTGTAAATCATGTCACATGTGCATTCCTCCATGGGAAACGTCTGTGTCTTCTGAATGGGAGAGAAGATTTCTTAGAAATCTCTGATGGCAAAAGAAGGAGGTGGAGGGGGATGTATGTGTGTATCTTCCTCAGAGAATTGGAAAGAGTGTGAAGGAGAGGAAATTCTGATGGTTCTCCTGTGTACTGGATGTATTTAAAATGCCTTTCCTTTCTGGGAAAGCCTGTGACACTGTTCCCCTCAGCATCCCTGCACTTAGTGACTGGTGACTTGGGTAATGGAACAGGGAATTAAGTGCTCATCCCACCCAAGCACATTGCCATCTAGCTTTAGTTTTGGTATCACTAAAACTTTATACACACAGAAGTTAAACAGGTTTTCCTCTTCCCTGGAAGTGTTTTGGGGAGTAAATACATCCAAATATTTTGTCTCTGAAATATTCTGTTGACCTTGTTAGCCTTCTCATTTGCTCTGTTAGAGTTTCTTCAGGCTGTCTTCTTCATCAAGGACTCTAAAGTTATTCTTACTGATAGGGATTCAAACAACATCTCTCTTATCTCCTATTTATACAAGCACATTTATCACTTCTTCTCTACAAGTAGTTTGCTCTGAGTTTTTATGGAGTTCTTCCTAACATCTCCTTCTACCCAGTGTCCATCAGATGCTCACTATCAGCAGTATTCCACTGGCGGCCTTGGAGATCAGACTCATGTCTTCATTTGTGTCTAAGAGCTGCCTTTAAGTTCCATTTAATCTGCATGACAGGCAGCAGACCTTGCATCTGCTATCAAAAATAGAGCACTTCTGTCTAAATACAACATATGAGAAGCACCCAAACCTGGGAGATAAAAATTGGCATTAAAAAAAATGAGGTGTCTGTCTTTAACAGCAGGGGTAGTAACAGGACAGGTTGCATAACATAGTAGTAAACAGTCATAAATAGTTCTATGATGCAGACTAGCATGCCCAAAGCAAACCAGAAAATTAAAAATCGTGGTTGGGAGCTCAGAACAGAAGAAAAAGTAGCATGAGATGGTGAAAGACAATCCAGAAGTCAAGAGAATGAAGTCTTCCACTGGAGCATGAGGAAAAGGTAATAAAAAAGAAAACAAGGTGTCAAAACAGAATTGGATGTTCTTATTTCTTCAAAGTCTTTTGTGGCAATTTTCAAACTGGTATCATGAATGTCAGTCAGATGTGGATACCTAATTCAATAAAGCTTCTTTGAAAGTTCCCAGAATGCAAATCTATCCAAATTAAGAGCCAGAAAGAGAGGTGGTGGGGGTTGGAAGAAGAAACACAAAAGCTTAAAAAGACTGATATTTCTTTTCACTCTTCCTCTTCGGGATGATGAATCGAATTTCTGTTCGTAACTAGGCACTTTTGCAGACCCTTCTTTAATGCCATGCAGGGGAGAGGCACCAGGTGTGGGCAAGAGAGGTGAGTCATACCTTGCTTAAGGGGTGAACCTGCTCTGTTGTCCATGATGTACTAAGTTCAGAAATAGAGAAGTTTATTTTTCTCTTGTTCATACCCCTGTTTTTGGTCTGACAGACACCCAAATTCATGACAGCTTCTTAATACTCATTTGTGCAATTGATAATTAGGCCAGAATACAAGTCTAATCCTGAAAGATGATAAATCTTCCTCATTTTTGCATAAATACAGTACAAATTTATTGTCTTTATGTATTCTTGCCTACTGCACAGGCAAGAACTCCTCTCTGCAGTGAACTGGGAACTTGGCCACCTCTCCTGGCAGTGGTCCAGACTGGTTGCAGCATATGTTGTAAGTCTCCAGCTTTAAAGGTACAAGGGCAGTCATCTGGCTGTTTCTCTACTAAAGCATCCTTTTCTGATTATCTGAACAAAAAACTGAGTGGGGTTAAAATCAGGGGCGCATGTGACAGCACAATGTTCTGTTATTTTAAAACTGGAAGTTGTCTGAAGACATTCCATCTGCTGCATAGAAAATAGGAGATTTTGATGTTTGAGGCAAGAGAGCTCTAGCAAACTTATGGAAGAAATATGATTTCTTCCCCCCATTTCATTATTGTGATTTGCAAGCAGATTCAAATGTCATTTATAAGGTTCGAACTGAAGTTACTTGAGCAAGGAGGGAGAGAGGATTGGTGAAAGGAATAAAAGACCTCTCTCTTTTGAGACCCTATTGGGAGGCCCTTGTGAATATAAACCATCATTCAAATTAAGAAATAAAAGCTTCAGTCTAGGATGTTTTATGGGGGCACCACCAGGCCTTAAGTTTCAATTTCTCCCTTATTTATTTATTTGCTCTGTAAGCCAGTTGTCCATGCAGAACGTGACAGTTAATTATGCCTCTCTCTTTTCCTCTGACAAACAAAGCACAAGTAATGCCAGCAGGGATTAAACTGTTTGCTTTTGGTTTACAAGGAATTAAAGCATATGTGCAGTAAATTTTCCCGTAAAGGTCTTTCCTAAAGCCATAGACTGGGGAAATAATATTAGCAGCTAACACTGTGGACGCAGAGCTCAGTTCAACAACCTTTAAATAAATGGCCAATATGTTTTCCCAGATGGGCTTTACTCAAGATGTGGTGTTGTGGGCTTCAGCAGGCTGATGTGAGCACACACATACACACCTCCTGCTCTGTGCCCTGCCAGCCAAACACATCCACATCCATCTGACAGCCCCAGATGAGTTTGTTAGCCAGGTCCAGTGCTGCACTAACCACAGCTCACACTGTGTCCAGGTCAGAACTTATTAACACCAGCCCAGCTTGGAGTGCAAGCAGGACGGTGTGTACATCGCAGCCAGACTGCAAATTTGTCTCCAAATTCAGGGTGTTTTGGTGATGGGCTTGCTCCCCCTAACTCTGCCACTTGCTTGTCTTGGCTGAATTACCTCCTGTTCAAACGCTGTTTTCTAGTTGTTTGTAACAAGACATGTTGTCTTCAGAAGGACCAGGTCTTTGTGAGAAGGATAAGTTACTAATGGGGCAGATTATTAAACTGTCTGCAGCTGGTTCAGATCTGTCAGATGCTGTCAACCAGAGGAACTGCTCTAAATCAATCTGATGGTATCAAATAGTATCTTACCTAAACTGTTATTAAATCAGGCTGATAGGAAGTTTCCAATATTGGCCATTGTGAAGCAAGTCTGCTCCAGTCCATTTGTGCAAGGCTCAGGCTGTCTGAGCCATGGGAGGTCACTGCTGATTCAGATCTCTTGCCAGTCTGAGGAGGACTGCCCCAGGTCTAGCCAGGGCTGGATGCTAAGAGCCTCTCCATCCAAGCAGAGCAGGTTCAGTTCTAGCACAAGGCTGCTCTGAACATGCTCCAATGGCCTTTTCCTCAAGCAAAGCAAAAGCCCATCTGCCCTACATGGGGTCCCCAGCAGGAACATCCCTGGAGAAAGGAGAAGCGGTGATGGGGGGAACTCAGCTGAAGCCAGAAGCCTGACAGCTTAGAAGAGAGAAAAAATCATGCTTCAGAGGGCAGGGACCAGGAAGAGGGATGAAAGGGGATTAAGAAAGTGGAGTATGGTGGGTTATCTAAATAAAGTGCTTGAGCTGTAAATGGGGTAGTTGTGTCCAAAATCTTCCACTCCACCTTTACTGGATTAACAACAGAAGAGCCACACAAAGGTAGCAGCATAGGGGAAGATTTCTAATGCTTTAGATTTTCTGTGGAAAACTGAGAATCAGTGCCAAAAATATTACATCTATTTTATTGAAGAATAATCCAGAAAGGATACAGATTCTAGCTAAGAAATCCATATCTAAAGTCTGGGAAAACACACCAGGCAAAATACCAGACTGTAGCAGGAACTGCTAGCTGTAAAAGACAAAAAGAAATTCCAGAGCACAGTTGTTTAAGGTGCTGGGAGACTGGAAAAACCAGCAACAGATTGAAAGGAAAAGGCACTGCAGGTGCAATAGTTAATGGAGTGTTAATTGTGCAGTGGCTAAAAATAAATAGACAGCACAGAGGTTGTTTTTGGGGTGAGTGGTTGATTGCAAGTGCTAAGCTCTGCAATTAGCACTAAAAATGATGAGCTCCGTTTTCTGTGCTGTAGTTTGTATTAGGAGTTAGATGGACTTCTCTGTGCAAATTCTTATCAAATACATACTGAGGAGGGTAAGACACAGGCTGTGGTTTCTGGTGGTGTACCTACTATTCAATGTTTAGGAATATGAACCACCCCTTAATCTCAAAACCTCCTATCTTTAATTCAACTGAACTTCTGTTTAATGACAAACTGAATTATTTCAAGCAGAAGGGTAAGAGGTTTGTGGCACTTAAATTGTTAAGATAGGTCCCTATCCTGATGATGATCAATAGGCAGGAAAGTCTTTTTAGTGCTGGAGGAGAGCTTTGGCAGTGGATATTAATGTATGAACTATGAGACTCACACCTGAGGATCACCATAAGGTATATTTTATCTCAAATTGTGATTCAGGTTTGGAGCTCAAAAAACTGCACCAAATTAAGCCCTTCTTCTTTGTGCTTACAAAATATTCATCATCTACAGCAGTATTTATTAATCCTAATTATTCAATCAATGTTTTTTGCAAATGCTGCAAATCCATGGATTGTTCAAAAGTTCTGTTTTGTGGCTATTATCCTGAATGTCTTCTGTGCTAATTCTTTATTTATAGTTTGTGGGTAGCTGCCTAAAATGATAAGATACTGTTGGTGTTGCATGGCACTGCACAGGGATTTGACATGGGAATTTATTTTAAAATTTCCATTGCATGCACATCTGAGTTGGATTTGCATAGATGTTCTCAACTCCTTGCCTATTACACTGCAGTGAACAAATTTTCTGCTGTGAGCACTTTGATAGAAAAAATAAAAGGCACAGAAACTAAAGTTACAGCAACAACATAAGTGGATGCATTAGATAAAGAAGTAAATACTGTTGAAGCAAATCCTTTAGTTGTACTTGGAGCAATGTCTCTGCATATACTGTTTTTGTGAGATTTCTACCATGATTTTGTCTCTTGTGGAATTTAGCATTAATTTTTAAATCAAGCTAGAGAAGAACACAGCTGAAGACCCAAGCAGCTTTTGTTTGTTGGACTGCTCTGTTCATTTGGAAATATAAATATATATACAAGTAATATGCAAACAGGGCACACATAGACATACACTAATAGCATGCAACAATTTTTTTTTTCTAAATCTATCACCCTTTGTTCTTTCTTAGATTCAGACATATTTGGTTTATGTTTACCTGTTACATTGTAGCAAGTCTTTCTGTTATGGATAGCTAACAATACATATATATATACACACACACAGACACACAGAGACAGATTTCTTTATAAAAGGTGATGTCTGCATAAAAATTTTGGCTACTATGGTAGCCCTGATATATCTGTACATTAATAACAATATTGTTGTTAAGGGACTCATCCTTGAGAAAAACATTCATCATTTTTGAAGTTACTCCTTTAAGTAAGTAATGTCACTGGTTTGGGTAAGGGAGTCAAAGGACTAGATCTTAAATTTGGGTTGTTTAGTATTTGTGTTGTGGCTGTTGCTATTTAAAGATACTCAGGTATAATGCAACCACTGGTTGTATTTCTATGAGAAGACATTTGTTTGCATTTGTGTTTTCATCCAGGAAGAAATGCAGGATTACCTGTCTCAGCTCCATAACAAACCTACAGTAGGTTCACAGTGCTTCACCCTGTTGTTGCTGTGAGAATACATTTCTGCTTGCCTGATCTGCTGTTTCCTCATCTGGTAAAGCATCAGGATGTCAGTGCTGAATATCACTTGTGAAGCATCCTCCTGTAAGCACAAAAGAGTAAGTACTTTAAACTGTTTGCACTTGAACATGCCTGTCCCTTCCCCACAAATTAAGTGTAGCTGATAAAATAAAGTGGAATGGCCATCTATCGGAAGCACGGCCCACTGAAAAGGTCAGGAACTTAACAGCAATTTTCTGCAATTCACAGGAGGCGTAAGACTTTAAAAGTTACTGCCTCATTCATGTAACAAAGATTGTGTCAAGAAAATAAAATAGTACAACATTTACCTATTCTCATGAGAGCATTCATCAAAGATTAGGAAACGGCTTTGAAGAAATTCATTCATCTAACACTAGGAAGGGTTTTTGGCTGTACAATCCACCACAGAAGTGGCAGGTTGCTGCATTTTTGAAAGCAGAGCAGCAAAACACATCCAAAACCCTAAAGGATTAACAGAAACATAGCATTTCTTTATTAGCAGTCACAGAGCCCTAGGATCCCGCTGTGTAAAGCACTGGAGAAATCCAGCATCTGGAAACCATTCCTGCTTTGGCAGGGTGTCCCAGGTAAGGGTGAGACCCATAAGGTAAGAAATGATGTGTACACTAAGGCAACACATCTCACAAGTGTGTCTTGGCTCCTGACCAGAGTGCCCATCTTGGCCACACTTGGACCACAGTGGGGTCCACCCTGTCGCAGCCCCCACAAGCCCCCAAGTCTTCCTTTGCTGAAGGGACATGGCAGGATGGGAACCATACATCTGTCCTCACTGGATGACCAAAGTGTCAGTCTCTTCCTTCAAGCCTTGCCAAGAAGCTGTGGCTTAGCATCACAGAGGGCATTTTCAGCACAGCCACTGCTGCTTGTTGTCATTAGTGGTTCTGGGGGAGTGTTAAGCTGACCTCTGAGCAAGGTAATGAGGCCTCTTCATGGAGGGCAGTTTGGGAAGGCAACGTACCTTAGGTTCCTGGTGCTAACCACACCACCTCAGAAAGGAAAGATACTTCTTACCTTTAAATACACTGATCTGCACTCATTTGCATTTGCCATGTAAATCCCTTCCCAAATGCCTCCTGATGCTTCTGTCTCTGACCCTCCCAGCACTTTTCTTGTGCTGCAGGTACTTTACATCAGACAAATGACAAACCTCACTGAAGGCATGACTGAGCATTTTTTCAGGTTCAGAGCCCAGAACTTGTTCTGCTCGCCTGCCCGTGGGAGCACATGGCTCATATTATGGCAGCGCAACCTTTCTAGCAATCATATGGGTGACTCCCTCCCTGTCTGTGCATGGCCCAAGGGATAACAGTAACTCCTTTGCAAGAAATCTGACCACTGTCAAACTTTCCTGCTGTACAACAGTATTTGGGAAACTATGTGTAAGTAACTCTCCCATTTCCTATATACTAGTCATATGGAATACTGACTGTTGAGGTATTGAGCAAATTCAAGAGTATGGGAAAGCACACATTGCTGATTTGCCTGAATCCTTCTTTTAACTTCCAACTGTGACAGCTTCCATAGAATGTCAGAGTTTTATGAGCCTTACTCTGACTTGCTTTTACACTGAAGAAATTGGCTAAAACTCTACCAGGCAGAGCTAGACTGGCTGTAAGACAGCCAAGAATTGCTTAGAACTGGGAGAGTGATTTGATTCCCTCAGCAATGCCCTTCCCCGTTTCCTTCAGGATGCACAAAGAGGATCCAGACACTTCACAACTTCAGACTCAACATTTTCCCTAACAGCCATCCAATTTGTTTATGGACTTAATTCTAATGGCAGTAAGGTTCATATTATCAAATTAGCTGTATTAATCATTCTCTATGGAATCCCTTGTGTGTTTTGAAATGCATTCAGATAGTCTTTTAATGGTCAACTGTTTTATTTCAGCTACTTTTTTTCTGATATATGAGTTTATATACATTTTTCTTCCAAAGTGCAATAACCTTTTTAATTGGTAATGCATAGTGCATAAAGCAAAAGTTACTTGATTTGTGAAAAACACCATCTATCATGGCTTTTTTAATTGGCTCTCCTTTATTTATATCTTGAAATACTATCCATTAATCATTTGTGAGCTATTAATGCCAAATTTGTATCCATTAAAACACTAAGCTAAAAAACCAAGAAGAGAACATTTGAAAAGAATGCTTATTATGTTTGATAACGTCCAAACATAAGGCAATAGTATGGCATACAGATATATATATATATGAGGTATTATTTTCATGGATCAATATATGTTTATATATATAAAAATATAGATGCTATCTATAAAAATTAATATAAAGGTATTTTAAAACAATTTATATAAAGATTATAATTGGTTAAAATAATACCTTTATATTTTTACATATATAGCATATATATTATATTAGTGTACATAAATATGAATTGGTCAGAAGAATACCTATTCTCTCTTTATAGCTGCTGTACATACGAACACTATCTCTCTCTAACTCTTTATATCATAGAATCATAGAATGGTTTGGTTTAGAAGGAACCTTAAAGATATCCGTGTTCCTAAACTGCTAAGGTTAAAGAATTGTATTTCAGCTTTCAGGTTGTAATACAGTCATAAAAATATTTTGACAAACTTGAAATGAAACATGATTTTCAACAATGTTGACAACTCAGAGAAACCCTGGATTTTATTTTTTTTTTTTCAAAAAAAACAAATGCTGCTGGTTTTATTCACAGGTTGTTTTAACATTTCTGAGGCTTTTTTTCCCATTTCTGAATGGAATGAACTCTGATTTTGGTGTTCCTCATGGAAAGGGATTTTTTTTATCCCAAATAGTTCCAATACTATGGAAAAACAATTTAAAGTTTAGCTGAACCGTTCTTACTTTAACTGCTTTGTCCAAAGGTTTTGTATCTTCTTATTTCCACAGATCAATAATCCATGCATTACAATACTCATGGCTTCCCTCTAGGACTTTAAACCTGCCCACCTCTCTTAATCATAAAACTCTTCCCAGAATAAGTATTTCTCGTCATCTGGCACAGTAGTCAATTTTAATGAGAAACAAAGTTTCTCAAAGAGGATTGATGAAAGATTAATATTACAAGTGGGAGTCAAAACTGCAGTTGTAGAACACGTTCTTTGGCATCCTGTAAGATACAGATACTAACAAGTAGCAAAAAAATTGTCTTGTTGATGGGAAATATCTAACCTGCTACATACACTCACTGATAGTTTTCTCTGTGATTTCGGTATCATCTCTCCATTGCATAAGAGACTTAAATATTCCATTTATATCAACATTTCTAAAGGGAAGGGAATCAGATATAAAATACAAACTAATGGTGGTCCATAAGATACCACAGATTGGCCTACATAATGGTTGAGTATTTAAAAGCTAAAACACTGGTATGTTTCCATATAGGTAAATGAGGAAAAAAAGAAGGTGGGATGAAACACAGAACTTGGTGATGTTTTCTGCCTAAGTCGGTCTGTGGAGTTAATTTTATTCCCCTTCTATTTTGCTCTGCTAAGGTGGCAAGACTCTTTCACAAAAAAAAAAACACAAACCAAACCCAACAACAACAATGAAACAAAACAAACAAACAAAAAACAAAACAAAACAAAATGCAAAACAAAACACCCCCCCATCTTAAAGATTACAGATAACCAAAACAAACAAATAAACAAAAGCTGACAGATACAAAGATTTCAGCCATGTACACATCAAACTAAAGCTACACAGTTCATTTAAAAAATCTGAAACCTAACATACTTTGAAATTTCACACTGGAAGGCCATTTCCATCTAAGACTGAAACCTACACTGCTAAAATCAGTGCAAGCCTTGCCCTTGAATCAAAGGAAGGTGATATGCCCCATATTAAGCATATTTTAGAGTATAACCTCAAATACAGATTGCACGTATCTATCAGAGTATAAATAACTTTTTTTTTCTTATTCTAAGAACTAAAATTAGATGTGTTATATCACATGAATAAAAGACAATAAAATTTCAGCTGTAGCAATTAATAATACCTTTTACTGAGGTCTTAATGCTCAAAATAAGTTAGTAATTAATCCTTATAAACAAAGCCTGTTGAAAAACCTGTTGTAAATAAATTACATGAAAGTACATTATCATCTTTTTTCAGGAGTTTCTTCCTGATATATACTAATTTAGGGGAAGGGAGTGTGATTCTCAAGTTCAAATTGTATTAATTCTTAATGAAGTCTAACCCATAACATGAGATTATTTTTTCTTCCAGATGATGAAGGGACTAGAGGGAAAGTCTTATGAGGAGAGGCTGAGGGAGCTGGGGTTGTTTAGCCTGGAGAAGAGACTCAGGGGGGACCTTATCACTCTCTACAACTACCTGAAGGGAGGTTGTAGTCAGGTGGCAAGCGGGCTCTTCTCCCAGGGAACTAGTGACAGGACAAGAGGGCATAGCCTTAAGCTACACCAGGGGAGGTTTAGGTTGCATATTAGAAAGAACTTCCTCATAGAAAGGGTGATCAGACATTGGAATGGACTGCCCAGGGAAGTGGTGGAGTCACCATCCCTGGAGGTGTTTAAGGAAAGACTGGATGTGGCACTTAGTGCCATGGTCTAGCCAATGTGGTGGTGTTAGGTCATAGTTTGGACTTGATGATCTCAGAGGTCTTTTCCAGCTTTAAAAAATCTGTGATACTGTGACTCTGTGAACAGGAATCTTCACTCATTTAACTGATTTTTTTTTAAAACAACCTTAATTGTTGGTCTAGTTTCCAAGTGTATCAACAGAAAACAGTATTTGACTAGTCCAGTCACATTTGAAAACTGTTATTATTTATACTTGAAAGTGGAGACATAAAGGCTGAAATCATTGACAGGTTGCCCAAATTTTCAGTGGAAGATGGTGTTTGGCCCTGCATCTCTGACTGCTGTGATTGTCTGCTTGGCTGACATAAAAGGGGCTTTGTCATTGTAAAATAAATCTGATTTGTTTCACCACGTTGATATTTCTTACTCTCATGTTCCTTTCTCTGTGGAATTATGAGTTATGTTAAATCAGGAATTGTCTGGTCCTGAACCTCCTCAAGTGTAAATCTGTTGCCTAATTGATCATGACCTCATTGCATCTTTTCCACTGTGATTTTCTTTGTCTACACAAGGTTGTAACAGCTACTTAAAGGATATTAATGTGTTAGTAAACATGATTTAAATCTTTTTTGTTCCTGTAGTCTGGAGAAGAGCAGTAAGATCAATAAAGGCATTTGTCTTTTTAGTATTGTCACTTACCATATACTATTTAGTAATGATTCATCAGTCAGATTTGTACCAGGAACTAAGGATGCTCAAGTTATGGCAGGTGAATATTTCCAACTTACTGACAGCTTCAGTGAAGGGAGGAGATGACAAAGTTTTTTAAAAAAAGAATAAATTTTTACCTAGTTCATTCTCAAAGTAGAATTTGAGAGTAAGAATATACCTGCAAATACATTTTAAAATAATTTCCCATGCATTCTGCTATATTTTGCTTTGTCTTTTCATTTCCAATTATTTATTTGTTCACCCACCAAACCTTGCCAAATCTAGAGGTGTGCACACTGTCCACAGAAGGTGACCCCTGAGACCTTGTGCTCCCACACTGTGCTCCTTGTGGATGAGCCAGCAAGGAGAGGAGCACTGCTGGATCTTATGCTCACTAACGAGGAGGGCCTGGTTGAAGCAGTGAAGGTTGAGGGCAGCCTTACTTGCAGCAACCACCAGATAGTGGAGTTCAGGATCTTGTGTGGGAGGAACAGAATACCAAGCAGGATCACGACCCTGGACTTCAGCAGGACCAGCTTTGGCCTTTTTAAGCAACTTACAGGGGAATTCCCATGGGACAAGGTAAAGGGTAAGAAGGTAAAGGGGCCCAAGATAGTTGGTTAACATTCAAGGACCACCTCTTCTAAACTCAAGATCAGAGCATCCCAACGGGTAGGAAATCAAGAAAGGGAGCCAGGAGATCTGCATGGTTAAAGAGGGAATTGCTGGGCAAACCCAAGTGGAAGAAGAGAGTTTTCAGATCATGGAAGGAGGGGGCTGGCCACTTGGGAGGAATATAGGACTGTTGTCAGAGGATGTAGGGAGGCAACTAGGAAAGCCAAGGCCTCCTTGGAATTAAACCTTGTAAGAGAGGCCAAGTACAACAGAAAGGCTTCTTCAAATACATTGGAAACAAAACTAACACCTGGAGGCATTATAGGCCCACTGCTGAATGAGGGGGGTGCCCTGGCGACAGGGAATACAAAGAAGGCAGAGTTACTGAATGCCTTCTTTGTCTCTGTCTTTACTGCTGGAGACTGTCCTCCAGAGCCCCAAACCCCTGGAGGTCACAGAGGAAGTCAGAATAAAGGGGGAGTTTGCCTTGGTTGATGGGAACTGGGTTAGGGATCAATTAAGCAATCTGGACATCCATGGGTCCTGATGGGATGCACCCATGGGTGCTGAGGGAGTGGGCAGAAATCATTGCTAGGCCACTCTCCATCATCTTTGGTAAGTCATGGAGAACAGCAGAAGTGCCTGAGGACTGGAGGAAAGCAAATGTCACTCCAGTCTTCAAAAAGGGTAAGAATGAGGACCCAGGTAACTATAAACTGGTCAGCCTCACCTCCATCCCTGGAAAGGTGATGGAACAACTTATCCTTGGCAGTGCCTCTAGACATATCAAGGATGAGAGGGTCATTAAGAGCAGTCAACATGGTTTTACTAAGGGGAAGTCATGTTTAACCAACCTGATAGTCTTTTATGAGAACATAACCAGGTGGATAGATGATGATAGTGCAGTGGATGTGGTTTATCTTGATTTCAGTAAAGCATTTGACACCATCTCCCACAGCATCCTCACAGCTAAACTGAGGAAGCGTGGTCTGGATGATTGGGTAGTGAGGTGCGTGGTGAACTGGTTGAAGGAAAGAAGTCAGAGAGTTGTGGCCAGTGGGACAGAGTCTAGTTGGAGGCCTGTATTTAGTGGAATCCCTCAGGGGTTGGTACTGGGACCAGTACTGTTCAGTATATTCATCAGTTACCTGGATGAGGGAACAGAGTGCACTGTCAGCAAGTTCGCTGATGGCACTAAGCTGGGAGGAGTGGCTGACACACCAGAAGGCTGTGCTGCCATTCAGTGAGACCTGGACAGGCTGGAGAGTTGGGCAGGGAGGAATTTAATGAAATATAACAAGGGCAGGTGTAGTGTCTTGCATCTGGGAAAGAACAACGTCATGTACCAGTTTAGGTTGGGGGCTGACCAGTTGGAGAGCAGCGTAGGGAAAGGGTCTTGGGGGTCCTGGTAGTCAGAAGGATGACTGTGAGCCAGCAATGTGCCCTCGTGGCCAAGAAAGTCAACGGCAACATGGGATGTATTAGAAGGGGTGTGGTTAGTAGATTGAGAGAGGTACTCCTCCACCTCTACTCTGCCCTGATGAGGCTGCATTTGGAATATTGTGTCCAGTTCTGGGCCCCTCAGTTCAAGAAGGACAGGGAACTGCTTGAAAGAGTCCAGCGCAGAGCCACAAAGATGATTAAGGGAGTGGAACATCTCCCTTATGAGGAAAGGCTGAGGGAGCTGGGTCTCTTTAGCTTGGAAAAAAGGAGGCTGAGGGGTGACCTCATCAATGTTTACAAATATGTGAAGGGCGAATGTCAGGAGGAAGGAGCCAGGCTCTTCTCAGTGATGTCCTATGATAGGACAAGGGGCAACAGGTGCAAGCTGGAGCATAGGAGGTTCCATGTAAACATATGGAAAACTTTTTTCACTGTGAGGGTGACAGAACACTGGAACAGGCTGCCCAGAGAGGTTGTGGAGTCTCCTCTGGAGACATTCAAAACCTGCCTGGATGCGTTCCTGTGTAACTTACTTTAGGGGATCTTTCTCTGGTGGGGGGGTTGGACTAGATGATCTTTTGAGGTCCCTTCCAACCCCTAACATTCTGTGATTCTGTGATGTGGCAGAGAAGAGCTCTGCTTCATCCCCTAACTTCACTCTTAGAGGTGAAAAGTGGGCACACAGTGACTGCTGTCCCAAAGCATGCGCTGGAAGAGTTTGTGCCCATGTTTAGGAAAGATAATGTGTTGCAGCAGATACAGAACTGGGGTGTGTTCAGGGTCCCCATCATATCTCCAGATTGTTCCTTTGTCTAGAATAGAGATTTTGCTAACAAACAATTTTTGTCTCCAGACTGGAGACAGCTCCATCATAAATATTCTCTAGTCTAGGAAGTTTGCACTTTTGGTTCATTTAAGGAGCACCTTCCTTTGATACCTTTTTACCCCTCTGCTTCCCAAACCTAGTTATGCAGCAGCAGCAAGGCTGAAAAGACTGTATAGCTGTCATTTGTTAAAACTGCAGGGAGTAAGGAGGATGGGAACCCCCTCTGCAGATATTGGTTTGTCACATTTTATTAGATCTGGTTCCTGAAGGGAAAGCCGTATTAAAAAAGCACAGACTGGATTTTGCTGTCCACCATAATAATGCTTCTAGGACAAAAGGTCAGTTGTGGATTGGCTTCTTTTATATCAAGAAACAGCTATGCTTGAATTCTGCTTCTCAGAAAACAACTAACTTTGACAAAAAATGTGCATCTGCCGTAGAAAACTGCAAACATGACCAAAAGCACATGGGATGTGTGTACTGTAAAGAGATGATGATTCTCTCTTCCAAGAGTTGACTTCACAGTCCACCAAAAAAAGCAAGGATAAGCTGGCTGCTCCAGTGTAGTTTCGTGGTTCTGCACACCATTTTTAAAAGCAAAAGGAAAATGTAATAAATGTCTGCTCTCCAGGCTGATAACACATGTGCTGGGACAAGTGATTTAGGGCCAGACCATCCCTGCCCCCTTGCCTGTCTCTGAACCCAAGGATCCAAGGCTTGAGGTGGGTTGCATATGGTTGTAGGAGCGACTATTCAATCCCAATTCATTCCTGTTGTAAGGTCTTTGGAAGGGTGACCACTCTCCCACCCAGGGTTTGTGTAGTTTGGTGGGCTCATAGGTGTCACTGCAGCACAAACTGGGGGAGGGAGGAACCTGGGGAGCACTGTGCCAGCTGTCACACACCTTATTATTTCTGAGGAGGGCTGCAAGGGAAGTGACAACTGCCCAACATTCCAGGAAAGGGTTAAGCCAATGGTGGATACTGATTTCCACTAGTTGAGGATAAAGCCAAACCACTTAGTTCTGCTCTAAAGAATAGGTCCTTGAAACTGTTGGTCATGGAAACACTTCCATTTCAAAATGTGATGTTACTACAAAAAAAAACACATAAAAAAACACTGAAAAGCATTTTCATAATTAAAAGAAAAACAGGCTCAGAAATACTTTTGAAACCTTCACAAATCTTTTTTCTCGAGTGTGGTCTCTGCTGGCCAGCCACATGATAGCATCTGGCTACACACCACCCTCTGACCACTAATTCAATCATAAATTAGACCCATAGCCTGTATTGGCTATGGTGTCCTCTCAAAGAGTCACCAAGAGCAAATCCAGTGTCATCGCCCCTTTGTGATGTTTAGAGGCTTGCCCCCTTGGATCCTGGTAAATGAGTTTTAGCTACTAGGCTTCATTATTGCTTGAAAATAACTTCCAAGACAAGCAGGCATTCTTAATAAAAGTCATAGATATGTAATTATAATGCAAGTTAATCCTCTCCTTATCATACAAACAAAGTGCTTTTGAGAAACACTGTATCCATGTTCTGAAGACCATTGTGTTTACTGGATGAAAAAAACAAATTGCCTGGAGAAAAAGCTTTATCTTTGACTTAAGATACATAATCAATAACCTTGCAAGGCATTCAGGCTACATATTCACTAAGGAGCTGCTTAAATCAAACACATCCATGTCTCTTTTAGGTTAAATCCCTGTTGCCGGCTACACTAAAACAGTATTTTCAGCTCTTGTTTTCATAACATTAGTCCTACATGACAGTTCTGTGTCATCTGACAACCCTAATCCATCTCAAGGTTAGAATCTATTTTGTATTTCACATCTCCCAAATCTCTGACCACTTAGTTTAAGTAGGATTAATATAAGCACCAGAAACCACAAAGAAGCAACGAAAGCCAAGATTACGCTTTGATCTGCTCAAGTAGACATTTGCTGATCTCCAGCAATACAAGGAGCTGCAGAGCAGCACAAACCTCAGAGCACAGCTTTGTGATGGATGTGCATTGGTAGGACATTACCAGATACATTATGGGCTTCATTAAAATCTTTTACTCATAAAGTTAGGAGAAAAATACCAAAACTGGTCCTTGCCAATGAAGCAGCAACAGACTTTGGTTCAACATGGTCATTAGTCCACTGAACAGGCTAAAAACACTCCAGAAAGTTCCTCACAGCACTGAAATTTAAATCAGTTATTCCTGGCCCTGTACATGCACTATTATGCATTTGAAGGAGAAGTGTTGTCTACTTATAAGTGGAGAGATTACCTATAGAAGTTAATATTACTACCAAGATCATTTGACAAAGTTGTGGAAGCTGTGTCTGCTGTATACCAAAACCAAGGGCCTGATCCTGCATTTCTGATGCAGGGTTGTTTTAAGATGAATTAATAAAATTATTTAATGGAATTGCTAAATGTAATTCTCAGTTTCCTGGACTTAGAATTTATTTTATAGGACAGCTTTTGCGCTTCTGTGATCATGTGGGTACAGTGCAAAAGGAACTTGGTCCTCAATAACCCAAGAAAGTAGATTAAGGTCTTTTTACCATTTTTTGTGAGAGAAATGTACAAATAAACAAATATCATAAATACTGAAATGAGATTTAAAATAAATTTTAAATTATAATTTCCTCTTATTCAGTTGTACCCTTGTATAACCAGTCACATTTTAATAATCATTTACAATTTGCATATGTTTTCTTTAACAGTCTGATTCTTGAATGGAAGCCTTGCACCAAAGAAGGAACACTGATATTAATCTTACATTCAAAACCACAGCAGGAGTGTTGGACATACTCTGAATATAAGCTTTTGCAAAGCATCTTACTAAAGACTGTCCTGATGCTAGAACAGTGAGCATTTTTTTTTTTTTTTTTTAGTTCTGGAAAACGATGGTTTTGCATTCATTATTCTTCTGTATGTTTTTTACACCTTCAGAATAATGGTGTCATATTTGTTATTCTTTGAACTAATATCCTTCACTGTTTTGTTTTGTTTTCTGCTGCATAATTGTTGAGTGTTCTGGCTTCTGAATTTCAAGCAATATAAATGAGAGAAAACACAAGTTTTTTTAAATATATGTAGATCCATAAAAAAAAGAAAAGGAGAAGTCTCTCTCCTCCTCTCTCCTCCTGTCTGTCTCCTGTCTCATCTCCTGTCTCGTCTCCCCTCCTCTCCCTTCCTCTCCCCTCTTCCCTCCCCTCTTCCCTCCCCTCCCCTCCCCTCCCCTCCCCTCCCCTCCCCTCCCCTCTCCTCTCCTTCTCCTCTCCTCCTCCCCTCTCCCTCTCCCTCTCCCTCTCCCTCTCCCTCTCCCTCTCCCTCTCCCTCTCCCTCTCCCTCTCCCTCTCCCTCTCCCTCTCCCTCTCCCTCTCCCTCTCCCTCTCCCTCTCCCTCTCCCTCTCCTCTCCTCTCTTCCTCCAGTTTTAGTTTGCTGCTCATCAGTTTGGGGATGGGTAGTGGAGTAGACCACATTCAGATGGGTATAGGGACAAAAGTAAAAGGTAAAGTAGAATAACTGCAAACGCTGAAGGTTTTTTTAAGTTGGAATCAAAAGGGACTAGTCTACGCTGTCTTCCACAGACCAGCATCATTCAGCATTGCTGAACTTGAGGGGCTGAACTTGAGCCATCTCCATCCATAGCACTGTGTTCAGCTCCAAAACGCCATCCTATTCTGTGACCCACAGAAGAGTGTCAGCTCTAGCTGCCAGAAACCTTGTAGACACAGGGGGAAGAAAGCTCTTAGGAGTTATTCAGCACATCCAATGGATTGCAGCAATTAATGACTGAACTGCTGGCTTCTGTCCTAAGGCAATATAAGGAGGCAGAAGATGCTTTCCCATCTGTGCTGTTAATGAACAGTGGGAGCATTCAGTGTATCTCTGAAGGGACATTATGTCCATGGCAGGCCCTCACAGCCAAGCGGGCCATGGGTCTGAAGGCAGCTGAATCCTTCTGGCAGCTGAATCCTTCTGGCAGCCAGTTCCCATCTGTCCCTGTTCAGATATGAGGGATCACCTACAGCCATGTCCCCTGGCAAGGGCTCATCTGGGGACACAAGGGGCAGCAAGGATGCACCATTTTCAAGTGCCTCCTGAAACAGCCACGTGATGCACGGTTGCTAACAGCCCAGAGATCACATGTACTGCCAAAACTACCTCAAGGAGCTGCATCCTCTTCCCTTGTGTTAGTCTAATGAATGTGCAGCCAACTGCATCTCATGGGACAGCAATCCTGTCTTTTTCTGGTATTCCCAGTATTCCCAGTGTGCTGTATTGCTGCAGAGAGCCACACTGAAGGTTGCCCTACAAACCAGTTCCCTTCTGCCCATGGAGCTGGATCTGTCTGCTCCACCCTGGGACCCAGTATGTTCACACTGGTAACTAGTCCAGTGAAATTATCATAGTAACCTCAATAAAGCAGTTCATTATTTTCAGTGCTTTAATTCCGTGGGAATGCTTATAAAGACAAGGCAGGAAACTGTGAGGGATGATGGGATTCTGCAATACAATAAAAAGGGATTAGTTTTCTTAATAAAAAGGGCTTTTCCAAGTCTTGCAAGCCTAAAGCACTCAGCTTTCCTTTCAGTACTGAAAATCCACTGTTTCTTTTTTTTTTTTTTTTTTTTTTAAGCTCATATGCAGTAAAATTGCTCAGCTGAGTCTCCCTGGGTCTTTTCCTGTCCAAAATACCTGGTAATGGGTCCCACAATATGACATTATAGGAAAATCACCTTTGCTCTAGAGCTCTTAACTGACTTCTGTGGGTGACAGATCAACTCAGATATGGTTTAACTTAGAAACTCATGTGCATTACAACAGGCAGCTCCTTTTCCTAGTGCCATGTCAAAAACAAACCATCATTATTTTTATATAATTTATAGGTCCATGCAGGAAAAAGAAGTCGGAATAGTGGAGTTTGGGTCCATCAAATATTCCTTTTCACTCAAACAGCTTTTTTAAAATGAAACTGACTCACAGTCGGGACAAATATGAGCTTTTTCAAGGTGAAGTAGTATCTGCTGAAGTCTTGTTTTGTTTTGTGCATGCTAGGAATTCAAACGTGGAGTCTGCACACCAGAGAAAAAAGACCCTAGCCACCAGATTACTGCCTTTGTCAGACTTCCTTACTGGGGAAATTCTCTCTGTACAAATAATTAAATAGTTAGTGGGAGAAAAACAGAGAGAAAGATGGTGGTCTTATGATCTTTCATATAATTATGATTTGGGGGTGGGGGAGGGAGGCAGGGAGTTGCTATTCATTAAATTTTAATGCAGAACATTCAAGATAATATAGGTTCAATTTCTCTATTTGCTTTGGTGTAGAGCTAGACCAGTAAGATAAAATAGCTTATGCCAGTATAAGGCTTCATGTCATTGTGAGAAGGATGCATCCCATAGAAATACTGTCTAGAAGAATAGAGAGAATACTCCAGAAACAGCCAGGGGCAAAATATCTTCTGTGCCCATTTTCAATCTTCAGCGTGTGTTGTTCATACACCAATCTGTGTCGGTTTATGTTCAGTCTGACAAATCAATACATCTGAACCTCCCAATAAAAGTTGTTTGTACAGTTAATCTACTAATTTAATAAGACTAAATGCATGCTACAAGTTTCTCTCTTTTCTTCTATAGTCAGGGAGAAGAAAATGCAATAAATAACACCTGATCTGATTTAAAACCACATACCTATAGATGCTGTATGAAATAGAGGCTTGTAGAGAGATAGGAGTAAGAGTTCACATCACCTACCTTAGGTTGCTACTATAAACCAGTAGACTTAGCCAGTTAAAGATTCCTTGAGACAGCAAACAAAATAGGAAACTAACTGAGGTTCAGTGAATCATCCTTTGAAAAAAACCTAGAGAGATCCACTGACCCTCCAAGAGCCTAATTTCCTTCCTAGTACTTAGACTTAGTAGCCTAAAAGTTAGGCAGAGTGAATATCCCATTTTCTGTCAGCTTTGTGTATTCAGCCTTCAAGTTGTAATCAGTTTTTCTTTGTTTCTTTCATTCTATTTTTACTGCTCTGTTGAAATTACAGAAGCACCAGTCTGGACTGCATCCAATAGCCATTGCTTCTCATGGGTAATAATAACTGACCCACAGCCAACAGGAAAATGGAGCAACAGAAACTTTCCAATGGAACCTTTTCTGTATGGGCTTTGATAATCCCATTGTCTTCTCCCTTTCAGACCAGTGAGAACGTTGCTGCAAAACCATCCACGGCTTGGATCAATAACCTCTGTCATGGTACCTCATGTCTACGATCCATCTTTCCATTTCTTATGGCAAAAATCTTCCCATATTCACTTTCAAAGCCTATCCTTGATGTTCCTTTTTTCTTTTTCTGCATGAATAATCTATGAAACTATTGACGCCCTGCACTTACTTCCATTAATGCTGACCTTGACATCTAACATATATTTTCTTCCTTTCATGGGAGAAGTTCCTCAGGTCAATACAGTAGTTTTGCTTGGGGCATATGCACTCTTTAAAAACCTTTAAATTTTCTCCAAATCTGTATCTATTCTGTATTTGAAGCCCTCTTAACCTTGACTAAGGATCTGGTTTGCTGTGACTTACAATAGTTTCACCATTGCATTTCAGCTACTGCCTTTCTATTGACACTGACTCTCTATGTCTGTAAGGGGCATGCAGCAATTTTTTCTTACATGTAAAATGTTATTTAAAAGGTACTGGACCACAGGTGGGGCATGTTTGATACATGTTTTTCTTTTATATGGTTTGAAGGAAGCTCTGGGAATTTAAGAAAATTAAGAAACAAGATCTTATTTTGCTTGGCCAGTCAACAGCTTTCTAATTAAAGTGGGGCACAGGAGAATCTGTATCTGTATTCTCCAAAGATTGTCCAAGAGGATAATTCAGTTGGACTGGACACAATCCAAAAGTACTTTGAAGTCAGCAGCAAGTCTCTCCTTGACTTCTCTAAGAGCAAACTTTCACCAAGAGAGGGAATAGATATTAGGATGCTTCTCATTTCTTCATTCTGAACTAGCTGGGCTGGAGGTACAGAGAGGACAGACAAAACCCATTAAGTGTATTGAGGAAGATTCATGGTGTCTAGATTCCTTCTACCCATTATTATGCTGGCAGTTTCAAAAAGGTGTCAATTTCCTGTGCCAAAATATGGGACTAAAACTACAAATCCTCTTTTGGATTCATGAGAACAGAAACTATTTATTTGTGATTCATGATGAAAATACACCCTATATACGAGTATAAAAGTATCCAGTTTTGTGTTGCATAGAAAACAGCCTTATAAATATCTCTTACATTGAATTGCTTATAGTTCTCATGCTTTATATGCAGGATAAGCCCTGGGTTTGAAGTCTGTTTATTATTTAAAGGCTTGTTTTGATATATCAAGGTCTCTCCCATTCCTCCTGATCATCCTTTCCTTTGAAGGTTTACTACCTGATTGAAATGAGAATTTCCATCCACTGCATCAAACAAGCAATGATCTCTTCTGAAAGGTTCTATATTTAATGGCACCATGTGTGATGGGAGCAGGGAAAGGAGGGGAAAATTTTTTTTCCTAGTCTCCCTGGTCATCTCATTCTGGGTAATAATGTTGAATCTACCATATTACAAAGGCAGAACTAACCTAACCTTGGTGTTTCTCTAATAAATAGAATTCAAGCCCAGGTAATAAATGGGCTGTATATTGAAGACAGAATGAGAAGCCTAGAGGGGAAGGCAACGTATCCAGTAAGGTTGAAAACCTTTATTTCATCCATCACTATAGTTCCTCGCTATACAAACTTCGATGCATAGGAGGAGACAAGAAAACACAAATGTTAAAACTCATTTTGTAAATTGGGATATTTACAGATCAGTGCCTTTCCAGGATTAGGTCCTGTACTCTGATGCTTTCCTGGATGTGCTTAATTCTGATTTCTGTTGTTACTACTATTAATTTGTGCATATTAGCAAGCTGTATGCAATAGGATTTCCTGAAAAACTAATTCATAAGTATTTTTCTCTTGTTTTCCTGTGAGGTCTCAAATTCTAAAACCAAACCTTTAAATAACTTTTATTTACACACTAAATCACTGGGCAGCCATGGAACTCAATGGAGTTTGGTTGTTTGCAGCAAGGATCTGTCTCCTCCCTTCCTCAGTTTACAGCCCTTACCTTCAAGTAACTTAGTGTTACTATGTTTGGCAAATAGACTGGGGAGAAAAATCATGGTCATCATTGTGGCTAAACCTTCTTGAGAAGAGAACAAATGCTATTTGAGCTAGTCTTATACTTTGTCATTATCTTACATTACAGCTACAAAGCAAGTTCAAAATTCAGCACCCTCATTCTAAAAAGAAAGTGCTTTTTTGATCTTGTCTTCTGTCAGATAAAAGCATAGCAACATATGGGTACACATACATTCTTTCTGTATATACACTGAAAACTGCTGAGGCCCCAGATTAACTACTCTGCCCATTTTCCAGCCCCTCAGTTCATGAGAAAAACAGAGAAACTGCAGAGGATCCAGCAGACAGCAACCACAGCAGCAGGGCATAGGCCGTATTATCCGTGCAGAGCAGCTGGTAGTGCTGGGCTTTATTAGTCCAGCAAAGGAAGACTGAGAGGTATCTGCTCAAAATCTGCTCCTATTTGCAGGGTGGTTACAAGGACACTGGAGCCAAGTGGTGCCGAGGCAATTGCACAAGGGGCAATGACCAAACTGTGGCTTGCAAGCTTCAGGGTGGGCATTAGGAAAAAAGACTTCTGGAAAACAAATGTGTCTCTGGAACAGGGTGGTCTGCACAGGCTGTGATGTCTCCATCTTTGGAGGTTTTCAAAACTCTTGAGTGGACAAAACAATGATTCAGTGTCTTTTTGAGTGGCAATCCTGGCTACTACAGTACATACATTTAAAAATAATGGTTGCAGACAACACAGCACAAACTTGATATAGCTTGATAATGGACAAGTGTTTGCATATGTGTCTGAAAATCCTGATTGCTTGCTAGATCTGTGGGTCAAATTGTATGCAAACCTGATTTGAAGTCCCCATTTTACCTTTTGATTAAACAAGAAGAGAATACACAGGTAAATTTGTTACAAGCTCCAACAAAGATCACAATCAAAATGGCAGTGTTTCAGTTTATTCTGTTTCAGTTTATTCTATGTATGAAGATCCAACTAATGTATCTTCATTGACAAGGAGTGCAACAATAGTCTATAGATCTCAAAATGGCAGTTTTCTGAAATTATTGCATTCTTCTGACATGTGTCACACAGTGTTGTTCTGCTTCTGTTGATAGGCTTTGATGACATTAGCACATGTGTTCTGACCCAGAAGATTTTGTGCATTACAACTGAAAATTTAGCTTGCACATAACCTTGTTTCTGGTTCATTGGCCTACCTCTCAGTTATTCAGTGGATTTTATTTGTTGATAGAAAGGAGATTTGGCAGCCTGACATGTGAGATACACACCAAAAGCCTGATCTAAGATTGCCGAGTCTGTAGAAGTACTTATTTTTATGCAGAATATTTGACAAAGTCTTTGATCTAAAAATTCAATATTTTTTATGATATCGAATGACATTTCCTTTATTGTTATCCTTAAATCCATCATCAAGCATAGTTACATAAACAACATTAAAAAAGTTTAATAGGTGGGCACAGCCCTGACTAGTATACCCAGCACTGAAAGGTTTTGACATCCTGAATTCACAAGAGATCTCTCCCACTGAAATATGCTGCAACGAGCAAACAATGCTCTCAAGCTTCTCTGAACTGCCAAGTTTTTGCTGTTAATATCAAATAACTTGTCTAGGTTCTTTTAAACTTTCTGCTGTGATCTTTTTGCCACCAGCTTCTTAGTCATCCCCCATGAAAAAAAAGAAAAAATCATTAAATCTCATGCATTGGGATTTCCAGTTTCAACTTTATGATTCTATCATTCTATGATTATGATTCATCCCTAATACCTGATGCTTTGGTATCACATCAGCACCTATTGGCTTCATGTAAAGCCAGGGCCTGCCTTGCTTCAACAACATGTATTGTAAGAGGTCATCTTTGCTCCAGACATGGTGATTACACAAGAAAAGCAAATTGTGATAGGGCAAACACAGGGAGTATGAACGGATCTCAGAATTGTCAGAATGGGTGGCAAAGCTATTGAACAAAACTTCCCACACTGTGTGAAAATATCTATCCAAGACAAGTGACTTAAAGTTGTAACAAAAGGTTAAAAGGAGAAGCCACAGGTAGGCAAGCGAAAAAGGACACCAGTCAGGTCAACAATATTTGTAAAGGTAATAATGAAAAGAAAATAGATGGTTAAATGTTGTTTCACATCCTGTGGTGTTCTTAAAACAATGTACTGTTCTTTACTTCTTTCCTCTAACCTGGTATATTACTTCTTTGTTTGTTTAATGACACCAGACATGTACTTAAGAAAATTGTTCACCAAGGATCTGATTTATTGCCTAGGATTCTATTTGCATGAAAAAACAACACCAAAGCAGTATTTGACAGGTATGTATCAATTCAACTCCTAAGGGGTGCATTTTGAGTCAATTGTGCAAGGAATTAGGCATGCAGTTACTTAAAACATCTATTTAAATCCATGAGCATTTGGTATTCTCCTCAGGAAATAAAATTACAAACAGGCTGACTGGATTCAAGTACATTGCAAGTAGAACTTTGCCATCCTGATTTACCCAAAGCCCTGCCATTTCTATCTACAACAGCCCAAGTTATTTTAATTAAACTTCATTTTTGTCTTGGTCCTGCCAGTTCCAAACCAATGACAAAAATTACTCCAGATTGCCTAGGGCTACTCCAACCAGCCTGAGTTTATTATCAAAAGAACGATACCTGCCTGTTCCTCTGCATGTCATCTTCAAACTACATCCAGAAGCTCATATAGAAAAATGTTTTCAGAAGAAAAGCTTGATTGTTAAGAAGGCAAAGATAAAAATCTCAGGGGATTTAGCATTCTACTGACCATGAGACTTCTTTCTGTGTTAGCATAATGAATACAAATGCATTGCATGCAGAAATCAGCTACCTTGACAAAATAATTGACTTAAAACTGTTGTAGTGCCTGCTCACTTGTTGGCAGAAACAGAAAAAAATATTGATAAAAAGATGAATAATTATTACATAATTACAGCTGATTGGGAGTTTGCCAGCAAAACAAAGTTGCAATAAAATATAAATTTGTCATTACCATCTGCTCCTTCAAAGTTTTAATACATTAAGAACATTGATGCACTAAGTCTTAAAATACCCAGGTTATGCAGATAGCTATTTATTAGCCTGTTTTATAGACACATAGTTCTGCCTTGTCCATTTGCATAAAAATGAATTTAATGCTGTGAAAGCACCTCTGGGTCAGACTTTTAGGTGGCCAATTCCCGCATACTATCTGTGGGACTCAAGCTTCTAAATTGCTGTTCAGCAACACAGGAAACAGCTGCTTTGTAGGTCAGGCTTTTAATACAATCTTTGAACATTGCTTGGCAAGGAGACATGCTGAGTGATATACCCACAGAAGAAAAAGATGTGTAAAGTCCTAAGGATGCTAGCTGAGATGGAGGAATCTGACCTGATACATTTCAGTAATGGGGAAGCTAATTCTTTCTTCATTAGAGAAGTGGCTGAGCAATGAATGAAGCATGTATTAATAGAGAGAACAGCGTGAAAGATTACAGAATAATGCACCATGGATAATTTACAAGGAGGAAAGCATACAAATAGAGCATCAAATTAAGGCAGGAGATCTCGGCTGTAATACCAGACCCAGTCCTCCAACCATGAGCAACACTTTGGTTAAGTTACTTAAAGTGTTTGTGCCATTTTGTCCTCTCTCCTCTTTTGTCTGCCTTTTCTCCCTAGACACTGAGCTTTTTGAAGCACAGGCTGTATCTTTCATTTTCAATGTGTGGAACACTATTGGCCCTATGCTCAGCTGGAACTTTTAGGCAGTACCATAATAGAACTATTTAATGGTAATGAGATCTATGGAGTACTGTACACGCTGTTTTTAAAGATATCCATGCTGGGACAGAGCTGTGAGATTTCTCATGCACACAATGAATCATACACCATTCTGCCAGCTTAAATTGCTATCACATATGTTGAACAAGAAAAGCTTGCATAGCTAGTGGGTAGCATGACTTCTCCAGCATCGAAGCACATTGGGAAAATCCTACCAGCAGCAATGACTACACAAAAATACTCCTTGCAAGTGTAATATATGGATGATGGAAGCTGCCTTTTTGTGTTTTTTTTTTTTTTACTGCAGTATTTGCCCACACAACAATAAGAGCAAATGACATTAGCAATAATTCTTGTGATAATATTAGTATGTTAATGACATTGTCCATTTTTCAGTTTGGTATAGATTGGGAGGTCCATGATTTTGTCATCTGATTTCTCCAAAGAGGGAAGAAAGCCAACCCTTTTTCTGAGGAAGGGTATTAAGGTTGTTTGAATTAGTTAATCGCCCTCAGCATCCAGTTCTAGCATGTTTACTCATACATGGCTTTTCTAGGTCTTCAGTGCATTTATGTAGAACTAAGCTTGGTTAACTTTCGTCAAAGGTCTACCTTGGAGTAGGTTAAGGTGACAAATGGCTCAAATCTTGGAATTTCTTATTTGTCATGGGCTTAGTCACAAATTTCCAGTTTGTCACCCATTAACCAGGATAAAGAAGGGAATAATGACTGGTAATTGTTCAGGTGCCAAAATGAAGAAGAAGCTGCATAGAGGGAAAGGTATTAGCACAGATTTAGTGGGGACACATTAGTCTTTCACATGGTCTCTATTTCTATTCATCTCTATTTCAAAAAAAGGTGGTTAGAGGTTCCTGTTTTGGTTGGATGAATCCCTGCAATGCTGACAATGGAAAGAGAGACAAGATTCCTTTTTGTCATTGTTCTGCAGATTGGGGGCTTTAATTTGGGGTTTTTTTTAACATGAAACAAACTTCAGCAAGAAGCAACCACTGCCAACCCCATTGCCACAATGGTGATGGTTGCCTGTGCATGTGCAATCTCACTGCCAAAATAACAAATGCAGCACATGCTACTCCAGGCATATTTTTGCAAAAAGGAAAGAAGTAATAGATGATTTGGTTCCCAGTTGAGCCGACTTTTTTAAATGAGGACATCATGCATAGAAAGATGACTAGTCAAGCACATTTTCCTCGACCCAGTTTCACCCACGGTGTTCTGTGCTTCATTTATTTTTAAATTAATTGCAATGGATGAAACTGCAGTATTTGGGTGTGTTCACATCAGTGGAAAAAAATGTTGCCAGGTTTTTTTTACTGTCAAGACATTTTTCACTTTCCATGGGCAGCTTTTATCTGTGTTCCATTTAAAATAAGAATACTTCAGACTTTTCTCTTAGCCCTTTTATCTTTCCTCCCTTCTTAATGTATGATGAGTGTGTTTGGAAGTGGAAAGGAGATATTGTCCTTCTTCTGCTTGTGACTTCCTCTTAATCAGCATTTAGTGTTCCAACAACAGACATATGGTGGTAAAACTCTTCTATGAGCAGCCTTCTGGTCTCCATCTCATGATGCATTTCAGTTGCAGGCACCACTGAATTTCTTCTGAATTGGTATTATAGGACTTTTTGCTACTGGGAGAGGAGAGAGTTACTTTTCTGATGACACTCTGATAAGAAATTATCCTTTATTCTTTCTAATTCTTATAGTTTTTAAGAAGACCACCTTTTCAGAAGTGTTGCTCAGTAAGAGAAAATTGTAAAAGGTACCTTTTAATGTTGTCAAGAAGCTCCTGTCTTGCCAGAAAGGAGAACGATGCCACTTGTATTACTGTCATTCTAGTGACAAAAAGGCTCAAAATAGTAAATATGTAAAATCATTCTTTGTTTCACCATGTTCCTGGTTTCCACACTAGCCTGCAGGTATGTTGTACTATTCAGCTTTGAGTCTCAGGTTTGCTTTTGGTGTGGTGGGAAACAGTGTGTCCTTCCATACTGCTATCACCCAAATGTAAACTGGAGTAGATAAAAAGCTCAGTTTCAGCCACTGAGTGTTCACACCTATGAAGAAGTTAACCATTATCAGTAGTTATTTAGAGACTCCACAGTTACTGGAGTTTTCGTCTCGGGACTCTTTGCAATCTCATTTATCAGTTTGAGGAACGAGGAAAATAATAAAATCCCCCCATCTCTTTATGGAAAGTTTAAAAATGCAGCAATAGAAAACGTCACTTTTGTAAGACAATTTTGTGAACACTTGGTTCTGCAATGTAACCAGTTTTGTATCAAACAGCATTCATTTGGAGAGAGATTTTCCATTAGACCAACAGAAGCAGATGTAAAAATAGAGACCAGCTTTGGAGAAGACAAGCTTGTGTAAAGTCTGTTTTGAACAATTTAACCTCTGCTAACGTTCAGAGATCAGAGCTCATAAAATTAGTTTTGTTTTGACTTCCAGTCACATTGAATAGACTTACTTAATTTTTTCTCTAATTGCTAGATGACTCTATTGCTCACATAAATAATGTGTGTGGGCCAAACGCTCACTCAAGAATTAAGCTCTGAGAACTCATACCAGGTATGGTCTTCTTGCTAATATTTTTTCTGAACTAAAAACACATTCAGTTAGAGCTCTATGGGAAAAGCAGAAAAACAACAGTAATGCCTTTTTGCTGGATTAATGACACATTGACTAATGTGCTCTGTTCACTTTGTGCCATTCTAATGACATTGAATAGCTTTAAATATGCTTTTAATGACATTAATGAAATGCTGTTGGACAACCAGTATGCACCAGCAAATCTGTCCTTTCAAGTGTATTAGATTGTATAGGCTCATTTCTTATACCCAAATGAGATTAACACATAGTTTTGTTTAAATGTAAGATGAATATAAGGTTCAGTTCTGGAGCTGTTAGTCAGAAAAAGCCATTTCCACATTTTCTGTTTAAGTGAGAACTACAGGGACAGGCTAGAAGGAATCATAAATAAATACATTTTTGTGCACTTCACAATTGTGCTGATCCTCACTTGTTGGCCCTTGCTTCATAAGAAAACAATAAAATAACCCAGTATTGTAGAAGGATGATGGGATGGACATTATTCCATGAGATACATGACTTGTGATCCATGATCCATATCTGTATGCAAATTACCACAAGTGACCATAAAGTAAACTCAGTCATAAATTTACACACTTTATTTCAAAGGCCAGAAGACAACCTAACTCATTCTCAAGTCACCTCTGGCTCCGAAGCACGGATTGAGAATAGTTTTATGTATTAGCCACATTCATTTCACACTAATGATCCCTGCTTTACAATGAGTTGATACAAAATGTAAACAGTATTTTTTATGACCACCAGTTAGTACAATGTGTGTACAATTAGCAACCTTTATGAATACCCTTTTATACATTTATTAAAGTGTTCATTAAAATGCTGAGTCCAATGTATTTAGTATTTTTTCCCCTTCTCTGCAATAAAGCACCTTAATATGAGTAGGAAAAGAATGACAAGCTGAAATGCTTTGCATTGCAGTCTGTCATTTAAATCATGCAGGAATTACTAGAAATGAATTTCTGGTACTTTAACAGAGCTCAAGTGTTTCATAAGCCATAGCAACACAATGGATTTGGTGATCACTTTGGAATAATGATGACACTGCTGCTCCTTCTGTAGCTTTAAAAGACCATTTAGATTTTTTCTCTATTTTAACCACTTTGCAAAGCCCAGATTCTCTCTACCAGCAAGCAGTGCTCAACTACATACCAAGCTGAGAGCTGTTTCTCCATTGCTTATTAACACCTTTATCTAGCTCAGCTGAAACATCAGCACTAAACACAGGCTTGAAGGGACTGACTGAATGACACATTTTTTGAGTAAGGAGATAATTTTTAAAAAAACATCCGTATACCTCAGGTCTTTTTCTCACTGTCCTGGAGGGTAACAGGAGCTGATCTCAGGAAGATATGAAGTGCACTTTTCTGTTCTCTATAGGTTTTATATACAAAGTTATTACATCTCATCTTTATACCCTTGAGACTTTGCTCTCTATTTCTCCTGCTATCTACCTGCAGAAGAGACAAGACTGAAGCCATCCGAAACAAGATATAAATTATTTGTTTACCTATAAAAAAATATGGTGGGACAATTCACCTTCCAGGTCACCATCAACATTTTTTTAATTGATTTGTTTGCATATTTTCCCTGCACTACTGGAAAAATATTAAATTATAGTTGAAACTGAAATTCTATTATTATGTTAAAAGGAGCATCTTTATAATTATAGTGAAAATTTAATGGAACTCTGACAAGCTGAAGATTTCGAAATTTGGTTAGAATTCATCAGTGATCAGTGATACACAAGATGAAATTATCAAAGTTACCCTTCTGAGGGTTATATCCCAAACTTTAAACATATGCCAATAACACTTGCCTTTGTAAAACTTCAATACTATAACTGACAGTACTTTTGGGATTTTCTAAAATCTCCCTGAAAAGTGGGAAAAATTTTAAATGAATTCTCAACATAAAATCTGCTACTGTCTCTGGCATGAATACTTTCAAATGTCCTTGGCCTTGGGCTCTGGAGAGGAACCTTCATCATTCTGGTTTATATTCATATGCTGCTAAAATCATGCTGTGGGGTCCTAACAGATCACTCTTCACTGCCCCCTGGTATCTATTTTGTTAGCTTTTCTTAATGAAGAATATGTACTTTAGGAAAAACTATTCTGCTCTTTACTGATTAATCTTTCTCACAAAAGACAGGGTGTGGCCTTCAAGCCTCTTGAATACTATTGAAGAATTGACAGTGTTTCCTATCATGTGTCCAGGTTTCATGAAAGCAAACTTATCAGTGGTCCACTGGGAAAACCCCTGGGAAATCTCTCATTCTCAAGGTTCAGGATAGGCAGCTGTGCACTTCATGCATTGCTAACGTAAAATGAGATTGAACAAGGACAGCATCAGGGTTTAGGAACATTGCTATTTGAGCTGGGCATCAGTCATCACTCTTGCAACTGCCTGTCATATCCCTCAAGCTGGGATAGGTTTTGGTAGGTTTGAATATGCCTGCTAGTGCTGGCTCACCAGGCTGGTAATCTGATATCTTTTGGCATATTATGCCATCCTCCTTCCTGACTTGGATCTTTCTAACTAACTTTGGAGTTGAAACTGCAGTATGATGACACTGAAAACACAGAACATGTGCTAAACCCTGACCATGTGTCTTCCTAAAACAAAGAACTCATGCTACTAAATGGATAGGGCTTCACAGTAGAACACACAACCTATACTAGAAGGAACATGGCCAACTGAGCAAGCTAAAATAGTTCTGTAAAGAGAGTGAAATAAAACGTGACAATTTCGGTCACCTTCTGCTCGTCAGGTTCATAGATCCTTCATCTTTAAGACTGCCCTCCCACATTCAGTCGTCACTGAACGCAAACGCATCTCAGCCCTAGAGAAACAGTAAATGAACAAGTGGCAGCTTTTAACAGCAGGTGGCATCACTGTAATTCCATACTAAAAAATGCCCCCACTCTGGGGGACACAGCACTGCTGTGCTCCTAATCACGTAGTTGAAATGCAAACCAACTTTTGTACTTAAAAGGATTTTTTAAGTAATTTTTTCTGTGTGGTTTTTTGTTTTGTTTATTTTTTTGCCAGATTGAAAATCTTTGCCAAATCTGCATATACATTATGTAATTAACACAGAATTACAAAACAGCCAGTATGGTTTCAAATTTTAAAACATTAAATGTAGAAAATAGGCCTAGAAGGGCTCATAGAGGTTGGTCAGTTCACTCCCCTGCCTCACGATAGGATAAGCTGTACCTAGAATGCAATAAATCCTTTTATACCAAAAGCTACATAAGCAATAAGCCGTATTTACAATAAAAGACCATTAAATTGTTGCCATATTGTATTCTGGCTATAGCTACCTGCAATACCATGGAGATAAAACAGAGAATGAACCTCAAGTGAGGCAAATCAGCACAGCCCCACTGATCTCAAGTAAGCTCAGCACTGGCTGAGGAACTGATTCATAATTTATAATTCAATGTAAAACTTGATAATCTTCTAGATGGAAAGTACCATTTTAATATAAGTCCCCGTAGATCTATTATCTGTTATTTGGCAGATACGGAATTAAGTTCAAACAAAGGCACGTTTGACAAAAGAAAGTGAGAAAAGAGTTTGTGGGTAGAGGAAAGCAGACTGTGGGAAAGGCCAGAGGGAAAGGAACAATGGGTTTTATTAAACTCACATTACACGGTGAACATTGGTCAGAACCAACTGGGCTGTTCACAGAATCATAGAATAGTTTGGGTTGGAAGGGACCTTTAAAGGTCATCTAGTTTAACCTTCTGCAGTGAGCATGGACATCTTCAACTAGATCAGGTTGCTCAGAGCCCTGTTCAACCTGGCCTTGAATATTTCCAGAGATGGGGCATCTCTACAGTCTCCCTGGGAAATCTGTTCCTGTGTTCACCACCCTAACTGTAAAAATTTCTTCCTTACATCTAATCTGAATCTACTGTATTTTATCATTTTGGTGGCCCTCTCCTGGACTTGCTCCAGGATGTCCATGTGTCTCTTGTGCTGAGGACTCCAGAGCTGGATGCGGTACTCCTTAAGTATCGTCAATTTTCTGATAATACCAAGATTGTTTGGGCAGCACTTTTGGTGGAAACACTGGGAGCTTGGAAGGACTTCCCCACTGCCTTGAGAAAGAATACCTACCACAATCCCAAAGCTATATGCCAGGAAGCAGAGACCCCAGCCCACACCCACTTCACAGGAGGCTGTGTCATCTCGTGGCTTTAGATGAAGCTAAAACCACTGCTATTTCCAAGTCAGAGAATGAAGGAGTACACAAGCAGCAGGACACAGACCTGGAAGCTCAAGCTGCAGCCAGCTCAAACTTCTTGACACATGGAAAACCACTCTCTGCAGTGGTAGCACTAAGCAAATTCAGCATGGCAGCCACAGACCCCAAGCAGCCCTCAGGTTGCTTTAGCTTGCATAGGAACAGATGGATCACAGAAAAAAAAACAAACCCTTTGCTTCTGCCTTCTCCTCTTTTGGGGGCTGTACACAAAACATTTGAATATGAGCTACGACATGACACTCACCTAAAGAAACTTTTGATTCTCCACTCAACATCAACCCCAGCACAAGGATGCTTTTTTCCTATCTGTGCTTTGTAGATGTTTGCCCTCGAGATCTAGAAGTAGCGTCCGGGGATCCAGCCTAAAATGCCTGATTATTTAAAAGAAATCCTAACCTGTGACCCAAAGGCTGTTGTACAGCTGTAGGGTTAATCACTTAAGTGTCCGTAACTGCATAAATGTTGTTTGAGGTTTAAATTAGAAATAGGAATCACTGTAGGACCTGGCAGACCAGCAAAACACTCTGCAAAACAGTTATATGTTACTGATTATATTAATTCAGAGTCTTCCTGCAAGAGCTATAATTAAATGTTCTCACAGCTGAGTACATTCTCTTTTTCATTTTTTTAATCTACATTTTTTATGTGCTTATTTTCAATATTGCCTGGGCCAATCCATTCCCCTTACTGACTGATGCTTAAGCGACAGGCACTGCATTTCAAAAGTCTTTCTCAGCTGAGAGGAGAACAAAACGTCTTTCAGGGTCTGCGCTGCACTCTTCTTTGTGGTGAGAATTGGAAGGCAGAGCTCTGAACAATGTCTTTTAGAAACCTTTCATTCTTAGTTCTGATCCCTTTTCACTGTCAATGTTCTGGATGTGGTGAAGTGACAGTTTCATATCTTTCATTGCTATAGTAACACTAGCAAAGGAGCCTTCCTAACATCAAGAAATTTAGAGACACTGAAGGAGATGGTTATGGGGAAGATGAAATGGTAAGTAGATATAAGAAAATGAATCTCTCCTTGAAAAAAGAAGAATCTCTTAGAATTATTGTGAATTCTAAACCATACTTTGTTTTTCTTACTTTGTAGTGGTCTGGTAGTCTGTGCTAGAAGTGAAATGGCTGTTGTTCCAGGCCCTTTCATAACACAGGGAATCTTTGCTTTAAAATCCAGAGATCATAGAGAGAAAAGTGAAAGTTTTATTATCTGCTTCTTACAAGTGAGGAACTGAGGCACAGACTTAGTCTAAATATCAGTCTCCGGGGTCACTTTATCCACAAGACTACAACTTTACAGGTGTAAAAGAAAAGCTCCACTTCAATTTTCAACTTTTCTTGTGAACTTTTGAGTGCAGAGCTCTTGAAAAGTGCTGTTTATGCTCCCCATAACTTGCCCTGCTGGCAACTGCTGGTAAACTCAACAATTCACTAGATAGTACTCAGAGAAGCAAAAAGAAGTGGTAGTAGTAGTACAGCTCTCTCCCACCAGTTCTTTAAAGGTTCTTACGTGTAATTCATCTAGACTTGCTCATTTAGGTGTTGTCTAACATCCCCCTCAGTTAACAATAGACTTCAAAATACGTTATCAATCTTATGTGACACAAACAAAACTCTTCCTCTTTGCTCAAATACAAATGCTTTTGTCTTTTCTGTTCATTATTAGTACTATTTCAATCTCTAACTTAAAAGACAGCAGTTTTTCAGACTTTCAAGAATTTACTTCTCAAAAGAGAAATTCCTTCAACTTAGACACTTGTCTTAGGATGAGGTGAATCTCTTTTTATAATTTCATTTCCTTCTCCACTGACTGTAAAGGCAGCTTAGTCAGCTAGACTGGGAAAGATGTGTTTGGGTGGTTTTCTGAAAGCTGAGGTTAACAGGTCACATCTACTCACCCCATCTGCTGAGATCAATGACTCTACTGCTTGAGCGCATGAGAATTACTTGTGTCTCGTTCTAATGAACAAGTTCTGATTTCTTCTCTTCCTACCCAAATTCCATGTACTGCTGAATGAACACCTAAGGAAAGATATTGTTTCAATCTTTCTAAAGGCAGAAAAAACTGCCTTTTCCAACTCAGAAAAGAGTTTTGGCAAAAAGCAAGGATGTGTACTATTTGCACATTTTTTACATTATATATTTTCTGTCTTGTTTTTTCTTTTTGTTTTTATTATTTATTTGAATGTGACTTCTACCCACAGCTGCAAAGGTCTTTTTAAAGTTAGAAATGGGCACATCTAAAGAACTGTGAAATCTGCACAGCAAAATAAAGTATGCACAAGAGTTGTAAAATACTGTTTATAATGTTTATGAGCCTGACTGCTTATAAACAAATCTCATGGTATTTTTAATGTCTGACACATGAGCCTAAGACACGATATTGCTTACACTAGACAAACAGAAACTTAAGAAGAAGAAGAAAGGAAAATTAATTTCACACTTTCAGTGTTACTATGGTGAGATTAAGATATAATGAGCCAACAGATTAGTAGGAGTGAGAAAAGTAAGTATTTTCCTATTCACCTTTAGGTGTAGATTTTTTTTCAAATAACTGAGCAAATGTGAAATGAATCTGAAGAGCGTCTGGAAAATAAGTTTATGTTAATTCAGTTTCTATTTCTCAATATAATGTGCAGTGCCTTCAGCAGACAAGTAAGGTAGTATTTATCCTAAATAAAACTCAGGTTTATTATGAGAGCAGACTGTTTTGCCTCATATCCTTCCCAGCCAGGATCATGGGGTTGGGGGGGGGGTAGATTAAACAGATTATAACTTCAGCACCAAAGGATTTTCCTTGCATATGTTTTAGTGACAAATATTTTTTTACAGGACAGAACAATGGGTGAAATCAATCCGCACACGTGACAATCCCTCATGTTACGACAGAAGGATGGGCACCAGCCATTAATCTCTCTTTGTGACAGCCAAGGGCTATGCAAAATTATTTTCGAAAGGAAAAAGAAATGCCAGTGGGACTGTAGGAAGAAGGAGGTCAAGTTCATCTCAAATGCAGAACAAAGCAGACAAAAGACTGGATGTTATCTCACTTGTGTGAGCTGGGTTGGAATTGTTGCAGTTAATTAGGCGACTCCAATCCATAGCACTGCATTTCTATGACACTGTGACTGAGTTAGTTTGTCCTATGTCAGTCAAATACACTCAGTGCTGTGATGTCAATTCCAGTTTATAAGGGTGGTGCAAAATTTATTTCAGATTACAGATGTTTCCTTCTTCAGAGTTTCTTTTCTTCATCACAAGCTCACTTTTTGATTAATACTTAATTCATGTTTATGGGGCTGACTGTTAAACGTCAGGGATGAACAGAGGGATGGGTCTTCACTTTGATGTAGAAAACAGCTTTGCCAGGAGAACCAAAAAGTGATTCTGTCTGTCTTTGCCTTTCTCAAATAATGTTATTAACCCATGGTCCACCCATATACAAACATAATTCACTTTGAGAGGTAAATCCTTCATATGACATGCCAGACTGGGCTGATACATGGTGGTGTGAAAACTTCCACCATGAGCACCCAGGAGCCCTTGATGGAAATTCCATGCATGTGAGGAGCTGAAGTTAGTTATGCAGCTTCTCACACATGCTTTGCTACATGCAGTGAATGTTAGGAAGCTATTCAGTATTAGCAAGAAGACAATACACTCTTTGCAGGCTGTTTGGACACAACCTGGATAGCAGGTATAGGAATTCTTTTAACTCTGCACAGAAGCCATAACTCCAACCCTGTGTAAACAGCATCATCGAACACCCTCATGTTTGTTGTAAGAAATGAGATGTTTTTGAACTGGATACTCTGTACATGATTAATGGTGCCATGGTCCCATCTTTGACTTTTATCTCATTATTTATTTGAAAATGTAGGCTGATTTATAAAAAAAAAAATAAATCTATTACACAGCTAAATACCTAAGGACTATTGCCCCAGAAGAACAAAATTAACAAGAGATAGGACAGAAATGTCAAACTGTTTAGCTAAGAGAAATACAGCTGGCTTTTCACTTTCTAAGTTTTCTACCACCACCCAAATAAACACTTAAAGGCAGAAGCAAGTCTTACTGCACTTTCTTGACATTATAAAGTAAGTTTTGACCCCATATTGTTTCCTTGAGCAGTGAGAGTCTTTAATCAAGATTAGGCAGCCAGATGAAATGCACCATCCACTCTCTTCTCAAAAGGAGAAAACATGGATCAAACGTCTGACTAGTCAGCTAAACAGTTCCGAAATGCAACATAATAGTAATGGCTCTTCCCCTACCAACAGAACTGAACAATTAAAGGGTCTCTTTCCTTTCTTCACCTGGCTACAAGTTTTAACAAATTTTAGGGTTTATGAAGCCAAATCACAAACTGCGATTATAAGATTTTCATGGATGTTTAACATTATAATAAGATTTTTAAATTGATAAAAAGTTTCAATTAATTAAAAAAAATCTTCTGGATTGAAGCTCATTAATGTCACAATTCCGTAAAACCTCATTTCAAATAGAAAACTCACAGGTCACAGTACTCCAAAAGTGGAAAAAGAGTTAAATTAGTAATAGCAGACATTGATAGAAAAATTGCTGCTGAAACCGTGTTAGCAGATGACCTTACTGAGGGAATTTTACAGTAGACCCAAGATGACAGGTTTTGCAATTCAAAGGCTCAATGTCCAGATGGAGACCTGTGATGAGTGGTGTTCCCCAAGGGTCGGTACTGGGACTGGTGCTATTTAACATCTTTGTTGGCAGCATGGACAGTGGCATTGAGGGCACCCTCAGCAAGTTTGCTGATGACACCAAAGTGTGTGGTGAGGTCAACACGCTGAAGGGAAGGGATGCCATCCAGAGGGACCTTGACAGGCTTGAGAAATGGGCTTGTGCAAACTGCATGAAGTTCAACAGCGCCAAGTGTAAAGTTCTGCACCCAGGTTGGGGCAACCCCAAGCACAAATACAGGCTGGATGGAGAATGGATCGAAAACAGTCCAGAGGAGAAGGACTTAGGGGTGATGGTGGGCAAGAAGCTTAACATGAGCTGGTAATGTGAGATTACAGCCCAGAAAGCCAATTGTGTCCTGGGCTGCATCAAAAGAAGCATAGGTAGTAGGTTGAGGGAGGTGATTCTCCCTTTACTCTGTTCTCGTGAGACACCACCTGGAGTACTGTGTCCAATTCTGGAGCCCCCAACATAAGAAGGACATGGAGCTGCTGGGGAAAGTCCAGAGGAGGGCAACGAAGATGATCCGAGGGCTGGAGCACCTCTCTTACAAAGACAGGCTGAGAGAGTTGGGGCTGTTCAGCCTGGAGAAGAGAGGCCTCCAGGAGGACCTCATAGCAGCCTTCCCCCTTCTGCAGGGGGACTACAGGAAAGCTGGGAAAGGACTTTTTGCAAGGGCTTTTAGTGAGAGGAGTAGGGAAAACGGATCAAAACTGGAGGAGGAGAGATTTAGGTTAGACATTAGGAAGAACATATTTAGTGTGAGGGTGGAAAGGCACTGGAACAGGTTGCCCTGGGAAGTTGTGGAAGCCCCATGCCTGGAAGTGTTCAAGGCCACTTGAACACTTGGATGGGGCTGTGAGCAACCTGACCTAGTGGGAGGTGTCCCTGCCCAAGCAGGGGAGTTGGAACTAGATGATGTTTAAGGTCCCTTCCAACTCAAACCATTCTATGATTCAATGAATTGCCCTCAAGACTGGAAGATCAAAAGAGAAGAACATACTAATGGGGCACTGGAGAAGCAATCAGAGTAACAGGAGATGGTGCAATCAGCAGAAATAGAAACATTGAATTGTCTAAACTAGGGCATAACTGATGCACTCCAAAGCAGGAGAGAGATTAGGAATGTCAGGGCCAGAATAAGTTTCTCCGAGATCTGTGCAGTGAAAGGTCATTAAAGGTTTTTAGCTTCTTCATTTAAGCTGATGATGTGGGCTTCACAAATTTCTTTGGAGAAGTCTGCTTTGCTCAGAAACACACAATACGATAAATCTAAAGCAAACAGTGAAGATGAGGTTAATGAAGCTATCAACAAACTGAGAGACTGTGATAAACATTGTGCTGCAGTGTTCATCTAGATCACATTCATAAGAGACAAGTTGAAACTTCATAATTTACTAAAACTTTCAAGATTTTTGGTCTCTGCCAGCAGAGTTTTAACATTATGCATTCTAGCTTTATAAACAATTTGTTATTTTCAGGTGCAAGGCTTTAATTTCTACTACATTTAGAAACAGGGCAAATGCATACATATCTTTTTATCTTGTAAATCCCCAAAGTAGTTACAGTGCAAATGAAACAATCCAACTATTGATTAAAACAATAACTGCCAAAATAAACATGGCAGGACTATGCATAGATGTCAAGTGCCTTCAGACTGCAGCTATCAGTAACTAATAACACTCTCAGGTAAATCTCTTCCACAGCTTAGAGCATAACAGCTCTTTATAGACTTGAAAAGACTTTTCCTTTAGTAGACTGAGGTGCTTTAGATGGTTTCTGATGTTTTATTTTATGAATTCTTAAAATAATCTACAGAATGTCTATTATGGTTTGTATTACCTTAAGAAATTTAGGAAATTAGATACTCATGAAAAAGCAAATAATGTAACCCCCACTGCCCCATCTAGAGCTTCTAAAGAAACTGTGATTTATTGTTTTGTTTCTCATCATTCTTCACCAACACTCACTCTTTAAGGGTCCAGTCCTTCAGAGGTGTAAATCAGCAAAGTTCCACTGGCTTCAGTGCAGTTATGCAAATTTACAGCATGATCTCTTCCCCTGCTTTTTATTTCTCTAAGTGTATGAAGCACCTAAGAATGCTGGCAATACTTTGCTTTGAACTCATTATTCATCACTTATCTACACTGAACTGTCTTTTTCATCTATTAGTCTTTAAATATTCTAAGCCTTTGCTTATCTACCCACGCTTTTCCTCCTATTTACCTTTCCTCTCACATCAACAACAAACTCTGTCATCTTGTTATCCATACTCTAATTTTCCAGACCAAATCTCTACACTAGTATTACAAGTGTTCCAGATGTTTAACACAAAAAATCAAATTAATTTTCTTGTTAGCGAAAAATTGGATTTTTATAAGCTTAATTAGTCTGCCCTATTAATATGCTGCTGTTCCAACACCCAAGTTCCTTCTGTTAAACAAAGGTTGTATCACTACTAGGAAAAGCCAATATGGTGAGAAATGCAATCTCACTAGTCCAGTAATCCACTTTTGATAGAGACCAGTGACAGAGACCAGTAACTCTTATTCCAGAGAAAAATAAAAGTTCTAAAAGGTAGACAAGTACAGCAGTAGACCCTTCAGGTATTTTTTGACTGGATAGTGGTTTTTATCCTTTTGCACTCTTAACTGGTTGCAAGAAAGTGAAGAATTAATTTTCATTGTTATTTTTAAATTATAGGAAGGGCCCCAGTTATCATTAGATGGAGATAAAGCAGTAGTGTTTGTGAAGAACCAGCAGTCCCATTTCTATGTGCTGTGTCAGCCTGAAGGTACCAGCCAAGGAATACATGAAGTCCAGCTTAAAAACCACCTTGGAGGCAGAGTAAATGTGTGATATCCCAGAACATGTGAGGCAGAGGGCTGCACCCAGAGATTTTGTAGGAGATATGTGTTCAGGTAGGCTAGAGCATCAAAAGCTGGGAAACAGGCTGCTGGGAGCAAAGAGTCCAGCACTGTTTGCAGGACATTGCTAGTGAAGAGCAGCTTGCAAGAGCAAGGTCAGCACCGTGGGGACAGAACTCGCAGCTCAGGCTTCTGCCTTTTGCTGAAAGCACCAAATCCTGAGAACTTCTCCTGCCCTTCATCTAGCATGTACTGCCTGGATTAGGAGCATCTGATCAGCCTTTGAGTCTGTCACATAAAACCATCATACCTAAAGCAATTACAACACTGCTTGTTGGCAGTGTTTATTGACACCTTGTCCTTCACTCCTCACAGTGTGGACCCATTGAGAATTATCCAATGGTGCCTGAACAATATTAATCTCTACCATGTTCCTTGAAGGCCAGCACATCCCAGCAACCCTCTCACAATGTTCTCCACTGCAATGGATACTTTTTCAGCTGCAGCATATTCCTCATCACATTCCTCTAAGACTTGAGCCAGATTCCATGCATATGCCCAGGGACATCAGGCTAAGATGCTTTTTGATCTGTTGCAGCTGGATAGTTTTTGTTAGTTTATCTCCTAGCTTACAGGGCTCCCTTATCTCCCAGATGACAGACTCTCTTTTTTTCTGTTGTGAAAGTCACATTTGACGGACTATAAATTATTGTCCTCCTGAAATGGCAAAAAGTCAAATTTCATCACTGTGGCACTTCAGTTCCTGTGCAAGAAATAGTTGTAAAAAAGTAAAGAATTTATTTTTTTATTCTTATTTTTAAAGGAGAGGAAGCTCCACAGTTATCATTGTTACAGATAATCCTATTAAGCTTTGGGACAGCTGGATACACATGCAAATATTTGCTTACCCTCTCCATTTTACTTTCCACTGTAAATGCAATGATTTTTTTCCTTGTGGGAATGCCAGTGTAGCATGTACTAAGAGCATAAAGCTTAGCAGAACAAAAATTATCGGCATTTCTTCTGGAGAAATGCAAAATAAGCTTTCCTCCACGCTTTTCAAAGTACAATGAAAATATAGACCTTCCCCTCATCCATTAAGACAGAGTGACCTCTCCAGTTAATGTTAGCTTCATGCCAAACCACTTTGCTAAGTCAGAGAAGGAAACCCTAGTTTTCTTAGTTGCCACAGTATACCATTTCTTCATGTTTTAAAGTGATCTAACCGACCCCAAAGCAAATTACCACGTATGCAGTAAGGACAGACCTCTCAGACCCTTGTTTTTATTTTTTTTCCTTGGAGAATACCTTTACTGGGGGAAAACCAACAATCTCTATTTTGGGTTTGATTAATGTTTCATGAGGAGAATTAAAGAGGATGTAACACCCTCTTGAGGAGCCTGTGATACAAACAATAGCCTCTCCAAAACCAAACAGTTTTCTGTAAACAAACATACAGAATTAGGACTCCCCCAGTAAGAAGGGAAGTTACCAGTTCACTCACTTCTGTAAGTGGTCATTCTGTTGTCTGATAGGCAAAACTATCCTATCTGACATTATTTTACTTACTTTAACTTATTAACAATTAATGTAAACATGTAAATATCAGTTTGAGTGTCAAGGAGGAAAGACAGACCAACAATTAAATGCTTTGGGAAAGACTTTTCCTGGATCAGCATTGTTCATTTATTCCTGGGGAAACCATCTGGGCAGAAAGATCAGACAATTCCTGCACTCTAAACAGCCAAAAGCTGAAGGAAACTACCTGGATTTTTAATGGAGCCCAGACCACAAAGAGCATGAGCATAGTCTGAGAATGCCTAGCACACCAAAGGGATGTGCATGAGCAGTAAGGGGAGCACCAGAGACACACTTGGATGGCGTGGGTGGCCGGGCACATTATGTGTGAGATACGTCTTGAGCGGTATAGTCTTGCAGTTTTGCATGGAAAGAAAAAAAGTTGCTATTATCTAAGCAAGGTTTTTCAGGATAGCTATTTCAAATTTAGATGTCTAAACTCTACATCAGTTCCACTTGGAAAGTCATGGTCCTGAGGGCTGGGAGAAGAAACTGTGTTATTAAATTGCAGCTTGACACTACAATGAGCTTTGCAAATAGATTTACCTTTTTTCAGAGTAATAAGATTGTAGTTTTAGCACACACAAAAATGCTGTAATGTAACATTATTTTAAGAGTTCCCATTTCCATAATGAGACTGAGTTAAATTTATCAACACCTATTCATTGGCAAAGACAAATAAAGTTAATACAACTTATTTAGTCTTAATTTCTCCTCTGCCTGCCACTTATGCAACACTAAAGGGCTGATCCATTGTCTATTAAAGTCAATGACAAAACTCCAATTGATTTTGAATAGAGCAAAACTGGGTCCAGAAGTTCCTAGAGATTTCTTCTGCCTAGGTGAACAAATAAAGTGCACTTCAAGTGAAGTGCTGCCAGCCCAAAAGGCAGTGTTCGAACACTAACTGTTCAGCTTGTTAACGCATGTTACCCCTGTGACTGACAGCAACCAGCCATCCTCTGTGCAAGTTAGCAAATTTAAAATGACAACAGGAACGGAGTGCTTCTGAGTCCTGGTGAGCCGTTGCATTCCCTTTGCTGTAGCATTTCTTCTTAATTATTTGCTGAAGTAAAAATCTCCCTGATTATCTGCTGAGAGAGGATATATCTGAGAGAAGATTTATCTGTCCCTCATTACTCCAATGAAAGCACTTATGCATGCATTCAGCTATAAGTAATTTCCAAGGGCAACTATTCACATCATGCTAAAAACCAGCTGCCTAGATAAGATTTGGATGGTATCTTAGATTCACACACACTGGAAATACTATTGTTAAAATGCATTTTTAATAACAGAAATGCTTCAGTTTAGAGCACACAAGCATTACAAAAGGGAAGTATTGAAAATCCTTAGATTGTCTCCCCTCTCATTGTGCTGGAGGTTTTATTATAGTGGAAGTATTTAAAGAAACTAAGCTTTATTTTTCTCTACATTCAAATGTTGTCTTTTTTTCCTGTTATTACATGGGATCCTTTCATTAGGTACAGTAATCTAAGCTCACGTTGGGAGCATGTATAGAGTAGGATAACCAAGAAAACACATACATTTTAATTTAGTACTTGAAACCTTACAGTACACCATGGAAGAGCTGGCAATAAGAGTACTGACTGGAAGGGTAGAGCATCAGAGACTCTGACTGAAATTGCAGGGAGACTTAGAGCTTAGCATTGGAAACAGAGGTATGGAACAAATAGTGTAGAATACCCTAAAGAAATTTCTCATAGTACACCCAAAACCAAGCAATACTCGTATTTCTGTTGCCAGGAACTGGCATGCTAGCCCTAGGGTCTAACACATCTACAGGCATAGTCACCCACACAACCCAAATGCCATCAACAGAACAACTTGGTGGAATTCCCCTGGCAGAACAAGATCTTTCGCCACAGCAGAGGAAGCTGAAAAAAATCTGTATAATCTGCTTTTAGAAATTCCAGGCAGTTTCCAGCACAACTTTTCATGTGAAGAGTACAATCCACCCTAACAGAGAGGACAGCTGAAGTAGTCGTCATGTAGCAGCTCAAAGGCAGATTAGAAAGCAGCTCTGCTGGCTTCCTGCTCAACAAGGAAAAAAAGGTCTGATCCCTGCCTTGTTAGTCAATCTGTGAACAATCACTACAGCTGGCAAAACATAAGCTGGAGGAAAGAGTGAGTGATTGTCTATGCAATAATGATCGAAAAGACAAAAAGTGCACTAAGATAAATTCTGCACTGGATCGATGTTGGCACCATTCATTTGTGGGAGGAGAGGAGGGAAGAGAAGGATTTGAGAACCACCCACTGTGTACCATCCAGAGGAACCAATACTCTAAAAGCAAGGGGAAATTAATAGCAGCACACATCCTTATGAGAGACCATAGGTTCATATTTTTGTTATCAGGGAAATTCGTTGGATTGGTAAACCTGTGGAATTGGAAGTGCTACTAAGAAAAATGTGCACTGTGAAAGGCAAGATAGAATCATAAATTAAACAAGAGATTATAGAAATAAATGTGCCCTCAAAACTGCCACTATGACTAATTCAGCATTATAAGTACATAATGCAAAGCCTGTCTTTATTAGATCACTGAGCTTGACATCATAAGCCAGCAGGAATTTTAGTTGTGATATAATAAAAAAAGAGGGCATACAGTGAATTTTAAAAGCTAGTGTACAGTGCTGGACTGATCTGTAGCAGAAGCATTGGCAATATTCCCTGATCAACAACTGAAGCAGGCAAAAGAAGCATTTGATGCCTCTCAGCAGTTGTCTACAGCAACAGGTGGAGTGGGAGAGAAAAGGTCTCCAAACAATGCATGAGACAAGCCTCGCTGGGCTTTGTTTCTGGCTACAGCCCAGTGGGCATCTCCCTGTTCAGTGCCATTTCCCACGGCACTGCTTCCGCATCAAAGTCCTTATTCTCTCTGGTCCTCTCAGGTTTTGCTGATGATGCTTTGGAATACACTTACCACAGCAGGGCACTGAACTCACCTGGGCCTTCTAGGAAACTTAAAAGACTATGAAGTTAAGAGTTTGCTCGGCCGTTTGGTTGTTGAACAGATCAACTATAAAGGCAACATATTTACCCCTTTCTTTCTGAGACACTATAGGGGAAAGAAAAATTGAATGAAGCACAAAAATGTTACAGGGTTGGTTTTTTTGTTTGCTCATTTCATCTGTGTGGTCTCTCTTTTTACCTTGAAATTTATAAAATAACAGGCATAATCAAATACCATAGAAACTTCAAAATCAAGCACACGCAGCAGTTACACACATTAAATACAGAACACATTTCACAGTAAAATCTCAAGAGTTGTCTGGGTTTTTTTAATCTCTCATCACATGCAAAACACAACAAATGCAGCCTGAAATCCCTATCTAAGCTGCGTGCATCAGCAACATTTGCTAGAAATCAATGTACGTTTTCTGGTCAGTCCTGCTCTGTGATGTGCTACCAATACTTTAAAAGTCTTTAAAGGTTTAGGGGGATGGTTTGAGGGGTTGGGTATTTGTGTGAGCTTGTTTTGTTGGTTTTGTTTTGTTTTACTAAGCTATTGTATGAGGAAAAAGGAGGAGGACGTGGGGGCTCTTAATGATAGATTTCAATAGGTATTTGTGGTTTCATTGCCCACTGTTTTTAAGTCAATGTCCATTAAACCAAGCATTCCTGTAGCAGTGTCCCTTGAACAAGACTTTGGTGACAAATAACACTGTATGGGATGAAGATGCTGGAATTAACACAGCTGTGTTATCTACAGGTTGGCTTTGTCCACTAACAATTGGTTATTTTTTATAGCCAGATAGATCAAGGTTTCTGCTAGCTTGTTTGGTTTATCTGTGAATCTGCTTTTAATTATTCTTACATGCAGTCCCCTATAGAATCCAAAAACACAGTCTCCAGCTCCTCACCCTCCAGTATAGTGATCTCTCCCAGTTCCCAGCTTCTCTGTTGAAGTTTTCAACATGACATTTCTATAGACATTAATTACCTGAGAGGAGATTGCAGTATTGGAAGGTCTCAACTCTGAACTGTCCTTATGTTGCCTGCTAACGTATGGCTGACTAACACATTGCCAGTTCTAAAGCGGCTGATGAAACAGCTGCTATAACAGTCATCACTATTCATTTTTTAAAGTGTCTGTTAGCTCAAGAGTTTATGTAGTGGCATTGTCAAATTAAAGCAGAACACATTTTTGCTGGCTTTGATTAATAATTAACTTCTAGGTTTTGTTTTATGAGCTCCATGTGGCTCACCGCTGGTGATACTGTACCTGCAGTTTTCAGAGGGATACAAGTAGCTGACGTGGTGCACTGGCTGTGATACCCATGAGTTGGGATGAGCTGCACCCATGGCTTCAGCTCTCCAAAAGGGCTCTCACGCATCCTCTTCTTCCTGACTAGTAGTCTAATTTGTTCCCGGTTAACTCATGGGAGACAGAAGCTGTGCACCTCTCAGGAAAGCAGTGTGTGCCATCTGCTCCAAGCCAGGAGTAGAGGGATTCCAGAAAGCTGCCTCGTTTGTGCTGGCATTTCTGCTAAATGAAGCATTCTTTCTCCAATCCTGAAGCTCTGAAGTTAATACTGAGCCTGAACAACTGCTGCAGCCATTAGACAATGTGTACAGGAGCAGCAAAATTATATGAAAACAAAGGTTTCCCAAACTTATTTTCTCCTAGGGAATAGACTCCCTGATCTCCAGGCACCCATCATGCCAGTAACTTGGCAATGACGTTGGTTACAACCGAGAACAAAGCTTAGCACATGTTCAGCAGGCTCTCAACTTAACAAACAAACATCCAATTCTATAGAACCCATAAACCACAAAATACTTTCCACTAGCATGCAACAGCATCTCTTTTTTCTCCTCCAACATCAACCCACCACCACCCAAAATTAGTTTTCCCTGTTAACAGCAATTGAGTGTGATGACTTCTGAAAATTTTCAGCCTCTCTGAAAAGGCAACACTCTGTGTGCCTTTTCATGACAGAATCTCAGCTAGCTGTTAAACATGAACGCTAATTAATTAAGCCTCTTAGTATCACTATACAGAAACAAGATACAGGGATCACTCTCCCCTCCCTGGCAATGTTCCTGTCTCTGGGCAGAAAACAAGTGCCGTTTAACAGCGCTCAACACACCACACCTCCTCCTGCAGCAAGGCTGGGATGTGCAGAGGGTCAGAGACTAGGGGTTTTTTAAATGCTGGTTGTCCACACCAGCACTCGTATGAAAAGGGCTCCCAGCCATAGGTGCTTCCCGTGTGGTTTTTGCAGTTAGATTCCTACAAAGCCTGGTACTTAGAGGGCTTCCATGGCTCCCACACCCATCTTTGTGAGTGGCTGTACAGTAGCTCTGCCTGCACCTAGTCTGAATTACTAGCTGGACTTCCCAGGCTGCCCATGGACCTGCTTCCTCACCCCAGGCTTGCTGGGTGAGCTCCTGGGTGATTAGTGTCTTCAGACCAGAACCTGGCTAGCTGCCAACACCCTGGGTATAGGTCAGCAAGGTCACCTCCTCCCTTGTTACCCCACTCAGCTCTCAGCTCCCCTTCCTTTGGAGTCCTTCTTGCTCTCTGACAAGACCTGCCACTATACTGACCCAAGAAGGTATTGCAGCACAGCACAACTCCTTCCTTGCACAGGTACCCAGGTTAGCTTTCATAGGTTATATATCTGGTGCATGAAACTGAAGACAGGACTGGTGAGCCATCAAGTTGTTCATCCATCATGAAGTATAGATTCAGCTGTGTCTTGGCAAAGGTGCAAAGCCATGAGGCAAAAACTGGGGTCATGTTATTCTATAAACTTAACCATATTTTCTAATAAAGGTTTTCTGATAAAAATCCCATGATAGCCACAAAATATTCAGCAGTAAAGTAGTCCAAAAAGATTTGGTAAGCACTGACTTTTTTGACTGCACCCATTTCCAGTTTCTGAAGTGCACAGGCATACATGTTTCTTTCTCATCCTCTGCCTTTCCTCCATTTGGGTAGGACTTCCCATAGAGAAGCACAGGCTTTCATCAAACAGATGAAAATAGTACCTATCATTTGCTGATTAGCTGTTTAGGGGGATAGAATAGAATTAGAACTGAAACAGACTTTCTCTGAAAGGAGCCAGAAATCATTTAGAGACGTAAGTTGAGCATTCATAGCAGTAGGTTAGCTCCCTTCTTGGCTGAATTTCAGCTTAAGATCTTAATTTAAAAGAAATCATGTTGTGGATAGTGCCATGACATTGATGCTTCAATCAAGGGGCACTGATGCTTCAATTTACTCATAGATATACTGGACTCAGAGGGTAGAAGTGTATCACTCCTTTGGAGTTCTAGCCAAAACCTATCAGAATCCTGCATAACACCAAGAATTTTAAAGTATCTATGAATTAAACATTCAGTAGGCAATCATGGATCAATGTCAACTTAATTACCGATTTATCAGTAATTAGAAATTAAAATATGCAAAATAAATTGCATATAATAGAAGTGTAATAGGTCATTCAGTGTAAAAAACTATGTTAGAAATGTAGGTAAAATACTATCTTTTTTTTTAGTAGTAGTTTTCCCATGACTAATCAGATATTCCAAATGTCTTTACCACTTTGCAATATGTATTCACATTATCCATGACATGGGCATCTTTAATATCGATAATGCATAATGATATTTGCCATAGAATGATGGAACAAGATCACTTGGCATATAATGCCTGAACATGATTCCATTTCTGATGTCTTCTCTTTGCAGAACACTTATCATTGTTAATAATGTATGGCACTAGATTTTTGACCTTGCCTAGCTACTGTCACAGCCAATGCTCTGCTCAGTAACAAATTCTTTGTAAGCCAAGCACCAGCTGTGTGTGGAGAGAAGAAACTGACCTAAGGGGACTTACATGGTTAAAATAAACCCCCTCCACCATCTCACACTGATAAGTGGGTCAAACCATGACCACACCCTTGTCACTTTGTGGGGGCACACACATTTTGTAAGCACTCATTAACCCCACAGTAAACAGAAATCTTGTTCTAGGCCTTCTTACTCCTGCATGCAAGCACCATATCTACCCATCCTCTAGAGGTGGTGCCATCTTCAACGTAGGCCTTATCTCTTCCCTCCTAGTTGCCAATACCTCTTTGAGATTCAAATAATTCACCTCTTTCTCCTCTGGAACCTGTGGATACTTCTTTGCTTTATTTAATTTACCTGGAAAGTTCTTTCTTTCCAAGTCCTGTGCATCAGAGAAGATAAACTTTTCTAACATTTATCTGAAATCTCTTAAAATTCCATCACTGCTTTCCAAATTTCTCTAGAATTATTCCACTCAAGCAGCAAAAGTAAAAGCATCTGTTCTGCTCTGTCACTTCATCTAAACAGCAAATAAACTGCAAGCAGATTTCTTATCCACAAACACCAGATTTTCAAGGCAGCATAAGGAGTGTTTTTAAGAACATCATCTCCTTCTGCAGCAAAATCTCACATCAATCTGTTGCTTAGAGAACATCTGTAGATATTATTAACTAATGTCTTTTGCTCAGTTCTAGAACTGGGATCTGATTGAAGCTCCCTCTAGCTTTCCCAGAGACACTTATGACCCTGCCAATAGCTATTTGAAAGAACAACATCTAGTGGCATGTTTAACTTTCCTTAGTGACCACCTACAGAGACACCTCCACAAATATGCAATGCTACAAAAAGCAGTAGCTTTACATCACTATGCTGGTTGCATTTCTCCAGGTTTCTTCTCATTCATCCTATGTCTTTTCCCACAGTGGCCATTGTAGACATAATTACACATCCATGCTCTACAAAGACTTCCTGATGACGCAGAAAAGTTTCAACCTCATAACGACATCCATACAAGCTTATTTATTCTTAAGTATGAAAACAGCCCTATTACAATCAAATAATTCGTGTGTTTTTAACTAACTACATAACTGACAGCAAGGTATGGGTCTTTGCATGTAAATCCTTCCCTCAACTTCTAAAGGTAGTGGAAATAATACATCTGAGCACCCCAGCTACTACATTTGTCTCAGCTGTTTACACAGCCACCCATTAGTTAAGGAAATAGGTACATACACAGAAAAACCGGTGTCAGCAAAACAATGAAACTTTCACCAACACCTAGTGCCACTGTAATAGAAAATCTGTCCCTTTCAGATTTTAACACCTTAGCCTGGTAATACTGTGTTTTAGAATATATTTTAAGTCAACATGAAGTTTTTCTTTTTTGTTGTTGGGGAGTTTCGTGGGGGTTTTTTAAAGCAGTTTTTCATTAACCACTGGTGTTCCTAACAATCAATCTGTGGTGTTGTGGATGGTCCAGCAGTAGCATCCTAGCAAAGATCTACCTTCTCTATACTTCTGTGGACTAAATAAAATATGAAAAAAATAATGCAATGGTATAAATCAAAAGTAACACTATGGGTAGCACCCCAGATCAAAAGAAACACTGTGGAGTTAAAGGAGGTCCAGAGGAAGTTGGTTATAACTATAATGAAAACTCACCTACAAAGAAGAATGGAAAACACTGAGCTTGTTTATCTTAATGAGACTAATAAGGCCTGCACTTACAAACTAAATAGGGGAAACTTCCTAAGGATGAGTAAAAGGGTCAATAATTTAAACTCAAAAACAGCAATTGCAAAAGAGAAGAATATTTGGTTAAAGGAAGACAGTTTGTTGTGTTAGAAGTTCTGCACACTTACTCACAGAATAGTTAAACTTTTAATTAAACTCATTGCTACATATTTTCACTGTTACCAAGTACAGCTCTGTTGGAAATAAATGGACATTTAGTATGATAAATTATGAAGAATAAATAAAAAAAAAAGGACCTCACCTCATGTTTCAGGATTAAACCAATTCCAAGGGAAAAATTAGGATGGCTGCAAATCATTCCACATCTGCCAAGCATAAGATTTCTCATACCCTCCTTTGTACCACACAGGGCTGCCCACTGTCAGCCAAGGAACTGATTCAAAGTTCCCAGCTAGCTTTATGTTACAGATACTCTTATCACACATTTGCTCCAAACCACAGCCATCACAGAAACCACTAGACAAAAGAAAATATTTTCATTTTGTTGCCCAAAGAAAACAGAAGCAAAGGAAGAAAAATCTCAGATGAATAGACCATCTTCATTTGCTCTTCCTTACTGTTTCTTCTGCATCAGCTTTTAGAGGATTTTCAAGATTTAGGAGAGAAAAGAGCATTTTATACACAAAAAATATATATATTTGAGGAAGCCAGTTACTAAATGCCAACTCTCACTTTACGTCTCTAACTTTTGTTATACAACTGTCCTCCTCTAAAGTGCCACACTTTAAAGTTCTCACTAAGATTTCACTTAACACCATCACCTGAGGTTAATTATAATCCAGTACTCTCACAAATCACAATCACCTTCCAAACAACGTTCAGCCTTCTTTGTACAAGTATGACCAAAGTGGTTCCAAGGTTTTGCTTGATTTTGTTTATCTCTAGTGTTCCCTTCATTCAGTTTCTATCTCAAGCTATTCTGGTAGACCTTCTGTACCTCTTTTCCATGACACAATGTGTTTATGGGCATATCAGGATAGTGATACCTTTATTGTTTGTTGTTCAAGTGAGAAAGAAATAAGTTAAATGATTGAAAAACGAGCAAAAAGCAGATTTATTTAGAACATTTTTATTTTAAGGAAAAAAAAAAGCAGGAAAAAGCACTCAGTGATGAAATAATGTAACTCCTCGAGTTATTTTGGAAAGCAACATTCAACAGCAAGAGATGATGTTATAAAGGCTGTTACACATATTCAGAACAGTCACACACTACACTAAAGCTCCCTGAATAAAAGTTAAAACAGAATGTAAATTAAGGTACTGGCTTATAAATATAAACTAGCAATGGTAACATAAAAATGTATGTCATCAATATATCGGGGTTTGCTTCCACTGATAAAAATGCAAAAATGTGGAGGATGAGCAAAGGTGGAGGATGAACAAAACTGTTAAAACAGATTTGTAGGGGAAGGCTTCAGGGATGGCTCTACGTACATTAGCCTGGACTTACAACTGATCCATTCAGTCTACCTGAATGTCTTGTTCAGAGAAGAGCAGAGGCTGCGTATTCACCAGAGGGGACTCGTATACATGGATGCAGCTGGAAGAGCCAATTCTAAAACTGGAGTAGTTTCTACTATTTAATAGCAGGTGACCTCTCATACTGAGGATCTCGCCCAGCCTGAAATTGGGGTCAGCTGAACTAGAAGAGAGGAGGATCACACTCTTCCCTTAGCAGTTTTCATTCATGCAAACATAGAGAAATGCAGCTAAAGACACGCTGAATCTAAAAAAGAAAAATAAAACCCCAAAAAGCTTAAGACTACAATATCTGAGAGGAATACAATAGATCTTACTCAAAGAGCAATGGGAAATAGAATTATTCTAAACCTTCCAGAGCCTGAAATAGTGGAGTTGAAAATGGTTTGATATATAAGCAATAGTTCAACTAATAGAATGGCTAGGGTTTGCTGCTAATTGCTTAACACATCCTCATTATCTGAAGCATGACCTCACACATTTTAGTGAAATGACACTCTCTAATTAACGTTCTGCAACTGTCTTTTGTTGAAGCAGGATATGTATTTTGTATAGACTACTTTGCTTAGACAAAACAAAATGTTAAGGAATTTTTTAATCTTTTTTATTTTTTTTTATCAAGGCATTAACTTTTGCTGCCTATCTTAGCTACCAATATATATACAACTAATGTTAACTATCAGAATGTTAGAGAACAGCACAGCCTAGGGAGGTATAGACTGTGGCATTCTGGAGCATTTTCAACCTTAAATAAAAACAATGTAGCACTGAAATTTGCTGTGGATTCTCTAATTAATCAGCATTTGATGCAACCATGCCACAGCTATTTAGGTATCTTCCTCTTAGATCAAGCTACAGTGAGCTTAAGAAGGACTGAGGCACACTTCATGGAAAACTTTTGCCATTTTTCTGCAGTTACCAGAAGACTGACAGCAGTAATAATTAATATCTCTGTGGTTCACAAACAGTGAAATCAGATGCACAGTTTATCAAGAGTCTGTGTATGTAATTTTTCCATTAACAATTCTGCAGATGGAGCACTGATAATTGTGCCTGTGGTGAATCCTGATGAGGCATATTTGCCTGACATTGTTGAAGAAAGGAGAAAATGAATATATGCATTTTAAATGTTTATTATTACATTCTTACTGAAGTGTGGGGGCCTGAAGTTTCATGACTGTTTTAATGCAATTGGTTCCACTTAGGAGAGATGACATGTTGAAGTGTGATGTGCTGAATGTTTCTCAGGTAATTGGAATTCAGTCAGCAACAACACTGGGCATTGTCACAGGTTTTAAATAAAGAGGCTTATCTTCCTCTTTTATATTATGGGATTTGATGCATCATATTATACAACATCATGATCCTAGATGACAGCCTCTCAAACAGAAATTAAAAAGTTTACTTCACTCAGTGTACTCCTCCTGAATTTGGATCAGACAGGAACATTAAAGTGGATGCATGTGCAGTCAACACTTCCCAATTTCCTTGTGCACATAAATGGCAATTTTCATTCTGGTACAACTCTGCTGATTTGTACAGCATTTCAGTCCCCTCAGGGGTGAATCTGAGACATGTTGGTGCTGTTACCCTCACTGTGCATCCTTCCCCAGAGCTGTTGGAGGGAGAAACCACAAGGAAAGAAGGGGCACTGGGAAAAACTTAAAGCTTAACTTAAGGGTGATGCAAAAACAACTCAGGGGTTGTAATGGGAAACACAGCCTGGCACTTTCTGATTCTTCCACTACATTTATTTCTTTCATATTAGAACAGAGAAGCAATAGGGGTGAGTTAGCTTGACTGGGAAGAAAGAAGAAAGACTGTCCTGCTATTGAAACCTGAAATCATGTCTCAAACAAAATTCAAATCAAACTAAAAGAGATACTGAAAACTGAAGGTAAATTTTCACATTCTCCACCATTTAGTTCCCATACAGCTCAGAAGAAGATGGACTGAATTTTCTTCCAGAAAATTTGGATCTGAATTTCCCCACCTGTTCTTTTTAGGCAGGGAACAGCTGTCTCCCTGAACATTTGCTTGCATCCCAAAAGTGAGGAGCCCAGGGTGCGGTACCATAGTTCTGGGAATTTTTTTTGCTGGACTGTTCAAGGGATAAGGTATAATTCAGGTGAAGCCATCAGAGGGAGATCACCGTTCCTCACCTCAGAAAAGTGTTTATACAAAAGAAAACAAGACTTTCTCGGTGTGTCATAGAAAACCAAGAATTTAGACATACCTTTCAGTCTAATGCTTTAGATGTAAATCTAAAATTCTGTGAAGTTTTCTGTCTAATAAGGATACAGACCCAGCTATAAACTTTGTCCTGCAAATGCAGAAAAATACCAGTAGGGCTCTACATCTCTGGATGGTGGGACTTTGTCTATATTAATTTTTACTCTCCAGTGTAGATGCGAATTATCTATAAAATCTAACTTAGAGTTTCATAGCCACCCCCTGGCCTTTAGCTAAAGCCAAAGAGTTGCTACCAGCTGCATCCTGGTTTGAGCCAGGATGAAGCTAATTTTCCTTTTATTGATTTTTTTTTCCTTCAGTAAGCTCTCTTTTAACTAGCAGCAAGTGTTCCAGCTAGTGGACTGATAACACTGGAATGTTTATGTTTCTGCTGAGACTCCAAGGTCGTTCCTTAGCTCTGCTGCTACAGAGGCTACCAGGGCAGGAGAGTCATATCTTCGACCCCCCGGTAGGGGAGCTGGACTAGACAGACAGCAGAATTGACCAAAGGTATTCCACTCCACATATCTACATAAGCTCAGAGGAAGGTCAGAGATCACAGAAGACAACTTCCTTCCTGCTTCTTCTTCCCTTCTCTTCCGTCCATGGCCGGTGTCCGGGGAGGACTCCATCCATCCATCACCGTTGACCCCAGGCTCAGGCATCTCTGACTTCATAACCCTCATACCCCAGCCCCTGTCTGCTCTGCCTTATCTCCTGCCTGTGGGCTGAGACATTTTGGCTGGATTTGGGGACAAGTACTTGCCTAAATCTTGCCACTAAAGATACATGAGTTTCTGCAGCAACTCCCAGACCGAAAGGGTCATGATAATCTAAAAATCCTTAAGGATTCTGTTTCACATATCTCTCAGGCACTAGTTTCCTCTGCAGCTATACAAGGAGGCATCTTTTCTGTGAGAGAATACACTGCACAGTGCAAGTTGCTTTGTTTGTATCAACCATCAGAGCTCAAGTGCAGTCAGTACAGGTATCTAGTTCACCTTGGCTGTATGTCTGGGTCATGGGCATCTGGTGCTGTAGGACATAATTTCCTTTGTAAACCATATTAAAAAAAAAAAAAAAAAAGCTTCTGTGTTCATTATTACTCTGTATTCAAAAGTGAAATAAGCAAAGAGAGATTTCCAGCTGAAGCCAGTATCTTACGGGCACAATCTGTAACCTGCTAAGGCACCCAGTAGTATGATATGGGGAGTGAAAAGCCTCTGCCTGTGTTTGTTTGTGAGAATTCTTAGCAGGAAGATGCAAAACAGAACTGATTCTCCCCCACCCACAGCTCATCTCTCTCTCTCTTCCCCCCAGTCTTATTTTTAATACTTCAGAAGTTATTAGTGGGTTATCTCAGCTTTTTCTCTCCACCTTCTCTTGTCTGTATCGTATGAGCTGGAAAGAAAGACATGTCAGGTATTGGGGCAGGATGCTGAGGCAAACAAAGGATTTTTTTCCCTTTTCATTAAGCATATGCCATTAATCTTTGATGTTATGAGATTAATCTATGCATGAAACAGAAAAACCACCAACTGATATTTCCCTGGAACAGATGCTCTAAATGCAAAGTGCCAAAGAGAAGCACTGTGCAAAACAAAGGCAATCTGGTGCCCTCACTGAAGGTTTAATATCCAATTCATAGTCTTCCTGAATGGATGGTCCAAACAGTCCACATACACAGAATCACTTGAATGTTAGGACCTTACTTTCAACATAGTCAGTCACAAACCTGATCAGTAGAACTTCAGTTGCTATTTTGCTGGAGTGGTGTTTAAACCTCAGTTTCCTATATATGAATATTGCCAAAGAATTTAATGACACAATGGCCTGAGCCAGTAGGGTCATAGTATGCAGTTTGATAATTCTGATGCCCAGTATCTGTGGTTTGACCCCTGAAATGGGCTTGGAAAATCTGGTCTTTAGCTCTCTCACAGCCTCACTGTGCAGTTCCACTCAAGCCAAGCAAGCTCTCTGTGCCTTAGTCTCTCTACGTGCCAATAAGATACAATAATTCTTTCTCTATTTGTGTATTTAGAATGGAGGAGAATTTGTTTCTTTGTTCTGTTTTGTTTTTCTAGAAAGGAATATAGCTTGTTCTGTGTCTAAATAATATCTCAGTCCTGGCTAGAATTCCTTTATGTCACTCTACTCAAAATATTAATGAATAAACAAATATAAAGATTTGTCTTTAAAAAGTAGGTGTTCCCTGGGATGCAGTAGGTATCAAAGTTTCAACGTGGTTATTGTGTAGGTTATCTACTGTTATCTAGTGGTTATCTGCTGTCTAGCCTAAGCTTGGCAAAATCAGGCCAGCCAGAAGACCATCAGGTTCCAGAGACAGCTCTCTGCACACCTACGTCACTCTGCAAGTAACATCAACCCAGTCTGACCTCTCCCGGCTTTTGGAAACCCTCTCTTCTTTAGGTGAGCAACACTGAAGCCATTGCAGGAGGAATTCACTCCTGTCTGCCCAATGTTAACCAGGTGATACTGCAAAAAACTAGGTGGGGCATGTTAGACATTCAGCCCAATCACAGGGCACGATAGCCCATTCCCAAAATACATAGCACAGCCTTGAATCTAACATAAGATTCAGGGCAAAATGCTTCCCTGAACGGTGCTGAGTGGGCTCCAAAGCTGGTATGGAGAGGTCTCCAAGTGCCAGTGTAGGCAGAGCTGATGTGAGATCAGGTCTGAGGCCTTTGCCAGGACTAAAAGAACCAAAACCAGAAGGCCATACTCAGTATTCTTCACAGCCATTGGGTCTAACCTGATAGTCAATACATACCTCTTTGGAGACTACAACAATTACTTACTACTAATACTGCAGCAGCACCTTAAAAACTGTCAGAATGGCTTGTACTCCATGGAAGCTGTAATATCTGACTCTACAAATCAGTTCAAGTGTATTTAAAAGCATAACAGCACAAAATGGGCTTTTTTAAAAAGAACACGCCACTGCTGGGATAAAGCAATCCAGGAAAATACTGCTCAGTATTATTTCTGTGATTCTCTTTTCCTGCTCCTTCCAGAAGATTACAGTGCCAATTTGTAAACCACTGTAAACCACTATGAAACTAAAGTGCCTTAACAAGAGAAAATTAGTTAAGGAAAAATGTAGCTTTCAAGTGCAGGTGCAGGTAAACTACTTTCAAATCAAAAGTTCAATTTAATCTGAAAGGAAAACAAATCCATCAATGTCTATTCAGTTTGCACCGAAGCCTAGAGGGACACTCGACTCAGTTTCAACTGTGTCGGTATATACGTTCTTTAAGTCTTAAGCTCTCTTTTTCTCAGCATAAGCTTTGCCCTTCTAATTCCATTTTCATTTCACACATCTGTGCATGTCTAGAAAATTGTTGATGTTTTCTAGTAGCCCTTTAGTTGCTCAGTTTTGTTTGGATTTTCTTTTATTTATTTTTTGTCTTAAAATCCAGAATGCTTTTCATTTCACTCAACACTTGCCACTTTAGTAACAGCAAGGATCCCACACCAAGATTGTTCAACTGGAGCATGGCAACTTCATCAGAGCAGACCCATCTTTGCAGTGGGAAACTGTAGAAATATATCCTCATGAACTACGTTGAACACTGTTGTTAACACAAAAGCTGTACAGTGTCTTGGGATTATAGCCTAGCTGAGGCAAATGACAGGAAAAGAGAAATATGGAAAACCAATGTTAGGCTTTGCTATTATTATTCAATAAGCCTCTCTAATAGCAAGGGTCTGCTATATAAAATAAAATGCCAAAGCAACATATGATTGACATGCTTAGGGAAAATTTGGCTCCACCTTGAGAGTGTGAAAGATGTTGTTTTCCCAGTGGGGTTATTTTCCTTCCATTACTAATTCTTTTGAAATATGCAGTTTGCAACTCTCCCTCAGCTATGAACTGGGATTTATTTCATTTTATTTCTTTATATTGTGAGATTTCTACATGGACAGAATCTCCTGACAAGCTATGTAAATGCAATAGTTTCCATTCCCCATTTGATATCATCTCTTCACACTCTAATTACTTAATATATGTCAGTGTCCCTTCAAGTCCCTATGAGAAGTAAATATCCCATAGAGACAAAGATGGCACTCTGAAGAGAAGAGGAGTGAGGAACTGATCCTACATTTTCTCTTAGAGAATATCTTTATATTCTTTTATTTATTCCTGTAAAATTAAATAACCATCCAAATGGTGGTAGTTTTTTATAAAAGGAGAAAAACTGGAAAAAAAAAAAACAAACTATACCACTGAGTGCGTGAAAGACTCGGAACTTTTCTTCATGGTGAAGTTGATCCTTACCAATGAGTTGATGTTCACATTCGTTCAAAAGTCTACAGAGGAAATTTACAGGAAACTGCTATTGGTAAGAAACCCCACAGGCCTTTTCTGTCCTTTCTTCTGCAGTGTGGAATTATGCTTGTTTTGTTGGATCTCTAGCAGTTTCACTCAGGTAATTCATTACTGCACAAGAGGCTGTAGCAAAACTTGGGATCTCTCTTATTTTTCACCATAATTTACTTCTACTTCTTGCAATGCTTTTATTTCAGTCTCAAAGTAAAAGTAAAACAGTAGAAAATGTTTTGTAGCCTGGCATGTGTGGTGGTGTGTGCCATACAACTTTCATGGGCCTTCTGAACTCAGATTTCTGCTGAATAAATAGATGCTTACAGTTATGGCACAGAAGACTATATATCCCTGCTCACCCCTTCCTTTCCTCTGTTCCTTTGGTTCAGAAATCCCATTAAAAACTATCCATGACCCCAAAACAACTGTGGTCTGAAAAGCATAGACAATCCACATCCTAATCAATATAATTTGGCGGTCATCATCCTATCCTATGTAGAAGAGCACATGGGAACCAACTGGTAATGCAGCAGAATGAACAGAGGTAATAGTCATGCCTTACTCTGGAAGGCTCTGCAGTTACTGTAAAATTGCTCCAATGTCACTAGACACTCATCTAGAGGTTTGATTTTTAGTTGGTTTCTTTGAACTTTTTTTTTACTGTAGCTCTACTGGTATACAACAACTCCAGGGTTAAATTAAAAGATATAATTCTGTCAAACACTCAGTTGAAGTGACGCAGGCCAAATAAAATTCCAAGAGCCTGAAAAAATGATTATTTTTCACACACCTACTATTTAAAAGTAAAGCAAATGGGAAGAGAAATTGTTTTGCCTTTTTCACCCAGATCAACATATTTAAGTACTTCTTTATGCAGGCAAAAGAAAGAGTGCTTCAAAAGTCACTAGAAAGTCACCTTTAAGCAATTTGTGCCCTTAAGTCAGACACTTGATGACTTTCCTGTCATTTTCTGCTTCATGGCAAATTTTCAGTCAGTGAGTGTTTCAACTTCTCATATAAAGTCTAGTGACTGAAGCCTGTGTGGGTGTACATACTCCTTAAGGCAGCTATAGGGCTGTAAAGCTTCAAGTCAAGATTGAGAAATATTTGCGGTACTGTGACGATTTGATTACACGTTGAGAAAACCTATTCCATGTGACTTTTCATGATTTATCTCCCGTATGCCCAAAGACACATTCAGCAAGTGGAAAAATAAGTGAAGCTAATTTTGCCTTTGATTGGTTGGATGGGGCTTTGAGCAACTTGGTCTAGTGGAAGGTGTCCCTGCCATGGCAGGGGGGCTTGGAACTAGGATCTTTAAGGGCCCTTCTAACCCAAACCATTCTATGATTCTATGATTGCTTGTTTGCTCATGGCTAGCCACAACGAGAGACCATATTCCTCTTCCATGGCCTTCACTGCAATTCTGCAGCAGCTCTCCCATGGTCAATAAGCCCGCAATGGTCTTACACAACTGTAAAGAAGGAAGAATTCAGCTCAAAGATCTAAAATTTCTTGTCCATACATCTGTAGGTCAATTGCACTCTTAGCTCACATTTGAACAGTTAAGAGGCTTGACAATTAACATGCAAACACTGTGGGTGAATGAATTCATGTCTGTTGCCTTCCTGACCCTTGACTGAAGCAACCTAAATGAAAGCTTGTATTTAATCATAGAAGGGCTCCCTGAGGAGACAGTGTAACCTCTGATACTCTTCATGCCAGCACACTAATTAGATGTCTCCTTCACAGAGTAACAAACGGAATGTTTCATTCATATTGTTAGGCTTTCACAGACCTTCCCCATGGGGCTAAAATTTCTTTAGAAGAACTCCTGTCCTTCATGCGTCAAATTGCTGCCTAACAACTTGCAGAATTGTTTTACATGGATTGATCTTGTCACGTATTATCCAACCTGCCATAGTAGTACAGTACACCAACAGTACATCAGGCTGCCCACAAAACCTTACATAACAATGCTGATATAAGGGGAAAGGTAGAAGGAAAAAAGGGAATAAATAAGATTATTTCTCATTTTTTCTGAGACTCACGAGGTTATGCTTTCAGTAAGTTTGGATGGAAAAAATGCAGGAAGATGACAAAAAGATGTAAGAGCTTTTTGGGATTTAAATGAACAAGACAAGGTGAAATATTTTAAAACTATGCCAACTTTCATTCTAAATCTTAATGCTAGAAAAACAAATCCCTTAGGTTAAGCGTAAAAGTACTGGGTACTTTGGATACCCCAAAGCAGTGTGATATCTTATTAAATAATAGCTAGGAGAAAAGTAATTCCAGATTGTTCCAAAATGCAAATTGATTTTTTTTTCTACTAAAAAAATTAGAATAAAATAAAATTCTTTATATCTCTATTTCATATCATGGTGCCTCCACGACAGATTACACTGATTCAGTGTGGCTGAATTTGGAGAGTATTTCTCAAGCATCTGCTGGAGCAGAGTGCAGTCCTCTGCCTTCTTCTGAGCTCAGGCTGCCATGAATATATTGATTTATACCTAAGGCGTTGTTCTCTGAATTCCTAAATTTACTTATCATACAGTTTTAAGAGCTTGATCCACATTTTTGAAGCAATCAGTTGGTCACACATCAGCTCTATGAACAGTAGAATTCTGATTCGTGGTAGACAGTGAAAAACATACTCCTGATGAAGATTTGAAAGCTTAGGAAAGTCAGCCAGATGAAACATCCACTTGTCAGGGGATTTGACAATGACCCAGAGCTGACCCTCTGAGTCTGAAGCCTGGTACCAAGTTATTCTCTTTGAGACAGTTTTTACAAAGCAAATTATCATTTCAGGATCCAAAAAAAAAGGGGGAATTAATGAAAATTTCATTAAAATGAGTCAGGATATTGCTGTTGGCACTGTTTTTGCATGGAAGACACATACATAGTGAAGTGTCTAACACCTTAAATGAAACCTTACAACACATGTGTTATTTCTATTGGTTGGACACAGATGAAGCAAGATGTCCAAGTTCCCCAGTGTTTTTCAGTTAAAACAAGCAAATGCTATCAGCATATCTGTTGTGGGCATTTCCCAATGGGTTAATTAATGCTATTTGGATCCTAAATTAAAACAAGCAGCTTGATGGTGCTTATATAGCTGGCAGTGAAAATCAGGCTGGTTGAAAACATTTTATTATATCTTTTTGCCCTCTTTTTTTTTTTAACAGAATGTGTTTCATCCAGTTTTTGGTGTGTGTGTGTTTTGGTTTTTTTATTTTATTATGAGAAGTGAGATTTAGATATGCTGCCAAGGTGCCTCATGGGAATTGCAGATATGACACTTCATACTTCTGACTTCCTCTGTGGGCCAGATTCTCTGCTGTATTTTTTTTTTTCTATTTTATGTAGAAGACTTAGCTTCTGTAAAATAACTGTGAATATTGTCTCCAGCAGAGCTGATTTTATAACCAGATTGCTTACTTTCTGATGCACCTGCCTTTGGTTTAGTCCTCATATTTTTGTTCATGCTGTCAACCATGCACTGCTTTCCAGCCAAGAGTTTTCAATTTGTATTTAATATGGCTACACATTTATGTATATTATGTCATCTGATTTACAAAGAAGACACGAGGATTTAAAGTTTGCTTGAAGTGGAATTTCACAGATTCCCCTACCATCATGGGCTGAATAAAAAAAAATATTAACATAGCCACCTGCCCATATTGTTCTTTCTTTCACACATAAACAAAAAGGTATAAGAAGTAATCAGTAGAATTATCTCTCTTTTTTTTAATTGCATTAAGTCCAAGTGTAAGACATAATCAATTTAAGATAACATTCATGCTAGACAGCATGGTTAAAGAGGAAATCCATAGCAAGTTACAGATTTTCTTTAGATTAATACCACGTTTGTTGCAATGCAGAAAACATGACCAAAAATGCACAAAGAAAAAAGTAATGCTAGAACATCTGCCACTTCTTGATGCAGTACTTTGTCTTGAATCTCTTTGCACTTTGCATTGTGTTTAATCAGAGGCAGAATTATGTTCATACCTTCCTGAAACTGTGCAGTCTCTGACTCAAACCAAACTTGTCTGTATTCACATTGCCTTCTCTTGACATTCTGATGGCTGAATCTTAGACTATTAGCTCAGTCTCAAGCAAATCCTCTGAAATGTGCAGAGTCTACATGAGACTTAACATTATTCTAGGAATGAAGACACGCTTCTTCCAACCTCCTCAATCAATACAGTTTTCATCAATATTCAAAGTATAGGGAACGTGGAATAAAGGGGAGGTGGGACAACACACAACACAACACATGTTCACTATTAGCCCGTTTTACTTAGATTTATACATAGGTCCTAAATATAGGTCAACACTGTCATGCAGAAAACTCAAGAATACAGTCAGGTAAAAGTTCCAGAGTAGACCATTCCCACTTGTTTTTGCTGTCATCCTTTTAAAGGTTGAAGGGAATGAATGAGTTCTTTTGAGAAGGAGGGAGAAGTTATAGAGATTTGGGGTATGTTTGGTTTTTACATTGTTCATTCAGTCAGTATTTATAAATGTCATTTCTGTCTATTGGCATTTTCTTCCCTCAGGCTGCTGCAAATGAATTGCAATTGTTTTAGATGCCATTCAGTTTAATGAGAGACTTTAGGAAAAAAAAAAAAAATCCCCCACACAATTACATATAGGCATTTTTCTTTTGGATAAAAAATTAAATACCTCCTTCTCTTGGTGCACAGGGATATTAATCATGAAAATAATCCAGTCAAGCGTTTGCTATCAGCTATAACCAGATGGCTCCATTGGTGTGAGTGGCCCAAGAGTAACCTCTGCTGCCATTGGACAGAGCTGCCCAAAGAATTACTTATGCAACTGAATATGGTGGGGAATGAAAGATGGATGAAGCTCATAAAAGGAAAATTATCTAGTGAAGAAAAAAGCAACAAAAAATAGCCCTAACTATTGTCCAAACACCCTTTTTTTCCTCTTGCCTCCTGTAAAAGATTGATACTTCCAGCCCTGATTTCTGAAAACTCTACAGACAAGGCCAGCCCTCCTTCAGCATCCCCTCAGTGTAACAAGGCACTCAATACAAATTCTCTCCTAAATAAGCACCAGCAAAACCAGCCCAGTTTTTTCTTCCTTCACACTGCTGGCAAGGCTTTCCCAAATCTTATACCTCATTTCTCACTGAACCAGAGCTGGGGCTACACCTGGTAATTTCCTCAAAATTTCCCTAGACTTCTGGACAGAGATCCCTAAAAACCCTATGTGCCAAACATATTGGGGCTTTCTGCTACTACCCTTCAGTCGTTGTGCCATTACTTACACATAAATCTACATGTGTCCAACCCATCTCTCACCCACTGAGGCAATGGAAGTCTTGTAAAGTTGGGAAGTCTGGAAAGCACTGCCTGGGGCGAGTGTGCAACCAGTGGCTCAGTCGCCTGGCTCAAAGCAATTCACTGTAGACCTGAGGGGAAGAGATCTGCCAGAAGGTAAAACTTTTCAAATATGTATCATGCACAATGGAATTTAACACTGTTTTTCTCCACATGTTCTCTTCTATTGCACTGCTATATTTGCTCATATAGACCTTGGTGACAATACCAATGCCATACTGTTAAGTCACTGCCAAGGGTGAACCCAAGAATCTGCTTACCCAGGTTCCTTGAATAAGCCATATAGCATTCAGTAAAACTCTTGCTATTAATATGGGATGCTATAACCTATGGACAGGACATAATAATATTCAAATTTATACAGAACACCATATTGCCTTTGAGTAAGAAAAGTTAATTTATGTTCCACCAACCTTTTGGTTATGCATGTGTGTGCATGCAGTTGCTCCAGGCTCCAGGTAAATGACACAGTCTAGACTTCAGGTAGTTCATTAGATCAATATTCTATGTCATTACATGGATGGAATTTGCAGTGTCCTCCAAAGCCCAAATTCCTTTCTTTCACCTCTCAAATTAAACACTACCTTAAAGGTTTAGTTGATGGATGACTCCGTTTTGTCTGATGATGGTCTTCAAGGCACATGTGGCAGTATATCTTATCCTATTAGTAAAGATCATTAGCTACCGCATAATTGCCTCTCTATGACACATAATAGTTTCATCTATTATTTTCATTCCTGTCCTGTAATTCAATTTCATTATTATGGTTTAACAAATCAAGGGGCACGGCAAACAATATATTTTAGCTATCATTTAAAGTCAAGTCAAGTTCCTGACAAGATACATAGGGTGGTGCTTTTTTACCATTCAACTCTTTTTGGTATACAGAAAATTCTGATTTCTCCATTCTCTCCCATTTTTTTAACATAGAAAAATACTGAAGCAGGGGGAAAAAAAAAAAAAAAAAAAGTATATTATGCATTCACTGCATTCAGTAGCATCTTGTTTCCTTAGGAGAGCATATGTAACTTGCTAGGGGCTTTCCAAGCATTGAGGACAGGCCTTGTTTCTAGGTGATCAGGCTTATGAAGCAATGACACTATGTAAGAGTTGTCTAGTTAGGATATGACTAGAGAAGATCTATTCCACAAGACATTTCTCAACAATCTCTAGCTTACTTGAAGTTTACAGGGGAAAACTCAAAGCCCTCCCCAACAATATGCCATAAGGAGGGAGGAGACCAAATTAAGCACAGGTCAATACCATACATGCTGATTTGCAAGCATGTGTGTCAAAGAAAGATTAGTTTTACTAAAACTGTCATAAAACTTGGGAATGGTTCCTACAGTTAGGTAGGCTACCTGATTTCCTTAGCTGGCTGCAGGGCCTTGGTCACAGTGATGGGGAGCACTCAATCACATAAACCATATGGAGGTGGTAAATGTTAAATTTCCCATGTCCTGACTTCTGGGAAACATGCTGTGTAAACAACATCAGAACTTCAGGTTCTAGAATTGTGGAACAAGTCACTTTGTAAATGTGGGAATCCCAGGACTTTCATTATTTTTAATTCTAAAATAAGCTTCCAGATATGTCATCTCAGAGTCCCGCTCTAAGATGGAATTTTAGGGCTATCTCCTCAACTGGTGACTACAGGGAGAACTCTATTTATGGCCAGAAATTTTTGTTTTTCACTGATATCTTACAATTATGAGGGCTTTTTCTTTTAACAGAATTAAACACAATTTTAAATTATTAATTACCTCCACAAACCAGAAGTGTCTTTTCTGCCTGAGACTCTACTGCCTTAACCTCCCTTACAGGTCTCAGTAGATTTCCTTTCTTTCTATCCAAGAATCCTAGTCAGTACGAAATATTTTCTGTTACATAATCATGCTGTGCATGTGCAATAACTCTTTTCCTTTGGGGTTACACTAGGCTTCCTGCACTTGAGTAGCTGCAGGTGCTACAGTAAAACTGGCTATGCTCATTCTAATAAATGGTAACAGAAAATAGATCCTCAAGGCCAAGCAATTTCAGATACTAGCCAGTTCCCCACATTCAAGGATGGATAACTTCAACCTTGTTAAAAATGGACTATTTCAATCATTTCACTGAAGTTGCACTGTGAGATGGTGTGAATTGAAGAAACAGAAACCTTCACATTTAAGAAGAAAGAATGGAATAATTTTTTACAAAATAAAGTCAATGGTGTGATGCAGTTTCACATTAACACCTAATCAATTACTACAATGTCAGAAAATAAAAGGAAAGTTATTATTTCTATTCAGTAAATATAAGTTAGTCTTAGCAATATTGCTGAAAGGCACTCTCGTGGATAGTTTTCCATACTCAAATATTGAGATAAAAACGCAGTCAGGTATCTTGCACAAGTTGACTATGGACAGACTGTTACATGAAATAGGATATCAGAGATTCCATTTGTAGAAGCTGGAAAATACCTAGACACTCTCTAGTTCAGACACTAGTTGAAACAGAAGCACCTGTTTGTTTTTCTGCCTTTAGGGAAGGAACAGAAGGAACCAATTCCGCAATAATAATTTATAGATGGGCTGGCCAACTTTAGCAAAGGTCATTTGGTGGTGGAGCTTGTGGGATGAGTATATTTTGCTGTTTGAATTCTATGCAAGTTTATGGGGGGTATTTTGTTTGCTTTTTTTTGTTTTATCATTAGAATCATAATCATCTATCATCTAATTCAGATGTTGGTCCAAGTCTGTAGCCTAGGTGAGAGGATTTTCCTGTAGACAGAAAGAGTCCTGGCAATCTCATATGGCTCTGACTATGAGAGTGTGCAGGCTGGAAAGTCATTGGAGCTGCTGGATAAGTGCTGGATAAGAATAAGGATTTTTATTTCAGTCCTCTCTGCCTTCTTATTTCAGGAGCAGTATTAGGTAGTGCTGATTCTGAAGGAAAAGACCTTATACAGATACTTCTCTAATCAAAGATCACAGAAGATGTGAGAGTTCTTATGACCTCTGCTGGAAATTCCTCGTCACTACTGGTCTTGTATCTGTTCTTGTCTTTGTCTTCTAGCGCCCTTGAACAGATACTAGATATGAAGGAAAAAAGGAAGCATTCTCTTGCTGTTACGTTAAAGAGTGTTGACAATTACCTCCAGCTCAAAGGCCAAATGCTCTTATAAGCACAGGGAAATGAATGTTGGAGTTCACTGTGGAAGAGGAGGTGGTAGTGCAGGAGTAGTGGAACAGCACCTCTGGGCCAACTGGAATCATAGAATGCCAGGTTGGAAGGGACCTCAAGGATCGATCAAGCATCAATTCAAGGATTGAAGCAACAGTAGGTTCTGTGGACTCTAAAGCACTGACCTTAACATCTTTTATTAGGGTAACCATTCCTTAGAAGAGGAGACTGAACATGCCTATGGAGTTGTTTCTACATGAATAACCCTCTCAGATTTGTATCTTAGAGGAGACACCGAGTCTGAGGCACTAACTGTGACTCCATGCAGAAAAATCAAGGCATAACTGATTGATATTGCTTGGAGGAGTTTTTATTCCCACTAGAACTAAATGAGAAAACATTTTGCTCACAATCCTCTATATAGGAACTAACCTAAGCAAATGGATATCTCCTGAGAGTAGCACAAGTTTGTTGCTCTCACTGCAGAGAGCTTAATGTTTTGACAGTTTCCAGTACTCTGAAAACTCTTCTCACATAGTATGGCTACAAGCTACCTTTGAAGGATCTGTCCACTGTAGTAGTTGTATTTTTGTGGCATACCTCAAGCTCACAGATCCTATTTGAGGGAGCTCATGCTGTGGTTGAGAGTCAAGCTTTGTGTGGCAGCTTTTGATTGAGAAATATTTCACTTAATTAATCTATGTTAGGGATGGCAAAAAATCAAATCCTCCCATGCACCTTTTATAAATCATCCTGGCTAACACACTAGTAAATGTGTTATCAAAAATGCAGCACCTATTACTGTGAATTCCAAACAGTCAACTCAAAGTCAGATTTTAACCCGTGGGGAACATATAAATTGATTAGACTTTTTGAGAAGCTATAAATTACAGGAAAGCAAGAGAAGCATCTTTAAAGGGCTGACGACAAAGAAAGATGATTGAACACGAAAATGCTGGGCCAAATCACAAATAGCTTGCTCCTAGGAGAACAAGGATAATGAAAACTTTGCTAGCTTTGAATAAGGGGGGAGAGGGAAGTGAAAAAGACCTTTGTGGATTAGAAATACAGGCAAAGAATGAAAAGATAAAACCCTTGGCAATATAAAGCCCTTAATGCAGCATACTAGAAAAATAATGAGGCAAAATAAGTCATTATCATTAGTGAATATTTAGTTGGTATAGAATTACAATTAATACCACTATGCATCATTATTTAGGTGCTTTCTGCAGCACCTCACCATCCCTTTCTTCTACAAAAATTGAAATATAAATTTAATTTAAAACCTCTGAATGAAAGATTGAAAAAAATCCATTTGGCTATGAGATCCATGGATATGTTTGCAAAAGATTCTATTTTAATATCCTGTTATTGTCACCTTTTATCATCTCTGCAACCCTGCAGAACCAAGGAATGGTAATGTACTATGCAATAAAAATGTAAGAGCATTTTCTAGGTATGAAAAGGCTCCAGATGGAGTGACAAAGTGAGAGAGTTATAGAGGTGTTTGGTGTAAGTAACATGGTGAACCACCTTGTCTGGAAGCCCCAGTTCTCAGAGGCTCAGAGAGCTTGGCTGGTTGGGAAATGATATAGAAGAAGAGGTACACAGAGGAGGAGCTCTGGGAATGAAGTCGAGGAGTGTTAGATCAGCACTGATCACATAAGCTAGACTTAAGGATATTTTTGTACATATCCTTGTCCAGCCAACATTGGTTTGTCTAGTACACCACTTGGAATGTACTGATATTTTTCTTCCATTCTGTTACTTTGCAAAGAGAGAATTTCTAGCCTTTCAGTGATATTACTGTTATGCCATCTTCCCTTCATTAGTGGAAGCAGTGGAACACTGGGCTATGCTTGAGGGAACACCTTAACAAAGAGCTGCAGGGAGATGTGTTGCTTTATCCATGCTCTGAGCTGACCAGAAACCATCCAGAATGGTGGTTTGTGTGTGCAACAAGCCACATTTGTTATCAGCGTGAACTGATAGTGTCAGATTAATTTTTTATGGCCTAACCCTGCACATTTTTTTTTATAGAATACAGCTGAGAAAATCAAACCAAGTTTGAGAGCCTTTGCACGTACTCATTCTTCACTTCATATCATCTCTGTATTAACATTCCACATAAAATCAAGCTAAAGATTTTCAAGTGTATTACAGGAGTAGAACAATTGCCTTTTTTTACTGCACATTAACCTGAATAAATCATTAGAACATTCTTCATCAGTCAAGAGCACACTTCTCCCTTTTCCTTTGGATAATGCATCTAACAAATAGGAAGTCAGGAATGTCTCTGCTGGCTCAGAACTGTGATCCAGTTAGTTCAGTATGAAGGTAATGATCAGTAATGAACTCTTCAAAACCAGATGAAAGTCACCCTACAATAAGCTGACATGAGATGATTGTTCAATGAAACTATTTTGCCTTAACCTTTATACTTGTCCTTTAAGCATGAAAGTTTGTAGCCCTTCTAAAAGTGATATCAGCCTTAACTATAAATTTAATATAATGAAGTATAATATAATAGGGATCTTAAAAAAAAGTGTACTTTTCTTCACCCTTCCTATGTATTCCTTTGAGATTCCTGAGTTATATGGGTCTTGTTCTTTCCTGCATCTTTTCAATTTAAGACTCATCCTTATTCCTGAAAGACAAAGTTAATTAATAAAAAAATGAAAAAATAAACCCTTCATTTCTGCTTGCTTTCTACAGTAGAGGGCAGAGTTCTACCTCATCTCTCTATTACTCTTTTATTTATTCAAATATTTTTGATAAAATTAATTGGGAATTCATTAAAAAGGCTATGTTAAGATCTTGGGGGAAGAAACACCTTGTTTAATATACAAATGTGCTCATACAATGTGTCTGAATCAACATAACCATTACTTTGAGACATTATTTGAGGGAAATTAACTCTGTGGGCCCCTTCAAGCTTAATTTTGTGCTACTGCAAACAAGATTCAGCAACTGAGAAGAGGAAAGCATATCTAAGAATGATGATATGAAACTTTTTAAATGTTTTTTTACCTGTACTCAATTTCAGAACTAAATATGGCTTTTTTGCAAAATTGGCACTGGAACAAAAGTTTCTGATCACTTTCCATTACAAGTTTTAAAAAGTGTTTGAAGTTGTATTATAAGAAAAGTGTGAGGGGGCAGTAAATACAACCTAATAATATGAAGCATCCAAGCATCCACTTAAGAATGGAAATCAACATCTTTACTGTAACCTAATTACTTAATTAAAGGTCATTATCATCTGCTTGTTGTTAGTTTAACAATCTCTCTGTATATCTCTTGGTTTTTGAAGGAACTCAGAATCCTTGTGTGTGAACTGGTTACTTATTTTTCTGCAGAGTGACACCCCAAACTAAAGTGAGATAAACAGAGAATTTATAGGACAGGTAGACTAAGAATTTACAGGATGCACTCTGAAGAGGAAAATGAGCTGTTCTGCATCTCTATATAGACTTAATAACCTGCAGTCATGATGATCCAATATGTATTGTTCAGCATTAAACATTTCCTTTTTATTAAAATCTGAAATGGCTCTCCAAAATTTCCTTTAATTGCATTTTAAATGTTTAAAGCTAAAATAAAAATGAGATACTTTAATTCATGTTTTTTTCCCCAGGTTCTCTGTTTCATAAAGATTTTTAATTGCTTTTACTCTTAACCAGACTGTTCTGTCAGGAACACTGGTCTTTTGCATACTGTGACCCCTGTCCTATCTCTGGAGCCAGGGAATATTGATGAAATGCCTGTTAGGAGTCCTTAAAGCTCTCCCATTAAAGCATGAATCCCACAAGGTAGGCTGGACCACTGATCTGAGATTAATTCCAAAACTCTCCTAGGCATCTTCAGCCTGGGAAAGCTTCATCTTTAAGCCTGGCCTGAACACTAAGTAGCATAATGGACAAATTTATTTGAAGATTATTTTCAGAAGGTACATTATCAGTATCCACTTTTGAAGCCAGAGAAACTACATCTAAATTACCCATGACAGAAGTTCATTTACCTCCTTGAAAACTCCCAAAATTGAGGACTCAGCACCTTCCTCAAGCAACTTATTCCACCACTTCCACTTCCTTTTCATCAAAAGGCTCCTCCTGCAACCCAACCTGGATAATTTCTTTTCCAACTGAAGCTTCATTTCAGTTGAGTGCAGGTTCTCAAACTCATTTTAAATCTCACTGAAAGCCAGAAATATAAATAAACTGATGTCACCTCATACTGCTCCTGGTCCTTCATAATATTTCCAATTTCTTGTTTCTGTGCTTGAGGAGCAAGGCAGCAGCAAGGGAGCTAGTGCAAATTTCAGGAGCCCATCTCTTTGTATGGAGCATGAGTCTATAGTGAAAGCTTCACTGAGATAAGGCAGGCTTTAGGCTGGGACAAAAGTGATCCACTCTGGCATACACTGTCGATTCTTTCAAGCACTCTTGCAGAAATGTGTCACGTGTGTGCTTCAAGGTAGCATTGCCATTAGTGTCAGAGTAACACAAGGAGTGGGAAGTTGGTGGATCAGAAGGTGGTAGCTTAACTAAACAATAAGCATTGTCCTTTGTTATTCATCATGTGGTAGCACTGAAGGACCCCTTCAGGTTGTTTCCCAGGAAAAGGTCTTAAAGCATTTTATAAATAGTAGCTAACTGTGCATCACAGGCTGGATGGGTTTTATTCTTTCCCCTAGAAAAGCCTAGAACATGCAGTTATCTTTCATCTTGTCAAGCAGGCAGTCTACAGGAGATACACACACAGAGTACAAGGCAAGTGCACCCATCCTTCCATCTTGAAACAAAGGAGCTAGATATTTGTCTCCAGCATGGAACAGAGAAGCACCAGGTGAATACAAGATTTGTATTGATCTGGTCTTCACACAGTGTGAGAAATGGAAAAGAACTGGTAATTACCTGCCTCATAATTCTAAGCATGATGAACCTGGAAGAAGGCTTTAAGAAATTACTTCCTGTGAAGTAATTAATCTTTTAATTTTCTTTTTCCATCCATCACATGCCTTCTTAATGTGTCCTTAATTCTCATCTAATACCATAGAAATAGTCAGCACTATACCCTTCAATACATATATCAGTTTGAAACTCTTTATCCGTTCATTCATCCTGCTCCTGTAAACTCGAGTTGCTCATTGGGTTAAAGATCTTTATTTAAGTAGAAACTTACTCCATGATTCTAAATCAGAGCAGACAGATCCAGTTTAAGTGCCTATTCTTCATTCCCTCCATCCCAGTTCAGTTATTACCCTTAATGGGGTCAAATGCTAACTTCTCTGAGTAAATATGCAGGATTCAAACCCAGTTATGTGCATTCAAAGAATATTTCACATAGCCCTTCATCTTAGTTTCATCTGTACAGGACTGGATTTTGTGAGCTGTACACAGAGTTCACGGCTCTTTTTAATACAAAAGGTGAATGAATCCATAGAGTTTTCACACTGTTTCAGGAGACACAAGAAGCTGACACATTCTATTTGGTTTCAGAGTCTCCACAGGAAGAAAAAATGTTGGAAACTTAGGTTATGGGTCTGAATGACAGGTTAGAAGCCAGGTAGGTTTGCACCTACAGTTGTGGCTGAAAGTGCTGGATTGCAGGTCAAGTTCTGGATCACCAGCCCTCTCTCTGCTTTACCCCAGGTAATTATTTGATCTGTCTGCAACTTTGTCTTTTGCATTAAAACATGAATAGTGTTTTCTTTATCCAGATTGCAATTTCAAGAAATAAAGTCTTTGAGGCAAGCAAGTTGCATTTAATTTGCTCCTTGCTCAGTTTAGAAGGATGAACACAAACCAAATCCAACCTCTTTTGCATGTTACTGAAATGTTTATACAAAAGATGTAATTGATGAATGTCTCCATTACTTTTATTACAGACTTGGCAAATAGCTATATTACATCATCATATCTTCAATACAGCTGCAGAAAATTTCAGTGGAAGAGTGTACTCTCCACATAAATGATACTGTTAACTTGATATTTGAACACTTATATTCTAATGCTGCAACTTCAAACCATGTAAAGATGAGACGTGAAAAGGTGAGAAGGCTTACAGAGTTGTACTCTCTAAAAGCTTATGAAAATATGGCAAGAAGTACCAGGAAGGGAAATACACAATGGAAATAAGAGAGGTATCTTCCTAAAATGACCTCATTAGAAAAGCTAGTTACATGTTTGCAAAGCTCCTGCTGAGATGACATTAAACAAAAGATCTGTTACAACTAGAAGATATTAAAGGATACAAAATAGTAATTCCACATGCCCTTTTCAAGATCAGCTGAAACAAATATAATATATTCCTTTGTAAATACTACTATTCATGCTATTAATTTCAGTGACTGGTTCATACTTGCTCATCTTTCACCTTGATAATGTAATTATAGAGGTACAAGATATTCCACATAGATGCCAAGATGCAATTTAACTGTCTGCAGGTTTTCCTTGTCAGAGTGTACCTTATATTTGACCCAAATATTGTATACTTAATAATAGTTATCCTATGGGAAGTCTCACTATTATATTCACAAAGATCACATTGTCCTTATCCTGATAGTAAAGGAGAGGCAAAAACCCATAACTTCATGGATGGTACAATCTAAACAGACTGCAAAAAGTAAAATTGAGTCTGCATTATCAGTGCAAATCCTTAAAGCAAAGTCCATTTCCATCACTAGAATATTTATCCCCTTATGCTTTTCTTGACTGTTGGTGTAAGTTTATGCAGGTTTCCCAGCAGGATGCAGTAGAATGGCACATTGCCTGGGGTCAGTAATAATGGAACAAGTTTCACAGGGTGCAGTCCTCCTCTGGCCAGAACAGCTGGATTCAGTTTTGTGTTTCTATACATTGACCACCATGTACTTTCAGTGTTAATAGGCTCTATAATACATTAAGAAAAATGACAGACACCACTGCCCACTCCCCTTCCCACCCACAAAAAAAACCCACAAACAAACAACCAAACAAAAAAACACCCAGAAAAAACATCTGAAGAGAAGGAAATAAAGTCAGTAGAGATATGCCAGAAATCAGGTGAATGGTGGTACTATTGTTGATATATCCCTCTATGCTAAATTATATGCCCAGGGAAGTTGTGGATGCTCTGTCCCTGGAAGTGTTCAAGGCCAGGCTCGACTGGGCTATGAGTAACCTGGTCTAGTGTGAGGTGTCCCTGCCCAGGGCAGGGGGGTTGGATCGAGATGATCTTCAAGGTCCCTTCCAACCCAAACCATTTTACAATTCTACGATTCTATTATTAACTCATGAAAAAGAGCAACTTTTGTTCAAGTAGTTCCACTGAGCAAGGGCAATCTGCATGAGCTTGGAGTTTGCAGAGTGCAATGTTGAGCCTGTGGTTCATCTTTTTTTATTAGAGCTGGACAGAAATTTCTGAAAGGAACATTTTTCTGTTGAAAAATGTCATTTCACCAAAAGTGACTTTCTTCCCATCAGCTTCATATAATGCTGTGGGTTTTGTATACTCGATAAGAATAATTTCTCAAATCCTGAGAAAAGTTGAAGCTTATCCTAGAACAGTGTTTTATTGATTTAAACAGGGATTTGATCACCAGCCACACAATGCTGGTCTCTGAAGCCTATTTATCACACATGCTGCCCAAAATTATATCTTATTATTCATACATCTTCAAACAGCTACAATTAAAAAAAAAACCTATTTTTTTTAATCCCAGCCAACTTATCCTACATATAGGTATTAAATGAAAACCTATTTTCACTTCAGCCCACACTCTCTGACTGATTTACTTAATTTCTCACATTTCTTTTACACAATCACACATACATAGAAATTACCAGATGTAGCATTACCATTCTAAATTGAATTCTGTTCTTGAATAATCCACCTTATCTAGCCTTCATTTTCACCAAACTGTGCTTATAGAGAATATAAAAAACAAAACAAAACAAAAAATTGGTCCCTAAGCAGGGTCATCTTCAATTTTAGGCTAGACTCTACTTTTCATTTGAGGATGGATGTTTTGATTGGAAATTTCAACTGTGATCTTGTGCCAGCCATTGTCATGAAAGTTTACTATCATAACGAGAATAAAACAGTCAAATATTGGGATTTTCAAAGGATAAAAATTCAGTTGGCCCCTTCATTTGTATTGAATCTTTTGAGTACCTAAGCCTCGCCCATTCTGGTTTACACTGAAGCCTTTTCTATAATTACATTCCAGACAATAGCACAACACTTTTCTTTTTCACTGCTGAACTCTTGATCTACTGTCTTTATTGTGTTTCCTTTTATAAATAATTTTACGGTCAAATAGCCAGCTGAAATTTAAATAAAATGAAATCATGACTTCTTTTCACCATTAGCCCAAGATAACATAATAACATTATGACAGGTGAAGGTTAACATTTCTAGTAGCAACTTTCATTTAAACCATCTTGAAGCAAGATGGCATGCGTAATTGCTTTGCACCGAGAGAGGAAAAAATTCCCATTAATCCTCTAGTGAAGGTCATAGAAACATTGCACAGGCTCAGAACTATCACAGAATGAAGACAGAAGAGAACGACTGGGTCATTTAATTCATGAACCCTCAGCTACTCGCACAGCCTCAGACAACTATTTACCTAGCCAATACAGATTTTTTTTTTCCATTATGATCCTAGCAAATGGAAATCAGTTCAGAAGAAATAAAAGTGAGGCAAGTTTTTTTAACTGGTAGAAATGTCTCTAAATGACTTTGGAAAAACAAACCAACAAAAAAACCAACAAAACAACTATGGATAATGTTGACATGGTCCCACTACAAACAAAAGCCTTCCCCATTTCAGCAACACAGCGAATGAAATTCTGATGCAAGAACAATCAAGCCTTCAATTTTTAATTATTTTTCATTTTTTCTATGAATAACATGCCCTTATTCCATGCAGAAATACCAAGAGACAACCTATTCTCCTGGTACTTCTGGCCCAGTTTTTCAAACCCAGGAGAACCTGTTAGTTCAGAATTCAGTGATTAGATGAACCAAATCAGAACCCCATCATTACGTTTTTACTTTGCCATTACAAGTGAAGAACAGGAATTGCACACTATGGACTTTCTTAGTAATTATTGTCAAGAGATTTCCTTCATTTTAAGGCATCTTAAATTGTTGCTCATTCCTAAACCAAAAGATTTCCATAGAAAACTCAGGTATAATGGTGAGTTGGAATGCAGAGAAGGTATGCAGTGTTACTGGAGGATGAATAGACACTCCACTCATCTGTATTTTTCAAGCATTCCTCTAGGTCAGAGAATTAATCAGAGATGACCCAGCTTCATCCACACCAGGGAATACAAACTGAGTTGACACACCGTGTCGTTTGAGCAATAGTAGCAATCATGGGAAGCATCAATCCCTGTTTCTTGGAGACACATTAAAGCCATGGACTGTGCTCCACACCTGCTTCATTAGATGCTGATGAAGGAACAAATCCTACCATAAAAGCACACTGCTTTCCAGAGGATTAACATTGGACTTCATGATGAATTAGCTGTTGTCCACTGTCCATCTCCTAAGAACCACTTTCCCTGTTCCCTTGCCTCCAACATCCACCTCCTCATTTCCTCATTCACTTCCTCATCCTTTCTGAGGACTAATCCTGCCTTAGCCACATTCCATGCTAGAATCTTCCTCTTTCCGTGCCATTTGCCAGCCATCATTCCCTTAATTTTACTTACGCTATTTTCCCATATCTTCCGTCTACTTAGACTATAAGGTACCCATTTTAAAAAAGGCTATTACTGTATTTTTCCAACAGAAGTTTATTCTGTTTACTCTTGCTGTTATCACTGGCTGAGATTGGTTACACAAGACTGTAAAACTCTCTGCAAGATCCTTGCTTTTATACACTTAAGATGGAGAGTTTGTTTTGTATATACTTTGAAGCTACACAGAAAAAATGGGCACACAGATGTACAATGGATAAACGAGTCACTACAGGTAATTTGATCAACACTAAACAGTGACGAGCATGTTTTTGGTCTGCCCCACTGAAAAGTAAAATGCACAAGATTAATTCACTCTTATTTTGCAATTGTGGTGGTCTAAGAATGCACAGCTATCACCTGCTGTGGCCCCATTGACAAGTGGTAGCCTAGGAAGCCTTCGTAGCACTGTCATTTTTCCCAGATAGCAGCTCCTTTAAACGTCATCCCATGACCTGTTTGCCATTTCTCTCACTGTGCCCTTCCCAGTATTAATTAATGTAGTGCAGAAAACCAATAGGCATGGGGAAGTCAGCACCTTCATTGAGTATGCCAAGCCACACACAGCATCGTGTGAAGGTCAATACCACGAAAATAGATGCTCTAGTACTTGTTTGTATGTTGGGGCCATGAAAACTGTAAATGTTATTGTAAACAATTAGAATTGATTTAATTATGTTCAGAAGCTTTTTTGTTTGTATGTTTTCAGTTATTAAGAAATGATGAAGTCTCTCAAAGCAAATACACAGAACTTCTCAGGAAGTCTCAGCAAAAAGAAAATTTCTGAGTATTTTCCAATACAGGATACCCATCTTTTACTAGAACTTGAGAGACTTCCTTCTAAATAAAACAGGTGCTCTTTTCTCTCTTTGAACTCCAAATAGTGAAATTTAGGCATTTGTACCTACACAGATCAGTCCTGAAGCATTTAATAAATTACAAGAACAACCTTATAATAAAAGCTGGAAATTCAGGGTGACATTTCTCTTCCAGAGTGTCACTGGACACAGAATAAACAGGAATAAAGATAACACTGCACAAACAGGTATCCTACCTAGCTCAGGGCATGCACTCATGTCAGCATGGCACACAGCCAAAGTAGCTTGTGTCCCAAAAGTAGGTTCATTGAATTGGACTGCAGATAAAGATCATTTTACTCTGACACAAAACTAGGTTGTTGCCAAGTCTTGCTGTTTATTCTTGCTCTTGTTGTGAAGACATCAGCATCTGTAAAGTCACTCAGTGATTCAGAAAACTGATCCTGCTAACTTATTGAATACAGAGAAAGCTAACCTTCTGCCAAAAGAGTCTTTGATCTGATCCACCATGTGCCACAAAAACATTATGCCAGTGTAAGCAAACCAGCAGAAATGCATGCCCTTGACTGGAGAGGAAGAACGGTCTTCCCTGCCACTAAGAACAGACGTTTATGTAATTTTTAAGTGACATAGCCATGGTGCAGGACTTAACCAGTTTTCATTACCTCTACATGCAGACTTTCCACAACCATAGTTAAGACTCCTGTGTCCAGTTCTGATACTGACCACACTGAATTTGGACTGAATTTACACCCCTTTTAACCAGCTCAGCAGATTTACACGTGTACTGTTTGTCTGAAAAAAAAAAAAAAAAGCTGCTCTGCTTCCTTAGAAGAGACCTCTATCAATGAGAATACTTTATTTTAATCTCCATCTAGGGCTTTCTGCTTGAAAGGTCCAGGATTATTGACTCTGAGAACCCACTATCAGTGAAAGTGACAGCAGAGATGTGCTGGAGCAACACACTCCTTAAATACAGCAGCAATATCATATCAGTTGAACATCACAGCCAACTATGGGGAAGAAATTACATCCGTGACCACTCACCATTTGAAAAATGGTGTATGTCTTGACATTCAGTCTTGGTCTTCTAGTGGGCTCCTCTCATGGTTCATCTTCCAGATTTTCCTTTGGCTTTTGGTGTTATAGCTGCTAAATTGCTGAAATAAGTAAGGGAGTATAAGCCTTGAGAATACATCTCACTGTTGTGTTTAATTAATGCTACTTTATTTACAGGGGAAAAAATTTTTACTCATGGAAGGATAAATTGCCATAAATAAGAACCAAATAATCTCTGAAATACAAAGACCCAAATTATGACTTGAGAGTTTTCAGTAAGAACTGGGGAATGGTTTTGTTTGGAAAAGACCTTTAAAATCATCAAGTCCAACTGTTAACCCAGCACTTCTAAGCCCACAACTAAACCATGTCCCTAAGCACCACATCTACACATCTTTTAAACACCCCCAGGGATGGTGACTCCCTCACTTCCCTGGACAGCCTGTTCCAGCACCTGACAACCCTTTGGTTAACAATTTTTTTTTCCTTATACAAAATCTAAACCTCCCCTGACACAACTTGAGGCCATTTCCTCTTGTTCTGTCACTTTTTACTTGAGGGAAGAGACCACCCCCACCTCGGTACAACCCCCTTTTCAGGTAGGCGTGTAGAGAGTGATAAGGTCTCCTCTCAGACTCCTTTTCTCCAGACTAAACATCACCAGTTCCCTCAGCTGCTCCTTGTAAGACTTGTGGTCTAGACCCTCTACCAGCTTCATTGCCCTTCTTTGGACATGCTCCAGCATCTCAATGTCCTTCTTGTGGTGAGGGGCTCAGAACTGAACACAGTACTCGAGGTGCAGCCTCACCAGTGCCGAGTATGAAGGGAATGGTCACTTCCCTGCTCCTGCTGGCCACACTATTTCTGACACAAGCCAAGATGCCAGGTTGGCATCTTCATTTGTTTTCAGCATTAAGGAAATCAGGCAAAATAGCAGGCCAGACTGACTTGTGGTATATGGGATTCAACTGAGCATCTGGCCATTCATACTTAGAATTCTGATAAATTATTATAATCAGAGCTGCATCAATGTAAACTAACTAATCTGAATCACATCTCACTCACCAAAATAGGTTTTTATGAAAAAAAATGGATAAATTATTTGGGTTTTTTTCTTCAATATGATAGGTTAAACACAGGAAAAACTTCTTAGTTACAGTGATGTTCTGGGGAATAATTTTTTTGCTACATATTGATACATTAATGTGAATATAAAATTCCAGCATGTGGCAGGCACTGAAAAAAATTACTGTAAACAGCCTCAGAATAAAAATGTACTGATGCCACCTCCTCAGACTGCCCAGGTGTCTTTTCATTATTTTGATAAGTGCCTTGATAACCTGAGGTACAATGTCCTTCAGATGTCGTACCCTGAGCTTGCTTTAATTATGTCTCTTCTAGGTAGAAAATCAAAATCACAAATGACTCATCTGAAAATTTCAGGAGCTGGACCGTGTACAATCAGAACTGGATTCTGTATTAGCAGATCTAAATGCTGATCAGCACTAATCAGCTTCCTAACAATTGTGTGCTGGAACTCAATTTCTCCCATTTTATAGATAAATTGTGACGCAAAGGGTCCTACTGATGTGTACACGATGCAGCTGTAAGATTGGAGTTAGAAGTTTCAGTGACTGTTTCAGCTGCAATCATGCACATTACAAGGTCTGACAACTCTGCTTGTGCTATCTCTGTGCCAGGCTATTGGCAGGCTATGTTGTTCTCTCTCAGTCTCAAAAACTTGCTGTTTCAGTGTCAGCTTTGTCTGCAATAGCAGGAATTTGGAGCCCAAGAGTTATGTCAGGAAACTCAGACACAGAGTTTTTCAATCAGACCCATAGTAAAGTGAGGAATAACTTTAAGACAGATCATACCTTTACCAGTGTTACAGGTATTTGCACCAGAACACAGGTTTCAGACTCATTATTGGTTCTATATTTACTGGCAAGGCACAGAGGTTGATATGGGTACATTTTTTTCATCTCCCTACACAGTAGAGGTGACTGAGCTCCCAGACCATGTTCCAGCTACCAAGACGTAAAATCAGGTTTAGAAATTAGTTAGTGAGTCAATTATTCCAGAAATATGGAAACAGAATGACTTTAGGATGAGGCCTGACAAGTTTATGAGCACAGTTATACTACACAGTTGCTACTGGAGCTGTTGCCTCAATGAAGCATCCTTGTTCTCAGATGAACCAAACTATTGCTTTCCCACAAAAGACACAAATGGTCTTTTACACAGAGGTGAAGAAAGGTGAAGTTGTATACCACCACTACAGTAAGGCTTTTGATTATAACTCTGTAGGAAAATATATTCTGAAACAAGCTACAGTAGGATTCCAGCAAATTTCTGGAACAGATTGGTTTTCAGTTGGCATTTTCAAAGATCAGTTATATGTTGTTTAGTATTAGGCTGGAAGGATGTATCACAAAGTTACTCAGTAGCATTTCTTGATTCCCATATTGATCGATATCTTGTCTAATGATATATCTGACAGAAAATGCCACTGTGACTGGGTCTACTAGGACACTGAAAGACAGGCTTTATATTTGAAATACACCATAAAGTGCAGTACTACAGAGAAACACAAAATATTATATGTATTTGGGAAGAATCAGCAATACTTATATAAAATGTGGAAAGACTAGACCACATCTTTGTTCAAAGGAAAGGAAAAAACCCAACCAGGGATCATGCTGGCTATATAAATCGGAGTGATGTGTGTGAAACTGGTAAAGGAATTTGTCCAACATCGCTCAGCTGGTATATCAAGAAACTGGTGAATATCCCTATTCTTTAATTACAGGCATGGAGTAAGTGGATAGCACACAGAGGAGAACACTGAGAAGAGTAAAAGGATCTAGAAAACATTGTCTCTAAGACTTCTTTGGAAGCTTGTTTCCATGTAGACAAGAGAAGACCAAGGAAGATTTTATACCTTATCCTTAAACATGCAAGGAGTTATTGCATAGAAGGGAACAGGCCGTGTACCAGGTGCACTGGATATTTTGTAATTTTAGGTCTTTTTCTATTACACCCCTTGTGTTTAGCCTAGTCCTATCTGCCCTGTCATTTAACAAAGATGAAAGTGATGATGAGTCTTTCTCATGTTTTCAGGACAGTGCCAGTGCCATGGAGCTCTTTAGATACATAGATCATTACAGATATTGATAGTAATAAAGTTGGATTTCACTATATCACTTAGATTAGTCATATTAAAACTGTGTTGTAGGGCAAAACATCCATATTTATGCTGTATTTAACTTTCTATTAATAATAAATTCCAGTGAAATAGTTCTGTTATTAATATTGATCACTGTTCCAATTGAAAGCCCAGATGTCAAGATTTCCTTTAGCATGCTCAGTTATATTTAATAGTCCTGTTGATGAGTGAGAGCCTAATGAAGGCTAACAGATGGTCTATTTAATATTGCTGTAGGATTTGAAGCACTTGCCAAAACAGATACACAAAAGAATTTGACAGCTCTGTAGCTGAAAACCTTTAATTACAGCTACTTCAGCTCCGAGGGGTTTCTGTGAGGCTAACATAACAGTACAGCTTTAGGAGAGGTCAGCATGGCTGGGAAAGGCTTTCTGGAGCCAGACAGTGAGTGCTGGTAAAACTATTTGCTGAAAATTAATAAAGTGGGATTGGTGCAGGAGGTTTAGAAAGTGAAGCCCAGACAGAGAGAGGAAACTAAGTGATGGTGCTTTCCCTGTCTCTGAGAACAATTTGTTCTTTTTCTAAAATGCCACTTCTTGAAGACTCTCATCATCTACTGAGCAGGTAGGTGTGGAGAAAGCATGTTGCCAAAGTGGAGCTTTAATTACACCTGAGTTATAGCTGAGACTTCACTCAAAAATGATGTGAACTTCAGTCCACTTGCGACTCTTAGGGACAGCAAGTTGCAAGCTGGGGGTCTGACATGTGCAGAAGTTGTAAAACTCCATTATTGGAAAGAGAGAACAAATTTATTCAGGACAAATGAACGCACCTAAAACACAGAAATCTATGGTTTCTAAAAACTCTTTTGATTTGTTAATCTGAGTTACAGTGGAAAGAAGGAGCTTTCAGAGACTGGCTCTATATGAAACAATTGCCCCTTGGTTTTCTGACATAAATTCACACCACTTCCAAAATGGAATAAGGCACAATTAGCAGTTGCATTCTGATGTGTCTGAATTGATTTCCAGGCAATTGCTTAGAAATTGGATCAATTCCTTCAAAAAGAATAGGTGGTTTTACTGCACTTACTGCCTTTGGTAGATCTGTCTGTAACTAAAGGTATTGATTCTTTCTGGGTACCAGAAGGAGCTAATCCATGGAGTTGCTCATATAAAACTGCAGATATCTGATCAGTACTTGTTTTAGATGGTATTTCCAAAAAAAAGAAAATGTGGATATATACAGAGGCAGAGAAGTAGATAGATTTAATACTCCTTGATTATGGAAGGATGGTTTCCCCTCATCGCCATGTCTTGTGTTAGACAAAATCACAGAAACAATCCCTACATGCAGGAAGAAATGTTTTCATGGATAAAATGGAAAAAAAAAAAAACAAAAAACAAACCAAACCAAAAACAAACAAACAACAAGCAGTAAGATAAATTCTCCAAATCAACCTGCACACCAATTTGGGACAAGAGAATAGGGAAGCCTAAGCAGATTTCCATGCATAAAGAAAAGCGGTGCCACCTGGCTATTAACAAATTTTGCCAGTCCCCACAGCATTGACAGCCACAGATTTCATGCTCCACTGTGGTGAGAAAATCTCTGAACATTTCAAAATTCAGAAACCAGATGAGTAATTGCCAAAGGTATGTGTGGGAAAGTCCACAGAGGACAATCCCTTTTTCCTCTACAGCTGGTTGGGGTTGGTCCCTTTTCCACATGTTGCCCTGTTTGTTGGCAGATCATGAATTATCTCATGTAAAACCAGCTGCTACCCATTATTCCAGATAATGCTGAAGCCTGACATTTTTACTGCCTCACACAAGAATCTGCATTTTTGGCTTCATCCAAACAGCAACTAAAAATGAATAGACACCAAACATTAGTCTGAAGGAGAGAGTGTACTGGCACCTGGCCCCAACTACAGAGGCAAATGAAGCAAATGTCAAGAAACAAGCTAGAATTTACTGCAATCTTGATCCAGCAATTGCTGAGGTAACTGGAAAGACTCCCATTGGATTCAATAGGCCTCAAGAGACAAAATACTTCCCTAATGGGGATAGAAGTGGAATGCAACAGCAGAGCAACATCCTAGAGAGAGATACCGTCAGGATAACAGTAACACAGGCTGCCAAATGTGAAAGTAATTGGAAAAGAATCACTAATTAAAAGGGTTGTGAAATCAGACAACTCTTTCATCATTGTACCCAGTTAAACCTGATAAGCAATGGCTAGATGGTGGGAATGTTTTGAAGCTAAATATATTTTTGATGTGGTATGCATCTTCTTTGATGTAGACAATTTCATTAAATGATCATCTATTTCATTATTATTTACTTTGTACAGGACTTTGGGATTTGCTAAGATGAAAGAGGCTATTGTTTGTTTATTATTTTATGAGTGACTATGCAAGGACTGCCCCTTAAACTAGTCAATCAGTTGTAACATAAGACCTCAGTCCATTCTCATCTCAGTAAATTCTTGGAAAAATCAGCTTTGATGAAAATGCATATCCACAAAGGATGTTGCATAATTAGAGGAGGTACAAAGCATTGAATGTCCTGGTAAAGTCAATTAAACACTAATTACTATTGGATTTAGACCTGCCATTGCATGATAAATTGCTCAAGTAAAAGTATCTTCTCCACACGGAGGTGCCAAATTCACCCCTGCTGAAGTTACAGATGTTTTTTCAACTACCCCTCTGATCCTGCTTTGAGATAAAAATGCAAAACTTTCCCTTGTTGTAGGCAGCAGTGGGAAAAACTCATTAGCTGATACAATCTTTATAGGTAGGATTCTTTGTGTGGTTACATGACAATCCCTCACTTCCCAAATTTCTAGACTGTGCTAATGATTTCACACCCTCTTTCCTCAGGAGGAGTAAGATCTCTCTGCAATGTGTAGTTGACATATGGTTAGTGTCTAGTCCTTTGCTATCATTCAGGTGATGGAGAGCTTTGGAAACCTCTTGACTTCACATCAATCTCAGTGTGCTCCATCAGGAATTCTGTGATTCAGCTTTTTAAACATTTCCAGGAAGTTCATTACTCATTGCCACTTTTCTCCTTACCTTTCAGTGTTAACAAGTTTCCATATGCTGTTCCCATATGCCATGTGGCTTCATAAAATCTCAGGCAGTAACTTCGGCAAGAGCTCAGATACCTTTGTGGTAGTTTTATTTAATAGTATATTCATCCCAAATATTATGACTAAGTGAAAGGCTTCCATTCCACTGGCCTCAATGAGCTTTGGAAGCGTCTCTAATGGAGTCAAATTTAAAAGATTTTAAGATGGGGAGAGACTAGTATGATCTCTTTGAATAATTTCAACTTCAGTCTCTCAGTTTTCCTTCATCCAGCTTCCCTCTCTATTAAAATTAAATTTTAGATAGAATGGAAAACTTTAACTGATGTTTGCACAAATTTCACGTTATTCCATCTTCCAGACTTCTGTTGCTCTAAGCATTTTCATGACAGTAACTTCAAACTTGCTGTTGACTCACTGAAGCTCTCTTAGACTTAAGTGAGTCTGAACAATGTGTCCTAAAGCCCCAGCACAGTGAAGGGTGACTCCATAGTACAGATGCACAAGATGAGATGTTTAAATGCCTTTAGAGAGATACATGTAATGCGTAACTAGTTTCTTGAATCTAGTACCTCAATCCCTCCTCCAGTCTGGCTTCCCATTGATGTTTCTGAATCTAGCAAATAAGCTCCCTTCCTCTACAGAGACCTGACTGTCACTCAGTTTACTTTCTTTTCTCTTTTTCTGAAGTCTTTCTTTCACTTCCCCCCATCTCTCTTTTCAAAGGAGACTGAGATGCTTTTAGAAACTGATGATTAAAAGACTAAGGTAGCCAAACTTGTATGATTCTCTGCAATTTTGGCTGAGGGAAAACACCTTCATTTATCCTAAGCACTTTCATTTGTAGTGTCCCCAGCGTGTGCTGTCTCTGCTCAGCGGTGAGGTGAGGGCTGGAGAAAGGGGCTGTTCACGAATCCCACACAAATCGCATTTATTACAGCTCACCTTGGGTGACACAGAAACACAAATCTTCCAGCGCTGCACTAAAGTGAGCAGTCTGAGCCCAGCCACACAAGCAGAAGCACCTCATTTATTACTTATTTAGATAATTATCACTGCAGTGCAGTAGAAATTATGACTCTATGGGATGAGTGATTTAACTTCAGTGCAGGCCCATTAGTTACAAAGGAACAGGCTGCTCACATTGCGCCCCACAGACATCACCAGGACTAATCCTCCGTAGCTCATGAGAAGTCAGAACATTAATAAGGGTTTGTCTTCACCACACTTGTTTCTGCAAGCTGGAGGGATTGAAATTTCTTCATCGTGAATCTCAGGTGCTGAACGTGCCTTCCTGATAGCTACGTGTGACACCAGCCACTTGCCACTCTGCTTGCTCCCCTCCAGTGTAAGCTGTAACCTGGACTGTGAAGGCTTTCACGGAAGGGTGGGAAAAGCTGATGCTGCAGTTGCAGCTCTCAAGGAAGCCTTGGTTTGAAATACATTAAAAACATGGCATGTTCTCAAAAGGTAGAAATCCAGTCATGCTGAGGCAGGTTTCTTTCTCTTTGCATATTAAGAAATAAAGCATGCATGCAGCAGAGATGAATGAGTCTCCTCCAGAAACAGAAGTATAGCTACATCATTTCAAAGATGTCAGGCACTTTCTGTTTCATACCAGATTATACCATCTAGACATCCTCATTTGTATGGAGATAGTTTGGGTGTCTGTAGCTATGTCTACATCAACACATGTGAGACTCTGTGGGCAAACCAGTCTGTTCTGCAGTCACAGAAGTTTGGGTGTCTGTAGCTATGTCAACATCAACAGAGGTGAGACACTGTGGGCAAACCAGTCTGTTCTGCAGTCACAGAATCACAGAATTGTTATGGTGCGGGATGGGTCTGGCGAGCATATCAGGCCCTCTGTTACCCTCAGAAGAGACTCTCCTTTTATTCTTAATAGAAGCAATCCTAATGTGTGGGGCTGATGGCCTTGGCAACTCCCTGAATGGACCTTTATCAATATTCTCGTTTGTCTAGTTCTGCAGTTCCAGAGCCCTGTATCTGTTCTGTAAGGGCACCTGGGAAGGTGGGGGAGGCTGGGAGGGGATTTGCTTGCTGCCCTGAGCAGGGACCTGTTTTCATTCCCCCTCATCTCTCAGGTCCCTTCCTTCTGCCTAGTGACAAGAGGGTAGGGGATCCTCTACTTGTGGAGCCTCCACCTTGAGGCTTCACTTCAAGGATGGTAGGGTGTGGCTCCACCAAGCTATTTCCCTTTCCCAATCCCAGATACTCCTTAATCTTTCCACCTCCTCTTTCAGCTCAGCCACCATGCTGAGCATTCACCTGGTTGCAGTGCACACTGGTGTCTCTGCTGCCGCCAGTACGAGAGACAGGCGCAGGCACTGCTTGCAGCCATAGGCCTGGACAGCTGCGCCTTTGAGTGGGACCTCCGTCTGGGTCGCCACATGCCTTCTGGCAGTGTTTTTTGGCCCGGTATTGGGCCGGTGTATGCCCTCTTCAATAAGCCGATAAACACGAGCCGCGCTCACCCCTTAAACCGGAAAGGGCGACTCCCCCCTCCCCTCGCGCTCAGCCCGCGCAAACTGCCGGGCCACGCCCTGATCTCTCGCGCTTCTCTGGGGCTGCTCTTGCGCGTGAGGGGTCGGGCGGCCGCCACCGCCCTTGGCTCCGCCCGCGGGGAGGCAGAGGCGCCGCGCCCCAGCGGGTTGGAGAACCCTCTCACACCGTAAGGTTTTACCTTCGCCGGGTTAGTCGCGGTTTTTCCGCATTACGAAGGGCCTCCCGCCGTGGTGCAGTAGCCGTTCACGTCGTGGATTTCCACAAGTGGACAGTCCACAAGTCTACACTTGTTCTGGGGATTTTATTTCGCGATAGCTCTAGTCTTGCCGTTTCTACTGACTGCTATTCTGAATCCAATTTAAAAGAAAATGTGAAAGGAAATGAGAGGACGTACAAATACACCAGAAGTATTTATGACTGAAACATGAAAAATTTTCAGCTTTCAGGTTCTTGAAGGGGGAAGGAGGGCAATGAGAAGACTATGGCAGTTCTTTGTAGGGATGGTTTCATGAAAAACCAGGAAAAGAATTGTACTTAAGAGCAGGAAAACCAGCATTTGAAATCCAGAAAACAAGGCCTGAAAGCAAGAGCTCCAAACCATCAATAGTTCATGGAGCACTTCCCACAGTCACCATAAAATATATTAGTTAACTCAAATTACTACATTGGTACTGTCTATATCTGCTAAAATCTTCACTAAATTTTCAAAAGCCATTAAAGCAGCAACAGAAACACAAACACTTACAAACTTTAAAACCTTGTTAGCACAAAATATATTGGAAGTGTTACAGAGGGAGGTAGCTCACTCATAAACCAGCCAATGCCATTTACTTTATAACCTACCTAATAGTAAAAAAAAAAATTAAAAAAAAATCTTGTTTTCTGAAAATGTTTACCTTATATTTAACAATTATGAAAAACACTTTAAAGTCTTTCCAAAATATATTCAGAGATCTTCACAAGAAAATATTGGTTATTTTCAGCTTATTTTCAAAAATTGGACATTTTCTTGACAAAGCTGAAACTTTACAAAGTGTGGTTTAAAAATAACAATTATCAATGGCTGTGTATTGTCACTCAAAAAAATAAAGTTACAGGAATTTTCATTTATAAAATCTTTCACTTTATTATTCTTCATTCTTTCTACTAGCTTACTAAATTATTAATGCTGTGGTAAAAAACTACTTAAAATGTGGACTAGCTAAGTGTACTTCTAAATATGTGGGGATCTGCAAAGGAAGATAGGGATTTCACAAGGTAATACTTAATTTACAAAGGATTTAGCCAAACTACTTCCTAACTGCACAGGAAAGCTCCAGACCTCTTTCTAAGTGTGTATCCTTTGCCCAACTATTGGGAAAGACACTCATTAAATTCCTCTTTGGAATAAACACAGTTATTTTTATTCCCATCATTCCTATGTCAGTAGGACAAGACTAAGAGCAAACCTTCATCTAAATAAATCCTTAATCCCTCCAGGGACATGTGTAAACACTTAACAAACACTTAACAAACGCTTAAACCTCACGTCATTATGTATTACTACATTGTTACTGTCTATATCTTCTAAAATCTTCACTAAATTTTCAAAAGCCATTAAAGCAGCAACAGAAACACAAACGTGTAAGAGGTTTGCTTCCTTGTTCCTATTCAAACCTTTTTCTGGGTTCTGGGAGACATGAATTTATTAAAAACTGGATAAAATTAGATGTGGCCTACCATCTTATTTTGCCTGAAATTTGTGCCATAGCATTTGATGGCTGTTCCCCACACCATCCAGACTTGAGACATGTGGTTAACCTCCACCTTGTGGCTAAACCATGGCTAAATTCTGTCACATTTTCCTGTGAATCCTCTGTAACCTCTGCCCTCTCCTTTTGCCCTGACAGGCACATCCCCTACCTGTGCCTTTCCCAGTGTTATTACTGCAATTCACTCATTTCACAGCTTTTCACAATCTAACCCAAGGCCCCTTTCATCATCTGGTAGTGCAAAGTGCTGCTAACAGAATTATCTTTCTTAATTTTGTCTCTTCCTCAATGCCTCCATTTGAGTGATTTATCTTTATCACTTGCCACCTCAACCCAGTCACTGACATCCTTTCTCTGAAGTGAAAACGCGTCTGTTCTTTGTATTATTTTTGGGAAATGGGAGGTGTCTAGATTAGTTTACTTTCTCCACAAAACAACAACTCCTCCACTAAAACCTCCAACTAAGCTAGTTTTTAAAAGTGGAAACCTATAGGGCTCAGTCATGTGCCCATTCAAATAAATAAGATCCATTGATTCCCCCAATGCGCTAGTAGCAAAGAGACTGAATCCTGATATCCCTGGGTATATATCCCTGGGCTATATATATCCCTGGCTTACAGAATATGTTAAGGTCCATCTAAGATACCAAGACCTTTGTGGTCTATTTGGCTCTTCAAACACTTAATTCTCAAAACCAAGGTCAGATCCAAAACCAGCTAAATCAGGGGACTATTTTTAGTGTAATGGCTAGTGTCAGGGCTAGAGATGGCAGAGAAGGTCATGTTGTTTGAGGTTTCCAGTACAATGATCACCATTAAAATGTTTAGTACCAGTCACTATGAAGCTGCATCTGACCTACCTCATTTTCCCCGGAACTTTAGATTAGAAATCTCTCTGAATTAGGAGCTTCAGAACTGCTTGATTCTGGTTTAATGCTGCTGCCATTGAAACTGTTCATAAGTTTTCCATTCATTTCAATAGAACAAAGTTAAATTTGGTGTAAAAACTGTATCATCCATTGTGTCAATGTGGCATTTTATTCCATGTTAATAATAATGGCTAAAAATTTTCTTAAAAGCATTTCATCTTGCACTATTATGGAAATAAAGGAAGAGAGTACCGTGAGATTATATTCAGAAGAGATACACGACTTTTTACCAGGGTTCAGCTAACCTTAGATCACCTTTGAAAATTCAAGTGATTTTAGGGCTGAAAAACTGCTCATAATAAAAGACTTAAAGAGCTCAATCTGCTCATCAAAAAAAGATCAATAGTTACTTAATTGTGATGTAGAAGTGCCTTCATGGAGAGAAAATACCATGTAGTAAAGGACTCAATCTATTACCACAAAAAAGCAAGAGAACCATTGGCTTCAAGTTACACCACATAAACTCTGCATAGAAAGAAAGCTTCTGTCTTTTCTTCTTCTTCTTCTTCTTCTTTTTCTTTTTTTTTTTATTAAAATGTGCTGATTAAATTTCCACATTTTACTAGTTTCAGACAAGGACTGAGTGCCTTCCTAAAACTGGTATGATGCTCAAATAAAAGTTATGTGCCTTCCTAAAACTGGTATGATGCTCAAATACAAGTTATCAGTCTCAACAACAGGCTAACTGGGAAAAGAAACGAAAAAGGAAGAAAAAATGGTATTATTATTATGCAGAAGACTGAACATAGTTACAATTTTCAATTTCTAGAATTTCTTCCCAATTATCCCACACTTCCAACAAAGAAAAAACAGGAAAATAGATAGAGTGGGGCCAGTTCCCAGTATAAATCATTCGAGGATCCAAACAACAACCTGCAAGAGCTGAGCAAAAGTTGGGGATTTTATTTTGTTTTGTTTAATTCAGAAAGTTACATTTCATGAGACTGAGTAAAAAGTTTACTGTGTAGAGTAAATGTCTGTTCATTTTCTGTTTGCTATAACTCTTTATTTTGCCGCATTCTGTTGTGTGTCACCGAGGTGGGACTTTACATTACCAGTAAAATTAAAAGTAACCTAATACAAAACATTCAGTCAGATAAATTTACTGTGTTATCTCAGTAGCTGTTACATGATTTTTTAAAATTATTTTAAAATAATACTTCCTATTATTTGTTATTCTCCTGCTTTAGTAATATTGCCAGCTGTACTTTCCACTTCACAGGAATTCAGGTCTATTCCAATTTTCCACTTCCCTGCCTTTAATCCCAGTGTTACAAATGGAATCCCATTCTACACTAATATCTCTTACTCAGTGGCACAGAAGAGATCAATATTTTAAAATGCCACATGTTTTATAGATCACCTGCCTTGTGCATAAGGATCTAATGGCATCCAGACCATTACACAATATTTGTACATTGCACAAGCCAAGGATTGTGCAGCCTGCCTTTGCACACCATGTCACATCTTAAAATATCTGTACTTATCTGTGAAATGCTTTAGTACTACTTATGAAACTTGACTAAGCTACATAGATCTGTGATCTCCTCACCATAAACCATCCTCTGTGGCCTATGGGCATGGTAGAGACTTTAATAAACATTTTGGACTTCACAGACATGCAAAGAGCTCGGGAAACTGGTAGTAAGGTTGCACAGAAGTCCAGCAACACTTGGATGAGTGTTAGCGCTTGCACAAGCAGACTTTAAGTCAGTTGCTAAAAGACACACAGCTGGCACATCTTTGTCACACCATGTTTTTGTGGGACCATTTTGACTTTTACAACTTTGTGACAGAACCCAGGCTTGGCTCCAGATTTCAAAACTGGAGCTCCAGAGCAGCTTCCTTGGGAGTGATACTCCGTTCTGCTCTTTGGGAAGTTTCCCTGGTTTGCTGCCAGATTATCCCTCAGCTCCCCAACAGTGCAAGTGGTTGAATTGCTTCAGCATTGACATCTCCATGACTGCCAGAGACCAAAGCCCACCACGCAGACTGTCCCAAATCACTATGTCTGTTCTCTTTCTGAGAACATCATGGTGTTAGGTCTCTACTCCAACAAGAAGAAAAACATACTTAAAAAGAAAACTTATTTCCACCAAGTAACCTTAGTCTCTTTATGTCTACTCCAAGTATGTTGGACACCGAAGACGGTGAAAAGTTAGAGATTAAGGGAGAAAAACTTCCTTGTTTAAGAGCATTTCTTGGCTTTGCCCTTCAGTAAAATAAAAATATATCAGCATGTATAATTGCTTTTCAAAAAGTCCAGAACGGAACAGTACTGAATACACTTTTCCCACTGGAGAGAAGATTAGAGAACATGCAGATGATATGTTAGACCTGCTGCTGAATGCATCTCTGACATTCAGAGAAATGAACGGAATGGAATGGAATAGCTCATTCCAAGTATTTTTAAACAAAAGAATTATCAAGTGGTGAAAACTGAATCTGGAGTGAAACTAGGGTGGTAGATTCCACTCTGCGGAAACCTTTTTCTCCACATGTAACATTGTATCTTCATGGTGAGGTTTACATGAAAATGAGTTTAAATAGCAGCCTGAGGCCCTGGAGAAGGCTCTGAGCCGGTAATCTGGATTTTAATAATGCTGCTGTATTTCTTCAGTGTATTATTGCAAATTTGTATAATGAGTAGTTTTCCTCTGAGGAAATGGCCAAGATAGTAGTACTTGTGGGAAGCTCTTTAAAGGCTATTAAAATGTTGTTATTATAAGTTTTTAATAACAAGTTGTAGCAAGACCTTACCAGTGAGGGTCAGGTGGGAACCATAAATCAGACTTCAGACTTTACATCCATCTATAATGAGTGCAGTCAGAGTACATCTGGTCACACAGATTTTGGAGCAGTGTGTCCAGGTGAAGTTATTTGGATTCAGCCTGGCATGTCTTTGTAAAGCCCTTTCCTTCTGCTGAAAACAAGAATATGTAAAAAGAGGACTTTGATCTGTGAATGAGAGTCCTTTTGTCCAGAAATAATTTCTGTCTGTAGGGATCAGAGAACAGAAGCTGAAAATGGTCTGCTTAAGTAGACAAATTTGGTATAGATTTTCACTCCAAACAAGCTGAGTACTTTAAAATATCTCCATCTTTTCTTCTCTTCACTGAAATTTTGGTGGGTATTTTTATTTATCTTAGTGGCTGACTGATCAAAATATTACCATAAATAGTGCATAATAATAGTTATTCCAGAGCTCTCCCACTGTATGTTGTTTTTGTAGGGAAGGACGTTTAATTTCATACATCATTTACAACTCTCTGCTATAATTCTAGGAAGTCAGAAAGCCTTTAAAATTTAATGAGCAAAAATTTTATGCTTTTGCAACATCCAAAATTGGGATATACCAAGCAGTTACATGCAGGAGATTTTCTCTTGACACTGGTTTAATTTTCTTTCCACTACACCAGTAAGAATTCATCTGGTTTGAAGTTAATTAAGCTGAATAGGAAAAAAGAAATTTATGTGAATCATCTCCTATGTCCTAATCCATTTGCATAAATATTTTTCCTCTACAATGTTCCCAGCTACTATATTTCATAAACAAATTGCATGTAGAAGTTGCAATTTTCTTACCTCTTTAACAGAGCGATCCTTTAAAGGAGCTCTGAAATATCTTTGTATCCTACAGGATAAATTTTCAGTCCCCCTGAAGAACCATGCCCTTTTCTATGTGATGCCTTGCCTGGTAGCATTGCACTCTGAGCACATGAATGCTGGGTTATTACACTGCTATAAACTAGTTAATTTATCCTAAACTGCTTTGTGTCCATATGCAATGTCTTTTTTAATTATTTCACCAGTAATTAATCTTACTTGGAAGAAACATTTAAGTTTGAAAAGGGTGTGTTAACCTCAAAACTCTTCAGCATTCTTCCCTAACTATAAAGGGATCCAAAACGGAATAAGAAAGTAAAGTGTCAGTGAAATGTTGCTTCTTTAAGCCTCACATTTTTGGTTCAGAACATCACAGATTTGACAAACATTTGTGGAGTCTGTCTTGGAACTCCTGGAGTCAGAAACAGTGAACAAGAAATCATGTGAGCCCTCGTATCCATGTGACAAGGGGCCAGCCAACAACTCTGAAGCCATGCACAAGCACAAGGAGATGATGCCCAGAAATACATGGCTTCCATTTTTAAGAAGTAATTCTTAGGAAACAAAAGTAACAGGGTGCAGTTGCTGGCAGGGATTTCAGCTCCCAGCCTTATCACTAGCCTGACAAGTACTCCTGGGAAAACCATCCCTCCTTCCCCATCTGTCAAAAAGAGCTAATGCTGACCTCCTTTACAAGGCACTTGGAGATCAATCGATGGGTAATGCTGCAGAAGAGGCTTGCATTCTCATTCACAAGTGAGAACAAATCACTAGGGTTTCAGAGTTTTAAGAGATCCACTGAGAAAGGAATCAATCATCCTGGATTTAAAACCCAGAATCCAGCTTGTCTTGCAGTCACAGCCATGTGGTGAAGCCCTTCAGTGGGGTGGAATGAATTACGATGGATGTGCTCCATCATGCAATTTCCAGTTCTGAGTTTGCAGGAGAAGGGAAGCACCAAGGGGCAAGCTGCTTTCATTCTGCTTTTCTTTTAATGACACACAACATCTGCCATGATACCCCTGCTCAGTGTCAAGGATTCTTTAAAGTGCAATCAAAATGCCCTGCCTGACAAAGGGTGGCAAGCAATCCAGTGAGAAGTTCAGTTGTTGTCACTATCTGTAACTGCAGGACTGTTTCTGACTGTGCCCTTGACTACCGTCCTTTCTTCTCTGAAAAAATACTGGAGAGCTGGCACATACACCCAAAAGTTTCTTGCAGGCATTGTTCCCAGCCCTGCTGCAAAGCGCCAGGACACCTTCGTGCTCAGCCCATCTGTGCCCTTGAGGATGCAGTCAGCTTTTCACCTCTGCTGTGGAAAAAGTTATTTTCTTTTATTTATTTTCCACAGAGATTGTTTGAATCATGTTCAGGGTTTCAAATGACACTTGCTCAAAAAGACTCCAGCGGTGATTGAGGTAATTGATTCGCATTCTTTTCTGTCTGGAAATCATCCATGTATTTTGTGCTCAGACCTCCACCTCTTTGCAGCAATAGTACTGTATTTTAAGTCATACACGTTGGTCACAACTAAGGTACAGGAAAACCTGATTTTGAGTTATAAAAAGACTGGGTTAGTGGAAATCCAAAGCTTTCAGCACACACACAGTTCTGACATTTCAGATATGATTTGTTCCAAATCAAAAATTCCTGTTACATAAAGCTCAAAAATTGTTCTGCATAATTTTGAATATTGATTTCAACTGTGATTTAAGAATATATCGCTTTAATTTAAACAATGTATATTTTTCTAAACATACATAATTATTGATTACAACTTTATTTTAGAATATGGGCTTTTAAAAACTTTTAAAATGTGAAAGAAAACATACAGGAGAATGTTAAATTATAACTATTTAGAGTTAAAAAACTTGACACAAAAAAAAATAAATAATCTTTTCCAACCAGTGTAAAGTGAAACATTTTGTCCTTATTCAAATATTAAAGACAAAAATCCCATTATTTTACCAAGTTGACATGCTTCAATGCACCAATTAGCTTTCTCCAGAACAAGTTACAGCTTCCCAATTTATATAGTTCACTCTTCTGGATAACCTTTTCCTTTTTGTCTCATTCTACAAACTTGTACTTAAAAAAAAAAAAATCACATTGGAAGTGTAGTGGATTGGTTTTTATTGCCTTCCATAGGAGCAGAGCTCTGCACTTGTTAACTAGCTGCAAACCAAATCAGATCTCATTCAGGTGCACTTAAACCTCACCCATATACACTGTACTTTATAGAAGCAGCTTCACTGCCTCCAGAAAATGGCCCTAGAGTCTGCCCCTGGGGACAGTGAGGGAGCCCCTCCATCACTGGATACAGGTGCCTTTTCCCACCTCTCCTCAGGGGTTTGGTCAGAGCTTGTACAGCAGTAGAGGCAGAGCACTGAGTGGATAGAGAAACCTCCAGCTGAAGTAACAGTCCTTTAGAAGTCTTGCCAGACGACCATGAATGCCAACAGTCCTGCAGTGACTGATTTGTCTTGCTCTCAGAATGATTGCTACCATCTCTGCCCTAGCTAAGGGGAATGGGAGATGATCAAAAGGAAGACATTTGCTTTTTTCTGATCGTTTGGTTTCCTCAGCAAATAGCAAATTCACCAAGTAGATTTATGTTGAATAAAAATGTGTGAGTCCATTTCACTGGATGTAGGACAACAGGACTGGCTTTGAGGAAGATCCAGGTGATTAGTGGTGGTATTTTAAAAATTAAATATATCAACATTTCATTCAGAATCATTCCGTTTTGTTTTGATATCTAAGCCAGCTTTTAAAAGGGTAACTTCTTAACTGTATGCTTAAGATCCTTTCTTGGTTTTTTGGTTTTTGGTTTTTTGTTGTTTTGTTTTTTTAATTTTCTACTTAGCAGCTTGTTGAAAATTAAGAAAGAAAAAAAGAAGAAAAAAGAAAAAACAGAACAAACTATTCTACTTTCTCCAAAATTAAATAAAATTTGTTACAAGGCTAAATGGCATACATTGGTTCACTTTCCTTAAATAATACTGAAATTTCTGTTATTTTCACACCTCTTTGGATGTTGCTCTATTTCCCCCAGCTCTTTTGCAGCAGAGCTCAGCTAGCCCCAGGGCCACAAGCCCTTTGATATTACTGGTGGTTCTTTGGTGCAAGAAAAGAGAATCTGATGCAGCATTAATACTGTCCTTCTGTTGAAGATTTTATGTGAGTTAGTAAGAATGACACAAATGATACTCCAGAAGTGACAGAGTGCATACACCCTTATGCTTTTTGTGAACGATGTTTGTTTCTTTTCTTCTGAAAGGGTAACACTTAAAATCCTGTGGTTCATTTATTCTAATGTCCTTTAGGTAGCATCAGTTCTTTACAGACAATTTAAAATTCTTTCACACTCCAGAAATACCATAGGCAGCACCAAGTTAGATAAGTCATTCTTAAAGCTATTAGTTGATAATGATGATAGCTTCAGTTCATCTGAAAAATTATGACTCATAAAATTACTGTATCATAAGCAAACTGCACCTTTTACTGATTTGTTTATCCTTGAAGACTTTCAGCTTGGATAACTCTTTTTTTTATTATTAATATTGCTATTATTTATTTCCCCTATCAGTTCCATAAGATATCTCATAAAATATACCTTATACTTGCCAGCATTAAGAGAATTACTAAATTCTAATACAGCTGAAGTTGAAACTCTCTAGTATTGTTAAAGAGAGGGAGATAAAACAAAAAGAAACCCTCAAAGCCCAATTTGGTTGCATTTGGATATTTCTCACAGCCCAAGTGATGAACAACATTTTTAAAAACCCAGTCAACATCATACAGCAGGACTACTTTAGACTGTATCACTTGAAGAGGGGCTGGAAAAGTCACAGACAATTTGTATATTTTGTAAGTTAAGGGGGAAAAAAACCCACCATCATATACTCCATCAAACCAATCTTCAGAGCTTCAGTGATTGCACTCCTGGGGAACACCTGTAGTGCTCACACATCACACGTCCCAGTATGTCTGTGGGCACACAGACACTAGGTACATATTAAACTCTGCTTGAAAATCTGAGCTGAGACTCTCCAAATCAACTTTGGTCCAGAAATTAGCCAGCTGTGGACTGTGTGATGGTGCCCTTACTGAGAAATCTTGCTACTCAGTTGGATTTGTTAGACTGGACAAAATGATGGTGTTGATGTTGCTCCAGCTTCTGCGCACCAGGACAGTAGAAGTCCATTCCTGAAGTTATGAACACAGCAGGGAGGACTGTCTCTGTTCTTCATTGCTAACCCTACTCTGACCTTTGTTGATCTGCATAGCAGGAGAGAGGCTCCCCATCATTTCATCATTTAACTGTGGTGAGAAGGTTAAACCCTCAGGTCTTGTACAAGCAGAACAGTTTTGGGTCAGGTCACCAACCACTTCCCTCCCTGCAGAGCCAGTGTTTGGTCACCTACACCCTCCCTTGTTGCAAGAAGGAATAACAGCAATGATGATAACCAATATTTAGTAGCTGGAAGACAGTATTAGAGTTAAGTGATTTTTAAAGAGCAAAGAGCCTATGTGGGCATTTTGACTCCTCCAATTTTAAACATTTCCATCAGCTGAGTGCAAAAAGCTTTTAGCTTTTCCTGTTCAATTACAAGAGTACATTAGACATTTTTTTCTGGGGAAAAAAAAAACAAAACAAAACAAATCCAAACAAACAAAACAAAACAACAGAAAAATACAAAAACACGCAAACTAAACATAAATGAATTCCCAGGGACTGCCTTTCTGGCCTGTTTGAGAACCAGTTCTTCTCTTCCTAGTTCTCTTCAGGACTCACATGGGATAACTTGTGCAACTGAGCCAAGAGGCAGTCCATCCTTTGCACCATCAGCTGCCTTTGCCTCTCTCAGGCCAAGGGAATATGTCTGTTTGGCACTTCACTACTGCCCCAAGCACGAGGGGCTTAGGGGTATTCACAAGACCCTGCCACGTAGTGGTGTGCCCCAGGTCAGCTGAGCCATAGTAAACTATCCAATGAGTGCTCTTAAGATCTTGTATTGATCTTCAAGCTAACTCATTTTACCTTAGCTTTGGGGAAGGCTTAAGAGTACACATCCACTCAGTTATGGACAGTTACTACATCTGAGCCATCATCCTATGTACGCCTACATCCATTCAGCTTAGAAGCTTGTCATCACTCATTTAGCAGCTGTATCTGCATGTGGGAGACTGGGCCGTAATAGTCTGCTTTTCCCTTGCTATAGTTCAGCACAGAAATTTAAGACATAAACCACATTTTGGGACACGGATCAATACACATTACTGTATGGCCCATCTCCGTCCCTGATGATGTAAAAGGCTCAGCATGGTCAGGCAGCTGTAAATTCTCTGACAATGCATCTGGCAATAATGAAAGCACTGCAGTGAGTAGAGGGCAGGACAGCTGCTGTGATTCTCTACCACTTTTCTTGCATATATCACAGAGAAAATATCTTGCCCCAGCTCTGGGGACTCTCCTATAAATGCCAGCCTAAAACTGTGCTTGCAGTGCTCTTAGAAACTGTCATAAGGGCAGCACTGAAACAGGGAGATTCTTGCAAGTTGTGCATTGCCAGTAAGCTCCAGGAACTTGCTTTGCTTTACACTGTTAGTCTTTTGTATTGCTCTCCAGACTTCTTGTATCCTAGGTTTTTCAGGGCTGAACCAGAAGCTAGTGTGGTCTTGCTGGGACTCTCTTAGTGCAAGAAGTAGTCAAATAAATACCATCATGTAATAACAAATAGTTTCAATTAAATAAAAGCAAGAACTGTGTGACTGTGCAGAAGTGGAGTTTCAGAAGCTTCCAAGGACAGGATGCTATGAAAATCCTTTTGTTCCTGTTTCTAAAGCAGCACTGCTTTGCAATCAAAACAGGGTCCCTTCAGGTTTTCAAATACACAGAAATTAGAATATATGTCTCACCTGTCATCTTTAATCTGTACTGTTAATTTGATTGCAGGGAAATATCACTTTTTGAAGGGACTATACTATTAATTGGGGACTGCGTTATCCCAGAGAGCAAGTGACCGAGACTTTCCACAGATAGCAGTGGCTAGCAGAAGTGAGTGTAAGTAGATTATGAAAAGAAATCTAAAATTGCTGAGTCCTCAGCAACTCCATTCAGATCTCACAGTTTAAAGGAAAATTGCACTGTTTCAATGTCTGGCAATCAACAAGATTATATAGTAAGAGTTGTTGTGTATAAACTGTGAAATATGTTTGGAAATAATCTCCTTCCCTTCCACCCGATGCTTGTGCTGCATATTCAACATACTTGACAGCTTTAGGTAATTTATTACCAAACAAAATCTGTTAAAGAGGGGGAAACTGAGGCAAATAAGGGTGACATGAATTGCTGAAGGGCATGAAGGAAACCATAGGGGAACACAAGGCGGTTTCTGGGAACTCAGAGTCCCCTCAGTTCCTGTCTTTGCCACACACCTCTAGAGTGAATACTGGAAACAAGCCAGCAATCCAAATTCAGCAGCTTTAGAGGTTGGGAGGAAGGCCTTGACTTCTCTCTTCTCTGCTGATCTCCACACCCTTATCATAGTGCCACTTGTCAAATAAGATTTACCCTTTCTTCCTCTGAAGTTTATTTGCAGTTTCTTTCTCTTATTCTTTCAAGATCTGGTCCAATCCTCCTCATTATTGTCCCTGCCTCTCGCTCCCAGTCCTCAAAGCAAATTGTGTCTCTTAAGGCTAGTCAACCTATTTAAAATGACAAGGAAGTTTCAACACTAAAACTCAACCAAAGCTTTCTCTGCAGCCACTGCGGTGAAAGCCACGGCTGCAAATCTCTTTCACCAAGCTGCTTTGAGAATTCAAAGGGAGAAAAAAAAAATGTGTGAAAGCAGCAGCCCAGACTAGAACTGTAGAGGGAAATCAATTTAAATGTAGACCACAGAGAGGCTGGATAACACAGACCTCATCAGCTCAGTGCCACTTATGCAACAGCTGCATTTGAGTCTCAAAAAGCCATTCGTCTAGAGCTTTAACACAAGACGTAACTCCATCAAATATTCCATGGAACACAGCAATAGCAGTCAGCTCGTTCAAGCACAGCCCTTCCACACCATCTTATAAACCCTTTATGCTGAACTGCTGCAACTACCTCACTGCCTTGACACTGTATAAACAGCGTCCCACTGTACTGGTTTCACAAAGCGACTTCAAACCCCCAGTAAAATTGAAGGTTTCATGATGAACACTACTGGGATTGGGAAGAGGAAGGTCTGGTAATAAGGTAACTTGTGAGTGGGTTTGGTGACAACTTGGAGGGGTTTTAATTCAAACTCCTAGTAAGAAAGGGAAAACCGTGATGTTGGAAATTATCAAAGACAATAGATGTCATGATGTCCTTTTTAGAGAACATAAAATTATTCATGATTGTAGGCTGAGTAACCAAGTACAGAACTGCAGCTGATACGGACAGGCCAACCTGATGTCTTCCATCTGAAAAAAAACAAGCTATTTTCCTTGCCTTTTTTTTTCAATTATTTTTCTAAATACCTGGACGCCCTTGATTTAGTGTTTTAAATTTCATGTGATCACAGCAATATCCTGTTCAATATCCCTGCATCTAAAAAACAAGTTTATTTTGCATTTTGTCTCCTGTTTATGGATCCCTTACCTGTTCTGAAAATTCACAGACCACTTTAATGATCACAATTCACTCCATCTCACCCTGGTGTTTGCAGAGAATTACATGCTCCAAAAGCTCCATCATTGAGCCTAAATCCCTCTGCAGGTGCTGAGCCACTCTGCCTGTCTGGAGCTGGGTTGGAGGGACTAACCCTCAGGCAGGACACACTGCACCAGACTCACACCCCTGGTGGGCTGTGATGAAGAAGGGCTGGATCTGCACCCCACGGCTCACAAACCCTCTCTGCCACTTATCAATTCATACACAGGGTGACTGATGCATAGGCCTTGACAGAACCTGTGGGAAAAAGCCAGTCAAACGCTGCATAATGGTGAGGGGTGGAAGTTAAGACACTGAAAGTACCTCCAGATATTGGGACTGAAGCTGGGGGTTATCTTTTCCCACTTTGAGGTACACAGTAGCTGAACAGACCCACCTGTGACATCTACAAGACTCGAGCTGTTGTAGGGATGTAGTTGTTATTACATTACCATTCTACTCCCTGAATAACTGGAGTCCTGTCTCCTAAATCACCCGTGTGTCCAGGCTTATGGCAGACTGAACAACATCTTAGTGCTGGTTATTAAAAAATGCATGAAAACTCAACCCTGAAATCAAACAAAAAAACCCCAAAAACCACTAGTTACCAGCTATACAACTGTACCTTGGCTCCCTAACTCTGGGGTGTTTATTACCTTCCCATAGGCTCTCACCTCTTCCCTACCCCTGTTAAATCATGACTTTGCTCCCAATTCATCTGCCTTCCCTACCATCCTAAAAACATCTCATCACTTTTCTTTGAGTCATTTTGGTTTCATGTCTTGTGTCCCCTGCTCAGAGACCTACATAACCTACCTGCTGCTCACATGGTGGTGCTTGAGACCACTGTTTACTGGTCTTCACTTCTCTTCCTCCTTCTCTTAAGCCTCTTGTTTGGAAAAATATCTTTTCCTCTCCTCCCCCAACAACTGTTCTTTCCTCCAGTAAGTGTATTATTACAATTAATTGTAATAGTAATAAACTCTATTAGTGCATACAGACATCTAAGGCTGCAGCTCCCCAGCATAACTGAGAGGCATTACAGAATTAATAAGAAGCTGAGAAGATATTTGGACAGAAGAAGGGACCCACTGCCAGTGGACAGAGCAAGATAGTGTCTAAAAGTGTGACTTTTTGTCCTTGCAAATAACAGGGTCCAGCTCCACAGTCCACTTTGTAGCTGTGATATATATTAAAACAGCAAACTACATTCGGGAAAACGTTTACTCAGATTCGATGTTAATCAATAGGATAATTATGTTAATTATAATTTTCCAGAAGTCTTATGATGTTTTTTGCCTCTAGGTGACTGACATTTTTCTACCTCATTGATGTATCCTTTCCCAGCTTCTTGTGCTGTAGTGCATGAATTTAGAACAGCTCAGTCAGACACATGAAGTTGGTTTTCAGCCACTGTTTTATGTTTGAACTCCCAGCCTTGGATTAATTTCACTCTTCATGATTAAGTAAATACCTCTTTATGAGAGAAAAATTAACTAAAGCAAAGATACAATTGTTCTTGTTCATGCAGTTATTGAGTTAAAATACTCAGTTTCTCCTCATTTAAACTTCAAAGGAAATACATTCCAGGCACAATTCTGACTGAGCTGGAAATATTATAAATTAGGCTGTTATAATGGGTCTAATTTTGTGGTTTAATTATTAGATTATACAGGAGAATACAAAGTGGGCATTTTGTTAGATGAAGGTGGGTGTCAAATGTCTGCCCAAGGTCTTTGGGTAAAATCTGTAGGCTTTAAAAAGACTTTTGTTTTTCTGGTATATATAATTATTCAAGGCTGGACAGCTACTAAAACCACTAATTATATACATTAATAATCATAACTACCCAAACATTACATGTACATATGAATAATAAAACTTCCAAACAAGACATCAGGTTAGCAATAAGGACAGCAGACATCCTACTTACAAGGCATTAGAGCCAAATATCCTGTGTATAATCTGACCCTTTGCTGAACCTCTCATTCCTTCCCAAAATTAACGGAGGAGCTGCTATGGGAGTGTGTGTGGTCAACTGATATGAACAAGCATTTGTGAATAAATCACAGAATCATAGAATGGTTTGAGTTGGAAGGGATCTTAAATATCATCTAGTTCCAACCCCCCTGCATGGGCAGGGACACCTCCCACTAGACCAGGTTGCTCAGAGCCCCATCCAACCTGGCCTTGAACACTTCCTGGGATGGGGCTTCCACAACTTCCCTGGGCAACCTGTGCTAGCATCTCACCATCCTCACACTAAATAATTTCTTTATAATGTCTAACCTAAATCTCCCCTCCTCCAGTTTTGATCCATTATCCCTTGTCCTCTCACTACAAGCCCTTGAAAAAAGTCCCTCCCCAACCTTGCACTTGGCGCTGTTGAACTTCATGCAGTTTGCACGAGCCCACTTCTCAAGCCTGTCAAGGTCCCTCTGGATGGCATTCCTTCCCTCCAGCGTGTTGACCTCACCACACACTTTGGTGTCATCAGCAAACTTGCTGAGGGTGCCCTCAATGCCACTGTCCATGTCGCCGACAAAGATGTTAAATAGCACCAGTCCCAGTACCGACCCTTGGGGAACACCACTCATCACAGGTCTCCATCTGGACATCAAGCCGTTGAACACCACTCTTTGAGTGCGACCAACCATCCAGTTCCTTACCCAATGAGTGGTCCATCCATAGAATCCATATCATTCCAGTTTCGATACCAGGTTGTCCTGTGGGACAGTGTCAAAAGCTTTGCACAGGTCGAGGTAGATTACATTGGTTGCTCTTCCTTTGTCCACTGATGCGTGACCCCATTGTAGAGGGTCACCAAATTAGTCAGGCAGGATTTGCCCTTGGTGAAGCTGTGTTGGCTGTCACCAATCATCCCTTTGTTTTCCACATGCCTTAGCAGAGCCTTCAGGAGGATCTACTCCATGATCTTGCCAGGCACAGAGGTGACACTGACTGGTCTATAGTTCCCTGGGTCTTTCTTTTTTCCCTTCTTGAAACTGAGAGTTATGTTTTCCCTTTTCCAGTCACTGGGAATTTTGCCAGACTGCCAAAACTTTTCAAATACCCCTTAAACATGTGAAATGATAACTCTGGGGGTACTTTGGAGTGATGAAAATTGATGTAACTTTGTTTTACAAGTCAACTTGTGATTTTTTAATAAATCAGTTGCTCGGTGAATAAACAACTGTTCTATCTTTGAGATTTATTTTTTCCTTAATGGCATCCTGTTGCCTAAAGATTTTTAGCCATTCAGTTTTTGAGTATTTTTTATCTTCAAGTTTCTTCTAGATTGTAGCTACTTAAAAGTAGCCCAGCTGTAGCCATTTTAAATCCTGTTACCTCTCCCCAATTTTAACCACTCTGAACTTCAGCTGTAGAGTTTTCTTTTCCATCTTTTATGGTACTACTGTATTCTTAAATACCTGATGCTGTGAGATGCTGAAGAGCTCCAGAAAAGCTCAAAATACTGCTTTTAATAACACTCTTCTTTCTAATGAATAAAAGTCTAAAGTTACTTAATGTATGTGCTGCTTTGGCCAGCTATAAAATATGAATATTTGCATACATTAATATTAATATTTTTCTTCTTTAAGAGACCAGCCTTCTGCTGACTCTGAGTGGAGTTTCATTCAAGCAGCACAAATAAGGTCATAGACAATCTCCTCTTTATTAAAGGGTGCACATAATATTGATTTAATAAAAATTTAACATTACTTAATGACAGCTAGATATTATATTCAGAGCAGAAAGACTGACATTTCATTGTAATCAATATGCATTTTATTAAAATCAATGTGCTTCATGAACTATTCTACACAGCCTTAATAACATCTAATCTGCCACACTACAGAAACTGAGTTTGTCATCTGAAGATAAGATTGACAGAAGAATTGCTATCTGTATAATTCACAAGTTTCAATTTTTCTTAGAGGCCAATGTGGTTTGTACCATTAAAAGTGGTAAGTGTTTAATCTTAGTTAATTTCAGGGAGACAAGAGGAGTTAGGACATGGAGAGAACTGAAGTAACAGTACAGACAGTATGAGCCTGGCAGCTTTAAAGTCAGCACTACTCAAACCTGTGCATAGCAGGAGAGAGGTTTCCATCCCAGACAGCTCTCAGTCCCTGTGCAAGCCCCTTCTGGTGTGCTCCCCTGAAACACAGCCCTGACGAAGAACTGCCCTTGTGGCTCACACCCTCTCGGTGACAATGTGTGCTCCAAGACCTGAAAGATGTCCTGCTTCTACCAATGCCCTCTCTTCTGAAGGTCAAGGCCTCAGTATGCAAAGCAGAAACATGGATGTGCTCACACTCAAACCAGCTGAAGTGTCAGGTTTTGTCTTTTTAACAACATGACTATATAAGGTTACCACTCCTGTGACTCTTACAGGACTTTTACCTTTTTACCTTTCACCTTTTACCTTTCTAGACTGATCACAGTCTAGACCACACCAGCACAAATTATTTCTTTAGCAGTCCCCTAAATTACCTCAGTGCTTTGGAAAAAGGGGATGTGATTCTCCTTTTCTTCTTTATTGCTTTCTGTAATGTATCTCATAATTATTTTCAAGAGCATTTCTTAGCCAAAAAGCTAATGGGCAAATGACCCAAATATGCTTTTGTGAATAATTTTATTTATTGCTTTTTGTGCAGCTATATTCAGAGACTGGCAGTCTTATTAACCAGTGCATTAACTGTCTCCAGCCTTCTGTTCAGTTCTCTTCTCTTCTTCATCCTGTGCACAGGATCAAGACAGAAGTGGACGTTGCAACTTTGAGAGATCCTTTAATATATTCTTTTCCATCATCCACATGGTGCATACAGTAGCACCCAGCTCCCTCACTTGAGATTTCTTCCATTATTTCTACTGAGTTTCACCACAGGAGTGGCAGAATCGGTCGCATCAAACAGTGGCCATCACCCACTGTTCCTTGCCTACCATATCTTCAATGAAGCTACTAAAGAGACAAGGAGAAAGGATTGGTATGTCACAGTGGAAAACCATCCACCTAGTTTGGGACAAGGTTAGAGTGAACAGAGAGCAATTTCAGCATATATTGTCCAAATATGACAAAATACAGTATGTGAACCCCTGGCAAATGCTTTTATTCTCCTTCTTTCAAGTGGTTTTTGTTTGGTAATTTGGCATGCACAAAGGGGAGGGTGAATGAAAACCTGCTGCCACTGAGTTCTACAGAAAAAGCCTTTCTCACAGTTCTAGCTGGATTTCTGGACACATCGCCACTTGGTTTACAGACTGTGCTCTCAGTTTGAACAGTTTATATTCATCCACTTGTGATTAACCTTGAAGGCTTATGTCTAATTACCTGACAAAGAAATAAGCACTGCTTGTCTGTGCCTGCCATGATCACAGAACTCTGTGAGAAGTGATATGAGTCTTCCTACCTCCACCAAGGAGAATTTAATAGTACAGAGTTTTCTGAATAGATCTGAACAAAATGCTGGAGTAAAAATATAAATAGAAATTAAGGAACAGCAAAAAGATGTTTCCATTATCCAATATATATCACAAAAAGTGATACATACTAACACCAGCAGTAAGTTACAGCTAGAAATATATCCTAAATTACCTTTAAAAAAAAACCACAAAGGTTGTTCTGGGTGTGAAGCCTGCCCATCCATAACCTTTCACCCTTTGACAAGGATGGGAAAAAGCAGAACTGGACCTTGGACCTAAAACCATCTCCATTTAAGATTTCCACTTAAAAGCACTGTAGTGTATGGCTCCCCTGTGTTTACAATATCTACTTGTACATATGTCTTGTAAAGAACATATTTACTCTTTAGAATAAGCACTTTCTAATTCTGGTTAGCTTTTAAATGAACTCCTATTATACATATCTTGATTTCTAAAGTATTTTTTATTCAATATAAAGCGAAGTGAAGGAAAACAAATTTAGGCACAATAAACACAAAACACTAAAAAAAATATTATCAGTACAAATTTGCTTTCCAGAAGGAATCTCAGATGTAGCCCAAAATACTACTATATAAAAGCTAGAAAATCAATAATATGGGAAAGCCTTTAACCTAATTAGGGTTTTCTTATTATTTTATTGGCACTATCAGATTTTCATGGCTGAGCCAGGAGAACTGTTGTAGCCTTGCCTGCTGTCAGTACCCAATGTTAACTTGTATTTATACCAAATTATAAATGTGTGTGTGGCACTCTGCACATAAACAAGACACGCAGCCTGTGTTTCTTGGCTAAATTATTTCAGTGCTATACTTCACACATAGCTTAGTTGGCCCCTTCTTCAAGGTCCTCCTGCTGCTGAGGTCTCCTCAGACCCACAGAGCTAGTCATAAATTTGCACCACCAAATACAATGCAAACCCAAGACATCCATTTGTCTTCCTCACCTGCAAGGCCCTGAGAGATGCTCCCAGAGACCTCCAACGAGATCAGGCCCTACACAAACTGACATTAAAAAAAAAAAAAAAAAAAAAAAAAAGGAGGTGGTTTCCTCTTTTATCCAAACATCAGCCAATATGTGGAAGAGTACCGAGCTATTCTGTACTAGCTGGTTAGTAGAGGATATGCCAGGAAAGGTGTATTACTGTCTCTAACCCAAGTGCCCCAATCATAGTCATGCACGATCAATCTCTCTTTCTTTAGGTCAGGGAATAGAGAACTACTCCACACAAACTGGAAGAGCTTTAACAGGGGTGATTAAAAGTACTTCCATGACCCCTGCGATTTAAGGAACATATTCTAAGAGAAGTCATATCATCAATACTGAGCTCAGCTGGAGCTTGTGCAGCCAGCATCATCTAGGGTTGGGGACTAAGCTAAAGCAGGATATGATAAGGGATGTTAAGAGACATTATATGTGATGGGATATGATTTACTGAACTCAGCATTTATGGCTGGTTTGCTTAGCAACACACCCCTGGAGGGTTCCATATATTACTTTTTTACAAAAATACTGGTTTTACTGCACAGCCAGAAACCCAGGATTTATGGCAGAGCATGTCAAATGATAGAAATGGAAAATAAAGCACATTCTTTAATGTTGTTTTTTGGTGAACAAAAGGGCTAAACTCAGTGTAACATGAACATAACACTTTGTACATGACAGGTAACAAATGTTAATAAAAAAATGTGCAAATCACCGTAAGTTAAAATATACTTCTCAATTTTATAAACAATTAATACACATAATTTACTATTCATTATTTCCTGGTCCTTTCAAAGACTTCTGGAAGGAATTCTATCCATAGAATTAAATACAATTCCATATTAAACTTATTGAATTTAACCATACAAAATGTAGGTGTCTCGCCTATACCGGCCGTTTCACCTTCCTCTGTAGTCATTGGAGGGAAGGAGGCACTGCTCCATGTCTGGATGAGAGACTTTTCTCAGCTTAGGGTGGAATTGCTTTCTGGAGATGGAGTAATGTCTCTATGTTTATAATAGAGGAGAATGTGACAACTGACTTTAACCAGAGTTCTGATTTCCCATAGTTGGATCACATGTAATTTGATTTTTGGACACCAATTCTCTTCATAAGAAATGACATAAATGTATAACAAATGAAAATGAAAAATGTCTCCTCAAACTCAGGTGTGTTCTTGTTGAGAATTGAAAAAATATATGCATAACAAGCATAAAGGAATGGAATAACCAGCCATTAACTAATATAAATCTTTAAAACACCCGCTATTCATAATATTGAGTCCAGCCTTTTTGACAGAGAAGGAACTTTTGGTCTCTCTTATTTTTATGACTTTACTAAACTATAGACTAAAATGCAACATGTTAGATACCTAGACATATTGGTATTAAACTATAGAAGATTTTGCAAATGGTGAGAAGTGGGAAAGGACAGACCTCAGCCAGTTTTAACTGAATGTGAGACCAGTCACACCCCAGATCCTTTGGGTCACATATTCACTTTTATTTCAGTGCAACACCAGCATCTAAGTAGGATTTTGCAGGTTTAAGTCTAACTGTTTTGTGATCTTGAAGAAAGAAGCCATTTTTGCTTTAGAATCCAGGCCCTGGCTAAGGAAAGGATTTAAGATAATCCTTACGTTTTGGTTTGTTATGATCAGACATATTGAATTTTTCCTAAAGAAGGATAGTTTTGTGTATGAATGCACTCAGGGGTTAATTTTATTATTTTTTTTAACAATAAACTATAGTTTATCCTAAAAATTTGCATTTCTCGTATGGTATATTTGTGGAAAGGCATTCCTGTTTTTTTGAAAATTAATAGAAAATATACCCTACGACTAGATATACCAAAGAAATATATTGACTTTCAGCATATTCACTCTTGAGTAATCTTAATTTCAAATTATACTGATGTCCCTTCAGAACTTCCTCTGTGACACAAATACAGACTGTCAAGACCGAATGAAAGGCTAAAGTCAGTTTTTTGACTGGGAAAATCTTTCACATAAAAAAATATTCCTTCCTTCCTCTTTTTTTCAACATGAATGCTGAATAAGCAAGTTTTCAATAATACCTGGTAATTAACTGCAAGTTTGCCAAAATTAATCTGATATTCAGATTGTAATTTCATGCCTTGCATCAGTTCTGCAAGAACAGCTCTGAATAATGGCCCTGTCTGGGAGGCTTCCATGCTGGCTCCCATTTAAAAGACTGTTCTTTCATCCAGTACTGCTGCAATGCCATGAGGGAGCAGGCACATTTAGCACACATTCAGTAACTGTCTGCACAACTGAAAAGAGAAAACATTCAGTTATATTTAATGAGTGTGATGCTGACAAAGGGGTCCTATTTTCAGTATTCAGGTGTGCTATGCAGTCTGTTTAATTTAATAAAACAATGATAGGAATTATAACACAGAAATTGAGTATCCTGTCATCCCACACATGCTTTAGTCTCAGGAATCAGCGGTGTTGCTCAGAAGGGTTATAATGCTTTTGTTCCTCGACCTGACACCTGTTTCCCCCCACATCCCTGCTTTCTATTCTACCACATGGGTAACTTTGGTTCAAAAAATGCCATGGCAACAAACAGATAAAAATGCTTTTCAAATTCAGCATTTCCCTGTGCTGATCCCATGTGTCCGTGTAACTGCTATTATCAGTGAAAAGAAAGGGGAAAAGGTCAGATATGACCATCCTTTTTGGCAGCATTACTAAGATATTACATACTAGGTAGATTGGGAAAGTATGACAGACACATCAATGCAGAAGAGAGAGTTTCATAAAACCACTTGGTTAGAAGATGCTGTGCTTCCAAAGGCTATAGATGTTATTTATTAGTGTATGGCAACTGAATATTTGATTAGCTTTGCCATATTTCTATTCTTAAAGTATTTGAAACCTGACATCTAAGGCAAGTTTTACTGTCTAAATATTTAGCATGTGTTGACATAAAATGAAATGGATTATGACCATGATTTCTGTCTACATGGGAAAAAGAAAGGAAACATTTGCTCATTAAGATCCAACTGCAACTCTATCAGATATTTTGTCATATTAACCCTTTTCTCACATTTGCTATAGTTCTCATCAGTAAATCAGCTAAAAATCTACACTGCTTTTCTCCCTCAGCTCTACTGGTGGATGAAGGACTGTGAGTATGATGCTTGCTAAGAAGACAAACACACACTTGCCTTTTACTCCTTCTTGAGCTTGGAATAGGCTAAATGTCATGGGCTAATGTGGGATAACAAATAGTTTAGATAACTTTTCACTGCCACCAAGCTTCAGGAAAACTGATGCTGCATTAGTGGTGAGGCTACTGACAGCTGTGTAGCACTGGAAAATTGCACAGAGCAGTGTTGCTCCCCTGTACACTCTATGCTGGTTTTGACTGGAAATCCTACCTAGGACCTAAGAAAAATGTTGGGTGTTGTGTTGGTTTTTTTTCCATCCAGAGTTTATTGAAGTCTAGGAATCTGAAAACTGCAGTTTTAAGGAGAGAATTAGGACAAATACAAGGGAGAACACACGAATAAAAACCAAGCCTTCTATTCCTTAAATTGTATGAGCCATTTACCTGTACCACCATAGGAGCTTTTGAGATGCAAACAGAAAGTTCTAATTTTATCCTGCAGCAGACAATGGTCCACCTGCATAATACACACTACTTAAAGTCATTACACAACCTGGGGTGTGCAGTAAATAAGTAACAAAAAAATGGAGCGTTGCTTTCTGCCATTTAACTGCCTTCAATATAATTTATCCCTCAAGCAAAATGAAACAATCACCTACAAAAACTATTCAGCTACTATGAATAATTGAAATGACCACCAAATCTGTAGGTCAGATCCATCCTAATATTTTTAAAGAGAAAAAAAAAAAGTTTTGTGTGCTTGCATTGTATAAAATCAATAAATTTGCTGTTCTGGTTCTATACATAGGTAATTCAGAAACTTATTCCCAGTTAGCTTTTATTATAGGGGTACATTTTTTTTTTAACCAGGTAGTGTTCCACAGGCTTTAATATTAATGTCAAGACAGTCTTTAAAAGAAAAAAAAAAAAAAAGCCAGGTCAAACAGAAAATAGCCCTTGCTGTCTGGGTTGATAAGCTTGCTGTGATTTGATGAACTCATACTTGATGAACAGGACTCTTTATCAAAATATTACTGCTCTGAGGAATCCAAGCAGACTCCTTTGAAAAGCAATTCTAGTGTACTTCAAAAAGAGTCACTGCTGAGGGATGTTCCCAACAAGTGGAGATCTGCCCTGTATGACAAAAAGTAATTAACATGGCTTTTATGTTGTATTTGTCTTGATTTGAAGGCAATACTCAAGAAACTGTGTCTGTGTATGGAGGCCATAGTGTGCAAATACAAAAATAGAAATCCACTCTGTGTTGTAAAATTTGTTGTATTGTACAGTACTTATTTAGTTATATCTGTTCCATTGCTAGCTACAGTTTATGATCATCATCACAAGCAGATTGTATTAATCATAGCTAATAAAATCTCTCTCCAATTTTTGCTCTGGTAGAGCAAAGTGCAAAACTGTTAGGGAAATAAAATCAATCTCTCAGTTCTTTAAATGTGGATGCCATAGAAACGTATGGCAAGCCAGCTCCATGGTCTGCCCTTGACTGGAAGTGGGATGGCCAGTGTAGCTCTTGAGGGGTGCAGAGCCAGTGCTGCAGCAGGGCTGGCCAGGTAACCTGAACATCCTATGGAACGTGTCAGCCAGCAGACCTATTGTGACCAGCATTGCAGGATCAGCTTGTAACACAAATGAAACCCCTAAAGCAGGAACCTGGGGAGCTCTATTACTTGCAACTGTTTCAGGACCTCTTTTTCCTTGTTTCTCTGGGGCATGAGGTATTCCAATGAAAATAAAAATGTGACTTGCAGAGTCAAGATGGTTGCTCATGCCTGGTCTATCAGGCTTAGCACCTACTTTACTGCACTTTGATGCAGAAGGTAGGCAAGGATCAGAGGCTGGTGCATTTTCAATCTCCAGAAACTGTTTTCTGCAAAAAGAATTATTTTCTAACCATTTGAGACTAGCTTCTTATCCCTTCTGCTGTTTGAGTAGTGAAGAGGGCTGTATGCCAATAGGCAATGCAGCCATATGGTTTGTCTTAACGTGGAAATGTCAGCCAGAAAGACTTTGAGGATACTCATGCCCACTGCCTAAGCATTCATTGTGGCTGTGGTGACAGGAAAGAACAAATGTTATTGTCTGCCTGCTTGTACCCAGGTATTAACAAGTTGGTCATTAGGGACTGAAGTAACCTGCTCTGTCTGACCCTGAACTGGAAGTATTTACCTCTGACACACCAGCATAATGACATAGCATTGCTTCCTTTGCCTGATGCACAGGGAAAAAAAAAAAAAATCAAAGTCCTACTCAAGAAATAACAGGGCTTTCCCTACAGTTCGAGAGAAGCCTGAGTTCTGAGACCTCATCAGTGATAAAAAAGAAATGCAGAAATTAATTTATGAACTCTCTGGGGAAGACAGTATCTTCCCACTGCATGAAAATCTACAACTGGGGGCCTACTCAGGATCTTATAATTAGCATAAAATATCTTTTTTCTGCTTTCTCCCAAGAGCAACCCATCCCTAGAGTGTGAGGAAGCACAGGTTGGTATTCATATTAGACACATTTTATATCAAAGTGGAGATAAAATGTGTCCAAGCTCATTCAACCAACGGTCTTGATTCCTGGCTTCTTTGTTTTTCCACTGATTCTTGTGTGTTCCCTTAGAGGTCAGGGTCTACCAAGGCAGGATCCACTCAAGAAGGGGACCTTGTACTCCAATGGTTAGGTACACTTTCTGCATACCAAAGAGACCACAAAATAGGAAAGCTTTCATTGCCAGAAGTTGAAGTGCCTTTATTAAACAGTTAATATTCCCCTTCAGAAAATCCTTTAAGGGAAATAACAAAGATCCATAGAGGCTTGATGAATCCTAAAAGAAGAAACTAAAAGACATGTTTATTTTTCTGTTTGTGTATCTCCTAGGGATGACAGCAAACCTGCAGGCATATTATAGCAACAGCTCAGGGTATTCTGTGGACTTAAGAGAAGGGGGAAGACATTTTCAAACACAAGAGCAAAGACTGTGCACTACCATGATGTTAATTACCATGCAAAGTATTAAATCACACATCGCCCTTCCATAAACTATGTTCTCATTGAGATAATGAATAAAATACTAGACTATTAATCACAATGCTGTGCATAAAATTCACCTAGAACATGACAACTTTAAGAAAATATCAACCAACCACTGCAGAAAACAATATCTGTTTTATTGTCTCACTACTAAGTTGAGTTTATTTCTTGGGATGACACTTAATTATGAAAAAGGACAAGAAAAAAAATGTTAAACCATGGGGAAATTATCAAATTGTCAATAGAAAGTTTGGATGCACTGTATAGTGACAGGCCCTTCAGGAGTTAAAAATCCTCTGCTTCTTCATTTAAAAATACAAAGATACTCAGAGTTTGACACCCATTTGTCATAAATGCCTTTGAAATTACAGCTGAAGCAAAATTTCAGTAGTATCAATACCATGCAGTAAGCAGGAATTAAGGACAAATGAAATTATTTATTATTATAATTTATGTCCCAAATGGACCATATACTACTCATGCTACAGCTCACTGAGGAGTACTCCTTAGTACCCCTCTATGACGAAAGCTGTCACCTGCACTCTGCAAACTCCACATATAATTTAGAATTAGAATTCACATAGAAATCATGCCTGCACAAGGCTTTAATGTACAATATTTCAATACTTAAAGGGGGCTTATAAGAAAGATGGGGAGTGACTTTACTGGGGCCTGTAGCAGTAGGATAAGGGGTAATTATTTTAAACTAAAAGAGGGTAGACTCAGACTAGATGCAAGGAAAAATCTTTTACAATCAATCAAAGGGTGATGAATCACTGGAACAGGTTGCCCAGAGAGGTGGCAGATGCCTCATCCCTGGAAGTGTTCAAGGTCAGGTTGGATGGGGCTTTGAGCAACCTGATCTAGTTGAAGATGTCCCTTGGTCCAACCCAAACCAGACTTCAGTTCTATGATTCCATTATTATTAAGCCACCTTTGTAGAATACCACAGTCAATATGAGAGGAAAATAGAACACATCACCCACATTACTGGAGGATTTCTCTCATGGCTTTCTTCTCCCATGAAGTGAAGTCCTTCAGACATGGGGCATTTGCTTCTTCCACTGGTACAAATTTACCCAAATATATTGATACGCAGCCAAATTCTTCCAGCTTCCCCTGACTTCCATAATTTCTGGAAATAAACTCTCTAGACAGTTTAAGGGTAAACCCTATTTAAGCTTCAGAGGGATCAGATATAGTTTTCTAACTTCAGGTGGCAGCTTGAATCAGAATATGTATGCGCCACCAGGCTGCTCGTCCCCTCTCTATGCTTGACTGGAAACAGAAGGGTCTGCAACTTGATAGAAAATCTTTTTTCCTCAGTTTATTATTGACAAGAGTGGTTCCACTAGACATCCATCTGAATCCTGAATGCTTCCCAACACGACGTGCTTCTATCTTACAATCCAAAGTTAAATGTTAAATAAGCTGAAGCCTGGTGGAAGAAATACCATCTCATTCCTTGAGGCTATTCAGCACAGTTTATACCGTCTCTACGTTTGAATAAATAAACATGAACAATATTTCTCATCCATACTTCATGACTTGGGTGTCTCACAGACTAAGATATGCTTACCTGGAAACAGATTTGCCATCTAAGCATTTCAGGATTTTCTGAACCCTATCATAACTGGAATAACATCGATATTTCAGCATTAAGCAGAAGTATTGATAAAACAATGTTAATGTGCCCATTTTTGGAGAAGCTGGATGCTGAAACATTTCTTATGCTATAAATGTTTGTGATGAATATGTCTTGATAGAATAGTCTATTAACTGAAGGCAGTATCAGCAAAAGAACTGTTAAATTGGCCAGCCACAAAAATTACAAGAAATGCATATTTATTGTTAGCTACATAAAGGTTTAAAAGAGCAACAAGTTGTTAAAATAATTTTTAAAATGCACTGCAGATACAAAATGAAACTAAAATTGTTTACAGAGGACACTTGGCGCCAAAGTGAGAGTTAATCTTTCAAAACTCTTGTTTTAAATGACCTTATGAAAACCTATTCTTCAGTCACTGGTTTAGGTTCTTAATTTTTGCCATTTCGTGAAAATCTTCACACACTTGATGTGCTTTACCACCTACCTCTCATATTCTATCTTTTATTCAGAACACCCTGTTTAGATTAGGAAGAAGCAACAGATGATTATCTTTGATTAAATCAAATCACTTGGCACTGCAAAATTCTAGCTTCTTGGCAGCAGGTTATTTATACAGAAGAAAGCTGGCAATAAAGAATAGCTAAACATTACAGTTTTCGCATCTGAAATATCTGTAATAACACTTAACATGAAATATTAAGAGAATGGATGTTGATTTCATGTATTACATTTATTATTTGAGTATCCCCTTGCTGAGCATTAATTAAGTTCTACCTAAAATCCCACATTCTTCTTGATTTCATGATTTGGTTGTAAGATTTAGTGTAGCAATTCAATAAAGTTGGATGTTCGTCTTTCCTTCTGGTTTCATCCTGACCGTGTTTTTACTGAGTTCTTCTTTCAGCCTGTGAGCCTGTAAAGTAATCTGTTGATTTGAGGACAATGGTAATCCTATGGTTATTCACATCAAAAAATTCCTACTTTAAGCAAATTATAAATGGCTTTGTTTGGTGTGTTTGTTGTGTTTGTTCTATTAATATTTAAAAATGTAAAACTGAAGTTAGTTCTTTTCTAGATTTCAAAAGATTTCAGAAATTCACAAACACAATAAGAAACCAAACTTGAGCACGTTGTGTTGGCATGTCTTGTGGCCATGTCTTCTCATTAACAAGATGCTTAGCTCTTCTTTAAAGTGCAAAATAAATAGTAGGCATCTCAAATGACTAGAAATAAAGCAAACTGCTTTATGACCAAGGAGCACTGTAGGGAAAGAAAAGGTGCAAGGAGGAAAGTTATACAAAGATAAAGGTTTAAAAAAAAAGACAGTTCTTAAAATACAGTATTGCCACGTGAGAAGAACAGAGGAAGAAAGATGCCAGATGGAGCTGCTGTTAATGCAAATAAATTATGTTTTGTAGTGTTCAAAAAGTGATCAAGAATTGTCAGAAAAGCAGTCAGGAAGCAGTGCTGTTTTAGAGGATTGCTGGAAAGAGAGAGGCCTGGCTTACCTTCAGGCAGAAGCATCAGGACAACCTTTGATCTTCAGAAAATTTCTTTCCATCGGAACAGTGGCTTGAAAGGAAAGCTCAGGAAGCAAAAAAGAAGGTAAAAGCAACAGCTACATTCTCCTGAATGGAGCAGTCATGTACAAGGTGCAAAAGAGAAGGGAGCAGGTAAGGAGAGGAGAGACAGAAGAAAAAAAAAAAGAGCAAGGCTTTTTTTTTCCCAGATAGAAATAAAAGCTTCTTAGCAGCTCAACTGGCACGGGGTCCTAATAGATCACTACAGAATGCACATCTCCTCATTTTCAAAATAAAATGAAATGGACTAACTGAAATGACAAATCCATGAATGATGTAAGATAAATTACTGTACTTATATTTTGCTGGTTTATGTTCCTCTGAAAGAGGACGCTTGCATAATGAAAGCCGAAACTGCAGTATCTCTTACTAGACTTGCAGCTCCAAATTGCAGTTCCTCTTTCAACAAGTTTGAAGTTTAAATAGACATAATCCACCAAGAAAAACTTACACATAAGATAGAAAGCACTAGGGTGAATCACACAGGCATTTTAAGGAAATTTTAAAAAAAATCAATAGTAGAAAGCTACGAAATCCTCTATCCATATAGATTTGTTTATGCCCTAAATGTAAACTGTAGGATCTCTTTACATTCTTCCATTACTTTCATCATTAACATTAGCTTTCATAACTCTGACTAGGGCTTTATTTTGTCACTCTAGCCTCAGTGACATTCACATTTTAATATTTTGCCACTGAACAGCAAAGCCACACATATTCACTAGTACATATTCATCTAAAATATGGTTTAATGGAAGGATAGAAATAATTTACAAAATTTATTTCCATCAACTATTTCAGACATATCAAAACATAAAAAATACTATTTTTTCATACTGGAGAAAAAACGTTTTTTACTATATCTATTTTTTTTTCTTTTACATGAAAGACTACATTCAGTGTTAAGCCAACTGAACGACACCATAGAAATCTCAAGTATTGTTGATGAAAATTGTATAAGCGTGAATATAAAAGATAGGATTACATGGAAGAAAATGTAAAGAATTTGTACGCAGTTCACTTTCTAATTAAGGAGAAAGAAATTGGATTATATTGATCCAATTAGTAGCATTTTTCTCTAATCCCTCTGGATTGTTTGTATGATGCAATGATGATTGTCATTTGCTAAACTGCCTTCTGTGGAAAGGCAGATTTTGCTGCTTATCTGCCTGAAAGAACAAAATATTAATACCATGGATGTCTCCCTTTGAACACTGATCACTTCTTTATGTTTGATCGGAACGTGACAGAAACATGTTAGTGAATCTGTTTGCACTCCTACAAGCTACCAAAGGACTGAAGACTAAAGAGACCTGAGAAAACTGTCTTCTGCAGAGCGTAGCTAAGCAAGTAGTAATTTGGGAAAATGTCACAATAAATTTTCAAAGCTGATCTTGAAGTGCTTGAAGTTTCCAATGGCAATCTTTGAAACATTTTCAGGGAGAATATTTTCCAGATCATGTCTCCTCAAAATTTCAGAAAATCAGCAACTCTAGAAAAATCCTCAAGATAGACTCCAGAACAAAGTACCCCAAATCATTATGACCTCTTGAAAATCTTAGCCACTCTCCCTTTCTTGAAACTATTTTGAATTTTAAAAAGTCACCAAGCTAAGGAACCTTGACATCTTTAGTCAGTTAACACAATGTCAACTATTGCAACATAAAGTTGGAAGTATTTGCTCAGCAGACCAGCACCTATAGACAATTCTACAGTTAGTAACGAGGAGAAAATACATCCTTCATAGTTACATAATGATAATCTGCAACACACTCAGAAGGACTTGGAAGTTCACAATAGGAAATTTAATAGGTCTGAAACCTTCAAAGAAAAACATTGTGTTGTCCATTTCACTTCCACAGTGAAACACATTGTCCCTTCTCTGTTCTGACAACCTACAACTATTTAAATTATAGCCAAGATGTTAAACACCACCCAGAGACCAGCATCTCAGGGTTGAAGACCATGGTGACTCATGTTTCACACCAGCTTCAGTTGAAAGGATATAGAGTAGAACTGAGAAAATGAAAGTCTGTCCAGCTTGTGACTGTTGCACAGTGATTATTCATATACATCTGATAAAGGAGAAGAAAGTAAATAACACCACTGTCAGTGGTTTAAAGAATACTTTTATGTTTTGTTCTGTTATATTTGAAAGGCATAGAGATCTAAAACCAAATATAGTTGGTAGAAATACAATACTTAATAAAATGCATTATTTGAAATCTGCAAATTGTTCACAGAACTGGAACAGTAGGAAGTTAATCTTTCCCTTTAGTGATTATTCACAAGTAAAATCTTCAGAGGTATGCTACAGAATCCTGAAATCAAAGCTGGTTTTGGTAAATTGAGTTTTTCAGATTTTCTATTGTTAAAACAAATATTTTGTCTAAGATGTATCCCTTGTTTAAAAGTCACAGAAAAAATACCAAACTCCTCATGATAATGAGCTTTTAAATACAGTACAGTGAGGTTTTGGCTTAAAAGGAGGAAAGCTTCAAGATCTAAATCCTGTTTGAATTTCAAGCCTTCTGAAGTGACTATAATTCTGATCACAGGGGCATAGAGGGGAAAAAAGCAAAATGAGAAAGTAATAGCTGGGTTTGGCCTTTACATGCACAGATACTTGGATACAGGGTTTTGGGGTGGAGATCACAACTAGACTTAAGAAAGAACAGTGTCTATTTAGAACAAGATCCATCTATTATCTGAAGAGAGAGGAATTTAGAATAGTATACTGAGATTTAAAACTGATGGAGGTCATGTCAGTAGCAGCGCAAGTAGTTTGCTTAGACCTGCAGTAAGATTAATTTGCATGTATTACTGAGCAGGTAGAAAACCAACATACTTCACTCTAAACATGAGTCTGTTGTCATGAGCTCAAGTGTATGACATAATTTTTGCGGTTACCATAAGAAACCATCTGTCTTTCAAAAAGAGATGACATAAAACAAAATTATAGATTACTGGAAAGAAAAAAGAACTTTCTTGAAGGAAAACTAGAATTAAAAATTTAAAAATCAAGTTGCCTAAATGAAAACCTGAATTTCAGTTGAGTCAATAGAGGATACAAGAAATGGAAAGAAAAGACCATAAATGAGAAAGCTAGGAAGGAAGAGTTAGCAGAAGATCAGCATATGCACTGTCTGCTGAGATGTGATAAGGAGGCATCAACTACATCAGTGAACAGTTTGAGACACTTGAGTAGAAAAACAAGAGATACATACCTAAAGGTGTTCAATGCCGAGTGAGAAAACTCGGCAAATACTTGGAGACAAGAATGGGTATGTAAAGTCAAGCATTATTAAAAGAACACTCTGACAGCATATAAAAGACATTCTGAACACCAAACCTAACTGCAAAAAAAAAAGAATAAAAACTAAAATGGCTCAAATGTCTTATGTATAAAGAAAAATTAACAATCAAATTGAAAGCTGCTATCTTGACAGATGATGTATCTTAGGACAATGAAAATGCAGCCCATAATTTGAATGGTAAAAAGAAGAGGATTTCAGATTATCGCAAGTGTAACATTCTTTCTGTGAAACTAAACTGATTTTAAATTAAAATTGGTTTAACAAAGTCTTCTTGAAAGTGCAGAACTTGCCTTGTATGCCTCTTTCTTTCTTCAGCTCAGCTGAGCTCCTACCTGAATTTAAAGAATGAATTTTCAGAAGTGACTCCACTAGTTTGTGTTACCAAAACAAAAACATCCTCAGAGGTGCTCTTTCTTGTTTAAAATTAGGCAATTTGTGTTTTCTGCAAGACACTGCAGAAAGCAGCTTTTAAACCCTATGGTTAATGCTTTCACTGACAGCACTGGAATCAGAAGCAAATCTACAATACAGTAATGAAAGAGTATGTCAAATGAACAAGTAATTTAACACAAGTGCAATTTATCCATAGAGCAAAACAAGGGGTGGGGGGGCGACACACGCTGTTAAACCAGGTTTTTTTGCGGTGCCTTGGACCGAATGTTCCCACCATCTGTGCACCATTCAAATAGCTCCAAAACATCCTTGCTTTGGACTTTGTCTCCCACTGAGGTTCGAGCACATTAGGTGATATCTGAAGAAAAGATATGGAACTAGTTTCCTTTGAAGGGAATCGAGTTTCCATACATCAAAACCATTCCGCAAGCAGAGTCAGTGCACAGTAGTGACATTCAAGGAACTAACTTGAAAACTATAATATTGCTTCAAAACAAATTGCTAATCTAGATAGTGTGATAACTCTGGACCAGAGAAGATTTACAACAGACCTACCTCAGATCATTTGAAATATTGAATGTACTTAAAGTAGAATAGCATCAATTCTATCTACAAGCCTTTAATGAAAAGCTAAACATCTCCAATATATTTAGATGATTGGATAAGTATCATAATTGTAAATTGTAGTAAGTTGTTTGAAGGCCCCTAGTAATTTTCAAGTATTGTTGACAGCAGCCAGGATATCTAAACAAAATTATAAACTGAAAAGTGGTCAATATAAAATGTTATGTTATTCAAAAAAAGAAATTCTTAATATTAAATAATGAAAAGCTAAGTGAGCATATGCATAATTTTCTTATTAACCAAAAGTCTCAAAACAGCAAATCTAAATCTTCCACTGATGCAGAAATGAACACTGGCAATGCTGAGTTCTGGAATGGAAAAATACATTCAGAGGAGCTGGTTCAGTCTGTACTACAATTCTGTTTGGGGCCTGTTTTGATTGACCTCTTTTTTTTCCCTAAATTTGTGTATCAAACTCACTAGCAGGTTAGAGGGATGAAAACTGATGGAAGGCTTTTCAGCCTTTCAAGATAGTAATGTACGCAATGTACTCTCCTGAGCAAGTCATAGAATTTGCACTGATCTTTGCTGTGTATCCATATGTCTGACATATCCTATGTTCTTTAAAACATATATATTCTATTTTAATATGTCATGTATGAAGAGTACACTGATTATACTTGTCATGTATTCCCACAGCTGCTTATCACGATCACTGTGGAAGACAATTTGGTTTTTAGCCTGGATCTCATGCAATGCCCTTCTATCATCAATTCAAGATTCCTATACTTTCATCAGCTGTCGAAGCACTTATGGGCTGTGATCAGGTTACATCTGAACGTTTTCTTTGACAAATGTAACTTGAATAATTATTTTTATTTGCTGCAAAAAGGGGGGAAAGGCTGAGACATTGATAAAAATAGTCCAGGAGGATGTCAGCCTCACCCATGCAGGTTCTGGCTGAATATATCAAAGAGTGTGCACAGCTGAACTATGTAATAAGGAAACCTGTATGTCTGCCTCTAAAATGTGGAAAGAATTCTGAATTACAGCTAGGCAGGTATTGCAGTGCCCAACCTAAAGTCTTGCGAAAGAAAATGCTTTAAAAGAAGGAACATGATAACCAGGATGAGATGTCCTATAGGCAGGCCCATGAGACACAATGACCAGACAAAATGATGACTGAGCATCATACTGTTTATATGAAGGCTTGTTGGTCTGTTTGTGAAAGCAGGAAATGGAGGAAAAAAAACTGCAAAAGTTGCTCACTTATCATTAACCTTAAAAGTCCCATTCATTTGTCCTGCAAACAAAGTACCACCATGGGTTGGGGGAAAAGAACAATCCTGGCTAGCGAAACGGTACCAGAACATATTGGGTTAAGCAATGTAGGGTGGAAACTTGCAGCTGAAAGACAATTATAGAATTGACAGAGGACCCAAACCAGAGACATTAGATACACCATATCGACTACATGAAAGCTTTTGACTTGGCAGGTCGCTCGTGATCACTCAACTCATGGAGGAATAAATAGTTCCTTCTGAAAGCTGGAAAAAGCTGTAATCAATACCTATTCTATTAAAGACCTCTAAAAAAATGTCCAGAGGAGGAATATTTCTGTTGTCCCACATGATATTATAATTACAAGGCATTGAAAAAGCACAACAGCTCAGAAGCTCAGTAGGCACCTTCAGGTAAGCACAATAAAAGCTAACAAAACTCTGTTACCATCAGCAGACTTCCAAGTGTTGCTGGATGAGTTGTTCATTGCTTTAATAATTACCTACCAAATGATTACAGAATAAAGCTGACATATACTACCCTGGAGATAGAACAAAGTGTGCAAGAATGCATTAAAGACAGCATAAAAAGCAAATCTTCTGGTGTTGCACAGACTATCTACCATGGAAATCACTAGGGCTCTGGTGCAAAATTGACAGCTGCAACGTAAGAAACAAATAGAATTCAGTAGCTTTTAAAAGATGGCCTTGTGGCCAGACATGCTCTTCATCATTAGCTGTGTCACCTGATGACATGCCACTTGCAACCAACTCCTTGCCATGTTGGTACTACATTTCTCTATAACTATAGGAGATTTCCAAGGCAGTGAAATCACTGGGATTTCTCTGCCTGGCTTGAAGAGGCAGGATAATAATCTTAAAAACAGATTACTTCTTAGAAGAAAGGAGTAGAGACACATGCAAAGACTATGCACAAAAACAGAACTACAACTTTTCTGTGTCCACAGATTCAAAATGCCTCCCAGATTTGTGTGGTTCTGTGACACTACTGCTGGCAATGGTACCAGTGGCATCATATCTACATATTTATGCTGTATGTTTAAAAGATAATTGCTAAGCTTACTTTGTAAAACATCATAACCCAGAACTATTGGGTCATCATGAAAAAAGCCTGTTGTTCCAGCACACTGTTCATTCTGGTGATGACATGTTAGATAACAATAAAGTTGATTCTCATATTTTTTGAACATTTTTCAGAAGCCTCCTGGTTATAGCATTGTGGACATCTTAAGTTATTAAGCAATAACTATTTCTTAGATTTCTTCTCCTTGTATATTATTTGCTTTGTTTTATTTATGTATCACCAAATACTGGTGAAATTCTGCTTTCTCTCTCACCTGTGTAGACTGAGAACAACTCTGAAACTTACATAGATACTGACTCCTCTGAGGGGAAAATTTGGCCATTTCTACATAATTTAACCATGTTTAATTGATTCACAGCTGCAGTATAAACACACTAGGAATGGATTTTCAATACTGTTTTGCTATCTAAGCATAAAGGTGGAATTCACTGATCTTTTCTCAAGATGTAGACAGATTTTAAGCAACTTGCTCATTGGTTTTATCAAGTAGTGAACAAGTTCCCATTTGTCAATCCTTGGAGAGTCTTTGCCATTTTTATTTTTTTTACCAAAGACATTGATATACTAAAATTCTGCCAGTCTTGCCCTAGATTCTTGCTGTGTAATCAGAATAGAGGTATTTTGCATGGATCAGGCTGTGCACCCTGGATGTTTTCCCATGCAGTGAAAAGAATTCTGCACAGAGGTGTGTTTCAGGCTGGAACAGCTAACAGGGCTTTGCTCTTGTCACCTGGGAAAGCTCAGCCTAGACCATCACAGCCCAGAAAGGAGTCTTAAAACAGTGCAGTCTCCTGCCCCACACTGTTGCAGGTGGAGTTTCATCTCCATTACTAAGGGCAGGCCAACAGCATAGGACAAAAAGCATGTTTTCAAGCCTGCAATTCTCCAGCAGACTTTGTGACATGAACTTTAATATCACAAAGTTAAAAATGGACTCATAGTCCACATATTGCAATCAATTAGTGGCCTTTCCCATCCCACTTTGCCTGCTGAGGCTGACTGGCACAGAGCTGTTGTTCCCAGGGGCTACATCCCCTCAGTGAAGGACCTTCTTATATTTTGCATCTGCAAATATCTTTGTGACCTTTAAAGCCTCAAGATGTACCATGGTTCTAAGAAATTCTTAAAGGGTCCTTCCTCTCTCCCACATCATCACAAAGCTTTTATTTCAGTGCTGTGATAGGATTTCAGTTTTATCAGCTATAGCTTTATTCCAGCAGTAACTTTTAAAGAATTATAATCAGGCCATGTTTCAACAGCTCCTGTAATCCTATACCACAAAAGAGGTGATATAAATGAGGTACATTATTATTATATATTACCACAAGAACTAACGTTATAATTAGGTACTGTACCTACTTCTTAATGACTATAGTTTTAATTCCCAATCAAAAGTATCACAGTCTGAAGAGAGTGACCCCACTATTGAACATTTCCTTTTCATTTTCCTTGACAATGAATTTTCAAAGTTAATAGGGGAACAGGGAGAAATTATGTTTTATTCTAAAGCTTCTGCATAATTATAGCAATTATAGAAACCTTTCATGTGCTTGGTCAGCTTTTACTGCTCACGTTATCTGTTGGTTAGAATGTCTCAAAGTTATAATGCATGTGGTGTACCAAAGTCTGTCCCACAATTATAAATACCAGCTAGACACACTAATGATTGTAGAGCTGAGTGTGAAATGTTAGTAATAAATATGGAGGATGTTAATACAGGTAACAGAAAAGGAATTTAGCAGTCTACTTCAGCAAATTACTATGTGCTATTTTAATCATTTCTTACCCTCTTGTTATTAACAGTATTAAAGAAATACCTAAATGCCACAGTAAAGACTCAGGCTCTATTGTGCTAGGTGTGCAAACACCAAAGTAAGCCTTGTCCTAGAAAGGTGACACATCCCACCCCAAAGGTCTAGAGCACAGAAACTAAGTGGGAAAAGCTCTTCTGCTGTAAACCATTTCATTGAGCAGAATTAATTATACTGAAAAAACCTGACATTTTTTACTGGTAGAACTCTGTATCCCTGTCCCCAGGACTTTTCCCATCACAGGTATGTTAACAGGAGCTGAAGAAAAAGGGTCAGATACCTGAGTGGCAGAGAAATGCCCAAACTTCTGCATAAATACATTAAACAGCCAGAGTGGGTAGGACAGGAGAGGCAGAGGAGATCAGATCTGCCACAGAGCAGAGGCTTCCCAGCCCCAGGAACAAGAAAAATGCCAAGACTCACTGAAACACTTGAGGGATTTTTCTTGAATGAAAAATCCAAGATATTTTCTTAATGACTGAAAGAAAGGTAGAAAGAGTGGTTTCAGCCTGCTCTGTTCTTTAGAGGTGAGAGCAGCTGAAAGGAAAGGAATATATCACTAGAAAAACTACAGTCAAAGAAATGTCAGTTGGAGACTGAAACAGTCAAAATTTTTCCATAAGCAGTGGAGTCCACTGATCGGTTTGAATGGCTGACTTCTGGAGTTGTCCAAGTGGCTCCTCTCAATGTTTTCAAAGCACACAGGGTTTTTGTCATTATCTTTTTCCTCTGAAATTTATTTAAAATTAGTTAAAAGTTAAATGTCAAAATGCTACATATTGACATTATCCAACCATTTCCATAGCTTTGAGTTTGGTTTCATTTTCCTTTGATTCATCTGTTTATTGATACTAAGATTCTGATTTTAAGTCTACTTTCAGGTGGAATTTTTACTCTTTATGTTCTCATACGAGTTGAAAATCATTGCTACCTCATTCTACTCAGCTTTTGTTTGCTTAAAGACAACATTTTGCAAGCAAAATTAAACCACAATTATTTCATATCTTATCTTCACACTTTTACTCATACTGGCTAGTGTTTCATTCGCACAAAATTCTATGATGAACATGGAAGAAACAGGCAATACTTTGAGATCAGATATATAGCTTAGTGTCTGATACCCTAGATTATTCTGTTTTGCCAGTATTGGTTTCTTAAAGTTCTTCATATTACCTACTCATGTTCTCAGCAGTATATCTAGCCTTTCAGATGGAAGCTAAGAGAGGAAGTTTTGCATCTCCCTACCTGTCATATTCACTGTGCCTTATCAAATTAACTCCAGCCACTGTGAATCTTCACTTCCATTTCTCTTTTCATCTCATTCATTCTCCTCCATCATATTATGACCTCCAAACCTCCTTCATGAATTTTGTGGCACTCAAGTACTTCTTCTGGTCTGTTTCCCTGACCTTTCATAACAACTTCCATCATATCTCTTTCCATTGTAATATTTTTCTGTCACTGACACTTTCTCTTGGGCTTGCTTCATTTTCTTAGCCTTAAAAATGGTTTCAGAAGCCTCCACTGGGGGAAAAGGAAAAAGGAGAAAGGGAAAACGTGGGAGGGAATGGTAAAAAAAAAAAAAAGAAAAATTGTAGAAAAAGGGAAGGGGAAAGGAAAAAGGGAAAAACAAAAAGGAAATACAGGTTCTAAAAACTATCAATTTTTTCCATTTTTCCACCACCTTTCTGAATGCAAATCCTTCCATTTTGTAATCTGCTTTCCACATAAATTCATCACTGATCATCCCATTTGGTGGGTATTTACTTTTTTCCTTTTGTTTCAATTAGATAGTCTTTTCTGGACTGTCTTCCAAGTACAACAATTCTTTTCATAGCCTCAGGTTTCCATCACTTTTGAGCCTGGCAAAAGCAGTCTTCTGCACAAGGCAATGAATTGTGTTTTTGTGGGCCACATGGGCTGCTTGAACATTGGCAGGACTGTCTTGGCCCTGTTTTTCAACTTCACATCTGTCAACATGGAGGAATTTTATAACTGATTTCCATGCTATCACTGTAATCAGTGGTATAATGATTAGTGGTACAGTGCAACGAATATAAATTTGCAAAGATGGCATGTATATTGACTAACTTTTGTTGTCCCACAGCATCTCTCAATATCAAAAAATTAAGAGAACTCTTTAATGACAAGAGAAATAAAAAGCAAGCAATAGCTAAAGGTTGTTCTTCCCAAGAGCTTTTCTAAGGTGCACAGAAAATACCTGTAGACCTTCTTAAACAATAAGGGTATTTCTTGGGTTTCTTATAGAACCCATATTCAAGACACCTCACCAGAATCCAGCTCAGGACTTTGGGGTTGTTCCAATACATGTGGCACATTCACAGTCAAAACGTGGTTCAGAAGAGAGACTTCCAAATTCATCTAGAGTCTCAGGGTTTCCTTAATAAGCCTCAAAGCTCTTAAATCTGTTTCATTCTACTAATAAATCTATTAAATCTTGAGTGAATTAACATTTTATTCTGCTTCCTCGTTACAAGCATATGTGTGTTATTATCCATACTATTTAAAGGGCTTTTTACCACTCTGATTTTTTTCCCTTCAGTAGTGTTTTGGGCTTGATCCAGATGCCTTCACATCTTGGCCTCTCTCATACAGAGAGATTTACTTTCCTAAACTCAGGTACTAAATCCTTAAATTATGATGTAAGTGGACATTTACTATCATGTTAGATCGCTATTAGAAGCATCATTCTCATTCAAAGCATCCAGGAAAGTACAACTTTAGAAATGAGCTGTGCCATTGAATAGAACTATAGACCAGTTTTGTGCTGCTATATATAGATATGCAGGCTCCTAAAGTCAGGCAGTTCCTCTTTATTTAATGGCTCTTTCTAAAAATTTCAGAAATACTCAACCCTCTGTGCAAATGGTTACTATCACTAAGCATATGATATTGGTGCATGGGAAAAGGTGCTCCTCTCAGCTGTTCAATTGTTAGATATTTTAGTGCTCATTGATTACTGGACATCAGCATCATCCCTAATGCCATGCAAATCCAAGGTTTATAAAAGCTTGGATCATTAGGGCTATTTTGCCAAACCCTTATTAAGGTGCTCCAGGGATTCACTGAACCCATTATTTATCTTCTGTTGTCTTAAAAGGTCAATCTGTAGCAAATTAGTAAGTGTAAATTACATTGCAGAAGCAATAATGAATACATTCTACACCAGAGACATGATGCAACAGAGAGCCTTGAGGATTAGGAGGCACAGTGGTGGCACTCACCTTGATGAAAAAATCAAAATACACTAATCCATAAATTTAATTTTCCCATGTTACATATGATTTTACCAGAGGTATTTACAGTGTGGGCACCCACACCCCTTACCGAAGATGGTAATATATTTCAAGCAAAGACTCTCCCTCACACACCCAAAATCATTAGTATTCATTTCAAATTCAGATCCTGCTTTCTTTAGGCCTCAAAACTAGAGTCAAACTGCTCCTCCAAAGCAAGAAAGATGTTAGCTTGTCATTGGGAACAAGTTTTTTTTTTTTTCTTAAGGTTATAGCTTTTCTTTCCAGTGCACTCAGGCTCTGCCCAGTGATTTTTTTTTTTTTCAGATTAATTCTTTCATGTTGCAAATAAATGTCTCTTAAGAAACAGAAACAGAGATATATGTATCACTAAGTGAAATAAGTGCCTCACCAGCAAAAAAAAAATATAGCACCCCAAAGGAGAAGTACATAAATTTCACAATTACCCAGAATGTCATCTTTGTAGCTGCTGGACAGGAACTGCTAAGAAGCAAATAATCGTTTAATCTCCACACATATAAACAAGACAGTCTATTCAGGTTTTAACTTAGTAGGCAGGACTGATACTTTTTTCCAAAAAAAAATAAAAGTAGTTTACAGTGGAAAAATAATGTAAGTAATCAGCATATATTGTATAGCACAGAATATTATAAACCTAGCTTTATTACAGGAAAAATCACTTATAACAGTGCCAAGTTGCCCAGTGCTAAGACACTGTATGAAATTGCTGCTGATTCATGCTGGTTGACAGCCAAACCAGGTAGGTTTTACAAGCTTTAACTCAAAAGTGCAGATAAGCATAGAGTCCCTCAAAGGTAGAAGAAATCAAGGACACATAAAGCCCAAGGCCCTGCAGGCAACTAGAGAAAAACAGAAAAACCAAGCTGAGAAACAGGTTGTGTCAGAAGCAGAAGTCACAGGGTGGAAGCACACAATGAAGTCCCACAGCCTGTGCTCTGGGGTTCAGATGAAGACTGCCCTGCATCCCAGTTTTAGCCAATAACCAGGTTACACCTGCTCTCTATTATCTCCCCACTGCTCTCCCAGGGAAAGATAAGAAAAGGAGTAAGGGAGAGAAACTAAAAGGTTGGGGAAGAAAATCTAGAATACATTTACTGGAATAGCAGTAATAATGATGGTGAATTGCAAATATATACAAATATGTAAATATGGAACCCACACTCCTCAGTTTTTAATTACCTCCCAACCAGAAAAGTCCCCAACTGGACTCAGCAGCAGGTGGGGATACCAGAGCCCAGGGTCCCAGAGACAGTCCACAACTGCATTGGAGCAGCCAAGCCGATCCTACTCGGAGACAGGGGAAGGCAACCGGTTTCTATAAATTATACTTTTCTCTGGCAATAAAACAGAGCACAGGGGGAACAGAAAGAGCAAAACCAAACAGATTCCAACCACACCAACACCTTAGACAGAACAGGGTGTGCTGAGGAGTTTATACTGAGCCTCATGGGCAGGAGTGCTGTGATTGGTCTACTCAGGTCACCTGACCCACCCTCTCGTCCCCACAGGCACAGCTGCTCCCGCCGTTTTACCTGCCACAGACTGGCAGCTGCTGAGGGATCTCCAGAATGTCTCAGGTCAGTATGGCTATAGGCAATTTTTATCCTGGTCCTCTCAAACCAGAATACTCTGGTTCCAGCTGGCTTTTGGTGCTCTTTATCTATGAGGAGGTTTACCTGTCGTGTAGGGCAATACCAATGTACTTACCAGTTTTCTCTTGTTGATATGCAGAGATCTATTTCTGTACTTGTGAATTATTTGCAGCATGGTTATGATGGTGCAGTTAGGCTTCTGGTTTTAAAGCTTTCCTTTCCCTCTCCTTTATTTACATTATAGTGCTCTCATTGTCCCCTGCTCAGTAGACCTTGTCTGTGCTGAGATTTCCCTGCAATTGGAAGGGTTGGTTGAATAAAAGACTCAATCCTGCAGTAAAAGCCTGACAATGCAGCTCATCATCCAAACAAAATGTGTTTGCTATAAACTAGACACATCATCTTGGCTCAGATCTACATGAACTACTGTGTGTGTGATTTGGAAGGGAATGGGGGGCTGTTGGTGAAGTTTCTGCTGGGTAATTAAGAAGTTGCATTCTTTTCCACTCTTCTGCTTTGGGACCTCCTCCTATCACAGTATTTCAAATTCTTTCCCAAAGTTTTCCCATCCATTTTGCCCTCATCACTCCACAAATTGTGTATTTTCCTTTTCAGTCTCCAGCCCATTTTTTATTATTCCTCTGATAATCAACAGAGGTTATGATCAACATTTTTCAATATCCAGGTATGTCCCTTAAGTTTTAAATGTTGTAATATAAGATTGAGGTCAATGACATGGGATGTTGTAAATTCACAGTAGAGGACTGTCTATTTAGCTGTGAACTCTTTCAGATCAGACCAAGGGAAACAGCTGTAGAAAGTCAACCACACCGCCAAGGTCACAGTCAAAAAAACGTGGGAACTGAAAACATTATTTTTGGATCACAAGATAAAATTATGATCGATTTTCACTAATTTAGTACTTTGTAAAACCACTCTGAGGTGATTTTAGCAATCTCTTCTCATTGGTGATCTCCTGAATCCGGGTGCTATCAAATCTTACCATTTTATTACCAGTTATAAGGCATTTTATGTGCTCTTGTAGAAGCCCTCATCTTCTGAGAATGCTGATAATCTTTGATAATTTCAGCAGACATTTACAAAAAAATAGAGTTTCTTACCTCTGATGGAAATGAGATATCCAACAAGATTAATTTTAAGGAATCCAACAATGAATGAGAAATAAGCATATATTTATTACAAAAGTTCCCTGCATTATTTCTTCATAATAATTTTAATGGCCGAGGTCTCTTTTCAAGTGGTTAGGCTGCTAATGTTGGAGGATCTTTAAAAAGCTCTGAAAGCTGAGACAAACTGATCATAAATCAACAATGCCAAGCTGTTACAAAACCCGAGAAATGTTAATAGGAGATAGATTGTAACCAGAAAATCCCATTAAATAATTTTCACACAGCACTGGTATAGGTTCACCTGGAATACAGTGTCAAGTTTTAGGAGAACAGTGTCAAGGTATATGTGGAGAAGGTTCAAGGGATGACAATTTTTCTGAGAGAACTGGGGTTGCTTAGCTTAAAGAAATCAGAGAGAGGACATCGATAACTCACCAACAGCCTGAAAGGATACTGCAAAAATGATTAAAATATCACAGAATCACACAGAATCACAGAATTTGTTTTTCATCTCCATGGCCTGTTGGATAAGGAGCAATGGACTTAAAATTTCAGCAACATTCAGATTAGATATTAAGAAAACATTAGAAAGGTTAGTGAAATCCTTGACTAGGTTGCCTGGAGGAGCTGTGGATCCATTTAAGAGGAGTTCAGACCACCTTCAACTATTACATGGTTAGGATTGTCGCACCTCGAAGAATGGGGATAGATCACGTGAGGTCCTTTCCTATTAATATTCTTCATTTTCCAACAATACAGCTCTATTCTATGCTTCATCTAGAAGACTTTCAAACTGATTAAAATATTGTCCCAGACGGAACGGATGGCAGAAAAGACGTGTATGCACCAATCAAGATTTATTGTGTGTAATGTTGGGGTCTTAACTACTCAGGATACAAGGCACAAGTACAGCAAAAGTGTAGGGAAACTGGGAGATCAGAACAGAATCAAAGTTTGAATGCAAAGGGTGTATTAGCAGTGAATTATACTACTTATAATTAAATCAAACAACAAAGGTTAACCATTAAAATGCTGACAACTTACTTATTATCAAGTTCTATACTAGGCCTAGAATATTAATGATCACTCTTAAAGGATTCTACAGTCTTAAATTTAATAATGAAGATTACTTAACGTTAAGTTTACTAATAGTGAAAGAGTTAATATCTCTCACCCTTGCCAGGCCACAGCTGGGTGTCCTTGGGTGGATCATAATTCTTGAGAATTAGCCTCTCTGGCAGGCGTCCCCACTGGAGAGGAGAAGATCCAGCACACCTCCTGGGAAAGTGTACGGAAATTCTCCCGATCAAAAATGGGACCAGGCTTTTATAGAATAAAGTGGATTGACTGCTGTCATTTAACCATTAGCCATACCTTCAAAGACTCTCATTGGAGAATAAAGGGAAAACAGCAGAAAAATTCATGAAGGCCGAGTTCCCACCAAGCAAACTCTTTTGTTTATCTGTTCATTTTTACTTTATCTCCCTTTCAGGCCTAGTTGTGGCTAGGCTGGGCTCTGTGTTCTTCAACACCGGAGAGCAACTGGTGTTATGAACATCAACTTGGCCTCTGTTTGTACCTTTCAAGGTTGTTACCAGCTCAGAGTTTGCTAGGCTGATTCCTTTCTCATGGGAACCTTTCCACTCCAGGCTTGGGCCTGCAAAATGGAGAGACAAAAAGCAGTTGAATCTCAGAGGGAAACTGAGGCAGGTATATTGAGAGATGGAGCGTCCTGCTACAAATATGTTGAGAGAACCAATTGAGAGGAGAAATTTCAAGAGACCTTGGCCTTGCAAAAGAGGGCAGGAGAAGAAAGTCTCCCATGTTCTGAGTATTCATGTCTGTATGGTATGATCAAGACATGCACACCTCATGGGAGGATGCTGTAATGGTTTCTTCCTGCTATCATTCTTTACTTTCTCTTGTATCTCCTGTTTTCAATCCTGTCTCTTTATTCATTATTCACTGTTCCCTTAGAAATGCTTTGAAATGCTGAATTTCCTGACCAAGAAACGGTTCCTTCTCCTAGTGTGTCCATCAGGAGGCCAAAGGAAAGTAAAAGAAAAAGGCTGTTCTTGGGCATGCCCTGCTCTCCTTGACTTCAATGAGAATTGCACTTGCATTTCAAATGAAGCTGTCTTGTTTAAATAGCAGAAGTGTGCACGCTGTTTGTTTGCTAAACAAAGAACGTGGAACTGAGAAGCTGTCTGACTGCATGTCCTCTACAAGTTTATTGTAAGAGCAGATTTAAAAACAGGCACCAGGGCCTGCTGCATACCAGACATTTCAGCCATTAAAGAAAAGTTATCTTCTTCACACAAAAATGTTGGGAAGATGGTTTCAAAAAACCCACATACCATTAGCTGCTCTCTTGAACAATCCTCCTTCTTAAGATTAAATAATCTGCCTGCACTTTATAGCAATAGGTAAATGGTGAACTATTGCAGTGTTTGTTATAATAAAAAACACGGTCGAGTTCTTTCAGTGTCTGCGTAGATGTTACATCATAGCACTTCCACTGGAACATACCACGATTTAATTTCCTAAGAGGAAAGAAAAAGACATACAAGGCACATTTCAATTAGAACTTGAAAATACGTATTAAAAGCAATGCAATCATCCGTCTTTTCATCCATGAAAGCCTGATGCATGTTGATCTACAAAACTTGATACTGTTCACTTTCCATGGGTACATTGCAACATGAAAATAACTGGACTGTAAATGTTGAGTTAATGAAGATAGTGTTGCATTTCAGTGCTGCTTCTGAATAATCCCATTCATCAAATGAAACCTTACAGTAAGTAAAACTACAAAGGCATTGTTAACCACTCCTTATGAATGAAGAATTGAGACTTTTATTTAAGCTACTTTAATTGTAATTATTATTTTTTCTCACCGTTTAACACAAAATACTGGCACAAACAATTTTACCATTAAACTATTTGAGAAAAATAGACACCAACTTTCCCGAAAGAAATCTTCTAAAATAATCCCCTTTCGGAAAGTGCTTCCTAACAATGTAATTGTTCTGTGAACTCCTCCAGCTATCCAATCCCCACAACAAATAAACACTATATTAATGTTCAGTGCTACTTCTCAACTTCCAAAATTGATAATTTTAAAAATCCATTATGTCTCTAACCAAATTTTTCTTTTGCAAAAGCATTGCCCAGATTCTGCAAAAAGAAAAGGATAAAATTTTTTTTCTAGCAACTGTATATTTGTTAGTATAGCACTGAAATTTTCCCTCACTTTTCCAGTGCGATTTTTTTCTGATTTCTGTGGACGCCTTCCTTCCTTATCCACAAACACCTCTAAAATAACCTATCTCACCTCTTTAGTTCTTTTTTTCTTTTAGCATTACCTGAACAGGATTATTTTATTTCTGCTCTGAGACCACATTAGAGAGAGGATAGTACTGAATAATTTGTACTAAAGAAGGAGGCATCCACTTTCAAAGATAAATTTTCATAGGAATGATTTTTCTTGGTTGTAACCCTTAGTATAACCTTAGTAGCCATTCAGTACCCCATGACCTTTCCACAGTTTACAAATAACACAAAGACAGTCTTGAATATTTCAAATTTATTCCAGCAGAAATAAGAAGTTCACTTTTGGAAATAAGACAAGGGCTGTTAAGTTGAGTGTTTTTGGAAATTCTAGCCAGGCACTCTTCAAGGAAAAATAAGCTTTATGCAAAGAAGATATTCTGGAAAGTTCAATGTACAGCACTGAACTTATGGTGGTTAGGTCAGCAAGCTTCATCATCTCAATGGACAGAGTGCTACAGGTCTCCAGTATCTGGGGTCCTTACTAGAATGATACTCCTTTGGTTATTATATCACTGCAACTGCAGACACGTTTTTTTTTAATCAAATAAACATAGTTATTATTTAGTTTACTTTTTTTTTTTTCCAATTCTAGCTTTATACCTTCTCCACTGCAACATAAACCAAACCAGAGAAAAATAATAATTGTCTCAGAATGAACACATGGGGATTCATATTGATATTGTAATTTGCAGTGGTATACTATGCCAATACATTTCTCAGTGGATAAAAGCCCCCACAGTGATTTCTCCCTATAAATTTGTTTACAGGAGGATTTGAAGAGAAAAAGGAAGGTGGGAAAGATGGGGAAGTCTCTATCTGTTACCTTGTAGTCTGTGAGCACCTAAATCCAGTCACAGTCTGGTCCCCAGAAAAGCTGCTCACTTGAGAACACTCCTCATCCACAGTAATGCAAAATGTGAATATTAAATAAGGAGAATTTATTAGCATAGAGTGGAGGTGAAGATAATCTTATTTTATCAGATAACAAAAATTTTGTTTAGACTTGAGTGTAAAATTGAATCCATTACAAGAACTGATAACACTAACAAGGCAAAGGAAGGAAAATCATAGAAGAAACCTGTTTTGTAGAACAGTAACCAGAGGCTGTAACCTACACAATACAGAAATTCAAAAGGAAGGATGACAGTGTGACACAAAAACGTGCAACAAAAACATAGGTGTTAAAAATGTAATAATCGTGACTGTAAAAAGCAGATGCTGAATTAATAAGTCTACTTCTACTATGAATTCTCTTCTAATCCATGAGATGCCTCTGAATAGCAATTTTAAAGAGACACAGTTAATTATACCAAGAAAGTGGGGGTTTGAAGATACTATTCTAAGCAGTATTTTCATAATTTACTTAGTCTGATAGTATCAATGTGAGTTTTTTTGAAAGTAAAACAAGACTGTACATTGTTTTTAAACAAATATAGATCTTGTAGAATAACACATCTTGAAAAAGAAACAACCACTTCTTAGAAAGTAAAGCAGTTAAATTGATCTGAATAATGCATTGCTCTCCTGTTCTAGAGGAGGCAGTAGACAGCAAAAAATGACTGCTAGGGGCTAAAGGAGCTGTAGAATCAACCTTCTCCTGTGAGTTTTGATCTAGCATCATGGTGCTTTGCTTGCCCTGTTCTAAGATTTTAGCAAACTTTCAGCTCTGAAAAATAAATGCTGCTGGCTCTGCTCCTGATCCAGTAATTCAATGCTGGGTAGGTTGTGTAAGTGACTGGAGCCCTGTTTCTCCCTCAGGAACTAAAAGGAAGTAGTGGTCTGCTTGCCTCGCAGGGGTTCCCCTTCTCAGAAGCTATTTAGCTCATGCATAGTTTCATAAAGGTATGACTCCATGAAAGCATGGATACTGCCATCTTGTCCTTGATGTCCTTTAAGTTGTGCCGCAGGGACCTACCAGCAATAGTTGTAGTGCTGGTTCCAAAGAGCTGAGTGAAACTCTCAGGCTGGGCACCCCTCAGCGACTCTTGTCTGAGGCTGTGGTTGTTCTCCAAGCACACCAAGCAGATTCAGTCTTCCCCAAAAACCAACAGAGTTGATGGATTCCTTAGTGTTTTACTTTGTTGGACTTGCCTGAGGATGAGAGCTCAAACCTCTGCTCCTCTGCATAGTTCAGAGCAATCAACAGGCTGCAAGGCACTCCAGGGCTGGTTTCACCACCATTCTTGGTAAAGTTGTTTTATCTTTTCAAAAATATTTGTCTTTGGAACAGATAGCTACTCAGATATTAACAACTGTGGAAGTAAATATATTTTTTAAAGTAGTGAATCTAGATATTTCCAGTGTTAGGTGACAGTTCATTGAGATTTTCTTTAGATTACTGTTTTTTATTTAGGCAACTCATCTACACCAGTTCTAAAATAGGTACTTATGCGTTCTTCTTGTGTCTTAGTCCATTTTATTTGGATGAAAACACCTCTGACAAGGAAGTGAGGCAAAGATGCCATTTTCACAGACAATGCCCTACAACACTGATATCTTGATAGTCACTGATGAAGAAAAGTCATCACCTATAAGTCATTGGGTATGCCAATCAACCAGAATGAGAAGCAGTTTTTCACAGAAAATATTTCTTAGTGTAAGTTTCAGTTATCAATGTGTCATTTCCATTTATTCTATCAGCTTGTTTTTTTTAAAAAAGGCATTGTCAGATCAAGTTTGACATCATAATTAGAATTTTCTTTAGTCAAGATTCTAAGAATGCTTGAAGGCTGAAGTAAATGTGTCTATACAGTTTTAATTAATGTTTCTATTAAATTTATATGCATTCTCCAAGGGATTTTTTTAATGACAACAGAAATAGTTCATTTAAAGACACAAATATAATACTAGCTACATTTTCAAATAAAAAGGCTTGAAAGGAGTATTGATGATTTCTCATAACACTAGTCTAGTTTTATAAAATCACAGTAAAATGCAAACTTCTTAATATGATTGTTCAAAAGCTAAATACAATTAATTTAAATTACTCTTCTGTTTCCCCTATTCTTGCTCCTCCTCTCCTAGATGGTATGATTAGGATTAACCAAATAACAGAAAAGACCATTCTCTGTATATTCTCTACATTATATAGAAATGTATCAAATATGTATAAGCAGATCATTTTTATCCCAATTAGATTGTAAAAGAAGTACAGACCAAACAAGCAAACCCAGCAATAAGAGTTACAACGAAATCTAGCAGTGGGAGTTAACTTTTGCATTTTTCATCTCCCTCAAGAGAGTTAGGATTCAGGTCAGAAAACTGAACAGAACTCTGCCTACGTTCACTGAAAGTTCCTCTGAACAGTTACGCAGTTGGAACTGAGATTAAAATCTAGTGTGGGAAGCACTACTTTCTATGAACTGGTAGCAAAACTCCTTTTGACTTTTCTGGAGGTTGAAACATCGTACATCCTTATTATACCTTTTCTGCTCCAAAAGGACACTGCTCTGTTGTGTACTCTGTTGGATTTTTGAATGCCAATACAATGTCCTGCTACTGCATCTAAGCACCTTCAATGTGTTTATTAAATATTCGATTATCTGAAACCTATTTGTTTTCTATTTTCTTTCTCCAAGGACTAATAAGCATGCATCAAAAAGTCATCTGGTCACTATTTAGGTTTATTTCTTTGTGTTTCATTAAGGTACTCTGTGTTTTCTACACAGGATTAAAGATCAAGGAATGGTACCTTGCAGGTTATCAAAGTTCTGTTCTTTGTTTCCATTCTATAACTGCAATCCCCACTAAATGCATTCTCAAACTGAGTGAAGCAATTTTTTTGGCTTCTCTTTCCCTCTTCTGTCAGCAGAGAGAAAAGTTTTGACTTTCCCACAGCAAATGAGAACAGAACTTTCTCCAGGAAGTTGCTAAACATGCGCAACCACAACTCCTTAAATCCCACTCAGTAACCATGCATTTCAGTCTTCATGGAAAGCTGCAGGAGATATAAGCCCATTCTGTCCACGTTTCCAGCTGACCAAAAGTCTCAGGACTACCTCAGTGCTAGAAGATAGAATACCTTCTGTGAAAAGGTGAAACACGTCAGCTCAAGATTGAGAACAGCATTGACACAGTCTCAGACGTTTTGTCTTCCTGAGGTCTGATCAGGGTCTCTGGCCTCTGGACTGGAGCAGGTAGTGTGGATCTACCCTGTGGGACTACACAGCTAGCAGGCTGAGGAAGGGTATTGCACTTGGACATTAATTCCTGAGTTTCCAGGTTTCAGTTACATTTACTACTTTATTTTTCTGCTCCTTTATGGTTCTCCTGATCTTCTGCTGCTTAAGTTTGAAATTGTCATCCTGTTTAAATTAACAGCAGCTTTATCAGCCCAGTATTTCCAACATATGGCTAGTAAAACAGAGCAATAGCTATTAGGTCATAACATCAGTTTCTGATTAGAAAAGTTAATATTGTACAGGCAATAAACTTTGTTCATACTGCAGCACAGATGCATCAGACAAGAGATTTGGGAAGGAATCTGCAGTACCCAAAATAAAAAAACAAAGAAAACAACAGTAATAACACCAGTGAGTTAAAAATAAAACTCAAACAAAAGAGAAACCAATTAGAAAATTTCTGATTCCAATGTTTTCATAGCACATAATCAGCTTCTACTACATTATCAGATGCAGTGACCAGCTAAGTGGGAATTAATCTAACTGCTTTTGAAGAAGGATTATGTTAATCTGGAATAGGCATTCAAATTCAGTCATGTCTTAGTCATTCAGCCTGGGTTCACTATTCTTTAACTTTGCTCTCCTCTTCCACTCCTGACTCCCATGTTGAAGACATTTTCAGATGAAAGCTGTCTGCAGAAAGAGCTCCAAGCCTGAGAGGTTTTCAAGATCCCTGCAACATCAAACTGTTGCCCCTGTCAAATGGGCTTTTGAGGAGTGAAGGCTTCCTGTTTCTCATCCCAGACCTAGTAGGAATTATTTAATTTTATAACAAAGCTTTCTCTGACTGCTACTGATGGTAGAAGTAAAAGCAGTTTAACATTCATGAGGGGCATCTGACTACTTTCCACTTCTAGCTGAGGACTGAATTTTGTTCTCTTTAGTAACTCCCAGAACACTAGTGTGCAAAGCAATGCTACTGAAATGAATCTTTTACTCTGACTGGTTGCAACTGAAAGTGCCCCTAAACCAAAAATTGCTTGCACCGGGTCCACAAACTCAGTGCCTCTTCAGGATCTCTGATGAGACACAATGAGAAGCAACATGGAACTATAACTGAGAGACAGGAGAACTTTAGGTGCTGGAAAGTTAAGGGAAGGAAAAGAAGCCCAGGGGCAAGATGTTTCTGCAAAGGATTGGGTGTCCTTGCATGGGCCTCCTTGAAAAGAGCACCACGAGGCACTGAGAACATAAGTGTCCCAAGAACTTTTCTGGGCTGCAAAGACTGACAAAGCCAAACTGACAAAGCCAAACTGACAAAACCAACCAAACACCAAAAAAGCCACCAAAACCCAAACCTCCCAAAAACTATATTCATTAAAATGCAATCAGAAAAAGTATCTATACATAGCTATCTTCTTGACTGCCTGCTCCCTGGAAAAAAACATTGACAAGATGCTCAGACTCAAATATAGACTCTCTTGGAAATGCTCAGATAAAGGATTGATTTATCATTTATTTTTAATGTGGCAAAGAGATATAAAAAGAAGTAACATTATAACCGAGGCCTGATCCTACACCTGCATCTTTTGGTAGTGGGAATGAGTCAGAGTAACTGTTTCAAATTCAAGTGTCAGTTGAAAAGGTTTTGAAAGAGGTGGTAAAATAAATAGTAACAAACTTGTGGGACCAGATGCTACTCATGCAAGAGCTCCAAAGGAAATTGAATGTAAAATCTTTAGTTTGTTGCCTTATGATTAAATCAGCTGTAGTACCAAAGCAGAAAAAGGCAGAAAATGTGACCTAAATTTTAGAAAGAAGTCTGTGGGGATTTTAAGAGCTACACCCCAGTCAACTGGACTAGGATATAGGGCAAATTAGTTGAAATTACAAGAAGAGTAGAGTTTATAAACATCTGAATAAATGTAATAAATGAAGAATCCAAATGACAGATGGATGTCGTGCTTCAAGAGTACTTGCCAGTTTGTCAGTCATGAACAAGAACACAGATTAGTGTGCCCCAGAGGGTACAATGGGGCTTCTCAATTTAAATAGGAACAAAAAAAGCTGATCAGGAAAATAAGCTGCCATGCAATACAAGAGCAGGTCCCCACTGTGAATTAATAGTTGTGAAAAAGATTAGAAGCAAAGGATAGGGAAAAGCAGTCCTCAGAAGAATGGTAGATTCCCAAGGAGTCTGGGCCATTTGACTTGCACATGATGGAAAGGCAGTGAATAGTGGGGGGGGTAAATTTTCCCAGTATAAAATTATTTGTTTGTGAGATATTGCAGAAGGATCTCACAAGAGTGTATGACTGTCTACTAAAATGTCAGATGAAATACAATGCTAACATATGCAAATCAATGCACTTGAAAAAAACAGTAAGAATACACAGAAATTGTTAAGTGGTAAATTATCTCAAAAAAAGGACCTGGAAATCACTGCGGACAGTGCTATGAAAATATCTCTCACTGCTCAAATCAAAAGAGTATTAGTGATGATGAGGAAAGTAATAGAGACATCATTGTGATGATGTTTAAAGCCATAGGGTACCTGAATGAATACTGAGAGCAATTCTGGTCATCCCATCTCAATAAAGATATAACAGAATTAAAAACGATTCAGAGAAGAGTTATGATTATTAACGACATGGAGCACTATCCATATGGAAGTTGCACAACAAAATTAAGAGCCACTGTCTTAGATAAAAATGATTGAGAGAGAAATGCTATACAGAGCTATAAAAATGTTAATGGAATAGAGCTGATGAGCAAGGAAATAGCTATTCTTTATTTCTCATACAACAGGAGCTTGAAGACACCTAATGAAATAATCCCCGAATTAAAACAAATAATGAAACCACTGATAAAGTTTCGACGTGGATTCAAAAAGCAACTGCAGTAGAAGAGTTAAGGAACAGCTGTTAAATACAGCATACAGATGAAATGTTTTGTTCAGCATGTCCCTAACGGTGCAAAATGTTTAGAAACTGAAAGTGGTACAAGTGGAAGGATCACTCTGTGTACCTCCTGTATCCTTATATTATTTCCTTAAGCATCTCTCACTAAGTACAGGACAAAGGATGGTACTCCAGTTTGATACAGATGTTATGTTCTTACTCCCTTCCTTTTCAAGTGCTTTCATCTGCTTTATCCAAACATACATTATGATTGAATCAATGCAAATCTGGGGGCTCTAGAGTGAGTAACCAGGTGACCTTTTCAGAGAACACAGTCCTTAAACTATTTGGCTATGTTGGGAAATGAACTACTCCATTAACAATTATACTGAATATACAGAATATAGTGTTCACTGTTTATAAGTTATACTCACATATCCACTGTTTCCCCTTACACACTGCTTCTGCCTGCATGAAACCATACTTTAACCTCACATGCACCCACTTCCGTGTGCATTATTCTGCAAGAATTTCTATGGTAACCTTTGCTGAAACTCATCCACCTCAGAAAAACTCTGTGTTTCTTCGTGGAAAAAGGGTTTCCTTTTGGTCACATCAGTTATTTGCCCTACCACAGCACAGTGAGCAATTGTACAGACAACAAAAGAGTGAAAGGTAGATGGTGACTCTGTCAACATGGTTGCCAAATGTGTTTGTCAATCAACAACTTTGGTACACATCGTACAATTAGGAAGAGAGAAGCTGGCCCTGAATTATTCATCCTCATTCCACTATGCACTCACAGTCATTGAATATGGACAAAACCTGTGCTCCTCTTAATTGCTGTCCAAATCACTCATCTCACGAGGCGCCAACAGATCTCATCAAGGCTGACATAGTTAATGTGTTTTGCATCATGATCTGTTCCTTTAATAAAAGGTTCTAGTCTCCCTGGGCTTAGCTCAGTAGCTCTGCATTACACATAATCTCCTTAATCAGAGAACAAAACACGAAGCTAAAAGAATGCCAAGGCAAGCTCTTAACCACAGGGAGGTTCATAGTGCAGGTTCCAGCCCTTGCTAACAAAGCACATGGTCACATGAGACCTCTGGGCTTTGCTTTCACCAGAAAGCCCCCTTGCGCATCCGTGAGGTGCTTTGCTCCTTCAGGACCCTCGCAATAGCAAGAGTGCTCAGGTCCTCACAACTGTTAAGCACCTTCAAGGCTTTCATTACCCTGTTTCACCAAGGTAACATAGTTCTAATTTTATCTGAGGTTTGTTTATTACCTTGGTTTTTTATTATGTAGAAACTTTTCAAGTACAGCTAGATAAATCATTGGAAATAAATGCCAAGGTTACCACAGTGACAGAAAGGAAAGTTTTCAGGAGTGTTGTTGGCTATTCATGTGGCTCACACTGTTTTGCAGGGCCCTCCAAGACAACCATATGTAATCTGAGATATAAATTATTACCGTGGGGAAAAATGAGAGAATCTCTGGGAAAGAGACAGTTTTTGTGAAAAACTCTTCTAAGACCCAGTTTTCTTTCCATCACATTTAAACAACAGGAATGCAATTGAAGGGAAACCCAAGAAAATGAAATGTACTCATTCCTGCTCGATCCTGATGGACACAAGTGGAAAATTAACCTGCTGTGATGACTATACCACTACTAAGATTATTTTATATTATATAGATGCTGCTTAACTACATGATGTCTAAATGCAAGTCTGGCTTTCTGTTCTTTCTGATGACCAGATCCTGCAAGCCTCCTGCTTTCTTATGATCGTTGCAATCTTGGTCTTCTTACCATGTGTGTCATAAGGCATCTGAGTTTCTTTTTCTCAGCAGCATGTTTTAACAGTGACCCAAAAGCTGTTTATATCAGCAAAAAAAAAAGCTTTAGAAAAAAAGGACTGAAACCAGCACACAGACTGTACTCGCCTCCTTACAACCCTAATACAATCTCTTTTGCAGACACCTGCACCAGGCTCATGCATCTCCATTTCCATGTAATAGGATAATTTTTTCTTTACTTTCAATGCTGTAGACATGGTTATCTTTATGATTATCCCTTTATATCTTTCAAATATTTGCTGGATGTTGGCTTGTCTTCAGTCTTACTATAAGCTTTTGTACCCATCATGACATTCCTTTCTAGGCATCTGGTACTATATTGGGCATAGATATAGAGATACATACAGGTATAGGTATAGATACAGATACAGACGTAGATCACATGAGGGTGGATATTAATCCTAGTTAAAATGCAGTTGGTACAATTCCTGAAAGTCCATGTATTCAATAAACTCATATATTGACAAGTGAATAAAGGTTGACATAGATACAATTCAATATTCTTCCCATTTGCTGGGTCTAGATTAATTTCTGAATTATTCCCAGCCTTACATATGATGGTCTCTGAGAGTTTCTATTACACAAAGTCCTTTATCAATTGATGAACTATAGAAATAATATAAAACTGCTCTCCAATATTGAGAGAAAACGTGATGCAGGTTCCAAAGGCAGACTATTTTAAAGCATCAAGTTATAAGGAAACCTTAAAAGGCAGAATCAACTTTATCAATGGAGAATAGTTTTCATGATAGCCATAGCTCGCTATGAATCCTATTTCACACACTCAGTTAAATCATGATGGTTTTTGTGGTAATTCTCAGTTGTGATAAGAATTTCTTTACAATGATAAGAAAAAGAAACAATAAATAGACAATAGTTCTACTTTAGAAATTTTCTATTTAAAAATTGTGAATAATTTGTAATTTATATTCCAATTAGGCTCTGAAGAGGAAATTTGTGAGATTAGGGTCAGTGAAAGGCAAGTAGTTATCAGATATTTTCAGGCAGTTTCAGAAAAACGTGATACTTTCCTGCAAACTCTATGCAGTGAGCATACTCCCACTCTGGCCGTTTTTCCTAGGAGGATTGTTGAATCTGAAGGTGGAATCACTCTGTGAAAGTGCTAGACTGGAAACCATCTGATTTATCTTTCTAGCTTTACCTACAGGACTGTACTTATGGCATGCTCAGGAACATATATTCAGCAAATAAATTTACAGCTTATGGATCCCTTGTACATTTGGGCCTCAGTTTCTCTCATTCCTCCAGTTTGTGCAGATGAGCAATTCCAGCGAGTTCAGCAGGGCTTGTTCATCTGCTCATCCTTCCTAGAGCACACCTGGCTCAGGCTTGTAGGAAGCTTTAATTTTATGAAGGTGTACATATATGAGTCTATTTCATTCCACAAAGAAAGATTAGGCTGAGGGAGTGAAGTGCCAGTTGTTTTCTTTACTGAAATTAAGGCAGTGAAAACAAAAAGGATGGGGAAGAATAGATTAATTTTTTAACAGTTTTAATAGAATGTACAATATAATGAAAATATTGCCTATTTCTGACTTGCACTAACAAAAAATAGATAGATGGATGGATAGATAGATAGATAACCTTTATATTTTTTCAGTTAAAAAGCAACTGATCTAGCCTGTGAAATACAAATTGGAAGACTACATATGATGACTCTTATGATAGCAATGTTAGCTTTACAAGTAACCATTGATTCTGATTCTTCTGCTGACTAGTATGTAGGAACCTAGGAATTTCTGCAAGATTTTATAGTATTTTACTTACATAAAAGAAATATTTCCATGATCATGCACTGTATCATTAAGCATTTTTTCTCAAGAGCCAAAGCAAATTTTATGGTTTATCATTTTTCTCCTGCAATACCACATGCCCAAACTAGATGGCCAGATTATTTCCATTTCTTTCACCTCCCCAAAGGTTTGTATCACTCCACACCAGTAATGTAAGAATATCCTATTTTTCACCTCCTGCATACCTGGAGCTCTGTATGGTTTATACTCTTTCCAATCGATTTCCCACTGATAATTCCCACACGACCCAGTGAGCTGCCAGGCATGCTACACTGTAGATGCCTGATGAACCTCAGCTGCTCTGTCAGCTCAAGCACCCTGCAGAATACAGAAGTCTTTGCCCAGAGGAAATAAAATAAAAATAAAAAATAATACAAAATTTAAAATAAAAAAAAACAACAACAATAAAACAACAACAAACTTTCCTGATTTGCTTTATCTTTTCTTGGTTAGCATCTTGCTGTGCATCATTCACTAGCTCTTCTGTTCCCCCTCATAGTCAAAGAAATTACACAGGAAAACCTTTCCAAGTGCAATTAATCCTGTTCACATGGATTCAGAAGCTGACAAAACAACCACAGATTTAAACAATGACCGAGAAATTTAAGTTTAATATTGAAGAGATTAACAAGTTCCTTGGTGGAAAAAAAGCAGCTCAAGAAATAACTCACTGGCTTGTTCTTACTCTTCTCTAGACATCCTGACCAGCTTATTCATAGTTCTATCCGTCAGTTCTCTTTTGTGTTACAGGAACAGCTGCAGCCTCTTTTGCCTACTGTTTGTGTCCTAGAGAAAATACATTGTGAGAATTACAAGGATTCTGGTGTTGCAAAATAGGCAGTTATCATTTGCTGTAATCAGCCCATGAGAAAATCAACCTTTTGTTCTAAGATTTTTTTCATAAAAGCATAACCTTATGGGGTGAGGCGTTCTTCCAAAAGTAACTGATTTTCCTAGAAAACCAACACCACTTTCCAAAGTTAAAATTTAGCTTCATACAAAACATACAGAACTTTGTATTATATATGGGAAAAAATCTCTTTGTCTTAAAAAATTATTTTAGTTGAATTGTTTTTATAAAGACAGACCATGGAAGGAGGAAAAGTTCAACCATCTCTATTTACATTATTAATACTGTTAGTGGGTTTGCTAAATTAGTGAGTTATAAAAGAACTGAGAAGCATGATACGACTTAAATCTAAAAATTACTAAAAGAATCGAATTCAGTCAATATTCAATTGCTCATATGCAATTAAATTATAAACATGCATAAAGTTAAGCACAGACTTAACTGCTTTGCTAAACTCTTATTTAAGTCCAAGCTCAAATCATAGAATCATAGAATCCTAGGGGTTGGAAGGGACCTCGAAAGATCATCTAGTCCAACCCCCCAAATGACAGCAAAAAATTTTCTTCATATTTTGTACATAGAATGAGAGACACCTGAAGGTAGCAGGTAAGTTGATTAGTATTTGAAATAACAGTCTATTAAAATGTAAATTGAATAAATGCTACTGCCTGGAAAATAAATGAGTTTTTAGCAACTGTCATCAGACCTAGATTCCACCTTCAGTGCCTCTGAGCTCTCATCAGCTGGATTCCAGCCCAGATGAAGTGGGCAGGAGAGCACAGGAACCTAATGAGAATAAATGGGAATTAGTTTAGCACTCTCACGCAGCTAAATTATCCAAAGATTAGTTACCTGTTTGGAGCAGACTACTCAAGGATTTATTCAGCAGAGGAGTGCACAGGCAGAATTCCAGTATTTTAACCAAACAGGTCTTTGCCATGGACTTCATAGAAAATAATTTGAATTGCATTGTGATTCTCCTCAGCTATACCTCAAAGTCTAGCTTCTTGCTTGGAAATCTCCCGGATCCTAGCCTGTGCAAGGAAACATGGGACTGGTCTTGTGAATCATAGCTTCTCTGCCCCTTTCATCTTTGCTTTTAAATATCCAGTGCTGTGGTTGAAAAAAGCTTTGGGTGAAACTCTGCCAAGACTGAAAACTTCTCAGCCCTGAAAATTCAAAGCAGGGTTGAACATGTGTGCTGGGCACTGATTCCTGGCCAGATATTTGGAGGGAGAAGGGATGTCAGGGGTTATTGACAAATCCTCCTACAGCTGTACCTAGGACAGGGGAGCTGCAGACAGAGTGCAATACACTAATATCAGTGTCCTAAAATTTCACTGCTAGCACCAGAGGTGGCTGCCTCTCTTCATTGATTTATAGGGAATTTCCGACTTCGAGCTTTTTAATAGCATCTAAAGTTAGATCCCTATAGTAACTGAAGATAAACGGTGTGAAGATTCCCCTAAGGGCTAAAAATCTGTAACAGAGCTTAGGTTGTTCATCTATCTCTAAAACTAAGTAATCATAACATACAGCCTACAAAAAGGGGTAATGTAAGTAATGTAAGTAATGTAAGAAAAGTAGTTTGAAGTTTTAATTTCACAGGAACACAGATATGGGAGGTTACATTTCCAACAGACAGATAACTTTGCAGGTAGCTTGTCCTCCATCCAACTTCTGACTAGGTGAGCCAGCAATTTCCTTTTGAAGTCCTTCCCTGAAACCAAAAACAGTGAAAAAACCAAACCAAACCAAAAACCAAAAACATTACCAAGAATGAAGACAACATAATTAAATATAATAATAATATAATTAAAATAAAATCAGCATTAGTGAGCCTTATCCAAAGCAGATCAAATTGCTCAAAGAAAGATACTACTTCGGCTGGTACCAGCTAATAGAAATAGATTCTTTGTTGAGAAACATGAGGGTAAAGCCAAAAAAAAGCAATAAACCACTATTTCACCCCATGTGTACAGATGGGTTTAATGTCTTAATTATTTTCTTCTCCAAAGCAGTGAAGTTGCTTATACATTTGTCATATAACAATATCATATTCTGCCCGCTAGAGTCTCTGGGTAGGCATCAAAGCACCACAGTCCTTCGTTTCCCCCTCTGCTACCCAGCCAGAGCTCCTACCAGCCAACCACCTGGTCACTGTGCTGGATCTGCCACAGCTTCATATCAAAGATAAACATGTCTCCCCCAGCTGTAACTGGGAGGTGGGATGGGAACTGGCACATGCACAGCTCTGTGTCTCAGAGACTTTCCGTTAAACTTGATGAGCCAAAGTATGGTGAAGGCCTCCCATAAGAGGTCCTCCCTCAAATTTATTATGTGAATGGTATGACAGAAATCCTGAGCCACTGCTGATGGTTCTCTTGTGTTTGTCTTGTATCTTCCTTGTCAAAAATAATAATCCTTGGTTCCAATATTTAATTATCTGATTGCTGATCAAGTCATTATTTTAATAGATATATTACTGCCATCACAGCTAAAAAAACAATGTTCTGACAAGGAGAATCATGGAGAGGTGAAGAAAACTTTTCTTTTTCATAGCTACTGACAGTAGTAATGTCGTGAATACAGTGAGTTTAAAGTTCCAGCTATAGTTTCTGTCCCCTTGACTCCAATAACAAGTGAAACCACTCTCTGTGGCAAGGACTTTTCTCTGTTCTTTGCCTTTGGACAAATTCACACAATAGAACTGTGAACCATGACTCTGATTTCTAAGCCCATACACAAATAGTTGTTATCTGATTAGAAAGTAAAGACCAAACTAGTTTACTAAATGTGAATCTGATTTTGCTCAGTTTTCACAATACATTCACAAATTGAATGAGAGAGAAAAGCATACCTAGCAGAAAGAGATGATGTCCCCTTTACCTTGAAAATATCATCTGAATTCTAAGATCACAAAGGAATAGAAATTAGGGCTGGTTTTTATCTTTACCTGAGCTTGATTAGGTCATAGAAAGTTCAGGTAATACTCTTGCCTCACAGCAACAATCATCACAGCAGTAGAGATGCTAACGAAACAGGAAGAAATGAATAGAAATTAAAACTTCGAACAAATGTTCCAGCTGCCTGATTGCAAATAACAGATTCAAAATAAAAACTTTCTAGAAGTATATTGACACACTCTGCTTTGATTAGCATCCAAATTATGCAAGTCAGCAGCACAGCCAATGAAAACTATTACCTGAGGGTGCTCCCCTTACTTGATGTTTTGAGAGAAAAGCTTTAATTTAAAAACTATGATGTCCATGAATTTAAATATTTTAAATCATCATAATTATGATGTATGAATGAGACTGCATAAACAATCTTCGCTGTCTTATTGCTTTCTGAAATTACTAGGGTTTTTTGTTTGCTGTTTTTTGGGTTTTTTTTAACTTAATGCCATTGCAAACTAAGGTTGTCCAAAGAGACCAAAGAGGTTCAAAAGTCAACGTTGTTATTTGCCATCATTTGCAAAAATTACTACTGATAACTGTTGGGGTGGGGGGTGCAGGGCAGACAGGAGAAGAATGGTTAGTCAAAGACATTCTCCTTTTCCAGAATTGACTGGCCACACTGAATGCTGAGTGTGCTTTTTGAAAACTCCCAGGCTAGATGCCGAAAATTAATGTGCATATTAGCTCCTTTTTAGTATTGCCTTCATATCTTCAAGCCTTGACTTAGGCTGTCCAGATTTCCCAGGAGCCTGTTGAGCTAAAGGGCAAATCATTACAACATTTTGTGGCCTATGCAGAAACTTTTAATGTACACAGGCAGCTGGGACTACCCAAGCTATTGGAGGGGCCACAATTGCTCATTGCTTATATTGAAAAAAGTTGGAAATTTAGCAAAAAAAAACAACAAAGAGAACAGAACTGACAGCTCTAGTAAGCTGTCAGCTGCAGGAAAGAGGTAATGATCTCTTGGCTTGGAAAATCACACAGAGAACTGGACATCACTGTATTAGCATGATAAGTTATCCCACCAGATCTTTAAAAAGCCTTTACATTTGTACTTGGTTTTGATGCCTCAGAATCCAATGTCTTTCCAGGCTATAAATACACTTACACTATAAATATACTTATCTTCCCTTCTAAAATGTTTTGAAATCTTCTGATGAAAAGCACTAAATATGTAGTCTTCTATTTTTGGAGAAGCTTAAGGTGAGATAATGCTCTCTACATTGAGATTTCATAGTTCTGTAGAGAGGGCTGGCCTCACATCAAAAAGCTCTTTGCACATTAAAAAATCCCTCAAACCCACCACTGCTGATCGAGGAAAACTAGTAAATCAACTAGCAGCAATCATGGTTAGGGAAGGGAAAGAAAACAGCTAAATTGCAACAAAGAAATGACAGTGATTCCAAGCTGGAGCATGAGTCCTTTCCTCCTGAGAAATTCAACATACTGAAATGTCTTCACACTATTCTTGATTTAGCTATTCCAAATGTAGACAGAAATGACACCAAATGAGTCAGGCACGCCGTCTGGACTCAAACTCTGAATTTGGAAGTGATAAACTCACAAAAATTTGCTTGGATGTTTCAATTCAAAAGTTAAAGTGAAAGCCAAATTAGCTTTCAAACAACTTGCAGTTGAAAATATCCAAAGGTTAAGGGGTCTGTTGATGAGATGTGATGCTGAGATTACATGCAAATCATGTAAGAACTTCAGTTTTAACCCATCTTGTGTTAGTGGAAAGGACTAGCAGAGAGATGAGACAACAACTGCTAGAGATACTGTGTGCAATAGTTGCTTTCTTCCATCCACTGCTTAGGTTTGGCCAAGGGTAGCTAATGGACGTCCAATGCAAGCCAGTGAAATCTGAGACAGTAGTTATTCCCGTAGTTATAATTGCCCAGATGGTGTCAAAACCCAGAAAAAGACAGGCCTTATCTTTTGGCAGATATAGAGAGCCTGGTTTCTAGCTGCATTGCCATGAAAGCACAGTGACATGGTCTGTGAGATACCAGCCCAACAGGCCTTTTGGTGTATTTGAAACTTCTTAGCTGTATGCTTGTACATCACCTCACACAGCACATGACTGAAGAGCTGAGCATTTCTGAATAATATCTTACTGAAATATGACTATCAATAAATAATATTATCTTCCTCACTGCTGAACTTGTTTCTTCTATTCCTTTCTCTTTTTGCTGCAATTCTTATACCCCATAAATGCCTCACTCTGTGTCCATGTTAGGGACATGAACTTAAACCAGAAATGCTCAGTTCTTTTGCACTCTTATCCACACCCTAGCCTATGAATGGCTACAGAAGATACATACCTGATTGGGATGTACCATGATCAAAGGAAGTTATCTGATTCCACACATCATTTAATGTATTATTCCGCTACTGTAATTCTTAGTGTGACATTAGAAAAACCTTTTCTAAGGAGTGGGTAGGAGAAAGAGAAATATAACCATGGTTAAGGTAAAATGAAGTGATTAATTATCTGAGACTTAAAAAATTAAAATTGTAGCCAAAAGGAGAATGCTGTATCATCTAATGGACAAAAGATTGCAGTTTAATTATCTGAATAATTACTGTGTTTGGAAAAAGAAAGCACCATGTTGCTAATCCTTTCTGAATAATTTTAGTGTTTCTCCCAAAATTTATGTCTGGCAATTGACTAGTCTGAAGGTTGCTATGGTAAACACTTAGCTTACCCAGCACATAGTGTAGGGAGTAGACAGAAACTAAAAGGGAGACTGGTGTCTGTAAAACACTTCAGGATTATTTTTCATATTTATTAATTGTCAAAAATATTAAGTCAAGAAGAGAAAAAGAGACCAACATAACCACACTGCCTCTGCCTACTGATTTCAGTGGAATTTGTAAAGTCAGAATTTGACTGTAAGATATTTACATCAGGATTAATGAACATTAAGTTATTAAATATGCTTTTCTCCCATACGAAAGTGCCTGCCACCTCCCTGGGAAACTGATATTCTTACAAGATTTTCTTTTTTACTGACACAAGACAATCAGAGAGATGTCAAAATAGTCTTATTCTCATCTTTATTACTGTTTGTTACTGATGTCAGGTAGATCCTTAGACACAAGGTTTTTTATTCTAGGCATTGTAGAAAACTGCAACAAAAATGTACTTGATAGCAGAGAAGTGGAGACAGAGTTCAAGGAAATGGCAGAATGGGATAAGCTGAGTTGGGCATAATAATGAGAATGACATGGTTGTACCTGCCATACAGCCTGCCTGTCTGTGAGAGTTTTAGATATCACAACCATGTAACATTTAAAAAGGATTTGAAAGAAACTAACAATACTCAGACTGGGGGGCTCCAGGGGTACAGTCACCAGGATAGAGTTGTTCTTGATTGACACCACAGTGAGGAAAAGGCAAGTCTGCCACAATTCATATAGGCAATGTCTCTTCACAAGTCCTGGCTTGTGCTTATGAAAAAAAGTATGTTCAGTATTTGATTATTTATCTCAGATGGCTTTTGAAAATCTGGAAAAAAAATGGAGGTATTCTGGACAAGTCTCCTCTATTTTTTAAACTGCCACCATTTATTTTAGCCAACTCTAGTATGTGTTTACTGACCACTACCGAAGCTTACGAGAATATGATGGTTTCACTGGCACAGTGAACAGCAGAGATCTGTAAGAACATCCTCTACATTAATTCCACTGGTCTCTGATTTAAAGTATTTTTAAATTTTCCTTTCGTGAGCCTCCTCATGTAATTATGAAGGATAGCTAGGGAAAATGGCTAAAGGTTATTGAAGTTTATTGCGACTGCAGGAATTCTGTACAGTATCTTCTTGCTCAGAAATTGTTGTGACATTGCAAATCAGTGGAGCACAAAAAGAAGAGATTAAAGACAGACCATAAAAATGTCAGCAGAAGGTTAACAACAGCATACATTTTAGTAAGAGTTATTAGAAACACAAGAAACAACACTGTGGGATGATCCAGAAGTAGCCAAAGCAAATGATAAAGCTAAAAACTGAAGAGGAAAGGGCCATTTGGTGAGCAGTGGAACTATTGCAGGCAAGTTCCAAGCATGCAACGTCGTGCTGTGTCACTGCCCACTCCAATCACCTGCTCCTGACAGTTCCTCAGCACTTCCAAAGCCGTCTCCTTAGTCATTCCCCTGACCTGTCCTCATAGTTTCTCCTGAACACCTCTGTATCTGTCCCCACATGCACCCACATGTCAAATAAATAATTTATATAGTGCCCAAATCTTTCTTTTGTGGGTGTGAAGCTGCACACTTTGGAACTATTTCTGAACTCTATGAAGCATACAGGTGGGTGAGCAGTCAGACCCAGCACGCTGAACGTGCCCTGCAGCCATTCCCTCAGCAACAGTGAGGATGCAGGGCTCGCTCACTCACTCTGTGACCAATTTTCACCAGTTGCACAATTTTCAATAACTGTATAGCAATGCTAAGAAAGGCTGATGTAAAGAACTTACGTACAGGTCTAAAATAGATATGGAGTGAATTATTTTCTTTTCAGTTCAGCCTGTCTTCCACATAAGAAGGACAGAAACATCGGCAGTTTAAATCCATACAGGGAACAAAAGCCTCTAGCTCTTGTTTTCAGAGGTGTCATTGGGTGCATTGGAGTTGGATCCCCACTGGCTTTCCGTGGACTTAGGCATGCCAGCCAATTTTGTTCTATTACAGTCTGTTATTAATTTACAGAGAACCTGGACTTTTTAGATGCCTCGCTTCACTATCTTGTCCTTACTGCAAGAAGTAGTAAGTAGATACCTCTCTTATTTCAGGAAAGTGTCATTTTTTTATTAATTTTATACACAAAATCCTTAGTGGATATAAATATTTCACCTGTAACTTTCCTCTTTACTCCCCTTGTTCCCGAGAATCTCGTATTGCTTATTTTTCATGAAAGGCTTGTCAAGATGAGAAGCCATCACAGAAACATTTCAAAATTTCTTCGACAATTGGCTCATTCATAATCTAATTGCGCCTGCAGGCAAGAAACTCCAAAAGTCCCTCGATGTTTCATGACAGTTTTTACATGGATCTTGACAATACTTGCCAAGTGATTTTCACAGCCTTGAAGTTTCTGTCAAAAGAATAGAGGAATGAGAAACCCAGGGACTTTGACCACATGAAATGCAACTCAGTAATTTTTCTTCCTCCAAGCTGAAATGCTAGCCTAAAATTGTCATGTGAAAGGCACACAAGGAGAATTATTTGCTCTTCTGAGAAGGTATTTGTTTCAGAGCTTAACTAAGGCCACCCTGGATCCAGGGTGTATAGTGATATGAAGCTCTTTTAAGTTATTATTCCCATCACAGGAAAAAAAGTTCTATCCTACATCAGAGGAAAACTCCACCAGTATCCTTTTGCCAGTAGCACCTACCAATGGATGTTTAAAGATGAGAATAAGTATAGAGCAAGAACAAGCACCACTGACAAACAGGTCCTGCTTCTATGGACATGGGTTTCTCTCCCAACCATCCTGGCAGTAGGGTTTGGAGGGGAAGGAGAATAGGGCAGCAACAAAAGTATTTGTCTTGGTAAGAAAGCCAAGCCAACTAGTGTCCTTGCTCCATAAAAGGCTTGCAGGGGTGAGAAGGAGGGGAGTGTCCTATAGCCCACAGGTCTTGGACTTGATCCTAAGCAGAGACACGTGAGGTAGCTTATTTTCCCATTGTTTCTAGCTATTTGTCAGTCAAATAAATTTGTATCATCTGTAGACGTGTTACATTTAAGTTGCCTTCTTATGTGTTGTTTTTTTTTTTCCTCAATGGAATATTGATGCCAAAAAAAAAGAGCAAAAAGTTACATATAAAATGACTGCATGATCAGGGGCTATATAGTGCTGATGTCCTAAACATCTGACCTGAAAGTTTATCTTAATTACTTAATATGTTACATCTTAATATAGAAGCAAAAAGTTGCTGATAAAAAACAGAGTATGAGAATGAATGATTTTGCTCTGGTTTTGCCCTCTTTTCAATTTACTTCTGTATTGTAACACATTTTGCAAGCCGATATAGATTTTCAAAACCACAAGAAAAGGTAGTGAAAATAGGAATATTTACCTACTGTATTCATACTAGAAATCTTATGAAGCCCTTTTGAAAGCTCCTTCTGGGTTTGAGATACTTAAGGAAAAGAAAAATACCATCTGGAGTAGACAACAAAGCAGGCATCGAGTTTGCCACTTTATGCTATCGAATACTACAATCAATAGAAATGTCAGCTATCTCACATTAACATCAGAAGAGGTAGATTTATATGACCACTTGGTTACTATGTTAGACCTCATCATGCTTAACAATAAAAGAGCTTAAGGCTGCCTGCTCCAAGCCAGAAGAATGCGGGATTTCAATGGTACTAATCAGTTAGGATGGATATTATAGGAAAAAGACAAAAATCAGATTTTAGCGAGTTTAATATTTTCAACAGGAGACGTCTCTAAAGGAAATTCAGTCTCCCACCACTGATATATGTGTCTGTGCAAGTAGAACTTTTTTTCTCTAGAAGGGAAGGTTACTGTCTTCTTTCTCACCTAGACAGTGAAGAGAAAGCTTAGGCTAGATGCTGGAGGATGCTGGAGTCAGGTGGAATGACTCCCTCAAGATGTCTCTCTCTATCCAAACCCTCTTCCTTCTACTGTAGATGGACGCTTCTCACACTTTTGCTCACAGATGACTGTGCCCTCCTTCCAGGAACATTTTTTTTTGCTAGCATTTATACTGCATAGAAAAGCAGTGCAGTGGGTCAGGAAAAGGCTTTGGAAATAATGAGGAACAGAACTATGCTATCAAATAGGCTTCACAAATTACTTGTGCCTTAATAATTTAGTGATACAGGGTTGCTGTTTCATTGGCTGGACAGATTTGGTCAAATGCCTTAACAGCATTTGCGAACATTAATACCAATTCCGAGTGGCTATGCAATTCCATGTTCATAGCCCTTATTATTCAAGATGCTGTGTGACTGTCAGAAGAAAACAGATTGCTGTTCATTTTAATCAGCCAGATCACAGTTTTATTGAACGTGCCTGCTTGATGTGATTGCATCTTGCGCAACTGAGCGAAATGAGACAAAAAGAGCAATTTTCTATCACCTAGATAATAACAGATGCGCCCCTCAGAATTCATTACAGAAATCTGTTTTGCAGCCGTATGTTCCACTTCATCTGAAATCCTTTTGTTCTCATCAGCCTCTTCCTGTGTGAAACTACCACTTTGCATTTTGCAAGCATCAACTAATGGAATCTGATATTTCTTTGTCCATACCCTTTGATTCCTTGCTAAATATTGAAAACTAAGGAGTCTAGTTTTTGATAACCCACTCAAATACCCTCCATGTAGTTACCTGTTTGTAAAATTTCGGGTATATTTACCCTCTATATTAATATATACCCTTAAAATGCCAATCTCTAATAACTGAAGAAGGAGAGTTTTAGCAGTAAATAGTTTTTTAAATATTTTGTTTCTTTGGCTGTTTCTTCTGCCACAGTCTAAGCCTTCAGGGTGAGCACTGTGAAATCTTAGCTCAGCCTTGGTGTCATTTTAAGTTTAAGATGTGTTCAAGTCTGTATCCATTCCAAATTCCCTTAGGACTTATATGTATGTGTATGAATCAAAATTACAGGTATCATATGCTGCTTCTGTTCCTCATAATTTTTAAACACCTACGTGACTATTCTGACTAATATGTATTTTATTGCCTTGATCCTTAGCTGATGTATATTCAAGTGGCTCCACAGATTGTAATGGAGTTATGCCAAATTACATTACTCCAATGATTTGGCTGAAATCCTATCCCCTTTGACATCATTGGCAAAACTCCCATTGTCTTCAGCAAAGTAATTATTTCAATGTATCGGCTCAGCATATAGAGACCCTCTGTGGTGGAAGGTCGTGCAGTCAGGCAAGTGGTATGATGCCTTAGAGGCAACACATGCATCCTGTGAGGTCTGCTAGAGGTCAGCACTCAAACATGAATTTGTTGATTAGACAAAAGAAGGAATAAAGGAAAGGTTGGACAAACATTAATTAACTTTTGCAAAAATCGTCCAAACATTTTAATGTAGATTTGAGTAGTGACTTAGAGCATATCCTTACTTTTCTTTGTATTCCTTATAAATTCACTGGCTTCCTTAAATGTCTCCCTTTAGCCTTTCTGTAATTAGAAATAATAATGTTATCTGGGTCAGGCCTGCAGGCAGGTACGCATCATAAAGTCAGTAGATCAACTATTGAGACCCAGTCATATCTCTGCACCCACTCCTCACAACCTGCCCACATAGTACCCTAACATCTGGTCAAGGGCACCTTCTAAGTCCCCCATCCTTCCTTCATTTTCTCTGAGCCATTTCACCTCTTCTTGAAGGCCCTGTTTGTTTCCCATATCCATATGTCTACAGCATCCACAACATCAGGTCCCCACTGGGTCATATTTCCCATCTCTCTCTGTCTCCCTCTGTGACACCTGCATGAGGTTTCCATACCCATAAATCTAGTTCTCAGCACAGAGCCTGATCTCCATAATCATCATCACCTTTTACCCATTCTTCTGTGTGAATTCTTGCTAATGTCCTTCTCCCTCTCTCTAAATCCTTTCTCTTTTCCTACTTCACTGTAAGACCTCAAGTCTACATCCAACTCATGGTCTATCAAAGGCTTGAGTCTTCAGCCTGCATTCCCATGGGATATGGGAATGCTTAATAATCTTGCAGCATAGACTGGTGGAAAAACAACTAGATAATTAAATTCTCTTCTGTTCTTTTTTTCAGCCCAACTGAATATCTGATGTATGATCTTGGGCCTCTAAAATCTCTCATATCTGTTTGCATCCATTTAGACTAAATTTCTTAAGATGAGATTGTAGTGTAGTTTTAAATAGTATCTTGCACCATCAGATCCTCAGCAGAGGGTGTCATATACTTAAGCTATTACCTTGTTAGACTAGAGGTATGCTAGATGATAAAGGAATTGTCTCTCTCATGCATGTTTGAGGAGACCAAGGGGATATCTATTTCTTGTAAACCTGGAGTAGCCTAATAACATAGACGTCTGTTAATCTGAAAGCTAAATTTTCATCAAGTGCAACTTTTGCACCTTGAGAGACAAATGTTGAGAATCTGAAACATCAGAAAAACCTTTCAGTGAAAAAAGGTATAAATTACACTTGTGTTAACAGTAAAGGGGCAGATGCAAACTCCATATCAAAATGTTATGAATTATATTGCAGGCCTAATGTTGCTTTGTGTGTGGTATTAGTGCCATTGAAAACACATAGACATAAAAGCCTAATATAAACATTACCAGCCAAGGCTGAACTAAAGGCAGGAAGGTTATCATTGATAGTATGGATATAAACATATCATTCTTATAATAGTATTATAAATAAAAAGGTTGTGAATCTAACAATGGCCATATATATGTATTTCAGTAATGTCAGTGCTCACACATTGCCAGCCTTTGTTTCAGAATTTATATGGGATCTCATAAAGCAGCCAAATACTTCCTGTTAACTTTTAGGAAATGATAGCACAAACATGACCATAAACATGATTCTGCTGCATAACTCAGGTCTATACATGTGTAAATTGTATTGGTAATTTATATTTGTAAATGTAAACAGAAATAGCCTGCCCATGCATCAAAAGCACCAACATAATGAAATACAGGCTCTGGAAATCATATCCAGGTTCTGCAGGTACTTGGTGTTAGAACACAGAAGGACAAATACATTTTTTTGTAAGTGATATTCATCATGCTCAGGCCTTAAATCCTCAGTGAGGGTATATTAAGGGCAGAAAGGTATACAATATGACCCTTACAGGTATCCCCCAGTCCTACTATTTTCCTGTAAAGGCCTGGTACTGCAAGAGTCAGTGGGAACATTTGAGAAGAGCTTTGTTATTTCCATGGTGCCAAGCATTCATTCTACAACACATTTCTGTGAGTTCTTGCTTTTAATCAAGGCCACTTAGCAGGGGCCTTAGGAATGTAAAAGCATCTGATATTTGAGGAATTGAGAGGCTGAAAGTCCAAAGACATCCAGATACATAATCTGCATGACATCGACTTTTTTCTGTACAAGAAAGTTCAGAGTTGCTTTTAAAACCATGCCAAAAGCTGACATCTTCACTCAGCTGTCCTTCTATGCTGCCTGACATAAAGACCTTTAAAAAGGATAGGGGTGAACTATAAATAGACCAAAGATTCTGAGTTTTATGCTCCACTCTTAAAAATAATTATGCAAGGCATCAGAGTTCATTACCACAAACAATCCCACTGGGAGACAACTTGACTCCCAGGCCCTCTTCTGGAACCATAAGACAAAACTATCTCCATAAAAGCTATCCATCTGATTTTTCATACCAACTGCACACGAGTCAAAATGCTTGTAGCTCTGTCTGAGCAGTACTGCTGACTCCTGGTTTGAAAAAATCTTCACCGCAGAACAGCACTTGATCCCTCTCTACAGAGAATTCAATAATTGAACAAATAGTACTCCCATAACTTGGGTATTAATGTTACTTTAAGGAATGTGATGCTTCCTGCCAAGAAAACATCTGTTGAATGAAATATGTGAGACTAAAAGGAGGCTAAAAAGGTGAGTGCAGATATGATAGCTTTAGATTAGAGGTTTCCTGGTACTGTGGGAATGCTAATGTTGATGCTGACAGTTGTAGGTGTTCAGTAATGCACTCTCATACTTTTTTTTTTTTAATTGTATCTTTTTGCATTTTCAAGGATGAAGAGCAATCTAGAGCTAATTGCTCAGCATATTTAGTGAAGAGTAAAATAAGGAGACAAAACAATATCTCTGACAGTGTTTTAAATGAGAAAATGGTGGATACTGGGAGAAGAGAACTTGTAGCAACTTCTACTGTTCACATACAGTAAATATTTTTGAGACTTAAAAAAATATTAGAGAGTTTTATGTTGGTTTGATCTTTTAAATGTACTTTTGCACATCTGGTTTCTTTCAAGTGCAAGGAAAAGACATGCATTTGGACATCTGGAGAGGGTTTTCAATTTTATTTGCACTCCAGTCTCCCACAGTGTGATTAGTTAGACAGCATCCCCTTCTTTGAAAAATAATCTGTCTGTTTCTTAATGCATTTTTGCAAAAATGCAACAAGGGTCCAGAACTTCAGGCACTGAAGTGTCTCACTAGTACAACTGACCTCTAATGGATTCCACAGGCAAAGCATACCTAGAAAGATTATAAGGATGCAGGAGATTTTTAGTAATTTGCCTATCCCATTCTTTTACCTTGGATTGATGGCATTGCAGCAAGAATACAGAATCTAGATTTCCAAACTGGTCATTTGCTTTGAGGATCCCACCATAATTAAATCAAGATTATTTATTCTGGCATCCTGAAATTATTTCTGCATCTACTTTTTATACTCTTTCTGCATCTTAATTTTAATATTTGTACAACACAGATAGCATATTGAGCTTCTGGATAATGTTCTTTGAGGTCCTTGGAAGAAATTGCTACATAAGAATACTGGTTTATTGCTGTTGGAACTCTGAGAAGACATTCAGCAACTTAGGCTGGGCTGAGGTCTCACATACGGCTTCTCTGTTCATTTTTTTCACCTAGTAATGATTACAAAAATCACTGAAGGTACAGCCAGTCCTGGGAGGGGTTTGGTATGTTTGATTTACATGTAATTTCTATGAGCCGAAGTAGATAGGAGGGAATTCCGTACACTTTGTTCACAGCCAAACCCTGTTTCCTCCTTGAGGCAGGATCCTGTCCTATATGTGATGATCTCAAATGTCAATGACAAAAAGGAGTTACAGACAGCAATACACAGTGAGAAAACTAAATTCAAAGCACACAAATTCAACTATCAAGTATTCAACACAGCTATCTAAATTCAACATAGTCACCATCGACAGCCAAAGAATAGAGCAGGATGTCTAAAAATTGCTATTAGGAATATGTCCCTTTTAGTTCTTACAAAAACATATGTTACAAAGTTGGTGAGTAAATAAATTGATTTGCCATCAACAACAAAAATGGCCCCAGGGCTTTAGACCTCATTAGCCTAGATTCAAACCGAAGTAATGAATTCCATTCTTAATTGATTCTGCAAAGATTCCTAATGAGGCTCTAAAGGCAGGGATTCTGAATATAATGGATAGCTTTTGAAAAAATCAACAACAGTAAGGGAGAGGGAAGGGCCATCATTTAGACACCTTTTTAAGTAAATGGAAAAGATCAGGGGGGTGAAAGAAGACTGTGAGGATGTGTTTCTACCCAAACCAGAAAGTGTATCATAGCTTTATTTATGAAAGAAAAAAAAAAAAAAGAAATTGTTGTAGAGTAGAAAATGAAGTGAGGTGGCAAAGAGTTGTAAAGATCTATGCTTGGTCAAACTACAAAATCTTGTAGAAATATCACACATTCTTTTCACAAGTGGAGGTTTCAAACTCAAAAACGTAACCCATCACAGCACTGCAGTAACTAAAACAAGAACGTGCAGCCTTTGAGGCTGCAGGTGATTCAGTTCTACCAGATAGAATTTGCATCAGCTTCAATACCATTACTATCATAATACCAGCAATCCTGAGTGCTCATGACCATGTAATTAATAGTTTTATATCTGGCAGCCCATTTCCTGCATTGGACCAAAGCTAGAGCCCCAGGACACCCTGCATGTAAAAAGAGATCTGTAAGTCTGGAAATCAATTAGAGATCAAGAGACTGTAGTGTCCGCCCATCTCTATAAAAGTTTGGTTTTGTTTCCTCAGAGGTGAGCTCGATTTCCATAGGGAAAGTCTCTCTTCATAATGGGTAGGTGAAGAGGAAGCATCACTGCTTAAGGTTATTTCCCTCTTGTGCAATAAATTCACAGTCGTTACATCTTAGATTTGTCCAAATTAGATCTAATCACCCAAGCTCTAAAGGTACAGAAATTAAATACTCTGATTCGTGTATGTGTTATGAGGTCAAGGAGAAAAATTTCCAGAATCTTTGGTTTCTAAACATTCTATGAGTCTTCTGTTCAGATAGCTGGATATCTTCAGGGATCCTGCTGGAAAACACCCCAAAACTATCAAATGTTTCAGGCTTTATACATTAGTATAGGTTAGCAGTCAAGCTGAAATCAGCATTAAAGCACCAGTAACTGAATTCAAACAAAGGATTTGTGCAGTGCAAAAGTTTAGTTAGGATCAATGACTAAGCTAGAGTCAAGACTAAACCTTCAATAAAGACATATCTAATAAGTTTCTGTCCTCCAGATCTAAATGGATCCCATGAGAAATGCACTTGAATAATAGGCTCTAGTGATCTCTCAAGCAGCTCGAGTCTATCACAGGAAACCTTAGCACAAGTGTAATTTTTATGGCTCCTTCTGCCTGAATTTCTTTCCTTCCCCATCCAGGTCCCTGGAACCATATAAATAAAAGGCAGAATGATACCAACAGCGTTAGGACACTGTGAGAAAAACAGGAAAAGCAACCAAAATTCCTTGTTTTCTCATGGGCAGTGAGCAAAGATATTAAGGAGGGCAGAGAGAAGTTCCAGATAGTAAATAAAATACTAGGAGTATAATGAACACTGCAGATTTTATAACCTGGCCACTTTTTTCATCTGAAACAAGTGTGGAGGGTAAAAGATATTTAAGGAGTGTAGAAGCTATTTAAAGCATTAGTATAACTGTAGTATTAAACCACTGATAACCAAGAATTGTACCTTTATATTTTTTGTTCTTCCACTCAGCTACAGACTAAATTAGCAGTGAATGAAGCCTATTTGTGTTTGAAAGATGTAGGGTAGCATAGAAAATATATTGCAAGGTGAAGGTGGTGAGCAGAAATGCAAGGGCACAGCTATATCTGAATTGCAGGACCTTGTAGCATGTCTGAGTTCCCAAATCAGGATGGGAAATCCAGCCCTGACTAGGCTACTAGATCTGTGTGTAGACATAGGGATGTACAGACATATCACTTTCCTGATCCAGCACCCAGCATTATTTCACAGAACAGAAAAAGAAGAAATCTGCTTGGTGAAGCAGCCAAGGCAGCAGGAGTCTAGTCATTGCCTTAATGGACAGAGTAGTTGACAGCTAAACCATTACAGCATAACCAGCCTGCTACAGGCAGTCCTTGATGATGGTGATGGTTGAATTCCCCAGTTTTCACAGGTGAAACAGAGTTGTTGAAATCTCCGTCCCAGCACAAACACATGAGGTGAAACATAAGGCTAAGGTCAGTGTTCATTTCAGCAGTTTATTTCATCAGGGTCTTCAGCAGATAGAAGTTTAGATGGATATAAATAAGGAGAAGCCTTGCCCGGTCACCTCCATGTTCTCAAATTTTGCAGTGTTATGTTTTATTACATCCCATCTCTTTCCTTTGATAGAAAATCCCCAAATTATATTACTTTGATTCAAAATGCAATTCAGTAGGAGTCAGGTTATTTGGTTTTGTTTTGCAGGTTTTTTACTTTTTTTAACAGATAAATGGCAATGATGTGAGAGATTTGGAAATGCATTTACCATGAATATACTACTGCAATCTCCTTGGGTCATCAAATATAAGCAATGATTTGCACTGACTTGGGCTGAGACATAAGAACAAGCTACAGCCTGTTAGCTGGCCCTCTAGCTCTCCACATGCTTGCTTTTAGCCTTCAGTTCACCTCTCTTGACACCCTTTCACTTAAAAAAAATTAGGATATTTAAAGATTAAATCTGAATGTCAGAATTTGAAGGGAAGTGAAGAACCCAAACACACTGACTCACCATAAGACTGTTTTGAGTAATCAGAAACCCAGCATGTTTTTGGGTATGTGACTATTTACCTGTGTTTTGATACTTTATTAAGTGAAGATTGTAAAGTGCTTAGCAATCGCTGGATGGAAGGTGGTTTATACCACACTAAGCTAAAACATAAATAAGAATAAAGAACAGGTATATGCTACATCTGGAGAATGGTCTCCAAAGGGGGAAAATCAGGGGATTGATTTTTATGTTCATGAAAGTCAGTGGGGAGTTGTGCTCTAAAATCAGTGGCATGTGCAACAGGCTCAGGTGGATGTATGGGAAAGTTAGTGTGCAGATAGATGTAGATTTACAGCCCACAAGGTATTCTCCAATAATTTGCCATGAGGGTTTTCTTAACCTACACTGAGAATGCCTTTGTGTGCAATAGTCTAATGAACTATTTGCACTTGTTCTCTATTAGGTAGGTTTCTTACAGCAGCTGACACACCAATTTCTACATATTACCTTTTCTGTAATGATAAATGCTGTAACATTGTTTCGGTAAGTTACACTAGGTCTCTTTATATTCACCAAATATGTAGTCAGGATGGCAGTACAAGCATATGAAATGTAATTCCCCTCTGCTGTAAACTGGAATGCTTCCCTGGAAGCCAAGGCAGGTCGAGAGAGTCAAATCTGCAGCGAATTTGACCTGGTTACCATGATATGGTCGCCATAGCACTGCACAGTCTCTGAGCATCCTGCGGTTTTCTAGGGAAGAATCTACACAGTGTGCAAATTTAGAAAACTACAGCAGTAGTTTTATACACATTCGATGCCACTAGCAGCACAAGTCATCAGCATAGCAAGGTGTCAGCTTCCCTCCAAGAGGAAAAGCAGCCATGAGACAAAATCCTTTGCCCTAAGGTAAATCAGCCCCAGGAAATTTCAGACTCCAGGAGGAGTTTTCCAAAGGGCAAAAGAGTTTGTGCAAAGTTATGCTAAGTCAGCTGCTACCAGTCATTTGCCTAGAGGGGTCTGCAGGGCAACCCCAGTCATTAAATTTAATCAGGCTGAGTTCTCCAGTGGTGGGTGCAGTACTCCAATACACTGTGCTGTCCTCTGTCAGGTCAGTGTATAAAATATCACTCAATGGAGTTCAAGTCCAAGATAAAAAGAAAGAGCTCTTATGCCCATTCTGGAAAATAATTATTTCCTTAAAAAAAAAAAAAAAAAAAAAAGAAAAGAAAAAGAAAGTTTGACAGCCCAAAGTGCCAGTCTAGAGGAGACACACTGTCTGCACAGCATCTTCTCCTGATAACAGATCTTAAAAGCTTCAACAGTGATCTGTTATTCTTACAAGACACAACAAAGCTCCCAACAGGCAGAGAACAGCAGAATTAATGGATTGGAAACTGAGAGCCTAATGTATGAGCTTTCAAAAGTCTCCCAAGACTAGCAGCCTCATTGTGCATATCCTGTAAGTTACTGCTGTTGGGTTTTGGGTGTGCGTGATACGGTCAGTGGAAAAAAAGCACAAAGGTCAATGTAGCTGCAAACTATCCCAGAGCATCTGGGTAATATTTCTATGGAAATCCTGTAACTCTGAGATAAACAAATATTATTTACACAACAAAGGGCTTAAAAAATACCCAAGTAAGCAAAAGTCATCTCAGTTCAACTACTTTACAGTTAAATCATTTTTTATTGAATTCAAGTTTCATGGATCATTAGAGAGCCAGAGGCAGAATTCCAAGAGCTGTTTGGCCTAATGAGTCTTCAGCAAATTGTTTTTTTTAAGGATCCCATGCCCTCTTTCTGGGATGTGAAAAGAAACCATGTTTTACATAATTTCTCTTTATTTTTTTCTTTTAAAAAAACACAAGCTTTTTAATTGAACATATTTTATATCTGGTGCAATAGGCTGTTGGTAGTGTGCATTTTCTTTACTGCTTTTTTACTATGAATATAAATGTCCCAATATCATAGAAAAGACACAGTACACAGACACCTGTACTTACTTTCTTATGGTCGAATTATGCACTTTTCCTTTTATATAGTGAAAACCTACTGAAGTAAATAGCTTTAAACTCCCTGATTTCACAGGCCTCTGCTGCTTTGCATCCTCCAAGAACCTACAGTTATAAATCAGCTCAACCATTACTCCTAATGTCCTAGCTGATTTTGGAAAACAAGAGAGTAGAGATAATCTATCAAAACCTTATAGCTGATACAAATATGCCTCCAAAGGATAATATTTATTAAAAAAAAACCCAATCACTTTAACAGGCAAATGGAGAGTGACTTGAATGTTAATACATTCCATACCAGAGGAGAAGCATTTGACATCAAGTTCATCAAAATACCTTATATCATCGTGGTCAGGGCATGCCAGTATCTGCAGCCAACAGCACAGAAGGGACTGACAGGACTGGCAGCACATTCAGCTACCCATGACTGCCTGGCTCAGATGCTTGGACACTTTTTTACAGCTGGGTACACTGGGGGTTGTGTGTGGTGCACACCCAGGGTGAGCTCTGGGCTCACACCCTGGGTTTACAGTCAGATATCTCCATTGCTCTGCTGCTGTGTCTAATACGTCCCCTGTCCCTTCATCAGACAGTCACCCTGAGAAAAAAAGATGCCAGTCTAGGCAGAGAGGTCCTTCATTGAAGGACAGTTGTCTCACTAGGAAGTTACCATTACCAGCTGTCTCAGACTTATAATTGGAGGTCTTACTTTCTAATGTCCTCACACAAAACTAAAAGATTGTCTTTTGGTTGAGTGCAGTGAAGTTTTTAGCACTGGCTTGCTAAATGGATGGACTGAAGTTTGCGTGTTTTGGAAAATGGAAAGAGCAGCACAGCAAATGACACAGCAGCTTGTGTTACATTTCATCTACTGTTAATCCTGTCATTTGGTCTGAGAAGCCAATCAGTCTTTTTAGCTCTGATTGTTGTGCAGCTAGAGTTGGCAAGAAATGTTCTCATAAACTAGCGAAACAATGGGGATTTGTGAGAGGCAGAAATTATTTGTATGCAGAATCAAACTTGGTGATCACTTCTAGCCGGGGGAACAGAAGAGAGCCATTTCTGAAATAAGCATTAATTTTCTCTGCTTGGAATGGCTGGTGACACCCATGGACAGATCTGACCAGTCTTGTGCTCGGTGCAGTCCACAAAGTACCTTACCAACCCACAGTGGATGACCATGTGAGCTGCCTCTCCTGAAGTCCTTTGGTGGCACCTGCTTCCATAGGAGGTAAGGGAGGTTTGGCCAGCTGTACCTCCTGGTCCCTGCTCAGTGCTCTGGCACACCCAACACTGGCATCAGCTGAGACAGCCACTGGGTTGCCTGCTCTGCCTCTTTTGATGGAAAAATGCAGCTGTGCAGTCCAGGATTATTGAGCATCTGACCATAGCCTGAGGGCAGGAGTCCAGTGAGGCTTCATACAAAGAGCACTGCTCAAACTCAGCCCTCACTCCACTACAGCCTTCCACTGAGGAGCGTGGAAGAGTTTGACGGAGCAAGAACTGAGTTAAGGACCTTAAGATTTGTCATGTTAAGTTTAAGCTTTTTGAAGTAGTTCACAGCTGTCAGTGTCGACTGTGTTATTTCATGTTTTAGCTTCCTGAGGAATCAGACAAAACCCCTAAGAACTCTTTGTGAAAATGTTCAGCCCAGCAGTCTCAATTCTTCTGCATTTTGCCCTATGGAAAGCTTGCTGAAACTGCTTAACTACAGAAGGCTGATTTCTGCATATCTTGAATTACAGACAAATCACGAGATGTTAAAATTGGGACTCAGTGTGATAATGAGGACTTTGCCCACTTAGTTCACTATAGACTTCAAGTACTGTAGTTATTCTCTCAACATTAAAAGAAAAGTAGCTTTATCCCCTGCTATGTCCCAGAAAGCAGGGGAATGAAACCTAACCAGCTTGAAACCATTCAGACTAAAATGCAAAATGATGATTTTGGCAGGGAGTGGGTATGTACAGCGTATAAAGTGCAGAAAATTAAAAGCCAAGTGCAGAAATACACAGTAACTGAAAGCCACAGTAAAGCACCTCGCAATGAAGCATGTTTAGAAGAATTATGTGCAGTTTAAAATGAAGACATTCTTTTTTTATTTCATACAAATATATATGTATGTGTGTGTGTATGTGAATTACCATCAGTAATGAAAGGGGCAGATAAATTACTTTTGTCAGATGAATGAGGAAAAAAGAAAAAAAGCATTTTAAATACAGTCAGAGCATATAATTAATCAGAACTCCCCAGATTAATAATTATTGTTATTTTAGTTATTGTTGATAAATGCTAGCACTAGACTTCAATGGCTAAGCTACTAAGAATTCAGATTAACTGAAATGCATCTAATTTGCCTGCATGTAGCTATAGCCATTTTTATTAACCAATAATTCTTCTCTAATACTGCTGGCTAACATTGCTCTCTTGCTCCACATAATATACATAGTTCCTGTGCTACTTAGAAATGCTGAAGGACCATGAATCTGTTCTTGCCTCTGTCCCAAGATTTCTGTTGACTTCAATTAAGTGAAGTTAATTCTCTCTCCCTCCCTATCCTTGTCTGTGACACAGGGCAACAATCTGTCCTGAATTCATAGGGGCAGAAAAGGACACCCCTTATTGCTGGCTGTGGTGAAAGGAAGGGCAATGCATTGCTGGGAAACCTCTCAAGAAAGTAGTCCTCATGGGCTGGATTGAAGGAACAGACAACATGGTGAAATTGAAGTGGGGCAATGAGATCAAACCTAGGGAGTACGGATATTATTTAACGTGTTTTCTGGGATATTTTAGTCTTGGGAAAGGATGATCAATGAAAAGGTACCTAGCTCTGCAATAGCAGAGAGGATAAACTTGAAGTAGAAGGTGGGAAATGCATCCATTACTGCTTACCTGTCAGATAGTGCTATGACAGAAGATCTGTCCTGGTCAAGTTTTCATCATCCTACCAGCCTGCAGAAATTCCTTGCAGTGAGAGTGAAGCGTGAGCAGAGCCTTCAGCAGTGACCCTCTCCAATTTGCAGTATACTTATACCTCTGCCATGGGGCAAAGGGCAGAGGGAAGAGCTACATATTTTTGTTGCCTTTGCACATTGCTTTTCTGTATACACTACTGGTCTAACCATAGTTTGGGCTCACAGTAACTGCCCTGGAGCACCAGGATGAAGATCCCTTTAGGTGAGTAACTCAACCATGAACACTTCATGCAGTCAACACAATCCACACCAGGGTTTACATGAGTTAATTTGCTTGAGTGTGGTCCAAGGGTTGGTTAAATTTGAGTGTGGCCTTCATGTAGCTATAAGGTAGCTATGGTAGATCAGCCTGGGCCTGAGTACAAACTGAGACCTGGGCTTTCTTGAGAGTGCAGACCGGCTCCCCAAGTTTAGCCTGTGCTCTAGCCACTGACACATGCATAAATCTTTACAGAGGTGTGGGCTCCAGACTGGTTAACACCACACATAGGAGATACTACCACTACCAGTGCTTTATCTGAGGAAAGCACAGCAAAATATACTTTATTTTGAAAGGAAGCATTTCTAAGTCAGAACCACCTCTGCTTCTAATTACATGGTTTTCCCATATTCTTGAGCTGCAGATGAAGAAGCAAAGTGGTACCCAGTAAATTCTGTTCCTTCATTATCCACATACAAAAGTGTATTCTTTCATAATCGTCTCTGGAGATTTATGTGCATTTTGTCTCTACATTCAGATAAGTGCAAATGAATAAAGTTAAAATGAAGACATGTTCATTTTACCTTTATGCTAACATCCTTCTGCAAGATGTAAAAGAGTCCTGCTTTCTGTCCACAGTGGTTTGTTTTCAGAATTGATTTCTTATTGGTTTTGCTATAGAGAACATAAACCTTCCTCTAAACTAAAAGCCAGTTAAGTAGACTTTGACCTGTTTGTGCTTAAAGTTCTTTTTTCATTGCTATACCAAGGAGTCTTCTACCTGCTTGAGTCAAACAGAAGTTTACTCCCACTGTAGCTATTTGAAATTGCCTGATGTTAAAATTTATGATACCAAGAAGAGAACAAATTCACAAATCCCTTCTCAGTCCCCAAAACAGACTTTTGTCTGCTGTCAATGAAGTCAAACAAGCAAAAAACCAGTTCCTTCCTGTAAGCAGAGCCTTCAGCTATTACAGACAATTCAATTTAGTATCTCCATTAATGTCTCATCTAACTAGGTCTTGAATCTGTGTAGCAATAGTGTCTTGACCACATCCCTTGAAAGTAAGTCCAGGTACCCAGTTCTTTCTTCTAAGAACATTACTCTTATTCTCTGTTGCAAACTCTGATCTAATTTCCTCCACTTGATCTAATTTATCTCTGCTGTAGGATGATCATTTTGAGAAAATACTTATTTTCATATATGAAGAGGAGATTAATTGCTATGACAATTGACCTTAATGCATGTAATTCTTTGTTATGTATATTATTACTTATTTTGATTTCCACTCTTTTACTACACTGGCTTCTTGAATGATAAAGTGTCATTTCAGGAGCTAAAAATGTATTTTTAACTGTATTCTTCTGGGTGGAGAATTTTTTTAACTGGTAAAACAAGATCTGAAGTTGAAATTATGCTAAAAGCTGTAGGATTCCATAATGATTTCTGACCTGCCTTTTAGGAAGTGTAATGAAATTATAAATGCATAGTTTTTGAAAATATGAGTGAGATTTTGATTGTCCCATTCCCATACCAAATTTCATAACCTGTTCTTTGGTTTTCTTAAATGCTGTGTGGCAGAAAGATAAATAGCTGTGAGAGCAAATCTCAGACTTACATCACCTGTCCTTCATATGCTGCTAAAATGTGCTTTTTATTCAACAGTGGAAAGTTAACAGCCTATTTATCTTTGAAGCCAATCTTATTATTTATACAGTATTTATCAGGACTTCACTTTATTTTGAAATACAGGGATGTTGAACTCTCTGCCATGCTTGGAGTATTCAAGGGAAAATTATCACAAAGGCAAATTCACTGAATAACAAAATTCAAGCTGATAATTCTGATCCTTTTTTTTCCTTCTTCTTTTCAAACCTGTTTCAGCTCATATCTCATTTTCCTAGAAAAAAATAAATTAATAAGCATCCATCACACCATATTGTTTAAGTCAGGTTTTGTTTGATTTGTTTAGATAACAAGAGGAGAAGCAAGAGGGTGACTCTTCAGTTTCTCCTTCCTGAAGAGAAAGTAATTGAATCTGGTACTTCTGCTCAAAGCTCTGTGTCTATCAATCATCTGCTCCTGTTTCTCACTGCCCAGCTGTACAACGACTGCCCATTTAGTGGAGACCTAACAGCTTCTGAAACAGCTTGAAATAAGAACAAAACCCAATTAGTACAAGGCTGTGCTTCTACCTCTATTCCTCTGAGCCCTACCCTAATAATGAATACCTTCCAAACCACTAGAAGTGTGATGGATGAGTCTTAACTGGCCATGGGATTTATGTTAGGCAGCAGATGCTCATCTTCTGTGTTGGGGTGTCATTTTCCCCCTCTCCCACCTACAAGCATTTATAGCTCATGTCTGCTCTCTCCAGCCATGCAAACCAACCCTAATCCCTGAGCACAGGTAATGAGTCAAGTCTCCAACTGGGACAAATCTCGTGTTGGGAGAAAAATCACAGGATCAGATCACAAATGGAAGTGATACACTGGTAGAATAGGGTAGTGCAAGAGGGAATGAAACTTGCAGTACAGTGCATAAAAGAAAAGGTAGTCAGAAAGAACATCAGGTAGTCAATTTATGCCAGAATGATGGTCTACTCCAACAGAGATGAGATCTACATCAAAGGTTGCAACTACCCAAGCCAACCATGTTGCCTCGTTTCATGTTCTTGTAGTAGTATTTGCTGATCTGGAGCTTTAGAGACACATCCTAGTTCACCTTATTTATGGTGGGAGGGGAAAGAAAAAAAAAAGACCAAAAAAAATCCAATAAGAGTAATAATGATCTTAATCCTATATTTTTGCAGGGAAGTCTCTATCCCAAAAAGAATTCAAGGAAGTGTAAGAGAGAAATAAAGGCCCAAATCACCTTAGCTATAGTAATCCATATGTGTTGATCAGAAGAATGAAACAAAGGCAAACACAGCCTTTATAGCTATCATCTAAACCTCATTACTGTGCTATAATATCACCTGGAGCAAGTTATTTATTTCAGGGCTACAGCCAGGGCTGACACTAGGGAACTAATCAAGGACTTCTAAACCTAACTGCCTATCTCTATAGATACAGCAATATCTATAAATATGACAGTACTCAACCTAGTGCCTCTGTGAAGTGCAGGATATCATGTATTATACCCTAACCAATAATAGTTCACATGGGCTTATGAGGAGCTATTGCCAGTATATTGCTCTCTGGTCTAGTTTACCCAGAATTGCTATGACAGAGTAAGCAGAATTTAGGAGTCGTTGCCACCCTGGATCCTCACTGGTTTGCATTGCTACAGCATTTTTCTTTGAAGGAACTCAAAGAAGTGTACATTACTTAAGTAATTCAACCTTACAGTGCCTCTGAGATGCAGATAAACAAGTTTATGTACATTTTACAGGTGAAGAAACAAAATCTAATATTTTTCCCAAAGAAGTTAGTTACATTCTTTAGCAAGTAGAATCTGACTTGGAAGGGGATAGGAGGTGGAACGTACACCAAAAGCCTCACCATGTACATTTCAGAATTCAATGACTTTGGGAGAGTCAGGTTTATTTATACCAGCTGTGGATATAACCCTGCAAATCCTAATTGTCTAAAATCACTAATTTTCAAAAACCTTTTCCTAACAAGAAAAAAGTGAAAAGTCTAGCAACCCGTTTTATATGCCTACATTAGAGCAAAATTTTGGCAGATTCAGCCTGCTTCTGCAGACTCATACTTTGCAGCAAAATGGTCATAGAGGTAGTTAAGTTCTCACTTTTTTTCCATTGCCAAAATCAAATGCATCAAAGTATACTTGAGTTTCCTGAGAATTACTAAATTCATCTTTTTTTATTGGGCAGTTGAGATATGGCATGATGTATTCTTCTGCAGAAGCAAGTGGGGCACTGGTATTTTTTTTCTTTATTCTCTTCCAAACAGCTGATCTATGGTACAAACATCCATGTCACAGGAATGAAAAGAAAATGTGCTGTTCCTTTACACTTTGAATCTATTGTGCCTGCACAGGTTGAAGGAATCAAAAGGAAAAGATAAGCAGAGAGGTGATTTATGTGATGAAAGATCCTGATAAATATATGAATGAAAAACATATTTTGAATGTGTCTCATCTGGTTCTCTAAGATAATTTTATAACCTTCTCTTCTGTAGTGCTGAGGTGTTCTGTCAGCTAGAAAGATACTGTTTTGTAAAGCAAAACAGTAAGGCCTGTTTCCTGAAGTAATAAAATGAAAAACAAGTTTCACCTTTTCTGACTACTTTGGGTACTTCAGCATGTGTTATTTTGGGAGATTCTTTGCAACATATCATTGTGTCGAACAGAAAATTCAGGGCCTGTCATTTTCACCACAAACATATAATTTTATTGGAACAAAATAGAGAACCTGGATGTAAGAGTGTGCAACATCTTGCTTGTCTATTAGCATCGAACCTGACAAACATTTAGTGGCTTGCAAAATTTTAAAAATGGAAGTTCAGGAAAATGATTCCTACAAGGTACAGTATAATGGGGAAAACCTGTGAGAACATCCGGTTTTAGAAGCCAGGGATATCTACTAAAGCTGGCTTTGAAGGTGAGTGTCTTCTTATGTTTTAATTTTATTACCATCTTTTTTTGGTAATCTCTCTCCTATTTCAACCTGAACAGGTAGAGCAGGAGAGGTGGCAGGAAGGTGAACAACAGGACAGCACCATCACGCTGTCATCAAATGACCTTCAATACACCTTACTGCTTTTCAATGTACAGTGCTGCACTCGGAAGAAAAAACTGCTTTTGTCTTCCCTTTGTCAGGTGGGTTTCATCCTCTCTTTTATATGGAAAGCCTGGACTGACTGATTTGTCCATCTCCACACTAAATCATTATCTTCCATTTTTCCTGAACCTGGTTAAGATTTGCATTTTAATATGACAGAGACAGCCAGTGGCTTGTGAAGGGTTAAGTCCTCTCCAAACACTTAGGTAATGCGTGACTAGATAAACACCTCATGTTTGTTGAAGTGAAACATTATACTGCAACTTCTCAAAGTCATAGGTGATTTTCTACACTGTCAATCCAAGCTGGGCTTTAATATGATAAAGAGCTCTGCAACTGCAGTCCAATCACTGGTTGAACACGCTACCAAAATCATTTTGATCCACTTCTCCTATCTCATAAACAGCTGGCATTTGGCATGGCTGAGCGGATGGAGACATTTCTGAACTGACTTTAATGACCTCCTAGTACATTTGCAATAGATGAAACTTAGTAGTTAATCATGATTGAAGTTGGCAGCTGAACCAAAATTCTCACCTCAGCTTTGTGTTACAGTTGCAGCAATATCTTCTAGACATATAATTTGGAAGCATTTCTGCTCTAAACTCAAAGGAGTACTGGCATTATAAAATAATTGCTTCAGAATAAATGGATTTATAAATAGTCTGTGCTGTATTTGGGTAGTTCAGGTTCACTGCACCTATTTGCATTTTCCTGAAAAGTTCAACTTCAGGCTTTCCAGGTGGCCTTTTTCCCAGTATATTTCACGGATTTTAACTGGATCAGAAAGATCAAATTTTACTAATTGCCTGGGGTGGTTTTTTTTGTTGGTTGGTTGGTTTTGTTTGTTTGTTTGTTTGTTTTTAAAGACAGTGTCCTTTTGTTGCCCAAATTATTTTAAAGTCATAGGCTGATTGATACCCAGAACATTTTGGTCTATTTCAGCAGCAGAGTGCAGTGTTCCCACTGGTGCTGTTATCCTGGCAGTTCAAGTTCCCCATTCAGGATCACTACCTGAGTCTCCTGGTCTGGGCTGCACAGGGTCATTCTTAGCAGCTGAGGCCATTGCATTGATCATCTGACACCCACTGCAAAGGGATCAGGAGGGCTGGGGATACCCCGTGCTGCTTATTCTGTCCTTTGACCTGAAAGACAGTGACTCTTCTGGGTAATTTGGGATTTCTAAATGCATTTATTTTTGCAAACAGGTGTAAGAATATTTTTTCCAATTATATTATTTTCAATAACATAGATGCAAAATTCAAAGCATAACCATGACAGTGCATGTATACATATTTTCAGAGATTAGGTCTCATAGTTGTTTTACCTTATATTAAACCTGTCATATTAGCAGGTCTTTTATACCATTGCCAACCAATACAGTTGTCCATCATCAACTTTAGAAGAATAGTCTATCCTTACTGCTATGATAACTACCAATATAAAATGCATTCTGCAACCTGACAAACACTTCATAAATGTTCCTATCATCTGAATATTGCAGGTATAAAATCACTTTCTCTTTGTTGGAGAAGTCTATGTCATTTACCATCATCATTTACCACTTCCCAGAAATTTGTTCAGAAGTATCTTTTGCAATTTTAAGACATGTGATTACCATTATCTCATTTTCCATAAATGAACTTGTGAATTTGTTTTGCGTCCTTTACAGCCATTTTGAAATACCCAAATCATATTCTCCCTGCAAGAAAACTCCTCACTTAAGCATATTTTCAACTTATTCACTGTAATGTACTCATACTGCAGGTTTTAGGGAAAAAAAAGTGTGTTTTCTTCCTGTCATTGTAATCTTAGCCTCACTTCATTTTTTTCTTTTTATTTTTTTTTCTGAAAATGCAGTATACCCTCAAAATAGTTCCTGACATTTGGAAAAATATCAACTATTTCATGATGACATTAAAAAATCTTCCTCTTCCAAATTGGGAAAAAAGAATTACAAAAATTAATTGAGGGATGGAAAAAGCTTCACAGAAAAAAAAATTTAAAACTTCAATCTAGTTATTTAAGCAAAAGAAAGAAGGTAGCTTGATAAAACCATGCTTTGCTGTGAGAAAATACTGGATACCTAAAAGGCTTTTGTGCTAATGAGTGAAACATAAGAGCAACTCTCAGATGGAAGTGGAAAGGAGAGAAATGCATGTGGGAGAGAGGTGCATTTTTTAATTGTAAGACCAAATAACTTTCATGAGGACCAAACATTTACATCCTCATATCTCCACAGCAGGCCTGTGTACCTTGCTGGTTTATTTGTTTCACTTTTGGTATCTACTAATTACGCTTTAATCACAGTACTGAGCTCAGTACAGATGCCCCCAAGTCAAAGCTAACAGGCTGTCATAAGTCCACCCAAGTTATCACATTTCCTCTTTTTTTGTTTAAATTCTATGAACCGATGACAACTCAACTTGAATATTTTTCTTCTAGGAAATTTAGACTATGCAAAAGCATCGTAAATGTAGTCAAGTACCTAAACCTGGAACAAGCTGTAGAAACAGTCTGGCATCAGTAGTCTCAGGATAATGGAGCAAGATAAGCAGAAAGAAGGGCTAAATCCTCTAGAACTATAAACAGGGAATGTTTCAACTGGCACTGACAAGAATCCAGAATTAAATGTTTGGAGTTTTTGTGTCTCATGGCAGATGATGGCAGGACCTGACGGATGCTATACCCAGGAGCACTGGGTCTTAGAGCTGTAGTTTCTTCCTTCCATATTTCTGTGATTTCTTTTTCTATCTGTTGTGCAAAAATATTCGTTTATAAGAGTGAGGTACAACAAAGGCAATAATAGATCTTGTATGCCCTGCTGCTGGGCAGGCTGAAACAGAGCCCTGGGCACTCTGGGATCTTTGCAAAACCATCAAGAATGTGGCAGAAAGATGAAGCAGAACAACCAGTATCTGAACTGACAATTACACTGGTAACAATTGCTTTTATATTTCATTGGTATAACGACTTGCATTTTCCTCTCAGTCAGACACTCACAAAAACAATTACAATTAAGCTTAGTCACCATTAGATGGGGAATAGGGCTCGAGTTATGGTTTCTGAGAGGTCTCATTTTCCCCGTCTCCTTTGCAGAAAGCACAGAAATATTTGCCATTCAGGTTCAGGGAGAGGAAAGAGAGGAGAGAAGATTCTAGGCACCAGGCTCAGAAAAGTGGCAGGCAGTGGGGCATCAGCTAGATCTCCCTAAAGACCAAACACTTCCGAGCACAAGTAGAAAGGAAAATGGCCTTGGGAAAGAGGAAAACAGACTTCCTGGTTGTGGAAACAGGGGAAGAATGGGCAACAACATGCTCAAGTTCCCCTTGAAGAAGGCCACTTCCTAATCAAAGCAGAAAAAAATCATAAAGCATGATTCAAAGGAGGCCTACACCATCTCAGCTGCCAAAAGCTATCAGTGGTTTAACTGCAAGGCACCAAACCAAAGGGTACTTTCCCTCTCTAGTGCTAGCTGATGGCAGAAGTTAACCACCTGTTCTGTTATCAGTTACTCAGTTTGTGTGACAGCAGAGATGTGTGTGGTAGATGGAAAGATTCTTGACTGACTGATGGCAGCTTGCTGGTTTTATTCATCTTGCTTTAAAAATATGTGTGCTTATATATACATATACTTACGTGTGTGTGTGTATATATATACACACATGCTTAAATGTGTATGTGTGACAAGTAACAAAATCCTTTTAAAGCACATTATCAGCTGACAAATCAGGTACTCATAAATAGCATATTTCAGTAGAAAGTTTCTGTATTCAGAAATACTGTTCACCCGGATATGAAAGACTGCGATTTCAAGTCTCTGTCAGAGTTCCTCCCTGTGACCTTTGGCAAAACACCAAAAGAAGCATTCAGGTGCCTAAATGAGTGCAGTTTGAGATATCTTAGTGAATGAGGCACATCTATACGTGGCTGTTACAAGTTCTGCGGGACTTAAAGGAGCCATGTGGCTGCTGGAGGCTAGGTAAAAATAGCTTAGAGTGCCTAAAATGAAACTAGTCATCTGTTTCTATATCCTTTTTCATTTAACTCTATGCTTCAGTGCCACATTGGTGAAGTTCTGACTTCTACCAACAATTTTCTCACTAACAGTCCACAATAATAAGATGTGATACCGTTCAGCCATGATAGTGCTGTAGGGAGGGCCCTTTAGGTACATTGACCTATTTGTCCACATGAATTCCTTTAAGTCTTTTACTCTTATTTATTTATTTATTTTTCAGGCTTTCCTGCCTGTCAAATAGCTTGCCTACATATATACAGATAAGAAGATTTTGATCTGGTGGCCATGAATTGGTTGTGAGCAAATACCATAGAAGAGGTCAGAGGTTTGCTTCAGCGTTTGATGTTGCCTTATCACATGCTGTCAGGTCTTGTTTAAAAGAAAGAGAGGGGAAAAATAAGCTCTTCTTTATTTCAGAAGGCAAACTAAAACCAGATATTTTTTTCATATTCCCATTGGCAGGGTACCCATAAAAGAATGGGGGGACAGAGTTTACATTTAAACTCCTTTTAAAAAAAAATTCCATTTTCATTTATTTATCGTGCCATAGGTAAAGAATGATTCTTTTTCCAGCTATGTCTGCAATGCCCCCACCTAATTGTAGCAGATAACAGCAGCCCTTCCTCATGAATCACCCTAGTAGAAGATAACATATCTGCTGTTCGTCTCCTGAAACACAGCTGCACCCTTCCAGAGAATCCAGATCAGAAGTGCCAATAGTCTGAGAACAGTCCAGCTAAAAATGGTTTTCTTTTTTAAGATTAAATGAATAGAGAGTGATCATTTATTTCACTTGTAACAGCTTGCTAAGCACATCCAGAAAGAAAAATAAAGCAAGCAGGAAATGCTAAGTGGATAATTAAGGTTCAAGTTCACGCTGAAAGAGAAGTATCAAGTTGCAAATGGTAAATGAGAGAGATTTTGTGGAAGACATGTATGCAGAAAGTTTCAGTGAAGGCAGCAAAGTTGTCAGGAGAGTAACAGCCTTCACTAAATGTCTGGGCATTTCTCAAAACCAGACAATTCATTCTGGTTGTACATGTGATCCCATGTGTTTCTGTGACATCTAAAGCCAGCTGGAGGACAGACTGATTATTCTTGTACATCATGAGGGGTTTTGTGAAACCAATTAATTTACTAGTTATGGAAGCCATAGTGTGAGGAGGAAGATTCGCTAACAAGGAAATTTGAAAGTTAAATGATCGGAAGTGCATAAATCAGGAGAAAGCCCAGTGAAAACCTGGTTCTCTGTCCAGAAGTAGATGTAAAATGCCAGCTGGCATTAAAGTCCAGCATTATCCTAGAAAATACAGCTTTGATTATTATATAGCAGAAGATGTCAGCTATTACAGAAAGACTGTATGTCAACAGGGGTTACCTAAGGAAGAGTTTGTCCTTTACAGTCTGTCAAAAGCAGATCTCTATTCAAGGAGAATCTGTAAATAAGGAGGATGGAACCATGCCAGGTGGAAACCAATTGCACAGATAATGCATTTGATTTATGCCAATTTAAAAGACCATTTTTTGGATTCCAGGTCAAAATTATGTACTATTATGACAAATATTTATATCGCAAAACAGCACCATCTTCGTAATTTTCATAGCAGTTCTTCAGTTTATGTCTCTCTTTTTTTTTTCACAGAAGGCTGTAATTTGTTACTGCTCTTATCCTGATGAAATTCAGCCCTGCTGTATTCACTAGGTGTTTGCCTGCCTCCTTGAACACTGGCTTTAGCATGGATGTTTGCTGGAACTGGCTTGAATCTCATTTTGTTGACTTTTTGTAATTGCACAGGCAATTCTCACTGGATGCAAGATATTTTTTAAAGTGTAGTTAGGCATTTTTCACAGGATAAGACCCCTGTGAGGACATCGCCATGGCCTGAAAAGAGGTGATCTCTTTTTAAGAAAGAAAATTATCAATAATCTCTCCCCACAAGAAGAGAAGACATTGGTTGTATGGTTAAAAGTGTCCTGGAAGTCAAAGCAAGCTGCCTTTGCCAATATACCTCTAGGCTGTATTAATGTCTTTGGCCCTGGTTCAGCAGTGGACTGACACAAGTTATGCATGCAAAGAAACTCAATACCTTCTCTGAGCTGATGTTTTGTATAGCCCAATGGTTGGCTTTTCACACAGCTGCATGAGAGCAGACTGTCTCTGCAAACGTAACCCTGCTTGCGTACTGCATACTTCTGAAAAGTCTGACCATCAGGTAAAGGCTGCAAGGAAAGGAGCTAGCAAATGTCATCTTATCCATCTGATTCACAGATAAAATAACAAATAAAGGGATGATTTGCAGTGAGGGTTGAATATAATTTTTTTTTCCCACTAACTTTGTAAGATATCTCTTGGGTCATCTCTGAAGTTTCTGGATTCCATTATAATTGTCTTCACTGAAATATATTTGTTATTCTCAGGCTAGCCTAATGAATTATCCAATTCCTTCTGAATGTGTTTGCTCCCCTCCTTATTATTCATACTTTATTCCTGTTTATTATCTTCTGCAGTGAAAATTTAGCTTTCAAATCCCTCCTCCAAATCACTCATAAGAAAAAGCTCTTCATTTTCTCAGCAAATAAAATATATCTCAGAATTAATGGCCAACATCATTTGCTATAAGCTGTACTTTCTCTGTTAACTTTTTGGACTTATACCTTTACCAATGGTTTGCTTTTCTCAACCTGCAAAACTGTAGATGTGCAGCAAACTCGAAGCTGCCAGACAGTGAGATCAAAAGCTGACTCTGGAGGGTTAAATTCTGTATTCAATTTTTGTAGTGTAAGTGTATTTCTCATGCAAGTCAAAGTTTAGACATCATGTATCCATTTCTCAAAATATACCTGCCAGTCTGAATTATCTTCCACATGTTATTTTCTCAGTCTTGGAAATATGTGAATGATTGATAATAAGAAAATGTTTGAAACTCCTTAGCCCTTTTTCTTCTCATTTTAAACTGAATTTAAAGATGATCTGATTGTAAAGTGCTGAAATAGAAAGCCACAGATGAAAATTCAATATTTTGCTCAGTTACACTTTCTCTATTTGAGTGAGTCACTTAACCTACGCTTTGCCTCATTTCTCTGTCTGGAAAACTCTATCTGTAAAATAGGCATAAAGTTTACAAGGATGAAGTGAAAATGAAGCAGTGACAGTTAGGTGCTCTGATTCTGCCCGATGCCTAAGAAGCCACCACAGCGTTAATGTCACCAGCTAGCCAGACTGGTTTGCAGGAACACTCTCAGGGCAAGATTTAGGGCCAGTCAGATAAAACACCTTGGGAAAGAAATGGGGAAAGCTCAGGTATTTGTTGATGTGCACATACGTGAAGTATAGGTCTGTTCTGACTCAGCCAGATGCTTACATCTGCTCTTGCAACATCCAGACAAGGCTGGAAAAGAGGAGATCCAGGAAACCTTCCAGAAAGGGCCATGGGTTTCAACAAGGATATGTAAAAATTACAACCATCTCAATTCACATCTTCTATCAAGGCACTATGAATGTGTGAATCTGGGTCTCAAGAGTATCCTAAGCTTGAAGCATCTCCAAGAACCACACTCTCTACTCTTGAGCAGAATCAAGCCATTTGGAGAGTTTTTGACCAAAACTTTGCCATCAGATTGCCTCCAGCTGCATGTCTAGCCAAGCCACAATCAGACAAGAAACGCCAAATACTTCCTGTGACAATAAAAGCCCCTCTGCTCCTCACAAAATGCCGTTGTCCTGTCATTTTAAATGCAATTCCAGTTTCCCTTTTGCTTTTTACTTCAAGGTCTATCCTTCTATTTTAGTGATGCTACACAAAAAACTTGCTGAGCAAATTCCCAATTAAGAGAAGGAAAAAAACCAGTCCTTGGTGCCATTTCACAGCCTTAACTCTGGTAAAATGCAGCTGTCACTTTTAGTTACTGCCTTTCCCATATGTCTGTGTTAAATATTAACACTCAGGTAGAGTCTACCTGATTTGCATCTGAAGTACAAGGGCTTGGAGGAAGGAGACCTCAGAAAATGGTATAAGATAACCTACAAATAGAGGTCAGAGAAAAATTCACAGGAAAAACGTCTAGGCATCCTCTAGAATAAAACAGAATTTTCATCTTTTTTTTTCTCATCCTTTCATTTGAAGTTAGTTCTGCTTTGCACTGGCGAAGTAGAGGTTGGAACTAGCTGACCTATACAAAGTCCTTTCCAAACTAAATTATTCTATAATTTTATTATTTATAACTTTGCTATTAACTTTTTAAATCAATACAGCCTGAGTGAGTGAACATAGCCATCTAGTTATTTCACCAGCTCAGGCTGTAGCTGCCTAATACTGTACTTTGTCAAACATATCAGTATACAAGTACAGCTGGTGAAATTATTCTGTGTTCCTGCTCGCACTAGATATGATATAGCAGATAACATCACATGGAATCTGTAATGAGATTTGTCTCCATTATTCTTCAGGGCAGTCATCAGATTTGTTGAGCCTTTTCTCTCCTGGTATATCTCTTTATTACTGTAATTTATTACAATTTTGTATCATTACTTTGTTTTCTGTATGTTTCATCAAAGAACTTCTCTGTGTGTTCTTCTTTTCTTCATATAAAATGCCTGATTGGTAGTTACCTATTTGTGCTCATTTTGTTCTTTACTACTGCACTAAATCTTCCTTTCTTTGTTTCATCATACCCTGGTTGTTTGCAAGAAGCTATGATCAAGTTAGTAACAGATCTTAAACACCAAAGATTCTCTCTCTAACAAAATTAAGTAAATTGATAGGACATCTTCCAAAACAGAAAGCATGTCTAATTGCCAAAATATTGCTGAAAAAGAAGGGGAGTTGGATACCTGCCTCTTACCTGTGTTTCTAGAAACATTTCCATCTGTCCTCAGAGCATTGCAAGGTCAAGTCTGATCCCATGTCGAGAATGTGCTGAGCATAAAGTCTAAGTAATTAATGTTCGTCATTTTACTTCTCAAATCCTAAACATACAAGTCCTCAACTACAGTTGGCAAGATTTCTGCCTCCAAAATGCAAAGGATATGTATTTTTTTCTTTAAGAGTGTTGGCTCTGTGATTTATTAATATAAGAGTGTGTGTGACACTTTGTCAGTCATTATTTTTTATTTGAGGTGCTGGGAAAAAACAGCTTGTTGATGAAAAACTGATGACCAAACTCTCTGTGACCTGCAGGTGCTTTATATTAACATTAAAGAGTGTTAAAAGTGAACATGGAATGGTTGGCTCCTCTTGAAAAATGTAGCTTTCGCACATTTGTAGTAAACCTAACAAAACACTAAAGCTTCATCCACACTGGAACCTCAAAGGACTTCTGCAATCATGTTTAATAACAGCATTGCTATTGAAGATCAGTGGGTGGATAAGAGGAGGTAATATGTGCTCCTGGAGCCAGCATGAAAGAGAAGGGCAGATCGGTGGTCCAGATCTAAACAGCAAAAATAACCCCAAAGCCAAACTCAAGAAACGAAGCAAGTCCTCTGAAACATCTCTTCTTGTTCTTAATCCAACAGGCAAATGTGCCTGTCAGAGGACAGGACCAATTTCTTGGCTGGGAAGGCTGTGGCTTCATGAGGATAATTCACGCTCAGGTCATGGCTATTGAGGCTGACGTTCAATGTAGGAGGCAGTTGGAAAGCAAATGACACAGTGACAACCATCACAGCCTCTCACACCTGCATCTACACTTTAATTTCCCTGCCAGCATTGCTTTTGTATGTTACTGGTGGACCAGTAACAACAGCATGGCTGAAGGTGAATTAACTCCACTTGGCTCTAATTGAACTGCAGGTGTTGGAAGAGTGAAAGGAGCCTGACATCCAAGATGCCACCACCAAACCATCTGATCCAAACCCCTCTGATCATTAACCTCCATCGCATCCCCAAATCATCACACACAACAAAGCGCTTCCGCCCTCCAGCTCCCCAGGAAGCACTATTGATGTCGTAAACATCAGTACACTGAGCCATCAGAGTGACAGCAGTTTCCCAGCAGAAAAGGAAACCTAATGTATGTTGACATATGATGGGCAGAGGAGCTGTGGTGCAGCCCTTTGAGGCTTACACGTGCCATTTTCTCCCTTTCAGAACTGTTGAAACAATGGAGTATCCTTGTCCAAAATGGACAAGTTTAAGCCAAATGCTGTCAGGTCCTCTTTTTATTGATAACGCTTGACAGGGCTGAGCTTTGCTTGATCTTTTTTTGGCCTTTTTGTCCAAATTGAAATGATGCTTTTTTTCTCTCTCCAGTTGTTGTTTTTTTCTCTCTCCAGTTGTTTTTTTTCACTCCACATTGCACACAGCTGGTCTAAATGTGTGAGAGGTACTAGTCCCTGCATGAAATACTGGGAACAGAAACATGTAGCTACAACCTTGCAGAATTTCTCAGTGTTTTTTTCTTTCTACTTAAGACAACCAGCAAACTCCAGAACAAAATAAAATTCTGTGTGGGCATCTTCAGATCAGACATGAAACATTCATGCTAATGTAGCAATCTGCTGCTGGGTTTTGGAGGGTTAGTTTATTTATTTATTTACTTCTTTGTTCTGATTTTTTTTTACTCCAGTTAATTAGGTCTCCCATAGACAAAAGCTAACCTGTATACTCATAGAAGCCTTATCCTCTATTCTACAAGCATTTTCGTCGTGTCCTTATTACTCTTCATTTGAATTCAAGCTGTTCTTCTCAGATGGTGAAACCAAGTTAGCCTGACAGGCAGTAAAATGTTTGCAGACACCTAGCAGGTCATGTCCAAGAATAGTTGTCACCAAGTGCAATTTAGAGGCAAGTGGATGCCTAAAAATAACCTTTTTATATATATTAAAAAAATGATTTCTTTTTTTAAAGGAGTTGAAATGATCACAGTTGGAAACTATATTATGCCTGAACTACAGCTCAAATCTGAAGTTGAGCCAAAGTGAAAGTCTGAGTGCCAAAATGTTCTTAAATACTAGGATAACATGGAAAAAAACTTCACAAAACTTCTCATGGCAAACACTGTACTTCTCATGAGATCAGATTGCTACTTTCTCTTTCATTTGCTAAAAAATTTAAAAAATTGCCAAAATTAAAACTATCTGATATGAAGAACTTAAAGTAATTTCTTTCCATTTAGGAAATTTGGTGGTGGTGTTATTATTTGCCATGAAAACAAAGAAAACACCAGGCAAAGACTTGGGAAAAATGATTAATTTCTGTTGGTAGTTCTCTGTGTAGTCCTTAGACAGCTTTGGTTTAGCTTTTAAGATTTTTTAGTTGTGATTTCATGGGCTCCACCTAAGGTATGTGTGTATATATCCAACAGCAGAGGAGCCTTTGAGGGACCTACGTACTCAGTTTTGCTTCTTGGGACCTAAACTTTTTGCATGATTTCATAAAGCACTGGACATCTTTAAATGCTGGTTTTACTATATGGTTCCTCTGTCAAAATAGAGTTTATCTTCTACCCCTAGCATGTCTTATCTACATAGATCATCAGTGCTTTAGAACAATGACTGTCTTTCATTGTCTGATTAGAGTCCAAGGCCAAAGAGCTGTGAGGGAGTGGTGGGGTCTTTCAACTGATACAAGGAAAGTACTAAAGTAACAGAGCCCCATGATAACAGCTACAATTTCTGACAGCTACAGAAGAGAGTCAAGACAGATGAGGATGAAGACCAGTCTTCTTTTAAGACTGACTTCTACTCCTTGGTAGGGCAACTGTTCGGGTAAGCTTGTCCAGGTAACCCTTGTAACAAAGAAAATGAAGAAGGAGAAAGAAATATGGTTTTGGCAGCTGAGCTTATTAAAAAGGCAACTAAAATAAGAATTATAATTGATGGCATGGTCCTGTTGAAGGAGTCCAGCACAGGTCTCATCTTGCCTTCTGGACTTGATGATAGCTTATACAGCTGCAGTCCCCTGGTTTTGTGCCATGTTTGGAGGCACAGGCTGCTGACAAACCATAACTCATCAGTAGCTACAGGAAGGGAAAAAAAAAGACCCAGGAACAAGAAAATAAGCTAGCAAGTCTCACACTGTTATTTCTCCTACTTTATAACTGGCATTGGATAAACACGGCAGGTGCTTGCAGGCACACCAGATCCACAGCCAGGTTTCTCAGGCCTGGTGATGCTTCTCTCACATGTCACCTTACACATGTGTTGGTATTTCTGTCTGTCTCAGCTGTTTGGAAACAGAGCAATAAGGGTGAGGGCAGAATGATTGGAGCTCCCCTTTCCAGAGCTCCACCTGGTGACTAGCACACCAGGGACTGTTTTGCTTTCCCACCAAGGGGGGAAAACCAGCCCTGAGTCAGGCAGTGAGTACTGCTTCCAGCAGATACATCGAATTGTTTGGTTAGTGGTTGTTTGGGTTTTTTAATTCAGGAATGGAATCTGGGGAGAAATGCCTTCAGACTGAAGAGTTTTGTCTGGCAGCCTGTTCAGAGGGCTGATCTCCAAGATGGGAATAAGTATCACGTGTGGAGGTGATACTGGTTATCTTTTTGAAGGAAGCACCCTGGAAGTGTCTTTGATATGAACTTCTTTAGAAAAACAGATTGCAGAAAGAAAGTGTGATCTCAGCAAATTCCTTCACACTTTTTAGCTCCCTTGCAAAGAAATAACAGGAAGGAAGAAGCAAGTTCCAGGCACAGAGAACCTACCTGGAGTTGACATAAGGACTTGGTAGGACTTGAGCCAAAATCCTTAGATATTAACACCCTGCTGATTTAATGTTCAGTCAATTGGTCTAATGAGCAGTGACCTTCAAATGGCTGCTTAGTTTCTCTCCATGGGTGAAGTGGATAGTTCCCTGTTCCATCACCTCTCTGTAAGGTGTTTCTCTTGCAACAGTGTTCAAGGTGGAAAAAATGTTTAGGACTGGGACTTTCAGATTCATTCTGACCTTGCATAACCCTGGTTCCTCCAAAAACAGCTAAGTTCCTCAGGCTGCTCATTACTTGCAAGGCCATTTATTTAAAGCCCATCTCTCCTCATCTGTAGGAGGTAATCCTATTCTTGCAAATTCAACAAATGTGTGTTTCTGTAGTTCTCAATCTTGCAGTCAACCTAAGAACACAAGACAGGACGGGAGGAGTCAAGTGATTTTAAAAAGCCTCCTAGGCAGGGAGAAGAGACCTATCTTCTCTTTTGTCACCCTATTGGATTTGTGTGGCAAGGTTTTAGTAATGGGTAGGCTGCAGATGTTCCTGAAGGACTGCATCGCATGGAAAGGACATACAGAAAGGACCCACACTGCAGCAGCTAGTGAAGAAATCCAGCCTGTGGGAAAGACCCACGTTGGAGAAGCTTGTGGAGGACTGTCTCCCGTGGGAGTGACCTCTCAGAGAATAGGGAAGAATGTGAGGGGGAAATAGGAGCAACAGAGACAATGTGTGATGAATTGACATCAATCCCCATTCCGCATCCCTCTGCGCCACTCAAGGGGGTAGGAGGTATAAAAATCAGGAGTGAGGTTGAGTCAGGGAAGAAGGCATATGGGGAGAGAAGCTATTTGAAGATTTGGATTTATTTCTCACTATACTAGTCTGATTTTGATTGGCAAAAAATTAAATCAATTTCCCCAGGGTCGAGTCTGTATTGCCCATGACAGTAACCGATGAGTGATCTCTCCCTGTCTTTATCTCAACCTAAGAGACTTTACTTGTATTTTCTCTCCTCTGTCCAGCTGAGGAGGGGGAGGGATAAAGCAGCTTGGTAGGCACCTGGCATCCAGCCAGAGTCAATCCACCACAGTCACATAACAATTTACAATCTTTCACAAATTACTTAGCTCAGATCCTTAAAAGTGTAAGGTGTCTCACCACACTATGTACAGAATGCCTGCATATTTTGGGGCATCTGGATTTAAGCCCCTGAAATTATTCTGCAGCTATAAAATGAGATAATAATATCTTCCGGCTTCAGCAGAGTGTTGTGGGATGTCATCAGCTCACGTGTAGCCAGAAGCAGTTCATTACTGCCCTCAGGTGTGAAACCAGCTGCTGGCATAAAGCCACAGCCATGAAAGACTGCAACTGGAGCAATGCCTGCCCTGATACACAGAGAGAGTGGCAGGCTGAGGGGTGGGCTGGAAGATGAGCAGTCTGGGAGAGGAGGACGAGTAAAAGCACTTTGAGAAATTTGTGAAGGCTTCTTCACTTTATATCAATAGATCTCTAGACTAGGATTCAGAACAAGGTTTACAAAAAGAGCAAAAGAATGAGGAGCAGTAGGGTTTTGAGTGGAGAAGAGGGCCTATGCTAAACATGCAGTTCTGGAGTTTGGATTAAAAGCTAAATGGTTTTCCTGTCTCTATGCTGATTTACTTTTTTTTTTTTTTTTTGTCACAGCAGAAGATGCCAGGCTGTATTATGCCTTAGCTGTAAACAAGTGTCCTAGATACAGGTGAAGCTTTCTGGCAGATAGTTTAGGTTTAAAAACTATTTTCTTCTTGGTTTAGGCAGGGAAACTATTTCCTGGGCCTTCACAGAATTAATTCTGCCTGCCTTGATTTTTTTTCTATAGCCATCTCAGAAAGAATTGCTTTCTCTTTTCATTTAAAAAATAAGAGGAATGGTTAAGGTTATTTTAAAGAGCCTCTGTGGGACTTTCAAGCCATCACAGCCAGTGTGGAACATCACACACCTTAAAAGCTTTACATTCACCCCCTTATGCTCCTAGACTGAGCTATTGGTTATTGCATAGCTTGAAACTGATGAAAAACAAAGGAATATCATTAAGTTAGTGGGCATGAAACTGTTCTGCAATAAGAAGAATTTTTCCTTTTCCTTTGAAGAATATGGCACCCAGTTATCCTGGCTACCAGCAATCCCTGAGGCAAATGATCTTCCTCCTTTTCCAGCCATTGCCACAGTTTCCTTGTCTCAGCTACAGCTAATTGAAACATTATCTGAAAGTCTCAGTTTTACTCTTATCCTTCAGAAGGAAGTGCAGTGGTGTGATAGTGACCTGAATGCTGTCACTGGAGTACCCAGTTTACAACTTCAGCATGGTAGGAACTGAAATTCAGCATGCAACTATTTGAAGGAAAAAATAACAACTGGGTTTTTTAACAGTAAAATTACATTAATTAGTACATTTATTTCTCAAAATGCAAGCTTGGGACTTTGCCAGCTAATCCATGGTGTTCACTGGAAATGTTCTAGCAAGTACTTCTGTTGCAGCACAGTACCTGTTCAAAAGCATTTTCATGGAAATCTATCAATCTAAAAAGCATTTCTATGTTGAAAATGTTTCTTTGGTTTTTTAGGAGAACTGAGAATGAAAATCTGGGGACTGATGCCAGAGTAAGTAGGAGGCTGCAGTCTTTCCCCTTCATACCCCCAACCTGAATATGGTAGAAAAAGGTTTCTTGATCCTGGCTGATCAAGCTCAGGAACTCAAGCCTGAGACTTCCATGTCTAACAGAAGGGATGTTTTATTCATTTGTGCTCTGGGTTTTGTTCAGACACTCTCTACCCTCCCTCTTCTGTCAAAAGAGCTGTGAAACACTTCCTTAAAAAGTTTTTCCTCTAACACGCAACAAGAGAAACCCCAGTTGGTACACTTTCATAGGAAGTGTTCTTCTCCAGCAAGTCCCTAAAACTGCAGTATGTCTGCAACTTTGCCATTTCTTATGGCAATCTGGTCTGGAGGTAAATGATTGACCTCTTGTGCCCATTAAAATCCTAAGGGAAGTAGTGGAATTGTGTGGGTAGTGGTTCTATCTTATCTATCTGATTTCAGTTTAACCTTCATACTGCCTTAAGAGTGTATTGAGCTACAGGTCAAAATTCTCTTTTGATTAACTAGAAATACATTATTAGGGAAATGTTGTACATGCAAAGATGCAAAAAATCAGCTCAGGGTATCTGTAGAAATTCCATGTTATGTTAAGGATCTGAGATATTATTATCCCAAATTTCAAAGTAATTTCATAGAATTTAACTACATTTTGTCTCATTGGGTCAACTTTGCAGCCTGATGCCCCTGAGTGAATCTCAATAATGACTTGTCAGAATCAGATCCTGCACAAGAGTGAACAGACACCCACACTGTTCTTCCTGGTTTTCTGAAATTACTGCAGATGTTTGATATGCCTTTGACTTCTGATACCATAAAAAGGAAATGATCTATGAATTTTGCAATTTTTCTGTGTGCTAGCTTCAGTTTCAATAATCATGGGGCTGCTGCACGTATAAGACAGTTTCCACTCCTGTGAGTCTCCAAATCAGGATCCAGTGCCTTTTTTAAGCACATTCTGTGGTTCAAATGTTGTTCCAGGCATTAAGGCTGATCAGGCACTATTGCACCTCTGGTGCAAAAAAAAATAAATAATTGTGATATTCCCTTTTAATCTTCAGTCTATCTGCTTAGGGTTCTTTAAGGGGCTTGAGGGATCTTGGTAATTTGAAAGCCTGAAGTTGTGAAAATACTTTGTCCATGACCTTGAGTAACTTCTTTTTTTGCAATTTGAAATGATAGGTGCAGTTCTAGAGAGAATTATTAATATATCTCTTCTCTTTATACACGGCTGCAATAACAAACTGCTACTTAATTTTACTAAGATTTGGCAATTTGTATCAGTGAAGAATAATTTGCAAAGCAAGAATATGATCAACATTTTATTTAGGTTGTGTGTAGTCATCAACTCTCACAAGCAAGCAGCAAAAATTAGTATTTAAATCTAGAAATATCAAATGTTTTGCATAGAAAATGTGCCAGTTAGTTTGCAGTTTTCTTTGACTTGGATAATTTTGCTATTAATTCATCCCCCCCCCCCCTTTTTTTTGGACTGTGATACAACACTCACTATCAAATCACTGAGGTTAGAAAAGAGCTTTAAGGTCATCGAGTCCAACAGTAAACCTAACACTGCAGAATCCACCATTAAACCATGTCCTTGAGCACCACATCTACACTTCTTTTAAATACCTCCAGGGATGGTGACTCCATCGCTTTCCTGGGCAGCCTGTTCCAGTGCCTGACAACTTTTTCAGGGAAGAATTTTTCCCTAATATCCAATCTAAGTCTCTCCTGGTGCAACTTGAGGCCATTTCCTCTTCTCCTATCACTTTTTACTTGGGAGAAGAGACCAATACCCACCTGGTTACAATGTCCTTTAAAGTAGCTTTAGAGAAGGATAAGGTCTCCCCTCAGCCTCCTTTTCACCAAGCTAAACAACCCCAGTTCCCTCAGCTGCTCCTCTTAAGTCTTGTTCTCCAGACCCTTCACCAGCATTGTTGCCCTTCTTTGGACTGACTCCAGCACCTACCAGGTACCAAGGGGCCCAAAACTAGTGCTGCATATGGGGAGATGATCACTTCCCCAATACCTGAATTTCATTTTTTCCTGTTGTAGATGGCTGCTCTAGTAAATGCTGAGATAAAATCAAGAGGAGCTAGAACAATATTGTGCTATTTCTCCCAGCTGTGAAGGACATAAAATAGAAAGAGGGGAGACCTGCATCCAGACAGTTAATAGAGAAATGCATAGGAGATACTTCCATATTTGACTATTTATGAGATTTGCATGCTTAAAAGTTTTGGAAGGTGCAGCTGTATCTCCTATGCATTTCTCTATTAACTGTTTCAAGTACCCACTAAGAAAATTATTGTGGGTTTGAACAGAAAGTCCTTCCCAGCAGCATGTACTGAAAAACCTCAATCATCAGCTTTGTTTTCTTCTTCCTCAGCCATGCATTCAGTCCTTCATTTTCTAGGAGAAATATTGATGTAGATTTGCTCACTTTCGAGAAATTATGGTTATTCAGTGAGCTGAGAGGGGCCCTTTAAGTGGCCTGATTTGGTAATCAACTCATAAGCAGGTTATTTATATTGCTATCTCTCACCAGTAACCATGGGGCAGTTGCTGTGCACCTGCTTTAGCACTTCCTTGAAAGGAAAGTTCAGTTTGGAGAAGAAAAGGGTTTTGAATGGATAATGCTTTTCTTGATGGCATCACATAGCCTGTGTTTGTTGCAAAGGTGGAATAAAACCTGGGGCCCAGGCCGAGGGTCTGCTCAGCTCTGGTGATGTGGCTGCTGACCTTTACTGCCACAGGCAGTTAAGTTGCTCATAGACTACACCAGCAGCAAAAGATGGACCCCTGGCTGTTCTCCAGCTCAGGGTGTCTGTGGCACCATGGACAGCAGCCTGACTCTGCCACCTTAGCGAGGTGCAAATCTCAGGACAGAAGGCAGTAAACAAATCACTGTTACAGACCCACAAATTTGTGATGCCTCTACAGTCCATCTGCAGGCGTTTGTTGTGGATGAGAGAAGGGGAAGGGACAGACAGTTTCTCATAGGAAATAAAGGTATTTTTTCTTGGAGTGTTCAAGTGGTTGTGCTCTGGGTAACTAAACCTTGAAGACTCTCGCCCCAAAAAAGTAAATGATTGTTGGTATAGATCAGGGACTTACATTACATAGTGTGTGGGATGCAGCAGTTTTCTGCTAGGCCTTGTAGCAGAAACACCTGAACGATTTCTTATCAAGATAAGATGTATATCACGAGGAAGGTGAATCAGTGAAAACCATTAGGGAAGATCAATTACTCTTAATTCATTCAGGGGACAAAAATTAAAATTATGGCTAATTTATTCTATCCATGGATAAAATCTGAGCCCCATGGATAGTGCAGAGGATTTGGTCATTGACTTGAAAAGGTGTGGAAAGCCAAGCATTTTAAATACACATTTAAGCTAGTTTAAGCAAATAAAGCAATTATTTAACATTCATATTCACAGAATAAACTTGCCAGTTAGCTCCCTGAATATTTGTTGCTATTGCACTTATACATAATTTATTGCTAAATTTGTTTACATGTGCTGTGTTTGAAAATGAAGAAGCATGAGAGCAAAGAACATTATAGTTTGCCTGTTAGAGAAAAGAACAGAGTGTGAGGGGCTTTTTTATTCCTGCTGTATTAAAAGTGATAAATTAAATACAGGGTCTGAAGTGCCTTTACAGACTTACATAATAAATACAATGTTCATCAATCCTCCTAGCTAAATGTTGATCATTATCTCCCACATTAAGGGCCAGTCTGTGCCCATTTACTCCACAGGAAAGAGTCTGTGGGTGGAAGGAGTAGTTTCTAAAAAGTTTGTGCCCTTTCTCTCCCACGACTGCCTTCCTGTGTTGATAGGCTGAAATATCAGAGGGACAGAAATTCTCCTCAGACACTTTCTTCTTAAAGACTGCTGGGTTACAAGACATTTCCAAGGAGGTGGAATAATACATAGGTATATCCATGTTGTGAAGGCTTCAGGTGTCCCTGGGCCTAGTAGAGGGTATGGTTGTTGAACAGGATGCCAGAGGAGCTCAGGGCAGCCATGAGATTCCTTGCACTCTGCCTCCCAGCCTGGCCCTGTGTAACTCTATCCCAGCACACATCAGGCTGCCATCAGCACAGCTCTAGCAGCATCAGCAAGCAAAAAAATTGTGGCAGCAGAGACTCCCTCTCTGTGGCTCCTGGTTTTGCAGCATGATGTGCTTCTCTCAGCTTGGTCAGCCTTCTCAATGAAAGAGGGACCAACAGGGAGGCTGCACTTTCCGATCCAAAATTCCCCCCCAAAAGCAAATGTTTCCACTAAAATCTGCTTTCATGTGTATCTGTAGGTACTGTAACCAAATAATGTAAAAGCCTACTGAGTTGTTTGTCACTGCGGTGGCAAAGAGGGAGAAAATGCTTAGAGAAGTATCTTAGCTTTTTCTGTAAACTGAGCATGGACGAAAATCAGTGCCTCTGTTATGGGGTGATCAAATGCAAACCTGTGTACCACAAAAGGCATGGATCAGGTATGGTCAGAGAATTCAGGGAAAAATTTGTCTTTCACTGAGGTCAGTAAATGTTTCTTACTGGCAGTGGAAATCAACTTGCAAAGAAACAAGTCCCTAAGAATAAAATTTCCCCTTCGGCAATTACAGACTAGCACATGCTGCTTTTTGTGTAGATGAGCTTAAAGAAACAAGCACCAGCCAAGAAGCTGGGAGAATCAGGATGCTGTCACTGATGGACAAAACACACAATTTTTCCCATCTGTTTTGTCATCAGTGAAGTAAAGGACGTATTTCTCTCTGAAGGGTGTTGTACTGTTTAATTAGGCAATGTCAGGACACTGCTTTGTCCATATAAAGACTGTATAAATGCTCAGTGCTCAATTCCTGAAGCCTCGTGCTGCAGTGGTGAGGCAGTAGGATATCTCTTCCATCTCATGCACAGGCATCCAGCCCAAAGTGCTGTACTGACATCCCTGGATGAGCATTCAGTCCCTGAAACGCATCCCGTTTCTCTGGTGCGTTGATCCTCCTGCCCATCTGTCTGCATGGCCCCACTCCCTCTTGGAGCATCCTGCGTCCATGTTAGGAGCTCACAGGGTGCCAACAGGAGGGAGAGGAGTGTGTGCACAGCCAGCAGTGCTTCTCCTTCGAGGAGATCACTCTGTAAGGTGACACAGCCATGGAACACAATGTGTTGGCCGTGGTGGGCAGCCATTCTGTAATACGTGAGCAGCAGTTTTGGCCAGGAATATGTTCACGTGGTCATGTCTTCTCTACGAATTAGGAGCAGCAATTACTTGTATGCAAAGACTCTTTTTCATTAGTCACAAAATCTGCACTGTTAGGAGCCTGTGTGAAAATTTGGCTGGTCTCATTTCTATTTTAGCACAGAGCCAGGACAGCCTTTTCAATTGTGATCGTGTGGTACTACCCATGAACAGCAACTGCTGCCTAAGTAGGAGAGATTAGGTTATCAGCTGAACTGCCTCAGAGCTCCTTTGACTGAACAGGCTTCAAGGATTTTCAGACAAAATTCAATGCACCAAGGTTATTGTGCAATGTTGTTTTAGCACAAGAAAATAATCCACACAGGCATGGCATGGATTTCCATCTTCCTCCATCAGTCAGACAACATTTTGGTCTTGAGGCTGTTTCTGCTCTTTAGCTTTCCAAGCAGTCTGTGCCTCAAACAGCAAATATGTTCCTTGATCAGTGCCCAGAGATAAGAAAGCCAGGGACCATTGTCTTGGTAATGGTAGAGCTGAAGAAAAGCATACGTGAAATAAACCCAGACATGGAAACAAATGGTTGCTTTCTCTGCAGTCCTTAATCCAAAACTGGCTCCAGTGAGCAGAGGTGCCAGTGTGCACCAGTTGGGTGTTTCTGGCTGTTGTTTGTTTTCATGTTCCTCCTTTTCCTGGCTCCAGGCAAGGCCTACAGGAGGCTGCCCAGAAGCTGAGAGGGAAGATGGCCTGTCAGACCATCCAGGCTGGATGAAGGAAGTTCTGAGGATCAGCAGAAATCACTGTGGATGCTTTGTGGGATTTGTTTTCCTGATTAGAACACCAGAATGTCCAAACTGGGAAAATGGTTATAGTTCATCTATTGCTAACAGAAATAACCAATACCATGCAAACATGGCCATCAGAATGAGATGCCACTGACAGCTTAGATAATTCATTTATGCCATCTCCTATCTTCAGCAATTGTTTTATGAGTCTGGAGTACCTGGAATGGTGTGACTCATGTAAATATTTTTTATTTATTTCAGAAAGGGAGCATTTCTACATCTAGTATTTTTGCCAAGAAAGGCTGGAAAATCTGAAGCAAAATATTTTAACAAGTAGTAGGAAACAAACAAGATGACTGCTATTTTAGGAACAACTTCCAGGCATGTGAGAGACATGTACAGCTCCTGCAGCCAGAGCCCTGTGCATCACCAGCCTGTGGCACTGAAGGGAAGCACTATGAATATCCAGAGCACTGCTGAGTCCTCATGAACTTGCTGTTTTCCTACGTCTGGGCCTAAAAAAGGTGAAATAATGCTTAACAATCTTTCTGGAGCCTAAAACTGTTTTATTCTCATTTTCTATTGAGAAAAGTAACAAAACATAAGCCCGATGAATTGAAGTGTATAAACATACATGTCGCTGGTGCAAAATCATTATGGTGTCTGACCATAAATTCTTGCACCAGTCTAAGCTATTTAATTGGCAAAATATATATACTACACTATAATATGAAGCTGAGCACTTAAATTTAATATCTGCTCAGCTTAATCTCAGGTGATATGAATCCCTAATTAATACTTTTAGGGGTTTTTTTAATGCAGAAAGAATCACAAGTCTAATTACCACTTGTTTGATAATGTGCCTTTATCTTTATTTTAATGGGGCTGCCAGTTTATTTAGATGCAAATATCTAAGGATTTTCACACCCCCAAGAGCTATTGCTCTCTTGAATATTTTCAATGATACAGTTACTTTAAAACAATAAGCAGTGTAAGAAGAGCTAGCATGAAATTACATTCTATCTCCAGAGCTTTGTAGTTGTATAAGAACTCTTGGCACATTCTGTTAATTAATGGAATATGTTTACTGTGGGTTTTTGAAGTTATTAATTATTTTTATTAGTTTAAAATCTTTAACTGTCGTGTCTGTGTACAATTTCTAGTATGAATTAAATCCAGAGGTGATGGTATTTTATGCATTCCTATCCTAGCCAAGGGTGGGTAAAATACATGAGGAATTAATTTCCTTCAGTCAGATGTCACCTCATGTTCAGATACTGCAAGTATGTATATATATGTATTATATATATATGTGTGTATGTGTATTTATATATTAGCAGTACCCAAAAAGCATGAGAACAAATTTTTTTTGCCACAGATTTGCAACACTAAATCTAGCAATTTTCCAGCAGAGGCTTATTCTTAAAATACTAATATTTCTAACTCACATTAATTTATGAGTGTCCCTATAATGTAGAGCATAGTACTAATTAGAAATTTTCAAATACAAAAGAAAAAAACCCTCTACTTTTACTTCCTGAAGCTGGACTGATAAAAATATAATGCACAGTTAGATAAGGTTTCTTCTTGTCTTTAAAGAACTAGGAGACAGCACTCTTTTTTACTTTCCATTATTTAATTTCCATGATTTCTGACAAAGACTCAATTGCTGAATCTTTTTAGCTGCCTGCAAAATTAATAATAGATATATATATAAATTATTAATGTAAAAGACCTATACTATGTAGTCATTTTACCCCTCCCTTTCTCAGTGTGGGCAGGTCGGGTGCAAAAATACTTTGCTTCAGAAAGGTGTCTGAAAATTAATTCATTAACATTTATTAGGCACTCAGAATGAAAAGTGAGAATGGAGTACAAAGAATTGCTATTTTCTTTCTTTACATTCCTCAGAGTAAATTGGATTAATCAGATTGGAAAGGGCAATAAAATATTAGAGCTTGTTCTTATCTCTTTGCTTCCTCCCATCGGTTACAAATGAGTGCACTGCAATGCTACTTGTTGTTGCAAGGCAGCAACAATACTTGAGTCACTACCTTCTCATTTTGAGGCAGAAAAGGGTTACAGAAAGATCTTACTTTCTCACTGAGTTCCATCACTGGGTAGCGTAATAGAGGGAGTGACTGTAAATCAGAGGCATTTCTTTTTTTCTTCCTTTTTATTTTTTTTTCTGCAAAGGATACAATGCTTGTGGAATCTCATGATTCCCTCATAAACAACAAACCTGTTTTTTCCCCTCATCCACTCACCTAAATAAGTAAAACCTACATACCAACTGGCCTTGCCTTTTGCAGTGCAGATGAGTGGGCAGCAGCACCTGCCCTGCTTTGGTGGGCAGCGCTGCTCTGGCACTGCCTGGACCTGATGACCTTCTTCTTTCATCTTGAGGGTGGCATTACCTCATCTCATGTGCTGTGAAACTGTGGTGCAATCCTGCTTCTCAGCTCTACCTTCGGGTGCAGAAGAGAATGATATTGCAGCCAGAAATTAGCTTGATCCTTAATACCTGAAGACGGTTGGGTCTCATATGAGATCTGAATCTAATTTTTATGACTTGACCCATCTTGGCTCAAAAGAGCCCACTCATAGCAGTAAGAGGATTCTCTCTACCTTGGCCTTTGGTCCTATGTGGTTGTCTTTTTACAAACACTTTTTTTATCAGCTGTCTAAAGCAATTTTCATCCAGCTTTTCAGTTTTGTGAAGAAGCTTTTCTATAGATTTTTATCATTAAAATATGGTGAAGTGAGTGAGAGACTTTAGATGGGTTTTCATCATAGTTTTCTTCATTTCAGTCAAAGATGAGCACAGAAGAGTAGCATTCTTTTCCTACCAGCTGTTTTCAGCAAGCCCTTTAACTGATGAGAGGACAGGGGCATGTGAAGGCACATAAAGAACACTTGAAGAGCTAAATGCACGGCCAGGATTATAGAATAATAGAATGGTTTGGGTTGGAAGGGTTCTTAAAGATCAGGTAGTTCCAACCCCCCCTGCATGGGCAGGGACACCTCCCACTAGACCAGGTTGCTCAAAGTCTCATCCAACCTGATCTCAGGATCTCAGAAACTCAATGGAGACTGAAAGGTGTCTTCCACGTGGACCCACAGGACCACAGCCTGTGGTGTAGTACCCAGAGGCAGAAATTAGGTTGCATTAATCCAGAGAACAAAAGAGTTGCACAACCAAGTGTATCTTAAATCACAGTATACTTAGACCTAAGATTCTTTCTTCGAGTATAATATGAAAAATGTTTCGTTTTTCCTTGAGGCTTGTCAGCACTTCCCTAACAGCTTTCTCTATCCATTTTATATCCACAGGGAGGAAAAATAGCTGAAATCTGCATTCTTACATTCTCCCTCCATGATTACTTCCTCAAGGGACCTCTCCTAACCTTGGTGTTCCTGCCTCCAGTCAAACAACTCAGGAGAGAGCTGCTCTCACTAACCTGCTCTGACTTCAAAGCTCTCCAGATCTGTGCCTCCATTTCTCTGCTCTTCCTTTGTCTTTCCATCACATTCCAGTCATGAAAGAGAAACTCTCATAGACCTTCACAGAGAGCTGACTGGCTCCTTCCTGAGCACTCTTGTTAAGACCCTGACTTTTGTCTCTGTTAAGACCCTGACATTTGGAGCTGCAAACTGGCTACTGCAACAGTCCATAACCTCTGTGTTTTCAAAATGCCCAATCCCCCCTTTCCCTTTAAAATCTTACAGCAGGCTTGAAGTTCTGCAAGATGGTCAGCAGGAGGACTGACTTCATGTAAGTAAAAAGAAAAGAGTAACAACTCAAGACTTCCTCTATCTGCAACCAAATCACTTTGAAGATGCACAAAACCAATATTCATTTTTACTGTGAGGGGTTTTTTCATCTTTACATGCTCTTCGTGCTTCCCAGGGCCCTGGTTTGTTCTAAGAATCATTGAAGTCAGATTTGTGCTTTGGTCCATGCTTAAATTTGGATCCAGCAGTCTTGGAGTAAGCGTTCTGAGTAAGAACTGTAACTTCAGTCAGCCAATTTGAAGTGAGATTAATTGATCAGACCTTCTTCTTGGAAAAGATAAATAAATTTTCTACCCACAACAAGCCAAGAATTTAATTTCTACAACAACTTCCAGATATATTTTTGAAGTCAGGAGAGAAGAAATTGTATTGCCAGTACTGGGGGGTGGGGAACAAAACAAAACCAAACAAAAAAACCCCAGGTTAAAACCTACTTTGCATTAATCTTTTGGGGAGTGGCAATTTCATCTTTTAATAAATGTTTTTCCTAAAACTTTGAAATAAAGATTCTTCAAAACTATTAGGAATGTATTTTAATACAAGCATCTTTCACTTAAGAACTCCTTTGAATGTTTGAAATAGTGTGATAAAGAATCTTGTTGCTAAGCCACCTTGCTCATCTGGAACAAAGCAAATCAGCTATAGAAGGCATCAAAGTTAATAGCTTGACCAATACATTCCTAAGGCCAAAAGACTGTCACAGTCATTTATATTCAGAGTGCACAGTGAAAGTTGGAGAAATTCATGCCATGATTGTTTTAAATTAATTCTGACTGACATAGGACCAAATTCTAAAACAAATCTCCCCAGCTGGATTTGAAGTTCTACTGAAGAATACAAGCTTTTTTAATCTGAAGACTACCAGTAATAAAGAGTTCAAAAGGCAAACGGTACTGTTGTCTCATTTCTGGTTCAAGAAACTCACAAGTTTCTAGCAAAGTCATTAAGCCTTCAGTTTTTAGTTACTACCTCTTGCTGCTATTTTATAGCCAGCTACTCTCAAAACTTCCTTCTGCCCAGAGTTGAGAGAGGTTGTGATCCAACAGGATCCTCCCACTGCACAACCCGCCTTCCCTCCATGACACAGTTTCTCGCAGTGAGTCTTACATGCTGGGAGAGCAGAAACTCAAGGTGTTGTTGATGCCATACACAGTTACAGTGCTGCTTCCCTATTCTGAGTCACTTCCCAGTTCCAGCTAGCCAGGAATCCTGGGTTCCCTGGGAACTTTTGCACCAAGAGCTCAAACTGTCATCTGCCTTGACCCTTGCACAGATAATCTATTACCGAGTTCAAGTCTGCTTTCCTTCAGGGAAAGAGATCTTCAGGAAAAAATGTCAGCATGAATGTAAAACTGGAACCAAACTAATATTAATCCTTCCCAGTCTCCTATGTTTTCATGTATCTCCCCATTTTTGTGTGTGGGCTCTTCTGCATTGTTTTTTGAAACAGCATTTTCTAATTCTAAAGAAAAGAGACTTGTGGCTAAGTGTTGGATCATTGTCTTCCATGAACTGTTTCATTTGTACCTTGTGCCCTCTAGAAATGGAACCTTGGAAGTCCCAGACATTGATTATTTGTGTGTGTGTGTAACGTGTGTTGCATCCTGTTACAGAAACAAAGGACACACGTTGGCTTTTATCTGTACTATAGAGGCAAAACACAACTGTTCTTTGTGCTGAGTGTCGTCAGCAGCAGTCTTCTGCCAATTCTCCTCCTCCAGATTCATATTCATTTGTTATGTCTAATTAAAGACCCGTGGTACAAAAAAGCTTAGGGCTGCTTTACATTCAAGCTCCTCTGCTTTTGACTGATAGTACACCTTTTGTCTGCAACATTTTAGGATTGTGCAGAAATGACTTACAGTGACAGATTGTTTTTGTACTTGCTGGCTACTGTCCATTTCATTTTCATTATATGTTTCATTGTATACTTCTGAGATAGTTTGCTAAAGGTTTGTAATGTACCAAATTTATAGTGAGATTTGAGTGCACTAGGGGTGGATGGGAAAAGCCTGGTATATTCCATTAGATTATTCTACATTAGCTTTGAAGGAGTTGTGGAGCCTGCAGCAAATGAGAATACTCCAAAAGATAATATGACCCTTTCTTTCTTTGCAGTTCTCGCCTCATTTTTGTCTCTATTATTCCACAAGAGTATTCCTAGGAGGACTATATATTGTGCAGGAACTTGGGAACTGGGCTTGACAACCCCACTTGAAAATCAACATGGGTTCTTTCCAGGTCAGTCATGTTCTGCAGATTCAGTTAACAGCCTTGTTGGGACACTTGTGTCTTGTTTACCTTGAAAACCTGATCATGATCAAGGCAGCCCAGAAATTGGTTGTTACCTTTCAGTTCTGGATTGCCAGCAGGTGTCAGAAATATGACTGAGCAAAGGTACTGATGAATTGCAGATTTTACTCCTGTCCTGACAAGCAGCTTGGCTCTTTTGGAGCTACATCTAAAATAAAATCAGAGCAGTGGAGATGGGAATCGAAACCTACCTCTTAAGAAGATTTTCCTTTTATTTAATCACTTACTAGGTGACCCCCACCTTGAGCAGATAGAATGTAGCTCTGAGATCTCAAGGCAGAAGGGAGTTTTTTCAAGTCTTTGAAAGAAAAATATTTTTTTTTGTAAAAGTGGGGTGCAGTTATCAAGCACTGTATTCAATTGCACTTCCTCAGTCCCAGGAAGCTAGTAGGAAATTTGAAAAGGGCTGATGAAATGCTTTGGCAGAGCTGAGAATAGGAAGAAAGTGGGTTTTCAGAAAGAAAGCATATGTTTGCATTTCAGCTGCTCCAGTTTTCAGCCTGACATCTCAGTCTAACCTGCTGATGAATCTCTGAGTTTGTGCTAAGACACCAGACTGCAAACTGAACAGCAGAAGCACAGGTGTAAATTCCCTTCTGCTGGATCTGTCCCGATAGCAGCAACCTCCAACTTAGGGCAGGACAATAAATTCTTACACCCTGATTTCAAGATTCACAAGAATGTTTGTTTCCATGTTAAACTCCTTGCAGAATATCCACATTATCTGCTGTCACAGTCCAACAGCTGCAGTAGCGGGCCACCAGCAGTCAGGACAACTTCCTTTCTCCACATCTGCTTAGCCACAAGCCAAAGCAAAACAGTTGGTCGATAGACATCCTGCTCAATATATTTGCAGTCTTGGGGAAAATGAGGAAAAAACCTTTTTCTTCCTTTTTTTTCTTTTTTTCAACAAAGTGTGTTGCATTAATGTGGTTATATTGATAAGGACAGACCTTTGCCTGTAAGACAAATCAGACTCAAGGTCTGATCACAAAACCACAAACACTACACCCCTTTCTAGGAATAGCCATTTGCCTTAGCTGCATGGCAATGGTGTCTTATCTTCCCAGCAAAACATTGATACAGAGGTGAGAATAGTATTAATCCATGTGTTATACCAATATATTTGCTGAGATCAAGAGTACACAATACCGTATCTATGTCCATAATACTTGTTGGTACTTTGCATTGGGTAATGAAATAGACAGTGCTGTCTTGGCTTTGGAAAGCAGAGCAGATGTGTGCACTACCAGGCACTGTATGTTACCTCTGCTTATTAGTGTAAGTAAGTGCAGTTACTTCATATCATACCTGGGGAACACACTCCTGCTTCATCTCTTGCTTTTTTCCCAGCTGATGAAGGAGTTGAAAGAAAATATGTCTGTTCATGAAAGGATGGAGTTATTCCCCCAGCTGGTTTTACACCAGACTAAGCCCAGTTTATATTCTTCAGTTTGGACCAGCCCTGAAATTTCTCTTCAGAGCAGAATATTTCATCCAGGCAGTCTTGTCTGTATGGGCCCAGACATCAATATGAAGGATTTTTAAGGTTTTAAACCTCAAAGCTGAAACTATTTCATTTTTCAAGGTTTCAGATTCTACTCTAATTTCAGTTAGAAGGCAGTAGGTATTGTTTTATGGGGATTCTTTTCTAAAAGAACTGCCACCAGTGCTACTTGGTCCCTCAGAGGCTACCAGTGTCTGCTCATTAATTTTGTTGATAAATGTTAAATGCGTGGTTGACTTTGAAGCAAGAATCTTAAACTAACCAAGACAGTCAGTTCTTGCTCATGATAATGTCAGCTTGACTATAAAACCACTTGATTTATAAAGATCTCTGCAGTGCAGCTAAATTAAATAAATAGTACACTCAATGCCTGCTGTCCATACTGTAAATAAAGCAGAGTATAATCACTACAATGAGGAAACACTTTTCCTGCACAGATGCCATGTTCTCCACTAATTTGTTTTTTTATGCCTCTTGTGAGTTATCTCAGCAATAATAATGTATAGGACAGACAAGCTACTCCAGAAGAATCAGAAAAATATCATTAATTATTCTTAAAGGACTAAGCATCTTCACAGAGACCCTTAATTCCTGGCAGGAACTCACACTGATATGTGCCTATCTACAAAGTGACTGTAAAATAAAGTGAACGAAACTTTGTTATGGCTGCTAGTTTGTGCCCTCAGAAACCTAGGTTCAGCTCCTGATTCTGGCATAGGTTTCCTTCTAGAGCAGAATATGAAACTAAAATCCCTGCCTTCCAGGAGAGCACTCAGTATTGGGATATTGATTCTTTTTATCTCCTTTTTTGAGCTGAGAGTTATTTTATATCAAGTGGAACAATTTCTAAGGATTTAATATTCGTTAACCGAAAGAGCCACTATAGGCTAATAGCTGGTTTGCTCTGCTGGGAGGGAGACAGACTTCAGAATAAAACCTCTACTATGTAAACCTTTAATTATTATAAATAAAGCAGAAGAAATTTGACTAGGTGTCAAAATGACTATGAGCCCATCCAGGGTAAATCTCTCAACTAAGTATTACGCTGGGAAAGGCCTGGCCTTCATATAAACTGGCAAAGGGAGTGTCTTGCTCCCTCAGCACAGCGAAAGGGAAAAGACAACACATACTTGCTACCAGCTCACAATTGCAGTATTTGCCCAGAAGAAAATCATTCAGTCAAAAATGGCAGAAGTGTTGTTCTGGCCAAATCCAAAGTCTTGTTCTTATGCATTTTGCAAAGTCCTACAGCTAAAGACCATAAACAGACGTATGGAGAGAAGGAAGGGAGGTGGTAGGTGGCACCCTAGTGTTGGATCTTGCTGTGCAGGAAGTTAACTTTGGAAAACTTAAAGAAGTGGCAGAGATATTCAGAATGCACTACAATGCTTCAGCTAGTCAGTGATCTTGCTGTAAGATTCCAATGTATTGTAATCAAACTGTATGTATTCCCAGTCTGTTTTAATATTAAATGAAGACAAGTTACAAAAGCAAAGCTTGTTATTGAAAGCAAGAAAATGGAAACAAAGAAATGCAATGCAGCATCAAACTGCTTTTACCAATTAAATGGGAAGAACCTCTGTGCTCATTTAGCTCATGGTGGTGCTGGTAGCAGCACCTCACCTACAGCAATGGAGACATACGGGAGTAAAATGCTGTTGGAGAGGAGAATCAGTCCCAACAATTTAGGCACAGAAGGAAAAAAAGTATTCGGAGAGGAACCCTACAAGTAAAAGTTATGTGCCCCCAAAAGACCCATCTCTAAAACATTTGGCCAATTGCTTTATATCCCCTTGTGAAGGAATTATTGTTGTCTGCTCAGATTTCAGGAAATAAATACAATACAAACTGTATTTACTTTGACAAGTTGAAAATTACAAGCATCAAGAGTTCTGCCTCTGAGCTATGTTTTGCAAAGCTTGACATTTTTTAAGGTTCAAGCAAGCACTGACAGAGAGCTGAAGTGGAAACCATGAAATCTCAGGTGCCTGTGAATGGCCAACTAGCTAGATTTCAGTCAGCTCTATCAAGGATATCTTCAGCTGAAAGTAAAAAAGGAATCTGAGAAGATAAGCATTTCACTATCAGCATTTTTATTCTCAAAATGATAACAGTCTGTTTCCTCAGTTTTATTGATGTTAAGGTAGGAAGGAAGTCTTAGGAATGCATGTGCATGAGGCAGTCCACAGAATGATTTTTTCTTGTCATTTTCACTTTCATCAAAATGAAAACAAAGCATTCCTTGGAGCTTGAAATATATACACTTAAAATAAAAGAATTTTACTAGAACGTCATGTCGGTGTTCTGTAGTGTGTAGCTTTTTACTGTCTCTTAAGTCCTCTTCGAGACACTTCATGCCTGAGCTGCTTCAGTAGTGCACTATTTGCAAGCAAAAGAAAATAGCAGTGGAGACACTTCAATAATTGAATCTTCTTCAGATGCTTTAACTTAACCATTAAAAAACCAAAGTAAAATCCTGACATATTTTCTACTGTGAATTCTAAATCTCTGTGTTTGCGCTCCTGGGAGACAAAGCTCAGAGTTCACACTCTTGTTTTGCTTTATCAAATATCTTCCAGCTCCTCTTCCAGGTGTCTGAAAATAAAACGTTCATATGAATGTGGGAAAAGATTTTCCTCATGTCTGACTTTTTATTTTTACAGTATATGTTCAGCCTCAGCACATAATAAAAGCTTTGCAATATTCTCCATACAGTAAACCAGACCAGAATAACATGGTAAGTAGGATACTCTATTGAGTTGTAAAGGATCTCTGTTCAAATTCCTGCTCTGCATGATCCAGATTTAGGGCTTGAATGCTGGATTTTTATCTCTTAAGCAGTAGCTGTTAGCTTGTAGGCTGCTTTAAACATCATGCTTTCCCCACGTGGAGCAAAAGAAACATTTATTCCAGAAAATTGCAGGTAACTGTATCCACATGATCTTGATTATGGCTCCTTTTTATTGGACTCTGCAAGGCAGTTGTTGCACTGAATGATAGATAAATAATGTTCCCTAGATTGGACTGGTTCCTGTCTTCACATAGTTGTCAGACAACATCAATGTAGACACTTCAATGCCTGTTTCCAAAATGGAAGTTTTGCCTTTACTGCAGCACATGGTAACTCCTGATGTAGATAACGAAAAGTAATGTCAAAGGGATTAGGTACCTAATTAATTTTCTTGACCTAATTTTCAGCACTAGCCTGTCTCATCTTCAAATTTTGGCATGTCCACACTTCCCTTGTTGTCCTGTGATTTCAGCCATTAACAATGGAAACGGAGCGAAGTCTCTTGCTGCTCTTCCTTCTGCCTGATCACTTGCTTGCTGTAAAAGTCAGAGGTGTGCTTGTTTCCAAAGCCAGGCTGTCTGTATAGACCATAAGAGAGTAGAAAGTCCAAGGGCAGATGCCAAATAATTCCTACAGTTTGGCTGCTCTGAGTTCATCTAGTGATTCTTGTTTTCCTGAACCATTCATCGTTTCCGTAGAGGAGAAAGAGAGGAGTTTAAACAGAGAAAGGTTGTTTTAATCTGCTGGAAGTAAACCCCTTCAGTCAAGTAAATTATAACAGTTGCATCAAGCTGTGGAGGAAGACAAACAAACATGAAAGAGAAGAACATGCAGCCAAGATAAAAAAGGGACCAGGAGATGAACTTGTCTTCACTTTGTCACTCATGTGCTTTGATTTGCCAGTCTTCTCAGACATTCTGAGTTTTTTAGGCAGCTACGCTCACATATTCTGACAGTCCTCCTACTTTTACTAGCTTGGTGGTGTCAGTTTGAAAAATTTGGTCACCGAGTTAAGCAGATCTGAGAACTCACAACTACTTTTAAAAAGATCCAGGGTGATTAGTTTAAGCGTGAACACCTATGAACGTGCTATCATATTTGTTTGTTAATGTAGTCTATGTACTTAAACACATGCACACATGTGTGTGTGCCTGCCTGCAGACACACAATTATATATGTTTTAACTCTTCAAAGACAATGAATCTACAAATGCAAGGATGGTACTTGCCCAGAATACAGAAAAAAGACACATCTTCCCAAAGGAAAAAAAAATAATTATTTGCATTGCAATTGAAAATTCCATCATTTGTTTGTAAGAGTCTGTACCACCATGTTATTTGCAAAACACAAAACATTCCAAAACAAGCCAAAATCTTTTTGCTTGTGTTGTAATAAAGCTATCCACACCAAAAAGGCATTTGTATCTCGATAGCTATCTTGGTGCCACAGCTCACTAGAGGCAACAGCCCACCTGGTATGTTTTCATGTCCTGAATCAAAGAAATCCTATAAGTAGATGAGAAAAGCATAATTTTGATATCCATTAGTTAAACTGGCCTTGTCAGCACTAGGGCTGTCAACAATAAAACTGCCAACAAAAAAGCATCATCAAGCCCCAGCCAAAGTTGGTGGAATTAAACACAGGTAGCAGGTACTGCCTTGTCTTCTGATGTTTTATCATAGTTGCATCAAAAATTCTGGTGAAAAGGCACAAGGTGGTTGTCTTAGATTCACCACGTTAGACCTGTGCCCTTAATGTTTAGTTCATTTTAAGTCCATAAATTCAAGGAAGATCTCCTCCCATAAGAAAAGAGCAATAACAGGGTGAATCAGATGTCATATGGGAACAAATCTTATCTTGCCATCACAGCCATATTAAAGCAAAGGGTAAGAAAGAATGACAGTGACAGGAGAAGCATCCAGACAGGTGCAGAAAGGAGGGATGGGAGACCAACCAAGGGGATTGAACTTGAAAGGGTTGTCTGACACCTCTATCTGTCCACAAAATAGATCACAGTTTCTGAAATAATCATGCTGGGTCAACTTTGCAGTCAAGGAAAATATAGTCAATATAATTAATGAAGTTTAGGGTACATTTATCCACAGATGTTTGATAAATAAAATTTCCACTCGCCTCTACTGATTTTGGTGACCAATTCTGTGCAGAGACAAAACTGAGACTAACATGACTAGCTCAGTTACAGACACATACTTTTTGGTCAGATGAAGCCCCCCTTTTGGAGTTGTAAAATGCACAAAACTCTCCTTTCCATGTCTTCCTGCTGAAAACTAGCTCATCTCCTCCATGTTTTGACAGGCCATATCCATTCAGATTCAAAACCAGCAGGCATATAAGCTTCTGCTGTGCTCATATGTGAAAGATTTAAGCTGTAATTGTGATTAAATGTAGTACATGTGCAGCAGTGGTGATTGGAGGCGGTTGATGTTAAAATGAGAATGGGAGTGGAAGACTTGTCTCTTCCTCCACGTACTCTACTCTCACACTGTATTATATCTCTCGCCATTTTTGTAAGCACTTGCCCAGCTTGTATTGTGAGCACAAGACTTATTCACAAATAATGCTGCAAGAAATAGGTTAGATATTCTCCTGGATAAATGCTTCTGGATGAAATAGTATTGAAATCTTTTTAGCAAGAGGAGAGGAAAGATTATTTGTGATTTTGCTGGCTGGATTGCAGTGAGTTCTTCCTCTGCTGCAGAGAAAAAATAAATAAATATAGCTTGTGCTGTAAATTTTGTTTCATGCCTGTACTAAAATTCAAACTCTTCTTGAAAAAAATGTGCACCAAACTAATGGAATGAGAGATTTAATAAATACAGTCATCTAAAGGAAATAGTATAGCAATGTTTAATTAATATCTTATGCTTCTGAGTCCACAGAATTCCTGTGGTTTTTTTTCCTTTGCTGTGAGAAGACAGCATTTTTTTACCATAACTTAGTCCAGACTCTTATGTCAGTAAACAGCAGCAGAGAAATGTATCTGCTGAAAGCTCAGCATTATGCGAAGAGTGATAAACTTCTCAGAAGGTGTTTACAAATGCATTCAGTGAAACAGAATTTTAATGAATTGTGCCACATAATCTTGCAGTTAATGAGCTGTAAAAGCCTTTGTCAATTATAGTGACTAGAAACTAACTCTTTTGGATTCCAGATCAATAATGGGACTCTTCTTCTGCACATTTTTATTTTTTAAGGAAAATTAGGTCTAAGAAAAATAAAAAGTATCTTTGTCATATTAGGCATCTCAGAAAAGTTCCTCATTACTATAACAGAGCTATCTGTATTCTTACTATTTGCAAAATCATTTCTCAGCTGCATCAGAAGAAGCAAGCTTTCTGAGATCAAATGGCACCAATGTTGTAAAATTCCAGTTGCAAAACCAGAATAGAATAACGGCTTCAGTAATAACTAAGGACTTCTTCCAGGAGTTATATTAAATTCAGCTATTGTGCACAACCTCCTAGAAAACAAAATTATCCTACTCTGCCTTTGCTATCGACCATAATTACTCTGCTGTTAGAAAGTGAACACCTTAAAACTCTCGGAAAGACTGCTTCATCTATTTGTGTCTTATTTTAAGCAAAGGGTCTACAAACACTGTTTGTTTTTTTCTGGTGAGGTCACTATTTCTCCCTAGGAGCATAACATTATATCATATCAGAACTGCCATAGTTCCCAGGGACAATTATAAACTGTGACCAAATAGTTTCTGTCACTACCTATCCAGCTAGAAAAATATTCTTTTTAAAAAACAAAGATTTGGCTTGATATTTAATGTCTTCAAAATCTAAAGGAGATGCATTTATCAAAGAAAAATATGGAAGACAGTTTTATTGCCTTTAATCTCCAATTTATTGTGACTTTTTTCCAGTATGTTTCTACTTTTTCCTTCTCTGAAGATTTTTTTTTCTTACTCTTGCCTCAGTGTGGAGGATCCATTAACAGAGGAACCACATAAAAAGTAATTTCAAGGAAAAGCCTTATAAAATGTGAAAAATTAAAGCTGTGCTCAGATCCCATTAAGAAAAGAAATTGCCTTGAGGCATCCACTAAATATGTGAAATCCATTTCTGCTTAGGGGCTTCAGAGCTTATTCCTCTCTTATAAATGCAATTTCACAGCACAAGTTGAACGTTTAAACAAAGCGAAGCAGGATCTTTTCCCAATTAGCGTCTCTTTTCCTTGATTGCTTCCAGGTCACCAAGTACACATTTACATGAGAATCTGAGATTCTGTAAATCTCAGCCAAGAGGCTTTGAAGGCATTTCTTCTTGGGAAGACTGTAAACCAGGAAATGCTCTCAGTATGGAGGCTTTACTGTTGTTATTATTAGTATTTATTTTGCTCGGCTTTATGTAGCAAACTAAAGAAGGCTGTGAGCTTAACATCTCCTTTCCTTAAGTGGATAGTTTAAACTACTCTGATGACCTAACTCCCTCTGACCCTCTTTTTCTTGTGCTGGCACCTCACGTATTTCTTGTACAGTGCCCTGATGCACCTTCAACTCCACAACCCTACATCCAAGGTTAGGGGAGCAGAAAAAAAGAGTGCACAGCACCAAGGAGGATGCCTTGTCCCTGCTGATGTCCACCACCACCATCTGCTTGTTTCCCCACATCCCATGGAGAGTTGCATGCATTTTTGGGGCCCTCAGCCTAGCTCAGAGGGGCTGTGAGGAGGTCATTTGTATTTACTCTCTTGTTTATGTTACTCCATTAAACTCAGTGTATCTTGGGACAGAAGAGCAGATGGGAAATTGTTCTTTGAAGAGCTGGAAGTTTGCTTTCCTAAAATTCAAGGTGCTGACTTCACTCTTTGCCTGACCCCTGTCCCTCAGGACTGTAAAATTCACCAGCGCATGATCACTGCAGCCCAAGGTGCCTCCAATTTAACATCACCAATTAGCTCACTTCCCATCACTGGAAACATTCGAGCTCAGGTTGGATGGGGTTCTAAGAAAAAGGATATTGTCCTCTCCTCTGTTGTTTGTTTCCTCACTTGTACATCCTCAGTAGTTGTTTACTACCCAGTAGCTGAGGCTCCATTTCCTTGCCCAAAGCGATGTTGCATGCCCATCCACCCCTGTTCAACTGAGACAACAGACCCAGTCTGGTGGGAACTGGCAGAGCTGTTTTCATTATTTTGTTCTCTCTTACAGAACAAAAGATACCTCCAACATTGCAAAAGACTTCACTGGTGAGAACTAACAAGCGGTCTGCAAGTGCTCCAGAACTCATACAAGGTAATTTGATTGTATTAAATACTCAGAGAGGAAGAAGTGTTTTTTCCCCGTGTAGTTTTCTTGTTTAGTCATTATTTCAAGGTAGTATCTGGAAGGAGGAGAAATAGCATCTCTGAAGCTTACTGGGGAGACTCATCTAAGGAATGCAACAAGCAAAATGACTGCAAGCCTGGTGAAAATTCAAAAGGTTTCTAATCCAGCTAAGATATATGAAAGAGGCCCCTACCCTCTGGCATATATGTTATCTGTTGCTATTTCTCAGATGGAAATATATGGTAATATTTAAGCTCATTGGCATGAGGCCTATCCCTCAGGAGCTGTCTGGCAACCCCCATGAGATCATGGCAATCACAGAATCACAGAATCACAGAATTACCAAGGCTGGAAAAGACCTTTAAGATCATCAAGTCCAGCCTAATGTAACCTGCTAAATTGTTTCAGGACCTAGATAATTGGTCTTGCCTCTTACCATCCTGCTTCCAGTGCAAACATCCAAAAGAGATGCTCCATGTCACACTTAAAAGGAAATTAGAGGGGAAAAAACCTTTCCTAGATATAATGGTATTGTTTTTTAAAAATGAATAAACTCTGAAAATAGGTCAAAGTGAAAACTGCTAATGCAGTACCACCAAATCAAGCACTGAGTGTCAACAAATTAGCCGTTCTCCTGATAACTCCTTTGCAGATATTACTTGGCTAATATTGTCCCTGTTCACAGCTTCTGAGTAGTTAATTATAATGTGGTTCTCTCTATACAATTTTTCAATTTCCTTCTTGCTGAAACTACTGGACCTTGTCTGACAGTCCCCCAGTTTCTGAATTTTGCGTGTGTTTCTTGGGCCTGGGTATTTTATAATGTGCATGAAAATGAACAAATACTTATATACTTTAGCTGCCTGCTGAACATTTGTTTTTCTCTCAAGCTGTTTGTTGGTTCATTCACTCTTCTGTTTACCAGACAACGCAAGTAATTTTTATGTATAATTTTTATTATAAGAAAAATTTTAAGGGCTCAATAACACATCTCAAAATATGGCATGGCTGTGTAAAATTATGTGGATTTATATCACCATTATTGACTTCTTGATCCATTTTTTGGTAAGACAAGTAAATATACTCGTGGGGTTTTGTGTATAAAATGACTTCTATACCATTAATGGATGGCACATTTTAATTAAGCCAAAGGAAAATGTATCTGGGAGAGACCCACATTGTGACATCGGTTACAGATGAGCAATCCTATCAATGGATATTGAATTCCACTGATGCTACAGAGAAGAGGTTCATCCCCTGTAATTATAGTTTAGAAAGTACATTTGTTGAAAAAACTAAAATGAGAGCAGGCACAACACTTGAAACTTTAGTTCAGCTTCAGTGGGAAAGTTGAATCCTCTGCTGTTTAAGGTAGTAACCTAGGACTTGAGATTTCCAGCTTCAAGTCTTCATTTCCTCATGGATTTCTGCTGTGTAATCTTCAATGAATCATTTAAAGTGAATCTCTCTGAGGTGTTGCAGAATTTAACACCTGCAGTTTTCAGGGAAAGCTGAGATCTGAAAGACCTGAGACATTTTCTCTCTGTGCCTAAGTTTCCCTGCTGTGAAAGACAAGAGTCGCGGGGGTATCTGTTGCCTTCCCTGCTCTGGTATTACAGTCATGAAAGCTGATGCACATTGCTCTGCAATTCTGTCCTCATTTTACTGAAGTACACATAAACATGAGGTATTTAATACTTGGCAGAACTTCTTAGGATTTTTATGATTTCCTGAAATAGGATTTCTTTATTGTTTTCTATTCTGCCTTTCAATGAAACATTAACTAAGAGTAGTAAAATGCCTTATGTTTTGTCCAAATGAATTCATCTCTTGTGCTGTGAAGATTAAAATGGTTGAGATGGACTGTTACTTGTAGCCCTTTACCTGGACAAATTACCTAACAGTGGTCAGTAGTAATGGTCACCCTTCTTCATGGCCTTAAGTATCCTTTTCCAAAAATCTTTCTCCCTTCACTCACTAATTATCCTTTTATCTTTCGTGCTTTTTATATCTGTGTTATTGTCTCTTTTGCATATTTTCTTTCCCTCCTTCTTCCACTACCCCAATTCCTTCTTTGTCATCTCCTGTGTTATATATGGTAGCAAGAAATTTTGAACTAGAAAAGGTGGTACAATTGCTGCAAACAAATTAAGCTGGCTACAACTTTTGCTGGTAGCCTGAAGAAATCCCACACAAGTAGGTTTCAGTAATTTTTAATATAGACTAGAATAAAAATGTGCTGGCATAGTCTCTCTAGCATGCTCATAGCAGCCTCCTCTCTTTCACAACTGCGCTTGCTGTGCTGCCATCCTCACCCTCACCCCACCTCCCTTCTCTTCATCTCCTTGTTGATCTCCTCTCTCTTACCACTGCAAATCCTCTCCACTACGTGAGCATCTCTCTCTCATGGCCATTCTCAGCCAACATTATGCACAGTGGACTCTCCCTCTCATTCCCTCCTACTCAGTAAAAACACACCACTCTCCTCTTGACAGCCTTCACTGTCAGGTTTAGTTGCCTTGCCAATAAAGCAAGCCATCTCCAATGGCTTCCTCGCAATATTCCCTTTAAGGATCATAAATAGGAGCCTGCATTTCAGAGACAAAACCAATGAAATTAAAGGAGCATCTTAAATTATTAACAATGATTGTGACTGTCTTAGTAATAAGGTAACTGTGTAGATTAGATTGAATCAAAGAAATGAAACCATTGTTGTAACCATAGACTAGGTATCTTTCCCTGGCCCACAACACAAGCAGAAGGCATGAAAAAATCCTGAGTTTTGAAGTGACTGCCCCTGAGTTCATTATGTTATCTTCACTCCTTTCTAGTCCTCTTGGGACACGTAGTGATTAGCTTTGATGAGAAAGTGCCTTGGACTCTGTCCACTCTGTTCTTTTTGTGGAAAAAATCCCCTAAATATGTCTTTCAGGTGCCACCATGAAGCAAGGACGTCATTGCACAGGGTCACCATCATCAGTGGCACCTGCTAGAAAATTCGTTTAGCTTCATTTGGAAGAGATTAGACACCTGCTACTTTGGAAGGCAACAAACTCACACAAAAAAATAAACTAACATGAGTGAGATATCATCCATATTACATAGACAGTAATCTTGTGGGTGGAATTTGAACATTTGGAATGGGCTTCCCAGGGAAGTGGTGGAGGCACCGTCCCTGGATGTGTTCAAGGAAAGGCTGGATGTGGCACTTAGTGCCATAGTCTAGACAGTGTGGTGGTGTTGGTCATAGGCTGGACTTGATGATCCTAAAGGTCTTTTCCAGCCTTGGTAATTCTGTGATTCTGTGATTCTGTGAATTTGAACATTTAAAAGGAAACAAAACCATAATGGTAATCTTTCAAAACTGGCACAGCAGAGAAAGGAAGAACATTTGAATCCATCTGTGCTAGGAAGCCTGTGTATCCAAGGGTATCTATTACAGCCAAATATTAGTTGGTGAACTCTGGGAGAAACATTTGCAATTGCAGAAGCCTTTTGCTGAGAAGATGGTTGATTTGCAGAGGCATATTTCTTAAGCACTTCGTAAATGGCATTAATTATTAATTCTACTATTTAAATTAACTGTAATTGTTCTTACGTGCAACAACTTTGCACAAGGTACATCATCATATTTGTTTGTATCAGTAGGTTACCAGTGGAATGGGGACAAAGCAGAAGAAAGGAAAGCAGGACATTTCTCTTCCATCCTTGTCTTGTCTTTTCTAGCCTGTTAGATGCAAAAAAACTTTTCCCCATTTTCTTTCCAAACTCCTAATGTTACTTGTCTCAATATTACCAAGTTGATCATGATTATTACTCTTCATGAGATGGAAGTTGTGTCAGCCTGGGTCCTCATTCTCATGTCTTTAAAGATACCCTCTATAATTTTCACAGTTTTACTGTTTTGTAGATATCTCTACAGTTGTCAAAACTCAATTGTGTGACACTGCCTCCACAAATAGCAAGGCACAACAAAGCATATTAGTAAAGCTGGGAAAAGGGAAAGATGGAATGAGCATTCTTCCCCAGTTTAGAGATGAAAAAAATAAAAGACATCATCCAGTAATTTCATTGCAACACACCCTGAAAATAACAACAGGTCTCTGAAATCTCAAGACTAACTAAATACACCATGCCTATTGCAGTGAGGCCGGGTTCACTAGGGATTTGTAGATGCTACTGTGCCTCAATAACAGTAGTTGCCAAACACAAAAGTCAGGCTTTTATTGTGCTTTGATAGCAAAGATTTAAAAGTAGCCAGAAACTAGAGGAAATAAATTATTCTCCAGCTGTTTTACTGCCATATTAAGGGCAGTGTAAGCTGTCTACAATATTATTTTTTTATCATCGTTATTCTTTATTTAAAACTCGTCTTTGACACTGTGTCACTTTAAAACTCACAGTCATGCAAGTTAATCAAGTTAATCAATGATATTCCTGTCTTTCTCTTGTTCGCCTACCTCTAGCTTTAAAAGTTGTCTTCCAGTTCTTCCTGCCTTAGGAGGAGTTTATGACCTCCTTACCTTCTTTCTGCAAATCTCACTTTTCTGTTTTGTGATGGTTTTGCCTGAACACCCTCAGCAGCTCCAGCTGTGAGCCTCCATACAGTCCTCTGGACTCTCACCAGGGCTACATGAACGAGCAGGGTCTCTTAGGACCCTGATTTAACAGCCTCAGATCTACAATTTGCTGGGCTTTCTCACTGCTGAATGGAAATAGTGCAGCATTTGAGAAGTGCCATGGGTTTTAAAACTAATTTAATTGAAGGCTCTTAATTGAAATGCATGAAGATGATGTATTCATTCATCCATATTTTACCAGAAAAATTAACTGCACATTGAATTAATTTATGGCACTTTGTTTACATCTACGTATAAATGAATATGAAAAATGAGTGACATGTTGGAGAAACATGGAGGAAAAAAAAAATCTGTATGGGAAAATATAAGTGCCTGCCAAGAATCTATTAGTGCAATTTCGGCATCAGATAATAATCTGATTATTTTCAAAACACAGGAAGAGTGACATATTTTGTGTAACCAAATGATAAATAATTACCACTTTGTGTGTGTTCTTTTACATGCTTGGAGTTTTCACAAAGTTTAAAAGGCTCTGAATTTGCAGTTGTCTTCCAATGGCTACAGTTGAAGTCCATTTCCATCACCTCTGCATGGTTGGAGGAAGATGGTGTTGGTAGCTGTTAATAACATGAAATGTACTGAAGAACTGACTGTAAACTGGCAAGAAAGACAATGATTGTTCCTTCAAATCCCTGTTTTACAGCTGCAGATGGGACTAACATAGAAACACCAAAACTGTCAGGACCAGAGGGGAAGGCGATGGGAACAGTAACCCTCCTCTGTCTAGATGTGCTGAATCCCAGTCCATTGCCTCATAATTCTTGTTCTTTAATGTGAGGTTGAAGAGAAATGCTTTCATGCTGGAAATGGCCCTGAGCACCATCATGAGCTGTTCCAATTCCCACCCTTCCTCTGCACTGTCACCTGTTTTGCTGGCTGTAGTGACAGTAAACATTTTGCCCATTGCTCATAGGCAGCAGCTCACGTTTCCTCATTTTGCCTAATTTTGCCTTTTTCAAGGTGGATTTCCTTAGATTCTGTTAGGTATTAGCTGGTATTAGTTACGGTGCTGACTGGGGAAAAAAAGAAAACTAAAGAAACCATGCATGCATATAGCAAAACTGAATAGATTTCAGAGGAAAATCTCATGATGCCATAATCATGTGCTGAGTTACCTTATAAATCAGCATCTCTTACAATGGCACAAGTCTGAATTTTGTGCTTTGTTGGTAGCATTGTTTCTAAAATAAGAATTGTAGTCCTGTTCTTCTTCATCATCCCCGAGAGCACTCACACTTCAAGAGCATTTCTGGGATGTGCTTGCCAGAGTCAGCTACCTACAGATGTTCTTAGCAGATTTAAACAGAGAAAAGTGAACACTGAACCACAAGCTTGGTTCTTCAACTACTGGAAAATTCAAAATTAAAATCTTCTGGGTTAAATACAATCAGCATTTGTGGGGGTGGTTCCTTTAGTTCGTTGGTTTGTTTTGGGTAGGGAAAACAGTACAACTGAGGCGAGTTTTACTGGCTTTGCAAAAATAAAGACAATGGTAGGTAAATATATTTCTTATAATCTAATTTATGGTGGATTATTTTAACAGTTACACATTTGCAATGTGGCCCTTTCAGAAGTATGAAGCTAAAAAATTGGAGCAGGGTATTATGAACTCATTCTAAAAATGGATAAAAGTTCAAATAAGGTCCTTCATAAACAGCTGAAAATTTGGAAAGCCAAAGGTGTCAAACAGCAAAACAATGTGAAATGTGATCACTAATTCCAAATACCAAGATTTCAGAGCACTTGGTGTGTTTGGCAGTAGTCAAACACACACATGTCCAAAAAAGGGCAATGAAGCTGGTAAAGGGCCTTAAGAACAAATTTTATGAGGAGCAGCTGAGGGAACTGGGGCTGTTTAGTCTGAAGAAAAAAAGACCTCATCGCCCTTTACAACTACCTGAAAGAACGTTGTAAAGAGGCAGGCACTGGTCTCTTCTCACAAGTAACTGGTGATAGAAGAGGAAATGGCCTCAAGCTGCTCCAGAGGAAGTTTAGTCTAGATATTAGGAAGAACCTTTTCACTGAAACGGTTGTCAGACATTGGAACAGGCTGCCCAAGGAGGTGGTTGAGTCACCATCCCTAGATGTGTTTAAAAGTCATCTAGATGTAGCACTTGGAGATATGGCTTAATGCTGGACTTGGTCGAGTAGGGCTGATGGTTGGACTCAAGGATCTTAAAGGTCTTTTCCAACCTAAGTGATTCTATGATTCTATGAGACATCCACCTCTATGAGAAGAAGCCAGGCTGCTGTTCCCCTGGAGTTGCCTACCCCAATGCCAGCAGAGTTCCATCTCTTTCCTCATCCCCCTGCAGGTTTCCCAATCAACAAGAGGGGCTGGCTTGTTGCCAAGGATGTGTTCATCTTTGCTGAACTGATGGATCTCTTCTTTCCAGCTTAGCTGCTAGACGGCTGCTGATTTTGAAACAGTTGATGCTTTGCCTCTTGCCTCAGTTTCTCTGACTCTAATATAGGGATAATAAAGTTAATTTCCCTAATGCTAATTTCCTGCTCATTTGCCTTGAAATCTTCAGGCATTAAGCACTGTTAGAGTTCAGTGATATTATTTCTGCACCGAAAATGTGAGGGCAGCACTTGCTATGCATCATGTTATTCCTTGTTTTACCATCTAGAACAGGCATACAGGCAACCACCATGACCTCTGTGTTTGCTATATAAAGAACACAGGGTTGGCCCCGAGTATTTATCATTAGATGTTGTTAGCAATAATAACGTCTCAGTCTGAAAGAGTTGAAAAAATACATTTTCTTGCAATTGATCTCAAATGTATTCGAAATTTCTGTTGCTGGAATAGAATTTAATTTCATCTTTAGTTTGGTATGTTTTGTTCAACTTCTGAAAGATAAACAGCTGTCTAATCTGCATTAGGTTCTTAAGCATTACGGTTAAGCATGTATTTAAATGCTTTCCTAAAATGTAGCCTCCCTCTTTCCCATAAGATCTACATGTGACCTCATTATTTTTACAATATTGAGGGGTTTTTTATTATTTTTTCTTTTTATTTCATGTATCTAAAACTCCATGTTAAACTGCATGGAATTAAAATGTTTCTCTGTCCTTCCTGCAAAAAGAGTTTGTTGCAGGCTGTACCATGGAGCAAACGACAAGCTCGACTCTCTGCTACAGAGCAGCTAATGCAGTTCAATACTAAAAATTAGCCAGAAGTATCTTGGAGAGTATGGCCAAATGAAAGCTGTGCTCAAAGAAATCCCAGTCCTCCTAATTTCAGGACTTTGATAGGGTCTTGGCTCTCAAAGACTCAAATAAATAAATAAATGAAGCAAAGGAATTAATTTGAAATATTAATTAAAATGCAAATTAAATCCAGATTTTGTGGGCTTTAAAAAGTGCTCTGTGAAGTTTCCATGAATATAAAGCATGTGACAAGCTACTGTTTTAAAATGATCTGCATAAACATACGTTGTTGAAAAACTGCTTGACTTGAAAATAACCTTTCTGACGCTTTGGGCTGCAAGTAACAAGAGAAGTTCTTCAGCAGTGGCAGCTTTCATGACGACAAGGCTGTTGGTCAGGCTTTGTCCCGTGGCAATTGGAGGTGCACCTGTGTGTGTCCCCAGGCCCATGGGCCGCCAAGCTCCTGCAGGATGCAGCATGGAGGTGAAACAGCTCCAGAAAAGCTGGTGGTGCTTGGCCCTAGCTGCTTGGGAGGCAGGACCATCCACCTCCCTGGCACCGCTGCCACTGCATTTGCAGTGAGGCCAGAAGTGTTCTGGCATTACAGGTTTCTTCTACTCTGGAGTAATTGAGCACAGAAATACTTAACTCTCCCCTTTGTTGGTGCAAAGATCTCCCATACGAGGCACTCCCCTCCTGAGTTAGCCAGCCTTGCTTAAAATGCATCCTGGCATCAACAAGGGCCTGTTTCTTCTGAGTTGCACCGTGATTCAGTGCTGCGAATGAACTGCTGTAAGAGAAAGAGAAAGACAAATGAAATAAGGGCACTGCCTTAAACAGGGACTAACCCAGGCCTCTGGAAATTCTCTCTCCTAATGTTGTCTTAATACAAAATGATACTGTCAGCAGATTACAATCTGTTTAATTTACCGTTAAGTCCTCCCCACTCCCAAAAGTGAGACATGTGTCTATTGGGGAGAAAAAAATAAAAAGGTCTATCTTACTCCTGACCAATAGGCTTTTCATAGTTTGACTTCTGAGCCTCTGCCAAGCAGTATAACCCTGTTAACAGGCCCCAGGCATGGGCTGTGGGATGGCTGGGACTCTGTTGAAATGGGCTATGGCCAAGTCATGCCACTGAGCAACACAGTCTCAAAGCACTTTATGAGGAAGATAAATGATGTTCAGGAAACATTGTAAAGAAAAATCTAAGTACCTCACTACAGTCTTGGGAACACCAGACTGTCTGGAAGGAAGCTTGCACAGCAAGAGCATAATGAAAGAGTCCATAAGGGAGAAGAAGATTCTGCTTTAAGAGCTTCAGTGAAGCCATAGTGAATAATGCATAGGGCCACATGCTGGATGACAAAGCTAATAAGAACTATCAAACATTTGCATGTCCTCTGAGCCTCATTCATCCTGCTTGACAGTCAGGCAGGTGCTCAGAGAAATAAGAGAACGTGACTATGGCCTATCAAAATGCAAAAGCATCAGACAGCTGAGCTAAGGTCTCAAGACTGCCCTGTTCTGGCATTTCCTGATTTCTAAATGCAGGACTTAGTAATGAAAAAAAAATTAATGTGAGTTTGAGGTGTGGCAATTAATATATGAAGTTTATACTATACTTCATATATTAATTAATATATACTTCATATATATATACTTCCCTACTATTGAAGAGCTTCTAGGAAGACAACTGTAATGCAATTAATTTATGTACCTGGAAGGGTCAATCTCCCTGCATTTTATCTGTCATTGAAACCATCAATGTCCTTGGCCATATCTTATGGCACTACCAAGTATTGAGAGTGGTCCAGCACGTCTTCATGGTACAGTGCAGTGAAATGCAGCAACACTACCAGATGTATAAAAGTACAACTTAGCTGTAAGCTGCACCAGAACTAATTAATGGTGTTGAAAGACCTGGCACAGTGGGCAACACTGTCTAGATATGATGGTCTTGCCTTTGATTTCTGAGCAGACTTGGTTAAAACAAAGTCAGGTATCTTGGCACAGAAGTGTCCTTTGTTTTCAGAGCTATCAGCCTTTAAAGTATTTTTGTCACTTAATTGAAAATAAAATTTCCCCAGAGTTCTGGAGCCTGCTCTCAGTGCATGTGCATAGCTCTAATTAATGTTAATTATTTGCCTTCACCAAGGGAAGAAGCATATTACTTCAGGTGCCTACTTGGAATATGTTACTTTAGCCCTTCGTGCGACTCCAGGTAGTTCACTCAATGGAAAAGATGCACCTGCCTGGAAAACCAAGCATCTAGTGCCTGAGGATAATCCAGATCAGGTGTAGGACAAGATGTACTACACCAGAAATAGCACAGCCAGGCTTCCTGCACTACACAAAGTCTGATCCACAGAGCTTGCGAAACATGGCAGCACAAAGAGCAATGTTAGATCATTTTCCCTCCATACATTTGGGCAGGGAAATCGTTTCATCAGATGCTTGTACAGTGCCTAGCCAAATGGGCTTGAGCCTCAGCACCACACTGCCTCAGCACAAATCATAAACAAGCCTGGCTGGGACCACACAACAAGTCAGTGCTCAATCCAGAAACAAACCCCAGATCTCTGGAGAGCTAAACTCGAGTTTTATCTACTGAGCTACACTTCTTTTTGTGGCAGGGATGAAATCTCAAAGGGGTGTCCCTTTCAGAGCACCACTGAAATAATAAAGCAGGACAGATTTATCACAGTTGAGGAACCCTGTCCATAGTCTTTCATTGTAAATAAACTGCAAAAGCTGGACAACTTCCATGCTCTTCCCCACACATGCAAGTTCATCCAAATTCATCAGCCTCGCTAACATCTTTCTAGATGGTTACCCTTTAACTAGGGCTTTATTGGATAACTGTAACTCAATTTGCTGCAGCTGTGTGACCCTGATTCGCTTTTGGAGCAAAGCAAGATGAGGGAGGAAGAGCCAAGTGGGAACCCACCTGCCAGGCAGCCAGTGCAGTTAGAAAGGACCAGTCTGAATGTGCAAAATCTGGCAGGTGGCAAAGATGTGCTGTTTATTTTTCCTAATGACAAAATTAGCACATTGATAATAATCAAACAGAGCTGTGTGCAATGGGGTTTATTTAATTAACAAATGTCCCTTTGCAGGTATGAGCAGGACACAGGCACTGTGCTCATCAATGCAAGCTGTTGCTCATGTCCCTGGAAAGCTCATACGCCAACTGCCTTTGGCTTGCTTTGTCTGGGTTTATTCTGGGAAGGAGATGGTTCATACCTGCCTTTTTAAATAATGTATTCTCTTTCTGGAGAATGTGATATTCTTGCTCACATCCAAGAACACAGATCACATCTAATAGAATAGATTACTTTGAAAGGTGCAGTGGAAAATGCTTTCTTCCAACATACACCCACGAAGGCCCCTCCTGCTAGTTCTAACTATAGTACATCTTTGTATCTCACAACTACCTGATTGGAACTGGCTTTTTCTTATTAACAGTTATCTATGGTTTTAATAGGTGGAAAGTTCCTACTCCTTGACTACCTTTATGTAATACAGCAGCTTCACTGGCATGATCATGGTTTTTGCTAGCGTCCAGCTCTAGGGACCCTACAAGCAGCAGAAGTTATAGATTCCTTCCAGCTTAGGTACAGACAGCCACAATAGGCTTCTGGAGGTCTCTGCTTCAATCTATACTGAGAGCTGAAGTATCCATCCACATGGATCCATTATCACACAGTTTTATCAGAAGTTACCTGTATTCCATTCATCCAACACTTTCCATCCACTGAGGGCCAAGGCCTGAAAACACTAGATTTTTGCAGCATTACTCCTGCTGTATTACCCTTTCCTTTCTGTGAGTGTTCTAAGGAGAGTCCCAAGACTAAAGTAGCTTTTCTGATGTAGATAACATCAGCATACATTGGACAGAACAGATATCAAAACACCATCTGTAACATCATTAGTAGTGATACAACAGTTCCTTTGTGGCTTTGTATTATGCATCCAAGGAGTTGGTGCAGCTGCTCCAAGGATTGTATCACCCTGCCTGTTCCATGTTTCTAAGAGGGAAGCTGGGCAGCAGGTATGTAACAGAAAAGATTATTCTACTGTGTACTGTCCTTCAGAAAGAAGGTAGACACAGGATAGCAGTAGAAGCTTCATACAAAAGTCAATTCACCCTGTCAGTAGATGCTTTCAATTTACCCCTCCTCAAGGGACAACCAAGCATCACACTGACCTCTCTTCCACTAGAACCTTAAATTTCTAACTCTAACAGCTTCCATTTTAAAAGACTAGGTAGAAAAGATTCAAGATATGAAATTCAGATGTATCTTTTACTTACTAGTGATCTTCTCTAGAGGGAGATCCTAAAGTAGATCTTGCCAAATTTGCCACCTATTTCTCTGACAGTCAAGGATATTCAGCAATCAAGCTTGTAACAAAGGAATAGGGAAGAGGAGGGAAATAAGAGAGATCCAGAACTGTGTATTTATCCAATTTTGTTGTCCCATTTGTTGTGGAAGAGACTCTGTAATAAAAGCCTGAAATTACACATGCACACATACATGTGTATAACTTTTAATGCAAAGCACTGAAAACAGTAAGTGCTCCTAGAGATGGATATCATGGGTTTTGTTTAAGCCATAATCTCTATTGCTTTTGAGTTTATGGAGCAAAAAGAGCTGTTGAAATTGAGTGAAATCTGCAGCCAGAGTCTTTAATCAATCTCCAAAGCTGTTTATTGTGAGTATAGTATAAAGCAATAGAGATTAATGTTGGTTTCTATAAATCACAGCAAAAAGCATCTTCTCTTTCACTGCCAGAGGTGTAAATATCTTCCTTCTTTTTTCTCAGATTTTGCTGTAACATGCTGGCTGCAGAGGTCCTTCAGGGGAAAAAAACACAAGCACAGTGTCATATGCTTTTAAAACAAGTAAATTTAAAAACAATGTCTACAGTTATTTGGAGAAATGGGAACTGATGGAAGATTTAGACACCTAATTCTTACTGAGCAGCTTTGAAAACCTCGACCCACCTACAGTGGAGAGCCCCCAGCAAACTGCAGCCAACACAGGGGTGGGAGAAGGAACTAGGCAGACAGCAGGTAGCAAATTGTCTTTCCAGTGCACATCACACAGGTTCCAGACAGTGAATCCAAGAGTCATATCATCTTTTTTCCCTTTACTTGCAAAAGTAGAGATTGGGCATCTATTATGACTACCTTTCCTTTTTTCTTTTTTTTTTTTTCTTTCTTTTTTTGGTAGAAAGGGAAAAAAACTATGTGAATGACAAAAGAAATTACAAAAAATTCCAGGAGCACATTAAAAAAAGATCTTTGTTCCTGTTGCTCAAATCCTATTTTACATTCATTTATGGCCTTATACTGTAAGAAAGGAGAGGAGAGGAGAGGAGAGGAGAGGAGAGGAGAGGAGAGGAGAGGAGAGGAGAGGAGAGGAGAGGAGAGGAGAGGAGAGGAGAGGAGAGGAGAGGAGAGGAGAGGAGAGGAGAGGAGAGGAGAGGAGAGGAGAGGAGAGGAGAGGAGAGGAGAGGAGAGGAGAGGAGAGGAGAGGAGAGGAGAGGAGAGGAGAGGAGAGGAGAGGAGAGGAGAGGAGAGGAGAGGAGAGGAGAGGAGAGGAGAGGAGAGGAAGCCATGGGACAGCTCATGTTTCAAATCTAAGATTCCAAAGAGGAAATACTAAGCAAAGTGGGAAATTATTACCATACAACAATGTCAACATAACATTCATGCTTTTCAACCACTCCAGTCAGTTCAACTTTTAACCATTAGCAGTTGCATCACAAGAAACTGTGATAGCTGCCCTTTTATTCCTGGCCTGATCCTTATGAGTAGCAATGCATCTTATGCAGCTCTGCAAAATATCTACCTAGATATTGAGCCTGCCTTTGTAATTAGGTGGCCAAACCATCATGAACCTCCAGGAGGAGAGTCACAGTGTTCAAGGTAGGCTGCTTATCTGAATAATTCTTTGAAGTAACCTCTCTATATAGTGATTGTACAGGGAGCTAATGGAAAGTAGCCTCTTGGACTAGGCACTTAAATTGGCTAGGGCACTTAAGGGCAGTTGTGAATGCCCAGCAGTGGGCACACAGTTCAGTCTTAAGAGGTCCTTCAGGAAGATCAAAGTAGGAGATTAACTCATTCATCTAAAAAGTAGAGACCAGTGTCAGTCAAAATACTGCACTGTAACAGGCAGAAGTGAGCCTTCAGAGACACAGTGTTTCACCTGAGGTCTCCACATACCAGATGGAAATTCATGGTAGGCTGAAGCAGCACACAAATCCTGAGACATCAGCAAAATGTTCAGAAAAGCATCATCACACTGAAATCATTCTCACAGGGTGCTTCCAGAACAATGTACAAACTTACCTTTGCTGAACATCAATTTGTGCATAGATTGAGAGTGAGAAAAACGTATTTGGATGTTTATCTTGTTTCCTGAGCTCAAAGGCAGAATAGTGAAGCAAGATTCGTTCTTTGCATTTGGAGGACATTTCTACAAATTCCCCACTGATTTATCTGAATTTTTTTTCTGTCATCATTCTTGTTAAATAGTTGAGATCTTTAAAATAAATTATACTTGGGAGTCAACATCAAGGCAAATATTATGTGCATTAAAATCCACTTTCAGAACATCTTAAAACTATGGCACAAATGCTTTACTGGCTCCTACACTAAACTGCAAAGCAATGATAAAGTACTGGAATATTCGGACTAGGCTCAGAGATCTTTGCTGACTTTTGATAAAAACTTTCAAGGAAAGAATATTTTCATTCCAAAAGCATTTAATAAATGCTAAGCTACTAGCTCCGTTTTAGTTAATTAAACTTAAGGAACATAGAAGTGGATAAAAGTTCATTAAATAGGTACGGTCTGACAGTGAATTGGAATACTAATTGAGCTTTTATGTGCAACAAAAGAGATACAAATGGAAATGCACTGTTATTCTAGTGAATGCCTCACATAAAAGTCCCCAGTGGAGCAGAGAATGCATGAAGGAAATTGGATTGTAAAATCTCTGAGATAAAGATCAGTTCTATGAAACATGATGCCCCACTGCTTGGTTTTCTATTTTGAGAACATTCTTTTAATAATGCCAACAAATGATGCAGTGACTGCTGTAGGTGTGTTTGAAAGGCTCCCAGTCAGATTCGGAAATGAGGCAGTTAGATTCAGGGCTTACAAAAAGGAATGGGATATGATGGGACTTGTATTTATTTAATGGTATGTTTTAATATCGCTGACTTAAACAGCATGAAGACCTTCGATTAGAAAGGGCCACATAATCAGATGCTGCTCTTCAAACTTTTGCAGTGTGGTGGTTATTTGTTCTGGAAAACATTTCCCCAGTTCAATCTGTATCAGAACCATGAAATGGTATGGGAAGCACATTTCCCACACTGTTCAGAAACCAGTTTATCTAGGAGCATTGACACCAAGTGAAGGGAATTATGGAATGGCAAGGGGAACTCTACACAAAAGCTGAATTTGAAGGCATTTTTATCTTCCTGAAGCAAATGGTCATTGTAGGGCAAATAATCACTTTAAAACGTACTTTATGTTAAGTATGTGTTCAGTCAGAGCTGTTCATATATTAACTGCCATACAGAATTCTCCAAACATTGTTATGTGGTAACATCAGATGTAATTTGAACTGCTCCCAGAGTTCACAACAAGATATTGAATCTGGACTTATGTCCTCTGTGTCCAGACAGTACAGTCTCTATGCATGTAAATTACCATTAAAAAGTCCATCGATCTATTTGATTTTTTCAGCTATTTTGTAAGATAATTTTGGCTGTAGAGAGCCATCTCCAGACAGCCTAATTCCATCACATCCCTATGTCTTCAGTGGTGTCTAGCCAGGAGGAACCATTAGGCATAGGCACTCTGGTGGGATTTCAAATGTTAGGGAAATGTTTATAAATGTAGGAAGTGTGCTGCCCTGGATTGGATTCCCCAGGGAAGGGCAGGGGGTGCTCATTATTGAAGGTTCTAAGTGGCAGCTGCTAGGAACTCCACAGGTATAGGTCCTGGCTCTGGGAGAGGGAGGAAGTAGATGACCTTTGAGGTGCCTTCCAGCCATTTGAGATTATCATTATACAGCCACAGTGTTTTCTGCCAAAATGGCTTCAGGGTACCTTGCAATATAGACAAAATTAAATGCAGATGCAAACATGAATCCTCTGAAGTCCAATTTAAAGTACATGTAGATTTGGCATCCCTGTCACAAAAAGATAATAGACTTTAAAATGTTATGCCTAATTATACAGGATTTTAATAGATTATTCTTAGACTTTCATGTCAATAGGAAGAGCCATCAAAATTCAACTGGTGTTGATTCAAAGATTCAAAAAGGAAAAATGCTTCTTTTTGGGATAATGTTTTGACTGTGCTCCAACATGGTGGAAATGTAGGGGGACTGCCATGAGCTGAGATAGGGCAAAGACACATGAGGTCAAATGTGCCATACATGAACTGAAAATCTGATCCAGGTTGTGCATTGACCCATGAGCTTCTCGCAGAAACTAAGATTGCCCCCAGGCATCAACCTATACTATACACAGATGATGGGCTCAAGAGCAATCCAAACAAAATGCAGACATTTTCAGTCCTCACTAATTTGAATTGTTTATCCACAAAGATAAACTCATGTGTTTTTTATGGGCCTCTCCAGTAATTTCAGTTGACTGCAGTGCCTTAATCTTTCCATCTACTGTAGGCAGTGATACTCACCTGCCTGAAATTAATTTACCTGCAATAACAATCTACACAAAGGAGAAAAAGGAGAAATAAAATATATACTAATGCACTCTAGCACTGATAATTTCCACTATTTGGTGGAAATACAGACACAGCCTCAGTTGAGCTGTGAAGGTTATTTGATTTCTTCACATTCTGCTGATGGTTTACCATCTGTTGTCCTGATAACAATGCTAAAGGGAGTATTCACACTACTAAAATGCCCCCTGGCAGTACATCTCTCCCCATGTGTTTCTCTGGTATTGCTCTTTCCTCCTGCATCATCTCTCTGACACTATCTCTAAGTTAAGGTTCTTCCATTTACCTTGATAATCCTGTTGTCTTTTTAATTGTATTTATTTTCACATCACCAGAAGTCATATAACCTCTGTCTGTGATCGTATCAACTCCTTGGGGAAAGTATTCCTGTAACTGCCTATTGAAGGGTTTCTCCCCTCTTTTCTCTGAAGCAGCCAGTCACGATTTGAGATAGGACACAGGATTAGGTGGACCATGGCTTTGATCCAGCAGGCAATTCCCTCTTGTAGCAATTGAAGTTGGCTTTGGGCAGTGATTAAAGGAGGCAGTGCTAGAGAAAATCCAGGGTGTTGCAGAAAGCCTTGTTTGGTACAGAATGGTTTACTCTCTGAATCAGCAATGCCCAAGAAAATTCGTATTGCTTTGCTGCTTCTAAAGCTATGCAGGTATAAAAGGAGCAGAAAGGCTCTCATATTCCTGCCAATAACAGACGTGCTACTTCAGTGAGTCACTCTGTCCAAGTTAAGGCTTACAGTGTGTTTGGGGCTTAATGCCCAAAATGTGACATGTTGCAGCACTTCACAATCCTGTCTTTGCTGCTGTTGCCCTTTCTCACTGGGTTATATGTTGTTTTCCCCAGCTGCTTTTTAATGGAAAAATTGTCATCACCTTAGATCATTTGAAGACTCTAAAAGACACACCTAGGTCTCTGGAGTAGAAAGTGTCTCTCCATTTCCAGGTCTCTCATGTACCACTGGTTGCAGTCATTTCCCTTTGCATTTGCAGCATGTCTTGGGCAGCTCCATCCTGTTCCTTGCCTGTGGTCACTGCTTCTGCAGTCGCTTGTGCTTAGCTGAGCTTTGTGCATGTCTCTCTGCTCAGCTGGCCCACAGGGTTCTGAGTGAGGTTCCTATAAGCATAGCTTTTTTGTGTGTGGGAAGGCCATGCAAGCACAATGCCCAAGAAAAGGACAGAACTGAAAGTTATGGCTATCTGTTCAAGTTTTAGCTTATACTTAAAGTCTTTTTCTGGCTTCAACTGAGATAGGATCAAGCTATTAAAGTGCATCAATGGATACACACTAAAAGCAAGGAAAATTATCCTTTGTTTTTGTGCAGGTAAAAGCAAGGCAAAAAGAAGGAACAAAGGCAGTGTTTCAGGAAACATTTTTTATAGAAAAGGATTTTAGAGAACAAAAGGGTTGATATGAGTAATTAGCTCACATTTCACCTAGATTGACAAAACAATGGTTTCTCTTCATTTACACATTGCTTACCCTGAGTTTCCAGGGAAGCTTTGCAAACAACCTTCTATAGCCCTGTCCTGACACAAGCTCTGCACAGGGAGCTGCCCACATCACAGGTCTTAGGAGGTGCAGTCCCTGGGTTCAGTTCTAAGAGGTCAGAGAGGCTTGCAGTTAAATACCAGTTTTCACAAATGTTTTCCCATCAGAGAAATGGAACTGCTGAAGTGAGCTATGCTAATCTTCCATCTCACCCTTTTGCCCTTCTTTTGACCGTGTGGTGACACTTTCTCTGCTGAGGATTTTGGAAAGAAGTCAAATAACTAATGAATGCACCAGGCTGCTCCTTTAGAGGACTCCTCATCTGAGCTGGGAGTTATAGTTATTAACTCCTCTGGCAGCCCATCATTTAATTTACCTTCTACTGACCCCTTTTGTGCATCCAGAGGATAATCCAGTCAACAAGAGCCCTCTATAGCTGGTATGCAGGACACCATTGTCCTATTCCCAATTTATCTAATGTAATCACTTCACTGCCTGCCTATAAGAGGTCTATCCCATCAAGAAGCTTTGGAATCATGTAGAGACATTAGAGATTAGAATTTATTGGTCCTGAAGTTCATAAAATTAATGAAAATCATGATTCTCCAAAGGAATTTAATCTTCATTTGTACTGTCAGTGGAGGTGTCAAGAATTAGTTTATGATTCATTAACCCATTGACTACTGCTATTTTTTCCACATTCAGCTATTCAGGAAAAGGAAAGATGTCTTGTGTGCACACTGTACCTTCTCTTAGCTGTTTCTGTACTGGAGTCACCAAGCTGGTTGTAAAGGGAGAAAGGAATGTGGTTTCCCTATGATTTTTCAGATTGAATCTCATGTATTTAATTGGATTCATCAGACAGGCACCAGCATACTAATTTCCAAAAATGTTACTGACTTCAGTGCAATGTGGCCCAGAACCTTTCATGAGCACAGCAGTGCAGCTCCCATAGAGCCACTTCTATCCAAGAATGGTAATATTGGAAAATACATGTCTGGAGATTATTTGTTCAGTGTCACTCCTAGGTAATAGCTTTTATATATATATATATACACACACACATATACCTACACATATACATATAAGCAAACCTGAGACACCAAGAAATAATTTATCCATCTCCACATGATCACTGTCTATTGTTTCATCTTCACTGCATAGTGGCCTAATGGCTTCTGCCCTGCAACTGGGGAGTTTTGAGTTACAATCTCAGACCCACTGAGTCAGATCATTGAGCGGACTCAGTCCCGGTCATATCATCACTCTCTGCATTGGCTTCCTATTTCAGTGGAGAAATTGGTTTTCTTTTTAAAAGACTTCAAAATTTCATTATGGAAAGTTCTGTCTAACAGCAAGGGGTTGGTCTTGTTGTTATCTGTTTCTGATACCCCACATGTAGAAAAATAATTTAGTTTATTGCCAAAAGTTCAGCACCTCCAGCAAGCACACTTCCTATTGGCAGCCCCGTGTTGTACTCATCCCTAATTCTGGTATGAAACCTTCCATCTAAGAAAAGAGGGTTTGCAACTAAGCAGCACTGGCACCAGCTAGTGCACACTTAAGCTATAGGGAACTTATAGGGAAATGATGATAATCTGAAGTCTTCAGTATCGATACTATGTTCCCAAGATAACTCTGTATTTCCATTCCATCACACACTTAATTAGAATGAAATTGTATTTCACAAAACAAATATTTTCCCTTTTGGGTGCCTGGTATTTTTTCCAACTGATAAAATGTTGTCATGAAATCCATATTCTTTTGGACATACTGAGAAAAGTCCATAAACAATAGCAAAAAGAAAAAGAGCCAGCCTATACAGGTTGTAAGTGTGGAGAAGAATGGTAAAATCTCTCATATTTCTTCCAGAAGTGCTCTATTTGACACTGTGGTGGTTTTTTAAAAGAAAAAGAAAATTCACCCAAGCAAAGTGGCTATGTGATGGTTGTTCAAATCTGATCTGGAGCTCACAGGAGTCAAAGGAATCCTACTCATTGATTTCAAGAAGCTTTAATGCACACCTTTAATCTCCACTTACCCCTTCTCAGCCCACAAGGCTTTTTTCCCAGCACTGATGTAAATAATGCAATGCAAAGCTTGTCTCTGACCTTCCTTTGTCCTGCATTTATTTTGCCACCCAAAAATACTCCTTCATCTGGTGCCATGAAAAGCAACTGCATTTAGACTGCGCTGTCATAACAACCTACAGTTTTGGGGAAGAAACAGAATATCTGGGGGAATATGACATTCAGAGTCATCTTGGTCTTAATAACTCACCCCACAGACCCACTGCCAGCTGCGACAGTGCTACTGCTGCAAGCCCCGGCACAGGAGAAACTCGCAGCGTGTTGCACTGTTCAGCCTTGGGCATGGCTTCAACCAGCACCAAGGGGTTGTTCTGCTTCTTGACAATGTAAAACAGGCCTGTCGTTTGCAGCATGAGCAGAGCTGGGATAGCATGAAAGAAGGGCAGCCTGTCTCCTCCCTAGGAAAGCACGTCAAGGGAAGCAGCAACCATGCAACAAGAGATGTGACAAATGGCCTCTTTCATGATCTCTCTACTATTCTCAATTAAGCATCCTCTCACAGGCCTGATCTTCCAGATTAAAACCAGAAGCAAAAAATAAGAAAACATAAAGGTGAAAATGGCTGAAGGTCTTAAAAAAAAAAAAAAAAAAAAAAAAAAGGTATCTTGAGTTACCTTTCCATAAAGAAACTCCTTTCTGTGTAGATTTTGACTGAATTAGCAAAGATAGGTATCTGCTTCTGGGAGGGCCACTCACTGTACTGGGTCACTTCAAAATAACTAGAGTGCTTTAAGAATTTAGCTTTTGCTTCAGAAATTGACCCCAAAAATTATCCTTTTGGGGAAGGGTACACGGTTGACTGGACTTTTTCTAACTTCCTTGCTTTCTCCCTCTCTCTACATACTTATATTGGCCAATAGCCCTTAGCAATGTCCTCTAAAATTCTGTCTATATCAAAGTTAAAATTCAGGCAGAAAGCCCCAGGCTCTTTACACTCTCAAGCTTTCCAGCTTCAGTATTCTTTCTCTAAATTGCTGTGCCCTAGAAGCAGGGAGTCAAAACAGCCAACAATTTCAGCCAATTCACATGCAGACTAACCACATGCTTCTGCCTCTACCTTTTCTAGAAAATATGATCTCTGCTCAATGAGTGGTTAAATTGAACTGTATAATCCATACCTACAGTGTGCCCTCAGTACTACTTGATATCAGGTTCACTAACAAAACTGTCTATGCCCTTCTTTTTCTGGTCCATGCAGGGGCACAAGCATGGCTGGTTAAGTCATGTCTTAGCGAGCCCAATAGTAGGAGAAAGTGGAATATGTGGCCAAAGGACTTCTCAATCCATTTGGGACTGAGAGAACATCCCAAAGACCTGGGCACTTTTTGACCTTCTTCAGAGCAGTTTAGGGTTTTTTCAGAGAAGCAGTATTCGTTTAATATCATGAGGGGCTTCCTGTGACAGCTGGCCACACCAATTCTTAGTATACTTTTGGACTGATTGTTTTCTGCAGTAACATCTCTTTATGGGGCTCTGCCACTGCAAAGTCATTTAATGCTGAGGATTCACTGGCTAGCCAGTAGAAAATCATCTTGCTGCAAAGACATACGAGCCTTTAACTAAAATCTGGAGGACGGGTTGCTGTGCTATGTATTGCTTGAAGTTTTTCTTTAGCAATGAGTGAGACTGAGAGCATCAAAAGCATCCAGCTTCAGAACTACAGCTGCAGTTATTACTGTAACCATGGCTTTGTGCAAAAAACTGTCAATCCAAGGAGCAAAAGAAGGGATTTTTCTGACTGCAGCCCCTGACCAAGGCTCAAGTGATGAACTCAACATGACCTCAAAACTGCAGTTCATTTTACCTGAGAGTAGTTATCCAGAATTACAAATGGAGATAGAATTCTATGTCCAGTCTTTAAGGATTTTCTTACACCAAATCATTTCAGTATTTCCATGAGATATATATTCTTCCCTGAGGATTTTTCCAAACTCCAGAGAACCTCTGGAGAAAATCACAACTGTACTGAAGTTAGTCTTAACTTTGCTGGAAGCCCAGATCTTGGAAGGCTGCATTAATGCTATTGGGAAAGGATGTCATCAGCATCTCAGTTCACATCTCATTGCAATGTCCTCCAAAGGCTCCAAGTCACAGATACTGCACTGAACCTAGTGGTGCTCACCTGCCAAAGGTCTTGTGGGCTGAGCAGCAACATAGCACATGTTGAAAGGGAAAAATGAAAATAAGATTTTATCTTAAACCAGAGATGCGCAATGGACCAGAGATAACTTATGTTGGGAGAAAAGCCAGGTCTTAAAATTTGCTCAGCATACCTAGACCCACTATTTTCCACACCAGCAACAACTGAGAGATCTGGTGGCAGCTTTGTGGGTTTGTCTTTTCTAGCAGACATGCAGCCAAATGAGGCTCATCTATGAGAAACAATTTAAGGATAATATAATCATTCTCCCACAGTGACTTACTACAGATCCCATTGACCCAAAGGTTACTGTAATTCCTCAAGCACAGATAACCTGGTGTTATTCCATGACTGGAAAATCACATATATATATATAAAAAGCCCTTTACTTTAACAGTAAACTATAATGATCTGATCAGGCATCACTGCCTCAGCATGGGCAGCCTGACTTCATAAAAGCACATTAAATCACTGATACAAAGGCTCTGAATAACATCTTATGGGAGTTCTCAAGAAAGTCCTATGACCGTTTAAAATTAGTCAAGAACTGTGTGTACACCATTCTCCTTCCTGCAAGAAAAACTTTTAATTTATAAAAGCGGTTCATTGTTCAATATCCATTGTGTTTTCTTCATTAACTCCAAAGTTTGCCTCATTTCATTTTTCCACCAAAGGGGAAAAATATATTGAGCTGTCAATTATGTTATCTATTAAGAGAGGCTGCAGATTTCATATATTGAATCTAAGCTTTACAAATAGTCAAGTAATGGAAAAGGCTTTTGTAATAAAACACAGGTAAAAATAACCTTGCAAAAATCAAAGGGAGCAGAAAAATCTAAACTGTTTATGTAATCAGTTATACTCCCCTGAGTTGTTGATCTGTCTCTCCCTTTGGAATTTTTTTCTCGTACTTTCTGGAGTTGGTAAATTAGTATTTGAAAACAACTGCAGAAAAATATTATCTCTGTTGCTTCACAGATGTTATCGTCTAGTTCTTGCCCATGTGAGAGAAAGCTCAATTGTGCACACACATGCACATGCATATACGCTTTGACCTAAGAGCTGATCATGGGAAAACTGAAGTAGGACCTAGCACAACTTGAAGTCTTTGAGGTCTTGGAGAGTGAAAGGAGGTTTGCAGGAAAAATTGGGGCTTGGTCATTTAATTTGGTCCTGAGCCATTTGACAGAGGGCAACATGCCATGTGAAAGAGAGGAGGTATGGCTGCAGACAGGCTAGAAGTGAAAACAGATTGGAATTATTCCCATGAAATTGGCAATTGAACAATTGAGTAAGTGAGCGAACTTTGACACTGGGGCTGGGGGGGCCCACTCTGAGATATAGAGGGAATCTCAAAAGACTTGAAAACATACCTTTGAGGCACTGTCAAAAAAAGTCGAGAAGATAAAGAGGGTTAAGGTGACCAGAAGGCCTGAAATGTGGCCAAAAAGAAATTTGAGACTTAAGGAATAGCCATTGTGAAACAATAAAAAAGGAAAGATTGAATTTACATAAACAAACCACTTAAATGGAAATAACTGAGGCAGGGATCAGGCAGCCACAGGAGCTGGAGGCAGTGTGGTGGTGAGATTGAAGGGAGCTCTGTGGAGAATGCCCATTGAGTAAAAAAATTCCTATAGTGAGCACACAAGGAGTCATAACAGGGATTGAGGAATACATGAGTGGAGATGCTAAACACAATGGGAATGGGAGGACTAATTGACTTTGTAGTCTATGGCACTTCTGATGACTTCTGATGATATATATTCAATTTTAAAAGCACACAAGATGCTCAGGAACACAGTTCCACTTAAGTCAGTGCAACATATGTTCCTCTGTCAAGCAGATGTTTTCCAAACTGCCTTCCAACCATCTTCAACTCTTGGAAGAACTGTTGGGGCACACGACAAAAAGAGTGCAAACCGAGAAAATTATATTACAGTTCTGGCTGCCAAACTGTACAGAGAATCAACACAAAACTATATGAAATTGCCTTTGCTGATATGCCCCATGTGTTTGTTTCACCCCACCAGCAGCGTTGTCTTCTGTCTAGTTCTCTCTTTGCTTTCTTTAAATTTAATTCTCTCTGCAACAACTGAACTCTAGCTGCTACAGATTTTTGTTTGTTTGCTTGTTTGTTTAGTGAATAATAATCCAAAACCTCTAGAGCATAGCCCGTTCTAGCTAATGTGAAATGTTAAAAGCTGCTCACCAGCAAATTAGCTCTTGCCAAATTATGTGCACACCAGATCTGACAAGTCACATAAAATTAAACTGAAGTTTGGTTTCCACATTGGTAGAGACAGCTTAGAAACTGGCCCTGGAGCACACAGTCGACTGGCTGTCTGGCTTAATAGCACAGAGCACGTGCTGTAGTTATGCCAGTCATTCCCTCCCGACCACTCATTGGCGCACAATACACTCTTCAGAGATGTTTACCTGCTTTGTCAGGGATAAAGTCCACCACGAAATTCTTCTGACCCAGACAGAACTGCAAGTCATTTCTTATCGTTATAGCATACTGCTTTTCAGAAATACACTTGAAGTGTTTGGCAGCTAAACATCATTGCAGTTGATTGAGTTTCAACATGGATGACAATACGCTGGAGCTCTCCACTTCTCCAAGCTTCATTTTTCAACCTTTTCTAACCTTTGTTTGGAGTATCCAATTTATTTGTACATCAGCATGTTAGAACAAGAGCTTGTAAAGAATTTGAGGATTCAGGCTGTGCTTGGTAAAAGATATTTATTTGCTGCTTGGATCATAATCAACTTTTTATTCCTCTATTTTGGCAACTCCAAAACCCAGGATTCTCTGTCTCACAAAGAGCCTTTTTGCATGGGGACATACCAGGAGGAAGAACAATTTCTGCATCGAAGGGTAAAATCCCACCTCTGCAGAAGCCCAGGACAGTTTTGACATTGACCCCATGCAACCCATACAGATTAAAGGCATGGAGAAATGCAATGGGACAGGTTAGAAAAAGGAGTTTCCTCATGTTGAGAAGCAGCCTACTTGTTTAACACCATTTGCACCAAACCAGAACCCTCCACGCTGGGAAGAGAAATAAACCCAGAAGGTATAAAATGTGAGAGAAGGATGAAGAGCAAGACACTGCAACATTCTATCAGTGGTGACAATTAGTGCATAAGCTCACATTTCTTGTTACTACTATACAAGTATAAGCAATTATTAACCTAATCTGAATCTCACTCAGCTTGGTGGAAGCTCTTGGTTTTGATGGGCTTTGGGTCAAGTCCATGGTATATGTTACTGGCAGCATGCATAGTAACACATGCAGGTTTCGTAGAACATGCAAGTGCCACCGATCAGCTCAGGTGATTTCACAAGGATGGAGCAAATCCATACAGTATGCCTTTCCAAAGAACCAGCATGTTATCTATAAGAAATTGTTAAATGATTTCTAATAACTGGAGTTGCTTTAGCCAGGATTGTCAAAACACACCTAAAATGCATCTGTGAGGGTGAAGCTAATCATAAATCATGATGAGCTTTTTTCAGCTGAAGAAAACCCACCAAAGTTGTAATTTTTAAGTTTTTTCTTCTAGGATTTTTAGATCAATTATTTTAATTTGTCAAAGGAGAAGTTCAGAATTGAAGCAGCTCCATTTAAGATACATCTGAATTGATTTTTTTAACTTAAAATTATGAAGAAAACAAAATCAGTTCAGATTAACTACATTTTAATATGCAATTCTTTTATTGTTGCTTTTAAAAATCTTTCTTATTTTGTCCATAGGTCCATGAGTTTGACTGCTTGGATTCTGGTAAATATGTAATTTTTAAAAACAGTGTGTTACCAGAATATGTGCCCAAAACAATGTGGCTTCAGGATATACCTTTAAGACTGCAAGCCTTGTCAATGATTAATTCAGCCTCTCTGAAGTGGAATGCAAAGCAGAATAGCAAAGAAGATAGATAGTAATCAATCAATATTGTAAATCACCACTAAATTCCACAGACAGCATAAATGTAGAGTAAGAGAAACACTTTTGTATGGAATTCATGTCAAAGCAGTACTAGTTTGGCACCCTGGGGTTCAATTATCTCTACAGCAGCTCTGTGTAGGATTAGTCTCTCATCTCCGGGAGGGTGGAGAGAAGGGGAGAGGAGAAGGAGAATGTCACCCAGAATTGCAAAACCTTGGATGAAAAATGTAGGTGCAAGTGCTCTTTCTGTAACTTTAAAGTGAGTTTCATTCAAATGAAACAACCCAATAAATAATACCTTGCAGCTGACTTTGAAATGTTCGCACTGGTGCTACTGAATTCCACAGCTGCAAATTTTCATTCCCATCATAAATGACATACTATAATTATATTTTTTACAAGGTTCCCTGTATATGTTGATTTATTTTTTAATTTCTCTTTCATTAATAGCCTTTTCTTCCTCGGGAAGATAAGGTGATCTGAAAAATGCCCACTGGCTTTTTCAGTGACCCATTTTTGGCTTGACAATGCCAATAATAAAAACTAATTTCCTCCTCTGGTTTCTTCATCTGTTCAAAGCAAAGATTCCTCTACCTGTGCTTACAAGCTATTGGGAACATAAAGACCACCAAATAACTGGTCTAAAACACATGCATATTTTTTCATCTTCTCTTTAAGAGCTCACTTTTTAATCCATTAACAACCGCAAATAGCAAACCAAGTCACAGGTGGTTTGGGTTCCCCCCACCCCACCCCCCGTAGCAGTATGTCACTGCTACAGTTGATTGCCAGTTAACTTGTGTTAGCCAGCCAGTTCAGTAAGCCACAAACATTCATCTCCTGGAATAAATGTTTGCAGACTGTCTATACTAGCATTTACAAATGCATTATCTAACCAGAGTTAATTCCAGCCATCCTTTAACAAAATTAAATCTGGTCTAGAGAAGAGCTCTGTTATTACTGTGCCTTGTACATCTGCTTCTTGGATTGTTTAGAGGGGTTATTTGCTGCTGACAGTATTGCACTACTGACTTAAACTTTAGGGCTTCCCTGGAGCTTGCCTTGTCCATCTTTTTTCCTGGGGTTTTGGGGTTTTTTTTGGCTGCCATAGCTGTTTTTTTCCCTGTGACACCTCTTGAGAGCCCTTCCTGAGCCCATGTATGGGTCATCCTGTCCAGCACAGATCTCCATTTTGCCAATTCTGCTTCTCTTCATGGTGTCCAAATGCTCATCAGCACTGGATAGAAGGCTGTGGAACTATGTGATAACCTGTCTTTATACCCCTAGATGTACCTCCCCAAAAATATGATTAGAGAAGGGCATGCAGACATACAAAATGATTCTTTCTCCAAGCAGCTTATGAAGTGCCCAACTAATATGGCAGGAAGGTCAGAGAGAAAAGACACAAGACACATTTTTGTGCTCCTCATTTTTTATTTTTTGAAGGCAGACAGAAAAATGGGAGAGATAAAGGAAGTAGTAACAGCAGAAAATCATCAGGAAAAAAACAATAAGAAAAGACAAGTAAATCTGGATGGTGGCCAAACATCAGGTTCCAGTAGATGTGGGAGGTGGTGCTCATGACTTTGGTGCCATTTTCCAGTGCTGTAGAAGGTTGAGGGATGTAGTAATATGAGGCAGCTCCTATGTGAACCAAGAAGAGGCTCTCAATCCCAAAACTCCTTCTGAGTATAGCAATAAAGCTTTAAAGCTGAGACATTTTTCATCACTAGGCCCTTATTGGAAAGGAGAGATTATGAAAAGCAGGACTGTAAAAGAAAACATCTTTAGGAATGAGCAAAGATGATCTAGTGAGTTGGAGGGGAACGGGTAAGCCAGGCTTGTTCCTTGCATGAATGTGTGCACAACCTCGTCAAGCAGAATTTGGCCTCCCTCCACTAAAATATCTCCAGATGGGCCCAGGACTGCTTAGGTAAGGGCATAAATGCTTTGTGATGCTGGGGTCCTACTGACAAATTGCCAGGAGGCTGAGTCACACTAAATTTGCATATAAATTGCAACCATTTTTATCTAATATAAATGCACACAATTGTAATAGAGCATTTGCTTATTCTTGCTTCTCCTTTGAGAGATGAATACAAATTGTTTGCCTTTAAGTTTAGTATTAAATAGCTGCACTGTCTCAACATTGCAAAAAGTGGATGAGGGAGAGAAGTTGGCAGTGAAACCTAATTTAGGACCTTGGCAAACCAGGGCTGGCCAAGCAAGGGTTTAGTGGATACCCACACAAACCATTTAAGACCTCCAGGCTTACACCTCTGGGGTGTAAGAAGGCTGGTTGCCATCTGAGATAGAGAGAGGCCTCCATCAGATGGAGAGGCACCTCAGTATTTGTCTTCCTGGAGCTGTACCACTGAGAACTTTCATCCATACCACAGGAGACATGGACCAAAGAATAAGGAATGGGAAAACTGCTACATTAACCTCATGAAGGGCAATGACACCTCTCTAACTGGTATCCTGGTAGGATATGGGAGGTTCCCAGCATTGCCACTGGAGTTATCAGTGACATTTTTTGGCTGTTGCAGAAACAGAAGAATATGAGTGGGGGTGATGGGAGGGGGGGCATACCTATAGTGATAATTTTGGAGTGGGGGAGTTTGGAGTTTGTCCTCTCCATGCTACAGCATTTCTGCATTCAGACAGTGGAATTAATTTAACTGGAAAGCTGATGCACACAGGAGACATTCACCTAACCCACAGCTCGTCTGGTCACTTGCCCTCACCTCCTCCTGTCCTTCCTGCACTTGCTGACTGGGGTTTGCAGTGTTAGGGCATTATTGCTTAGCAGTTTTACCAGTGTTCAGAATTTATTTCACTCACAATGTAAACATTGTGTCCACTATTCACCAGACAGTTTAGGCTTCAGGTTTTAGTCTTTATGTTTAATGGTGACATGGGTTACGAATAGTGCTATTAGCTTCTAATAATGCATAGTGCTAATAATCCCTTCCTATAAAGTGCAGAGGGCCATGAAGAGCCAGAAGAAAAGCCAGCTGACGTGAGGCCAGCAGCAAGAAATCACCATTATAAGGCCTGAGGGAAGGACACTAATGGGAAGCAGTTGGTGCCTGTGCAATGGGAGGCAGGGAGGAAGCAGTACAGCTTGGAGGTAAACAGAGAGATGCTGTCTTCATAAGCCTAGGACAGAGGAAGTTTTAATTTATGCACAGAAAACCTGGAATTAGCAGAAATATTGGCAATGACAAAGTTTCTCTGTGCATGGTGGGAAAACTGGTAAGGCCTCACCCTTGCCTCCTCTGACTGTTACAGGGCAGCCAGCAGACAAGGCTCCTCTTTTCTTTTTTACTGCTCTGTTTTCTTTCATTGATTAGGAGCAGCTCTTTGTGTCTTTTACCTTTTGTTTACAGCAAACATTTTCTTCTCCCCTGTTGTCTGCACATGTGGTTTCTTATTCTTCATATTCAGTGCTGTGAACATACCAAGGACTGGATTTGGCTCCAAGCAGAGTGTCCTAGCAATCTCTTCCAAATCACACTATCATGTTCCTCAGGTTTGTGGAGGGCCTGTCAGATTTTTCCACCGGGAACTGTCAATGAAACAACAGCCAAATTACTACCAGCACAGTATACAAAGAATGAATATCAGGTCAAGTTGAGCCAGGGGAGGTTCAGACTGGATATTAGGAAGAATTTCTTCACAGAAAGAGTGGTGAGGCACTGGAACAGGCTGCCCAGGGAGGTGTTGGAGGCACCGTCTCTGAAGTGTTCAAAAAATGGGTAGACATGGTGTTTCAGCAGATGGTTTAGTGGTTAGGGGTTGTGGGGTGGACAGTTGGACTTGATGAGCTTTAAGGCCTTTCCAACGTTGATGATTCTATGATTCTATGAATCTGTGTATCCATAGCTCTCAAGAGACCTCAACATACTGAAGTGCCTTTCACCACCTTTCTCCCCCAAAATAGTGATCAAAAGGAGAGAAGACGAAATTCAAGTTCCATGATCTAAGCATGATCTCCCTCATTGTGATCCAACCCTGGCAACATGTGGTGAAATCAAATGTGCACAGACACTCATACAGATTGAGGTGTAGATTATGCCAAAGTAGGGCCCCACATGCAAATTTCTTTGCCAAGTTCTAAACACCTAAGGGCACTAATAGCATTGAAACCATCATCCCCCTTCTTTCCCAGACTGTCATATCAGTTGTCACAGCTGGGGCTTTGATAAAAGGGACTTGTTTTCTGGAGAACATAAAATTGAAAATCTCTCTCAGATAACATTATTTAAAGGCTGCTTTGTAGCCTTTAGTTCATTTCTTGCTCATGTGCAGCAATTTATACCAAAACAAGTAGTCAAAGATGGGTCTTGCTGTGATGTACATGCTTCTGGCAGTGCAACAGAGCTTTAATATATAAATGAGAATCAAGTCAGGTTTTTCAAGCACCTACCTGAGAATCAGTATTGCAAGAGAGTCTTTCTAGCCATGTCTTTGTCTTACAAGGGAGAAATAAAAGGCAAAAGAAGATGAGAAAAAAAACTCCAGGAACATAGAAAGATTGGTCTCTTCCCTCCGGAATTGTGGGATTTAATATCCTCTGCACACCACGCAGTGTTGCTTGTTACACATGCACACACTGAATAGTCTTGGCCTTTGGTATCACTGTAACTAGCATGATTAAATGAGGGTACTCTACACCTCAAGGAATAGTGATCAATCCATAAAACAATGGTCAACAGTCTGACTTTTCAATATTACAGAGCTGCTCCCTAAAAGGTTTAGACATTTAGGTTTTATAATTGCAACTTGTTGCTACGTGAACTGAAAATTACTACTAAGGAAAGGAAAGAAAACATTGTTATTTACTGCAGCAAGGTCGTTCCTTCCAAAGAGGTCTTCTGTCATACATCTGTCCTAGGACAATTTGTTACATGCAATTTGTACAGTGTCAACAGTTGCAGAGCTTATTAAAAAAATTAAAACCCAGCAGCAAAAACATTAATTATACAAAATGTCTAAATGGAGAATTGACCTGGGAGTCTTATCAGGAGAAAAAATGAATCTTTAACTACAAGTAAGTTACAATACATGTCAAGAAGTTGAATGTACCCAACAGGCAAAAGGCAGTGCTTTCAATTCCAGAAAGCCCTGAGTGGGCTTATCTTCTTGCCTGGTCTCTGTGACAAGGCTGACCTGTCCTCCCTGAGGTGGTTGCTGACACCTGCGAGGGGGAGGGAGCGGATCTTGCATTGACCCCAAACATCACCAGCTGCAGTGACACTTACATCCTCAGGCAGAGCTGCTGAGGTTGATTATGCATTTTACCCACAGCTGTAAAGCCTCCAGGCAAGGACAAGCCTGGAGCTGTATCAGCTGTGTGGTGTGATAGGAGCCAGCAGCAAGAGACCTCTTGCAACTTCTCTCTACCCTGGAGGTAACCTCACTGCTGTGCCTTCTCCTCATCGGACCTTTGAGGACCTCCTGGCTCAAGATATCTCCACAGAGAGGTCAAAAGGGTCCTCTGCTGTGGCTGACACCTTTCTCTGGTAGCTTTTCTCTGTGGAGGGAGTGCTTTTATCTTCAGGATCCAGGATGGGCACGTGCATGGAGCTGAACCACCTTTTTAAAGGTGAGAAAACCCCTCAGTTCCTTCCATTTCAGTCTCCCACTCTTTGGTACATCACTATGGGTTGAGATCTCACTGAGTTCCCTATCCCAGAGATGAGATATTGAGTCAGGTAGAATTGATAAATCCCAGCTGGCTAAAGGCAGCACACACACACTCCTTTTTGCTTTCTGGGGAATAGGAAACACTACTCTGTCTTCTTCAAACTAAACAATAGCCCAGGCGCTAATCCCTTTTCTTAATGACACCAATGTGACCTCATATTACTTTACCATTTGGGGATTTGCCACTGTAACATTTTTATATTATTCTTAGCTAAGTCTAGAAAAAAAAGTAAACCTTTCCTTTTCTCCTTTTGTGAAAAATTTCTTAATCCTAAAAGAATATGAGAACCTCTTTTTCTCCAGTAGTCTATAATGCATAAATATTTTAAATAGACTGCCCGTTATCCTTCAAGCTTCAGGAAAAAAGTTCATGCAAATTACATTAATTTTTTTAACGGTATAGTTGGCATTAACAATTAATAAACTGGTTTTTTTCCTAATAATAACGTTAGAGATTTGAACAATGATGGGTGTTAAATCAATAACAATTTGGTGTACTTATAATCCTTGTTTTCTTTCTGATAGCTATAAGTTTTGACTGCTGTTTGAAAGTTTACAGAATCTGATTCTTTTAAGTAAATATTCTCCATGTGATATTGTATTTCAAAGAGAGCTCCTTAGTAGCCTTGGTTTTTGACTATTAAAGCACATCACTACTAAATAATTAAACATGAGAGATTGAACTTAGTAAATGTTCTATTGAGAAGATGGCACATTTTCCCTCACAGGCATGTAATAATAAATGCTGTTTGGCCAGCCAAGCAAGCAGCATGCAGAAATAAAAATCTTCATGGCCTATTCCAAAACTTGCTGCAGTCAATAGAAACAGGCCCATTAACATCAAAGGATTTTAGATCATCTCTTTACTGAATAAGTGTGTGTATTGTTATAATCTTTAGGGACAAAGGGAGTGAGTTGTTACTGATATGCCAGCAATTCAGACATCTCCTTTGCTGTTCATGCAGGATGCACCACCATGGTGTGCTTGGGTGTTGTGAGACACAAAGGTTTCTCAAAGACTCAGGATATGTTATGTTGCATTTCTTCTCTTCTCCCTTCCATGAAAATAAACCAAGGTGTGACATAACAAGGTCATGTGTTTGCTTACCCACTATTTAGAAAAAAACACAAATGGCAGTTTTAACTCTATAAATTAACAAGTACAAAAGTTACTTTGGAAGGAAGAAAAGAGAAAATATTTCTCCACCACACACATGCTGTATTGGACAGCAGGCCACAATCACACTGTCTAGCTTCCACATACAAGTGAGGGATCATGGCTCCTTCTCTTGCTAATGGAGAGCAGCAGAAAGCTAAACTGGGCATGCTAAGTCATCGAATGCAAGGTTCCACTGGCTACATAGCAAATATGCCTGAATTCAGGGGGTGTGAATATCCCTTTACATGTAAATCCATCCAGATCATGGAAAGCTTGCTTCAGCACACCACAAAAAGGTTCTCAAAAGCCCTGTACAGTTTAGAGGCACTACCTTTTGAGAATAAAGGCAAACACCTTTTAGCTTTGGTGTAGTTTTTTAGATATAATTATATCAATTATCTTATTTGATTACTTTACTTTTTGTTGCTTCCTAATCTAAAATGTTTGACCATGACTATGGGTTGCTTACTAGTCCACAGACCTGTGCTCCTCTTCAGCCAAAAGTACATGCAACAGTCTTGTCTTTGCCCTGCTTCTGTTCCCACCAAAACAGAGAAGTTTACTCTGATTTATTGCAGTATGAGTCTATTACTTCCTAATTAAGTTGCTCTCCACCCTGTGCTTGACTCAGTGCATTAAGCTGTAAAACTAGAAAAAAGTGAACTGTGTTTCCTTTGAAAATGAAAATCAAAATAATTTTTTTCAGAAGAGCAGAGGAAAGTTTCCTTAATGGACTTGGACTGCATTAAATCCACTATAAAATACCATGATGGTTATATTACTCCTGCCATTTTTATTGAATAAGCAAAAAAATACCCTAAACAAAAAGTCTCTACAGCTTCTTAGAAACCCATTTTTAACATTGCTTGAGTTAATATTGTAAGTAGTTTCTGTGCTTTCTGTTTTCCTCCTTTTCTTTTTAATTTATTTCTGTGTTATTATTTTTTATGTCAGGAGCAACAGTTTCCATATATAGTGATGGCCAGATAGGGTAGAGATTAGATTTTTTTCACTCAACTATCCCCATGTTACAAATAATTTCAGTGCCATTGATATTAGTAGCATCAGAGGCTTGAACAGCATGATTCAGCTGGAAGATCACACCTTCGATATATCAGGTACCACAGCAATACCAAAAGCCATTAAGTACTTAAGATGACCAGGTGACAGCTTTTGGGGTCTTTTTAAAAATTACCCGGCAGGAGCTGGTGACCAGCTGCAAGTTTATGACTGGGAAAGGCCTTTGTTGCTGTGAAACATAAACACACACACTCTCATGCACAGTACAAAATAAAGTATAAGGTTTCCTTTTTTTCTCAAAGCCAGGCTGATTTAGTAGATAGATTTGTGGGGATGATTGCTTGGATTGTCTCTCAATGCTCCATTTGAATTTTAATAGCACACATAAAAATTTTATCTGATTTTCTACTTTACTCTTTTGAAATATTAACCATTGATAAATTATTAAACTAAATATAAAGTGTTACAAATGTACGTACATTTCATAAAGAGTTCTGCCCAAGTGGGCTACATAGTGGGACTGCTTCTGCCACACACAGAGGCCAGACACCAGCTCCTTTTCCCTTTTCTACTTTTTTCCCATGTCTGTTGGCCCAGGTGTTTCCAAGCTAGTTATGTGTCTATATGGTGAGAGAAAATGCAACAAATCCTTACTTGAACTCTTATTTCTGCCTTGTCTCGACTCATTGCACTCCTCATCTTCTCCTCCTCCCTGTTTTTCGCATTTGTAAAGTCCATGCAATCCTTTATGGACTCTCTATGAAACTTCAGTAAATGTGCTTACTGGAAATGGGTTAATAAAACTGCTGATCTTGCAGCTGGATCAGAGCACAAACATGCTTGTTTGATCTCTTTCACTTCAGAGCCTCCAAAACTCCATAAGATACTGCTCCTTCTTGCACTGGAAGTAGAGATTTTAGCAAGATACTTATGCTCAATGTATACTGAATAAGGCAATATTTCTTCCTTATTCAGAGGATTTGAAATGTTTCTTTTGCCTGAAAATCTATTTCAGATTGAAAGCTACAGCATATCCTAATGTTAGTATTTTTTCCCATTAAAAATTTACACACTCTTTCAAGACTTATGCAGCAGCCAGGGTCGCATTAGGCTTAAATTCACCAAAGGCTGATGCTGTGCACTTCAGAGCATCCCTGTGTGGTACTACATTTTTAACAGTAGTTATGCTACAGCAAAATCACCATGAGAAGTAATCTCTTAAGCACATTAAGAATTAAGGTGTGTGCTGAATTAGGGTCTAAGTTACTTTGAAAAGAATTCTTTGTAGGACTAGTTTTGTCCATTTGCTCCTCAAATTGACTATGAAGAAAAAAAAAAATGTCCAAAATTAACAGCCAGACTTATTAGAAGATCTCAGCTTTCTTCAAAAGTTTCTGTTTTCCATTAAGTGACAAAGGAAGAAATAGGGAAGACAAGGAGTGTAAAACTGTCCATTGCTCTTCAAAGCTCCATAGTAAGGGACCCTAAGAAGTCTTTTCTCCCATCCTAAAGCAGTTTCAGTATATTTTTTCTTTAAACTAGCATATATTTAACTAACCTGTTGTTCAGAGACCCCAGGATAAAGACTATGAAACCTTCTCTATTTGTTCCTACCATAGTAAATTGTTGTCCCTTGAGGTCTATCTGAAATGCATCCCTGATGCCCATGTCAGCCTAATAGTTCTTACTTCATGCACACAAAGATAAAAGATTGAAATTACTTTATCCAGTGACTGCTCCTGTGCCTTCTTCACTCTCTTTTCCTTCTGAATACCCAAACCAGGTTATGTCCCTACAGCTCATATCTTTAAAAACTCCAGTCATTCTCTGTCCACTTTCCTAGGTTCCTTTTAAGTGTTCCATATCTTTGCAGAGGGAAATGACATGGCATTACTACAGCCATGTGGCTCCCAGGATGAGCAGCCTCCCACAGCGGGTCCAGTCACCCTGGGAAATGAAATCCCATGGGAGCCTGGTGTTGGGAGAAGAAGAGGAACATGATGGATCTGAACTGCAACTTCTGAGCACTGTCCTAGCCAAGCGAAGTGTTGCCATTTCCTGGTTTCTGAGATGTTACTCCGTCATGCCCTGAAATGCCACAAATCCTAACATAACGAGGAGGAAAAATCCCATTTTCTAGTCATCTCAATTGTACAAAATCAGCAAAAAACAGAAAGAGTGAATATTGTGTCAACTCTCAGAGAGCTGTGTGCACCAGGGAGAAAAATTTGCAGCTCTCTCAGATGCGATTTGTTTTATGGACTTCAAAGAGAGACAGTTCAAGGCATTTGAGGAAGAGCCTAAATGCCACAGTGGGCATTATTTGGTCTTACATAATTCCAGTAGCTTTAGCATTATGAAGAAAAATGTCAAATCTGTCCCTAAGTATTAGTAACATGGTAAATTACCTTGGATATTAGCTGTATCAAGTTACTGTGGAAATATAAGCCTTAACAAAAGTAATTAGCACTCATACCTTGTTTTACATTGGCAATGCACTTTGTGGATAAGAGCGTAACAGTGGTGTTAAAATCGTGCTTTATCAGACTACTGGATTGTAGTCCTTCAGCTTAAAGGGTTCAGAATAATGGAAGAAAATTCAGGTGCAATTTGCTGCTGCAGTTTTGCTCTAATATGAAATCCTTGCAGGGTTAGCTGCTTCCTTTGCTTGTTAGATTACCTACGTGTTTGTGATTTCAAGTCGCCATGAGGTGATTTGCAGTACCTGTGAATTTATGTGCTTGGTTTCAAGAATTATGAGAAATGTTAAGAATGAAAAAAAGTCATAGAATGGTTAAGGTTGGAAGGGACCTTAAAGATCATCTGGTTCCAACCACCCTGCATGGGCAGGAACACCTACAACTAGACCAGGTTGCTCTAAGCCCCATCCAACCTGGCCTTGAACACCTCCAGGGACGGCGCATCAACAACTTCCCTGGGCAGCCTGTACCAGTGTCTCCCCATCCTCACACTAAAGAATTTCTTCCTTATGTCTAACCTAAATCTACCCTCTTCCAGCTTAAAACCATTACCCATTGTCCTATCACTACACACACTGGTAAAAAGTCCCTCGCCAGCTTTCCTGTAGGCCCCCTTCAGGTACTGGAAGGCTGCTATAAGGTCTCCTCAGAGCCATCTCTTCTCCAGGCTGAACAACTCCAACTCTTCATAGGAGAGGTACTCCAGCCCTCAGATCATCTTCTTTGCCCTCCTCTGGACTTGCTCCAAGAGCGCTATGCCCTTCCTGTGTTGGGGGCTCCAGAACTGGACACAGTACTCCAGGTGGGGTCTCACAAGAGTGTAGCAGAGGGGCAGAATAACCTCCCTCAGCCTGGCAACAAAGATCAAGGAAATGGTAGCTGGAATCTGCTTGTTAACTTTTCTTTTCCCATTATTAAAATGGCATTTCCTACACTAAGTCCATATGGACAAGGATCACTGCATGTTAATGAGTAGGTGCTTGCACTTGTACCTATCTTTTGCATAGATTTTTTTTTTCTAGTTTTCCCTACTAGGAAAAGTAAGAGGCTGAGCTGCTGGCCTTCCCCACAGCTTGCCATAGATCATCCCCTTTTCTGTGGCAGGAACTCTAGTTTGACAGCTTGGTTATAACAAAAATGTTCCTGTGTAACTGTGATTGCTGAGCTAACTAAACTGAGATGCAACTGGGCTGTGAGCAGGCTGATGAGTATCCAAAGCCAAATCTGACTTATCTGAGTACAACCTTTGGAAATATGACTTACCCTTTCTGCTGTACAACATTGCAAAATTACTTGTTGAGTCAATACTCATCTTTAATGCTTCAGCTCAGTTGAACTCCCTTAAAAAAAAAAAAAAAAAAAAAAAAAAATCAAGGTTGCTCAGAGCTCGAGTCTTTCCCTGAGGAGAATATCAGATAATAACACCATCAGCCAAAATAATCCAGGACCTTTTACCATCAAAAAATGATGTCATCGATCAGCCATATAATAGATCACATTTTCTTAGGCATGTAAAATTAAATTAATAAAAATAGTTATTTTTTATATTCTGGCAACTTAAAAATAATCCTTTCATGAGTGCTCTGTATATACACTAGACATATTGATGGGTTTTTCTCTGGAAGCAAGATAATTTTATGAACTCTTTACACAAAGGAAGGAATTTTCTTATTGCTGCACAGGTATCCTGGGAAGCTTCTTCCCAAAAGTCAATAACGTCACCGTATTGGTGAAATAATGGACATTTGCTGTGTAAGAAAATCTCTAGTCTCCAGAAAAACCTCTGGGAAGAATTTTGTAAAATACAGAACTCTTGAAAAGGATATGAACCCACATGCCTCAGGCTTTGACACAGCCTCTACCTACCTGAGGTTAAAGCAACTTTTGTGGGCAACCTCCTCCATAATTAACTGCTGTAGGGCTTCTTGCACTGTGTTTGCAGGTTGTATCAGACCTTGCTAGGGACAGAATTTATTGCTAATCTGGCATTACAGCCTGCTCTGACAATACTAATTTTACAGTGGAAATTGGCACCCTTTATAAAAGAAGAGGTATGTTCTAAGTGGGATGTCAAAATTAATTCTCATATGCTTAAAATAATCATGAGGGTTTGATAATTCTCTTAATGCTACTTGTTAAGTTTGCTTGCTAAGGTGCAATACCTGAGGTCATCCAGCTGACCTCTGTAGCAGGACAAAAGGTAGACCCAGAACTGTCTCAGTATTAGCATTCAAAATACATCAGTTCTCACAGAAATGAGTGTGGAAAGGGGACCACAGTGGGATGCACATTGGCTAGGAGGTCACATGTATATTTTTTTTTCACTGCATTACATCCCTGGTGTCACATCCCTGGATATACTCTTTTCCATCAGCGTGACATGCTATGTTAAAGTAATGCATTGTAAGTGAAGCAAGTACATTACCATAAGGAAATCTTTCATCAAATCACGTCAATGGGAAGTAACACATTCCATTCAGACCAATCTCCCTGATAGAAAAGGGTACTTGGAATTAGCAGAGATTGTCTAGCTCCATGGATAATTTATCAGTGCCACCAGCTGATCTCTAGAAAAGGCTTAAAAAGAACAAAAGACAACTAATCCATTTTCCATAAAAAAAAAAAAAGAAAAGAAAAGAAAATGTTTTTCAAAAGCTCATTGGTGCTTCTCATATTAAAAAGCTTACCCTGGTGCATTCCATCTATGGCTTTAGACTATTCTTCACATCGTTTGGATGAAGAAGCTTACAGCTGTCCCCAGACAGCGAGCGGATTACAAATGTTCATAAGTCAATAGCCTTCACTTTTTAAAGTATTTGCTTATTAAAGGCTACTTTAGAAAGTTCAGAATCAAAACCTTCCTATTCCTGTTTGACAAGGAAACCTTGGCAGTTTCCTAACACTCGATATAAAAACAGTGCTTTGCATTTCTTCAACAGATTCCCTCCTAGGATCTCTAGGTGCTTTGGATAATTAACATAACTCTAATATGTAACCCTGGAAACATCCGTCTGCAATGCAGAACTCCTTACAACACCTTCTTGCAAGAAGAGGTCACAAAGCAGGCATCCAAAGGCAACCACTTCAGTGGTTAGATTCCTACTCATGTGAAGGGATTTTTGATAGATTATTGATAGATTTGATAGATTATTTAATATTGTTAGGGCTGAAGGACCTTCCACCCACTCATTGTCTGACCTTGATGAGAGTAAAGGATTGTGCCCAGTGAATCTCTAAACTCATAATCCCATGGATACAGTCCCAAGACAGCCTTTCTGCATCCATTTGCATGCAGATGTTGTTCTGCCTTTGCTCAGATCTCAAAGGAAGAAAAGGCAATGTGATCATTCTGTTCGTACATCCTACAGTGAGCCTTTCCCCCCGCAACTCTGAATCTACGAAGAATTTTAAGCAATTTTGACATAGCAAAGCAGATCTCAGAGATGGTCCAATTGATTTTATGGAAAAAAAAAAAAAAAGAAAAAAAAATCTGAGTCTTGACACTTGACCTATTACTGTGGTAGATCTCTAGGAATATGAGACACAAATCCACAACAGAATATTCACTAGCCAGGATGCTCATGGGCTAAGTTATTATACTGGGACAGATAAAGCAATCCAAATTCCAACACAGATGGGGAGAAATATGTAGGACTAATAGTAAAATAACATTGATGTGATTGCAATTTTCTCTTAATTCTTATTAGAGGGTGTAGCACAATGATTATTCTATATTAAAAAAAAAAGCAAACTCATACAGAAATGTTAAACAAATGTAGTAAAAATTCTATGTGTACTTATTTTTACTGATTTGCAAGCTATAGCTGTAAACAGAAGTTCATCTTCTTCTTTAATAGGGATTGACAGGCTGGTTTGAAAAAGAAAAAAAAACCAAACAAAAAAAAAACAAAACACCACAGAATCACAGAATAGTAGTGGTTGGAAGGGACCTCTTTAGATCATGGGGTCCAACCCCCCTGCCAAAGTAGGACCACCACAGAATCTAAGACAGGTCACTCAGAAACACATCCAGATGGGTCTTGTAAGTCTACATAGAAGGAGAATCCACAGTCTCTCTGGGTTTTATTTTAGCTCTAGGATTTAACTTAGATAAAAAGAATTAGACGATCTGGTAGGGCGAGGGGGAAGTCGCATCTGTTTTATAGGTGATGATGTTTCTTTTATTGACTCTGGTCTAACCAAAACACAATGGATTTGTAGAATTATTAAACTCATTAACAGGAAGATAATATAATGAAGTTCTGGTAGGCAGCCTCTGAGAGTGAGGTTTCCAGTTGTTTTTGGATCTGACAGATGGGATAAAAGAATATACAACATTAGTTTCAACAATCTTTATTGTCTCCCAAATTAATTCACTGGTGGGTTGATTTTTCTGCAGATTTCTTCCTAAATATTAAGATCTAAAAAAAAAAAAAATTAGAACTGCCAAGTTATCACTTTCTTACCTCAGTGGAAGAGCTAGACATAATTTCAAGCTTTTCTACAGACCATTCTTTGGTCTACACAGAATATTTTTACCAGCTCATTGTTTCACTTGCAGGGGTGTGTTGTTTTCTAATGAAAGAGATAAATCAATACTATTTTATACATTTTACCAGAGAAAAAGTTCTTTATAGCTGGGTAGTACATTTCCCTTCCTGGACAGAAATAAGACCTATTACTACAGGCACCCTAATACAGATATACAAGACTTTACTCTTATGGTGCTGTGCCATTTTTATTATACTAGAATTTTGAAAGCAACTTCATTTTTGGGCTATAACAAGCTCTTCTAATGTTATTTCATACTTGTGCCTCAGATCTTTCCCTATTTTATCCTGCTTAGAGTGAAGATGACTAATTTTGTTCCACCCACTGCATGTCTTACTTGTCTAAATATACAATTTCTTTAAGTCAGAGTCTTTTATTTAAAGTGAGCATATGTATATATACAAATACTCTGTGCTGAGCATCCTGGGTTCAGTGATAACTGTTCAGGAAAAGCTGGTGAAGGCCTCTGCCCCAATTAACATCCTCAAAGCAATTTGGAAGTAAACCCCAAAGACACACTTTAGATTAATCAGTGGTAATGGGCTCCATGTAAAATTTACTGAGTAAAATACAAATGCCTGAGAAATACCCAAGCAAACTGTAGATAACTGTACTGGAAACTAGTGTGTGGTTTGAATCTTTTTTAATTAGGGTCACTTAGTAATAGCATGACAATAGAAGAATTAATACTAGGAAAAACCTTAACCAGGGCCTAACTGTATCTAAATAGACATAGGAGCAAAGAGATATGGATAAGGATGTGGATATGGATATAGATATATATTAGACAGAGGCATAGGTGATAGATCTAGATTAGATATAGCTACAGATATAGATAGATATAGATGATACAGATATAGACATGGGTATTATTGACACAGGTATATAGAGATAGATAGATAGATAGATAGATAGATAGATAGATAGATAGATAGATAGATAGATAGATAGATAGATAGATAGATATAAGAGGGGAAAACTTTCCAAGTATTGAAAGCCCAGAAACTGGGATAGAAATCTGAGTCTCAGACTTCCCATCTGTGGCCCAGGGAGCCACCACACTAAAGCCCAGAAGGTCAAACTCCAGATGTTAATCAAGTCAATTCTAACTGCTTCAGGAAATGTCAGCTAGAACATGTTGGCTGCAGTTCCACCTTAGCTTTCTAACACTGGCAAAACTGACTTTACAGCACTTGCACAGCTGAGAATATGAGACTGGGAGTGAGACTCTTAACTGTGTCAGTGTCTGAATTTGCCTGCTTTGGAGGATTGTTAATTATTATCCTCTTAACTGAGTCACCCCCATGTGCAGCTTATCAACCCAGGTAAGTAGAGCCCAGGCTGAAGAAACTGTCTTTACTTCTCACTTTGACCTTTATTTGGCAATTTCTCCTTTAAAAACTTAGACCTACTGTTTACTGTATTTATCCTATTTAATAGTTGATTGCACACCACCTAATCTCCTGGTGTTGGCCTAATCTATCCATGCCATGGATTTTTTTTTTACTGCTGCCAATACTCGACTGTCTTTGTTTATCACAGCCATCCTCACTATGTCTTTTGTAAAGCCACATCAATCAAGTAATCATCCTGATCCACTGCATCCCAGGATAACAAGAAATATCTTGTCCTGACTATATTTTTTAGCTTTTTTTTTTTTTTTTAACAATAGAAGTTAGCTGTCTCACAGGGAAGCAGCATGAGCTGTTCACTGTATGAGGATGGCCTTTCAGTAGTGACAGGTAACTTTCACCTACCCTGAACATTTTTCTCAGGTCTTTTCTCATCCATCCAGGCTCTGTTTCCAACACGGGGTGGGAAGCAGGTTGGCCATGCACACGTGGTGCAGGACTCACCCCACTGCCTGCTGCCCAGATGGGTCTGAAGGAACCCTCCTCCCAGAAGCAATAATACACAGAGGCCATGTCACACCAGAGAAGGGGGCTGTGACATCCTCAGTGGTCCTCTGCCAGTTCCCAACTGGTCCTCAGCTCACTTTGGTATTTCCAAATTTTCTTTAATATTTCCTGTCAATGTAGAAAGGCACCAAGGAACAACCCAGTGAATCACCAGAGTCCCTGTGCAAATCTACCCACCCTGGTCCTGCCATCCAAATGCCAGGTCAGTGTTGAGGGGTTGGGAAGGGAAGAAGGAGTGGGAGAAAGGCAGAAGGGGGAATTCTGGAGTGGAGTTTTCATATCTTGGGCAGGAATTCTGCCAGGGACAGAAAGTCTGACATTTAGGCCTGATCCAAGAGCTCTTCTACAAAATCTCACTTTATGAATAAAAGCAAATAAATGTATAAACTCTACAAGAAAAATTACACCCATCAAAACATTCATAAGCTGCATACATTCACACACAAATCTGGGGATGTATAAAATTACAGCCTAAACCGTTTTCCAAAGACGTTCTCTTTAATTGGCACAAGGTGTTGAATTATGCAGAACAGATCTCAACAGAGATTTTTTTTTAATATAAAGTTAATTACATTATCTGGGTTTGCATAAAGAAGCACAATACTTTTTTGCACTGACTCTTTGTATTAGGGACAGCTACTATCCGTGTTACTCTGTTCATGCAATAAAAATCAAATTGCATCAATTCCTTAACAAAGCACAGCAGAGGCTTCCCTTAATAGAATCCTTATTAGAGAATCAGATGCAGCTATCTCCAAAGAAAGGAATTTTAAAAGGTACTGGGACTTCTCTATAGTTTATTAGATTAAGCAACACCGGAATTAGCTGCTGGGAGATGTCAGCTTGGCATAAGATCTGCTGGGTGGAAGCAGAGGGAATTAGGATACCCTCTGCTGCTTACATGATTCAATGAAATTTTTTATTTTATGAGCCAAGCTGGAGAGGTGAGAGACACAGAAGCACTGCCAGTCGATGTTTTGACCCTTCTAATGCTATCTGCACAGAGTGCCTCCCTCACACCCCAGTTTCACTTCCAGGCAAAAGCCAGTTTTGGAACCAAAACCCATTCCACTCCACAGCTGTTTCCAAAGCCACAGCACAGGGAAACTGGGAATCCAGGGGATTCTGGCACAATGGGATGGGGCTTAACTTCTTTCCTTTGCCCCAAAACGAGGAACATCTTAACAGGTCCAATCTGAGCTTGAGGATTTTTAAGGAAACAAGTGATTTTTGCATGCTTTTATTTTTGTCAAGAACAGTTTGCACAGGACTATTCCTGGCCTGAAATGGTATTCGGTTTGTGCCCTGGAGCATGAGGATGGATAGCCCTTGTCATTTGCTCCCAGCTACTGTAACAGCCGTTATCTTAGCAGAGCACACCCCATCGCCATCAGGCTCCTCTGGGGAACATTCAGCAGAGCTCAGCAGCTGAAATAACGACAGCAGGGAAGTAGCAGAGTGGCTGCAGCCAGGGTGCAGGGAAATGTACATCTCAGAGCAGCTCTCCACATCTCCCCAAGCCATGGCTGGTGACACTGGTGGCACGGGGAGGTTGGCAGGGTGTTCAGAGGAGGCTGTTAGGGCTGCAACAACAGCCCTGCAAACCCTTCCTGGCAACTTGAGCACCTCAGGGATTCAGGTGTTGGAAATCCCAATTTGTGATATTTTAAATTATTGTTGCTAGACCCTTCAGCCACTGCTGCTTGTGGTATTCTTGGCCATTGTCTTTAGTTTATCAGTCCACAGTGGCCATGCATAGTTTGCTGTGTACTCTAAGCTCATGTCCAAGCTGATGCTCACTGTGAGATGCCTGCACCTTTCTCCCTAGCTGCAGTGCTTCAGAAGTGCTTGGGCAACACCTAAAATACAATGGAGAGTAAAGATCCAACAAGGCAGCTGTGTGAAAGCTCCCAGATTTGGAGAGGCCAAAGGAAAGGAGTGGGAGCAACACCTTGCTTGCCAAAGCTGCTGTGTTTGGAAAGGGGCATTGGCCCAGCCTGCTCTGTGAGCTGGATGGGAGTGCTCCAAGGAGAAATGGCAGAAAGGTATATATTCCCATCTGCTCCTTCCTCTTTGTATTCATTCCCCAGACAGGCAAAATAACCGTTTCTCTTCTTAATGGGCTACCAAAACCTAGGCAGAAGCAGCCACTGGTACCTGGCTGTGACAGCATCAGAGAGACAGGACGAGGTTGATACTGAACTCTCAACTGCGTCAATTGCCAGACTCCAAAAATAGGAGGAGGGATGCAGCTCAGCAGCACCTTCTGGATTCATTCTCTCTGACATGAGGCATCTAACTGAGCTGTCACCCTCACACCCTGCTACCACCAACATGCACAGATGGGACGTTCCACAGAGTAGTGATATCTTATGTGGGCTGAGTCACACTCGAAAGGATACAAATTCCTGAAACTGTTCTGGATGCACTCATCTATGAGTGTAGCAGAAACCTTCAGTGACTTTGGCACTATCTTAGTTAGACTCAACAAAAATCCATAGCAGTGGGTGCAAAGATAAAGGTCTAACCACACATCTTAACCATAAATCATCTGCTTAAAATTAAACGCATGCCCTGGTGATCTGTATATGCTGCTTTTTAAGTAAAAAGCTACCTGTAATTTGAACATTAGCTGTTAAATAAGTGTATCTTTAGAAGCACTGTCTAAAATAGCCCACAAGACAGGAGCAACCTGACTTTTGGATGGCTCCAGTATCAACTCTTTGGCAGTTGTACTGCTGAGACAGGGCATCTGGTCCTCAACTCTGAGTTTTTGTTTCCCACCTACCTCAGGCAAGTGCCAGGAGAAAGTGCAAAGTGCTCGCCTCCAGCTTGCAGAGGCATTTGAAGACAGGAGGCAAGTTTAAGTGCAGTTTGGTATCCTGTGGGGTGAACTTTTCCTGACAGCCAAAGCAACAATATTGAGCACTATCATTCTCTGCTGTGCACATCTTTGCCTGACCTTATCCTGGATGCATCCCCTTTGACTTACTTCTTTAAAGAGCCTAATAGATTTTCTTTAGCTTGAGGCAGAGCAAACCTCTGCTGGGTTGAACTAATGTAGAAGTATTAGAAAAGATTGGTGCTGGGAATTTTTTTTCCCTCTTCCCCTTGCTGTATGATAGGAAGAAAATGTATGACCTAAATCTGCCAAGCACCTTCAAAGGGAAGGAAAAAACACATGTGGAAAAGCATTAGAAAGCCACCCAGCTCCCTTTAATTATGATGAGAATGCCAACATTGCTAAATGAATAGAAAATAAACGGAATAAGTATTAAATGATTATAGCTTCCCTCACATATTTCTTTTCATCTATTCACCAGCAGATAGCTTTACAACATAAATAAATCTTTCCAGATGTAAACAAGTCTCCAGCACATACTGCTGGAGTTAACGGTGGAGCAGTTGGCTTCTGGCTGGGGAGGGAAGCTGCGATCTCCAGCACCCCCTGCAGCATCCCGGCCAAAAGACAGGCTCGGCTCGGCATCGCAAGGCGTGGGGCACAAACCCAGCTCTGGTTACTAATATTTCTGGGATTTAACCAGCAAAATGCACTTATATGCAGAGTTTAATACTAGCACTTTGTTATTGTTTCTCGGTTTCATCCCTATACAGAAGGAAAACTTGCTTTGAAATCCCAAAGCTTCGTAGAGTGGGAAATGCAGTTTCTGCCAAAGCCCCTGTTCCCCCGTGGGGCCATTCTGCTCCCGGCAGCCACCGTGTCAGTGGCCTGTGCAGGGGCAAGAACACTGCAGGGAGAGGAAAGTTCTGCATCTCCCTAATATTTGGGAAGAAAAAATATCTCGACCTTTTGAGAAACTTGAAACTCTTCCCGAGGCTGGGTGCAGACCACTGCATTGCTTTCCACCCGTCTGCCCCATTCCTGAGCCAGAGACACCACCAGTCCTGGCTGGATGTTAAGGGTGGACCAAAAAAATATAGTTACACTCTTGAATTTTCCAATGTAATCCTTGGCTTCTTGATCAAATGGCTTTTCATTTTGGTCACACTAATCTGCTGCATTATTGAAAAGTGATAAGAACATAACTCAAGAACCATATCCCTTTAAAGTCCCTTCATATGACTGAAATCAGTTAGTAGCAGAGCTCCCACAATCTCTCACACAGCACCAGGAACCCCCTGCAGGGAAAAAGCAGAGTGGGGACCGTCCCTGGTGTAAAGCTCTGCAACCCCACTGAACTCCATGCAGAGCTGCACTGCTTCGGACCACCTGGGCTCTGTCTCACCCCGATGTTCAGCAAAGAGCTGCTCCCCAGTTTGTTTTTTCCCCCTTTAGGAGCAGGACTACCTGGTTCCAGAGCTGCTGGCTGCCTGTGGCCTGCTTTATTTTGCTGAAGTGCAAACATGAACTTTGATGTATTTGTCTCAGAATCAGGATGATCTGAGTTTGCTTTTTCCAAGCGCAAGAGAAAAAAAAATCCACAGATTGTTCTTTTCTTTGCCAAGCTGCTTCCCAGGCAGGTTTTGAGCAGAGCTAATTTGGCTCATCCCCACAGGCCTCCCTGGTGACAATTGCACAACCAGACCTCTCCCACGTGGAGCATTTCATGCTGCTCAGACAGGCACACGAGAAGAGGGCTGTTTATATTGTATTTATATCCTTCTTGTTTGCATCCCTTTGCTTCCCAGGCTATGTGCCCCCCTCCTGCTGCCCCTCAGTGTCTCGCCCCTTCTGTAAAGTGCCTAATGTGACTTTTCTCCTCTGCCCTGTCCTCTTGTCAAGTCACCCTCCTGCGGAGCAGCTGCTGTTAGAGCAGATGTAAAATGGTTCAGTAACACTCACTAATATTAGCTTTGACACTAGCACAGAGAGGAAATAAATTCTTTCTGGGGGAGGAGCACAGATTACTTAATGCAGCAGATCAGAGCAGCATCCGTGACAATGCTGGAAAAGAGCTGGTTTAATATCTCCCTGAATATAAAACACACACAAAGCAGAACAACTCTTTCCCACCAGCAGCCAGAGTACATCCTGCCCCATCTTGCTCTGCACAGCCTGTAGTGAGTTCTCCCCAGCCTTGCAGGACTCTGGTCATTAATCTAGACACTGCTTATTAGCCCATAAAAGGCTGCCTCCACGGGCCTTGGCTGGGAGGAGAGGTGCTTCACAAGCCAGGCTTTTCTGTGGCAATTACAGCAGGCACCAGCACCGATGGAGAGCTGGCTGAGGCATGTAGAGATGGGATGGCTACTTGCTGGTATTTAAGCTGGCACAGGCCACAGGACATGAAGTAGGGCAGCAGCAATGCCCAAGCATGACCAGCCCCCTCCTTTTATGCTTTTGGCGTAAGGCACACAACTCACAGGGAGGAGGAGAGGGGTTGGCAGTGGATAGTGAACCTGGACAGAGTGAGTGTCTGTAGCTGACTTGAAAAGGTTTCAGCTTCCTCCTGGGTCAAAGAAGAAGAGCTGCTCAGAGTTACGTGCCTTGCTTGGCAGCCAGAGCCTCCCTGTGCTCTCTACCATGAGGCTTTCAGCTCTAAAACCTGCTCTGCCAGCAGCTCTGGCTCCAGCCTGGACAAAAAAGGGATGCAGGGCCAGAGCTGTCACACAGAGTTCAGGGAGCCTGGAACCCTGCTGGCTGCAGGAGTGTCCTGTCCTCCATGGCTCTGGCACACCTCCTCCCAGAGAAGTGGATTTACTCTGCCCAGAATGACTTCTCCAAGGCAGTAGTTTGGGCAATGATTTATGGTGGTCTGAGCTACAGGGAAATCACCTCTCATTCACAGGCCACATGTGGGAGCCAGCATTGTGTGTGCCAGCCCCAGCAGGAGATTTTACCTCCCTCTGAAATCTCACATACAAGGGGGATTCAACACGGATGGGATGACCTAGTATGCAAATGATTATGTTCCTGACCTGGAAACTCCTCTTGTTTCTCCTTTGTTTTGCTTTTGGGATGAAAGCAAAGAAAGCATTTCAGCAAAGTTAGTACCAGCTGCCCTAGTGGGAAATATCTTCAAAGGGTCCCTTTTGCTAGGGCTGCAAGGCTGAACATAGCTTGAGAAATACAGAAATTTGGCCAAATTCAGGAGCTGCACTTATTGGCACCACCAGTAATTGGCTCATTGCCCCTCTGACCAGCTCTAATGGAAATCTTTGCCAGTTGTGGGAGGGTTGATCAGTTAATCACCAGAGCACACACTGGCTTCGATTGGTAGCAGATTCTGAGGACAACTCCTGCACAAGCTGTGGATCTATGCTGCATGTCCAACATGGAGTGTTATATTCAGGCAGAAAGAAAATAACGAATTCAGTACAAAGAAGCAAGAAACTAAACTGTTTGGATAACCTTAGGCTTTCTCTGCTAAGAAAATCAATACATTTAGAAGCTCAGAAACTACCCACTTTGCCAGCAGAGTCAGACAACAGAGAAACCAGTGTAAATAACAAAAACATTTTAGTTTCCATTTTTTTGCTTGTATTACCTTTCTATTTATTTAATAATTTTAATAACAATTTAATGCTTTTACTTTTTAATAATTCAAAACGTTTCTGTGTAGTTTGCATGTATCTCTTAAGGTACCTTACCCTAAAAAGTTTAATTTTTTTTATCCCAAATTTTTGTTCAAAGTCCCTTATAGAAGGAACACTAGAGCCCTGTGAGTTACCATCTCTTTTGGTGATATGTTATTAGTACTCAGAACACCTGCCATGGAAAAGACTGTATCAACTAGCAGTTTCCCAGTATGGGTAGTTTATTATCTGTATTCCATTCAAACATTTTGTTTCCTTACCCCAACAGCCAACATGGGTACTAATCAGCAGCTTCACTATCCCTGGCAGGTTGTGTGGGCACCCATCAAGTAGCACCTGACATGAATTTATTTTGCATCATGGATTAACTGCTTTGTTATTTGTATTGCAGTAACACCATCAGGTCCCAGCTGAGTGCTGGGACCCCAGTGCACAGGAGAGGAAGAAGCCGTTTCAGCAACATGGAAAGTGTAATCAGGTGTGAGGACATTCATAGGCCTCAATGACCCTGAGCAGCCTCACCTGGGATCCAGATCCACACCCTTCCCCTGCACCCAAGGGCTCTAGTTAAGCTCAGGCCAGGAGTTCCAGCTCTTTCTCAAGCCATGCTGTGGGGGTATCTGTTCTCAGTTCTGCTACAGAACTTGTTTTCTGGGTAAACTTGGTCCTGTGGTCTAGGTAGCTTGTCTCCAGCTTTGTCTCATAAATGGACCTTGGACCCATGTTGCAACCTTGCCTCTGTCTACTTTTGTTCCTGTGTGGATTTCTTGGATAATGCCTAGACCTGATGTATCACCTTGCTTTATCTGGGATTTTTGGTAAACCCTGTTATTGCCAATGTTTTAGTCTTCCTAAGCTGCCTGCTTGGTTTCTGTTGTGGAGCAGCCCTGCTCCTGCTGCTCTGTGATAGCAGGACAGAGAGAAGTGGGGAGGAAGGACTGACTACAGCAGCCCAGGGAACACTGAAGAAGCTACCACTAAGGAGTGAGGGAGCAAGGAAGAAAGCCCTACCTTGTGTGTCTGCAGTGAGGAAGAGATGTGTTCAGTAGCTCTCATCCCTCAAGATGGATAGAAGGAAATCGCTGGGACTTCCTGTGGCTTCCTCATTTCTCAGGTAAGCATTCAAGGAGAAGAAAGGTTGGGCACAGCCACCTCTTACTCCAGCAGTCAGTTGGGATGCAGTCAGGGCTGGTAGACAGGGCCAGCAGTGTGTTGCACTCGATGTGGATCCATCTTTGGTTCTTGTCTAATGACTTTTTCACTGCATCACATCTGGTCACTCCTGAGATTGATCTGATAAGGGGGATACAACCCATTCCACAGTGGATTTCCAAGCAAGAGCTCTGAAACACCTGACCCAGGGGTTAATCTCTGAGTGTATCCAGAGCCACCCTTGGAGTTGTCAAGGTGCTGACAGCAGTTTGGCTGAGTTCACCTCTCATTTTGTCAGGCCTGAGCAGCAAGGCACAAGCCCCCCTGTTTCTGTACAGTAATTTTTGCCTGGTATAAGACTGCACCATGTTCTCTTTAGCAGTGCAGGTATGACTTTAAGGATGTGATGACATTCAAGATTTATTCAGATTAAAGGGGGAGGAAAAGCACCAGAACAAAGAGTTGTTTTTAAGTAAGTAGCAAGAGACTCTAATCTTTGGAGGCAGTTTGTTCCCTGCATATATTAAAGCTTATGCTGCAGAGAGCTGATGCTACTTGCTGCAAACTTTGTTCCTTTTATTTTTTTATCTGGGGAAGGGACTGAAGACAGAAGTACTCAGTAAAAGAAGTGTCTATGGACACTAAAGAGTCAGGAAACAGTGAGACCTTTGCTTACTTCCTATGTCAATTGGCCACCAGTACTTGTCAGCCTTGCAGAGTATCAGAGACTGTAGCAGACTGCATGCTGCAGACATAAGGAGAGCCAGCTGGGCTGCCCCATAAGGCAGTGTCTTTCCTCAGTGCTGCTGAGCCAGCTACATCCCCCAGCCTGAATAGCAGGTTTGTGGAAGCCAAACTCGTGTCCTCCTAACAAATCTCGGAGGAGGGAGTTCAAATCCCTTGTGGGGGTTTCTCATGCTTGTCTTGCTGTGCTGCCAGCTTGGAGCCTGCACAGAGCTGTGGAAATACTGTGTGAAACAGCTTTGCATGCTACAGGGAGTAAAACTTTACAGGAAACCTTAGATTTTCCCACAGGGACCAGGGATGTGCATACTGAGGTGTTGGATGACAATATAATCTATGAAAGTCTGATGTTAAAAGGTCTTTCTCTGTAAAGAATGAGGTGATGCTAAACAGTGGGAGATTAATCACTCCTCTTCCCCCTTCCTCCCACTTACCTCGTGGATCATTAGGTCTCAGGAAGGTTTTAATTCTGCCTCTTACATGTGTATGCAAAAAAAATTGACAAGAGTTTTCACCTGGCTGGTGACTAGGTCATGTTAAGATCTGTATCAAAATCAACACTCATTAAAGAGCAGAGAAACAATGTGTCCTCCTGAGAGAGCAGGATATTTATTGAATTAGGAGGCTTTTATGTGGGTTTATATTGTCAGCTGTACATACAGCTCTTGCTTCTTTCCACAAGAAGTACATGTATAAGCAGAAGACAGGGAAAACTGGTGTCCCTGAACACCCCTCTCACTTGAGTGATCTCAGCTTTATGTCCTGGACTGTTTCCTTCAAGTAAGATTTCCATCATAGGAGCTTTGGGGTGAGAATTTCAAAATTAAGAAATCAAAACTAAGGTGATTAGTGCTGAAATAATGTCTTGCTCCAATGCAAAGTCTGAGACTGGGCTGGATTGGAGTTACTCTAGTCTGAACCCACTTTGTGCCTGGAGTTGTTTACTGTGAAACTCTTAGGGAATAGGCCTTCACATCCAGAGCAACAGGCCCTGGTGAGACCTCACTTGGAGTATTGTGTCCAGTTCTGGGCCACCCAGTTCAAAAGGGACAGGGATCTACCTGAGAGAGTCCAACAGAGGGCTATGAGGATGATTAAGGGACTGGAACACTTGCCTTACGAGGAAAGGCTAAGAGACCTGGGGCTTTTTAGTCTAGAGAGGAGAAGACTGAGGGGGATCTAATTAATGTCTGTAAATACATGAGGGCTGGGAGTCAAGAAGGCAGGGATAACCTCTTTTCACTTGTGCCCAGTGATAGGACAAGGGGCAATGGATTCAAACTTGAGCACAGGAAGTTCCCCCTCAGCATGAGGAAGAACTTCTTTACTGTGAGGGTTACAGAGCACTGGAACAGGCTCCCCAGAGAGGATGTGGAGCCTCCTTCTCTGGAGGCTTTTAAGACCTGTCTGGATGTGTTTCTGTGTGACCTGTCCTGGTCTGGCAGGAGGTTGGACTCGATGATTTTCAGAGGCCCCTTCCAACCCCTAACCTTCTGTGATTCTGTGATTGATGAGATTGATCAGCTGTATATTGATCAGATTTCTATCTTTTTTTGTGGCAAATGCTCCTGAGAGAACCTATGTTTGTTGAGAAAAGATTGGGTGCTGTCAGCTTTTTATAGGTTTACAGTGGAATTCTTGTATTCATCTGGTACTTCAAGTGGTAGTAATCTGTGCAGACAACAGAGACAACAATATGGAATTAAATCAACTGAACTAAAAATCAAGAAGAGGAAGGAAACAAATTTGACTTAAATATTTGAACTGAGAACTTGAAGGCTGGAAACCTGCAAGTAGGAAAGAAGGGAAAAAATTCAATGAAAATTTTCTATTTCTTACCCAGTGTATTTTTAAAAATACAAATAGATTTTTTTTGTTGTTAAATTAAAGCTCCTGGTTTGTGTATTTAACTAAAGTTAAAGCTAGCTTAGAACTTAATCTTTAGAAGTAGTTTGACTGCTATAGTCACCAAAATACAACCTCTCCTTTGCAGATTAAACTAACTAGAAGCAATATTTCACTCTGCCTATTAAGAAGGCCATTCCACTGGTAACTGCTTCCACAGGGGGTAAAACGATTTTAAACACTCCATCTTCTTTCCATGAAAAATGTTGTTGAAGTGAATTACAAGCTATTATCAAGCTTACAAAAAAGATTCATTGTGGAGTTATGATATTTTATGCCAACTTTCAGCTTAGACTAAACTTTTATAGCCAGGATATAAACTCCTGAATATAGGGTCTTTGTAATAGAAAGCCTGGCTGACTTATAGGGTCAGGAGGAGCAATGGTATAATATGATTTATAGCCTACTCAGCTTGGATTTATAATTCATCAGAGTCCAATATCAGGAGCAGATGTTACAATGACAACCCTTCCCTTTTTGTTGCTGTGTAAAACCAATACATAATATTGTCCTAAAATGGAACTGCTGTTTTCTTAATGGGAGAGCAGGGATCGCTCACATTTCCCAAAAGTATTTTCACAAGCATACCCTTGCTTGCAACAGCAGCATCCTGGGTACCCCCTAAGCCCCTTCAAAAACAGTAGCATTGGAAATAAATCCTCTGGTTTTAACCTGTAAAATTAGAGACTAGAAGCACAAAAAAAACCCAAAACAAAAAAGAAACACCAAAAGAAAAAAACAAAAACAAAACAAAACAAAAAAAAAAACACCACAAAACTGAGCTCTCTTGAGACAGAGGCCAAGCTGTGGGGGCTCCAGAAGATGCTGGATAGGCAAGGCCTATTTCAGAGACTGGAGACAGGGCATTTACCATGAATGGGGTCACAGAAGTTGGAAAGGGACCCTGGAGGACTCTGATTCAATCCCCTGCTCAAAGCAGAGCCAGCAGAAGGGATAAAATAACTTTCTAGTATTTGACCATGCAAATAAATGATACTTCTGCTGAACTGCAAGAATAGAGCAGTGCAGTGCTTGCTCAGTGCCCAAATCAGCCAGTTCAATGACAGCTATATCACCCTAATGCTGTCTAAATAGAAACTTTTTTCCTGGATCACAGTATAATGTGCATGCAATAGAGAAATCGAGGATGGTTAAGCCTTCTCCTGTGCCCTTGCAACCCTCCACCCCCTTTGTTTTTACTGGCAGAACAGAAATGAAGAGTTGTCATAAGGTATTTAATAATTAGAAAAACACTTCGTTTTTAAACCTTGAGTGTTGTTAAAAACTGATCTACATTAAAGTTTAGACACAGTTTGTGCAGTGAAAGATCACTGAAACCAGAAAGTTTTTTGTTCTGTGCTTGTGCAGAGTCTGCTTGGGGGGAGGGAGGGCTCAAACACAGCTCTCAGGTGTTACTGGAAACCAAAGAATATCAGGCAAGTCTGCCAGTAGCTTTCCAAAAACTAATTACATGTGATTACTGACTACATGACAGAAAATAATGTATGTAATTATTTCAGCCTTTAGGTTTGTTGCTGTCTGTCTTAAATTCTGCAAGGTTGAGGGAAAATCAGTCTTCATGCACCACCTCTTTGTGGATGCATAGATCCCTTCTAGGCTTCAGAACCATGTCTCTTACCATCTACCATCCTATAACTCTGAGAAGAGGACAGTATTGATAATATTAGCAAAGAAATCCATGCCAGGGCGAGTCTGAAGCTTTCTAGTGATTCAGTTTGTGCTCGTTATTGCAGTAGCATTAACTACTTAGCTGCTGGTGCTCTGTGCCACCAGCAGAGTTAGCAGAAAAACAATGAGGTTTAAAATGTTTTAAATGCATTCCACTCTCTTTAATTAGCTCCTGGCTGCAAGGAATGCTGTGAACTACCAATGAACCCTGGCTGAGAGTTAATGCTAGTAATTTCACGCATTTGAGCAGGTTCACTGGTGTTTCTTAATGGTGCTGCTGGCCTTGAAGGTGCCAGGATAGTGCAGAGCACTGATATCAGTGTCTGTTAGAGGAGGTCAGTGGGTGAAGGTGGAAGCACTGAAGGGGGAAGTTCAGACTGTGGCAAGAAAAGGGAACTGAGAATATACTGTTGTTTAATGTGCTGTTATGTGTCAGTGTGTGCCAGGAGGCAGGTACTGGGCATGACTTGGCTGGGTGTAAGAGGCAACACAAGCTGTTCAGAGAGGGATTCAATTGGCCATGTCCTGGCTCTATTGTCAGTGAGATTTTACTGTGAAGCTTGCAAACTCTGTGCAGTTAAACTTCAAAAACATTGAAGCCTTCTGGTTTGCAAAGGAAGCTCAGGTTGGCCTTTTGCTATTTGATAAGTCCTCAAATTATAACTTTCTGGCCTTGCAAAGAACTTCACAGGAGCAACTTATCTATTGCAACTTTGGCATGTCTGCATTGCAGATCATGCATAGACATTATTCTCAAGATATTTCTTTGTATTTTCTAAGCTTCTTAAGCAGTAAGTGCATGGGAAGTAAGACCTGTGAGAGTGTAATAAGTGTCTCCTGACTGTATGTAATCAATTATTGATCATAAACCAAAACACCAGAATGTATCTGTATGACATCTGTGATACTGTCTAGTGAGCTGGATGCTAAAGGACAAACCAGAAGCCCTAGTTTTCCTTATCAGTTCCCCTCACTTTGCTGATTTCTTTTCCCATGACTACTTCCAACCTGCCTTCTTACCAAGTCCTCTATGTATGCACAGTTTGTCACTCTGTGATAATCTTGATGGAGCTATCAGCATGAAACTGAGGTAGGATGAGTGATTAGAAAATTTCTGGAGGACAGCATGACAGGGTGATCTCGGGCAGGAATGTGTTTTCACTCCCATAATCCTGGGGAACCCAGGACTTTCAATTAGGGCAGATGTTCTCTGCATTTTCACACATCAATCTTTCAGTGGGCTAGCATCAATCATTCACTAGCTTGTGCAAATAACTTCTCCCAAACAATATTCTCCTGTCAGAAACAGGCACTGTCATCTGCAAACCTGTTTGAATATTTCATTGTTGCCAGATTATGGTTTTTGTTAAGGCTTTTTGTGCATTTCCTGGATGACACAGCAAGATAATCCCTGTACTTCTTGCCTTGATAAGGTTGGAAAGCCAAGGTAATGGCAGACAGTGGCTGTGCCCTAGAAAACCTTTCTCTGTAGTCTATGCAGGGAAGGGCAAGCGAAACTGCAAACAGGCAGCACTTGTTCACTGTTTGTGTCACTCTAGTCCAGTCAGGTTCAACCTATTTGATGTCAGGAGGGGCTAGAGCAATGTCAAGGCCATCCTTAGTTGACAGCCACTCAGCAGATGGTGATGGAAGCCCTGACAGGTGTGGTACATCAGTTTTGGGTTTGCCTGACAGCCTTTGAAGTCTTCCTACCCGATCCCTGGGAAGTTCAGGGGGATTCACCAATTAACATATACCATGGGTAGGTGTTGGTAATACTACTTGGACTCCATGTAAAAAATATATCCTGACTGTTAACAACTAGCTCTCAGCACAAGGACAATCTACCTGTTGAGTGGAGAGGGATTCCTCAAGCTTTGCTAAGGGAAGAGTTCTTGGTTAGCATAGTCAGACTTGACTTTAAAGTCGATTCTGGCTACCTACCTATTATTTCAGGAAACTTTCAGTCCATAGGTCACAGTTCAGGTAACTGCCAGTCAACTCGTTCTCTGAAGGTTCTATTGAAAGCTGTTTGTGCAATCTCCAGAAGGCCACATTTGCCTGAGTTTGTGTCAGCATAGCTGAAAAGGGATTATCTGGGGAGAAGTAAAGCATAGAACCTGAGGGGAGGCCTGGTGAAAGCTATGACTGACCAACAACTTCTGAAAAGGAGGTCTGGCCTGCCATGGGGAACTGCAGGAAGTTGGCTGATCTGAGTACTTGAAAACTAGACCTATCCAGAAAGTACATCATTGGTGTAATAAACAGTAAATTCCTGTGAAATGCCTGAGCCTGGTTTGGACAATACAGTATTTACTTGCCTCTCAGTGAAAAGAACATGGTACTTGTAATGCAAGTTCATCTCAGATAAGGTCATCAATGAGTTTTTACTCTTAATAACATAGCAATGATCATGACTTTGTGATGGAAATAGCTTCTGCAGGAACGGTGGGCTAGCTTGACCCAGGTCTTTTTAAAAGTGCATCAATAGATTAAAGCTTCAAATTAACACCATATGCCTATTCTCCTGTGGTCTCAGATTTCCCCCTCAATTTGCAACAGCTCCTGCAAGTGTATATTGAACTTCTTGTCGTTTTGCTCTCTCTCTCTCTCTCTCTCTCTCTTATTATACTTCTTCTCAGTGATACGCTCTTACCGTAGAAAAGGTTTTGAAATCAGTTGCTGAAATGTAGTTCAGTTTATGGTTCATAAAGGGCTTTGGGAAACCATTTTGTATAGAAAGTGTGATATAAATATAGGCAGCATATTTATTCCCTTTTCTTAGTTTTGAAATTATGCTATTAAGCTGGCAAACCTGTCAAATGCGAAACTTAGCTTACTGAAGCCGTACCTACCAAAGGGCACTTAAGTGTATTAATCCTGCCTTATACATTTCTTAAACACAGATATAAGTCTTACTGAAGTCAAGGCAAGCACATTAAAGGTAAGTATAGGCTAAGCACTTTGTTAAATCAAGGCCTAACTCTACTTATTTTCATATCCATTCCTAATTCTGAAAAACAACAAGTATGTTAAGAAGCAGTGATATCTCAACTTCTGCCCCAATTAAATAAGTTAAAAAATCATTACTCCTTAAGCAATTGCATTGCCATCATACTTCTTTCCTTTTATGATTAATCCAGAGCATGATATGCCTTTCTATAGGATTAATATCTTAACAGGAAGATAATAGGTAGTATGACATTTAATCTCTTTGATTAAATTCCATACTAAAAATGTCCCATAAATAAAAGAAACAATTCAGGCAATCATAAATTATCTTCATTGTTGCAAAGTGATGGATTTAGTGGTTACAGAGGGTAAAATCTCATGAGCTCATTAAAAGCTATAAAGGTTTTATCTTTCCACAGACCTAAAAGACATTGTGGCCTATGGCAGGTTTTCTCACATTGCTTTCATTTAATCAACTGAAACCTTAAGAGGAAACAGAAGATCCTGTATATATGTGCCCATTTAATTTTCCACTAGAGGTGACCAGATCCAAATAGGGATCTCTTGCTTCAGATTTTATCTTAGGTACCTCCTGTGGGCTCAGCACTCTGTGTGTAATGAAAGAGACTGTATTTTTTGTTTAATAGCCAGGATGGAATTGTTTCAGAATCTGATTCTGATGCTTGTCTCTGCCCCTGATCTCCACTATGACATTGGGCAACTCAGAGAATGCCAAATTTTCAAGAGCTCAGCACCAACCATCAGAGCTTGTTCAAAAGGTATCAGCCACAGCTATAGTGTCAGAGTAATAAGGTTTGGATGCAGTTCAGTGGACTCTGCTCTCCTGAGTATTTACCAAAAGCATCACAAGGGAGATGCTTATCCCTGAGTCTCTCTGAAAATCTGCATACAGGAGTAGGTCCCAAAACCTTTTAAGGTTGCTACTGAGACACACCTGGAGGATCCGTTTTTTCCTCTGCAAAATATACCCAACCAGAAGAGCTTCACTTAGAGTAATAAGGCATCATTTTTCCTATTAAATTAGAAAACACTGTTTACTACACATACTAAGACAGCTTTTTCCTTTGTTCAACTATAGGAGGTAGAGAAGTTTAGTTAAGTGACAGAAGGGCACTAATATGGACAAGAATTTCATCCACGTTTCTAGGGGTTTCAAGAGCTCTCATTAGCATTGTCCTGTCTCCTGAAATCCATGCTGTCCCTTTGATTTGCTACAGCAAACTGTCCTTGCTATGAAACCTATTCTCCCAACAAGGAAAACAAAGATGCACAGGCTGCACTTTAGAGTCCTCCTGCACTGTCTCTCTGCTGAGCTGCATGGTCCTCAAGGTTGGGGATGGACAAGAGGCTGTTTTACTGTCTGACAGTGCTAAAAAAAACCACAACAGCCCATACATGTGATTAAGGATTCAAATTAAAGGCTTTCTGTAAAAATGTAGTTTTAATACAAAAGGCTGCCAGCATAGAAGCCCCCCATGGTGCAGTTTGTAGGATCTTGTAAGAGTTTAGCGACATTAAGTTCATGTAAATTCCTTGAGAAACATCTGCACAACCCACAATAAGGTTTTGCTGCAAGTTTCACCAGAAGAAATGCTGCTTTTCAGTGTTAAACCTTGATCAAGTACCCATGAAAACAACAGGGCCAGCAGTACCAGGACCACCAGGTTTCCTACTGGGAAAATATGGTGGGAAGCCTTATTGAGGGTGACACGGATGCTCTGCAAGAATGGGCCGTAAGTGATTTTGCTGCAGGTCTTTGCCATCTGCAGAGAGCAGGGAACACATTCTACTCCAGCCTCCTAAAAGGAAATGCATATAATGACAGAGTTCTCTCATTACTAATCTCAGAAGATTCCTACAGCACCTGTTCCTTAAATCGTGTGCGGCCTGTCTTAGCAAAAATTCATGGAAGGCAGAAGCTCACTGACAGACCCTGATAAATCAATCAGATCCTGGATTGCTTTTTTAAAACTTTCCTGAAATCTTATTAAACATGTCCTGTTCTGACCAGTTCCTTTCTCAATGAGCTCTAACATTTTTTTGCTGGAGAAGCTATAAAGGCAGAATGGGCACAGGGCCAAGAGCCCTGAAAAAAATTCCTTGCAAGTAAACAGGCTGCAGAGCATGGCAGGGCTTCCAGACAGTGCAAAAGACATCACAGTGGCCCAGGTCTGGGTCAGAAACACCTGCTGGTGGAGATCTAATAGTGCTTTGGAGGGATTAACACTGAATGCATCCCAAAGAGACCAAAATGTGAGGAAAATCACAGCTTAGCTTCTCTGTGCTTTGTTTTCCTGTCTCTTTTTGTGTACCGCCATATTGTAATTCGTTTCTCACAGACTGGGCCAGTGCAATCCCAAATTACTGTAAAAAACCTCACAGCAAACCTCCAGAAATGCTGATTATTCATATGATCTATCCAAATGCTTCCCTTCTATCACCCATGTAGGTCTGAGAGTTGCAGACTGGAGCTGGGGATGTCTTGCATTTGGTAATGTTAAAATGTTTTAGCCATTCTTAGCAATTCAGGCAATTGATGTAACCTAACTGAAGCAATCACTGCAGTATGGGATGTCAACTTTACTAGCATCTTCACTCTGGTTACTTGCAGTCTGATTTCAAAAGCCTCAGCATCTAGGGTTATTTCAAATGCTCCAAGGTATCTGAGACATCCATGTGGTGCTGGCAGATGTGATCCAGCATATGGGGCTACTCAAGCTCTCCTGAAGTGGCATGTGGAGACCTGGGGGTGGGGGGGCATTGGTGAACTAGGGCACCTCCAGTGACATTTTAGACACGTTTTGGCACTTTAGCTCCATTCCCCCATTGACTGCAGTGAGAGCTCAAACACCTAGTGCACATCTAGACACTTGCAAGTAGACACCAGATGTAGTTGCCTCAATCTGGGAAGCTGAATCATCCTTCCCCACACCAGCTCCTCAGCAGTGAGGCCCATCAGTCCTTCCTGTGCTTTCACAGGTACCTTGTGGAGCTTCATGTAGACATTGAGCTCCTTGATACCATTCATATTCCTGGGTAACATATGAAACTGATCAAACAGGAAAAATCTCACTGAAACCTGGGAAGAAACTCTTGAGTTTTAAATGTTTATTTTAGTTTGTTGTGAAAGCCACTTCAAAATACAAGTTGAGAAGTTTCTTTATGGGAAAGTTTTTAGGTTTTCATACAGAAAAGAAACACTTTTCATTAGGACTGAGTGTGATTTAAAACTCAATTTTCAATATGGAAGGGAAAATCCAGCACAATTTTTTTACACCTCCTTTGTTATCCAGGCAAGAACTAGTAGAATTAGAGAATCTGTTACTTACCAGAACAATTTCAGAAGTCCATGACATGACCTGAAGAAATGATTGATTTACACAATCCTTTCAAAGATATGTCATGTACAAGGAGAGAAGCAGCCTGGCATCTGAGGTCAATTGACCAATGTTCCCACAGTGCAGAAATGGGAAAGGCTTAGATGTGCAGTCCAAGAGAAGCAGTTTCTTTAGTAACAGGCAATCAACCCCATCTTCTTCGAAGCCAAGGGAGTTCTCCTATTGATTTCAATGTGTTCTGACTTATATTATAAGGAAAGTACCCACCTCAAGTAGCTGAGTGCTGTTGCTTGATTCAGTTCAAAGTAAAACATGTCTGACTGCTTTAGTATTTGTTTGGAAGGTAATGGTTTAGAATGGAGTGAGCCAGAACAAGGAAAAAAAATACGCGATTAAGCCTGGATTTTTTGGATGTTTTTGTTTTGCATTTGTTCCAATTCCTTTTCTCAAAATAGACCGCTTCATGATTTGCTGGTAATTGTGGTTTGCAGCTCTAAATGTAGTCCATACAGCAAATGCAGTATGCCTTTTCTATTACTCACTTGCACTCTGCCCATTCATCCTTTAACATCCTCATGTCATGTGTCCAATTTTATGCCCACGTGCACTTTTTACAGGTGAATTTCAAAGGTTTGTGTGGAAGAGCTTCCTTGTTTACCTTCACTGTTTGTACATCTATTGAGCCTGGTGCCCAAGAGATGCTGAGAGCATCAACATTCACTAACATCACTGTCAAATAAAAATGCTCAGCTTCATGTAGCCCTCGGTCACCTTTTTTTCTGAACTTTTGCTTCTATAGTTTATTTCATCCAAGAAAACTGCTATAACCACAAAGACTATCACTAGGGTCACACTGAAGGGGAGGGTTAGTGCTTTAGCCTGTAGACTCTCAGAGTTTGTATTGGCATTTAAGGTTGATTTAAAGGTTATTCTCTGTGGGGTTTTAGGGCTTTTTCTTCCCCTTCCCCTTTAGTACTGCATAAGTATATCTCGGGTTGGCTTCATGAGCTGTTCAAATTATCAGTCTACATATTTGTTTGCTCTTTCTTCTAGATGTCATTTAACACAGTTGTAGCAGATTTAGAAAATGAGGTGTAAAAGAGAAATCAGAGTAGGGACTTCTGGCATTGCTGGCACTGGCCTACTTGAGCTGGAGGCTTGAAGAATGGGTGAAAGCTCCAGTTATGCAGCAATGTGCATCAGGCAGCAACTGAGGAGAATGGCAAAATCAGGAGAGGGATTGAGCTTTAGAGAAAAGGGATTTACTTGGATATATTTCAGGAGACCAGGATGCAGGATTTGATGGCATACTAGGATTGACCTCATTAATGTTAGACAACCTTGAGGACAAATGGTATTTCTGTTATGTATTTGCAAATACCCTGGAGCAGTAGGCTCCAGTCACAGCCAGAGGTTTTTTTAGGCTTGCCAATAAATACTGATAATACTTGGCATTTATCTGCCAAGTTGAGAATTACTCGTGCTGGAATCTTTGGCTATGTAGCTAATGAGAGAAGAGAAGTAACACAGCCTGACATTCCCAGCCATTCACACCTTCACAATGAAGCCTGAGTTTCCAGTGCCCCTGGACCTGCTGTTATGTAGGCTTTCTTTAAGCTAGCAAGTTCCTATGATAAATAGGCTTGAGGAAATCACTTCCATGGATCCCATGAGCAAAAAAAAAAAAAAAAGAGTAGGGCTAAATATATGAAATAAATAATTCATTCTGAATTATTTACTCAGCTCCACTTATTTGTTCTGATTTACTTCCTTTTTACTTAAACTAGATCATTCATCTTCTCTTCCTGCCGTAAAAGATATTTCAAATGTTTTTTTATCACTTTGCACATATCAAATGCTGTTAGATATTACCATCATGCTACTGTCTAGAAAGCATGCAAGTGGTATTGTATACATTGAAGTAAATAAACCTCATTAGCTTTGTTAACTCCATTAATCACAATCAATAACATTAATGAGGCATACTTTAGCATCGCTGTCAGGGATTTAGGAGTCATTCATCTCATTGTTAACTTTTGTGGAATTATAGTCATCTGCAAATGTATCCCCCACTGCTTTTGAATTTTGTGAGGTCAACGTTTTCCCATGAATTTTTGAAATGTAAATTAAACAAAAAAAGGCTTTCGGAAGCATTTTGAAATGTTTTGAGTTTGATCACAAAAGGGCCCAAGAGTCAGCAAGTGAGATGGACTGGATATTTAAAAGGGAAATTATGCAGAATTAAGTATCTACTTTTTTGCTTCAGTTCTTACACTCCAGCCTCCATGCACTAGAGGTGTAACCTGAGTAGTGGTTGCCCCAAGACAAATCTCAAACAGGGCTTAGTCACCAGGGAGTCAAGCCTGGCCTAGTGATGTCAACTTGAAGGTTTAAAGACCCTTGCAATATGTGGATCTTGTGGTTTTCAACACACATGGACTTTACCTTACTTTACTTTACAGGTTGTCTTGGATGTATTTATGGACTAGGATTTTCACACTTGAGGGGACATAGGAAGGTATTGTCAGACTAATGGATTAGTCTGTTCTTAGACTGCACTGAGACAGTTACACTTAGTAGATACTGTAATGTGCAGGCCTAATGTGATAGAGTTAATTCTATGGGGAGCTACAGAAAGATGAAGAGGGTTTTTTAAAATTCTTTCCTTTTTTGTCCAAATGTTGACAAAACCATTTTTTCTTACCTGTATAAGACTTCTAACTATCCCACTTGCACATATATGACATTTACTGAGCATTTTAAAATTTAAAGCAATACCTTTAATGTTACACTAATACCATTTTCTTTTTTTTCCTTTTCCCATATATCTGCCATTCTGTTTTCTGGCATGGATTAGAATTGGCAGTACCTAAATACCTTGAAAAAGATATATCTTCTAATAAATCTTTGCTGCTAAAAGCAGGAATAACCAGTAATATAAAGGAGCCGGTTTTGCCGCTAGACTTGATAAGTATCTATTCACATTAATACATCCCAGCCTTCTGTATTGGGTATCCAAATCTTTCCCAAGCACAACAGACTCTCCTTAGTATTTTTCTCACTCCCATATCATAAAACGGATCAGTTGCTCATTTCAAAGGAGCTGATCCTAGATAAACATGCTGATCCTAGAGAAACATAGTTCCTGTATTTCAGTGCCTTGTTATAAAATATTAAGTGTTGAGCATCTGTGTGGGCTTGAAGTCAATTAGTTTGAATTTTGTTTTAAGAACAAAAGCCTGAAGCATCTCCAATGTGGCATTCCTTCAGCCAAGCAGCCTTAAAGCCTTTCTCCACTCCTCATGCTTTGCAGAACAAGACATTTTTTGTTCTTACATAATTAGCTGGCAGTAAGATTCAGGAAAAAAGCAGAGGGGGGAAAAAAGACACTTGAGACCTTTGAGTAGTGACTTGTCTGAGCCTTTACATCAGTTCCCTTTGAACAGCTCTGGGGCCAACTTCCCAGCTGTGCTGGTTTGGTTTGCCAGGATTTTTGGTAGTGGGGTGAAGGGCCCCAGGGTGGGCTCCGGGAAGAAGCTGAGAAGCTCCCCCTGCTCCAAAACCAGCCAAGGAGCCATTAGAGAGACAATAGATGTACCTCTGTGATTGACATACGAAAGAACTGATATAAGAGCTGAGCAGAGAGCAAGCAGTGGGAGAAGAGCTGAGCTGGAAAGGTGAAGGCAGTGCTGGGGTGAAGTTCCCGAGGTTGTTGAAGGAGGGAGAAGTAGGTGCCCAAGCAGAAGTTTCCCTGAGACCTATGGCAAGATGGCAGGCTGTCCCCCTGCATTCATGGTGTAACACCCCCTGAAGGTGCCAGGAAGGGTGAACGTGGATTTGTGGCCAGTGGACTCGGATTATGCAGCCGTGGAAGACCCCGTGCCAGGGGAGCTGACTGTTCCTGAAGCAGCCCGTGACTCTGTGGGAAGCCCACACTGGTGCAGCTTGCGCCTGAGGGACTGTACCTTGTGGGAAGGACTCATGAAGAAGAGGTTAGTGGAGGACACTCTCATGGGAGGGACCCCGTGGGGAACCAGGTGAGGACTGTAAGGTATCCTTCTTCCTGAAAAGGAAGAAGCAATAAACAACAACAGACCGTGAACTAACAATAAACCCCAATCCCTGTCCCCCTGTGCTACTGTGGGGAAGGAAGTAGAGAAATGGGGAGCAAAGAAATTTGGGCCCAGGAAGAAGGAAGGGGTGAGGGTAACGTATGTGAGTACTGCTCTTTGTGTTGTGTGCATTTGATTAATGTTAAATTAAACTACTATTTTTCCCCAAGTTGAGTCTGCTGGATGTTAGTTTAATGGGTCATAGTCACTGATTGGATCATAAATACAGAAATCCCACCACTGAAGCTTAAAAAAACCAACCCAGAGCTATTCAAGAAGAAGCTAAAACTCAGCGCAGCAATACAGCATAGCATTATCTCCTGACCTTCCCTTACAGAGACAGCCTGTTCTGATCTTGCTGCATTTCCCCTTTGCTGAAAGGAAAAATGTTATAAACCCTTAAGCCAATTCCTTTTTCCTTTTAAAGAAGGGGGAGCAGGGCTGAGGGCCTATCAGTGAAGGTTGCCATGGGACAACCCAGAGTTTTTTTAGAATGATGAAGAGCTCATCAGTTTTGCCAGATGCCAGTGACATTTCTGTTCTATGGCAGGCTGGTACATTGCAGCCTCTTCCCTTAGAAAATCAGGCCAAATGAGAGCAACTTCATTATTGCAGTGCTTTATTGAAGTCTTTGAGGGGTAAGTAAGAAGCTACTCATATTGACCTTTACAGCACTGGCCTGAGGCTCAAAACAATATGGTAGCATGTGTTGCCAGTAAAGTTCAGCTGAGATACTTCAAGCTGCAGCAGGTGGGAGGGAGGCAGATTGTTACAGGAATGGCCTAAAAGATTTCCAGGTACGATGTCTCAGAGATTGAATGTGGACCAGTGACTGGGGGCTATTTTCAGCCCTACTTGTATATCTTGCTCCTGGCTCTGCTAATGTGCCAAATTGCTTCATGCTGCAATGGTGACATCTGCTTATTTAAACTTTAATATCTGATATTGCAGGTCTCTGTCACGTCTCACTCACAGGCTTCAGGACTAGGGTGGACAATGTTATGGCAAGGAAAGGACACATTAAGGTGGGGACCAAGGTCATTTGGGCCCAGCTTGCAGGCAGAAAACAGAGACCCAGCTTTCAAAGTGAGCAGGAGAAGAAGATCAGTCCTAGAGATGTGTCAGAATAAAGCCTGACCGACCAAATGCAGGCAAATGTGTCGTGAATCAGGTCCTCAAACTTGTGAGATTTTAAAATAAGATTGGGTATTTTTATTTGCTGTCTGTCTTAGTATTCTGACAGGCTTCTTGTTGAACTAACACAAAATCAGCCTGTGGTGCCAAAAAAAGGGATGGTCCTTTCTAACCCATCAACACTGATCTTGTACAAGAAATTCACCCTTTTTTTCCTGTAGAGCTCACCAAATTATTCTCCCTTCTTGGGTTCTCTGTGACAGGTGGGGCTTTTATTCCTCCTTTCCTATTTCTATGCCACCAAAGCTTTCTAAAAGTGATGGTCAGTGATGGTTTCTAAGGAGGCAGAGGACAGAATCTCCTCTGGGATTTTCTTTGCTAGTCAGGGCACAACAGTCCCAGTAACTGTATTTGTTTTGGTTTTGTTTTTTTTTTTTTATCCCAGGGAGTCGGTTCTGGGAGAGGCACAGAAAAAGGGACAAAATAAACCTTTTGCCTATGTGAATGGGAGGGAAATGTACTGAGCTGGACCTGTGTGGTCCTTGCAATCCTGTTGCTGGAGATGTAGAAGTGAAAAACCCACTTGCTCCTTTGCTTGATGGGGCCCAAGCAAATCCCTGACTGGAGATGTGGAAATAAGGTTAGCGTGGCCCCTTGCTTGCCAAGGCATTGGTGTTCTACTCAATCTTTTCCCTTCCAAACAGAGCCCTGTGGTGCCTGTCTCTGGGGCATCTCCACTCCAGGAAAACTAGTTGAAGAGGTCATGTTCACAGTGCCTTGGCTGGCATTTCTGTGTTTGAAGCTGCTTTGCCAATTCTAGCCATACAAAAATCACAAGTAGTTTCTGAAAGCAAATCCATTCTAGCTTCCTTCCATTTGCATTTTGCTTTGTCTTGTAACTTTTAGCTTTCTCTCATTATGGACTTCCTTATCAGCTACTTGCATTTGAGTTTTAATTTCAAGAAAGCGTGAATCTCCTAATGAAACATAATTTTCAGGGACATGTCCCCAGTGTGCCATGTGTCAAAAAGGACAAACCAGAATGTGCATATTTCTACTAGGTCTGTTGAAATACTGTGCTCAGAACCTTTTTTTTTTTTTGGGGGGGGGGCAGGGGAGGGGAGGAAGACAACTCAAATCTGTCACAGAAGCTCTGAGTTATTTTTTGCATGACAGTTGTAATCCTGAAAGTCGTATCTGACAGTCCACACAGGAATTTCTGCAACAGGGAAGTGGAACACCTGAAGTATTCATCTGTCATGCAGCAATGGGCCTCCATTTGCACAGCTGGACTCTGCCTTTCCTACCACCAGTATTTCTCTCTCTGTATATAGGCAGACATTAGATTCAGTGTGAAAGAAGCATGATATCAATTTACTGTAGCTTTATTTAAAGCTTTCTCATCAACCCAAAAGTTTAGGATGTTGTCCCATTTAAGAACCTGAGCCAGCCACATCAGCTTACAGATAGATCTGGCTTTGTAGAATTGAAGTCACTCAGATGAGTTTTCATCCCTTTTAATAGAATGAAATCCTGAGTGTGACATGAGGGGCTCAAGAACTTAAAAAGTATTCATTGTATTTTGGATGGAGCAAAGTTCAGATTCAGGATGAAGACCCAATAACAGTACAGCTTGGCAAAGATTTATCATCTGCATGGAAATGTAAGAGTAAAAGGAACTTCCTGGATGACAGAATTTAGTGCCCTCCTAATACCTGTATTATATAATCCCTATTATATTTTTTATTTTAAAAAATTACAGGAACTTCTAATAAAAAAAAAAAATAGCTTGGTGCTTAATAAAAGGAAAAGACAGGATTGAAAGCTTTTCAGTCCTGGCACAGATATGCAGAAAAGCTTTGAAACAGGAAACTTAACAGCCTTAGTGATCTTCTGTGGGAAATCAAGGTCACTGAAAAATTGAAGAAAAGCAAGGTGAGAGGATCAGTTGCCTGCTCAGCAGAAGCAGGTAGGAGCTTCTTTCTTTTATACTAACTGGGGAGGAATCCAGGAGATAGTGTAGGAAAATACTGTTTGAAATGAGAAAGCATCCTGTAAACCTTGTGCCTCTGTGAAGTATGCCAGAACTGCAGCAGAAGCATGTGCCAAATCTGATTGACACTTTGCCAAGGGAAGGAGCAAGCACAGGAATAAAAGGGTTGTCGTCCTCTCCTGGCAGCCCAAATGTCACACAGTTAAAGGTCACTGCCAGTAACAAGTCTCATTTCCCAGGGAGAGAGTGTGCAGCACCATGGCTCTTCACATATGGAAAGCAGTAGTGGAGCAGTGAGTTGGGTACACACACAGGCTTTGAGATTAACAGCAACGGCAGAGTTGACTTCCCTGCTGTCACGGTGCCATTTGCAGAAGTTGCATGCTGTTCCTGTCTGATCTCACAGTAAATCTGCAGGGGTGTGGAAAGAAGACTATGTCCTTTGAAAAACTATGCACCCTACAAACAGAAGCCCTTGCCTTGTCACTGTGGGAGCATGACACTGGGCCTCATGGAGCTTTGATAATGCATGAGGATCAAAAATAGCACTGGTTCCTTTCAGGGGTTAGGAGAGTGTCTGAAGTCTCAAGGGTGTGGTGCAAGTAGGGTCACCAGGGCTCCAGGTTTCTTTAGAACTTGCCTCATTGTGCTTAATTAGATTCAAATGATTGAGAAACCATTGATTTTGACTCTCCTAGTTTCATTCCCTGCTGGAAGCTGAGTTCATCACAAAAATTGCAGGAGGTGAAGAGACACTTCATTAAATCTTTACCAGCTTCAGGAATGGATTGTTATGCTAGGCAGAATGAACACTCTTACATTTTACTTAGTATTAAATATTTCACCTTGATCATCTTTAAGAGTTGTTAGCTTGCTAACAATTAGCCAGCAAGGCCATCTTTGATGTGCAGATCTTGTCTATAAAAAGTCAGGAGAACTGAACATAATCTGGTCATCTAAGGGTTAGTAGGGAGGCAGGTAAAATCACTCTTCTTGTGATGTTGCCTTATGCTCAGAAGTAAATCTGGCTGGTGATAGATGCCCTCTACCTTTGCTCTCCACAAGGTAAAAAAAAAATCCATGAGTGAAAGCAAGAGCATTTCAATACTTTCTCCCTGAATGTAGTATGTCTCTGGCTAGTTATTTTCCAATCACTAGCTTGAAAAGTCACTGGGTTTTACCTTTCAATAATACCCACCCTTCCCTCTGCCTTTTTGCCTGCCTGCCCATCAATAGACTGACAGCATTAATAAAATGCTTGATTGAGTGCTGGTTGTCAATCAAACCTCCCTGCCTTAACCACCAAACAACAGTCATTTGAGTAACAAATTCTCTTCCACGTAGGAAGTCCGATGGAGGCAGGGATCAATTCAGCCTCCCAAGATTTGTCCTTATGCAAGAGGGCTCAAAATTTCTACTTCTGATTTCAGTCCTACTTTTAATTCCAGAACATCCCTGTTGGCCCCTTGTGATGTGCCCCATGTAGCAGATGATGCTCCCCACCCTTCCGACAGGCTTAGTGGCATTCTTCCTTTCCCGGTTACGAAGGTTGAATTAATTTCTAGTTCTCCTTAGCTTTATCCACCTCCGTAGCCTAACAAGCCCTGCAGCTGAGGCAGGTGAAGGAAGCCGGCGGCTATCCCAGCTCCTGCTGCTCCGCGGGAGGCTGCAGCCTCGCTGGCGTGCGCCTTGTGCCACCGCGCGGTGTTGCTGCCGCACTGCCACCGCCCCACACCGCCCCCCCGACTTCCCGTAGACCCATTTCCATAGACCTTTCCCATTAAAAACTCTTACAGGGACATCAGTAAGTGGCCAAGGAAGGTGCTGGGACCTGCGCAAAGGAGGGCTTGTGCAAAAGGCAGCAAAAACCCTGAATGGGAGGATTCATTTTTGTTCTACAGAGCTGCTGTTTTCATTTGGATTTGGGAGAAACACGAGGAAGCCGCATCTTTTTTTAAGCATTCATCACCACTATCAGTGAGCAGCCTTTGTCTTGTCTGTTGACAATTTTAGGACGTCAGGCAAGATCCTGCACAGTTGTCTCCTGCACTTTGGCTCCTGCTAAGTTCTAGAAATCTTTATGTAGTGCTGCTTACTATGTAAGTGGTAGTAACATTACTGAGGAAATATGTGTCTAATGGCATTCTAACAAATTTTCTAAATTGCATTTTGTTTTCTAGGAGGCTCCACCAGGGAATAATTTGTCTCATAGACTTGAACCTGGACAGTTTATCATGGTCTTCTGTAGAAGCGAAGTTTGTAGAAATGTAAGTATCTCCACCATTCTTTGGTTCTGTTTGCATTTGTTTGACACAGTAGAAGTTTCAAACACCTGAAATTCCTGTACCATTTGCAAAAATAAGATCCAAGAGAATCTACTAGTGCTTTTTTTACCCAGAATAAAGAGTGGAGCATAAACTGACTTGTGGTTCTCCCACTGGTGCAGTTTCCTAATTTAAGTCATTTTTATAAGGTCATGGCAATACCCTGAAATTGTTAGAAAGGCATCTGATTTGCCTTTTTGATCTAGAGGATTCTGTTATCATTTCTGGTTTACAGTTTATTTTAAAAAGAAAGTACAGACCATGAAAATCTATGTTTCAGTATTCATTCCTGAGGAATATTGATATTCTTATAAAAATACAAAGAAAGAACTCTTCCAGAAAATGAGTTTGTTCCATAAATTTTTTTCATGTAAGGTCAAATACAGATATCCATGTTTCTAATGAAGAACAGTCTTCTGAGCAAGTCAACACAGTCAAGCCAGCAAAACAATTTTCCAACAAATTTCCCTGTAGGGAAATCTTGAAATAATTTCAGAAAAGTAAGTATCCAAATGGAGAGTGTGAACAAAACCACATACCAGAAATAGAGGTGACACGTTACCAGAAGTCTGGAAAAGGAGCCAACTGTAGCTTAGATTAGTCTGTATTAATATTCAAATCTTTTGAACCATGGGTTTGTGAGTCGTGATATAACTGGAAGAACATGCCCATACGGTTTGTGAGCCAAAATAAGTTATTCCTGTATAGCCATATCCATTCTTCTTGGTTCATTATACCTCTTCCTTCCTACACTAATTGTCTTAATGAAGTTTTTCTTAGAGTCTCTGTTCTCTGGCAATTTATTTTTTTCAAGTGATGAGAGGCTGAAGTTTCTATGCCAATTAGCAATTCAGTCAAATCCATCTTCTTTTCACTTTTGGTTTTATTTCATCTTCTCAATTTCATCTGCCTTTGACTCCCTGAAACAATCCAGTTTAGCCTGAAGATTTTTTTCTTATTATTAATGCAACGGCTCATTAGATTAATCTCTGCTTAAAATTCATGTCCTTCTCTCTCACCTCTGAGAGACAACCACTGAAAAACGGCCTCCTTACTAACTGCTGAAGGTCATTTTCTGAAAAACCCATTTCCTTCCCCAAAAGTCAAAAGATTCAGGATGGCTGATGATCTGGTTCTTCTCGTTTATGGCTTGTTTTAGGTCTGAGGTTTTTTTGGATTTTTTTAATCTAAGGAGATTTAGAAATGCTTGCTGGAGTTCAATGTTTGTTTTTCAAACTGTATGCGCCAACGTGTCTTGACAAAGCAGCTGTGCTCTGAAAATTATGACTTTTCTAGCCCAGGGGGGTAGAAAAGGAAACTTCTGTCCAGGCTCCACAGATCTCTAGTGACATTAAAAGAGATTTTCATGAAGTGGAAGGCAAACACCATTAAAAGCTGTAATTTTTGCACTTAAGAAATTATGCATATTTAACGGGATGTCTTTGAACTCATGCCACCTAAGTAGAAAAACAAACAGCTTTTTTGAGAATTTGAGGTTTATTTTACATGAGAATTTAATTTGTTTAAATGGAAATGAATATGGATGAGGATATTCGAATAGGTGCAGTGCGTTCATCAGTCACAATTGCCAAGCAGGGACTAATCTTGGTGATTAGTAAGGATAGTGATAAAAATATGCTTGTACCCAATATGCCTCCTGATTGGCAGTTTATTGCTCTTAGAGGACCAGATGTCAAAAGCCATATGCTAATATTCAGCACAGAACAATCCTCTGGTTTATGCTGTAAAATGTACTGTCATCAGCACTGCTGAGCAGTGAGCAAAGGGCAGCCCTGAAAGACAAGAGCACTCGCAGGCAAAAGGAGCATTTGCTGCCGCAGTTGGCAGAGAGGGAGCAGAGGGTTCTGGGGCTGCTCCAGGCTCTGCTGCCGACTCCTGGCATGTGATGACAATGATCGTGGAAGGGGAGATGCAATATTTTACCTCAACTGCACTTCATACTTACTTAGGCTGGGAATTATTTTCTCTTCATAAAGCACCTGGCACAGTGCAGTTCTACCTTGTTACTGGAGGTGAAGCAATGAAGTTACTAAATCAGAATTTAAGTGTGTTACATGAGAAGTGCATTAAAAAAAAAATTTAAACGACCTGCAAATATCGATGTCTGTCATTGTTTAACACTGGGCTGGCAATTAAAGGAATGACAGATGCTCTCTGTTAACACTTCTCCCTCCCCCATAGGGAAAAGAGGGGGAATAAGGGAGAGAGACTCTTACAGGTTGGAAACTAAACTTCTACAACTTTAATGAGACAGTAGCAATGAAAAGGAAAAGTAATGAAATATACACAAATACATAGAAATATACACAAAAGCACTATCGTGCTCACCCCCCACCCCCCAGTAATGCCCACATCACCACTGAGGCTGGAGGGCAGGCCCTGGAAAATGCCCAGGCTTGACTCCTGGAGTCAGTGGCAGATGGGAGCTGGAATGCAGGAAGGCAGTGGTGCAGGAACACAGGGATCAGGATCAAAAGCAGATAAATGGACGGAGTCCTCCCAGGAAGTCGGCCATGGATGAAGAGAGAGCGAGCCCCTTGTGATCCCTCACATGTATATCCAGTATGATGTGTATAGGATGGGATACTTCGGTTAACTTTGGTCACCTGTCTGGTCTGCTCCTCATTCATCTGCAGAGCAAGGAGAAAGTCTGCATGCTCTGCCATGTCTTTAACACTCTGCTCATAGAATTCCTGCTCCAGTAGCACTGGTGGGAGAACAGAAAGTTTGTCATAGGACCTGCAGTGATGCCTCTTATTCTCCAGGAAGAACATACGCTTCTTGATTTTCACATCCCCTTGCTCAATATGAAGTCTATATATGACTACTGAGTAATTTCTTTCCTCCTTTTTTGCTTCCCACTGGTTTTGGGAGACAGCTCCTGCCATTTTTTTATAGCATCTGAAAAGGCCATTTGTGTGATTGCATAGTGTCCCTTGAGTTCATATAGAGCCCACTTAATGTCTTGGCTGCTCAATATTTTGAAGTCTGCCATAAAGAAGTCAGCTGCCTGAATAAAGCACAACTGATCAAGTGGGGTGAGTTTGGCGAAGTCAAAGTAGTCCACTTTAGGCACCTTTGTTTCATCTTGGCTGGCAAGCAGGCTGCTGCTGGGATTTAAAACCACTCTGCCTTCCTTTTTTGGGTAATCTGGATTTTCCAGAAGAAAGTTACAAAGTACATTTAAGTCATAGCAGTTCATGATGCTAATTACCTCTTCAATATATTCCTTCTCACATCTGGAAACCTTCCATCTCTCTGATGAGCAGTGCAGTGAGGTCTTGGTCCTGCCCAGCAGCTCCTCGTTCTGGTACACTGCTAGAGGCAAGTCCATGAGATCCTTGTGCAGGGAACACTGGACCTGGATGCTCATTTTCTGTCACTGTCTGCTGACCCATTTCTTCTGGTGGATGCATGGGCTGGGGTGAAGCAGGACCTGGAATCCCATCCTGCTGTGGTTCATGTCAGGGGAAGGCTAGCCCAGGAGCTGCTTCTCTATATGGCCCCAAAGATCCTGGGTGCCCAAAAAGGAATGAGTTTCTTTTTTGTTGATGGGGACATAACTGATACTTTGTTAATCACATCCATTGGGATGTAACGATATCCATCTTGCCACCTAATTCCTAGGAACTGGATCTCTTGTCTGGTCTGCTCCTCAAAGGAGGGTCTCAGGTGTGACCCCTTACTCCCTTCCAGTTCCACAACATAAGATGCTTTCAGAACCAAGCTGGGGCCTTGGGTCCACATATTCTCTTGCCATAACTATAAACATCAAGAGCTATCAATCCTAGAGGCAGACACTGACTGGAAAACATGCTGTTAATTTCAGCAACTGCAGCTACTTAGAAGGGACTTAACTGAAAAGTAAAATCACAAAAACAAAAATTAGTTCTATCCTGGAACAAACTAGGACAAATGGCTTATATTTATGTAAGATTTCAGTCCATGATCTTCCTGAGTTGGGGAAGTTTACATTTTACTGGAATTATGAGTTTTGAATACAGAATTAATAGTACAAAAAATAAATAATAAATTTCTATTAACTGGTGCCTTTAAAGGTGGTAGTAAAAGCAGAAAAAACAAAAGTGGAGACAGAAAAATAAACCCCTATAAAGAGGCAAATCCAACCTCTGTCTTCAGTTAAATCTTCCAGCCCCCAAAATTGAAGTGATGCTAAGTTTGATTAAAGGCAGTGTTAGGGTCAGCTTATTCTAGTACCATTATAGCACTTATAACAGTTCCTGGTGATGATTGTTACTAGCCATGATGCCAAGGAAAGAAGTGTCAGAGGCATCAGCACTCACAGTGCACTGATCAGACTAAAGGGGCAGCAAGGGGCAGGTTTCTTTACCTATGAGCCAGGCCATAGTGATCTGGAGAACTAACAAGATCTCCAGTTTCCAGCCACTGCCAGCAATAAGCAAACCCACCAAGCTGCTATTAAAGGCAATGGTGTTCTGCAACACACTGTTGAAATTTCCTTTTGATTATTCTGAAGTTTCAAACCCTTATGATTTGATAGTTTCTAAAATTAAAAAAAAAATATCTTTTCTCTTTGAAAGATCAGTTGGGCTGGGCTGCATTCGCCGTGGCTGTTCTTAAAGATTGTTATCCTAATTTTACATCCCATTCTCTCATACAGTGCCTAAGATGAGCACAATTTTATGCCTGCATATTTTCATCTCTAATTCCATCTACAGCCACAGCATAAATGGGAAGTGTCTCCGATTCACCTCCATTCCAGGCTCTCTTTTGATGCAAGACAAGAATAAAAGCCTTACACAAAAGATTAGAGGAGTTCTTTTATTAGGAATACTAATACTAATACTGGGTTTCTATGTGTTGGAATAAGCTTGAATTTCAAACTTTTGGGGAGTTGGTCTGGAGCACATTTAAATTGTAAGAGAAGATACACAGTGGTAGTCCTGCTCTTGTACAGGTGTTGTACATCTGGTATGAGCTTCCCCTCCACACTAGGGCTTTGCAGTACTCTGTCTCATTCTGAAGGAAGAACTGATACCATGGTCTGGGGGAAAGAGGTATTAATCCAATTCTTGTGCTATTGCTGTCCCTCTTTCTTTTTTAAAAGCAGCAATATAGTGAGGTCGTATGTTTCCCTATAACATTCCTCTCATTTGTGCCACTTTATTAAATTTTTTTCATGAGTTATGTAATCCTACGCTAATTAAGGAGGGCTTAACAGACCATCACATCTCTGTTAGCTTCACCTTGTGTTACTCTTGGTGGGTGTGTCACACACAGGGAGGACTTAACAGGAAGGAGCTCGACAGGTGGAAACAATCTCTAGGAGGCAAATGACCATATGCATCTGTAGGAGACAGATGTTTGAGGAGTTGGGTGTGTGTGAGATGATCACAATCCTTAGTATATGGATTCTGCCTGTCATTATTATTTGTTTTCCATTTTTGTTTTTAGCTTTGTTGGGAGATAATGTTGGCAGCGCACAGTAGAAGGCCATGGGTTGCAGAGGACACTGATGGAGCAAGAGGTATTGATTGTTGCAGCAGTGCTTTTGGGGTTGAGATGGTTGAGGAAAAAAAGGAGGCTTGTAATAAGATCTGCAGGGAGCTTCTACGCTTCTGCACAAAGATGAGTGCCCCTTTTTATAGTAAGATATAGAAAAGTTGCAGACTGCCATCAGGAAACAATGCACACAGCAACACTTGGAGGTATTTTACTGGACTTTGAACCAGGGCTGGTTTGGAGCTGGCCAGCTGGGAAATGTCAGCAGTTAGTACACAAAGCTTGTGCCAGACTATTGATGTGCCCTGTAACACCTTAGTTTTAATGTACTTCTTGAGAGCTTGTTTAATATTTCACTAAAAAGCTTTGATAAGGTGAAACTTCAGTAAGAGAAACTTCAGTAAGAATGGAAAGACTTGCCTACTGTCTTAGATTGGTGAGCAGAACATGCTCTGAGCTGGTCTGGTATATTTGTAAGGTCAAGTCCTGTGCTGCTTGAATTTTCCCAGTGTTGTTCAGGCTGGTAGTTTGATTAACTGCTTTTCTAATACTGTATTATAAATCCACTAATAGATCTTGTTCAGCCTGTATTGACTTGATGAGTGGTGTAACACAATCCTGTTTTTTCAAGATAGTAGCTAAAGAGTTGATTGAAAAGACTAACAAAATTACAGTGGTTTGTTTACAATCAGCCAAACTTTTTAAAAGGATGTAGGCTAAAAAGGTTTTTTCCTGAAGTACAACCACTTGTAGTTTGTTCTTTTGCTTTACAAGGGAAAAAAAAAAAATCAGCCCCCGTTGAAACTTCATAGTGCTTTGTCTCTGGTATAAACAAGAAATGCTGAAGCAACCTTCTGTTTGTTACAACTAGTCCCTTAATAAAATTATTTACTGTTAGGACAAGCTCTGTATGAACACAGATTTTTCTCATGTTCTTCAGTAAGGTGACCAAAATCAATGACTTAAAAGGTCCAGAGCATAGCACCTCAGCTGAGCCTGGTCCCTGAAAATGGTTTGCAGTTGCTTAAAATCTTGCTGTGAATCATAACTGATTGGGCCCTTTAGATTCCAAAATATTTGGAAGAATCTAGCTGAAAGGCATGAGCTTTTGAGTGAATTATCCTACTATTAGATTGGATCAAATTTTTTTGCGGAGGTAGGAATATAGGGAACTATAACTGCATACAGAGATCATTATCTCTAGAGATGATAATTAACTCCTGACTGCTAAAAATCACTTGACTTTGGACTTAACAAAGATGAAACTTTCATTTAATACACCACCAGACATTCTGCAGCATTAGCACTATTATAACAGACATGCATTGGCATTGTTTTCCATATAATTTAGGAGGTCATCTAATTTTAAAGTTTCTGATGCCTCCAAATGTAATGATTTTGGGGAGGAAAGTCTCTCAAGTTTGGGTCACTAAAATCTTACCAAGTAATGGAGACCTACAAGTCCCAGTCCTGTAAACCCTTAGTTTGCAATTCTTTCAAAGCACACTTTTTATGGCTGAATCACCATCCTAGTAAGTACACTTGGTCAATGGAGACAGTGCTCTCAAAGGAGTTTTTCAGGGTCCATTGGTTAAGCTGACTTAGAATGATCCTGGTATGGTTAAGACTTTCTATATTTATTTGAAAACCTGTTCTTTATCCTGGCTTGGTTCCCAGCTAAACCCAGAGCCTACTTCATTGTTGTGACAAGGCTGACTTGTGTCACTTTGGGGAGCACAAAGGAGATTATTTGTTAAATGGGAGCTGGAGAATTCCTACCTCTGGCTAGGACACCATCTCCAGATGCTCTAGAGATGCACTGGGCTGTGACAAGCTGCCTGGGCTCCTGACCACATTAAATCGTAGCAAGTGAAGACAAATGGCTCTGGGCTTTAGGATACTAAACTTTGTGCTTTCATAACAGAACTTTTGTGACTGAAAACAGTGTCCTGGTGTCTTAAGGGATGCCTAGCCAGGGTAAAACTGGGAACATGCCTAGATATTGCTAGGCTTGCCATCTAAATGTGTTGTTCTGAAAAATCAACATAGTCTGGACAGAATGTAGTCTTATCTTTTTCCTGACACTCTGATGTGTTTGTTGGGTTTTGTTTGTTTTTTTACTTTAAGGCCTTATTTCCTGATCCCAGCATCACTTCTTGCAGGGTCTTTGAGAAGCAGTTGACACCTTGGCCTACTTTGGGTCCTTTCCCTGTTGCAAGGGAGAAGCAGATTGAAGCTTTGGGCTGCTTCACGTTTTAGTTATAGTATGTGAAGAAAATAATGGCTTCTGTACCCAAGAGTGGCTTTTAGCCAGGCCAGAGGCCACAACATTTGTTTGCACCATATGTGATGCAAGTGCTAAGCTTTAAGAAGTGTCTAACAGCTCAAAGTATGGGTACAGAAAGAGTTTGTTGTCTTTAGTCTGTGAGAAAGGTGTGGTGAGATGCTCAGCTTCAGGTAGGAGCTTTGTGTAAGAGGAGGTGATGGAAAGCTGTTGATGTCTCTTAGGTATTTACCTCTCCTCACATACTCTGTAGGGCAAATACTTGGCAAACCTAGGCAATACTTCCATCCCTCTCTTCTATGTATTTAAATCTAAATATGTAAGAAATCCAAATCCTTTCTAATCTTCTTTTGTTTTGCTGAAGTTATCAGTTTTCCTCATAGTCTGTGTATCTTAATTATAATAGCTTTTTTTTTTTTCGGTGGAGGAAAGGGGAGACAATTTATCTTCAGCTTATTCATTTTGATTTCCCCAAAGTATTGCTGGAGGCAGTATTTCCCAAGCATAGCTCTTCAGAGGCTAAAGAGAAGTTAAAAACATAGAACTATCACTAGAGCTTAACTGAATTACTTGTGTTAAAACAGTCCTTTCCTAAACAGAGTCTTGAAATCAGCCCTGTGCTCCTGCAGGGTGTTGCAAATCATCACACTTGCAGCTTTAATTTAGAGGTGCACGTACTTCTTTTCATGACTCAAACCCTGCAAAGCTGTTTCTAAGGCAATTCCTGCAGCTTTTGGAGAGTCTGAATTGATCCCAGACTCAGAGCAGTCTTGAAATAATTTCCAGGTCCCCTTGCCAGCTGCTGCTGCTGAAATGGCAGGAGTGGCCATCTGTCATGTTTAAGCCTACAAATGTCAAATATCCAGGGTGAAAATGATCGAGAGAAGGTTGTTAACTCTTCCCAGCTGTATGTGTCAGTTGAATGAAAAATGACCTTTCCCCGTACATCTGAACTGTGGACCATCACTGCTGGTGTGGTTGGGCTCCCTGCTCTCCTGGTTCTTCTGCCTTTCAGCTGTCCCAGGTGTGCTCACAAATGAGCTGCCTGCTCCTCCTCCTAAATACTTCTCCCCTAGTAAGGGAAGAGCAAGGAGCACAGTAGACAGGGGATTCAATTTTAATGCTTCCTGATGCCACAGGCTTTCTCTAGCTCCAGCTAGGCTGTTTGCATCCTGCCTGCACTGGGAAGTGCTTGAAGTTGAAGCACTTACACATTAGGTGGTGCCAAACTCTAATAAATGCAAGCAAAGTGATTACTGGAGCTTACCCATCCTTCTTGCTGCACTTGGCCAGGCTCTGCACTTATCTTCATGCTGTGAATGCTGTCCTGAAGCACTGATAGCCAGTTGAGAGCCTTGCCAGTTCACAGTGAAACTTGCCATCAAATAATTGCAGATAAAAAGTTTCCTGACAACTTTTTTCTATAATTACAGCCAATTTTACCAACCTTATGAACCTGAATTTAATGTTTTGGGACTTTCATACTCTTGGGGCTGCTCTCAGGGTGGGAATAGTTAAATGGGGTAGAGGATGTAATCTCCAACCTGTCAGAGCCTGACAAACAACTCTTCCCACCCTCCCCAGAGAAGATGGTCCTTTTGACTGCTTCACTTACTAAACTGTCACCAGCTGCAACTAAGAGAGACCTTGAATTCAAGCCCTAGTTAGACAATGTTTTCCTAACTGAGGTATGAGGTTGAACAGTTAGTGTTACAGATGGCTCCTTTCATTTCCAAAGGACTGTGCAATTAGGAGCTTCATGTCACTTTAGTCACTACAAGGCTGAAAATGTAGATTCAGTTCCTGAAAACTTGGAATGGATTGAGGGGAGGGTGTGAAACCTTATTAATTAATAGGAATATAAAGATAGTTGTTGTTATCATAGCTAGTTAAGCTACCACTGAGCAAAATTTACAACTGTCATTCACAAAACTACTCTGTATTGGTGGTTTTAACAAATGTACAGAGCTCTCAGAGATGATCTAGGGTTACAGTGGGAACAGGTACCTCTCAGGAACTGCCTTGCACTTCCAAGTAATTTCTCTACCGCTCTCATAAGCATTGAATGAGATTTGAAGGTAACACTGTCAGGTCCCTCTCTGGACCAAAACCCTGTCTCTCTTTAAATTTCCCTCAGACACCTGTTGAATAAATCACCATTCTGTGTGCAACAGATGGGCAGAAAACTTACCCTTATACTTGTCTTCCTGCATAAACAAAGTAGAAATTCCCTTTGCCTCTGAAAGTAGCAAGAACAAAGTCCACAGATGACATTGCTTTTTTGGGTCAAGTTGGATAATCATAGAGGAGCTATTCTAATGTCTGGGCCAGATGAGGAAAATACTGGAAGAGGTAGGAGATGCTGTTATGCTTATCTGACTAATGGCTATCTGCTTGAACTCTTCTAGCTACATCTGTGTTGCATTTGAGAGGCAAAATAACAGTGAATCTGCAGTTGGGTATCCAGTAGAGCTGGAGACTGTTCTGCAGAGCACAAGGAGGGGAAGATGCCCATGGTCTTCCCTAAGAATCCTTTTTTTTTTTCATGCTCTGTGCACACCTGAACAAGCTGTCTCCAGGCTACATGAAATGTAGTGGGACACAGTGAGGGGTGGCATGGAGTATGCCATACTTGCAGTCACCCTTTGGAGTTTGCTGTTAAAACATCTAAGAATCACAGAAAGGCTCCTTTGAGTTCTATTGCACGGGCAAAGCTTAGAGTTAGGAGATCAGGACCTTACAGGATAATCGTGGACAGCGTTAGAAATGAAAGCATGTAAAACAGTTGAAGAGATGCTTTGAAACAAGCTGCCAAATAATGAATAATCACAGTGAATTTAAATGAGACCCATAGTACAGCCTTTTGTTTCTTAAGGCAAATTACCTGTCTTGGACCTTTTTTTTTATGCCCCTGAGAATAAAAGGCAAAATCAATAAGCCAGTCAATGAGACTGCTAGAAACCACTTTGAAGTTCATGATGAAAGAGAATTTTCCATCCTGTTTGAATTGCAGATTCCTTAGCACAAAACATGGCTGTTTCATTTCCACCTCAGCAAATCCGATTGAGGCATCTGAGCTCCCATCTCGCCCCACTGCCCGACCCTCCTGAGCAAGACTCCACCGAGGGGGTTCAATCAGCTGTAGTCATACAGCAGACATTGCCTTTCACAGTAGGAGCTGAACCTATTGTTTCACCATCCCAACTCTCAGGAAGTTTTGCTGTGACCATTTTAAAGCCTGTATATGTTATCAAGGAGGGGAAAAAAAAACGTTTTTCAAACTGTCCTAAGCTATTTTGGTTCTTACTTTTCTCTTGTGTCCAAGGGTCAAGAGAGCTACAATAGCACTATAATCCTTAGTGGTGACATAAGTATTAAGTTGTGTGTAAATTAGCACTCAATATCTCCAACCAGTTCATGCACCATTAGTTAAAAAATTGATGGGGGGAAGAAAAATGTCCAGTTCCTAAATATGAAAATGTTTGAGTGCTACAAATCGTATCAGTCTTTTAGTTTTTAAATATGTAACAGGATTAAGTTGGATCTCTTTTTTTTTTTTTTTTTTAACTTTCTAGATGGTACTTGGATGACAGTACCACTTTGACTCTGGCAGTGAGGGGATGTTTGCTCACTACGTGGCTCCTTCTATTCAGAAGCACCATTTCTCTTTGGCAATTTCCAAACAGTTCAGTGGCACAGCAGCTAATGTACAGTAACAGGGGCCATTACATTTTAATCTTATAATGGGCAGTGCTTCTCATCCCTTTGTTGTCATTGTAAGTTAGAGACCTTGTCAGAGACATGGGTGGTCTTCATTAGTGTGCAGTCATCCAAGACAGTATTGTCCCTGACCAGGACAGTTCTCAAAGTATCCCAGACAGGGATGGCTTCTGTGTTCTGCACGTTTACAGCACCTGGCAGTTTCCTTTCCATTGAGGCTCCTTAATACAGTCACTGATTAATATTTCACCCCATTTGAGGATGAAACCTGAGACATTAGGATAGCAAGTTCCAGCTAGATTAGAAATTGGCAGAGCAGAATCCAAGTAAGCTTCCTCACCCATAAATATTACCTTGCTAATACTGGATGATCTATAACCTCTTCTTGCATCATTAAGCCTTCAGTTGGAAAACTACAGCCTTTCAACTCACCAGGGCCTGCCTTCCGTCTGCAATAGTTTGTGCTGCTAATCTACTGGGACTGAGGAGACCTGGCCACGTCCCACCTAGAAACTCCCTGTACCCTATCTTGGGTTCTTCAACTACTCTCACTTTTAGAAGGGAAATGAAGAATGACAAACTTTGGTGCCTCATCTTACTAATGGTAAGATAGACCCAGGATCAACAGCATTTCAGAGAGGTCTGAGAGAAGACACCACCTCCATCTTCTCTCAGCCTCTCTCAAATGAACTCCAGGGGACCCAGATATGCCCCAGCCTTTTAGTGTCCCTGTCACCTCTTCACTGCTCACAGAAATTCTACCAACCCAATAATTTCTGAAGAAAGTTCACCCAACAGAAGTGCCCTGGTACTGGAAGTTGCCTTAAACATTTGGGTACCTTTTGCGTTAAGGTAAAGCAGCAGAGGGTCATCTTCAAGTGGAGGGTGGGAAACAAAAGGTTAACCAGCTAACTGCAAAACCATTCCCTGTAACCGGAGGCAGAGAGGTACACAGCATTTTTTATAGCTTGGGACAGAAAAGTGCAGTGTGTGACACTGATGCAGAGTAAATGTTTAATGAGTTGGCCTCCTAACAGACGTCTCCCTGAGAGGAAAGAGCTGGTGTGGCAGTGACAGCCTGAGTGCCCGTAGGAGCAGGCCATGAAGTCTCCAGTAGCTGAGGTGGCTTTCTAACATCCTGGGGATTTTCCTCCTTGGACTTCTGTAGCTTTTTTGTTAAATAAAGGTTTGGCCCCTTCTTAGCAGAAGGGTGTAGTGCATCCAGCAGAGACTGCACTGACAGGGATTGGAGCCAGATGGTACTGGTGATGCGGTGGCAGGTCTGAAGGCCACAAGTCTGCCTGTCCTGTACTTGAGAATGCATGAGTAATTGAATGCTCTGACAGACCATATTCTTATTTTTTAGTAGCATTGTTGTGAATGCCTGATTTAGTACAAAAATCATTCTCTGAAAAAAAAAAATAAAATGTTTGCAACCTAATTTTAACTTGGTTAGCAAAGTTTGCAAACATAATAGCCTTGGAAAAACTGTGTGGGAGAAGAACCATTGGTTTGGTCTGAGACTGTTATTATTCTGCCTCTTACACTATCTTCAGATTTATGGTGGCAGGACAAGTTAGAGAAAAGTTATTGTCACAGCTTGCAGTGGAAACAGCCAGTGTGGCAAAGGAAGCAAAAAACAGGGATAAGAAAAGAGGTGATATATACCTCTCTAGGATACTTCAGCCAGGTATTTAAAAAAATGTTAGCCAACGGGGTATTTTTTCAGCTTCCTGGTGTCTAATATAGATGTCAGATTTCTTTTTTTCAGAGTAAGTAAATTACTGCACATTCTTCTAGAAAATCACTTTGTTCAAGTTACCAGTGAATGATAAGGCATCTTTTCCCTGCCAAGTGATGCAGATGCCAAGGTCCTTTCATAGTCCCACCACCAGAAGGTGCTGAAAAGTCTTTTACCTGATAACAGCATAGTGATCCTTACCACTCACAAATGAAATGTAAAAGTCAGTGTGATGTCTTACAATGTCACACTGAATAAACTGAAATATTAAGCACGCCAGAGCACTGAGCTAGCATGAAGAAACAAGGCTTGCAGCACAGAAGGACAAGGGTTACAATGCTTACACCACCTTACAAGGGGATCAAGTTTTGTTGTTTTTTCCTTACAGAACTTGAGCAGGATCTTAGTGTGCTTGTATGGAGGTCAGTGGTGAACACCTGTGTGACCATTTTGCTATTAGTTCTGGCCACTGACTACTAAAATCAAGGTCTTGCTTCCTGGCCTCCTGCTGACCAGGGGAGCTGCCTTCCACCCAGAGCCACCTGGAAGCTGCCTTGGGCAAGTGGGTGTTATTATAGGATACTCCACTTAGTGTCCTCACTTGCTTGTTTTTTGGATTAGCTATAAAAATGGGAGGGCTCTTGTTTCAGGAAGGACAGAGGCTAAAAATCAAGAACACCTTGAGTATTCACATTTTTTATGTAAGAAGCTAACCTTCAAAATTAGGCTTCTCCAGGCTCTCAGACTGAGCACTTTGGAGTTGGCAGCATCTCTCCTGATGCCTGTTGTGTTTGAATGGCTTCAGGATGTGAGCCACACTTGTAGACAGGGTTATCCACATTCACAGACTTTAAACTTCACCTAGCTCATTAAGAAAATCTTACTCCCTCAATGTCTAAAACTGGAAAGAATAAGGTCTGTTCTCACTAGCTCATGTATTATGATCACCTGCTCATCACAGGCTGTTAGTATTTCACCAACAATTTAACAGTGAAATAAGTGGATTACCTCCTTCAGTTCCAATTCCTTTTTCCCAAACTCAATAATCATCAGTCCAAAGTCTTCTGATTATTTTCTAGGGCTTCCAACCTTTGTCCAATTGAGCATTAATTTGTACAATTGTATCTGACAACATTTTAAGTCTATTTAAATCCAGCTTAATTTGGTCTTTCCCCTTTGCTACATAATTCTTGATCCTTTTTCTTTGTCCAGCCAAATCTCAGGATGCAGACATCTCTGCTTGATCCTTTTTCTTACGAAATGTTAAGATCCAGCTTGTGCCTATTGGGAGACAGTTGGCAGAGCTGCTTTTATGTGCAAGATCAAGACCAGAGCTGAAAAAACAGAAGCATTTCTTTCTCCAGGGTGTAGTCTGAGGGCAGCTGGAAGGCTTGGGCTGTGACTAGTGTACAAGGTGTGAAATACCAGTTATCCTTAACTAGGTGAATCTCTGACAGCAGAGCCTGTTATTCAATGCACCAGTGATGGGACTATGTTAACGGGCCAATTGCCTGTGTAAACGTAAATCAGACTGCATTTCTTCATAGAAGGGAAAACCCACTGAGACAACTGATTCTATCTGGCTGAGTTGCACTGAAAGAATATTGCTATTTTAGAAATAACCATTATTTGGTTTGATGTGGAATACAATAAAGCCCAAGCTGAATTATGCAGGGTTGCTATAATTATTTTGAAAGCTCAGCATGGAAAAATTTGTAACAGTTCATGTGCTCACATCAGGGATCTTTTCAGTTTTACCCTCATGAAAGTTGTTCATTCATTGCTGATGGCAACAATCTTTTAATCAAGAAAACAGTGTGGATATCTTACTCCAGCTGATAGTAGGGGTTGGGGGAAATGGTGAGAGTAATTTCTGAGCTTGAGAACTGAATTTCTTCAAAGTAATGATACTTGCTAAAAAGAAAGAAGTGGCTTTAACGTTCTTTAGAAGGAAAGTTGGTGTCAATTTCAGCCTTTAAGCAATGTGTTGCAAATGTGCTCCAATCCTAGAAGCAGCAATGGGAAGGTCTGTGTCACAGGCAGCCTGGAGAGGCAGCTTTTCCCCATTGCTTTTCATCTGGCAGTGATGGGCAGGAGCTCTAGTTTGCTTCACCAGCAACAAATTATAAATGGCTATTTGAATGAGCCAGCACACAACAACACAGCTGGAAGAAAGGATCTCCCTGTCCATTCTCCTTGCTGTTCAAATTAGCTCGTGCAGTGTTTGCTTACTCTTCGGTGTCAAAACCCAGCATCTTACTGAGTACCCTAAATGCTGCTGTAATTTGACAAGAAAAAGGTGGGCAGATGCTGCAGCTGTCTTCCTGATTATAGTCTGATGGTGTATCCTATCATAATTTTTAAGCAGAGTCCATCCAGGTATGAACAGCACAAGCAGCAGCACTTGCACTGCAGAGTTGCCTTGAAAAAGGACCCATTTGGGTGTCACCAGTGCCAAGTTGGTGTTCAGCTTCAGGCTGTTGCATGGCTCAATTGCCTGTTCTTACTGTGATGGCTTGTGTCTGCTTTGGCTCTGCTGTGGATGAGTTTGGATCCATGCTTCCTGATGGGGAAACCACTCTAAGAGTAGGATGCTAGTAAGACTTCTACTCAGCTGGCCCATCTGAGAATAAAAGAGCAAAGGGACTCTACCCCACAGACCTCACAACTGGTTTCAGTGACCAAGTTTGGGAACATGTGAAGGAGATGCCCAAGCTGTGAGAATCTAGTTTCAATTCAGGCTCTCAAAATTAGGTGGGTATGGAGCAGGACCAAAGCCCTGCCAAGGAACAAAAATACCTGTTTTGCAATCAGGAGATAAGAATAAGTAGTCTATACTGAAATGGGACATTGCTTTCATAAGGGTTTTTGTAATCTAGTAAGCAGAGGAAAATCTGCATCAAATATGTACTTTTTTATCAGTGAAGTGACACTGCTATGTTATGTACAGCCTAGGAGATTTTCCATCAAGTATAGAAGGATATGGCCAAGATGTTTTAGCTTTTCCAGGCACAGGTGGAGTGACTCCAGATATCAAAGGTGCAACTGAGAGGCTGCCCTTCTCCCTGCCCAAGTAAATTCTTGGTGGCTTCACTGGGAATCCTGTATAGCTCCAGAATTCAGTTAGGGCTAGTTATCATTAACACAGTAAAAAGCAAATGAGGAATCCCTGGTTAGGTATGTCATTACTACCCATTTTCCCTGCTTACTCTCCAGACAGATTTGGTTTAGGGTTTTGCTTTTTTTTCTATTACCTCTTTCTGGAATGCTAATAGGGACTGGGAGACTTAAACCAATTCAAATTGATCTCTTGATATTTCTCATTCATTTGTATATTGAGGTTATTCCATAGTGAGAAAATATTTGGGTTTTTCATACAGAATCAAATAGCTTTGATATGCCATACTTCACTCTACCCAGTATCTTCTACATGGGGGGAGTATAAATTGACCTCTGTCATGGTGATATTTTTCTTATCTTTTTAGAGCAAAAAAGACTGGCAAGTAAATCTTCTACAGAAGCTCTCAGCCCCAAAATGAAACCAAAATATTTAATCCCTATGGAAACAGCTTGAATGGAGAATTTCCCCCAAAATCAGACTGTGAGCTTCCAAGAACACATCAAAGCTGAAAAAGGGAGTGAGAGGAGGATAGAAGATGTTTTGGGGAGGAGGGAGAACCTGACTGCTGGTGTCCACCCAGCCTCTGCAGTCTCAGCCTCCAAGATCTAACTCCTGTGGATTTAGTGTACTTGTGAGCAATTCCTCAGATTTTAAGCAGTCCAGGCAGAAGTGCCATTGTTAGGTATTTAATCTGAAAGCAAAGAGGATTGTCTTTCTTCCTTTCAAATCTAAATCCCCTGTTAGCTTAATTTCTTGAGAGGAACACAGTCAGATGTTTTTTTTCCCCAATACAATTGAGATTCAGGGGTTTTTTTCTTCAATCCCAAAGAAAAGTACAAGTCACAAAGGAATACTTATTTGTACTTGTACTTACTTTGTAGCTTTTTTTCTGATCACTGAAGTGCATGTGATGTGTCAGCTCCTTAAATACCTTCATTCCATGCCTGAGTCTATACTCTTCCAAGGATTTTATTTTCAGTCTGTTGTGTCAATTTCTGCTTTCCTCAGAGATTTTTTTTTTTAAATGCAACCTTTTAAAACTTGACACCTGTATACCATCAAACGTCATTACCACCTTCTCTTAGATTTCCCACTCCTGCTAGTGGATGTCTACTTCTAGGCAATGATGCAATGCACTCCATGCCTTACATCACCTTCCAGTGGCAGAAGAATGGAAAATCTCCCGTGAATGGCCAGACCAATTTCCACAACCCATGGGTGAACTAGGTCCCCCTGCCCCTGTGACCTGGAAATTGTTTTATTTCTGCAAGTGACTGAATTTTCTGTTATGGTATTTCCTCCTATGTTTCAAGTCATGACACTTGGACTTCTCTTTTCTGTGGCTTCTCTTCTTGAGAAACGCTGCTCAGGCTCTCAAATCATGTAACTGCTCATGATCTTTGCACAGCTGAGGGAGGGGTGAATAGGTTCCAGCTAGTGGCCTACTTCAAAGCCTTGTATTTCTAGTCTTGCTGATTCAGATCTTGGCTGGGGCTTGAATGAAAACTGACATTACTTGGCAGCTGGTTTTTAAATGAGCTGGCAACTTGTGTTTTCCAAAGGGGTATGGGAGTCCTATGGGATACTAGAAATTTTGGTGACACACTCTCAACAGAAAAAAAGCCAGGGATTGAATTAGCACACGATCTGAATTACTGGAACATGCTGAAGCATCTCTTTAGATCAAATTATCTTCTTGTCAGTGCAAACAATCCCCCCACGTCCTCATACAACACACCCTTTTGATTGTTCCTTTGGAAACCAGACTGTCACAGTTCAAAAGACTATGTCCTCAGATATCAAGACCAGTGTAAGCAACTTCCATTATCCAAATGAATTTCAGAGTGGCAATACATTGAGGATGAGATGGAGCCTTGACGTTGCAAGCAATTTTGCATGCATCCATGCAGCAATACTCAAGCAAAGGTTCTTAGAGCATTAGAAGCCCTCATCAGGAGACTTCCACTGACATCTTGTGACCCTCAGCTTTGCTTCTTGCAAAGAGATATTTGTAAAAATGTACGGCCTTCCATAAACACCACCAAGGTCTAGTGTGCAAGGAGATGGGGAGAGAAGGCTGAGTCCTTGCTCACTCAGGCAGCATATCATTAATTTCCCTCTGAAAAGAAATAGTTCACTTTTATCAGAACCTGCCAACAAGCAGAAGAAAGGTGAAGAGTATCACAATCCAAGCAGCATCCCAATAAGGCCTCCACTTGGTACCTGGATGCTGGGTGAGCAGTGACTCTTCAGGCTGAAATCATTAGCCTGTCTTTGAAACTGTTCCAGACTCAGCTCACGTTTCAGGAAGCACCAAAGCAGCAGCTAACTTGTACCAACCATGATGGCAATTTTAGTGACTTTCCATTTCAAGGTGGTCCTTTTTTTTGCATAATGAGTATATGTTTGTGACCTGAAAAGTTTTCTCCTTCTAAAATTTGCTGAGCTTGAAGGTTTCCCACAAACCACTTTTTATACGGTGGGGTAAAGAGCTTTTGTTTTCCCAATTCCTCTATGTGAAATGAGGTAACAGTTCCTCTGAGGCTTGATTTACTGATGTTTGTAAAGCACATGGTAGTTTCTGCCTGGGGATTTCAAAAGGCTTTCTATCTAGTATAAGTACCCTGACTTCAGCAAAGCTATGAACTAGATTAATATCTCCATCTTGAGCTAGTAACTCCTAACTAATCTTATTAAATCCTTTCCAGAAGCAGATCAATATCTGAAATGCACTCTGTCCTGTAATTAATCTGATGAGCCATGCTATTCATGTTTACAGGTCCCTTAACATTTTTCTTCAGAGTTTTTTATTTTAGAATTAAACTGGTTTAGCAGAAACCGGGTCACGATCTCTGTTTCTCAGTAGCTTTTTCATGCTCTTATTAAATATCCTGTACTGAGTGCACTCAGTAATTCAATGATCCTGCCCTGGTGAAGAGAGTGTGATACCAGAGTCTTAGAGACCCTGCACAGGGGCAAGTCTGGAAGCTTGATGGCTCTTATATGAAAGGCATTGATCAGACCAGCCTGACAGATGCATGGATTTGTCCCTCAGAGACATAAATGTGTGATGAAGCATGTGGACCTACATGAGTGAGAGCAACATCATATCAGCTCCTACCTCATCCAGTCAGGTATCCTCACCTATGCTTGATCTGCTTCAGCTCTTGAGGGGCAGGGTCTACCTCTTGGTGAGGACAGGCTTCTGACACCTGGATCTTTTTGGAGTGAAGGGCTATTCAACAACAGTCACATCAATCTGTGATGGACTACAGTACTACTAATTAGTGAGGGCATGAAAACACTGGCCTTGAGCTTTATATGCCCTTCAGCAAAAGGGGTATGTGATCTTAGTTCATTCATGGTATAGATTACTTCATGGATAGTATAGATGACAGCAAGCCTTAGAAGCAAGATGTAGGAACAGAAGAACTTAATGGAACAATATTGTGACTTAATTTTGTTGCCATTGACCAATAGTCACATAGCTCACATCTGTGAGAGTGCAGCAGGCAGTAATTAACACACTACAATTGTGTCTGGGTTCAAAATCATGGTTGGCTGGGCTAGTATTGGCAATAATTCCCAGTCTGAGCAGGAGGCTGGACTACAGATCCCCACAGGTCCCTTTCAACATAACTTTCCAGGAGTCATGACCCTGGAGTCCTGTCACATGGTACAGTGCATAAATGTTCACACCCTGCTGTCACAGAAAGGGGTCTAGAGATGAGGAGAAGATATTGGATATATGCATAGGGAATCATGAGAGAGCTGGAAACCATATCACAGTGTTGCTTTCCTTTTTTTTGTCAGTCTTTAGCATGTTTCTTTGGGAGGGATTCAGCTAATTGAAGGCAAAAAGAAGAAGGTGCTGGGGAAATTTATGGCAACAGGGACAACAGGAAAGGCAAGGCTGAGCCAAAACACTGAGATACTTGGTGGGGAGCAAAGCAGTCTGTACCAACCAGAGAGATTATCTAGTCTCTAGAGTTTTCCATGGAAATCTGAAGTTTCTGTCATTTAAAGAGTGGAAATCGCAAACATTTTTGGTCTTAGATTTAAGGTTTCTCCATGAGACAAAGAATATTGCACGGGGGAAAACGCAGTACCTGGAATCAGTAAAAAAGTTTTGTTCGGCTCTTGACCAGTGCAGGAGCTGCTATAGGTTCTCAAAGGTCTTGTGAGGAGGTTCATTCAACCCCTTTTATTAACTAAAGCTTACATGGTCATGGAGAGGTGAGGAAAGAAATGGGCCCTTGGGTCTCTTCTATAGAGACTGAAAGTGCTTATCAGCACTTCATCTAACGATTTGGGTTTGGCACAGGCCTAGACTGCTCTTGTGCCCAGTTCAGTCTGGTATGTGTATGCCTGTTTGGACACAGAGACTGTTTAAGAACATCTTCCTTATCTTTGAGGGTGTTTGCATGCCTCACTGTTCCCCCTACATAGAAAGGAAGGCCTGATTGTCCAGCTTGTGAAAATCACCCCACAGCTAGGGCACTTTTGTATTACAGTTTTAGCCCAGGGCTGGTCACCTAGGCTTGACCTGGAGAGCTAACTTGACCAGCCAGAACAGTCCAGGCCTGTCAGAAAAATGGCAAGTTCTGCTCTGCAAAGAGCTGCTCAGCTGGGGCTGCTGCTGAGCAGGATGTGAGGATGAGAAACCCTTCTCAGTTGGGATCTGGGGTTCAGCTTGGCCACACATGTGGTCTTCACTGCCAGGGTCACACAAGCACTCCGATTCCTGCAACTAAATTTTAGGAGAGTGCTCTACATAGTTTGAATATCTCAGTGTGGGGTGGGGGAAAGGGAGCAGCTCTGTCTCTCCTCTCCCCTTTCCTCCTCATGGGAATCAAAGATGAGAGCTAAGTGCTTGCTTTTCTGAAGCTATTATTGGCAACCAATGCAAAATGTCCCTTTTCATGACAAGTATATGACCTACTAAGTACAAGCTATAAAAATTCAGGTCATGTTTTCTGTTTCATTAATATGCTGCCTGACAAAGCCTTTGCCTGCTGGGGCTCTCTGCTCGGAATGGGAGTTAGAAAACCCTTAAGGATTTCTCACTGTCATTATGAGATAGAAATGCAAACAGGCTTCTAAAGGAAGGAAGGCTCCCAAAAGACAGGCTGCCTTTGTGTCCTGATCTCATGAGCAACCACAGGAGGAGGGAAGTAATGTCATTTATACACACAGTGCCAGTAGTGTGGGGTCCGAATGCTTTTATGTTTCACTAATAGCTGGCCCTGACTGTCCCAGAAGTCAATAGAAAGGTTTTCCTTGATTGAAACAGGCAGTGGACCAAAAATGTTACTCAGCCACAAAAATTTTGTGAAGGTGGTAAGCAGAGGGAGAACAGCAATATGAATTGGAAAAAGAATACAAGGGAGAGTCTCTTGGAAATGCTTTTCTACAAAAATATTGGCTACCGTAGTTTTTAGTCCAGTAGCATCAAGAATTTACTGGAGATAGTTGTTCTTTCCACATAAAACTCTCTTTGATAAATCAGAGAAGTGTCTCCCTGCAGGGGACATCCAAGGTGGGTTCAGAAGGTGCATCACTTCTAGGTGTAACTACAGGGCTTTCCCATAAAGGAGGTAGGGAGGATGGACCTTCATTCATGTGCTTGGCTAAGGCAGGATTAACCTAAAGCTGGATTCCTCCACTATGTAATTCTGGCAGATGTTTGGATCCAAGGCCTTTTCCCTGTGTAGGGAGTTTGGGCTTGAAGAAGTTTGAAGAGCATTAGCTTTTGCTCTTGGCAATGCTGAGCAAGATGCCTCCTGCCTTATTGACTTCATTCTCTGGGTTTGCAGGGTGTTAGCTGATGTGCTGTCAGTGAGGTTGTGCTGCTCTGCATAGGGCTGAGGTTTGCTTTTCCAACTCCTGGTCGGCTCCCATTCCTCTTGCCTGTTCTGCTTCCTCAGCTATGAGCTGATAAAGTGAGTCTCACATGGACAGCGTGGAGGCTGAGGTGCAGCAGGGAGATCTGAGATGTAATCTGACAGGTCAGTGCTGTTCAGAGGGTTATAAATACTTCCTTGAGCTAACAGATATTTCCATGTTTGGCATCCAGGTATTCTGCTGAACCATTTCTTGCCAGAGGGGGATTTTACGGACCAGGCTGCTTCATGCCCTTTTCTTTGTTGTTCACTACCTTGTTCTCTACAGTGCTCTTGCCCAGAATGCCAATGTTTTGGAGCAGCACCATCAGCCTTGTTCCAGGGATACTCAGCCTGCAATGAATACATTGATTCATAGCTTATTTTTAAAGCCAGAAGGAACTGCTATGCTCATTTGCTCTGACCTCGAGCATGCAGTGGGCACAGGAGTATTTATAGCTCTGTTTACAGCATTCTGCTCTTCTACAAGCCAATAAAGCCAAGTAAAGAGCAGGGTCCCTGCCCCAGTGTAGGTTTGACAGCCACTACAAGCTCAACTGCTTTTATTAAGGTATTGACCTCAGTTAATGGCAGGGCAGACTAGCCCTGCCAATGCCAGAGCACACAGGCAGAGTCGCTGTGCAAAGGACTTGCTGCACACACATCTGTGGCCTGTTTGCAGCAGAAGCAGAAATAAGCCCCAGGTGCAAGAACAGAGATCTGGGAAATCCTGGGTCTGTGCTTTGATATTTCTTAAGTCCCCAAACTGAGCCTGTCTTGCATCAACTTCTCTTGGGGGATCCTCCCTCCTATGTTCTAACCATATCGAAGCAGCCCAAAAGACGCATAAGGTCACTGGATAAGATGGTTGAAATGAGCCTAAATAACTTGTAGGGAGGTGCTGGAGAAAAGCAGGACCACCACCAACTGCAGCTGCTACAGTTCTCCCCATGTAATATTTCTCAATGTGTGTTTCCTGCTTTGTATTTGGAGTTGCAGGCCAAGGATGCAGCATGCTCCAGAGTGCTATGCTGCTGCATCTCAGATGTGGTGCTTGGCCTGACATGCCCAAAGCTCAAGCACTCCAAGATAAACTCTTTTGTATGTGGGGGACTAAGATCATTAAAACTGAAGAAATACAAAGAAAAACCCCACTTCCCATTTTCCATGGTCTCACATGCACACAGCCAGTGTCCAGGCCACTTGTCTTTCTCTGGTGCCTAATTCTGTTCTTTTAGCTCTTGAAATGTGTTGAGTGTCCAACCAGAAACCTGAGCATTATGTAGATAGATTAAATAGATGAGCTAGTTTTTCTTCCTGTTGAATGTTAGATTTCTGTAGGTTAGCCCACTGCAACAGCTTTTGGACTGCCAGCATGATGTAAGAAGCCCTTGTCATTCTCTTTCCAGTAAAATGGCAATTATAATATTTCTTAGAATAAGATTTTCATAGCTAAATTTTGTTAGTGTTCTGATTGACATGTACCCCTTCAGGTTCAAATTCACCTGAGGGCCTGCCGTTTTCATCAGACTGTATTTGTGAGTGAACATGTAACTGACTGTAACATTGTACATCCCTCAGATTAAATCCCTAAGAGGGAAAGTAATTACCCTTTTACATGCAGAAATGGTAAAATCAGCTGGAACTAATGCTTTGATAGCTGAGAGAATCAGTTATTAATATTTCTGAATGGAGGCAGCACAGCCACCAAAGCCCTTGCAACCATGAATCTCTCGTTCTTGGGTAAAGTATGTGCAGTCATCTCTAACCTGTTCATCTCTCCACAAGCAGCTCACCCAGCAGTGTGAACAAATAGCCTGGAAATGTCGTCAACAGGTTTCATCTGGCACTATCTCCCCTTCTGTCTTGGTCATTGATTTCCTCATCTCCTCTGCCTTAAAACTCACATCATACATTAATGTGCTGCTCTCTGGTACTGAAGCAGCTGCACCAAGCCTTCCCTGCTCAACACCAGCAGCTTTCAGCCCCTGAAGTGTCCTTTACTGCTGCTCATATTAAGACCTTCTGAATATGTCTCAAGTGGCCTCCCTGCCTGCTACATAGCAGCGTGTGCTCTGCCAGCTTTTGTTTCATCACAAGAGAGCTTAGAGCTGTTCTGCCTTCGGAAATTGGGTAAGATTTGGTCTCCTTCCTACAATGACTCAGTGTGCTGGAGAAATTACTCCTGCCTTATACGAGCAGTGACTGTGGAGCTCTCAGAGCTGTGCCAGCCTCTGCTAGCCACCAGCTCCTCTCCAAAGAGCCCTTCACCAGCAAGGAGCTGGGGCTCCTCCACACTCTGGTCTTATGATTGCTAAATATAGAGTCCATTGATAAATAACACATATGCATGAAGGGCACAATAATCAACAGCTCTTGCAGCATCAACTTAGCTAATACAGCCCTTTCCTCTATTCTTTTTCCCATGTCCCTGTGGACTTTCAACGCCATCCTTTGCATTTGGAGTAGATATCTCTGTCTACCAAACTCATACTCATTTCTCATTGCTAAAGTGTCCAGGATCAGGCCCTCAATGTTCAATTCAGCCTAGAAAAATTATTCTATAAGAAAAGAAAGTCTTGTCTGGCTACTCACTGATGCTGTGGTTGCTCTCTGCTTGCACTGGTCAGAGTTTCTTCCCAGTCCTGATCTGCTGCCATTGTTTAATAGCCAGGTACCCTGCAGATGCTGTATCAGATCTGTTTGCTGTGCTGAAGCCAGCTTGGGCAGCTGAGCCACAAACTTTTGCCTACTTTAGGTTTGCATGGCTGTTCCTAAGGATCTAATCTGGCCAGCAGAAACCTACTTTCCTTGAGTTTTATTAGGAGTATGAAGTCCCACTTTTCCTCCACTTTTGTAAATTGAGTGCATCTGACATGGAAGTAAGTGCAAGATGGTGAGGCCTCAAATGTGAAGCTCTTACTCCTAAATTAAAGGTGATCTTACTAGGAATAATTCCATTCAAAGGAACTGTCAAATAAAATTAGTCTATTTCCTTAGGGAATTGTGTTCTTTTTTAAAGCTCTGCTGATCCTTTTCTTTCTAGAAACCAAATTGGCAGTTTCTTTGTTTCACAGCCAAATTCCTCATCCTATGCCTGGAATATGTACAGAAAAATATTTCCAGAGTCCCTTGTTATAAATAACCTGGAAGGGGGAAGTATTCTATGTATCCTTCCTAAAACAAAGAGTGGTAGGCTGCAAAGGGGTATGGAGAAAGGGCTGATCTCTTGTGCTAGGGGTAGAAAAAAATCTTGATCTTGAGGCTGATGTTGGCAACATGTGCTCAGGGCAAGTCACATGAAAGGCAAACTGAGATAAGAACAAAGACTCCTGAAAGAAAACTACTGATTTTCATCTCCGTATCCCTGCTTACAGAGTCTTTGCTGTAGAACTAAAAGCACTGTACTTCCCTGTCATGTCTCTGTGTTAAAAGGTGCAGCACCACCAGCTGCAGGTTCGCTGGATGTTTTCTATGTATAAAGCCTCTCGGGGATTTTTTCTCTGTGACCCGTTTATTGAGGGTGCTGGGTGGTCAGCCTGTCCCAGCCCTCTTGCAGCTGTTACAGCCACACCATATCCCATCTTTAGCCACACTGGCTCCTAAGCAGTCACATGTGAACTTTTATCAGGTTTATGTAGTTGCATGTGAGTATCACTAGATGTCCTCTACTGCTAAATAGCTTTAAGACAGCCCACGCCAAGCACCACACAAATTCAGGGACATGAATCTCAGCTGTTTAAGCTGTCTTTTTTTTATAGCTTCATTGTTCCTAGTCCAGAGATGCACAGTAATATAGCCTCGATAGCCTGAAGGAGTGACTTGCTACCTCTGACAGACTGGACTCAAAGTGACAGCAAAGCTATTGTGTTGGTTTCATGCAAATTTGAAGCCAGCTGGCACATCTTAGAAGCACCTCAGCTTTTTCCTTTGCTTTTCATTTGAGACTAAGCCATCAGGCAGGGCTCAGGCTTTGGTCTCCTTCTGTTCTTCTCCAAATTCAACACCAAAGGCCAGGCAAGTGGGTCTCCACTCTGGCAAGATATGATCCAGTGCAGAACGGTGTATGCATGTCTGTAGGGTGCAGTTGGGGGTACAGCTCCCTGCTCCAGTACAAACCAGCTGCCAGCAATGCTAGCATTGCCCTGGGTTAGCTCATGGGAGGGCCTCCTCATGCCTTCAGATCCCATCTCCACCCTCTGCCTTCTCTGTAGTGACCTCTTATCCCTGGCTACGTGGCACTGGCAGGAACTTCTTCAGGCAAGAATCTTACCCGTTGCGCTGTTCCTGCAGAGAAAATACTGCTATTTTTGTGTAAACAGTCCCTGCCTTGCTGCCATGCTCTGCAATTCCCTGAGCTTGCAGCTACCTGCTGCAGACCTCCACTTGTGTGCACTGTGCCAGAGGTGGGCAAGGCAAGCATCCCCAGCCAGCCCAAAAGGCAGCTGCCAGCAAAGCAAGCCTAGAAGCTCATGCTGCGTTAACCCGCTCAGCTTTAATATGGGACAATAAACAGTCACATTCATCTAGCCCTAATAGTGAAGTATTATGCTATATAAATAATGTGCCATCTTATTTAGAGACAGTTTGCCTGGAGTATAGTCTGACCTGAGCAGTTCAGAGACTGAACAGTCACTTTAATCTGTTAAGTGAAGCTGAAAGAGACTGGAAATGTCATGTGCTTAAAGCTGCACGGGGTGAAATGTTGGCTGAAATCTTAAGGCACTTTTTTCTTTCAGCTTTGTATTAAGTTCTACAGTTTGAAGCATTACCCATCCTGCACTCGCAGCCCCCATGGAAAGGCTGGTAAAGGGGGGGCTCTTCATGCCAATGTCTCTGCTGTCAAACAGAACGTGGAGTTTTGTTTGAGGGCTCCTTGGGATGACTCAGCAGGATACAAAAATGCTCTTAAATAGGAACTGTATTGTGTAAGTGCTCAACCTCAGCAGCAATTTGCCTTTAGCAATGTTGTTAACTAATAAGCACTACAAGAAATTTAATGCTGCTCCAGATACTGGCTGGAATTGAAAGAGGAGGGTTTGGCTTTTCTCCTTACATAATTTTAGTATTTCTTTTGGGCAGGAAGGCTACTGAGAACTGAGGAATACTCCGGAGACCCAATGTGCAGGAGCCAAGCCACGTGCTTTTCCTCTTAAATGTTACTGACTTTGTTATAAGATGCATCAGAGATGTTCAGGTTTGGGTGTCTGAATATCAGGCTTGGTTTGAAAATACAGCTATCTCCACAGAAGCAGAAATGTGCCAGTTCTGAAGGGTGGTCTGTTTAAGACACCTAAGTACAAAGCTGGATGCTCAGATTTAAAGATCTACACCTCAAACCTTAGGCCTACCTGTCCCAGGACTGCTGTGTCCCCCACATTTAGTGACATTTCCACACCTTCAAGGGTTTATAAAGAACCTGCTGTGTTTTAAGACTAACTAATGGGTTCTGCTCACTCAAAGGTTTGCCAGTGCTGCCCTTGCTCATGGCAAGATATGCCAATAGCAAAAAAACAGTTTCCTTGTAGCCTTCCACCTCCAATGCTGCACTGCACAAAGCTGCCCTCAAAGTCTGCCTTCAGGAAACTGAGGCGACCGTTTCACCCCAGAAGGTAAATTTGCAGCCAACAGAGGAGCTGAGTTTTGCACCAAATTCACGTCGAACCTGTGACTCTTGTTGACAAACACGTCTTACAAACCCAGCTGTTGATTTGTGTGAACAAAATGCCTCTGTCCCACCATTCAGCCAGAAAAGCCTGCAGGGGTTCTCTTTGATGGGTCTCCTGTGAATTGAAACAGGGTGAGATTGGTGAAGAATTTGCAGGGCAAGCCAGCATGGGTGCCGTGACCAGGCATGCTGTGGCCACTTGCTGTGGGGCTGCTCCCTCTCACCTCTGTGCCACTGGACCAATGCAGATTTTGAGGTGGAGACTAGTGTATGTGTTTGTAAAATGGCAGTGTGCTCCTTTCTGCCTCTTACTTATATGGGAAAGACAGCATGGAGGCTCTGTCTTGTTTTGTGCAACCACAGCGCAATGCCAGACTGCCTTGGGTAGACATTTTCAGGGAGCACCGAGGTGTACATAATGCTAATTTGGCACAGGAGGGGAGTTGGTGCTGTTCACTTCTCTGTAAGTACCAATTAGAGTCATATACATCTGCTTTGCAAGCCAGCATGGATGTGGGCCCTGACCCAGCAAGGTAAATTATCAAGTGCCTAAATGCAGCCCCCTGAGATGCTCTGGGCACCTGGCAAGTGCCTAAGCACCCTTCAGGATTGTGCCCAAGATGCTTCCATGGTTGGACACAGGGCACAGCCAGACAGATCAGTCCTTGCTGACATGGATATTCTCACATAGGTATTGCCTGCATCCTCTGTGAGGGCAGCGTGTGTAATGCAGGAGCAGGAATTTTGCTCCTGTCAGCTGCAAGGGGAAGGTGTGAGGTGGCAAAGGAGTCTGCAGGTGAGATGTGAAGGTCTTGTTTTGGTTCTGTCTCTCAGTGCCAAGGGCAAAGGAGAGGTAGGAAAAGTAACCACTGCTCGTGTGTTCCCTCAAGTCCCATCTAGGATGAGCCCTGCTGTACTAAACACAGATTCTCTTATTGCGATAAAAACTGTTAAGGCTTCCTCGTGTTTACTATGAACGTGTATCTGTGTCTGTGCGCATACGGTAGCTAGTTCTTACCGGCACAGTGTGTGCCGCCTTCACGGAGCATAAACTGCGCCTGCAAGATCCCGTGCCCTCCAGTTGCTGCCCCGTCCATCAAGCAGCGCCCGCCCGCACAGAAGAGTTGTTTCCTTTCCTCCTCCTCGTTCGCTGGCTGCTGAACAGAACCCCGCGGCCCGGAGGAAGGGTCGGTCCTCCCCTTTTCAGCCATAACCCCGCGGGGGCCCGGGGTGCCGGGAGGGGAGAGGCGAGGCACCAGTCGCCCTCCCTCCCTCCCGTCCGGGCGGCTTTAAGGTACCGCCGCCCGCTCCCGCCGCCGTGGTCCACCTTAACGCGGCGGCGGCGGACGGGCCCATTGCCTCGCCGGGGGTCGGCGGGCCCTGGGCCCCCCGGGACCGGCACTGCCACCCGCATCCGCAGGGGAGCCCCACCGAAAGGACTCAAAAGTGAGAAATCTGTCAGTGGGCCGTAGGTGATAGCGCGGCCCGGCCGCCGCCGAGAAACCCCTGCCAGCGGCACCCAGCCCGGCCCCCGGCGGCGGGGCCGGTCTATTTATAGCAGCCACTGCAGCGATATAAGGGATGGCCGGGTGCGGGCTCCCCCGCCGCGGCCGCCGGGGCGGGAAGGGGCGGGCGGGGGCCGGCGGCGCTGCCCGGCCGCGGGCGCCTCTCGGCGGGCATGGGCAGGCGCTGAGGGTGCGGCCCCGGCCCCGGCAGTCTGGGTGAGCGGGGCTTGGGGAAGAGGGACTGTGGGTTGGGTGGTGCTTTTAGCGGGCGGGGGGCGGAACTCCAAACCAATAAATCGCTGTTTGTTTTGTTTCTCTCCCCATGAAGTGTGTGGGGGGGAGTGGGATTGTGCTGCGAGTGGTTACGAGGTTCCTCCAGTTGTGGGGAGCCCACGGGAGGGGTAGGATCACCCCGACACCCGGCGGTAACGGCGGCGGGGGTTTCCCCTCCTTTCTTCTTCTAGTAATTCCTGCTGAAATGAGGTGCCCCGCTCTGGCATGAGCTCCTCCTGCCTGGAGGAGTGCTCCCCGGGCACCGCCGCCGTCCCTGGCTGGAGACGGGTGCCAGGAAGAAGGGACTGTCGCCGTGGAACCGCCGCTCTCAGCGCTACTAGGCGCCGGGCTCGGGACGGTACGGTCGCCTTGTGCCACGGGTGCGATTTCGGTATCCTGGGGGTTTCCTTCCTTCCCTTCTGAACGCTCGGAAATTGACTATGTAAAGCAATGGTTGAAGCGCGGTGGGTCTCTTATCTTCTGAGTGTGTGGTGGGAAAGGGGGTCACTCCGAGTTACGTTGTGAAATGAAAGAGCTTTGTAAATTGGGGGGTTGCTGGATTTTTGTTGTGTTTGTTTTTTTTTCCCCCAGCAGATTCAGAGCCACGCTAATCTTTTACTTTCCTAGCCCCTGCATGCTCTGATCTGCGTATTTCAAGATTTTTTATCTTGCATTAAAACGGATTTTGGACCACTAAGTATTTTGTGAAAGCTTTCAGATTCATGTGTTTGAGTTATGTGCTAGACTTTCAGAAGGAAGTTATAGGTACTACCTTTAATTACCAAGATACAAGGAGAGGAGAAGATACTTTTTTTTCCTGGTTTTACTTTTTCTCTGCTTTAAGAAAACAAACAAACTCAGCTAAAGGTTTAGGACTTTTCAGCTCTTTTGCTCAGAATTGCTGGAGATTAGAAAAAAAAACAACAACTTGCAACTTGTTTGGTTTGGGTTTTTTTGGGTTTTTGTTTGTTTTTTTTTAAATGGTTCAAGAGCTCTAGAAACAGAGTTTAGAAAAAAAACCCGGCTTCCCTGACAGAGAAATTAAGATAAAGCTACACTGGCAGCAAGTTGAGCAAGTTAAGGGTTAGACCCTGGGTGGGCCAGTCTCAGCATCATGCATTTAGCTGCTATAGTAACCTTTTCTGTCATGCTGGTCGCTTTATACAACAAATTGAGACTTTACCCTGTGGCGGTTCAGAGTAGAGGCTGGGGTTTTATTAGAAGTGTGAAGTGCACAGGGGAGTTCTGACCCCTGTGTGAGGCTCTCACCTGATGTTACAAAGGTGTGAAAAATCTAAGTTTGGATTTTGCTGGCATGCTTAAAGGGATGCTCTTGGCTGGAACAGTTGATGTCTTGTCTGGAAACTGTTGGTCATACAATAGTTGGTGGTAAGAACAAGGGCACCAACTTGGTAGTCATGCCTGGGTATAGATGTGCTCTCTGAATTTTCCCTAGGAGTTTATTTGGTCAGCTCAGGCCCTTTCTGCACAAGAGAAATGAATTTCAAAGGCCTAAGACTGCATGGGTCAGCTGTCATTTTTCTTTAGGAAAAGAGCTGCTCTGAATCTTTTAGGGGCATTGCAAAAATGGGGTCCATTAACTTAAGAAAAACTAGAAGATAAGAGAGAACAAGGGTGTGGTAAGGAAATTATGAAGGAAGTGCTTTAAAAAAAGCACCTCTCAGTAGCACAGTTTTGGAGTGCCTAGAGATAGGCTTTCTTTCTATGTGTTTGGGTCTGAAAATGCAAAACCGACAGCTTCTCTTTAAAAATAATAGTACATATAGAAAAACAGGTGTTCTTCATATTGTAGTTCTGCGTCAATTTGTTTGACTTCCTCCCATTTTGCTCCCCCATTCCAGGAGTTATCCCATACCATAGAGTGTGTAGCCTGGATTGGAGGGGGCCAAACACCCCACCAGCATGACTCCTGAAGCAGAGCAGCTGTACCAGGGTCAGAGCTGGCCCAGCATCTGTTTTCAGAAATACTGTGAAAGGCAGTTTCTATTTATTGAAGTTTTTGGTGGGTGTTTTCACAAGCTCAAAAATTTTATACAGAGGACCTAAGAATTACACAAACAAAGCTTGCCTTCTTCACTGGGAGACTTTTTGATATGTATTGTGTTTGGTGGTTGTTTTTTTTTTTTTTTCTTAAACTGGGACTAAGGCTGACAAAAGGGAGAAATAAAACTGTATCATCTGGTGGTTAGAGAGGGCTTCTTTCCTTCTCCAGACATATTGTTTGGCACTGAGGGAGGCATGGCATTTGGAGACTGGAAGGAGGAGGATGAGTCCTGTACATGAGCTGGTGTTGTCATTGGCACAGTAGTACATGAAGGCAACGTAAGGACAAGTGAATATAGGAGAAATGAATGTGATTAATCATTATAATTGACATCATGCTGTGGTTCCTTAGAGCTTTTCTTTAACTGTGGACAGAAACAATGTCCTGTACCCGAGACCTGTGGGTATACCTCTCACCTCATGCTGCTAGTGGTGTTTTGTTGTTGAAAGCATCAGGGCAGAAATTCTACTCACTTCTGCTCTTAATTCTGGAGGGCTCTTTGATGAAAGCTATTTGGCTTTGTTAATTTCAGTCCTTTCCTTTGTATCTTCCCTCTTCGGATGAGAAATATTTTTTGTGGCTGGGCTCAAGCCAAGAACCTCTCCCCACCTTCTGCAGTTGCTAAGCTGGGCATCCCTGCTGACCTGCTGAGCACAGGTGAATCAGTTCATTAGGATGAATCAGTCTGCCCTATGAAAGTTTTAATCTCCAGCCTCCAACTGGACCAGGCTTGATTTGTTTATGCCCAGTTTGTTTGCTTTGTACTGCTCCAGCCATGCTGTCACTCCTGGTGGCTCCTCGCCTAGCATCACTCAGCCTTTGCAGCCTGTGCAGGGGCTCTGGTGCAATGTGGTGCCCCTACACAGGGGATACACCCTTGCTTCACTGTTGGAACTTCTCCATCCCTTTACCTCTCTTACCTGCGGAGGTGGAGGCAGGAGGGATTGCACCTCAGCATGGAAATATGCAGCCCTCGATGCAGAGGGGATTCAAGGCAAAGGAGGATATTAACAGGAATCCAGAGGAATGAAGAGGGGAATGTTTTTGCATGGTGGCAGTGCTTGCATAAGCTTTTACAGTCATAAATAAGTAGATCAAGGTTGGGGGGACAGATTTAATATGGAAAATACGGAATTCATTTTCAGGCTTCCAAGGCAGTACTTACAGACAGGGCTGAGGAAAAGAAGTGGTGTTAAAAAATATGGAAACGTGCCTTGAAAATGACCTTTCAAAGATCAACAATATTATTCTTGGTGTCTGTGGCACCCAAGCTTAATTAACTATAAAGCAGAAGGAGTTGGGAGGATTTGGTCCAAGTGAAAACAGAATGAGTGTGGGACTGGCAGATTGGGAGGAACATTAGCCCACTCCTTGCTGGAGTTACTGCTTTTTTCTCTTGTTGCCTACAGAGGGACCTGACAGAAGATACTTAGTGAGGAGGGGAGTACAGCCTTCCTTCTACTTGAATGTCACTGGCTGTATTTTTCTCCATGGGGAAGCGAAGGTCCAACACTCCAGTGGGTCACATCCTGAATGTTTACATCCAGTGTAAACCTAGAGCAAGGCCATCAACTTCAATGACATCTGCAGTAAGCCACGACTGGCTTTTTCTGAACAGGGAGGAGGAATGAACAGCTGTAACTTCAGATGCTGAATTTCTTGGCGTACTCATATTTTGAGATTTATGATTCTTTTATTCTCTGTTTGAGAATATAGTGGAGTAATTGCTGATCCATGTATATATGAGAAAATGTCAGTGGAGGAGGAGTAATACGTGTGGAAATCTTGCATAGGGATATGGCAAACTGGCCACCTGTTCTTAAATGATGAAATAATTATGCAATAATATGTCTCCTGTAATAATGATTGAGGGAAGAGGTGGGGGCAGAGTTGGGGGAGGTTAACGATATTTTTAAGTGACTTGCTGTACTTACAGTACTGACAGTACTTATTACTGACTCTCCTGCTAATTTTACTGCTTCAGACATTGGTTCTTCAGGAGATGGTGGCTAGTGCTGCACATGTGTAGTTTTCATCAGAGAGAGCAGTCCAATGGCTGGAGCTAGCTGAAGAGGTAGGAAACATGCCTCCAAGTACCTTCTCTGTCACAGACTGCCCAAAGGTGGGTAGGCTAAGGTCAGCAACTCTTCTAGATATCCATAGCAGTGGATCTGCCTCACACTGAGCCCACTTTTCTTCTTTCTAAAATGGGGTAGTAGAATTTTTTTTTCAGGGGTGTGTTGGGAGCATAAATACAGGAAATGTGGAGATAGTTCAGAAGGCATCTAAGTATCTGAGATACTCTGGGATTGGCTTCCCCTTTCCTGGTGCTTCTCTTCTAGTCAGAATTTACCAGCATCGCTCAGTGCTTCTACAGCTGAGATTTTTTTATTAATTTTTGGCTAAATCTTGTTTGCCTCACATTTTGTTTGTCGTTGATGGGCCTGAGGCTAAAATTTTAACTGCTTTTTTGTACTTTCTTCTACTACTACTACAACAGAGCAATTTAGAAAGTGTACTGACACCCCTTCACCTTCTCCCAGATGACACAATGTCTGCCTTACCTGCCATACCTTCTCTTTCTGAAGGTCTGCTTCTGGAAAGAATGTTGTATCAAATATATAGCTTTATGCAATGTGGTAAAAATTGTTTATTCTTTCCTCAGCCCTCCATTGTCTAAGCCTTCTTTGCTTCAAATTACCCATAGCTTCATAGAAAGCCTCTCTCTTGAACAGTTGTCATTCTCATATTAGCTTTCTAAACCTACCTGAAGTGGGTGCTTCATTTCATGAGGGGAAAACCAATGTATTTTCCCAAAGCAGGGGGGAAATACCCTCAAATTATTTGCTAATCTCTGCTCTCTCTGTGTTTGGTTGTTGCCAACTCTTGATTGCATCTGCCTACTTCTTGGTCTAGAGATGAGTGTCACTGAAGACTTCCTGAGGACTATTTATCATCTGAACGATGACTTGTAAGGATCAAACATGGTGGGCCAGTCCACCGGTTTATGTAGTTGTTGGTGTTAGTCCACTGAAGACCAAATAGCTGCTCCAAGTTTCCATCATCTCCAATAAAAACCAGTACAACTGCATCAGCTTGCAACCAGTTTACACTAACCCTGCTCCCTGGGCTGTGGTTTAACTTTGCTAAGTATCTCCTGGGGTCAGGTCTCTTACTCTTGTATGTGAAAATAAGTCTCAGTGTTCTTTTTGACTTACTGGAGTGTAAATAAAGCAAGAAGGTCTTTCACTTACAGGCTCACTCATAGGCATATATTAGTAACGCTCATCAGCTTTTGACTGGGACTTTGATGGCATAATTACTCTAAAAGGGTAACATATTCAGAACTACCTGTGTGACTTTGGCAGTTGGATTCCTAAGAGTCTTAGTCATTATTTTAAACAGGAATCAGCTTTTTAAGCCACACGTACTCCTGGAAGCTTCAGGAAAAGGCTCCTGTTATCATGTCTTTAAAATGACAGTTTCTATGGTGAGCATGGCAGCTCTGCCACGCCACTCATTGCAGATAATAAATTAGGAGGTTGAAGAAAGGATTAGAAAAATACTATGGAATACAGATTCTTGTTGCTGATCTTTCTGGAGAGATCCAAGATGGAAAAATGTCTATTCTTCAGTCACCTGACAGCAGGATGGATGTGAGCATGTATTTTCAGGTATGTCTTTTGGACAGCTGGGAGGGTGACTGATTTCTCATCCATCACTGTAGACAGAGCAACACTACATTTATCCAGACACAATTTGATGCACTGAATTCAAACAACTTGTGACTGGAACACGGCAAATGTGGTTATCAGAAGAAACAGATAAAATAAGAAAACAATCTTGCATACTCTAGTATTTATGTTTGTGTATGTAAGACTTCAGTTTGCTATCAGTCTTAGGTTTCTTTTTGAGCAGTGATGGATTAGTCTTGGTACTTGTGCGATTTTGAAGGCATTCTTGGAACACTTGTAATGCAATATCTATTTGTTTTTTAACATACCTGTGAGATAGGGACCTACTGTTTATCTCACTTCTACAGCTGGGGAACTGGAGTATTCTGGAACACAGAGCACACAGGAAGTCTGCAGGAAGGTGCTGAACCTGAGTCTTTAATTCTCATGAAAACCACTGAGCTCTAGTCCATGTTCTTTCTCGGTTCCTCCTGCCTCCCTGAGGAAGCTCATGACATTTCCTTGGCTATATAAGGTGGGCTTTGGCTTTTCCAAGGGCGAAAGCTCAAGCCTGGTGATGGAGAGTGGAAGGTGATGTATCTGGGGGAAGACAGGGAAGGAGAGCATCCCCCAGGTAGAGATGCCACCACCACTTCCTCAGTGACCCTGGCTTCCCTATTGCTGGCACAGGCTGTTTCACAGTTAGTAGAAACTCTGGGCAAATCCCTGCTTTTCCTGTGCCCAGCGCCAGCTCTTTTTGGTGGAGTTGATGAGAGCACCTGCATTGATGGTAAAACTGTCTGCCCAGCCACTGGCTTCATGTCTTCTGCCACCATGCTGTGTCCCTGTGCTGCCTAGGTTCCCTCAAAGAGGGGAAGGCCATCCCAGCCTTGTGAAGGGGCACCAGTGTTTTGATTTTGGGGGAGGAAGCTGTGGCAAAGTCCACAGAAGGAATTTTTTTGTTTTGGTTGCATGGTGAACAGTAGAAGTATGAGTTGTATTTCTCAGAACATATCCACATTTATAGGGTGCTATATTTAAAAAGCAGAAAAATGAGTCATGGGGAGCTATGCTACTGCTCAGTATTTATGTCTACCTCTTGTGAGGCCAAAGGCAGCAGGATTTGGGTAACACTGGTGTGAAGTGTCTAGAGGATTTACAGATCAGATGGAAGCCTGCTGAAGTCAGCTGTAAGTCACACTGTGCCTTGCTCAGGACCTGTCTCTTGCACCTTGTGTTGGTTACACTGAAATACTCTTCTTGGAAAAACCTGGGAGGTCTCTGCTGTCGGCTTCCCTGGGCTTGGGTGGGTACTCTCTGAGCCCTGCAGGAGCTGCAGCAGAGATCTTACCTCCCCCCTACCCCAGCAGTAACTGCTGCCTTTGCTGGAGAGCCACAGCCAGGGGAGGGATGTCCCTGTGCCTGCAGCACCACGGGAGTGGTACCCACACCCGGAGTGGATCGGGCAGGCCTGGGCACATCTCAGCTTCTGCCCGCTCCTCTGCAAGAGTGGTGGGCCCAAAGAGACGTAAGGTTGAGGTCTGTGGCAATACAAGTGGCTGCAGCTCTCCTTTCAGAGCCTGCTAGGGACAGAGGGATGCCAGGGTTCAGATATTTTTGCTTATGGCATGTCTTGACACTAATTCAGTTGGCTCGCATGTAATTATTAAGTGCAAGCGGGTTTTGATTTTCATTTGTTGGGTTTTTTTTTTAAGTTTCTTAATGAAATACTGTTCAATTTGAGAGTGCCAGTGAATTCAGCTTTCCAAGTGTCTGCTTGCCAGCGTGGCTCAGCTTTGGTCGCAGGAAGGACTGGGGCTGGGATTTCACTGCTGGGTGGGCTAAGAACAGAGGATGGAGATGGAGTCATTGTGACCAAACCCAGACAGCTTGGTGTGCCCAGAAAAATGCAGATGTGGTAACAGTAAGGTGCTCTGTAGCCCCTTTATTTTGCCCACTCATTTGAGAGGCAGAGTTTTCAAAGTGAGCAGAAAATAATTAAAGTGAAATCTTCAGGTTTATTGGGCTTTTTGGGTTTTTTGTTGTTGCATCGTTCTGTTGAGGTTTTTTAAGAATTGGTCATCAGTACGAAAAAAAGCATGTTTAAGCTTCCTTCAATATATCTGTGAGGGGTACACTGGAAAACAGAAAAGATGAATAGTGTACAGCTGGTTCTGGTTTGTGGAAACAAATGCTTTCTCGTCTTGGAAATATAAGAGGGGCTGAAAAGTTTTTGAATAGTTATCTGTTATTTGCATTGCTGGAAGCACAAAGCCTAGGGGTGAGTCTGTTATACAATAGCTGGAACAAAGACCCACCCAACCCTAGTTAAATGGATGTTAATGGACATTGGTGCAGTGGGAATCCCATCCATTTTTTTCTTGAACTGGCATTGCCACTTTTAAAGGGTTACTAAAGCGTCCACTGTAGCATGTCTCCAGGTCTCCTGTCACTCCATAAAAGCATCTAGAGGATTTTCCTCTTTTAAGTTTGAGAGCCTATGACAGAAGCTCTTTACCAATTGGTTGTTGTGACACAGGGACTCCAGAAAGGTATGAAATGACAAAAAGTGACAAGATGCAGATGGAATTTAATCTCTCAGGCCCATCCAGACACTGTTATCACATCTGTCATCTGTACTTAACATACCCAAATAGCTCTTGAGTGGTCTGCATAGACAGCTGGCAATTGAGTAGAGATTGTGATCTTCAAAAAATATGTATCTGATGTCTTGTGTAATACTTGGTATGGAAGTATTCATGCCACCATTGTTGAGTACAAGACTTCCCAGGTGGGGAATGTCTATCTATAAAGTAGGACTCTTTGGGAAGAAGTTACTTGGTATCCAGCATTTGATCCCAGAAGGAGTCATGAAGGGCATTCACAGAGCTGGTTCTGTGGGGCAATGAACCAGGAAGGGGGAGGTCACCAAAGGAACCTCTTCATCTCAGGAGTGCTCGGTGCTGCAGACTGGAGGTTGGTTTGATGGCTGCTGGCATTTGGTGGGGACAAGAGTCCCCAGCTAACCTTGGAGGAGGAGACATTCGCTAGTGCTCTGGCAAAATCCCAAGCTGTTGCAAATTGTTTTTATGAAACGACAGTGCACCATGGAGTACTGCCATCATGGCTCTGAGTAGCGTATGGTCTCGCTGTTAAGTGCCTTGCCTGGCCACCAGTCTGCATCTGACATAACCATCCTTGGAGAGCAAGGCAGGTATTGCCTGAGCTCATCCTCTGCATGACTTGCTTTGCCTGCACTTGAAGAGACCTTAGTGGTAGCTGGTGAAAGATTGTAACTCTGGTTTAAAAGTCTGAAGGTTACAATGAGCTGTAGTGATGAGGTGGACTTGAATGAGTAATTGCAGCTCTTCCCTCAGAAAATAATTTGTAGCTCAAGGGCAGAGCTCTGGGAGAGAGACTCCTGTTTCTTCAAGGTGCTGTGGGTGCTCTTAAATTTAATCTGCAAACAGGCAAAACAGCAAGCATGAGGGACTGAGCAGACCATTTGCTTTTCTTGAAGGTTGGTCTGGTCTGAAAAGCTCTGTTAAAATGCTCTGCTGAGCATAGCTCCCTCTGCACATTCTGCAAAATGGCTTCATGTTGCGCAGAGATGCTGATGAGATGCTCCATCACCCCTGTCCTGTGAGCTCCAAGTGTTTTCTTACGTGAGGTTTTCCTTGGGAGTGTTAAGTCCATCTTCAAAAGTTTAACTTGGACTGAATGCCTGGGGAGAGTGAAAAGTCTTTCATGTTTATCAGCGAGGTTAGCTAAGGGGATATATAATCTCTTATTCTTTTTGCAATGTAGCAAGTCAGTTTAATTAAGCATCTGGGATTTGAATTCTTAAATAACAGAACAGTTTCAGTTTACTTTTCTGTTGGTAAAGATCTCCAGCAACCCATTTTTATTCCTTGGGTTTTTCAATTAGGAGCTTCAGAAACTCTTTGAACCTCAGGAGGACAACTTAGTGGATCCGAAGGGCAGAAAAATACAACTCTTTTTCTAAGGTCTCCAGAGCACAGCAAGTCACTCCCTGTTGTTTACATACCAGCCTCACAAGAATATGGGAATAAATGTTAGGTTGTCGAAGCAAAGCAGAAAAATGGCATTTTCAGGCATACCCTGTGTTGAAGCATCTGTTTGGTTTTGTGCAGTGTAGGAATAAATCCTTTTGCTGCACAAAACATTGGGAACAGTTCTCTGGTTTGAAGGTCAGATTGCATAATCTGGTTTTTTTGGGGGAATAAGATAAAAATTGTGTTAGTTGCAGTTCACATATGCTAGGGAAGGCTCTCGGACAGGAGAATGGGTCTAGGTAAGTGGGAAGGGACAAAGCGGAGTTGTCTAAAGAGGTGAAGGATTTCTGGACTCAGGTGGTGGGTGGAGGTCTGCCACCTTCAAGGCAATGAACAAGGGGCCAGGGAAGGTGAGGAAGAGCCTGCTTGTGTCTGTGATGAGGGCAGAGGGGCAGGCAGCCCTGGGCTGGGTGTCCTCATGGGCAGTGGCAGGCAAGAGACTTGCTGATGAAGCCGCTTGGCCCTGACAAGCTCCAAAAATGCTTCTCAGCCTCAGGCTCTGGCTTTCCAAGCCCTCTGACCCCAGGCTAAGGTGCTCTCCCTCCCATTTGAGGCTGTGCACTTCAAAAGCCTTGTCAAGTGGAGGGGTGGGTGGACACAGTGGGTGGAGCTGATGACCCAAAGTATCATTTCCCCTTCCTAAAGCTGGGCGTATACCAAACTTGTGTGTCTGTGTGGTAAAAGAATATGAACCAGAAGTGCTGAGAGATGCGGTGGTTAAATGGAAACATGCTGTGGCAGGATGAAAGTAATCTTGTCCCTCACCAGCCCTTAATGCTTCTAGGCTTTATTTATTTTTTTTTTTTCAAGTGGCTGCAATCCATGCTGTCTCTATCTGTACTTTTAATAGAGAGATTTTTATATGCAGAAACATGTCAAGACATCATCAGGGTAAACCATCCCATGTTTCCCATGTTGTGTTACAGCTCATGGGGTCAAGATAAAACATAAGGATATCTACACTTGTCTTTCAGTTAAAATTATATTTTTGCAGTGCCCTTGAATGTGTTGAAGCATATGAAAAAGTTGCATGTGTGGAGTGAATGTCCCTTAGGGAAAACCCAGCAGTACAAACAAGGGACAAATCCAATTTTCTTGCTCTTTCTGTGAGTCTGGTATATAAAATATGATGCAAATGAGAGATTTACCTGAGTTGCCAAGACTAAGGCTAACATCTCTTTGCTTGGTGTTTAAAAGCAATGGCACTATACAGGCACAGGAGTGGCATGTGAGAGCTACCATAAGGTCAAAGCAACATAACACTGCATCCCACTTCTTGAGAAAAGACCTTGATTTCTTGACTTCATTGTAACTTTGCAGCAGAATAGCTGCACCTCACAGCTGTGTGGTGGATAGAAAAAAAAATGGCTTTTCCTGGGCTCTGATGGCAGAACCTATATGTTTCTGTGGCAACTCTCAGCCAAGATCTGTAGGGGATTAAAACCCAGGAGAAGCTGAGCAAGGAAACTATTCACAGAGGAGAGGAGAGTGATTGAACAAAAATGATGCTCTGGAAGAGCTAATCAAGGATCAGGGATTATTTGAAAGTAGCTCTTGATTTGACCTTGAGAGTCTGGACTCAAACTTTGTCCAGTGACTTTGCTTTGTTCAGTTCATGTGTTATCTTACCTGTGAAACAACCCTTCCCATTGCCAGGTAACACAGAGTTGTGTGTGGGTGTGGGAGCCAGTGCTCTGTACCACTGCAGGTACAACTGTATGTAGTACCACTCACATTTAAGGAAAAGTCAGTATGTCCAGCCCCACTAAATGATGTGCCAGTGTGGTGATATTGGTGTTTAACCAATATTTTATCCTCTTGTCCCATCAAAGTTCCTTATCTGACCCTTTGCCAATACAGAATGCAGTGTTTGCTGTCTGCACTGCTGCAGGGAGGTGGGTCCTCAGTGGGTCAGGTGTAGCCCAGCACATTTCCTCTTCCCTCTGGGACAGCATCCCCTCAGGGAATCTGACTGCATTTTCTGGAAATCTGTTAGTGCTAGCCCTGTGATTTGACAGAGGGCATCTTCTTTGGTGTGGGACACTGGGAGGCTGAGTTACCTTCAAGGCTAACTTCTGAAATGAGTATAACTTTGTGTTTCTCCCATGTGAATGCCAGAACCAGTCTATAGGGCAAAGGCAGGAGATGTTTTGTGTGTGTGAAAGATGCTGTGTGGTGATGGCAGCAGAGGGTGTGCCTATCCCCTTTCCTTTAACTGGGAAGAGACTCTGCTGTTGCTTTTTCTTTTTTTTTTTTTTCCTCCCCCAAACAGCAATTTATTTCTGAGGGGTTTTATCTTTTTTTGAAATGAGCAAATTTCAGATGTGATTGCACAGAGATAGCAGTGGTTGGAGCCCTGCTGTTGCTTCATTCATTGGAGGTGCTTCATGAGAGCACAAAACCCTTTTAAGGTATGATTTCCCATAGCATGCTAATCCAGTGAATTGCTGTAAACTCACTTGCTGGCACTGTTTAAATCCATAATGCAGCACCACCTGCCAAACCACGGGGCATAATGGAAGTGTTAATGAATGTACATATATACCCTCCCACGCTGCTGCAAGTTGAATGACTTAAAAGCTGAGGCAGAGGGTTTAGGCTGAGTGTGGAAGGAAGCAGGCTTAGGGTATTCTGTTGCAGGTCTGGGCTGAAACTGAGGGGTGAGGGGTGGCCACAGGGGTCTGAAGTTGGGTCAACTGACCTATAGGGTGCTTTCAAAGATGTGTTGATTTTCAGCTGCTGCTCTCTGATATGTGGAATCATCCACTGTGACACCTGAGAAGAAACTTGACTGTCCACAGCAAAGCACAGGTATTGAGCAGCACCAGCTGGGACCTGTGTACATCTTTTCCAAAGGGATATCCTCGCAGATGCTTCTCTCTGGTGCTGGCAGGTTGATTGCACTCAATAGGAGGGAGAACTTAAGTCATGGGTGGGTAAACTATGTTTCTTGAGGGTGGTTTGGCCACTTGCTTGCTGGTCTGGGGCTCAAGGTGTGTGTTTGTCACTGGGAGGACTTGCCCAGGCTGGCAGGGAGGAGGAGGAGGACAGCAGGGAAGGAGGTCACAGACGAGGAGGTTGCCAAAGAGAAGAGCAGAGCAGAGACGAGAGGCAGGGGCTGGCCTGGCATGTGGCTAGAATGCTGACCCTGATCAGGCAGGTTCATGGTGATGCTGTGGCTTCACAGGGCCTTGTGTCACCATGTGAAGGGCAGAGGAGGGGGTTGTTCCCCCCCCCCCCCAATCCTGCTTCTCACCCCAGTACCCAGCCCCAAGCTCTGCTCACGCTCCTCTTTCAGACAAGCCTGTTGGATTTGCCAAGTATGGAGTCGCCTTCCCAGTATGTTGTACGTAAATAAGAGGCTCATGCTCTTGGCAGACACTGTGATGAGCCTGGAAAAAATGACTTGTTATGGGTCCTGGGCCAGTGATGAGATCTTGGAGTCTTCCAAGTGACAGAGTAATGACATGGACCTGGGAAATGCCTGGAAAATAGTCTGCCACGTGGTTCTTGGATTTAGAGTTATGAAATTCTACCTAAAATCTGCCAAGTGCCTATTAGGGTAAACCTAGGAGATGGTATTTACGTGAATATGGGAGATGGCTGTTCCTTCATCTTCTGAAGTCCATGCTGCTGAAGCTCTACTGAAGCTCCAGTGTCACAGACTAGCATGTTCTGTGCTCTTCTGTACCTGTAAATGAGTGTTAAATGGGTTGTGGGGAGCCAGGAGGACTGTCCTCAACCCAGGAGCCTGGGAGAATTGACAGCCCTACAAGCTTGCCTTGTGCCCTAGGGTGTGAAAGTGTTGCAGAAGCACCTGTGCTGCCCCATAGGTCACAGGTAATTTCAGGGAACGCTACAGTGCAGAGAAGGAAAGGGTGATCTGTCTGTTTTTTCTATAGGATATGGACAACAATAGGCTTTTTGTCTAAAAAGGACATAGCCATGAGTCAAGTTTTGGAGAAGATTTGCAATAGAGCACGTTTTGGAAATAGCCTGAAGATCCTCATGCTTCTCACCTTCCTCCATCTGCCCCAAGAGAGGAAGGACCATCAGCATGGGACTTGATAGGATTCACCCACCCCCTGTGGAAATGTGATTACCAGGGACCTTCACAGCCTTCATCTCTTTACAGCTGTTTGAAGAGATGCAAAGTGTGTTTGCTAGGAGGGACAGGAGTCTTTAAAAAGCTGTTTACATCCCAAAAGACATCTGGTAGCAATGTTAGGGATGTAAAAAGCATTAAATACCGAATTGAGCCTGACTGGAAGACAAACCTTGAGCCAAATGCACTGATGGATGTGGAGGAGGGTGACTGGAATGAGATGGCCCTGTACCCCAGAAAGCATCTGTAGGTGCCATGAAGTCTGTGCCTTGGCTCAGCCATGCCTGCCCTATGCACAGCGTGATGTCCATCAGACCGCAGCACAACCATCCATCAAGGAGCTGGGTGGAGGGGTGGGTGCACAGTATGGGCAGGATACTGTCAATCACCCCTTGTTTTGGCAGGGAGATGTGATGCTGTGGTGGGGAAGGCAAGGTGGAGCTGTGAGGATAGTCCATGCTAGGCAGTTCTTGGTGCTGCCCAGGATCCCCCCACCAGCTCCATGCTGCAGTGCATGGATTCATTGCATGGACCGTGTATGCTTTCCCAAGGCAAGGGTGTCTGAGGCCAGGAGGGCTGTGCCACACACATCTGGCTGGGCCATGCACATCTGTTGGTGTCACCAGCTGCAGGGTCATGTGCAGGCAGCAGAGCCATCTGGCTGTACTGCCTTAGCACTGGGCTATTGCTTTGGAAATCTTGCTGAGCAATGTGAGAGCAGCAAAAGCAGCCAGGGCAGTGGATTTGGGGTCTTTTTATTGGCATGTCAGCAGGCTGGGATGTGTAGGAGGGAAGCTGCCCATTTCCAGGGATTGTGCGAGCAGGAAGGGCAGCGATTGGAATTTGAAGCTGCTTCCTCCACTGTAAATTTGTTCTTGTGTTATCTCTGGCTGGGCAGGGCAGGGGAACATCTTGGCTATCTGATTTTTTGCTACAGTATGTTTAGGTCAGCTTCATTGGTTCCATGATAACACAGGAGAGGCATTCCAGGCCTCATTAGCGAAGAATTTTCAAGAGTAATACAGGAATCTGTCATCCCCCGATGTCTCCTGAGAGCTTTGGAAGTAAATGAGTAAGGAAAGGGATGGTGGATTTAAGCACAAGAGAAGCAATGGAAGTAAAAGTAGCTGAGCCATCTGCTTCCTCAGGCCCCGTTACTGGGCAGGGATGCTGTCATCTCACCCCTTTGCAGAAGACTTGGATCAGCTTCCAGTGGACACCCCTGAAGTGGCAAACATACAGTTTTAATCAAGGTCTGTGAGTTACAGGAATGTACCTCACATAGCTGCTTTCTGGTCGTGTATCTGGATTCCCCTACAAAACTGGTAGCAGCAGTGCTGTAACACTACAGATGACCCAAATTTGACTTAAGTGTTGTTTTTAATTAAAAAAATAATAATCATCTGGTTTCTGCGTCTGCCTTTTGGCTTGTCAAAGTGACAGGAATCTTTTTACGTATTTTGAAAAGGGCACTGCATCACTGAGGGAAACAGGCTGAAGATTAATGGAGTTGTGGGAGGTGGAGGAGGAGTTGGGGAAGGGAAGCGAAGTTTGCTTCAGATGACATTTGTCAGTATGATTGACATGTGCTGTGCTGCGTGTACATATGGATCAGGACCCTTGATAAGCACGTGCTTCCAAGTACATACAAGTGAGCTCCCAAGCCCAGGCTGGCCACAGGAAAGGGGGCTGCTCAGTGTTGCAGCAAGGGCTCCTTCTCACTGCTTAAGGATTTGCAGCGGGGGGAGACAGGGGGCCGCCTACCACCTAAGCAATTTCCAGTGACGTGGCTTTTTATTATTATTGTTTGTTCAGACTATAATTCCATGTTTCCTGAAATAACTACCAAGTATTCATCAGGCAGCTACTGCCTTTAGCTGCCTTTTGTGTGAATCTCAAGTGCTTCATTACTCCTCCGGTGCGTTTTCTTTCTCTTGCAGTAAATGTGAGCAGCATCTGTATGGTGAGGGAGGCAATGTTATCTTGAGTTGAAAAGAAGAAAAGGTCTGGCTGACACAGGAAGCCACTGAGTTCAGGGAGTGCAGCCCTTGGGGTACAGCATGTTTTTGCACTGGAGAATTCACAAGGCCACTTCCAGGACCCATAGCTACATCAACCAAATTCAAAACCCAACCGGTTGCAGCTCTTTACTGTTGGGATAAGAAATCTATTTTTAAACAACAGTTGGTTTATGACTTTTTTTTCTTCTCCTCTTTAGTAGCAATCTGATAGTGCTTTCATCACTGCTCCAAAAGGAAATGCCTGTCATTTCCTGTGTAGGTCTTGCCAGGTGCTGTGCTCCATCAGATCTCCTGGAAGCTGATGTGAGTTGGGAGTGCTCTCACCTGGCAGGATCCTTCTTAGTAGAAAACCTCAGCTGAAATTTCACTTGGGTTCTGATCAGCTTAATGCCAGAATTACAAAGGGCATCAGGCTCTGGCTTCCCACGTGATGGATCTCTTCCGTACTGACTTCCCACTCAAGACTTGCACACAGTCTAGCTTCTGCTCAGTGTGTCCTTTTTGAGGCATTGACTGGGCAGGAAATCTGAAAGACTGGAGGAAACCTGGCTAAGAGTTAATAATCCTTATTTAATATTAATTGGTGGTGGTTTTTCATACACCTACGTGTCCTTTGGTTTTCAAAGGTTTGGGACATGGTCATGCCTACTTGAGGGAGAAATTCCTGAAGTTCATTTGGTCCTCATCAGTATGACTCAAAGGAGGCAGCTGCCTTCTAAAAGGGTGTGTCCTGGATTTCCAGGGTTCTCAGTAGCTCCCAGTCCAAGGGATTGCCTGCAACATATAAAGCTGAACTATTTTGGTACCTGGCGAGCGTCTCTGGGTGTGTTGTGGTTGTGTGGCTGCAGCCAGCAGTCTGCAAGAGGAACAGAGAGGGAAATGTTCAGATCTTGCAGAGGTTTAGCCCTGGAGGCATTGCATGGAGCTGCTAATGCTTGCAAAGTGGCTGGGTAAAAAGGCATAATCGAGAGAGCTGCGGCTACAGGAAGAGTTATTAATTGCAACCATAGGAGTAGTTGGCAGCCTCAGTGGCTGATAGTCTTCCCCTGCCTCAGGTGAGGTTGGTGTCCTCAAGTACATGGAGCTCTGACAGGGTGTATGTGAAGAGCTCTCCATGGACCAGAGCAACCCAATGGTAGAAAAATCATGTTGGCCATGGGCTGATAGAATTGATCAGCATAGATACGTATTCCTAAGTATATGATCATCTCAGCCCTTTGCTGTAGTGGCCAGAGGCTCCCTAAAGTTGTCAGTTTTGGAGAGCTGCAGCAGAGGAGGAGGGAGCTGGTGGTTCCCACACAGATTCTGCTGCAGCTTTTACTTGAGGTTTCATAACAGACTTAAGCAATTTGTATCACGTGTTGCCATGGAGACTGTAAATCACTGCTATGCTGGTCTTCTCTGTCAGGGAGCCTGTCTTTAATTGCACTAACCTCCCCTACAAATCCAGGGCTTGGTTCTGGCCTCGTTTACCTGCTGTAATGGCTTTACCTCGGGAGCTCTGCTATCAGGAGAGCAGAGCTGGAACCAGGGATAGGAGTGCTCAAATATCAAATATTTCTGGAGTCAATTGTGTTATTGTTTTATGTGGCCACACCTCTGCTCAGATGAACAGAAATTAAAATGATTTACACAAGCTGAGGTATGTCCCACTTGCATCCAGGGCAAGTTTTGCACTAAGGACAGATAAACCAGCTACATGGGTTGTGGTGACCCGTTGGGGTTTGGTGGTCCAGTTGCACCAACTAAGCTGAATTTCTCTGCCTTTGGTGTTTTTGTATTACTTGACTGCTCCACGGGGATAGCTCAGCCCTTCCACTCTATCCCCATGTCAGGTAAATCTATCCCCATGACAGGTAAATGAGGTTTTATGCAGCTTATTCTGCCTCCATTAAAAATATTTTTTTCAGAGGAGGTTCAGCCTCAGTGACACTCATTTCTTTTTTTTCCTTGCCATCTACCCCAGGGGTAACCACATTTCTGACTGTCTCAGCATTACTGGCTTGTGCTCTCAAGACACAGATCTTGCCAGTGCATATGAAGACACTGGTATAAATCAGCCTCCTTCCAGTGACTTAACCAGAGCCCTGACAGCATTTGTCAGTGTAGGGTATGGATCCTTCCCTTGGCTCTTTCAAAATAAACAACTATATAAATTGTAAGATTATTATCATCAGAGCTTATTAGCATACTACCACATGCTGCTTTGTATTCAGACAATAGATAAAAAAGTTTGTGCTTCATTTTTCTCAGTCAGATCTACAGCAAGCACGCTTATTCTTGCTTCCACCTGAGGAGAACTGTGTCAGTACTCATGCCAAAAACACATGAAAATCAGCCCAAGTCTTGTGCACTCACCCGTAGCAATGTAACCAGCTGGTGCAGAAGCTATGTACATCTTTGGAGGTGTTTAATGTTTTCCAGGAGGTTACATGTTTTTTTTAAGGTTTGATTTATTGGCTGGTTTAGATAATAATCTTGTCAAGGCATGAGCTGTCTTCTTGCTTTGCTTATCAGGGCAGGTGGAGGTGTAGAGGGACTGAAGTACTTGGCTTTCAGAGGGTTTGCATTACGTACCTGCATGTTGGGAGCATGGGATCTGCCAAGTCAGTAGAAGGAGAGGAGTATTTCCATGAGCAATAGAAACAGCTCTGCAGAAGCAGCTAAACTTGCTGCCTTTTGATACTTGGTAGAAGTTTTCATCTGTTTGTGCTAGCATCACCTAAAATATGGGGGTTATGCACAATAAACTAGCCTACAGTTAGTTTTTTTAATACATTTTTTTCCACGACAGTTCTTTCTGTTCTTCCCAAGCTACATAATACTCAGTCTGGTAGTTAGGCATACACTATGACCCAACTTCTGGAAATGACAGGAAGCAAATGCCCCAATTCAACCCATAAGCATGTTGGGCAGAGTCACAGTTTGTACAAAGGGCTAAATATTATCCTAGTACATTGGGGAGCATTTCGTGTAAGATAAGCTCGAGGCTTTGTAGAAGCGAGTTGAAGGGGCTTGTACAAAATGTCAATGAAAATGTAATGCTTGTTTGCTGAGCAGTAGCTTAAGGGTTTGTGATGAGGGCAAAACTTGTGCACAAATGGAATATGGTTTTTACATCCACAGCCTGTCCCTTGCCATATCAGTAACAATTGGTCTTTCATACTGCATGGCCAGAGCTGCTCTACTGTGTAAAGAAGGATGGGGTGAAATTTTGGCCACAGGCAAAGCAAAAAATGGTCATCAAATGTGTAACTCCCAGAGTTGTGTCCTGCTGGCACTAGTTGGATTATGGTGTTATCAGAGGCAAGAAGTATGAAGGAAGCCTTGTTCTTATGCCTACCTTGTGCACAGAACAAACACAGGATGAATCACTCAAGAATCACTCAAGTTTCATTGTCTTGATACTGGTTTTGGGCATTGCTATGTTTTGCATGGTGCTCTTACAGCATGTCTTAGGTCACCTGCTAACACTGAATGTTTTTGGCGGTTATATTTTAGATTATGGCTCAATTTCCACAGCTGCTTTGGCCTGAGGATCTTTTTTCCCTTAATTAAAACTTAAACTCACTTATGAATGTTCAAAACTGGTTTTTATTTTGTCTGCTTTCATGCACTTGCCCACATGCATGGGAAGTGGGTATGTAGTGGAGGGAAAAGCTGGTTGGTAGAGCTGTGAAATGACACCCTTGCTCAGTGGTTTCTGAAAACAAAGAAGTTCAAGTCCTCTTAATGAAGAAAAATCCCTATTGGGAAAGCCTCCAAAAGTTTGGGTAGTGGGGATACAGATCAGAATGCCAACAGTTTATGAAGGTTTCCTCAGAGCAGTCCTCATGTATTCTCAGTGCTGGCCCCAGTCAGTGCCTGCAGCCCAAAGGGCACAAGCAAAACCAAAATGGGTGGGAGCAGGTGCCTGCGAAAGTGTCACCACAGCTGCTCCCCCACTGCATGGCTTCCATCAAGAAAACCAGTTCCAAGGAAATCCACTGCCCTCTCTCTTGAGCCTTATGATTAGGATGGGTTTTTTAAATTTAACTGTCTGAAAAACCTCCCTGAAAATACAGCAGTCATTCAAATCTAGGAGATGGCCACCTGTTTCCCATGTGATCCAAGTGGGCATCGCTGCTGCCCGCAGCACTGTCCTCTGAAGCATGTGTGCAAAACCACTCACCTGGCTGATTAAATAAGCAGTCACTGCTGTTGAGTGCTGAAATGGGCCATTCAGCAGTGGCTGCCTCTTCTCCTTTCCTGCACATGTGTGGCATTGACCAGTTGCAGCCGGTGAATCTTTTTCTTGTTCCTTCTAAGACTCAGTTCCTCCGCAGCTCACCCAGGATGAGGGGAGCGGAGTGACGGTGCTGCAGGGGAAGCTGCTCTCCGGGCTGTGCCACAGCCACAGAAACCAGCCTTCCTGCCACAGCAGGGTTAGTTTCATGGGTTGTTTTTTAAAAAAGCAAAACGAAAAACACCTGTTGTTCCTGGCCTGTTGCCTTCTTGGTTTTATTTCTCAAACTTGAAAATGAGGGAGAAGAGAGCAGCTAAGTGCATTTTTGACTACTGACAGAGCCAGGATTGAACCTTTACCTCCCATTCCATCCATCACTGCTGGCTCTGCCGGCAGATTTGGCCCCAGGAGGTAACACCATTTAATGTTTGCTGTACCCTGGGTTAAGCAGTGGAGAGTAGCACAGTTCTGGCTTCTCAGTGTGATTTGGTCACTGGCAACTGGAATTTACCTGGAGCTTGGCAGCTGCACTGAGCCAGGGTGATTTTTGGCATGGCCACATGGGCCCAGCCCCTGTAGGAAAGGTAGCCAGATGATATAAGTTTTGGACATGCATTTGGTGGCAATTAATGAACCTTGTAGATGAGGCAGGAATAAACAAGCCACAGCTATGGGGTTGTCTGTGCTAAGTGATGGGTCTGAGTTGTTGTAAAGGTTGTTGGGGAGGACAGGTGCTGCAGCTTCTGTCCAGAAGGACTTTGGATGTCCTTCTGCCTTCATCCTCCCCTCTTAGGTAGTAGGTGAAAGCTGCCTTCTGTATGTTGCCCTCTTTTCATTGCCAGCGAGTGATGGGAGGTGATCTCTTTCTCCAGCAGGTTTAGCACACTGGAAGCATGGCTACAAGTGCCGTTCCCAGCGAAAACCTCCCCACGTACAAGCTGGTGGTGGTTGGAGATGGTGGCGTGGGGAAGAGTGCTCTCACCATTCAGTTTTTCCAGAAGATTTTTGTGCCTGACTATGACCCAACTATTGAAGACTCCTACCTGAAGCACACAGAAATAGATGGGCAATGGGCAATTCTTGATGGTAAGTGAACTATTCTCTTGGTTCCCTTTCCCTTACAGCTGAGCATAAGTGCAAGTAGACCTCAGTGTGTCCCACAGCATGTTGTGCCTTGTGTCCCTCCTACTCTGCTGTGGACTGCCATAAATTTGAGTGCAAACTGGCCTGTGAGCTGTGGTACATGGTATGCAGCTGATCTCCAGCAAAGCTTCTGCTTCCAGTTGTCCTGGTTCCAGTTCTGCATATACATGTTTCTTGCAGATGTGTAAAAACCCGTAGATCATCAGAGACATTTGGGGCAGGTTTCTACAAAGGGTGAATTATAACACTGTGCAGTGCTTTTGCTAATGGTACTTCATTGTGGTTAGGCTCATCCCCTGTGAAATAACAGTGAGTGGGTAACTGACTAAGGATTATTACCAAGAAAAACATTTAATCAAAACTGCCATCCACTGACAGTGAGGAATTGTAACACCTCTTAACTCCCATCATTCGGGCGTGATGTTTTCATACCTAGTTACCTGTTTCATTTAAATACGGGTAGAGCAGCAGCCTGGAGAGCTGTTGTAACCAAGATCTTTCAGCTCCTTGAAAAAAACAAACAAAACCACTTTCCTTTTAAAACACACAAAAACCAACCAAACAAAACCCCACAAACCAGCTCAACCCCCCCAAAAAACAAAACAAAACAAAATCTTGATTCTGCAGATGAGGAAAAAGCCCTAAATTACCAAAAGCTGCAACTTTGTGTTGCAAGAGACAGGCTGACCCCAGCCACAGGGGAATCATGCTGTTAAATGTTAGAAGTTCTGTTTGGCTTTATGCAATAATTAGTACATTAAAGCAAGCAAATATTTTATGCCTTAGTTACCCAAATGTATGTGGCCACTAATGCAACTGAACTAGATTTAACCTCACTTGCATAGAGTTCCTGCATCCACTCTGTTGTCACGAAGGTGCTCAAGATCTTCAGTGTCTCTGTGTATGTATCATTGGTGTGTGGGGACAAAAAAATGGGGATCTGGCATGAGTGCAAGAATGTGGAGGCTGGTGGGGTTTGCTATTAAGACTGTAGGCTTGGTCTGGAAACTTGAGATTTTAGTTTTACTCTTAAGGATTTATCACATGCAACTTATTGTGTACGAGTAGCCCCAAGGTCCTTAAAGAGCAGCCTCTACTTTGTGTTTTAATAAAAACCCAACTTAATCTTGCCAGCATTTTTTAATTTAAATATCTTGGTACTTTATAGCTGATAAAATGAGCAACCTTCATCTTCACTGGTATACCCCATGTTCTGATGTAGCAGTACCAGCTACTGCACACATTGGTGTTGGCTGAAACAGCCTGATTTTTGTAAATTATTTGAAAGTGGAAAAGGTATCTTTCACTGAATATTTGGAATTTTTAGTCAAAAAAACAAAAAACAAACCTTGACCTGGTGGGAATGAGGAAGAAGGTTTTTCTCTAACAAGCAGAAAATTAACCCGTTTTTTAATTAAAAAGGCTTTCTTTTGCTCAAATGGAATTTAGTAGTTGTACTTGGGCTGAAATAAATTCAGCCTTGGACTTGAATGGCATATTGGCAATCCCTGACTTTCAGAGTTCATGTGCCCGTAGATGCCTTGAAGCCCCAGAAGTGAAGCTGCAGCTTCTCCTTCTTTCTTACTGCTTGAGATTTTGAACAATCAGAATTTTGGAAGAGGCAATGTTCTTGCTTGGAAAAGCATGTGAGCCTTTACCATCTGCCCCATAGAAACAGGGCGTAAAGACTGACTATCACATGTGTCTTCTGCTGCAGCTTCCTGTCATAGGCCTTGGATCTGGGCCATTCTTGGAGGTCACCATATACTTGCACAGCTGCTCTTGCTGTGGTTACACGTGGTTGCATGAATCACTTATGGTATAAAATTAGGAACAAACATGATAGGAAGGATAAAGATGCATCAAGATAAATTCTAGACTTTCCAGTTGTTCTTTATGACCAAATCCTTTACAAGCTGATGTTTCATACAGTGCTTGGTGAGGAGAAGAAGCTGCCCACCCCCAAAATAGGAACTACTTTTAGAAGATGAGATTACCAAGTGAGAATATAACATGAGGGGTTCCATAAGTTTTTAAGTTGGCAGAAATAGTTATTAAAAAAACCCAACAAATACATCAGCATCCAACAACTTTAAAAAAAAAAAAAAAAAAGAAAACACAGCACACCCTCTTCTAGGCTGTTGCCTGAGCAGTTCTGTACAAAGCATCTCTAGCATTTGGTGTCTGCACCAGCATTATGCTGTAAAAAACCCTTATGCTAACCAGTTTGCATAAAGCATTTGGCTTCCCTCCATGAAGACCTCCGCCCACATTTTATTCAATAGCACTAACTGGCAGTGTGATGAAATGTTTGACCTGCATTTTTTTTTCCTTTGCTGAAATCTCTCACTGAAAGTAGACTTTGATGGAATAGGCTTTTATTTCAGATTTTAGACCATGGAGCCAAACCTACATTTAAACTCTTATGTACTTGCTGTCTGGTTTGGGCATGTCTCTGTGTCTATTTTCTTACCAAAGACGAGTCTATGATAGTTCCCTGCTTCCCATAAGATTGTGGGATCTGTGCTTAGTGTATTCAAGTCCAACACTACACAGAAATACTTGCTTGTTGGCCTTAAGCCAGCTTTATATGACCATCAATGCAGTATTTGGAGGACAAGGGTTGCTAAGTGGAACAGGGCACTTACCCTGAATAAGGGATGCAAAGGCAATTTGTGGCTAACCCGTTTTTTCAGTTGCTTCCACCCCAACAAGGTTTTAAGATCAACCTCCAATTTTTTTCCTGCATATATTATCTTTGTTTATTCCCTGCTGCTCATACTGAAATCAGCAGGGTGAAGTGCTTGGTTAAATGCATTCACACACAGGTGCATTGTAGACACATCAGGTCAAAATTAAGTGGGGGCCAGGGTTAATCTGCTTTGATTAGCTGTTACTCCAGCTCAGTTGCTATCATTAATTTTGTACACTTCTTTCTCTCTGCAGGCTAATTTAGCAATTAGCAGAGGATTTCTTTTGGTGGGGCTGCAAAATGCCAGTCTGGAATTATTAATCTGGGAATGAAGCCAAAAGTGGAATACCTTAATATGGCAAAAAATTCCCTATAGTTCAAAATTCCTTATGGCTGATAAACCACACATAGATAAAAAGAGGTGAGGAGAGGGGCAGATGGATGCAAGCACATGGCTCGGCCATGTTCATGAATTGGGCTAAACCAAATTAGCTGTCAGTAGGGCTGTGCCAGTTGGTACCAGCAAAGCAAGGAATTGTGTCTGTGTTGAGTGAAAGGACGCTGTGGTCTCCCTCCTCTTCCCTTTCATTCCCCTGGTATTACTTAGATGAATGTCACTGCCTGTAAATTGTCTTCCTGCTCCTATGCTTCAATTTTCCTTTTTATTTCTCTGCTTCCCAAGTCCCCTTCTCTATCCCTGAGTGCCCTTGCGTTGGGCTGGACCTGCACAGCCTTGGTGTGCACCCCTGTGGAGTAACACCAAGCACCATTCCTTCCCTCCAGTTCCCTCTGTGCCCTTTCTGCCCGAGTCTCCCATGCATCCCTTTTTGCCAAGGGTTTTTGCTGCTAGTCGTTCCAGGACAGGCTGTCTGCTTTTCTCCTCAGGAAGCTTGGGAACAATTCAGCCAGGAGGCCAGAGGGAGATCAAAGGTCACTTCAGACTTGCAGGCAGAAGGGTTGGTTTGCGGCTCACTTTCTTTTTTCCTTTATTTTACTTAAACTTTGAGTAGGATCATTGAAAGAATTAAAATTCAAATTAAGTTTGTACTTTAATTCTTTTATTTGTGTGTACAGTATTTTCCCTCCCCTAATTGCTGGGATTTTGCAACGTTGAAAGAAGGTTTTTTTGTCTCGGCTTCTGGGGATTTTTTTCCTGCCAGGAAAATTTTGATGTTGCAACATGGAAAACACAAGGCTTTGAGTACTTGCCCTTTGTTAGAGAAAGAGCTCCTTTAAGGGCTCACATCGTTATTCTGTTTATTGATGTGGAAGCCTTTCTTCTGAAGGCCCCTCTTTTCTTCTTCCTAAAATAAAGGGCAAGAATTCAAGTACTTGGGTTTTCCATGTTATAACATCTGTGTATTTAGTTAGGACACAGAAGAAGGGCTCATAAAAGCCCCAGTGTTTCCCTGTCGCATGTTTTCCCCTGAGGAAATCTCTCATGTTGGAGGCAGTGTGGCTATGTCTGAGAAGGAGCAGAAGCATTAGAGTGACCATGTGAAGCATCTGCCTTGTCTTGCTCATAGCGTGGGCACCTCATACCCCCTCAGGATGACTTGGGGTGTGGCTATGCAGAATATAAACCATGGCCCCTGCACTCCATTTGCTCAGTGCTCAGAATCCTAATTCCTCAGTTGAAGCCAATGTCTGATGGGGACTGACGTCTCCCACCACACTGCTGATGGAAGGAAGATGAAGAAAGTGGGGATGGCTTTCCTCAGTATAAGATACTTTGGTTTGACTTGTCAGTTCAAGTTAGGTCTCTCCTTGAGCTTAGCTACCAAGCTTCAGGGCAGCTGGGGATAGAGTTTCTCTCTGGCCCCACTCTTTGAAGCAGAGCTGTGGTGCGAAGAGGGAAGCAAGACCTGGAGAAAGAAGTGCCATGAGGAGTCCAGCTCTGTAACCTGTGGTCCCTTGATAGCGCTACATTCCCAGTTCTGCTCTTTGCTCCAGGGATTTTTCATGTATTTCATATTAAGACATCTGAGTCAGACTCCTTTGCATTGCTCATCTTATCTGCCTGTTGACCCCTCCAGCCCCTTTTAAATGCTTGTGCATGTGCTCCACATCCCTAGCCAAAGGGATATCCACTGGAAACTGCTGGCAAAAATCAAGTCATACACATTGTGCTTGCCTTTCTGACCATGAGATTGAAGTGGGCACCAACAACTGCATCCTATCCCTGAGCTTTGTAATGTGCAACCACTGTTGCTGGAGGGCAAGGTGCTCCAAGACCCACATTGAGCTGCTTTCAGGACTGACTGTAGCCATGTGCAGTCACTGCTTGGAACAGGCTGCTGATGTCTGATTCAGGCAGTGAAAGCCAAGGGCTGAAGGATAGAAAATGGGTTTAACCTGCCTGTCTGGTCATCTTTGGCCCCTTAGATACCATGGACAGTGGAAAAACTGTCTTGAGTTGATCTATACACCTAGCTGCCCAGCAATGTAGAGATAAAGATGTAGGAGGGAATTTTGCCTAGGTATGAAAAGAGAAGAGGAGCACACCTGCACAACCAGATCTGAACTCCCTGAAGGCTGGGAAGTCTGTGTTTGAATCCAAACTAAATCCAGCCTAGGCTCCAGAAAAAAAAATGTCGTGACTTAAATTTCATAGTAGGTCTCTGACCTTGGCTTAGATTTGCATGCCTGTGTCTCTGGATGAGCACTCAAAGCACTTTTGGTTACAGAGACGTGGGCACACGAAATACCTAGAAGCACCAAGTGCTTCTATTTTGGGCCACAAATTTCTGTGTGTTTCTGGGCTCCTGGTGTCTGCTCAGATTAAAGCACCCACACTCTTGCCTTGCCCATCAGGATTCACAGGAAAATGGTGTGGAGAGCTCTAAGGGGGCAGGATTCAATTAGTAAGGAGTTCATTATAGCAGCTTGGGTCACATCCACTGAACAGTGGAAGAGGCCATCTCTTCTGTCAGCCATCTCCTACCTGCAAAGCAGGAGACCTCCCTGCCGGGCTCTCACAGCCTAATTGTTCTTAGTTTAGTTTCCAGCTGATTGTATGAGAGCTCTGTAAAATGGCTTTGCCCTCTTTGGATATTTGTTCCTACAACAGAGTCCTTGGCTTCTCTCTCCTCGATCTTTAGCCAAATGCTTTTGTTAATGTTCTTCCTTGCTTCTTCTTTGGTCAAGTTTGTGGGAACTTCACCAAGTTTGCTGTTGGAAGTCCCTGACCACGTGCTGTACAGCCTATGAATCTGAGTTCAGTCCTTGGCAGAATGAGGTAGGGAAAACCCACTGTGCGTTGGTCCAGCCTTGTTTCCACATTGGCTTTTATGTGCTGCCAGTGGGGCAACTGCCAGTGAGAGGAAACTGCTGTTTTAAAGGGTGCCAGGGGAAGAGAAAGCTCACAGTTCTTCTCTGCTCATGATTATTTCTATGTCTTCTGGCATCCCATCTGCAGAAACAGGAATTTTAAAAGAAGGTGAATTCTGGTTAACATCCTAAATCTCCTCACCCTTTTGGGAAGCTAGTTGTATCACCTTCCTAATTTCACCTTCCCAAGGGTTTCCTTTGCTACTTTCCCATTTCTGTAGGTATGACTCGTATTCTTGAAGCTTTTTTGCCACAAGATTACACCAAAAGCAAAGCCACTTGCATCTGGCCCTTTTTCAGTGCTGATGCATTCCAGGATGTGGCCCCATCCTGCCTACAAAGGATTCCAGTTGCACTCTTCTCTCTGATTGTTAATAATTAATGTAGCACAGAATTGTTAGGACTGGGGTCTTTATGAAGAGCACATCTAAAGTTAAAACAAGGACTTTCTCTGGCCATCCACATTATGCTTAACTTTGCATGAATAACCCATCTGAGAGTAACCTTAACCTTCACTGCTGCATGTCTTTTACTTGCATTTATAAAGTGCCATTTTAAATGCTGCCTGGACTTGCTTGCCTTTCTATGAATGTTGCAAGTGAATTCCCTTTAAATAGCAGCTGCTGACACAGCAGCTCAGCCTGTGTTTAGTGTGATGCCATGGCCAGGATCCAGGCAAGGTAGGAGTGGCAGGACCACAGCCCTGTGCTGGCCCTCGGGTATCCCTACTGTTGTCCCCGAGCTCGTTCCCTGCCCTCTTGCAGGGGATGGAAATCTTTGCAGAGCTGGCAGCTAGGGATGGGTTGGTTGATGGGTGCAATAGCAGAGCTGGATGCTCCTCAGGTATTTCAAATGAGGTTTGCAAATGTGCTAGAGCAAGGGGAATCCCTAAGCAAATTACCATGCAGGATAAGGCACATCCATCTCCATCTTCCTGCCCACAGCTTGTGTTCAGGCACCTGCCTTGTCTCTGGGGGAGGGAGAACAGGAGAGCCTTGCCCCCTGCGAGAAGCTGTCCCACTCCACCACAAGTGGATATGTGTGTTGGGGAGGGGAAGAGACTCTGTGTGTGTGTGTTGGTTTTCAGCTCTCAGCCCTGCCCTGATACCGTGGCCTGCTGGTGCAGGAGTCAGATGAGGGCAGCCCAGCCTCTCCTTACAGGTTGGGTGGGTAGGAAGGATTAATTTCCTCTTCCGTCCTAGCCATGTAGTCCTGGCCTTTTTCTGTGGTAGCAATTCTGCCCAGGGCATAGAAATTCACCAGCACATGCGGAGTCTTTGGGTTGTTTTTCTTTTTTCTTTTTCTTCTTTTTTGCACAGTCCTTAAGAATAGCCTGGGTGCCTTTGAGCTGAGATCGTTGTTTCCTAGATTTAGAGAGGAGAAGCAGGATAAAAGGCTCTGAAGAGATACCTGTGACTTTCCAGCAAGCTCCAGCTACTTGCCAAACAAGCCCACATCTCTGGGTCTCTGCAAGAGCCTAGAAGCTCTTTTCACCTTATGGGCTCATGGAAACAGATATTCAAGACCAGCTAAGGCAGGCAAACAAATGAGGCTGAAGGCTTTAAAGGGCCTGCTGTCACCAAGTAAGGTCTCCAGGTCCTCCAGCCTTTTCTCCAGCTATACAGTGAAGGTGTAGGCTGGCTCGTGGAACGCACTGTGACATGCAACATGTCCGCCTGTGGCCACCTGTGCTGATTCAGCAAGTAACAGCAGCAGAAGAGTGGGCTTTATCCTGGCCTCATCTGAAAGTCAGGGCAGCCAGAGTACTTACCCTACATCTTGCTAGGACTGTGGGCATGCTCAGACTAGAAAAACCCGTATCAAGCCCTGCTGCTCTGTCAGCAGTGTGTTTCTGCCACAGTCTCCATCCACCGGTGCCCTGGGCTTTCCCCATCGCTTGTGGGCAGCAGATGCTAACGCTGTGGCTGTACAGTGGAGGTGGAAACAGTTTTCCCACCCAGCCCAGTTGAGTGGGGTGTGAAAATGTTCCCAGTCATCATGAAGGTCCCTCATTTGCCTCTAGGATGCAATGATGCATGAGGACTATTGCTTCTGAGCAGCCAATGCATTTTGAGCTCCCACCATGTTTGTACTCGCATAGCCTAAGCTGATGAGCTCCTTTTGTTACCTTCCTGCTGCCAGCCACAATCCTGGCAAGTCCACAGAGCTGGGGCCCAAGAATTGGCATTGATGATGTGTCTCCTTATGTGTTTTTAACCCAGAGGGCTGGCTTAGCTTGCTCAGCATATGGTCCATCATGTAGCTGATGGGACCCCCCACAAGGCAGAGTGATAGAGAACTAGTGAGTTACAGTCACATCAGAGAGGAGGTTAATCTAGTGGGGAACATCATCTGGGTTATTGTTATAACTGGGCTGTTTTAGGGGATTTGAGCATAGATGTAGGCATTGTCAATGCACAGAAACACAATTGCTATATAAGATACACAAGTCACTTAAACCTTTTCCACTTATTTTAACTAACTGCTCAATATCAGCACACTACTTGAGACTAAATATTTAAGCAGATTTCCTCAAGGCTGCACCGTCTTGCTCTGGAAGCACATAACTGTGCATTCAGGTATTGAGAGAAAGAAAATGCTTGTAGCTATTGCTCTGGGTTGTCTCCCAGCTCTGCTTCAACACACAGTGTGTAGATTGTCCATGACATTTAAACTGGCTTTTACTTACTTATCCAGTCTTGGGTTTTTCCATCTGGGGAACAGATAGCTCAGAGAGGGAAAGATGAAGGGATGCGACATACTTTGAGCTGTATCTTGCCAGAGGAGCAACTCCCCGAGTTCAGTGGCCAGTATTTGGTACTGGAACAGGAAAGTAAAACCCACTGAGTTGTCTTCCACTCCGTCTGCTCCTAGTGTAGGAATACAGTGATGAGTGGGGTCTGGGAGTGGTTTTTGTGTTATAACAAGAAACCACCTTGTTCATCCAACTTGCTTTGATCAAATCTTGTAGTCTTTGAGAGGACCAAGCCCAGTGGAGGCAGAAAGGCCATGTAGGGCCTTTGCCACAGCAGTGACAGCAGCCACAGGTCCTCACAGTAGCTAAAAACCTTTGTCTCTTCTGTCTTAGTTCTGGATACTGCAGGCCAAGAAGAGTTCAGTGCAATGCGGGAGCAGTACATGAGGACTGGAGATGGTTTCCTTATAGTCTACTCGGTGACAGACAAGGCTAGCTTCGAGCACGTGGACCGGTTCCACCAGCTGATCCTCAGAGTCAAGGACAGGTAGGTGCAATGGAGCCAGGCACTGCCTGACCCACTGCTCTGGATGCTGTGCTGTGGGGGTGGCTGCACGTCTCACCCTGCCTTTCACCTCCTGGATGTCCTGCAGCAAATCCATGCATGCTCTGCGGATTTGTAGACCTACATGTGAGGAAAAAGAAGTGTTACCTTTTTCTGATAAGCATCTAGTGCTTTCAACATGGAAAAGGTCAGTAGTGTTAAGATGGAGTGAAAATGAGTCTGGAAGGGCGGAACTCTAGCCAGAAGAGTCTGGCAGAGCAGTGTGAAAAGGGCAGACGGACACCTTTGGAGGTAACCAGTTTGGCTCTGAAGAGGTAGAAGGATGCTTTGTGCACAGTGCAGGTACTTTGAGAATGTCAGCAAGCATTCAGCTCAAATCCTTTTGTGTGTCCTGACAGCATCCTTCTTTCTCTGGCTTCAGTTTGTGCCAAGTAAACGTTAGAAGGTCCTGCATGGTTTGGGGCTGTGAACAAGTGCCTTGAAGGGGAGAACACCTCACGTTGGAAGAAGCAGTATTTCTTACAAGGGGTGCAATCCAATTAATGCATCATGCTCTCCAGCTACCATGTTCAATGAATAAAACATCTCTGTGTGACTGGTTAGAAAGCAAGAGAGGCTGCCCACTCCCCTCCCTGTGTATGCATGGGAGAAGGTAGCACTGAGAGTTTAATTGTGGTAAGCAAATGTGTCGTGACAAAGTGAGGGAAAGCTGCCAGGGTTTTATCTCCAAGATAACTCCCTCTTCCCATCCCAGTTCAAGAGGTGATGGATCCATTCTCACTGGGTGGGGTGTAAATTAAGCCCTTATATGTCTGCAGCTTTGAAACACTTAGTTTTTCCATTCTTAATGGCTTTTAATTATGGAAGTCATCAAGAAAAGCCACCAGAGGGTTTGGGCCTCATTGCTGGCTTCCTTTCACAGCTCTGAATAACTTCCCCTCAGGAAGGGTGGACTCATATCATGTGAGGTTCACAGCTGACAGCTATTCCAGTAAAGCGTCCAAAGCACAGCCCACAAGAGTGAAAAATAAAGGAAAAGCCACCCTTTGATTTCATCTAAATGAACAATAATGTCAGTCACTCAGTCTGCCTCCCCGATAAGGACAGTCTTTTCTTCACTGCCAGCTCAGCTTGGGGCAAATGAAATATGTTTCTGAAAGCTGAAGAAGACAGGACAGCGTTTCCTGCAACCTGCCCCAAACCGATGTCAGTTTTATGTAATTTAACTTGGTGAAAATAAGATGCAGTAATGATTGTTTTGCTCTGGACTGAAACTTTTACCCTTCTGTATGCCCTGCAAACACCGCAGCCGGCGTGTGAGAAGCAGGAAGTGAAACAGCTGCAGAGGTTGTTTGTGTTTCCCTGCTCAACGCCACCGAAGCACCGAGCGTGAGGAGCTCAATGCTTCATCCAAAACCTGAGCTTGCTCAGAAAATCACAGCAGTAGAAGCAGCACGAGTAAACAAACCACGCTGCCAAACCCACAGGTAGCTGGGAGTGCAGCATTGCCCTGGTTTTCAAGCTAGGAGTCAGTTTTTGCGACTTAAAATCCAAAGGAATTGCAGGCTGCCACATTAGCAGAATTGTTCAAAGCCTTCCTCCTGTTTCTTTCCATAACCTTCATAACAGTAAAACTTCCAGCTATAGTAGCTTTGTCCAACTAGCAATCGTACAGCTTACAACAGGGTACAAAGTCCCCACAGAGTTTTATGCCTGATGTAAACAAGGCAAATGAGATACTGTCCAAATGTAATCCCTTATCAATGTGCTGCAAGCCAAAAAGGAATTAAATAATCCAGACAAGCAAGTGTTTTGCTCCAGGATGATCAGAGTCAAGATATATCAGTGCTCAGGTATTAAAATTAAATCAAAGCCACATTATCAGAATGAATAACTGTAAGACTCATTTAAAATGCAGAGTGCAGTATGGTATTTTTCCAGCCAGAGCAATGGGGCAATGTGCCAGAGAGAAGATGGAGCCCTTATCGTCTCGATGAAAAATGACACAGAAAGGCTGTTTGAAAATCCAGAGTTATTCAGGGAAGTGTTTTAGGCAGAAATGAACACAGCCAGCTGTTCCTTACCCCAATAAAATCAGCTTTGTTACAGCAGAGAACACAGGAATAATTTTAGGAGGGTTTAAAGTTAAAGATGATAAAATAATACTGCAGTAACTGTCGATTATTAGAAGCAACCTCCTCCATCCTAGCAGTGGGTAAAGGCCCTGCAGCACGACTTTCTCTCTGTGTCATGCAGCCAGAGGAGAGGCTGCTGTATGGGAGGTGGGGTGGGAAGCAGCTGCACTGCCAGGACCTCTGGTGACAGTGACACAAGCTGGCTCAGTTCAGTTTGATCGCCAGAGCTATGGGGCTTTCTGATGTGGGTAGAGCCTGACCCACACACCTTGTCAGGAGAGCCTTGCACTGGACCTGCTGTGGATAGGTGGGTCTCTTCTCAGATGGTGGCTGAAGACAGTCACTTACATGCCTGGTAAAGTTAGAGAAATACTGAGTGTTATTACAGAAGAAGATGGTTTTGGTACAAAAGGATGGTTGTTCATCAGGATCTTGCTCTATGTTTAGAAGCAGGAGATAGTAGTTAATAGCATCTGGAAGCTTAGCAGGTATCATTGGTTCCCTCCAGCATCCTTCCAGCTACCACTGCCAGTCTTTGTCTAGGGGTAACAGTTGATAGGGATCTTTGGTCCCAGTCCGTTTCTCACCCACTTGATGCCCCTCTAAGCACCAGCTCTGAGTCCATCTTTTCTTCCCCTACATTTGCTCTCAGTGGATGGCCAGGACATGAACTAAGACCGGTTCTTCCACCATGTGTTACCTTGCAAAGACAAGCAGTTGCCAAGATAGGCAGTTACTGAGATACCCTAACTGTTACAAAAAAGTCCCAATCTCCTCTTCAAGATCTGTCTCTATGTCTCAGTTAATTTCCTGACTAATTCTGTAGCTCTTTTTACACCCAGTTGGATCTTCAGTCTTAGCATGCGTGCAACTTGTCAAGTAAATGTCTACAATGTGAACAAATGTATAGCAAAGTCTGGGGCTGATGTGTTCATGTGGTCTTTCTTTATGTTTCTGTACACATACGTGGTATGTCTGTAGCTGAAAATGTTAGATGGTGTCAGCATCAGAAAGTGAAACTTTATGCTCAGGATTTTTTTATTGTAGTCTGCTAATAATTGGGTGGTGGCTTTGTTTTGGTTTGGTTTTTTTTTCCAGAGAGTCCTTTCCAATGATTTTGGTGGCGAACAAAGTTGATCTAATGCATTTACGGAAAATTACGAGAGAACAGGGAAGAGAAATGGCAACAAAACATAATGTAAGTTTGTGGAATTGTTTAATTGATTGTTGTAAGTTCCATTACAGGCATTCAGAATTGAATTCTCTGCTCATCTGGAGCTGATTTAAAGCATTAGTCTTACAATCAAACATTTGCAATTAAATTTTTGACTACTACAAAGTAGTCACTGTGCAGATTTCTTTCAATAGAGCCAATTCATCATTGTAACTAGAACCTCTGCTGTGCACTAGGCTGTAGCAAAGCTGTGTCCATCATGAAGCCACATGTACGAGGTGTCTGCAAGTGGTGAGAAACATGAAATTGTCAAAATGAGGGGAAAAAAGTGTACCCTATGGAGTGAAAAGGCAGAATCAGGCATTAGGAAGTATACACAGGAGTCTGAATGAAATGAGCTTGTTAATTAAGTTACAGGGTTGTTAAGTCTATCTAGATCAGCCCCTCCATCTTAGTTCTGCATTATTCATGCCATAGTTTAGTCCAAGAAATTGGTCTTGGATGGGTGTAGATGAGACTATACTCCACTAATCACCTCTAAATGCCGTCAGCCCTGAATACCCAGAGGGAAGCAGCAACTCCTGTGGGAGGAACTGAATGGAAAGGTAAAGGCAAACAAGCCTGAGACCTCTTGGAATCTTGCTCTGCCTAAGCAGCAAACTGTGCACTGTTTCTAAACAAGCCATGATGGGAGTTTGGCAGGACAGGTTCATTCCCTCCCCAAGGAAGCTCCTTTCTGTAGGATCCAGGACAACTGAAGTGCAACACAACATGTTGGACCCATCTGTATGCACACCCTTTGGAAAAGACTGTGTATGAAAATACCTTATCAGAGGTGCTTTTATAGATCTGCCAGTGTGCTGGACAAGCACTCTAGGAGGCCACATCTGCCTGTCAGACTTTGGAGGAAAAGATCCTTTTACACTGAAGGGGAATTGTAGTCATGAAATATTCATGCAGTAGTCCTAATAAAATGTGGCAAGCAAGAATTTTTGGCAAGTGCTTGTCTTTCAACAACCTTCAGCTATTTTCATGTCTGCAAGCATAACTTAGGGGAAGAGAACATCTGACAACATGAAGTCTATGATTATTCTTCCCCAAACCTGGAGCTCTGATAGAAGCTGGTTTGCCTGGTGCTTATTCCAGACCTTTTTCAAGTGCTTGCTGGCCTTGCTGTGAGTGTGAAGGTGTTGATAGCAGTGTCATGACAACACTTTGTTTACCTCTATTTCCCTGGTCTCTTAGACACCCAATTTCTCCAGCCTTTAGGGTTTTTCATTTTTAAACTTGTTTGCTACCAACATGTAGGCTATTACCAACCTCTTTCATTATATTCTTCTCTTCTCCAGATTCCCTATATAGAAACGAGTGCCAAGGACCCACCTCTAAACGTTGACAAAGCCTTCCATGATCTTGTGAGGGTAATAAGGTAAGCTGCAAATTATTCACTTGGTCACTGCTCATGGATAGGATCTGCAGGAGTCCTGGCCTGGAGAGCCAGGAGCCAACTTCTTGGGGAGCTGGGTCCAGGGGGTTTGGTTGGGGGTTAGGGATTTCTGGGTTTATTCAATGTTTGTGTCCTGTATCAGCATAGGGATGTTACTAGCACTTAGTTACCCTCATAGGATCATCAGTGTTAGCCAGGCTGGGTTGAGAACTGCCTGTGGCCATGATGAAAATACATTATTCAATGAACAGTGCAAAGCCTACTATAATAATCAGCTTTAAAAGGCCACGTTAAAAGCTTTGGACCAGTAATTTGGGTTTTCATAGCTTTGTCCTCTCAGGTTCTCACATTGCCAGAGGTTAAAAAGGACTGGCAAAAAACTCTACATGCTTCTAATGTTGTGGGTGACTTCTAACATTTTCTGCTCTCTAAATGGAAAAAATTAAAGCTGCTTTGTCTGAGAAACAGCATGACCTAATGGCTAAGCCACAGGTTTCCTCCTCAGACTGCAGAGGTTTGCTCCCAGCTTTGGCATGAGCTGCCTTTCCTCGCTTTGGAAAACGCCTGCTCTCTGGGCGAGCCCCTGCTCTGCTGCCGGCAGGGCGGGACTGCCTTCCAACATCCCGGCTGCCCTGCAGGAGAAGAGCTGCACGCACATCTCGGCATCTCAGCTGATAACCTCACATCTCTCTGAGAAGATTTGTTTTTCTGGCACCAGTTGTTTGCCAGATTTTTCTGGGCCCTCATTTTTCTTGTTTTGGGACGGTGCTGAGCTTCAAATCGTGCTCCTCCCTGCTGTGCAGTCAAAGTGCCTCGCTCGGCAATTAAACCATGAGGCATTTATTCACAGTGTATCTGTACTTGTGAATATCTTAGCACAGCCTCAAGTCAGCCTCCATCAAAAGCAGATGGTACTGCCCACTCTTCCCACATGTCTCAAAAGCAAGGGGCAGAAACTCTTGGGAGAACTACAGAGCTGAGTTGGAAATGTCCCAAGTCATTTCCCAACTGTTCCGTAGCTTAGCATTAGCTGCCTAGATATTACTTCTGTGTTACAGAGAGCTCTGACCAACATCTATTCTACTTTGGGGGGAAAACAAAAAAAAAATAAACACAGCAAAAATAAGATGGTGTTGCTCTGTTTGCTTTTTCTATATAATGTGACTCCAGATAGGCACAGGTTGGGAAGAGTATTGCAATGAGACATGGCTAAGTTCAAGCACTAAAAAGGTACTTCGTAACCTCAAAAATAGGTGGTGCACCTCAGTTCCCTGAGTAGTCATTATGAAAGTCATTGCCAGCCAACTGAAACCCTCCATAGCATTGAGGGCACCAGAGATGTTCATGAGAGCTGGAACTCATGTGAAGTCAGAGAGCTGGTCATTTGCCACAAAGCACCTTTGCTTGGTCTTTGGACATTGCAAACTGTCCACAGCCATAGGATGGCATCACCCATCAAGTATTACTGGGGTTTTTTTTAAGTAAGTTTTCGCAAACAAAATGTAAATTTACAGCTCCCTAATAACTGTGCCATTCCTGGAGTGCTTTACAATGTAGAGGTTCCTCAGAGCCCGTGGGGGTTTGCAGGGTGAGGATGCTTGTTCAGGGCTGGCACTGTGTGTGCTCCTTGCATTTGGTTGATTCCAAGTTTGTTTAGCTTCATTCAAGGAACTGTTGTCTGGAAGTAATCCAGAAAGGACTGGGGTGATTGAGTCTGCCCGATAGATCTTCTAAATTTCCTGATATGCCTTTTATGCTGCAGCAGTTTGTACACAAGGCCTGTCACAGCAGAAGTCTTGAGCAGGCACAGGACATGGTTTTCTGGATCTCTAAAATAGTTCCAGAACACTGTGAACAGCTTGTGGCTGCTCAGTGTTTATCCAAGTTAACTTTCAATTTCAGCTTTCTAGTTTTGAGCTTTAAAGTTTTATGTTTTTCATGCCTCCAGCTTTCATACTCACTGAAAAAAAATCCTATTAGTCAAAGCTGAGTTTTTCAGGTGGTTGCAAGCATTTGGGAGCTTAGGCTGCAAGAAAAACATGAAACCAAGCTGTAATCATTTGTTCCCCAGCTATGTCTCATCCTGCTCTGGATAACTTGGTCTAAAAACTGGCATATTAGTGCCTGGCATATTACACAGCAAAGAGGCTGGGTTTGAAACTCAGGTTGGTTAGTTAGACACTGAATCTACAGAAGCTCCTGGTGTTGATATGGTTTATTGTGCAATGAAATCTAAGCTTCTGTGTTGCCTGTTGGGTGTTTGAACTATAAAGTCTTCTGTTGAACTTGCACAGCTGGGCTAGCTGAGTGGCAAACAAATACAGTTGCAGACAGACATCTGGGCAATGCCTCATCACAATGGAAAGGGAGAAGCCATCAACATAACATTTTGGAGGCTGCTCACAGCCCATCTGGCTGCTGGGCACAGCACGGGAGGGCTTTCAGCGGAGGGGTTTGATATCCGACTTCAGGCAACCAGGAACATCTTTCTGGGGTCAGCTCACTCTCCATACTCTGGTGCTCTTCACAGCTTTCAGTGGAGGCCAGAGCCCCATCAGCAGTGACTGTTTTTTCATTGTTATTTCTTAGCACCCCTCCATAACCAGTTCCACAGCAGTGCAGTTGGCTAAGGGCAATTCCAGCTGAAAGCCAGTCTTTCTAGGAGTGTTTATTTCTCTTTGGACACTTTATTTCTTTCACCCTCCTCCCTAATGAGCCTCAGCAGCAGTGTGATGGGTGAGTTGCATTGCTTAGAGCATCCCTGTTTCCCAGAGCAGCCTGGTGGCAGGGGATGAGGCAGCAATTCACCCAGGGCAACCAGAGGCATAGTGCCCTGGAAAGACATGCATCCCTGCTGTTTGCCTTAATGTTTGCTTATGGCTTCTTTCCTCCTTCCTTGAAAACGCAGACAGTTGTCTTGGTAGCTATGTGGCATGAAAAGCCACGTGGTGGTGGAAGGGTATATGGAGTATATACACAAATACACATAGGCATGCTAAGATGCTGTCTGCTGCTGCCCAGGGCTTGGGATGCTGATGTCTGACCCAGCCTTGTCTCTCACCTGCTTATTTTCCTCTTTGTCTCCCAAAACAGGCAACAGATCCCAGAGAAAAGCCAGAAGAAGAAGAAAAAGACCAAATGGCGAGGGGACAGAGCCACAGGCTCCCACAAACTCCAGTGCGTGATTTTGTGATGGGACAGCCTGGGAGTGCCTTGGATGTCTCCCTCCTCCCCCCTTGACCCACCACCAGCCCAGGCGAGGGGCAGCAGTGCAATGTCCCCATGGCTCCACCACCCCCTCGGGCTCCCCACAGCAGCTCAGACTCAGAGGAGGCAGCTGGAGGGGGTCTGGTCCCCCCCCGGAGTGGGGCTGCACGTGGGGGCCAGCATGGGAGCTGACAAATGGGAGGCAGAAGGGATCAGCAGGACCTTGACTCTCAAACATCCCCAGCGCCTTCCAGAGGCCTCCATGATGTTTATTTTATAAAAAAATAAGGGGGGGGAAGAAAAAAAAAGAAAAAGTGTTGGTTTTATCTGCAAACATTTCTCCTTGTGACCCATTTCTGAACAGCCATGAATAGCCCCCCTGTTTGGTACAGTCATCTGTGTATGTGTGGAGGAAGGGAAAGGGCTTTTCTTTCCTTTCTCTAATTTTTTTTTTTTGTCCTCTTCTCCTTTCTCGTTGTTTGCTCAGCGAGTGTTGGGTTGCAAAGAAACACTGCTGGGGTTAGATTTTTTGCACTGAACTCTCTCTTACACGGCAGTGCCAAAACACAACGTCATATGAAAGTGCATCGATTTGGAGGAAGAAAATGAATTCCAGCTGCTCTGGGTGCTCCAGACATTGTGTCAGACTCTGGAGGGCAGCCAGCTCACAGACCATAAACTCCAGCTTAGGAAAGGAGGTTTGGGCTTGGATTATTTTTTTTTCTTACCCTTTGTGGAGAGGTTTTGTTTCTGTTTTGTAATTTGGGGCATGTCAAAGTTGTTTTGTTAACCTGGAAGTATTTAAATTAAAGTAATTTACAAATGTAAGGTATGTCATCTTTAAAGGAGAGAGGGGGAGGGAGAGAGGAAGTAAAACCTGAAATGAATTTCTTATCTGGGTGTTGAATTTCTCCCTCATAAATGTGTATAAAGTGGTGTGATCTAAATCCCTCTTTATTATTCCTTAACCTTTTCCTGCAAAGTTACTCTTGGGTAGATTAATTGTTTTGCTTTTCCCAGGCTCATCTCACACACACACACACGAAAATCTGTTTATGGGCTCTGGCTCAAGGTTTCTTCGTTTCTTCTTCTCCCCCATTTGCTGAAAGTTGGTGACTTGAAAGGAAGAGGTGTTTTGAAAATTACTGAAGTGGGATGTGGCTCTTCATAAGCTTAGTGTATCTAAAACGTCTCCCTGAAAATAGAAGAGACTAAAATCTTTATGCCTTATGAAAAGGCAAGGCAAAAAAAACCTACAGCCATTCAAGCTGCCATCTGTGGCACCAGAAGTATGGTTGTGCACATCCTGGAAGGGCCACGTTTTCTCTCTCACTTTTGCTGGCACTAAGAATTGCGGTGGTAATTTTATCTTTAATTTAATGGTTTGTCATCTGCTGGACTGAAGCCATGAGCTCCATTCACAGGGTCACCAAACCCTGTTAAAAATAACAACTTGCTTTTCATCAGCTTGAATCCTATTCAAATATGCTTTATGGGCACGACTTAAAATTTTGGCAGTGTGTGTCTGAGTGCAGAAAATCCAGGTATTGACTGTTGAAGATCTGTTCAAGATGGTGGATCATCATAAGCTTCATTGTTTATGTTTGTCTTTGTAATCCGTTTGCCACTGGATTTCATTTCTTGACTCCTTGCCAGGCCACCTTGTGAAATGAGAGTCGGCTGCTGATTATTTTTCAGGTGAGTGCAGCTAATGAAGACATTTTCCTAATTTGCACAGTCTTTACCTTGGCCAGGAGATGGCAAGTGTCTGCAGCTGGCTCAGCAAGCTGCTCACTGTAATGCTGGCTCCTCTTCCTCCATCCCCCTTTGTGGGATGACAGATGCTTAGGCTGGATTAAGGAGGCAGATATTGGGGAGAAATATTTTTCATAGACTCTTGCATTGGATGTGGGCTACAAGCTTCAGTAAAGTTGCAACACCCTGTGTCAACTGAGATCTGGCTCCAGACCATCGCAGCATTTATCCCACTATATTGTTTCCTTGTTGGCTGAACTGTGGTGACCGAAACCATCTGGGTCAAATCCTGGCTCTTGGGACCTGCCACTACCTTCTGGGGGTGAGGAGCTCCCTGTGGGCATCTCATTTGTTCTGCCTTGAAAACCTCTAGTAAATCAGAAGGTGTCTGATAGGTGCAACCAACCCGATTTGCTGTGACCCCTGTTACCCCTCGCGGGCCAGAATCCCTGTCTAGCCTGGCTGCCAGCTTTTTTTTTTTAATTACACACAGCTAATGCTATGGGATCTCCCACACAAGAAGATTATGGCATTTTCAGGGAGCCCTGCTAATACCCCCTAGAACCCCTTCCACTTAAAAATAACCTGATTTCTGCTGAAACCCCTCATCCTTATTATTTTTATCTAAACCTTTGGGAATACTTGCTTGGAAAACAGCATGTGTGTATCTTGAGTCACATCTGCTGGATACTCAGCACTGCATGTGAGAAATGACCTGCTTTTCTGAAGTATCTTAATTGTTTCTTCAGCTTCTTTAGCAACTAACAGATACAGCAGAATAACGGGGGGAGGGGGAGGAGGGGAAAGGAGCAGATTAACAGCTGAAGATGAGTAGTGATAAATAGGGAAAGCATGTCCTTTTTCTATGTTCATCAGCGTGTTTATAGCTAGGAGTGTTTTCTAACAGGGATCGCATCTCTGACAAGTCTACGGTGCTCAAAATGGTGAAGAGTTACAAAGCCTGTTGCCATCTAACTCATCTTTTCATATTCAGGCTGTTAGCAAACCAAGAGCACCTTCCCTGCTGTATGCAGCACCTAGAGTTGAGAGACACTGGCTGGTGGTACTTGAGCTACTGAAAACACCAACCATGCTGGTAGGTGGCTTATTTTTTTCTATGGAGCATCCAATGGAGAGGGACTTCTTTGCCATGGGCAGAGACAGTCTGGAGAAGGATCCTGCAAGGGTGCACTTGGAGCTCATTTTCCAAAGAGCTGATGGTCCATGTGACCTGACATCATTTTCAGCCCTTGAGTAAATCAGTGTTTGCTTGTCTCACAGCAACCTGGTTCCTCTTCTGCGAAGCGGGAGTTGGGAAGGTAGACCTGGTGAGGCCACATGTGGAATATTGTGTCCAGTTCTGGGCCTCTCAGTTCAAGAAGGACAGGGAACTGCTTTGAAAGGGTCCAGCACAGAGCTAGAAAGATGGTTAAGGGAGTGGAACATCTCCCTTATGAGGAAAGGCTGAGAGAGCTGGGTCTCTTGAGCTTGGAGGAGATTGAGGGGTGACCTCATTAATGTTTACAAATACGTAAAGGATGAGTGTCAGGAGGAAGGAGCCAGGCTCTTCTCAGTGATGTCCAATGATAGGACAAGGGGCAATGGGTGCAAGCTGGAGCATAGGAGGTTCCATGTAAACATGAGAAAAACCTTTTTCACTGTGAGGGTGACAGAACACTGGAACAGGCTGCCCAGAGAGCTTGTTGAGTTTCCTTCTCTGGAGACATTCAAAACCCACCTGGATACAGTTCTGTGTAACCTAATCTAGGGGATCCTGCTCTAGAAGGGGTTGGACTAGGTGATCTTTCAAGGTCCCTTCCAACCCCTAAAATTCTGTGAGTTGGTCATGGCCTTACCTTGCTTTCAGTGGACACTAATAAAATTAAAAGAGGTAAAACCTTGCAGATTTACTTGTATCTTAAGCTACGTAAGTTTTGGCTTTGTAAAGGTGTAATTCACCTCCCAACCTGAGATATCACCTCAGCTGTACCCCTGCCTTCAGGTAAATAACGTTGCTGTTTCTTCCTCAGGTCTTTCTGCCTATAAAGCAGGAAGAACAGCACTGGCTTGTTTTCTGACTAGCTTTTGAGATGTATGGTATTTATTGCACAAGTCAAGTCATCTGTCTCTCTATTAAGGAAAAGGGTGGGTGGGAAAGAAGAGAAGGAAAAGTACCTGGCTAAAATAGAAGTATCTTCCTCTGGCATGACCAGAGGATATAACTGTCCCCCTGTGCCTGCCAAGTCTAAATGGAACAAAAGCCTGCTAACAACAAAACCAAGCAAAAAAACCCCACGTGTGCAGCCCTACAGGTGGCAGGCTGCCTGCAAACCTGCTTTCTTGTCTGTCTTAGCCAAGGCCAGTGCTATTGCTGGCAAAGCTGCTGAATGACAGTCTGGGTACATCTGAATAAACCATGTTCAGATGATGGTGCTCAACAGAAAAACACTAGAGTTGGTGAACAAGACAAGCAGGAACTTAATGAGGGGCTGAGATTGCTTTGTCTGAATCAGATGTTTCAGTTTAACGAGTGGGCATTGCAGTATGTTGCTATGTTCCTTAATCCGTCATAATTAATTTTGGCTTGGTCTTTAAACCTACAGCTGTACTAGAATTTGTGATTTGGGATAGGCTGCAGGGTTTAGACATACATGATGTGTCTCATCTCAGAGGAAATGACCATTAATAGGCACGGAGAAGACAGCATTTTAATACTGGCTCAGACTTTTCTTTTTTGGCTTTTTTTTTCGCTTGTTACCATCCTAAGGCCAAAACCAACTGCCCAAAACTTTCTTCAGCTCCAGTGATTTCAAGGGATGATCACTAAATACTGCTGAAGTGCTTGGGAATGAGGTGATCCCCCCAAAGTTCTGCTAAGGATAGCATATAATGAGGAGTACAGAATACAAGTGTGTTTTAAGAGACACAACTTGTGGACTGTGCCAGATGTCAGGGTTCAGCTATGTATTTATTAATGAGAGAGAGGGCACATGAGAGAAGTTTGGTATTAGAGGAATAGATCCCTGCCACATCAACCTGTGTACCCGGGACTGGACAGAAAACCTCTGTGTCAGGTACTGTGAGTTTGGGTTCAATGGCTAATGTATCTGTGATAGGTTGGGCAGAAGGGACGACCTTTAGTGTATGTATGAAGTACCTCATTACAGCTGCACATCCAGCTACAGTATAAAGGAAATTAAGGATGTCATAGACACGGGGCATGTTGCAATTCTTGGTCTCTGCTCCCTGTGCTGGGAGGTCTGCTGGGGCCAGCAGTCACATAAGCTCAATTCTGTGTCTTGAATATATGTATTTAATGCCATCTGGGATGCCTCAGGGCTTCCAGGGCATTTGCCTGTGAGTTTCAGATGTAACACAAGACATATGGGAGATCTGTTCCCTTCTGAAGCAACAGCTATCAGCCAGGTAAGATTCACCTGAGCATCTGAAATGGCTCCAGATCCATGTCTTCAGGCAGTTAGCTGAGCAACTACTTGGGTGATTCGAGAGCCCTTTCCTATAAAAGTCTTTGGATATTTCAAGTGCCTGTGGACACTTGAGCTCTTCTGCAAAGCCATCTCACTTTTTTTTTTAGGGACTAACCCATGCATCAAACCAAGTCTGAAGTAGAAGTCACCAGTTTTGCAAAATGTATTAATTGCATCTTGCAGCATCAGCGCTCTCATGAGTATCACTTTTACAATTAGGCTGTAAATAATTCAATATTTAGCTATCAGGGATTCCATCAATATTATGCAGGCTTCTTGCTTCTTTTTTCCCCTGCATGTGAGGAGAATAAATATTTCATAGATGATCTCACAGACACAGTTTCTGGGATGACATCGGGCTTGCTGGCAGCAGAACACAGCAGGGAGATGACTCTGCATGTGCTGGATCCTGCGGCAGGGACTGACGAGAAGGAGCAGCAGCAGGGAGGTAGGTTCTGGTTTGACGTGGGGGGTTCCCACCACTGTGGCAAATCATGGCTTCTTCCTTCCAGCTCCAAGAAGTGACCAGTAAGTAAACAAGTCAGGCAAGCCAAGGCTTCCTGAGGCAGGAGAAATGTGTATCGCTGTTGTGTGCAGTGCCAAAGGGAGGGGGCTGGGAGAGAACATGAGACCAGCACTAACCAGGGTTTAGTGCTCACCATAGTGATGGGAATATCCAGCAGTGCTGAGTGAAGACTAGAGACAGGCAAAATCTCCAAATCCTTCTGGAAGTTTTGGGACAGCTTTTTTATTTCTTTTGAGTTGAAGGCTCTCTTTGCCAAATCCTGGGGGATCAGCAACAACATTCCAAGGCCAACACAGCAGTCTGACTTGCCACAAGCATTACTACTTCTCTGGTTTCCATCGTCTCTTCCAGGTGTCTCTCATGCAGACCAGGACATGCATAGTCCGAGAGCTTAGGCTGGGCATGTGGTCAGGTCCAGCAGCCAAAGAGGAGGGACTTGGACAAAATCCTGAATTTAGTCTGTAAGACTTGCAGGAGCAAGAGGAGGAAAAAGGAACTTTGTGAATTGGGAGCCTGTTCTATAGAGCCAAATCCTCTGCAAATCTGGGTACAAGACATTGCACGGTCCATGATTAGGACAATCTCTGCTGAGAAGTCAGCCCGGTTGAATAAGCCACAAGCTGGTCCTTGGACTGCTGCACACAGAAGTGGTTATCATGGCGCTTCTGTGACAGCAGCTCCTCTCGATGGCAGTAGCCAAGCCTAGCCAGCCCCGGACCCTGGGGGGTATTTGGCATGCTTCTTTGTATCTCAATAGCCCGCATAGCCTTCAAGTAGGAGACCTGGTGCTGGGAACCTGCTGAAAAGCCCAGGCACATGTTTACAAGGCAGGGGTTTCTTTCTTGCAAGCTCCATAAGAAGAGTTGTGTTTCAAACAACAGACCCTGGGACTCGAGCCGACAAAAAGCAGGAAATTCGAAGCGAAGGCTGATGTGCCAGGCTCTGCTTGAACAATTGTGGAGGTCAAACAAAGCACAATGGTGTGAGCTGGGGACAGGGTGCTACCCACCCTCCCCTGGGAGGTTCCTTCCTTGCCTTGCTCTCATCCCCATCTCCAAAGCTTCACAAGAGCTTAAGCCAGTTTTTGGAATTGAGTTTTCCACAGATCTGGTCACAGAGTTTCACTCCCACATTTTTCTGCTTGGCTGGATGAAGTGTCTGTTTCCTTCAGCACCCTTCGGCCAGAAGGGTTAGCTTGCTGAGGGGAGGTGTTTGGGCAGCCTTTGGCAGAAGTTGTTTCATGGGGAAGAGGAGTCGCACCACCAGCTGCTTGCTGCTCCTCTGCAACAGCCTTTTACTGCAGGCTCTGTAAAGGTGGCACAGAGCTGATGCTCCACCTTGGAGCAAGGCTCGTTCCTTGGATTTGATGGTGTTGGCTTGGGTTTGTGTCTAGTGCACAGAGCAGCTTCAAGGATAGGGTCTAATTCATTGCCAACCTGTATCACTAAGGGGGTCTTAGTACCAGTTTGGGGCAATTTGGCCATTTCCCAAAAACTAATCTGCTGTACCCACCAGCTAAGGATAGGAACCCAGTTTTCATGTGGTATCAGGATTAGCTGTTTTGTAAAGAGGTTGGACCCCAGGAGAGCACTTGTCTCAGTGCTCTCTGTTGGTCCCCCCTGCCCCTTGAGACAATGTCCAGCAGCAAATGCAGGCAGGGTGGGTGGCACGGGGTTATTCAGACACAGCCAGACAAATGGCATCTGCCAAGACCCGGGATGTCAATATGGCCTTGGGACCCTTTCACATGTGTGCAGTAAGTACTGCCAGCAGGGCTGCTAGGTGCTGGGCAGCACTAGGAATACACTGGAATTTTCTGTGAGGGTATACCACACTTTTCCAGATCCATCATGTCCCTGTCTCTTTCCTAATGGTGAAGAAAATTACCCAAGGAAAAAGCCTCTCTGACACCTCAGTCTTTTGTGTCCCTTCTCACTGGAGGTTGAGAGTAAAACTGATCCAAAAAGAACAGTGAAAAAAATTGCTGAAGGAGGAGAGTGTAAAAAAAATAATAAGCAATCTGCACTTGTGTTAGGGGTGGATGTTTTTATGATTACTATTACTGACTGTTCAAACAATTACCCAGAAAAAAGAAAAGAAGGGGAGGTGGCATCCTCAGATCAAATAGATTTCACACAGTTAATAATCTTTTTCTAAATATATTAATCTTCCAAAGCCTCTTTAGCCTGTTAGTTAGACTTAAATAATCATGACCTAGTCCTTACTGAATAACTAAAATCTTTGGTGAGTTCACATTTATACTCCAGGAGATCACTGTAAAACAAAAGGCTGAAAAAATCCCATTTGCATGTGAATATTTAATATGGCTCTTTGGAAAGCTGCTGCATGGACATTAATTTGGGCAGATAATCAAATAAGTATTAAAACACACAACTATGCAGAAATGACATTAGAAAAGGAAAAAGCTCTAAGTTAAGCTAAAAGAAAACACTTTATAAAGACTATTTGACAATGGCCTTCCAAACACAATTGGAATAAAACACCAGAGTTGTTACTTTACATTCAGGATTATAGACCAGCAGCGGTACCAGTAGTACCTGGTATGTAAATACAGGATGCATTGGGTTTGCCCCTCAGAGACCCACTTCAGAGCCTGTGAACGTTAACTGTAGCCTTTCTGCTAAGTCAAACAGGCTTTTGATCTGGCTCCATCACCTTCTGATGAGGGTGTCCCACAATTCCTTTAATCGGCAGCTTGCAGGAGAAGCAGAAGTGAAGCATACTGCAAAAGCCAAGCTCCAACAGGAGTTCTGTTCAATTATGTCTTAACATTAAACTGTAGCTAATGTGCTTTTACCAGATGTCCTGAAGAAATACTATTAAGAGCCGGTGCACTGCATTAATTAAAGTGAAATTTCATAATGAATTCTTTTTTGCAAGGCAGCAGGGATGAATGTGTGACCTACATAACCTCCCTTCCCTCCAAAATAGCTTTCCAAACTAATGAAATGAATCCCCCTGCTTGTGGCAGAAGGGCGAAGGGAGCCGTGTTTTGCATCCCAGCTACACACTGTGACACGAAAAAATCCAGGCACTGCCCACAGAGATTATGGCTGGCATTTCATTGTGTCTAGCAACAAGAGGGAACGTTCAGAGGCAGGAAGACTCTCCATTAAGGGCGCCTTGTGTAACGCGAGGCTTTCGAAAGCTCCATTAAAATTCTTGGATGGTGCCCTCACCGAGAAACAGAGGGATAAGCCGGCTGACCCTCTACCTTATAAATTGGCACCAACTCACAGATAGTTAAATGCACACTCGTTTGAGTGTAAGAGGCTTAGGGTATGTCGTTAAAATATAATCCACAGCACAACAGACACATGCAGCTGGCAGGCTCAAACCCGTTTTTTGCAAGCTCTTTAGGAGAGAAGCAGGAGAATAAGCGTTACCATAGCTCGTGTATGCAGGGAGAGGATGGGAGGAGGGGAGAGCTCTGCTCCTGGGCATATGTTTTTAAAAGGGAAAATATGCCTGTGAAGTCTGATTATGCCTGTGGTAGTACATTTTTATCCATGGTGGTTTGAGATTAAAAGCGGTTTATGATGTTCCTAAATCTCAGCAGCCTCCGCTTCACTAAGCCACTGCAGTGCAATCACTGTGCCTGTACCAATGCTGGATTGTGCCAGCGAGTCCTAATTGCCTGAAAGATAATGGTGTCATTAAAGTCTCTTGCCCCTGTGAGCCTTGTGCTCCGCAACAGAAAAGATGCTTTTATTGTTAGTTTCAAAGGAGCCCTCAGTCACTGCTAAAGCACATTGTCCGTTCAGAGGTACTGGGAGGCTGTATTCTGTAGCTGCTTTATTCCTCTGCTTTACCATTCTCAGGCAGATGACAGCGGAAGGCAATGGAGAGAAATGCAGAAAAAAATGTTGACTTTTCATCAAGAAAGCTGAAATATAAATCAGAGATTATTCATTTAGACACCATGAGGGGAAGAAGTGGCTGAGACTTTGCAGGGGTGAGACTTCTAGAAACAGAAATGGAGAGTGCTTCTGTGAAAGGAGACAAGCTCTTCAAAAAACGCCAGCTTCACCAATAATTTTCAATTCAGTAATCATTTTGACAGAAAAGCTGTGAGCAGCTTCTTTCTTCATACAAAAGGCATGTGGCTCTGCAATTATGCCTTAATTCACAGCCATCCTTCTTGGTGGACAATTTCAATTAAGAAATTACCTCTCCCTAAAATGTTCAATTCCGCTACATAATTTATTGCTGTCTTCATCTGGTAACATCTTTCTAAAAGGCAGAAAGACACTTATGCAGGTGAACTGATCACTTGTCAGTTTATAGGTGTGGGGTTTTTTAAACAGAAGCGTGTTTTTACTCACTTGCGCTCTGAGTCTTGCTAGTTTTTATGCTTCCAGAATCACCTTTCTGTTCACTTTGTCCTGCTCGGTCAAGTAGCCCATCTTCACTGGGGTTAGCCATACAAGACCACATAAAAATGGCAGTGACATCTAGCCTATTAACAATTATTTTCTGCATTTTTGCCATACAAAACTGAGCAGAGATGTATTTAATCTCTAAATCCAAGCACAAGTAATATCTGCTGAGTACAGTAAGCAGCTTTGTTTACAGAGGGGCTGTAGTCCATCTGACCCACTACCCTCATAAAACCATTGCAGTGAAATGTACACTCACTTATGCTTAAGAGACTTATATCAGGCCATTACAATATAATCCAGAGTGCTCACCAAATGCAAGCATTACAGAGAAAATTGCTTTGTGTCTCTGGTGCAGAATACCTTTAAGCAGAGTGTCTGTACTTTGCAGCTTACAAGAGTAAACCAGCTCTCCATAACTCAGCACTCAGATAATTTTTCCTTTCCTATTTTCTATTTCCTTATCTGTCTTTCAGTCTCTTAGCTGTTGCCCCTACTCCTTCAACAGTACCTTTCCATCTTCCCTCCATACTATCCACCATCATATAAGAGCCTTTCTTCATTACATCACCTTTTGGAGAATTCTCTGTTGTATTTTTTGCCACTGTCCATCTGTTTAAGACCTACTGTCATTTAATGTTTTTCTTTGCTGAAGCCTTTCTGAATGTAGCCTTGCTGCTCAGGGCTGTGCCTGTAAGGTGGGACCGTAGCAGAGGCTTCATCTAAACAAAGAAGAGTCTTGGTCAGTTGGATGAGTGGTGGGACCTCATGGGTGGAGGGGACACAGTAATCAGACAAAGAAGAGTTTAACACTGCTTGCCTCAAACATCAGTGGGGGAGACGGTTTAAACCCTGGAGACCCCTCCTTGTGCACATCACACCACAGCCTGCATGGCACATGAGTCCCAGCAAGCCAAAGGGACTTATCCACCACCATGCTGGACAGCCCAGGGCAGCAGCATGGGCAGCTCCCCCCCAGCCTCCTGTACCCCCCCATGCTCATCAAGCCCTGCCAGGGACTCACCCCGATGCCCAAACTATGCAAAATGTGAGGTCAGATCTTAATCCACTGTATTCAAAATAGACACTGGTTTACTTGTTTTTATAAAGGACCAGACCACAAATGGCAGTAAATCCATGAGCCTTTGGGCTTAATCCCACTTCAGACACAAAAAAGAAAACCCTGCCTGACAGCCACAAGCTCTCTGGGAAGACTCGGCTCTTCCTGTGTTTCCCTAACTATAATTTTCCTCAGTCATGTGCTGTCATCCTCCAATCCTCTTCAAGTGCTACTTGAAAAAAAATGAAAATAAAAAAATCTGTTGTCAATTATAATGACAATGCACTGAAGATGGCTTACAGCAGAGAATGGCTCTGTGTGGCAGCCGGCTGTGACAAATCTGGGTTGCGAGAGAACATTGTGTGTGTCCTGGAGATTATAGCTTTTAAAATAAAAACCTCATTCTAGTTCCCTGGGGCTTTTTAATGAATTGCCACATGCAACAATGCCTTTAAGGAAGCACCAGTGATTGCCCATCTGACTGCAGCTCACTTGGTGTTTACAAAATAAAAGGACAGCACCCTGAGAACCCTAAACCTACTTGAAGGGCTCTGCTGATGCTAAGGATGCACCCCACTTCAAAGGCAATGAAGTAGTCATCACCAAAGGAGCAAAAGCTTTCAAAGAGGTGGGACTTTGGAGGCCAACCATGGTTAATACTATTCAGGGGGATGATAGAGCTGCCTCTGAGGCATGGACCAGTTGCACCACATGCAGCCCAGGAAACAAACTGATGGCAGCAGGTGCCAGTCAGATGCCAGCATTATTCAGACACCTGTATAAAGGGAAGTCATGTTTTACACTGCTGGCAAGAGCTAGGATGAGGCCAGGAGCAGTGTTTCTGACAGAATGATGCAGAGGGAAGTGGTTCTTGTTTGATCATGAGGATATGGTCCGGTGAGGGGTCTTGTGCCTAGGGCCAGGGATGTCCTGTTCCATCCAGATACCTGTTTAAACACATAAGCACTATAGCTTTTTCCTCTTGGATAGACACACTGGTCACAGCATTTAACTTCATGCATTTGGCTGTGCAAGCGAAGAGTCCAAACTACCATGGCTCCCTCTGCAGTTGTTGGATGAAATGGGCTCCTCTCCCATGTAATACAGGCTCTGCTGCAGATCACCCCGCAGGAAAGCCTGCCTCACTCCAGTGAATATACACTGGAGACCACAGTCCTAAATTAGTCACCTCATTTCAATGCCTCAGGTGGGGTTGTGCAAATACTCAGTACCAAGAGTTAGTGGAGACCTCTGGCTCTCCTGACCTGTCTTATTCACCCACCCTGCCCATGCACACACCCTGCACCCTGTGGGGCTCTCCCAGCCCTGTTACAGCCTGTACACACTAATCTAACAATTTCTTTGGGTCCAGAAGTCCATTTTAAAGCATCACAAACTGGATTGCTCAGAACAGCCTCTGCACATGTGGAAGAAGGCTAACACATCCCAAAGAATGGGACTTGCTGTGCATGGGACACAGCGTCCCTCTGCATTTGCCCAGGATTTCTGGATGCCCAGCAGCCCAGGCTGGCAGATATCCAGATCTCCACTAGATCATCACCCATGTTGCTGTAGAGCTGGCAGATCCACATGCTTCCTTGTCACCCACCTCACATTCATCTCCTGTTCTCCAGGGCTTGGTGGCTTCCAGGGTAGATCTGGGTCAACATCTTTCCATTGGATTTCTGGTCCCTTCCTGCCTTGGCTGGCAGGAGGGGATGTACCAGGACAGTACTTAGGGGCCATTGATTGATGAGAAGGGACAGGCAGGGGAATGAGGGATTTTGGTTTAACTATGTCAGAGCTGAGCACAAATGCACAGATGCACAAACAAGCATCTCTAGCAAATGTCAGTAAAAATCAGAGGCTGATGTAAGAAAAACTCTTGTTTTCTCCAAAAATGGCATAGATCTATTTGAATCAGTGGAAAATTCAGTGTTTTCTTTTTTACTGTGGCTATTAGATACTCAGGTTTTCATAATTTTAAGCCATTATTCCTAATAAAAGTTAAAACTAAGTTTAAAACCATACTTAGACCATTGCATCTCTGACTGTTGGGAAGCCCACAGAAAAAAAAGTCTCATCCCTATTTCAGTAAATGTGCAGGAGGATCAGTATCAGTGAAAGCTCTTGTTAGTGTTCTCATGCTTTGCTCTTAGTAATTGGTTGATATTTTGGGATTGGAATAATCTGTGGAACTTGCTTTCTGCAGCATGCACTGCTAACCCTCTTTTTTTTTCCTTTTTTTTTTTCTTCAGAAGATCCTTTTGAAATTAGATACAGCTTCTGGAATCAACCCAGACACTACTTTTCAAGCGAGAAGCATTTGTATAAGCATCATCAATCATGCCCCTGGCTCTTACTGCTACTGTATATTCACTTTCTACCTGGTTTGAATTCCTAATTGGTCCTGCTGTGCAACTTAAAGCCTTGAAGATAGCAATGGAAGGGAGGCGGGGGAGAGGAGAGTATTACTTCCCCAGCTGGGACTGGGAGGGTTTCTTGCAAATTACACTGATACAATCAGTTTTCTGGAGAAAACAGACACGAAGCAGTTGGTTACAGGGTGAGTAAGAGTCGGATGTGATGGGGTATGGTGTATGAAAGTATGTACAACTGGCTCGATTATCACCAGAGCAGTTGGCTTGGCACCTGTTTATATCATGTGTTTCAGGCTTGTGTACTGTAATGCAAGCACACGAGAAGTCCTTTGGACAGGAACAGAGCAGATAATTCAGGAGACAGGCTGTTTTTCTGATATAAGTACTGGAGAAGCTCTGAAAAATGCAGGTGATTTTCTGTGCTGTCCAGTGAAGGCTTTCTCTTTCTCTGCCTCGGAAACCACTGCTGCTCTCCCCATCCTCTAGCTCTCATTTATAACCAACTCTGTGGTACAATAAGGTTCTCTCAAGCTGCCTCAAATGATGCTAAGTGTGTGGGAGCATCCCCACGGCTTGGTGACCCAGGGCAGGGGGTCAGTCTGTGCTGCTCGAGGGAAAGGGCTGCCCCCTCCATGCAGCAATGATGGGTCAGATCCCTGCACAGCCTCAGGTACAGTGAACACAAAGCTGACTTGGAGTCACCCCTCCATCTCAGATGCAAAGCAAGCATGAATGAGAGCTCCATTCACACATAGTACATTTATTTCATTGCTCTGCACCATTGCTGTCCCCCACCCTATCCCCATTAAGCACTCACATGCTGCTGGAAGCCAGGGCAGCTGTACTCATTTATCAAAGCCTGTCAGCTTGAGAGCATAGGCTCTTCCCATTAATTAAGCAAATGTAATGTGATTAGCTAAGGCTGTAAATGTTTCTAGGCCCACTTAGAAAGCTACAAAACACTGAGCACCACAGCCTCTCATTTTCATGCACTTGTGCATCTGAGATTGTCCTCTAGGGCTGACATATTTTTTTTCCTTAAATTTCTGTGTGTGTGAGAGAAAATAGAGAGATGTAAGAGAAAGCACTAGAAATGGATCATATCTTGTAGTCCTTAAGTTGCTGTTTGAGTTACAGCAGTTTGAAGAAAAAAAATAATTTCTGCACTTAAAAAGAATCCTTCTGCCTACACCTTTTTTAAACGGATATAACAAGAACTGCTGAAAGCTGAAATTTCGGTAAGAAACTGTATTTCATTTAAGATTTCTACTTGTTTTCATGAAAAATATATACTACTTAGCAGTTAAGGATCTAAACTGGAGTGCTTTAGGCTGTCAGCCTGAAAGTAGATGGAACAGTTATTGGGAAGCTGCACACAGAGTAAGAAGAAATCTTGAAATCAGTTTGAGTGGTGTGAACAAGATCTATTTAAGAATTTAAACCTTAAGTGGGATGGAAGTGCCTAAATCTAGTACTGTGATGCTGAAAAACCCCTAGTCAGCTTTTGGCAGACTTTTAGAATTAATAAACTCCAAAGGCACCTTCCTGTTTAAAGCTCTTTGGGACCCAGAAATTTACCATTCTTTCCCTAAATCCCTGCAGCAGTTCAGCCTGGTAGGCATGCACTAACAATACCTCAGACAAAGCAGCTGTGCCTGCATAGGCAGCTTTGGCCACTCTGGAGCTCCTACAAGGACTTCCCAGCAGCTTGCATCCACACGTGGTTCACAAGAAGTGAAGCCCAATGCCCAACATCTCACCCTCTGCCGCTCCTGTGCCAGTAATCGAGATTAAAGTCTTGGCACATCACATACCTTTGTGTGGATGTAAAAAATAGCCAGGACTCAAATTGCAAGAATCATTTCCTGAAGCCAAGTTAAACAAACAATTTCACCCAGCCCTAACACCCTCTGTGAAATCTTTTAGGTAACCCAGATTCTCAGCTTCGTTTCCAGAAGTCTGATATTTTTTGTTGTTTTGTTGTGGTTTTTTTCCATGAGGAAGGTACCATCAGAGCAGGGATGGATGCCTGGTAGGTTCCTGTCCCACAAGGCAAAAGAATGTTTAGGGAGCCTGGGGTAAGAAAGTGGTCCTGCAATCCCTATCTCATTGCAAATGTCCTGGGGGACACAGGAGAAAACACTACCTGAAGGCACTTCAACTCCCTCCCTGAAATGGTCCAGCACTGCATACAGCTGCTGCTCTCAGCAAATAGAAGGTAAGGGCACATGGGTGGAGGTTCAGCAGTAACATCTCACAGCCTGGTGATTTCTGATGGCTTGGCACTCTGACTGCCCCAGCCTCTTCCCAGCAAGTACTTCTTACTGCCGAGGTAGAGAGGGAAGGGAAAAGAGGGGTGCTGCTACAGTTATCCTCTCATATAAATGAACGTGTGGTTAGATGTGAGGTTTGCCCTTAGGGTAGGTCTGTGATGCTCAAGACCAAGACTGTGCTCAAGTCTAATCCTTGTCAAGACTTGTTTGTACAGCTGGAGCCACGAATGTGCCTGGGCCCTTCTGTTAGAACACACAGTTGCAGCTGCTGGAAGGGCAGCAGCAATGCCACATTTTGTAGGGCTTCCTAGTGCTGGGATTAGCAAGAAGCAGGAGTTGGGCACTAATTTGCTCTTGGCTGAAGGAGATTCAAAGACCTCTCTCTCATCAAGACAGTGTCTCACCACAGGCTTGTATGAGTTTCTGAGTTAAGAAATTCTGTCTCTCCTAGACCAATAGCAGAGAAAAGGACTATCAGATTTTCACAGCCAAGGAGCACTTGCAGAATAGGATGCAACACTGAAGCTTCACATTTTGGGCCTTCACCTGGCTGTTAGTACATTTGAGAGGAAATAGATCTATTGAAGTCCTGCAGAATCTCTTAGCCATTGTTACAGAGGTTTCAAACCCACCTAAGGAGTACAGGTTATCTTTTTTTATGCAGTTAGACCCAAGCCATCAAAGGTGATTGCAAGACACCAGAACACCTCCAGGAGCCTGTGATTTACTAGCTTTGAAGGAAGAATGGGCTATCAGCCTGATTTCTGACGGCACGTCAGCACCAGAAGAGACATGGGGAAACCTAAGTGGGCTTCTGACAAGCTCTTAAGTACCCAGGTCTAATGAAAACAATGGGAGCCTAATGCACTGGGTATTGTGAAACTCTACTAGGTGTCTCTCTGCTTCTCCCTGCAAGATACTCTGTAGTGTTTCAATACCTTTTTCAATCAGTGGTGGTTAGATGGCTGAATGCTTTCAGAAATCTGGAGGCTTTTTCCTACAATTTATGCTATGGAGGTGTAGCCTCTACCAACAACAGTGGAAACCTAAGTATTTTATTCAGAGGATACAAAGAGCCTTTTTCATACCTCTGTTTGATGCTGGCATTCAGTTAATGTTGATATAATGTCTCCTTTAAAAATATTTTAATTATATGTACCAACACAGCCACCGAAGAGTCTTTTAGAAATTGAATATGTAGTTGCACTTCAGCATGTACTGAGAGTATTTCATTGGGTTAGTCCTAACATCACAAGCTAATAATACTCAAAAAAGGGATTTGGGAAAATCACAGAGGACACTGCACTCCTTATATAGCTAACAGTGATTAAGTAGTCTCTGCTTTCAGAAGAAAGATAAGGGCCAAAAAGAATAGGTCCCTTGATAACATCAGGTAATTCTTATATATGGTCCTTCATGACACAGGCATAAATCACAATAAAACCCATCTGCAGATCTAAGGGGTGAAATCATAAATCCTGCTTTATAAATGAGACCTGCACATCTGATAGTGTACATTGTTCCAGATTTATGGCAGCTGTAAATGATGTACTAAGGTTCACAAACCCATTTGCACTCTCCAGCCGGGAAGAAGATGGGAGGCAAGATTTTTCCAGGGAGGAGAATATATTTCAAGATGTACTCAGAAATGAGAGAGACTGTGTATGTGAGTGAGAAACTGGTGCTTTACACAAACTTGTCATATCATGACCTTATACTTGAGACTCTCTCCTCTGCCCCCGGTTTCCATAGATCTGTGTTATGCCCTCCCTTTTGCACCCAAGGCTGATGGAGTAAAGGCAGCTGATGAGGCTCAATGCCAGTTTTGGCTTGTTGCTGGAACACATCAGGCTCAAATCATAGAATCATTTAGATTGGAAAAGATCTCTAAGATCATCAAGCAACCCCAGTTCCCTCAGCAGCTCCCTGTAAGATTTACACTCTAGATCCTTCACCAGCTTTGTTGCCCTTCTTTGGCCATGTTCCAGAACCTCACTGTCTGTATTGTAGTGAGGGGCCCAAAACTGAACACAGGATTTGAGGTGCAGCCTCACCAGTGCTGAGCACTGGTCCTCCTGGACACGCTGTTTCTGATAGAAGTCAGGATGCTGTTGGCTGCTTTGGCCACCTGGGCACACTACTGGTTCATATTCAGACAGCTGTTGACCAACACCTCCAGGTCCTTTTCCTCTGGGCAGCTTTCCAGCCACTTTCCAGGCTTGTAGTGTTCTATGAGGTTGTTGTGACCCAAGTGCAGGATCTGACACTTGGCCTTTTTGAACCTCATACAATTGGCTTCAGCCTAGCAAGACAGCCTGAGTCCCTCTGTAGAGCCTTCCTACCCTCAGGCAGATCAACAGTGCCACCTAGCTTGGTGTCATCTGCAAAATTACTGAGGGTGCATTCAATCCCCTTGCCCAATACTGAGCCCTGGGGAGCAGCACTTGAGACCAGCTGCCGACTGGATTTAAGTCCACTAACTGCAGCTCTTTAGGCCTGGCCATCCAGACAGTTTTTTACCCAGCAAAGTGTACGCTCATCCAAGCCATGAGCAGCCAGTTTCTCCAGCAAAATTCTGTGGGAAACTGGGTCAAAGGCTTTACTAAAGTCCAGGTAAACAACATCCACAGCCTTTCCCTCATCCACTAAGGGGGTCACCTTGTCATAGAAGCAGGTTAGTCAAGCAGAACCTGCCTTTCATAAACCCATGCTGACTGGGCCCGATTACTGGGTTGACCTTTCACACTGGCCAGGAACCCACACCCTTTCCCAGGCTGTAGCTTTGCATGCCAGCTTCTCCTGTCAGTGGCAGACAAAAACCAAGTGAGACAAAAACCAAGTTAAGCAAGTGCAGATGATCCAGTATATAGGTTATGGCCCATCTTCTGAACCAAGCTGGCCAACTTAGCCATCTTCTTCTTCCTCTCTATGTGTTGGAGGGTGCATCTCCCTGGGACAGGGTCATCCGCCTCTGATCACGGAGCTGCTCTATGTTTGTAACCCCTGCACCCCACTCAAGGCCACTCACCATCACATTCACAACATGAAGTATTTCCCAGGGGCTGCTCTCCCAACAACAGGTTTGGGTTTTTGGCTTACCCAGCTCCTTGTGTTGCTCTAACGCTCTCATGACTGCATTTCATAGCACTTGTATTTGTCTTTTCTATTTTCAGCATGAGACAGATTATTTCTCTGGTATTCTTCTGTGGTTTGACAATGCTAAACACAGGGTAGGGGCTGACTTGGCATGCTTTCACATATGTGGCATATTCTTATTTGGACCACCTCTCCTTCACTCCTCTGCAGGGGCTGATGACACATCCACTCCTGTGCTTCCCTCACACACACTGCTTAAACCTCAGTCCTTTAAACTGAGGAATTATTTAAAACACAAGACAGATTTATTAATTTTGTGTTAATTGTTGGGACTGGGACCTTGAAAACATCCTGGGTTTCTTAGGATGTTATCTCAGTAGCACCCTCGAACTTTGGCTTTGGCTAGGCAGAGGAAGGGGGCTCTCTCCACACAGGCTGTCACTGCAAAAAGTCTTCTCTATCCTTTCAGCAACTTTACTGTGAACTTCCAGTGTACATCACAGCTGAGATTAGCACAATCCAGCAGCACTAAGTTCTCTCCCTGTTTTGCTATTACTGCTACATGAAATTTACATTTCTATATAATTGAGTCCAGCAGCTTTGCTTCTTTCAAAGCAGTTGGAGCTCCCAGGCGTGAGCTTTCTTTGTTTCCAAATGTCAGCAATGTAAAGTTCAGTACCTCCTGAACAATCAAATATGTTGCTGTGTTTTCCTGTAAAATGCCTCAGGGAATGAATGTAACTAAAATGTCAGTCTGAGGAAGAAGTGTGTCCCAAAGGGTGAATGGAGCATGTAGAAATACGGACTTTGTTTCTCTCGGGGAACCTGTCAGGCATTTGATGATGCTCATAAAGCTATTTGCTATCTGTCAGCTCCCCAGGAATCTTTATTTTTTAAGCTAGTAACCCCTCCTTTCTTTATTACAGATTTCTTGGTTTATTTCAGTTACACATAAACACAGCATTCCAGCTCTTTAACATAGCTCCCTAAGACAATCGCATCTGCGCAGTCTCTCTGCCTGTTTCTCTGTCTGCCTGTGGTAATCTGACTTTCTTGGCCTTATAAACATATTAGGCAGGTGGATGGAGGGCTCAGAGAGAAAAAGTTTCTATAACCTCAATATAGAAATCCATAGCTGGAGAAACAACAAAATTATAAATGCCTCTTCTGAGGGAAAAGCAAGAGCCACCTCTTCTACTTGGTGGCAGCTGGCTGCCAGTTAGCCCTGTGTAGCTTCGGATTAGTCACATCCCATGCTGGCTTTTCATTTGCCAAGAGGCAAAAAAGATGATGGAGGGCAGGGAGGAAACTGGGAAGTTAGCTTAGAGGCCACACCAGGGAGTGAAGGGCCCAAACACCTGGGAAAGGGGAGAGGAAAAAATGGGAAATAAATATTAGAGAGTGGTAAGGAGCTGGGTGTACACTTTGGGATGTCCCAAGGAGCAGCTACAAGGAGATGGATTATTGCAGTGTGACAGGGTGGGGGACATGGACTGTGAATCCCAGGCAGGTTTGCTGCTCAGGGAAGACTTATTTCAGTGGCTGTGCACTGTGCTTCCTATTGCCTCATTAGCCTCTGTACCTGGGTTCAAAGCCCAAAAGCTAGCAACTTCCAGCTGCTCCCAGGCAAACTGTTTCTGTGACCCTGTCTGTGGCTTCTGGGAGGAATTCCTGAGCACTACTGGTGCTCCTTAGTCTCCTTCTCCCTGCTGTGAACACCCAGTTGGCACCTGAAAACCCTTACAAAAATGATGGTGTGGTTTTTGGGTTTTTTGCATTTGGAAAGTTTATAATGTGTTTGTCTCCTTTTCACACTCCCAGATCTCACTTCAGCATTTCCATAGTGTCCATAGCTCTCCTCTTTGCCCAAATCAGCTGAAAACTTAGAATTGTCAAGTTATTCAGAACCAGTTCCTGTTACAAATAGAGCTGCTTTCTCACTGACATCTTCAGTTTTGCTGGCACTTGCAGCTAACAAGGACAGAACAACACAGGGTCTAAACCAGTTGTCTTCTGTATTTCCAGAGTTTCAAATCTAGGAGGGCTGTTAACTGCTCCCTTGCTCCACTCAGATTATCTCGTTTTATTTTCTTTTATTATCAAGTATCACAAATGGCTTGCTCAGGGCCAGCAGTTGTAGCCAAGGCTTGCCTTATTGCAAACCTTTGCCTGACATAACAGCCAGCCTCAGCCTGTTCACTGCAGCGTTTCTAAAAGGTCTCAGTCTCAGTAATAAGCTTAATACTTTGAAGACAACATTTCATCGACTAGTTTTGCCCATAGTCCCCCAGCTGGAATACAGGGTAAGAGCAGCAGGGCTGGTGCAAACGCTGTGATGAAAGGGGCAGCAAGTGCAGTGACATGGCTCTTCAATGAGCAAAGAGTTGTTAATATTTCTAGTAGGTGCTTGCCATAGTTCCTGGGAGCTAAAGGAAACATGTCCTGTGGATCAGGAAAAGCCAGGAGCAAGAAGGGGGACTTTGCAATTAGCTGAAATGGCAGCGGGCAGAGGTGCAGGCAGGTCCCGGTTGCATGCCCAGGACTGCTCTGAGCCATGGCTGGCGACCACTTGTTTAAGTTGCATTTTTAAGCTGGCTGAAGGAAGCCGTGGGCAAAGCTCTTTTGCTGAGAAAAGAACTGGCCAGGGAATAGGAGCAGCCTTTAACCCCTCTGGTGGGGCACTGTCTACAGCTAACAGCTATCACCTGTGCTCTTCAGTGCTATAAAGCAGGGAGAAGGTGGGCTCTGGGACCCTGAGGGGGCTGTTGCTTCCCATGGGCATTTATCTGAACTTTTCTTGCTAGAAATCAAGAGGATAGCCCATGTTGTTCTTAAAGGGCTTCTTCCTATCAAAACTTGAAGAACAGTGTTTCCCTCTCATCCCTTTGCCCCTGTGTTCCTGCCCACCACTGCTCTCCCAGTGCAGTAAGGACAACTCAGGTTGACACCTCTCGGGACTTTTCCATGTTAAAGTTAAACCTGTGGTTTAGGACTTCATCACCCACTGATCTTTCCATCCATCCGCACACAGTTCACTGTCAGGAGTCACTGCTCATCCCCCTGAGCCAGGAAAGGCAGGTTGGAGGTGGGATATGTTACAGTTTCAGATTATAAGTGATCTTCAAAGTGCACATTTAGCACTGCTAACCCACTTCAAAGAGGAGGCAGACCTTCCAACTGCTTTCCTCCAAAGTATCTGATAGCTTCCTTGCACTGTTATTTATTCTGAAGATTTCTTCCACAGCCTTATACATGAGTTGAACATCTTAACACTCCTGGATTTCCAGGATCTCCCAGCCTTCAGCTATCAACTGCCTGAAACATGGCCTGACCTGTTGTCTTGCCTCCCATACCCCACTTTGATGGATCTGTTCAGCTTGTCCCTGATGACTTGGATACAGTGGTTCTTCCTGATAGGATGAGCTGGCCAGCATGGGAGCACCAGACCTGACAGCTGTGGGCACTGTGGCTGTGACGGGATAAACAAAGACTTTTCTGTTTCAGAGGCTGCCAGGCTGCCAATCTTCAGGCGGGGGAAAGGATCACTCACTGTTTCCTTCCCCTCCTGCTTCATAAATGAACACAATACTCCATTTTAAATGTGCAAAACTCGCCTTACCCCCCCTTACAACTGAGCATCTGGGAACTTAAAACAGACTCCCCTAGTAAATAAAAAGGAACAGCTTGATTATTTTTATGGCAGCAAAAGTGGGTTAATCGCTGAAACTGCCTCTAATGCTGTCACGGTTGAGATAAATGGGTTTAGCACAGCAAGCAGCCAAAGGGCACACATTAGTGGCTCCTTCCACAGCAGAGAAGAGCATGCTCAGCGGATCACCCCTCAGAGGCACCAGCCTGATGCCTGTGAAGTTGGTGGCAGACTTCCCACTGACTTCAGTGCAGCTGAAATTGTGCTGTAAATAAATATATCTGTTTCCAAAGGGTACAAGAGACAGATCAAACACAAGTGAGTTTTTATTCTATCTAGGAAGATCTTTTTCCTCCATTTCCTCCATGGATTTCTACAGCATTAAAGTTTCATCAAAAATAAAGTGATTTAAAAATTGCATTTACCTAGAGCCTCTTGCCATATACAGCCATATTGCCACATAAAAAGCATGTGTATTCTCAGCTCCTATTGGAAATGAAGTTATCTGTGCTTCAGCTGCAGCATGCACCTGCATACAGCAATATCCACTCTGGCTCTACCTATGCTAGCCCTCAGTCCAAAGCACCAGCAACCAGCTGGCTCTCTGCACCCCAGAGCCACAGATAATTTAGGATAATTTTATTGGTCTGGATGCAGGAGGTAGATTATGTTAAATGATCAGGTGTAGTCTGGATTTGTTAACATAGCAGTTGAAGCAGTAAAAAGGTGTGACAGCCCTGGGGAACAAAGACGTCAAGTAGGGAAATGAACATCACCTCTCAAGAAGGAGGGAAAAAATGCACGAAAGTTTAGTGTAATCACTGAAGTCTGGAGTTTGGCTAAAACTTTGGGACAAAACTTTGAAATATAGAACAATATGAGCTTTTTTGATGGCCAGCCTACTGTTATATAAAGCTGTTGTATGGTTTGGTAAGTTTGCAAAGAGTTGGTAACTAAATATTTGGAAATATTACAACTATTAGCATACTGCTATGAGGCCTTCAAAGACAGTTTTATGGAATATCAAGCAGTCAGAAAGTGTAGGGTAGTTTTCCATTTCTTGAGTGAATAACTGTACCAGCTCATCCCAAACAAATACTTGGATGGGTGGATATAGGATTTGATTTCTGACATTTCACGTGCAACAGAGGCATTCACTCCTGCAAGGCAGAGCCACTGTTCCTGTGCATTGCATGTACAGCAGAAACTCAAAGTGCTTTGGTGCTTCTTGGCTTCAGCACTGGTTTCAGTAGTGTTCGCTTATTTATTCATTGCTCTGACAAACTCTCACCTAAAAACAATTAAGACACACAAAATTATTAAGCTGTGATCCTCATCTCTTGTCTGTTCACCACCAAGTCAGCCACCAGCAGCCCCCTTCCTACAGCACATTGCTTCCTTGCAACATTTTCCAACAAACTTTGCTTCTGCTTAACCATGGAGATCTTGCCAGACCCAGAGAGGCAGCTGTGACTAAGCCACACTGTCCTCCCCTTCTTTACAGAAAGCAATAAACAAAAACTCTGCTTTTTACTGACTGTATCAAACAAGTAATTTCACGTGCATGAGAAAGAGAAGCCATTTGGTGGTGGTTTTGGCATCAGCAAAAGTGTCCACACCAGCTGTGACCAGCAGCTCTGCTCCCAAGCCCTGCACAGCTCTTCCCTCGTCCCCTCCTTTCACAGAACCAGCACTAAGCAGGGAGATGCTTGTCAGAGAGCTCCCTGTCCTGGTGGGAAATGGCAGATGGTTACTCTGAAATATTTCCAAAATAAGGAAAAAACAAGAGTTTCCCAAACTGCTGCAAGTCCCTTGTTATGGCCGCATAGGTAAGGCAATGTGCTTGAGGGAAAACAGGGGAAGCAAATGAAGCACAGAGAAGGGTTAGGTTAAAATAGATGTCTAAATTCAGAGTCCTCAATGCAAATGTTTGTGTAATCTAAGTTTTCTTTCTCTTCCCCAACTGCTCAATTCTTGCCCATTTTGTAAGGGGAGCAGACCCAAGAAAAAGCAAGTAGAAAAGCCTTGGAAAATTTTCTAGGTATCAATGTTTTTCTTTCAGCCATAGCATTCAGATTTCTTATTTCTTCATTACCGTCTGGTTAAAATGAGGCAGCGCATCCTAGCAGTTGGCAGAGGAGAGGGGGAGGCCTCATCTCTGTGCTTGAACTTCTCGCTCTTTAATTGCATGAATGATGGTGACACTTTTAGACGTCTCCTGTGTCACAGGGACTCTCACCCAGGCAGCCCTGGGATAGCATCAGACTGTCAACAACTTTCAGAAATGCAGGTGGAAGAAAGCAAGCTGCTAGCTCCAGGGTGGAGGGGACCTGTAAGAAACCTGGTGCCTCCCTACCTTCCCAAGTCTTGTACACAAGGGAAGCCAGGGAGCTGTGGTGAGCTGGGCTGTGGTAATTCTGATGTCCCCCTGAAGTGGTACGATCAAACCTTTGCTAGAAGTTGAGTAGTAAAATTACTGTTGAGGTCAGTAGCACCAATCTGTCATAGGTCTGTTCTCTCTATAGGTAACATTTGCCTGATACATGTGTATTCCCTCTAACTGGCTACATGTACCAGCCAGGAAAGGCCTCCACACAGGTTTCCCAACAAATGCTCAGTGCACCCAGCCTCTCCCTGCCACTTCCTCTGTACTGCAGGTAAATCACCCCCTATTCATTGGTGGGAGGGAGGACAGAGCAGTGGAGGAGTGTGAGGCTTCACCAAGAAACTAGGACTCCCATTTCTACTCAGACCAGCATTTCCTCCATGTGCTTGACCTCCTTTGCTCCCCAGCTCTCTCTCGCATCCTTGGTTCAATACTCTCCCATCTGAGCCTGTTTTCTTGTTGCATCCTCCATGCACAACAACACATTAAGTCACAGATTCCTCTAGGAATACTTCCTTTGCTGAAGGATATTTTTATAGAGAATACAGGGCAGTCCAGCTGAGGAATCATGTACAACACCCACATCCAGGTCAAGCATCCAGAGAGCAGCTCTTGCTGTGATCAATTCTGTCATTAATTATGGCACCAGGTTGCAAGCTTTTCAGAGAAAGACGTTCTGGCCTGACTTCTTCACTGCCTCCTATTTTTGGGCAAATGGGTGCAGCTCAGTGTATTGCTTGACACTCATTCCATCCCAGTAACGCAATTACAGCAGTTGCTGCTCTGCTCACAGCTGCCCAAATTGTGCACGAGGTGCTACTTGAGGGACAATGTGTGTGCACTAGGGTGGAAGGTCAGCTTTAGGGCTTTGAAATCTCCCAACACAGCTGCAGTCCTGCCTGCTGGCAACCTGCATGTGACACTCGCCATTTGGGCTATCGGGGCAAGTCGGGGCCGCAGGGGAACGTGAGCCAGCCCTCGCACATGGGCTGCAGAGCACTGGGCAGCTGATGGGCTGCAGGCAGGTGGGAGTCTGGGGAGCATCTGTCAGAGTAGCAGGGCTCTGCTGTAGGAGTAATAGTACTGCTGCTTTTAACTAGGGTTGGTATCATTCCTTCATGGAGAGCACCCTTATTGTGCCCACACTGCCTCTGCTTTCATCGTCTCCTCCGTGCTCTTGCTTTTCAGTCTATTTACTATTTTCTCTCCATTTCTAGGGCATAATTATACTAAACATATTCCAAAGCTCACAGTAAATCCCTCCTTGTCCTCAAGGCTCCCCTGTGCTAACCTTCCCAGTGCTTTCCCTGGCCTCAGGTCACTGCCTACACTGCCAGGATCTCCAGGCTGCTGATCAAGGAGGTGCTTTAAAGACTTCATGTCCAAACTGAGTGCTTTGCCTTCCAGTATCTCTCAACAAATTTGAAGTGGGTATGGAGCTATTATAGCCCAGAAATAAAGGTTGTTAGCAAGGTGTTTTTCTGAAGGAGCAAATATCAAAACATCATGCCTTTCCAGCTCTGGGATATACAAAGATGTCACAACTCTGGGAACAGTGTTATGACACAGACAAAAGCTATTTTATCTTCTCTTTCTCATTTTTTAATGATATTAAATAGCATCCTCTCTCCCTCTCCTCGGTGTACATTCTGGCTAATTCATATCTCACTGTAAATCAAAACCATTTCCACTACTCTCAGGAAAGATTTGGCCAGGTAATTAGGGCATGAAAAACAGTGTGGTCATGAGGCTTCAAAACTTCTCTCCAGTATTTTTGCAATAATCTCTCTGCAAAGGTGATCAGGCAGCAAGGGGACATGCTTAATAATTAACCAAAAGCAAGATCCCTCCCCCATGTAAAAGCTGTGTTGATACCCAAATTAAATAACCAAAAGTCACACTTAGATTTGCTACTTTGGTACACACTGATACCTGTGCTGATAAAAACATGGTCTGTTTAAGGGGGTTTTATCATACCCCTCATCAGCAGAGGTTTGATGGTGTCTTCTGATAATCAGCAATATATAACACCAGACTGCCTAATTTTTAGCCATGTTTCCTTTTGGAAACAGGCTTATACAGCAGCACTGTCTGACATCCATGTCCTTCTCCTCTTGGTCCCATCACTGTCAGCTGCATCACACAAATTTAAACCAGTAGATAGGGGGAGCGAAACAGAGACCTGATATGTATGTAGTGTCCACAGATTTCCTGAAATTAGTGGAGAAGATAAATGCCATTAAGGACCTCAGGCTGCTGCACAGGGAAAGGAAGGATAAAAATGACCCTTTCTAAACTTAGGAGAGCCCATGCTGGAGCTCTGCCTGAACATGAATCCATGAGAACAACATGTCTGTGGTTTCATTGCTTGAGCTTTGAGGTCTCTGTGTGTGGCTTTCTTCTCATTCTGCTTAACTTATTAGTTGAGAAGGCATCCTCCTATCTGGGCTATAACATCTATTATTTCCACAGGTGGGACTGTGGGCAAGTGAGTCCACTACTCAGGTCTCCCCCCACTTCCTTCCCCCTTCAGAGCAGCAGTAACAGCCCCTTTGACCCCTTTCTACCCCACAGCTGTGACAAGCATAAACACCATGAATATTGTGAGTGGTCCTCATCTGCCACCTCTCTTGCCTTCAATCCCAAATATATTTCTATGCTTCCTGCAGAAAATGTCCAAATACTCTTTCACTATAACTCACTCTTACAAGGTAAAGTACCTAATGGTGCCTGAACTAGCATTCATGTCCCTGCACAGACCACATTGTCCAAGCAGGTATGTGCATATGCTATGGGCCTTTTGGGACCTATTCTTTACAGAGCAAGTGCATTTTATACGATGTTTATACATGTCAGCACTTCACATTTCCTCCCCTCCCCTGCTCCCCACATTAGTTAGTTCAGGTTGGTAATTCACCATTGCTTTGACATCTGGCAGTACAATCAAAGCAGGATCTCACTTACCGAGGCTGCAAGGTAACCAAATCTGTGTTTCTTTACAGCTTTGTCACCTCATCCTGTTTCACAGCAAAAAGTTCGTAGCTGCCCCTGTGACAAGGCTCTTCTGCTACTAAGTGGATGTTTCCATGTCGGGATTGCTCCAGCAGCAAAGTCAGTGTAAAAGGTTTGTCTGAGTTCAAGACCCAACTAAGGGTGCTTCATCCCCTTCAGGTGTGCCAACTTAATTTTTTTCTGTGGTTATGCCCTCAAATTTCTTTGAAGTGGAGTTGCTGCTGGGGAAACTGTAATGTAGTATATCATGCAGATTCAACTACTTTTGCCAAACATGCAAGAGTACCTCTTACACTATGCTGTAAAAACTAATGAAGGCAGTGAAGTTTGGACTTCAAAAATAATTACCAAAAAAAAAAGGAAATCTGATGTGTTGTTCTGTGGTTTTTTGGATGGAAGAGGAGCTAATTCAGCTCCTACTAACTTACAGTTTCTTCCTATGCTTCCTACTTTATAACAAAGTATATCTATTTCCAGAGCTGAATGTGCACATAGGAACTTATTCTGCCAAGCACAGACTTGTCCATCAAAGGGATGGGAGAGGATCTAATGAGGACCAAGCTCAACCCTTCCCACAGTGCCTGTTACTGAGTGGGTTGCTACGTGGCACTAAGTCACAACATGCCAACATCCACCAGCAGGACTGCATTTACCCTGCCCCAGGAGCTATACTGGTCAATGCCCCTCAGAAAGGTAAATCCTTCATACCAATATGAGAAAGTCAGAGGAGGAATGAGGCAACATGTAAAACAGTCCTATATCTGACAGGTGATTTGTTGGGATCTGCCACCACTTTTGTTGAAAATGAAACAGTTATTTTGGCAACAGCTGCTCTATCACACTGTATGAAAAAAAAAAAAAAAACGACAAAAACAACCCTTGAAATTGTATCAGAAAAACAAAGCTAGATAAATGTTAAATTTCCTCCATTACCAGTCCTTTTTGAGATCTGGCTGATTGTAATTCTTTCCTCTTCCCCACCCATGCCATATCCTATTTCAGTCCATTTGATGTTGAGCAGTGTGGTACTCCCACTAAGGGGTAGGACCAGGCTCTTACATTTGCTGTATAGCTGTCAGTGCTGGCTCTGTGTTTTTCTTGCTTTTCTTATTATCTGCTGCTCGTGCTTTGGATTTCTTTTCCCCTCTTTGTTCCTAAATACTGCAAGTACAGACCAGTAATCTGTAATCTTACAGTCAGTCTTTCATTTACAGAACAGAAACCAACACATCTGAGATCTGTCTGCAGCATCCAAAGCAAAATCAACCCCAGACATACTGTATCAATTTCAACACTTTGTAGGGACTGGCAGAGTTTCAATCTCAGCTCTACATCTTGAATCAACTTTGCCTTTCTCTTGAATAGATACAAAAGCAGAATACTCATAACTTTCAGGGAGTTTAATTCAGGCATGCATCTATCTAAAGAAATTAAATAAATGTATTGCTGCCAGTTCACATACTCTTTCTGAGGGAAGGGGAAGATGTGACCACTTGCTTTTGGATGCCAAATTTTGATACTTCTAATGAGCATCAGCTAACTTTACCCTAATTCCACATTCTCCAAGGGAAACACAATGGAGCAAAGGCTTAATCTTGTTCCCATTCACATCAGTAAAAAAACTTCCATTGATTTAAATTAGAGCATGAAGTGATCTTAAAATATGAGTCAGAGTTGCACAGTTCAGCTTTCATTGAGTCAGGCTTGAAGGGTCTCTCTGAAACCACAGTCCTGTACATACTCACCCGGGTTCCTTGTGTGCAAAAATATTGGTTTGCCAGATGAGGCCCCAAACCCTAACTCATTCCTTCTTTCACTAAGCTCCCACTGCAGTACTGTAAATATTATCCAGGGAGTTACAGATCTGTTCTTCCACCCCTATAGCACCATCCCTTTTTCTCCTTCCCTTCCCTAAGTCTTCTACTCTGCAAGCCCCTATGCTTTGCCCTGTGCCTTTTTAAAAACAGTAGAGGCAATAAACTTTCATTTCCCTCTACAAACATTATGAAGCTGCTTAATTATTAAAATGTCTGTGTTGTTTCACTAGAGAGAAAGTCAAGCTCTGCATATTCTAATAGTTTGTTTTCTTCCCAGTTTCCTTGTCATAGAACTCTGTTTTCTTTTTTTTTTTTAAAGATCAAACAAACATTTCTCCAGACTCAGCATTCAAAAAGTTCCTGGTGAATTAAACTGGCTGAGGCTCACCAGCTTGAGTCTTTTAATGGAGACGTGATGAGGGGAGGTGATCTCATTTTACAGTAACATGTCTACAGGACATCTATGAATCTCTGGAACCAGAAGAATGCAGTTTGCCATTTGAATCCCAAGAGTTACAGTCAAAAACCCTCTTGAATCTGTAGCTGAGCTACAAGCATTGTGTTGCAGAAATAATTTTCAACCAAGACTTAGCTAATGCTTTAATAACCTGTGGTTCACAAGATCTTTGTGGTTGCCAGGCCCTACCATGGGACTCTGCAGAGGCAGCTGTACAGGGAGGTTCTGGAGCACAGCTGCCTTCCCACCTCACAGCAGTGATGCAGGACATCAGCTCCTCTGGAGAAGCAGCCTCCTGCCAAAGACCACCCGCACCTCCTGCCTGAAAACTCTCCTGCCCCATGGTGGGAGCTGCCTGCAGGAGCTGCAGGCAGGAAAGAGCTCTCGGTTGCCTCTCTTGATGAAAGCTGCCAGCACTAAGGTTGAGCCTCCCTCTCTTTCTGGATTTCCAAGGCTCCTCAGGCTGTGCCTCAGCAGATGAGCAGCACAAACATGGCAATTCCGGCATATCTGAAGCCACCACACAGGGGATCTGAGCACGCTTCATGGCTCCAGTCCAAGTGTCAGCCAGACTAAACACAAGTTTAAGACAAATGGCCCAAGTCTTTTTTTTCAGCCTGGAGAAAGTTGGCTTTGTGAAATGTGTCCAGTGGAGCCTGGACATATGGTGGCTTTAGCTGTAGAGAACTTCATATGCATAATCTGCCTTCCTGCACTTCTGTTGGTGACAGCTGGGAGGTCACTATAATTATCCTGAATTTGGATGCTGAGCAGCAGTAAGCACTTGTCTGTTTGGAGGAAGACAGAAAATTTGTTCGCAAACAGCTTGTAGCTTGATGTCTTCAAAGTGATCCTGCCACTTTTTGCTTATAAGGACCATGCACTGGGAGATCAGGCAGCGGATTAATGAAGTGGATGTTCATCTTCTCATCTACTTGAAGTTTTTTTAAAGCTGAGGCAGTAAACCCGATTAGTCAGTGGGATATCCAGGCAGGATTTATTTGAGATGGGAGATAGGCTGGTAAAGAAATCTTGTGTGTGTTTCTCCTCCTCTGTCAGGCTGAGAGTTGGTTTTCGTGCATGTGGGACGTGGTGTGACCAAGCAACTAGTCCATGATAGAGGGTAACACACAATTAACACCCAAAAGATACTAAAGGAAGCCCAGAAGGATCCAGATTTAAGCCCAAGATGACAGTGGAATTGTCCTGGTCCTACCTACCAGAGGAAGAGCACATCATCCTGTGTGCAATGTTCAGGTTATAGCAATGCCAACTTTTCAGGAGCAAGAAGCTTGGTAGATGGTGGCAATCAGAGTGGGAAGTGCACAGTGTGCACTCCCAAGTATGTCTCTCAAAACTACCTTTTTCTGTCAGTCATTCCCTTGGAGGGCAGTAGCACTGGAGGAACTAAAGCAACTGATGCCACATGTCAGAAGGCACCATGTTATTTCATGAGCAGGGACAGTTTGCAGAAGGACTTACTGTGCCCAGGAGCTTCTCCAATTAATGATCAGACTTTCCAGGAAAGCTGAGTTATACACACTACATACAAAAGCGTGGTGTGGTGATCTCCATGAGAGGACATGGCATTCTCTGCTTCAGAATTTGTCCTTACAACGTCCAGCACCTTCTGACAGACAGAACTGGGGCTTCCTACCTAAGTTTTACCCTGCTCTTACTCACAGTTACTAAAGGTCCTTTGACCTTTAGGTAACCTTACCTGCTCTCAGCTGTGCGTACTGTTTAAGCAAGGCTCTGTAACACAGAGCAGCAGGCTGGTGTAGAGGAGGAGGGGTTTTTTTATTATTTTTGACTTGTCAATGGCCCATACAGCTAATTTCAGTCATTTATATAATTGTATTTAGACAGAATGTGTGGAAGTTTTGCTCTTTTAAACCCCAAGAGCCTTTTTAGTATCTGCTAATACCTTACTTCAGGTTTCAGCTTGAATTAACTCTCTGGTAATGACACCCAGAGTACTGTGCAAAATCAGAAGTATCCCCTTCAAACCTTTTGCCACCCTCTGTCAAACAGAGGTATTTTCCATAAAATCTGGAGCGCTACAGAACTGTAAAGAACTGATTTATAGTGAACTGGAGTTCCTACTTGGGAACAGAACGGAGGAGAAGCAGCTTTCTGGGTTAGTGTAAAGCTTCAGAAAACCGAGGACAGAGAAGTGGCTCTCTCGCCTCGTGTCTTCCCACAACAGTCCTTGGAGGAAAGTATCATTTATGAAGCACTGAGCCTGCAAGTTAAATTAGCTACTTTGTGTGATCTGCGCATTCAAGAATGGAGTTGCTTCTTACGTAAGTGTGAAGCTGCAGGCTGCTCTCAGAGAAATAAGTGGTACTCCTGGAACAAAACAGTTCAGTGCTTCTGCTTTCCAGGTCTTGCTATTGTGCAAGGATTAAAGGACAGAAGAGGTGTGGGATACACTGTTTATTGTGCACTGCAGAAATGTTTTTCCCAGTCTCATAGACAAGTTTAAAGCTAAATTCAGACGAAAAGCAATTCATTTTAGTAAAGAGAAATTAAAGGCTGCAAAAGATAACACTTTCTAGGCAAAGCTGCTGAGGCAAATTATTTCTTCATCATTCTTGGATGGAGAAGGTCACTTGGAAAAAGGTGACTAGAAATCAGTCAGGAGTGTCTGTCCCATAGCCTTTCACAGGGAACCAGATCAGACAGCTTTAATGGGTGAAAAATGGGCAAGGGACAGAGTGCTGCCAGCTGCCCTTTCTCCCTCCCTGCCCACAGGGGATGCTCTGAAGGTATCAAGCTGAAGCCTTTCTCCTAACAATAATTATCAGGTAGAAAACTCTATGGGCTGCTCCAAATTCCTTAATCACAAATAATCATGTCCTCACTGTGTAAGTGCATAAGATGCTGTTGTCACTGGGGGTGACAAAATGAAATGACTCCTGGAGAACTGATGGGGCTAAGCCCGTGCTGGTTTTTGCCAGCTTGTGCTCCACCCTGCTCTCTCATCACACATGCTCATCAATGGCCATGCTACAAGCAGACAAATTTATCTTAACCACTAACTGGGAAACACAGGGATAACTCTTCCTGTTGCCTGGACCACAAAGCACCAGGAAATCTGGCAAGGAAACTCTGGTTTGATGGTGCCTCTTCTAGCAGTGCTGTATGAAAACCCCAAAAGGTGGAGGGTTAGAACTGCCTCTTACAATGATTGCCTGTTTTTGGAGGGCTGGTGCCCAGGGCTGGTTGGCAGCTGATGGAAACGGGCACGTGTGGTACAGAGCCCAGCAGCCAGTGCTGCAGGGAAGGGGTCACTTGTGAGGAGGAGAGGTAAAATGCCAGCAGCTTGGTTGGAAGAGCGAGATGGCATGTGTGCACGGCAGGGTGACTGAAGTGGAAGAACATTTTAAATCATCATGAGGTGCTTCCCCCTGAACAGAAGACCTTCACTGGGCAGAGGAGATTTGGATAGAATTCAGGATGAATTTTGAAACCATTCTTGTCCATAACAATGCAACAATAACCAGGCAATTACATTTCTTGTCATTCTCTCCCCACAGTGATCTTACTTGGCCTAGCTATGGTTTGGAGCCTCGTGACTAAAATTGGCTGAAAGGTGTTCAGGGTTCTGAATACATCTGGGTGTTGCATAAAGTCCCTAGCGACTTTAAACTAGTATTGATGTAAGACCACCATGAGGAATAAGAGAGGTTAGTTTGTTTTTTGAAAGGAAAAAACTCCCTTTATCAGGACAAGTCTAAGCAGATCACCCTTCTGCTTAGAGAATGAGAGTAAAACCCAGTTTAAGCAACTGAAGAGCACATGCAGTCCTAGTGACCTCCTGGGAAAGATTTTTAATTGAAACTGGTCTATGTGTTGTTTCTCCAGAATTGATTACATCAACACAAATGCACTTATTTTTCTCTGCTGCTTTTCAAATGATCTCTTAATTACCTTTGTCTGAGATAGCATTTGATACCATCCAACAGCTGAACAATCCTGATCCTGACCTGTGATTACAAGAGACTAGACAGGTTGGGAAACTTGAAGTTATGCCTTATTTGCTTTAGAGCTTTAATTCTTTTTATGCTTGATCCAAACCCCACTGGAGTCCAAACCAAAGTTTCAATTTCTTTTACGCTTTAGTTCAATGCCTTTGCCAATAGCCACTTAGTCACAGCCTGACTGCCAGCATATGTAATCAAAACAATTTTTGCAACTAGATGCCAACCAGTATTTTTGGACAGCAGGAGCTCAGCGCAGATTTTCAAGCTGGTGATAGAGGCTCTCCAGGTAACTCCTGGTACTTTGGCAGAGGAAAGATAGTGGATGAGTGCTCAGCTGGTGTCGTTGGTCTGGCACGTCCTTCCCAGACAGTTTGATTCTGAAACAACCTGAAAGCAGCAAACTTTTCCCTAACAAACCCACTCTGATTTTCTTTGCCTGGACCTACAATAAGTTGGGAATGCAAGTTGCTAGAGCTGAGGCATGTAGTCTCTGAAAAACAGAAAGCTTTTTTTTTTTTTTTTTGTCGACTGCAGCCAGGTTTTGTTACAGCTATTTAAATGGGTGAACTCCTACACAGACAAAGTTGGTTGCTCTGTTTATTTTTTTCTCCCTGTTTTAATGTGTATTAACTTACTCCCTGCAGTCCCAGTGGAACAGAAATCAAGCATCTCCTCATTAAAATTTAGAGCTATTAATTTTGGCATCCTCTGTGGAGTAAGCAGCTTTATTTCAGTTTGCACATTGCCTACATTTTGTACAATAGACAGCTTCCCAGAATAAAGCAAAAAATACAGTGGTCAATAGCAGGGGCAAAGAAAAGATGAAAGAACCAGGCTGAACCTTTCAGGCACTGGGTTTTTTGGGTAGAAGGTAGGCCAGCACTACATCGTCCTTGTGGTTGTTATTAACAGAATGGGGATTTTAAGGTCAGAGTTTTTAACAGACTCTTTCCCCCACACTAACAATAATAAACATGCAATTGAGGTCTTGATTTTTGTGTAAAATTGCTAACTAACGCTGATGACATCCTTAGGAATGGTCCTTAATGTTTATCAAATGTGCAGGTTAGAAAGGAAACAAGACTCAGGTGGTCTGGATGATCAAGGAATCACCTAATCAATTTGGGGGAGATTTAAGGGAGAGAGAGAACTTGCTGGTAAATCAGATCTCTGTTTTGGAAGAAAAAGAAAGTATAGAGAAGAATTTTTTTTTTCTCCTGATTCACTGGTCTTTGTGCAAATGAAGCTTTTCTTACTGCTCCTGACTTGCAGTCTTACCATGGATAGGCTTGGAGCAAAAACAGGTTTGTTTGTTTATTTATTTATTCACTTGGGCTACAGTTCCTGTCTGTGTGCATTTTCCCATATAAGCTGTTCATTTTAGTTGCTCCTTTGCATGAAGCAAAAATAAGTAACTGAAATGTTGGTAAATGTACTTAGTAACAGTATTCCTGTCGTGTAACTCTTCAGTCAATGAAATAGTGTTACTTAGGTGTCGCATATCAAAGTGTTCTGTAAACTAACATCAGCTCTTAGTTCTAGTGCTGTTCTGTAAGTTCTTCTAAACTTAAAGCACTGTTAACACTGTATGAAGAAATTATGTGACAGAAATAGTTATATTTATTAGAATTTTATTCTGTTTTTGAGCTGAGAATACCATGACTCATTCTCACCTGATTCTTAGTTGTCCTCAGTCATGTGTGAGGCTGCTCACTGAAAACTACTTGATTATCTGTTGGACTTGATATGGCTGCTCTCAACTTGGTTTTTAGTCTAGATTACCTATTACAAGCTAACCAATAAGTAGTTATCGTAACATATGATAAGTTTTCCTTTGTCTTTATGGATAATATGGACTGCTCCTCCAAACACAGCTTCCAGCTTTTTGGTTGATTCTCCAGTTTGTTGGTTCCCATGTGATTCTCCAGAAGTAACATGTGAGATCAGTCCCTGTTATCACCTCCAGATTAGTGGGGAGATTACATCTGATGAATGCAAACCATTCTTGGCATTTAACAATTTCTGTTTCAGAAGGCAGGTTATCAGTTTCAGTCTTCTGAAGCATTATCCCTGTGTCTTCTCTTGTGATTTGTGATACACAAATGCAAACTACTGTGATAATGGGTTTTTGCAGTCAAACAATCACAAGGTTCCTGCCTTGCATATTCTTTGTCATAGTATTTCACACTTTATCATCTGCACATAGTATGTTATCCTTACCACAATCCACAGACCTCTCAGACCCTTGTTTTTATTTTTTTCCTTGGAGAATACCTTTACTGGGGGGAAACCAACAATCTCTATTTTGGGTTTGATTAATGTTTCATGAGGAGAATTAAAGAGGATGTAACACCCTCTTGAGAAGCCTGTGATACAAACAATAGCCTCTCCAAAACCAAACAGTTTTCTGTAAAAAAACATACATTCCTCTTCATAGAATGCTGGTTGGCTTGAAATTTCTCTCAGCCATTTCACAGAAGTTTCTCTTCTTGTAGTGTTATTTGGTGGATGAGAAAGGATCCGGAAATGTTATTGTTTATAGTATGATCATGTCCAGTGATAGCAAACCTGTGGTATTTAACTTTGCAGCGTTCAGACCTGGAATATGATTGCAGTTTTAGGCAGCTTTTAGAGGATGACACATAATTTTTTGGGAGTGGTTGTATGAGGCAACTGCATCATCGGATGCTGCATCAGCTGTGTAGGTCTTCTACGTTTACTTTGTAAGGTATCCCCAGCATCTTTCTTTGGAATTTACCTTTGCAGATGGAATGCTTGTGCTTCAAGCCAGCTAAAGGGAATTGTAAACATTAGACATCACCAGCAACATATAATCGGAGTGGCAGTAGCTGTAAACATGAAACTGACACTATGGTAATCCAGATTTCACTTTAGTAACTACCCTGAAAAAAACGATTGATCTGGAAAGCTTGCACTTAAATAAGGATATGTTAGTAAAACATATAAATAAACCTGTCTTTTCCTGTACACACTTACTGCTTACTCTCTTTGGATGATACTTCTTTCTTTAGACTTTGAGCTGAGAGGGCATCTCTTCAAACTTTAATTCGTTTGCCAAGATGCAGCGCACACAAGTTGATCCAGCCACATTTAAAGCTGCAAGATATCCAGTCTGAGACTTGTGCAGTCTGGAGAACAGGTCAATAATGTTTCTTAAAGTACTGTAGCTGCAATAGAAACAGATTGTTCACTAGTTGAAACTTCTTCTGCTTTTCCCCAAGAAGACAGTGTGGGATAAGACCCCTCTCCTCCTACACAGACACATACCACAGTGTCAAAGCAGACATATTTCACCTGGTTCAGCAGAGCAATTGGCTTATGGAAAACAGCTCTGTTTTACTGTGGCTGGTCTCTGTTTCACACATGCCTTGTAAGACTTGATCAGCTCCCACACAGAAGCTGTTATTTTCCTCCAGTTAAACATGCTGTCCGAGAAAAATGCTGTGGGTTACAGCTACACATGATCCTGTCTCCTCATGAGGACATTTTCTTAAGTATTTTAACTATGATTTTCTGACTGGAAAAATTAGATGCTGCTTTGAGAGTGGAAAAAATTGTAGCTTGGTAGATTTGACTTTTAAATTAGAAACTCCATAGGCTGGGACTCAAGTGTTCAGCTCTTCAGCAAAGCACCTGGAAAACTGGCACTCAGTGGGAAAACATAAAGAAAATGCTGGATTTCCATTGGTGAGAGAAAATGATTTCTGCATTAACAGAATGTATCTTTCACTAGTATTATCAACATGAGTCTTCTTTCCTTAGACAGTACAGATCTGGATCTGAGCTTTGGTTGAAACACTGAATAAGGCAAGTCTTAAACCTTTTGGGTTTCTACTAATTCAATATGTTCCAAACAGATGTCACTTTAACACTCAACTTGCATTTCTGCATCATTTAATCCAGTTATTTCTGTTGATAACTCTGCCACAGAACTGGGGTGTCTTTTCAGCTGACTTGAGTCAGAGTGGAATCTGTGGTCTGTGTTTTTGCCAGGAGTATGTACTGTTGTCATAGGCTTAAATCCATTAAATACAGAATTTTCAGTGAAAATATTATGGTATCCCTGACTTTACTTCCTTTGCCCAGCTTCTCCTGGCATAATCTGATCCTTATAGTTAAAATTACTGGAGGCAGGAGACATGTCCTTGCACATCCTTACACAGTATGCACCACTAAATGAACCTGGACTTGTGCATATGCTTTACTGAGGCTATGAAGATGTCAATCAAACACTTGTTTCTGAATAACTCTGCAGATGCCAAGAAATTATAATTTTAATAACCATGGCTTGTTTCTGAAATGTAGCCTTAGCAGGTAAAAATGCCTGCTTTTCTTAAGCAAAGCATTTATTTCCAGTTCTTTGGGCACTGCATCCATATCAATGCTCTCAGTGCTTATCACAGAACATTGTATGTGTTACAGCCAACACTTCTGATTCATAGATACACTTATTCGTAGGATCTTTCTGTTCTCTTGTTCCAGGTATCTCTTGTTCCATGTATCATTCTAGGTATGTGTAAAATGGAATATTGTAGAGCAATCATCTTCATGGTATTTCTGCCAAAGCGAAATCCTCTGAACATGTGCTCTGCCTCCCAGTCTTGCCAGCAAAAGCCCAGGACCAAGTCTACCTCTGGGCCAGGATTATAAACATTAAAGTTTTATTCCACAAAATAAAACCATCCAAAGACCTGGTCAACAGATACTCTGCTCCCTAACCTGCTCCTGCCAGAATAGCTTATGTTCTGTTTGTACCTTTCACAGCTACTAATGAGAGAAGAAAACATATCATTAGGTGCAGTGAGTTGGAAAGTCATAAAGTACTCTCATCATGGAGCAGTGTGCAGTGACCACGTATGCTGACTGACTCAGTGAAACAGCCCTAATTTCTGCCTGCTGTCAAGTATCATTACCTTTGCAGTAAAGATATCAAGAATTGTAAATAATAACATATAGTATTATTAATTCTGTTTAATATTATAGCATTGCCTTTATTGGCATCCTCCTTTTCCCAAGACATGCTGCTTACAATTCAGAAGGGAAATAGTGCTAATTAGCTGCATTGTGAATACATGTGACATCTTAATTCACTTCCTTTCACTACAGCTAACTAGTTGCAGGAGTAGAGCTCTTGAAGATAAAGACTGTATTAGTTATAGACAATGCATAATTGTCCTGGTTACAAGTTTGGCTTGGATGCGCAGGCAAGAAATCCCAGGCTAGGCAATGCATTTATGAGTTTTGTCCTGATTTCATAGAATGGTTAGAGTTGGAAGGGAACTTAAAGATCATCGAGTTCCAACTCCCCTGCATGAGCAGGGACACCTCCCACTAGACCAGGTTGCTCAGAGCCCCATCCAACCTGGGCTTGAACACCCCCAGGGATGGAGCCTCCACAACTTCTATGGACAACCTGTTCCAGTGTCTCACTACCTTCCCACTAAAAAATTTCCTTCTTATCTCTAACCTAAATCTCTCCTCCTGCAGTTTCAAACCATTACCCCCTGTCCTATCACTATGTGCTCTTGTAAAAAGCCCCTCTCCAGCCTTTCTGTAGGCCCCCTTCAGGTACTGGCAGGCTGCTATGAGGTCCCCCCAGAGCCTTCTCTTCTTCAGGCTGAACAACCCCAACTCCCTCAGCCTTTCTTCATAAGAGAGGTGCTCCAGCCCTTGGATCATTTTCGTGGCCATCCTCTTGCCTTCCTTGCCTGATTTCCTGCACCTGGGGATTGAGACTTCTTGTGCCCTATGGAAAGCATCCTTAAAGATCTGTCAGCTCTCTTCTTTTCCCTTGTCCCTGAGGACCATTTCCCATGGGGTACTACTTACTAACTCCCTGAAGTTATTGGCCAACATCTTCTGTTTCAGCAACTCGAATGGCTGAGATCCCAACAGCTACATCTTTGTCCTCTTTGCTATTAGCTGCAACATGGAGATGTGCAGCTTGCTCAGACTGACAGGCTGGAAAGATTTTCTTCCCCTTCAGTGCAGCAAGATGACTACTTAAGTATGAACAAGCTTGACCTTTTGACACCAGTCAAGAACCTTAACGGTCACTTAATACATCAGTTTTCTGTGCATTGTCTGCCGCCTTCTGCTGGGTTGAAAATTTCCAAGTGCTACACTCGGCAACATTGAAAGCAGTCCAGGTAGCTGCCTCAAAAAACAAGCTGTCATGTCACACCCTTCCTACACTACAAGATCTTCTCCAGGTCTGCCTACACATCTCACTTCAGGATCTTTTTGTGCTCTAATGTTTCCTCTGTTATTTATCAGACTTATTCTCTGCCCTCATGTCTTTAATTTGACGAATGCTCTTGTAGAAACCCCTAATATCAACACTGTCCAGTCCCTTGCTTTTCATTATTGCTTCCGTAGATAATTAGCAGATGATCCTTGTTGTGCAGACTTTATAATCTCTCTCTTCCTGCTAGCAATGTTACTCTGGTCACAGACTCACACAGTACATTTCCCTGCTGCCAGAATCCTGCAAGATTCCTGTCACCTGACACCTGCAAGAACTGAACTACATTCAGTGTTTGGGACACTCAACATTGCGTAGACTTGGGACTGAATTCCCAAGTTTAGAGACTGGATTAACCCCAAATTTGAATAAAAGCACAGATAAATGGACTCCATAGAGGAAGAAGAGGTTGGGGGAAGAAATGTATATATCTCAGACTAGTGGACATTCCCTGACTGACCACATTGTCTTTGGAAATCACATAAGCAAAATAGATCCTGAGAGCACACAAATCATTGCAAGAAATCAAAGACTTTAAGTTCTGTACTTGAAAAGCAACCTTTTTGTTAGTGTAGCAACAAGACATATATAAAATAGTAAGTTAGAGAGGCAGGTGACTGTAGGCAGCTACGTTTTCTGGTTTAACATCAGACAACTCCAGTATCTTTCTGAATGAGTAACTTAGAGCGTGTCCTACAGCACCACCTAGCAGGCTAATTTAAAAGTGGTCTATATTGCTTGATCCCCGACTATAACAATGTGCTTATGGAATAGAAATAGGGTGCACTTCCGTCGCCTTTCACCTTACTTGCTGTAAAAGCTGCTTCTTGAAACCAGAATCGTGCCAACATGGTGGTTAGTAGAGATGGAGCCTCTAATTTGTTATATATATTTGTTATATCGTATTTGTTATAAAGCGTTTAATAGACTCCATAGTGCAAATGCAATTCTGTGCCAAGCCTCTTGAGTTTTTGCATAAGAAACCATTGGTTTCTAGACATCTCCTTCTGGTACCGAAGGCAGAAGCACCTTTCAGAAAGTCAGGCTGTACAAACCCATCCAACCATCCCTCCATATTCACCAGTAGGTTAAGTAAGTCTTAGTGACTCTCAGGCTTTCAAAGTCCATCATCTCACTCTGTGTTTTGGTTAGTATGAATGCTCATCTCCAGTTGTCCACCATCACCTGCATGTACTTTTTCTTTGTACATCTGCATGAACTAGGAATATCATTGTCAACTTACAAATGATAAACAGATGATGAAGCTATATGCTGAGTCTGCAGATTCATGGCTACAAAAGCTCCTTACTGGTATAAAGGGGGAGTGAGGCTCTCCCCTCTGCTTCTGGTTGCCTCCCATCTTGTTAGAGCCCTGGCACTTTTCAGACTTTTCAATGATCACATTCAGCTTGCCAACCTGGTAGAAAATAACTTTTTTTCCCATTACTATGTTTTCTGCTGGTAGTGAATTAAAAGCAGTGTACAAGAGGGTCTGGTGGATGCCAGATCTGGCAAAAAGTGAGTGGTTCAGAGATGGAGAATGTGGGACCTTTCCTCTGACTTCTCCCTTTCAGTGGCAGCAAGCCATTCATCTGCCTTGCCATATTGAATAAAACTATAACCTAAAGCTAGAACTGTGCCCTCTCATGAAGGAGTATGTTTTCTTGGCAATTAGGAACTTTTTTATTGGAAATTAAAACCAATGCTGTCATTGACGGCCTCTGTTTACAACAGGGAGGGATGCTGGCAATGCTCAACCAGGCCTGTTTAGCATTTCTAAAATGCAGGAGACAAGCAGAAGATCATCTAGTAGGGAAAAGATATGAAAGATATGAAGATATATTTACCCTGCAAGTCCTCAAGAAGGACCTGTATTTGAATGAAAGCTTCGAAATATTCAGTTTACAATCCTGATAATTTTATTTGAAAGCAAATCTGAGGCCAAAAGGCCTAGGAACCAAACCTTTACCAATAAGAGATGCCTCAATCAGGGGCTGCTATGACAGAAGATCTGTCAAAATTCATCTAAGTAAGTAACAACCATAGCTTTAATTTATTTCTATTCTGATGTCTCTCAGCTTATATGGAGCATTATTTCCATTTGGATTGTGAGGTTACCTAATGACTGCCTGGTGCGATGGGACACTTTAAAACTACTGTCAAGCACCACTGCATACCTTTCCTATAGATGAGGCAAAGTCAATCTCCTGTTGTCCACTACCCAAATAAAACCCTAACCTGGCCAAAAGCTATTCCTCACCCTTGTTTTTCAAGGACTGCACAACCCAGCGGCAAGGCTGGATGTGGTGGAGCTGTGCCCTTGGAGGCCAGTGCTAGCCAAAAGGTGCTGCTCCCCCACCCAGCACCCTCCTCCATGCCCCAGGGAAGCAGTGCTGCCACAGGCAGGGCCTTCTCAGGGTACATTTGTCATGGAACAAATCCATTATTCAGAAACCATCTTCTGCTTTGAGCAAATCATAACTTCAAAGCAAGTAAAAATCCCTGCATGTGTTATTTACTCTGTCAACTCTAGTAGGAAAATAAATGCTACATGACAGATGCTGGATACTTGACTGCCTTCCCAGTAAGTGTTCTTGCACTGCACTGGGAGGGCTGTATTAATAATACACATCTAAGGTGTATATTGCAGGAAAAAACACTGGGAGTTACAGCATAAAATACAAGGGCACAGAATGAATCTGTAACTCCGGGAGACAGTCCCTTCCCCAGGCCACAGCCCCCGTTCGGGGTGTCCTCAGCGAGCAGTGCCAGTGCTCTTCGCCTCCATGCTGCACTCACGGCAGCGCAGCGGCTCGGATCTGCCCCTCGGGAGGGTCCTGCCGCCAATTCATTCAGGCCGCGGCTTACCCGCCGGGATTCAAACTCTGAGAAAGGGTTAATCTCTGAGAGAGCCCGCTGACCGCCGCCCCACTGTCATGGCGCCTCCGCCCGCCCCTTCCGCCAGCGGCACGGCAGAGGGGAGGTGGCTGGCGCTGCCATCCCGCCTCAGCCGCGGCGCGGGGAGCCTCGGTAGGTGCGGGCGGGGGGACGTGACGCGAGGCAAGGCTGGAGCAGCTGGAAGCGGCTCCCTCAGCCGCCCGGCATGGTGGGGCCGTGCGGGGGGGTGGGGTGGCAGTGGGAGCGACGGGGAGCGGTGCCCCACGGCCTCGTCCTCCCCACTTCTCGTAAGGCCGCCTCCCCTCTCGTGTGTTTACTTTTCGACAGGTGAGTCTTGAAACCCTGAGCCCTGGAGACAGGTCCAGCCCTCGTCCTGTTTCCTAATTGATTACTGTTGTAAGTGGGGCTTTCCTCTCGGCTACGTGCATTTATTCCAGTGTTAGGACAACACCTGCCTAGGCATCCCCTTGTTTTGAACTCTAGCTGTTAAAATTCTCAGACTTAAGTGAGAACACCACAGAGATAAATAATATTTCAGCATTTGGGGGAGATCATCATATAAACGTTGTGGTTTTATGTGAACAAACTAAGTGAGTAAGTTTGCAGGATATGGGCTGTAAACACCATCTTGTAGCTTCTGGTTGCCTTCCTTATATATAAAATGCACAAAGTTTATGCATAGCAGTAAAGATGCCACATGCAGTTAGTGCTGCAGTGGGATGTTCTGCAGGAGCTGAGAGTCTGTGCCGACCCTCAGAGAAGACTTGAAAGCACAGGTGCTAAAAGGTATTTTCATGACTATTGACTATGATGAGCAAATGGGAATCCATGGCATTTCCTGCATGAGGTGTGTGGCAGGACTGTCAAGAACATAGGCTGAGCTGTGAGGGGTCTGCCCCCAAAGGTTTAAAGCCATGCCTGCACAAAGGGTAATTTAAATAATACAGACAAAAAACTTAGCAACTGTTAAAATTTGTATGGGTGAAGCAGGAAAAAAAGTTAGTGTTAATGCATTGAGGTGTATCCTGCCATTATATCTGTTAAGGAGAAGTGTATGGATAAGCACAGTGCTTCCTGCCCCACTTCCCTGTGGCTCACCCATGGGCTGCTGGCTGCCTGCCTGTCCAGGTGTGCTTCCCAACATCCTGAGTTGCCAACCAGGAGGAGAATTCAGCATTCTGTGTGCTTGGCAAGCATCAGTTGATCATGCAAGCAAGGAGAGCGGACTGATTTTCAGCATGGTCTGGCCTTCCCCACACTGCTGTGGACACGGCTGAGGGGCTAAATTTTCTGCTTGCTATGTTCCTAATCTTAAAAAGATCTGATAGCCTGCCCAAATGAGAGGGCTGTCTCTAACAATAGTGGGAGAAGCTTGGGAAATCAGCTTCATGTGTGGATCAAGTGATTGTCTTCCCCACACTGTAAGTGGCATGACCTTTTTGACTAGATACAAACTGCCAAATTTGCCGAGAGGTTTTTAACTCTGAAGAGGTCATTTGGATTTAGTATTACCATTTTCTGTTTTTTTTAGCTCTATTATCAAAGAGGTTTTCTCCCAAAACTGGTCTTCATCCAACTTCCTGTCTCTTCAGTGTGTTTTTTCTTAAATGATTTTGTTAAACAAATCACCACCTCCAGTCTTTAGCAGAATGTAAGAGTACAGCCATGTACTATACTAAGAAATAGATATTACATTATTGTATACTTACATGCCTCATTGTTTTTATTAAGCACTCAGTATGTGTTCAGTGCAGTATAAACATTAAACAAGATTATTCTTTCCCCGGTGAATTTACAGTCTGAAAGAGCTTCATAGGAAGGAGTAGTAATACCATATCATTAAAACACTGCCTTTAATTTAATCCCCTTTTGTTTCTCTGTGGTTAATACTTATCTGCTGTTGATCATGACGGGTGCATCCTGGCATGTCATGCAGTGCTGTTCTATGATGTTACAGCCCCCAGTTGTCCACTCCACCCCTCTGCGGGTGGTTCTTGTTCAGTGAGAGTGGAAAAAAAGAGCATATGTTTGTTTCAGCTGCTGCTGTTCAAAGCCCGGCAGCATAGCTGAAGCCCACCTTTGATGGTACACTACACTAAGACTTTGGTTGTTGTATCAAAGCACAGTTTCCTTCTGCCACCTTGGCTTCCTGTAAGGACAGCTGTAAATACTAATATCTTCAACAGCTGCAACAGGATTCTCTGAAGCTTGTGTGTTAATAGTCCTGAGAGAAAAGACGTTGCAAGATACAAGTGGAAACGGGCATCTAATTTTCATTGATGTCTGTTCGATGTAGGTACCTAACTCACTTTTGTATCTTTATAGTAGCATCATTTCAGGGGAGAGTCCTGTAATTTAAGGAATTGGAGCTTTCCTGGGCAGGGCACATCATATGTCTTGGACCATAAAAGGAACTGATACTCCCGAAGGGAAGCAGGACTCTTGAACTGAAGGAGCTGGCAGGTTTGAAAGTTTTTAAGTTTATCTGTTCACTTAAAGAGTCACAACATAGTTGTCTGCCCTGAAACAATTTTTGTTCTAGTTTCTGCTTCGATTGTACATCTTATTTGTCAGATAAATAATTTCAAAGACAATTTTTTTAAAAGTAGCCACTGAAAATGTGCTGCTTTCTGAAAATAGCTTTTTACTGAGTAAGCTAGAACCACTGCTTGAAAGATGAAATATGAAAAAAAACCCACAACTAACCAAACTAGGAAAAACACATACTGTTTTTTTGTTTGATTATTGTTTGTTTGTTTTTGTTTTTTGTTTAATAGTGAGGTTGACTGTCCATTAGAACAAACTCTAAAGGAATCTGTCTCCTGAAATTTTCAGATCAAAATGTGATTGTATTTTGGAAGTTGTAGTCAAGCTCAAGCTACTGAATTTAGTATTGAGGTTAGTTACTGAAAATTTTGGAGCTGTCCTGTTAGAATAGGTTAATAATTGGCTCTTTCTGGCCTTATTATCTGTAGTCCCTCTCTAGTAGAGTGCAACAGTAGGATTGTGCTGGCAAGGACTAGGCAAGTATGTTGCTTAAATACAGAATTCATGTTGATTGTTGGGGAAGGAGGAAGTATAGTGGCTTTATTATTGTCTTTATTGCGGCAAATTGATTTACTGGAGGAGAGGGAGAAGTTAATTCTTCGTATCAATCATCCTATGTGCCAAGGTCCCAAAATTAATGAGTATCACTCTGTAAAGGTGGTTTGTGTTTTGTAAAAAGAGAATGTTTCTCTGGTTATTGTGCCATGCTGCTTCTCCTGTTTTCTGCTTAGTATTTTAAAATGCTACAGAGATGAGACACCCCCATTTATGCACACTTTTTAATTCCTGATTTTATGTTATAAACAGGTTAGGATTTCACTATGGCAGTGCAGATCCTGCGGAAGGCATCTGTGTGGGCAAAGAAGCGCAAGATCACTTTGTTGGCCATTTCGTGCATGGGACTGTTCGGCACTAACCTTTCTCATCATGTGTTTCCTGAGCAGACATTCAAACTGTTGCATGAGTGCTGGTCAGAGGGGCAGCCAGCTGAACTTTCACAGGGGCTCTGTGGTGTCTTTCAGGATGTCCTACAAGATACTGGTGTTAAGTCTGCTGAGTCCTACCGAGCCTTTGCAGCTTCTGGCTTCCACCCTGTGAGTGCTGGAATCCCCTGGCTGCCTGCAGGCTCTTGGGTGGGTATCCCACCTAATTTTGATAGCACAGCTGAGGATAAAAAAGGAATAGTCAACCATGTTGTCGTGATCAATGGCAAGAAAGTAGACTGGGAGAGCAAGGAAGGTGTTGCTTTGAAAGAAGCTCTGACTTTTTCTCTTGAAGCTCAGAAGTTTGCCATTGCCAGAGAAGTTGTGTATTTGCAGAACGGCAGCCCTTTAGCAAGTGCAGTTGTAGCTCCAACTTGCTTAGCTGGTACAATTCTCTGTGGAAGAGGTATAAAGCTACTTCTGGGTTTATCTCCTGGCCCCATGATACTTCGTGGCATCTGTAACCTTGTAACTGCTGCCGGTGGACTAATGTGCTATTACGTTTCTTACGATGCTGTGACCTATCATCTAGACTGCAAGGCTGACAGGAAGGCAGCTACTGTTTCCAAAGACTACGCCAGAGGTGGTGTTGAATTTTATGATAAAATCTTGTCCCGCAACAGGATTCTTCGTGGTCTGATGGGCAAACAAGGGGTGAAAATGTATGCCCCAAGTGGTAACCTTTTCCCAAGACACTGGTTCAGAGTAAAGTACACCCCATACACTTACCGAAGAGATTTGATTGTTAATATTTTAAGAGAGCTCCAGGCACAGAAAGGAAGTGCTTGAATTTTAAACTTGTGAAGTATGTGTTCTCTTGAAACACTGCTGTGCTGCTATTTTTTTTCCCCTCTGTATCTTCATTAGAATTTCAGGGTTTATTTTTGCATATAGTTTGAAAGGAGTTATTGCACATTCTGTGAATAAAGAATTCTCTCTTAAAATATTAAAGACTTGCTTCAAAAGTGCTCTTTTCTGTGTGCATCTCAAATCACAAGACCGCTGAGGAAGGGAATTTCTCAGATGCTGATCTGGAAGTTCTGCTGTTCTGCTCTGCTCTGCCTTCCTGCCAGTGCAAAATGGAAATGGTAAAGTCCAACAGAAGTTTGGGGAGTATTATAATTTAAACTGGGGTGTTTGTATGGATGTTTGCCATTCGTCCTATGGAACAACCCAAAGATATTTAAAAGGCTGGGAAGCCTATCAGGCTGTTACATAAATTCCTGGACAGTGTTTTTGAGGTGCTTTTTAAGTTCTTATGCTGCAATCACCATTGCAGTGGCCATATGTAACATGGCAGCCGTGGGTTGTTTGCTCTATAGCAAGTGTGGTAGGTGTGTTCAGTAGAAGGTTTTCTGTGTGCCTTGTTACATTTTTTGTTTCATTTAAAATACATGTTGATGTATGTCACCTTTTATGTCAAAGAAGGCAACGTCAAAGAAATAAGTCTGGCATTTGTTGCAGAAACTATTGAGGTCTGTGATCAGAAGTTACCAGAGGAAACCATTCTTCTGTTTCAGATTAGCCTAAGAAGGCTTTGTCTGGCAGAGCCGAGCTTTGCCTAGGATTCCTGGTCTTCTGGAAGAAGGATCTTTAGTTCACGGGCACTAAACTGTCCACTATAGCCTCACCTTAGAGTTTTTATATGATCTCCAAGATGATTGTTCTCAAACTTTGTAGTTCCCTCTTTTTCTGTGTTTCTCTTGCAGCCTTTCAGGTAGCCCTCCCTGATGATGCCATAGCAGTTCTCCTCATCTCTATTGTCATTCTTACAGGAAACTTCTATTATTTTGTATCTTCTCAGTCACAGATGTGTTGAGTATCCTCTCTGCCCTGGTTTTGTCCCTTTTTCCTCTGTCACAATATTAACTATCGTGCCTGTCTTTGCTTGAAACATTACTGAGTTCTGCTTTCCCTTTGAATCACCTGGTGACATAAAGTTGCTATACTAGCTGCCGAAGCCCTATGTAGATGATGTTTGGGTTTCTGCTGAAGTACTCTGTGTCATGGATGTTTTTCTGGACTGTGACCTATCACTTGCAGTTGTCCTTGAAGTACTAACTCATGAGATGCCTCTTAGGTGCTTTCCGGCTGTAGGGCATAAGGTTATTGTTCTTGTGACCTTTGTGAAAGAGTTAGATGAAATCTTCTAGTCTGTGGAATAAAAGGAGACTTTACCTGTAGGCAGGGGGCTTTTAAAGCTTCAGTTAAATTTTATTTGATGTCTTTTGCAGGTAAATACAATATAACAGGTGAAGATAGAGGTTTTTGGTTAAGTGATGCTGTGGCTTAAAACTGAAATGTAACTCCTATTCTGTACAGCCTGTGAGCTCAGTTGACCTTTGAGTTACTCCTTCAGACAAGTCTAAGCTCCATGACATATTCTCAGAGAGAACTTGGCCTACTTTTATGTGTTTCAAGGAAATGCTACTACATGAAGAGTACAGAGGGGAAACAGAGGCCTTCTTTGAGATTTACAACAAGTGGCAATTTAAAATTGTATTAAAGAAATCTGCTTGCCTCTTACCACTCCTTACTGCTGCTTTTCATTGAGGTGCCTGCAGCTAGTGCTGTTATTTAACATTCTCAGGTTGTAAAGCCCTAGTGACGCTAATGGGCTTTGCAGTTGTGCACTTTGCTTTACTCTTACAGCTGAATTCTCCAAGAAGCTCCATGTATCTGTATGTGTTGTGTCTGCTTTACCCTTCTTTGAACTTGCTGTGGTATATTAGTGTTAGTAAGGGAGGGCTGGTTAGTTTTAAGACATATGCCCCTTGTCTTCCAAAAAGATGTTCTTGCCAAGAGCTTAGAACACCTCCATCTCTATATAGTCAAGACGTGGAAAAGAAGGTAAATAGTGTTAGAGAAAAGTCTTAGTCTCCTCCAGCTCTGAAGCTGAAACTCTGAGGACTTCAGAAAACTTGTGTTAGTAGTAACTGGCTTCTCTTGCACTGCTCAGTTGAGGCAATTTAAGAAGCCTAAGCCAAGAAACTGTAAAAGTGAGGGTGTGAATGAAATAATGAACTATCATAAAAATGGATATTGTCTACAAAAATGAAGCTCTCTGTTAAAGTGATTAAAGCATGAGGTATGAGAAGAAAATGACCAAAAAGAGTTGCTAGTTTAAATTTATACACAACATAGTTTAAAGAGATATTTCCTTGACTGCTTTATTTAAGTTATATTATCGTGAATTTTCTAGATAACTGAAAAGAAAATTATCACTGTATCTTCATTTTTATATAAATGTAATGCTCGCTGCTACATAAAACTTTAGTGGAAAATGCTGCAGGAGACGAGGGCCGCTTAGGTGCTTTGCTCAGAATTCCTTTTGGTGTCCAAGAAAATGCAGGGTCTGGCTCAAATTTCTTTCCCAATTCTAAAAATTGTGGTCTCTGGTCATGGAGATGCCTTCAGCTTGTTTAATGGTCAAAACTATAAAACTGCCAGAAAATAGAGCAAGACTGAGAGCTAGACAGTTTTCTTGAAGACAAACAAACAGTGGAAATTATCTGAATTTAAGTATTTTCTGAATCAGTTGCTATGGCTATTTAGCTCTTCTTGCTGTTTACAGGAAGAAGGAGCATCAGAGGTGGCTTCCAGGAGAGAAATCTCCACCTAGGTGGCATGTGAGTAAAGAATGTCCCCCACAGTATTGCCACATGGGTTTCAGTTGAAGTGTATCGGTCCTTTAGAAAACAGCACTTTTTATTACAGTAGAGCACTGTTATCACCCTTTTTTACATTAAAGTGGTTTCCAGAACCTGACAGCTAAGATGGTGAGAGGGCTGGCTGCAAAGCTGTGGAGTCTTGGGAAAGCTGGTGGAGAGGTGATGCTGGAAACCAAGCATACTGCTGTCATTTTGCCCTTGGCCATAGCAGTTGTGAAGCAACCACTGTGACAAAGTGTGGCTTGGGTGGGAGTGAATTAAAATGTATGAATCAAGTAATCATGACTGAATCACAGGCAGCTTTCATTAAAGGAACAAATGCAGAGAATCCATTTGAGTGGGTACTGCTATATGCAGCTCTTGTGGCCTTCATTTAAACAATTGGAGGTATCTTTACCATGTGGAAATGCAATTCCTAGTGAGTTGCAGACACTGAGACAAGTATGTGGGTCATCTCCTGCAACTGTTATCCACTCGTGTTCATTAAAAGCTTCATGTAGCAGGTATGATTACATTAATATAAAAATTATTAAGTTGCAGACAACCTGCCATCCATGCATGCACCAGTTCCTTCTTGATTTCATTCATCTCAGCTGGAAGTGTATATAGCTGAAATGCAGAATGCGCTGGTAAGCTGGGGAATGCTGATGTAGGAAGACATAATTAAGATCTCAGAATAAGGAAAACACTGTTGGGAAGAGAGAGAAGCTGAATTTGGTTGTTGTGAAAAGGAAACTTAAGAACAGAAAACCAACGTAATTATTCTCTAGGAATTGGTATACTAGACAAATCTGAAGGAGCTGAAACATGGCTAATGGATGTTTTGCTGGGCTTCTTTTTCACTGAGAATGTATCTGTTTAGCTGAAGTGAGTATATTCAAGATGCTCAAACTGCCAAATCTCTAAAATGGAGAAAATTACTAAAATTTGGCTAGAAATCTGTCTGTCTTTCCTATCTGGAAAAAGTGTTTTTTTGGACAAGCCAGAGTCTCCATAGCTAGAAATGAACACTGAAATGTCTCTGCAGCTGGGAGCTCTCACTTTTCCTAGTTATACCAAGTTTGCCATGATGTATACTAGTCTCCAGTCTTGACAGAAAGAGTGTTCTCAGTTTGTGTCCAAAAATGCCCTTTAGAGAACAAAGCTAGACCAGGTACATGTTTATTTCCCCCCACCTTAGTCTTTCTGTACTCTTTACTGCAGGAACCATTTGTGGTACTAAGTCCTTGTGCAGTAGTTACTATAATGGGACCTCCACCTAATACACATATCAATGAGCTTCCTATATATGACAGTAATTAAGTGTATTTGCACCATTTATTTTTTTTTTTAAATTGTCCCCTAACTAATCCTCCCTAGGTAATTATTTAATTAGGTTTTTTGGTGGCTGAACTGCCATCATCTGAAGTTGGGTCCTTTTCCAGTCCTGATCTGGTTACTGGGAGTCACTAGCTGCTTTGGTGTGCAGGAGCATTACTATGTTAATGTGATCAAGGCATTACCAGATTCTTTCAATATAAGGGAATAACAGGTGAAGAATCTGTGTCCTCCTCTACGTGTGGCCAAGCTACTTCTGCTGTAGATGTCTTGCACAACAGATCTCATTAGGGTGACTAATAGAATTTAGAAAACGTAAGACACGGTGAGCACCATTCCAGGTTCACAGTTCCAGCAGTTCTTGCAGAGGGAACATTAAGAAGGGATATGCAGTATCCCAACAACTGTTCTCTAGTAACTGTCCAGTGGTTTAGTGCAGACCCACTGACCTCTGGCAGCTTAGTTTTTATCATTTGCTGAAATAATTTTCCAGTAGGAATGTTGTTGTTTCTCTGTTCCTTTTCATTTCCCCTTACTCTGCTACTTTAGTTGTCTCTGCTGCCTGCTGACTCATCCTCAACTTTCAAGCTGAGTCCAGCTCACTCAAACAAGATTTGTGAACTTTTTAAGCTCTCACTTGCTACTTGCACTTCCATTTGCGCTACCTGCTTGCTCCTACAGTGCTTACTAGCCAAAGATCACAGCAGCTTGAACTCCTCTTGGTTCTATTTGGTTTAGTTTACATGTTTGTTCAATGAAAAATGCCTTTGACTAAATGAAAAATAGGCATTGCCATTAAAAGCCTTCTTGTTTTGCCACAAAAAAAAGAAAAAGGAATTGAATACTGCTTTTGAATTTTCCATGTAGCATTACTTTTTGAAAGACCTATTTCTTGCTCGCTATGGCACCCAGGTAACTTTTGATCTTAATCTGCCTCTGTCAATTTTAATTTGCTGCTATTCCCTTGGAGCCCTTAGAAATTTTTGGTTTCTGTTCCTGAAAATTGCAGGGAATTTCACATACTCTTATGGCTAGGTGACGTTTTGTGACTTGAGAAATAACTAATCTTGCACCATTAGCTGCTTGTACTGATGTTGACCTAGCTCAGCGTGACTCTTGAGTGCTGCTGTGTAGAGATACTGTCGCTGGCTTTTAAAAATGTGTCTTCTCAAGTTGCTCATATTGGCAATTCCACTGAGGAATTTATAGACATGTTTTAATCACCTGCCACTGAGCAGAAGCAGAGGGGTCTATTGGGTTTTGTCTGCTGGAAAAGAACACTTTTGACAAAAAAAAAAAAAATTAAATTAAAAAATGAACCTGGCAAGGGCGAGGCATTTGGAATGCAGAAGAACAGCCTAGGGAAAACCAAGGAAAATAATCCCACGTTCCTTACATTTTCTAAGTCTTCATGTTGTTACAAAGCTGTATACTGCACAAGAATTGCATTAGACTTCTGTGACCAATTGCATCTGATTTTTAGGTTATCCCTTTAACAGGGCTAAGCTTTGCAGTCCTGGCAGTTCGTGCACAGATCCTTAGCTGCTCCTGAGTAGCGTCTTCCTGGCTATGTCAGCTACAGTAAAACTCCATCTCCTCAGTGCATCCTCAAGTAGTCACTTTTGCCAGCACTTCCCAGTCCCTTGTGTGCAGCCACATTCTGGGTACTCCAGGTAACACACACACCCCCCAGACAAAAGCTTCTGCTTCAGTTGCCACCAATTCCTTTTCCATGCTTCTTTGTCCTGAAGGCAGTTTCTACACAGCACCAGAGATGTCAGTAGAGTAGCCCCTGATTTAAGATGTTGAGACCTGTGTGTGGTGGTTCCCTCTTAACTTCCACTAAACAATGTCTGACAGCTCAGTACCATGCTGGCTCTATCAGGTATGCTGGTCCAAAAAGCTCATGCTACTACTTATTTCCAGCCAGAGAAAATGGAAATTTTCAGAGTTCTGTTACCAAAAATATCACAGTCAATATCAGTGTGAATCAGCTGAGACTGAAGCCATAATTTCTGATACAAAAACTAGGAGTGGAATTTCTAGGAGTGAAAATTAGTGAATTATTCCACTGTAACTATAAAAGAGATTTAATGAATGTAGAAAATAAAACTATAATCTGCTTCACTATTGTAAAGCCATATTAATTATTAAACAGCAAATTAATTACTATAGAATGAAACACAGGATCTGTTTCTCAGGGGAGATTGAAAATTAAGGTCAAGCCATGTTGTAAATAATGATGCTGGTTTTGAAAAAAATTCCCCCCCCCCCCTCATTTCCTGATTAAACTGGAGGTATCTATAAATATTTCAGAAATCAGAGCAGGGTAAGAATTACTCTCTATAAAGTTTTTCTTGTAAGATCTTTTTTCAGATGGGATGAGTTCCACTGCCCCGGTGACTGTGTTATAAAAGCGTGTTATATAATTCTCTGTAGATACCCATAGACAGATGTATTTATGGTTTCTGGAAACTTCATGTAATTTAGGCATAAAACTTGAAGTGTGTTTTATAGTTCCTCATTAATAATAGTTGAGAATTATGCTCATCTAAGGCAGCACACATAAATTCTTAATGTTCAGACATTCATTATATGCCTGTGTTGGTTAGAAGTTGCCATAGGAAAATAAAAGCCAGTGATCCCAAAGGTTATTTTTGTATATATCTACTTTTAAGCAATTTGGAAAATTGTGTTCATCCCATAATGCTTCTTCCCCTTCTGTTTCCACATTCTTCCACTTAATCTAAAAATATAATAGTAATATTTAAAAAGTCAGGCCAGGAATGAGAGAAACTTTTTATTGATGAAGTTTTAAATAAGTATGGCAGCATCTTATAAAAGGAAATGCTGAATCCATCATTTTATGGAGGTTACAAATCCAGGTAGTTTTCTGCAATCACAATTTACAGATCTTAGTAGTGTTCACTTGTATTATATGTGAAGATGGCTGTAGCATAGTTGCAGGTGGCTAGATGAAAGCTTAATGTATGTATGTTGGCTTTACACCTATGAAGGAAGTGAAAAGGCAAAAGTTGTTTCTTACTTTCCTGGCCAGAATGTAATATGTGTTGCAAATGAAAGTCATGCTTTAGCAATTGCAAATTGAACGATAAAAATATTTATTTCAATCTTTTTTCTAACTTCCCAGCAGCTGAACTGGATATGTAGAGGCATAAAAAAAGCGTAAGTTTCAGTCTAAGAACAGAATGAGAGTAATTGGGATTTTCTGCACATTTGGGATTTCTTTTAGTTCTTTTTTAATGAAAAATCTGGGCTGAAACCTCACAATAGATGGATCAAAAAAGTTACGTTTTCTTCTAGAGTCATGTGGTGACCAGATCTTTATTCTGCTCATGCAGTGAGTGGAAAAAAAGAAAAAACAAAGCAAGAGTGGTGCCATGTTCTGAACAAGCAGTTTGACTGGCACATGTACTTACTGTTTCCTTGATCTGGGTAGGAAATTGCTTGCACTGGAGAAGTGGTATGTAGAGAACCCTAAAGTAAGTTTTCCTGAATTACCTCATGACTGTCTCATAAGTTTCTTTTATTCTTAGACTGAAAACAGATTTGATGCAGCTTTGAACCCTACAAAATACCATCTGTGTGTGTTGTGGGATCAGCTGTGTCAAAATTTCTTCTCCTTTCGCTGAATGTTTTCATCTTGGACTTTGTGCTGTGAAAGAATTGTTCCTTACCTGGTATTTTATGGGTATAAGATGCATGTTGGTTTCAGCTGAAACTGTGTATGAAAGCTCTGGAGAAAAACCCCAGACCTACAGCACTCTATTTTTGTTTTTATGGCGTTGCTCTGGTTTCAATCTTACAGAGCTCCTACTGAGTTTTGCCCTGAATAGCATAAATAAAGCCAAAACTGATGGCCAAATCCAATAGTGGTGCTTGCCTAAAACCAGCAGCAGGCATGATTGATGTAGTGATACAAATTTGTAATTACAAATCATGCATCACCCAAGCCTGAGCACCTCCAGTTACTTGGCAGAATTCGACAAGGGTCTGGAAGGGACCCAGTCGCGCTTCTCGGTGCCAAGCAGTGATGAACCCTGCTCAGCCACGTGTTTGCTGCTGCGGGATCTACGGAGGGGATCGGTTTGTTCATGTGCTGTGAGCTGCCCAAAGCTACACTGCTGAGACCAAACCCATTGCAAAGTGCAGCTGGGATGTCCTTCTAACACATGGCTGGTGGAGGTGACATTGTGCTGGCTGTGTTGTGTAACGTGCTAGCGTGCATGTTGAGCAAGTAGACCTGTGCTAAATCGTCTCTTCAGGCTTACCATTTGTAGCTTTACACCTTAATCTCCTGGAGATTATTTGAAGGAAGGTGTTGCAGGCAAGGATGGATGAGGGGGATCCCTGCGCTTGTTAAACTGTGTGATGGTGTGGGACCAAATGTGGGAATCATGGGCCTGGAAGGGAAAGAGGCAAAAGGTGTGTTCTGGTAAGTTAAACAGGAGTGAGCCTGGGCTACTTGTGTCATGCAGTCCGAGGAACGTTTGCATCATGTACTCATTATAGCTAATGTGGAAAGTGTTTAACTCCTTGGGAAGCAAGAGACTGAAACGAAGTAATCCCCCAAGGGGGATGACCTAACCACAAAGCACTCATTGAGCTCTCCTAGGACAGATTATATTCAGCACTGTGGAACAGTGTCCCCTCTGCTGATTTCTCAAGTTTATTTTGCCTTGGGTTTTCTTTTAATGTTGGCTTCCTAGGAAAGAAAAAAAACCAAACAAACCACAAAGCCATTTTATTGGCACTAAAATAGGTTAAGGAGACCAAAAAGACCACTAATTTTTTTCCTTATGAGCCAAAACAATCTTTCCATAGACTGTGACACAGAAATATTATCATCTCCTATGTCTTTTACAATTTTCCATCTTTACAATGGTATTTGTTAGCTCTTTGTACCTTTAAGTTAGTCTGTATCCAGGCTATCAAAAAGCATGCAATATAAATTTCCTATTTCACAAATAGGTTCCCTGAAAAGCAATGTGTAAAATACAGATCATGTTGTAGGTGTTTTATGTGCTGCCATTTATTGTGTGCATTCATCATGCCATCATAAACTCACCAAGCGTTTTGTAACTCGGCCATTAAAAGTTCTTCCACCCTGTGGTTGGAGGATGGGTTTGCAGGCTGTCAGCTGTGAAACAGTGATTCTCTAGTTTAAAAATCAGTTCAATGTCCCTGTAAATAATTTAAGGAAAATCATAAATTCCGAGGTTTTTCCCTGCCCCTTTTCTGATGGTAATAAATAATATTCTGGGTCAAAGGGCAGTTCTCTATCAGGCAGAGAACATCCTAGGGAAGCTTCTGCATGTCAGATGTGAACTTTGTGTACCTCTTGGCAGGCAGTCACTCACACGAGCACTGGCAGCAAGTCTGAGCATATGTGCTTGAGTAACTCCTGCCCAGTGGGTATAACACTTGACATTCTCTCTGAAACAGAGCTTTTTTTCAGGAAGCCTGTAGACTTTGAGGACATGACTGCTTTTCCTGGAATTAACAGGCTGTGCTGAGTTGCAGGCTGAGATTCCTTGATTCAGCTAACATTATATCTGCTGTTCATAATACTTACTGGATTTTCAAATGCCAAGGCTATGCTGGTAGGAAAACTAGCAACTAGCTGGAGGGCTTGATTAATGGGAGTCTAACCAAGGGGAAGGGAGACTGGCCCAAGATTGCTGTCATCTATTAATAAGACCAGAATGGTCTCCACACTGTGGCAACTATGAATTATTTAGTTACCACAGATGGACAGCATGCCATTTGAGTCAACAGGATTTGGCCAGAACCTCCCATTAGAGGTCTGGCTTTGCTTAAAGCCCAGTGTAAGGCATATGCAGCAGATGTGTCACCAACTGAGACATTTTCTGTTGCCCTATAAGCTTTGGCCCTTCAGCAGCATGCTGGTTCCTCAGAAAGAATTTAATCACTCTCTGCTAAGAAGTGCGATTTTTATATATGCCAAGTTTGCTACTCCAGGGAATAGTGGCAGACAGCTGATTGTAGATCCAAGGTTTCTACCATGAACTGTCCCTGATTGAGGGGAAGAGCCCCTGAAAGGTGCTCTTAATTTGTGCCAAGTGGCATCCATTCCTAGAAAATCCTGCCTGAGCTAACTACAACTTCTTCACAGCATCCCCTCTATCCTCCTACATTTCCAGCCAGGAGCTATGAGAGACCAGTGGACAAGGAGCCACCTATGACAGCTCAACACTATTGGAGGAATAACACTGAGATCCTTCTGGTTTAGCAGCAGGAGTGTATAATGGGTAGGCTGGGATGAAAAATTTAGTTCAAGCCTAAACTAAAATTTGTATTTGATCAATGATGAAGCAACCTGATCAGCCCAGCATTGCTGTTGCTCTGTGGTATCTGCTGGCCAAGCAATGGTACTGTAGGCTCAATGAGTATATTATTTTTAGGCAGCTTTCAGTGTGGGTTTAATCTGCATGATTTTGGAAAAATGTTCTTTTCATCATTTGTCATAGGCATGACTGTCATGTAACACAGGACATCTCGGGGTTTTATGTTTTTGGTGAGAATGACATAAGGAAGAGGAGAGAAAATTTGAGCAAACTGACATCTTGGCCAATATGATAACTTTTAGGTTGACCCAATACCTTCTTCTGGACTGTGGGTGGCTGCATCTGCAGCCTCTGGAGAGCACAGCCTCTCCACTTCCCCAGAGCAGGGCTTGGCGGAGCTCCCTGCGGGCTGGCACAAAACTCCCATCCCTGTGCTGATGAAGGGTAGAGGCAGAAAGTGTACAAAAGGTAGGACCAGAGGAGAAAAGGCACCTGCAAGATGAGAGTTTGAAAATGAGACTGAAAGTCCTCCTTTAAAGCCACTGTCTTGACTTCTTTTCCCTCAGCTAAAAATCACTAGATTTTGCACTTTGAACGCCCATTTTGAATGCCCTGATGCTTTGGTTATGCAGTTGTTTGGTTTGGGTTTGTGATGGGGTTCAGAAGAATAACTACACATTTGGAATGATCACCTACAACAGCCGGTTGATGGTTACTGCCATCAGCATTATGGCACTTGTGGACCAATGGGATACAACCCCTAACTCAAATAACTTTACAATATAAAATACAATCCCTCTGGCTAAAGAATTTCCTTCAACTCAAGTAGTAATTATTCCTTTCCTAACCTCTATGTAAAGGGTCAGAAGAAATGTCATGATTATAACTTCCATGGATGCAGCCCAGGGTATCTGGTGAGCACAGCATGCCTCATGGTTTCCAGTGTTTAGTGAGAGCTGCATGCTAGCTTTTTTCAATCCTGTTGAACATCTGTAGAGGTGCCAGGATAGAGAAAACAAATAGGACATAATCTGAAAAGTTTGAAAGCTACCATTGAAACAGATTTGTTATGAAGGTATTTTCTGCACAAGTGAAGGGTTTTTGTAGCTTCTCTGACCTTTCAGCATCACTTTGGATGATTCTTGTCTCGGCTCTGCTATTTTTAATCTAAATAGACATAGTCTCTCCTGGTATTCTCAGCTGGAGATGTTATTTGTCTTCCTGGGCTCAAATGTTGTGGAGTGGCCATTAAGAATTTCCCAGTGTTACCCTAGAGGTGTCTGTGTTTTAATGATAACAAAGTGATTTCTGTCCTTTACAGGGTGTAGGCCCCTGCCATTGTCACTGCCAGAACAATGAGGGGGGGTTATCAAATGATGGGGGCCAGGCTGACTGGTTTTGTCAGCTGTAATTTTCTCTGAAGTTACACAAGAGATGCTGTAGATTTTGCCAGAATATATTTAGGATTAAATCTGCTTTCACCTGCACTGTCCTTGTTGGATATATTCTTCCTCAGCCTATTGTGAGATTCAGAGTCTGAAGTTTTAATTCTTTTGGTATTTATTGACCTAAACTTTTGTAATATTTAATTTTCTCTCTGCTTTCGGATGGAGGTGGAATGGGAAAGGAGACACATTGATGGGGGTAGTTATATGACAGCTGCCCATGTATTTTGAGTGTTGTCTATCATCAGAGATTACCCATTATGGGACATCTCAGACCAAAAAGAATGATGAGAAACTGGAAGGGTCCAGCAGGATCTTTGTGTCTCTACCAGCAGAGACACATAGCACAAGACCTATGAGGAGAGGGAGAAGGAACTGGGCTTATGTAGTCAGGAGAAGAAAAGGCTTAGGAGAAAGGTGTGACTGGTGTCCAAATGAAAACTGCAGGAATGAGGTTGGATCTCACTTAGGAAAAGTTCTATCAGGCTAAGACTAATTGCCACACAATACTGCTAATATGTTTGTAACAGAACTTATATCACATATAAAACCAATCCTGTAAGATTTTTGTAAACATGTATTGTGGGTGAATAACTACTTTCAGTTCTGTAATCTATTTTCATGTAATTCTTTATGGTAAATTTCATCAGCAGCCTCTAGTTTTGTCAAAGTCTATTGAAGGTTTTTTTCTGGTCCACTGACTTTTCCTCCCTACAAAAACGTGGCTTTAACCACTCATTAGTTCACTAAAATTTTAGCAAATCAGATTTTTATTATTGGTATATAGGAGTATTTTGTAATCAACCTTATGTGATGTTGAAAAATTATCAAATATTTCTGTTCTCCTATGAGGACAGGCTGAGTGAGTTGGGGTTATTCAGCCTGGAGAAGAGGAGGCTCTGGGAAGACCAAATAGTACTTTGCATTACCTGAAGGGGCTACAGGAAAGCTGGAGAGGGACTTTTGCAAGGGCATGTAGTGATAGGACGAGGGGGAACTGTTTCAAAATGGAAGAGGGTAGATTTAGATTAGACATGAGGAAGAAATTCTTTACTGTGAGGGTGGCAAGACACTGGAGCAGGTTGCCTAGAGAAGCTGTGGATGCCCCCCCTCCTTGGAAGTGTTCAAGGCCAGGCTGGATGGGGATTTGAGCAACCTGGTCTAGTGGAAGGTGTCTCTGCCCATTCAGGGGGTTGGAACTAGATGATCTTCAGGGTCCTTTCCAACCCAAACCATTCTATGATTCTGTCTCTGAGACATCTTCTCATTGATTGGTACCCCCTGATCACTTACTTTTCAAAAGCAGTTTTTTTCTGGGAGAATAAAAATTTCTATTAAAATAGTAATGGTTACCAACCTAAGGAATCCCAGAAGAGTAGAAAAACATTATTTAGAATGTTTTTTAGAAAAGTCGTCTTCTGTAACCCCAGCCATGAGCTCCATCTTTTACAGATCTTTAGGTGATGAAAACTAGCCTAACTGCAGTATTTGTGGTGGAATAATGCTGACTTGTGTCTAGTGAGTATGCAAATTATTATTGGCAATTGATGGGTAGGAGTTATCGAAGAGGTGAGACAGGAGCATCAGAAAGGACAAATGGATCTGGTGCATAATAAGAAAGGATATATGCATATTTTTTTTCTGGAAGTTTTCTTCTAACATGTTTGGTTTCTTATTGATGCACTGAGAACAGCATCTTTGCTTTGGGAAAAAAACATTCTGCTCACAGCTTCCCATAACCAATTAATTATTCAGTATTTGAGAACTTAGAGATTTCCTAAGCAAAAATGATAGAGTAGGAGTGAAGTCACATTTGATGCCACAAGTAATGTAAATTCAGGCATGAGAAAAATGATTTATTTGAAAAGAATGCAACATCCAGCTTTTTATGTTTTGCACATTTACTGTGGGTCTATAGGACATCTATTACCTGCAAAATTTATTTTCCATTAAACTACAGAAATTACAGTATTTCCACTTGTATGTTAGAAGCAAGTCATGAATTTTAATTGTGGGCTAGAAACTCAGTTGATATAAACTGCAACAGCTCCTCTGAAATCAGCAGTTACATGAATTTATCCCACCACAAGTTTTGCAACAGTGTATTTTAAGTAGATCTCAAAGAGGTAGTCAGTTTTCCTGTCCTGAAAGCTAAGCTAATCTAACTAGAAAGGTCTACTAGCTGACAAGGAACAAATAATGTATATTTTATACATCTCTTTCTGTTTCTTGAATTTGGTCTAATCGTTATTACATCAGGTGAGTGGCAGGTTTGTATTCAGTACAAGAAGACTTCCAGTAGATGTCCTGTTTTCTTTGCAAAGCACAGTGGCTGTCACACCAGCATAGCAGGGTAGCAGTTCCCACACCGTGGCCTTGGCTGCTACCTGGAGTTTCAGAGTGCTGTACATGCGAGCCTGGCATGGGCTGTGGAGAGAGGCAGTCACCAGGCTAGTCCCCTGACCTCGAACCATAATGAGTTTTGTTCACTGTCACCTAAAGGTATCTAATTTTCTCTGTTTTGTTTGGTGGCTGGCATTAACAAAGATAAATTTTATAGGATAAGCATTTTGCCCAGTTATGTATTCATCACCAAGCTGCTTACTCCCATGCAAGTTTCAAAGTATCTCTGTGTGAGGGTAAGGATATCTTCTATTTGGGGATGTGTCTCTGATGGCTTCTTTCATCTTTCTCATATCACAGTGGACTATTAACATGGTGTGGTTTTACAGAGGAATAGAATCTTCTTTATTTAAAGATGTGTTCTGAGTTACTTTAGCAAGAAGTAGAATGTTGCACTGGAAAAGAGTTGTTTAGCCTGAGAGCTCAGTGACAGAAGGGTTTTGCTGCAGAACAGTGAGAGAACTTGATGCTGTCTAAACCTATAATCTTTTAATGTGCTAAATCTCTGTTATCTAAACTCAGTGTCTTTTTATATTATCATAAGCTTGTCATAACTTGCAGATGTAGGCTGGTAAATAGTGCATCTTATACTTAGTAAATAGGAAAAAATCCATTAAACCTTCCCCATACAATTTTTTCCACTACAGTACTTAAGCTTACTGGAAAAATCCAAGATGGCATAAACTCTCAAGTGCCAAGACACAGCTAATACAGTGCAGCTTTTTCCTGGGGATGAATATTCAAGGACATTCTAGCCTTCCTGCTTATACTGGAATGATGCAGACAAAGTACATATTAGGTTTGTGCTCATTTCTTTTCTTTGCATATCAGGTACCAAGCTAGTGCCAGTTTTTATTTTGGCAAGCCCAATTACCAGGTTTGCTTGCCAAGGCTGTAGAGAAACATCCTTTGTTGGCACGATGGACTAGATGACCTAATGCTCATAGTTGTTCCTTTCTAGAGCTTCTCTACTTCTGCTAAATAGTGCAGCACTGTAGTTTCAACTTACTGAAATCCTTTTGTTGCTATTACTTCTTGACTACTGAAGTTAAAGATACTTTCCCATAACAAAGTATGTTGTATTTTAAATATATGAGCATTTATCAAAGCTCTACCACAGGGTTTCAGTGTCTGTGGGCCATTTTTCAGAGGTACCTAAGGGTGTAATAAAAATCTAGTGAAACTTGTGACCTGTGTGAGAAGCTAAGGGATAGTCTGTTGAACACAATCTCATGGTAATGAACATTCATCTTTTGAGCAAATGGACTTGGAGGGTCAAATTTCCACCTATTTTACTAGGTGAGAAAAATCTATTAATCTCTCTTTTCCCTCTGCAGGAGTGCTATAAATGCACCAAACTGTGAAGTTAAGTGTTTTTTATACCTTGTAATGACAAATTGTCCATGTTACAGTTCTTCTTTTAAAAGCAGGAACTACACGAGGCACTTCTTCAGGAAATTGGCTTTCTCCTCATTAAGCTAATCTTTTGCCCCAGAACACAGAGTATTCCACACAGTCACAATTGCTGAAACATGTTCTCACCATAATGTTATTAAAGAAGGCAGCTAAGTAAGAGATACCATTAGAATCATTACCTAGTGACATGATATAAAATTATTCTGACATCTCATCTCTTAGGCTGAAATCTGTTCTCATTTGGTGTTTCATTATCAAGATAAGAATTAAAATAATAAAGCCAGAGTTTAGCAAATTTGTTTCTGATCTTGAAGCCGTATGTTCCTACTGCATGATGGTAACTGCTGCAGTCTTCCTGAGTGAGGCAACAGCAGAAGAGTGGCAGTAAATAAAAATGTGAATAAATTCCTGTGGTTATTATTCTAAAAGGCATGACGGAAATTAATACAAAATTGCCCAAAATAGAAGTGGATAACCACCGTTTACCTTGGCTGTCACAGGGCCACAGTATCATGTCCTAATCTACTGTCTCTGCAACAGCATAACCCGGGAATCAGATCAGGCCAGGACTAGTGCTGCCATTAGCCTTTCCTTCTCAACGCACCAAAATTTTCTTTTAAAGGGTAGTTACAAATTAGATTTTTCTATGTACAAAAATGGCAGAGTTGTAAATATCTCACTTTGTATCTTATCAGAGGCCAAGAGAGAGAGACTTCAAGTAGCTGGCAGAGTAGGCAGAGCCTCTGTTTTATTGTTTTGCTTTCTGTTTTTTTGTTTTGTTTATTTTTCAGGACACAGGAGACATATTGAACAGGATATGCTCATGTAATTTTTTTAAGCAATGTGTGCGTGTTTTGAATGTGTTTATTTTCTTTTGCTTCAGCTTCATTTATCAGCAAACACAAGTGCAAAGCTAAGTACTATTGTGTAGAGGCAGGTATATTGTAATGCTTATAAACAGTTTACCAAAGCCCCATCACTGCAAGGAATGTTAATACCAGCTGTCAGCTAGAAGCTCTTTTTAAAATAGCATTTCATTCTAGCAGAAGGGGGTTTGAGGTGCTGCAGGAGGGCAATATCTGTGCATAGCATTGTAGGGTGCATGTGCACCAGTATTGTAGTTTGCTTCAGGAACATGCTTTGGAAACGTCTCTCCCAGCTCTGCTGCCATCCCATGCTTTGGGATGCGTCACAGAGAGGTCTCACATGCCAGCTCCTGAAGGAGGTGTTCTGAGAGGCATGTGTGGCTCCTATGGCCTTAGCTCTTTGGCCAACGCCAGCCCCCGAGACCCCAAGTTCCTGCATCCCACACACCAGGCCAACAGCAGGACCGTCCTCTCTCTGGAGGGCTGCAGCACAGCCATCAGGTTGTTTCACAGTCTGAATTGAAAAAATGTCAGCTCCTTCTTCTTGCCATTGTCATGGTAGTAATAATGATGATGATGTCTCAGAACAAGAAGAACCATCATGCACTGTGGGCATGACCTGTCTAAGAGGTAAGGAGCCCTGATCTCTATGGACACAAGCCAGCCCGTGCCTCCAGGCGCTGGGAATCACCGTCTGGCCACATTTGATTTCACAGTATGCACATCTAGCCTATAACTTAGAAGGGGAAATACTTTTCCTAACATTTGTGAAGTACAGGCTATCTATAAGGTTTTGCACCACAAAATGTCAGGGCTGTCCTGTTTGGGCCATTGGTGATAGAGGTGAACTTTGTTTAGGGTGACTGTGTTGTGATATTTGAAAACTAAAGGAAAGAAGACAAAAGCATCATCTGCATGGCTTGGGATTGAGTCTTGTAGAATATTTACATGGCTAGAGAATTACATGTAGAGTGTGTGCATTTACAGTCTTGCAAGCACAGCATTTGATCAGAGACTGGGGACAAATAGCAAGCAAATATAAATTAGTCAATTTTAAACAGACAAGAAAATGAGAGACTGAATGTATTCAGGCATCAAAAGAAGAAAAGGGCAGAGAAAGATCAAAACCAACATAAAGAATGACAGTCAAAGGAATAAGGACATATCAACCAATATAGAATCAGCGATTTCACATTTCTAACTTTCGACTCATTTTTATTCCTCATTCCTGTGTTTCTTTTATCTCCATTTTGATCCCAGAAATACTGTGTTAGCACAGAAATCCACTTGTGTGCAAGAGCTTGCATGTCTGAAGCTAAGATTGCAAGTACTTTGGTGCAAACACTCTCTCTGTTTATTAGCCTAGCCAGAACCAAGCTCAATGAATAAATAACAATAGTTTATCCAAAGGAAATTGATTTGGAAATAATTATTCAGTGGAGGAAGGTGCCCATAATTCAATGCAACATTTGAATGAAATATTATTTGCAGAGTATTATTCAAACACATATTGAGGTACTGAATAAGGAAAACGTTTATCCATAATAAGTATTTGATAAAAATACTGCCCAGATTTGCAATGAATAATTCAGTCTACATTAGTAACACGTGCGTGACTATGCATGTTACTCATGTCTTTGTAAATGCTATGGTAAATTGCTACAGGTTAATAGGTACTTATATCCTTTTCTGTGTAGAATCCTATTAGGTCCAATTTTTCAGAGGAGCTGAGCCACCCAGAAGTTTAAATATGATAATGAGTTGCAGATACGAAGTGTGTGTGTAAATCAGGCTGTGGCAACATTAGTCACAGGGAGGCTGTTTGAGACTGGCATGGAAGGGTAATGCAGCAGCCTGAACTACAGGCATATTCTGTAGGGTTCTGCAGAATTACCCATATATTAATTTCACCCGAAATACTCTTGTTTTCTCAATACAAAAGACATATTTAGAACACATACAATGAAGTGTTCAAAAGCTGATAAACTGAACGGATTGCTGGTGGAAATACCAAAAGATGAGTAAGACTGATTACTGGACACTGCAGAGAAAGATGACAAACCCTTGTGAAAAAAGACACAATAATCTAGAAAGCTCACTGCAAAAAAAGATCTCCCTACCATGTTTCAACTTCTGTTTCATTATAATTGATGTTTAGGCAGGCAATGGGAGTCAAGCAATGTAAATAGCTGTGAGTCTGGCATCCTGTTGTTAAGCTCTGGACAGACCTTGAAAAAACCCACGCTCCAAGCCACAGAGATGTATATAAGGCATAAGAGAAGAGAGAAAAATAGATAGTGGAACATTAATAACATTTTCTTTAGATTTAGCTTTTTGCACCGATCCCAAAAGCTCATCATTCTAAAGGAAAGAGGGGTAGTTTGAATCCATAAAATGTGTGATTTCTGAGAGGATTTAAAGTTAAGCTGATTCAATTATTCACCCTTTGACTTCAAAGAACTCTCTAGAATGTATCAACCCATATGGCTGTTTAAAAGTTTGTATATGTTGTAAAGCAGTTTTGAGAACACAGAATTAATATTGCCATAACCACCAGACATTAATAACAGGTTGTTAAAACCATTTTATCTATTTCTATCACACTCTTTCCCTGGTTATCTTTACACGCATCCTAACAGACCATTATTTCTGTGCATTGAGCTAGCCAGTGACACTGGAGTGGGGATGTGTGCTTTACTAGATTGTCCTAATAAAACATTAGTTACTTTATCAGGAAGCCATGTCTTGTAGTCTACTGAAGAAAAGCAGGGAATTACAGTGCAGGCCACCAAGAACACAAGAATATGATGATAGCAGGGCCTTGAAAGTATGGGCACAGGACATTACCAGAAGCCTTGAGCACAAATCACCAGTAGTAAATTTCTGATCACAAGAGAAATGCAGTCTTGAGAATTGGGTAGAACCAGTTCCCAGGGCCTAACTGGGACATGTGTTGAGTTGTGTAACAGCCTATTGCAGCTGGCTGGCACCACAGGTTGAGACATCTTCAGATGGTACACAAGATTGCAACAAAACTGACTAGTTGCACAGGAATCTTGTTTCAGAATTGGGTACGTGAATTGATCGCTCTGATATCCCGTATTGATACATATGTAATATTGTTTCATCATCATATTTGCTCTAGTGGTGTATTGCGTGTGTTTGGTGTGAGGCTTTGGTTGTAATTTGGATACAACACCCAGAAAGCTATACGTTTTTGCTTTCCTGGAAAAGAAACATCAACACTAACTGCTGTGTTTGTTAAAACACCTTTGTTTTATATAAAGCTTGCAGCCTTTCGTCATCCCAGGTTATGCCATTCCATATGTCCAATTCTAGCGTAGTCTGGTGGTGTAAATCTCTGCAGAAGTCTTCAAGAAGCACATATCTTTAGACAGAAAATACAGTCTTAGAGCCTATCTTTAAGCTAAGGAAAACCTATTTGCCTTGTCTGCCTGCTATTATTTTATGCTGACGTTGGCTAGTAGAGCAAATGAATAAATAATGTTTACGCAAAGCTGTACTAGAATTATGTACATGGTCACACCTGAACAGCTTGATGATGTTGGGTATGTACATTAAAGATGTTCTTGGTGCATAAAAAGATGCTGCATGATGTAAGTGACAAAGCTGAAATACTGACTTAGAGATTAGCTATACCCTCCAGTGCGCTTGTAAACAGCATTCCTCCAGAAGACAGTGGTAAATGTGAATGATCAGCCATGAATCCACTTAGTGGATATCCTGCAAAAACAGATTTTGAGCCTGCATTTTTTGTCTGCAGACAGTTCTGAGAAACAGTATTTGTGAAATGATGCCTTAGTGCAGACATTTGGTAGAGGGCTAGCGTAACAGCTTCAGGGCCTCCTTTTCCTAATGAGAATAAGGGACTTGACTAGGAAAATGAGCAGGATTTTCATCCACCGTATGTTGAAAGTGCACGTCAGCTGGGGGCCATGGGTAGCTAGCCTCCCCTGGGATCACACAGAGCTCTGATGGTTAAGACAAATCCACTTTCCTCCTCCTCTGGGACAGAAGTCTCAACCTGCAGAAACAGCACAACTTCATTCTTCAGCTCATATTCATGCCTATTGCTAGAGGCATTCCTCTTCCACTTTGAAACCTTCTTACTGCTTTTCCAGATTTGACCTGCTTTTCTTTTTTTTTTTTTTTAAATTTATTTCTTTTAATATTTGAGAGTGTTGCAGTCCTGTTCTAAATGAGTTGCCCTTAAACATTGAGACATGCCTTCTCAGGGGGTATCTTCTCCTGTGTTACACCTGATGTTGTCCACACAAGTGCTCTGCTTTTTTAGGAAGTTGTTAATCTCTGTTGTATCAAATCTTAGCATCTCTCTTAAGGACCTAGAGTTTCAAACAGGCAGAATCCTCTCCACGTTCTTGTTGTCTTGCTATCTTTGCTATGTGGCCTCCTGCTGATATGTTCTGGCTCCCCGCATTGCCTCCCTTCCCTCAGCACACTTCATGTTGGAAAGCTTTGCTGGTAAGTACCTGGCTTCCTCTGAGGAACAGAAGTGCTTTGCTTTTTCCCCTCACTCTAGGAAAAAATGAGGTGCTATTGGCAATGCTCAGGAATAAACAACTGCCAACTTCACACTGAGACAGGAGGACAGAGTGCCTTCAGACTAAGCTCTGGGGTAGCTCACACTGTGGATCTGAGCAGGTCTAACCCTCTGATGTGAGGTTACACAGGCCAAGTCACAGTTCTGCGTGCCATTTCACTACTAACATTTCGGTAAGTGATGGTTTAAGTTAGCCACTTCAGATGTAACAGCTGTAGGTTGTGTGATGTAAAAGTACAAATGTACTTATTTTGCTGAATGTTTGAGCAGTTGTATTTTAAATATATGTTCTCCATTTATATTTTCTCTTGGGAGGGTATTCATGCAATAATTACCTGGACTGGTTTGTACTAAAAAGACCTAACTTAATGCCATTGTTCAGCTTCAGAAAATATGTTTAAACATTATTTTAGCAGGATCTAATTCTTTATTTCACTGAAGTAAACCCAAACAGTTAAAAAAAATCCACAGCCTGGCAGATTCCAAAAGTTTAACATCATTAAGTGATGCATTGGCAGAGACTTCATTACTTTTACCAGGTACAGCACGGTGCGTTATTAGTATTATCAAAACTGACCTTCAGCTGTCAAAGTTTATAGATTGGAGGCCCATTTGGCCAAACCTCTGCACTCAGTTTGGTAGGGCAGTCCTCTGGGCTTCTCTGAGACATGCAGCCCCTTGGCAGTACTGTTGCTGTGTCGGAGCTGATAGTCCAGAGCTTGGTTGGTGCCTCCCACTCCAGAGGAGGGATGTGAACTTAGAAATCACAAGTGATGGGATGGACTCTAGGCATTTCTCTGTATGGAACTTTTTCCAGGATTAGTGGATTTTGGGCCAGAGGAGGCCACAGGGACCAGTCAATCTGACCATCTATCTGAAGTATTTCACCCACTGTATCTGGTAAATTTTTCTTGTCCAGCTCAGATTGCTGCATATGTATTGCATTTAATTGAGCACTGTCTTTTAAAAAAAAAAATGAAAAAATCCATTTTTATTTGAGGCTCAGCTTTTATAAATCACTAATACACAGTGACAAAAAGCTGCCAGAAAAAACATTGTGATCCTTGGGTTAGAATACAGGAAGTGTAATTACTGATGCACGCAACAGGCTATTGCACGTGTGGTGGAAGTGTGATCCTGGCAATGATTCTTCCATTACTGTATCAAACTCCATGTGTGAAGCAGTAACAGCACTTCAGCGGGTATATATGAAAATCTGCCATTTTCTGCAGCTGCCTTAGTGCCTGCCCTCTAACAGCCCCAAAACCTGCCCCGTGCCCCCTGCTGGGTATTTCAGCAGCGTGAGAAATGACCACTCTTGACACCCGAGAACTAGAGAGAGAGAGGGGAAACAGCAGCACATCCTAGCTGCAAGATTGCACCTGCCACAGCAGGGATTGTGCAGGGAGAGGGGTTGGGCTTTTGCAAAGTGAACAGAAATTAAAGGAGTAATTTATCCCCCGAGGACAGGAGCTGCCATTGCACGTGAGCCCACACGCCTGCGCGCTGCAGTGAGAGCCAGCGTGTGGGGAACGACCCTCTCCGCTCAGGGGTGAGTGAAGCACTCTGTCTTGCCATCTTAATAAGCCACTGATCCAGGGCAGACATGAAAAAACAAGCCTGTCTGTTTTGAAACTTCCCACAGTTCCCAATTCTATATAAGGACATGCTCCAGATCCTCAAGATACAACTGCTGTGTTACCCACTTTGTTCACCTGCTGGCAAATTTGGTTTTCAGATGGAATTGGTAAAATGGTTGTTCGTGTGGCATAGCCATCCTGCACAAAGCCTTACCTCCCTCTCTGCCTCACATTCAGAGCTTCTTTAGTTTCCCAAAAATGTGGTTGAGGTGCCTTACTAGGATCCTCAGGGCCACAAGAAAGGACAGCAAAAGCAATGAGAAATGGCAGACAGGAAACACTACCTTTTAAAAGATGGAGATTTTGGGAGAGAACAAAGGATAACAAGAGCTGGGGAGGTGGTACCAGATGCTGCAGTTGGAGGGGGGGGGGGCAGGTTGTGCATCAGGATCAATGCAGTGTTTACATGAACCAAAAATAATGATATTGCACTAGCCCTACATCTGCTCAGTCTGGAAAACCTGATCGGAGATCAAGAGGTTAAAGGCAAGAAGATAGTAAGCTAAAGACCGAATGAAACTGGGAGAGAAAGGGGGAGGATCAGGAAGTGAGACAGAATAATGAGTTAAGTTGTCACAAAAGCAGTGCAGTATTTCTCTAATGTGTCATACAGGAAAAAAGAAAAAAAGACAGTGAAAGTCTATTGACACTTTATATCAAAGGATCAGGCTCTCTGGTTTCCTTGCTGTCTTTTTTTATGGTTAACTGTAGCAAAAATGTCCATATAACATTTGAGGATTCTCCTTACAAATAGCAAGAACAAGCTCCAACCCGGAGACCTGGGAAAACGAAACACATCCACCCTGGTTTTCCTTAGCAAGCAAAATTTCTGTACCCACAAATACTCTGACACTGCCTAAACAGAATGGCTGGCAGTAGAGGAAAGGGAATGTGGGAAAATATTTGCTTTGTTTCCTAGTATTTGCAGATAAAGAGTAATATTTATCTGCACCCTCAAGCTCATTTTAACTTTTACAATACTCCATCAAATTTTTTCTCTTCCTGCCTCCCCTCTTGGCAAAAAATGTGCCACAAATTTAATTCTGTAACAGTCAACCTGTCAACTGAACCCCAGTCCTGCTCCAGTCAGGGAGCATCATGTCTTTCTGTCAGCCTGACTCCATGGGAGTCACCTCTCTGCTCCTTCTTGGAGCTGACCCACAGCGTTGCTGAGGCACTTGGTGGGCAGGGCCATGGGAGAGGCAGCCCAGTCCTGCCACCATTGCCTTTCCCCACAGTCCATGCCCCCAGTACACCTCCATCTTGGTCAGGAGGAATTCTAATCTTTATGGCTACTTCCTAGCCTGACCTCTGTGTTGGAAGACTGATAGCAAAATTAGTAATTAATTTCAGGTCTAGTGGTGGGTTTATGTGATGTGACTGCTCGTCTGCTGGGAACATGATTCAATCCCAAGATAAAGACACTGGGCACTGAAAAGACTGTGCAGAATACCAGTTTTCAATCAATACTGCTCACAGCTGAAGACAAACCCATCTGTCAGAGATGAGAAGCTCTGCAAAGCTCCCATTTACAATTCCCTTTGGCATGTCGAATCCCTACCAACGGTAAATCCCTTCTTTCTGCGGCTTGTTATGAAGCAAACTCCATTTATTTAGGTCATGACCTTTTGTTTGATTTTTCAGAGAATTATGACCTACTTTGTGGCAGGGCTTTGTGCTTGTTTTTAGCTCTTTGGATGCAGAAACTAATAAGTAAGCTTAGTACCAGAGGACAAGCGTTTATTTTTAATACTAACCTCTCAGTGAAACCAACCATAAAATATTTAGGGTTCTTCCGAGTAAATCTAACAGCTACTAGTTCTGAATCTGCTGCTTTTTCTTCTGTCCTTGATGAAATCTCCTATACCTTACTGCAGAATATTACATGAAATTCTGCCAAAATGAAATCTCTGGCCTGAAACACAGTAAAGAATCTACAGCTTAGAATAATGATGGCTAAACTGACCTAAGCATTACCATAGCTACTAGAATAAAGAGGAAAAAAAGAGGGTTTTTTCCCCCACTCTCTTAATCCACCTTTCGCTGTACTAATCTGAAGATGAGCTTGTGAATGGTCAATAAGAGGCCAGGTTCTCAATGATAGTTGCTGAGCATCTGTGCTAGATGCTCAGCTGATATAGATCATGTATATTTTGAAGCTCATTACACCAGCAGCAGATTAGGTTCCTGAACAGTAAATATTTACTTCTATTCAACTTTAACCAAACATAATTTTCTATGCCAGCTCTTGTCCCAGATTAAGTCCAGATGAGCAAACAAAAGCATGTTACAGCAAGACAGGCCAGCATAGCAGTGTTTTGAAGCTATGTTTTGATTTTTGCTGGAAAGGAAGCATGTCACTGATGCTGTACCTTAATGAGGTCATATTGAAGTTTCCCAAAATTATATTTTCCCCCTTCCTAAAACAATTAAAGTTCTACAAGTTGGGCTATAACACACAGAGCATTTCTGAACAGTGTGGCAAATGGCAATGTATATATAATAAGCAGACCTCTAGGAAAGTGGGGTAGCCAAAGACCCAATAGAGAGACAGCCCTGAAGACCTTGCTTCACTAAAACGGGGTCTGACCTTCACTTTTCTTTGTCCAAGTGGAGACTCCAAGACAGGCTGTAATGCCATTTATCCAACAAACTTGTCATACAAGAAAGGCTGTGCAGAAGTGCCTGGTTGGGCCTGCCTTCCCTGAAAGGGAAGAGGATCTCAGGTTGTTTACTACAGGGTACTGCACAGTTTGCAAAACAAGTTAAAAACCAGGATAGCAGGCTCTATAGGAGCCATACTGGATAGCATTTTGCCAGCTTCCTGGGTCAAAGGCTTGCATAACATCATGAAAAATAATGTTTATCTTTTATACTACTTGAAGTTGTCACGGTTTGGCACCGAGTTGTCAGTCAAACCAATAACAATAACACTCTCGATTCACCGCCTCCTCCCCTAACGTAGGGAAAGAGGGAGGAAGATGAGAAAGAGAGGCTTTCTGGGTTGAAAAATGCAACAGATTGATTTTAATTATTAGTGATAAGGGAATATATGTATTTGTAAAGGGATGTGCAACACCCGATCCCCTCCCTCCTCCCCCAGCGACTCTCACAGCAACTCTTCTCCCTGGTGACTCCAGCTGAAGGGGGGAGTGTCCGGGCGCACGGACGGGCCCTCGGGTGTCGGCTGGGAAGAAAAAAAAAGGGAAACTAGAGAGAGAGCCAAAGAGAGGGTGATAGAAACAACAGTGAGCAGAAAAGTGAGAGGAAAAGGAAAACGAAAGGCTTGACTTCCGTGATGTCTTAACCTATACTGAAAGCCAAATAGAGAAAATACTATGAGAAGGGAATATTCTGATTTGCTGATCCTGCCTTCAGTCTAAAGTGCTCCCCTGTAGGGGTGGGGAGGCTGCAGACACTCAGAAGTGACCTTGGTTATTATCAGTCCACTGGCGCTGCTAAAAAGTTCACTGAAAGAAAAAAAAAAAAAATCAGCAAAGAGCTTCACCCTGGCTCAAACCAAAACAGAAGTGTGAACTTAATTTAAAATATCATTACTGTGATTTTTTTTCCAGTTAAGTATGTGATTTTGGATTTCTAAGTTATAAAGGTAAAAAAAGGACTGCCTCGTTATACTGATACATATTGTTCAGTTAATTTTAGATTTTGTGGCACTCACTTGGTAAACCGTTTCACACATTCTGGTAATTGCCTGACACAATTGCATGTGAGTAATAACACCAGGATACACAGACTTGCTTTATCCCTCTTCCATGCAGCTCCAATGAGAAGCTCTGATTAAGTCAATGCAGTTACTCCAACGTGAGATGCATTACTTTATCTTCACACCACACAGATACATAGAGTGATGCTGTCAGTGTTTTGTTTTACACACTTTGTGCTGAGTCTTCAAATTTATGTTATTTGACTCAATAAATGTTTGATGGTCTCAGTGTAGCATCTAGTGGAGAAAGGGTAAATAACAGAAAAAACCACAAAGCAGAAACGTGCCATTAACCCTTGGACAGGGCAGGGGTGGAAATATGAACTGTTGGGAGGGGGAAGACTCACTTCCTCAGATCATTCAGCAAGACACTTTAAGGGTTACCCTGAAGTGACTGCAGTTAACTGGGCACAATGCAGGGCTTGTAATCCTGGCAGTGCAGGATGGTATCACTGGCTCGAATTCAGCTGAGGAAGGTCTCTATGTCTGAGGTATGCAATTGCTATGAAGGCAAATAGTCCTTTAGAAACTTCCCTACTTAGTTTAAATTTGCTCTTGCTCCAGCAGGAGTGTTTATCTCATGGCATACAGTCAGTTTTGTGTTTCTTCCATTCATGCTAATGCTGTTTCCAGTCTAGCTACAGAGCCAGAGCTACTGTTGTCCAGATTCTGTCCCGCCTTACTCCCCGCACAACCCGAATGTGGGTGTTGTTGCAGCAGCTGGTTGCACTGGAAGCACAGCAGCCAGATCTGGCTCAGAATGGACTTGGCTCAGGACTAGTTCTGGACCCGTGGGGCAGCCAGACCTCACTGGGCTCAGGAAGTTGTGAATGCACAAGCAAAGCAGAGATTGCTCCTGATGCCGTTCTGCACATTTGTTCTGGCATTCAAGGGCTTAGCTTTCAAGACATGACATTTCAGAAGGTCTGGAAAATTGAGGTCCTCTGTGTAGTTATTTAAGGAGCAAAAGAAAAAGCTTATAGTTACATTTTTAACCTTTTTTTTCCTTTCTTTTAAATCAATGTTGTTCTTATATCCTGTTTATAAACAAATCAGAGTAGAATATCTGTGGCAAAAGAGAAGAAACCCTAATTGTCAATAACCACAAACTTAGAGTAAACAACAGAAGGTTTGTTTTACAATTATTTTCTTCAAACTTTATTGGGACTTTTTCATGTGCATAATATCGTTAGTATTTCATGAGGAGGTGAACAAAGAAGCACAAACTTGTACACCAGAATTTGCCTCTAGGCACAGTTCACAGTGGAGAGTTCTCCAGAAGCACCAGTTAGAGGTGGGATACACCTAGGAAATTAATGATGGGGTTGCAGAGCCAGTTCCTCATTATATGGCATGGAAATGTGCTGCCTTGGGCAGGAATACAATGTAGAAGGTAAGCATGTCCCTCATTAAGAGTACTTCTAGAGGTTAATCCGAAACTGAGATACAATTTCTTAGCAGTTGATGAAGACACTGTATGTTGCCACTGATCTGTACTAGCAATTACAGAACATTCCACATTAGCCTGGTGGCACTAAGCAATATATGTAGCAGGAGACTCAAGGGTTACCCACACTGTGTTTCTCCTTGTTAAATCTGCTAAGCAAGATAGAGACTTGTTCAGATCTGTTTGCTCCTTCATCCCAATTAGCCAACCGGATTGTGTAAAGTGGGGGGGATTCTCATGTTCCCATCTTGGTGCAAAGAGTACAGCTGATAGTGCTGACCTGCCGAGGTCATCTCCTGAACTGCCTTTCAGCTCTATCCTAATCTCAGTCCAGCCCCTCATTACTTTGTGTTTTCCTGTTCCTCTGAACTGCTGGGGGTCCCATCTGGTCATTCCCTAACAAAAACCCACTGGAATCAGGCAGGACAACTACTGTTTTATAAGAACTTAAGAAAGGGCTGCAGACATTACTGCAAAACTATCTCACAGCAGTCCAGTAAGTAACAGCCTGGAGATGGAGAGAGCAAGCTCCAAATTTTCATCTTTTTAAGTGGAGAGAGTTACTTTGTGCATGTTTTCTACTGTCCTAAAGGTGACTTGGGAGTATCAGCAACAACAATGTTGGTAAAGCAAAGCATTCAAAACAGAGTTTGTTTCCAAGATTGTGAAATACAAAATGTAGTTGCGTTTTAAGCTACATTCTCTTTGGGGTTTTTTTCCCCCATGCTTTTTTGACTTTTGTATGTCCAAGTCTCCACAACTATTATGACTAGAAACATCATAATTATCATTCTTATAATCAGCACTATGGCTGCTTTTAACAGTAGTATATGAAAGCTAAGATTCTTAGATAATAAGCAAATTTCATGAGCTGTAGGCAACATTACAGACCTGCTATAGATCAGATAAAAGCCACATTAATTTTTCAACTAATTGGTAGCCTTGGTGGTGGTGTCACCAAAGAGATGAAGCACAGAGCCATCCAGCCCTCAGTGGGTGGCCCCTTGGTGGTTGAGTAAGATAGGTGCAGGTAGGTGTAAAGGCAACAGAATGCTTTATTTTTTTCAATGCAGACTGCAGTCCAGAGGGCTGATGCTTCACTCTTCATCAGCTTCTCTGCTCTTCGATGTCCCAGCTAACCCAGCAGCCAATATTGTGTCTGTGAAAGGATCTTTTCAGGGCTCTGTCAACGTAACAGCCATCAAATAGTTTGAAATCTTCCATCAGGTCTGTGGCCCCTTTGTCTTTGCTGGTTGTTTCAGAGGATGTCATCTGGTATACTCCATCTGTACTATTTTTAGGGTACATATATTTTTAAAAAGAAAAAGAACACATACAATCTTTTTGAAGTCTTGATCTGAAAACAGCTTATTCACCCTGGTAGAAAATGCAATGAGTTAAATTTTCTGTAAATTGTAATGCTTTTAATTATAATTAATCTGGCTATTTTCTATACAATAAGCCCAAGCCTTCTGATATTTTTTGCTATTTATAATATGAAATTTGGAACTACTTCAGGAAGCCAGAAAGTGAACATTCTATGAATCAAGATTTCAGAACAAGTTGTACAGTTCCTGGAAGAACTTAACAGGTCAAAAATCTCTCTTGACAATTTTAATTACTTTGCAGGGAGGCCAGAATGTGGGTGTACCAGGAAGTAGTTTGCTCATGTTTTGTTTATTGCATTGCTGCTGTGCTGTCTTTTGTCTTTTTCTCAGGAAAGGTCAAATCTGTAAGTTTTCTGTACTGCACACTGAAGTGGAGGGTTAATGCAAGGTAAGAGCAAACAACGACTGTCAATAAACACTCATTTAGTTTTCTCTTTAAAGATACTTGTAAAGAACATTTACTTATGAAACGTGCCATTTTATACTACAATGAAAAAAGATGTTTTTAGGACTGGAGTTGCATTTCTGGCTAAGGCTTACCAGCAGGGGAAGAGCCTTTCACTGGTGCTTGCTGTTGGCAGACAATGTTGACCTCTAAACCTCAACTGTGAAAGTGCAGAGCGGTGAGAGGTGACATATGGCCTCCTCTGTGTTTCAGATGAGTGAGTAGTTCTGTGCAAACTTCTGTAAAGAAGCCTGTGAGAGGCCAAAGTAGCCATACACTACAGTATTTTTTTTTAAATGCTCAGGACCAAAATGGGAAGGGATGACAGAACAGCCATTTTCTCCTCCTTTCTTTTATATGTATTTGTGTCTTTCAGAAAGTTTCCTGATATTTGACTTGAAACAGACCTGAAACATGAAAACTGCTCATCTGAAAGCCTGAGCTCATTCTAGTGCTTGCTGTGCAGGTCAAGGATACAAAACCAACAAAAGCAACTTCTTTACAGAGGTAGAACATGTATTGCTTATCTATATAGGCTGCATCAACTTAAAAGCCTTGGCTCAGAAGTGGAGATCTCAGCAACAGAAATGTAAATGGCAGTAAATGTAAATGTACAGAATGCAGCAAACTGTGCACATGCACTGTCCTTATTAGAATCAATGCTATCTGACTTCTAGCTTTGAAAGAAAACGCTGTGCCTTCCTGAAAGTTTCCTAGAATTCCTCCAGATACAGGGCAATGCAAAGTTGATTTCTCAGTATAGATAGTTACAGAAGGAAAAATAAAATGCAATTAAAGCCTGTGGACCTGGAATTTGCATGCCTGAGCTGCTCATTTCAAAATACTCACTGGATTTTTAATTATTTTTTCCTTTAATTGTAGAAAGAAATCAATAGCAGAATTGAACAAGTTTCTTACAAACTAAGTCCACTGGTACTCTCCTGCTTTTTAAATGTTTCTTCTCCTCTCACATACTCCAGAAATTTTCTGACAAGTTGCAAAGCCAGGTGGCTTTGGTGGCAGTTCTTAGCTGGATTGCTTAATGATGGACCTAGAAAAGGCAAAACCTATTTTAAAACATGCAACATAGTTCAAACCAAAGTTATAGGCTTGCTGCAGAAATTACTGGGTGAGGTTCTGTGGGCTAAGTCAAAGTGGAGGTCTAACTAACTGGTCATTTTTGGCTTTATATCTATGCAAGTGGTTTGCCTAAAATAAGATCACTGTGGATCTCATCTCACAACTTTGATCAAATGCCTTTTAAGGTTCTAAAAATGTTCATTCGATGTTTCATTCATTAAAATGTTTTATCAGGATTTCTCATGTTCAATACCCACAGGATATGATAAGAAGCAAAAAGTCTGAGACAAACATCTTCTGCTCCAGCTGTAACATAAGAAAGATTGAATTGAGTCACACAAATGTCCAGATAACCTGGCACCCTACAGTTGCCTATAGTAGAAACATAAGGACAGAGCAGTTACAGTTTAATTTCTCCTCCTATTCACCGTCTCAATTTCTGGCAATCTAAGGACAGAATTGTAGGCTCTGCCCATCTCTCTGCAAAGCATCCTTTTCTTCCATTAATTTATCTAGTCACTTAATGCAGCCCTTAGTATTTTTGGCATCTAAAGTACCTCATGACAATGAATTACCCAAATAAAGCAGATGTTGTTTAAATAATACTTCATTTTCATTTTTTTACACCTTCATCTAAAAAAAATTATTAGATTCATTTTAGTTCTCAGAAGAAATGAGTAATTGTTCCCTTTTCACCTTTCCTATGTCAGATGTGATTTTTGATAACTGTATTATGTCTCCCATTTGTCATCTATTTTTTAGGTAGTCCCAGAGTACTTGATCTGTCCAACTTAGCAGACACTTCATCTTTCTGAGCAAGCTGGTCTTTTTCCCGTCTTTTCAAGTATTTTTCTGATGCTTAATATGCTACCACATGTTGAGGTGCTATAAGCAGAGTTGTGTGTTGTATTAAAGGAAAGAGCATGATTCCTGAGGATTTATACAGTAGCATTTATGTTTGCTTTTTCTTCTTTCCTTATCAGTCCTAAATGCCTCTTTGAACACTGAGATAAACTATCCATAGTGACTTCAAAATATCTTTGCTGACTGATACGAACTAATTTAGAGCCTACTGTGTTGCACAGGTAGAGAGGTTTTTTGTTTTCACCACATGGACATCTGTGATCATTGGATTTTAGCTGTTTTATCACCTACTCAGTCTTTCTCATTGATTTTTTTTTTTTGCTATTTTATGCCAGCAGTCTTGGGTTTGATTTTTCTCAATAATTGTGAATCAATGGAAAACACTACCATCTCACTGTTCAGTCCTGTTTCACTTACCACTTGTGAACATGTGCTAAAGTCTAGATCCTTTTGGAATCTCACTGGTTACTTTGTGATCATTTACCCATCCGTCTTCCTTTTGAAGCAGTTTCTCATCACAAAAGGAGCTCCCCTGTCATGCTTTCTAAAAACGATTGGGGAAATGTGTCTTCACCATTTCTTTATCTAGGCTGCATGTTCAATGTTCTTTGTCATGTCTACAGTCCCCATATTGTTCAGACTGATACCCAGAAGATACCCAGAACATGATCTGCCTCCCTCTGTCACATATATTTGTATTTCCTTTCTGTGGAAATTAGAGTGAGAGTAAAGGCAAGCTGGGAAGAGAAAGAGAGGAAGCAGGAGAAAGCAGAAGATGGTACATACTTGGTCTTCTTCCAATAGGGAGTTGTATTATGGCTGAGGAGGACTCCAATGTCCCAATGTTTATGTAAATTCTCTGTAAGCCAGCTCCTCTTTATCCATGTTTGCTGACATTGCTCACAGTTTTAAAGCACTACCAGATTTGCAGTTTCCATCTCTTCCCATTATGTGGTGATGAGCCATGTGTTAGACTGCCTGGTCTGTCATTTCCAAGTTTTCTCTCAAGTCTTTTCTGAAGATGGAATGTCATATGCCACTTTCCACTCCTCCAGAATGGAGTTCACTCCAAACCATAAATTACAAAGCACGGTTAGTAGTTTGGTGATTTCAGATTCAAGTTCCTTTAGAACACTGGGGTGAGAAACGTGTCCTGGCAGGCAGGTACTGAATAATTTACTGATTGGCTCCGAAACGGTACATACTGTTTTGTGAACATTTTTTTCTGACTGTGCCCCTAAAATAGTTTTGTTGTGGCAATCACCTCAAAATCTGCTGTAAGGAACAGTGGTAGAAAAAAAGTACTTAGCTCTTCTCCTGTGGTTTCCTTGAATGCTTCTGTTATACCTCTGTTGCCTGCTAGTTCCTCATCTTCTCTGGAAGATCTCCTGTTCTCGATGTATTTGAATAAGTTTTTATGCTTCAGAATGTTTTTGGCCTGCTTTATTATGGTTTTATATCTAACTTGCCAGAGTCTATGCTATTCCTCTTTTGGACAGAAGCAGAAAATAACTATTCCACAAGTAAATGCGCAGATGGCATGCACAAAAGGCTCAGGTATTTGCAGTAGGTATCTAAAAATGCAACCTTGTGCTACTTCAATGCGTGTTAAAAGGCAAAGGAGTTTGTCCAAGGCTGGCTGGAGAAAACAGGACTTGGCAAAATGTGGCCTAGCAACTGTAGCTACTGATGTAGCTACAGGCTGAGGGAGTTGGGGTTGTTCAGCCTGAAGAAAAGACTCTGGGGTGACCTTATAGCGACCTTCAATACCTGAAAGGAGCCTATAAGGCGGCTGGGGAAGACCTGTTCACTAGGGCATCTAACAACAGGACAAGGGGTAATGGTTTCAACCTAGAGAAGGGTAGATTTAGGTTGAACATTAGGAAAAAGTTCTTTAATATGAGGGTGGTGGATCACTGGAACAGGTTGCCTAGAGAGGTGCTGGGAGCCCCATGCCTGGAGACATTCAAGGTCAGGCTTGATGGGGCTCTGAGCAATCTGTTCTAGTTGGAGATGTCCCTGCTTACTGTAGGGGGGGTTGGACTAGATGACCTTTAGAGATCCCTTCCAACCCAAGACATTCTATGATTCTGTGTTTCTTTCCATCAGCTTTCATTCTTGGTGTATTCCTAGAGGTTTATCTTTTAAATATATTTCTGAGATTTGTACAGACAGCCTCCAAATTGAAAAATAGCTGCAGCAAGCTTATCAATACAAATTATTTCTCAGTGTTCTAACAACTACTGTTACGGAGCCCTATGGCACCAGGTATTGCACAAATGTAAAGAGAAAATTAGTCCCTGCCCGAAACAGTGAAATTATTGTCCCCATAGCCTCCCTAGGACACTGAACAAGTGACCCCAAAGCCACGTTCAAGCACAAACTTGCCTGCCATTCACACTGATGGGTGGCACGCTCCTCACGGGATATCTCACTTTAAGGTTGTGCCTGTGCCCCTGAAGTTTCCGTGTCTAATTGTTTTGCTGAATCACGACCCCACTTTATAGAAAATGTGTCTGCTATTAACCACACATTACACTTGATCTTAGTGTTAAGTACCTGGGCTCCTGCCCCTTTCCCAGCTAAACACCACCTGTGGTGAGAGTCATTCATCTTAGCAGTGTTTAAGTATGTCATCTTGGCACCAAAGCAGCTTGTGTGGTATTTCAGTGAGAGGTTTAAAATCCCATTCACATTTTTAATAGACATTTCTCTCACATAAATTATCGCAGCTTGGTTGGTGGGTCTTGCATGAGTAATAAGGTTGTGGGCACAAGCTCATCCTACAGATCTATTAAGTAGAGGAGAAGCTTTTGTTTGTTCCTACATTTGTATGGAGAGCTGTGAGATTTACCTTGTACAAAATGGTTTAAGATACCAGCATTTTACTAGCAGGACATTACCAGTAATGAGATAACATATCTTCCCCAAAATGCATCAGCAGCAGTATGGATTAATTGCCACAGAACAGTTGGAAAATGAAGCTCTTGCCATGTGGAGTACCTATGCAAAAGTCAAGAGTTCATTGCTTATATGTGCAGGCAGACTGTTCCCAAAAACTTGCTTTTACATAAAGGAGCTGTGCTGCTGTAAGAGAAGTGAGCTGAATACACTTTTACATATGAAAGGAATATGTTCTCCTTCGAGTAAATAATGACAGAGTCACCTTTCAGTTTGTTTTCTATCTTTCATTCATAATTTTAGGCAGTGATCATTCAGGGTATACAACACATAAGTCAGAAATCAGAGTTCTGCAAACTCCACATTGTAAGGTCTGAGCAAAGTCTGTACACAAATATCCTGCAGTGCAAACTTGCTCTATTGATGTTGTAAGAGCATGAGCTAGAAAACTGTTTCAATATTTATTGTTAAAACATTTTGCTTTTTGGTGGTGTAAGTCTGACCTGAAGTACTTCACACATGGTGGGAATCTTCCACTACCATTATTCAGGGCTTTGAATCAAGCCTTCTGTAAGGCAAAATTATAGGAATTACAATAAGAACAAATTATAATATTATTATAACAACAAATTATATGAATAATAACGTATTGTGAGGAAATAACTTTGGAATGTCCAGCCTTTAGTACATGTCACCAATTTTGTGTTAGATTAGCAAAACATCTCCTTTCATAACAGCTTAAGGTTACATTTGCCAAACAAGTGTGTAGTTCTGCAGTCACACGGAATGTTCTGATTGCTTCTCTACTACAAGCTCTGTATAAAGTAATGTATCTATTACTGTTATTCTCAAACTGAACATAACTATGTTTAACATAAACCAGGCACAAGCAAAGAAAATCACATGAAATCATGAGAGGCAGACTTTGAAGCTTATGTGCAAATGGACTAAAAAGTATCTGTGCAATTTGTGAATAAATTTGCCATGGTCTGAAAGAGAATTATCAGAAAACCAAGACAACTCTGCAGCTAAGGAATTTGAATGCACAGAGAAAGGAATCTTGTCCACTGCTTGAGACGCAGGCAGTTGAGAAATGCAGAATGCAGTTACTGGATGTCTCTAGATGCATCACAATCAGTTTGTCAATATACCTGTGGAAATGTTTGAGAAGAGCTGGAGCAATGTGGACACAATAAGGAATGCCATTACGGATGCTATGTGTGTTATTTTGGGGTCTTATGAAATCATCAGCTTAGGAATTGTTCAATCCAGGAGAAATGCTCACATTTCAAACTCAGCAATCTTATTTTAGACTTACATTAATAAAGCTTTAATAACAGCAATTTATGAGTGTTTTCTACTCTCAATCATTAAAAAGTTTATTATTTAAAAGTGCTCCAGAGATTGTTCATTATCTAAAATTCCTGCTTGATTGCCTTCCCCAAATTCAGTCTACCAAATTCAGTGATTCAACTTAGTCCTGAAAGAAGATAAGGCAACTGGAGAATCCTGTGTGTCCTAATACTCAGGAAAAGGGAGAGGAGGTGAAAAGAGCTTGTGTCATTTAGCCTGCTAAAATGAAGGAGGTATGACTGCTTTCTAAAAATTAATTGGGGGTAAACGCTGCTAAGAGGGAAGAGCTGTTTAAGCAAAAGAACGAAATTGGCACAGGAACAATTTAGGCTTGAAATGTACAGGTTTCCAAACATCAGAAGAATGAGATTTTACAAAGACTGCTAATTGGAAGAGTACGTGCGAACTCCCTTAAGTATTATTCTACATCTTGCTATGGTTAGGAATTAAACTGTGAAATTCAAGAACTCATTCTCAACCATGTATTCTATGGGTCTGTTACTTGGTAAAAAGCTTATTGCGAGAGGCTGTATTTTAATGAATGGACGTTAAAGACATTTCTAACCAAACCCTTTCACACATAGTATAAATATATAAAAGCATCTAGTTGCATTAAACTAAGTCTTGCAAAGCCAACCTTCCCATGGGCCACGTATGAAAATCTTTATGTGGCCAAGAGGCACAATATGCCTCGAACCTTGGAGAACTCTGGCGAGGACTCACAGGCCGAAAGGATTCTGTAGGACATTTGCAGGGTGAAGCTGGGTGGACACATAGCCAACATGGAAAGTTACTCGTTTTAAGACAGCCCCTTTTCCCCTCTAGCACATTTTCTCCCACAGTAGAGATTTTGACAACTTGGCAACCCTGATGTCAATGCAGCCTTGCTGCTATTTAAGAGGCATTGCCCTGGCAGTAGCACTCTACCTACTTGCAAGCCAGCCCCATGAAAGCCAGAAGCACCAGTTGGCTGCGTGTCGCTTAAGTATATTATTGCTACTGTTCAGGTAAGCAGGACCTCTCTGCCCTTGTTAAACGCTTCCCTCAGCTCCGCTTCTCATTATCCTTCTGTGTCCCTGCCAGCCCTCAGGAAAAGGGCTGCTGTCCCGCTGAGTCCCTGGGCCTCCCTCCAGGGAGGCTCCGGCCCTGCGCTCCCCGACAGAAGAGTAGCCAGCCGGCAGAAAGGCTTCACCTCTCCCAAGGCAAGCGTACTAGCACAGATTATCGGGAAGCCTGCGGTTACAACCCGCCTTTCCACATCCCCCCTTCCGAAGAAGGGAATGCCCGCTCTCCTCGGGCCTCGCCGTCAGCAGGTACGCCGGAGGCCCGAGGGCTTGCCGGCGCTGACGGCGGTGTTTCGGGTTAGCGTGTCGTGACACGAGCGGAGCCCAGACCAGCCGAGGGCTCCCACAGCCATAACGCTCCGAGCTAAGGGAGAGCAGCCACAGGCGAAAGGCCGAGTAGAGTCTCACAGCAGCACGCGCCGCGGTGCCGTGGCCATGCCTGACGGCTCAAGACACCAATCCACGCTCATGCAATGAAGTGCAGGACCGCCTATTAGATTGATGGTAGACCCACCCAGTCACGCCGCGGGATGGACTCCCAGCCCTGCCTTCTCTCCTTTACAGACAAGCAGCGGGGCCAGTCGCAAGTGGAGGAACACCGCCCACTTCCCTTTCGACTCTCGCGAGTTTTCCCGGGCTGCCTCCCTCACCCTCCGCCCACCAGCGGGTGACTGCGCAGCCGCCATGTTGGTTGCTATGCTGCCAGAGCCGTCCGTATGAGGCGGGAGGGCGGCAATGAGGGGAGGAGGCAGCTGTTCCTCCCACTTTCACCCCCACAGACGCTCACTCGCTCGCCGGCAGGCAGGGCGCCTTTGCAGAGCCCCGCCGCTTACTCCCCTGCCCGGTCCCCTCTGCCTCCCACCCGGGGCTGCGCACGGGGAAACTGTGTGCGAGGCGGCGTCGTGCCCCGTGAGGGGAGTCCTGGGCCGCGCAGCAGCCGCCTGCCACCTCCGCGTTGCCTTGCTCTATCCGCGCCCCGGATCACGCCTCGCCGCCCCCTCCGGCCAGTCGCTCTGAGAGCTGGGAAAGGAGAGGCCGCAGGGGGGGGGGGTCCGCTGCCTTATCCCCTGGGGCTTCCCTGTCCCTTCCTCCCCCAGCTTTTCCCCCTCCTCCCCGTCCCGGTTCCTCGGCCCAGCCGCCGTGGTACGATGTGGTCGTCGCCGCCGCTGCGGCTGGGCGAAGGGCGGCTGCTGCGGCTGCTGCTGCCGAGGCTGCGGCTCGGGCGGTCGCTGCGGGGGAACTGAAAGCAGCGAACGGCGCGCCCGCTCCCGCGCGCGGGGGTGCGGCGCTGCGCGGTGCGGTGCTGCGCGCGCGTGCTCGGGCGTCTGTAGCGCGTGCCCGTGCGCGCGCGGGGGGTCGCGGGGCGGCAGCGGCGAGCGCAGCCCCCGCGCCTCTTCCCTCCGCCGTCCCCGCTCCCTCTGGAAGGACGTGGCTGTTATATGAAGGTAAGGCGGCCGCCGGGGCGCTGGGGTCTCCGTGCTGGGCGAGGTGAGGGGTGGCGGGGGGAGGGGGGGAGCTGTGCGCCGCATTCCTGTGCTGTGATTTCCAGCCCCCCCCCCCCCCCCGCCGGCTGTGGGGGCCGAAGCACCGCAGCTCAGCCCCGCTCCCCCCTCAGCCCCGTCGCTCAGCTCCGCTCCCTCCTCAGCACCGCTCCCCTTTCCCGCAACTTCGTGCACAGGTCGCCGCTGGTAGGGAGCGGCTCTGCCGAGAGCCCTTTTTGGGGAGGTGGGTGGCGTGTGGGTGAGTGCCCCTTCTGTCCCCTGCTTCCGAAAAGAAAGGAGATCCAGCTCCGCTCTGGCCAAGGGGTTTGCGGGGGTTGTGTGAAACCAGCAGCCGGCCCGCGGGGAGGGCTCGTAAATAGCGTTCGGGGGAACGAGCGGCGGGGCCGAGGGCGGCGGGGGCAAGTCGGGCTGTAAAATGTGGTAAACTAAGGTGAATGCTTGAAACGGAGGGTTTTTTGTATGTTTAATATGAAAGTTTGCGTTCCTGTGCTTTCGAGGCACATGTGCACGTTGCCCTGGATATAAGCAGGGAAAATGGGTTTGAGTGTTGTCGCTGCATTCCTCTGGTACATTTTTAGTATCTTCCTCAAGCAGAAGGCTTGTATAATCGCCTGTGTCTGTATGCGACAGAAGCTTTCGGTGTACCTGGTGATGGGTTAACTCGTATATACTGTTGCAGCACCAGCTGGAAGAGGAATAAAGTCATTTTCCTTTCAAAAATCTCGAAGAGCTAGTTGCTAAAGCTGGGTAGCTGCCAGTGTAGGTTAAATGTTCCCACCACTAGCCTATTCAAATAATATATATCGTTCAGATGTAAAATATGTATGAATGAACTTCGTGCTGCTACTTAACAGCCTTCCAAGACTTCAGTGTGGTCAGGCTGTTACAGTATTTTTAACTCCGAGATAGAACATATTTGTGATTTCCTTATTTCAGAAGGTGCTAATCGATCTCAGCTGAAGAATAATTGTTAGAATACAGTATGCACGTACATTTTGTCACCCACAGGGCATTTCTTTTGCCCTGAGCTCAACTCTGTTGAATGGTAAGGGGGTTTTGTGAATGCACGTTTGCCTGCTTGGCAAGTAACTGCCCTGTAATGTTGGGAGCCACTGGTGTGTTCACACACTTGAAAGCATTTAGGAGCTCGTTGCATTGTAAATATGCGTTGTAGGAATACAAGAATCAGTTAGATTATAAGTGGTAAAACCATTTCCTTATTAGATAGCTATATTGTAGGAAAGTTTTCCAGTTCACTGCCTAAACATAAAATATTCAGTATCATAATCTTATGGATGCCATTTTCTTGACAATGGATTTCTTGCTTCACTGACCTAAAAAGTTGTTTTTACATATTGGTGTGACTCTGGCTTGCACCATGTTGATAAAATATGATTCCGAGTGATAAGCTTACAAATACGTACATGTGTGTCTATACATTTCCCAGGCATGTTTGTGCTTTATAAACTCAGATATGTAACTATTGGTTTGATATTTTTTTTTTTAGATAATTTTGTTGTCATCACAGTTTCTCTGTATTTTTAGATTGTTTGTGAGGGTATTTTTTAGGTTTTTTTTTTAAGTTAGATTAAACAGTGAAATACAAATGCATTTATGTCAGAAACAGAAATGTGGAAATGTGTTAAAATTTTACCTTTTGGTACATCCTCCATGTGTTTGCATTAAAGTTTGTTTGGAATCAGGTTTACCAGCATGGGGTTTAGCTTGATGTTTATTTCTTGTGCGGTAAAATTTTCCATGAAATATGTTGTTTGTTGCCATGCTTTACAATTCTGTTGTCCTGCTAATGTCTAATTTAAGTTGTACATAGCAGTATTGATTGAACACCCTTGCTAAAAATACTTTCAGGGTTGGGTATGCTTGCACTGTAGCAGCAGGAAAGTTAAGCCTATACTGTTTTTCTGTGGCTAGACTTAATTTATTAGCAGCTACATTTGTAAAACACGAATAAAAGCAAAATCCTGTGATCTTAGAAGTAATGCTAATTGCTTTATGGAGTGGATGAACTCTATTAATGAGCAGGGTTCATGTAGTACTGTTTGCATGTCATTGCCATTAGCATATTTGGAATATATGCTAAGTTGATACCCAGGGTGCAGCATTTTGGCTCTGATCTTGCAGTGACCCCTGTTTGGGCAGAGGGATCCACCAACACAAAACTGGCTGCAGAACTGGAGCTGAGCTCAAGCAGTCATTCAGTAGTCAGTAGGCCGATGTTTAGCGTGAGCATTTGCTGCATGTGAATGTTTTCTATGTTGTTAACCTTTGTGTTTGTGTGGCATGTGGTACAGGCTTCTGCGTGCTCAGAGTGCTGCAGGGTTGGTACCCAGAGTAAACGCCTAATACAATAGTGTGGACATTATTATTTTATGAAAAAGAGGGTTGGGTGTTTTTAATTGCTTTCATGTTGTAACTTAGTGAGTTATTTTATCAATGTTTTGTTGAATGCAGGTGGAAGTTTTGTGCATTGATTTATGCTCACATAGAAAAAGTGGAATGTGTACTCTACAAGTGTATTCTGGACAACTGAGTGGACATTGCAAGTTTGAATATACTGGAGGGGAAGATACTCGGAATGGTTCCCTTAGCCCCATAAGCTAACCTGTACATGAGAAACAAAGACTAAATGTCTTGCTCGTGGCAGTTTAGACCTTTGGACGAGGTAAATGGGTTTGGTTAAGTGTCCTGTGAAAATTATGGTGAATTAAAAATTCTGTTTTAACTTCTCAGCTGATCAAAATTTAATTAAAAAAATAGTAGGCATGCACATGCTTTTTGTTGTTGAAGTCAATGTTACATTACTCAAAGGGAAAAATAGCATGTTTCTGTGATCTGTCTTTTTAGGTCTTCATACTACCATTAGTTAGATCCTCTGATAGATCTAATTCTGCCTTGTCCCTCCTTGCCCCATCCCCCCTCTCCCCTTGGGTTTAAATGTGGTAGAAGATCACATGAATCCCATGCCTTAAAATCCTGTGTTTGTGTCACCTCACTTCCATTCTCACCAATTATAAAAATGGTCAAACAGGAGAATCTTTCAGCAGATGGTTGACTCTGTGCTTTTTTTTAATACTGCACTTTCACTCTGGTGCTGTCCCTTTTCATAAAATGGCCAGACAAAATTCTCATGGAGTTTTATTGTGCTGCAGCCTACACAACTGTAAAAATGGTTTGTGTGTGCATATAATAAAGGATAGTAGTGGAAAGAAGGAGCTGTGAAGGTGGAAGAATAAGGGGAGGGGAGAATGGCCTGTGCAGGAGATAAAACCAAAAGCGCTGAACGGTGGCCTAGTAATACAACAGGCCAGCTGTTCATATGTACTTGTTTGGGAACAGAGGCTGTTTTTCCTTGAGGACTTGTAATTCACTGAATTAGCACAAGAATAGTTTTATTTAGCCTTTTGAAAGCCTTTAATTTTACAATTTTCTGGAAGTTTTCTCATAGAATTACATATCTGCTGGTGTATACTCAAAATGTCCATTCTTAATTTGGATAATTTCAGTTTTATTAGAAAACTATTGCTATTTGTCACTTAGAAAATAACTTCAACTTTACAGCGGTTAATATGTTCACAAAAGTTTAATTTGTGCCATATCAGACATGTGTGACATACCAGAATTAGATGCCCAGATGTAGGTTACAAAAATACGGTCTTTTTGTGGTGATTTGTGCTACAGCATACTAAAGTCTGTGCCAGTTGTACACACATTCTCCCAGTACATGGTACAGAATATTACAGCTGAGAGTCACATAGTTACTCAGGTAGATTAGATGAGTATAACTGGATGAACTTTTGTTTGTAATGCGAGAATTTAGCCAACTTCTCCTTTCTCATCTTGTGCACTTTCAGAAAAGATTTAGTTGGGTGATGCAGTGGCATACTCCTTTGTCTCATATTGCAATTACTTCTTGGACAAGTTGTAAGGCGACTGGTGGATGATAAATGCAGTTCCATTTGTGTGGTTTGAGATATTGCCATCTCTACAGTTAATGTGAGGAAGGGGGAAATTGCTAATAACCATTTAAAGATAAACAATCTTTAATTATGAGTACTTAAGATCTGTAATGAGGAATGCTCTGGGAAATACTTTCACTGAGTAGGGAATGAAGTGCAGTTGCCTCCTGAGTGTTCAGGCTGTCCATAAGATTTAAGAGGGAAAAATTGATAATCCACTTTTCCTGTGGCATGTGTGTTCTTACACTGCCTTTCTGGCCATTCTTTATGTTCTGCAGGATAACTAGCTGAGACAATAATGACTGAATTATTCTGCGTGACCAAAACCTCAAATCTTAAATGAAAATCAGATGTAGTGCTGCAAGAGATTAATATTTTCATACTTGGATTTTTTTAATTAGAATGATGTAGATGAGATTGAAAGAGCACCTGTTCAGTTCTCTTACCGACCTGGGATTTATACTTTAAATTATAAATCGCAAAATATCTGGTATTAAATGCTGAAAAGCTTGTTCTAATGTGCTTTTTGGGGATGATGTTTCAGTCTGAAGGCCTTAGTTTCAAGTAATACTGCTTTTTTGACAGTTTTCATAAACTAATTTAAAAATAATTTAATGTCAGGGATTCTTTGTGTTTGTTATGAGTAACAATATAAATTGATTTGGTTTTGTGCTGTCAACTTTGTCTGGGTTGAACAAATGAGCCTCCCTTATTTTGTCTCTGGAAGGATATTAACTTTAAAGGCAGCTCAGCATACTTCAGATTTTCCTGAGTCCTTTAGCCTGTTTATGGCATTTGTGTATCAACATCTCTCTTCCCTAAAAAAAGAAAACTAACAACCCCCAAAAAGCCAACTAGCCAAACCCCCAAACAATGTTCTGTCTGTTGCAAAAGGCAACAGAAATGCAAAACAAATGCTTCACCACTACACTTAAACTTGTCTCTTGATTGCAATGAAAGTTAAATAAAAAAATGTTTTCTTGGATGAGAAAATTATTCCTAGGTCTTAACATTTTTTCAGGTTTTTTTTTTTTTGTGGCATCAGTCAGGTTTAAAACCAGAAATTGAAAGTATATTTGCAGCACATAGCTCTCCATGTAAACCAAAGCTGCATCTGGTGAAAGATAAAAGCCTGCTGTGGCTCCTTTGTCTCAGAGATACGTGCTAACTTACTTTGTCTTGGAAGAAGGTTAACAAGGAAGATTCCTGTGTTTTCTTTTCACAGTGGAAGGTATTATTTGCAAAAGAGTCAAGCAAGTGGATTTGGTAGACTGAAAAGCTGTGTTTTCATAAGAAGAGATTCAAGTGTGACATACCAGAAACTTGTGCTCCCTCTTGTCTGTGCCAGATGCAATGCTGAACTAACTTCACGTTTAGCTCAGCCTTGAGTAGAAATAGAAATGTTAATTTCCTTGTCCTTTAGGGAACAAAAAAAAAGAAGAAAAATTGGGATGTATTTCTCTCATGACACAAAAAGATGCTTCCTACATCTTACAAGTGTGATTCGATGCCTCTGCTTTTTTCTTTAAAAAAAAAAAAAGGACAAAATAATTTCGGAGGAAAATCACGTAGTAAAACTGGTGGTTTTTTGTTTGGTTGGTTTGTTGTTTTTTCCCTTCGCTAACCTCGTCAGCGAATTCAGAAATGTTTGGGGGAAAAAAACAAGTAGTCTTTCCATAAAAAGTTAACTTTGGAGAGAGTTAACATCAATCGCTTTGCATTTATCTGTCTTGATACTTGTATCAAGCTTTTAGTGTCATCTGAAAAGTAGTGAGAGATATTTTTGTGATGTGTGAATAGGGTTAAACATGACTAGTGCTGATGACTAGTGATGTGTTGCATTGTAAGTTGTTTTTTCCCATACGGATTGTGTATGTGCACTTCCTGTGCCAGCTTTGTATTGTGTCTCTAAATTGCATACAGCCTCAGTACTGCTCTTAAAATGTTTTACTGAGTTTATATACTGCCCCTATGTAGAAAAGATGCACTTCAAGAGAAGGGACTGGAATCAGTTAGTTTGACTTTGTAAAAATAAAATTTTATAGAACTTGACGTTTGAGCTTTAAATGACTGTGGCCTGTAACCTTCAAACTGTGAGCTGCTATTAAGGCTTTCCTTGGAAGACGTTCTTAGCTTTTTTTTGGGAGGCAGGCTGCTGTTAAAATTGATGCCACAGTCTGTTTTTAGTACTTGAGTGCAAATGAGGCTATCCTGAGTCTTGGGAATTCTAATCTGCAAGTAATTCCCCACTTACTATGTTTTAGGCTTGTGTGTTGATTCTGTAAGAAGATACTGCATCCTGCTAGCTCATCTGAATGCACCTGCTTTCTGTGGAGCTGATGTCTGGAAGGACCTTTCCAGATCTGATGTCTATGAAAAAAGGGTTGGAAAGATTAAAATGTAACTGCCTTTTTAAAACTGAAGGTTTTTATCACCTTTGTCTAAGTCGGGATGGAGAAGAGGTGAAAGAGGGAAAGGACAGCTGCCCTGCAGTGATTATAAAATGTATAAGGTTTTGAAAAACATAATTAGAAAGGAAAGGTGATTATGAATTTTGGTGTTTAATATCAGCAAATCTCATGACCTCATGGGGAACTTCTGCTGAAGTAACTGTGGTGCACACAACCACAGAATGCAGGAACTGAAATGCAGAAGTGGCAGTGCAGTACAGCAAATAAACCAGTTGGCTGTATTATGGGGTTATGCCTCCAAATTATTGGAGTATTTTTTGGCTTACTTGTTTTCTGTGAGCTTGAGTTAGGCTGCTGGTTGAGATATTTCAGTATAGGGCTGATAACAGTTGCTTCTAGTAGTGCTTTTCTGGCATGTCCTCTCAAGTTCACTCTATGTGTAACTAGATAAGGAGGGACAGAACATTAATGGTGGTTAAGAGTTTTTTACTTTTTTAAAAAACTTTTTTAACCCTTCACTAATTAATTTTTTGTTTCTATTTTCATTTTATGATCTATTAAAATATGCCATGTAAGTCAAATTCATAAGCCACTCAATTTGGAAGTGGCTTGAACTCTTTGAACCTTCAGATATTAATCTTAGGGACTAAAGGAAATAATTTCATTTTAGACATCTTTGTCAGGAAAATTTGTTATTTTTTGCTTTGCTTTCTTGTGTGGTGTGATCTGCTTACAATTTTTGGGGACAGGCAGAATGTGGTGGATGCTCTCTAGGTTCTTTTTGTAATTAATTTTTCACTTTTCACCATCCCTGTTCTTGCAGAAACGGAATTATTTCCAAATTTTACAATAGTTAGGTTAATTATATTGAATAATAGACTTAATAAATAAATTATAATATCTCTGCTTTCAAAGACATGCTACTTAAAATGCTGGGAGGGATACAGTAAGAAAATGAGGCATGGGTAGCCACTAAGGTTATATTGAGTTACACTCAGAACAGAATTCTTCTGTAGAAGACTAGAAAATAGGCTGAAAATTAACATCTGACAAGAAGTCCTCTAAGAGGAAATTCCTACAGGAGAACTTAATTCTTGAGATTAATTAAATGAAAGATTAGAAAATCTCCTGATAGCTGTTAGCTATTTAATAAAACTGAAGTAAGCAATTAAAAGACTCAGTTGTAGTTACCAGTAGAGGCATTGCCTCCTTTTTATGGTCCTGGAGCTGCCCCCACTCCCCATTATAAAAGTTTTCTCTCCTTTTAAAGGAAAGCTGTATGTGTAGCTCGTGAATGGTAGATGTTTTCTGCAGAAGGTTTTTCATAAAAAGCATCCATCTCTGAATGAGGGTGATGTAGATGATAATTTCTTTGGCATTGAAAACACATACACAGTCCTGAGAAAACAGAAATAAAAGTGCTTTGTAGGAATTATACTAATGAAATGTATGTGAGAGAGTAGCTTGAAAGAGTAACCAGATTAACATCTGAAACTTCAGCTAGCATTTAGCCACCTTTGAATAGGACTTACACTGCCAATAAAGCTACTTTGTCAAATCTCTGGTTTCTATTTCTAAGATAAGTTGGTGTAAGCATTTTTGAATCCATCTCTTTACAGTATTTTTTTTAATATCTTCTAGACAAATTTCTGACTGTTGTGGGAAATAATTGTAGCTACTCTGCTATGTGCAGAAGGCATTTTCTACTGAAGTCTTTAATATTAATTCTGAATATATTTTGCATTCTGCTGCACTGTGTGCTGTGACAGTTGTGTGTGCTCCAGCAGTTGTGTACAATAAACTGAGATGTGTTATATATCACCAGAGATCCATCTCTCTTCTCAGGGCAGTGTGTGATAGCAAATCATATCGTGTTAGGGAGAAAAATGTGTAATTGCAGATTGGCTCTGGATTCCTCAAAACTGAAGTAGTTGCCATAGCTTAGCAGAATTACTGTGCTACAAGTAAATGGGAAGAATAGAAAAAAATGAATCCTCATGCGTGCCAAGTAATGCTATTATAATAATTTTAAGTTGCTTATAAATAAGTTACTGACTATTTGAGTTGTTAAAGAGAAGATCTGCGCTCTGTGATGAGTTGTTTTTTTCCAGAAGTCTTCATTACTTTCCACTCATAAGTTTATAGGAGAACAGATGTGGTCTTTAGGGAAAATAAAGGTAGGCTGATACAGAAGTTCTGAAGGTAAACTTCTTAGTGCTGTTATTTTTCTACTGTAAACAGAAAGCCAGGGTTTAAAACTCTGCTTTTCAGACTTAAATTACTATAATTAGTACTCAGAAAAAGCCCTGTGAAACTTTTTCTTTTGGCAATGTATAAATATCCTTATTTTTATAATATTTAACATTAAAACGTAATCTGTTGTCAAACTTCAAAGCAAAACTCTAAAAAGGAAGAGGTCCCTTTCCTAGGGACTGTTTATTGCTTGAATAATTTTATGTCTGAGTTAAAATGAAAAAGCAACAAACTTGACTAATCATTACTAAAACAAATTAGGATTATATTTCAAATAAATAATTTTTCAAAGTATGGAAATGGGCTTGAAGTCCACTTTGTTACATACGATTAACAGAAAAACGAATTGTCCTTTGAAGCCCTAATGGTTCTGAAGTCGAGGTAGGGTTCCTGTCAGCTAACAGACTCATCTCCTTTCAGTGTTGGTAGGGCAGCCAATTGCCCTGCAAATGCTTCAAAGCATATTAAGAATGGCAGAAAAACGAATGAATGAATGATTATGAATGAGGGCATTAGAGATGCAGATCTCAAGCCTTCAGTGCACTTCCAGCATTTGCAGAGAATGTTTTATAGTATTTCTAATAAGTGTATTAACTAGTATGGCCTAAAATCAGTAGGGAATTACCTTTTCAGAAGAGTATCTGTTTCATGTCCATAATATAATTAATATATATTGAGCACTTCAGATATAACTATACACATACTAAATCAAATATCTTCGTGTTGGTGTATAGTGGGCAACAGGAAGGAGTGATAACATTTTAAAATTCTGTAACAACAAATCCATGTTTTACTATAGAACTTATTTGAAGAGTATACCAAGATTTTTTGAAATTATATTTGAGAAACAAATACCAATGTTCATGCTTCCTCTTCAGGAGACATAAGGAAATCTATTTTGTATATTGTTTTGTATTAGATGTAGTAATTTCTGACAGTGTCGTGCATGCTTACACTTCAAAAAATGTTGAAATGTTCTGTTGACTTTTTGAAACTTTTTTTGACAACGTTAGGCTTTTCATTTGTTTTGTCCCTTGTTTAACAGTTTTTGTGTGTGTTTTCAAAAGCACTTCCATTCACCATTCAAGGAATTAAACAGAATTCTAATAGGAACTGAACATAAATAACTACAGAAATCAATGCTTCAATTCAGCCAAGAGTTTTTTGTGACTTCAAAAGCCACAAGAGCATTTATTATTAGAAACATACAATTGGCTTTTCTTGTATTACCATTTTGCATAGTGATTTGGTTTTTACCACCACAACAAGATGTTTGACAGTTTCATTTGAAAATGATGTATTTACATTCGGCGTTCTGAAACAGTGTAATTTTTATCTTTTCTGTGAAGCTCTATTCATGTTAATTTGTGTGTTCAGCTCTGTGCAAAGATTGTCAGTGAAATATTCACTGGTGGGTATCTCCTCAAAGGTCAACCAAATGTTAAGCATAGTCTGCTATTACTGTATTGTAATGAAAATATAAAATACATTTTTAAGTAATGGAGTTGATGCATTAATTTTTGTGTGTTCAACTCATACAATGTAAACATATCCTCTCCTTAGAAATGCTCCATTTCTTGAGTATAATGACCACAGAAGTAATCAACCTGGGATTAGCATAGTGTTGTACTTCCAGCCTTTCAAATTTGTAAAATTTGAAATCCATTAAACATTGGCTGTAATAATCCTTTTGCTCCTGAAGTTTTTAGATGGGTAAAGTGAAGGAACTTGTTTCAGCACATTAGAATCTTTAGAACGTTGATGCTTTTCTTTTGAAGCAGCCCAAACTTGTTAACAAGGTGATGTGGCCTGAAATACAGCACTCTGTTCAGTAATGCTTACTGCCTTGTAAATAGACCTCTTGAGTGCTGAGGCTTTTGAGAAGCTCTTGTGCACAGTTTCCATCAGCTAATAGTACAGTGTTATCACCTTGGTGGAAAGCACATCCAGAAGAAAACACAGTTTTGTTCAGTTTGTCAGGAGGGTACTCATAAATTAATGGATTTTCCTGTATTAGTGCTTTGTTTTCCACTGTTGCTGATAGCTTGGAAAACCAAGTTAAGTTACCAGCAGGGGCTTTTAGATGGCAGTAGCCTTGCCTCACCCTCCCAGACTCCTAATTCCTGCTCACCAGCCAGTCTGGTTCTGCATGAGGAGGATGAGGTGATGTTAGGAACTGCTTCGTGGAATTTCATCTTGTGAACCAACTGATGCTGAGCCTTACTCCCCACCCCTCCAGTTACCTTGAGATGCTGTCCAGCAGTCTCATCCTTGTTGCAGGAGCAGGTGCTGGTAGGGTATGCGTGTTTTGGCTCTTGAGAAACATTTCAGCTAGGTGGAGGGGTAGGGAAGCATGGCCTGTCTCTAGTTCTTCCCTCTCCTAGCATTTGGAGTGGAAAGACTAAGCAGCTGAAACTTACACTGCACCTTGAGAAAGGTTTTAATAGTTGTGAGGGGGAGGCAAGGTAAAGCATGGTGAGGAGCAAGACTGGTAACACAAACGGTGTCATAATTGCAGTTCCATTAGTGTTCCGTGTTGTTACTTGGAATTGCATGCATTTAGGATTTAAGTGCTGTCATAGTGTTACCTTAAAAATAAAAAAAAAGAAAGATGAAGGAAGTGAAGTCAGGTCTTCTGTTGGTTCCTCAAGGTTCTTCCCCATTTCCTTTGGCCACTTCTGTCTAATTCAGATTGCATTTGAGTCAGCTGCTTTCATCTTGACATGTCATTCAAGCATCCACAAAGTTAGTCTGCATTTCAACTGAGTGATAGGTACACCAAAACCAATTTTACTTTTGTCTCTGCAACATGAAGCTGCTTTTAATTTACCTGGTTGCTCAGCATTTACAGAAACAAGATAATGAAATGTTGCTGGCACAATTTGTAAGCCTAATGTCTGATGTTTATTCCTGAAACACACTCTTAGCCGCTCCTCTGTTTCTGTAGATACTTGGTTGTTAACTAGTTTATAAGCCAGAGTGGAACAAATAATAATGGACATCCAAGAAGGATGGTTTTGTTAGGCAAACTTGATTCTGCTAAGGGGCAAAAAAGGCATTTTAGATTGGTCTGACAGCAAGCATTCCTTTGTATTTTTAGATTTGTGTGTCTTCTGCTTCTTCATGAAACCAAGCTTATGACAGTAAGCAAGACACACAAACCAGACACTTCATGTTTTTCGTGAAACCATTGTGGATATTATCCATCCTCTTCTGCTCTGCTACTTTCGCGTAGCCAATACCAAATGTATCAGTGGAAAGGAGAAAAATTCCTGGAATTTGTTTTGAGTGCAGGAAGGAGAAAAAGAGAAAGAAGCAGGTAAGAGAGATGGGGAAGACTGGGAAAGTAACTTTCCCAGCTCTTGAGTATTTATTTTCCAGGAAACCTCAAGCATGGAAATACTAAAATTTACTGTTAGTATGGAGCAACAAAGACTTTATTGCTTGATACAGCACACTGTGTTTTGTAGCTCCAGCCTATAATATAATCCCTTTTATTGAACATTGTTTCGAACTGTTTGAGGTTCCTTATACCCTCTATGTAGAACAGGTGGCTAGAAATTTACCTCAGAGAGAAAAATATAGTTCTAAATTTGGACTAAATTCTTCGCTGACCACTTACTGTATTTTGTACTTGCCATTCCTTTTCCAGAAGTGCTTTCTTCTCTGGCCTGGGCAGTGTGTCAATGAGAGTGTTGCTCTCCTCTAGATAGTTTAAAAGAAATATATAAGTAATCTAATACCTAATTGGTGTTATATTTCAAGCTTCTTAATAAACATTCCATCAGCTATATATGGAGAAAAAATGATTTGTGTTTCAAAATGCTTGAAGACTGTAACACCTCTACCACTAATTTTACCATCTCAGATGAAGCAATCTGAATTCTTTCTGTTTTTATAATTATTGTGCTCTTTCATGTTGGTTCTGGTTGGTACTGGAACAGTCTCCTGACTGTTCTTAATTGATCCATGTCTTTTTTTTTAGGAAGCTTAAAGACTAATCCATTTGAGCTTTTGCAGTACCGAGCAGGATGAGAGGGGACCTTCGTCTATCCCATGGGCTGAGTGCCTGACTAAGCATCCTCATATGAGGAATTCCCCCTCTGCAACAGCATGACATAGCTGGTTCATGTTTGTAGCTTATGACCTACTAAAAATATTATCTTTCCTTCACACTAAAAGATCCTCTTCTGCAAAGTTAATATATAATCACTTTTTATAAAATTTCTGTATTTTTGTCGTGTATTATGCCTGTTGATAAAGTGTAGAGATTGTCCAAACTTAGAAATGTATGTTTTCAGGAAACAGTTTGCTGAATAATTTCTTAAGAATAAATGTTACTCTTCTGTTCTGAAGACTCTAATGACTCTTCAAGAATGGCTTGGGTTGTTTTTCCTAAATTTACACTTGTGTTACTGGGAATGAAGTAGATCTTGCCTAAATGTCAATAGGTGACTAGACGCAGTGTCTGCGAGGGGTTGTGATTGGTAGAGAAACCATAAATTGGATCAGAAGCTGACCAAAGAGAAGACTGCAAATGGCTGTACCATAACAGCAACTAACAGAATGGAGAGAGATTATTAGTCGTGCTCTTCAAAAATCATTCTTGAAATTAATTCTGTTTCATTACATTCATTAATGACCTTGGTGCCAGAATTATGTCTCTTCTTGTTAAAAGCTGTAGATAACACAGAGTTCAGATCATGACTGGATTATCCTGTGAGAAAAGCAGGATGAACTCATAGATTTGAGTACTAAAAATGTGATACAATTTAATAATATGTAATCAAGTATTTAAGGCATAAGAGCACTTATTTAATTTTAGGAATCATGAAGTAGGAGAGGACTTTGGGAATGCTGGTAGTAATGTAAATAACAGCTCCCAAAATGAGCATGAGCAAGGCTAACCCGCCAGGTAGTTATTAGCTGTTCACTGTCAGAGCAGAATGTACCTAATAGTTGCTGCACATGATCTGCATTGCTTTATGATTTTTATTACTGGCTTGGATGACAGAAGAGAACTGAGGATAGCATGTCTGAAGTTTCACCCACAGCACCAACTAAGGGTGACTGAATATGCTGAAGAAAAAGCTTCAAGGCAGAATTTTTCATGCTTTTTTGTAAACTTGTCAAGGTAAAGAAAGATCAAATTCATTGGTGTCTGTAGAACATAGTGTGTTTTTAAACATGTATTTAGAAAACTATTTTCTAAGAAATATATTGTTTTGTTTTGTTTTTTTTGAGTTTAGACAGTTTCTCTTGTACAATTGTTTTCCAGACTTTCTTTACTTTTTGTATGAGACTGCACCTGGAAGCAAACAGCATTCTTTGAGAGTTTTGAAATCTCTTAGTTTTAAAAGGAACTACATAAATCAGATTCCAATTCATAAGAGACATTTACAATTTTAATATAAATATTAAAATTTATTTTTAGCAGTAATCTGTATTATAGGTAGATACCCTGATTTACTGAGCATATGGCAACAAACTGAAATAATGACATATTACTTCTGGAGATTTGCACTGAAGCCAGTGAAGGGCATAAGAAGAAATTCTACTTTTGTCCCCATTTCTCTGAAAAATAATGCTGTTACTCAGTGCCCTATTAGGACAGACAAAAGGCTGATCAGCAAGAACATCTGGATCCGGCTGTCAAATGGCCTAGTGTGGCAATGCAACTAATTGCAGCTCTTCACATTTGTGCCCTAGTTCAGATATACAGCATTTGCAGTGAAATTGTGGGTCTGCTTTTTTTTTTTTCTTATTTTTAATGCTTGGAGAAAATAGGAAGGGAAAAAAAAACACAACTTGGTTTCTGAGCACTCGATCTAATTTTCATAATTGTCTTGATAATGTCAAGGAGTTGATAATGTCTTTAAGGCTTTAATACATTTACTCTATGGACTGGTCTGGCTGTTGTAAACACAGTGCCAACAATGTGCCAGGGTGAGCTGGCCATATGTGTTTTAAACCTTAAGGATGTTCAGAATGCTTTGTGGTTTGTATGTCTATACGTTGTTTATACAAACAGGATTTCTCATTAAGCATTGTGCATGTCAGTTAAATGCTGAGTTGCCTTTCCTTTAGGATTTCTGTTCCTGCTTGTGTTTAGTCTCATCTCAGCTTACAATTGCAATACAAAAAAATGCGCAGGATTTGTCTACGTAGTAATTTATTGTAAAATAAAATTCTGCTAACAAGCAAAATTATTATTTCAAACCTATTATTGTGGATATTATTCCTTTTGAACGTCTAACTTTTGGTTGAATTCTCTTCGGAAGTGAAATAAAGACAGAATTACTGTTGAATAAATAGGTGCTGTTTTGGATTATGTTAGAGAAGGATGGGAGAAAAGAGAAAGAAAGAAAAACATGTTAGATTTTTAGTAAACTGGATTGAAACCTGACCACCTGGAGTGATTTTGTATTGAGCTTTTGGGGGAGACATTTTTTTTTCTTGAGGAAAAAGGGTTTTGTGGAGTCTTTTATGCATCTGAAACGTCTTAACTATCAAAATACATGGAAGCACAAAATACCAATATGTGTGGTAGATAATCAACTCGGCTTTGCCTACCGCATCCCCTACTGCCTGAGCTGAAAGTTCTGTACCAAATATATTAAATGCACTGACATAAAGCTCTTCATAGGAGAACATCTTTAATCTCTCTTATATTTTCATATGTTGTAATATCATGCTTTGCCTTTTAATGACAAAAGTGGCAATGATGATTTTCAATATATGTTTATCTATTTGAACTTGGACATCTGCAGGACAAGAAAAAATGATTGTGAATTAGAATATTCTGGCAAATAGTCAAACTGAACATGCAATAAGAAACTTAAGTTTCTGCTAGAGAGACTAATTCTCGAAAAGTGTACTAGCAGCATTTACAACAGGAAAGTCTGTCTTTCTGGAGAGGTCTGCCCAAGTAATTGATGAAGATTAAATACACTCTTTCCTGAGCTGATATGTGTGATTGTGTGCCAAAAATGATATGCTAAAGGGATTATAGACTTTATGCCATGTTCTGTGGGACTTAAGAATTGCTTATTAACTAGAGGAAATTTTTTCTTTGAGTTGCATAAATTAACCTTTCTTCTAACAATTTATCTTTTGTTTATGTATTACTGTTCCTTGTTCACTTGTACTGTGATCATCATTATTATTTACACACACACTCCCCCCCCTCCCCATGCACTAGTCACTTTTCATACCACAGGGAGAAAATTCTGCATCAAAAGGACTGGCACAGCATGCACTGCAGATAAGAACCCGAGTGCCACGTTGGATCAGATTAAAGATCCAGAACTCAGTAATCCTGACAGTGATGAATAACATGGAGAAGTATAAGATGCAGGTCTTGTATGCAGTGAACCTGCTTTGGTGTAGCCACGTATGAACTGGTTATAAATCAGTTTCCCTTTCTTGTTTGGTTTTGGTACATGTAGGTACTGATGGCGATAACTTTTATTCTGTAGAAGATGTAGCTGTTTTTAAATGTTCATGGTAAACCCAGAAGCATTTCCTGTGTCTTTCAAGCAATGAAGTACTGGTCTGAGAAGCAAGCTTCTACTGTGTTATCTTTTAAATAGAGTGCATTGTATAAGCTTTAGTGTTCATTTTGTTAGCAAAAGAAAGAACAAGCATACATTTGAAATTGTGAGGATCATGATGTTAATACATATGGCGTATAACTATTATAAAAGACCTTATTCTAATGCCAGTACCTGATAAGAACAGCGAAAGATGTATGACCAGTGTGGGCTGCTGCCACTGACTCACTGTGTAATGACAGGCAAATTACTCAGTTTTCTGCATCTCGTTCTACTTCTTTATAAATGAGAAATATTGTTTCCCAGTAAAACTCTTTCAGATCCTTAGATAAAAGAAGATTATTTTTTTTGTACGCCTACTGAGTATATAAATTTGAAGTGAGAAAGTGCAGCAAACACCAGGTTCTATGCAAGTCTTATAGCAGTACAGACACAGTGTGATGAGTCTTGCTTCTCTTGATGGGCTGTATTAAAGCACCTTATATTGCTGAAGACCTGTAAAGCACAAGCAAAAAAAATTGGTTTAGGTCAGCTTTGGCACTTGAGTCTGTGTTCTGTTCAAGCTTTTTTATAGTGAAGTTTAGCTTCAACAAAATGTGCATTGATAAATACCATTCAGTTTTCTTTGGTATGCCAGACACCATACCACCTTCAGATGAAATAGTACAGGGAGCCTTTCAAAGCAGTTTTCTGTCAATCTCTATCACCTCTTTCACATTGTGTCTTTGGCTAGGTTTTATCAGTGAATTTTCATAATCTTGAGAAATCTGACCTTCCCAGAATTGTCTTGAGTTAACATTATCGTCTTAATCTTTCTCCTGGCATCTCTTGAAACAAAATACAAATTAAAAACTTGAACACCACAAAACGAATCTCATGCCACTTGTTTCTTCCCAAATGTTCTTCATTGTCATTGCTTGCTGTATTGTGTGCAAGTCCTTGTATTTTTGTGTATTCTGTCATGAAAGGGACCTAAATAATACAGGAGACTTTAAGGGGGTCAAGTAGCAGGTAAGTAGAGAAATTATGCAACAGTTTCAGGTATATACAGAAGACAATTTAAATAAACATAAAAAGAGTGCCATTATTTCAGCACTGACATGTGGAAGTTAACTTGCGTTTGATGTATGATTTGTTTTTTAATAAATTCAGACTTTTTTTGTGATAGTCAATAAATAGCTGTGGAAATGGTGGAGGGTACATGAAATTTCTGCTCTCTGGTGCTTCAAGGAAGGATAGGCTGTTGACCTCTTTCTTTAAGTGACTGACCCTCTGCTTTTGCCTCTTTATCCCCATCCATTTATCATCATTCTTCATCCCTTTTTAATTTGCTGACTTCCTTAGACTTTTTCTTCACAAGAAGTTCCTGCTTTAGCTTCATCATGAAAAAAAAATAAAAAAAAATTAATCCCATCAGTTACTCTAGCAATCACCACATTTTAACCAGTCATGTTCTGCCCCAAATTCTGTAAACACATGGTCTAAAACATTAGTTTTTAATTTATCTTTGTTTTTCCCCTACCTTTTCACTATTTTTCTCTTTTATTCTTATTTTCCAGTTGCTTTTACCAAAATGAATGATTTTGACTTGACTGGATGCTAATACCTTTACTCAATTTTCCTTGTTTTGACCATGAAAGAAGCAGCTTCCCCACTTCATGGCCACCTGCTGTCCTCCTTGTGCTGCTGTAGTGCTTATGCCACTGCGCAGTGAACCATACTGGGGAGCTGGTCGGACTGAAAAATGATTTTGCCAAAATTGTGTTGCTTTGTAATTCCCCACTCTGGTCTACCATATGGCTGTACAAATGGCTATGTCAGCAGTAGGGAGAGGATGATGCAAGGCTGGAAACGGGTGGCCAGACTCAGGAGTGGGTCAGGAATGCTGTATTAGCTAGCAGTGCCAGGTTATGTCAAAATAAAAGAGTTCATCAGAGTAAAGTCTAATTGTCTCCAACGTGGTAACATCCTACTCCTGGAAATTCTGACCTTTGCTGCTTTTTATCCCTCAACCTCTCTTCCTCTCCCCCTTATTGTTTAACATACTTTTCCAAAGCTGCTTGTTCATCTCTTTATTAAGTGACAAATAACATCAGTCAAAGCCTCTGTTTCTTGGTGTGCACAGGAGGTGGAGCCTGTCATCCTCAGGACATGCTGAAAATCTGTTTAAATCATTTGAATGGGCATCATTAGTCAAATTTGTACCATCAGTTGGAAATATCTTAAATAATTACGATATGGTTTAGACTGATAAGCTGTTGGAGTTAGATCTGTGTAAGTTTGAAAAGAATTATGGCAAGGCATTCTTTGTAAACAAATGCACTAAATAATCCCACCTTTTTCCTTACTCTACAGACATGTACTTTCATTAGTCTGCAGTCAAGTTATTAATAGTATCAGAAAATGTTTGTGGGTTTTTTGTTTGGGGAGGGAGAGGGTGGTTTATATTACTCTGCAGATATTAAATTGATTTGGAAATGCACATCTGAAAAGCTGGGCATTTTCAAATCTGAGCCTCGGGTAAGGCCCACGAAGAGTGTGAATTCACACCTAAATCAAATTCTGCATACTTGCATGGCGCTGGGTATATAGATGTTCTGGCTCAATCATGTAGTGATGCATCTCTATGCTTTTAAGTCTGAAAATGTTTTAGGTAAACTAAGACTATATTTTTGTTTTTCTTAAAGGAATGTAAATTATTTTCCATCTCTTCCTTTATTAGAAAAAAAGTAACAGAAAATGTGGCAATGTTTAACAGTGTGGTACACGCCACTGAGACAGTTTCTGCAGCTTGGCTTTGATATTCAGCTGTGTGTGTCCTTTCAGAAAGGAATGGTATTAATTACCCTCTGGTCAATCATTGTGTTGTCCTTGCCTTCTTTCGGGCTATCATAATCCTGATTATTGACTTTCAAAATTTCCATTTGTTTCTAGGACAAAATGATCAATCATAGAATCATAGAATGGTTTGGGTTACTTTGGTTCTTTCAAAGATCAAACCACAAAGTAAAACAAGTATCTGAGCTTAATGCAGGGAAACAAACATGAGCTTGCTCAGGCTACGGATGATCATTCAGTGTTTGGTTTTTTTCAGTAAATAGGTAATTTTCCAAACTTTAATACTTTTGAGGTGCTACCCTGATAAAGGTGAACTGCTGAATTCCAATCTTTTGAAGTATAACTCCAAATCAGAAATGGAAAACAGACTGTTCTATGGCACCTAAAATGTAAATAAATATGACTTTTTGTGGGTTTATGTCCTATGATCTCCACAACTTCTCCTAAAATATCCTAAGGCCTGATGTTGTCTGTCCTTGCGGATCTGATGCTCATGTCATAAAGCTGGCAGTGCTCCTCTGCCTGAGCACTCGTACTGTTGCCTTCCTGCTAGTCTGAGCAGTCAAATACTTTCTTTTTAGCCTGTCTCTGTTCTGCACTGCTGGTACCTGCCCATAACAGGGATCCTACTGCTTGCTCTTTTCCATTAGACGTTGAACGCTAGAACATCGTTCTTTTCCTTTCTGAAAGGACGCCGTGATCTTTGTTCAGGAGTTGCTCTCAGATTCCTGAGGTACTGTTTTGCTTGAAGTGCTGTCAGTGGAGATAGTGCTTGTGTTCTCTTTACCTAAATGTTGCTGTCAAATAGTTTTCTATTTCTCCCCTGTTGCCTTCCCTAGGTATTGTGTACTTTCCATAGATATCATATTTTTATCTGTAAGTGTTCAGAAAGCAGGCATTTAGGTAAAGGCTCTCTGATCTCCCTTAACTCTGATACAGTTATTCTAGAAAGTGATTCTATATTCTCTTAAATTCTGTATCAATCATATTCAATAGAAAACTGAACGGAACTTCTTAGTGAAGCAAACAAAAGGAGGAAAACAAGCTAACTACAAAAGTGAATTTCAGATAAATGTTCCAACAACTATAATTTTAAGACCTTTTCCATCCCATGTGGTTCAGACTAAAAAATCAACAGTCCATAGAATTGCATGATGGGATGTAAGAACAAGATTTGCAGTATAACTAAAACTTGCCTTGTCATGGTGGCATGGCTACTCCTACTTCAGTTACCAAGATCATGTTTCAGAGGAGTGTAACAGCAAGTTCACAAAACGGCTTAATAGAATATGTAGTGGCAAAAACATGAGTAGTTGTTCATAGATATAAGTTACTTTGCTTCAGTGACCACCATGTGCCAGAGAGATGTACATGTAGCATAGCTGATATATCTCTTAAAAACCAAAGCCTACCAGAAAGTATGCATAAGCTGTAGGTTTGGGTATCTTTGCTCTTCAGTTACTTATTTTGGTTTTCTTGAGAATTAGATGAGATTTTTTCTGCACTTCCATGAGCTCTGTCAGCACTTGTTCAGTCTAGTTGGCACCTCTTCATTTCTCTCTGTTTTTCAGCAGATTTTCTTAGGGGAAGGCAGATGATCTAACACTGTGAAGAAGTTCTAATTTGTGTTTATATACTTCCAGAGGACAGATGGACACGTCTGTTATTTAATAATGCTCGTGCTACATCCTTCGCAAAGAATCAGAATAGCTCCAAGTAGTCTGCCTGCCTGTCAGTAGCAGACACAAGCTTCTTGCTGGTTTTGTGATAAAAAACAGGGATTTCTGCTCTGCAGGGTCCAGCTTTCAGAGTTTGCGAACAGCACATTCTTGGATGGGCACCGTAGATTCCTCATACTCTTGGCTGCTGAGAAGTTCTCTTTCTTTGGGAGATTTTAGGGTGACCTTCTGGTAAATAATCATGCTGTGCTGGTCCTTGGAGAGTGGGAGCTACTTTTCAAAAGGATAAGGCGGTGGTGGTAATCATCTCCACCATTGCCTCTCTCTTTGATGAATATAACATCACACTTAAGAAATTGCCAGAGCATCCTGACACCAGCTCTTGAATCTGGAAAGGACAAGCTTTGTTTAATTTCTTTCCTCTTAATAATCAGAACTGAAGAACACTTAGATATTCTTTGGTTTGTCTTCTCAGCCACCCCACTGTCGACTAACACTTAAGGAGTGACATGGTGCACAGCACTGGTTTCACAAGTAGTGGGTAACATTCCTGGCAGCCTCCGTTCAGTAACGGAGTGATCCAGCTGGAACTGCATCACTTTTGTTCTGTGGCTTCAGACTCCAGTTTTGCACCTGCTAGCACTGACTTTAGAGGAGAGGACCTTTTGCAGCACTGGACAAAGCTAAGACTTCTCAAACCTTTACTGTACTGTAAAGGGAACCATCAGTCTGTGTTTCTACTCTTTGCAACTTCCTGGAGCTCCCAAAACCTTTTGAGTCATGGGTCACTGGGGTCTCCATCCTGTGATCTGGGGAATAAATTGTGTGCTGTTGTGGGCACCTTTCCATAGAAGGTATCAACAAGTTCATGGTAGGACAGGATGTTATTGGTGTGACTTGGTTTGCTGACAGTTCTGAAACTGTTGAACTCTGATATTGGCAGCCCATTTAAACAACTGCATGGTCGTGTCTAGATATCCAGTCAGTATTTGCCAACCCATAGTGACAGATACTTGCTGAAGTGCTTGTTCTGAGGTTAGGATTGCTATTGCTGGTACGGTGGCTGGAATTCAGGGGGGATCATCTGGACTTTCTTGGCTAGAGTGCTCCCCATAATCATAATGCAAATGTAACGCATTCAGATCTCCTTTGTATGGTATTAAAGAATGCACTTTCTTTATCTGCTCCCGGATTTATTACTCTGTAATGGAAAAAGGATCCTCTCATTGGTTTTAAGTTTTTTGCCTCTTCATTATACGGCAGGTTTGTTCATCTCTGTTATGGATCCGCTAATTAGGTCAGGAAGAACTTAACTGAGAAAACCAAACTAAGCGGCTGGTGATTTGGTTTTGGCTCAGCACTCTGAATCTTCACGAGCCTTACTGTTCTGGGCTGTCTCTTGTATCTAGCTTAAGATTAAGCTTGTTGCTAACTCAGTTTACTACTGCATTTTTAGAAAGAGTAAATTTCCTGAAGTCCTTATTTAAAGTACTTCTTGTAGTGAAAGACTTGGTCCCCAAGAAGAACTGAAATTGATCTGTGATATTCTGATGAGAACATCTTGCTATTTAGAGAGTAATAGCATCCTGTCAGTGAAAATGGCTATTGCTTCTGTCATACTAGTGCCCTCATTTTTGGGAAGATGCCTCTTCTGAACATCGGTGAGAGCACAAGGAAGAGCTCTGTGCCCTCAGCTGAGCATAGTACCACTGATCTGCAGAACAGCACTCCTTTTGCTTTCACCAGTTCCAGGGGAAATGGACTGTGCTGCAGAGCTGTTGGCAGGGGAAAGTGCATGGAACAGCCGTTGGAAAATAGAAGAATCTCTTATTTGTTTTCATTGTTAACACGCACATTCCACATCCTGCCATACGTCCCTCCTCTTTAGCATTTTTTATTCTGGGATGTTATAGATGATGCCTTCAGAAGTTCTTCAGTAATGTTGGACTGTGTCCCTGTAGTCAAACACCATAAGAATAAATTAACAAACCTTTTTTAGTAATGTTATGGTAATGTTAGTGTTAATACAGCATGGAAGAATAACTAGAATAAACAGCAACAAATAAAGACCATTTGTTTTTATCCTTTATAACGGTATTAAATGAGTATCATGAAATTTTCTTATCTAAACCCTGAGAACCTATCTTTACAGCAGTTGGGAGGAATAATATTTTTCATAAGCAATACAAATAAACTGCACTTCTAAGATAATACAATTTAGCTATTAGCTAAGTAGCTTTTTAGCTTAGCCTATTCTTTTTTTAAGGATATAAATTCTAGATAATGAAAAAGTGTTGTAATAAACAATCAAACAGTCTAAGGCAGTATTACTGATGCTGCCTTATAATAAAATAAATCAGAACTAGCACGACTTTTATGACATCGTATCTTTGCCTTCAAGGGGAAAAAATTGTGGTTCTCTGTATGAGGTACAAGTTTCACTTTCTGTCATGTAATGCAGAAGACAGCAAATAGTTTGGGGAAGCACAGTTTAATTATAAAATACTGCCTAAAGAAAAAGGTGTAAGAAAGCGATTGGGCCTGACTGCAGAGGCCCATAGATGAAAAGAGTTTTCAAACATAATGCCCAAGAGGAGTAGTGCAGGTGTGCTGACTCAGAGTGCTCGTCACCTTTTAATGCCATCTTCACTGATTCATTTGTAGGATGTTAGACTGATCCCCCTCAACACACTTTGTACAATATTTTCACTTTAAAGAAAAAATGTAATCTTTTGTCTTCTGAAGGTCTCTTCTCACTGGATAGAGGCTGTAAGTTTTCTTTTTTTATGTATCAGAAAACTTTGCTACTGGAAAGTTGTATCATGCCACTGTCAACATGTTTGTGCATGTTGAGAATAAACTTGTATTTAATCAGTTTTCCTGCAGGGTTTTCTCTTCTCCTGAAAGTCTTGTTTTCAAGAAAGTTGTGCCTAAGCATTAAAGGTGTTGAATTCTGTTGGTGAAGAGTGTAAAAAATGAGGCAGGGCAAAGTTCTGAAACTCTGAATTAACTTAAAATTTGTGCACCTGGGAGTCTGTTAGGAGGAAGTCACTCGACTGTGCAGGTCCTTTATGGATTTTTCTGATGGTGTGGTACTTCATGTTAAAATTTGTGAAATGTTAAGTCTTTTAATGATTTCTGGTAATGCCGTGTAGGTGATTATGTTGCCATCCATCCCTTCCATTCGTAACCACGTGGAAAGTGTCTCAGCAGAGTGCATCAGGCACCTTACACCTGTGGTGGTGGTCTGACTATAGATCTATCTGTTATCTCTCTCTTAAGCTTGGAGCAGACTGGGGCATGGTTTTTGACTCTTGGGTACAGTTTTTCCTCTTGCCTCCAGATCATACATGTTTTGTTCTCAGAGATATTTTGGTAATTTTTATTGCTGTTCCATCTTCCATACCCGCCCCAAAGGAGTAGGACATGGAGTAGCAAAGACAGGGGATGGGGTAGGCCCGATAGAAGTTGAAAGGTGATTAGAGAAATGGGCATAACGTAGGGAAGGATTTGAGTGGTGAAAGGAATTGAAAGTTAGAAGGAGGACTGTTAGAGCCTTTAGAAATCAGAAAAGAGATATGGAGGAGTTCTGGAATACTTCAAAGAGGGGAATGGAACAGAACTGATGGTTTCAGTAATAAATACTTGTGTAGTTTCATCATGTCTGCTACATCAACCTGTGAATCTGTAACCATCAGCTTGTGAATCTGACCCGTGTTTATACCTGCCTTTCCAGGAAAAACAAAAGGAACAAGAGACAGGCTATTTTAAGATTACTTAATTAGTGTGTTATTTCAGTCTCCTGATGATGTCTAATGACTTTGAAAGGGCTATTAGTAGCCATATTTAAATGTCCAAAAACATAAACTTAACAATGTGCTGTCTCCACTGTTATCTATTATTTCTTTCAGGGATGATAACGTATACTTGCTAAGACAAAAACCCTTGCATTTGATGCCTATTATTCATAGGAGAATGGTTCTGTCAAGAGAGACCATTTGTCTTTATAAAATGAGAATATAGATTCAGAATATTTTCTTGTTTATAGTACCCACTTGATAGGAATCTTTGTTGTCTAGAATGGTATTCGTAAAAATAACTTACATATTTCTTATAATAATTTGTTTTTATTTCGCTCCAAGTCTGTGATGGTACTGTTGACTATGTGTGGTAACTTTTATTGTCACTTCATTAACTCTGATTATAACACGAATTGTGAAAAATTGCAGAACTGCGTTTTCCTTTAAATAAAACATAAATGAGCTCTTTTTGAGCTTTTGGGAAATGAGGCTAGATTATTCATAAAACTTGTCTCATTAATTTTTTTGAGATTTGCTTACTGGTACGATTTCTCATATGTTCAAGCTACCACTAGTGGTGACTGATCACACCTGATCTAATGGGGAACTTGTTTCTAAAGACTGCCTATAATTTTGGCATGGCTGACAGGAGGTTGAATTTTACCTGTTCCTTCCTTCTACCATCAACAGTCTCGTCACATTCAGAGGGAGACGCTGCACAGAGAGTTGGAGAGTTTTTTCCACAGTAGCTTCTGTTCCATTTTAGAAAAGGGAAATGAATCTGTCCCAAAATGTTGGATGCTTGGCAGTTGAGCAGAAAAAAGTGTTCAATGGTGGCCTCAAATGAAAGGTGTTTAAGGAAGTGATGATTTTACTTGCTGGCAGCTTCCCTTCCGCTACTTTTAAAGGAAGCAGTGAAAATTTTTATTCTCACCTTTACCAAAAGAACATGAAACTGGGAAACTTAAGTACATGTTGCTAGTCTTCTCATTATGGACACTTAAGTTTATAATTTCTGTCAAAAGACTTGAATCTTTTTGGCTCCACAGGCTTGGAGGAATTTCTGTCAGAGATTCAGGTCTCCACATACCAGTGCACACTGCAAGTATGGGTCACTTAGTGCTTATCCTTGAGAACTGAAATGCTGGGCAGAAATATGCCTACTTGCTAAGTCCTCTGCTGTGTTTGGGTGGACCACAATTTTACCTGAGTAGGTTACTTCCTACTCTAAGAACTGCAGCATCATTTCCATGCTTAATTTTGATGGTGAGGAGTTACTGCCCTGTCTTTGATAGGGGTTTTGGCTAAATGTCAGCTGTCTATATAATAGCTTGTATTGAATTCCCAAGTATTAAAGGTCTACTATCATAAAAGTACATTGATTTGTAATCTTACTGAAACACTTGTCAAATAGCTTTGCAGACAGAATTTTGACCCTCTCATAGAAACAAGAAATACGGTAGCAGAGTGAGTTTTTCCCCGTGACTGTTGCTTAGGCCATCATTGCAGATCAACTACTTAAAAGGTGTACTTCTTACACGTTTTTGGAAATTCTGGTATTGTGAATAAGTTGTATTTTCTTGCAGATTTACATTACCTTTTAACTTTTGCTATAAAATCCCTTTATGGCATTTGTATCATGCCAACTTCGCTAAAAACATGCTTACTAAACCTTGTATTAGGTCCCCTCTTTCAGTTTTTTGTAGGTTACCATGTGCTTCAAATGATTGTTAGGAATTTGAACCAGACAGACGTTCAGCATAATCTTTCGTTATTAATAAAAGTACTAATGAAATTATTTCAGTAGAATCGAGGGAGAATCAAGAGCACTGAGGGAATTGATTAAAATCTGTCATTCAGACCTGGTACCTTGCGTAGTCCCTGGCTCAGCATAGGTGGGGCTTGGCAGCTTGGCACTTGCATAGAAGGTGCTAAGAGGAACTGGCTGCAGTGGAGATGAAACAGCCTTGCAAACTTCTGCTTTCTAATGGCATGGGGATTATAATTGGTTTTGTTCAGTTACAATGGTATCTGTAACTGCAGTATAGTGGAAGAGGCTATCCAAAGGTTCTTTTTTGCTAAGCATTTTGTAAATCTGTATGTTGGAAGGTGAATTAGTTTACATAGAAGGCTCTTAATCTGCTGGTTCAGTCATCTGACTTCAAAGAGAAAAATATTGCTATATCTTTATTTTTGAAGCAGTGGGAAAACATTGTTAAAGGCTAAGATGTCACAGTCGAGTGTATACAGTTGAACAATAAAATAATGTGCATTTTTAGCAGTAATTAATTTTTTTGCACAAATAGTGTGAACTTCACTGCGGCATATAAAGCTGAATTTATCACTTGAGTGAGGCTTCAAGAGCAACGTTTATAGGTAGATTATTATGAATAAGTAGATGTCAGTTACAGGCAATGTAGTGGAGAAGTTGTGGTTTTTACTCAAAGTTTAGTGACATAACCACCTCTTTCAGTATGGTTTTCTTAGAATTAGGCTTTGCTTAAATAAAATAAGAAAAAATATTGTCTGATCTTTCATACCACAAGTTTGAGAAGATTTGCTGTAATGACGTGGACTTCTGCAATATTGGGCTGTGGCTACAATCAGGTTGGCATTTATAGCTCTGGTAGAGGAAAAAACCAGAAACCGAACTTGATCCCAATGTGTCAGCTGACACATGGTAGCTGTGCTTGCAGCCTGCAACATGGTGAAGAGCCTTGAGGTAGGATTTTGAACCATCTTACATTTTTAGTGGCAGAGAAAATATTTTAACAGTGTACTTGCAGACCTCCAGTCGTTTTACAAATAATAATAAGAGGTAATTTGATTACTGTCAGGGTATCATCAGGGTGATGGGCTCTTCCCATGTGGGTTTGTGGCAGGAGCTATGTGCTAGCTTCCTATCAGGAAATCGATTTGCCCAGATGAAAGTTCTCAGGAGCAGCAGAGAAGTAAATGCAGTTGAAGACCCTGTGATACGCAGGTGATTAAACTGCAATCAGGGTTTCTTTCTTGCTTAAAAGCTATGAATATATGAGAGAAACCATAAATAGCAGTGTGATAAATAGTAGTGTGACATTAAGCTTATAAATAGCTTTTTATAATTTTGTAATACTCTCTCCTTTTAATAGCCTGTTGCTCTTTAACTTCAGCACACACTAACTCTGCATGTATGTGTTCATTTGCCCTTCTCAGCAATGCTTTATTCCAGCTGGAGCTGTGATGTTTCTTTTAGTGCTTTGTTTTCAGTTGATTAACTGGCTTGTAATGTGGTTATGTGCCTGCTTTTTCATTGTACGTTAAACTTCATACTGAACTGAGCCAAAATAATCAAGAGGCATTAAAGACACTGTTGTCTTTCTGGACATATATGTTTAAATGAGACTGAAGAAGTTGTTTTCCTCCTAAAAATAAATTCAGTGAATAATTTAATTAATTTCAAACCAACATTATCAAAGGCTTCTTGCTGATTCTGAGTGGCAGCTAATTTTAGAAGTTTGTAGCTCCAAACAAAATAGCCAGATGATTTTTCTCAGTAGGATGTTTTATTAAATGCAATGACATGAACTGTTTTTATATAGAAAATGTGTATTTTCCTGCACCTGGAAAATGATTCCCTACTACATTAGTAAAAGGAATCTAGTTTCTACTTAAAAATCTGAGATTCAGTTGAGTGGACTCAGATTAATAGTCTATAAATACAGTGCTGGTGATTTTCAGTTTTGCTTGGGTATCATGGTATGACTTCATTTTAGGGCTATAGTGCATGAAAAAATTATTTCTAGTTTTTTTGCTTGTTCCAGTTGTATACGTGCAACCTTGTGCCTTTACTTCTTAGATGAGGGAATGTAGGGATTATTTTTTGTTAAATGATTTTCATAGTTAGCCTTGACAGTGTGATGTTGCTTTTCACACCATTAATATCTGCTATTAAGTTAATTCTGCGGAGACTTCCAAGTCTTATTGTGTAATTCTGTAAAGAACAAAGTTGTAAGGAAGAAAACAGTCAAATCCAGAAACAAAAACTCTACTTTGAACTCTGGTAAGAATTATAAACTTCTTACATGAGTTTGAATCCTCTTTCCTCTTGAATTATGTTTTCTTCCAGTACTTTTTTTTGACAGATGCTTCAGTGGGTTTGTCAGTTTAGTTTCAAAAGAAGGAAATCCATCCCAAAAGGAAAAGCATTTTTAGATAGTACTTAGAACTAGGACACAAAGATAATTTTTTCCTCTTGTTTATATTCAAAATGGATTATAGTTTAACAATTCACAAGACTTAGCATGTATTAAGGTAAGTGTGCAGAGCCTGCATTCTGACCTTAATGTTTAATCATGTCATAACCCCTGACAGGGTGCAACTGTTAAGTTCTGTATGCCTCACTTTTGGAAACCTTTTGGTTTGACATTGAGTTTCACATTGTAAGAAGTACGGGTAAAATTGTCCTGTTTTTTTTCTGGTCAAGATCTTTGAAAAGGATTCTTTTACAAAGTAGGTTTGTAGAGTTTACAAATCTGGGGAATTTAGATGTCTTTTAAGATATTTTGCTAAAGAAACTCAACCTGCAAAACTGTGATTTATTTATTTTTTTATTTCACTGCATGTTATTTATTATGAGATTTACCTGCTTAATCATTTTAATGTAAGTGATATTTTCAATGCCAAGCTCACTAAAATAGTTTTTTAACTTCTAGTCCTCCTGAGCTGGCTTGAAAATGGAAATTGTTTCCTATAAAGAAAATCTTTGAGAGGAGGAAGAGGTGAGTCAGAAAAATAAGTAAGCTGCACTGAAGTTGTAAAAATGTGAGCGATCTTAATAATAAAAAAATATATAGAAGAACTTAAAATTAGAGATGATATGACTAGGATAATTCTTTTGCAACTGGGCAGGTTTGTCATCAAATCTGCTCTCTCTCTGTGCAGAGAGCTTTTCATTCTAGTGCCCAGACATGCTTTGGGCTCTCTCCAGAGCGCGTTCCAAGAAGAACCAAAGAGGCGACCTGCTCTGCTCTCATACTGCAGGGCCAAAAAGCTGGGGAGAGGCTGAGTATCCAGGTGCTCAGAAAAGGAGTGTGAGGCAGGGTGGCTGAGAGCCAGGGGCACGGATGGAGTGAGGTCACTTCGCTGGGCAGCGCTGCTTGAAGGCTTCCCTTGGTTTGCTTTCTGTTGGAGGAGGAAGCAGAGTTGACAAGTGTTTTCCAGGCAGGTAGCCAGACAGGCATTATTTTAATGTTTCCAGGGGAAAATCGGTGTTTTTTGGCAAAACTGAAATTTGCCATGTGAAAATATCTATTTTGTGCAAATGGCATTTCTGATTAAAAAGTAATTTTGATGGAAAATGTCCAATTGGTTATATTCAGCCTTAGAATTAGCATCTGCTGTGTTTAAGTCTATTGAAGATAATTTGGCTTAGGTTTAGCAACTCTGAACAGAATATACACAGACAACTTTCCTCCTCTGTCTAATACTTCAGTTCTAGTGCCAGCCAAAATTCAACTTGAAGTTGGCTATGAGTAGAATAAAAGCTTTTTCCTAATTTTGCTGGTTTGTTTTCAATTCAGACTGCCTTCGGCTTCAAAGGCTTCACAACACAGATGCCATGGCTGGAGCTGAAGCTGACGATTCAGCCAGCTGCTCTGGACTTGAAGATCCTGCTGCATGCAGCAGTATTGATCTGTGGTTGCTTGAGTGGTTAATAGCTAGCCTTCAGATTCTCTTCGCTGGTATGTTTTCTGTTCATATCTCTGGAAGAGCTTTTGGTTTCTAGTAGACCTGTAGAGGACTATAAACTCCTTTTTTTAATATGTAAAGAAATCTTTTTTGGAGTCATATACAAAGGGGAGTCAAATTCAGTTACCCCTTGAGATCCATTTAGTTACCCCCCTGAGGAAAGCTGTAGGCAGAAGTTTGGGGTTTGTTGGTTGTTTTTTGTTGGTTGGTTTGTTTCAGGGTGTTTTTGTTGCATTTTTTTGTTTGGGCTTTGGTTTGTTTGTTTTTCTTCTTTTTTGTTACCTTTTTTTTAGACATAAAATACTAACTTATCACCTGGTGCTTCTGGTTTTAGTTTGGCTGAACTTGCACTGATTTCAACCCTTTTTTCTTCTGTGAGTAAATATTTAGGCTTCCCAATGTTAGGGTTGTATGGGAGCCAGAAATTCCTTTTAATGAAAAATCTATTTAAATATTTTTAACTTAGTTTAGGAACACATTTTAAAAAATACTGCAAATTTGTTTTGAGAAGTTTCTAGCAATAAGATATTTTAGTAATGTTTCATTATAGTCTCCTTTTATTACATCTTCTTATAGCATTGAGTCATGAAACCAAGAATACAAGGTCCATTTCCAGGAATGGGAAGAGTTAGATGTAGTAATCATCTGTGTGAGGTTCAGGGATTGCCATTTTTTAAGCTATTTTCAAACAAGGACAGGTTATTGATATAATAAAGTACAAAACACTGGAGGTGAAACTTGTGGAAACTTTCCTATTTATTCCTAGTAATCTTTACACATGATAAACACCTCAAGTATTATTAACTGACAGCTGCGTGCTAGGAAGTAAAGTGGGTTTGTGTTCTTAATAATGTGTTTGTGTATTTGTTAATTTATAATACTTTTAAAATATAGAAGTGATAGTTAAATTCACAATTTTTTTATATTTAAACATTACTCCTCTTCTAGTTCTTCTTCTTGGAAGCTTTACCCTTTTCCTACTGTTCAGCTAACTGTCCTTCCACAGGGTTTGGTGTGTTTTGTTTTGTTTTATTATTGTTTTTAAAAATAGTTAGACTTGATTTTTTTCCCCTGCTACCATTGCAATTTTCCATTCTACTTTGTTTATTCCAGGAGCATGGGTTGCTGCTAATTTGATGCATTTCTTTGCTGTCCATCTCACTGGATGGAGTGCTCCTGCCTGCCACTGGCTCCCTGCAAATTCACAGCTTCTGTTTTTGTATTATAGGCCTTAAACTATACCAATATCTTAAAGGCTTTCCTAGCTTTAGCTCCCTGTTCTCTGCACACACCATGGTGTGTCATTCCTGAACCATTCTGTAAAGCCATCACACTATGATCCAGGTGACTCCAGAAGATCAGTTACAGTTTATTGCCTAATACAAGGATAGGTGGGTTTTTTTCTGATTTATTAAGGTGTGTATGAGTATATTGCTAACCCATAGAAACTTTATGGACTTACGCTCAAATAATCTCTGAAACTTCATCTAAACTTGACACATCTTGTTCAAGTGTGTGTGACTGTTCATAAAACTTCCCTTACCCCTGAGTAGCACCTGCAAATAAAAGGTCTCCAGGTCAGAAACAATATGGCTGCACAGATTTGTGTGATGTTTGTGTGTCTCCTGTAAGACAGATGTGTTTGTTGTGAATAACCATATGTACTGTATGTGAAGCCTTTTCCTGAAGGCACGTGGACTGTGAACATTGCTCTTGCATAATTTGGAAGTGGTGCAAAAGTCCTGACTCTTCAAAAGTAGTGTTATCATCAGGCCAGTGACTACTTAGCCTTCATCTGGCAGGAGCTAGCTGGAAGGTTTTTTGTTGTCTTTGCATTAGTTCACGCTGACCTATAAAGAAGACTGTTTAAGTGAAAGGGAAACAGGTTGAACCTGCTGAGGGTAGGATAAGGTACAAAAAAAACCCAACAAAAAAAACAACAAGAAACAAACAAAAAACCAACCAAACAAATAAAAATAACAAAACCACCCCCACAACACACAAAAAAATCTTGGCTATTTTAATTCTGGATCTTAGTGGCAGACTTCTAGTGTATTGGGTGCATTTCTTCAGCCTCTCAGAAGCTCAGTTCACCATCTCGAAAACTGGTCAAAAAAATTGAAAAAAAGATTTATGATTAAAAGATGTTCTGTGGAAATCCAGAAATTTGTCAGGTTGCCAGCTGTAATGTGCTGTGGACAGATACTCACTAGGAATAAATCTGAAACTTGAAAATGGGCTTAAAATGAACTATTTTGAGCTGCTTGGAATCTGTATTCACAAGTCTATTTGTCTTTTTTCATGTTTTTTTTTTTCTTTCAAAAACCTTTTGTCAGGCTCTATCTAATCTAGAGTCCTGGATAGTAAAGATGGAAGCCATAATTTCTTCATGTGAAAACTAACTGGGCATAGAAAGGGAGGAGGTAAAGGTTTAAGATTCAAAATCATTGGCAGTGTTGATTACATGGTTTCTAAGAACCACTTTTTTTATTACTATTACTTGTAAACCATGCCAGTAAGTATTATAATCTCAAAATAATGAATTTTATCTTGCTGTCTTTGTGTTTCCTGAAATGTTATGTATAGGAGTGAAGAAAAGCAGATACCAGACTTTCTGGCATGGTCATACTTCAGACCCAAAGCAGAGAAAGGGAGCAGCTGAATTTCTGAGAGGCTCTTTTTGGAGTGTTGTGCACACAGTTCAAGCATAATGGGTATTGACAATTAAGTAGAAGTGACATTTGTAATAGACTTCCCTATTCGATATGCTCTGGTTCTTAGGGGAAGGGAGGAGAAAGGGAGGGAATTGTCAAATCATGGAAGTAGTTTATTTTTCAGATGACCCAGTAGATTGCTACAGTCCTGGTATATGCTGTCCTGCTTTCTCTAATAGATTGGCCGCTGCCTTGTGTAGAGTGATCACTCATTAATTTATTTTTATGTTGGAAAGTATGAAATTCTAGCAGTGACTGAGCAAGTTGTTTCGCCTTTAACCTTTTGTCTCTATTAGTAATTATGTGATTTATAACAGTGAAAATCTTGCTTGGTATCACACAGCAATTCAAATTTGAAATCCCTATCCAAAGAATTAGATGAAAAGCACGATTGAAGGAGATCTTTGATTAAGAAAATGGACTTCTAAAAAAGAAGTCCTCAAGTAATTTTTAAACAGAGTAATTAATAATTTAGATGTCGAGCCTGTACTCAAATCCACAGGCAAGCCCATGAAATATGTCATGTGCATAAAACAAGATGAATTAACAATTTTAGAAACTTACCTGAATAAGCAGATAGAATATTAATTCTCTGTTACTGGCTCATGTATAGAAGGAGCTGATGGTGGAGGAGTGAGGCTAAATTCAACTTCTCTCTCAGCTGCTGAACTTCAGGCTCAAAATTTTCAGAAACTGTCAGATCTACTTTAAGAATTAATGCTTTTTGTGTGAGATTTAGCTCTTGATGTAGTTGAGGATTGAGGAAGTAACATTAATTGAAATGCAGGTGAGATTATGGACATTTTGGGGGCATGTGTGTTGCTCTTTGTTGCTTTCAGGAGTGAAATACAGATAGGAATTTCTTTTGCTGTTCTATAGCTCTTGTGTCTGTGAGGGATTTAATCAAGCATCTCAGAGTGCCTGGCAGATAGCAAAAGTCTTGAGGGAATGTATAAAGGCAGCTGGAGATTAGATTTGGTGTATCAGTTTTTGCATATGAAATGGGGAGGGTGCTCAGGGCCAGGCTGCAAAAAAAAAAAAAGGTACAGGAAACCTTGACTGAGGGGTCAGCCCCATGCAGATACCTGGGCAATTTGCTTACTCACCTTGAAGAGAAGTTGCTGAGGTTTTGGAAACCACCCTCCTAACTTCCAATGACAGTGTCTCCTTATATCTGATGCTCTTTTCAACAACTCTTTGGAAATGTAGTAGCACTGAAGGAATTGTGCTTGTAGTGACATTGTGCAGTCGCTGTAGTTTGGCAACAGGAAAAATGCTTTATCTCTCTTCTTCAGTGGAAGTTTTAGGAAGAGTTTGATAAGTGGCCATATGATAGCTTTACAGGAGTATATTATTTTCCTGAAGCAGAATGAATTTGATCAATATATTACAGATAATTAATAAACTTAGAAAAGAAACAGAAGATTTTGATAGAGCGCAGAATCATTAATGATGCTGTTGCCTGGCTAGAAGTGTGGCTTGAGCCTTTGCACCTGGTGACAACAAAGTGAAGTGACCCAAAGGTTGTGTATCAACTTTCAAGAGTTATGGGTACTTCCCATTGTTTGGTCAGCAGAAAGCAGGAGGAAATGAAGCATGAATCGTTGGATGTAGTTCAGGATTCTAGTGCATGGGTTGATTCACTTAAAAGAAAATACATTTCTATTCTGATTTTATTTATAAGGAATGTCCTGAAGCTGTGTGCTACGTCAGAATTGCTGAAAGCTTTCCGAACCAATTTTTGACAGATAAAAAATGTAAACTTTGATATGTTGGACTAATGTGGAATTCCCTCAAAATTGTGTGATATCAACTGATGTCCAAACTGATTTTGGTTAAAACATTTAATATAGTGCCACTAACATGTTTTCAGTAAAGGTGTATGCAGATAGATTCTATCTATAACTCACCTGTTTATATAACAGGTGAGTTTTATATATATAACTCACTGTTTGGTAGGTTGTATTACTCTGTTTAAAGCTTAAAAAATTTCTTTTTACTTCTAATTGTTTTTATTTTCTCCTAATTGGAGTGACTGGATAATTTTAGTAACCATGTGGTCCGTAATTTATTTAATGTATTCAAGCTACCCCATGTTAGAAGAATGTGGGTTTTCTATGAGTCTGGCCTACTTTTCTACTTTTTGTAGCAAATGCATGTACTACGTTGGACCAGGTCACTAGGTGGGCTACAGTGGAAATACATGGCTTCTGGGATGCTAAAATACCAGCTTCTACACAAATGGAAATCTGGCAGTGCATTAGCTTCTTTGCTGCATTAGATTAGCCATGAAAAATGACATTTCTGATGTCTTTTCATGCACATACAAATACTGTACTAGCGTGTATACATACAAATACTGTACTATGCTAGGGTGGTTGTCTTTGTGTACAGTGCACAATCCAGACTCTCTTTAAAAGAACTCTTCACTGACTTGAAGTAAATCGATAGCACTCTTGGATAAATTAAATTGCAGTTAATTGCCTTCTTAACCAACTGCTTACAGTTGCTTAGTTTATTGTAAGCCCAAGCAAATTGTTCTTTTACTGCGTACTTTTACATGAAAGGATAAAGGATGCTGAAAATTCACTTGTGAAGCTTCTGTATGCTCTTTAATGCCCTAACCAAGCCAGTATCACAGGAATGTTCTGCCCTTTGATAGGGAACACTCCCTAGAATTGCTTCATCACTTGAAACCTGAGCTCAGTCAGGAAATGTTCAACTTACTCCCTCCACAACCTGAGAGGTAAGTGGAGTTCATTGCACAAGTTTTGTGCTTCTCCAGTTACTGTAGCAGCATGTGCTTTGAGTTATTAATTCAAGTGTCTAAATATTACATGTGTAGCAGAAGACGCTGAAAAAATATGAGCAGAAACCTTCATATGCAAAGATTAATCCAATTTAAATTCAATTTAAATAACACTTGCATATAAAGATTTTTAGCCTAAGTGGCCATGATGCTGTCCATGACATGGATATACACACACAGTAGTACCTTGATTACATTAACCTGCAGTGTAGGACAGTTTTTCTCAAACTTTTTTGGCTGAATCTTATGCTTTGTCTTTACTCTGATTTATTTTGGGGCTGCAGATTTCATTTTGGAGCTTGGATTAAGGCCTTTATTTGTTCTGTACTATCTTTACCTATAACACTTTTTCATTTCAGAAGTTTGCAACCAAAGTAGTTGAATTTTTATCAGTTTTGTCATTTTATATAACAGTATTTGCTGGGAAAACGGTTATGATACTGCTTATAAGCAGTAGCTACCCATGTCACCATTTTGCTAGTATGTTTTCAAAATGCATAGCAAGAATGGCAAGACCTGGTCAGGAGAAATAATATTGTCTGTGTTCTTGGTGCATGTATTTCTGGAAGCAAGGAGTAGTAGTGACAGTATGAATACAGTTTGGGGCCAATTGTAAAACAAGTGTGTCACAGTAAGACCAGTAACTGCAGCGTCTGTGTGGGCATTAACAGTTGCGTCCTTTTTGTATGTGCATATGCTGATGGGGGTGTAAATATGGGTCATGATTGGCCACAAAGCAGTTGAATGTAATAGCCCTGGCAGATCATAGAAGTATTTTTGAGAGAGCATGCGATGGTGAAATGCTTTAACATAATCCATGGATACTTTCATAGCGTCTTTGCTGATGCAAGGGAAGAATAACTTCGGATGTGGTTTGCAGAAAATAGTCTGTCTTTTGTCATCTTCCTTTGCATTACTTGCACTGCTATTATATTTCCAATTTGTAGAGGTATTTCAGGGTTTTATTTATTCCACTTGGTTGTAAAACTGTATTTTGTAGTTGCAAAAGCTTCTTAGTTTCATGGAAGAAACTTGCCTACTACAAGATGGCCGTTCAGGTTACTATATATTGTATGTGGGACATGGAATATAATGCTTCATTGCCTAATCTGAAAGTTCAAAACATGGTTTCCTAAGTCCATGAAGAAAATGTTCGTGAAGACTGATACTTAGCATGGTGGGAGCATGAGCTCTACACCAGGAATATGCTGAACTCCAGACTGTGGAGCAGTATGTGAGAAATACCTTTCATGTATGTCCTATTAATTTATTCCTCCCTTAGAGAGGGTGAAAAGGCATTGATTGCCCTTGAGGTTTGCAAGCTAGATGCACTGTTGTTCTGACCCAAAATAACCAATCCTATTTCCTTAGCAAACTCATTATATACAGTGCCTTCTTTCTTGAATGTGAACATTACATCTGTGTACACTGAGAAAGACCCAAATCACTGTCTGCAACTATTAATTGTTTTTGGTTGGTTGGTGTGAAGGTCAAGTGTATTGCTGGGTCTGCAGGTTGGGCCTACTGAAGGACACGGTAACCGGTTCCTTGGTATTGAAGGATTTTGAGGATCACTGAGGGCAGATACACTCCTTGCTCACTCTTGTCAATTTGTTGCTGCTGTTTGAGACCCAGAAGTTTTCTGCCTAGTTTAAGGTAGTGATGAGGAAGTAATAACTATTGTCAGTTTTGATCAGGAAATAAGACAAAATAGGAGAGAGAACAGGAGGCGAAGGTGAGATTTGCCTTTTTGTTTCTTTAAAGCATGATGGTTTCTGGCCTTTAGCAAGTGTCTTTTCTGCTGTGAAGTTAAATTTTTGACTTAGACTCTTCTAGGTCACAACCAAATGGTTTTTTGAGGACTGTGATACTTATTTGGAAGCCAAACAGTTCTACTTTGTGCACTGGTGTTTGTATTCATGGGAAAGGACTCTGTGATAACCCTCACTGTGACTTGGCTGATTTGTCATTTATGCAAATCCTTGTAAAATATGCCTTTCAAAGGGTTGTTTCTGTGGGTATGGATAAACTGCTTTTAATCAAATTGCATGCTTTTCTGAAGCCTTTGATTCAGCTCACAGGCAAATACTACTCTAAAGTCTTGGCTGTAGTTACTGGTTGTGTAGCTGTACTGATAAAGATGCTGATCTTTACGCCATTATGGCTAGTAAGGTGATTGACTTCTAGATTGTGTCTGCAAGACATAAAATATTGTTTGTGAAATGCTATGTTGCTGGCTCACATTGCTGGTATGGAGGTTCAGTTACCTGTTCTTCTCTGTAAAAGGTTTTCTCCTGCCTTTTATTTTTGAGACTTGTAAAAGGCCTAGCAGAAGCAGCCTTTCGATGAGGAGTTGTCAGACGAGTACTTTCATGTTAGGCTTTACTTTGGTGCTTAAATGTTTGCAACATGATTTTTTCATTATTTTATCATTAAGAGTCATGAGCGCAGCTTCCAGCTGATGGGTTTATCTGGTTTCTTTGTCCTTTCTCAATTGTCATGTTGGTTTAGCGAAAGAAAAATAAACTTTCTGTAATTCTGCATGAATACAGCATTGCAGTTCTGAAGCTAGAGTGACTGAGTAGCCAAAAAAAAAAAGCTGTCTGGTAAGGAAACAAGTACTTTTTAATCTGAAAATGCTAGTTAAGTCAAAACTGAAACATTGTGCAAGGATGGATTATCATCAAAAAGGTTTTTTGAAGTCAGCGGTGTGTGGTCACGCTGAAACAGCTGAAGACATACTCCCAAAAAGCAAAATACCTCAGGGATTTTTAGGGCAGGCACTCAGGAGGTTGTCTGCAGGCTGTGGGAAGAAGGTTAAACTGCAAATTCCTGGCCCTTCCTGATACGGGCAGCTTGGATCTTGGTCTTCCACTTTCCCATGAGGGCCTAAGTATTCAAGCTGTCAACTAGGTAGTAGGGGATTGATCTTTTACTTGTTACTCCCATTAGTTTGTATGATCCAGGCAATCTCTCTAATCACTGCTGGGATGTTTGCATTCTCCTTTTTTTATCATGATACCCACCCACCCCTCTCAAAATAGGAAGTAAACATGTAAACATTTTTGAAGTCTTAAAGTTTCATAGAGTAAGGAAAATAAATTGGTTTATATTGACTTTTGAGATTATCTGTTTTATTTTTCTACTTTTAAAGGTTTTTTTTATCTCAATATATTCTCTACTTAAGTTATGAAACTTTGTGTTTGCTTACGCCCTTGTCAGAGGATGTAGAAATAGTTTGCTGAGTGTGTAATTAAATGAATCACAGGCCCTGATCCTGCAAAGTACTTAAGAAAGTAACTATTATTGTTGGATAGGGCTAATAGCATGAGGTGCACATAAGTACTTTGCTGGACTGGGATTGCAGGATAATCATTACAATCTTAGTTTTGAAAAGTGAAAATCACATTTCAACTCTTGCATTTATCAGGGCTTTGCGCAGGATGTAGTCTTCTCTTGGTTACTGTTTCTTATTTTGAGAATAAAAGTTGTTTGTTCTTCCAAACTAAATATGTAAATGCAGTTGACCTAAACAGAAGATTTAGTAGTTTTACAACCCTTTTTCTATTCATGTTGTAATTTTAGAAAGAAAAAAAGGCAATGCTGATGTTTTTGTTATTGCTGTGTTCTTGTGTCTAATGATTATACAGTCAGTGCACAAGCTTAGCATAATAATGCATCAAAATCTGTGTGTATTTGCTGTTCTCTTGCTGCATTTTCTTTAAAGCTTTTTGATGTAAGCATTTTTGCTTCTCTGTTTTGCACTGAAATAAATTATTTAATTGTCTCTAATATTGGGAGCCTAGTAGCAATGATGTCCAGCAATTACAATGCTTTTTGAAGTGAAAATGCTGTTCTGAATCATAAAAAAGCTAAAACAAAAAAAGCAGCAAAAACCCAAAACCACAAAACAACCTTAAAATAGGGAAGGAGTGGACAGAAAGTAAATGAGTATTTTGAAATAAGGTTGTGTTGTAGTTTTGAAGACATTGCGTTGTTATTTGATACCATTAATTTACTACTTATTTTTCTTTTGTCTGTGATAGAATTTTTTTAACAATGGACTTGCTGTCTTTTGACCTTTCTTTGAAGTATGACATTTTTGCATTTGCACTTTCTGACACTTTTTAATTTTATCTCTTTTTTGCCTAAAGACCCTGTGTGGACAGTAATGACCGCACGTTTCCGATTGCCTGCTGGCAGAACCTACAATGTACGAGCATCTGAGCTGGCACGAGACAGGCAGCATACGGAGGTGGTCTGCAACATTCTTCTCCTGGATAACACTGTACAAGCTTTCAAAGTTAATGTAAGTAGTTTGCTTATTATAAATCAGTATCACTGAGCTTGCTTTCCTTTGCTGGACTTGTATGGCTAGAGTTTGACTTTCAAAATAGTGTTAAGTACAGAATAGAAGGGAAAGTTATGTTCAGGCAGGCATGCTTGTACATGTAAGTACTAAGTCACTGTGAACTTAGTCATTCTGGCATCCTCTGTAGTGCTAACAGATGTTCATTTCAAAATTGAATACACAAAGCAGAGTTTATTTCTAGTAATGTTCTTCATGGGCTAAAGTTGTATAGTGGAATTGATCTTGTGCATGTATTCACACAAGTGCAAGCATTTCTTTTAACTTAAGGAAAAAAACCTCACCAACAGCAGGCAAGGACCTCACAAGAGAGCATTAAAGCATTTAAAATTATTTTTGTGTGAGAAGAACCAGAACTAAACAGGAAAAAAGTTGTGGGGTGTCCTGGGGCAGGAGAACTCAGCTTTTACTTGATAAGCTGTAGAGTTGATGACTTAGGTGGAGAAGGGTTGATGTGATGGTAAAAGTTACAGGTGGCATGATAGTTAAGGATTTTCAAGAGAAAACTGAACTTCACTGGATGGAGTAAAGGGTAGTTTGATATCAAATAAGGCTATGGGACTTCAGCTAGGAAGCAAGGGAGAAACTGAAGCAGTTCTCAGATCTGTGTAAGTTCTATTTGGACTATATGAAAAAGTTGTGATGCTCAGTTAATTATAATGTATTCTGATAGCCAGTGTTTAGCGAGGATGTTGATAAATTTTACTGTTTTAGGGAAGATTTGTGACAGCAATTGCATTTCTCTATTCTGTAATCAGATGGTTAGAGCCTATGAAGCTTGTTTATCAAAAGAACGAAATCTCTGTTATGTAGCAAAAACCTGAAAAGATCCAGTGTGTCAAGTGGCTTAAGATTTAGAGGTAGACTTGATGGGTATTTGTTTTAGATTTTTCAATCAAGATAGAAGGTTTTGAGGTGTTCTCTTAAGGCATTTTTGTAGTTTATTCAAGAGCTATTCAGGAATAGCCCAGAGGACTATTTCAGGATTTAGGAGTATTTAAGGGTAGGGATTTTGGATTATGGAGCTGGGGAGGGGCCAACAAAGGCTTTAAGTTATCAATGTTAAGCCTCATCTGCTTTCTGGGATAATTTCTCCTACATAACTTTTCCCTTTTTCTGTAAAATACTCTACTGCTTTTCTATATCTCTTATCTTCTCATCCTTTCTAACAGGACTATACTGCTTGCCAAGAAGCATTAGGTGTAGAATGTAGTCAGAGACGGAGCATTGAAAGTGCATGAGAAATTATGAATGTGGGGTTCTCTGCTTTCAGGTGCATGAGTTTTCCATTAAAATATCTGTTGTGTAGTTTTTTTTGTTTATACGATTTGGCTAAAATTAGGAATAATTGTTGTACAATAGGTATGGGAGTTTGTGCTTCTTTTTTGATCTAGGTGTTGAGAAGCTGTTGTTGTTAGAGGATGCTAGTGCCTTTCTAGAGTAGAATCACCAGTTGTAAATCCTCAAAGGTCTATTCTGTCTCTCCCAAGTAAAATGTATGTAATACGTTCTTCCCATCTCCCTGGTGTACTGAATATTTTAGTTGCATGGATCACACTTTACTGCTTATATAGATCAGCTTGTAGATTTGTTTAGGGAATAAAAGTCCCTTGGTGCTCAATGTTTTGATCTCAGGTCTTAGTCTCAATCTGTTTTTTCAAAAATAGGGAGTAGTAAGGTATTCAATTACAGCAAATATATGCTAACCTGCACAGTATACAGTGTTTCAGTGTTTTACTTTATTGTGGTTGGCCCAGCACTTGGCAATAAATATTTATGGAATTATTTTCAAAATAGGAAGTACAAAGATAACATCAAATAAATTAGCAAGGTTTTTTTCGCCTGGTGATTGCTATAGGTGTTCTGTATGCTAATGACTGTAAAGCTTAATCATCTAGAGTATGCAGTGCTGTATTAATAAAAAGGTACTCAAATGCTATTTCTTATACAACAGGAAAGTACTGATCACAATGTCTCTTGATAGTTTGTGATGTGTTCCATGTTCACATTTCAACCAGCCTTTTCCATTGATCTGCAAAATAGGCATTCTTTGTGCTAAGCCTTAGCTTGTATAGAGCGTAACAAATAAAATAAAATAATCCCTGTGGATTGTAGCCAGACAAAGGTTATTTCGGTTGCAGGCAGAAGAATCAGTTGGAACTAACCTGTGCACATGTTTGAAGAGTAGAAATCCTTTCTTATAAAATGCTTAGCAAAAGAAGAGCTCCTACTTTGGCTCAGAAAAGCATACTTCATAGGCAGCAGAGCTGGGAGAAGTGAGGCTGACTTGAGTTAATAATGCTATCAGGATGATTTGCTTTACCTTAAACCTGCTTCTTCAAGTTCAGATTGCTTTAATTGGTTTTTAATTAATGGTTTGAATACCTCAAATTGTATCTGTTTCCATGCAGACTGACTTGATTGTATTCCCTGAATACTGTACAGCCAGTACATAAATACAGAGATCACGCTAAACTTGAGGGAGAACTGAGTCCAGGGAGGTGGGATGAGTTGTTCTGTGAGCAAGGATAGTGAGTTAGCAGTCATGGACAAATGTTTCTATTTGGAGCCCTTTATTATCTCAGATTTCTCCTCAAAGTGAATGAGTTTGCTCTCTCGTGGAAGTAAAATCTAAAAATCTGTCAGATAAACCAAGCCAAACCAAACAAATCCCACACCAACCCCCTTGTAATTCTAGAAGTGAAAATCTTCAATAATTTAATCTTCAGCATTACTTGTTTCCCTTTTTTCTTTGACTAAAAAAAATATAAAGAACCTGCTTGGAAAGGTTTTTTAAAACACGGTAACTTTTTGCAAAGCTCACGAATGCTGAAGACTGGAAGGAGACACTAGTGCAGCGTTGGCTGTTTGGGGATGTTCTTGCAGCACCAAGTATTACAGGGAGCTACAAGAGGAGAGGTTCCAGTGTTGTCATTAGTGAAGGAGCAGTGCAGCCTCCCACAAACCTCTGATCAGCAGAGTCGTCTGACCCCCTCCAGGACAGACCAGAATCTGTCATCCCCTCTCCCAAAACTGTTTGGACTGACACAGTAGCAATATCTCCTAATGTTTTCTTCAGATACAGCCAGTTTTGTAGACCAGCAACAAGGCCAAAATTTCAGTAGTATAAATTGGGAAGATTGTGGTGGTAGTTGGTAAGCAGACATTAAACCAATGTAATTGTGGATGTTTTCCTGAATTTTTAAATGTGGGTGTTTGTAAACAACTAACCATCAATTTGCTATTAGAAATTAATTTGTATATATCTAGTGGTACTAGATGTTAGTCACTGGATGATAGACACTACATAAAGTGCAGTTAATATATTGATATCTAGTGTTGAACCAAATTTGTTGTGAAAGGCCGAAATTTGTTAGATGTTTTGCCTCCAGCAATGACTAGTAAGAAGTACACATAAGATTCCAATATTCCAGTGCATAAAAAATGTTGGTATGTTTTGTGTCTAACTACTGCAGTTTTATGTTAGGTAGTTCCCATTTGTAATATACTTTTCTAGTATTCTGTGTTTTAAGAGAAAATACTAATGTGTAATGTTATCTATAGGAATAAAGCACATTTTATGCTAATTCACATTTATTGGTTTTGCTTTTTTATTTAAAACAAACAAACAAACAAATAGACAAAACCAAAACCAACAAAAAAAAACAGAAGTAGAAACTTATCATACTTTTTATAATTTATGGCTTCTATTCAATCGTTATGATAGTATTACAAATATTTTGGACCTTTCACAACACCCAGGATTGTGACCTTCACCTGCTCTGGCAAGCTGCAACATCGTTATATAAATAACAGAGATGGGTTAAATTGAGGTCTGGTTTTACTAGATGCTTATCTTTATTTTGCACTGAGAGTAAAACGCTGTGATCAAAACAAATGCTTCATGTTGAAACTAGTCTTCTCTTACCAAATCTGCTGCTCTGTTGCAGGAGAAATGCCTTCCTTGTGGTCGTGAAATGATGTTCTGTATTACTAAATTCAAATTGATCAGCAAGTCTAAGCTTTTCTGTTAGGAAACTTCAGATATTTAAGAAGCAATATAAATTCTCAAGTTTAGATTGGAAAAAAGCTGCAGAATTGCTATCTGCATGTTATTTGAAGATGTAACATGACAGCTGTGGTAAATGTAAGCCTAAATTTGTGTTCCAAACAGTCTCCCGTTTTCTGCTAGTTACTGTTACAAGCTCTTAGTTTGAGTTCTGTTTTAAACCTACATGGGGGAAAAATGCCAAGAAGCAATTAGTGTTGCTATGTAATTTTAAAATTAGTTTTATTTGCTGAAAAAATTGTACTGATTAGTGGTTTGTTTCAAAATGTACCAGAAACTCCTAATTTAGTAAAAATGAAAGCGGCTATTTTTGGATTGCACGTAGAAATTGCTTTATGCGTTTATACTGTTGTGTATTTATTATGTTAACACCTGTTTTGTTTTTTCTTTGCTTGTTTTTAGTAATTTTTTCAGTAGTGAACTTTTTAACAATGGTGCTCACACTGGCTGTTAGTTTTGTTAAACATCAAGAAACTTCTCTTTTTTTAAAAAAAAATAAGATCTTCTTTCAAAATAAATATAGCAGTGTTTAGATCACTTCAAATTAGTCACATTGATATGGGACCAGAAATATATGCCTTATGTAATTTTAACTTAAATACAGTGAGCTGTGGTTATGATTGTCCTGCTGTGATCTTTTCAAGTATAATTTGTTGATAACTACTTTCTATTTTTTTTATTAGTAGGAAATAATTTATCAAACTTCTTGGAGCTTTTAGCTCCCAGTAAATGTTTTGACAGCTTCCTCAACTTAAGTGTAATTTCTGCTGAATAGAAAAATGTATTTTGATGAGATCCTCTTAGATGTTAAGGAATGTCTGAATGCAGTTTGTTTTTCTTGTATATGAGTTAAATTCTTGCAACATTCTTTTGACCTTTTCATTATATACTTCTCTTTTAGCAGCTGCAAGAGTAAACTGTTGTATAATCTCTATGAGAAGTGAGCTCATTTGGGAGCAGAACAGCGTGTTTTTTGTTTTAAAACTTAAAAAAAACTTATTGCCTACAATAAACAAGGCAACATGCATCAAATCCACTGTAGCAACAATAATACTTGACACCTAGAAGATTATTAGAAGCTTACTTGGCGCCAGAGAAGTAGGAAATCTGGGTGGAAAATGTATCACTCATCTCTTTCATAATTTCTTTTGCTTGACAGTTGTTCTTGCAGAATTTTTCATCTTTTGTACTTGAAGAAGCTATGACCCTTTAGCTTCTTTGGGAAACTCCCTTCAGATTTTACTAAGTGTATTTATTGGGGCCAGTCGTAATGGCACACTCAGCATTTCAGTTATTGTGTTGGCAAAAAATTGCGAGGTACCAACAACCACAGATTCTTTTTATATAATTTAGCAGATAAGAAGTGTCACTGTAGTAGAAATTGTGTGTTCACCTGTTTCTGAAAAGCAGTGTTGCTGTTACTCAGTTAATTTGAATTTAGATCATTTAGAGTGAAGTAGTATCTTTGAGAGAATGCATTTAAATGACACGTGTCAGATATTTGGCTGCGTTCGCTGTCTGTGCCACTTAACTTTGGAAACTTTTTTCAGTTATGCTGGTTCTTTTATGTTCAGAAAAAAGGTTTTCTGATAAAATAAGTAAGAATAACTTGTACAGACATATACTTTTAAGTTTAGTGACCCAAACAAGGCTACAAAGTTCTTCTTCAAATCTCAGCCTTTTTTTTTCTTTTTCTTTTTTCAGTACTCCTTTTAAAAATAAACTTTGACTACTGAATGGCTTTCAGGAATTATCATGTAACTATCTGAGAAATGAGAAATTCTGGTTGTCAGAAAATGAAGAAGAAAAATAATAATTCCTTACATATATTTCAAAAAGAGAGATAATGCTTGTTTAAAATAGTGCTTCTGGGATACCTTAGCGGTGTTTAACATTTAGACTGCTAGAGCACATCTGAAAGAAGGTATGTGCTCTGCCTGCCTGGGGTCTGTGTGTCTGATTTTGTATTTGTTCATGAAACAATATCTATTTCTTCTCTGCAGAAACATGATCAGGGACAAGTTCTGTTGGATGTAGTCTTCAAGCATCTCGATTTGACAGAGAGAGATTACTTTGGTTTACAGTTGGCTGATGAATCTACTGATAACCCTGTAAGTTGACTCTGTTTTATGAATACGATTTTATAAATCATAAGCACTTGCATCACTGTGCTCTGTGTTACTGTAAAGGGAAGTAAATAGAAGCCATTACAATATTGTACCTTCTCCAACTGTGCCATTTGAATGGGTCAGTGTCACCTTATAGTTACTATAAAACTAAATGTTAGTAGTTTGCAAGTTTGGAGTAAAATGTTGAGATCTGTGCTTATGAAATAGTACCTTAAAAGGATATTGCTTGGTTTATTGTATCTGTTTCTAGACTACATGATTATTATCAACTGGGGTAAGAAATAGTAATGCTTTGCTGAGGAAGAGCGAATAGAGAAATGACTCTCTGAGGGAATTGGGGTAGAAACTTCTTGGATCCCCCAATCTACCTGCCTCTCAGACTTACTGGGATGTAAATGGGATAACACGTCTTGCTGGCACCTTGATTCATAAAGGTCTGGTACTTTTGCATAAATCCTGACTACTTTGGCTTCTTTGTGGTATTAAGTGGTTTAACCCACTGCAGTTTCCCAGAGAAAAAAATCACCTTTTGTATTTGTTTCCAAAGGTATCACTTGAAAGCATGGATAGTGCCTGTTAAATATGGTTCAAAAAAAAGTTACTCTTCTGTGGTTGGAGCTACACTAGTACCTACCAAATTGATCTTTCCAACTAAAAGGAAATGTAAAGGCAAGCTTTTCTGCCAGACATTTCAATTCCAGGTTTTCTGGATTAACTCTAATCTCAAACAGTACTTCCCACAAAAAAAACACAAAAAACTGGAGGGTTATTAGTCAGATCTGTGTATTTATCAGGTATATTGGATTATAACCCCTTTGCTTAAAGATTTGGGTCTCTTTTTGAGTATCTTTCACCATGTTTTGAAAGATTCTTATATAAAATTAATGTATTCCTGTCTGGAGGGTCCTTTCTTAAGCATTTACATTTAGTCTTTTCAAAGTTAATTGATCCTGTGTGAGGTTGTTTTGAAATAATGACACACTTAGATATCTCAGTCTTTTTAGTTCCTCTTAAGTCATCTACTACAAGGATGCAGCATTTGGATGTAGTAATTATTTTTTGTTATTCCCAATGAATAAAAAGACTCAGAACTAACTTCAGGTCCATAGTATGTGTCAGATGGCTCAGGTACCTCAGTGTGATTGCTTCCTCTTCCCTCACATGGAAAAAATAAAAAGACCTGTGATAAATGTGAGGTAGTTACCTGCCGTACAGGGTTAGGTCTCTGGCACTGCATAGGAACTGCTGCCACAGAACCATTTCCTGAGGCTTGTGGGCTTGCATGGCAAGGCAGGATGAGGAATCAAACAGCATTTGTAACAAAGACTTACAAGTTAGCTGAACTAAGTGCAGAGTCTGCTGGGTTTCTGGCGGGCAGTGGTTTAAACAACTCTCAGGGCTTTCCAGAGAACCATACTTATCTCTTGAAGCGTGCAGTGTTGATTATTATTAAGATCATCCTGACGGCAGCATTCTCCTACAGAGGTGATCAAGCTGGGGTGCTGTTCTGCAGTCCTTATTCCAGTAGGCTGAGTGCTGGGTCCTGGGTTTCTAAGATACCAGTTAGCAATTTACCAGGGATGATGCTCAGGCTGACAATTTGAAGAGAATCTATGAGCCAGTGGAATCACTCCCTTGCTGTGTCAGACCTGCAAAATGCACTGGAACTAGTTTAAGCAAATTCTGAGTTCGGTGAATTAGCCTACTTATTAGCTGCCACAGTTAGTTCACCTTAGATAATCAGTTTAAAGAGTAGCTGAAGATTGTTAAACATGCCATAATTGAGTTCTAACCTCTCTCAGGCTCACATGATGATCGTAGAACCAAGTCCTACTCAAATTAGCACTGCAGGAGACAGATAGCTGGACAACAGAGGTTAATTTCAGGGAAAGACCAACAATAGCAAGTGTTGATGATAATTTTTGGTGTCTTTCCAGAATCAGTTAGGAGGTTTTGTATGCCAGTAAGACATTTTGATAAAAGACCAAGTAAAAAGTAAAAGAAAGGCAACTTGATATATAAGGCTATAATTTGTACTTTTTGGTTACTCTAAAGTTGGTGTTACAATTTGTCTCTTCCAGAGGTGGTTGGATCCAAACAAACCTATCAGGAAACAATTAAAAAGTGAGTACATGTATGTATTTGGTCAATTAATACATTATTATTACACTCTTTTTCCAGAGTACCCTGATTAATTAGAAATAACTTTTCTTGACTGTAGGAGGATCACCTCACAGTTTAAATTTCAGAGTGAAGTTTTTTGTAAGTGACCCAAACAAGCTCCAAGAAGAATATACAAGGTAGGTGTACTTATTTATTTTTAAAGGGAAAATTACCATTAATTTTTCAAGGTATAACATGGAAATTTTCTTTTAAATAATTTGTCATATGTGCAAGCTTCTAATTTTTGCCTAATAATTACAGATATGAACTATGCAGTTGCACCAATTCAATATAACAAAAAGCCTCTGTGAATTAATTTACAAATTTATATACAAAGTGAAGTAACTACATGAAGAAAATACTACCAAGTAGAAAGAGAAAAGGGGAAATAGAGAAGAGAGGAAAAACTTAATCCCACTATTCACCAATGAGTACAAATTTAATTTTATCCTTACTTGTGTTCACCTTTGTGACTGAAAAATTTCCTGAGCTTTCCGCATTTTTTTTTTCTTGATTCCCACTCCCCCACTCTCCCCAGTTTTCTGCTTGGCACTAATAAAATTAATCTCTGTTTGTATGATTGTAGTCCTAGCTTGAAGCATGTAAGCTTTTTTTGATAGCGGTGTGTTGGACGTCTGTTGAAGAAAATGCTCAGTGTGAATCAAGATAGGCTTGTGGGTTGCAATTAGTCCCTGAAGAAATGCCTCAAATTTTCAATATTCTTAATTAGTTCTGGTCCGCTACATAAGCGGCATGATTGGACAGATTGGAATTTTTGGATGTCAGCCATTCTGAAAGCAGGTCAGACCCATTCAAAAAACAAGATCTAAATTATTAAGGATAGCTTTAGAAATGTACCAAAACTGTGAAAATTTGAGTTCACATTTGCTTATAATTTCTTTTGCTTTTTTTGTATTGTGGACAAAATTTTACACAAAGCTATGCAGACAGAATTTACTAAAATGAGTCCCAGAGATCCTAGATCAGGCTTTGTTTTATTGAAATATTTACTCTGAGAAAAATTGGCAATTTACTGTATCTGAATAATGAAAAATGTGTTATTTGAATTAAAGGACAATATGTAATATTCCTAAGGAGACGGAAAAAACAGTAAATGTTGATCAATATGGAGTAAACAGTAAAGAGAGAACAGTTTACATGTTATGCTGTAAATACGAAGCTATAAATACAGCATCCTTTTAGATGAGAAATAATGTATGATTGCTGTATCTAGGTCAGCTCTGCCTTTTTTGCTAATAGGTCTAATTGCTCCTGAGAATACTTGTTTGTATTTGTAATTACTATAAAGAGAGAGTTGTCATCCGTGGGGTTTTTTGCAGTGAGGTTAGGATTCCATGTCACAAGTGTGGGGTCCTTTCAAGTAATCAATATTTGTCCCTTTAACAAAAAAAAAAAAAAGAAAATTCTGACAGTTTTTATAAATTTCATCCAAACAGAGGAATGAGTCAACATATGAGGCAATACAAATAGATGTCAGGGAAAGGTTCAGTGCAAGCTTCTGTCTCAGACCTCTGCAAACTGGTGTGAGGAAGGCAGGTTATAAATGCCTCAGGTCAGGAAAGGTCAGCGGGAGCTCAGCTTGTGTTGGAGAGTTCAGCTTTAGGAACTTGTCTTGGTAGGAGATGGAGCTTCATTAGTTCAGCTCATGGCAGAAGGACTTGATTATTAGGTTGACTCCAGTTAGCAATAACTCTGTCTTGCCCTTTCCTAGATATAAAAACATTGTAATGCAATGCCACCTGCACTGTTTCAGCTGAATTTGTTGTGCAGGCTTTTTCACATCTACATCACTAAGGCTTCTATTGATTTCCCATTTTGCTCAATAATATGCGAAGCTTCCGAACTGGGGTGGTTAGCTAACAAGCAATTAACTTCACTGTTTGCTGAAAACAGTGGACAGAAAATCAGCTCCACTTGGTGTTCCTTAATCATGAGGTCCCTGAAGTACCATGAAATTACGCCAAAAAAGTAAAATAAAATGAAGGTGCAGCTGCACATAGAGAATGTTTTTGACCTACATTTTTGCAGCCATAAATGTTAACAGAAGAAGCAGGAAAAATTGAGTTGTTCACTTTATTTGTGAATAGGTGCTCAAGTTAAGCATGTTGAAGCATATTCTTTAATATATACATTTAATTCGTCATTTATTGCTTTTTTTAAACAGGTAAAGAAATTTTGCTTTTTCTCTGTCTTTTTTGCTTTCAGTATGGATGTTAAGGTGTAAAATGAAAAAGTATTTTGAGATCTCTAAGGCCTGGCTAACGTCTCAGTTTCATCTTCTTGAGGGCAATACCTTAAAAGTAAACTTCTTGCCATTCTGGTCAGTTAAAGAACTTCTGGGTTTTGTAGGAGTTGAGAACATGGGCTGGTATTTTTGCTGATCAGTTTGGAAGTGTTTTCCCTCATTTGCTTTCAAACATGAAATGTTTTACCTTTCCTCTATATTTAGCTTGTAAAGGATTGGATTTCTGTGTGTATTTGTAAATGTTTGTAGAAGACTTAAAGTGGTAGTTAATCCACTTTCTGAAGACTACACCATTCATAGAATCACAGAATTGTCAGAGTTGGAAGGGACCTCCAGAGATCATCTAGTCTAAATCCCCTGCTAAAGCAGGATGCCCTAGAGCACATTACCCAGGACTGCATCCAGGTGGGTCTTGAATATTTCCAGAGGAGATTCCACAACCCCCCTGGGCAGCCTGTTCCAGTGCTCCGTCACCTACACAGTAAAGAAGTTTTTCCTCATACTTTAATAGAACTTCCTCTGTTCCAGCTTGTGCCTTTTGTCCCTCCTCGTGGCACTGGGAACTACTGATAAGAGTCTGTCTCCATCCTCCTTGCATCCATCCATTAGATACTTACAGGCATGAGTAAGGTCTCCCCTCAGCCTTCTCTTCTCCCGGCTAAAGAATCCCAGCTCTTTCAGTCTTTCCTCATATGAGAGGAATCATAAATCATAGAGGATCATAGAATGATTTGAGTTGGAAGGGACCTTAAAGATCATCTAGTTCCAACCCCCCTGCATGGGCAGGGACACCTCCCACTAGATGAATTATGAGAAGCAGAATTATGAGAACAATTATGAGAAGTCTTCTTATGTGTAACAAAGTGATACATTTTGGTTTTAATTTCTTACTGCAGCTTAATATTTGGAAATATTTAATGTTTGGTTTCAGTCGATCTTGGTATTTTTTATAAGTAATTTTGAGTATTTATGAGTGGATATAGCTGACTATACTTTTGAATCAGAACTACAAGAAGGAAACTAGATTATTTTTTAAAATAATAGTAACGTAGGATGTCCCAAAACAGAATAAACTTATAAGAAAGCAGGAATTATGTTTAAATTTTCCACTCGGTGAATTTTTTTTTAATAAAAAAAAGCATAAATGTCTTAGTTCTACATCTGCATTTATGCCCGGTTATAAGGGGTTTTTGCTGGAAGTTCAAGCTTGTGCTGAAATCCTGCCATTTTGGTACATCTTGTTTGTTATCCCACTTCAGTGTCTGTGTTGGTGGAGGTTTATAGCAGGTATGATTGCCACTTGTTACAAACATTTATACTGCTTTGAAATTGTCCAAAACCTTTGAGTGAAATATGAAGAAACGAGATTGAATGAACAAAAGATTCATTCTGAGACGTTAACAAAATACTTGGGTTTTGTTGGAGAAGCAAAGGAAGTAGTTTAGAGGGAAATCTGTTTGCAGTTTCAGGTTTGTTGAAGTTTTTAAGTCATGGTGTTTCTGCTGCCGCTCTTTGGTGGAAAATAGTTCTTCCTTTAAAGTGTTCATCTGTCCCTTCTGCTGTTTCCATCTCCTCCCTGACTTGAAGGTGTGGGCATGCAAAGACTAGATTAATTTCTAAAACAAGCTTTTCTCACATCATAATGAAAGAAAACTTAGGAAGTTAAAGGGAAGTCAGCTGAAAGGTGTTTGCTGCAATAGAAGCCACAACTTTTATTTAAGAATGTAACTCCAAAATACCGAGAGTAATTAATTTAAATGAAAACAGAGTAATATCAAATATTCAATGAGAATAAACCAATTTTATTTACCTGGAGCACAAATAATTCTTGTTAAGGTAACTCCATACACAGATGCAAACTTCAGCTTTTTGTTGCCATATTGATTAGTTCCTTTGTTCACACTCATTCTATCATGAAAGCACTTGTTCCTTTTTTTAAACTTTAAGTTCAGCATAAATACTGGGAAAAAAGCAGGTAGAATGTGACATTTGCAGCCTTTTAGTGAAATATATTCTGTAACTTCATAGCCTGTAACTAGTTTAATTTACAAAGTTGTATTATTTTACTAATCACAGTTTAATTTCTTTCCCATAGGAGTTTAAGAAATAGCATGCAAAATGTAAAGATTTAGTTTTGCACTAACTGAAAGCAAAATGCATTAAATTGATGAAAATTATTAAATAATTAATTTTTTAATTATAGTGTTTTTTCTTTGCTTTTTTAAAAAAAGGTACCAGTATTTTTTGCAACTTAAACAGGACATTCTAACTGGAAGGTAAGACATTTTTGTTAAACATTAAATTCAACTTTGGTTGATAAAAAGTTAATGGTGAGATATTTTACCTGCAAAAATAAAAATATATTTAAAATAAATTACTGTTTGCAAGTAGAAGTGTTTGTAATAATCTGTCCGATTTGTTCATAGACTGAAAGATTAGGCTTTTCAAAATAACCAAATTTCATATGAAATATGTAATTTTATTTGTTTCTCATTTTAAAAACAAAACAAAACAGATTGCCCTGTCCTTATAATACTGCTGCTCTTCTGGCTTCCTATGCTGTTCAATGTAAGTATAATTAGTATCCATGTACACATGTTAGCACTGAAATACATAAAAATAGTATAGATTAGTATCTAAAGAATGTAGTTCATATAGCATTATATTGTGATGTTTGTGGACATGATTCTACTTTTCTCAGGATTAAGGAATTATGGTTGGTTGGCTTTTCTCCCCCAGCAGGTTTTGCTGAATTAGATATGAAAAAAATACTGGTAGTGCTCTCTGCTTTAAACCCATGAGATTAAAAACCCCCCAAAACAACCCTCTTGTATTTCTCTGTGTTCTGAAGTGTGGCTTTGTTTTTTTTTCTTGAGAATGATAGTAAAGAGTTTTTTAGGCACCTAAACATTTTTTCAACATACCATACACTGAACCTTCAGATAGATGTGGAAAAGGGAATTATGGTCATATCTGGCCAAAAAGTTCAATACCAGTGTTGTGAATTTTAAGTCATCCAGTGAGCAGATAAGTCTTGAATATTTAGATTTAGGCCTCTTCCTCTCTCCTCATTTACCTTCATAAACTTAAATTGTTCAGTGGAAAAAAAAAACCAAACCCAAAACACAACCACCAGCCAAGAACTTTCTGTTCTTGAAATTTGTGATTGACAGAAATTCACTGTTATAAACAATCCTGATATATCCATCTATAATTCAAGGGTTTTGCTACTATTAGAGATACTTATATCTACATTTAGTACTGTGTAGGCTTTGTATGTATCAGAAAAATAGTGTCCATGTTAATGTTTTCAGGGAATAAACATACAAAAGTCTCAATGTTTTATTATATATGACCACTAATGAGTGGTCATCTTTTTCCAGATCAGTGAAGAGAGCAAATGCTCTTAAACAAAACTCCCAAACTCCAGCTACTTGGAAATAGACACATACTGCAAGTGCTGTCAAGCCTTGGGGATTTGCTGTAGAAGAGATAAAGTATTTGATAATGAAGCAGGCACTATGGAAAGTTTCTCACATTCTCAGCGTATGAGAATGCAGTATGTTTACTTTTCAAATATTGTAGAAGTGGTGGCTATCCACAGTGCATTGTAGTTAAATTTATATGTGAGGTCCCTGTGCCCTTAAGTTCTTCAGTGTCTGATAATTTTCTATACATGATATTACTAAACCTTCTCTGGGTTTCACTCTTGGGATTCTTTACAAATACAGGTAAATAGCAGACCTAGATCTTGCAGTCATGTGTTCTATGCAGAGGATTTTAGCAAGGCATGCACGCTCTTAGGAAACCTGGTCCATTTTCCAATTTTTAAATTATTTAAAATAGAATCTGTTTCTGGCGATACAAGTGCCCCAGACTATTTTTCTACCCTCCCTTCCCTTGCTTATCCTCCCACTCCGTGAATGCCTTTGTCCCTGTTGTGAGTTCCTTCATGCCCCATAAAAGTGTCAGTAGGCCTCCCCAAGACCCCATCTCATGCTGTGTTTCTGTGAACTTTCCCATTTTCACATTATGTTACTGATCTGTCACTGTACATCTGTTACATGGATTGCAGATACTTAAATCTGAAATTTTTAATTGTAGTTAGAAAGCCTTAAAGCCTGTATTTTTAGCAAATGTTTTTTGTATTTTTTTTTATTCTGACAATAATGTGTTTTTTATTTTTTTCTGTAATTTCAAGAAAGTGTTAGGAACTATGCAAATGCACTTTTTTGTAGTTTCAAATAAAGTACTTTCACTGTAGGTGTATGTGTGCATCTTTTTTTACATACATACAATTGAATGTGCAAAAAATACTTTCCTAATGCTTCTAAATATATTTTAGTACAGAATGAGTTGGTGGGTTTTGCAGATCTTAATGAAGAAATGGCAGTTGTAGTGTTAAAGGTGTATATATATTGTATAATTATATAAAAGTAAGCAAAGGAAAAAGAAAAAATCAAATATTCTGAAGTATATTTATTAGTGGTAGACGTTATTACAGCATTTATGAAATTATTTGTGTATTAAAATTTAAATACTTTATAAACTTCATTCAGAAGTACCTACTCAAAGCTCTCTTTAGATTATCTCCACGGTATTAATTGAGAATGTCTCTGTTTATTCAAGAAAGAAAAGGGGAGTTCAAATGTCTTCTCTGTTTTTGTTTACTGTAGATCATAAAGTATGTGGGAGCATATTCATGTGAATTTGGGGGCATTGCACAATGCCAAGTACATCAGTGATAAACAATAACTTCTCTTTTTAATATTTTAGCCGAGCTGGGAGACTACAACCATTCAGAAAACTTGCCAGGCTACCTCTCAGACTATTCTTTCATCCCTAGCCAGCCTCAAGACTTTGAAAAAGAAATAGCAAAATTACATCAGCAGCACATGTAAGGATTTACAGCAGAAGATATTGACTGACTTTGTCAAATCCTGACTGCTGGTGCTGTGCTATTATATATAAAAATGAATATTTTGTCTTATAAGGTTTCTGAGGTTTTTTTTTGTTGTTGTTTGGGTTTTTTTGTCGTTTGTTTTGTTTGTTTTTTTTGGAGTACCTTTAATGCAAATTTTTGTGGATTGTTTGTGTAAGTACCGTTGATGCTCTGATAGAATATCTATGACAGAATGACAAAGAAAATAAGTGCAAAAATGAACATGTTAAAGGTACACTGAAAGCAGTATTTGTGTGTATTGCATAGGATATTAACTGAGCAGGATAGAATATCTTTAAGAGGTTCTTTGGTCTTTGAGAATGCTCTGTGCATAAAGGCTTTGTTTTCATGGTGCTTTCACTGGTAAACAGGAGTTACTTTAGAAGTAACAAAGTCCTTTTCTTTGATATATCTGCTCTTTCCTGTGTGAACATGTGTGACCTTTTACTAAAGAGGAAAAGGCAATGAAGCAATGGAAAATAGGTATTTTTTTTTTTCAGTGTGTAATGTTGTGGTACTTTTTCCAGTGATGGTTCCTTAGTGTTTTAGAACTTAAGTGCTTTTTGTTACAATTAAATTTAAAAAAATGTAAGCTATGTTTGCAAATCATTTGTTTAATTGGGGCATGTTGTTGGCTTTAGAAACTACTGAATATTATGTTACATTTCAGTCAATGGATTAGCAAATTCTTTTAGGTAGGGTAAAGAAATTAAAGTGAGCTGATGGTAATTTAAACTATAAGGGTGAGTCTTGGAGAGAAATTGCTGTTATCAATACAAAATACAGGACTGCAAATGTAATTTACATAGAGCTCCAGAGACATTTAAATGTTGCAGTTCTGTAGAAATAAAATGTTAGCATTTGCAAGCTGCATTATGGGCTCTTGTCAAGACTTTGTCTAGATGGAAGCATAAGTTGTTTCCTGTCAACATTTTTGGGTTACAGTCTGTTTATGGTGAGAAAGGAAATTCAGATTTCAGGATGGTGGTAGAAGTTGTAAAATGAATGCAAATATTATGTTTGCATTCACTAGGGAGTCTGATATGGGGGCTATGTTAGAAAGTTGCTGATTGAGCTTCTTTCTTTCAGAGGGTTGTCTCCGGCAGAAGCGGAGTTCAGTTATCTCAATACAGCACGTACCTTAGAACTTTATGGGGTTGAATTGCACTATGCAAGGGTAAGTTTGGATGAACTAGTATTGCAATGTAAAATGGATTCCTCTGAGATCTGTGGAAAAAATATATATATTTTCAGTGAGCCTTCTTGGCTGCTGCTTACAAGAGAAAAGAATTATCTTACTAGGAGTTTAACTGTGATTTATCGATTTCAGTAACTGCTGTTTTACTCCGGTGAAGGTATTTCTTTGCTTAAATTTGGGATTAGTTATACATGTGTTGTTCAGGGTGAGCCTTGGTTGCCTGAATGTCAGTTCAGTTTGCTGTTGTTGTATAAGAAAAATTTACTTGTTGAATATGCTTTTGGTATTTAAGGATCTGTCGACTTTGAAAAATACTTAATTTGGTTCCCATTAGAACCAGGTGATGAATCATTATCATTATATAATATAAACTGTTAATGTAAGGTCAGCCTACTTTGGTTTGATATAGTGTCAGTTTTATCTGGTAAAACAAGTACCTTGATGTCTTGTCTCAAGCAAACTTAACCTGTCAGTACAGTGCTATCATTTCTGCGGAGCCTGTCAATATAATTATTTTTAGTAACTAAGACACCTTTGGTTGTTTAATCCTCTTGTCCTACTCCCTAAGGTTAGAGAAACTAGAATTTGAAATACCCTGCTTCAGTGCTCTCGGTATCCTTCTGTTGCACACATAATGAGAGATATATAGGAAGTGCTTGATTAGAGTGCAAAGATATATCAGGAATTGTGCTCTTTAAACATGCTTACAATATTGTTTGGTTCAGAATCTCCTCTGTGTTCTGAGATTGCAATTTCCCTTCAGGTAGGAATCTCAGTTGCTGGTTGCTTTTAGTGTAGCAAATGTCAGGCCAGTCTGTTAGTGCTGTTATTCATAATAAACTGATAGAATACTCTATATTATGTATTTCTTCGAAGCTGGTGGAAGACAGAACATTTAACTTAAGAAATTAAAATTCTGTGGTAGCTTACAAAGAACTCAGAGCAAACATTCAGGCTTGTCCTAAATGAGAATGAATAATTTATTTATACTTGTCATATTAAAACACATTACCTTCCACGTTAATTGTGATCTGGTTTACTATGGTATTTGTGTATTTAAAAAGAGATGAGAATGAATATATATATAAAGTTTCAAAGGTATTTATATCGTTCTTCAAGTCATTTTCTCTTTTCTTTTAAAGGATCAGAGTAACAATGAAATAATGATTGGAGTGATGTCAGGTGGAATACTAATTTTTAAGAACAGAGTACGAATTAACACCTTCCAGTGGTAAGAAGAGCTGTTTAAGTTAATACTTCTTAAGTTGAGCTCCTGTTCTTATTTACTCATGTAAGAAGGAGGAAGATCTAAGACAAATCCTGTTCTGCACTGTAACTTCTGTAGAGCTCTCTAGAAGTGCTCTAAAACTTCAGTAGTTTGGTTTCCTTTGCCTTCTTGGAATCCACTCTGACAGCCTTACTTACTACATATGTTGTTGAGTATGCTATAGCAGTATTCTGAATGGGCAAATTCAGCCATATAAAATTATCATCATAGACATGAGTTTACCAGGCACAAAAGCTGTTCACTCTGGAAAAATGATGAAAAGTTTAGCGTTTTCATTTGCTACTGATTTTGCATTTTCATTGCTATTGATGTGTGTGCTTGGGCGGTGGTGCACTGGACTGTCTGAAGTTCTTGGCTGGTCTGTTGTCTCTATATAAACAGATTAAATTGATTACCACAGGGTCCTGCACTTTGGCCACAATCACCCCAGGCAGCGCTACAGGCTGGGGGAAGAGTGGCTGGAGAGCAGCCTGGCAGAGAGGGACCTGGGAGTGCTGGTGGACAGCTGGTTGAACATGAGCCAGCAGTGTGCCCAGGTGGCCTGGAAGGCCAGTGGCATCCTGGCTTGTATCAGGAACAGTGTGGCCAGCAGGAGTAGGGATGTAATTCTCCCCCTGTACTCAGCACTGGTGAGGCCTCAACTCGAGTCCTGTGTCCAGTTCTGGGCCTCTCACTTCAAGAAGGACGTTGAGGTGCTGGAGCGGGTCCAGAGGAGAGCATCAAGGTTGGTGAAAGGACTAGAGGGAAAGTCTTATAGGGAGAGGTTGAGGATGCTGGCGTTGTTTAGCCTGGAGAAGAGAAGACTCAGGGGGGACCTTATCACTCTCCTCAGCTACCTGAAGGGAGGTTGTAGTCAGGTGGGGGCTAGGCTCTTTTTCCAGGCAACCAGTGATAGGACAAGAGGACACAGCCTGAAGCTGCTCCAAGGGAGGTTTAGGTTGGATATTAGGAAGTACTTCCTCATGGAGAGGGTGATTAGACATTGGAATGGACTTCCCAGGGAAGTGGTGGAGGCACTGTCCCTGGATGTGTTCAAGGAAAGGCTGGATGTGGCACTTAGTGCCATGGTCTAGACAGTGTGGTGGTGTTGGTCATAGGCTGGACTTGATGATCTTAAAGGTCTTTTCCAGCCTTGGTAGTTCTGTGATTCTGTGAACTGGAAAAACTTTTCAATTTAAACTGACAGTTGAAATATTTGGCTTTTTCTTGTTAGGACAGGATATGATCCATGACATATCATCAATGACCTGTTTGCACTTAGCAAGTTTCCTTCAAGATGTTAGAGTCTCAGTCTTTCCTGAAACACAATGAATTTTGGAGACATTCTGGTTTTCTGTGCTAAGCTTAGTCTCAAGTTTTGTTGTAGAATGTGGTACTCTGTGGTGGATGGTCAAGTTTAGTAGATTTCCAGAGAGAAGGAAAAAGACAAAGCTATGACATGAGTTACCCACCATCAGATACAATTGAACATGGTAAAATTTTCCCTATAAGCATTCAAATAAAAGTAAGCCTGAGGCAATTACAGAGAATGTAAACTTCCAGTCTCCATGGTAAGTTGGGTAAATTAAAACTGGATCTTGGAATGATAAGTCTGGAACTACTGTACTAGTCAGTCAGACCTGCCTTTATAATAGGTATGTTCTAAGAAAGATATCCTTCATCTGGTTAGAGTTTGGAAGTGTTAGAGCCATTTCAGGGTTAAAGCTGCGTTATAAATGCAATGCTATAATAATCAGGAAGGTTTTCATTCAGGCTGCTTTTACTGCTGTTATTTTTGGGAAAACAGTAATAGTAGAAATAGGTTCTATAAAACACACTGGTAAATTACTGAGTATGTACAAAATAAGTTTTAATTAAGCTATGTATCCCTACTGGAAGCTAGAGGTTTCTGTGAACTCTGCTTCATATTGTTTGCATGCCAGGGATGCTGATCTAAATTCTTATTGTGGTTTTTGTGTGTGTGTAATTACCTAAACAGCTCTTCTTTGTATTCAACTGTATCAGCTGACATCAGGGATATTAATTTATTCCTGTGAAGACTATAGTGCCAACATAATTGGTCTTTACAAAATGAAAAAACGAACCACCCTCACTCCCTATTCATTCTGTTGTAGACTTTTCTTTTTTGGCTGCAAGGATCTGGAGTATCAGTTCTCACAATATAGCTCAAAAGCAGACCTATTACCTTCCTCTTTTTCCACAGTCATGCAGCTGCTCCAGTGACACCAGTACTGATACTTTTTCTTCCTGTTTCCATTTATTGTTGATGCTGTACAACTGCAGCTGTGTAATATCTTCCTAGTGCTTTATGGCTCCAGTGAATGTTTAGATATCTCTTTTTCAGTATTCCTGAGCTGACTTTTGAGAGAAGTGAGAGCATGTATATGGAAAGAACTAAAGGTTTAACTGCATTGCTCAGAGAATAAATGAGTAAAATGTCTTTGCCCTCTCCCTCTTATTTTGATATTATATCTAAATTGCATGTTATGAACCTTACAGTCATGTCAAGAAATTAAACAGGAGGGAGAGTAAAGAAAAACAAAGTAGACTGCCTTTTATCCAGTGTGTCCTAACTTGACCTTCCTGTACTGTGGGTAATTCCTCTTTTCCCCAGACTGTGCTACCAGGCATAGAAACCTGGGAATCCAGGGAGCAGATCTTGTCCTTGAAGACCAAAGGAGAAGAGCATGGAGAGCCTCAGCTTTTCCTCTGTTACTAGATCACCTGTGGAGACACACTTTCTTTTTCCTCTTTTGCAGTCAATGCATCCCTGGAGAGCTTTGTTGCCTTTCACATCCATTGCCAGTTGCAACTGGATTTCCTGGTTTTATCTCTGAATACCTAGGTAGTTCCTCCTTGGTCATCTGATCCTGCTTCCACATCCCATACACTTCCTTTTGTGTTCAAGCTCAGTCAGCAGTTCTGAGTTTGTCCAAATGGCCTCCTCCCATGCTTGCATGTTTCAAGCTTATCAGGATTGTTCTGTATTGATAAGATTGTCCTTTTAAGATTGACCACCTCTCTTCAGTTCCTGTCACCCAAAAGGAAGGTTCAAAGGGATTTTGCCAGCCAGAGCTTTGAGCAAGCTGGAGTTTCTTCTGAACTCCAGGGTTGTTTAGTCTGCTGCGTCCCTCCTCACTTCCCTTATCTTCAGCTTCACCATCTCACGGCTGCTGGAGTCAAGATTGTCTTGAACTACTTAATCAGGACAATCCTTCCTTGTTTGTTGGTTGTGCTACCAAGAGCATCTTCCATATCTTGGTCAATACATTTGCTGAATTACCTGCGTCCCGCCTTACAACCTTCCTGGCAGGGGCTGGGGTGGTAAGGTCCTTAGTGAGAACCACGGCTAGATATCATGAGACTCCTTCCACATGTTTGAGTACCATCCTCACTTCAGACTAGGATTTTTATATTTCTCTTTGTTTAAAAAGATAAATCTTATTATTTAGGTTGTCTGAGATGACTGGAGACTGGAAGATCACACCAGGAAATTATTATTGATGCCTGCCTGTTATTACCATTTTCCATGGATGTGCACCATTGCCGACAGCCAGAGGAAGGAAACATAGGCAGTCATGCCTTTTCCTTTGGCCAAGTGTGGATATTCTTATTTAATGACTAGCAGGGTATTAGCAGTGCATATGAACTCTCTCTTACCTGCTGCATTTTTCAAAAATAACTGAGATTCAGCTTTGCTGAGTCATTTCTTTGTACTTGAATGGTGACACTTAGGGGTTGAGTTAGACCTTATTGGCTAATGTTACCGTTTTGAGTCTGTTCCAAATGTTTTCAGGCAGCTGACCTCACTCTGCCTACATTATTGGGTGAAATTGAAAACACTGTGTTTTAGCTTTATCATTCTCCTTGAGTCTTTAAATCACCAAAGCAGTAATTTCTTTAGCAGAAGAGAGAGTGAAAAGAGTAAAAGGTAGTATAATGTTCTTATAAAACAAATACTTTTTAATTTATTTTCAGTTTTTCTGTCAGCATGCTAAGCAAATTGTTATGTGTGCAGTTCAGTTTTTGGAAGAGGTGTATATTAAACTGTTCTTTTAATTGCCCTGTACCCCAAAATTTTAGAAAATTAATCACAACATACTCCTGGTTAACTGCAGCCTAAATAGTCTAATCAAACTTTTTTCTTACTTTTTCCATAGTCACACTACTATAATCATTAGTGTCTATCCCATCCAGCAAATTTACAACCCATCCCTAATTATTCCCAAGCAATTGTTTTTTATCACAGGAAGTTATAAGAAAATTGCTGCATTGCCAATGGAATAATTTTATTTCAGTAGATAAGTTGGAGCCCCTTTCAAAGTTTCTAATCCTCGAGAATCTAACTTCAATAGCAATAATCGATTAAGAATTGGAAAAAAACCCAAACCATGACAAAGTTACAGCTGCTGCATTTTTATATATATATTTTTTAACTAATGGCAAAACTAGGAAAGAAAAAACAAATGGGAAAAGATTTAAATAAGCATAATTTAAAGGTTAATAGTCACAGACTCCCTGTATGTTATTGGAGATAAAAACTCTCAACAAATTATGGCATCCAAGTTCAGTTGCTGCTCTGTCTAATCCCCTGGAAAAAAATTGCTCCATTTGACTTAGTTAAGAAAATAATTTCTATATACAGATATCCAAGTTAGGTGGCTGTTAATGTTTTCTCATCCCTCCTAGTCCAGAGATGTTTCTATTCAACAAGGTGATTAATGTGCAAGTAGTAATTCCAGTAACTGTTGAGGTCCCTGTATATTTTTAATGAACAACTTTATCTCAAAAGTTGTAGCACTGTCTTCAGTGACATGTTTGTTTTCGTTTGGGGATATTTTTTTCTTTCCTTTGCAGCTTTACCTAGCCAATATAATAACTTGAAGTGCAGGGACCATAAAAGATGGCAATTGAGATGAGTAAGGGTGCTCCATATGAACATGCTGTGTAAAAGGTTGATTGCAACCCCTGAAGAGTTTGCTCTGTAATTTCCTGCCAGTTAACTGCGTGATCTAGATTCTCTTTTGCTTTGAATTTCATGACCCTTATCAGCAAAGTCTCCTTTGAGTGAGGCAGCATTTGAATTGAGTGTTTTGCAGTATCATCAGTTGTTCCTTTGCAAAGTCACAGAAGTTACTATGTCTTTGTTGTTACAATTGTAACCTTGATTTCATTCTTGACCAAAATAATACTCCTGTATATTTAGTAAAGGATGTGCACTATCCTAGTATTGTATTTCTTTGAAACAGCATATTGTTAGATTGTGATGCAAATCCAGCTTGGCTTTTCCCATTTAGCATAACTAGCATTGCAGAGACCATCCAAAATCGTCTGGTATTACTGTCAGCATCTTGTATGTTTGTAGAAAACCTGCAACACACAAAAGATCTGTAGTCTTTTTTTTCCCCATTGTGATATTTTAAATGTTTTTTTACTCTTCCTTTTGTGATGGATTTTATGTTGTTGTTTTTTTTTTAAACTTTTTATAAATAACAAGATTGCAAGTCCTTATCTCTGTGTTTATATCTCATCTTAGCTATTTTACAAAAACAAGTTCTGGTTATCTTTAAAGATATGTAATAATATAGGGAAAGGAAGTATTTCAGGAATCAGGTGAAGCTCAAAGTATTTCTTACTATTCTAAAGGATAATGAAAGTGATCTCAGAAAAGTGAACATCTGGTTGGAATGACCTGGGGATAGAATAGCTCTTTGGAACTGGGAAAAGATAGTTAAATTAGCAACTGCCTTGGGTTTAAGATGGAAACAAGTGAATTTGATAGATAACTTAAATACACAGATCATAAATTTCAGGTAATAAAAGCTATTTTATATAATCTTTGATATTTTTTGTCTGTGGAAATGTCATGGAAATGAAATCTATTCTCTCTAGAAAGTATATTTTCAATAGGTTTCTTTAAGCCTTCAACCATGTTTCTGTGTATTAAGTGTTTAAATATCATGATTTTATTTTTCATTTAGGTTGAAGATTGTAAAAATTTCTTTTAAGTGCAAACAGTTTTTTATTCAACTTAGGAAAGAATTGGTGAGTACTGTCTTAAATTTCATCTTAAAAAATGAGAGCAATGAAATTACTCCATACTGCACGTCTGCAATATACTGACTGATCCCATGTTGACTCTTGCTTTTATCTGCAATTAGAAGTCCAGTTTCACCAACATTCTGGCTATTTCAGTTCTCAAATGGGCCACTGCAATGCTTTGTAAGCCTTTTTTCTTTTGATTTGCCTTATGTTTTAGATACATTTAGTTTTACATTTACCTGCAGGAAATGTACATTGCTTGTGTAAGATGAATGTTGAAAAGGTTGAAAGTAAATCAATATTAAATTTTAATTTCAGAAGAAACCTGACAAAACCAAATTAGAATTAAAGGCAACGCTTAATGCTGCTTCAGTTGTAAATGTGCTTGTAAGTAAATGTTTGATTAAAACATGCTGATTTGTATTACTCAGATTTAATAATACAAGTCAGCTTTATTGTATTTAAACAGAAGAGATAAGAATATTTTTGCAGTTTTAGATTACATACTGTAATTTTTTTTATGCCAGCTTCTAAATTTGTTGGGGAAAAAGTTCAAGCTCCATAAGTTTCACTGCTTGTGGGATGTGTTTGCTACCCTGTGAAGCACCACAGCACCACTGTGCATTTAATTCTGCAAGAATTTAAATGTTCCATGCCTCCAAGAGATTAGTCTGAACCCATCACAGACGCATCACTGGGGAAAGGTGGAGGAATTAATTAAAAATAGGACTATGTGATTAACTCATCAGGTTAGTTAAAAGGTTTTGTACTGTTCTTACAGCTGAAAGGATGTTAAGACCTGTAATGCAGAGTTACTGACTTGATGAAGATGGATTCTAGGCAGAAAGGCATCCTGAGTACTATAGGACTAGTCCAGATTTAACAACAGTGTGGTTAAACAGGAAAAGTATGAGGAGGAAACTCCTGTTATGTCAGGTGACTAGTACTAGTACTGAAAATGGGAGGCAAACTGTGTATCTGAAAAGCTGATAATTTAAAATGAGGCCCAGGAGTTTGCAGTTTCCACAGATGAAACTACCTGACCACATGCAGGCACTTTGTGTATTAGTTGACAGAAGAATTTTAACCCGTGAGCTTGGAGCAGCCATGAGTAGCTAACAGCTCAGAAACTGGATAACAGGAGCTACAGAATTTTGGAGTATTTATGTGTAGAAATGAACTTGGGCTATTACATGAAGTAAATGGAGTATCTGTCAACTTGAGCAGACATTATGCAATGTGAGCAGAAGAGTGGTAACGATACAAAAGGAGATGGGAATATTTCATCATTTCAGGACAACAGGGACCACAGGTATTCCTTAATACCCTGCAGGAGCTATAGGCTAGTTCTCAAAGGTAAACTGATCTCTGACATCCCAGAGGTCACATTTGTATTGATACCAGTGTGGGTAATTTCCATCACAATTCCAAAAATATTGTATTTAGATCTGAAATGAGAATGCGGGTTTTTATTTGTAATTCAGAAGTTATGAACTGCAATTGTTTTCTAAATCAGAACTTGAGGAAAAAGCTGTAGAAGCAGAGTTCAGAACCTTGAAGTCTGTGTAACTTACGTAATTTCTCTTTTGAAACATCTTATCCAAGCCAACAAATTAAAAAGCTTCCTACTTTTTTTTTTAAACTCTATGTATCAGATGAAAACTGATGGCAAGAACTTAATTTTCATTCATTCCAAGTCATGAATATCCTAAGATCAAAGCTCAAATTTGGCTTCCAAAGAAGGCATACTTTAACTAATTTTTCAATCAAGCCTCATGTTAAAGTTCTTTCCAGAGTTACTTTCCCTGAGTAGACTTGTAGTATAAGATTAATCTCACCTATGTTCAGCTTCAGTTAGGTTAAAGGAACACATTTTCTTTTTGATTACAATTACCTAACCAAAGCTAATCATTAGAATTCCTCCACAGTAAAGAGATATATGCAAAGAGTGAAAGATCTTGCATGAATGGAAGTATGTTTTAGAATGGATTAAGTTGCTCTTTAGCAACTTTTGCTTTCACTTCCATTAACATTAAAGGGAGCTTAAATGGCCCTTTTTAGGCAGCAGAAACTAGGTAAAGTGACTTAGTGACTGCATATTTGGCATGTAAAATATCTCTGGTCTAGTGCTTTGACTGTATACTTAAAAGCACTGATTTACTGTATGGCACTGAAAATACATTCATAGTATGCTGATGATGTGTTTCAAAGTTTTGTGTAAATATCAAACTAGTTGTACAGCTGAGTAACCATATTTATTCTGATGCAGAGCTGAGATGCTATAGAATATTAATTACTGGACTTGGGAGATAAGTTTTCCGGCATTGTGATTTTTTCCCAAACTGGGCTATGTATGCTTTTAAGTAGTCCTAAACAAGTATTTTTCAAATACTTGCTAATGAGTGTTGAGAGCTTTTAATTGCAACTGTCCTCAAAAGTGCAAGTGTTTTATCTTTTAATCACTTATTAAATGTATTCCTTGACTTGGCACTGCTTGGAGGCATCAACATAAGTAAAGAATACTTTCCTACTTTTAATAGATTATATCTGAGTTTAAATAAATCACTTAAAGGAAGTCAGATGAAGCAGTTTAATGTCAAAGTCATTTTCCACTGGTAGCATAATACAATATTGTATGGAAGCTGGTTGTGTATTCTGACAGTTACATAGCTTGAGCATGTGTCCACTGGAGCAGATTTTTTTCCCATTGTTTCTATACAATTTTATAGGGGGGAAATAATGTCATATGTATTGTTTCTTCATCTGACATCAGAAGCCCCCTGAGCCATAACTTCAATGACAGGTTTTTTACCATACGTTTGTTTATTCTCCCTGTTCTGTATGATGCTTTCCTTACATGCTTCCAAGCTGTTTGAGAATAAATCAGTGGTTTCATTTTTCTAAATGTTTCCCTAAGCTTCTCTGTTTTTAGTTTAACCCTTGGCTGTTGTAATGTCAATAGTCAGCATCAAACTGTCAGTGCTATCCAGCATACTTTAGTGGTCTTGATTCTTTCACAGCCAAATGAGCTGTTCATCATGCTCTTTTTAGAGCCCAGATGTCGACTGAAAAATTGCTTGAGTCTGTAACAAAACAGTATCATAGGTTTTGTCCATGAGCAAGACCTGATTTCAGTGTGTGACTGAAATGATTTAAACTTTTTTTATTAATTATAGATTATATATCTGAAGCTTGTTCTTTGAATTTTTTATTCTTACGGAGTTTTAGAAAGAATTTGGTCCAGAATCACAAGGTGATTTTTGGACTTATTTGTCCAAGTACATACTTGAGTATAACTGACATTCATTAGATGTCTAGTTGATCGTTGACTAAAACAATTGAAGTTTCTGCCATTGGGTTTTTGTGTGAAGAGCAGATACTGTTATCACAATCTGTGTTGCATTTAAGCTTCCACAGGACTTTTGTCCACTATTTGGGGAATATCTTGAGTCTCTGGAGCATCTGTCACTTAGCAAATCTTTTTGTCTGAGATGGGGGTAGGGAATATTTGATTTGTTCTGGGATTTTTCTTTGTTTGGGCAAAGTGAAGGAGACTCACTAGAGAGTAAGTTTTTCAATCCAGTTTCCATCCTGAGCAGTGAGAGGTCTGTTCTCAAGTTCCTGTTTTAAATCAGGCAAAGGTGGGTTTGAATGAACGTCCCTAGCCAAGGTAAATGTTCAAGGACTGAGCTGTTGTATGCAAGTGGGGCACCACTATCTGTTCTGCTTTTTCTGTTTGTGTTAGTGTGCTTTTAATAAAAGGAATTGCAAGCATGACTTAGACTTTACTTTGCCCTGTCTCTTCAGTGTTTCTTCTTGGATCCTATAGGTAGCCTGCCGCATAGTATGCATTTGTAAGGTTCTGATTTAAATTAACTTATATGGTGGTATTTGGCTTACCTGTGGTTTCATTTTTTTGGCCCTGAGCCTCTCATCACCATTATTATATTCCAGGTTTTTCACTCTTCCCCCCTCTCCATAGTGAGCTGTTTTCTTCTCTCTAATAGGAACCGTGGACACAATTAGTAAGACAGTAATTTCATAGCAGAATCCCAACTGTGACTCCCTGAGGTAGTCATCTAACACTGAGCAGACCTAAAACCCTGAAGTACCTGTATGTCATTATCATACCACAGAGCATTCAGCATCTCCTGGGAGCCTTGTGCTATAAAAACATTCTCATAGGCTGCAGTAGAACCGTCCTGTTACTTGATGTGCTTTTGGCTGAAGTACCATGGACATTAACAAATGTTGCCCTGGGGTCTTAGGCTGAGCCCACATTGCTATTTTCAGGGAAAACAGGGGCAATCTTATTCTAAATCCAGCTACCAGACAGCATTAGAGCCAGCACTTGCACCCCAGAATCATGAGCAAAGATGAATTCCAAGTGCCCAATTTGTGATTGGATAGGAGGATGCTTGTGCTTAGGAGCCAATATATTATACTCTTCTTTACCTTAAAGATTGATTCCTAGCTGTAATTGAGATAAGGGTTTGAGAATCGGTTCTCTCTGCACTGCAAATGAAAGCCTTAAAAGCTATGAATAGAACTATTGTTAAGGTACCTTTAAAGCTCTAACACACCAAGTTCCTGTGAAAGTGCTGTTTCGCATTACAATTAAGCTGATCTAGCTGCAGCTCCTTCTCATCCTTCCATACCGGCTCCTCCTTCATGCTTCATGCCTGATCTAATGTTCAGATGGTGGCATGAGAATCAGATCAGCTTCTTCTCTGGAATGCAAACTAGAGGAAACAGCAATTATTATTTTTCCCCCAACCCATAATTATAATGCTTTGAGTGATATGAAAATCATGACCATTGGCTTGTATAACTTGTCAGTTCCCTTTTCCAACATTATAAAAGGCTTACAGAGCATTAAAATTGGTACATCATGAGAACTTTTTGTTGAAATCCAAAATCTTAGCTGGTTCATCCTTTACTGGATCCAGATGAGGCAGCCCAGAATTTTACATAGTTGCTCTCTTGCAGAATATTAATATGTCTCATTTATATTATTGTACATTTACACTGTTGATAAAGCCTTTTTAACTGAATAGGTAATGAACTTAATTTCTGTTACCTTGTTTGTGACTTTTAATTTTTAAGTACTTCTTGTAACATGTCTAGAAAATGCAGGGAACAGTTGGCAGTAGTTGGAAACTAATAAAAGAAGTATAGGTAATTTTTGTAAATTGTAGTGCTAAACTTCATATGGTTCTTCCATATATAATTTCTAGAATGTCATCAATACTGAGAATTTGCTGTTTACATTTTAAATCCATTTTGTTCTTTACCCTAATTCATCATGTGGCTGAAAAGAAGTATTCTATATTGTAGTCATGACAACTTCCCAGCTAGAACACTGGGAGAAGAGTTGCAGGTCTGTGCTCTGGTATCTCAGTAAAGCTATAGATGAGCAGGCCAGCAAAAGCTTGACTTGGAAAAGGAGTTTACTGCTAAGTGGAAACAGTTAAGGTGTGCTGAATGTTGTGGAGGACTTAGTACTGTGAAGAGAAAGCAGAGTGCTGATGATATTTTCTTGCCTACAAAGGTTGTAATCAAGCTCCCTCAACAGGCAGAATAGCTTAGCTTGCTTTGCAGTTTTGCTCTCTTCTTTACCAGAAACCTAATTAATAGTTTAGAAGTAAACATATCAGTCAATAACTGTTCCCAATCTCTAATTGGCCCATGTGCATGATGTCTTAACTGTAATAATCTAAAAACAGGGGAGGCTTTTGAGTTCTTGAATCACAAGAAGTTTTAATGTTGTTTGGGTCTTACCTTTTGGGACCTTTTCTTCCAATCTAGACTCTCTGTGATATCACTAAACAGACTATTAACCTATAAGCAGGCTCGTAAAAAAAAAAAAAAAAAATTAGCTATAAACTTAAAAATTCCTTTAAAAAAACCTTAGAGGTATTTTAAAAGGGTTTATCATAAGTAAAGTTAATGTAAAATTAGAGAACCGCTTCATAAAGTATAATTTTGGGGAACCTTCCCCCAGCAAATCTAACAGTATTTATCTTAATTTCAGAAGTAACTGGGAGTAATTTTTATCTGAAATAAATTTTTCTCATTTTTAGCATGAATCTAGGGAAACATTACTGGGATTCAATATGGTGAATTACCGAGCATGTAAGAATTTGTGGAAAGCTTGTGTAGAGCATCACACGTTCTTCCGTTTGGACAGACCGCTCCCCCCTCAGAAGAACTTTTTTGCACATTATTTCACTTTGGGTTCCAAGTTCCGGTACTGGTAAGTGCTCATGTGAAATTTATGGGCAACAGACAACTCATCAATAAACATTGGGAATTATTTAGGATCTATATTAAAAGGTGCCATAATTCGAGTAGCTTTTGAATCTTGCAATTGTTCCCCTCCCCTGCTGGCCTAAGTTTCACATGTTGTCAGTAATTTTCTAGGATAGCTTGCAAATGTAATTATTGTATTGTGGTTGTTAATCGAGCTAGTACTCTGAGATAGTCTCCCATGCTGCATTTTTTGCCTGTTTACTTGCTGGATTATGTTTATATTAAATGTTGTCTCAGAACTTCAAAGTCTTTCACCTGGTGCTACTGAAAACTGATGGAGCTCAGATCTTGTGTGCAAGGACACCAACAGAACAGACTTCAGTAAAGATCACATAGAAACCAATGAAAAGTAGCTTATACAAGTAAAGCCCACTTAAGCTAGATGCAGACAAATAGCAACTAGGTGGAGACAAAAGACATACATATTCTGTACCAAAATCAGAAGTGTAGAAACTAAGGATAAAATTAAATCCATAACGTTTAAGGGTGAATTTACCATAATAGGCAAAAAGATTGGAGGTGCAAAGAATGACTGTGAAATAACTATAATCCCCAGGTATAATTTCTGTTGTGACAATGGAGTTGGTTGTGTTGCTTTTTAGTGGTTTATGCTTTTTATAAAAAGAAAAAATAATCTCAGTTAAGTAACTGAGTTAACTGTCTCTGCAAGTAATGCAGAATGCAAATGGTTTAAATTTTGCCTGAAGTGGAGAATAATGGAGCTACTACTAATCTTCTGTCTAGAATAGCAAGTGTGGGTGACATACAGAGGGAGATGATGAAAAGCTAGAAAACACGACAGGCTATTTCTGTTACAGTTGTGAATTGTATCAATGTATGAAGAGGAAAGTAATTCTGTGGTTAAATTTTTATACCATCTGTTTTTTTGACCAGCATTCACAGCATCCATTTGGGAAACAACATTCTGAACAGTGTTTGAGACTTGGCTCAATGTTGCTCTAGTGAGTTTGGGGGAGCATTTTCAGTTCTGTAAAGAGTTTGAATCATTGTGGTTACTGTTACAGAATAGCTCTTTGATGATGACATTCAATTTATGTTAATGTAGGATGAAAAGGAAAACTGCATAAAAATGGAGCAGGTCATTAAAGTTAATGAAGCAGCCAAAAGGCTAGAATTTCTGCAAGTAGTTTGAGAGATTGGTTAGAGGCAGCATAATACTAGTAACTTGGCACACAAGGAGAGGTTAAGGGCACTGGGCTTGTTTAATCTGGTGAAGATTAAGCTAAGGGGCAGTATAGTAGCAGGCCTAAAGCTACTTAAAGGGCAGTGTCAGAAATGATGGAGCCAAACTTGTGCTGGTAGTGGCACATGATAAAATGAGGGCAACAGTCACAAAATTCACCTTGAAGATTCTAGCTGGACATTAGGAAGGTTTTTGGTGGTTGTTTGTTTTTTTTTTTTCTTGGACGATAGTGCTTTACTGGAAGGAGTTACTGAGTGAGGTTGAAGGGTCTCTGTTTTGGAGGCTTTCAAAACTTGGCTAGTCAAAGCCATGGCCAGACATGACCTAGTGTTAGCAGGAGATAGCACTAGATTTCTAGACAACATTTCTATGATAAAATGAACTAATAAAATACTAACCTGCTAGGGCAGACAGTTATCTCCAGTTCTGCAAGAAATCAGAGACATTAAATTGTTGAACTATTAAACATGATACATGATCTATTATTCCTGTTGGACTAAAAGATTCTAATGCAGCAAATTTTAAAGCAAGTTTATTTTTTGGTTTTGTGGGTTTTTCTTAGGAAAAAATAAAGGTTCCAGGAGGGTTCAAGAGGACTACTGATGAGAAAATATGACTTCTATACGTTGTCCTTGGATTTTGAAAGTGGTTCATATAGTAGTCCTCACCAAATACTCGTTAAAGAAGTTAAACTGCCAAAACATGAAGAGTTTTATTCTGTATTAGCAACTGTTGTAACCAGATGGGAAACAAGTAGGTCTCTTCTTCAGAAGTAGGGGAAGTTACCACTGAAGTGAGACAGGTTTTTGTAGTAAAAGTTGAAGTCGACTGTAGAAGGTTTTGGTGAGATGTTGCAATGAGGGGTGAGGAGGCAATAAAGTGGTAGATCAAATTCACTGTCCAAAAATGAAAAATAATCTACACAGGGAGAGAAAAGAGAAGGAACATCAATTATAAACAAGCTTTTACTGTCTTGGAGCTTTGTAGTTTTCTGAAAATGTTAAATCAATTATTACTAACTGTTACAGAAAGGCAAATACAACGTTAGAGTTACTGGAAAGGAGTAGAGGAAAATACAGACTGCTTACTGCTTGTCAGAATTAAAAATGTATAACCCCAGGAAGCTTGCAGGCAGTAGGGTTTAAAAGAGATTTCTTAAAATGGCAGCATTGCAGAGGTTGGCAGGCAGCTCTGTGCACTGCCTAGTCCAGTGCCCTCTTTCGAGTCCTCTATAGCAGGTTGCCTAAGACTGTGTCCAGCCAGATTTTTAATGAGGATGGAGACTCTGCCTCATCTCTGAGTAACCTGATCCAGTGTATGACCACCTTCACAGCAAAGATTTATTTTTTTTTTTGTGGACTTTTGTTTTTGTTGTTCCCCCTGCCCCCTCCACTTCTGTTTAAGTAGCATAGCTCATATTTCAGTTTGTGCCCATTGCCTCCTGTCATGTGTCTGGGCTCCCTTGAGAAGAGTCTGGCTGTATTTTTTACTTCCCCTTCATTGCTCCTTCAGGCATTTATATGGGCTCATTTGATCCCCCTCAGGCTTCTCTTCCTGAGGCTGAACAGTCCCAGCTCTCTCAGCCTCTCCTCATACATCAGATGCTCCAGACCCTTAATTGGTGTCCCTTTGCTTGAGCTGGGGGAAACTGGAACTCAACACAGCACTCCAGATGTGGTCTTGCCAGTGTTGAGTAAACATGCTCTCCAGCCAGTTGGCCCTCAGCCTGTGCATGGGGTGATTCCTCCCAAGCTGTGGGTCTTTACATTTCCCTTCACTGAATTTTATAAGATTCCAATTGGCCCATTTCTCCAGCCTTCACACATGCAGTAGTTCTGTAATATGAATGTAAAAATAGCTAATTTTTTTATTTTTTTTATTTCATGGTATAAATAAATTATTTGATTTCATGGACAGAAAAGAGCAGAGTTTTAAGTATCAGTATCCTTTTAGAACATATATCCTCTGACTCTAACTTGATCTGAAGTTATAAATGGGAAAGTGGCTGCAAGAGGGAGTTTTGCTAGCATCTTGCCACCAGTTCTTAACTGCTGATAGATGCTCCAAAATATCTGTGTTTTTTTCAAAACCAGAAGTTAGGATATATTACAAAGGATCTTTGATTTGACACAAGACATCTGGTCTTATATGAAAAGTCAGCAAGTTCCAAGATCTATTCTTGGTTTTGACAAGTCGCATGGAAGAATACAATCCTGATGTGCTTATGATCTAACTTCTTCATGATATTTTGCTGAACTGAGAAGTGACTAAGTTATTAGCAATTCAGGGAATAGTTCAAAGAGGAGTACGGAGGAGATGCTGTAACTTTTGATTGTGGCTGTAACAGGAAAAGATTCTAGTATTAAGTGTTACCGAAAGATCCAAGCAGAAGGCTCGTATTGCTTTGAGTAAGAAGAAGGAGGAAGAGAAGAGAAAGCTTTATGTTACGCCTAAAATTAATTGATCTTTGTTACAGGTAGACTGTAATGGGAAAGAAGAGCTATACTTCTACCAAATGATTTCTAAAATGACACTGTGCTGAAGCACAATTGCTTGAGCGTGACTGAAAATAGAATGTATGGGTTTTTTTGTTGAGGTGGTTTAATTTTCAGCAAGGAATTGTTATCCTAAGTTTGTTGCATTTAGTGGTTTGGTTTTGTTTATTTTCCAGTGGGAGAACAGAGGTCCAGTCTGTGCAGTATGGTAAAGAAAGAGCAAACAAAGACAGGGTATTTGCAAGGTAAGGAATTTACATTTGTACAAGATCATTAAGTCTTCTGTTTGTATCTTTTTAGATGGTATGAGTTCATTGTTTTCTGTTTGCAAAAATGTAAAATCAAGAGCAGCTGTTGTCAACTGTTGCCGTTGGCTTGATTCAACCATATTAAGGAGTTTAATTTTGATATGGGAGTGTGTCTCTTCGGGCAGCTAGAAATGGGGGAGAATCTTATGACAGAAACGTTAATAAGGGTATTCTTTAATATCTTCAAAATTCAGAACAGCCTTCAGATTGTATAGTGTGTTGTTACATCTACCAGCCCTCTTTGTTCTGTCTTTATTGCAAAGAATGGTCTCTAACTATTCCATTGAAATACTGAGTTAATGGGTGTGTTTTATTCCTGATAACAACCTGTAACTGAACACACATTTATTTCCTTTAGAATAAGGTACTGTGAGCATCTTAGTTGGTGAGAACAGCTTCCTTGCTGTAGTCCCAATGAGGTGTTTTACTAAGAAAAATTTCACAAGCACTCAGCTGCTTCTGAAGGAAATCTGTCACAGAGTAGTTGAATCCATTACTTAATTGTATTTCAGACTCCTGGCGTGGTTTAGTGATTACAAGAAAACAGTGAAGACTAGTTTTAGTTCTTGATTCAGAAATTATGGTACGATATTCAAAAGCAAAACTGCTGCTGCATCCATTTGGCAGTCTGCTCGGATAGTTAATAGAAAGAATCCTTATGAGGAGGGAGCATGCTAAGTGCTTTTTTTTTTTATGCTTATACTTTTACTGAGATGAGGAATGTCTTTGAGCAGTTACCTCTTAAGGAACTCTGGATTTATGCTCACAGACTTTCAGTACCAAGCCCAGCAACCATTCTCAAGTACCTGCAAACACGGAGCATTTTTCAGAGCATTGGTGAATTCTGCCTTGATTTCCTGCCCCCTCCCCGCTTCTTTCCCCCTGTGCAATATAGTTAATTTGAGTTTTTGGCTGGGCACACCATAGATACACAGCTCCACATCAGAAGGATTTGGGAGCACAAGTGCTGTGACATGTTTGTTCAAGAGGTAGATTTTATAAGACCAATTTGTTCTGTGAGCCGTATAATTATTTTTTACGCTAGTTTACGTTTTTACTTGGGGCAACTTTTTTAGTACTTGGAAGACTCAGCACTGTGACGCCTCAGTTTTATTTATTTAAATGACAATTATGAATCAGTAAGAAACTATTTTTCTTGTTCTACTCTGAACTTGGCAATTGCCCACGAGAAAGTAGGGTGGAGGGGAGCCGATACTTGGTTTTTGAGGAGCATATTTATAATTTTAGAAACTCTTATTCAGTAGGTGGCAGTCTTCCCTTTGTGTCAAAACTGAACGAGTAACTTGTATTTTGTGCTATATACACTGCATAAAATTGAAAGCCATGGCTGGACCTGCTCTGATGTTTTTTCATGTCTTTTTGGCCTTTTTTAGTTAATAAAGTACTTCTGTCCTCCATAGTTTTATTTTCCATTGTTGCTTTTAAATTAAAGAATACAACATTCCTCCTCACCTTTTGAGTTGCTTCTTAATGTTGATGACTGATGTCTGAGGCAAATATGCATATGTCAGTGAACTGAAATTAATGGTGTATTCTAACAGATACTCCTCAGAAGTCTTGTAGTAGATCTTATGTCCTCCACATCACAGTATGCAATTAATGCATTTTAAATTTTAAAGACTTAATATTTTCAAGCCTGGAAAAAATTGAACTGTAAGACATTTCTAGAACAGCATGGGGTTCAAGAGTTTAATCTAAAAACATTATCTAATTCTTTGTCATCTAAACATTTACATTTCACGTTTAAGTACATTAGTAGATGTTAACCCTTTTATGTTCATACAGAGGATAAATTTTACTTTTTAAGGTTTTCTAGGTAGAACATGGGTTTTTTTCTTGGAATCTGCCTTTCTCAGACAAAGTCATCATGTTGAACAGCTTTTTAAGCTGTCATGCATTGGGCTTGTTTCGATTGCTTTTGAAAGTTCTGCCAGGTATTGGTTGCCTTGTGCTGTGAAACTAGGAGCATGCTAGCATTACTGTCAGGTCTTGAGTGAATGCACAAAAAAATGTTGATAATTACACTTGCTTTTATTATTGCCACATCGGAAGATTTATTTAAGATCAGATGTTTTCAGGTTTTTTTTCCTAGAGCTATCCAGATTTACACTCTGTTTTCTTACCAGTGTTTAACTAGAAACTGTCTTATCTAAACTAATACTGTCTCAGCAAACTTCTGAATTATTTCTTTGTGAGAAAATAACACCAATAGTTACATAGAGATGTTATATGAGTGATCTGTTTGTTCTAAGTTGGGAAATGGTGATTGCCACAAGTAATAATTATCTAGCCTTTGCACACTGAGCGGGACATAGATACAGAGCACAAGACATGGAAATAAAATTTCTTAACAGCCATTTGAATAAAACAAGCAGTTACAACCTACAATTAGCAGGTTTAGCTGTTTGTCCTCAGGATTTTCCTTTAAAATTAGCTGAATAAATGGATTAGGTTTTTTCCAAATCATCAAAATATTTAAAATTCATGTTAAAAAAACCTAATCATTTACTGTGAAGGAGATAGTCTTTATGCAGCACTAACTTCAGCATTTAGAAGACTCTTGTGGCAGTTAAGATTTTTTGTTTGTTTTTCATCTTCATTACAGCTGTTCTCTTGGCCTTATTTGTTGCAGGGTATTGACAACCCAAGAAAAACTAAGAATTCCCAGGAGCGTATTAAAAGTGAAAGTAGATAATAGATGTGAAAAAAGTTCGATCAAGTGATGAATTGGGAGTTCTTAAAGGGCACTGTTCTCTCTCGAGGCCTTGCAAAATCCTTAATTCCAGTTTGGTTCTGATGGTGTGTACTGGAGCTGAGAGAAGGTAGTTTTATTGCACATTGTATGGTGGTGAGTGGGTAGCTCAGTCAGTCATTTGTATTTGCAAACGCCCTATCAGTGTTGCAATCTTTGTTTCCAAAAAAAACCAAGCTTGCTTCAACCATGCATTTGTTCAGGTTAATTAAATAATTCCTCAGTTGCTTTAACTCGCAAATGTAATTTGTGATCAATCTGCGCATCTGTGTGTAGCTTTAGTCTCTTGGTCTGAAGCAGTAGTTGTCACTTTTGCTGAGAAACACATTCCCAGTACTCCTTGTCAAAATACAAAGTAAGGCTGTGGCTCCAGGTTATCTTTCTTTTTGAGATGGAAATTATTAAAAGATTCCCACCTGTATACCCAAACAATACCCTCTTCCTTTCCCAGCTCCTGCGAGATTTTAGCACTTGAGCTGTGAGATGCAAAACAAATTCTGTCTTTGAAAGCTTTTTGTGTGTTGTAGCTGAGCTAATATGATTTGTCATGCTTTTTTGTTGTTGTTGCATTATAGAATTTCACCCCCCCTGTTCAGGGTTTTGTTATTTGTATTTGATGTAGTATTACAACTCTTAAGACTGCTCTTGATTTTGGGGGCAGGTAAAGTTTTTGGTGTCTGTCCCTACTCAGAAAGTAGGACTTCTTCCAAATTTTTTTAGAAAAGTCTCTGCAGATACAGCAACTTGAAACCTGACAAGTTTGTTAACTAGCAGTGGCCTGTTCTGAGGATGCAAATAGAAGCATCCAGACTGAGCAGACAAATGTGGAATTTGGAATTTCAAAGTTTATCAAAGCATTTCAAAAGTTTTGTGTTACTTCCCTCTTCCCATCTCCTCAGCTGCACTTTGGCATGAGAAAGTTACTTGAATATTGTAAGGCATAGTGATAAAGGAGAAATTTGCAGGACTATTTCGCAACATGTCTTAAATGTTAATAAAAAAATAACTTACTGTTAGATTTAGAAGTGTTGGCAGGAGAACTGGTATCAAAAAGCCACAGCACTGGGAAGTTCAGTGCTGCAGTGTGGTAATTTTTTCTTTGAAATTTCTGCAAAGGCAGGAAACGGAGGCAACAAACATGAGTGGGTGGGACTCTGAGGTTAGAGCTGTTAATAAAATAATTGAAACGAACCTTTGCTGATAAACGCTGCAGCTGTTTATCATATAGAAAGGTATTATTTCTGAAAGAACAGACCTTCTCCACAATAAAAGGTGAGTTTTCTTAACATGGGATTTTTTTGATAGGGAAGAAGAGGCTGCTTTTCTCATTTTAGACTTATGGTAATTTGTTGCATAAATTGAGGAAGTTTTCAAAAATGTAGTCACAAACTATAAGCTAAGATACAATGCAGTGGGTTGGGTTTTTTTAAGCAGTCAAAAACGTAATTTTTTGATAAACTGTTCTCTCCTCTGTATATACTTTTGTGTCTCTCTTTGTAATTTGTTTTATATGGACAAGGACAGTGGTTGCACATGAAAAAACCAAAACACCACCAGTTTCCCTAGATGTAACTTACTGCCTTCTCACTGAAGGTAAATAAGGTTCAATAGCTGCCTTTACGTGTCTGTCAGAAAATACTGTATCTGTAGTCTTGTATTTACCTGGTTTAGCATTGGATATATTATATTCTTCTGCTTTTTTCCCTTAGCCCATTCTTTTGTTGGTAGAATCCAGCTCTTCGCAGATCTCTCTCTTGGTGCTGATCTGCTGGCTGCAAGTATGCTGTCAGCAAAGTCTAGCTAATGATAGCTTGATTAATAAATGAATAATGAACAGATAATGTTGGACATGCCAACCAGGTCTGCTGGTGTCTTGTTATTTTACCTGTTCAGAACTGCTCGAATTTGCTGTTTGTAAAGAAAAATATCCTAAGTCTTTGGTTTAATTGACATTTTATCAAGCGCTAATTACTTTTTAAATCAAATTAATGCTGTTTTCTGTGATTCTGTGAAGCATGCTAAGAAACCAGATGTATTGTTCCTCAGGGATGAAGTAATTAATACTTTCCCTGGTCTCAAATATCAATATACCATTAGGTATTTTTTTTCCCCAGATGGAGTAAGACCTGAAACATTAATATTTAGAATTGCCCATCTCCCTGGCTGAAATTTGTCAGCTGTTACTCAGTAACTGTTACTCAGCAAGTCTTCTGAGCAGCAAAGCAGCATGCGATACATGTTCAGAACTGCTTGGGGGTATAAAAACAAAAATAAAGCCTCCACACACAGGTCACCGCTCCTTTTGTGTCAAAAACACTGTTGACATCAGGAGGACTTACTTATTCCTGCACGTGAAGATAGATTATTAGATACAATGCTTAGCTGGTTATTGTTGTAGACTTTTTTAATAATATTGAGGTCAGTCTGCTTAAGGTCATGGCTTGAGTTGAATTTCAAGTTCCATGAGAAGCAAAAATGTATTTGTAACTAAGGTTCCCACTTTCAGAAAAAGATCATTTGTCTGGGGGTAGTTCCTTAATTTCTCAAAGTTCCTTCTTTCTGGACTTGCACTTTCAGTAAATCAGTAAGGTGATAAGAACAGTTACCATGTGTCCCCAAGGACAGCCAAGGCAGAAGTTTTGTGATAAGGTTGGATGGAGGTGGGGAAAGAAATGAAGGACTTGTGCTGATATGTTGTCGCCTTATTGTGCGAAGCTGGACTAGAGAAGAGTATAGTGACAGACTATAAAGGCAAATGGGAATAACATTATCATGGCAGAAAAGACTGATGAAATTGAAGTATTGCTGGAACAAGAGAGGGCTGGCTAACGGTAGAGGAGAAATTTGGACTATATTGCACCATCAAAGTAGTAGAAATAAAGTAAAAACCTGGTAATACAAAATACATAGGACATTTAAGGATTGATTAAAAGAATTTTTGTTGTTGGCTAAAGACTTTTCAGTTGAGAACCTCAAACAGAAAAAGTATGTTTAGTTGCAGGATGACTGAAGCATCCAATGTGATGCTGAGAAAAAAGTAACCACAGTTCTTGTATGATTCATTTGATGATTTCCAGTATAAAAGGGAAATAGTGTTTCATGAAAGATTGCCAAGTATGGTCTCATTTGTGCTTAAGAAATACTGGAAAGAAACAGCAGAAGGGGATTATAGGCATGCTGCGATGACTGGAGAATGAGAAGAAAAAGTTTCCTCGATATCAAGAAAGTAGAAAATGTAATTCCTTGTGTATGTAAACACTGGTGATAATGACCTTTAACCTGCAGGACGTTTCTGGCACAAAACCAAATGAAGTTTGGTTACACACGAAGAACTTTAAATAGGATTATTGCATCTGCCTTACAGGTGACAAAACAGGTTCTTGGAGGAACCATGGCACTTGATGGAAATCCCTGATGACTCAACAAAACTCAGTAGTTCCGTTGCCACGTTGATAATTACCCTACTTTCGGTTCTTCAATGTCTTCGGGACTTTTTTGGGGCTGATGTTTCCAATACTTTATTTTTCCTGAAATTGCTGAATAATTGTGTTACTTGGAGGTTGTTTGTTTTTTTTTTTTTGTTAATTTTTAAAATCAGACCTCTCAAAGGCTATTCTGTTTTGAGTCAGATTCCCTTTGAGGCATTAGAAATGCTTAGGGAAATTTACTGGGTTCCTCTTCTGTCTTGCCTGTCTCCCAGGCAATAGTATTTTGTGACTGTTTTTCATTGACATTCTTCTACAAAGTATAGATAATGAAGTACAATATATTAAGAAAATATAGAACTACCCATGTAAATACGGTTTTCCATTATTACATTTCCTTTCTTCTGTCTAATTTGGTTTCCTATGATAGAACATCAGTTTCAGTGTGGTAAAGTCCTATGTAATTTTGTTCTTACCTCATACAGTTTTTGGTTAGTCATTCTACTTCCTTCTTCTAGATCCCCCAGTAAACCCTTGGCACGGAAATTAATGAGTGGGATGGACTGGGAAGTAGTGAGTAGGAACTCATTGTCTGATGATAGGTTGGAAACACAGAGCCTACCATCGAGGTCTCCACCTGGAACCCCAAACCAGTATGTAACGTCAAAACTTCTCTCCCTATAAGTGACTGTCTACCTGTAATGTGAGCGACCTACTTCTGTAATGAAAGAATTAATGGGTTAAGGAGACAAATAGCTTCACAAATTATGTTCTGCGTGGTTCTCAGGAACATTTACCTCTAGATAAGAGAAACTGTTTGGGGGTGAATTTTAGGTGCTTCTCACTCAACTTATAAAAAGTGTAAGATGTAGCATGCTACCCTGAATTGGAGAGCTTGAGTTTTCTGAAGCATAGTTAAAACCAAATTATTCATTTGGCTAAGAAAAAAACCCAATAATAAAAGCTGTGTGGTATCTTAGAAATAATTGATTCTGCTTAATACCACTTCTTAAAACATTGGGGAAAATTACTTAACCAGAAAATCCACAGATTTATTCCCCTCAGTTTTTCTGCATTTCCTTTCAATGCTCACTCCACAGGACAGCGCTTTCTGTCTTACATTTATAGTTGGTGAAAAATCATTCTGAATTTCTTTTGTAAAATAACCAATTTTCTCAGTGTGCTGAAACTGCCTTAAGGATTGGTATTATCCAATTTTGTGTTGCATAAACCAGAAGGTTTTATGGTTCTTTGGCGTTGCAGCATATAATTCAAAAGACTGTTGTAAATACCTGTACCATTTAAAATTTATTGTAAAAATTCTGTAATAATGGTGCTCATAACATAACTTAATCATGCATGTTTCAAAGCATTTTAAGAAAGATGCCTATGTTACTGTGCTAATTTTTCAATGGGAAAGTTTTGGGTCACAGAGAGACTCACAGTGCAGCACTTGTGATTCTTCAAGGAGAAAGATGCAGGGGATAAAACAAGTGTTCATCTTAATGAATTCAGGTTAAGTTCTGCCATAAACAGAGCCAGGATTTTTCTTCTTAGGGATTCATTTTTCTTCTCAGGGATTCATTTTTCTTCTCATTGACTGGACTGTCAGTCGAGTATCACAGAATGATAGGGGTTGGAAGATCAGGCTTCTTTAATTAAAAAAACAACCGAAAACAAACGAACAAACAGAAATAGAAAAATACTAGCCATTTAGTGCTTATGAAAAGAATTTCTGGACACTTCTAAAGAGAAAATTATATAGCATGTTGATCTGACAACGTAATTGTTTCAGTGATTCTTGAAACCTTAAATTATTAAATAAAAATATGTATATGAACATATGTTTTCATAGAGAGGAAGTAGTTACTCTCTAGCAGTCTTTTGTAGTGGTGTAAGAAATGCACATTATTAATAATAATCTTTTCACATTGCACTGCTTGGCTTTCCCTTTTAGTCGCAACTCGGCCTTCACTCAAGAAGGAGCCCGGTTACGACCCTCATCAGTTGGACATTTAGTGGACCATGTAGTTCACACTTCCCCGAGTGAAGTATTTGTAAATCACAGATCTCCATCTTCCACCCAGGCTAACAGCATCATACTGGAATCATCACCGTAAGTTCTGTTGGTTGTTGCTGTGTGGTAGCATGCAGGGCTCTGAAGATGAGTCAGAAATCTTCACCCTTAAATGTTTGAGTTGGTGCCAACCAGAATATCTAATAAAAAGGTAGCTGTTGTTTAGGGAGTACTAGTATGGATCTTAATGAAAATTAAATTATTCAGAAGTAAAGACCTATATCTGACATGTTCCTGGTGCAGGATTCCAAAACCTTCCTCACCCACCCAAATCTGGGTTTGCTGTAATGTGACAATCAGTATCTGGATGTGGATGCAAAAGGGAGGGTTTTTATAGAACTGAAGTGTGTTGGTTTTAATTCCCATGCGTTTGGAAATTCTGCCTTTTGCCAAGGCACAGAAGAATGAGTGAACTTTACTAATTACTGAGCCAGAATACCTTTTTGGCATCCCAGCGTTCTGAGTTTCCTAGTATGTTTTGTATATTGTTATAAAGTGTGTGTGTATATATATATATTTTTAGGATAGCAATATCAGGCTTCCTTTCTTTTGTGCTGAATATCCTTGGTAACGTGAGGTTTACTATGCTATGGTGGGCAAAATAAAAGCTGTTATTGTGTATTAAGTCCAGAAGGATGACAAAAAACCATTGAGTTAGTCAAAGATTTGAAATACTCAATAGTTTGTGGCCAAAGTACAGATTAATTAGGGAGAAAAGGTACACAATATACACCTTATTAACACTGCCACTGTACCTTGCTATATGTAGCTATACATGTAATGCTAAACTTGCCTTCGTAATTTTATATAATCTCTCTTAGCAAGGAAATGGTGCAAATGGTTTCAAAACCATTTGAGAACTAAAAAATAGGACATATATAATTACATGTTTATAAACAAATTTTGAGTCTCAGAAAAATTCCTCAGGGGAGGTATTTGAACCAATTTACGAACCATGCTTAAACGGTACCTTCACTTTGAACAACTGTGCATAACTTTAGGGAGGGATATTAGAATCCTAAGTTTTAAAAGCTCTGTACAATAACACAAGATGCTTTTTTGTGATAGGACACAATAGTTATCATTTGACCATCTGCTGGTTATTTAGCTTTCATAAAACACTAGTTTGGCCTAATAATATCCCCTTTTTTTTACGTTTAGCTTTTTTAACCTATTCATGTGGCAAGAGAGTCTCAAAACTGGAGCACTTGTGAATCTTTTCTCATATTTGAGTTTTGCTCTAAAAGGCCATACAGGGTCAGGTTCCTTCTGTTCCAAGACTTCCAGCTCAAGCCAGTCATGAGAAATGCTTCCTGAAAGGTAGTGATACAGTGAAGTGAGCACAATTCTTAAAAATTCCCCTTTATTCATCCACCTTTACTCTAAATTAAGTTCTAAAAGATGTTCCTGGGCATCCTTGAGATTTGTTTGCTTTAATACCTCATTTCTTGTGCAAGTCACCATAGAAATGAGTCTAAAAAAAACAGGAAGTGGTTTTGTAAATTAGTTACACATCTATGGCTGTTTTCATGATTTTGTACTTTTTATGCCAAAGCAGAAAAACTATTGCTCTTCCATCACTAGGTGTAGGGTTTTGTTTTTTCCCTCGTTGGAAGCTTAAATTTGGATTTTAGTCTCCCAACATAGATACCTAGAATAAGATATTCTTAGGAATGAGGACATGGACTGTCAAAATACATGAACCCTATTAGGATCTTCTGAAAGCTTCAGGTGGTGTTACTGATTCAAGATTTGAGATTTACAAAAGAAAGCAGTAGTCATGAAGTTCGTATTAGCTATATATTTTATATATTATTCTACAGTCCAAAAAGCTATTTCTTAAACAGTTTAACCTCTCAGAGTGAAAAGATTTGAGTAGTCCATCTGCTAATTTGTAGGGAATTTTTGTTTATTTATCAAATTTACATACGGAAGAAAGTCAGAGGGGCTAACCAGACAGGCAGTAGGTTTAATGAGCTCTTTGAGTTTGGAGTCAACATAGCAAAAGAAATAAGAGTTTCAGTGCAGTTCAGAAGGATATTACAGCTTAGCTAATACAGCCTTTAATTTCACTTTTTTTTCTTCATCTGCATGTGCTATTCAAAACTAAACTGAGGGATTTCTGCTTGTAGTTCCCTGAGGTAATTATAACCGTAAATTCCATGACATGTTTAGTTCAATAAATGTATGGGATTGTGTATGAAACTTTTGCTTAATGTATTAAAAGGTCAGACTGGATATCTGTAACAAAAATATCCAAAAGCTTGTCAGTGCCAGGGTTTGTGTGTTATTCTATTATTATGCAAATTGCTGAATGCAGTAACAGGGAGCTGCTTTGCCTGCAAAATAGGCTGCTTTCACTGCCATTGTCTAAGCATTCATAAGGAAATTCAAAGCTGACTGGGCAAATATAAAGCAATGAAGTTTTTGCCCAAGGCTTGATTGTTAGTTCTCACAATTCATTATGCTAATATATTACAGTACTTGCATTGCTGTTTCTAAAATGCTTATTTAAGTAACTTTTCAAGTCTTTTCTATAAGTTTGTGTGTTCAGTAGGAATTTATACATGTTTGTTGTCATGTATGTACAGACATCTAGTCAACCATAAGATCTCATCTTTTACTGTTATCAGAAGGACTTGTTTTGTGTCTGCTCATGGTTTCTGTTCCTTTTTTATTCAGTTTAAAGCTCTCAGGAGTAATTGTTTGCAGGAAAAAGCATAACTATGTTCCCTTTCACTTAAAAGGCTGAATAGTCTGTGCTGGCCAGACTAGAATGAATAAATACACAAGCAGTTAAAAAGCCCTGGGTGACCTTTGTAAGTCAATGTCTACATAATTTATAACTGCCTTGAAAAATCATTTTACAAATGTTGGCAATCATCATGTTTTTCTCCACGAAAATGAATTACAAAAGCAGTTTATCCTGAAAAAAAAAAAGATTATATGCTCTTTTGTACTAACACTTGCATCAAAAAGTGTTAATATTATTTTTATTCCTTAGTGTGTTTTGAACATTCTTCAGACAACGGGTACTGAATAATTAGTTTTTTTTTCTTCTAACACTGCATGAAAAAACCTATTTTCTGAATATGAAATGAAGCAAAAACATACAGAAAAATATTGTTAGGATCTTTTCAAATGCACTGTTTTCATACACTGACAAAAAATGTTTCAATATTTTGTTTTCTAAGAAAATTGACTATGTTTCTAAAAAAAATTAAAAGAAAATGTGTTTCTTTTAAAAGTGAAGTGTTCCATTTCCCATTCAGCTCTCATGCTTTTTTAGAGGTTGATCCTTTATTTGAAATCACTGTAGACGAGTGTGATCTGTCTTTTGTTTTTTATTTGGAAACATGGATCTGGGATCTGCCTTTCTTGCCTTGCACAGAAGCAAATTATTTGGTATGGAATTTGATGTGTGCCTGAAGCTTTCTAACCTGCAGCAACTGCAAATGTTATGTCATCTCATACCCTGCTAACAGTTTGCTGTGGCTCGACCAGTTCAATACAGTATGATCACTCACGTGGTCACCCGTGCTGTTAAGAGGATGTTATGCTCTGAGTTACTGCTGCAGGTTGCTGATAATGAAAGGGGCAGGATCCTATTTCTGGCTTCTGGGAGGTGTACTTCCCTCCCTGTGCAGTGGTCAACCCTGTGATGAACCAATTCACCTTGTTGAACCAGCAGAGAGCTAGCCAGGCTGATCCAAAAAGTCAGTGTATCTTTGCTTGCCTGGTAAGCTGATTTAGGCAAGGGAGAAACACAAGAGTGTTTCCAGCAAGGGACAATGGGTGTGGATGAAAGAAAGAACAGATGCACCCATTTTTGGTGATTCTCTTCAGATTTAGCTGTGACTGTAACTTCATTCTTGGTGATTTTTGGATTTGCTTCTAGTATCAATGGGCTGTTGACATAAGTCATTACATTACTTAATAGTACCATTTAATGTGGTTCATGGGAAGGAAGGAGTGTACCCTCACTGGTGTTTAGAAACTGGCATTCAAACTGTGTTAATGGAAACTATGTGCTAACTGCCCTTTTGGGTCTCTCAGAATGCTCTTGATTCTTAAATATAAAGCCATATAATGAAAGATGAATAATATATTTATGTAATACAAATAATACAGTTAAGCTTTTATTCCAAACGGACTAATAAAGAAAATTATCCATATGATACATAAACACAAATAACATTTTTATTAATCTTCAGTAGAGTTCTTGCAGATCTAAAAGATAAATAGAACTTTCTGCTATTTCATCTTCAGTAATGGTTTTATAACTCAATTGAAAAATGCATGTGATGAATGCCATTTTAAAAATGTTTCAAAGCTGCACATTTTTCAAAGGAAAACATTCAAAAGAGGGAAAAAAGTGATCTTGAAATGTATACATATAATTTTAAATGGAAACATTAAAATTTATCTCCAATAATAAAGGCAGGAGGACACTTGAGTTTTTTTCAGCTTGAACTCCTCCTATTTTTAGATGAAAAGCCGAAAACTAGTCTGGGAAAACTTCATTATACTGCTTGTATCTGGGTTTAAGTTTAAAATTGCAGGCATTAACTTAAGATGCAAACTAATTGATTTTCTTACTGAGGAGAACACATTTAGTGACATATGTTTTAAATTTTTTTTCAGCAAGAGTGCAGAGTATAAATACAGTGAGTTTTATAATATTTCAATACAAAGTAGGTTAAAAGCATTTAAGAAGAAAAAAAGTCATGCCTAGAAGATGAACTTACTGGTTCTGTGTACAGATGTTTGCCAAGAAAAAAGCAGTCATGTCCCAACGTACCTCAGTAGATTTTTGAGATTCTAAAAATACATACAGATATTCAGCTTTCAAACTCTTGCATTTCTTCTAGCTTTTTCAATTTATTTGGAGCCTTGAACTGTCAAGATGTCATGATCATTCCACTTTGTACTTCTGTTTTGGTATTTAGATCTCAAGAGACTCCTATAGATGGGCAGCCTCCTGCATTACCACCCAAACAATTTAAAAAGAACAGTTGGAACCAAATTAATCATTCACACTCACAGCAAGAACTGGATAACCACATTAATGAAACGTTTGATGTTCCGTCATCACCTGAAAAATCCACAGTAAGTGCTTGGATCCAATTTAACCATTCTGCTTTCTATCAGAATGATAGCCCTGCTTTTCATGAACTTGGTTCTGATGCATTTGAGGGAGTTGTGTTCTGTGTCCTTTGTCAGTTGTCATCAAATGACTACACTGGGATGGATATGCAAACATTTTTAACATGAACTTTTCAGCAGCTCATACAGAACTTTTTTACTAACCTCTTCTTTGAGGAGTCATTTACCATCCTTAAAGAAGACATGGCAGACACTCCCACTGGTGTTTCATCTATCTTTTGTGAAGTGCTTTGGAAGTTCTTACCAGCAGTGTTGTCAGGAGAGGCTTCTTCAATCTGTGGTTGCATTTCTTATCAGAATTTCCAAGAAAGACACTCTAGCCAGAAACCTGTAACGAGGAATATAAAATCTGAGCAAAAGTTTTTTTCACACTTAAGCACATGCTAGATGAGTAACCCAGTCAGTTGGTTATCGTCTAGCTGAAGTGAGATCTCACTGACCATTTTTTTATGGTGGGGTTTTTTTTGTCCTTCCAGAAATTTTCGAACGGTTCTTGGTTTTATACTGATGTCGACAAGAAATGTTTTGCAGGATGGGAAAGCTGTCTGACATCCAGATGTGGCAAATACTGTATAGACAGTTTTGCCAACCTCAGCCATTCAAAATTATGAGTCAGCTCCCAAAATAATTGTTTAAGAAATGCCTTTGGTTTATTTTTATTGGCATTCTGAACTCCGAGCCTAGGGTGTTCTCTCAGGCCTTTTTACAAAGTTAATATTCCCATAAACCCCGTATTTTATTTCGTAGTTGGGCTTAATAAAGCAACAGCAGTGAAAATTGTAAGCTTATGAGCATTTTGGAGATGCTGTACAAATTTTGCTTTAATTAAATAATGAAACGGGTTTTTTAACAGCTTTGTTTTCTGTCAGTGCTTACCTGAGTCATACCAAAGTATGGTTCTGTTTTGAAAGATAACACTACTTTACTCATCAAGTTTTTCTGCTCTGTATTCAGTTATCTTTACCAAATTGACAAAAATAACTTTCAGTTGTTTTTTTAAGTCCTTTTAGTTCTGCAAAACCAACACAGCTGCGTGAGAATGAGATTCTTTTTTCTGTGTGCATTGTCAGTGTGGTTGTTTGCTGTGGTCCGATGGCCACATTTATGCAGCCTCACGTAAGGCAGTACACTGTTGTAATTGGAGGTCTAATTTGGTCTGATAATGGCTTTTTATTTTATGTATTAGAGGAGAAGGAACACAGCAAGACTCAAAATTTTTTGTGAAATTGTAGATTTAGGATTTGGAATGTGTGTTTTTTTGTTGGTTGTTTGGTTTGTTGTTGTTTTTTTTTTTTTTCAAAGTTGCTTTTCTGACCAGAATACACTTCAGTTTCTTCTACCACCAGTCTTTTCTGCTGCTCCATCTCAAACATTTTAAGGAAACCTACTGTTTTGATTTCATTTACCTGTTTTATTTCCTTTGTTTGTTGTATGTATGGAGATTATATTTAGAATTGTAGTAGGACAGGTTATGGAAATAACAACCTTCTACACCATCTGCAATTCTTAAGTATCCAGTCTGAGAATGTCCAGAAGTATTTGACAACAGGTGTGGCCAGGAGTCCTTTCAGTCAAACAGGTTAATGATGAGATACATTGCTCTCTTCAGGTTTTTAATTATAAACTGCTGTTCAAAATGGCCTGTTAAAACAGGAAATTATTATTCCTCTTTTGTCTGGGGAATGCAGTGGCACAGAAGTTGCAAAACACTGCAGGTGAACACTTGGTTGTTCATTCTGCCCAGGAACCTGAGTCTGGTCTCCAGTGCCAGTGAACATAGACTAGAACGATTTGCGTACGATCAGACTTTGTAAGCAGTCTTCCTTTTCATTAACCTATCTTACACTGTTACTTTCCTTTCCTTCCACAAATTTTTCATCTTTTGGCTACTATGAGTGTCTTTAGGTGACATTTGTTGTGTTTTAATCAAGAGCTTAAAGCACCTAGTATTGAGGTAACTTTTTATGGGCCAAGTTGAGCAGACTTCTTTCACCTGTTGAATCTGCAGGTTTTGAACTTTCTTACATATAGAAATGTTTTCTTCTTTCTGAATGAGTCTTATGCTTTGACTGTACTTCCTTGAAACATTTCTTAAATGATACTTCACATCCTCACCATAGAAACCACAGAAATACTAGCTAACAATCAGTCTGTGAAATAAATACTAATAGGAGCAAACTAAAAATCACTTAAATGGCAAAAAGTTGATTTTTCCAGAACAAAAAAAAGTACCTAGTATTCCCCAGTTTATTGGTCGTTTCTCCAACAGTATTTTTATAATAAGAATGAAACCAGGAAGAAAGCTAAAATTGTCAGAGCTTGATCAGTGCAAAGCATGTGTCACACCACATACTCCACCACATTGGAAATGGTGTAGGGGATATGGGACCAGTTTTATCCTTGCTTGCTGCCGTTGTATTGCTGTTAATTGAAACAAAAATAAACCTTCAATTGCCTTCTTTTTCATCATATTACATACTTACTGCAAGATTTTCACTGTGATCTTAATTAAAACAAATTTAAGGAGTTTCTGTTTAGTAAACTGTTTTTCTTAAGACTGCTTGAAGCCATTAGTCTTTTTGGTTTCTTACTTTGAGCTTGCTTTGACAGAACACACTTTTAACTCGGTTATGGCCAAGACTTTTAAATGTATAACTTTTCCCTTCTGTGCAAAACTCAAGATAATACATTTGCACTATTATTTGATATTTTCTCAAGTGTCCAGGAGTAATTATTTAATGAGGAAACCACAAAATTATTGCATACAATAACCTCAAAGTCTAACTATGAATAAAATATATATTAATGTAATACATTTTTTTTTTCCTAGCCCAATGGTGGTGTCCCCCATGACAATCTTGTTATGATAAGAATGAAACCGGATGAAAATGGAAGGTTTGGCTTCAATGTAAAGGTAACAGCACATCTATTCCTTTCATGTCTATTGAGACTATTTTCTGACATTTGTGATTTATTACTGTTTTAATTTGCTTTTAAAGGGTGGATACGATCAGAAGATGCCAGTAATAGTGTCCAGGGTAGCTCCAGGAACACCTGTAAGTTAGCAAAAAAACTTGGTAGCAATATCTGTGTATCCTGAGTTGTGTGTCCAAAACTGTAAATTATTTCATAGCTACCTATGAAAATGAGTTTGTGCTAAACATTAACCTAATGAAGCAAATCATGTGCAGTGGGAATTTGATGGGGCTACATAACATATTTTTTGAAGTTCTTAAATCCTCAAAAATATTTTTTTCTTACTGAAACAAAATTCCTGAAAATTACAGGGAATTACAGATGTTCAGTATGCACTGTTTCTTAAGCTGTGTCATCCTAAAAATACACTTAGTTTATTACTTTTTTAAAATATAGGCATTCATATGATTTAAGATAAATTTGTCTTTTAGTATGTTAAAAATAACTAAAATAGTGAATCGCTCTTATTTTAGTGACAGATGTACCTGAATAACGCCAAGATTTAGATGAAAGTCAGACATCATGAATCATGTCTGATTGTTGTCACTGGTGTTTAGTGACTATCAATAGTGTCTTCAAATTAGGCACAACATTTTGTCAGTTGGTTGACAGAAATACTGACCTGGTATTCAGCTGACCAGAGTCAGCTCTGTTAATACCTTTTAGAGTGAACTGTTTATTTGCTAACATTTAAGAAGTACAATTTTCTTTTTGAATTTGAAACTATTAAAATGCTTGCCAAGAGCATTGTTCTTGTCCCTGTTAATTATTATCTCTGAAATATTCAATAACATGAATTATTTTGCTTGGATACTTTAAACATCCATTCTCTAAGGCAGAGATATTTGGTAATTGCAAGTGCTCTTTCTTTTCTGCAGTGATGTTTAGACAATGATTATAATAATGTTTTTTATTACCTGATTTCTCTCTCTGGGGTTACTGGGATTTGTGCATTGTCTTCGGTCCTTGTCTTATTCTTGTCATTACAGTTGTGATATTTCACACCTGAAGCATTTAAGCCTATGAAATTGATTTGGACAAGGCTTTGTCATATTACTCCCTTCCGTTTAAAGATAAGAACATCCTGTCTTTTAATTGCCTGTACAAAATGTGATTCAAACAGAGGAGCTTTCGACTTCAATCAGAGTGAAGTAACAGCTGCTGAAAGACGTGTGACAATGACAGTCACCTCCCAGTTGCAAACTGATTTGTTCGTGTGAATGGCACTGTCTTATCTATTGTGTAACACTTAAATTTATCATTTGAATACAGTGCAGCAACCATAGCAACTAGGCTGTTGGGATTCAAGTCCCCAAGTATAGTTACTTTAAGTTGCTATTTAAGGTGAGAATTGGAAATAGCTTGTTTTACAGATTTTTCTTTTTTGTTTTTTTTTTTTTCACCTTACAGGCTGATCTGTGTGTCCCTCGTTTGAATGAAGGAGACCAGGTTGTGCTGATTAACGGCAGGGATATAGCAGAACATACCCATGATCAAGTTGTTATGTTTATTAAAGCTAGCTGTGAGAGACACTCAGGGGAACTTGTGCTCCTAGTTCGACCCAATGGTGAGTGATTTGTACATAAAAAAAAAATAAAAATCTACACCTTTCTTTCTTTTTCTAGCCTCTATTTGATGTCCTGAGATGAAATGCTGAACATCTTTGTGAGAAAGAACTCCCATCCTTGAAAAGGCATTGCAACAGCACAAAATATTTTATAAAATTTGGTCGATCCCGTAGTCTAAGGAGCTGTGCATAACTAAGTGTTGGAAATCAATAGGAAAATCAGAGATCAGATATTTCTGACAGAGAGCTAACTTAAATTTTGTTCTCACTCTCATTGATACAAATGTCCAGAAAGCTATATGGATATTGAATGCAGTTTCTGAGGTTGCTGTTATTCCCTTAAAATAAAAAGCAAACACAAACAAAAAAACCCCTCACCAAATACCCAGTATTTGGATGACTTTGGATGTTGTTATATGCAAAATCCTTCCATACATTTTTAAAACTATCAAGAATGACTGGTAACATTTCTATTTGAGGAGGCTTAATAGAAAAAACTGCTAAAATGAAGTCTAAGTAACAGCTTGTGCAATATATTAATGAAATACACTGTTGGAGCATTGCCAGCAGATGGTCACTGGATTTAATTCTGCTGCACATCCCCATTATAATACAGTTGCACAGGAAGAAGCAAAATGAAAAATAATTGTTTAATTGGAATAGTTGAAATTACTTCAGGAGAGTATCTCAGCTACCTCATAAAAAATTTTTCCTTTATTTATTACTTTGCACTCCCCACTTTCTTGTGCTCTCATTCTGTTTGTAAGTTCTCTTGCAGCTTTTATCTGCTTACTTTCTTTTTCAGATAAAACTGTTAGCTTTCTTTACAAATTTACTAAGACAGTTTGCCCTTGTGTGTTAATTATCTCTGTATTCTGGATAAAAACAGTGGAGTTGTAGAAGTGAGGAGCTGCCAGTTCCCTCCTTCATGGTCATGGGGTATAATTTAAAAACAGGCTTTCAAACAGCCTCTGTTATGTATAGTAGAAGCTGCATATTATTTTTCAGTTTATTTATAGGCAGGCACACACACAACATTGATAGCATTGTAATGGCATATATTAATGCCATTTTCTCAGGTGGTCTGTACATTTGGCCCTAATTGCTGAAGCCTAAAATCTGTTCAAAGCGAATTAGAAGTAGAAATGTAAATGCGACTAGAATTACTTCAGAGGCATGATGTGAGAATCTGAGATGAGGGAGTTTACCTGAGTCAAAGTAGGGTGTAACATGAGTTTTGATCAAAATTTTAGCAGTCATTGATGTGCTTTCACTTAAAACTACTATTAAATAACAGCAACAAAAAAGTTTTGTCATGGAATATAATGATCAGTGAAGTCTATTTCCTGATGGGCACTAAAATCAGTGTATTAATAAATGTGGATTTTTCCTACAGTAGAAATACTTGTCATTTTTTGCTGTTTTAAATAACTTAGAGTTACCTTTACTTGCCAAACAGCATATTCAGTCATAGCATTCATATCCTTATTTGTTACAGCTGTCTATGATGTTGTGGAAGAGAAGCTGGAGAGCGAGCCTGACTTCCAGTACATCCCTGAGAAATCTCCACTTGATGGTGTCCATCAAGATGATAATGCTCTGAGGGAATCCATGATTCAGCTAGCGGAGGGGCTTATCACTGGAACTGTTTTGGCTCAGTTTGATGTGAGTAATGTGTCACCTGTAGCTGTGTGCAAGTTCCAAGTCTTTTGGGTTAGTAACTGTTTTAAGCAGAGCAGATTCCAGTCAAAATTCCATAGCATCAGCATCTTCTAGCAAAAAAATTGACTGACATTCTAAAAAGAACAAAACCAGTCCAATCCTATGTTGAAACACTGTGTGTGAACTGATGACAGAATATTCTTAATACTACTTTCAGTGTCATCTGTTATAAAGTGCTATTGATTAATTACAACATTTTCTGGTTATTTGGGACCTATACTAATAAAATACTTCCATAGAGATGAAGTCTGAAACATGTATATCAAAATATGTGTTCTGTACTCAGACCTTCATTCCATATCTAAGTTACTGTAGAAACTGACAAGCAGCTCAGCTGTTGAGATTTTATCAGCAATCTCAATGAGGAAAGGAAAATACAACCCAAATCTTAAGGGTTAATGTAACAATGTATTTTATAAGTAGTTGATTTTTTAATGACATACTTTAAAAGAACAGCACACTTCCTGTGGAGACCTAAGCTGTTGATAGCTATAGTCTTTTTTTAGCACTGATTTTGCCTTGATGATATTCCATCTTTACTGCTCATATGAGATCCAAGTGACTGAAAGCAGGAAGCAGGAGGATTGTAAAACAGCAGTGTGAATTCCTCATCAAATGGAGACCTAGCATATTATGTATTACAACATGTATTTATAAAATATATACAATTATTTAAGACCTTTGGTAAAGTTTACTTTCATATGTGGGAAGAAAAGATTTTTCTCAAAAGTTATTTAAAATCCCTCCTTCACCATACATTTTCAGCCTCCCAAACAGGCTCAATTTTTAAAAGTTTATGAAGTGCTTTTTCTTGAACCTGGATCATTCCAGTGACATTGTTTGCAGCACAAGGGTTGTGGCAGTGCCTGGCTAAGGCATGAGTTGGCAGGAACCTCTTAAAGGAAATTTGTGTAGGAAACACACAAGGTAGCCCAGGATTCACTCTATAGTTATTGAAATACAGAAGGACAAATGGGGAAAAGAAAAAGCAAAACAGTTTCTTTGTAGGTAGATGCCTATACACAACACAATTTTTTTGCCTGAAGTCACTGTGTGGAACGTCAGTGTCAGTCAATTCCCTTACCATTATACAACATGGAATTTTCTCTGGATCAGTGTTCTTACAGAAGCTTGAAATCTAAAGTTCAATTTTACTTTAAACAAATTGTGATGCCTTCTTTGATGATTTTAAGTGATCCCACGCAATAATTAAATTCATAGAGCTTTCTTTTGGAAAGTGTTTTCACAAGTGTTGAAGCTACCATTGCTCAGTAGTTCATGTTCTCAAAAGTACCTCTAGGTAAATAATATACTAACGAGTCTTTTGGATCTATTATGGTCTGACCATTGGTTTTGTCTTTTAGCAATTGTATAGGAAAAAGCCTGGAATGACAATGTCTTGTGCCAGATTACCTCAAAACATTTCCAAAAATAGATACAGAGACATTTCGCCTTGTAAGTATGTGTGTTTGTAGATGTGTTCTAAAAGTATTTTACTGAGGTTAGTATTTAAGTGTATAAATAACTAACTAACATCTTTCTAAATGTTTTTTCAGATGATGCTACACGGGTCATTTTAAAAAGTAATGAAGATTACATCAATGCAAATTATATAAATGTGAGTAGTAGTTTTTGAAAGAGCTTCTGACATCAAGTAATTTTGAAGTATTTCAATGGAGAAATTGTTTTTAAAAAAATAAATGCATAAATTACTTTGGACTAGAATTGGCTGATAAACCAAATCAGATGATTTGAAATTTACTCTAGGTATGTTTATTTGCTAATGCTTTGTGGCAAGTGTTCTTATAAATGAAACTAAGAGAAGCTAGCCCTCAACCAGAGAAATAATTTTTCTTTTCTGATTACTAAGCACTTTCTTACACATATTCTCTTTTCTTTTTTTCTTAAATTATCAGTAACAACAAAATGATAGGTACTTTCCTTCCTGGAGCAGAAGACAGAGATTAAATTCTAAGATCAGTATTTGAAAAGCTAGTGTCAGAAACCTACAGAGCAGGAAATGTTTGTACCTGAATTATTTGCGACCTGGTGTATCATTTTTTTGGCTATTAATCTTGATTGTGGCATCTACGTAACTGGCAATTAATATATGAAGTGTACTTGGATCTTTGTAGTAATTTTCCACGTGAAACACTTCAAAGAATTTTTATCTGTGCCAATCAGTATTTACTAACATAATAAATAGAATTAATACAGTTGATGCTTTTTAATGTATTAGTTACTAAACACTGAATGTCTGATGCCTGACTTCCATTTGCTGTAAGAATGAAAATAATTATTTTGTCTTTTCTTAGATGGAAATCCCTTCTTCCACAATAATAAACCAGTACATTGCTTGTCAAGGTCCATTACCCAACACGTGTCCTGATTTTTGGCAGATGACTTGGGAACAGGGCTCATCTATGGTTGTAATGTTAACGACTCAAGTTGAACGGGGAAGAGTAAGTAAAAGATTTCCTTAAATACTACTTGCATCATCTTCTAAAAATCTTAGCCTTTAAAAGATTAGAGGCATATACTATTATGACATATGACTTTTTTTCATAATGGCAGTGCATTCCTAGTACTGTTGGATTGATGACTCTTGCATTTTAGTCTTTCTGGTATGTTTAACATAGCTAATATTAAAGCTTTGCTCAGTCCTGAAATAAGCTTAAGGATTCACATATTTCTTTAAATGTCTTTCGACTTCTTTGATTTGTTTTTGTAAAATGAAGAGCAACTAGAATGTATTTCCATAGGATTTTTTCTCTAAATTTCAAATGAAAGAACTCAAAGAATTTCATCAGTTTTCCTTAGTTCTTTCATATGTAGAGAGATTAATTTTTTAAGGCAGCCTAACACAGCTTTGTTGTATTAAGATACCCTGCCTCTCTGTCTTTAAGAAAATCCTTGGATGAGCTTGAAATCTAAAATTTTGCATAAAATGTTCTTCTGTGGCTATAAACATGGTTTTTAATCATATGAAAGAATCATTGTCCATTAAGTCGTTTCCATACAAAAATGTGTAAAAGTAGAGTGCTAGTAATAAGGTAATTAGAGTTATGAATTACCACAAATAATTGTGTTTGGTGCTGTAAAAGGCCTCAGGTTTATTTTGTGGTTTGTTTGTTTTGTTTTGGGGGTTTTATTTAAGCTATAGCTTATCCTTAAAAGCTTTGTTATGCAACTTTGTCTGTTTGAGACAGGCAAAACAAACCTGGACATCCACACAGTGTATTTCCAGAGTTATTTGGTTTGTAGTCTGGAGCATTCACACTAGTACAGGCTGGTTGAGTATATGGAAGAATAGTGGAATTTCTCAACATTCAGGATTTTTTTTTTTTGCAGATGGATTTATAGTAGGTTGTGGGTGTTCTGATCAACTCAGATTGTAGTTCAGCTGTCTATATATTCTAACTTTTTAATAAATATATTTGCTGGAAGGTCAGGCCTCTAAATATAATGAAAATAATTGAAGAGAAGATGCAGCATTTTTAAACCATTTTTCAGAGACTGAATGTTATCATGATGCTGCCTGCACCCAAATAAACACGATTACAGGGAATTTCAGTACAAGTGCCCTTTTAATTTGAGTTTTCTTTGCAGATCTGGTAAGAACAGACTTGCAGTAGCAGTTCTCTGAGGTTTCCCTGCCCTTCAATAATGATATTTGTGGAGTTCTTTGGAGAGCTGCTTAATAATGAAATAAAAGGACTTATCTGTCTTATACCCATAGGCAGACTCCCTGCTCTAAAGCTGATCATGATGCTACTGACATCACTATCCCACTGCATGCCACGATGTCTCAGTGGAGCAGGAAGTCTGCAAATCTGGCTGCTCTTAAAGAATCGCCAGGTGGGTTGGAAAACCAAAGTACACTTGAGCTGAAATGACCTCTGTAATTAGGTGTTTAAGCAATATATCTGAAAACCTTAGTATTTGGAGTTTTCATTCACATTTGATTACTTCTTTCAAGTCTGCCATCTGCACCCCCCTAATTTCTGCATTAGTTTAGCAACTTTTTTTGTTGCTTGCTGCTTTAAAAAAAATATTCTTTTTTTCCCCATATAAATATGCTTTGAGAAGATTAGGTTAGGATTTAGGAGGTCAGAAATGTTTATAAAGCAGCATCTTTGTCATTCAATTTTAAGATGGAGTATTTATAGATATACTTTTTTTAATTGCAATGAAAGTTAAGGGCATCCATCTTCATTTAAACTAACCTCAAGAGCTGGTACGTGTCCTTTTGAAAAGATTTGCAATACCTTATTTTATAAACAATAGTTAGGTAACAGTCTTTTGGCAAGGAAATTAATAGCGATTATAAAATGATCAAAATAGTTTTCAGTGAACACAGGTATAAGAAACTAGAGAGAATGAAAATAATACTCCTTGAATTTAAACACAGGTGTCTTTAAAAATGTGTTGACCTCAGGTTAAATGCCATCAGTACTGGCCAGAGCCATCAGGAAGCTCATCATATGGGAATTTCCAGATTACCTGCCATTCAGAAGAAGGAAATCCTGCTTATGTCTTTCGAGAAATGACCTTGACTAATATGGAGGTAAAACCACAATATGTATTTTTCAGTATTAATCTTTGGAATCCTCACAGACTAGCTAAAACTTACTTAAATAGACTTTCTTTTCAACTGGATGGCATATCCACATAAATAGAACTGTTTATTTCTAGAGACCTTTACAAAGCTAGTCATATTGCCATGTACTTACCTAATATATATTATGCTCTTAGAAAGATGACAAACCTTTCACTGGCAAAATAACACAAGGATTCAGTTTCTGTAATCATATTAATTGGTTTAAAATCACGTAAAAGACACGAGTTGTCTTTAAAGTCTTCAGTGGTGTTCTTCATGCCCCAGCCAAAGAAAAAGAGTAATTGAAGAAGTTGAGAAACTTGTTATTCACTTAATGCTTTCAAAACATGAGACACTAGAGGCATTTCATTGCAACTGAAAATCTGTCTTTGTAAAGGCAAACAGTTCTTGGTAATTCCATCTTGGAGAGCATGTGCAAATAGATGGAAGATAAATCCTGTTGAGAGAAAGATGAATTTGGATTCATATAAACAAGGACTTTCTTGAACATGCATTGCATTATTTTCAGGGCATTTGTAGTTTTCAGAGCCTCCCCATCTAGCATTTTAATCCCAAAAATGTTTGGAAGTGAGTATCTGGAATTTATTTCATATACTCATTTCTCATTTCTTGGCTTGCCAGGTGAGATGCCAGTTTCATAGAGCTGCCTTTTAGTTAAAATTCCTTCCTTGTGTCCTGTTGAGACAGTTGCTTGTTTGTTATCAGCAGCGGAACCTCTGTAAATGATTCCATGCCTGAAGGTTATTTCAAGTGTGGTAACTCCTGTTCTTTCAGATGCTGCTTTTACACTGAGCCTTGTACCCTCCACTAATCAGAGGGAAATTATGTTTGCGATATTGGAGCAAGGGGCAGGAGGGAGTGTAAAACCAAGTCATGCTGCACCTCATGTATAGTACGCTGGATAAAATTACAAGGTGCAGATAAAGCCAAAACAATGCTGCTGTTCACATGGGGTCTGAAGAGAAGCTTTTATGTCTGAAAGTCCTCCCTCTCCCGTCCCCACCCCAGTTCTGTCATTTAATCTAGTAAGATACTACCTCTTTCTGTTTAAATTTGTTTTGCTGGAATCTTGACTGCTGCCTTGTACATCTAATGTTCAGATAGGTCGTTGATATTGTTGAACTACTTTGCTATTACAGGAGTGTAATTTTTTTCTTACTTCCTGAAGATATAAACACTGCGGATTGCCTTTTTTGTTTTTAAGACAAAATGTAATTATAAAATCCAGGATGAGCAATGATTGACACTAATGAAGTGCTGCTAGTTGTTGAAAGCACTTTTATTATGGGTACAAGTTGCTGTAGATGTACCTCTGATTTTTAAAATGTTTTCATTATTTTTTTTTAATGAGACCTGAATTACCCTTGAATAAACTTGATGTTTCCACTTAGAAAGAGGAAAGCCGCCAACTAACCCAAATCCAATATATAGCATGGCCTGATCATGGGGTTCCTGATGATTCCAGTGATTTCCTAGATTTTGTGTGTCTTGTGCGAAAGAAGAGGGCTGGCAGAGAAGAACCTGTTGTTGTTCATTGCAGGTATCCCTTCTTTTTCCCAACTTGATTAAATCATCAAACTGAACTTACTTATCATCAAATAGCTTTTCTGTGCTTCATTGTTGAAATAAACATTTACTTGTATCTGCTTTGGGGATGACAGGAGAACTCAACATTTAAATTAAGCAATTAACATTGTCATCACATTGCAGTAGGCAAAAATTTGAGTACCTACATCCATTGGTCTGTGCAGGAGTTTTGTTAGTGTTGTTTTTGTTGCTGTGTTGTTTTTTGGTAGTGGTGTGTTGGTGGTTTTTTTGGTGGTGGTTTTTTTAAGTTTACAGTTTAAACGCTTGTGTTAACAGTCTATATAATAATTGAGGGAAATGACAAAAGATACTTAGAAACCTTTACCTTGTCATGACTATTCTGCAGAACTCCAGAATAGCTGCATAAATAAACCAAAGCAGAAAACATGGGTGGTATATGCAATGATCAAATAAAAGATATTATCTATCAAGTCTGTAGTCTTAGGCTGCATGATATTTTGGTATGTCTATTAAGAGGACAAATTTTTCTCAACAATTTACTTTAGTGAATTAAAATAACTCTTGTTACTCTTAATTCTATGTATACATGAAAGGTGTTTTTGTGTGATCATTTCCATATGATAAATATCAAGTAGGCTAAGTTTTTTGTTAGGTTCTCTGACAGATAGTTTTCCTGTTTGGATTAGATAAAGCATTCTGCATATAAATTATATACATATAAAATGCTATGGAATAATTTTAGATAACCAGCACAATTACGTCTTGATGTAAAATTCTCATGAACTCACTGAAATATATAGTAGCTTTAATGCCACCTTCTGGGCAAATATTCAAAGTAATAGTTTGGCCAGACCTAATTTGAAGTTATGCTTAAAAATCAGAACAATCGAGTTTCAAAATTCGGAATGTTTATATTAACTAATTTAAAAGCAAGCACTTTCATTTATTGACTGCAATACTAGTTGTGTGAGTTGAAAAGATGCTGCCATCTGAAAATATGGATTTGGTTTTGTATTCAAACGTGGAGAAACATTGGTTTCCTACTTCAAAAGTGCAGCATAATTTTCTTAAATATGAAAAATTTGTATTTGAAACTGATTATCAAGTTCAAGGTTAAATATTCAGTCTTTGGGGATTGCTGCTTGTGGAAAAGTGTACGTATATGCAAAATGATGCAGATGAATCTTGAGATTTGGTTTGTTTTTCAGCTAAAGATGATTCATGTAAACACTTAACAATTTTACCATTCCAAGATGTATATGCTATGGTTCTTCCTTGTCTTGAAATGGATTGCTCTTACGTATTCCTTTTCAATTTACACAAGTTAGATCTCTCTTGTACTTCTTGCTATTAAGAAAATTATCATTATTGTAAAATTAATGGTAATTCCAGTAGTGGTCAAATTGACACAGTGCACAGTGGTATCTCTGTGTTTTTTTAACAGCTAGATATTAGTATGGTTTGTAACATGATCTGTTGGTAAATTGTGCTCAGGTGGATGTCTGGGTTAAGACAGTCCTTCTTCAAAGGACTGACAATCCTGCACTGTTGAGGCAGGATGGAGGCTTCCAGTGACACAGACACAATCTGTCTAACCCCTGCTCTAATAGTATGGGAATCATAACAATCAATCATGAGAATCCTTGAGAAGGAGGGTCTTTAAGTATGAACTATATTTCAGTCACTTGGTTTCATTTTCTATTTTGTGACTTTTGTTGTTTTTCTCAGTGCTGGGATTGGACGGACAGGAGTTCTTATCACTATGGAGACAGCTATGTGTCTCATTGAGTGCAATCAGCCTGTTTATCCATTAGATATTGTAAGAACCATGAGAGATCAAAGAGCCATGATGATCCAAACACCTGTGAGTATCATACTTGCTGTTCTATGTTGCAGAAGAATACCTTTGTATTATCTAGTCATATCATTAGATATATTTTTAATATACTTGTTGTTGATACTATTGCAAAGAGGTCACTCACCTTTACTCAGTGTAGCTGTAGCCTTGGCTCCAGGCAGGAATAAATTGCTAAGGCTATTGGAAAGGAACAATTCTTAAAACTTGTAAAAAAACCCAACCAATCCGAAACCAAACCAAAACAGAACGTGAAAAAGGCATCAGCTGTTTCAGGGATACCTGGACACTGATGTCAAAAAGGGCCAGTTTTCAGTAGTTTACAAATTAATCAGTGGAGAAAGCCAGGAGCCTAATTCCAGGTGTTAAGAATGGGAATAGTATAAAAGGTAAACACGGAAAGATCCAAGACATGCAAGAAAAACCTTCAGTAATGCAATTAAATGATTTTATGTTGCCTTAGTTGTAATGAAAATGAGCCTTATCTCTGCCCTAGAGTGACTCAATTAAAGGGAAATAATCAGAGTAATAACATTTTTGAAAAGATGTGTAATTAAATCTCATGCAAGATACATCAAAGTAATTTTAACTGTATTTAGTCTAAAAAAAGTAATTTGCTACCAGGATCCTTTTGGTGCTGTCTTCACATTTGATATATCTTAAAATGATAAACTTTTTCTGAATCTACAATGTCTGGGGTTTTTTTGAGATGATTGCAATATTACTTTAATGTATTGTATTTCAAAATTGTAGAAGTTTTAGAACAGATTTAGAAACTTTTTGTGTCAGTCAGGTGTTGTGTACCTCTGAGAGCAGTTTGTGTTTTACATTTTTAGAAAAAGTGTTGTCTTTCAAAAAAAACCAAGAAAGCCAAACAAACTCAAAACAACGACAAAAATTTGCACTCCTGGTTGTTCCAAGCTTTGCCTGGTTCCACATTTTTGTTTTTGTTTTTTTTTTTAAATCAGTAATCAGTTGTATAGTTTTACTTACAGCATATAGTGTTTAAAGAGAGAGTATTTTGAAGGAGAAAAGGCACTCGATCCCATACCAAATCTCTCTCACAACTACCTGAAGGTAGTTACTCATTGTAGTACTTTTAATGTCCCTGCTGCTGTTCCTCTAATCAAATTGGAATAAACTTTTTGTATTCTTCAGAGACTATTCAGACTGATAACAAGTATATATGAGTCTCTATTTCTAGGTCAGCTGTCATTCAGTGCTGCTCTCCAGTATTCATATTCCACTAAAAAAAATTGTATTATTCAGCTAGCATAGGAAGGATGAGGAATATAGGGATACATGAAAAATAATAAAGGATGGTTCTTGCTGTTTGTGATGACTATACAGTATGAATAGTATATCTCTAGCATACACAGTGAGGAAGAGTTTTATTAGTAAAGGTAGGAAGTGCAGTGGTAAGAATTTTACCTTTTTATTTCGTGGCATGTTCTAAATATCTTCTGGTCTTCTCATTTTTCTTAGAGAAACCAGACTATTCAAGCTTCAGTGAAATGCAGGTGTTTGCTGCTTTAGAGAGGGAAGGGATAATAAAAGACTTGACGTGAATTTTTTTTTTTAAGATTCCGTAAGCTTTAGTTACTACAATTTTTCCTTTGGCACTCCTGATTCTGCATATCCTGAAAGATTCACTCAGTGTCCACAAGATGGCCCTATCCATGGATGTCTGCTTGTGTGTACTGTATGAGGAGAGTTGAGAGTTACCTTAAGAGAGTGCTGGAGGCAAAATAAGTATTATACACAAATATGTATAAGTTTAACAATTTTAATATACATGCAATAATAAAGTAAACAATGATTTATTACTAAATCTGTTACTGTGCCCATTTAAGATCTGACATCACTAATTACTGCATAGAGAGAGAGATTCCATGACACTGAAAAGGCAGGCATTCTGGCTGTCTGACCAGCATGTACACTGTTATGCAGTGTTCAGTGTTACATGTGCTTTACAGAACAGGTATTTTATTTCATTTTATTTTCATTATATTCTACTTTAGTTACTGCTGGCATTTTTAAATATTCCTTGTTTAAAACAAAATATTAGAGGCCTCTATGTATGCAGGTGTTAGACTTGAATATATTGCAGTTAGACATTGTATAATGTTAAGAAACTGGATTTTTAAAACATGAAAAAAAATTATTTATCAAATTCTGAAAGGGAGGTGCCAATAAAATGCCAGAAATAATGTAAGTATGAAAAAGTGGTTTGAAACCAATGCATGGGAACTTCAGGTCAGTGAAACTTCAGCAATTAAATGAATAGCAGAAAATTACTAAATAGGTTATGCTGTAATAATAGTAGTGGTTTTGTGAGTGTGACTTCTGGTATATATTTCAAAGTACTGTTCATCCTATTCTTCTGTTGAGAAAAGAGACGTTATAAAATAAAGTTCCTCTGGTGATTTCTAAACTAACTTTGAAGCACAGTTCTTGACCTGTCAGTAGAACGGGATGGGGAAATCTTAGAGGTCTTTTTTGGCTTCCAAGTGACATGGTTCAGTTACATTTATTTTCAATTTACTGGATCTACTTTCCTTTTCAGAGTCAATACAGATTTGTATGTGAAGCTATTTTGAAGGTGTATGAAGAAGGATTTATTAAACCTTTACAAGCATCACTGCATAAGTAAAGAGCAAAAAACCTGGGGTATCAATTGAGGAATCCTGTCCTCTGTAATGAACTGGCAGCATTCTTTGTGCCATAATACTGCTTGCAGGAAATTGATGATCTTAAAGGTCTTTTCCAACCTAAGTGGTTCTATGAAATGATAGTGAAGTACAGCAAAGAATTGACAAAGGACTTTGAAAACTTCAGCACTGTTGCACTTTACGTTGAAACAAAATCAGTCTCTGAAACTCTTCTAACCTTCATCTGTTTGAAGACTTTATTTTCGTGCTTTGCTCCGAACAAACCATGGACTGAAAGAACTAACTGTGTTCAGGGTAATCTACGATATTTCATTGTAGTGCCATATACTGCGCTTCTGGTTGAATTGCTACAAAAAAGGCTTGGAATTATTTCACTCTGTTTTACACCCATGTCTCTTAAACTGAAAAACAAATGAAAAAAAAAAAAATAGACTAAGCCATGGTCTTTTTCCAGTGCTAGGTTTATTTACTATGTACAGACTTTCACTGTTTTGTTTTTTACAACATTAGCAATATTGCCAATACTAGATAGATACACACTGCCTACTGATGCAGCACACTCTGTCCTACACCCTTACTTGAGACCAGCTGGTTGGTAGAGAAAAGCTGGTGTCTGTGTTAACCCAGCAGTAGCTGCATAATGCCCACTTACCAGCATCTTGTACAAAATAACAATAAAAATTTAAAAAAAAAAGAAAAAAAAGGCATTTCTTTGGCACAGCTTGTGTGTCATACACTGGTGTATTCTGATTCATGTGACTTAAGATGACGTGATGGGAACTAGTGCATGCATTATGTCTTAACCCCTTAAGTGCCTTGAGACTTGCAGCGTACATCCAGTGAAAGGCACTTAGCATTCTCTGGGGGTGGTATTATCCTGTCATATTTATCTTAATGGGTTCAGATTTTTAAAATGGCCCTTGGTGCTTGGAATGTGTTACCACAAGGGGTCATGGAACTACCATTCCCTCTTTTCTTCTACAAGTACCTGCGTGCTACTCTCGGTAGCAAAAGCACCTCTGCCAACCTAATGAATGAGAGTTGTATGCTGCTGTGTTGTAATTCTGTGAAAAATCTGACACATTCCATCATTCCAACTAGTAACTTACTAGCAGCTTACTGCAAAATGCTGGTAGGTCATAAGAAGCTGATACTTTGTTTTATCCTTTTATTGGGAATAGCTGTCTTACTCAATTAGAACATAACTCTGTAATAGCACTGATAATTAAGTTGATCTTACAATCAGATGTGATTTAATTCCATTATTTGCTAACCAATTACTGTGTAAGTCCTCATAGCTGATTTCAAGCCATGTTCGTACAGGTTTGCCATTTATTTTTTTTAAGTATTTGGGTGGGGGGAAAGGGAGGAGAACACTATGAAGTTGTCCCAGAACTTTATTTTAATTCCATAATGACCCCAGTCACCCTGTGTTATGCTTGTGTAAAATTGTTCCAGTTGGTATGGGTTGCTTCTTATGTAAGTAGGTAGAAGATTTGTGAGAAATGTCTGTCTGATCCAGTATCTGAGCTCATTCTAGAGGTACATAAATGTCCCAGTTTTTTCATACTTTTCCAGTATAGCAGAAACCAAGTCAGAAGCAAAGTGTTCAGTGTAGTATACTGTAAGAAAAAAGATCAGTCACTTCTTTGACTGCCCTGTAACAACATAACTTTGTGCCCTCTATTTAAAAGTTTTAATTTATTATATTGGTTTCCTGAAAATGTTTATCCAGTAAATTTGTTGTAAGCTATATAGAGCAGAGAATTAAAATGGAAAGTTCTACGCTAAATGATTTTTAACTCTTGAAGAATTATATTATATAATGTACTGTGTTCTATGGACATTTGAAAGAGATCAGCTATGAACTATTAAGTGAAAAGGGATTCAGGAGAAGTGAAACCCTGGCTTATGAATAAATGTGAACCACAATGCCAAATGGAAGACAGAGTTTCAAATATTTTTAGAAAACAAAGTAATATTAGTTGGCCTGTGGCCCTGGTACTTATATTTCTAGATTTGATGTTTAAATAAAGGCTATCCCTCAGTGAAAAATTAATCTTAAAAGAATTTCTGGACCTGTCAAAAGAAGTAATAAGATAGCTTTCATCTCACTTTTATTTTAAGCCATTTGCAATGAAAGTAAATTCTTCTTTAGGAAAGTATAAGCTTTAAATTCCATGTGACGAGATTATTAGCTGAGATGCTGGCTAGTTGGAAGATTATTTTAAACTCAGCATTTAATGTCTAAAAATTTAAATAATTTTATTGAAATGAATTTTCATCATAGTCAAGTTGTGAACAAAAATAACGTGCCCTTTTTTTTCTGAGGGAAATCAGAAACTGAGTTTATAGCAACATTACAAGGTGTTGGTATATCACGTATTTAAATGTTCTTATGTAAAGTTGCCAAAGCAGTTTGAATTCAAAAGACCCATCTATACCACAATTAAGTGTGGGATATTTATTGGTCGTCTGCCATTCCTGTTGTGATTGCAAACACAGGCAAGAATAATAGGTGTCTTCAAAATCTTCCTCTGCCTAAAAGTTGTTGCACTGGGGAAAAAAATAAATGGAACAAAGTAACTTATTCTTAGATGATTGGTCATCAGTAACTCAGTGGCTTTTTGGTTTCTCTGAAGCCAGGATAGTAGTAACCAAAAACTGATTGGGAAAGAGAAAAGCATTGAAGCTTTTCTGCACCAGAAATCATTCTTTCAAATGTTTTTACCTGTTGTGGTATAAATGGCCTTTAAAATATTTTTATATGGCCAAAAAGAGTAAAACTGCTAAATATTTAACTTTAGGTTATAAAGATCTGTATCATCCTTAAGAGTTTTTTAAAGACGTTTTTGTATGTTTCATGCTGTACAAAACATGAATGTATCTTTCAGGCATAATGACCTATAGACCTATACGTGATTGGTGTAATGACTGTTGGATTTTATGAATAATTATTTTCATACCGTTTGATTAGGAAAAATGTTGGGTGGGTGTGGGAAAGAGTATGTTTGTAACACTTCCATGGTACAAATCCAGTTTAAGAAAAAAAAATGTCATTGTAAATAAGAGCAATATTATGACAATTTTGTGTCAGTGTATAATGTTAAGACTTTTGGTTTCCTTTTAGGTTTGGATTGAAAACTACCACTACCATCTCTTATTTAAATAGAATTTGAAGGGTTTTTTTGTAGAAAGACATGGGGCTCTAGCCGGGGCTTTGTGTGTTTTGGGGGCATTTTTTATTTCTGTTAAATATAAAGTAAGATACAGGCATTGTTTAATGAACCACCTACAAATTGTCAGCTAGTCCACTTTCAGAAATACGACTTTAGATATACCAGGTAATTGAAAGCCTGTTTTGGGTGTTTTTTTCCCCTCACTACATTTAATGGTAGCTGATGTTTCCTCCACATTTCTCTGTTATAATCTTGGAAGCCTATCTCCTACGTAGATAAAGCAATAACACTTCTAGAATATCTGATAACAGTCTGGCACACGATCTATTAGAGGAAGAGTGAGACAGCAGTTGGGAAATTAAGGAACATGAGGAGTTTGGTATGGAACCTGTGTAGCTGGCAAATTTTCATGGAGACTGTGCAAAAAGCTCCACAGTACCCATGGAAAGGCCAAAATGCAGCAGAGCTGCTGCAGTTGCACTGCCCAGGGAGACCGGAAGTAGGGAAGGTCTGGCATAGAGGTGCTGGAGCTCCAGGCATGCTGTGGAGTTGAATTATGTGATATTTTTTGCTTCTGCAGTGTGTGTGCAGGTGTGTGAGCGATGTTTGATGGCTCGGAGAATCAACATGAAAAACTTGACAGATCCACCATTTCCAAGCAAAAGCAGGTTGTCCAGTATGCATGCTGTAGTTTGGCTATGCAGCCAGTGTGCAGGCAAGCTTCAAGACCCTCAGCCCTGAGGATAAAGGGAGGGATTGGATTATACTCCAAATTAAAATTTTGCATATTTGGACTTCCACAAGGTAGGAATGGTGCCCTCTAAATGTCACTTGTAGCCTTGTTGTAGCTCACATCTCAAGTCCCTGGTTGGCTGGGTGTATTTGCTAATTGAAGTACCCGCCTTTTGTTCTGAGACTGGAAAAGATATTTTCTATTGCTATTTTTTAGTGCTTGGATCCAATATAAAAATCGGGTAAAAACAAATTCATTGATTAGACATGGATCTTGCATGAAATTGCAGGTGGTGATTGGGAAGGTGTTAAAAAGGGAAAATGATTTGTTTGTTTGAGTATAACTGCTCAGACCAGCCTCTGTTGTCCAACTGCAGTTCTAAATTGAAACTGTTTTTTTTGTTTGCTTGTTTGTTTAGTGGTTTGCAACGGAGGGGCCAGTTTGTTGTCACTGGATTTTACTTCTGTGCTGGTTGCTACCAGGAGTGCACTGTTCCAGTTCATAGGACTTCTCCAGCTACAAGTTTTGAACTGTATTGACACTGGCATGTTTTGCTCATTGAGAGCTCAGTGATAAAAATTTGAGATAAATAACTTTTTTTAATGCTGAAATTTTCAATTAAAAAAATAGAGTATTATTTATTTGAACCAGTAGCCTCATTTTTTAAAAAAATAAATACCTGAATATGCAATTGAAAATATGAAAATGAAATACCTATCATTCTGATCTGTTACAGGATGAGCTATGGTTTCATGGACTGGCTGACAGTTTGGTGGTTTTATTTCATATTTAGCAAGCTTACACATTTTAAAGGGTGATAAATATTTTTTCCAAGTGTTTTGGTGTTTGAATAGTAGCACTTTATCTCATGCTTACTACTGACTGAAATGTTGGACAAAATAAATTGGGTTTGGAGAGAGATGCTAAATGGGTTTCTGTGCAGAGATGATTCGTACACCCTGGTACAAATGCTTTCTATTGCTCCAGCTCTTCCTGGTTTATTGTGCATGTGCTTTTGGGGGACTTTCAGAAAATAGATATTAATAATTCTGTCATCTCATTTTTCCTGTCTTAAAAAGAGTATAAAGCTTGCATTTCTTTAAAAAAAATATTAAAAAAGGTGCAAATAGAAACTACAGGGTACTCATAAATTTATCTCTGTGATCTCTCTCAGTTAGCTGCAAATTAGCTATGTTTACTGCAAATGTTTCTGCTAAGCATTATTTTTAACATTAGATCAGTTACCTGGAAATCAGTATTTTTTTTTACTTAACTTATTTGAATTTTGATAACTAAAGATAATGCACAACAAAGTTTAAAGAAGTTGCCACCCTTATACTCCTAGGCCAGGGGCCTAAGACATAAGTGAAAGGGTTAAACAGTTTACATTAAGCTGTTGTTTTCTTTAACTAGAATATATCCACAAAGACTAGACTCGAAATGATCCCGTGCAATTATCTCAGTACGTTGGGGCACCACAGTAACAACCCATAATAATTGTATAGGAAAATTAAGGTAAGAAAAGGAAGGTTTTGTTTTATCCAGTATATCCAGATGTGTTTTTGGTTTGGTTCCTTCACCAGTGACCCCATTTTAACCATGCAGTGTGGCAGGGCTGTTTGTGTAAGGTTTGAGTGTGGGGTTTTTTTCTGTAACAGGTGCTATATTATGTGTAAATACAAAGGGAAGAATATTATTTAGGTAATTATTAACAATCAGATGGTGGCAATATTTTTTGCTAGTTACTTCTGGTAATTAATTTGCATTTCCAGCAGTGGCTTTCAGTTGCCAAATTTCATCTCAGTTTTGTACTGCTGAATGATGGACTGCAAGTGTGAAGTAAATCATCTCAGAGTTGAATAGCTCTTTTGTTGTTTAGACTAACTCTTGTGTATCTCTATTAATGCTGAGGGGATGGGAAGGTTCTTCCCCTAAGTAGACTTCTGCCTATAAATTTGTTTAAAAGCACATGAGGGGGAAAAAAAACCCAACAACCTAAATGCAACATCTTGGCTAAACAGCCAGGGTGGTTGGTAGAAAATGATGGAAACTTGAAATTGGTCGACACTGGATAACATGAAAATAAATTCAGCTTTTGTCACTGCAGCTACTGTATGCTTTAAAGGGCCTTATGTATTTGTCCTCATTTTGATAAAATGAAATTTCTTGCCATTAAAATGAGACACTAACTTCTACCGAAAACCAGCAGTTCCCAGGATAAATATGTTAATTAACATTTAACAAGTCTTGGTTTAGTCTTAAGTAAAATTTCATTCTATTATGTGAAAAAATGCTGTTATGCATATTTTGTGGATATATTTAATTTCAGTTGACAAATAGTTGTCTATGTACAGACTTGAAAAAATATATATAGTTTACTCGTGGATCTTAATTGTTTAATTGCAAAATAAAGATGTGCTTTAGTAATTTAAAGTTTCAATTTTTTTTGCGATCTTCTTGCTATTGTACACACAGTTTTGCTATGCTACTTTTTTACACTTCTGATGCCAGACAATGTTCATCTTGTATTTTACTTGTTTACATAGTATGCCATAAATACAGCCCTATGGATTGAGCACTAGGAGAGGATGCTAAATTATCAAGAATTAAATTGCTTGGTTGCAGAAGCAGCACAGCAGTATCAACCACAGGTATTTTTACCTCAAAATATATACTGCAGTTTTTGCTCTAGTGGAAAAATAACTCTTAATTTATCTTTTATTCAGTAAGGGTTTTGGAGACAGTGTTCAAAAGAAATTATAGTCTGATCACAAAACTGGGGGCATGAGGAATACCGATGAGAAGAACAACAATTCCAGATGGAAGCTTGTGATTAAGTATTTGCTGCCAAAAAGTGAGGGGATGTTCAAAGCAAAAGTAGAAAAATAGGGTGAAAGAACTTAAGAGGCAAGACAAAAATCTCTCTCAGGAGGGATAAGAGTCTAAGAGAAGACAGAGACCCGTATGTTCTTGATTTGACTGATTAATTTTGGACTTTAAAGTGAGGACAAGCTGTTTGGATTTGAAGTACAAGATAAACTGCTGGGAAAGCATCCAAGGAGAGAAACAGAACTAAGAAAGAGGTATTAAGTAGGAAGAGATTTGTTTAAACTTGAACAGGAAGACTGGATAGAAGACAAGTCACAGATACCACAGTTGCATGTGCATATACTTGGACTGTATCCGAGTAGCAAATAGTGAGGAAGGAATACAGTGCAATTACATGAAGTGTGGCAAGAGCCTGGTGTGAAGTAAGAAAAGCAAAAATGCACAAAAATGTTTGTTTCACTGAAGCTACAGAAAGGAAGCTGGGAATAACGGAGTGCTTGGTTGTGACAAGGGAGCTTGTGAGTGACAGGGAAAGGAAGCTCAATTTGAGGAAATAACTGAAGAAGGGCAGAAAACTTAGGGGCAGCCTCTAAGAATAAGGTAGTTTATTCTCCAGAATACTTTGTCTTACAGGAAAATGAGAATTAGTGTAGGCTTAATGTCAGGATTACCATTTATGTGACAGACATCTCCACTAAACACCAAGCAACCCTAGTTATGCAAATGATCAGTTAGTTGATCTGCACAGAGAATTCATCAGGTATCTGAAAACCTCCAAGCAGAGTTTACATTGCCTTTGGTGAGGTTTTTTTTTTTATTTGGAGATCTCCAATAGTAGCTTGAACACAAGTATTTATGTACCCAAAGAAACAGTAGAGTGCAGTTGTTCGGAAGTGCTGTGACTAATGCCAGAGTGCAGGGCTTTCCCCTTGGACTGAAGTAATAAATATGAAACATTATAAAAGTATAGATCACTGGGACTAACTGTACTTGTATTTCCAAAGGACATTAGATTACAAACTGCATTTTGTCATCACAGCCTGCCCTGATAACCGTATTTCAGTGTATAAATACTAACGGTTTAGGGATGGTTCTGCCTCATGTAACGTATTGCTGCACTTAATCCTTCCGGGCAGTGTTTAAAGAGACGGTTTTTTTCTAAACGTAATGGTTTAAGAGTGTGTTTGTCCGAGGCTTCTCACTGCGGGCCAGCAGAGGACTTGTTACAGTTCCGGCTGAACAGCTGAGGGAAACTTACGCTACGGTTTTGCAAAAAATGCTGAAATTTTGAGAAATAATTTGAAGTGCGGCTTCGTCAGAGGGTTTTCCACCCCGCGGGCCAAGGGTGACGCTGGGTCCCGGCCTGGCCCCGCGTCGCGGTGCTCGCGGTGCGGTGCCTCCCGCAGCAGCAGGTGGGCCGCGCCGCGCTCCCGTGGCGGCCTCTGCCGGGCGAAACCACCTGGCTCGGGGCGGGGGCGCCTCTTCGCCACTGGGATCCGCCCCTTTAAAGGGGCTATGGCCCCACAGCGCGGCGCGAAGAGCGGCGCTCCTTTACTGTTTGCCTGCCGCTTTTTCCCGCTGCTGCCCGGCTCTTCCAGCTCCACTCCTGCGCCAAGCGGGAGAAAGCAGAAATGGAAGCCGCCAGGTGAGCAAGTGTGGGCAGGAGGAAATGGACACAGAGTCGTTGCCCGTTTAAGGGCCTCCCATATCGCTCCGCCATGTTCAGAGGTCCGTCCCCTCCCGCAGACTCCCTCACCGCCCCCCTCGCCCGCCCCCAGGGTCGTGAGGAGTCGCCGCGGGGACGTGTTCCCGCCGCCCCCAGCTCTGCCGCTCCCGCAGCCCGGGCCGCGGGGCCGTCCACCAGGTGAGCGGTGGGATTCCGCTGCTACCACTGCCAGCGGCGACACTGAGGGGTCAGTGGCGCCGCGCCGGTGCCCAAGTGGCCGTGGCTGCGATGGGGGAGGGCGCGGCGCGACCCTTGAGGCGAGGCCGCCGGGGAGGCGGGGCAGGAGCAGGGCTACGGACCGGCGTTGAGGCGGGCGGCAGTGTTAGGGCGTTACGTAAGGGCGGGGGTAGCCAGGGGCGCCCAGCCGGCTTGGCCCGGGCTGGAGGGGTGTGAGCGGGACGGGAGCCGCTCCTCGCCGGGGAATCCCTGGGGAGGCGGCCGGGCGGCGGCGGGTTCCGGCGCTCTGTGCTGGCGGGCGGTGTTGCGATCCGGGGTGACCGCCCGGTTGTTGGGGCTGGGGGCTCCAGGTGTTTGCCGGGCGGGCGCTGCCGTGGCAGGCGGGGACCCAGGCGGTGGGAGGCACCAGCCCGGTGCCGGTGAGCGGCAGGAGGCCGCCTTCCCCGCGCCGGCGGCGAACCTGGGCACAGCCGGGGCCGCGGTGAGACGGGAACCGCCGTGCCCTATCCGAGCACGATATCACTTCCTTTGAGAGGCTGGGCAGCCAAATCCCGGGTGTGTAAGCAAACTTCTGGGGCGGGAAGGGCCGGTTTTGACTTTTTTTTTTTCGATGGGAGAGATGGACTGCGTCAGCCGAGAAGATGGCACTTAGTTGTTTGCCAGTTTGAGAGAACATCACCGACTGGTTGAAGAGTGCGGTAGAATTTTCCCTGACAAATTTCCACGTTGTCCCAGAAATCACCCCAGCTACCATCAAAGGTTTGAGCTGACTTCCTTTCAAAGTAGCCAAAAAGCATGGGTATTTAAATCTAAATAAATGAAACGGGTGTTTAACAGTTCTTTTTCAGAGTCCGTACGTTTACAGTTTCTTTTCTGTGAAAAACTAACGTTAGCGTATTTTCTTTTTTTTTTTCTTGGATTTCGTAGCAAAGATGCTGAGCTTTTTCCGTCGAACCCTTGGGCGGCGGTCCATGCGTAAGCATGCGGAGAAGGAGCGGCTGAGAGAGGCCCAAAGAGCTGCAACCCACATCCCTGCAGCTGGGGACGCAAAATCCATCATTACTTGCCGAGTAGCTCTGCTGGATGGAACAGATGTCAGCGTGGACTTACCGGTAGAGTGATGCGAGGTTTTTTATTTCTAAATACTGTTGGTTTGCATCAATCTGATCGTGCTCTTTGCTGTGTACATGTTAGATAAAGGCTTATCTATTTGTTATAGCAACCAACCCTGTGACTTGCCATCCACTAGGTTTCTGGCCATAAAAAGGTACTGAAAGAAACGTTAACTTTGTTATTCACTGCAACTTGTTTTTTGTTAGGTGTTTTTTTTTTTGTTAGATGTCATTGTGTCTTATACATTTAATATTTCCTAGCATGTTAATGTAATTATTGTGCCAAAGCTTAACTTAGAGAGCGTAATGTTTCGGATGGATTGGATTTTCTTCTCAGTGAACTATGTATGCATCTTGAGAAGGAAGTTAAATCTCTTGATGTAACTCCATTGAAGAGGAGGGATGAGCAGAAGTTCTAGCAGTAGTTTCTTTGGGGGTTTTGTTTTTTTATTTATTTTGTGTCAGAGATGGATGCAGTTTTTAATGCTAACTTGGGAGAGGAGGGAAGGAGAATTCTGCTTCATTCCCCTCCTTGGGGCAGATTATATAGCAGGATTGTCTCATAGCATAGTGCTTTATTTGGGGGAGGTGTTAGCCACTGTTTTACATTTCTAAAGCTCCCTTAATATACACGTGTCTTCTACTCTGCTTAATTATATACCTAGTTTTGGCCAACAGGATGAACAGTAGCAATAGAAGCGATGTGCTGTTTTTCCATTACTGTGTGTTATAGTTGTTACTGACTTGTTTTAAGCTCACGTAGCTGAGTTAGGAAGCTGTGGGTCTGCGAGACCTTCTGACTAGTTCTGTAGGATTTTGGCTGCAGTAACAGTTGCGCTGATGTTTGAGCTGCTGGGTAGAAAAAGTGTGCAGAGCAGCCATTCGTGAAATGGCTTTTCTTTCTTTCCTTTCTTCCTTTAAGGACAATTCTAGTGCCTGTAATGTTAGTTAGCTTGAGGAAGGATCAACTTGTTAGAGCACTGAGCAGCGTTGTTGACTTAGTGAGCAGAAATAACTCTTGTCATCTGCAGAATCCCAAGTAATCTAGAGTTAAATAAACAGTTTGGCAGCTTTATTTGCAAAATGATTTTACAGATAGATGTTTATAGAAGGCACTAAAACTAATTTGTACATCTCTGGAACAATATAATGAACATATTCAGTGCTGCTTAGTGCCTATGATGTTTGATTTCATGCCAGGAATGTCCACAAACACTTTATAGCAAGAGTCACACTTAAAAAGTAAATGTTGTTTAAATTGGTCTCTCCACATAACCAGAGCAGGAGTCCTTGGAGCTGGAGTTGGCTCTGTAGGCAAATTCCTGGCGCCTCTAACAACATTTCTAAGGCTTTGAGGAGCATAAATTCAACCTGAAGAGGTGTCATGACCTGCCATCTGGACTGTAAAACTTAGATCAGGGTGTAGTAGTAACTATTTCTCTCTACAGGAAACTATTTTCACTCTTGCTTTTTCTGTTTATAAGCCAACATAAAGCCTCCTCTGTGGACATCTAAGTTATGAGTAACAGTAAACAAAAACACTAAATCTACATAGCTAGATGCAGTAATTACAGAGCATTCTCAATGCCTGACATGTACCAGTTCCTTTGGTGATTAAAATGCAATAAATTTAAAGTAGAGTTAGACTCCTTAGTGTGTTTGTTCTTGTGTGTCCTCTACTTGCATTGTTCATATTTTAGAATTGATTATTGAAGAGGGAAAAAAAAGAAGGGGGGGAAGATGGGATGAAGTGGAGGGTACAAAATCCTAGCAAAACAGCATTACTTTCTAAAATCTAAAGCCAAATTAAAAATAGATGTGTGTATATATAGAGAAGGTTTTTGCGTGTTTTTTTGCAAAAACTTTCCTTGAGAACCATTGTCCTATTTGAGCCAACACCTTTTCTAAGACTGGTTGTGTTACTTTGTTGGCAATAGATTTGGTTTGAAATGAACTCTTGTTATCTCAAAGAGGTGCCTTCAGGTCTGCCAGTTCAGTTGTGCATAGTCCCATTGTCTGCCTAAGTTTTGTGAAACTGTTTTTATTTAAAAAAATAAATAACAGAAAGTGTTTGTTAAGACTGAATCACTTAGCAAACAGGTTAGTTCATGGCCAGAGAAAGAGTTGTCTTGGCAGGAATGAATGCTGCACCTTTTTAAATCCATGGCTACATAAATACTTTACAGTGGCATGAGTTGCTGCTTTTAACAAGAAAAGATGTTGCTTTCATTTTTCTATTTGTCCTTGTTTTCACATACCCCTTGGCAAAAGAAACATTTTTCTGGCAGCCAGGCAGTAAGCTAAGTCAAGAAAATGCTGTGGCTGAAAAGAATCAGTGTAATTTTGTTATGTTAGTTTCCAGCTGGAGTGATTTCTCCAATCTGGTTCCTCATGTGTCTCTCCCCAGATGTGATGAAGAAGCATTTAGAGGCAGTATCAGGCTTATGCTTGTTGAGCTATACCCTTACCATGAATTTGCTACTGCAAGAAGGATATTCAGGAATTTATATAATTGAATCTGAGATTGCTGAATTTCTGTTTAAAAAAGGAAAAAAACCACACAACAAAACAGCAACCCACACCATAGGCAACAGTGTAATGTAAGCCAAGCATGTTTCAGAGCCTTTTTAAGCAGCAAAGACTGATGTTTTTATTAATATTGACAGTGAGACAGAAGGGACATGTTGTAAATGATGCAGTTGAGATTAACTTATGAAACACAGAGCCAGGATTTGAGCAGTAATTCTGCTTTTTGTCTACTGATCTTACCTATGGTCTCTGTCAAGCCACTTAATCTCCTTTTCTATTTCTCCGTTTTTTCTTAATTACAAAATTGCCTGACTTTAACTGTTCATCAAAGCTACAGTCCTACACAGTACCTAGACTGGATTGTTTTTAAGAATCTACTTGTTGTGTTGCCATGTCAATGACTGAAGAATATCAATGTTACATGTACTATTTACTGTCTTTTTGGTATGTTCAAAATGGGAGGCATGAACTTCATGCAAGCTATCTGTGTTCTCTTGGGGCAGATTGAAAGGTGTCGGATTTTACTCCACCTTCATCTCAGACTCTAAAGCTGTGTTTTGACCTGGTAGTTTTCCTTGTCTGTTACCACTTTTTTGAAGCTTTTTTTGTTCAAATGCTGTCAGTGATTTTGACAGATTTATTATTATTGCTTAGTGGAACAATGAGAGGCATATTATTATTTCTAAAGTATGAAAAGTTTTTATCAAATATATGGTGTCTGCTAACTGCTGCTGTTGATGTTGTTCATCATGTGCACAGTTTTACTTTTGACTTACCTCAGTTTCAACTTTGGACAAAAGTTGGTTTGTGCTTTTTTTTTTTTCCCATAATTGTTTAAGATCCGTAGTGGTGTGAGCAGTGAGAGGACAGGAGCTCTGTTTTGCTGACATCCCATCTTACTTTTAATCCTGTTGCCAGGCAAAACTGAACTCCCATCTTCCCCCACTCCACTTCTGGAAATCCTAAAAGCTCAAACGCCATGAACAAAACCAGTTTAGTACCTGAAGACTCTATCAGCTCAGTCATACCCATCTGGGCTCCCGAGGGAACCCCTCAATAGCTGGCTTAATGGCTCTTCTCGTGGTCATAGTTCTTGGGAAAAGTCAGACTGAGGGAAAGGGTGTCATACCAGTGTTTTTCTTTGAAAGCTGTTTTTAATTCAAGTCACCAACAGCTTGTGAAATACTTGTGAATAAAAATGTTTGTCAGGAATTTTTAATGAAGTGCTGTTTTCTGTACTGGAGGGCTCTAGAGGATTTTTAAATCAAAATATCTAAAAATTGAGTATTTGTTGAAGAGAGTAAATTCTGCGCTATTGCTAGTAATAGTGGGGAGAGGGAAAAGAACCCAGATAAAGGGAAAACCACTAAGATAATACAAATGATGTAAATTAAATTACAGGAATACACTTGGAATATGCACCTTTTTTAAAATTTGTGGATAGCTTTCTGTGGGGGAACAAGGTCATCCTTACAATAGGAACAGATGGTAAATATAGGGTCTTATAGAGAAGCAGGACTGTGCTTTTGTGGAAGCCAGGGGTGCTTCAGTAAAAAAACTTGTCCCTGCTTAACCCACAATTTACATAATATTCTCATGGATAATAAAGCATTAGTTGTATTCCAGTTTCTGTACGTGCAACCTGAGTTTTAGGCAAAAGCTTCCTAGTGGTATAACGTGAAAAACACAAATTACAAGAATGGATGCTCTCTGAGTAGTTTTTCATCTTAGGATATTTGTTACTTATGCATGCATGAAAGTTAATATCGAGATTGCAAAATGAGGTGGTTTTGCCCTCAGTATAATGAAGTATCATTAAAACAAGGTCTTACATAAACCAGTCAAAGAGCTCTGTGGAGTAGCAGGAATTAGCTACTCTGTTTACAGTTTTGGAGTAATGCATACAAAATAAGATGAAAAGAACTGTATTTGTAGTTGTTTTGGTTTGAGCAAGCTCTTTGCTGATTTTTTTTTTTTTTTTCAGTGAACTTTTTAGCAGGGCCAGTGCTAATAACCAAGGTCACTTCTGAGTGTCTGCAGCCTTTCCCCCGCTACGGGGGAGCAGATTAGACTGAAGACAGGATCAGCAAATCAGAATATTCCCTTCTCATAATATTTTCTCTGTTTGGCTTTCAGTATAGGCCAATACATCACGGAAGTCAAGCCTCTCTTTTTCCTTTTTTTTTCTCTCACTTTTCTGCTCACTGTCGCTTCTGTCACCCTCTCTTTGGCTCTCTCCCTTTTTTTTTCCCATTTTTCTTCCCAGCCGACACCCGAGGGCCCCGTCCGGACACTCCCCCCTTCAGCTGGGAGACCGTGAGAGTGGTTAGGGGAGGAGGGAGGGCATCGGGTGTTGCACATCCCTTTGCAAATACACACATATATATATTCCCTTGTCACTAATAATTAAAATCAATCTGTTTCACTTTTCAACCCAGAAAGCCTCTCTTTCTCTTTTTCTCCCTCTTTCCCTACCTTGGGGGAGGGGTGAATCGAGAGACCGCCAACTCGGTGCCAAACCGACACAGTAGTCATTATTTTAAATTAATACATTTATTTGGAATGCCAAAAACATTGCCAGCAAACTGTTAACAAGTGCTGATGGCTTTTTGTGTGGAGGGAGATGATCTGTGTTGATCCCACTACAAGATCAGAGATACATTGTGGTAGTTGTTTTGACCCAGTAAGCTTGTAGAATATTAGTGGCTATTTGCTGAATATTCGTAGTTGTAAATAAGAAATACAGAATACTGTCTGTGGCACAGATGCTGAATAAAAAGAAAAAAATAGTAATGCTAGAAAAGTTGGAAAGTCAGTGTTCAAATAAAAGGAGTAATCTTAGTGTGGCTTTTAAATTTTCAAAATAGAACTCAGCTGACAAAAGTAATGAGTAAATATTTGCTTGTGTGTGTTAAGACTATAAAGTTTTGGATTAAAACTTTTTCTACATGTGGTCTTTGTTTAAAACTTGAAATGTTTTCACCATTTGTTTAAACTACACAAAGCTGAATGTGGAGAAATCAACCCTGAGCTGAGTGTTTGGAAGCAGAGGTGGTGTCTGTGTGGTGTAAGGGGGGCCAAGCTGCAGTGCAGGTTGATCCAGTGCTTCCTGGGGTTCCAGAGTTAAATGCATATTGAGATGGAACATAAGACACATGTAGTACATGCTGAGTCATTTCAGCAGTTCTGAGCAGCAGCAGGACCGCAGCCGGTCCGCACCGAGGGGGGCAGGTAGCCCGGTCGCTTTTGGTTCCCGGCAGTTGAGCATTCCAGGGTCGCTGCGGTGGACGATGCCTGGCCTGTTTGGAAAGGGAGGAAGGCAGCAGCTGGAAGCGAGCCGCGGCTGCTCTCAGCGTGATTTGTTTGGCCCACAGCGTGCTGCCGGGTGTCTCTGGGGATGGTGCTGCAGACTGGGGTCGTTGTCCGAAGGTTTAGCGTCCCTAACTCGCAGCATGACAGCAGATTTTGTCTGAAACCCTGCTTTCCCGCTGAACGGCCCTTGTGCAGGGCTCCAAGACCGAGACTTTCATATGCTCTTTGCCAAACTGTTCCTGAGAAACCTGCAGGTGGAACTCCAAATAAAATTGGAATGTCTGAGAATGTACTGGGACGAGGTATTTAGCCTCTAAACCTTAATGCTGGACAAGCAGTTTGGATGTATTCTGTATCAGAAATCAATATTAGGAAATAGACTCAGAAATTGAGTACATCAAATGTATATCCAGAAGAACCAAATTCTTCTGGGAGAGGAAAAATAAGAGGCTTCTGGCAAAACAAACTGACAAGTATGAATGTTTTGCATCTTTATCTTTTTATGTATAGGGTCAATAAGCCTGAGCACAGTACATTAAAATCCTTCTATGTAGTATTCTAATAATCATACAGTTACAATGGGTATTGAAATCAACTATTCATAAAGATTTTTGGGAGATGCCTTTTTCTTTCTCCAGAGAATAATGGAACAAAACGTTAAATCCCAAAAAGCTGAGGATATACCAGAGGGAGAAACAGTACTTTGCTGCCAGGGGCATCTTTAGATGGAGAAAATTGACTGGGAAGTTTGGAAAAATGATTTGAAAGATTGATGCTTAGAGTTTGAGGAGAGGAGCAACTCCTTTTGTAGTTCAGTGCTTAAAGCCATAAGAAGATACAAATAATGTACTTTTAACATTGCCTTTGTCAAGGTAGGGATTTTAACCCTCCAATTCTCCAGCAAACCATAATCATGTTAACTATAGGTACTGTGTTTGTGATACTGAGATGTAATCTTTTTCTTTTAATGCCCACTGTTGGAGCTTTCTCGTGGCTTACTTTATGAAGCTTGTCATTTGGCAAAAGGTAGATTAACTTGATAAAAAATAAACAAGCTTATCTGCTGCTCCCTCACTGCTATTGTCCGCAAAGGTGCACTGGTGACATCCTAGCAACTGGGTATCTGGGAATTCTGACGGGGAGGGGTCCCTGGTTTCTCCGGGGTGGGGTTGGGGATTGGGGCTTTTCTGAGGAAACTGGTATGAATATGATTGGTAACCTTCCTAATGAGCTGACAAAAACCAGGGACGTTTTTGCCCTTCAGGAACTGCTGTTAATTATTGCTAATAACCATTATTAACATAATCATTTGAATAAATCTTCTGACAGAAAAGTATAGTTGCAAAGACACAAGGGATAGTAAGTCCCATGAGGGTAAAGCTTATTCATCTTATTCATCTACGGAGGAACCTCCTTTTCTTCACAAAGAAATATAAGATAAAAATCCTTTTTTGTTAAGCATTTTAGTTAGTAAATTCATATAGGTGGGCATGCTGGCTTTTGTTTTGTTGGTTTTGCTTTGGTTTTTTTTGTGTGTGGTTTGTTTCTTTGGGTTTTTTTGTGGTTTTGTGAGGTGTTTTGTGGTTTTTTTTCATGTTTTGTATGTTTGAAGTACTTAGCTGTGATTAAAAACGTGATAAAAACTTAGTAAGTGAGCCATTCAGCCCAGCACAACTGTCCCATCCCCAGCTGTTGGAAAGACATTTTCTTCACCGGTGCTGGTCTGTCCTGGCTGCCATTAGTACTGAAAATTTTCAGACAGGCAAGGTTTGAAGCACTGAGTTGCTGGCTTATGTTGTTCAAAGCATGCCCTAAAAATAACCTTTACCTCTGAGACCATGAGAAGAAAGTATAAACTCTGCCTGCCTAGTTTTAGGGTGAATGTTTCTGTGTCACCTTATTCCGGGCAAGGAAGGGACAAACTTTAATTATGGCTGGACTCGATGATCTTAAAGGTCTTTTCCAACCGGAATGATTCTGTGAAACCAGGCTTACAGAGGTGAACACTGGAGTTGGCTTTACCCAGCCTGGCTGCTGAGCTACTAGGGTTAAGTCCAGTCTTTGTAACACCTACTCAGCCAGCAATTGCAGTTATTAAGAGCAGCATGAGATGTCATTAAGACATAGTTGGGAGCATCCCTTCCAATCAGGGCCGGGGGGGAGGAGGCATGATTCATACCAAAGCCATCAAAAGAGGCTTTTATCTCATTCCAAAGTGTGGCAGAACCCCTAGATGCCCTGGCCTACATAGGTGATAAATTTTATTTAGGCTTCGCAGTTCAGTTGTTGATTCTCCTGCTTTGAGATGTTTGCTGTTGTTTCCTACAGAGTACAGCAAACTGTATAAATCAAGTAGTCAGGTTTTACAGAATTACAAACCCACGAGGAGTTTAATTTGTGCCCTGAAGGGAGGACAAGGCACTGGCTTGACTGCTTATGAGTGGTCTCGTTAATAGTTCATCTGTAGCCATTAAGCAGCTTGAAAATATTTGTCCTTTGAGGGTAACCTGAGCTCTACTGCAAGGAAAAAAAAGGTAATAAAAGACAATCTGAGGGTAGCACCGGGATAAAAACGTAATTTAATTGAATGTTGCCACTGCAGAGTTAGGACTATCTTCTCATCGGCAAATGTAATAGCACTGTATCTTTGCTAGGTCTTTTGAAAATACTTGAGATCACAGTTTTATTGAATACAGGTAAATTAATTTTGATTCACAAAAATGGGCCTGTTATAAAGCAATGCCATTTTTGGCAGCTGTTTGACTATAAGAAGGAAAGACTTCAGTAAAGCTTTAAGAAATAATTTGAACTTAACAATAAAGCACGTGTGAAGTTTTCCCTGACTCGCACCAAATACAGCAACTGATGGTTTAAGTCATATGCAGAGTGCTGCACAATTAATTCCATGTTGACAGCCCTGGTGATTTAGGGCAGAAAACAACCATCAGCCCTGCAAACCTTTCCAGTGCTGCTCCCTTGTTCTTTAGGGACTTTCTCCTGCATTAGTCACTCTGGTTCCACTTGATCTTTGAGTTCTTTGCTGAGGTTACAAAAAAGGCTGATATGCTCCTAAAATAATTAGACAGTGCAGAATTTTGAACTATAATACGTTTTAGTTGTTGGTAGTCTGAGTTAAAGTGCATGTAGAAATTCCAGGCTCGAGTTAAAGTGCTCTGTTGGCTGTCCTCGGGAGGGAATTTCAGCTAACTTGTTAATTACAGTTTTAAGAGGTGATTTACTGAGGAATTGGGAATGTTCTAGATTGAATCTAGAATGTTCTACCTAATAAGGGGAAATTTTCCTCTAGCTTTAGACCAGGTGCAGAAAGCTTCATGCAAACAAAGACATTTTTCTTGTTTTGCTGTTTTAAATACTGAATTTATTTCATTTGTATTGGTATATCTTATTGTTTAAGCAGAAGATATGTGTGCTGAGAGAAAATATCAACAGTTCAAAGCCTTACTTTTTCAAGAAAGAAGCTACAGACTCAAATAGAGGAAGAAATATGTGGTTATGTATGTAGGTGATTTGCCTTAAGTCTTCTCTTAGGAAAATCTTGCTGATCTCTAATAAATCTTCTATTGCTTGAGAAGTACTTTTTCCTGAAGTCAACAGAAAAAAAAACTTGCCCTGAACAAATTTGATGTGGTCTGCATCTCAGCTTTTTTATTATACAATGCTTTGTAGACTCGGTGTGCATTTGGACTTGCCTGCTGGTCTAATTGCCTTCCATTGCCCCTACCTTCATCCACAGTTGAAGATAAATAACTGTGGGAGAACATTCTTAGGCAGATTTGGTTTAGAAACTTTTCTGACATTTTACTTTGAACTGCGAAATGTCATATTTGATTTAACTAAGGTGTAAACAACTGTACAATCATAATAATTTGAGATTAAACTAGATTATTTCTGAGAAGAACAATTCTGGCTGGCCAGAAATGTTGAAGTGTGGACTAAATCTGCTAATTAGTAGCTTACTGTAAAATATGTTTCAGAAGTTACCCAATTTCTGAAGTTGTGAATGAATAAATATTAAGATAAGAGATGGCAGGATGATAGCATTATGGAAATAGATAAATCCTTGCATTACTTGCAGAGTAAGGGTCAACACTTTCTGCATTTCTTTGCATTTAAAAATACTTCTTTTCAACACCGTGACCTGTAGTCTCACCTACGAATATATTCTTGTATTTTTGGTGTATTTAGTTATGTCGGGTATTACTGTTAAGCTTTTCTTTCAGTGTATTATTATAAAGGAGCATTAAAAATATAGGTTGTGTAGAAACTGCCCAGTGCTATTTACATGTGCTCTCTTTAAAAACAACTGTTTAAATTTTAAATCATCACTGTAAAAAATTATATCTGCTTGGACTGAAGCTCAGGGTTTTTTCATACATTATGTATGAGCATATGCAGTGGTTCTTTGTACCGACAAGTGAGTTTTGTAAACTTACTTTTGTAATTGTATTATGTAAGTACTATTTGTTAAAGTTGCTTGCCCCAGACTATTTCCTGTCAGTTGTTCACAGCACTTGCTAATGGAATGCTATATCCTAATTCAATATGCTTTGCTACCTGCCTCAAAACTGGTGAATTGCCTAGATATCAAATGGTAGTAAATTGTTAAGCAATTTGCTGTACTTGATCTGAAAATTTTCCAGTGCATTAGGCATGGCAATTGTACCAGCTAGATTTCCAGTTGTATTGAACTTCAGTGAGTAAGGAGACCCTAAAAGGGACAATGATAACATGACATTTTAACACTCAGTCTTGCACAAGTCGATGTTGACGTTTTCCAAAAATGTAGTTTATCCAAGTCCTTTAGGGATATTATGTGTGCTTCTTGTGGTGTGTACATTTGCCTTTCAGACAAAGATATGAGAGAAAAAAAAATTTTCTACAATATGTTTTCAGGAGCTTAATTTTGAGATGGTCTTACTTTTGGAATTGCAATATAAAGTATGCCTAGAATAAGGTAGATGCTACAATAAATCTCCCTGCTAAGTACTAAGTCCTTTTATATTTTCAGAAAAAAGCCAAAGGCCAGCTCCTGTTTGAACAGATCATGTATCATCTGGACCTTATAGAAAGTGACTACTTTGGATTAAGGTTCATGGATTCTGCACAAGTGGCGGTGAGTAGCAGTGCTCTTATTTTTTCCTTTTTCTTTTTTTTTTTTCTTTTAAGCAGCCATCTAAGAGGGAAATCTTAATATTGACAAAAATGCTATAAAAAAAAGCTGCCTTTTCTGAGTTAGGTTTTGTGCAGATCTCTGGTGTGTTTAAGTGTGTTTCTTGTCTTAGACTTGTTCCTGTCACACCTTCTGTTGTCATTGGGAAGGCTGGTCCAGCAGGACCCCAGAGCCTGGCACGTCATGTACAAATTATTGATGCTGCTGATGCAGAGTGGAAGGGGCAAAACTAGAGTGTGTGCTTGGCTTTGTTGTTCTGTGGAGTGGAGAACGTTTTCCTTACCAATGTCATCAACTTTCTTGTCAGCAAAAGTCATCTTGTTAATGTCTGCTTAGGAAATAATCTCGGCAAGAGAGGTGAACCATTGATTTGTTCAAATCAGTTGTGACTCAGACCTGCAACTAGAAATTTTTGGGAGGATGTAGCCATGTTTGTATCTATCAGATAGTTGGAGTAGAGGGTTCTTGAAAGCCTCAGTTTGTGAAGTTTGTTGTGCGTTTATGAAAATGTGACTGCCTTTGAAAACAGAAGCGCAACAGTGTTTGTCAGAAGCAGCCAGAGTTGTTTCAGTTGTGGGCTGTGCAGTTTTATATAGATACTTCTCACGGCCAAGTACTTAATCCTGCCTGCAGGGATAGCTGCTAGTCAAGTGAGGTGTTAGACAAGGAGTGGATTTTTGTCTATTCTGTGTCCCTGAAACTTAAACCTGTATTCGCTTATCCCAGCAGCCACAGGTGGACTGAGATGACTTACTTTGCATACTATGTATGTCAATCTTATTTATTTGATGTATGACCTAAGTGTTCCTGTGTTTCAAGTCAGAATTGGTTAGGATGCAGAGTGGAAGCACAGACCATTGCTGCTGAGCTGAATACCTGGATTGTTCAAGGTCAGCATACAAAATGGAGGAAATTACATATATTCCTTTACTTCTGTGAGGAGAACAGTTTGAAGGTGACTTCTTAATTGTTACAGCTTTCTACAATGACGAAAACTCCACAAGCTTAAATCTTTGAAATAAGCTGGCAGCTTTGGACATGGTGTTATCCACCCCAAAGAACACCTGTAACCTGATGGCTTCTTTTCAGAATTGTTGTGGTTGAGTTTTATGCTTAGCTGGTAATTGTAGAGAACTTTCTCTTCAAAGAAAACAGTTTGTGTTCAGCATCTGAATCAAACTTAATGGCTAGCAGGATAGCTGCTGCTGGGCTGCAATTTCCAATAGTGAAAGTGTTCTTAAACCTCTTGCAGAATGGAGACATTTAACACTAAGGAGGAGAAAGACAGTTACACTAAAAGAGGCACGACATTCAGAACCATGCATACTTCCTACAACAGAAATTAACACAGCTCATTGCATAGCATTTTATTTTTATAAAAATCATGTTTGCCGTGTTAAGCACGTGCAGTCTAGGATGTGGAGTACTGATAGTGAATGACTCCCATTGTGTTTATTTCTTACTTCAGGAAAAAAAAAATCTTTATGTTGTAGGTATCCTAACTCAATTTCTGCCACATGGCTTCTGAAGTATTTCCATGTGCCTCTAGGATCTCTTAATTACGAGTTCACAGAGATTTAGTTATAACTGGTGAAACCATCTGTATGGTAAACTTTTTTTCTCATACTATTCTGTTGGCAAATAACATAATTTCATCTTGAAATGGGGAAACAAGACAGTATTTTCTGCCTCAGCAATGGCTCATGACTTGCTTTAGTCCAGAAAATTATTACTTCCAGTCCAGACAGCACCTGATTGAGTATTTGATACTGGTACCTGGATCTACCAGGGACCAGAGATTTCACACTTTGTTGAAACTTAACTATGTGTGACTGAAAAGAGGCAGAGCAGAGATAACAATCTGTTTAAACTGGACTTTAATGGTACACTCTGTATAACAAAGCAGAAAAGATTGCATTTTGTCAGAAGAGCTGAACACAGCAGCCAGAGATAATTGCTTTAAGAAATGAAGAACTGTTGTGATGGCAGCCATTCTCACAAAGAGGAGCTGGTACATTCTAGCAGAAACCCAATCTTCAGCTGGAAACAAAAGGCAGAGGCTAATCAAGTGATGTGTCAAAGATTATTCAGGAGACCTGTTAAATAAACAGTGTTAGAATCCAGTCCTTTACTGTGGATAGAATTGTCTGGTTACTCTGAAGGAGATATCTTCCTGCTATCCAGTTTAAATCTAGCCTTACTACCTAGTTGCACCTGATGATACAAACACTTTGGCAAACTGGCAACATGTAGTTAAGTAAAAAATTGATAAATTCCACACTTGCTTTAACTACAAACGAGTTTTCAATAGATGCATTTTGAACAGCTGAAAGATAGGGATTTTATCTTCTTTTGAGCTGCTCAAGTGCTTACCAGTTAGGTGTCAACAAGAGTTTATTATGTACCGTGGAGTGGAGGTTGCTCAGATAATGCAAACTCTTGTTGACATATAGGATTTGAGGATATAAATACTAGCTGCTTGAAGGAAGTTCTTGAAACAATTTGTGAAATGGAAGAATTGCCATTTTCATATGATTTCTGTCTTAATTGCTAGCCTGGTGGTTAGGAATAGTTCCCCCTCCCCTCAAAGTATGAGGCAGGAGATGGCAAAAGCAGCTGTTTGCAAGATTGTCCACCATGTATCAAGCCCGATCTGGCAGCAAAGGTAGCAGGCTGTTGTTGATTGGAGCAACTTCGATTCAGGCTGACGAGGAACAGCACATGATGTCCTGTGATACAAAAGATGAAGGTGGTTGTTAACTGCTGGGCAATCTGGCTTTCCCTCTAGCAATGCTGGGGAGGTGTTTCTAGTAAAGAGGCATTGAACACTTAACGTGTGGTGAATTTATAATTCTAACATACAGGTTGCAAGCATCAAATACGTGCTGTTCCTAATGGAATTGTACAACACATTGGTTTGTTAGTCTGGCAGTTTTATCTAATGTAATACTTAACACTGAAAATTATTCATATAGCACTGTGCCAACCATGTACCCATTAATTCCATGAAGTGTGGGACTAGTGTTAGCCTCATTGTCTTACCAAAACCCCTCATTTACCCCACCTTCTTGAAATGTTACTGGGCTTTGGGTTGGGTTTTTTTTGGTGGTGGTTTGTTTTAGTTTTACATTTTTGAAGCAGCATACTGTTTTAGTAAGGACTTCCATACTCTGTGCAGTCTGTTCATACTGCTTTTTGTTTAGCAGACTTTTATCTCTGGATTTCAGCAATAGACTGGGCTGAGCAGACTTTCATCAAATTGTAAACTTCTTGCCAGGTCCACTTGAATTCCATTTTAATCACTTGGAATAAATCTTAGGTTTCCTGACATCTGTGTGTGTCCATGCATGTGTTGGTTTGGGGTTCTTTTTGTTGTTGTTGATTTTTTTCCTTCCTTCCACTCCGTTAAAAGCAGTTCCGTTTCCCTTCCTCCACGCACACCCTTACCATGCAGCCGGAGCTCCTGTAGGCAGCGCTGGTAAGAGCCGAGCAGAGTGAAACGCTATCAGTGCCTGTCGCGGGCCTCTCGCTTGCCTTCCCATGGAATGTGGAGGAGATGAGAGAAAACAAGAGGGAGATGAAACAGGCGTGCACAAGCCAGTCCTGGAGCCTAGAAGTGGCTCTCTTTACCATTTCTGTATCTAAATCACCTGCAAGCCTCCAAGTGGGTAGTTTGTGTATTTTATAGTGGAAGAAGAACTAAATTGTCTCTTCCAGCAAGTGGAACAGGAAGAAAGATTATATAATTTTCTTGAAGAAACAATAAAAAAAAATTGCTCAACTCCATTTCACTGGTAGTGTAAGTTGACATAAATATTTGCTTCATACTTCTGTAAGCTTCCTGCTTTATGTAAGAAATAGATACATTTCAAAGAGCTTTCTGTAGCTACTTTGTTTTAATAGCTAATGAGAGCATTTTCAGTGGTGTGCACAGCAGCAGGACGGTTCAGTTGTTCTGAACAGCAGCTAATACACCAATCACTGTGTATCCAGGCTATATTAGAGGCTGACTGTACATACTCTCTGCAGAAGGCAGTGCTGCTCTTGACAACAGGAATGGGTTTGCACTTGGCATTGCAACCTGAAAATACCAGTTCTTGTACCCGTGTTGTTTTTCTGTCCTCCATGGAGGCCCACTGTGAACTTCATGGCCCATAGCTTAACAAAAGGAGTGTTGCTCATTCATTTCTGTATTAGTTGCAAGGTGACATTTTGGATTGATCAAATGAGGTGGTGTTATCTGGGCATTGTGAGCCATGCAGGATGCGCTGTGCTGGATAAGTTGCCCTGGCTGGTGAGTCAATGCAATTATGTGGAATAGGGTGTCCTGTTTATAACTGTGTCACCTCCTTTGGAGGAGGGAGCTCTTCTTCACCCTGCACAGTGCTTGGAATGAGGTCTCTACTGCTAGCTGTATGTTAGCTCTCCAGCTTTATCTTTAATTTCTGGTATAAACTCTCCAGCAGTGGGGGTATATACAATTATTTTAGGAAGCACAGTATTTACATGTGGATATTTCTCTCAACCTGTCATCTATAGCTTAGTTTTCACATGCTGTTGTATGTAGTATAAGTGAAGCCATTATTTTGGCTTCACATCTAGTAAATAGCTTATAATTAGCATTAGTAAGTGAGGCAATACTTCTGTCCTCCCATGTGACAGTTTCTAAAATGTCACTTGTTAATAGATTTTGGAGAATTATGTAGAGCTGTCTCTTATGTTCAAGGCACAGACAGCTTTGCTGTTGCAACTCGTGAGTCCTCTAAAGAAAATGCCTGAAAGCCAACAATATTTATTTTGTCTCTCCCGTTCCACCCCAAGTAAATATCACACACAGCCGAGTGCCAGAGTCTCCAGCTATGATTTATGCCTCTCTGGCACATTGTCACTGGCTGACGTACCAACTTGTGAATTAAGTGTGTTTGTTTGTCTGGACAGGATGAAAAATTTAGTAATTGAAGTGGTTTGTCAGTACAATTTTAAAAAATTAGGTAATGCTTTCTTGAACATTGTCTTTAAATAAGGTACTACAGGATGTTTCTGTTGTTCAAAACTGACATTTTGCATTGCAATCTTTGAATGAAAGGATCTTTGAGCACTGAGAGAGCTGTGAATCCTGAAAGATTTGAATTAGATTGTTCTAACAAACTACTTGTTATTCCAAGATGGTCTGTACTAAGGAATAGGAATTTTTTTTTGCTTTTTCATTCTTTCAGTGAGATTTCTTTATTGATAATTCAATGAAAGTAATTTATTTTTCAGCATTGGTTGGACAACACAAAAAGCATTAAAAAGCAAGTTAAAAGTAAGTGTCCTTTCTATTTTTCTTTTGGGATCTCATTGAACATACAGGAGGCACAGAGAGTTGAACTTGGTGGTGGGGTGAAGTGTTCTGTGAGGGGTGACAAGACTCAGTGACAAAAGCCTGGCATGGTGCTGCTGATTGTTTAATGACCTTTTCCCTCTGTAGTTCATATTACTTTAGTCTAATGTCCTTAATTAAACATGTTAGAGACTCATTAATTATAGTTTCAGTTGAGTCAAGGCAGCTGAAGATGCTTCAGTGTTATAGATCATTATCCTGACTATAGGAAAACTCATCTTGGAGCCTCCATCCCCTGGGGCAGTCCTGAATGCCCGAATCTGTGTTTGGTCCACGGAGTCCTTACCTGCTGCACAAGGGTTTAGTGTGGCCTGGTTGTTCCAGGGGTGCATGCTTGGGTAAGCTGTGCCATCAGCTGATTTTTGTTCAGCAGCTTCCTTGCTCTCCACTGTGGGAAGTCTTCAGGGATTTGTGGTGCTGTGTTAATACAACAGAGGTTTTGGAAGCACCGAGAGAGAGAAAATTCCTCCTGTCAGATGCAAGAATCAGCAGAGCACTGCACATTTTTAAAGAACTGTTAATCCATCCTTTTGCTGAATTAACTCTTTGGTTTCCAAAAAGGATGATTGTTCCACAGAAGGGTCTGTTAAATCCCCCTGAAATACATCTATACTTCTGTGGAATAAAGGGGCCTGAGTTGTCAGCAGTGGGTGTTTCCCAATACCCTGGGAAGGTGTTACAGAAACCAGCAGAGTGCTTGGTAGTTTGGTCAACTGCAGAGCCAAGATACACAGCTTCCTTGGTGATGTATAGAGTCCTTAGATATAGGGATTAACCTAGATTCGTGTGCTCTTGGCAAGACAAATCAACCTAATGTGATATGACTGTTGGATTAACTTGTAACATATAAAACTATTTTGTGCATATATTTAAGTGTCCTTTCACCCTAATGTTTTTCATGCATTTCCCTGTCGCAAAGGAATTCCTGCCTTAAGACCTTGTGGTAGGACAACCAATTTCAGTCAAGTTTTTGGTGCGATTCTGTGTAATTAAAAAATTAAGATGTCTCATCCAGTAACTGTTACCGCTATCTTGAATGAATTCTACTTTGCAGTTGGCCCACCCTATTGTCTGCATTTTCGTGTAAAGTTTTACTCATCAGAGCCCAACAATCTACGTGAAGAGCTAACAAGGTAAGAGGGATTTTGTGTGAGGTACCCAAATAAGGCCAGGAAATGCTTTTGTCACATTTATTTAAACAGTTGCATGATGTTTTGTAGAATTCTTTAGAGCTGCTTCCTTACATGGCTTTTTGTAAGTGTTTCTCATGTTACCCTCATGAAATAAATGAGCTCTAATACAGAAAGTTCTATATATTTACTATATTTCTCGATGCACCGTTTTTCATTAGACAAGTTGGGCAGCTGGTCTGAGTAGATTGTACATAATGAACAGAGTTTTTTATTGAAGAGAACAGGCATAATTTCTCTTTCTTTTTTCTTCCTAACATACATATAGTTTCAACTGTATGCAGTCATCCTGTCTCTTTAGGCAGAAAAGCATTGAATTGCAAGTTAGAGCTTCTCTTTGGCCAAAATAAGTTAAGTTAATGTAATTACTTTTATGGTCTTCGCAGAGCTCATGTAAAGGGAAAATAGTCTTTTACTACCACGTTGAGGTGGGGGTTGACAGTACTATATGTGTAGGATTGTAGATCAGGCGAGCAGCAGTTTCTCTTATTAAAGCATTTTACAAATCCGTTCATTATGCTGCATTTCATGTTGGACTGAGACATACTTGGGGTGCTTTGAAAGAGAATACAACCTGCCATCTGTCAGTAGTATAAATCTGTTGTAAAAGGCAGTGTTTCTTTGTGTTGACACCACTGTTGATGTGAAAACCAAATAGTTGTGTTTTCCTGATAGCTGTAGACATTTCATATCCTCAGCCATTTGTAAGAGCATGAAGTGCATTTGTTTGTTATTCAGGTTTATGTCTGTGTGGCTCTTCAATCTGCATTTTGGTCAAATCCCTAGGAGTGCTACCAGAAAGATTATAGTAGCATTACCCGTTACAGCCATATGTGCAGCTTCGTACTTAAATGTGTTAACATCATGTTATAACTGCTCTTCTTTAATGCTTTCCTGCTGATCTGGGAAGAATGTTTTGCCTCCCCACTCATGTTCCTGAATAAACATTTAACTGTCTTTAAAAATAGTAACCATAAGCTGAATTCAGGCCTACATCTGTATCTACCACTACAAAACATTTTCATCTATCCTGACTGAGTTCTACCAGTCAGAGCTTGCTGTACAGGTTTTAGCAGGGCAGTCATGAAACCTGGGGGCTTTTAAACCCTATCTGTCTGCTGAGCTAATCCCTCGGAACAGGAGCGTGAGCAGCAAGACAATTTTATGCCTTAGAGAGGCAGGGGGAAGGGGAACTCTGCTGTGGGTTACAGGTGTCACTAGGAGGGGCTTTCCAAGGGTTCCACCTTCTCTTTGTGCCACAGGACACCCAGCTGCAGCCCTTGTCAGCTTCCACTGGTGCAGCTTGCTCACATTTTTCTGCTGGCTTCCCACCAGGTGCCACCAGTCAGAGGTCATGTAACACAGCCTAAGCACGGGAAGTATGCTTGAATTGTTTGCAAGTGTTATGTGGCTGATAAGCACAGACTAGTCACACCCACTGTACACTGGAGGCCTGTGCTCATTCTTTTGGTATCTAGGGTCAGCACCAAACAAATTTATTGCCCGTGTAGGGACCAGTGTTCAGAAGGCTTTGTGTAATAAATGGTTTGGCAAACTATTTATGGAAAAATGCCTGCATCAGTTTTGTAAATGTGAGTTCAAGGAGACATAGGCACATGCTGAAACAGAAGCATCATCTTTGGCTTTGTGCATAAGGCTTCTGTTCCTCTGTAGTAGAATTCAAACTGGATACCATCACAGATGCCAACATTTTAGTTGTTGAGAGAGTGCTGCTTCTGTTTTTAAAGGAAAGCTGTGTACCATAAGGGAGCAAGAGGGCTACTCTTTGAGGGTACTGGATCCAGAAGGATTGATGTTGCACACCAAAGGGATAGGAGCTTTGTATTCAATGTGTGCCCAATTTCTACACAAGAAGAGTACTGAATAAGCAAGACAGTGAAGGAAAGCTGGCTCTGAAGTGTAAACAAGTTGAAAAGGCTGCAGACTACTGTTTATTTGTCTCTTTGCAGTCAGCTTTCTGGGTTAGATTTTTGAACTAAACAATCCATATTAGGAACATGTATTTTTGAGGTACTTTAAAATACTCATTCTCTTCTGTGATTAGTATTTCTATGAATAATGAAGAACATGCATTATATACAAGTTATTTGCCCAAGTAGTATGAGAAGAGAAACAATGAGACTTACTTAGGTATCTGGTTTCTTTTTCCATGCAACACTGTAAGTCAACTTGTGACAACTTTCAGTTTTGGGTTTACTTAATTTAAAATGTGTGCAACACATACAAAAGCATCTGTTAAAGCCTTGAAAGATCACAGTGTGGTTTATTCAGTCTTGAAAACCCATGTAAAGAGTAGAAAATGGTTTTATTTGTCAGGCTCTTTAGTTCTTCCTGTTGGCTGAGTGACACAACAGAACTATTAATGACTTTTCTTTCTTATTTAATCATACAGGTATTTATTTGTTCTACAGCTAAAACTGGATATTCTTAGTGGAAAGTAAGTATTCCCAATGAACAGCTTTTAAAATTATTACAGTGTGTTTAGCATAGGATTTCTTAAACTTACATTTGGATAATTAATATGTTTTGCTAAGCAATGTTATTTTTTTCTCTTAAAATTTTTCTATGCATGAGAAAATATTTTCTGTGCATGAATAGCAGCAGAAGAATGCTTAAATGATGTAGTGCTTATCTTTTGATAATTCACTGAAAATCTACTAATCCTTTTTCACTTTCTTATTCCAAACATTTCCATTTTCTCACTGCCAGATATGTGAGTTGTCTGCTAAACAGTGTGAGCTAAGGTTTTAACAATGCATTTCTCTTATGGCAGATTGGAATGTCCTTTTGACACAGCTGTCCAGTTGGCTGCTTATAACATGCAAGGTGAGTAGATGCATTAACAGCTTTTTCTAGACTCTTTTAGTCTGTCCTTGTTGTATCCAGAAAATAGGTTCTGCCCAGAAATTAGCAATCCAGTGTGAAACACTGCTTTTTTTGATTGTAATTTTGCTGGGAATGTATATAGGATTTCTCAGGAAACAGAACAAGGAGGCTCTGAACATAAACAGCTTTGCCCTGAACTTGTTTTCTCAGGTGCTTGTGTGCAAATCTGTGCACTTTCACACACGATAAGAGATCTGTGGTCTTCCCGAATTGCTTTGATGTAGTAACACAGTTTACATTTTTCCTTATGTAGTTTCTGACATGTGATTTTTTTGTTGTACAAATTGGGTACGAAATAGTTTTGGTGCTGCACTCAATTGAAGAGTCCTGTATATAAAAACCACCGTATTTTGACTTTGTCTTATTTGTAGAAATATCTTAGTGCTCCGTGTCTCGTGCTTGTACTTGAGCATTATGGTTGAACTGCACGTGTTGGCATTTCAGATCCTTTTTCAGCTAAAAGAGGTGACATGTATTTTTTCTGAGCTATACAGCTCTATGCTTGAGTCATCTGAGATTCTCATTAATTAATTGTCTTTGACCTTTGATTCCAGCTGAGACTTCAGCATCCACAGCTCCTCTAAGAGCTGTGGTCTGACCTTCTGTTGCTCACATAAGTTGTGCATAACATATTCTGTTCTTCAGGTGGGGACTCCTAATGGCCCTTATCATTCATAGATATAGAGAGTTGGGATCAAACTGTAAAGATACCTGCCTTTTTAAGCTGCTCTTTTGTTTGCAAGGAAAACAGAATACATACCATGGTTAAAATATTAGCATTGTTGGAGCGCTAAGGTATGATTGAGTAGATAAGTTTTTTGAAAAACAAAGTGATCTAATTAGGCCATACATTCATTGCTTCTTGTGCTCATCTTTTCTGTCCTCTCTCCACAATGAGGCCCATAGCAGGACTTTAATCTTACTGTCTGACAGCTGTGTACTTTTATTTAAATCAGCTGGAACCTAAGCTGGCTTTGACAGCATTCCTTTCAACAGAGGCAGGCGTTTAGTGGGAGTAAATTATTAGAGAACTACAGACTTCCTCAGTCAGCATTAAAATAAAATAAAATTATTAAAAAAGGAGAGGGTAAGCAGCCTATTCTTATTCTTGCAGTGTTCAGAAATCCAAACAGGCTTTTAGATCATAAGTAGTTTTTGTACCTATGGACAAGATACACACAGAAGTGTGTGTATTTATTTGACTCTTCCAGATCCTTCCGAAAATGTCGCTGTTTTTTTGCTACACAAGCACCGGTAGTTTCTTTTTTTCAGACGGAACAATTATTGGCCCGTTTCAGACACCCAAGTTCCAGAATTATTCCAGATTTTTGGGGTATGACCTGAACATCAATCAGCCACTTGAAATCAGTGGATGGAATGAATGCTTAGTGACTCTGAAAATCAGGACATTATTATAAAGGTTTCTAACTGTGAGTTTCAGCATTTTAGGCATACATCAGTCTTTAAAAGATGGACTTGTTAGCAACTGTGAAGAAAAGGAGGTTGTGCTTTTGATGCAGCAGATCTGTTGAATAGTATGTGCCAGTATGCTCTCTAAATAGCATCTCCTACTGCCCTGTTGAGCCTGCAGCAGTGGATCAGATGAGCCATTTCACTGACCCAGTAGAGCATTTATTATATTCATAGATGAAAAGGAGAGAGGCGAATAACAGTTGCATGATTATGCAGTGACAAAGTAATTTTAGCTGGAAGAGGTGTTTATAGTTATAAAACCAAAAACTGATTTTTAGAATAGATAAATAATCTTATGAAACAAATCTCAGGAGATTTTTTTTTTAATAATTTAAGGTAAAATTTCACTTGAGCTTTCATCAGCTGTTATCTCAGTAGAGACTTCAGTGATAAAAACATTTTAACGTTTCTGCTAGAAAAAGGGTGAGTTCCAAGGTTGTTGATAACTGGCATTTATAGGAAGCTTGTTAACAAGTTTATAAATAGCACTTTGTAAAAATTAGTGGAAAGCTTTTGTGCAGATAACATGGCTATTTGTTCAGACACTTCAAATACTGGGAGGACCTGGGCAATAAGGGGGAGCATGAAAAGAAATTTAGTATTTTACGTTAACTGGAAGAGTACACAAGCTCCTGTTAGTATCTACTGTGTATGTTTGGAACATTGCTTGACAATGCTGTTTTTTTGTAGCTGAACTTGGAGACTATGATCCTGCTGAACATGTCCCTGAACTGGTGTCTGAGTTCAGGTTTGTTCCCACTCAGACTGAAGAGATGGAACTAGCAATTTTTGAGAAGTGGAAGGAATGCAGGTACTAGATCTTCCGGTGCATGCTAACCAGCTCTTGGCACTGATTTTTCTGGGAAGGGAACATACGAATAAAAACATGCTGCTAATGCTTTGTCCCTGGTATTATTCAAAACCATAATTCTCATATGGTTCTGTTTTATTTTGTAAGAGGATATAATGTGAAAAAATGAAGCTTTTCAAAGGTCTGAGTAAAATGATGAGGGTGCAGAATCTTGAAATGCAATATTTTTTGCAGCAGCAATTTCAGATTAAAACTTACAGAAGTGACTTTGATGCTCATGAAAGTGAGCAAGTGTCAGAATTGTTTAGGTTTTTCAAAAACTTTCAGGAGTTTCTTTTTCTGTTTACTCATATACCAGTTTTTCCTTTCTGTGCTTTTTCAGGCATTTACCTAACTGCAAAATATGTGTTTCAGGGGGCAAACACCAGCACAGGCTGAAACCAACTACTTGAACAAAGCTAAGTGGCTGGAAATGTATGGTGTAGACATGCACATAGTCAAGGTATGCTTAACCACAGCACGGTGACCTTTGGAAGTGATAATGTTAGCTTTGTCCCACATTTCAACACTGGTTTTGCTTTGAGGCAAGGGGGAGGGAAATGAACATTGTACTCATCCAAACTGTGTAACAAGTGATCTGTATTTGCATCAACGTTCCCCTTTATAGTGTACATTTCTAGGAGGTATGACTTCAGTCAAAGCATAGCTGCTCTGGGTTAAATAGGTAATTGGTGTGGCAATATGTACTACAGTTTATATTTAGACTTGAGAGCTATGTGAAAATCATAGTAATTAAACTAAAGTTGGCTGGGGTCCAGTCAGCTACCAGCTGAAGAACTACCAGTGAAAACAGATCTCCGGTGGAGAAGGCAGAGACCTGCACAAGGAGGTCCTTATTACACAGACAAACCAAGAAACTTCAATTTTCCACTTTAGTCAGCCTTTTTGAAGGGCTGCAAACTAGAAAAATCCATTGCATAGGATCATTGAAACACAAGCTTGTTGTATAAAATAAGCAGATATGTGTTTATTGTAACACAGGGCAAATAAACTACATGAACAACTGGAGTGATTTGGATAAAGGGTAAAACACCAAAATGAACCTAATCTTTATTTTGTGGCAATTAGGCAAGAGATGGCAATGATTACAGCCTGGGACTAACACCTACTGGAGTTCTCGTCTTTGAAGGAGACACAAAGATTGGTTTGTTTTTCTGGTAAGCTCTCTGATTGTACATTAAAATAAATTTTGGACTTTTGTTTATTTTGCACTAGGAAAAAAAAAATAAATGCTTGGGATATAAGAGCTCTGTGAGTACTTGGTACCTGTGGAAATATTCTGTAGCATGCAAGTGTTTTCATGGTGTTTCATATTCTTTATTCTTTTAACATACTTGGTTGATGCGTTAATAGGCTGTATATGTGTAACATGCTAGAGGCAAGCAAAAGATTGAATAACTTTGGATGTTTCTGGTTTTTTATTGTGTGTTAGGAAGTAGTTCCTCACTTCCTCACAAAGAGGGTGATTAAACATTGGAATAGACTTCCCAGGGAAGTGGTGGAGGCACCGTCCCTGGATGTGTTCAAGGAAAGGCTGGATGTGGCACTTAGTGCCATAGTCTAGATGGTGTGGTGGTGTTGGTCATAGGCTGGACTTGATGATCTTAAAGGTCTTTTCCAGCCTTGGTAATTCTGTGATTCTGTGATTCTGTTGTTGTATTTTGCATTAGATTGCTTCAGATGTAGAGTATGCACTCAGGCAGGGAAATGAAGCTTCTTCAGGCGTGCTAGCCGAGTGTTATACCTTACTGTTGAAAAAGAGGCAGAGACAGCAGTAGTAGTGGAGTTTTTACATATGTCATCTGGGCAGGCTTTTCATTAAGAAAATGTCTCTTTGAGCCCAGTAAAGGGCAGAAATGTCCCTTTCTGCTCATCAGTAAGAACTAGTTAAAAGTAAACAAAAAGTCTTGCCGCACCACCCCTTGCCAAAGTAGATCTGTATATAGTCAGGACATGTAGACCTTCCTTTAGTTTTTTATGATTGTGTACTTCTTTATCTGTCAAATGCCTGAATAAACACCCAAGTGTAAGATTTTGAAGTAATACATTGAATCCACAATATAATCAAGCCCTACTGCATGAACTTAAAACACCAACAGAAACAGAAAAAAGAGTAATTGGTAGAGAAGCTTGGACCAGTGTGTTGAATGTACCTCTGAGTTACTAAGAGTTACATAACTTTTCTGTTGGTTTTGCAGGCCAAAGATAACAAGACTAGACTTCAAGAAGAACAAACTCACTCTAGTTGTTGTTGAAGATGATGAACAGGTAGATAACTATTTTTAGTTACATCTCAGTGTTGATTATACAGTAGAAGTTTACCTACTCCTGTTCTCTCCATGTTCAAGTTTTAAGAATTAATGTGGATGCCTTGCAAGAGTTTTTGGTTGTCAACTGGGGGGAGGAGAGGAATGAAGGAACTTAAGTATAAAATAAATAGAGGTAATTACTTTTTTTCCTTCACCCTGATTTTAAAAGGAACTTTGTGAAACTAGTGTAGACCAGATAATTTGTAAACAGTGTGCATTGTGGAAGAAAATTAAAAAAAAAAGCAGTTACGTAGCTCATTTAGTGGAATGAATTCTTTAAGCAGGTGCCAGAATTGTTCCCATGGGAAGAAATTGCTCAGAGCTGAGATTATAAAAATGTGAGCATTAGTAATTTGAGGAGATCAGATTTGGAAGTGATACCATTTTAGCCTCATTGAGAAGTACCTTCCTGTTATAATGATGTCTATAGTTCGTAGTTATTCAGAAGTTTGACTTGTTAAATGTATGGGCTCTAGCCCTTTTCAGCTTCAGGTAATAGAGCAGTTGTTTATTAAAGCTTCTGAAAACATTGATTTTTGTGCCTAAAATATTTTTTTAAACGTACATTTCAGTGTTCATAAACAACAACTTCTATTTGGCTTGCTTTGAATCGTAGCTTTGACTTATTCAAGCCCTGTGTAAATAGTCAAGTGTGCTTTGTGTGCTTTAAGGGAAAGGAGCAGGAGCACACTTTTGTCTTTAGACTGGATCATCCCAAAGCTTGCAAACACTTGTGGAAATGTGCAGTGGAACATCATGCCTTCTTCCGGCTCAGAGGTCCTGTCCAAAAAAGCTCAAGTCGATCAGGCTTCATTCGGTTAGGATCCCGGTTCCGATACAGGTCAGTGTCTTCTGTCATTTAGCATTGATTTTCTGTCATTTCTTGCTTTTCCATTATGAGTGGAAATGGGAGAAAACTTGGTAATCATTCACCTAGGACATACAGAGCAGTGAAGCTTGTGAGCTGAATGAGTTGCACGATTGGTTTTATTAAATCATATGATACCCCCCTGTGTTTTCTGATTTATCTTTAGGTGGCTCTGGTCTGTGCAGTAGGAAACCAAAGGTTTCTCAAGGTTTATGTTCCTTGCACAGCACACAGAGTATATTGAGTTTTGTAGATCATTTCATCTTGAATGCCCACCCTTTTTTAAATACACTGTTGAGGATGAAAGATTGACTTTCACAGTTTGGGGTATTGCGAGTCTCTGAGTCTCTTGCCTTCCAAGTTCCTGACTGAGTGATGGTAGGACTTCAGAAGCCTAATATCATGCCCATTTCCACATCAGTCTCTACATAAACGTGTAACAGATTTCCAAGTGGCTCCTGGTCCCTGTGTCAGTGAGAACATGTGAAAGGGGATGGGGTGTGATCCAGAGGTAGCATGCATAGACACTTTGCTTCCATTTCCAGCAACTTTAGCAGTACCATCTAGTCTGCTTCAGAAAGGATCAGTGGTACAGAGGAGTCAGCAGAACATGAGGCTGCTGCTGCTGTGGTGACAGAGTCTGGCCAAACTTGGGGAAGAAAGAGTAGCCTGGAAACAAGAGCATCTAGATGCTGGGTTTTAGTCCTGTTACCATCTTTCTCTATGCCTTTGGCAGTGCACCTTAAGCTTTACTCTCTCGTAGAATTTTCAATCTGTTCCAAATGGCATGACCACAGAAATACAATAGGGCAAATGTGCTTTTTCAGCAACTTAATGTTTAAGGAGTCATTGCTTCAGCTTTTAGTCTTGGGAAAACAGGGTGAAGATGAGGATGTCTGTAAAACTCCATCCTCTTTTTTGTGAAAGGCCTTCTGAGGTGTTAAGTTTTGGATTTTTAAAATAAAACTGAGATCAGGTTTTTCAACTATTAATTTAAAACAGAAATGGAATATTTTGATGGCAGTGCCTGCATTTTGTCAATAAAAGTGATTTTATTGATTTGTACTTTTGCATGGCATTGTTAGTGGGAAAACAGAGTATCAAACCACCAAGACCAACAAAGCCAGGAGATCAGCATCCTTTGAAAGGCGTCCCAGCAAGAGATATTCAAGACGAACGCTACAAATGAAAGGTAAACTATTGACATTCCATTTTGAGAGGTATACTCTATTGTGAGAATCAAGTAATCATATCCTTTCAAGGTGCTGTGTAGGAATTCTTCTATAGCTGTTTGCCCTTATCTTGAAATTTCAAAATCAGGTTTTCTTTGACTTCTTTGGGAGACCACATAATTTATCAGAAAAAGCTTATGTCCAAAGCATGTCTAGCTTGCCTAGCAGGCAAAACACCCATAAACATTGCACAGTACATCTCTTCATGAAGATGAAAAACTTGGACCCAGGAAACAAAAATATTTGAAATGTATTAATCAAGTTTGAAATTTTTGTCACTGAGATTTTCTCATGGTCCTTCCGAGGTGCACTCTGTTGTTACAACCCAACACCCTGTCTCTTGTCTTGACTCTTGGATAGGTCAGGCATGATCTCCGTGCACGTTTTCAGATACTTGCTTAAATCCAGCTCTTTGCTTTACTCTTTAGATTTTTTTTTTAGTTTGTTTTTCCAATTTAGAATGTTATTTTTAACACATTATACATGGGATACATGCAGCCTTTGCTCCTTCAGTTGTCTGCTGTTACGCAGCGCTGAACTATTTTTATTAATATTTAACTGCTTATCTAATTACAAATTAAATTTTAATTAACACTTTCTATTTTTGCAGCACATTCTGCTAAACTTGAAGAAACAAGGTATGATGCATTCCAGTATTTAAATTTCTTTGTTTGCCACCTGTGCTTGAGCACATGTATGCAGAAAGAGGTTATTAGTTAAATGTAGAGCGCATTACCCTCTTAATTGTGGTTTTGCTGTGGGTTTTGTGTTTGTTTGCTTTACGTAAAACCTGTGGTTCAAAGCAAGCTCCTGTGTTGCTGTCACATTGAAGATTTTGTAAGACCTGCTTACTAGCAGGAAAAGAGGTTTGTTTATGACTAGCTATGATTCTTGCTGGTTATGAGCTACTGTTCTGTGTGCTGCCATGTGAAGAGATCAGGTAAAAGCATATGAGGGTATCTCTGACATCTACCTACTCTGGCTAGGTGACTGAGGTATATAATCAAGTGAAGTTCAGAGACAGGGAATAATACAGTAAAATAAATGTCTGAAATATAAATAAATAATGTCTGTTTTTATACTCTGTACTATACTTGCATTTATTTTTATTTACTTAAGTATTTACACTTCTGTGTTTATACTAAATTATGGTCAATGTTGATAGTGAGGCCTTTTGGTTCATCTGTACCTAGAATCTTTTTGCATGTGCAGGTTTGTACTTGCTGTTGTAGTCTAAAATGCCCATATGAATCCGAGTCATACAGTCTTCATACCCTTCCCTAAGGGAAGAGAGGAAACCAGGCTAAAAAGAATCACCTGGTAGCAAAGGAACAGAGTCACTCATTTCTGCTTTCTGTCCATTGCCCTAATAACTTGTGAACATTGCAATGATCTATTGCAACCAAATTTTTTAAAAGTAGATACTTACAGATGTTAAGCATCATGACAGACAGGAGCTGGGTCAGGAATATCAAAATAACATTTTGCAACAGAGTTAGTACCACCACACATTTTCTGCTAGTATCTGCCCAGTTGATTCTTGTATGAGAGGAGCAGAAGTCTAGGAAGTGTGAGGACAAAGCTGCAGTTACTGTAGTGAAGGTCTTGTATCTTGGTTACCTTCCATATTGTAATTTATTTTTATGAAATGGGAAAGTACTCTTCAACACTGGCTGTCATTGAAGTGCTTAAAGAACCTTTGCATGTGGAACATGACTGTTGAATTAATCAGCACTCACGTCATGCTGTGTTGTCATGCCCTTCTCTGAGTTTCATGCAGCTTAGATCATTCTGAGAGTGGGAAGAGAAACTTCATGTGCAGTTTCTCCTTCTGATAAGACAGCTGTCTTCCGATCTGCACCTGGGTGTGGCACTGTTATGTTAGTCTCCAGAGCAATCTATGCCATTTCTGAAACTCTACACTGGAGCGTTGCTAATTGAAATGCATCATGAAAGTTGTATGTTGTTCCATTCTTTGGAGTTAAGTTAGCACAGGGGAATGTACTATCCAGAAGGCATTCCTTAGTATTTCTGTTAAAGGTGCTCTATTCTGTAGTAACCTCCTGTCCTGGTTCTCATTCTCTCAATAGAGGAGGTGTGAAGTTGGGAAATGGGCAAGGAACAGCTTGTTTGGTCTTGACGTTATGTTAGTTAAGTAAAATAATTCTAAAGAAATGCAGAAGTAGATGCAGATAGATGTAGTAGATATAGGAATCTTCTTTGAATTGTCATTTTGCCAGGTTGGATAGCTATTGTCCAGACTGTAAATGAAAAGATTAATGAGTCATAGGGGACTGGAGCAATTTTTTTTTAAAGATTAGAAGTCTGGGGAAAGAAGTTTGCTTTGCATGAGATGTATAATGCATGATTCTTGTGCAGGGTGTTAATGCTTTTAAGTCTCTCAAAAATGTGAAATGTCTCCTGCAGATTCAGAAATCATCAGGAATGTGGATATGGGTAGTATTTAATTTATTAAATATATTAAATATTTTATAATATAAAATTATTATTAATGCTGTGCTGAGCTGCTGTGCATGTAATTTTGAAGGCTGCTTTAAACACTCTGAAGCAGTAATTTAGTCAATTAGAGGTTGTATGCAGAAGAAACTAATGAATTTTTCTGATAAACTTTGTTACACAAAACTTCAAATCAGAAGAGTCCTAGTTACGGAACAAACATAGAATCTACAGTATGCAAGTGAGGTTTCAGCAATGTCACATTTTGCTGGGTGTTAAACTAAAACTAAATTATATAAAACTATATATTGTTTTTGCTTTAAAAGTGTCTCGCCTACTGCTCAATCAGGCAAACTGAACTGGTTTAGAAAAGGAAGGGGAAAAACTGGATTAATTATAGATAAACTACAGCTTGAACAAATAAAAAAATAAGGTGAAACCCTTAGTTATCTAGAATGAGGCAGCTGACCTAAAAATTAAGTCTTTAAATTTTCTTCTGAGACCAGTTAAGTACTTTGGAAAGATCTTTGTTAGACTTTGTTTATTGATATCCTTGCAGTTCTGCCAGCCTGCAAATACAGTTTGTTGATCAGATTTTTATTTAAATTCTTTTTGTCTTTCAGTACTGCAAACAATGCTGTTAGCAACCAAACTAATGGTTCACAGGTAAGAACTCTTGTTCTTTTTAAAGCCAGTTTGCATGTTTTTCAACAGATTTGAGGATTTTGTTATTCATTCTTAAAATCCAATGATTGAACAATTAAAAGTTAGAAATGGTTAACTACTACATTGCATGCCAAGAAATTACTACTAATTTACAAGCAAGATAATTGGTTAATTTAACTAGAGTCAGGAAGATACCCCATTTCCCAGTACTATAGAAACTATGCTATTTATAGATACAAATTTTCATAAGTACACAAAGTACCTTTGTGTGAAAGCTGTTATTATCCAAAGCACATTAATTCTATATGCTAAGTAATGTTTAAAAAAAAAAAGCTTAACAGCACCTGTGTTGATTCCTGGGTACAGTATTTTTTTCTCTGAAAGAGGGGAATGCACCTGCAAACTAAAGAATATATTATCAAAAATTCAGTGTTTTCTGTGTTTGAGAATGAAATCGTACACAGAATACCTTGTTTCACTGAAAAAGGACATTAGTGTAAGGTAACTTTCCTTCTCAGTATCAAAAAAACAGGACCTGGAGTTTGGAAACAGCCTGTCTTCCCTTCTGGAGTATTTCAGATGCAGAGTGCAACAGAAAGGGTCACACATTGGTGGAAATGGGAATGTGGTTTGTTTTAACATTAAAATACTCAATCTCTGCTGATAGGTAGATTTCTGTTCTGCCCAGCCTTTTGCCTGCTATTCCAAAGGAGTTGTTTCTATTCAGGAGCAGTTGTGTTTCAGATGTTTCCAAGACCTGCAACCCAAAGGTGCCAGTCGCTATTGCAAAGTTACCTACAGAAGGGAAGCGTTGCTGCACAAATGTAAAAAGTACACATCAAGCCAGAGTTTTTACTGAAATCTTTGAGCAGCCTTGGATTCATTATGATCCCAGTACTGTAGTACTGGGAAAGACTGGGCATAGGTATCCATTGCTGTGGAAGTGATGGAAGGCAACAGCCTTGCTTTAGCTTTGTGCTTAAGGAGAAATGGTAATATGTTTTGTTATGTCTCATGTGTCATCCTTTCATTAATGTTTGTATAGTAACTTGGTTGTTTATTTTCTGTCTCCTAAGAGCTGGAATGCAAAGCCAAACCTACCTGTCTTAACAGCAATTCCTTCTGCCCCAGTCTTAGTGGAAATAGAAAACCTCCCAAGGAGCCCAGGAGCCAGCCAGCAAGACAAGAAGTGGTATGTTGTGCTTTGCTGGGAAATGAATTTTGCTTGCTTATGCATGACTCAGGTGGCTGTTTCTTTATCTGCGCTTAAGTAAGCTGCCATCATTGTATCTTCAACGTAAGTTGACAGTCAAGTTAGTGATGATGCAGCTGATTTGTTGCTGTGAATGTAGTGTGGGGAGGTGAGAACAACAGGCTTAGTCACTTGCCAACTGGAAGAAAATTTCTTCTGGGGCTGAAGAAATTACTAAATCAGGAACAGCATTTTCAAGTCTTGGAGAGAGCTGGATCCTTCTGATTGCATACTACCTCTTATAACCCTTAGTTTGGTATCATGGGGCCCAAGAACTTACCTTGATCCTTAAGAAAATGCACTACCTTATAAATGAGTATCCTTGTGAATCTCTTGAACGTTTTGAAATGAGCAAGTTAATTTTCTTTTTATGATCTTGGGGATAATGGAAGCTTGAGGACATTGACATAAGCTGAAGATAAGAGCTTTGATTTCATGTAATCAGAGGATTTGTTTTATGGTTTGATTGCATCTCAAAACAAGGATTCTTTGTTTGAAGATAAATATAGATATTGTTTATCTTTTCTTAAAGTAATTCTATATTGCAAAACTATTTCAAAACCAAAATTGCATATATCAGCCCAGTACTTGTGCACACGTCGTCTCAACTTTTTCAGCTTTTTGTGCATTCAGAAGCAGCTTGGCTTGTCCTGGAAGGGTGATTCTGGTTTCTGGGAGACTCTTCAGGAGCAGCAGCAATGGAATGGAGTGACAAAAAAAGCTCTTATCTTAAGCAGTTTCAGCCCTCAAGAGAAAAGATCCTTCTCCCATTGTTGGGCATATGAACCTACTTTGCTTCACTGTCTCTTAAAAGTAGATTATACCTGTTTCCAACAGTACAGTGACAAATGTGCTTTAATTTCATAAATATTATTGATTAAAGACTTTTAATACTATGGATTTTGAAGTATAAAGGGGATGGTAATTCTGCTTTGTGTTGCGTTTTATTGAAGTTTCAATCACAACGTATGATCAATGCTGTTTTTCTTTCTTTTGCCCTTGATTTGTCTAGTATCTGAAATCTGTGCTTGTCTATGGTGAGATCCTGTTGATCGCTCGATTCCTTCCGTGGTGGTGGGTGAAAGGTGGTGGTTTCTTTATTCTTCAGCATTCTCAATATGGTTTTATTTTTATTATTTTAATCTAACAGCAAGATGCGTGCTGGGAACTGGTATTTCCTTTGGTGGAAATGTTAGACTCTTGCTCCAAACAGCTCTTCTTGGGGTGTCTGATTTGTGCTAGTGTTCTTGCTAGTATTTGCAAGGCTTCTGTTGCTTATTGAAATCCCACTGCTTTTTTTCAGAAGCAGAGAGGACTCTGTATCCAATCTGTTTCAGTTTTGGTCTTGAGATGCCTGGTTTACGATTAAGAACTTGAGCCTGTCTGTCCTAACATTGTCAAGGAATCTAAGCTTACATGCCAGCTGCTGCAGTATGTAGCCTTTCTGTGGAAGAGTGGGAGTGAATATAAAATATACCTGCATGTAACCCAAAACAGTATGCCAAAAAGAAAACAAGCTTCTTGGCAGTTGGTGTGTTTTAATCAAGAGTGCAATGCTTGTACTGCGTATGTGTGTTGTATTTCTTAGAGACAAATCGTTATTGTTGAAGGCACTTGTCTTCTGGCAAGAAGGTTTTTGTGTGTTCACTGGAGATAGTAGTGCCTGTAATAAAGGGCAAATCCAGCTGTAGGAAGAAGTTTGGAGCTGAGTCAGCAATTGAGCTACGTTCTGGTTTCCTAGATGGGAAGTGGGGTTAGGTTAATATAATTGCCAGAACATAGGTATTTATTGTGTGGGCTGTGACTTGGCTATTGCGCCTTCAAGTCCTGGTGTCTCGATGCCGCTAACAAGATCTCTTTTCAACTGCTGCTGTCTTTAATTGGCCTCTTTCTGCATGAATTATCTTTGCTTTCTGTCAGGAAAATAGTCTCCTTTTAGAGAGAGTTGCCAAGGATTGTTGAGAACACCAAAATAATTTGGACTGGGGATTTTGTAGATGTTTAGATTGAAGGGGTTTAGAAGAAAGGTCCTGACCTCATGAGTTTCTCTACTCTGCTTGGCAGATGCCTGTATTGGCTACTTTGCAGCTCAGGTCCCGTCCTAATATCAATGTTTCCTTCAATTTAAAATGTTAATGCTGCAGCTGCCAAAAGCAATTGTGCCAGATTATAGAAAGTGCTTTGCCAAATAGGAGGGATTTTAGGTTGTTGGGTTTTTTTTTTTCCTCTTTGCTCCATTCCTGTGAAACTGTCAGTACAGGAAAACTGCACTGGTCTGCATGGTCTGACAGTAGTCTGGAGTGTTAGCCTGGGAAGCCTGAAAAACAGTCAGTGTCTGTCTAACTTTAGTCTGTTCTCAAGAAGCTGTTTCTGTGCTAAGATAGAACAGGAGACAAAGGTTTGCAATTTTTTTCCTTATGGAATTTGTGGGGGCTTTTTTTTCGTCTGGATGCAGCTTTCACTTAACTGCTTGCATCAGAGAAATGGGAAAATAACGTAATAATTGTTGAGGATTGGAGACTTCAATATTCACAGGTCACTTTCTCAGCCTATTTCACAGAAACCAAAACTCTGAATTTACACATGGGTGACCTTTTATATAAATCCTCTCTCTTTTTGAAAGGAGGACTATCCCTGGGCATTAATCTTTTACTGCTGCTTTGAATCCTGCATGCTTTTCTGGTTCCCTGCCCTAACACGTGTCATCTTCCAACTCATGTGCTGGCTGCTTGGCTGCTCTGGCAGGGCTGGGAGTGTTAAACCAGGCTTCCTGGAACATGAAATGGTGGAATTTGAGCTGAGGGCTGTCCAAGACCTCTCTAGATGAACAACAACAACTTTGCCACTTTGTTTAGATTTGGGTGATTAAATACAGAAATTTACATTAAACTGAAGGAATATGCTTGTTTTAGGAATTGCCTTACTTGAGTAGTTTATGAGAGTGCTTTTTTTGATACCTGACTGTACCTTACATCAGCCTCTCCCAAAACGTATCAGTGACACTGTTGAAAGCAATGAGTCTTCTCCCCTGCTCCTCTTTCTAGCTTTTGGAGAACTTTATTCCAGCTGTGGTGTAGACTAACCATAACCATGCACAGCATTTCTGTAGTTTTGCTTTTAAGAATTCATAATTTTAAATTTATGAACCATCATTCCTTCATATGCAAAACTAGGAAGCAGGGTCCTAGTTTGTATTGTAACTTTTTAAAAAAGGTTTCAAAAATTTTTTGGTTAATCAAGTTATAGCTACAGGCAGCTGCTTCAGTAGAATTTAGTCCCTTAGTCAATGACATTTTGAATTACTTGCGTGGGCTCTTCTGTTTGCTTCTGCACAGTAATACTCACTTCTCAGAGTTACTGTTTTCTTCTCTTTTTTTTTTTTTTTTCAACTTTCTTTAGAATCTACATTTTCCAGTGACTTTGAAAACTGGTGTTGCTTATAGATGCTTGTTTCAGGTGTACATTTCGAGCTGCCACATAAACCCTACCAGCTTCCTGCAAATAAAATTCTCTGTATGCTTGGGAGATCTGCACCTCCTTCACATTATTTTCTCCTGTCTGTAAAATGTGCATGATTCTTGCTCAGTTTTGTGAAGTGCTTTGAAATATGAAGTACTTTTCATTAGTAAGTGTGGATAACGTGTACGTGAGAGAGCTTAACTTGTCGTTTCAGACTTCTGCAAAAATGTGCATGATACTGAGCAGAAAAAGGGTTTCTTTGACAGTGTCATCATGTACACGTACACCTGCATGCCTCTCTCTCTCAGTATTTACCTTCCAGCAATGCCCTTTTCCTTGCCTTTTCTATCCATCTTCTTTACCTTTGCTTTACTTTTTCCACCCTCATCCGGACCTGTTTACTAATTGTGCCCCCTCCCACTCCCCAACAATCCAGGCCCTTTGACGCTGCCGACCGCTGTCACCGTGGTGGAATCCCGTGGGAGGCGTGGGCCCCGCCGAGGACCCGCGCTGCGGACGGACAGTATCCCGTGTTCGTCCATGAGCGCAATGTGAAGAACGCGGGAACGCGTAGCGGTGCTGGGACCTATGCTGTCCAAACCACCATGACCAGTCTCTGAGACCTGGGCCTTTCTGGAGCTCGAGGCCACTTTCTAGCGGAGGCTGGAAAATGACGGTTTGAGCTGTCTCTGAGATAACAACAACGGACCCAAAGCTGACTGTAGAGGGGGGAAGAAGCTTTGGTTACAAAGGCTCCGTGTATCGTGCTGTTGGAATTTGGTCTTTAAAGAAAAAAGTTACATGTAGGCCAGAAGTCACCCGTCGCTCTTAGGTTAAAAAGAGTGTATATATATATGTATATCTTTTTAATTGTGTTAAGGTTTTTGCCTAATTATTGGGGGGAAAAAAAATGTAGCTGGGTTTAACTTTGAGAGCCTTGCAGGAAGCTACATTTGTAATAAAACTACACATGCAACCAATGGGTTTTAATGTGGCTTCAAATCTTGGCGCAGTAGAAGATGTAATTGCCCCTCCTTTTGAACCATGATTATTTAAAAAATATCTAAGATAGATGGTTGATCTGGAAACTAACCTTTTTTTTTTTTTTTTTAACAAGTCCTCTTCTGAAAAATACTGTTTGGAAATGGAACAGAATTCTTTTAAATTTTTAAGAATAAAATTATCAGAACTCCTGAAAAGGCAAAGAGTAATATTTTTTTTGCTTTCTAGAAGATTTTTCTTAGTTCTTTGAAGCAGTGCTCCAGTTGAAATGAAACAGGACTATTTTCTGACATACACCAGTCCTGCTCTGTGATTCACGAGGTTAATTGTTAAGTCAGAGGTTAAGACTCCAGCTTCATGGCTCATTGGTGTTCTTGGGGGCCTTTAGCAACGTGAAGAACTACCTTTACCCTTGAGTGCCTTGTGTTTTCTGAAGTTAGCTGCTTTTAAATTGCAATATTTTCCTATTTTAAAAAAAAACAACGGAAAAGTTGTGGTAGAGAGCTTTTAAAATGCACTTCTGTTTGTCTTTTAGGATAAAGAAGGTGTTTGAATGATTGTCAATTTGTTTGAGTAATTTTCAAATTGTCACAGAGCCCAGATATACAAAAACATTGTTTTCAGCTATCAAGCCATGAAGAACCAAGAAACTAAGTCTCAGCCAGGACATAACTTAATATTGCCTGAGTTATTTTAGCCTCCTCACCCTTACATCTGATAGGGAGAAAGAGACTGCTAATGAAATGTGAGTCTCTTTCACAGCTCTGCTTAAAAAATAAAGGGATATGTAAGATACATATCAAAGATCTGTGGGATCTACAGAGGTGATTTGAGCAATCTATTGTGCTATTTTTAGTTTTAGATTTTGTAAGGTGGATGTTGTAAACTTCTGGAGTGAAGCAAACCTATTTGATTCTTCATTATTTATAAAGTTGCATAAGAATATGCAAATGAAAACAGGTGTTTTAACTTTAAAATATCATGTAATTTCTTTACAGATGAGGGAGAAGCAGCCACTAATTTGAGTAGAGTAATTTGGCATAGTTTTGTATTTAAAATGGAAGAACATTGTTGCGATAACAAGTCATGGTTTTATTGCGGAGTTTGGGGTTCAGATGTGCTTAAGTAGTGATCAGGTTAATCTAAGTAGGGGCTGACTGTTCAGGTATCAGAGAAGGGTTGTGTAACTGTCACAGAACTATAGAACAGTTCAGGTTGGAAGACACCTCTAGAGATCTTGTAGTCCACCCCCATGCTCGGAGGAGGGTCGGGCAGAGCAGGTTGCTCAGGACCATCCAAGGATGGAGATGGTGTACCCTCTCTGAGCAACCTGTTCTGGAGTTTAACTGGCCTCACACCAAAAAGGTTTTTTTTTTCCCTCGTGTTTAAGTGCAATCTTCTACATTTCAGTTTGTGTCCATTACCTGTCCTCCTGTCTCTTGGCTCCCTTGAGAAGAAAGTCTGGCTGTTGCCTTTACTTCCCCCATCAGGTTTTTGTACACATTGATAAGATCCTTCTGAGCTTTCTCCCAGCCGAACAGCCCCAGCTTTCTGAGCCTCTTCTCCAGACCCTTTATGGTCATTGTGACCCTTTGCTGCACTCCTTCCAATGTCCCTGTCTCTCTTGTCCTGGGCAGCCCAGAACTGGGTGCAGCACTCCAGGGGTGTCTCACCAGTGCTGAGTAGAGGGCTGGGTGTCCCAGCTGCCTGCAGAGTGCTGCCTGTCAGACTGCCCCAGGATTGACTGCAACCTTGGTTATTAACTAAAGCTGTGGCTAAAGTTTTCGTAGTATGTTTTTTGCATTACAGCAGAACTAGTTCACATTCAGGATAGGGGAAGTAACCCTGGTTGCCTGAAATCCATCTACCCATAGAATTGATTTGTTTTAGTCTGGTGTATGTTGCAGGTTTTTGCCATGTGGCTTTGAATCTTACATACATCCTGAGGGCTGATTCTGCTCTGTGCTGGGCTTAGTTTAATGTCACTTCATTGACTTAGGGAGAATTATTATCCTGGTTTCCACTAGGGTAAGTGACAGCTCTCAAAAGCAGACAGAGAAATTGTACCACACTAGGGCAAACAGCTAACTGCATTTTTACAGGGACAGGTCATATGCACTAGGAATAGCATTGAGGAAACACATGGATGTCTTTCTGAACAGTATGGTGGTGATAGATCTTTTTTTAATATCCATAAAAGTTCTGCAGCCAGCAGAAACCCTTTTCCTAAAGGTGTTTCCTTTCCTGTAGTTGTTGGCTTGCATATATTACGCTATGTCAGTATTTGGAATTATCTTCAAACAAATAGGAGACAGCAGAAGTCTTGGAATGTGGAACTCAGCCTGCTTGATTAGAAACTATACGTGTGTGAACAGTCTCTGTTTGTAGGATCATGCATCCCCAGGATTTTTTGTTTTCCTTTCCTCACTTTAAAGGGAAAAGGAAGTTCTTTTTTTCTGAACATTTTACATTTTTGTTTTGGGGAAAAAAAATTCTGAAAAGGTGACAGGCTTAAATTTACTGTTCTTCTTAACTTCAGGCAACACTGAATTCCCCCAAATGAAGGAAATTAGCAAAGAATTTCATACTGTTGTACTACCTTGCAGAGTCAGTGTGAGAAACTATTCTGTGTCACTACTAGTTTGAAAAAATAAATTAGCTTTTATGATGCTCTGTGCTATTTCAGATTAGATTGCTTGCAAAAGAATTCTCTATTTTGCGGTGGACTCAGTTACTGTATTTTGCAGATTGTATTTCACAAACTACAATGAGGTATTGTTTTGCTTTTCAACTAAGAACATTTTTTTTAAATCATACCCTTTGTAACTGTATGGTACATACTAATACCAATATCTTTGTCAGGAAAAAAGAAGAAATAATGCAATAGCTAACTCCGTTAACTGTGGGAGTTCCTTGAACATGTAAGAACTTCTGTGTGATTTATTAGTGAGTTGGCAAACCTTTCCATGCACTAAAACCTTCTAATTATTCCTCTATTAATAATTATTTGTATCGCTTGAACTCCTGGTATCATTTTCCAGCTTTTCCCTCAGAATACTTCTTAAATTATGCTGGTAGAAGTTGATTCTGAGGACATTAAGCCTGGCACTTACTACTATGCAAAGTTCCAAGTATCCCTTTATATGTGGGTCAATACAGCAATGTGGAAAGCTAATGCCCATTTCATTATGAGCACTGAACACTGACCGTGGCAGAACTCCTGCTTTTCTTGGCAAGCCTTAAATATTTCCCTTATGACAGCTCATCAGTGTTTTGGAAGAGAAGTCAGAAATTCTGTGCAGTGATGAAAATAGTATCTTGTGCTTTTTATTCCCGTAGTCTGGCCATTTATGAAGCATTTATGGTAGACTTCCCACCGATGATCTGAAGAGGCTGAAGAATCTGAGTGGTCTCAAACAATTTAATGCTCTTTGGGGAACTCATCTTTTGTGCCTGCAAATTCCAGTGGCGTCAATTCCTACTTGAATCTTGGCCTAGGAGGTTTCTCTTGAGTCTGCCTAAGATTCATTTCGTTTCTTCCCTGAGGCCCTGCTGTGATGTAGGGGTGAAGCTGCAGGGACTCACTCCAGATGTCCTTGCTGCCTCAGCCAGTCTTCTATCCCGTGGCACAAATGGGAATAAGGTTTTCTACAAGCTTTCATCACCTTAATATAAGTAGTATGTTGCTTTTGGAGCAACACTAGACATTGACTGTGCCTTTTGACTGTGCCACCAGATTTCAAGTCTTCCCTTATCTCTAGTGGGCAGATTTTTTTAATCAACTCTCTTGTCTAATAAATGTTACTGTAGCTGTCAAAGGAAGGGGGTTAAGAAGACTAATGTAATTATCCCAGCAATTTTCTAAGTAAGATAAATTACATTTTTCACTCATTTTCTCTCCACTGTGCTGCAATGTGAAGAAAAGCTTGAAAAGATTACAGTGCAAAGAACTGTTACTGGTGCTCTATATCAACTCTCTTACATGGAGTTCGTAGGAGCTTTTACCTTCATCATGTCATGGCATCAGCCCCTCTCTGTGCTGCAAAATCTGAGCTTCTTAGACTGGTTGTCATAGTAAACATTTGGGAGGTTATTTACAGAAAGCTGTCAGAAAATAGGAAGAAAAGTGTTGGCTTCAAGTGAAGGTTATAAAACATTTTTGCTTTCATGCATAAAGCATCCTCTGATAGTAAGCTACAGAATTCAGTCTCTCTTTGTTGCCTAAATTGGAAGAGCATCTATTCCTGCCTGTTACTTCCAATAATTGAAATTCTCTCATTCCCCCTTGGCAAGACTTGCCATTTCCCATTAGTGCTGCATACAGAGGCTGTGCAGTAGATTGAAACATTTCCTGTTGTTTGCTTTGCTAGCACCCTCTTACTCCACTGCTTAAGAGAACCAAGCAAGTGACCTCAGTTTGCCTCATGACAATTAATTGCCTTAAGATGATTCGTATGTTATTAGCACTAAAACAGTGATGTCCTGTAATCTGTTTCAGAGGTGTATATATATAACATTGGAAGGATTCTTTTGGGTGCTTGAGTGGGAGGGAGGAAAGTTTCCCTGGAGCCTCTAGTGACAACAGAGGACTGCTTCCAAATGCCCGGGTCTGGAGGGAGGCATGGGGCATTAACTTGGCAGCAGTTAAGGGAGAAGCTGGTATGAACTGTGGAGTAGGAAATGTCTGTCCATGCATGAGGGTGAGTTCTGTGGTGGAGGGGACCTGCTTGGTACTGTTGTTCTTGTATTTGGGACAGGACTTTCAAGAGTGATAGATTGTTCTTCTTAAATCAATATTGCAACAAAACTGTATGTAGGTGTGATTGTTGGTTGAAATGGGTGACAGTCAAACTGCAGTTGTGTGCACAGGTTGTCTGATTAACCATCGTGTTCTGCAGCAGCCGATGTTTCCATATTCATTACAGTTTGCTGTTAGGACAGCCTGAGCTGTTCCTGAACTTTGAAGAGATGGATGAGGTGCCTGACTGTTTGCACAACAAAAGCACCATAGCATAACGTTACGTTCTTGTTCTTGTCATTTTTTTCCTATTTTCGTTTTAAATACAGATGGTAGGACAAAATAAAAAGGAGATGCTTCCATTGGAAGGCAACAAGTGGTGTACAAGAGTGCATGCTGTAGTTCACTTAAAATATTGTGACTGCTAAGGTTTCATTCATGTCTCTGTTCAAGTTAATAAAACTGAAATAGTTATAGGTCTGCCTAACCATAACATAGTGTCAACGCAGACCTGTGCAGTACACCCCTCTGCTCTCTGTTCTGCTTACAGGTGTTGGATGAAATGCTGTACAAATAGCCTTTTGTGAACAGAATCAACTTTCCCCCCCAACTTTTCTTTCTCTTGTGTAAAAATCCTAAAATGTACCTCGAGTTTGTTAAGAGAAACTTCAGATGTTTGTTCCAGAAAGTGCATTTAATGGATAAAAACTTCACTTCTCCCTTCACTTTTTCCACTGCTGTGTGATGAAGCAGCAGGCAACATGGACCTGCTCTGTTATGAAGTCAGTTCTACAGACATGAAATAGTCCCTTTTTGTCGTTTGTTTTTTCTTCTAAACTTACAGAAAGCCAATGTCTATTAGTTTCCTGAAACAGTTTTTACAGAATGTGTCTGGTCACCAAAAGATAGCTTGAAAAAAGACATTGCATGTGTTCAAAGTTTTTTTTTCTTATTACAGAAAGAGTGGTAACATAACTCTGCATATCTCTGCCCATCTTTCTGCCTCTGCAGTGTACCTCTCGTTGACTTGCTAGACAGCGCGGAGTTGCCAGAAACGTGTGTTGATGATACCTTGGGCCATCCAGTTGTTGGCTTGGCAACAGGAGATTCAGAAGAGGCTGTTAGTTGCTCTCATCCTGGCACAAAGGAAACAGTTGCTGAAAAAGCAGACTCTGATCGTAAGCAAACTTATGGATTTTTCCCTATTTTCGTGACACGTGGGGTCAAAGTTAACTGATCGGGTTGCTATGAGGTTGTTCCCTTACAAAAATCCAGAGGTGTTTGAGAGACCTCCCTTAGATTACGTGCATAATGACAGTTCTACCTGCCACTGGAACGCAGCCCCCTCTAGTATATGAATTAGTGCATTTATGAGTTCAGCTTGAGTCCTCCACCAAAACGTTAAGGAATTGTTTTCAAGGAGAGCCTGTTTCACAATCCATCTTCTGGCTGTGAAATTTCTAATGTTGCTGTCAGTGTGTCTTCTGAACTGTCCTAAACTGCTTCCCAGGGCTGCCTTTTTTTGATTTTACTGTATTACCACAAATTTGCCACAAATTTTTCACAAACCATATAAGACATCATCACAACTTTGTCATGCACTTTAGGACAACAGTCAGTCAGCTCTCCCCATTTCAGCTGGAAGCAGCTTATTTCCAAGGACAAAGGTAGAAGGGAAAAGTCAGGTTTTTGTGGGATCCAACTTCAGACACAAATGCAGTGAAGTGCAACTATCTGAGTAGTTAACTCTTGCTACTTGCTCACTCACTTATGAGGGTGGCTGGGTAGGTGAACTGGCAGGAGTGCAGCATGTTGTGATGAGGTACATACAGTCTGTAGGCATGAAAGTTGCATTAAAGGTTGAACAAGTAGCTTCCCCCATCCCTGCATCTTTTTCCACAACCATATAATATGTGTTCAGGAAGAATGCAAGTTACAAGTCAAGTAACTCCACTGTGACATGAACAGAATGGTATCTTTCCCATCTTTTTTAGCATTTGAAGACACATTCCTAAAGCTGAAACAGCTGGAAACAGAGTGCAGCAGCCCCATTCTGACTGAGCGTCCCAACGTAAACTTAAATGTCCAGGTACTTCGTTTTCATTCCTTCTGGCAAAGTTCACTGAGTGTTGTTCAGATCATTCTGAAAGTGGTCTGAAAATGACGTCTTACCTCAGTTTGTTGTCAAGGTTTTTAAAGAATGTGAGTGAGTAATACTGAGGTAAAGGAAAGAGCAATGCTTTGTTATGTGTCAACCTGTGTGTGAAAGGGCAGGGAGGTGAAGCTTGGGGCAGAGGTGCACGTGCACTTACGCAGACAGCAGCCTGGTGAAATTTTCTAAAATTGAAAGTCATAAAAGCTCAAAATGTTCCTCAGTTGTCTGTATCTGTAGGTTACCAACTGTATGGTGGTGTATAGTTCACCCTCTTTTTTGAGGGGATGAACTGCTTTGCTGGTGATTTTCAGTTGCCTTTGGTAACCTGCCCAGAAAGTTGTTCTGACGTTTTGTTTTGAGTCTGGTTTGCTGGTGATCCATTCCTCCTGTTCAGTAACCAGTTTTTACCTGTTCTCTGAAGTAGATGTTGGTGCTCTGTGTGTTTACATAGAAAGGAGGGATGTGGTTTGATTTAGTGCTCTCATAAACCCCTTAGAGCAAGTCAGGCTGCGTTTCCACGGGCAGCTGTGCCAAAGTATGAGCTTCAGTGCCCTAAACAGGGCGAGGCCTCTCCTCTCCCTCGTTCATCTTTGCTTTTCCTTTCCTGGCTTTCTTCTGTCCTCTGTCACCTCCAGGAGCCATTCCATGTTTTGGTGAACCAGTGTAGCCTACAAAAAAACATTTTTTTGCCTTTTTATTTTTGTTTTGAAATTCTTGTTAAGGTGTATTTTTGTTTGGATTTTGTTTCGTTTTTTTTGAAGTTGTTAAATAGGCTCATGGAGAAGGGGTCAAAGAAATGCCAGAGCCATAGTGAAAATAAGTAGCACTGCTGGAAGGGATGAAGAGGACAGGATCCTCCCTTACAACAGCAGTGAACTTTCATAGATTAGCTGATTTATCAAGCAACTCTACCCATGCAGGATATCTTGTTTTTTAAATGAGTTTTTAAAAGTTAGGATTTTTTTCTGCTTCCCTTATTTTACTTCCCCCAGCGTTAAAGCTTTAGGTGCTTTATTGCATTTTGAAGAAGCCAAGAGAGTGAAAGGCCCTGGCAGTGTTATCTCTATTTGTACTACCCCCCCTTGCAGGGAGGCCCAAAGATTTATCAAACTTCCAGTGAAGCAGCTACGATTTTTCTTGCTTCCTCAATAATAAAATGAACCAGGTGCCAAAAGGGGTGTTGAGCAGTACGTATTTGGGCTGAGCCCACTCCTGAACATTTATTGCCCCCCCCCTCCACATGAGAGAAGGCTGCTATGTTGGTTTGCCTGATGCTGCAGGCCGTTTTGCTCGTGTTCCCTTTAAGGTCTGTTGCCAGGGTTGCCTTGTGCTCCTCTCTGCTTGGTGAGTGCATTACGAAGATTATCGAGTCTTTAAGAAGATTAGTCAGTAGCCTGTAGGTCCTGTTATGCTGAAACACTGCCTCTGCATGAACACAGCTTGTGTCAGAATAGTTCTGCCTGTTGAGCTCTGTTTTAGTTCAGAGAAAGGGGAGGGGGGAGAAATACATAACTGATGTAACTGGTTAAATGGAGAGAACAGAGCAAAAGCATCTTGGTGGTTTTTAAATCATGGCTGATGCATAGTGAGCAAGTTAAGATTCCTGTAATGAGCTAATCTAACAGCTGCCAATACAGTGCAGTCTGCTTTCCAGATGCTGTCATATGAGGTGCATTTAATGGATATTAGAGGTTACAGATACTGGGGTGATAGTAACCAGATTAGAGAGCAAGAACTTTTGCATTAAGAGAGAAATATGGGTGTCTGGATCAACAGCATGCCAATATGATTCTTTCTTCAGGTAAAAGACACTTAAGCTTTCAAGAAGGAAGTGCAAATTGTATTACAAAAATGTTAGAGTACATCAACCATGTTTTTCCTTGGGTAGAAAAGATTGACTAAAACTTCTCCGCCTTTGATGTAGTTTACCAGGAGGTCACTTGAAAGTGTTTAAAAGGGGTGGACAAAGATTAGAGACTGTTTCTGCATACTTCAAATTCTGTATGCTTCAAATTGCAAAGACACGTAGGTTACATGTCCTGAAAATAGATAACTATTTAAACCACTTTGATTCCTGCTTTTGAAGGCTGCTTTAGAAAAATTACAAATTTCCACTTATGGTGTTTGTGACAAAATGTACCCGTTGGTTCTCCTGCTGCACTTCTGTTCTTAATCTTTCTGTAAATGAGGTGTTCATGGCATCTTCTGGTTGAAGTGAATGGAACTGCAGTACATGCATTAAACCTTGCCATGAGCTTGCTGTTGCATCAGATGAGTGCAGTGTTACAGTGTTCTTTCTGAAAGTGCATGATTATGAATTTCAGGGTGTCTCTTCTCCCTTAAGTTTTACCAGTGCATAAACTCTTATATAGAAACAGTCACAGCACATAAAGTTTTTGTGAAACAAATTGGGGAAAGCATTAACTTTCTCCTTATGAAGGCAGACCTGCATCCTGAATTTGCTAAGTGATGCTGTCAAACGCCAATGAGCTGCTTAGTTCTGCTTTGTTAATTAAAAATCTTTAACTATTTTCCACCAGGGGTCAGAGGTGGCCTGGCAGTTGTCTTTACATAATTCTGTACTAGCAATCAATCAATCTTGATTGATTTCTTTGAAAGGGAAATATTTATCTAGCTCTCTGTGTTCTTTTAGAGAAAAATAAATCTTTCTAGAATGAGAACGGGGAAGGGAAAGAATGAATGGCTTCATTCTTCACCACTGCTCCCTGCCAAAATCTGTTGGGATGGAAGAATTCGACTTTGTCCTTTCCCAGCTTTCACTGGGGCAGTGACCAGATCTGACAAAAGAGAGCAAATAGCTCTTAAATACACCAACACTCTGCTTTCATCAGCATCTGAAGTGAAATGAACAATAAAAAGTTCACCCTGTTTGTCCATGTTTGAAGTCTGCTCTAGAGTCAGAAATGCAAGGACCTGAGGGTTTTTATTTCTGAATTCGTTGAGATCTGTAAACACATGGAAGTTGCTCCTAGACTCCATCTCTCTGCACAAAGTGATTTTCGGTGGCACCAGGAATGCTGCTAAAAAGCATGGAAGGTTGGGAACACACACCATGCTGCTGCCTTTGATCTTCTCTTTTACATTGGCTGCCTAGTGCCTTATTTTGATTGAAGAATAAAGGAAAAATATTGTTTGGCCAGTGTACATACAAACAATGCAAATTTGTAACGACCTAGAATACTGACAAAGCCCAGTAGCTTTACTGTTTTATGTGAACACCTAAATGTCTTGTAAGTTAGACATCTCAAGGCGTTAACGATTATCCTTTCACTTCTAGCTACATACTCCTTCCATTTAAAAAAAACCCACAAAACCAAACAGTAAAACACTTTTTCAAGCACAAAATAGAAATTATTGGGAAAAATGTGTCTTTAATACTGATGGAAATATTTCCTTGGTGGTATAGAACTGGTACCTGATTACATGAAAGTATTTCTTAATAGTACTAAACTTTTGAGAAGTTGGGAATCTAATTACTAATAGAGTTATTAAACTGGTTGTTCAGGTGTGTTGTCCTGAAAGTGGGGTCTGTCACCCAGTGTGCAAGAAGCCAATCCACACACACACAGTCCAGATACTTGCTTTGATATCCAGTTCTGTGCAGAAGGGGGAGCAGGGGGGTGTTCCACAAAGCAAGCTCAGGTTCCTGAAACGCAAGTGCGACTTTTAGACCCAAAAACATGAGAAAGAACTTGCTCTCTAACATTTTTCTATCACTGGCACACACGATGGGTCAGCCAATTCCTCACTTCATTTCAAGTGGCAATGCTCAAGAATGTCACTACACATGCTTAGAGTAAGGGGCTTGTTGTTAGTAGAGATCCCTCTAGCCTGTGGGTGTGAATTTTAGTATGATACTGGTTCATTAATATATTATTTCAAGTACTCTGGTTTGTTTCCCCAGTGCTCAAGGCTGTAACCAAGATAAGCTGTAGGCAGTGCTCCTTTCCATCCTTTTCACCTGTCTAGCAGGTGTCTTCCTGGCCTGTCTCAAGGCTGGGCTGTTGGCTACTTGGGGCATGTTTTTCTCTAACTGGAATCTGGTTTTGTCTAATTCTTACTGTTTCATTGCTATCTAGGCTGTGTTTTTATTTTTGTGTCCCTTATGTTCTCTTTTATGTGATTTTTTTTTTTTTTTTTCCCCAAATGAGTTTTGGGTTTTTTTTCCCCAAGTTTTATTTATTTCAATTAATAACTGACATCAGGTGGAGGAAGCTGAGAGGAAGTTAAATCACAAAATAATGCTTCAAGCAGCAGTGTACTGACGTGCTTAGTTAAAATAATCAAATTTACTGTAACACTGGTGTTGGAATAATGCATTAGAAATTCTGTGTAGGACTGTTGCATACGGCATCCATTTCAGTGAGGTGCAGTGTAAGGATTTAAGGAGTATAACAGTTGAGTACTGTGATTGTGCAAATAATAATAGTAATAGTTTTAATTATTCCAGACTTACGGCAATTTCATAATTCTCTAAAATAAAAATTTAATAATTTTTTCGTTAGTCTTCATGAATTATGTGAATGTGCATCTCTTAATACCTGCTAGCAATAGACATTAGTAATACTGGTTGTTGCTCCTCACACTTTGTATGTTTTTCCCTCTCTAAAGACCAAATACTTAAAAGTTCTCACTAGCGTTTCCGTTGAACGGTGGCTGGAGAGCTGTGTGGGGCACAGGTATTCACTTCTTTTGAACTTCTCTCCCCTGCTGGCTCTCTCTCTGTTATGCGATGGGCTTCATTCCTTCTGGACACAGCAGCAGTTCGTGCAAGTAGGAACGCAGCAGGATTGTGCCTGCTCCGGGGACTGTTGCAGGAATTGCCTCCAGGGAAGAGCCAGCCCCGGCCAGTGCTGGTGGCATATGGCGAGGAAAGCAGGACTCTGTCTCCCCCTGCTGAGTCATACCCCGAGAAGGAAGGTCACAAGGTTTAGTTTCCACTCAGTTAATTAACTGCTGTCACTAATCAAATAGCAATTAGTAGATTAAATGCTTAATTAACATTTTATAATTAAGAAATGCAATTCACATAATGAACTGCACTATAGTGAAAGGTGTCTCACTTTTAACAGTCTTCATTATGTATCTGGCTGCCAGTTTTTTCTGATACTCAGTGATGGGAAAGGTAGCTAATAGCACATTAAACTGCTGTTCTCATTTATAAGTGGATTTTAAGGTGAAAATCTGCCCAACTTGCGTTTGAGAGTAAATTACCAATTTAGGCTATACTGATATGATGTAGTATGATGGCTGCTCTATTGATTTATCAGTAATTTAGGCTGCAAATTTAGGGTCACATTGGTTCTTGTATGCTGTATTTTTAGCACAGCCCTTTGCATTTTTTTTTGAGCATTGGGCTTTTTTTTTTTTACTTTGTTTTGCTGTGAATTTACTACTGAGTTCCAAATAAAGGAAAAAATTGCTTTTTCATTTCAGTATAAAACTGCTGACTTTCACTCAGAGCCTTGTTGTTATTTAGAGATGCTAATCAACTTCAGCCTAGACTTTTCCATGTGGCAACTGCTTCTGATAAAGATTTTTTTTCATGTCTAGGATGAAGTGGTAAAGTTGACAGATAAATGTCTTAACAATGCCATTGAGAGCCCAATCACAGCAGCAACGTGGCTTCCAGCAGATATCAAAAGCAATATCCTGAAGGCTCAGGCAGAAGCAGGGCACAAGGTAAAAACTGATAAGGACTGTGATACTCTCAAATGTTTTATTTCTCTTCAGTTGCCTGCTGTCGGAGAAGGTGCCTTGCAGATAAGGGTGTGCCAAGAGCCAAAGTCCAAGATAGAGTAAGAGAGCCTCTCAGCCTTTCTTTACAGTAATAGTGGTCCAGTACTGCAACGGTTGTCCAAGGAGGAATCTCTATCCTTGGTGACAGTCAACCTGAAGTAACTCAATGAGGTGCTGGACAAGCCCTGGCTCGAGTGGTCATTGAGTCAGATAACCTCCAAAGGTTGCCTTCTAACCAAGAAATTACTCTGTGACTCTGTGACTAAGACTGTGCTTCTGGCATGTTCTAGTAAATTCTGTAGGAAAAAAAAGGTATTTTATTTGGCTACATTTTACTGAATTATTTTTATTTCTGCACTGAAGTTTTCACATTGAATTGATGTTTTAAGTCCCTGAGCAGTAGATGAACAGTGCACTTCTGTGCTGGGAGGGAGGCACTCGGCGCTGCTGTGCATCTCAGAACTGACACAAAATGGAAACAGGTATCAGAAATTTATCTTTGTTCATTTTTTCCTCTCAGGTCGTAAGAGAAGACAGCCTGACAGGTCTCAAGAATTCCAATATTCAGGATGTTGCTGCCAGGTACTGAGCACATTTGGAAAAAATGTGATCTAGTTAACCAAGTACAGCACTGAGGACCTGCAGTTCACTGTGGTCTTTTGGTGGCTCAGTGATTATTGCATTTTACCTTGTATACTGTAGTTTAATCTGGTGAGTGTGAAGTGTTTTTAAAATGAAAACCAGCAAGCACTATGGTTGCTAATTTCATTATATTCAAGGTAATCCAGATACTCCTTATTCTCCTATACTTGAATTTGATAGACATTATTCCAATGGCAGCTTCAATCACTGTAGTTATTTCTGGCCCATGAGCAATGTCAGTGTTGGGAAGGGGAATGGGTATGTGTACAGCAGCTGTTTTCTCCTGGAGAGGAAAAAATTGTGTTATAAAAACCTGACAGTGACCATTGATTTCCTGAGAATTGCTGAATCTCAAATGATTGCTAGTTCCAGAGGGATCTCAGGTATTGAAAAAGTTAAAGGCTTACAACATGTAATTTCTTGACCATTTGTGAAGGTGAGCATGTGCCAGACCTCAAAGAGCACACAGGGATATTGCATAAAATCTACATCTAGCAATCTCAGAAATACACTGTGATAAGTGATTCATTAAGAGCTTTCTGTGGAAGGTTGTGCCTGATTTTTCTTCTTTTTTTTTGTTGTTGTTTTGTGCCAGGAACATTTTCCTGTCAGGCAGAACACAGAATAGTCCCCCAGCAACCAGTCCAGTATTTCAAGACCCAAGAGAGTTGCTGAAAGGAATTCCTGCCTCAAACACCTTTGTTCCGTAAGTGATTCAGGGGAAACTGTTTCTGGGGTAGGGGAATTGGGTGGAGATTATCATGAACAGGTCTGAAAAGATGAGGAGCAGTTGCAGAGCATTTAGGCTACATCTAACTAAGCAGGTTTACTGATGCATCTTTAATTACTGTTGCAACAGTTAATCAGTGTAGGCCAGGCCTTGGGATGAGCATCCTAGCAAAGCAGTAAGTGAATCTCTCTCATCTTCTGAAACAACTGAAATGTCTGACATCCTGCTGCCCCTGGCTCTAAAGAGGAAGATAAGAGGATGACAGGGAAGGCTTCAGGTAAATTAGAAACAAGGGCTCCTTTGAGATGGAAGACACTGATACTGCTGGGTCTTTACATAGCTGTAGCTGAAACTATGAAAGAGAGCAGCAATCTGCAGAGATAGTTGGAAGGCATTTAGTTAAAATACAAACATCAGTCTTTTGTCTGCCTCACGTAGAACTGGTGCCGAGTTTTTGAGCTATCAGGGAAGCAGCACTGTTTCATGCTATCCAGGCAGTGTGCTGATGAGAATATTTTCTCCTTTCAGTAATGTGTTAAGTGAGGACAATGCTGCCTCTACCCATGAGGACCTGCTGATTCCAGCTAATCTGGCTCCAGCTGAGGAGGCTGCTATTTCAAAGGTATCACCACCTGCCAGTCTGGAAGGTTTCTGTGTGTCCTGTTCTGAGCAGACCTTGCTGCATGCCTCTCATAACTCAATGAATACCAGTCACTGGTGAATGCCAAGGATAGCTCCCTGTAGCAGACAAGGACACTGTACACTTCTGAGTGTCCTTTCAGGTTCTTTGGCTGACACTTATTTCTCTAAACTGATCGTTTTCCCCACTCTGGTGGCAAGCCCCTTATATCCCAATGATTTGATGCTCCAGGAAAGAAACTGCGGGGATGAAATTCTGACAGAGGCAGTTCCTGTCAAAATAACCACAGAGGGAAAAGTTTAAATGGCAGTGTTTAATTGTTCTGGTTACCTCAATTATATGGTAATTTTTTAACTGAACTCCATGAAACACACATAGTAATTCAGGAGTCAACATTCCTTTGTCCATCTCCAGAAGAAGAGTCCAGCATTGTTGTTACTTCAGCAAACTGAGGGGTTATTCTGGGCCACTAAAGCACCACGCCCTTTAGCTGTTGTCCTTCTAAACCAGTATTATGTGTCTGATCCCACTGAATAATTACCCATTTCATCTTCTGAGTTCAAACACTCCAGCTCACAGACCTTGCTGGCCTCCTTGTTGAATGGTGCAGTACCCCACCCTCACAGAGGAGAATGGGGCAGTTTCCCAGCTTACATGGCAATGACATTGTTTCCAGTATGTTGAAGAGAGTAATAAAATGAAAAGGCTATTAAAAAGATCATATAGAAAGATTGACAAAACAGACCTGATGAACAGTGGTGTTCATTAGGGACACTGGTCTACAACTTTAGAAGCCACTAGAGTATTCAGCAGACCTGTCTGGCTACTACTGGGAATTGAATTCAAAACTGATTTATTCCATAGAGCACTCCAGATGAGCGGGACGTCTCCTTAACATCATTGACAGAGAATCTAATTGACTTTACAGAAGCCACCCCTCGGGTAAATGTATTTGAAAACCAACTTCTTCCTTCACACCTATGGTGGTTTTTACTCATAAACTCTCCTCTGCCTTTAGTATCTCTCCACCAGGCCTGGAACTGCTGCAATAGAGTGGTTGGCTTGGCTTGCTGCGTATATGCCCCCCCTAGGTGAAGGGAGGCTGGCGCGGGGTTGTAGACCCTACAGCTTTGTAATGGAAGTGAAGGAACCTGAAGAGTTAACTTGTATGTGTGCCACAAGAGCCTGTAGTCTTACTTCAGTACACCTGCAAGTGCCAGCCTGTTTCTCAGGCTTTTGGGTATACATAAGACTTCAGAAGTTATATGTAAATGTGTATATACACAAACAGACATGTATGTGTGTGTGTATACATATATAAAATAAATACTTGAAAAGTAACATGGTTCAAAAAGGGACTAATATCCAGGATTGTTTGGGAAGCAATGCTGTTTTGACAATGTTCTCAGCTACTTCCAACCTTTTCTAATGAACATTTGTTTGCTTTTTGTAGGCAACTTCCCAGCCCACGATAACACCAAGGTGGATAGTGCCAGTGAGTCATTTGACAATTCCTTAACAAAAAAAACCCCAAACAAACCACAACAAGAAAAAAACTCTTGTCATTATTAAGAAACAGCAGCTCAAGTAAAATAGAAAAATAGTATAATTTGTAAGAATTCGAATGCCCATAAAATTAAGAACCAGACCAAAATTGAAGCAAGTTAATTCAGCAGGAGTAAATCAAACAACATATATATGCTGTTAAAATTTAAACTTCATTTTTGCTGCATTTACATTGCTGGTAAATGCCAGCAAGTTTCTCTAAGAACTTGTATTTAGTGAAGCCCACCCTGGAACTTGATGAATCTTAATTTTTACTGTTACAAATAAATCATATTGGAAAACTAGCTTGTCTTGTCCTGGCAGGTTTTTATTTCAGTTTCCTGTTTCATTCTCCCCAATTTAGACTGGACTGATTTCCAATGGACCTTTGGGAAATGATGTTGCCTTTGCTATGAAGGCAGTGAAAGGCAGCACGGAGACTCTGTTGTCATCAGCTGGATTGCCACCATCCCAGCAGACATCTGAAGTCCTTGCAAGGTAAAGTCTGCTCAGCTCTTACTTTAGAAGTCTGTGTGGGGTGGAAAGGAAGTGTGTGCTCTTACTGCTTCCACTTAAGTAGTTATAGTAGTCACATAGACAGAATGACTTGTTTTGCTGTGCTCACAAGCTGTAGTCTCACTTTAAAGCATTTAAAATCTTCTAAATAGAGCAGCTGATGTATATTTTTGTGTAACATCATTTGAAGGGTGAGAAAACTCTAAATTCAAGTAAACAAAGGAACAAAGCATAAAATTTAGTTGGAGGTAAAGCTGTTGGCATTGTAAGTGCTATAAAATCAATTAATTCTTGTTAATAACCATTTCACTTCCATTTCTTTCCTTATCTGCTAACATGTTTTCATACTGGACTAAAGTAATGGTACAGATTAATTTTCTGAGAAATCTCTTTACAGTGTTTCAATGACTGTCAGAGGATTGGCAGGGGTGGGTGGAGGATGTCCCCCAGTTACTTCCAAGCTGTGAGGAAGTCAGAGAACAGAATTTGCAGAAACCTTTTTTCTTGCTATTCCAACCTGCTATGCTGCTGAGGCAGAATGATGGCAGTGATGACCAGGACTTCTCATGAACCTTTTACAGTGGGGACGGCAATGGTGCTGCACTGTGTCAGATTGATTCAGTCTGCTCCTCTGCAGTTGTCCATTGCAAATGTTTGCCCATTGGTCTCATTAAATTCCAAGGGGAACAGGTATTAACGCTCTTTATAACAACATTAACATTTTTCTTTTTAATCTGTCATGGCAAGTCTTTTTTGGAGGAGTGAATTTACAGGGCCTCATTTTTATTTTATTTTTTTTTTCCTTTTAGCCCAGTTACTGAGGATGCTACAATAAGAACAAAATGTTTACTCACCACTGAACTCTAGAAGAAGGAGTTTCTGCACTTCCCACCTTGTAAAAGCTCAAATCTTTCTAACATACCTACAAGGGATCCTTCCAGAAGACTTGTTTGGGATCAAACTCTTGCTGAAGAGGAGTCAAACAGCCAGCTGGTTTGCTAGGATCCAGGAAGACACATTCATTACAGTCTGACTGGAATGACAGTTTAAACTGGGATATAAAACCATATGCACATTTGATCTTCTCCCTCAGTGAAATACCACGCTGGAGCTAGTTCTGAGTGTGAGGAACAGAATCTAGTTGTGTTCCACTCACCCTAGGTTTAGTCTGACTCACCCTGTGCTGCCTCTCAAGTGTTCGTGGGAAGCGTTCACTGTGATGTTTGCTCCGTGGTGCGTGAGCGCGGCATCCCTGGCCTCTGTAGTGTAACACTGGGAAGATTAAGAGAACTTGTAGGGCCACCTTGTGGCCACACAGCTGTGGTGGGCCCACAGTAGTGATGACTGACTGATACAGCCAAGGGCATTTTCTTCTGTATGATATTCCCTCTGTTTTTCCTTTGTTTTACCAACACATGCTCTCCTTTTTGGCCTTAAACCCCTTAATAGCCCTTGCACCTCTTGTTACAGTCCCTGGAAAGAATGAAAATCTAGTCCATCAGTGACAAACTACATTGACTGGATTTGAGCTGCTCATTGCAACCAGAAAAAGGAAAATGAACCTGCCAAGCCACTGGTAGCATTAGCAGACTACAGCAGAGGTCCCACAGTTGGACACTGATTATCTCCTATATAACTCAAATACATGCATTGTATGTTTAAATGCTGAAGCAGTGAAGGGATGAGTACAGCTTACTTTGGGAGCTGCTTGTTGGTTAGTTTTGTTGTCATATAGGACTCGGAAGGAAAAGAATTTTCTTGTTCCTACTATTTCTAGGTGTTGTTTCCAGATGCTGTGCTTTGGGAATACTTACCAGGTATGTTAGTAGCATGAGGGTGCAACTAGATCAGTTCTTAACACCGCCTCGAATCCTGTTCCGAGTGTTATCTAATAGTTATATGTGGAACAAAGAATAGAAAGAATAAGCAGAAAACTGTAAAGACAATAAACCAAAAGTTCCTGTAAGCATTTCAGTTCTTTGTAGAAGGAAGGTAGGAGCAGGTGCAGGAGCACACTCCACAGAGCTGGGAAAGGCCTTTTGGTGCTCTGGTGAAGTACAGGATATATAGTATGTAGTTTGAAGAGATCATGCAAGTCCTGGGTGGCAGGATCCTCATGTGGACATGTAGAAGTGAGCATATGGACGGTGGGGATACAGCCTGTGGAAAAGGTCAATGCAGAGTCAGAGGAAGGAGAAGTATAGAAGCCTGATGATGGACTCCCCATCTCCTAACACAGGTGAAACAACTGGGATCTTTCATTCCTAGGAAGAGTTTTGTACGTATGACTGGGGTTGGAGCATGCTTTTGCATAGCACTACTGTGTATCAATATTTATATACACGTGGTTCTTAGAAGCAATTTTAAACATGAAAGTTGCTTTGGGGACCTGTAAGCACAACTTCATTTCTGCACACCGGCTGCTTGCACGTCTGTTAGTGAGAAAGTTTTGGACCAAACCACTGCAAGCTGTGCAGGCAGGCTGGTGCCTGGCCAGGCTGCTGCTTCCAGACTAGGGCACTCGTACTGCTGCTCTTGTGCTCCTTTGCAAGATGTTGAATGAGAGCAGAAAGGAAGGAGCCACAGGGTGTGTGTGGCCCACTGCCTCAAAACCCCCGAGGCCTTAATAGAGAAACATAGAAATCATGGAGAGCTCTTAGGACTGACGTACCAGAGTGACTTTCTGCAGACAATGATTTGCAGCTGTTGCCTCAAGGAGCAGGAGTCAGAATTGGTGGCAGGGGCTCCAGGCCCCATCTCCAGCCAGCGCCTGGAGCACGGTGTGGGCAGGCTCCCTGTGCTGCCAGCCCGGGGGGAGCTGCTCTTCTGGACCAGTTTCTGCTCGCTGGCTACTCAGCTCTGTCATTGTTAGTTCCAGTTGAGTATTGGCTTTTTTTTATACTTTTAAGTCTGAGCCTTATTGCGTATTAAAATGTAGAAGGTTCCTGATTCGAATATCAAACACCTTAGTCTGGATTAATAACACAGTTGCCAGCAAAGTTCCTGCAGGAAAAGAGAAGCTATTGCTGCACCAGCCTGCTTCCTGCACAAAGCCAGAACTGTGTGGGGAAACTTGGCACTTGCCATTGATCTGTTTGCTCAGCAGCTGAGCTGGCATTCGCCAACTACATGTGTTGGTTTTGTAAATAGACAGAATGCAGTAGCGTGTTTTTTTAAGGCATGTTTGATATTTGACTCTTCCCATGGGGTTCAGGAGCTCTGTGAACTGTTAGCTTGAATCCCTCCCAAAAGTAGCATAATGGAAGTTTACAGTTTTCCAGCACTGCCTGCTCAATACCATCCTTAGATTCCTCCCAAGCAGTCACATATTGCAAATAACAAGTAAATAACGTGTGGTGAGCGTGTCCCCCTAAAATCTAAACGGTTCCAAATAACCAACTGTTACTTCAGCATGGCTGGGGTGCTCATGATCACAGAGGAATGGTGTAGTTATACACAAAAATTTCAAAGGGGCAGGATTTTTCTCAATTTTCCAAGGACTAATACTTGAAACTTTATTTTAAAAATCTTAAAATTTCAACTGATAAATTGGGAACTTGCTATTTCTAATGGTTCAGACTTTTTTCCTACCAAAGTTATCCCCTGTTGATTTACTGATGCCTGTCCCAGCCTGGCCTCACTGACTGGCCCTCTGCCCTTTTGCTGTGTGCACATGTAATGCTGGTCAGAGATGGAGGCTTTTTTAGTCTATAATTTTAAAATGATAACTTTTGCTAAAAGCAAAAGTGATCAGATCCAGAAGTAAAAGTGATTTTACTCCAGTCACACTCCATAAGCAATTAGAGTAAAAGAATGTATAGAAATTGTAACATTTATAATAGCAACCCCCACCCCATCCATATCTCAAACTGATGACTCTTTGGGAGGTGCTAGATCTTAGAACTGCATTTCAGTCTCAGCCCTGGAGTCCCACAGGACGAGGTGAGAGATGTGGTGTGTGCCGAGTACACGGCCACGGACTAACAAGCTTTGGAAATGGGTATTAAGATGTGGGAGTTCAGGCCCTCTTACACTGCAATGAAGGGAATTTCTTCTCTACTTCAATGGTAATGTGGTTTAATACTAGATAAATCGTAGGACATAAAATAACTGCTTACCTGGTAATCAGTCATGGTTAATGAATTAGCTTGAATGTATTAAACTTAAATTCCATGTATTTTCTGTTGAAGACAGACAGTGGTGTAAAAGTTGTTTGGGATAATTTTTTGAACACGACTTTGGCAAGAAGATTTGTAGGACCAGAAGAGGAACTCAGGTGAACAGTTATATTTAGGTCTCTTTCCACAAACTATTTTTAGGCCTTGCCTGTTAGCCCTTTGTCTGCACCTTGAAGCAAAGTTGTACTGTTAAGATCAGCATGGCCTTCACTGACAGCACTGGACGTGTTTTTGACATTGTGAAGATACTCTGGTACAACCTAAGTAGTCTTTAGATTCAGTGTTAGCAGCTCTGTCTCCCAGCCAGCTAACGTTTAAAGCTCTATCTGAGCACAGAGTGTGTTTGTTAGCCTAGAAAGTTGTAGTGAAATTATGTAGCTGTTAGACACAGTAATGTCACAGCTTTCAAAGGCAGCTGGACAATCGTAACGTCTATACCAAAAAATTAAAATAATCCATGCTAATGGCCTTTCAGTGATGCAGTGTAATCCACTTGTGTCTGGTCTGTTAGCACCATAGGTGTACCTACAGGGCCCTTCCCACCACGCTCCAGCAGAGGCAGAGTTGGTGTGATGTCATTAAGTGCCACGCTGTCCTGTCCCAGCGTTCAGGAGGGAGGTGGGAGCAGGTGGCACAGCCTGCTGGAAGCCTGGACCTGTGGCTCAGCATCCTGTGTGGTTGTGTGCACCTGCTGGAACTGAGGGGTGGGCTCTGCCCCTGCACTCATGTTGGACCCAATGCACCAGGGAGCTGCAAAGTTCTACGAAATTCACCTCTGTTCTACTTCATAAACACACATACACCCCACCTATAACTGGACAAACTTATTTTTAAAGTAAGTAAGAATATTTTTTTAGCTAGATTTTTTTTTTGTTAAAGCCACACTAACTACTGTATTTTTACCTTTTATATGTAAAGCTTGGCAATAGCTCTCAATGTATAATTTATTTCTTGGGTGTTTTTTTATAAAACAAAGTGGCACCCTCTTGCTTCTGTTTCACAGTAGTGATGTATGAACTGTTCTAGGCCCTGCACTGAGATCTGTATTGAAACTGTACATGGGAACAAGAAGCTGTGATTTGTAGTCCACTCAACCCAATCTTGAAATGTTTATACTGTAGTTTTGTCTTAAATACACCACGTCAGTGCAAATGTCTCGCCGACTCATCCTTAGGCACTGCTGGGTTACTCTGGTGGGGCAGTAAAGGGCGGGTGGGTCAGCTGGGACTTGGGACGTGACCTGTGTGATTGGGGCTGGTGGGTGGGTGGCTGCACCTGGGAGCTCAGAGCCAAAGTTTTGTGGCAGACACGTGCTGTGCTGCTGGCGCTCACCCACCCCCAGGTCCAGGAGCCTCTGGCCACACAGTGACTGCAGGACCAGAGGCTTTTGTCTGTGTGCCAAGTTTGCTTGGCAGCTTCTGATTTAAGAGAAGGGTATCCAGGTTGGAGAGAGATTTGTAAACTTACTTGGGATGGCAAAACTGCAGGCCTTGTGAACTTAGTTTGTTGTCCATTAAAGCATAACCGAAGATGGCACCTAAACTTGCAGATACATGCTGAATAATCTCAGGCAATGAAACGGGCTGCCCAGGGAGGTGGTGGAGACAACATCCCTGCAGGTATTCAAAAAACAGTTACACGTGACACTTCAGGACATGCTGTAGTGGGCATGGTGGGTGTTGTGTTGTTGGTTGGTTGTGTTTGGTTTGGCAATGTTGTTGGTTGGTTTTTGTTGATGTTGTTGTTTGTTCATTTGTTTTATTCTCCTCCTCTGTGGACAGTTGGACTCTGTGATCTTAGAGGTCTTTTCCAGCCATGGTGATTCTGTGAGTTAAATACCTTCTTTTCAAAAGAGCTGAGGTTGTCCAGGAAGACTCCCAGGTGTTCAGTGGTTTTGAAAATCAAAAGTACTGAGGTGTGTGCCCAGTAAGGAAGTTTTGAACTTCCAACTGTAATTCCACAAAATGTAGACAGAAGTGCATGCTGGTTAGCTGAGCAGTCTTTTATTTCCAGTAAGAGATTGTTTCACATTTTGAAGTACAGTGGTCTTAGTGATTGTTGAAACTATTTCCAAACCCTGACTTCAGTGAAACTCTTTAAGGCAGCAGCAAAGAGCAGCCAAACCATTTGATCATCTTCATTTCTCAACAATTAATAAACTTAGGAAATTATCAAAAGGAAATGAAATAATTTTACCCTAATGACTAAGCCCATAGAAAGTCATTTCCTTTGTGGCATAACATGTTGTGCAGGTTAAAATATGATCCCACTGATAAGCCACTGAATTGTTCTTCCAACTCCATTTATAACTCAAAACCATGAAACGCATTTGATTTAGATTTTTTAAATTTTTTTTTTAACTTTAAATGCCTACATATTGAATTGATTTTAATAATCAGAAACCAAGTGGTAATAAAGGGAGTTTGTTGAGATAAGCTGATCGATTTGCTCTCTTACATATGATTTCTGATGCAACAGTTAATCTCATCTCTCAGAGGAGATTACAGAAGAATGCTGGGTCCTGCTTCTGTTCCATGGATTTGAATTCGACTGTGGAGACATCAAATACACGCGAGCTTCCCTTTTCTCAGAGACATTTAAAAACAGTGGCAGCCCCTTCAGTCCCTGCCCAGCCAAGTATGGTGTGTTCTGTTTCTAAATAGTTGGCATTAGCTGAAGTAATTCCATTCATTATTTCATGCAGGCCACCACAGAGCTTTCAGATGGCAGCAGTTTTTAGTCACTTCCTTGGGCCAGGGATGAATTTTCATTAACTGCTCCAGCTATGGAGAAATATCCTAAGCACATCCACAAAAGCTCTTCTCTTCCTGTGTGAAAAGGTGACTGCATTGGATAAAAATGTGCCAGGAAAACAGGAGTGAGACCACTTGAGGTGCTCTGAGAACCCTGTTAATCGTAGTTGATAGCACTGGTTGAGTTTTGAAAGGGAAGAATGCCCAGGAAGCAATACAGTGGTATGAGCAAGGATTGTGTGCCTAGGTCTTGGATGCTGTTTGCAGGTTTTTGGGACAGAACCTAAAGTTGGGGTCATGCCCAGAAGGGACTGAGGTGCCAGGCAGAGCAGCGCTCCTGCGGCTGTGGGATGCAGTCACTTTACATCTCAAATCCCATCCCTTGCAGCTTGAGCTACCTCTTGGCTTTTTGAAGATCTGGGAATGGGCCAACAAGGGGAGAAACAGCCTCTGGTGGCTCCAGCAAGTCTGCTGTAGCAGAGATTCTCACCTGCAGGATCAGTGCTCCCTTCTCTTCCAGAATATAAGGGCTTAACTCTGCAGCTCAGCCTCCCCTGAGTAAGCCCTGAGCCCACCTCTCTCCAGCCACAGCCCCTCCTAGAGCTCCTGCACACCTCGTGTCCTGTACAGGGGCTGGGGAGCAGCCGTCATCGGGCTGATCTGAGAGGTTTGGGATTTGTTGGGCCAAGCGGCTGGCGCTGTGCCCAAGGTGCTGGTGCAGCCTCCTGGCTTGGCACACTGGCAGAGGCGAGGGGAGGAAACGGGAGAGGGGCACGTCCTGCAAGCTGCTTTTTCCTCCCTGTGCCAAGCCATTGCCTTTGGGCTGGCTCGTGTCCTGCCTGTCTTGGCTCCAAGTAAATGTTAAACCCTTTGTGGGGCTGCCAAAGGGAAAAGAGTTTTGGGGGGAGGAAGAAAGAAGTGGCAGAGGCTGGATGGCATTTTCCTGGTGCTCTTGCACATCCCCAGGATATCTGTACCTGCCAGGAAGCCTTCGCGTGACTTGGAAAATGACTGTTTATTGTTGCCCTTTCCAGTTAAATTTCCTTCCCTTGTGACTCCTAGATAAAAGTCTGTGTGTTACAGCAGTGCTTTCTAGATGATGCCAAAACAGACATGCCAGCCAGCGAAAGAACAACATGCTGCTGATTTAAGATTGCTGTACTCTGTACGTGCTCAGCCCAATTGCTGTATAAAAGTCCTTTCTGAACAAACCACCCTTAACTGGGCAATTCCCTGCTCTTGGGAGGAGAAATTCAAGGCCTGGGCATCCCTTGAGGCTGGCTGAAGTGCCATGAGATGACTGGGGCTTGCAGGAGCACATACCTTCTTCAGATAAGTAAGTTCTTTGTTAATTTTGAAAATGTAAATGCGTATTTTAAATTTGTGAAAGCTCAGAAGATGAGCACATGCTGATAAGAAATGCAGCTTTACTCATGCAGCGTAGTCCTCTCTGTTTCCAAACAAAGGTCACAGAAGGTCCAAACAACTCGTAAGTAGCTTTTTGTGAACTCATCTGTAATTTTCCTGTTGAGTTCTTGTAAGGGCTACTTACTAGGAGATGACACAAGTGTGTGAAAATAATCTCACTTAAATGCATTTTTCCTGTGAAACTTTTGTAAAGTGGTCTTCTAAAATACTCAGAAGTATTAAGCCACACTTCAACTAATTCAAAACATCAGCATCTCTTCTTACAGAAGGCTGAAGTTCTGTCAAGAAGGCCAGTATCTTGGCAACTTCTATGGAAATAAATGCTTGAAACACTGGACAACATTCTCTTTCAAAGAAAAACACTTTTTTTTTTTCCAAAAAAGAAAAAACATACATGAACTTGGGATTTACTTGTATAGAGGAGGGGATGTGTAACAAATACTACAGATGTTGACAAAACAGAGAGAGATGGAGTTGGAAAAGCAGAAACCCCTTTGTGGCTAAAATTTGAGTTACCTGTCAGACCAGCTCCTTTTGTGCCACTCCTGCCATGCCTTCTGCTTTTTTTTTCCTTGTCACCTCCCCAGCAGAAAGTCAAAACCTTTTGATCCTGTGTCCAGCCACTACACCCTGCATTCACCGGGCAATTCTGTGCTCCCAGGTGTAAGGCACTTCTGGCTAATGCTGCACAGGATCTTCCAGGAGGACTTGAGCTTTCACTTCCTCAGGGTTAGATGCAATCCTAAAGTATCTTCTAGATTCCACTTGCTAATTTGTCTGTTGGGTTTCTTTTTTGTTATAGGCCAGCTTGTGTTGCAAATATATTGTGCGAATAGCACTCTGAAGAAAGCAAAAAATCTTAAACATCTTGGAGAATCTTGCCATTAAGAGTCATCAGATCTCTCAAATGTGAGTGTGATGTGCACAAGCTTTATTTAAATACAGTTTTATGGGTGCATATTGATTTCTTACCCCAGTGCAAAAGAAGCAAGCTTTGCACCTGCAATGGCACCTATGGAACCAGGAGGGGTTACCTGTAGTTCTAATTTTAAGCATCAGTCACTGCACTTTGAAAGGGTCTTTATTAACTGACCAAAAGAAAAAGTAGCAAAAAGAGCAGCATTCCAACAAGCTCCTCTCAGAAATTGCAACTTACGTGCAAGTTGTCACTGAAATATGTCAGATTTTGTACACATTGCAAAAAAAATATGTTCACAGCAAGTATGAGAGGGTTTAATATATTTTTTTTCCCCAGTGTGCTGACAGGAAACTGAAGATGGATGCAAGCAGTTGGTTTACCACCTACTGGCACATTGGTGGAAAGTCATTCTTTCACTTCGCAGTCAAAGTGGTCACAAGCCATCAAACTCCACTTGCCAGAACGAGATCTCCGAGAAGCTGGACAAAGGTTTTCCCCCAATGAGCAGCAGCACGTTGGTGTCACTGCTGCCTTCACCCACTGCGGTCACGTGCTGACCATCCTTTCCCTCCTCTTCTCCTACAACCTGACCAGCAGCAGAAGTCTCTCTTTCTGAGGAGACAAAGCGACAGAGAGACTTGTCCTTTGACAAAAGGCCTGTGGCTGTGTTTGGGTCTAGTTTTGCCTCTGAAGTGGTTTGAAACACACAAAAGCCCCCTGGCTCTAGGGGCAAGCTGAAGGTTTTCATCTCGATGGTGTCGCTGCTCTCCTCGTTGCTGAGCGCGCGGTACGCCGGCTGCTGGCGGAAGCAGTTGGAAAAGCGAGTGTGCTTTGGGATGGTCACCAGCTGGTGACAGTCCTTCTGCTCACTCTTCCAATGGCTGGGGAAGGTGTTAGTGAAATCTGAGGTAGTCTGGAAATCAACACCAATTCCTAAGATGCAGTGATACATTTTAGGAGAAAAGTTTGCCTTTGTAGTACTATTTAGCTTCTTCCATGTCTGCGTATGGAAATGATACTTCCAGAGGTCATCGTTAGGACTGGAATTTGAAATCCCTCCACCAAATATCAGCATAAAGTCTTGGAAGACTATTGAAGCATGACCTACCACTGGAGGGGGTCCTTGGCTAAACGTAAGAGAAAACAGCAGTTAAGGGGAGACCAACAAGAAATAAGCACTGATTTTAGCCTGTGTTTTGACTCAAAAGAGTGTCTGCTGAACAGCTGCACTGGGACATCAAAATTCTGCTGCTGACAGCTGCACCAACATGTTGCCAACAGCTCTTCGAAGTAAAGCCAAGCAGAGCCCCAGGGATGGTAACAGTACTATGTCTTGGCCTGAGCAATTCCTACAGTCGCCGAAGAGGCAACATCTCCCTCTCAGCCTGCACACAGTATCAAATGGTAAGGCTAATTCTTTCTTTCTGCTTTAATTGAGTGTAACAAATAGTATAGTTTACCTTGTTCTGATGTTGGACCACCTGCTGCTTATAAAGTCCCACTTCCATAAGTCCTTCTGTTCACTCAGCCCCATCAGTCCCCCAAAGAGGTACATGCCTGTGTGATAAACCACTGCTGAATGGCCATGCCGAGGTCCTGGGCCAGGATTGTGAGATGGGGGGGAAACACACAACCATTTTCTTGTATCTGGAAGCAAAATATTAATTAACAGATGCACCACATTTACCCAAGTATTTGAGAAGGGATTTGTTTAAAGAACAAAGTAACTATTCTGTTGGAGAATAAGGGTTTCTGCTCTAAGCGTGCTGTAATAGAAGCTAACAGCTTAAATTCTGACACTGGAAAAGTGGATTTAAAAAAATCCAGTTTTGAAATAAAGATTTAATGAAAGTGTCAGATGCTGTGTGACAGATGCCATGGAAATTTTATTTACAGAGCAGTTTTTCCTACAGCTTTGTTAATCCATTAGCTCTGCCACGGAAGGAAAATTTTGTGGCTAAAAGAGGGAAAATTGGTCAGCGAAAACACTCCTTCATTAATGTCTGTGCTTATTCTCCCTGAGAGGAAGGGAAGGATGAGATAAACCCATTGTTCATTGCAAAACAGTGACTGAATGGCCACCAGATAACAAAAGCTATCAATTTAGGAAGTCTCTGGGAATCTTCTGGTTTGCAACCACCAGAGTAGCGATGAATATGCCAGAGAAACCATCTCCTATCAGGTGTGGCTCCCCATGGTCAGTTCTAGATTTCAGTTTCAGAAGATGGTAGTAACAGGCTGAAATCAGGGTCTCTGCTATGTCTGACAGTTTTTAGTAATCCTTGAAGAATTTATTGAAGAGCCACCAAAAATTCTCCCTTATTTTCAGCTCTAAAACTGGCAAATACTGCAAAACTTCTTCCAATATAATACAGTAATTCCTTTCAGATGAGTATTGATTGGCAGAAATCACAATAAAATTCTGCCGAACAGAAGCCAAAACTAACTTAAAACTTTTCTACTGAGAAGAATTTTCTCAACACAGTAAACCATGCTTTCCTGCAGCAGTGATCCTTTTACACTGGACCAAAACCTTATTGTGCTTTTTAACTTACCAAAATGGAAACTCCAAAACTCCTGTGAAATGCCTCTGATGCCCAAGTATCCCCCGTAGATGTACATGCTGGAATGGTACACTACTGCACTGTGACCTTTTCTGTTAGTCGGTGCTGAACTCTGAAACAGTTTAATAATAAGACAAAAAGCTGTTGACAGTTCAGATTGTATCACTAGCAAAGTCTTGGGAATTTACCCAATTAATGAAAACCATTGCATTGGGTGGTGTTAAACTTCTTGGAAAATACAGAATAAAGCCACCAGTAAAGACTCGTATGGATGCAAATACAAACCATTCTCAAATCTAAACAATCTTCCTTTTTTAAGTCCACCACAGTAGCAGGTGCCTCAGCCTCCCCCCCCTGTGCTCACAGCATGGCACTGCTTTCACAGCTCCTGCCAGGCATGGTTTCAGGACACGGGTAAATACATCGGGCAAATCTTGGGAATATAATGGGAGGATGCAGCCCTTTGCACCATGGACTGCAGCCATTCCCCACTGAGGAAACTTTAGTCCCAAGACTAACTGTCACTCATTTTTCTTGGTGTGGCTTTGCCCTGCCCCAAATCCTAGGCTGTGCCCAGACAGACCCTCAGCTGGAAAGCAGGTGGTTTCTACCACAGAGGCAGCAGTTTTCAGTGTTGCTGAAACTCATGGACCCAAACCAGGGAGGCCTGGCTAAAGCCGAAACAAAACTTGAGTGAGACAAGTATTTGGTTTTGTTCTTTCATTCTTTGGCTGTTACTTCTCAAACAGCCATTATTTTTAGGGGAAAGCCACTTTCTCTATGTTCTGTGTAGGAGAATTACAAGAAACCATTTACTCCTATATGTGAGAAGGAGTTGATAATTCCATCATATTTGTTAGACATAAACAAAATTTCATCAACCTTATAAAACCTTTCCCCCCCATCCTGCCACAAATGACCCTGCAATCGAGAACTTTCTCCTCCCCCCTCCACCAAACCCAGGTAATCACAGTAGTATATGTGTCACATCTTGACATTTTTTTGTTCAATTTCATAGTGTAGTAACACTGTGAGGATGAAGTTTTAACAGCAAAAAATGAGTCATTCTTTGTATGTAGTGATATAAAACCAATCTCATAAGACCAAGACATAAATGCTTCCACTGAGGTTTTCTGTAGAAGTGGCAGTACCTTAGTGAGTCCGTGTCTTCAGACTGAGGAAATGAAAATACTGCAGCACTTCACATTTGAAAATGTATTAGTATGACTGACAATCTGTGTTCACAAACCTACTTTTAAAAGCACAGACTTTTGCAATATTCTATTTAAAATTAGTTTTCTTGATAAGTATTTCAGAAAAAAACAGAAGTAGTGGTAGTAGAGGAGAGGACTGACTTCTTATACAGAACTTAAAATTTAAAAGTAGTATTTTTAAACACTTTTATAGAAGGAAAAAGCCTCAGTTATTGAAGGTGCAAAGAAATAAAGTATAGCCACATGTCTCTGAAGAGATAAGATTGGAACTGTTTGTGGGAACATATTTCAAAGCAATCTGTTTAATCAACAAAGCAACAGGCATTTGATTCACACATTCCCCACTTCCTGGCTCCTTACCTCAGTCTCTGCTGGTACGTTACGGCACTCTGTCCATCTTGCAGAATCTAGGGGATTGTTTTAGTAAAGCACAGTTTATATCCCAGACCACAAGAGGACACTCCTCCAACATTAATTTTGCAAATTTTATTGTTTAAATACTTTTCCTCTATCCTTATCTGATACTGAATCATGAATATAACACACTCCATTTCCTGTTTCCTAAGGCTAAATTTCTCAATGCAGAAAATAATCTGTGATTTTCAGCATGTCAGAACTTGCAGGATCCCCAGATTTCCCAATGGCTGCATGGCTCCTTCTGTTTGTTATGTAAACCTTATGTTTCTTCTTCCTTTCCACAGATCCCTTAAAAGTAGTCCTCCAATAACAAAAATCATCATCACCATGTAGGAGTGGAAATACCAGCTACCCAGCATGAGAGGTAGAACAAAAGAGCAGTGCAAGTGCATATTAATAAAAGCTATACTTGCCAGGAAAGATTTTAAATAATGAGCATTAAAAAACTAGACATGCAACTAATCTTGAATAACTCATTCCCGATTTTCACTGATTAGTACTGTGACTAATAAGATGCTTTCTCCTATGGAATATATACTGAGGATCTCTGTTCTTCCAGCAGGTATTTTAGACAAATGGAAAATGACAAAAGGATTTAAAAAAACCCCAAATATTGACTTTAAGATCAAAAGATGCCAGGAAACTTAAATCTTGTTCTTGCCACGAGATTAACTAGCTCAAAAAGAAATCAATCTCTCACTCTTCTATCTGACATCAAAATAAGCAGCCATTACTATACACAGTATTTCCAAAGGCAGAATATAGAATCCATTACATTACTATTAAATGCAAATGTTGCACAGTTTTCACTGGAATACACACTTTAGAGATCCCAAACGTTTGTTCTTAGAAAAAAAGACCCGTGTTATGAAATGCTAATGTTCATTTTCCACCTCCTTATTTAATTATACTTGTGCTTTTCTGTTCCATCGTTGCTGTTGCCAGCTTATGTATTTCTTCATTAAAAAATACAAAATGAGATATACCTTGCTGATCTGCTTTCTTCCACAATAAAACAAAGAGCTTGGATTTAAAAATTTATGTAATGTAAGGAAAAAACTTTAAATATTATATGTAGTAATTATTGGGTTTTATAATTAAATAGTAAACTTGTGGGGGTGAGGGAGAAATGGAAATTCTAAGACCTTAAAATACATAAAAATTTCCCATAAAATACTTTCTAATTAAGTAAGAGCTGACTTTTTGATAGTTTAACAGCCTAATTTTAAGGAGGAAAATATGCACGCAGTTACACACATGACTTCTTGTAAAGCCTAGGGAAGTCTTATGTTACAAGCAGCAGAAAACAGGTTGGTTCTTACTATTTATTAGTACCTATGGACTTGGACTGGCCCATGGAAATGACTGGCTATTGTGTATCATACCAATGTCATATATCCAGAGAGGAGTTTTTGCTTGTGTGAAAGAAGAATCCACCATCCCACCAAAAATATACAGGGTGCCCTGCGAAATGCAAAAATATTTGTCACCTACAAGTAGGCATAGAGCATAGAAATACTTTTTAAAACAATTCTTAAATGAAAAGGCTGCCATCAGCAAAATGTAATTAACAGTAATGCATATGATGATCTATTAACAATTCAAGAGGCAATCACAAAAAGCTACCAACTTTTAATCATGTCTTATCCTCTCCCAGTAGGAAACCCTGATGAACGTTGTGCTATTTCAATGGGGACAGCATTCTCAGAGGCACTGCTCAGGTAATAGCAGATTATGCACGTTTGTGGAAAGACTTCATTGCATTGCAGCTCCTGATATGCTGAATTCTGTTTTTTCCGTCCTAGGCAAAGCTGTAATTCTTACTTGCTTTCCCTCCCCCATTTCTCTTCTATGTGAGTTCCTAAGTGAATGTTTTTTGACTGTAGCTTATAATGCAAACGAGTTCAGAGCAACTGTTACAACTATAAAACTAAGTCAAAGAATGTGCTGCCAAGGTCTTTATGTTGTATTACTCTTATGTATGGAGCATTGACAGAGGAAATGAGGGAGATGCACACTACTGTAAAGCTGAACTATTGTCACTTTCTTCAGAGGGATTCCAAAACATTGGTACAGCTGCATCCAGAACTGCACTGACATTAAGTATTGTTTGGGTATTGCATTTCAGGAGGTAATAATCTGTGTCATTTTAATTTAATCGTGTAATAGGAAAAAAAACGTTAGGATATGGACAATATAAACCTTGGCCCACTACCTTATAAGCCACCATTGAATGTTCTTCCAGTTCTTCTGGACCATCTCTTGAGCAATCCAGCATTTCCCATTCATTTTTCACTATAAACCAAAGCTGAAGTTAAGACAATGGTGCACTCAACACATAAACATTAGGGAAAAGTGAAACGATGAGCTTTGGCTGCACTGCCAGAGTCAATGGGGGAAAATGAAGAATTTTTATCATCTTCCCTCTCTGTTAGTTCAAAAGACTGAGGCACTTCCCCTGAAATTAAATATATGCATTTTTCTATGTAGCAAATTTATATGTCATAGGAATTTACCTTGTTACTGCTTTATCAAAACTCAACTACTCCCTGAGCATGAACCCCAGCACAATTCTACATTTTATCCCAGTTACAACAATTAAGCAGGGAACACTGTACATTAGTAAAAAAACCAAACAAGTGTCATATTTGATAGTGCGTTATTCATACAATCTCAGAAGGTGTTGTATTCACATGTTCCCTTTTTGCACTTTTGCATGCATAAACTATTCCTCTATCCTAAAGAGTCAGTAAAACTGTGTCTTTTATATCCCTTGCTTGATCTAGGGTATTTTAAATGGCTCAGTATTTCTGGAAAAAAGAAACAAAAAAAGGAACTGAACCGAAATCTCAATTTTCTGGGACACCTGCAATAAATACACGCAGCATTTGCCCAATGAAAAAAATGCAGTTTATCCATCATTTTGATGGAAGGACTTTAAATAGGGATCATCTATTAACTACAGTCCCCAGTTCCATGATGGCTGGATGTAGGATTTCTTTGATCCTCCCGTACAAGTGAAGGGGCAAACTTACCTATATGGTATCTCCAAAAATCCCTCAGACTGGTGGTGTTCCGCCCTCCATAGAGATAAACAAACCCTCTGCAGAGAATGCAAGCGTGTTTGTATCGATCACAGGGAGAGGGCTTCTTTTGGGCTGCAGAGTTCCAGTCACAGCGTGCAGTCTTTCCTTTCATGCTGACAACTAGGAGTGTATCCAAATATCAGCTGCAAAGGACAGCCATGTCAGGGCTGATGTCCTAAAACATCAGGGACAGGGCTTAAACCCTGCTTTGTTCTGTAAAATGACAAAAAAAAAAAAAGTTTCAGTTTAAAAAGGAAAAAAATTGAATACAGAACAAAAGAAAAGTCTCTCTCTTACAATAAAAAGTTACTGTTTTCATTCCCATCAAAAGCAACCTGAGAGTTTTGGCCATCTGTGATAATACACTAACTTATGTAAAGCATCTGCAGTGCTGACTCAGACTCTTGTATAAGTGAGACAGGGTCAGGAACATTTCTGGAACTGAAAGTTTTCCAAAGACACTTGGTGAGCTGAAGTGATAAACGGCAATACTCTACGTTTGCAATACAGTAGAAACCAAAGTTTGGTCTTTTTTCACTACAAAAAAGTACTTAGAACAAACTTGTACTTAACACAAAATTCAGAAAGATTCACGATTGCAGGTGAAAGTATTGCAGTAGCAGTTTTCCAGAATTTATTTAGACTTTCATCTGTAAACCAGCTGAAATTCAGATTAATCTGGAAAAAAGGACACACAATCCTCTCACTTGCCACAAGATGTCACTGTGTTCTGGGAAGACAGAAGTACCAGGAACAACAAGCCCCTGTGACTCCTTTAAAATACATCACGGCCAGGGTTTTGAGGTAGATTGTTTTATGAAGCACTTTAAAAAAAAAAAAGTCAGCATTGTCCCAGTTCTAGGCTTTGTGTTGGTAGCGAGTTAGTGGTGACACGTCATGAAATGAGGTGAAAAAGACTTCCAAGACTATTTTCAGTGAAAGCCTGATTCCAGCCATATTGAGGACCTTGGATGGGAATTGATAGGTAACAACCTGTCGGTGTGGACACACTGTTAACTCTTAAGTACTGCAAAGTAATGCCTGTTCTTCCACAGTTACCGTGTTTTCCACATGCAACTTGTCTAATTTAAGTATGTATGTATTTAGCATCCCAGTGGATAAAGTCATGTAGCTCTCAGCTCAACATAATGATCACACAGCAAATGCATTCTTTTGATTTGAGGCTATTTCCAAGATAAACATGATAAGTCTATGCCTACTTGGCCCAAATATTTTTAATTAAAAAAAAAAACAACAAGCAAAACAAACGAACAAACAAACAAAACCCAACAACAAAAAACCCCAAACCAAAAACCAGCAGACATACTAAATTTGCCCTGGATATACAGCAATAAAACCATTTACAACCACAGAGAACTTTATTACAGCTGCTGCCCACAGCCTTCCTGAGCAAACCACTGACAAGGTTGGAAATCTTCCCTCCATCTCTTCAGAAATGGGATGACAATGACAAAGCACTCACAAAGCCTGGTCATTTCGTGCCACCAGCAACAATGTAGGCAGGCACTGGAGCCACTCACCAACTTCCAGCTTAGTGTATGGGGGCTCCAGCCCCTGTGTGCCAAGTGTGTTTTTCAAAGCAGCTGCTGTGCAGCACTCAAGGCTTCTCGAAAGCTCTTCTTTCATGAGTTGCCTTATAATAAAAGTGTTGTTTTCCCAGATTAATTCACAAGGACACTGCATAAAAGCAGCAATGCTGCTGTCAGATCAGAAACCACTTCCAGGTAAAGTTTGAAGTGTAAATTGTTTCCTGCAAATGATCATTTAAACTTTCTTTAGGCCGGAACAGTTCTTGGAAATCCAGCAACGACCAGGCCAGGTTAAACAAAGCCGCCTTCTTCAGATCTACATGCAGGTATTTTTACTCTATTCATTGCCACTGTATAACATTAGACACATGAACTGTGCCTTGAAGTTCATTGTGTAAAACTGTATTTAGCCATATATATGCCAGCGAAGCTCAACATAAGGACTGTTCACCCTGTGCAGATCTGATTACAGCATAAGGGACAAAAGTTTCCATGTTATAAAAAGGGAAGACTGATGTTCCCTTGAATTCAGTGATGAATGAGCAGTTAACTACAGAAGTAAAAATGTATTATTATAAAAGTTTTCTGTGAAACTGGTTTATATGTCCATAAACATGCTGAGTAATAGTTGCCAGGTACATAACCCTTTATTTAATAATGTTTCGATGTACTTCTATAATGAGCCTTTATATTTTTCTCTCACACTCCTGCATGCCTTCTGTTTCACTGCTGCACTGGAAGCAACATTTTTGTTTCCCAGTGTTTTCAGTATTGTGCCGCTGTGCCAACATCCCTTGTTTGGAGCAGCTTAGATACAAAGCAGCACAAATGCATACTCCCTTCTTCAAACATTTTATCCTGGGGTCAAGGGTTCCCTTGTTTTTGAAAGCCTGGATTTGTTGCAGGCACATTCATGAGCTATCCTTCCCTCTACCCACAAACAACAAGGCTCCTCATCATCCTTTTGTGCCATCTCCTTCCTCAAGGTTTCACTAGATGAGTCCTGGCAGATCAGCAGTAACATGACTGCTCCAGGTTGCTGCTCCACCAGGCGCAGATGCAAGGGATGTATCCAAAACTCAGTCACTCCAGTTCACAGCCTGCTGCACTGCATATAGTGGCCATTCCCACATGGCTCCTAATGTAGGAATTACCAGTCAGCAAAGTGCCTTACACCTTACATTACTGTTAGAGCAGGTAGGCTGTCTGGAGTGATCTGCAGATGCTGATACTCTGGAGCTGAGTCTGCAGAGCAGGCCAGGTGCAGATGTCTTGAGCACTCACTGCGTGCTGCTTCAAAAGCTAGCTGGGGGCCAGAATAGCAGTAGCCTCCTATACTAGTAGAAAATGAAGACTGGTACTTACTCAACTCCCTCTTTAAAATCAGAATGACTCCTTGAAGTTTGTGCTGAGCTGGTGACAGAAAGCCCAGCTGACTTCAGGCCAGTACCACATGCTTTTTCTAGCATGTGTATTATCCCAGGTCCTTCCATTTTCTGGGGTATTACCACTGCTACAGTCCTAAAAATAACAAGTGAACTGTAACCCAGTATCCCTCTGATACTACTAACCTCTCTCTCTTAAATGTATTGGAAGTCAGGACACAGTCTTTATAAAACATGAACAGCTCAACAGTTACTTCGATTCCTGAAATGAAAATAAATACAATGAGACAACATGCTACACTAAGATGCTTCAGATATTAAATGTTCTATTTGCAAAAGATACAAGCCTGTATTTTCACTATATCTGAAATTTGCACTTATCGCTATTTATTCCCAAAGGAAGTGAGCCCAGGAAGTGTCTGTAAGATGAATTCTTACTGCATCCCTCCCTTCAGAGTCCAGGGGGAGCTGTATGTAATTTGAGGAAAAAAAAAAATTACAGTAAAACAAACTACAGAAGATAGTAATATTTCATAGTCACACATATATCTATATTATTAATATCAAATGCATTTGTCTAATGTATAATCCAATTGATTGCTAAAGTTTACAATTGGTAATACTGGAATGTATTCACTGACAAAAAATGCTAGAGAATCTCTTGAAGCCTATTTGGCAAGACTAGCTATTCAAATCGTGTTCATCTTCTTGATGCAAACCAGTATTGTAAGCTATTACTGTAGAAAACTGAAGTATATTCTTTTTATGTTTTGTCTGAAAGACCAGAAGATGGGCAGCACGTACAAAGGTGTGCATTCCTCTTTTCCAGGGGATTTAGCAGCTACAAAGCAGTGACGCACGATAGGTGTGTAAGTCCACAATGCTGGATGGCACGCTATTGAACAGGGAAAAGCAGCTGAAGTCATGAAACATGGCTTCTCTCCCTGCCTCTGCCAAGGCTTCTGAGTAACCATGGCCAATTCATCTATTTACTTCCACAGCTACGTGGGGACAGACACCTCCTTAGTATAACACTTCAAATTTGCTGATGCAGTGATGTGAGAGACGGACTTTGTGCCCTGTGAGAGTGCCAAGGTATTATTACTATTTATGTAATTTAATGTTAAAAAGGTGATAGGTCTTTGCTTATTAATACTTCACAATGGTGAAGGAGGCTCATCTGTTTGAGTTCTGTTTTTTTTTCCCAGCTATAAAACTGGTTATTCCTCTTCCTGCATATTTCTGTTTGTTATTCTTCCTACAAACCTTGTCTCACGTTACACAAACATTCAAAGAAGACAGCCCTGATTTCATAGGGTAGATTAGCAACAAAATCCTGTCCACTTGTTCATCCACCCCAGCTGAACTCCGTGTAAAGCAGGCAGCAGGATGGGTTAACAAAAGGCCAATCTGGGATTAAGTGAATGGGTGTCTCCTCCCAGTCACACCTGAGCATCAACTGACCCTTGTGAATCAGGCCCTTTCCTCCCTCAGCATAAGGAGCACTTGGAGGCAGACCTGCAGTCACTTAAACTGATCAGTTAATGAACTGCTTCATTTCAGAGTTGGGAAAAAAAAAACAACTTCAAAATGAATCTTGAATCTTGCCTTTCATCACTGGTATTTTGCATTATAAACTTGACTCCTGGATTGGCTTTCTCTAGAACCAGACTCACCAAAGTTCATCTGCCATTTACCTTAACAGTCTGGTTTCCAAGCTAAAACTGCTGCTCTTCTGAGAACAACGTCACTGAGCAATATCCACTGTGTCATGCAACACTGACCTCAGCTTCAACTTCACACAAGTAAGATCAATTATCCAATAGGAAGTTCTAACTTCAGCAGAATTAAAAAAAAAAAAGACAACTCAGAACATTTTTATCGAACTTTTGTTTTTTCCAAAACAGCTGTAGCACACACACAAAAAAAATGGCTGCTGCTCTCCAAACTCTGCTGCTGTTTCATTCTAAAAATAGCTCCTGTGCAATCAATCCCAATTGTTAAACGGCTGGAGGAGCTGTGAGAGGAGGACCTAAAGAGCTGTAATTAGCGTGGTAACTATAGCACAGAGTGCTTATCAATTAATGGTGCCACACTGTTTCGTAATACAAATAACTCAGGAAATGTAGAAAGACAGGAATTACTTCAGGAAATGTAGTTTATATGTTCATTATATAATTATTTATATTCCTATTAGATGTGGTTTCTCAGACATGTTTTATTTATTTAAAGTATTACTTAAATAGATCTTCATTAAAGCTTTTTTCTAACTCAGTCCCCTGATTCATTTCCATCTGTTTTCAATATGCTCAGAAAAGTTTCAGATATAAGAGGATGGAGTCTTTAGAAATATGATGAGATATGAAACCACTCGTATCGGGGCATAAAAAGTAGCAAATCTTTTCTTTGTTGGTTTGTTAATGACCCAGTCTTCTGAGCTCCACCCTTGAACCTTTATGTGCAGAACACTGCATTTTTTCTAGGCAAGGTGAAGTTTTACTCTTAAAAAACAGTACTAGAATAGTCATAGTAGAATCTTCCCTATTCTACTTGTCTTACAAACCTTTGCTCCAGTGCTGGTTTTGTTGTACTATGTGTTCCTACAGGACTGCCTGGGTGAATAGGGAGAAAACTTTGACCAAAGACTCGACAGTTACAAATTACTGGTTTTAAAAACAAAACCACTTTGTTTGTTACAGTTTAGAGGCCTTTTTTCAGTGCATCACATTTACTTGCAATGCTTTACTCTGTGTGATAGATTTTTAGTATCCTCAGGTTTTCTATTTTATTATTTCCTAAATTCAAGTCGTTACGAACTGTTTCTGGAGTGGGGTGGGGGGTTTTTGTTTGTTTGTTCCTCTTCAAAATACAGGAATTATTTTTCTGAGACATTCAGCTTCAGAATTTCAACTTGAAAGTCCAGAATGGCATTGGTAATACAGTGTATGTGTAATATTTCTGCATTATTAAGATTCTAAGAATTGAAATAAGGGCCTTGTTTTGCTACATACTGTAAAACACACAGTTATTACATGGCTGAGCTTACAACTGAAGTAAGTAGTCAAGACAAAAGAAGGGAGATGGAAAATGGAAAATGGTGTTTTTTCTTACAGGGGAAAGCTGAAGGACAGAAAGTGGATTTGTAAAATGACAAATCAAAGCAGGAGACACAGCTCCATCCTGATTTCAGGGTTCAGAAAAATGACAGGTGCTTTTAAGTAAAACAGTAACACCTCTGTTGCCTTTATGAAGCTTAGAGCAGACATACTGAAAATTTACAGAAAACCTGAAAGGCTTTTAGATCAAATAACCCGTATTTTAATTCTAACAAGGTTAGGGTAGTATTCTTGAATGTTATCATTGTTACATTTCAGTGCTTCAGAACACTTTCTGTGGTGAGCAGGTATTTCAGAGAAGATAACTCTTCTAAAACAGTAACGTATAATTACAGTTTCTACATACTGTAAACCTATATAGGTAACTACTACTTCTGGAGTGTGCAGTCCTAGACCACTGAGGATACTGGCACCTTTACTGCAAAACAGATCAGAGCATCAGGAATCTCTCCTCCTGAACAGCCATCTGCCTGTTTCTCGAGCTCTGCAGGTAAGGTATCACGTTTCTTTAATTCAGATGACATTAATATTAAACCTCTAATTCCAAATTTTCAGAATAAATTTATGTGTTTGCATATAACTGCAAAATTAAATTTTTTCAATTTGACATTATGAGTGTACTCTCTTTGGGGTTTTTCCTAGGAGCTTTCATCCAGAAAACAAATCCTTTATGTTCATTACTGTGTCATTCACTACTTCATGTCTATTACAAAGTGGGTTCTTAATTAGTAACAAATATAAGAATTTATTAACTAAGGAAGTGTAAATATATCTAGTTGTATTTTCTATGTTCTAGGAATATTTCTCATTTTTAAGTAGACAAATACAACTAGCTTAGAGTAATACAGCAAATATTTAATCTATTTTCCAAAAATGGTAGAGGGGCTGGTTGGTATCTGGAAAAAAAACAATTCAGTACTTCAAATATTTATTCAATTGTTACATCTTTATAAACACCTCTAGTATATAAATCAGGAAATTGCCTTTGCCACTGTTTTGAAATAAGCTTTATGGTACAGAGAAAAAAATAAATAGATTTACTACCTTACTTTTGTGGCTTACTTTCCTTAGTAAATGACAGTTGTTTGGTTTCATTTAGGGTTTGGGGAGTTTGTTTTGGTTTTCAGGTTTCTGGTTTGGTTTTAGGTTTTGTTTTTTTTTTCTTAAGACGACAAAAGCTTTTTTAGTAAAAAAAAAAATAGAGGATATAGTTTTGAGCAGTAGATCTCCCCAGGTAATCTGTTAATTATGATTTCCAGCACTGCAATTAATCATTTGACTGCTACCCAATTTCAAATGAAGCTTCTGAGAAAAAACTTCTCGAAATACACATCAGTGGCTGGCACAAGTACAGCACGTTATGGACATACAAACCCAGTGCCCCAGCCATGTCTGCTCATAAGTTCATGCTGATAATCAATAGGGCAGGGGGGCATATTCATTTTTGACCTTTAAGAGAATATTTGCTTCAGAAATCTAATCTGCTTTTCACATCTTACTTAGGACCGTGTTGGTGACTCCATCCGTAATCAAGAGCTCAGTCTCTGCTGTGGTCTTGTGATATACCTGGGATAGACACCCTGACTGTGCAGTGTCACTGCAGCAAGATGGCCCTTTGGACATCAGCTGAGACAAACAGGTAATTTTTCAAGTTCTAGATATGATAGAGGGAGAAAACACAGGTCCTGGTCCTCACAGTTTAAGAGAAAATAAATTAAAAATTCCCACCATATTTGCAGGGCAGTCTAAGATGTATTTGGCCTTTTATCCTTTCTTTGGAAGTAATCTGTACTGTCACCACTGGAAACAGGTCATTCCAATACGTGGGTCATCACCCCTTCCTCCTGGAAATAGCAGTTTTCACTGTTCCTAGAAGGCATAATTTTGGGATTTCACAAAAACTTCATAGTTGGACTCTTTAAAGATACAGTAAGTAGATGCCCTGGAAATTCAATGTAATAAACCTGTACTTAGGTGTGACTGAATGCATGTTCTTGACAGCTTGTGACCAGCTGCTGAAGCAACTTAAAAATATTTCCTAAGGGAGACTCTACTAGTGCTAATTCACAAAATTTTCTAGGTTAGGAAGAGAAACTTGGGTTGACAAAGGCATCACTGGCTGCCCAGTCTGCCTACTCTCCTCAGCATGAATTAAAGTACTATAGTATATAACTGACAGCTGAGAGTATATCAGTGAACAGCTAGTATCTTCCATTAAAGAAAAAGTACGCATTGAATTTTCCTTGTTTGTTCTTTATATTCCCTGACTGGAAAAGGAACATCTAACACTCATCCACGCTTACAACTTAATGCCACACTTCATGGAAGATAGGCAATGTGTTTTCCTTGTCTCCCAGACATTTTGCTCTTAGATGAACATGGAGCAATAGGGTAGAGAAGACATACAAGGTTATGAGAATAGCAGAAGCTGTAGCTTGAAGAAATATGAGGGAGGAAAGAGAGGGCATTTGGCAGTGAGAATAATAAAATGTTCCAGCTGGCAAATATTAAAACATCCAGATATCATGTTAGAATCAGTATTAATTTAGATTACACAGTATGGGAGAAGTCATGAGAGACTTGTGTGAGAAAGAATCAGATAATCAGATGGCACAACGAGTAAGACTGTCAGTAATGACTGGAGAAAAATCTGAGAACAAAAAGGATCTTTTAAAGGGAAGATTAATTTAGACAGGTGAAAAAATGGTTGCATAAAAACAGATGATACAATTGCATAGCTGGAATACATTGCATAGAGAGGAATAGCTGGATTTGAGTCTCTCAAAAACAAAGGTGTCAGGCAGGCAAACAGTAATAATAACCATGGTGGTTCACAATAACCTTGATGCCAACAGTTACTGGGCTGTACCAGCAAATGAAAAAAATACAAACCCACATAATTTCAATATATAAAGGAGACAGAAAGCATACGAGTAACTTTACACAGACACGTTGTCGCTCCAAATTCAAATGGAATTACTGATGTGAATAAAACCAGTGATATGCATGAGCCTCCACAATGTAGCCTAGATACCAGAGAAAAAGAAGGACAAACTCTTTTGTTAGAAGCTTGAAAAATGTTTCGCAAGCTGTTTTCATATTCAGACTCCGAATGACAGGGTCCATTTTTGACTAGAGCCTGGCTTTCTGAAAAATCCTCACTCCCAGCTACTGTGGTCCAGTATTCATGCCAAGCCAGATGCACTTTAGCTTGGGTTTTGGATGGTTGCATTTCTTTGTTTGTCTTTTGCTCCGTAGAAGGCTTTTTTTTTTTTTTTTCCTGCTTCATGCTCTTTGATTGTGGAAAAGGGAATGAGCAAAAGGAGGATGGTGAATCTTGTAAATTTTAAGTCAGGAAACAAGAGCTCTGGCTTGCCCTACCACAGAGCGCCTGTGTAGCATGGCGGAAGTGGCAGGTCCCCCCCTTTCCCTGGCCATCTCCTGTCTGCAGAGCGCTGACACTGCTTCCTTCCTTTAATGAGCGTTGTTTCACTTCGTACCTTTGGTTGAAAGCAACTGTGTACAACTGCACACAGCTGTGCAACCTTAGTGTTGTACAGCAGTACAACCCTGTGTCCTGAAAGGTGAAATGTGCCCTGAGGTGGTCAGTGCCCTCACCATCTTCCCTTTCTCTGGGTGACAGTGCCAGCCCCTCGGCCACTGGCTTCTGGGGTGGCTCTGGCTGTAGCAGGTGCCACTGGGGTCACCAGCCCTCCTGCTGAGCCCCTGGCCCCGGCAGGCCTCCCCTCCCCTCTCCAAATGCTGCTGCTGACCACCTTATCTGGGGGTTTGGTCCTGACAGGACCAAAAAACAGAAAAAAAGGCGGGGTGGAAAGATGAAAACAAGTTTCATGAGCCTGCATTTGGCCATAAGTAAACTCAGCCCGGCTGCGCCCACTGCCTTCCCTCAAGGTTTGCCCTCACAGGGGGACGCTGTACCCTGCACCCCCCTCAGCCCAGACACCAAGCGGGAATGGACACACCCTCCCCCCCCCAGCTGCGGAGGTGAAGGGACGGATACCCCTCGGGCGCCGGGCACCACGCGGGAGCCAAGGCTGCCAGCCCCCAGCCGGGAGCGGGGACCTCCGCCCGGAGGCCACCGGGCACAGCCTTCGCGGGTGGGCCCGGAGGGGCGGCAGGCCTGGCCCGCTCGGCCGCCCGGTACCGGGCCCGGCCTGCCGCCCCTCCGGGCCGCCCACGACAGCGAAACCCGCTCCCTCAGGCAGAACCAGGAGCCTCAGCCCGCCTCCACCCTCTCCCCGGGCACCCTCTCCCTGGGCTCCCTCTCACCTCCCGAGGGCGGCGAGCTGGCGGCCAGTGGGCGGGCGGTGCGGCCCCTGCGCGGCGGCGGCTGAGGCGGGCAGGGTTGTGGAGGCGGCTCGGAGCGCTGCCCGCCTGCTCGTCCCTCGGGCGGGGACAGGCTCCGGCAGGAGCCGGAGGGGGATGTCGCGGCCCTGGCGTGTCCGCCGTGAGCGGGGCAGGAGCGGATCCGCCCGCCCGCGGGGTCCCCTGTCAGGTTGGCGGGGAGCAGGCGGTGCCCGAGGCGGCGCATTGGTGAGGGCCTGCGGGCTGTGCGCGTCCCCGGGAGGAAGGAGGGTGCTGTGTCCTTCACTGCCGTGCTGTAGCCCAGTTATTCACGAGGAATGTATAAAATCTTGAGTCTGGCCTGAACGCAGCCAGAAACAAAGTTGGAGGTTTTTTTCTGTTTTTTTTTTGGTGGTGGTGGGAAAGGGGAGAAGGGAGAGCAGCTGGTTGTTTCTCTGCTCAGTCGCAAGCCCTTGTAAGTCATCATTTAGCCCAAAGATCCCTCTCTGTATGCTGCTTCTCAGGGCCACAGTCCCAGTACTTGCTTGGACTTGTGGCCTTGGCTTTCTGCTCATCTGCTTCAGCCTCCACGGGCTTTGCTGATTTTTTTTTTAATCTCTGTTTCTCCTTTACAGCTACATAAGGCTTTATAAAACAGCCAGGAATTAAACTCTCCTGCCCACACGTGCCTCTCTTTTGCATGTTGACGTGTTTTCCTGCTTCGGGGTGGAGGCTACTTTTTCCTTAGTATTACTCCTAAAAAAAGAGCACAATTGTTTTTTTCAATAGATACACCCAGTCCGTAGCAATGCAAAGCATGTGGGCTGGACTAGAGGAATAACATTAATACCTTCAGTTATATTATGTATCATTTATCTGAGTATAATAACAGTATATGCTTCTGAATTTTTTGTGCTAGGACTTTAGGTATTCTTGGAGGTCAGTCCAGAGCTACAGTGCAAAACTTTCGCCAGACTCTCTTAATTGCCTCCTGCTAGGAATTAAAAAAACAAAAAACAACACAACAAAAAAAAACAACAAACCCAAACCCCAAAACAAACCCACACATTTTTCATAAAAAGAACTGAGATCATTAGCTAACATTTGGAAGTCCCTCAAATTAACATGCATGAAGGACTGTGGCCAAACTCCCACTGGCTCCCATAAAAGCAGTAGTCAGTCCTTCAAGCAAGATTCTCCACAAAATAACACCCAGAAGCCCCTGCAGAAGGGATTGCCAATCTCACCATCTGACTAGATTAAAAACAGCAGTAACAATGTGATAATTGACAGGAGAAATTTCCCTGACAAGGAATGAATCAGTGATTATTTTTAGCCTGTCCCCCCAAGCTTTTTTTTAAACAAAAGATTAACTAATTATTTCCACCATTGTATTGTCCAGAGTAGAAACAGGAAGGTGGCAGATCCTTATGTAGCTAGCTGCAGGGAGCACTTTGTTTTGGCTCATCCTTTGAGGTCTGCACCCTGGATGGATGGCAATGTGCCAATTGTCCTTAATTTCTTGTCCAGTCAGAGAATTATCACCGTTTCACTAACTTTAGACACGCCCTCCAGTCAATAGATTTTTATTTCCTAAACAGCAAGGTTTCAGAAAAATGTAAATTGTGATTTTCTCTGTATTCCAGCTTTGCTCCAAAGGTCACTTGAAAAACAAGTCAGTATTAATCCTGTCACCACAACTGCCCACTGCAGCCTTTTGCAATGGCAGAGCACTTGCATTCCGAGAAGAAAAGGTAGCACTACTTGTGCACAGGAGCCAGCAATAAAACCTTATATTGAAGAAGGCAGCTCACCTGAGAAAACACTGGCAAAAGATTTGTCCCATTTTACAGCACAAATGCAAGGGAACAGTATAAATCCTGATGACACTGAATAGTATCTGTGTTTCCAGTAATAAGCTTTTTAGGCTCTGCTTTGTTTTGACATGGGAGACTTGAAGTGTTTTTCTTCAATTTTGACTGAATTCTGGATGCAGCATGTGTTTCATTAGCAGAGAAGGAATCAGACTTCTTTAAAGATATCTGAGGATATATTTTTGTGGCTTATCTGCTATGGAACTAAGAAACATAAATGACCCTTTGTTTCATGGTACTGCATACCTATGAGGCTTGCTACAGAATACAGCTGATTTACTGGTCAAATTGTATTAATTTAGTCCTGAAGAATGTCTCATTTTCAGCGTCCAAGTACTTCTTAAATGGAAAATGTTTGTGTAGAATTTCTTTTCTGTGCTCCTTAATATTTCAGTTAATATGGATATGACCACTTGGACCAGGCCAATTCTAGGTAAAATCATTTGTTTGTACCATTGTGGTGCCTACCTGATTGTTTCTGAACGGAGAGATATGGGAAGTAGAAGACAACCATAGAAGTAATGAAAAATTACCAGTTTCTTTGTATGCAGCTCACTGGTCTCTTACAGAGGTGAGGGTGAGAAGCTCCACTGTTGTATTGCTCATAGGAGCAAGTTGAATCTTCAGTATCTCATATGTTAGTGCAAAAGATGAATCAGAACAGAATTTTACCTAGAAATAAGTGTCCTTTCTCCTTTTTCTACATTCCCTAAGGAGTGGTTGCAGAAACAGCAGATCTCACTGCTTTGCAAGTTTAATCTGCAGTGGGGACCCCACAACCCCAGATAATTTAATTTCTGTTTAGAACTAAGTTGAATGTAGAACACTAATAGGAACATTGTACAAAATGATTGAATCTGTGGGCAATCAGGCCAAATGAATCCATGATTCGTTCATTATCACTCATATGCATCCACATTGCAAAGAGATACTGTTAACTACAAAAGATAACATTACAGAGTGAGACAGGGAATAAGGTAGGTCAGTAAAATCTGCATGAAATACATGGGGTTTTGACCAGAATTTATTTTATTTGTTATAGGCCAAGTCCAAAAAATAAAGGTTTAGGTCAGAATTTGAGCTCTTAAATCTAAAACAGAGATGGTGAAAAACCCCTGTGATCTGTGTCTGACATTGATTGCATCATGGCTGAATTCCCAAGCCACCTTACGTGTTTTTACACAGGCTGCCCTGCTGTGTAGAGCCTCTCGGTAAGTTCCCAGATCTGCACCAGTTCAACAGGGCTAGGCAGCTTGGCACTCACTCATATCTCAACTTAATCAGGAGCTAAAAACTACGTGTTATTCCACCCAAGTCCCCCGAGCAGCTCAGTTAAAGAGGTGATCTTCAAACCGCTCTAATGGATGCTAGTGGGACTGAGTCTTCACGAATGCAGCTGTGCCTATCCCCTCTAAAAAGACATCTTTAGAGCACATAAAGCATTTATCCAGGAAGTGGAAGATCTGAATTCAGGGCCTGTTCTTTTCAGATCAGAGATGTGAGTAGTCAGACTGACACCCGGGTGCATAAGTATTCACCTGAAATCAACTTCAAGGCTTGAGCACTCTCACTCAACTCCGTCCCTTCCACGTGACACAGCTAGAGCGGGTGGTGAAGCTCTGTAAAAGGATGCTCAAATTAGCATTGACGTGTTCCTGTCAGAAGTGGGTAATGCTGAACCATCAGAGGGGGCTGAAAAGTAGCAGAGTTTATTATCTGAGATGCAGCACATGTTAAGATGGTATGTACTGCTTCCCAGCCTAGCTAGCTACCTAGCTCACGAGCCTCCCACTTCAGCATGTTCCTACTCTCAAGGAAGCAGCGTTCTGTATCTGTCGTCTAAACTACTCAATATGGAAAACTGATTAAAAAAAATAGAAGTTATTAATCTTTAACAGAAATGTTGCTCTCAACCTAGCAATAGCTACTCAGAAATTCGGATTTGCAGCTCCCAGATTGATAGGTTTAACCTGTGCTGGTTACTAGCCACCTCTCCTGGGATGTCTCCGGCGAATACAGATTTGGTAATTACCGCTGGATGGCACTCTTGGGCCACAGAGTAAGTAGCAGTAGAGGATTTTATTTGGCTGCAAATACAGACAAGCTTTTAAAGAAAAAGAAGCAAGTTCACTTTTTTATACTGTCATAAATTTGGAGTGGCTTCACGGAAAGCATCAGTGTAATTTAGAGGTGCACCACCATAAATGGGAGAAGAATATGAACCAGATGTTGAGAAGTGATATTTTGGCTGTTAATTCCTATTGATAAAGTTTTGAACAATTTATTATACTTAAATACAAGGAGCAGGCATAGAGGGCAAGAGCACCCAGCTTCAGTTTTTCTATGTTGTTACAGCCTACACTGAATTCTAATAATCAACCTTAATGCTTTTTTACTTGCCAGTGTTTTTACCCTCAAGGTTGCTACATTATACACACTATTCTATAAAGACACAAGAAAATTCTTCTATCACTGGCTGTAAAACAAGAAGCTATCTTCTTGTCAAAGAAGTTGCCAAAGTCAACATTTGAAGTCTTTGGTTTAAAATTTCCAGTCTATGTATTTTAAATGTTTGGAGAATGTTTCAGTCATTTCTAATCCCTAATATTATGCTTTTATTTTGAAATATTTGGAAAATGGCTAAATTATTTTCACATGGAATAATTATTCTGCAAAAGTAGATGCTTGCAAAAGGTAGAGCTGCTCCTTTTCTGTTGGTATAGATGGTGACACCTCTCTCCTCTGTAAAGAGCTTCAGTTCCCCCAACCCCAAATCTGTACAGTACTCTGAATATTAGGAATGTCTGAGGAGTTCAAGGACTCTTTCAGGAAAGTCATCTTCTCCACCTTCACTTCCACCAAAGCCAACAAGAGAGCTAGTAATCAATTTAAGCTGGGGCATTTTCTATTTTGGGGCTTGTAGCAAAACTCTGGTTTCAGCCAGGGAAGGAAGTGCTTGGAGTGTTTTATCACAGCCAGCTCTTGTGATTTAGTTGGCATAACTGGAAGGAGGAAATTATGTAAATACGGGCTAAAGCTTATTCTTGGGAAATGCACAGTTCCATGGACTTGGGATCTTTAATCTATATTTTTGGTTATCACTTGGATGCTGTCACTTCAGTTCTCTATTTGTAGCGGGAGAATAATATCACACTAATTCTGTGATGCTTGACAGAAGGGTTCCTGTACGTGTGCTAATGTACTCAGAGGCAAACCTGGCAGGCTAAGGGTAAGAATGTTTCAGCACACCTTTCCTGCCCTCCCTGGCTCTGGCTTATTCTGAGGGTCTCCAAGGCCCCAGCATAGTTTCGTAGCTCTGGGAAGATGCTCCCAATTAATAATTGGCTGTTATGGCTGAATAACACAGCAATCTGAATCGATTCAGAGAATAGGATGGAAACTATTGTCTTTTCATACTTCTGCCCTTCCATCTTTTCACTTTATTCTGGTACTTACAGCATCCACAGTTGACAGGATGGTCTGCAATCACCCTATAAAGAACCCATGTCTCCTTCCACTTACTTTTAGGTACTGTAGCCATTTACTGACTAACTGGTAGTTAACTTAATTTTAAAAATCTCTTTTATGGTAATACCCCAGGGCTATTTTATTATTTATGGTTTCTTTGCACTAGTTATTGTAGATACTGGTAGTTGAGAGAGACTCTTGTGGGAGCTTAGAAGCTCTAGGTAGCACAAGTGGAGAACTGAGATTCAGGGAAATCAAATTATTTGCCCAAGGTCACATGCTAAGTTTGTGGCAGTGTTAATCTGCCCGATCTGATTATCTAAGGCATGTAGGCACCAATGCATGTTCCGGCGTGTGTATTAGCCACAGGAATGCTAAACTGCAGAAGTTCATTTGGAAAAATAAAAGGGGGAAAAGAAAAAGAGAAAAAAGGCATGCTGGCACTACTTGAAAACTTGTAAGAAATTTCCACTTTCCCATTCTTCAAATACTTTGAAAATACATAAACTCTGCATTTTAAAATGTTGTTTCAAACCGGAGTAACATCTGTTAAGTGTAGCCAAGAAACATCTGGTTTTCTGTTCCTGGAACTCTGAGCTGAGGCAGCCGTTTTCCCGTCAGCCGTGCTCTGGAGCAAAATCAGTTCAATAGGTCATTCTGTTCTCTCCATTTCTTAGTTCTCAGTTTCCTATTAAAGAGCTGGCCAACAACAAGTGTAAGCAGGAGGGGAAAGGAGATTCTGTGTAATGTATGTATTAGCCTATGAAAAAAAGAAAAAAAAAAAATTAGCTTCAGGCTAAGTTAGATAACTGGTGAGAGCAGAGATATTAAGCACCAGAAAGAGCACCAGGGATTATATGGAACTGTAAAATGTATTGGCCTGAAAATGGTTTGTCTTTCATCAGTGGAAATAACAATCTGATACAAATCCCACTCAAAACAATGAAAATCTCACACTGATGGTCACTGGGCTTTGGATTTTACTGTCTCTGGTACCCCTGGTAGATGGCCTATTGGAAGCTCATCACCAGCACTCGTTATATTAATTGCAAGATTGTAATTAACTGTCCTCTGAACAGCTCTAGACAATGTAGTTATGGAAGAGCCATACATGGCTGATGCACTGTATACACTGTCTCTTCAACAATCACTCACTCTAGTGGAGTCAAACAGAGGACAGCAGGGAGGAAGAACCAGAAGAAGAGTTCCACGGCCTCAAGTAGAGAAGACCATAAGGATGTTGTGTAGGGTTTAGTTTTTACATTCCCAGCTCTCTGTGCTTTGACAATGCCTTGGACAAACATAAACGGCATAATTTTTTCCCTGCATCTTTTAAGAACTGAGCCAAGACTCATAAAGGCATTTAGATGCTTGTGCTTGCCCTGAAATAATCAGGCATTAAAAGTATAAATAATGCTGAGAGCACGCACCATGATCTGGTATTTAATTACCAACAAAAATCTGTATCATTCAGTTGGTGGCATTAATATTAGGAGTCTAGTAACATGGAGGTGGCAGAATCCTCTCTTTGTATCCTTACTGAAAAATGGCAGCACTCATGTTTCTCAGAAACAATCTTGAAAGCAATTGGGAAAAGAAATTCTGTGACCTTCTGCCATGAGCATTTTGATGGGGCAAAAAGGCCATTGGAGTCCTGTTTCTTATGCAGATTTAATTTGTCAATGCTTGTGTGACTTGAAAAGCAAAACTAAACTGGAGGAAGGGTCTCTCCAGTTTTTGCCTTGGATGGGATTTTTCCCTTCCAAGTCCATTAATTTAAAATACCAAGGAAGTGAGCCCTTAATCTGAGGAAGAGTTTCCAAAACAGAATTACAGATGCAGCACTTTCTGTGGCAGGGTTTTGCAGAGTGCTGATGGTACAAATTAACTAATGGGGGTCAGTGTGCGTAGAGGAAATTTGCTAAAGGCAGATAGGGTGCAGGAAGGGAAAAGGGAGTTGTACGACTTGTAGGCAGTTGCAAGCAGCTTCCTGACACTATTTACTTGGTGAAACATTTTGTTTCCTTTGGAGTAGTGTTTGACTTTGCTTCCACCATCACCAGTGCAAGTCAAATGTCCCTATTGATATCATGTCTATTTCACATTGCCCAAAATTCACAGTCTGATACTGAAGTGACCATTCCTCAGCTAGTCTGTAATTATCTAAATCCACGTAGGGGTGTGGTCCACCTGTACCCTAACTAGACTAGAGTCAGAGGTGTGCTTTACAATCAGATCTAGTCTGACTGCCAAGACAGACTGTGCCATTTAACTTCATGAATAGAAAAACCAGTCTGTAATAACATTATGTATATGGAAAATGCTGTTGTCAATGGAGAGTTGGGAGTGGAATGAGCATTACTTTGTGGTGCGTTGATTTGTAGCCTACTTTGCTCAGTGCCATCTTCATCTGTTCTCTTCAGCCTCATCTGATTTTTCTATTTGCTGTAGATACACTTTGTCCAAACACAATGAGGTTTGTTGCGTGTTTGGCACATCAGTGTTTTGGATTGCATGGTTCAAAGGACCAGTACGTATGACAGGAAAACCCTGCATGCTGTGAACACAAACATGCTTCTACGCTGCTTGACATCCCACTTAGTCCCGCTGATTAGTCATGGACTTTCTCTTATCTGGAGCTTTCTGAAGGAACGAGGGACACCTTGTGGCTCCATAGAATATAGCAAATTCTGCCTAAAAAGTTACATTGTTGCACAAAACAGACAATTCAGTGAAAATTAGACTAAATTAAATATGTTCCCAGTGGTTGAAATGCAATTTAAATATATTAAATTACTTTACTTAAATTGAGTAATCTGTGATGAATGCTTTTGTGTTTCTATCTTGCGAAAAGGTGACCTGACTTTGAAACTCACACAGGGGAAAATCTATTTGCTACCTATTTTCAGGAAGACATAATATCCTCTTTCATTAGAAGACCACGGGGTACAGGATAGATGGATAAGAAACAAGGACAAATCACACAACACAACCCTATACATTTTTTTCTTTGCCCAGATGAACACATTTATTTTATGCATTCAGAATGTGATTAATTAGACCAGATGATACCTGATAACTTGCAATGACTAAAAATAACTGTGAAGAACAGTTAAATGGATAACTTCCCTTTCTCTGCAGTGTGTTTCCTATTTTAATACTTAAATAGTGAGTTTCTTTAACAAATAACCCACTATGAGTAATGATTTCCCCCCCCTCTCCTTTGTTCTTATCCTAACAAATGACTACATGGCATCCCAATAGCTTTTATTACAAAAGTTGAGATGCACATTGTAGAAGCAAAAATATCTGCATCAATTTGTAAGCTTGTTTTGTTTTATTGTAAGCCTGTGCTTGTATTAGGTTTGCCATTCTTTTTTTAGTCCATACAGAAAGTCCAGATGAAGTATGTCAGTCTGTTACGTTGCTTAGACCAGGGATAATGCTTAACCTCTCCTGGAATAACTAAAATTGAGAGACCAACATCAGGCAGCCAAGGGTGGTCATGTCTGAATGTCTCTCACTCCTCTCCTAACTCCACAAAACAAATAATTTAAGTTATGCAGACAGAGCTGGAGTATTTTGGCTGAAGCATATGACTAAAGGAAGCAGTCTGTATATAAAGAGGGAGGCTTCTCTGCAAAGAAGAGCAAATCTTTGCCAAATATCAAGATAAATAATCTGGAGAGAGCAACAGGAGGCGTTCTGTCTCACCTGAGATGCTGATAAAACCTGGAAGCCACAGGAGTGAGATCAGACTGAGAAAAGACAAATCACTTGTTATTTTGCAAAGATGTGTAAGTTAGGAGGGTTTTTTTAAGGGTAAGAAGTGATGATAAAGAACATCATTTGTTAAGAGAGAGGATTTTTTTTCTTCCTTTTCCCCTCTGAACAGGATAAACTAGAAGTTTGTAAGCCTTGGTGAAACCAAAAAAAACATGAATAAGCAACTGAAGGGTTCTTCCATTCTGACACACCAGTTCCAAGTCCTTGTCCTATGACAGGGTTCAGAGAGGTATTCTCAGCCTATGTACGTGCCATTTAAATGATATAGGACCAGTTATTTAAACACTGATCAGATTGCATTAGGAGCTTGAGACACAGCTATTGGGTCCAGTGGTTCAGGCTTATGTTGGGAAGTGGGTTAAATTTTCAGAATTTATTGTTTCAAGGTACACTAGAAGCAGGGACTTTATTAACATCCTAGAATTAATGAGTAGTGAACACAGAGTACATTATAGACCCTGGATCACTAAGATTAATGAAAGTATTTCTTTACAGAGAGGTGCTTGCAGCCTTTATTTGTGTGATAGAGTTTGCATGTTTTAAGGTCCCAAAGTTTTAGGTGCACACACAGGCACAGAGTTACATTGTTGAGGTTGCAATCTCCCACTTTGTCTCATCAGTGGTTCATTGTAGAGAGAAGTTGCAATGAAGAGAGCTTCTGAAGGATTTTTCTATTTGGGCCACATGTGAAGGTTATATTTAGGATGTGAGCAGAAATATACCAAAACCCTATTGCTAATAACATTCAAATTGCATTTACCAGTATTAGGGAAAAATGAACTTAACTTGTTTTAGCTGGAAAATAATCAAGTCTCTCTATTTCAGACACTTCTGGGAAAGAATGGTAAGGCCAAGGAACACCTGACCATCTGAAATACCCCGATGTAAGTGTGCTCAACTGCCAGAATGAAGAAAAAGAAGTGAGCTGGCATTTTAATAAATGTTTATTGAATGAGAGGGTATTGACTTCTTAAACATCTACTTATCTTTGGCACTACATCGTTCTGGTACTTCACTGATTAATAGGGCAGTACAAAATGAATCTAAAGTTACCTAAGCTTTAGACTGAATAATTTCCCTTGTGAAAAGATCAAGGAAAAATCAGTAGTCCTATACTGACCCAAGATTCGTTTAAAAGGGCGTGTGTGTTGGGGAAAGGTTGAAGTATGCCTTGCACAGATTGTGAGCAGAAAGGGTAAATGGGAGAGCTGAGACTCAGCACCTGACATCCTTCAAGCGTAAGGTCTGTTACAATGCTGGAAGTCAGCCTAGGACTCCTCTGCTCTTACTTCTGTTGATGCTGGAGTGCCAACAGCAAGAAAGCTATGACTACTCAACTCAGCCTTCCCCTCTCGCTGCCCTAGTGCTTTGCCCCGGCCTTATGCAGGGATGGAAACATATTAACTAACTAGTAGAGGCAGACACAAATTTCCATTGACTAATCTTCCTCTGGCAAGGTGAGTCATCATATAGAAAAGATTGCTTCTGTTTGTTCTCTTTTCAGATTATAATCCACCCAGAGATCCAAAAAAGGCCAAGCCAATAGCTTCAACAGCTATGACTGTCTCTATTCTCCCACAGTAACAGAAGGAAACTTGGAAAGATGTCTGTAGCTACAAGGTTTCTGCAGGGAATGATCTTTCTTGGAAATTACTTTGAAAGAAGCTGGTAAGGATCCTGGTAAGAACTTAGTCTTTCCTATCCATGTTTTTCCATCTGTCAAAACAAGGCATAATCCTCCCCTACTTCACAATGGTATTGTGAAGACTCATCAGTTAATGTGTTTATATCACTAAACGTGATTTCCTATTCTAAATCACCTAGACTTTAATTCTTAGGAACATAAACTCATCTCACACTTCTTATAGATCTTTTTCCTCTTTTCACACATCCCTATTCCTCTTTGCTTTCTGCTACTGCAAAGTGCAATTGCTGATAGTGTTGCTCTTGGACACGTGAGAGCAATTTTAATAGTCACACTGAATTTTCCTGAGCAATTATGTAATCAGCAAAGGAAAATAATTTTTCTCCAATTTCTGTTTTTCCTTTTTATTACTGTTGGAAAATGTTTTATACCTCATAGTACTCACTACTAAAACTTCTCACAACTGCTCCAACTTCTTGATATTGTAATGAAGAACAACCCTGACCCATGAAACAGCCCTTTCTTTTCTCCCTCCTTGCCATGATCCCTTTTACTCCTGCTCTCCACTCTCTCTCTACTTCCTTCTATAAAACTAAACTCTCGTATTTTTCTTATTTCCCTGTGTTGTAGTTCCCTCCCACTTCTTCCCCAAGCTCCAAATAACTTCCCCAAGCTTCAAATAACTTCCCCACTCAGGTTCACTACCAGATGCTGTATGTTAATATGGGGATGCATCCCAGCCTAGTATATGCACAGAGGAATGTGAGTTTTGCTTCATAGGCACTTAAAATGTGATTGTGGTCAAACTGTTAAATTGGATGCCCAGTGAGACTGGAATGTCCACCCTTGCAGATATTCACACCAGGACCAGGCAAGGCACTAAGTAACCTGACTTCGAAGATAATCCTGTTTTGAGTGGGTAAAAGACCAGAGGATTCCCAGTGATTCCTCCTAATCCAAATTATTTCATTATTCCATAATTGTAACTAAAACATGAAGGAAAATAGGAAGAGGAAGCAACATGTAAGAATCTAGAGAAATATGGTCTTCTGGCAAGAATAAAAAATAATACAACAAAAAGTTCATTAATATGAGGGTGGTGGATCACTGGAACAGGTTGCCTAGAGAGGTGGTGGAGGCCCCATCCCTGGAGACATTCAAGGTCAGGCTTGATGGGGCTCTGAGCAGTCTGGTCGAGTTTGAGATGTCCCTGCTTACTGTAGTGGGGTTGGACTAGACCTTTATAGGTGCCTTCCCACCCAAGACATTCTATGATTTTGTGATAAAACAAACCAGATCTGTGCACAATTAGTCTGCTTTTCATCTTTCTTGCACTGAAGTAATTCAGGATGAAGTCAGATGGATGTTAAAATCAGAAGAGAACCAAGAAGAGAATCAACACCAACATGCCTGTGGTTACTCTGGGCTTGCTCCATCTGCCTGGACTCCAGTCCTGGTTACTAATGTGTGTGTTGTCTTCAGAATATCTTCAGCTGGAATATTCCAATGTACCATCTCCTTTATTTCCTGCAGACTGAGATTAGGAGCATGATGCAGGCAGTGAGACCTCCTCAGAGCAATGACCCAGCTGCTGTACAGTAATCTTGTTGGGGGAGCAGATAGGAGCAGGAACAGACCAGATGTACCCCTGCCCCCTTCATGGCAAGCAGCAGTTCCAGCTCCTTCATCCACTGAATGTTGAAGAGTATGGTGTGCATTCCAGTGTGTGGATACATGAAGCATCCAAATGAAACCCAGAGCTGTGACAATTCTGTGCTGTGATGGGACATCTTCTCAAATCCAGGTGATCACCTATGTGGCTTTTATAGTACTACTAAAAATCAAGGCAAAAGCAGAGAAACAGAAATGTAAATGTAAACTGTATCCCAGTTTTTGAGAAAGGACTTCTCAAACTCTACAAAAGTGAATGTATTGGTGATCTTAATTCAAACTCCTCAATCTCACAATTTATGTTTACCCAATTGAAGGTGTCACTACCCTTTACTGCATAGAACAACCAAAGCTGATTGTTCCTTGATTCAGAAGTACAAGTAGTTAGAAAAAACTCTAGAACCTTTATGGAGAAAATGGTTCTGTGTTCCAGTTTATTTTACTACTGCTGTTGGTTTATTTAGGAGACACATCACCACTGGCTAAACAAACATTGATAATAGCAGCATCTGTTCAATAAATATTATATTATAAATTATTGTTCTCCCACTATCCTCTTAAGTAGAACAAGTTCCTGAAATTGAAAGTCCACTAACAAAGGGCACAAATAGAACAAGAAATCTGGCAGCAAAATATTTCTGTTTAAACAATAGAGCTGCAAGAGCAACACCCTGTTGTACAGCTCAGTAGATGGGTACTGATAAATAGCACAGCATAAGATGGCCAATTGCTAAACTGCTTTAATATGAAGTTCCCCAAAATCCAAGCCATTAAACCAGAAGTCAAAACAGGAGCTTGAAAATTACTGTAAACTCTAATTTATCTCTCATGGGTGGCCTTAATGCTGAATCTGGCCACAGATGAAAAAAAACACAGGAAATTTTAACACAAAAAAGAAATCTGAAAAGCAAGGACAATGACTTCCATAACAGAGAATTTAGCAATTCCAAGCACAGCATAAAAATTTTGTGTGCTTAAAGGCTGTGGTAAATTTTCCTGACAGTTTTTGGTAGGATTATAACAGAAACAAAAATATCCTGACAACCTGAGAGAAAACTGAGTGCCTTATTAGACCAATTGATAAAGCTGGAAAGAGCACTCAAGCTTCCAGACACACAGGTGCTTCTTTGGGTCTGAAATAAAATCTGGAAACTTCAAAGCTGAATTCAGGTTAAGAATAATTGTGCTGAGTTAAGACATCTGCTTTGCTTCAAATGTTTATTAATTTATTTTGTAAAGGCTGCAGATGATGACCTAGGAAATAAATTCATAATAATATAGCCCTATAAATGGATTATTATTTCTAAAGCAGGCTTGCAGTTAGAAAGGGATCTAAGGAGTAAAACTTACCCCAACAAATCTTCACAAAATCACATTGACTTCCCATGAGATTTACAAGCCGGTTTGCTTAAATTGCTTTAGACAATATTAACTGGATTCCTAAGTCACTTAGGTACTTTAGAAGAGTTTACTTTCACTGAAAAAGGTAATAAACAAGTCAGGGTACTTCCATGGGTTGCTTACACTCACCCAACTGGGGCTGCAGAGCCAGCTGTGCTGGGGACTGATGTATTTGCCTGAACAGACCTGGTAACAAGCTCACAGCTGAGGATCTGACAAACACACAGATGACAGACAATGCCAGGCAACACTAAGAAATGCTCTGAGGTGTCTCAGATTTAACACACTTCTTAGGCTAGTCCTAGTAATGATGCAAATGGTTTTTTTAAGTTTGTCATTTGTATTTATTGAAACTTGTCACTGGAGATGGTAGGGAAGCTGAAGCAGAGAAGTAATTTTCTGTTATTGGCCATTCAGGAATTCTGAAGCTGTTAGTTTTTCAATCATCTACAACAGTTTCCTTGTTTTTAGAATGAGCGCATGATATCATATCCTGAGCCCTTCCCTTTTCTTGCAGCTCTCTGAGGCACTAGGAGGAGTCCAGCTACAGTCATCAAGTGAATTGGTCTGTAATACTGTAGCGGAGCTGCTTCTGCCAACCTCTGCCTGCCTGCCTTATTCATACTTCTTAAGAAGTTGCTGCTCCAGGATAAACGACCCTTTAAACACAGTAAGTATCAGCTAAGAAAGCAAACAATCTAACTTATCAAGTTGCTTTGGAGAAAGATCACTTCTCTGTGTATTTATGTGTGTGTGCAGTTAGGGACACAAATACAATCAAAAGGAGAACTTGGAGAGATTCCTGGCCCAGCTTGGTGAGAAGGAGGACAGCAGCAATGCCAGAGGCTCTCAGGGTGCAGAGATTGGATTAAAGGTGTGGGTACATGTACTGTGTGAGACAACATACCCATTGGCTGTGGACAGACAGGAAAAAACAGCTGTTAAAATGTATATGCCAGCAGCTGTGTGTGAGCACGTGGCATTGTATTAATGCTGCCTGACAAGCACCTCTTGTTTATTCTTAATCTTGCTTAGCTTAATGAATGCAGTAGTAGTAGCTAGTAATAAGCAAATAAAAGGAGAATAAAAGAACTAGTTTTCTGTACTAATCTCCACTCATCCCTAAAGCATACAGGCCAAGTAAACATAGAAATAGGTCATAGAAATTTTCTTTTATTATAATAACTACATAACCTGTGTTTGTTGTTGTTACTTCTGCAATTCTCCATCTTGGTCTTTTAGCTCTGTAATGCCAAGCTCAAGGCTGTGCCATTCTCAGTGAAGAGCCTAAGGGTTTGACTAGGTGTCTCTGCCATGCTAATTTAGAAACTCGCTAACTATATCAAATATATGTTTATAGTTACATTTATAGTATATGAATAATTTACTGTGATGTGGAATTCACAGCATAAAAAATGTTACAATGAAAAGAAATAATTGGCTTGCATTTATATCCACCAGATTATATTGTAGAAGTTATTTATTCACCTAGAAAGTTGCCGTTAAAAGGATAGAAAATCTGAGTTCTCCTATTCATGTTGCCCTGGTACAGCTTAATTCCAAAGTTGTAAAAGATTTACGACCATGTTTTATGTGAAGGCCCCACTCTGTTTTGAATGGAACCAACAGAAAGCACTAGTGGTATTTTTGTGAATATGTAAGATCACAGAATCACAGAATCTTAGGGGTTGGAAGGGACCTCGAAAGATCATCTAGTCCAACACCCCTGCCAGGCAGGGTCACCTAGAGCACATCACACAGGAACTTGTCCAGGTGGGTTTTGAATGTCTCCAGCAAAGGAGACTCCACAACCTCTTTGGGCAGCCTTTTCCAGTGCTCTGTCACTCTCACAGTAAAGAAGTTTTTTCTGATATTTACATGGAAACTCCTATGCTCCAGTTTGCACCCATTGCCCCTTGTCCTATCACTGGATGTCACTGAAAAAAGCCTGGCTTCAGAAAAGTGCAAATAAGTTGTGTCCTTTCCCCAAACAGCCTTTAGTGAGGCAAGCAACTGTACAGAAACACGTAACTTTTGAATTTGTCATTGATCACACTATCAATGAGTCTTTGCTCACTGTGGTTTTGATCAGCTCATTGATAGGGTCACAGCACATTAGTAAAAATCATTGCTTTTTGTTATTTGCTGAACTGCATTGGGAGGTAAAAACTCCTCTTCGGTTAGAAGTTGCCGGACCCTCTTCTGTTGCTGATATAGTTAATTTGAAGACAGAACAAAGCTGCCATTTTCTACAACATAGTGGTGATAAAAGTAGAAGGATGCTAAAAATGTGCTCCTGTGTGGCTCGGTCTAGCTTCAGTAGCATCGAGATGGCCATATTAGAGGTGACCATTAGTCCACCTACTCCAGGGTTCTGCATCTAACAGCAACCTGTACCAGCTGCTTCTGATACAGTAGTAAATCCAGAGTGATCAGCTGTCAAATAGTTAGTTTCACATGAGATTTTTTTTTAATAGCTGTCAGCTATTAGTTGACTTGTGCTGTGCAACATGAGGGGGTTTTAACTCTTTTGTTTCATAAAATATCCCAGGGGATATTCACATTCCCAAATAAAAGTTTGTTTTTTGAACTCACTGAGATCTTGGTCCCAACAATGTAATGTGGCAATGAGTTCAGCAGAAATGTGTGCTTTTAAAGAAATATTGTTATTTCCTTTCTTCAGGTTTAAATCTGCTGCCTCTGACTTCCATTATATGCAAATGTGCTTATATATCATAGGGAAGAAAAACTCTCCTTAGTCTTTAGCACCTTAGTGTGCTCTACTGAAGAATAACAATGCATTTTTATTCTTAGTTATTGTTTAGTCTGCCTATGTTTGGGGTTTTATCCAATTTATAAACTATTTCAAGGGCTTCACCCACAGGTTGTTTTTTTTTCGTATTTTTGATCATTTTGTCATGCTTAAAAAAATTCAAATTCAAAGATGAAAGAGATGTGTTTCCTTTATAGAAACCACCCAGCTCTGCTCTTGTATCCTGTTTAGATGTGTGTTTAATAATAAATTTTCCACCACCTTATATCCAAGAAATGTTAGGTGTGCAGCAAATGTTTAATTAATTAACCTCACAAAGAACTTGTGAGGTAGGTTCCCTCGTTTTACAGGTGAGACAGAGAGTGAGACAGTTAAATTAAGTGATGTGCTTAATATCACAGAGTGAGTCAGTGCTAATGCTGAAAATAGTGTTTATGTCTTCTGGTTCCTTGCCCTGTATTTTAATCATCAAACCAGACTTAAGTTAAAAGTCAGAGGAACTCCTTAAATGATTACAATAATTATTCTCAATTTACTGTTGGAGTATTATGTTTTAATCACCTAAGCAGCTGAAATACTTGCAAAAAGTTTTCCTTGCTTAGGACTTTTTTAGTCTTTCTTGTTCAGCTATTACTTCAGGTATCAGCTGAATGTGTTTTATTTACAGTAATCCTGTCCTTTAAAAATACACTCAAACAGATCTCCACAGAAAAATAAGGAACACACTTAAAACTCTTCACTGCCAATGTAGCAACTCTCTTTTTCATACTCTCAACATAATTTCCGCTTAATAATACCCATAGCTTTAATTAGTGGAGCATAGTGAAGTTATTGCCCCACAGAAGCAAAAGATAAACTGCTTTTTACACTGTCATGACTAAATGAAAATGTAGCCTGAAGCACAAAACAGCATTTGCGTCTTAAGAGATACCTGCTTAGAAGTGCAGTTGTGAATTATAAACTGTGTCATCTGTGATGCTTGAAAACATGTTTAAATGAACAGTACCTGTGTTCAGGCTAATGTATATGCTCCAACAGCTTTCTGAGTATAGTCCACATATTTGTTTATGCTGATAGGACATAAATAATTTTTTTCTAATCCGTAGCATTTTATTTTTTCAATTATATTATTCAGTATAGGAAAGAATAAATGGCCCTGAAAATACATACCTAGTCATAAGATAGAAAGAGGCTTGGGAGAGGGAATGAAGAAATAATATTACCACAGCTTGCTCCCTATTAAACCCGGGCTCAGACACAGCTGTCTGTTACACAGCCTTATACAATGCTTTGTATTATATAGTATTTTTGGTGTGTGAGAGATGAGCAGTGCAAGGCTGTGGTCAGCTCCAAGATTTTTTAAAGACTTGCCTATGTAATGAATAGGGCATTGCTGTGTAAGCAGCCTTCCAGCTTCATTGCAATTTAACAACAAAATACCTTAAAAATTCAACTGCTTCATTGCTGAATGCAAATAAAGCTCCTAGGTGACAAAATCAGTCAGTAAGCTTTGGCATGCTGTATTTATGGAGACTACTCAAAAGCAATTAAACATGTTGTGCTTGTAATGAAGAAGAGAATCACATCTTGCCTGCTGAACTGGGGGCTAGACAGAACGTTCCAGGTGACAAACCAAGGAAAGATGTTCCAAGAAGGCCATTCTGTTTCCTCTCTGGGGTCAATACTTCTAATTCACCATGCTGTTATCCTTTTGGGTTTATCTTCTCTTTAAAATGTAAACTGTGAGCATATTTTACACCTTGCCAGTAGGGCTCTGTCATTAGCAGTCAACTGTCCAGTATTGGTCAGAGTACTGCTGCAGCTTCGCTTTCAGTTTCTGTTGGAGACTCAGGTGTTTTTCTCACAGGCTTCAGAAAAATGGCCTGATGCGAAGTGATGGGCAGCTTGCAAGACAGCACTGTGTCTGTGTCCATCTGTCAGGGCTTGGACATGCTGCCTTTCAAAGGGGTTTTTAAAAACCAGGTGGGAGTTGTCCTGTACAAAGCGGCCAAAGAAGACAGTTCTGTGACTTTAATAGACTTTGAAACCAAACCCAAGAAAGCAGTGCAAATAATTGGAAATATTTGTGACTCTTCACTCATGTATCCTTTGATCCATAGTTCCTATTATTAACCCAATAAATGTAATGGGTGATAATGTTTGAGAAGCTGAAAATTTTAATCAAACATTAGTTAATATTTGTGAAAAATGGGGCTTGAAATTGTAATATGCCTAGGTGTTTTCTTCCAGGTTGGGAACAGAAAGGAGACTTTGTGATCTGTGTGTCTGATCAAAACTAACCAAACCAGTAGAAACTAAATACATGCAAATACAGTTAATGGGCAGAGAATCCTCTTCAGCAACAATTCAGCTAATAGGTATGAAGAATGAGTCAGCTTGAGAAAATCAGGAATGTTTCAGGATAATCTGAATGAGCATGGAGGATGCACAATATGGTATTGCATTTTAGAAGAGCTCTGACAAAATATGGGCCTTGAATTTTGCATGTAGAGAGAGTTGTACTTGCTTCATCTATTACTGAATAGGAAACAAGCCAGCCTTTATGATTAAGTAGATATCATGCTATTTTACATAATCAGCTTTATTTAAGATCCTACTTTCAGTGAAAACCTCAATGTGTCCTGCCTACCTTAGTAATCTCATTAGTAGTCACTGCTGTTCAATAGCTCTATTGAAGCCTTGTTGTATTGATTCAGCACAGAAACAAAACATTTTAGGAATGTTGGTTCTTCAAGAAGGAGGGGTTATAGGCATGGGAATAGATGTTTGTGAAAGGTGTATGCTTGTCTGCCTTCATTCCCCATACAGCAGTGAGAGGGAAACTGAGGTACAGTGACAGTGCTACTCTGATGAGTTAATAGAGTTAATATATTATTATGTAGACTTGAATCACAGAATTGAGAAAGCATTTGTGGTAATATGGTGCTTATACATTAGAACCGGAAAAGGAAACGGAAAAGAAAATGAAGAGAAATGCATAATGAGGGAGTTGGCCAGTGTAGTGCCATTATGCAAGCACAGTGAAAGGTATGAAGGCAAGGAATGCCATAAGTAACAAAAAAATGCAGTATCAGTTACCTTAAATTATATTAATTATAAAAGGTGGAGTTAGCAATGCAGGCAAGGTACATTTTTTCCAACATTCCTTTTAATGTGTTAATTATGGCACTGTAAAGATCCAAAAATCTTGGATCGTGCAACTTGCAAAATACCACTAGAATATTTCTTGCTGGAACTAGGTACCATGAGGCAAGTACAAGTTGAAACTGTAAATACAGGGAAGGACTCTTCTGTTCAATAAAACAAATAGTTTCTGCTGAAACTAGTTTTGCTTGAGGAACTAATTTGTGGTTCCAAGTGTCTTTCAGCACTGACAGCTGAAGAAGGTAGCTCTGGGCCAGATTGTAATGTTCACTCCTTGCTCTAATGGGCGGATGTGTTTAATTAACTTTTGTTTCTGCAGAAGCAGACGTTCTGGCAAGCTGTACAAATGCTAAAGGAGAGAAATCTAAACAGCAATGAACCTAGGCACATTCTGTATATCTAGTATTAAGTAAAGAATGTTAATGCAGACAAATATTATTTCCTAGGAAATAGGTTTGTATAAGCAAGTTCTGTAAAAGAAACTTAGCATGGTTCCTCTTGTTGGGCTCCTCCACATTACTGTCACAAGACCCAGCTATGGTCCCATACCCTTGGGACTCTTGACTCTCGTGTCTGGATAAAGACTGGTCACAGTTCTTCAGCTGAGGCTCACAAAAGCATGTATTCAAGGTAGAAATATTCTGCTTAGTATCTCTTCCTGAGAGCTAAACCTTAACAGCCCTGCTGCCTGTTCTGTGTCCAGCAGTGGCTTCTCCAGATACCAGCTTGGACAGACCCTTCCCAGAGCTTCCTGTAAAGTGCAGATCTTCAGGTTTATAGCTAATTCTTCAGAAGGCATATGGCAAGTCTAATGCAAAGCAGATATCCTTTGCATAACATTGCTTAAGGCACTGTTTTTCACTTGAAATACTAAAGGACTGTAAATTACAATTCATACAAACATAGCAAGCTGCCTGGCCACAATGTCTCTTGGCCCTGATCTTTCACTAAAAAAATCACCAACTCTGTGTGTTTTGAAAGCATGCAAATTAGAGCTTATCTTCTCTGACCTTCATCAGCTCCACTGCCACAATAGCATTGTTTCCTATCTCCTCCCCTTAGTAAGCAGCACCCTCTATTCCTCTCACTTCCTTTCCAGCCCAAACCTTTCCATCTGAGAGACTTTTTAAAGCTCTGCTTTGTCATCTGGTTTTGCTACTTCTGTGATCTAAATGCCAACCTCCTCCTGTCCTGGTTATCTCAGTCTCAGTCAGCCAAGACCCTGTTTTTACTCAAAAGGCAACTTTTAAACTTGAGTAATGGACATTCCTTCTACTCTTCTAGTCTTACAAACAAGTTGTATTCCCAACTGACAAAAACATCTAGGTTACAGCATTTTTATGACTAAAACCACACTGTAGCAACACAGGGTACATCATGATCATAAACAGTATTTTTCCTATCTCAGCACTGGAATGAAGAACTCTTTCCTGCCTAATACTGCACAACCATCTCCACATTGCCACAGTATATAGGAGCTACTGTTAAGGCTGCAATTAAATTGTTAAGTTCCTAATCCCATGCTTTGTCCACTGGGTTTCTGTTCCAGAATTGAGAGTTGTGACAACAAATGGGGTAACCAAGGAAAAATAAAACTGGCTATGGTTGTCAGGATTATAAGTTCAATATGATGCTTCAGCTTGTTCACACTTGCCTCTCTTTGTTTCTAGTAAGGACCGATGATTCCAAAAGCCATAGCTGTGTGTTGAGTTCTTGGGTGATGACAATTTCCTTTATAATGTTGCCCAATATCTGAGATTATAAAGATAGGATTGTGTAGGCTTGCTATGAGCAGAGAGTGTCCTATCGCTGAGGACAGAGTAAGAGTCTATGTCCAGATATAGATGGTGATTTCCAAAAGCTCCTAGCATTGGCCAAACTCACAGCACAGTCAGTGGATGTAGTCAACCTGACATGTTACTTTTGGAAATTCTTCACCATGCAGCCCACTGGCCAAATCTAGTCTGCAGGATATCCTGTCTGGCCTGAACTACCTTTTATATGGAAATTTCAAGGAGTAGCTGCTGCCTCCTCCCAAAGAAAAGGAACTGAGGGATGATGCTTCTTGCCCATGCTTCTGAGTGGTGGGCAAGAATAGCACTCTGATACAGCTGAATTTTTGCAGTGCTTCTGTCTGAATGAGCTGCTGTTGATTGTCAGTGGCCTGTCCTTAAACTGGGATCTGACTCACACAGGCTCTGGGGCTTGACTATCCTATTAATATACATAATGTTACTGTAGGTATCACTCATGGAGAAGGAATGTATGACAATACATTTCTTATATTCTTTGAACTGTATTTGTATCTCTTTTCTTTGGCCATGTCCATGTGATTCATGCCTCAATTTCCCTGCACAACTGTAGGAATCATTATTTCCTTGTAATTACAGAAATAATTTCAGTGTGATTTCTGTATGCATACAGGGATGCAGGATCTATGGGGTTTTTATTCAAGTGAATACATTCAGCGGGTTCTGGGTCCTATCGTCCTTCAGCAAGCATGGTGCTGATGGGAACTGAAAAGAAGTTGCTGTCCTTGGAGTCGATAGCAAAGCCTATTTGCTGGTGGGAAGAGACACCATTCTGAGCTAATATGAAGATTAAAAGCCAATGGAAAGAATTACAATATCAGCTTAATTTTAACGTAATTTATCAAAACTGAGATCTCTCAAATACAAGTTGAAACAATTACTTTATCTTCAGGGAGACTGGCTAAGTAATTGAGATGGATTGAAATCTTAGCTGAAGCTTCTGCTTGAAGACAAGAGCTACTGGATGTGTCTGTGGCTTGGTTTCAGCACATGAAGCCAGTTACAATACAGGGGAAACTACATTAACTTTCAGGCAAGCTAAGGGGGTACCTCTCCTGATTGTGATAAATGGCAGTTAATTACATTTTTCCTCTTTGGAAGAAGTTATGCATTTCTTTCTTTTGTTAGCATGTCTGATAATGGCAGGGAATTTTTCTGAGGGTAGTCTTGGAACAGAACTGCAGCTCCAGGCACTCTGTAAGAAGCCAAATACAAGGGAAGGGTGGAGTGAAGTTGCTATTTGATAATAGGAATAGTCTACAAGAAAGTTTCCTTATCTCTCTTCAATACTTGTTTTTCAGAAAGTAACTGATGAAAAGGCAGGAGCTATTCTTCTCTTCTGTAAATTCTTTTCTGATAAGTCTTCTTTTGGAAGAAATCACAATGCTATCTTCATTCAAATCCTTCCTAATGCATTTCTTCCAGAAAGTGTTTCTATGCTAATCCACTAGGCGTTGCTATTTACATCCTTAAAAGAAACAAAGGATTTACCCTGGACTGATTTTAGATTAAGAGTTACTAAATGCATGCATGTCCGATAGAAAAGCATAGTCCATGGAAATAATCTATTGCCTTCTGGCAGTAGTTCCTTATATTGTGTTTTTATTTCTTATTGTTGATTGTAATCTCTACAGGGAAGGGGTGTTTGTCTTTATTCACCTTTCAGGCATCATATATGTCTGCAACGTTATGCAAATTACTGAAGACCAAGAAGGAAACAAGAAGTAATTTTATGATACAAATTAGATTTGCCTTGAATAGCAGTCAAATTCCACTCTGTCATCCCAATGTAAATCCAGATTTGGTGCTGAAGTGCATAGAATATGCTTGTAGGTCTTGATACAAAACAGACTAAAGGGGAGAGGAGGCCAGTAATGCTGCATCTAATAGATTCATTCCTATTATCTTAGAGTATGCAGACATTAAATAACTCTAGTCTTCTCTTCAGGACATGCTGATTCTATGCTACCTTGTGCTGTAGGCTGCTATTACAACACAGAAATGCACATCAGCTATTTAATAGTGTATAAAAAAGCCGTTCCCAAACCAGGCACTATTATAGCTAGTGAGGTCACAATAGTTTCAAACAAGGCACAAGCTATTTGATCATGCATTTGTGTGGGGTTGCATTAAATTCTTGCAATAGCAAGAACAGCAATTCTTCAATAGCAATTTTTTGCGGTGAAAAATTTGGGGAACTGCTGTGTTTTGCTCTGTGAAAGACTGGGTGGAGAGACTGTTTCCTCTGAGTCACCGCTGGGAAAAGTCCATTATTACAGGGGTGAAACGTGAACATGGCAGCTAGAATCAAAAATATTGCTACAACTGTGAACATATTCAAATCTGCTTATTCAGCAGGATTTTAAGCCCAAAGGTGTCAGCATCATTGCTTTCCAAAATTGTTAATAATCTCTATGTCAAAAATACTATATGTTGCTATAATGTTGCTATAATAATTACGATAGCAAAGTTAACTACAGATCAGTCCTTCACAATGGAAATACACTCACCACTAGATAAACATGGCAGTTATGCATGATATACAAGAGAGGAGAAGAAAGAAGGAAGGTTATTACATCTATCAGAAATGGCTGGACCCCCCAGGTTTTTTTTAGCACTGTGTGCATATCTGTACTGGAATCTGGAGAGGAAGCCCTGCCAGTAAAGGCAGGGGATGTGGTAGAGGCAGCAAGCTGGGAGCCGGGAAGGAAGGCAGTATTTCCTGATACTCATTAGCAAGACCAGAGGAAGAAGAACATCCTGCTAGTCATGCTGTGTCAGCTAGAGGGTCTCATGAACACAGCAAATCCCTTGCCCATCTTTGTTTAAGCAGAAAGACATTCAGATTTGGTCAGGAAAGAGAAGGCATGATTTTGTACACGTGCAAAGCGCCCATTGAACTTCACTCTCCTAAACTGTGACCTCCTAATTTGCTCAAGGGAACTGTAAAATTAAGCACCTGAGGACTTACCTGTCTTTGTTTTGTCTCCCTTTATCAAGCACACTTGGTCAGTTTTCACCTTTTTATGCTAGGCCTCAACTGAAATATTTAGGCCATGTCCCGTTAAAATCCTCAGCTGAGAATTTTCATCCTTTCAGCTGCACAGCTACTGAGTACCATTTGTTAACTTGTGAGTTCCAAATATATTTAGTGTGACTAAACAGCAGAGTGTGAAAAACTAGCCTGTTTCATTATTACTGTTACCATTAATCAGGACTTTCAAGCCAAGTTATGATATTTTTCCCCTTGTGTTTATAACTCTGTTACAATCTTAACTCTCATTCTTAGCTAAACTTTCTCTCTTAAAACTTTCTTTATCCACATTATTTCTGGTCAGATTTGAATCAGCAAAGCAGAACATTTCCTGTCCTTGGGGGATGAAGCTACACTGGATATTAGGAGCCGGTGTCAGCACTAACAGGATGCAGGCCAGGAAGCTACGCATTTTATGAACAGGAACTAGAACAAGAGTGGCAAAATTTTGGCAGAATTAGAATGAAATGTTTGTACATGGAACAGAGTAAGAACTGAAACAAAAAAAAATTTATATAATTAAAATACAACTGTCAGCAAACCAGTTTGGTAGACTTGGAAATCATCAGGACCTTATTGGAAAAAGCTGAAGCTCAAAACCTAGCATTAGAATGAAAGCTTTAGCTGCCTAACTGGAGCCATGTCTCTGGCGTGTTGAAGAAGACTGCTTTGGTGAATTCAGAGTACAAATGAGTTATGTCCTGGAGCAACATGCCATTGACACTCAACTGACAAATGAATGGTCAAAAGTTTGAAATGTAACAAAAATGGAGCTAGAATTAATATTGGTCAATAAGAATAAAGATTGACTTCTCCTGCTGGAAAACAAGGAATGCTTCTTGGGGAGCTAAAAGTGCACAGGGACAAAAATACAAATTGAGTGTAGCTCTGTGGAGTGGATCTAAAATAACACCAGTAGTAGCCACAAGTGAGATGCCATCTAATGTCACGTAGCTCTGCTGCTGGTCAGGACTTCCTAATCTGGACTAGCATGTTTTCATATCCCTTCTAGCAGCAACTCAAGAGACTCCCTGTGATCCAAACCTGTGACAGAGCAAGCATGATTGTTGGAAATGTGCTAGGTGAAGTAGGAGTGTGCGTAGAGAAAAGCTCACAGACAGTTTATTGGTCAGCTTTACAGGCTGCTTTTCCTGTTAATTATGGCTTTCTATTAAGTGAAGTCTCTAACAGAGATAGGGAAGCATGGTCCTCCACTAGCTATCCAGCAATAGCATAAAAAGCCTTATTTCTTCCATAGCCAAAATGAACATGTATTTAGCTTGAGAGATATGGAAACCATCTTTTTTTTTTTTTTTAATGAATTCCACAGCCTTTTTCATTGATGATTTGTGACTTTGAGATCTATAAAATCATGCAGTATCTTCCTTTATGACAGCTGCACATTTATGACAAGTAACATGGAAAGGGGAGCAGCCTTTTCATTATCAGCTTCTGAAAGGGAGGAGATTAAAATTGCTGGTGAAATTGATGTTGTAGGTGCAGCAACCAAGGACAAAGCATGGCAATCACACCTACTCGTTTTTACACTTGCACATTTTGGGAAGTGACAGGAAAGACTACTTTTGATTTATACCCATTTCTGAGAAGCAAGACCTGATAATTAGCAGGTAGTTCACCTGTGTCATGCAACAGCTATGCCAAAAACCAACAGTTAAATTACAAGACAGAGTCTACTTGTGTGTGGAGTCACCCCATGAGGATAGCTACATTTTCTGGGCTGCAAAACCCTGAGGATGAGAGTGTGTTTCCCAGAGCCACTGAATACATCCCATCGTCTTTCGTCTAGAATAAACTCATGTATCTGAGGTCACTTAAGGACCGCTACAATCATATTAGAATGATTCCTATTTTTAATGCATATAATCAATTCTTCTAACACAGGTAAGAGTCCTAGCTGAACCTTTTATTTCTATTTGCAAAACAGTGTCCCATCACAGGTTTTGAATTTATTTCATGCTGCAGGCTTTACCTGCTTCTAATTTTTAACTGTCAAGAACTAAGAAAAAAAACTTCCTTTGAGATCCATAGAACCTAAATGACAGCAAAGCTAACTATGGCTTAGTGTACTGAAAGGTTTTGTAAGAATCACATCTCTCTCTGAGCAAGGAATTTTAGAAACAATTGTACAGATAAGCTAATGTATAGCCAATTATTAAAGATGACCTCAGAAGTTTAAGGATATTTGAACTCTACAGGCAGTCCCTAAAACCTTAGCACTGCAGCCCTTTCTGACATGATCCAGACTGTATTTAGAAATGGAAGCTTAGACCTATCTCCATTAATATCACACAACAAAGCAATATAAATCAGCTAAGTGGAAAAGGAAGTAAGTTTTACCATCTTTTCCTCAGTTGAATGCTTCCCAAATTATCCCCAGAAAATTCTTGGAGAGGTGTAAGAAAAGCCAGAAGGAAACTGTTGCAGAGCCTTCGGTGCTGAGAAGTCAAAGGAGCCCAGCTGATCCAAACAAAGGATTCTTTACATGCTAATCAAAAGCCAGATTCAGCAGGTGGCCACATTGCTTAAGCTCTGTGAAAAGAAACTGAAAAGACAGAAATGAATCTAGCATGGACGTGACATGACTGTTGCATTTTGCACTTGACAGAGTAGATATCTTCAGCCACATTGCCCAAATCCATAGCATTTTTGCTTTCCAAAGAGCATGAAGGACAGCCTTTTCTTGGAAGGAGGTGGCAGCTGCTACAAGACTATAGTAATTGTTTTGTTTTGCACAAGCTCAGACTTGCTCTTATAAAGATCTTTTCTAAATTTATGAGGAAATAACTTGTTGGGTTAAAGCAACTGTCAAGAAAAAATAAATCATTGAACATTTTGGATCTTCCATTTACTTTGCTTGTTCCCAGCTATGTACCTGCCTTGTAACTGTTTTAAGTGTCTTATATCCTAAATTAACTATAGCTGTTAATTGGAATCACCAACATTATCATCTACCACTCTCTTAGGACAGAAGCAGCCTTTGGCAAAAGGCCTGGGCTGACTTTGGGGAGAGTAGCATTTTAAACCATTACAGTAAGATTCAGTAATACTCTCACATCTCTTCTCTGAATATAATCTATGCAAGCCAACAAATTCAGTGGGAAGCTGATAGGAAATCACTTAGGAAGATGATAGGAAGGGAGGGAGGAAGGAAGAGAGTAGCAGTGTTTTCTTTCAAATCACAGGAAGAAGATGCATCCTTTGTATGTAAAGTCTTAGGGGATACAGCATCTGTCTAGCACGTAGTGAACCAGACACCAATTTCCTCCTCTTCTGAGGTGATCTGAGCCCACATCTCATAGGAAAATACCCCAGCTACACAAAGACTATCATGTGCTAGGCAAGGATAATTTAGTCCTTGTTGAAGCTGATGTGTTTTGCATGGAATACAATTCACTAAACCAGAGACAGTACAAGCAAGACTGATCTATCTTATCTAATGGTTACAGCACACACTGACCAGTCCTTGCTCTCATAAAGATGTCACAATTTATACTGACTTCACTGGTGGCATCTGTGCCTTTACAGTTCTAGCTTCCATGGGCTGGCTTGTATCATCTGCTTGGTGTTGTCCACCTATTTCTATGAAGCAGGCACAGTATAAATGACCAGTGTTAGTTTTTAACCTTACCAATTAATTTACAGTGAAGCACAGAAGAGAGTAAGCTTGAGATTTGCAGACTAAAGTCTTCTATTGATCTGCAGAAGAGAAAAAACATTTTTTCCCTTATACTGTGTAAATGAAGATACCACTTCTTATCTGCAGAAACCAGTTCTTGAAGGGAATTTACTTCCTTTTCTTGTTCAGCTCAAATAATTATGATCACAATGCTTCAATATAAAGTTGATTTTTTACACTATACAAACTGTCCTGAGCCCAACAATTAGTTTGGCATGCACCATTAAACACCTCACTTATGGCAACTCAGAATTCTCAACTGGCACTAAAAGTTTCCAGAATACTCACCCTAACTAATCAGTTTTCATCCCTTCTCTCATTCCAATTATATAATTGTTTATGTCAAAAGCTAAGAGCAAAGAAAAAACAATCAAGTGACACTGAAAACAGCATTAAAAAAAATCACCATAAAATCCAGTGCAGAAACTGTAATGTCTCAGATGGTGCTGATTAGAATCGGACCACTATTTTCTGGGCTAATTCTACATTTTCTGTTTTGAAAGATTCCACATTAATTTTGATTCATTGTGCACTGCTTCCAGAGAACTGAAAGATTATAGTATGGGCCACCTTCTGCATTATCTGACCATTTCTATGGTGATTTAAATCTCTATCAGTTGCCATTTAGCATTTTGCATATGTTTTCACAGATAGTAATCCTTATGGAAGAAAAAAGGTAAGGGAAAAGCAGGCCTTGTATGTCTTATGACCTGGATGTAATTCCATTTAAAATGTTAAAGAACTATTGCATAGAAAAAGGAGAGCCTGAAGAAAGAGAGTTATAAAGAGAATAAATGTAGTAACGTGAGCCACATCAAACCAATCAATTTTCTGCTACTGAAAGTCTGATCATAAAAAATGAAGCTAAAAGTCTGTTGTTGCCCTTAAAGAAATCCAGCTTGAGGATGAAATTCATGCCTGAATGCAGGGAAGCAATTTTGAAACTCAAAGTTTGATTTATTGTTCTCTCAAAGGTTGTGTAAGGCTTCTTGCTAAAGATCTCAAAGTTACACAAAGGTGGTTTGTATGATTTAGGGCAATCATAGTTCTGAAAGACTCTTAGAATGTATACATTTTAAGTTTAAAATTCTTAGAAGATATAAACACAGCCTGGTCTTATTTCTTATTTACTGGAAATGTTATTTTTTTTCATTCTGACTAGATGGAACTCCTTAATTTGTTTGACATTTGCATTAGAGATACAGAGCAGTAGCACAGGTATATGATACCTGCAGGATATGACACATACAGATTCTGCTCTCATCCTGATCATGTCAAATCAAGTAAATAAGATTAGAGAAAGCCACGATATGGGACTGTTCAATAAACTGTAGTTGATCAACATGTCTAAAAAAAGCCATTATTTGGCCATTCTTCTCTAGGGCAGAAAATCTGTAACACAGTGTGCAAGGTCCTAAAACATGGCCCTGTAAGGACAGGGAAAAGACAAGACCAAATTAAAGCAAAAGTTCACTGCTGTCCAGCAAACAGTTTATTTTAGGCTGTAAATATCAGATTAATTTAGGATTTCAGTAATTTATTTTGAGGATATTAGTGTAGGTAGAAGGGCTTGTGAGTACCGAATGCAGTTCTCTGTGCTGTAAAACAGTGCAGCTTCAATGAAATTTGGGAAAAAGCAGCATTTCTGACCCTTAAACATTGTTTTTATTGTGTCTAATCACAATGGCTTAGATTTTTAAATTAGGAGTGTATATATATATGTACCCAGGTATTTATGCATATATGTATCTACTCAAAGGTTCTTTTCTCCTTTTACTGCACCTTTGCTTGCTCATTTTATCCACAGTATCAGAAATCTCAACTCAGAGCTTCTTGGCTCTTGGAAATTCTTTCAGTTTTTATTTTAATGTGGTGCTTCAGGTTTATTTTTATGGTTTTCCAGAAATAAATCATAATGAAATCACAAAACTTGGGGACTGAAGAGAAGCTTGGGCTTGCAGTATATATTAGAGTTCCATATGTATACTTTGGCCAAGGTACAGGACTTTTGTAGTGTGAGGACCCCCACAAACCAGTACTGCTCTCCTCCCAGGCTTCTTCAGAGGAATATGAGGGTTAATGTAAATTGCATTGGAAGAGGACGCATATTTCTTTTTCGTTTACAATTTATTTATTAATGAGTTAACAGGTTGAATATTAATTAGCCCATAAATTTGTTGAATAGTAAATTGCTACTCGTGACGTAATTAGCTTCTAGCTAATACCCTTTTCTAAAAAGTTAATCTCTGACTCTTTTGACAGATCCTAAATATGTGCTACTGTTGACTGAAAGGATAAAAGACAGTACAGAAGCCAGAATGTCATGGGATACAACACATGCTTATTTTGAAGTTAGTTTCCTTAATCCTCTAATGTAAAGCATATTGTTCTCTTATCAATTTAACATTAAAAAAAAAAGGAGAGGCTGTTTGTAGGCTGTATTAGGTTATCAACCACAAGTAATGTCTTTTCTAGAGAAGAATGCTGTGTAAACTCGCATAAGAACATTCAGCTCAATAGTGAAAACTTTCTCAAATGCAGCAATATTATCACATGATTCTTTTGTGTTCTTAGCAAGCTCTATAATGTAGAACAAAGCAATATCATAACAATACGATAGCTAAATTAGCATATTTGTAGACACACGAACTTCCTCATAAGCTTCACTGGTGAAACAAGTTCCTACAGGTTTCCTACAATACCCACTTTAGCCACCTTTTTGAGGCCTTCACCTCCAGGTTGAAATACATCAACTAATGAATACCAAAGTGTTACATTGTGTAAATTTAGGGAGTAAAGAATCTGTAGCAAAGTGCACTTGCAGAGAAATTTTAGTAGACTAAATTTGTAGCCATTTGTTTCACCATCCAAACCACTTCCTACAGAATTTAGATTTCTAGAAGAGATTTTCCTTTGAAGTTCACATTCAGGCCTTACTTCCTTTGACATTTGCCAACAGGATAGTGCCAAGTTATGTTGTAGGTGCAAGGAAAGTCAGATTTTTTTAATCATGGCGGCAGATCACAGTTAATTCCAGAAGATGTGGCACTGATGAGTAGGTAAAATACTATAATAACAATAACTAACTTTATTATAAAATTCAGGTCTCAAGATCCCTCTTACATTATAAACTGTGAGGTGCTTGGGAAAAAAATATCTATTGCCACATAAAGGGTAAAGAGGCATCAAAGCTCTCAAATGTTTGCAGTAGATGTTGAGATTCAACACTGAAAAGAGAAAACTGCGTTGATAACAAGGCAGATAACAGACTAAATATGACAGGCTTTTATGGCATAAAAATATGTTTGAATAAAAAATGCCCTGTTTAAATTTGCAGAAGGACATTCTGACCTCATTCTAAGTTACATCAACTGAATTAGAGATTGTAGATAGAAGTAGGTACTTAAAATTATATCATTTTAATTGACAAATCTTTCTGAAGTATTGATCCCACCCCGCTAGCATGCTGGTTGCTATCAAAGCTACTAACTTCCATTATTAATTTAATATAGTAGTCAATGATTTCATCTGGAAAATTTGACTTAAAAAGAAGGGACACAAGATCTGCTAGTGTTATTTTTTTTGAAACATGCTCAAATCAGTCTCCAACAGCAGCTATTCAATAAGGTAGCACTGTTCAACTCAGTGAGCTAAATCCTCAGTAATGTCAGCTGCCTTATTATTCTGGAAGAATCTCCTGCCTTATCTACTTCTGGAATAATTCCAGTTTTTATGCAGCTGGCTTTGGTGTGATAATGATAATCACATTCAACTTTATCTGTAAGACACTAAAGTATGTTTTCTACCCTACATGTAACTTGTAGAGCCTCAGTTAATGGATCTTCTTCAGCAGTGCACTTCAGGAAATGTGGGCCAGCTGGAAGGAGTCCAAAGGGAAAGTGTGACTGGCAATTAAGAAACATGACCTATAAAAACCAACTGAAAAACAGGTGTTATTTGAAGGAAAAAAAGAATTCTGAGGAGGGAAAAAATACTTATTTTTGAATATTTAGCAGATTGATGCAAAAAGGAAAATAAATTCTGATTGCTCTGTATAGTATGCAACTAATTAATATGCTTAAACTCAGTAAATTATATTTAAGGTAAATTTATGATAAAGTAATCCAATTGTAAATAAACTGCTATGACGATACCGTAATCTTAATTGCATTATAAAAAAATACATGCCAAAAATTATATACTTACAACTTGCCCTTGGGCCATGGAATGAGACTATCTGACCTCTTAGGATTCTCTCGAGACCTTTTATTTTCTTTTTGATTCTTAGTTATCAAGATGTTTACAATAAAGTTAGCTCCTTGCGTAAAGGCTCCAAAATCGGATCCTAAATCTGTCACGCTGTTGATACTCCTGATGATCAGAATTGTAACACTTGTGAAACTGGAATGTGAAATCCCTTACCTCACAAAATGCCAGTGAGAATCTCCTTAAAAGTGACCTTGTGATACAATCCTGACAAATCCCAGCTGTATCCAAAATGGAAAGGTGATTTGATAGTGAACTTTATTTTAGTGTGGTGGCTTCTTGCTGTCTGTAACAAAAATAAAGTGCATGATATAGTCAAAAAGCCATAAACTCCTACAAGGCCAAAACTACAATCATATTCCATTTACTGTCATTTTTTCTGATATATTTTAGTTTACTGCTTTATGGTTTTTTAAATGCTGAAATTCATGAATCATGGCAAGGTCAGCTTTATTCTCTTACGTATACAAATAAGCTGTATAATGTAGTTCTTTTTAGACTATCCATGCCCAAATAGAAAAAAATATTTGACTAAATTATTTTTATTTTAGAACAAAGTCTGTTTGAGTGCACATTATGTACATGTACTTTGTCTGACTAGTTATCTGAGCCCAGATTAACTCTGGTAGCTGAACTCTGCACATATAAAAAATGTTGTATTTTGAGAACAAAAAAAAGACATCACAGCATTCTAGATAATCCAGTAGGGTTTTTTCTGTTTTCCCCAATTAGCTTTCTTCATTCTATCATTCATTTTGATTGTAAAATGGTTTTAAAAGTAGAATAAAAAACACAGTAGTTTTAGAGTGAATGATAAAAATGTACTGGTCTGGTAACCTTCACTGAACCATTGCTTTGTGCTGCACAGGTGCTACAAGGGACTGGGTGTAACTAATAATTTCTTCAGAAAGGGACAAAACCTTCCTGCTGCTTTAACCTGTTTTTCTTACTGGCTCAGGCTCAGTGCTGGAGATGTAGCAGGACCACTTCTTTCTCCACTGACCCCTGATTCCTTTGTGGTTGTTACTGGCAACAGCTCCTGTTTCAGTCTCTTGTAAACAGAGACTGGGGCCAAAGTTATGAATCAGGTACCTGTCCTGCAGCCGTCCCTCTTCAGCATTCAGATGTCAGCAGATAAGAGAATCTGCCTCTTACTTCTGTTATTGCCAGAGACTGTAAATGACTCCACTAAAATCTGCAAAGACTGACTTCTGAGGTAGCACTGATTCCCTTGCAATTCAAGATCCTCCCTCCAAGTTCCTCATCAGTTTATATGCCTTTCCTTTTACCCCTGAGACTACTGTTACGTGCTCCCTGCATGAACAAAGAATTCTTCCTGTCCATCATTTGCAGCCTGCTAGGCCTTATAGTTCCTAAAATACATTTTTCCTGAACTGACTCCTTTCCTTGTTCCTCCTGTAGTCACTTGTGCAAAAACAAAAACAAAACCAAGAGTAATAAATAGGCCAGAGATTCTATAAAAAATACTGTCAAAGGAGAACAGGGTATGTGGATGGTGGTTTTACAGAAACACTGTAACACTGTACAGGTGTAAACAACAAAACTGGAGGCCAAGGCAACTGGCAGTCCCATCTAGCACAAATTTTTAGGAAAGAAGAGGAAGGTACCAATGTTAGCCCTCTCCCCTCAGCAGTGGGGGATGTGATAATCCAAGGCATTGGATCAATAGATCCCATAAAGTTCACACAGCTCCCTTCTTTCCTGCAGCACTTGGACTAGGTTTGGTGGTCCACTACCCATCTAACTAGGAATGGGTCTACTATCATCTTTTCCATTTGATTCCTTATATACATGTCCTTCATTTTCTTTGCCAATTACTTTCACAATTAAAAAACCAAACCAAAACCAAGTCTAATAGAACTATATCTCTGGGATTTACGTATTTCCCATCACTAGATTCCAGAACTAGTTTCAGCTAATTCTTGTTTTAGCCAACCATCTTTCTAGAATATAATTCTATTAATAAAATAGAACTGCTCAGAGGGAAGTATGAGTCCTAATCTTTGCAAAGAAAAAAAGATTTGTTACTCTGTCATCCCACCACGCTTACTGTTGTTCGTGACTCTAGCAGTGACACAGAGTGCCCTGTTAGATTCTTAGTGGGCTACAAAAGAAATGCAGTTATCAAAAATACTATCCCTATCTCTAAGAATTTTCAGTTTAAAACATATTATGGCATGATAAAGCAACAGCTGGAGAGAAATTTTTCCATCTCTACTGAAATCTTACTTATTTAGAAAGTGAACATTCATTGTCTGCAAAGCACTTAGAATAAATTAAATGCAATATAATGACAATGAAAAGGATTTTCTCCCCTGAATTGTTCTATAGAATTTTTCTTCCCAAAGTACTGAAGCAAAAATATATCTGTAACACCTATGGTAACCATGGAGATTATACCAGGCAACATGCATAATGATTCAAAATGTGGCATCAGATTAATGTCCTTTGTCATGATGGGATCACTACAAGAAGTAGGTATCCCCTAAACAGTTTACAGAAGCAGGATAGATGTGGTTAATTTCTCAACCCTCTTTTTTGCAAGGGAGGAAGGGGAAGTGTCAGCACCATCATAGGGGCAGCAGGTTAATACTGTGTTTGGTTTGGAGACACCTTGCTTCCCAGACTCTTGGGAGTTTCAACTCATCAATATGATTTGCTGAAAACGTTTATCTTCTGTGAATACTCACATCAGGGCAACTAGTCCCACCATGTTGTTGGCTGCACAACCTGAAAGGTGGCCGTGGGGATATATAGTTACAGAATAAATAAGAAACAGTTCTAATTAATTTGTATTTGGCTTTTTTTTTTTTGTTTTAACTACATACAAATGCAGAAAATCTGTCCTAAAAACAATACATGCATAATCCTAGAAATACCAAGATTTGGGTAAGTAAGTGGTAGCTATAAAACAACATTTCTCCACATTTGGCAATGTTTCTTTTTTTTGCTTATTCCTTGTCTGCATGGATGGCATTGAATAGTAAATAGCTCTCCATCTGCCAGCTTCTAATGCAGGATGAATATTGATGCTGTTCCATGTCTAATACAATCTATCATGCCAACAGGAAGAATTACTGGAATCCAGACCTTTCCCAATAAACAAACCTGAAAAGAGAGAGTCACTTTTCCATCAAAGGGGTTAACTAAAATCTAGTGTTTTGCAGTTATTTGAGTAAGGAGGAGAGAAACTGATGATGATGCAAGGATGATGTAAATCCTGTTTACTTACAATGTAGAAAACTTGCATTTCCTTCAAGATGAAATTCTGAAGATAGTTCCTTTTTATGCAGTCCTGAAGTACTCAGCTGTTTCTCAGAGCTACACAGCTACTTTTTTTCTGCTTCTGTAACTTCTTTTTTCCAGTTCCTGGCATTTTGTGCCACCCCTGAAATTACAGATTATAGTGAATCTACTTCTGGTTCCTCTTCCTCCTCTATTTTATTGTGTTTTGGCAATAGGCCACTGTTTCACCTATCACTTTTATACAGCTAGGTTGCTCTTTTGGTTGTTGGTTGGTTGGTTGTTGGTTTTTTTTCCATTTATTTTTGGTATTTTTAGTATTTTTTATGCTCTCCAATTTAAAAATACAATTTCACCCAGACATCAATGGATAGAGGCAGAAGGTAGTTAATTCTTCCCCTTCCTCTTCTGGAGCAGGTTACAGAGAGGTCCAACCAGGAGTTAACACAACTACTTAACCTATTACTTCTGTCCCAGAGGATCTGAACACCCAGAGATCAGTAGTAATAATGACTTCCATCCTTTCTCAAAGTGGGTGTTATCATGCATAGTGCTTTTTTTCTAGAAGGAGGAATTTTACCAAACATATTCACTCTAACTGCAGTGTTTTGAATTTAAATAGGTCAATGTTTAAAGCTAGAAAAATTAACCTAATTAATTAAAGCACCAAGAAAAAGTATGTTTTCCTTTGTAACTGGCAAGACAGCTATGTCTGACTGTGGGACTGGTAACGTTAGAATTGGACAGAGAGAACTTGGATTTGGGGACTGATAAAGATTTGAGAAAAAAATTGCAGTAAATATAGCAATAGCTATGTATTTTTTTTCCTGAGCAGTTAAAACTGCTCTGTGCTGTACACAAATGTCAGAATTGCAGTCCAATGATTTAATAAAAGTCAGCACTCTCAACACCTATGAGGAGAAGCAGGGACATTTCCATTCCTTTGCCTCTTGATCTCAGAGTTATTAAATTCTGCAGTCATTAGTAGAATTTCCACCACAATATAGGTGATGTATTTAAACAGAGCCCATAGGGTTTATGGGCTCAGCCTGCCCGCAGGGCTATCCACCAGACTCTTGGGGGGCAACAGTGTTACAGCAGCTCCCCACAGCCCTCTTGCCATCCCAGACAAGCAGCAGCAGGTGGGCAGCGCTTTCCTGCTGCTCTTTGGCTGCTTCCTTAGCAGGACTGGACCCTTCTCAGTAGCTCAAACACATCTCATAGAATCATTATGGCTAAGAACTGTAAGATCATCGAGTCCAACTGCTAACCTAGCATGCTGCAAAATCCACCACTAAACCATGTCCCTTAGCACAACATCCACACATCTTTTAGATACCCCTAGGAATGGTGACTCCCCCACTTCCCTGGGCAGCCTGTTCCAGTGCCTGACAAGCCTTTCAGTAAAGAAATTTTTCCTAATACCTAATCTGAACCTGGCACAACTAGAGGCTGTTTCCTTTTGTCCTATCACTTGTTACCTGGGAGAGGAGACCAACCCACACCTCACTAAAGCCTCCTTTCGGGTAGGTGTAGAGAGCAGTAAGCCTCCCCTCAGCCTGCTTTTCTCTTGGATAAACATTCCCAGTTCCCTCAGCCACTTCTAACAACACTTGTGCTCTAGAGCCTTCACCAGCTTCTTTGCCCTTCTCTGGACACACTCCAGCACCTCAGTGTCTCTCTTGTAGCGAGGGGCCCAAAACTGAACATGGTATTTGAGGTGCAGCCTCACCAGTGCTGAGTGCGGGGGTACAATCACTTCCCTACTGCTGCTGGCCACATTATGCTGATACAGGCCAGGATGCTGTTGGCCTTCTTGGCCACCTGGGCACACTGCTGGCTCATATTCAGCTGCTGTTGACCAACACCCCCAGGTCCTTTTCCTCTGGCTAGCTTTCCAGCCACTCTTCCCCAAGCCTATAGTGTGACCCAAGTGCAGGACTGACACTTGGCCCTGTTGAACGTCACACAATTGGCCTCGGCCCATCGATCCAGCCTGTCCAGGAGGGCTCTCGAGAGCCTTCGCACCCCCTACACCCACTCCACTGACGGGACTGGCACCCACAGCGCGGCCGCGCCCCCGCTCGCCTCCGCCTCAGCGCCAATCACCGCCCCCTGTGCCGGTCCCACCCCACCCCATTGGCCGAGAGTGTCACGTGATCGAGGGGCGGGCGGAGGAGGCGGTGCCGGGGCGGGCGCGCTCTCGCGGGGACCTGAGCCCAGCGCCGACGAGGGCGGAAGTGCGCGGCGGGGACGCGCGGGCGGTGGCACCCCAATGAGAGCGCGGGGGGCGGCGGTTAAAGCGGGGCCGGGTGCTGGGCTGGAGCCGAAGCGTGGGGCTGGGTCTTAGTCCCCAGGTGAGAGAGAGGGTGGGTGCTGTAGGGTGGGTGTTGTGCTTGAGAGCCGTGCTTGAGAGCCACCTCGGGCTCTTCCCCGGGATTGTGGGGAGCTTGGTTGTCCCGGCCCCACTGACTCGATGAGGGGAGGCGGGACCGCCGGGTCCCGGCCGTGGCCTGAACGGGCCTGGACATGCTAGTTGGGGAATGTGGCTGACCCCCCCCCGTTCCCGTCTCCTCCCCTTTCTGTGGCGAGGGAGGGGAGGTGTCACCCGCGGGTGCGGGGCAGCCCCCTTCCTCCCGGCTGCGTGGGGCGAGGGGATCCTGGCTGCTGCTCCTACACCGGGACGTGGTTCCTCGGCCCGGAAGGCTTAGGGGTAAGGAGCGAGGTGGAGGAAGCAGTGCCCCGCATGTAGCCTGTGGCCCTGGGCCTGCGTGGGAGCCAAGAGGAAGGTGCGGCTCGGCTGCGCTGCAGCCCCCCTCTCTGGTGGGTTTGGCCACTTCTGGTGCGTCCCGGTGGCGCTGGGGTTGAGGTGGAGTTACCGGAGCTGTGTAGCAGCTATAACTTGGATCTACAAGTGAGGCTTGGGAGAGAAAAAGGGCGAGAAGAAACTGGCCTTGAGTGTTAGTTTATCTGGCGAATTCCTTCTATGCAGGCTTCCCTGCCGTCCCTTGGCAGCCCTGGGATAGGTGAAAATATATCATCAGTGCGAGATGAACGGAGGGTTTGAGGCACTGTCGGTCTCATCTGAACTAGAAGTTTCTGAGGGATTTTATCTGGCCAGGCTCTCTGTGTGCTGCTATTTATCCTCCTTCCAGCCTGATCTCTGTAGATGTTGTAGGAGAAGAAAGATACTGCCTGAGTGTGACCTTACCTGGAGAGAGACAGGGAGAGCAGTTGTGAGAGAAAGCAGCCCAGTCATGCTTCCTGAACAGCTGGTGGAGGTCTGACTCGGTCTTTCTGCTGGAGTCCTGTTGAATCAATTCTGGTCCTAGAACAGGAGACTTAATCTTGGCTGCTCCTGGGTATTTTTATGGGGGGGAGGGAGCAGGGAGACTGTACCTGCACTAGGACTAACCTTGCCTTTTTCAGAGTTTGTCTACAGTCTGGATAGCTTCTTGCTTGTTGAACTGTCTAAACGTTACTTGTCTAGTTCTGAAACCCGTGTTTCTCTTGTGAGGGAGAGGGACGTGCCTTTCTGTTCAAGGGCATCCTCAGAGCCATGATTTTCAGGAAAAACTGTCTTTTTTTGAGATGCCTTAAACTCTCCCCCTGCCACCCCAACACTCCCTGGCTGAAGCTCTCAAAGCTGAGAGAAGTAGCAACTGGGAACCAGACTTGTGGTTCTTGCAAGTGATTTGCTTGAAGACTGAAAATAAATTTACTCTAGAGAATTTAATAGCATCAGCTCAACCTTACTTGACAATAGCATCTTTACAGCTTATTGACTTTTAGCAGACTTATAAAACTTGCTTTGTCTTCTGTTTTAATTGTTTCTAGCCCCTGTACACTCAACTTAGATTTTTGCTTATGATCAGACAATATATACTTACTAGGGTAAAAATGTTTGCATTTACTTCCTGAATTAATATTTAATGTAAGGAATAGAAAAGTTTTCAGTCTACTCCTGTAAATTTCTTATGTTTTGATTTTTAGTAGTAAATTGTTTATTGTACACCTCTTTTGGAGTAGGCCAACTTGAATCTGTTTCATGTGCCTGGAGAAAAGTGAAGCTGACCTGTTTTCACTGGTGTTATTGTATATGCTGCAGGGATGTCTAATGTAAAGATGTAGCTGGAATACTTTAGAAAAACTCCTGACTGAAGCTTGATTTGACCAGACAATGCCCTTTTTCGGTCAGCCTTTAAAACTCTCAAACTTGTCTCTAATTGTCAGTGCAGTGGTACTGTGTATCTGGATAAAAGAGCAGTTGAGACACTGATCAAATCAAGGCAGTAGTGATGGGACACTGCCTAGACCACTCAGATGTGAACACTGAAATCCTGGATGATAAATAGATTCTGCAATCTAATGCCTCTTTTGGACATTGAGTTTTTTCAACTGCAGCTTAACTGATTAAGCACCAACTGTTATTTGACCAAATGCTGGATAAAAGGGCTTGCCTCTCTGGGAAGTGTTGGGGTCCTGGCTTCACAAGCAACAGAACTGGCCTGTCAACAGAGCAGAAGTGGCTGAGTGATGTAGGAGAACAAATCCTAATGTCATGATTTGAGAATCTGTTTCGTAGTTTGTTCTTGTCCTGTTGCTTTGTAAACTCTGTTCAGTTTCCATGCAGCAGATACTTGCACTTTAACTGGGTAATTTCTTGTTAACAAGATTCGAATGCCACGTGACTGACTACTGATTAAGTGAATTGCTTTTTGTTACACAACTAATTCATTTGAATTAATGGCCTCTCTTAGCAGAGATACTGAAGGAGTCTGTTTCTCATGACAGCTGTGCAGGCTGTCAGTACTCATGGGTATGCAAGTGCATACTGGTAGCAAGACAGACAAATAGGTTAGCCTATTTGGTGTCTTGAGGTGTGGTCTTTGGAAGTTTGAGTGAAAGGCAGTGGCTGGGGGGGCTACAGAAGTAGATGAATGTGAGTCTCGTGTGCTTGGTGCTTTTCACATGCTCTATGCCTGTCTTAAAGTAACTTTTACTTGATTGACTTACGAAAGGTGCTGATCCTAATTATCAACCAGGCTAGACAGCAACTGTATTCTCAGACTTTCTGTCTTAACTTGGAAGTATCCTATTCTGCTGATAGAAGCCTTCAGTTCTTTAGGTTTTCTCTTCTCATCTGCCCTCCACCTCCATGTCTATGGAAACTCTTCTGCACTACTGTCAAGCAGTCCTGGTAAGGTTCCAGTGCGTCACCCGCCATCGCATGGTGTGGCAAGGCCTGCAAACTTGGCTGCTTTACTCTCCTTGTGGGAATAACCAACCGACTGTCGCTTTTGTTCTAGGATACAGTTTATACCTAGCTCTTGATAAGAGACTATGGAGCAGATATTTTAAAAGTACTTGTTAACAGCTGCCAAAGAGCAATCATTTTGTTGATAGCTCCTTTTAGCCCATTAGACAGGACTAAACAGCTTTCATCCATGCCTGCCCCAGAAATATCAAGTAGTCATGTCATTTAAGCAAGAGAAGTGTATATAACTTGCACTTTGTCTCTTCATGTTCTTCCAAATACTGCTTTAATGGTAATATTAGAGAATCTGTTTTGTCTCTTGTGCTTGAGATGTACAAATGCATTTTTTAAGACCTGTCAAAATGAGAGTCATGAAGTCATGTAATGTGAGAATGTTATTTAGGCTGTTGTGTAAGTAACTACTTGAATCTTTATGGTGACAAAGTGCTTGCTTAGAGCAGGCACTTTCAATGGGTTTATATGGGATTTTGAGCCCACAGCCTTTTTAAACCTTGCTGAAGTGGTTGAGAGGGTTATTAATAATTATTAATAATAATCAAATATAATAATGGTTAATTACAGGAATATAGGTCTTAATGGAAATGCAGTCCTGACTAGGGATCTTTGCAGGATCACAAGTCAAAGACTGAAAAACTGGTCCTGGGACTATAAGCATTTGCTAGTCTTAATCCTGTCAATCGTTACTTCGTGAATTAGTGTTGCTGTCAGTTGATTAGTATGCAATATTTCAGGCTACTAAAAGTGCACTGAAACTGGAGGTTTTAAGATGTTCTTCTTAAATTTGGAATGTGGTAGAAAGAATCTGAAGTGTAGGAACTGGAAAGCTGAGAACATACTGAGTTAAGCAGGTGTTGTGATTTTGCTGGTTTCTAGCTGTTTCTGTATGTATCTTTACCTGGACTGAAAACAATAATTCTTCAGAAGAGTACTGGAGACCTAGACTTAGCCCTCACTTCAGGCATGGCTTAGTTCATGTAGATGGCCATGTTAACTAATATTTCCAATTTAAATCTAATATTGATAGCAGGGTTGTTTGGCTTTTTTTGCTATCTAGTGGCTTAAATCACAAGTTTGTTTTTTTTTAAATCCCACCTTACAGATAAGATTATTATAATCTGTAATGCAGTACTCTATACTCAAAACATGAGAAGACACGTTAGAAGTTCAATTGTAGGAGCTACCTGAACTCTGGACTCCATGTTGAAGAACACTAAAGTGACTTTTGGTTTTATTTAAAAGAGGTGATTTATAAGGTTAGTGCTACCCTGCTCAGCAGGGCACTGTCTTGGACACCACCGTAAAGCAGGCATTTAATGAGTGAAGTGTTTTTAGATCAAGGTGCCTCAGTTTTCTAGAAAATAGGTGGTTTTGCTTGTTGGGGAAGCTGCTTCCTGATTAGAATGAACTAATTCTAAAGTAGGTACTGATCTCTGATATAGCCTTTCCACTAAACTGCTGCTGATATAAGAAACTTCTCTGTGATGGTCCTCTTCTGCTATTGACTGTTCTTGGCTTCCTGAGAGATCCCATTTTGGATAGGCAAGGAATTCTCATTATTGTAGTCAACAATTGACTGACCTTTATGGCAGCCTTCTGCTTTTATCTACTGTATCGTAAAATAGACTAGCCAAGCAATGTGAGGAAATGGTCTTTCAAAGGACAGGCATGTGAGCTTGAAACTGGTGCTATTTTTCATTCTATTTTCTCATTTTCAAAACACATTTTGGGAAACAATTTAATTTTTCAAACAATTCTGCAAGCTTGTTGAGAATTTACGTGATTCCGAGTTGAATCTGTCACCCAAAACCAGAGTTAATCACCAAGCATGTTACATCATGCCACTCTTTCTTCTATAGCACTTTTGGGGCTCTGTGGTTGGAGAGCATGTGTTTGGCTGTAAATGCTTGTATAGAGGGGAGACCAAGGATGACACTTTTCCCATAAGGGGAATTCTCCACAGCTTTTAAGTTTTATTAGCTTTAGACTTCCAGGAGGGATACTAAAATTGCATGTGACCCCTGTACTGGTGTAATAATCCAGCCTCCATTTAAGGATAGAAATACTGCTGTTGGCGTTGAGATAAAGCATGTGAATACGGTGGACTGGAACACTACATGGTTTTTGTTATTTAAAACATCTGTTCTTAGTCCAGTAGAAAAGTAGCTTCTTGTATGTGCTGATTACCTTGGTATGATATTCATTCTTCCTGACTGGGGAAACTGGAGGGAAGAAATCTGTGAAAAGGAGACTTAACACAGCAACTGCATTATGAATAACAATTATCTGAAGTACTAAATGTTGCTGTTGTTGCTTCATGTGATGCAAATGTATTGATTGAAAGATGGTGAAAAGGTTCAGTGCTTGGCACTTGTGTGGTGTGCCTGATTCAGGGAGCTTAGTGACTCTTGGTATACACCTGTGAACCCTTGAGTTAAGTGCTTAAAATAGTGGAAGGACTTTCAGAGGCTACAGGGAGATGACTCCCAATAGTGCCTGGGGAGTTGTGACTCCCATGGTTAAAAGTAAACCCAAAGTAGGGATTTATTACTTGCCTATCTCCATCAAATGTGAGCACATCAGTGGCTTATGTCTCCCCAAATGCAGATGTGAACATGAGACACTAATGTCAGTTTAGGAGCAAGGAATGTGATTGTATGGGCAGAGACTGTTGCTTCTATTGGCAGTACCTAAGCCAAACTAAATAAACTTCTAATTTGTCCCAGGCATCTAGTTCACTGGGGAAACTGAAGACAGCATGACCTAGTAAGATCTGTCTTCTGGGGGAACAGTGGTCGCAGCTCATAGCCTATCTGCAGTGTCCTATGCCATATTTGCAAGACCATGTGGTAGCTCTGACAGCTCAAGGGTTGGGGAGGGATGAGGGGAGGAAACTTGTCTGGTAACAATTCATGAGAGCTGAAGAATGAAATCCTGCAACTCTGTAGCATGCTTGTGGCTGAATTGGTATTTGTTTGAATTTGCTAGGTATGTCTTAGTGGCAACTTCCTTGAGGATCCTACAGCTGCAGGTTATCCAGTGAGGTAACTGAAACCATGTAATAACCTCATACTGATGTAGTATTTGGATCTTGGGTTATTTTGAACTCATGTCACTTAGGATATTGCATGAGCAAAGATATTTGACTTGTCTAGTTGTATTCGTTAAACTCTGTTACCTGACTAAAATTGGTATTAGATTGACCATCTGTAGCATGACATTATCTTGGCAGTGGTTAGGTAGACTTGGTGTATGCTGTGTATCAAAGATGAGCATGCTCCTGCATGGATGACCTTCCAAAGGAAGCACAGTTGAAATATGCCTTGCAAGTCAATGGGAGTGAGGGTGTTGTACAACTCTGCCTAAGTGTCATTTTCTTTGTATGAGCCTAATTGACTAGTGTGAGAAATGGTGTCATAATTCACCCTAATTAATTAAGCAACTAGACGGCTACCACCACAGTGACAAACTCTTAGCATAATAATACTCAGTCTTTGTGCTTGTAGAATATTTCTGTCAGGTTTCCTGGCAGGTTCTGGCTAGGATAAGAGCAGTGTGGTAGATCTTGCTCTTCTATAGGCAGTCTGCAATGTGACTTCTGGGCATTGCTAGTAGACTTGGAAGCTTCCTGGAAGTACTTGGAAAGGTCTAACTGGGTATCTCCATATAGAACTGGTTTTAGCTGTAATGGCACTAGTGTCTTATGACCTCCACTTCAGTTTACACTCTTGTTGAAATAAAAGAGTATACTCTGCTTGATGCTCCATACAATCTGCTAGTTGCTCTGCTCTGAGTAGTAAGGAAAATGGAATGGTCGTTTCTTTTTTCCTCATAAATCTGTATATAACTATGGTGCTATCTGTGAAAGAGTGAGGAAATTTTAATTGGAATGACTCGTAACTACATTTATCTAAACACTAAACCTTTTGTGCAAAAGTTCAGGGGAAATGTGATGGATTGGGACCCTCCCTGAGGTACCTCACCTCTTGGAAGAAGTGTCACTTTAGCATGGTGCTACATACTCCCATGGAGTGTGTGTGTTGTATTTGTGAGCCTGATGCACCTCTATTATCTTCTGGTGAAGAAAAGAGACTACTATGAGGGAAAGGAAGCAGTATGTTTTGTGCTTATCCAGTTCATCACTGTTGACTGGGGACACATACCTGTGTGACAGGATGCTACAATAACATGGCAGAGCTGGAGGGTTGCACCTAGTTAAGCAAGCAGGATGCAAGGCTGCTGTTAGAATCTAAAAGGGCAGGTATAACATTAACGGCAGGGTAGAATTGCAGTTTTAACACTGAAAACACGCAGTCTGTAGAAAACAATGTCAAAGGTCATCATCAGAACATGGTCTTTAAACATGGCCCCAGTTGCTGCACAGCTTCTGTGGACTTAAAAGGACACTTCTACTTGAATTAGTTAAGAGTGCAAAAGTGAACGGAGTAACCCAGCTCTAAAAGACAGAGTATTCTACAGACAGTAGTTTAAGTTGTTTTACAAAGGTTCTCAAGTGTGGTAGTGTCTTAACCCTCAAAGATGCTTGTCCTGAAGTTCCTTACTGCTCTAAAAGAGTGACAGTTTTCATTGGCAGTGTTGTGGGGACAAAACTTCTTGGGTACTTATCAGGAGGGATAACTTTAGATACATCTCTCTGCCTTGTTGCTGTTGCATCTTACTCATGTATTTGTTAGTGTCACTGCAGCTGACGCTGCCTCCAGGACAAATTCAAGCTTCCAAATAGTGATGATCTCCTGAAGGCACAGCAGCATGGTAGGTATCTCTGTGCCTTGGCAGAGTAATGAGTGGCATTTTCTGACATTATAACAGCATGAATACAAGCTGAGCAATGTCACAGTTGACTTGTTAACACAGATTTTAGTGCTGCTGTCTGTGGAAAGTTAATGCATGCTGGAATTCTGGCAGTTTTCCCACGGTTACGTTGTATCTATAAGGACTCCTGTAGGGGAAACTGCCAGTTTAACTCCTTCCTCTGTGAGGAAGTCTGGGTAGAGATGACTCACCTAATGACTGTAGGGGTACAACCCTCTGTAGACTATTTTCATGCATCATATCCTAGAAGGGTTCACCTTGTGAGTAGTATGGTTCAGTAGATAAAGTGGAACAGCAGTAGAGACAGCTGTTAGCTTCTGTTCTGGCAGGTATTTCCAAGGCTTTGTATGCATTCAGTATACATGAATTTAGTACAAACAGATTAGCATCATCCATCCAGTTAGAGCCACTTACATAGGTGACTAGCAGATTGCAGTTGTACAAATACATCACTACACAACCAAGTAGCTGCATTTCCAGTTACTGGGCTCAATTTTGAGACTAGCTGTTTGTTTTCTTTAAGCAGGAATCAACTTGGTATCCATAGCAAAATCTTAGCTTGGTAGCAAACTGGAAAGGCTTTTGTTTAACACTGTCCTCTTATTCTAATAGTCTCTTTAATACTGCCTTCCATGACTCCTCCCTTTGTTGGTTGAATGGTCTTTTTATTTATAAAGACTTATGAGAAAAACAGTCACTGCTTTATTGAGCTGGGAGATGCAGATTCCTACCTAAGCACTCTGTGCCTGTGACAAAAATAGAATCATTGTAATGAAATGGGCATTTTATAGAGATTTGTAAAGTTGCCTCAAGACCAAAATGAAGGAGCAGAAATAAAGCTTGCATTCTAATGTCTGTATTCAAGCTCTAATTAAGATGGCTTGCAAGGCGTTATGGACTGCATGTGACTGCAGTATTGCAGAACAGTGCTCTGTTGGGATACCTGCATGCAGTGGTAATCTCTTGATTCAGTTATGTGGCTGTTGATAATATTGACTTTATATTACGACCTTTGCAACTTTATTTAGTCAAGGATAGATAAAAATAATTTTTGGAGGTGCTGCAGTTCCTTACAAGTACTATTTAAGGGTGATCCTTTCCCTTCTGCACTTAGCTACTGATCAGAAACAATTTACTCAGCTGTTTTTCTTCCACTCTAAGGAAATTCTAAAAAAACTCAAGATATTTAAGTCCCTTAGGAACAGGGATATGTATGCATTCGCCTGTATTTCACTTCACTGTAAGATGTGACTTCAGTTTCAAGGATTGCTTTAAACTGGTACTCCTCTCATGCTCAGACTGAGTCCTTCCTGTGACAATCTTTGAAGGTTGCATCAAAATATACAACCTTGCTACAGACTTGAATAGAATTTAAGTCCAATTTTTCTTGGACATCAAGATTATTCTAGGCAAGGTTATTACCTTGAAATTAATACTAACATGTTTAGATATTGTATGTTTATTTGTAATGAATAATCTAGAATGGACCTTTACTAAATGATGTGTGAGGGCATATATTTAAGAATTTCATCTAGTGAGTGAATGCCTGCTGCTGTCAGATTAGCTTTCTGAGCTATAATGATGCACTTATCAGAAAATTTATAAGCAGAGTTGGGCTGTGCTTGGCAAGGATAGTAGGGGTTCAACGTGCTGAGTATATACAGGTATTTCATAGTTTAAGTAGATCACTGTTTTGGTGACTGAGATCTGAAGGTAGCCTTAAAAGGTGGGGTTGTCCCAAGTTTAGCTATAACCTGTTGGAAAGAACAGTGTGCTAGACTTTGTAGGTTGCTAGGGTAATGATTGGTTTAAGTAGCTATCCATTTGGGAGTCTCCTGTTCATGATGTTATTCTTCATAACTGCATGTATCAGGAAAACACTGGGAGCCTTTGTATAGTAAGTTCACTCTTGTAAAGTTCACTGGATCTTATTAAACAATTTTCATCTAAGTGGAGAGCTGAAGGTGACTTTGCATGCAAATGGGTGAAATAGTGGAAAGTAAAATACGGTATGAAGACTTAAGATCACTAGCAGGGATTCTTAATTTTAACTGGCTGGTATCCAGTGGGTGGCTGTCTGATGCTATTGATAGTGTTAGAATATTGTAGTGTGATTTCTGGCTCCCAGTGTGGATAACTGCTTCCTTGTGCCATGGATGCAGGGAGGACTCCTGACCAGAAGTAAATTAAAAATACTGCTTTTAGGCTGCATATGGTATACTGCAGATAAGCAAGTCTTAAGGACTCTCCTGCAGTACAAGTTCATCATACAGGCTAACACTCTAGTTGTTTTTTGTGTTGAATTAGTAACTAATTCCATTGTTTGCAACTTGTGTAGTGTAAGCTTGTAGCTTTCAGTATATCAAGTAAATAGTGTTCATTCTGCAGTTTTTCCTGTAACGTTTTGGGGTATGGCTGTTGCCACTACTTCCAACAAGGATGCAGTCTGTAAACAGTATGCGTACTGAGTAAGGCAGATCCTTGTCCTAAATTCTTACTTTTCCTTCTGATGTTACAAAGTATCAAGTTTTCCAAATGATTTCCTTATCTGTGCAACCGCAAGTTGACTAATACATCTTGCACAGAAACAGAAAATACCTGATTATCAAAACCAAATCTCAGGCTTGGATTTCACTCCAGTGCTCAGCGCAGACACCTCAGCCTGATGTTGGCTGCACCAGCACATGTCTAAGGAGTGAACAGCATCAGGGAACTTGCCCATTGCTGCAGCAATATAAGTAACCTTTTGGCTGCTAAAGTTGTACCTCCTTTGGCCTTGGTTCTACAGGCTGCTTTTCTTCCCTCACATCAGCACTGGCACTGAGGCATGTGACTGGCAGAGCCAGTCAGCCATGCTGAATGGCTCTCCTACAGGAGGAGATGGTCTTGAACAGCCAGGGGCAAGGGAGAGGGGACCAAGGGAGAGAGGATGGTAGTAGCAGCATTGGGTGACACAAATGGGGGCTGTGAAACCACTGCACCAACCTGCTCTGCGAGACCTCTCAAGCTGAATGAATTCTCTGATCTGATTATCATGGCCCAGAAACATCTGTAGCCACAACTGAGAAGGCAGAAACACCCATTAGTACATGGGGAAGGATACAAGCATATCCCAAGTGGGAATTTTTGCTGAACACATAATCTGTTTAGCTTGAAAACCAGTAACTGGAGGTGTGCAAAGAGGTATGATACTAGCACATTGAAAGAAGATTGACTAGTGTTGTTTCTTTTAGCCTGCGTATCTTAAAATTTTCAGTAGCATTAAATATACCACTTAATCTCAAATTAACTGTCTTTTGTTTTGTTTTTTTTTTTAAATAGTTGAATTACCAGTTGGAGCATTTACAGTCCATTGAAAGCTAATGAAATTTCAGTACTTAAATATTTGCTGGCTAACCTCAGAATAGCTGAGGAGCTCTTACAGTTCATAGCTCAGTGAGATTCTTAATTAGGTTTGTGATCCAGGGAATTTCTGTGGCTGCATTCTTGCAGGCATATCACAGAACCAAACACCTCAAAGTCTCTAATTCATATTCTGATAACAGAGGATCACTAAAATTCTGTTGCAAAACTTTGTTCTTTCTGTGCTCGCTTTTGATTACATCATATGTAAGTCTTTAATAGGTTGAATCCCCAGTTTTTTACTTTAAAGTTACGTATCTGAAGGGTTTCACAAAGCTCCTCTGTCAAGCTATTGGGCTAAGGGTTTTTAGAATCCTGTTTTAAAATCCAAAGAATGGCTGCTTTCAGTGGCAGGATAGCAATGAAAAGAAATGTCCAAAGATATCAGCTGCACAGTGAGACAAGGACTGATCTCAGCAATTTTGAGCTTAGAGCTTCATTTCAGTTTTAAATGTCAAACTGAATTGGAAAAACTATAAGCAATGCCAGTTAGCCTTTGGAGGCGTCTAGAATTTTTTATTATAGTGACAATCTTTACTGGAAACCAGACCTAATGAATTTGCTCATGTTTCCTTTTTTTCCCATATGTATTTGCATGGGCTGTAGCAAAACGTGTTCCTTTCTTGTGATGTTACAAGTGCTTTTTCCTCTCTTTAAATGACTGTACAACTGTGGAGTCTTAATGCAGGTGAAGTAAAAAGGGATGTAAAGGTTCCATCTGGTTTGAAGTTAATGTAGTTATTCAGTAACAGTCTCTGAATCTTGGCATTAGGTAAACCAATCTGTTTGTTAACAATGTTCTGACAGTTTAACTTTAGGCTGAGGGTGGAGAAATAGCAAACTGATGCTTAAGTTTGGAGTTTATGAAGCTGTTTATAAACAAGTGCTGTCAAATGCTCAGTTTTCAGGGACCAGGCAAGAATGACGCAAAATTGTGCAGATTGCCCTACAGCAGGAGGCCTTAGTTAACCTGGATAAGTTATAATCCAAACAGGTAAAACAAGGGAAGGCTGAAATAGTTGGTGAGCTTAGGGTTAAATCTCTTATATTGAGGGTGGCATGGTTTAATTAGTCTTGTGGCCAAGCACAGATCTTCAGAAGTCTAAATCGAAAAAGCTTTTTAGTAACCACTATGGTTTGATTTGTAGATCTTGCTGTGTTTCATGTGGCCAACCTGTTAGTTGGTGCAACCTTTATTTCTTGAAGACTATCTTTCACTAGCACCACAAAGCTCCTATTGTGAATATGGCTTTGTGTAGCCTATTACAAAAGAAAAAAATCCAGAGTTATCAAGCTTAATCCTTACCTTTAAAGCAAATGAAGCAGGTAATTGCTTCTAATTTTTTAAAGATGAAAGACCACCTGAAAAAGTGTATGCTCTGACCTGGGCTCTGTTTAGCACTTTATTTTGAAGCAGGATTTTGTAACCAGAAGGAGTGCCCCGTTCTCCCACCCCCCTCACCAAAAAAAAAAGCCTTTCAGCAGAAGGGTTTTTAAAGGGTTTTAAGCTTATGACACAACACAAAGTTCAACATTGTGTCATTAAACCTAAGAGCAAAATGACAGATTGAAATCAAACAGATTTGACAGACTAGCATTGACTGAATCGCTTACCTTCCTGTCAGAGGAGCATAAATCGTTTTGTTTGGGGACAGTTTACTTCCCAGCAGGTAAAGAACAATATGAGAGAAGGGAAAATACTTACCACAGAATTAGGTGACTTTCCTGGACAGTTATTCAGGGTGGGCTCTTCTGCAGATACATCAAGACTCTTGGCCTTAGCTTTACATTCCCTTAAATGGAAGGGCGTTGCATAATGTTTTAAAAGCAACTGTGGTAATCACAGGTTCTTCTAAACGCTGCTACTTTTTAATGAAAGGTGGTTGGATATTCCAAGACTTCCTTCTTGACTGCCTCAAGGATGCTTAATCTGCAGAATGGGATGAAAATTCACCCTTGCCGACTCAGAAAAGACTGAGAAGAGAGCTTCCACTTCTGTTAATTGATTTATATTTTTTTAACTCTAGGAACTGTTAAATGTGAGCTCTGAAGCAAGTTGTATAAACTGTTTCTTGGGCTGCAGGGGTAGAAATGCAAGTAAAGAAACAGTTGGCTGTAATGACTGCTCTTATTTTATAAGATACACCTACCAAAATCTCCCTGTGCCCCTCTCTGAACCGGTGATGTGCTATTAGCCTGTTGTTTTGTAAACACTGGTACTTCTGTATTGATACAGCCTGTGTCAATCCTGTGCCACAGTGTTTCAGCCTTGCCTTGTTCTGCACTGCCTGACTCTTCTGGGGCTAGAAAGGGCCGTGCTCTCTCTGTTGTCACCAAAGAAGAGATAGGTTGTGTGAAACTTCTATGATTTCAGTAAGGGCATACAACATAAAGGTTGTGTTACAAGCAGACTCATGTTCAAAGGGTTCATGTAGGGTTGATACTCTAAAAGGTCAAGTGGCACTTGTAACAGCTCTGCAGGGAAAGTCAAGTGCCTTGGCCAATAAGAGCTGTGCTAGCTTTAGATGCAGTCAAACTATAAATTGGTATGCTATTGAATGGGGTTTGCTTCATACTATTCTTTGATTACAAGCCAGATAACACTGTGTAAGGAGGATAACCTTGCAATTTCTACTGGCTGGTGTTGAGGTGGGATGGAGAAGGAAGGTTTTAAATATTCTCTCCACTCATCACCATGATGAGCTTATACTGAATCAAGTTGATCAGTATTTTAACTAAAAGGTGGCTGTTCCTTTAGTATGACCAGGTAAAGATGTGGTATCTATATTGACAGGAGGGGCAAAGTGGCTATCGTCTTTCTTGGCTGTTAGTAAATAATAACTTCATTGTAGTTGTATAGCACAGTGGACTTAAAGCAACTTCATAGGCAGCAGCACTAAGTTTGTGTTGCCAGAAAAATGTTTAACTTGAAAGATTTGTGTTAGATAACACAGTAGTTAGAACAACTTACAATGCTTGTTAAAAGAATACTCAAAGGTTAAAACCACTCACAATTACACTGAACATTTGCTAAGGCTCACTTGGCTTCTTCAGAAAGCAGCTTACCTACTCTAGTCACAGCCAGACTGCTCTGGAATTAGGACAAAATAAACTTCTCTACAACTTACTAAGAGCAAGCTGTGTCATTGCTGGAACTCTTAAAGTCCTCCAACTATCTAATTCTGTAGTCAATCTGTAGCTCTCATGCCTTGGATGTCAATGTCCAAGCAAATGGAATTCTAGTTTATAATTCATAGAAAATGTGGACCTTAAGCAATGAAAGCCTTTCAGCAACAGCTTCTGGAGTTCAGATGCTACTTGTATGCTCCCAGTTTTTCCACACTGAGAGCTCTGTTCTTTTCCCCTCTTGCCTCTCTGGTAACTAAGAACTAAAAATCAAGCTTGCAATCCTTTTCTGGTTTGGAATCTTTGGGGTGATGGCTGAATTCACTGTCTGCAACATGAATGTGTTTGCTGTACAGGGAGAATCTGAGAAGTAGGAGTTGTCACATCCCATTTCTGTACTAAGATGTGTCCTGGGTGAGGGAGCTGATGTGTAACATAATGTAGAAGATTACCAGAGGAAAATATCTGACTTCGCTTACCAGGGCTTATCCCAGAATGAACATTTAAAGATGATTAATTTGCATTACTGTACCAAATATGTGTGGCAAACAGTTGTGAGTAATCCTCAGGGCACTTCTTGGCCCCTCGTGTTGGCATGTTTGTTCTTGTATGAAGCAGTCCATGAGAACTTTGATTTGTTGCTTTTCAGAACATCATGTCATGACAAGGGGGGGGGAAATCTTGACAATCGGTGTATCCCAGGGCAGGTTTCCCAGACTGGTCATGGAAATAACCACCCCAAAGTGCAGGGCACATGAAGCAGTTTGCTCCAAGCAATCCAGTTTAAGGGAAAGGTTTGGGCTGGACAACATCCAAAAGTCCTTTCCAGGTTAAATAATCCTATAGTATATTTTGTAGGTTGACAGTTGCTTAGTCACTAATTTTGTTTAGGGCAACTAGTTATCCTGAAGGTTTTTCCAATATAGTATTCTAATTTCTACTGCAAGCCTTGTATTTCCATCCAGTAGAACTTGATGTGGCAGTTCCAGTGTCTTTCTGGAGTAGTCATATCCAGGTAAATTTTATATTCCTGGTAGGCCTGTTGCTTCTGGAATAACGGGTGCTGCTATAAATCAAGGTTGGTAAAGCCACTTTCCGTGGCAGTGTTCCCTGAATGGCCTGCTCCTCTCCTTACAGCACTCTGCCAGGGTATGAACAGCTGGGGCTCATAGTTGTCCTGCTGTGAGGACACAAGTGTTGCTATCCTGGCATCTCCCTTATAGCCATCATGTGTCTGGAGTACACACGAATGTTTTTCTCACAGTGGGAATCCTGACTGGTGACACTTCTCTCTTTGTATTGGTCACCTCAGCGTTTGTCCCTGATGTACTGCTCGTAGAGCTGCTGCTCTGTGTTAATCAGGGTGTGGGAGCTGGTGCTTGTGTTTCTGTCACAACTACTGTGTCCAGCTACTCTTAAAAAATAAAATTATAAAAATCAGTATTGTTTTTATGAGGTGGCTAGTACTTAATTTCTTGGTTTACATGAGACACAAATAAAGGCTTGTTAACTAGTACTTCTTCATCGAAGCTTACTCGTTTTATGGCTTTGCAGCACCAGGAGAAGAATAAGAACTGAGAATTTCTTGCAGTAAAGCAGGATTTATTTTTTTTTCCCCAAAAGCAAATTAGACTTGCAGCATCCAAAGGCAGGAAGAGTATAAAATAAATGCTAATGCCGTGTCATAATACTTTCTGCTGGAAGATTTTTGCATCTGGTTCCTGCCAGAATTCACTGTGTATTTCTGCTTTTTTATTAGCCTACATAGAGAGGGGATCAAAAGTCACCTTTCTACCTATAAGCAGATGTAAGATATAGCTCTGCTTCCAGTTTGAAACGAAGCTGCATCAACATTAAAGAAACAGTTTAGAAAGGTGTAAATCCTTACAAAAAAGAACAATGAAAACCACTTAATTTCATGCTGTTTGAGAAAATAGGAGTCTTTTTCTTTGGAGACTGCTTTAGATAGCAGTTGTGTAGGATAGGCTTATTAATAAGAACAGCTTGTTCAGCTAGTAGCTGCTTTGAGAAAATTTTGGCACTTTGATTATGATACTGTTGTCACAAATACCTTCTGTTTGTTCTAATACCTCATTCCTACTCATATTGAGTGACAGAGCACTGGAACAGGCTGCCCAAAGAGGTTGTGGAGTCTCCTTTGCTGGAGACATTCAAAACCCACCTGGACAAGTTCCTGTGTGATGTACTCTAGGCGGCCCTGCCTGGCAGGGGTGTTGGACTAGATGATCTTTCGAGGTCCCTTCCAACCCCTAAGATTCTGTGATATGGTTTATTTGCCAGTGCCTTGAAGTGGCCCATTCTTCAGGCTTGCTGGGCAAGGTTTTAATTTGGTCTTTCAGAGCTAGAGAGATTCTTCACCTGCATGCTACCATGATGTCAGCAGTGTCATTGATGGTGACTGTGTTTCTTCTGTCTGCAGATCTGATTAGTTGCCTGGCACTTCATCTGTGGCAAGCAGGACAATGGCTGCCAGCAAGAGCAAGAACCAGAGTTCCTTGGCCCTCCATAAAGTAATTATGGTTGGCAGTGGAGGTGTGGGCAAATCTGCACTCACTCTTCAATTTATGTATGATGAGGTAAGTAGTTTTGGTTCAGCTTCTCTGAAGCACCAATGTGTGCAACTTACCAAACTCTTTTTTAGGGGTACAGGGGAATTAAATGTAAGTAGCAAGAGACCTGATGACCTGACTGGTGGGAGAAGAATGTAAGTATCTGGGAAGAGTGCCCTCTGGGAGCATCTTTGGTGAAGGGTAACAAAATAGATGCTTATTAGTGAAAGAACAGTCTTCAAAAGATATGCAGAATGGGAATATGCTTGTCTGGGTGCACAGAGGCTGTTACCAGTTCGCATTTAACTTAATTTTCTTGCAGTTTATTTTAGGCCAGTTAAGGTTCAAGTCAGAAGTAAGCATTCTAGCTGTTTCTGAGCTGAATGATGAAGTAGGTGTGTTCATAGCATGAGTTCTTCCACACTAGTATATAGGAAGCTAAATCAGACAATCCAGACTAGTATGTGAAGGAATACATGATCCTGTAATTTGGAAGTTAGTGTTAACCTATAGGCTGTTCTCGCATACTGTAGTAATGTGAATATCTGAACAGGTGGCACAGTCATTAGTGAAGGCCAGTTGGCTTAATCAAGCTCATGGCACAGCATTATGTGCTTTGAGGCTAAGAGGGAGTGGAAAGGTAAGGAGCCTGTGTTGCACGTGTGCTGTCAGCTCAGAACTACAAGTTGAACTGGTAGTGGCTTTGTGGTGCTGATCAATATTGAATGGACCGAAGTATGTGCCTGGGTAACTATGGAGGAGATTTTCATGGTCAGCAGCTGGATGCTGTCATCTACACCTGTTGAAGCGTGAGATATCTGTACCTAAAGTACACCACAATTATTTTTCTTTAAGCGGGAAATATGGATAATACCACCATGTTGCTGGTAGCTTGTGCTGTATCTTGTCCCTTAAATTGTGCTGAAGTTGCTGAACAGTGTTTCATGTAGCAAAACAGTTTATCTTGACTAGGCAGACTGGCTCTTTGATGTATTAAGTGCTTAAATAATTTGCTTTTTATAGTAAAACTTAAAGTGGCGGACCTTAGTCGTTGACTGACTTATGAACAGGTTTTTGGGAATTTAAATGTCACTGAAGTGAAAGAGAATGGATATGGACAAATACTGGCTCCATTTGACAGTAATTCTAAACACTAATCCCTTAACTTCAGTTTGTAGAAGACTATGAACCTACCAAGGCTGACAGCTACAGAAAGAAAGTAGTTCTGGATGGTGAAGAAGTGCAGATAGACATTCTGGACACAGCAGGACAAGAGGATTATGCAGCTATCAGAGATAACTATTTCCGCAGTGGGGAAGGATTTCTTCTAGTCTTCTCAATAACAGAGCATGAATCCTTCACAGCAACAGCAGAGTTTCGGTAAGTAGTTTCTCTTCTAGGCAGAGGAAATATCTGGTTCCTATGTTGCTCTGACAATCCTTCTTAAAATCTGCAGCTCATTAGCCTTGTCCATTGCCATTTGATCAATAAGAGAGGCAACTCAACTGTTTTGCTCTCAGTAACTGGTAAGTTAAACCACGGTATCCAGGCTGTGGGCTCTAGTTATCTTCATGCCTTCAACGTATGAGTACATTGCGCAAAGCACAACTTCAGACAAGTAACAGATTCTTGGACTCCTGAAACGTGAACATTCAAGCCAATTTTCAGTCTTTGTGGATGTGAAGTTTAATTATCTTAGAGCTGTGCTTCTGGAATTAAGTCTGCCTTTTGGCCAGGTTTCAGACACGGTATTGCTTACTGCTAGAAGCAGGTGCTCTAAGGAAAGGAAGGATTAGCCTCCACTCTCAGGTATGGATTGGTGCCAAACAAGGGTTGGCAGCCAAGCACTGCTATTGTAGGCAGATGTATTCCTAGAAAGACACACAGTAGTAGTAAATGCTTCCATTTTTGTTCTTGGGATTAGCAGTTCTAATGTAAAAATCAGCACCATGCTAAGTACAGAAACTGCTGTTCAGTGTGAAAGAAAACTGGTTTAATCCATTGTTGTGGTCTCAGAACTCATGTAGCCAGATTTTTCAGGGCAAGGGTTTTAACTCTTATTTGATGATAGCAGTTGCCTCAGTGTAGAAGGTAATCCAGAGATTGCCTAGGACAGCTGTACAACTTGAAGTAGAACTTGCCAAAACACAGGGAAAGTGCTAGGTATTCCTTATGTTTGTCAGAATAAAAGCTCTTTCTTGGTCTGGCTTATGTTCACTTTGCTCCAGTGATGCAAGGTTAACAGATTCTAATCGGTAATGCAAATAGTGATGCCAAGGCAAACACCTACTTCTAGATTTTTCTTGAAGCTATGGCAAACTCCCCTCACATTCTAGGACTTTGATCCAGGTTCTTAATGTATTATACTGTTCCAGTGTAGTAGGAGACTGCATAATCTTCTAAGAGGTATAAAAATATTATTCCAGTGTCATATTACACTTCTGCACCTTTGCTAGACTTTAGGAGGCTGACAGTGGTGGGGAACACAAGCAGAGCTGGTCTGCTTAGTTTGCTCTAACTGGAGGACTTAAGAGCTGAACAGTTGAACTGTTGTAGGACTACAAAACTGAGTACTTGGACTGTTCATAGTATAGGATGGAGGAAAGTCCAATACCATACAAAAAACAGGATGAAAATATGACACTTGAAGGTACCCAGCCTGCGTTTTGGCTTGTGTGCTTAAGTGAAACATAAGGTTAAACCCAAGGCTTAAGGCTTTGGATGAGAAGGAGCAGGAGTGTTTATCTTGGCAGTTTGTGGTTTTTTTGTCAGATTCTATGTGTTGGTTCAAGATTCCAGCACAACAAAACAATGAAAAAGCAATACTAGCTCTAAAGATGAGCAAGAAAGATCTAAAGCTTTGAGGTGGAGAATCTCCTACTTTTCAATGGGTCAGAAGTAAACAAATAGTGAAATTAGTTAAATGGAGTATTTAATTAGGCTGACATGTGAGAACCAGCTCCTTGGAAAACTCCTCCCCAGCAAGGAGGAAGGGTGTGTGTACTATGATTCACCAGCATCATAGGCTAAACTACAGATTGATATTATTGATTCTGTAACTTCTGGAATTCTTAAACTATGAATGAGTTGAATACTGAATAAACTATAGACTTGTCTTTAAACCCTAGCTTACCTGCTGATGCTGTGCATTCAGTGATTGCTTTAAGTGCCTCTGCAATCTGAGAATGTGTGAAAGTGCAGTTGAATGCAACAGCAGAATGTCCACTTCGGTGTTAATGCTGTTTTAGATTCTTGTGCACTCTACATGCATTCAGTTATTTTGTGGATGGAAAGGGCAAGCCTCTGAAGTAGTGCAGTAACTCAGTGGGCTGAGGGGATGCAGCACCATCCTTTTCTCTAGTTTGGCTCTTGTTCATAACAAAATGAACCAATCAGAAAATAACTGTAGACAGCTCTTCCAGAGTCCTAGATGGACAGCAGCATGTGTCAGTCTGGTTTCAATCCATGTTTTACTCCAATAATAGCACAGACATTGAGACTGAGCTGCAACATCATGATGTCCTTTCCCACATGCAGAAAGGTCCTTTTAGAATGATAAAGAATAGCTAGGTTAATGCTGATGGTTCAGACATTTTCTTTGAGTCTTTTTGAAGGAGGAAGGTGCTAGCATTTTAGTTTAGCACTATTTAGTAACTCTCTCCTTTATGTAAAGTTTAGTATCCATTAAGAATTACCTCTGCCAGCTACTTATGCTGTTCTCAACCTGCCTTGGCAAAGCCTTGATGTTGCTGAGACCTATATTGAGGTGGTATGTAGACTGGTAATTGAAGATGGTGACTAACTGCCAAGGTGAAACTTTGCAAACGTGTCGCTTGTACTCTGTTCCTCATTCAGATGTGAACTCCTGTTGTGAGTTGCTCTTCTCCCATACAGTTATTCTTTATTAGAGCCTGAATAGTAAACACACAAACTAAATGGTTAAACTGCCTTCCTAGAAGTGGGAGGGTTTTATTAGTGTAAAGCCCACGGTGTTAGTATGTTAAACTTGGAATACTTTTAAAAGTGTGTTATCAACTGTTGGGATATGTACTGTTAAGTACTGGTAATGTGCAGACCACTTGATCCACTCCTGATAAGGGTGGGGTTTTTGTTGCTACCACTAACACAGATATTTTTATTTTGAATACCTGATGCATTAGGGAACAGATCCTGCGTGTGAAGGCTGAAGAAGATAAAATCCCTTTACTGGTAGTGGGAAACAAATCTGATTTGGAAGAGCGCAGACAAGTGCCTGTAGAAGAGGCTAGAAGTAAAGCAGAGGAGTGGGGTGTGCAGTACGTAGAAACCTCTGCCAAAACTAGAGCAAATGTAGATAAGGTAAGACAAATGGCATCTGCTATATTAGATTGTTATTGTTTAGTAGGTAAGTGACTCTTGCTGGGACAAAAGCAAATCCACAGTGAGCTTCTGAAAGCCTAGATTATAAAAAAAATGAGTGAACTTACTGGAACGCATACATTTAAGGAAATACCTAACTTAGAGAAGCCAGAGACTTGGTGCAAGTTAATGTGATTATCTTGTATTAATTGTTTCTACCTGAACCAATAGCTTTCCAGTACCATTTTCTTTATAGGTTGTCTTATTATAACAGCAATAAATAGAAAGCTATAGACACTTATAAATTGTTCCCCGTTCCCCACATATGGTGTGGCTAATGTTAAAGATTTCATTCTTGTTTTCTGCCAAGACTACTTGGATTTTTGAGAAGAACTCTTCTGACTGTATCCCAGTCCTTTTTTTGGACTTACCATTCTGGTCTAGGAGTCATTGTCGGTGTGCTGCTGGCTTCTTGCATAAACGATAGTGGTGGTGGCTTGTTCCAGAAGAGATGAGTTATGACTAGGGAGTGTTTGCCCAGTAGGGAAAAATCGGTTTCAAGCCTCTCCTTCTTTCTGTGTGTAGTGGGGGTTTCTTGAAGAAGAGGCTGTCTTTTTACTCTACCAATCCACAGAAGACGGTCTGAAATTACTGTTCCTAAGGACTCCAAAGGAGTGGCTTGGATATTTGCATTTGTTGAAAGACTACAAATTGGAAGCACTTTTCTCTTTAGACAAAGAACACTTACATCTAGGTCTACTCTCAAATTCTTGTAGACAGCTTTCTGTTCTTCTAGTCCATTTTACTTCACTAATGGAAATTCTATTGGTGTGTAAGTTATATTTATCTCATTCTTGGTTAGAACAGTGTATATGAAACTCATGAATTGAGACCTTTTGGTTATAAAGGATGTAGCATAGTTTAAATTTGGTGAAGAACCATTCTGATCTGTAGATTGTTACTGGAAAGGGAGACTGTCAGATGCATAAACTGAGTTATGTAGTAAAACATGAATACCTAGACTTGCTTTTGCCTATGAGCTGTCTCATGTGACTAGAAAATGCCTAGCCTGTTGTATACTTAGAGTAACTCTATGATCAGTTGACATTAACAGGAATGTAGCTGTGTCGGGAGTGTACTAGCATGGTGTTCTAGACTTGCTCTCATAGGCCTTTTCTAGCTACCTTGTGTGACATACTGGTTCTCCTCTATATAAGCACTGTTTTGTGTGTGTTAAGAGAAGTTATCAGCTATTGTGGTGATTGTGCATTGTCACTATAGCAGAATTCAAAATCTTAAGAGGGTTTTAAATTATAAACTCAATCATAGCATTTTTTTTTTCCCAAGTATAAAAGACCTGTATAGTTCTTCATTCAACAAAAAGCTTAACTCACTAAAAGGAGTGACACTGACATCTTGTTCTGTAAGCCTAAACTTTTTCCTGTAACTCTCTACCATAGAATAGCTGTTACACCTTAAATGGTACATACCTAGGCATCAGGCATACAAGGGTGAAATCAGCTGGACTTTTGGAGAAAACATCAGAGTAATGACTTTCTCTGAGTCCTCCTTATAGCATAGTCTGAGAACTTTCTGTGCCTAACACTGTCACTTGAATGCTGTAGCTTTTTTGATAATAACACAGGCAGAATACTACCCAGCAGAGTGTGCTTGTAACTACATGGAAAGGACTGGACTAAATGCTTTGCATAGTTAACATAAGCGATTTCCCTGGAAATGTTTGTCAGGCACAGACAAATGTTCTCATGAACTCTGAATGCTGCTTTTGTACAAGACCAATGCAATAAAAGCTCTCAAAACAGGCCTGTTGAATGATTTGGTAGCCAGATAAGATTGTCCCACTTATTGCCACTGCTTGACATGCTAGATAATTCTGATGTTGAGTTTGTCATTGGGATCTATCTAAACTGAGTTCTGCTGTGTTGGGTATGCTGTGGTGCCACATCTTTATTTGCTGCTGACTACAATAGTTTTCTGCTTTCTGGTGGCAGATCTAGTTTAATCTTTCTTTATTTTTCCTCTCTTAGGTATTCTTTGATTTAATGAGAGAAATCAGAGCAAAGAAAATGTCAGAAAACAAAGACAAGAATGGCAAGAAAAGTGGCAAGAACAAGAAAAGCTTTAAAGAAAGATGTTGCTTACTGTGAGGCTTGAGAACTGTAAATATCTATCTGCAAGTGGCATGGATAAGATACCACTAAGGACATAGGGCTGGATTCATGAAAGGAAGTCTGTATTGACTCCCTTTTTTTTTGCTTTGCATATCACACCTTCAAAATGTGAAAACAGAATTTTGAAACCATTTCAGGTATCCAATAAAACCAATGCCTACTTACACTGAAATGGGCTTAGTCCTAGAAACAGTTTCAGAACTACAATCTTTCTGTTTGGTTATACAAAGTACTTTTGTATTAACTTCCTAGTTTACTCTAATGTTTCTCTGAATATGTTTCTCTTGAACCTCTACTGGCCTTACTAAGCACAGCTGTTCAGGTTCAATCATTTTTTCCACTGTTGCTGCCCTCCTTGATGTTGCAAACAGCAGAAAAGCTAGATGACCTTTGGTAAAGGGTTTGAGTCTCCATCTTCTGTTAGTTGTTGCTGATATTTCTTAAGTTGAAAAATGCTGGCTTCCTCACCACACTCCATGTAAGAAATAGCAACTGACACTTAAGAGTCAGCTCAATTTAATCCATGTTCTGTTTAGTCAATACAGCATTCATGAATCAAGCCTATGGACTCAATTCAGACTTATTTAGATAATGCAAAAATGGTTATTTAAATACTGGCTAGATGCATTCCCTGCTGATCTGTCTTCTCATCCTTAAATTAGTGGTATGGGGTGAGAAAATTACTGTAAGCCTTTCTTTAAAAGGAATAACATTGTCATGATCTCCTTGAAATGCTGTCCTGGGTTTCCTCCATGTATTGTGGCTAGACTCAATTACACTCACTCTACATCCTTCCTCTCCCTGTTACTGGAATAGTGAAAATCAAAGTGTTGATTTCATCGGTTTTGTTTTTATTGGAATACTTGTGATCATGTTGGAAAAGTGGGAGCATCTGCATCTGTCTTCTGTCTTGCTGAAGATGAAGACTTTGGGTAAGGATGGGTCCCATCACACAATCAAGACTTGGAATAGGTGAGGCATACATGCTACCTCTCAATGATTATCTGGCTAGTGAGTTGTATGGTGTCAAAAAGCAAATGAAGTTAAGCAGTTGCCATGTCTGTTACACACTAATTTCATATGTACTGTTCCTGATGCACAGCAACCTAGCACATGGAGATGCATGTTGAGTTTTGTTGTCAGTCATGCAATGGTGGTCATGTATTGGTCAACAAAACCCAGGGCAGAAATGGAAGAAAAGTCAGTACTTAGCAGCTCTTCTTCTCAGCTGACTGAACTGAGCTTTCTGATGCAGTTTAAGATGCAGTTTAAGTGCAGCTGCCAAAAAAGACTTCTGTCACTGTTGTGGAAAGTAGCTGTCTCTGCTGATTGTGAAGCGTCTCAGTGAATTATGGCATCTTCTGTTTTGAAGGTGTAGAGACTTAATGGAATGACTGAATCTTGCTTGTTAACCAGATACTTAGAACACAGTTACTTGGTAAAGGAATATGCTATGTGGTTGTTCAGTGAAGCACACTGCAGCACTAAATTAACAAATACTGTTCCTTTCTGAGGAGAAGGAATAGTGAATAGTCTTCACTATATAGTATTATAATTTGAAGTTGAAAAAACAATTTTTAACATGTACTAGATTGCTGCTGTGCATTCCACCTCTGAACTTCAAAAAAAGATGTTAGATCCAAGAACCTCTGTTGGTCTGAGGTTTCACAGGGGCTTATTGTCCCAAACTCATTGTCTTCCATAACTAGTTCAACTTGTCAGGCAACTCATTGGATTGGGGAAACTTTACTAAATAAAAGGTGCTGTAATCTTCTTTCTCGTCAAGTTAATTCATTCTTTGTTCATGTTATCTTGTACGTGCAGAAAGAATGGTTAACCAATTCTGGAAATATTTATCTTTTAACAGTGTAATTAATTGGTATTACAAAGCCAACTTGACAATTCAGTTTTGAAGCAGAGGCTGGGAGCTTGCTGGCTTATAGAACTTATCACTTGAGCTGTATCACCAAAATCTAAAGCCTAAGCACCTTATGGGATTCTTGGAGCTATAATACTTGTGACCAAGTTTCCTCTTGAGCTTCCAGGCATAGAGTTCACTTTTGATTGCACGTTATGCATACAGCAAATGAATGTCTGCTTCTGGAGGAAAGCAACTCACTTAAGTTTGGTTTTAGTTGAGACCTAAAGGTTAAGTCCTTAACTAACCTAAAGGATAAGCAACAGTTGAGTTCACATCACAAGCTTATCTAGGTCAAGTCCCTCTAAGGCAGATTGTAAAATGGATCTAACAAAACTGAATAAGCTTTTCTTGCTATATGAGTAATGAACTCAGTAAAGCTCACAATGAGCAGCTCAGCTGTGTTGGCTCAAGAGACTTGCATGCTTTGACCTTTGATCTTTTTAGTCTTAAAGTACCTGACAGTATTTGATAGGACAGATGAGTTTCTACTCAGTGAGTCTCCCACTGGCATTCTTAAAGTCCATTTGCTGTTCTCACTCAGGGTTTACTGATTTTTTTTTTTTTTCAACTGATAAAATGCTACTGAGGTGGTATTACCTGGAAGAAGGTGCATGCTGTTTCATGGCTTGATGCTGCATCTCTTCACTGTCCTGTGCTTGTCACTTTTTCCAGAAAGACTAGGCCTGGAGGCTAAATATGACATCTTTTCAGTATTCCTCTTTTGTACTTGTGACAAACTTCAGTTTAACTTTCCAGTTATAGCTGAAAATGTGATCAACAAGGCAGCCTCCTTGGCTACTTTATAACAGTGGGCAACTAAGAAGGCAATAAAACTGTTCCCTTGGACTGGAATCCTGCTGCGTCCACCTCATATGGTGGAAGTGCCTGAATGTGTGCCCTTCTAAACAGGGACAATACAATTTGAGGGCCCTTGAATGACTTCCAGGCGTGCTTCACTGGACATCAATGGACATCAACATCAGGTGGGTTGACAAGAGTGAATAAAAAATGGAACAGATAAATGCTTCCTTTGGACTTGGGGGTTTACTGTAAGCAGAGTTAAAGGAGCTTTGGCTTCTAGTCAGAATCAGTACTTGCAGATCAGGTGCATCAAACAATGATAACTTTGGCAAGAAAGGGTGTATGTGGCTTCCTGCTAGCCATGTTGCATAGCTGAGGCCACTGAAGGCTGTTTTGAAGCTGATGTATTCTAGCAGCCTTTTCATGTTAGGTAATTACTGATGAAGACAAGTCCTGGTCTTTATAATGTGCTCTTAAAGCTTTCTGGAGCATGGCTGTAGGCAAGTAACTGGATATTTGAAGCTGGAGGTCGTGTAAAACTTGACTATGTACTTGCATTTAAGCATTCTAGTATTATTCTTATGTAATGGCTGAGCCCAGTCAGGGAGCTGTTTACTGCTATATGCAGTCTTCCATAGGTGGCTTAGCTGTAGGTGTTCAAGTGCTTGAGACTTACATGCTTGCTCAAACCAGAAGGATGGGACAAGTCCCCATTATAACAGAGGCTAAGTAGCCATACGAAATTCCACTTCCAGAACAGGTTGAACCCCAGGAGTGCAAGGGCAGACTTGACTCCTCTGTTTGTTTGTTTGTTTGTTTGTTTTTTAGGAGCATCTCTCCAGGTGAGAGTACAGATGCAACATGAAGTGCATCTTCAGTGACTTCTGTCATGTGTTCTGTACAGACCAATGCGCCTTAACTGCAATTTCTAGGTGAATGCTTGGCTTGATGAAGAGAAAGATGTGTGCATACATTTACTGGGCATTTAACTTCAGTAAGATGTTAATAGGATTCAACTGGAACTTCAGATGCCTATCTGGCTAGTACAATGCCTAAGAATACTTTAGCTCTGAGGCACAAAGCTACACTCTGGAATGTAGCAAGAGGTGGGGGGGGAATTACATCAAATGAAATGCTCACCAATATCTCTTTAAAGCTTTCCAAAATGTTAACCCATTAATTGGGACTTAAAGGTCTATCAATTCTTGCTCAACATTGTTTATCAATTCAACCCAGAGCTTATGTGGACAGAAGCTTTCTTTAATTGCTATAAGCATATGTTGCCATGTTCACCTCCTGTTGACTTTATAGTTGGGAGGAGGGAAGAGGAATAAAAAACAGCTCTGATTTTTCACTGTAATCTCCACACTTCATGGGAATGGCAGGTGTTCCTTTTGGGGGGGAAGGTGTTATCTCTGACACCAAGACAGAGGTTTAATGTAGAGGAAGTGACTGTGATTGCAAGATTTAATAAACTGCCTCTAAACTATGTATGCTATATTATATAATGTGAAGTCTTGTTTTTTTCTTACATAGCTTCAGAGCTTTGTAGCTTTGTCTCTAACTTGCACAAACATTTTTAATGTCTATAAAACCGGTTACTTTTCATTATCATGCTAATACAACTGATTTGTATTACTATTATAATAAAAATTAAAACAGACGTAGTATTTGTTTGTTACTGATTTTTACAGCATTCCAAAAGCATGTCCAGTCTCTAAATTCTTGAACCGTGCAACTGCTGACGTGCAGTGTCTGGAACTAAGCTTTGTTTGTATCAAATCTGTAACATGATTATATTACAGACTGTGGGAAGGGAAGGGGGGAGGAGGTGACTGAGGGACCCCAGCACTAGTTTTCCTGAAATGAACTGCCTATATTTCAGGACTGAACCAGTGCAGTAGTTTGAATGGTTCACGGTTAATGTTTCACAACCTAATTGGTAAGACAACTTGTATCAGCTGTGTAAATGACAGTGTTATTTCCTGTTTCTTCAGTCCATCTTGTGGCTCAAATAACAGAATAAGCAACACTGTGTGGAAATAGTAATCCTTAGTCCTTTGAGGGTGACAGACTCCATTTGCTGTGTGTTTTTGTAATGAACAGACTGTGGTAGAACAGCAGGGATGTCTCTGAGACAGGATGGCTCAGGACAGACTCACTGCACTGTTATGCTACTTGGTTTGGAGTAGCATAGATACGGGATTCACAGTAAACTTTGGGTGCAGTTTCTGCTGCCACGAAGTTGGAAGCAGAACATCCCCTTGCTGATGACTTCTGGCCAAGTTTTGCAGCAATTTACATAATCCTGTTTACATGGTGCTTGCCTGGTGTTTGCCCTGTGTTTGAGATTGCCATGGTGGTTTACATAGCTCTCCTTTCCAGTGAAGTAATTTTAAAAATACTGTGCAGCAGAGAGTAGGTAGCATGAAGTCTGTTGTGTAGGAGGCAGGAGAAGGTTCCAAGCACAGCTGTATTACATAGCTGTACCTGCAGCCCAGAATGGCACCTTTTCCTTGAGATGTTATCTGGATGGATGTGAGGAGCAGGCCTCCCTTAAGTTGCAGCTGGAGAATAACTGAACACACACAGCTCGGCACCTGCCTTCGTGCTTTCATGTGTTCTGCCCCAGTCAGAAGACTGCACTACTGTGGTTCTGTGTGCTAAATGCTCTGCGGATGTCGGCGATGGTACAGGCACATCTTCCTGAAAACTGTTGGCTCCATCTTGTGGCTTAGTTTAAGAGTTAGAAGCTCTACCACGGAAAGGGGCTGTTCAGCATGCTCAGACGAGCATATGGGTAGCTGCTATTAATCTGCTACCTGAATTACACACAGAAATCCACACTAACTGGATTCTTCTGTTCTCGTTCTGCCATATGATTCTCATGCAGTAGGAGACCTTGTTCTAACTTAAAATTATCCTTTTGCATGCAAATGCTAATGTTAATTCTTGCCTAAATATTCTAGTGTGCAGCAGAACACCCAATAAGGATGGGGGCTTCATGATTTCCATGGCATTAAACCAGCTTGCATTGCAAGTGTAAGTTTGTTCGGCTCACTGGGCACTGATTTGCATTCCAGAAAGAATACTTGTTCCATGGGTCTGTGCAGTACTTCACAAAACATTTTGTTTCTGAGGGTGACTAAAGATGCTGTTTTTTCTTTGCAATATAAAGCCTTAATTGAGGGGGAATATCCTGTTTAAAAACCTTTTTTTCCCCACCCCTCAGACTCTCCTCCCCCCAAACTAGAAGCTATTTAGTGTCTATTGTGGGAATATGAGGGAAATACCAGCAAATGGCTCCTTAAGCCTCGTAACTCCAAAGCAGTCGGAGGTAAAATGCTGAGGTGAGACTGGGACCATGTGCTTTGCAGTTGCCTTCCTAATAAAGTTGATTAATCTCCAGCTTTGTTACTTGGCTTTGAGGCAGAATCATGTTTTTGATATAATCAGAGTTTACAGAGTTTGTTTTTAAAGTCTAGTGTTCAGGGTATCGGAGGCTTTATGCATGTTGGCTTCATGGGCCAAATACCATAGTTCGAGGACAAACTTGTGCATACATGTAGCATTGAGAGACAAGGAAAGCTACTCCCTACTGTTTAATAGTGTTCTGTTTTGGTTTTCAAAGGAAAACACATACAACAAACTGAATTTGCTGTTTGGATGAGTGTTTCTCAACCTGTGGTCTGTAAGAGTGCTCTGCAACATGATTACCTTCCCCACAAAATGATGGCATTACACTTCTATATCTGTAAACAAGGAAAACAACTGTGGACTGGGGGAAGGAGTAATTATCTAAAAAAAAAATAAAAATAGCCAAGTTCTCTCTTGCTTCTAAATGAAAACCATCATGGCAACATTGCCCAAGATAGCCTGCAGTTTCACTCCTAAAAGTTCATCTGGTTTTTCAATTTTAGAAAAGCTGCTAAGAACCTGAGAGAGATGGTCCTGCTCAGACACAGACCTCCCTGACAGAAGGATCCAGGCCTGCCCAGAATTACAGGATTCAGAAATGAGAAGGTAAAACTTTTTTTTTTCTGGCTTGGAAGGTGGAGCTATGAAAACCAAAACCTACTAGGTTGCTGAACAAATGCCTTCAGGGTGGACTAGGTGTTTGGTTTTAAATATAAATATTCTAGTCATGCCCTGGTCATGGCTGTGGAAGAACCTCTTTCACTCTGAGGTCTCCATTTTCACTTCTTTGTAGGCCTGCTTGGTTCTTTGTACTTGGATGTTCATCTTTACCCCTATATTCCTAGTTCTACTTGGATTCAGACAGTTTAGTTAAACATGAGCTCTCCTTCTCTTCTGGTGACTATACTCCAAATAGGTGCTGAGCAGTGCCACTGGATGACAGGCACTCATGTCCCCAGGTACAGTCACCTGCCCTGTTTCGGCTCTGAAGACTACAGGACAACAGAGTGTGAATCAGACTGTGGGAAGAACAACTACCCACAGAAGGATTATGAGTATTAGGAGAGCTGCACACTTTAGACTTTGTTAATGAGAGCTGTTCCCACCTGAGGAACAGCAGCAGGGTATGTGATTCATCAATTCCTGCAGCCAGGTTAGAGCTTTCTCATGTGGTACCTTGAGTAAATCCATTTGAGCGGTGATGGTAATGCAGCAACCAGTTGTGGAGCAGAGGGTAGCACCGTGCCTGTTTGAATTGTTTTGATTTCCCCACCCCCTTTCCCCTCCCTGAACAGTATGGAGGGAGGAGGGCATGCAGAGCTTCTCCTGCGTGGGAATAAAGGCCACATTTGCACCTTTGCCTCAGGAGCTTGAAAACCATAAGTCAGGCCTCCCAAACTACATTTGGTTTAGAAATAATGAGATGCTTTAGAAAAGGAACTTGGAGTTCACTTTCACAGTCTGTTTCCAAGCCTTTTGAGTGCCCTTGCTTCATGTTTGCAAGCTTGCTTTCTTCAACAATGATGGTAGAAGTATTTTTTTTCAATTAAAACAAAGATATTCTTATGCTTGCTGATTCCAGCACCTGGGGCATACATTTTAAAATATTATGGCATTTGGAAAGGAGTGGAAGCAGGACACACAAAACACTCAACTTTAAGCCCTGTTTCTGCTGGGTCACCATCCTCCGCAGTAGGAATCTGAGACAGTGCAAAAACTGAAGCATAAGGACCCCCTGTTGGTGGTCCCAGTTATCTTGGCGGCTTGCCAGAAGCCCAAGGGATGCACTTAATTTTCTTTATTCATTAGCATATTTTTAATCAAACCCATCAAACCACAATGTTTCCACATGTCTCTCCCATGGCAGATGAACAAAAATAGGTCAGTGCTCAAATGCACCTTTAACACACTAGTTCTGCAGTTCACTTCTATAGTTGCAGTTGGAGGACAGCAAATCCTCTCCACCTGGTGAAAACTTCTGATGATGAACAAGACTTCACTCCTCTCCTGAAAGAGGAAAGCATGTGGATTTTGTCCATGATACTGTCTGCTTTCCATCCATTGCCCAGTCAAAGGGCAGGAAAAGCTGCATCTGAATCCTCTCCAGTTTAGCTTCAAGTTCACATTTGTTTCCTGTTAATTTCTAGTGAATAATCAAGCAGGTGCAATGTCCAGGGCTGAATTCCCTGGACCTAATGAAGTTTCAAGACTGCTTACACCTAGTTTAATAATAGGCTTTTTACATTCTTGTCACCTGTAACCTACCTTCATATACCTCATGCTGCCAACCCATCTCTAGCCAGGCAAGGAAAATGTTGCAGCGTTGAGATCATGTTCACACTTGCAGCTGAGACGTGTCTTGCCTTGTTTCTTATCTCTGAATTGTTCATAACAAGAGCTAAGTAAAAATTACTCTTCATGTTTTTTACATGAGCTTTCAAAGTTGGTTACACTGTTCTGGGTGGGGTGAATATTGCATCAACACCAAGTTAAAACTTACCTTTTGTTCTTTTTTGGAAAGAAATGGGGATATAGGTTCCGGGGAAGCAGTCTTCCCCATGAGACAAAAATCAGGTAAAAATCTAATGTATTTCATAAGTTTGGAGTGTTTGAAATGCGGGTCTATGACAAAGGGATGCACGCTTTACTTTCTGTTCCCTTTTTTTCTTCCTAAAAACCCCCAACTTTACAGGGCTTTGAGTTAAACAAGTCAATGAAGACCTATCCTGAACATAGAAACTGGAATGGGCTTGCAGCCTGTTCCTAGCTGTGGAAAAGCTAAGGAAGCAAAAGGCGAAAAGCTCTGCAGCATCCAGGCCAGTTTCCAAGCAGCCCCACCTCTCTGGGTAACCCTTTCCTGCTGACAACACCGTCACCCCAGACAGGCTGCAGCAGGTGATGCACTCACAGTGCAACCCCTGCTTCCCTCTGCTACCGGCAGATGCTCGCTTCAGGTCATCACGGGCTCCTTTGCGGTTCCACTTGTTTTGGGAGCTAACCCAAGGAGTGAGGGTAGGAAAGGTGTCTTAGGAAGGGTGTTAATTTTGGCTTTCCAGTTAAAGGTGCTAGGCATTTCTTACTTGGAGGGCCTTTTGCATGTAAGCTTGCATCAGAAGCCCAAAACCAGAAGATAACTTCTAGAGCCTGAAAGTCCATCCATAGTGAGACGATGAAGTCTTCTCAGCTGTGTCCTGGGTGGTCTCTATCAGTCACTTGTTTACTTTGAAGTCTTAATATATACAGTCAAGTGTTTGCCTTGTCTAAATCTACCCTTACTTATACCTGGATTGTTTTACCGTTCATTAACAGCTCCTGTTAAACAAATTCAGCCCTGTTACCTAGATAGAAGATAAATTATAGCAGGACCAATTTTGCTACAGGCTCAATTCTGCAAGTTTGTGCCTTGTCACTTAAAGGGGGAGGAGTCACTTGGCAAGTTTAACTCATGATCTCTGTGCTCTCCTGTCATGCCCACTCTTTGGGCAGACCTGGATCTGCACAGCATTTGTTGCACAGTGATTTGGACTCTGGGGGAGCTCCATCCAGAGCTCCATCCAGTCCATGAGCATCCAGTGCTTCATGGGCTGCTAGCATGGCAATGGCAGCAATGTTTCAGTTTGGGGGAAGCAGATTTACAAAATGTCTTGGGCATCACTGTGGCATGTTGCAATGCCTGTTCTTGGCAGCCACCACAAACTCCAGGTCTTTGCCTTTCGTAGTGAAGCTTCTTGTGCCATGCACCACCTCAAAATGGCAACCACCAAAATCAAGAGGCTTCACTGCCTGAGCAAGCCATGGGGAACACAGCCTCTTAAATCTACCTTGCCTGGAGGCTGAGGATCCCTGGGGCTTCACAGTTTAGACTCTCTGTTGGCCTTCTTCCAGAAATAGAGCATGGGTCCATTCTTGCAAGGGAAAGGCAGGGTAGTTGGCAGCGTGGCAGTGTTTTGTATACACCACTTTCAGCTCTCTAAAGGCTAGTGCTGAATATGGGGGATTTCACATGGCTCAATTCCCTTCTGCCGCAGGGAGTGTGTATGTCTCCTCTCCCAGCAGAGCGCACTTGCCAGGGTGTGTTCTTTGCTAGGGAGGGGACTGCCTCTGTCCTCTTAAAGCTGATCTTGTAAATTAGGTAGTTCCAGATGTTTTGGCTAGCAGGGTGGGAAGCAGGGAGGCCTGGCCTTGTGGTTGTCTAAACTGTCTACCTAGGGAGCCAAGGGATCATGTTCCCTTTGGTCACATACCAACTCAATGGAGTCTTGGAGAGCATCACCCCATAGCCTGCTCCCTCTGAGGAGACCTGACCTGCCTCTGATGCTTCCCAGGACTCCTGTCAGGTGGGAAAGGGCACTGAGACTAGCTCTTTTTCCATGAAACTGTGGACTACTGTCTAAATTAAGGTGTGAATAAAAATAGTCTATGCCCATCCCCTCCACCCACCTTGAGCTCTTTTAGAAGAAGGGAAGAAAAAAAGAATATTATATTTATTGCTGCATTTTTGGACACCTGATCTGGAAGGTGGGCAGACTGAAGACACCTGCTGCACTGAGTCCTTAAGGAAGAAAGTCAGAGATGTTCATCTAAGCATTTTAAGGGACTTAAGTCTGAGATGGATGCTTTGGGCTTTACAATGCTCAGAGGCTTTTGGATTGCCACTAAAGCCAGTGACAAGCATCTGGACATCCTGAGTATATAACTATGGAAGTAACTACCACATCAGATGCTGGAGGTTGCTTTGTATTTTTCTATGAAATACGTGATTTTAACATACAAAGCTAGTTAATGGCTGGATTTGAAGTTGCACTAGTGGAAGTTGAACAAGGCAAAGCAGCATCTTCTATCTCGAGATTTTTCCTGACCTGCATGCATAACATGATTTGTACTGGGAGTGACAGGGAGTGGACATACAACAAATATTTCCCCGAAGTAGAAACTGTGTGTGACAGTCTCATTTCTCATGAGATTTGTCCAAGTAGGTCGTTTTGCTGTGGTCCATTTACTTTGTTGCTATCTGGGAAATACAGGTCAATGGTGTGCAATCATACTGGTAATATTAAAAAAAAATTAATTTTCATTATGATTGTGCACCAGTGGCATCTCTAGTGTCCATTTCGTGGTAGGGGAAATGCTCTTACCCAAGGAACATCTAAGAAAATTAAGCAAGAGCCATTAGAAATGCAGTGTGAGCCATCATACCTGATGTTCGCTTTTTATGTCATGATGAGGACACTCTCTTCCTCCCCTAGTATAGGGGTATTGTGATGCCTAAATAATTGGTTATCTTAAATTTCCCCTAACCATGACATCTGGAAAGAGCTGTGGCTGTACAAAATACCACCTATTACTAATTCTTTCTACAGCCCTAGCACCTCTCACCTGGAAGGACTAGACCCCTTGAACTTGCCTACCTTCCCATTTCCCCCAAAAGGCCACAGTAAATGAGATCTTCTTAGAGAAGTCCAGCTGTGTGATAGCAGCTGCTGCCTTATGCTCCCCTAAAGGGAAAGTGGGGCCTATTTTGGGGTGTGATGGGACCAACTGGCTGCAAGCCTTGCATTTTCTCTGTCTCAGTGCCCTTCGCTGCTTTTCAAGAGGTGGCCCTTGCCACCTTGCAGAAGACTGTCCCAAAGGATGCGCAGCAGCCAAATACAACCTCGACTGGATGGAGAATTTGTGCATGATTCAGAGCAAGTACCACTTTGTAATAACCTCTACTAGAGAGGAGAGGTGGAGAATAATACAATTAATTGGGTCTGTGTTGGGAGGCTTTTGTACCCACGCTGAAATTTGGCCAAGGGAGTGAAGCTCACACCTTTCACTGTTGCACACACACAAACCAATATTTTCAAGGGATCATTCACAACCAGTGATAGTAAGGATTTATCATTCATAACATCCAAATCTGAACACACCTGGCTCTGTTATGGAATCACTGGTGGTTGTTTTTTGGTTTTTTGAGGTTTTTTTTTTAATAATCCATTTTCAGCTGGAAATTACTGATGTGACCAAAGTCCGATTCCCTTCAGCAGTTTTTCCCTTCCTCCCCCCACCTTTTCGCACTCCCTGAGGTCTGACCATCTGGAAATCCTCCTCCACCTCTTCATCATGTGTGAATTTCCACCTAGGGCTGAAAGTGTCACTGTACTAAAGTGTGATGCATTAACACATTGAGGCAGAAAGCAGAGGGGAGTTGGGGATTATAACACTTCATGACCCACTCCGCAGTTGCTCTATGATTTAATCATCTTTATCAGCTTGTATCCTTTTCTTTGTATCCCTGTATTTTCCCTGTATCCTTTATTAAAACATTCCCATAATTAAAATGAAACCCCACACAAACAAGTAAAGTACAGCACCTTTTCTTGAGACTAGGATGAACTGAAAAAGACAAATGTTATAAGGAGAACACACCTTGCTCAAGCGAGTTGGAGGACCTAGATTGCTCTTTCACAATTAAGCTCACTAATTATCCCTATCTCCTGTTGCATATTTCAAACTTGGGGTTCTTTGCTGCCAACCCTCATGCACATGATCAGAGCAACTGTAATTTATTTATTTATATAGATCTAAAGTATAAGCAGTAATAATGCTACCTGGTACAGAAAAGTAACCAAGCCCTGCGAAATATGTGCCATGTTGGTTTATCCTTTCAGCGGAGTGGAATGGAAAATTCACTTGTTTGGAAGTCAGCTGCCTAGCCTTCTCCTAGCTAAATACCGAGGCTTATTATGCTTCAAATAAAATATATATATATATTTCTTTTGTGGCTTGGTTGCTGTAATCATCTTGGATGTAATAATGTTACTAGCCTCAGGGCTGTATTTATTAAGATTTTAAATTAAAATCTTTCTGTCCTTCAGCATTTAAACAGAGGAAAACCCCATCTGGAGTAGCCAAAAAAAAAAAAAGTTTCATCCTTTTCTTTTTCATGCATTCCCCTCCCCTAGGCTCTCTCTCATCTTTTAAGCAAAAAAACTAGAACAACACACTTTCCTGTTCTAGCTCTTCACCTTCCTAACACCTCAGTACCTGTGTAGGTTTGGTAGACCCAATGTCTGCTTACTGTGCCCCATGTGCTGCTGCTCTTGCTGTCCCTGGAACGGTGGGTTTTTTCTTGCCTTTGTGTAATAACACTGGTATATTTCACAGTAATATTTCCATGTACTATGGTTTATTGTTCATAGTGCTCTTGGTAAGGCCCTAAACCACAGCAATACATGTTGGGGGGGGAGGGGGGGCAAGATTCTTGCTCAGAAATGGCAAAGGGCTGTGGAGGTGTTTTAGGGTTGTTCTTTGCTAATAAGCTGCCCAAATTCTGAGGAGATCATGGTGGGGAAATAACAGAAGACGACAATGACCTGTTTGTAACCTGGGGAGGTAAAAGCTCCAGCAATCTTAAACAGCTCTGCAGGGACATCTCAGTAAACATTTTGGTCAAGGGGACAGCCTGAGCTGTCACAGTGCCCGTGGTCTTTCAGGTGTTTTGGAAGAAATGGCAGATGTTAGTGCCCAAGTCATATAGAGTTTGCAATCTGTTTTGTTTTAATGCCATGGCATATTTAAGCTATTGTTTCATGAGAGGACGGACAGTGCTGACTTATCAATGACAAATGCAGAGCAGGGCAGAAGGTGATTCAGAAATTTTTAACAAACCTCTCATGCCGTTTAGTAGTACTGGAATATCAGTGATGGGTGGTAGTAGAGGACCTTGCTTGTAGCTAATGTCAATGTAGCAAACGAGGGTGACGCAGCCTGAACATACTTGCTAAAGGCCTGCAATAGCAAAACAGCACTGAAAATTGTGTTGAGCCAACTCTTAGCTGGGATAAATTGACAGAGCTCCACTAACTGCAGTAGTGCTGCTGCTCTGTCCCAGAGGAAGATTCTCCTGACTTGAACCAGAGGACTTTGGTGCTGTTACAGGAGCTCCTTGCTCGGTTCTTGCTCTGCTCCTTGCCCCAGCAGTGAGTGCATCAGTCAATCTTATCTCAATAATCTTTAAAAAAACACTTCAATGTTCTTGTGCAAATAGTCAAACTGCACAACAGTTTTGACTTGATATAACAAAAGCTCTTCTGGCTGCAGCCTGTCCTACAGGCAGTAGGTGTAGACACTTCCTTCACATTGTGCTATTTGCTTGCAGGAAAGAGAAGGTGGCTTATGTTGAGATACTCGCCAAGTCCTATTGATTGCTTCTCATGAGTTGACTTGAGCTCCTGTTCTCCATTTCCGTCATGGTATTGTAAAGTACCAGGCATTTTTTGCAGCTGTGTTCCATTTAAAATTGGAGGGGAACTTCTCCATCTTGTCACCACTCCCTGATAATCACTTATTTTCTCAGGATAGCTGGTTCACATTGCTCCATCCTACTGTTTAGTTCCTGATCTGTTAGATGTATCAGTCACAGCTGAATGTATAGACTAAATATACCAAGTGAGTTCTAAACACATTGCCTAAGTACGTCATGTTCAAATTACAAGAAGTAAAGTTTTAACTATTTTGTTTACCACTTAAATGCAGATTTTACTTAGACTCACTTTGCTACTTTGCAAGGCTTTTGGTGTGAACTTAAACAAACATGAAAATCATGTTCTTTAACACTATGTTAAAAGTGCTTATATGTTAAAAGTCCTTACCACAAAGCAGACGCTTCTTTGTTGGGCAACCAGCACAGCTTTTTCATGTTGTCTGTGTGTCCTCACCCGCCCCAACCTATTTAGGTCAATACAAGCAACTTCAGAGGAAGTCACTGCCTGGTTATAAGGCTCCAGCTTTGGACTGCAGGGGACAGATGCAAGGAAAACAAGAACACTTCTGGGCTGTCACCAAGCAGCGGATAGGTTTTGAATATCACGCGGGGTATCCACCCAATGGTGTTCAGTCCTTTTACTCTGGAAACTGAAGCAGATCTCTGAACTCAGTCCCTCTGCCAAAGGGCACGCTGTGCAGAGACCTGCCTGAGGCAAGGCTCCTGACTGCATCATCGCTCACAGCACACGACATCCACCTGCACTTTGGTCCCCACTGCAAACCTGGGAGCTTGGATACAAACCTTCCTGGACTGCCAAGGGGTCATTGAAGAGGACCGATCGGCCAACATGTTGCCTGTGAGGCACTGCCAGGTAGCTGAGCTGAAGGGAGAGGGGCCACAGCTGGGTTAAAGCAGGTGCAGTGGGAGTGGGAGGCTGAGGCTGTATCCCTCTGCAACCCTCTGCTGCTGCCTCCCACATGTGCCCATCCTGCCTGACACTTGTGAGAGAAGCTGGCACTCAATAGGTGCTCTTCAAAACCTGTTGAGGGCTCTTTTATTTCTCTGTGACTCATCTTCCAGATTCTTGTTGTACCTGCTTGAGACAAGGAGTTCCCAGTTTGGTCAGGTCCTTTGTTTCTGCCTACTTATACCCCCTTTTTCGAAGTGGTGTTCAGAGTAAGACCCTTATTTTTTTTTAGAGAACAAATACCTGTTAACAGACAGTTTTCAGCTAAAGAAGCATGGGTAGGAGTGAAGGAGCCAGATTAACTACTTAATGTGGTGGGTTTGTTTTTCATTAATTAGGTTTACCTTTGCCAGTCCAGAAAATGTCCAGATCATTCAGAATGGCATTTACATGTGATTTTCAATAGGACTTTCCCTGCTACAGAATTACAGTGCTTTTGAAACTTCCTCTGGTTTTGTTGCAGTTGTTTTAAAAGTAATTGTACATGGTGAGGAATCAGTCAGATTACAGACCCATAATTTCATCTAAAGCAAAAAAATGGCACGAATACAAATTCCAGAGAGAGCACAGTGCTCCCAGACTGCCCTCCAGAGAGAGCACAGTGCTCCCAGATTGCCCTCCAGAGAGAGCATAGTGCTCCCAGACTGCCCCTGTAAACGTGCATCTCTATTTCTCTGTATTTCCAGCAAGATGACAATGGCCACCTTGTAAACGGTTCCTTCAAATACGAGGCAGGAATATATACTTCAAGGTCTAGCCTTGAACCTTCTGTGGGATAGCAGTGCTCTTCTGAAGGGCCATTTAAACCAGATAGTGAAACACAATGTGCAAAAAATCCTCTGTGTAGATGTAGCTCTATGAGGGGGGAAAAAAGGTGCTTTTGCTAGTATAGCCTATTCTATTTGGGAAATGCTTCAAGAAGAAGATGCTTGTGCTAGTAAAACTTGTATTTGCTTGTTATCAAAGGAGAAGCATTTCTAGTACAAACTGGGCCTCATATATGAAGCTTTATTTGGTTCAGCCATCAGTACGGTAACGAAAATCCTTCCTCGAAGGAATTAGTGAGGTCGCCTAATTGATATTATTAATGGTTTAAGAGCATAAAAGGTGCTTTAGCAATACATTAGGGGCTAGATCCTTTGCTAGTGTAAACAGTTTACGGTCCCACTGGGGCTGTCATGGAAACACAGAAGTGAGAGAGCTGCCCCATGCCATTGCTGGCTGCACGGTCTCTAGAGCTTCCCACCGACCTGAGAAGGTGCAGAGCTGCATGGACTGGCCTCTCCAAAAGCATCTGCTCCCCCCGCCCCAAGGAAAATGTGCTGAAGGAAATATCTAAGTTATAGAGGAAGAGTTGTAGTGGTTTGATGCCTCAGAAACATGCGGATTTACACTGGCTGAGGCTCTGAGTTTATACTGATTTCATTCTACTAGTAGCTTTAATAGGCATCACATTCCAGCCGTGACACTTGATGTTTCTACAGAAAATACCCTCTGATACTGGCACCTTCTCACAGCAGGGCTCCCCGGAGACCTGTGTGCTTGCCCACTGAGCACAAACCCCAGCCATTTCCTTCCCAGTTTTCCCCTGCATTTAATGTATGGAAAAGCATGACCCTGAATCAGATGAATAGCAGCGGGTTTGAGAAGGTGTGTGTGAAAATGTATCCTCACACAGATGAGCACAGAACAAATAGAATAGAGGGAAGGAGAGTGAAGGGGGGGGAGTATGAAGCTTTCCCTGAGAGTTCAGCCACTATATGTAAGCAACAAGTTTATGCCCAAGGGAAAAAGCTGAAAGCTGAGGAGATCTTAGAATTAACAGAGCTTTATGGCTCAATCAGTAGGCCATGCTCCCTGAGCAAGATTAGAAATCAAAGGGCACATTTATTTCTGTTAACCCTGTTTGCTCTCTTTGTAGCCTCTTCTGCCTGAAAGCATCTAAGGTTTGATTAAGTTCTTCTGTAGGAGGAAGCCAGAGACCATTATGCGAGAGCTGCCTCCAGAATGCTGTGTTGGACATTCTTTAAATAACAATAGAGGTTATTAGTTTGTTAGTAATTGCTAGAGAAGATAAGTCTTCCCAAAATTTGAATATGCAAAATTACTTTGGCTAACCAAAAGAGAGAAGGGGGGGGAAAAAAGCGCCAAAACATGCCACTGCAGTGAGTAACAGGGATGATTAAAAATCACTATATGTAAAAAAGAAAACCTCTACCTTGTTTTACTAACAGAAATACCTTTCTAGATTTGTTATCCCCACCAATGACATGGTATTTTCCCTCTTTGGCATTTCATTCTCATTGGGTCAATGAAATAGTTGTTTTCAAAGGGAGAGGGACTGCATTTGCACCTATTCCTTGTTTGACAGTGACCTCTATGAAGCAGTCATCGCTGCTCTGCCGGTTGTTTTCTTGTTAGCTCTTTACTGTCAAATTAATTACTGTGAAGTACTAAGCTGGTTGCATTCACGTGCTCTTATTAGCTCACAGGATGTCAGAGTGATTGGATTTTTAGCATTATTTCTTTTTTTACATTCCAGGCTTTCCATTCAAAACCTGTTACTGGCAGGAAGGAAATACTGTATCTAATTCTGATCTCCCATCAGGGTAGCTGCAGTGATACGGAGGATTTACCTTTGATTTACAGTGCTGTGTATGCAGATGGACTGTGTTTATAGTAAAACCGACATGAACAATCAGATTGGGATTGCAATGTGATTTTTAAGCACAGCATTAAGTGTCTTTCCTTTTGTAGGACAGACTAAGAGGGAAAATATTTATGATGGTAACATCATTTGTCCCTTCCAGTCTTAAATCACAGTAATGAGCTGATCCTCCAGTTGACCCTTTTTAAGCTCCTGCACTGCTTATATTAGTGACACAACTAACAGAGCTCACATGCGTCCAGTCCAGGAATATATAAGAAGTTACATTATTCTTTTTAAAACTGAAATGAACAGAAGGGGCTTCTTTGCTGTCATGTTTGAAATCCGTGGGTCCTGCTTCCACTGTCTCTTGGAGGAGCATTCGGCTCAGTGAAAACGATGAAGGTCTTGAGATTTGCTTTCATTCTTTAAGTTTTGTTTTTTTTTTTTAGAAAGAAAAAGAGGGAATTAGAACGACCCCCAGCCCTCCTGCCCTCACCGGGGCTGTAGGAGGCTCAGCCCGAGGCGCTTCTTTGCTCTCTTGGGAGCACCCAGGCTTCAGTGTCCGCATCCCCCGACCTCCGCCCTTACTGCACCGCCGCTACTGCACCTACCCTCTGCCCCTCCAGCCGCCGCTGCCCCGGTGCGCCCGAGCGGCGGCGCCGCAGCCCCCGCCCCGGGCAGCTTCGGCCGGCCCCCCCCCGGCGGTTCAGCGCGGGTCCCCCCGCCCGCTTCCCCGCGTGGCCTAGAGGGGGCGCCCTCGTCCCAGCCTTCCCCCGGCGGCGGCGCGTAGGGCCGCAGAGCAACGCGCAGCGGCCGCGGTTACCGTGCAGGGTGGCCGCACGGGGCCGGGGGGGCGGCGCAGGTGAGCCAAGCTGCTGACGCTGCGCCTCCGCGGGTGCCCGGTGCCGGGCGTTCCTGCGCGGCCGGACCCCGGCGAGGGTGCGCGGAGCGCCGCGGCTCGCTATCACAGCCTGGTGCCGTGGAGGCGCGGTGGGTTCCCGCCCCCTCTCCGGCCGCTCGCCCCCGGGCTGGGCTGCTAGAGGTAGCGGGGTGGGGACCTCTCCTGACATTTGCGGGGCCAGCGGGAAAGTACGGCTGCCGCAGAGCCCCGGGCTGCCCCGCGGAGGAAAACCCGTTCTCAGGGTATGGGCAGGGCCGGCACTCCTGCCGGCTCCCGCCGCGGCTGCGGGAGCGACGCGTTCCCGTTATCTCCCCTCCCGGCTCCCCTCCTCGGCCGCCTTCCTCTGCCCCCGCGAGTCCGCGCTGTCTCCGCCAGGCTCTGCGCCCGCGTCCCTCTTGCCCCACGGAAAACACACACAATCCCCGGCACCCGCCCCGATTACCCGGCCCATTCAAACAAACAAACAAAAACCCGCCCCGTCGCAAAGCCCACTCGACGGTAAACTTTCTAATGACTTCTTCTTTCAAGTGCTTAAAAGGGAAGGAACACCGGGGGGGTGGGGGGAGGCATCCATCTCCCGGCGGGAGGCGGGGGGGGCCGGTGCTGCTCCCGCTCGGCGTCCGTCCGTCCTGCCGGGGGACGGGACTGGGACGCGGGTCGGTGTGCGGTGGGTGTGTTTGGAAGAACCGGGAGGGAGGGAGGGGACGGGGGGAGTTAAAGAAACAGCATAGTTAATATTTCCACATCAGGAAGTTACTGTAATAGCCCAGGGGGCAAAAGACTTAACTTAATCTCCTAAATAGTGAGGAACCCATGGCGTCTCTGTTATAGGTTGGAGTTCCCACGTGGTTTTAACTCCTGTATAAAAGTTTCAGTAGAAAGTGCCACAATGTCGTGATTTTGCAGAGAGGGAAAATTAGCAGGAGATCAGAGGAAGATACGCGAGGAGCGAGCCGCTTCCCCAAGACCTTCCACTGCGGATCCGAGAGGGAACATCAGACGCGTTAAAAACAAAACAAAACACAGCGTTCAAGCCAGCACAAGGAGAGCGAAAGATCAAAAAGACGCGGAGAGAGAGAGGGAGACAGATTAACTGGCGCAGCAGCAGCAACAACAACAAAAATCACACTTAATAATAATAACAATAATAATAATAAATCCCAAACCACCAACAAGGGAGATATTGTTTAAAAAGAGCGAGAGAGGGAGCGAGTTGAAGAGCTGGTCTGACCGAGTGGATCCGTGCAGCTTCTCCTGGGATCGCCGGGATCGAACCGATTCCCCGCTCCGCGGCCGCGCAGCGTGCGGTGCCGCTGCCCGCGGCGGGAGGCCGCGCCGGGCGCCGCCGAAGCATCCTCGCCGGACTCCAGACCCTCCGCGCTGCTTTGAAAATAAAAGCATCTCGCTGATAAATAACCGGGGCGGTGGGGGGAGAAGACTCGCAACTGTGGAGCTGCCAGCCGCTGTACCCCTTCCCCGCCGCCCCCGGCCCCCTCCCCAGCTATGCTCCAGGTCAACTTTGATGGCACGTTGAGAAGCAGCGGGCGCTGAAGGGGCACAACCGAGCGGCGCGGGGCCGACCTGCTGAGAGACCTGCACCCACGGCCTGTGGATTGTTGTCTTGCGGGGGCGGAGTGGGCGGGGGGGTACAAGTGGCATTTCTCCCCCCCCCCCACCCCCCCTCCTTCCAGGCTATAAATTGGATTGTATATAAATCTGCTTCGTTTATCTCCCTGACCCCCCTCAATGACGCTGGACTAAAGAGCTCCACTCCGCGGCCCGCCCGGACCTGCCGAAGCGAGCGATGGACCAGGAGCGGCAGCGCCCGGGGATGCCCCTCTGAAGCGGCGCGGGGCAGCGGGGCAGCGCGGCGCCGCCTCCCTCCTGCTCCCCGGCTCCCCTCGCACCTCCGGCTCGCTCCCCCTCCCTCCTCCCCGGGCTCCGCAGCCACCCCCTCACCTGCTGCCGTCCCCCTCCCCCGTGAAGCCGGGCTCTCCGTGCACGCCAAGCCTGCTACCCCCCCCCCCCCCCCCACCCCTCAACTTCGCCCTCGGTGCCTGCGTGTGCACCCTTCCCCCCCCTCCACCTCCCAGGCGGCACACGCCGCTTCCCCGGCCGCCCCCTCCCTCCGCCGCGGCTCCCCCTCTGCGCGGAGCGGTTGCGGCCCCCCCGGCTTGGCTGCCACCGCCCCCTCCGCGCCGCGGAGCGCAGGGAGCGGCGCTGCCTGCAGACGGGCTCCCTGCGGCGCTCCGGGGCGGCCCCCAGCTCGGCCCCCCGCTCCTCCGCCATGGACGGGGCGGCTCGCCGGGGGGTGCTGGCCGCGCTGCTGGCCTGCGGGCTGCTCCTGCTGGGCGCCGCGGCCACCCCGACCCCGCCGGCCCCTGCCGGCGGCTCCCCGCAGGACACATGCACCTCCTGCGGCTTCCGGCGGCCCGAGGAGCCGGGCAAGGTGGACGGGGACTTCCTGGAGGCGGTGAAGAGGCACATCCTGAGCCGGCTGCAGATGCGGGACCGGCCCAACATCACGCACGCCGTGCCCAAGGCGGCCATGGTCACAGCGCTGCGCAAGCTGCACGCCGGCAAGGTGCGGGAGGACGGCCGCGTGGAGATTCCCAGCCTGGACGGGCAGGCGAGCGCCGGGCCTCCGGCCCACGACCCCGTCTCCGAGATCATCAGCTTCGCCGAGACAGGTGGGCGCCGCCTAGCCCCGCGCCCCCGCCACCCGCTTTCCCCTGCCCGGCCAGCCTCGGCCCCTGCCCTGCACTGCCTGTCCTGCCTCGCCCCTGCCATCCCTCTGCTGGATCTCTCTCAGCAGTCCCGCTCGGCCTGCCTGTCCTCCTGCCTGCCTGGCCTGTCTGTCCCCCTGCCCGCCCTGTGCCCTGCTTGACCCCGGGCACTTCCCCTGACCGCCCTTGCCTGGCCCCGCTGCCTGGCCCCCTCTGCACTCTGCCTGTGTCCCTGCCTGCTACCGGGCTCACCCGCATGCCCTCCACCTCTGCCGCTTTCTCCTCAGCCCCACGACCTCGAACGCTGGCCCTGCTTGCTACTTCTCGTCTTCTCTGCGTTTGTCCCTGTGCCCGGGCTTTTCTTCGGGTTGTGCCGTGCAAATCCCCTGGCTGTGTCCCTCCATCCCTCTGCAGCCTTCATGCCCCTGGCTTCCCTCCAGCGGCCCTTCCAGCTGCACCATGGCTTGCCTCTGTCCCTGTGTGTCCCAGTGTCCATCCTCTGCCTGTCCCACTCCATCTCTTGCATCCCTCGCTCCATCTCCCTGCCCTGCACGTTCATCTGGCTCACTGCATGCATCTGTCTGTTGAGGCTTGCCTTCGCCTGTCCTCCCTCTCTGATCGTTTCCCATTTATTTAGCTTTCATTCATAGTGTTGGCCTTGTCTCTTTGTCCACTGTGCGCAGCCACCTACCAAGTGTGTCTGTCTCCTTTCTGTCTGTCAGTCCGTTTACTAACTGTGCCACCCATCCCCACAGTACCAGCCATCTCAATCCTGTCCAGCCATTGCAGTTATGTGTCACTGAATCCCTTCAGTGTAGCTTTCCAGCAGTTAATCCATGCAGCCGCTGTGCCCATGAACTTTGCACATCTGGCCATAATACCATCACTCTGCAAATTAGCTTCTTTCTGTCAATATGTCCATTTCGCCTTTCCTTCATCACTCTGTTGCTTAGTTCATTTTTTTCTCTCTATCTTCCTGTGGCATCTATATATCAGTTGTCCACAAAATAAATCTCTTTCTATCCTGTATGCTGCCCACTCATCTTCTTTATCTACCCTCCCACTTACCAAAGGCATATACATTTACAGTATCTATGGAATCTGTTGCATTATACATATGCTTGTTATATTCACATACAAAAATTATGGGCACACACAATCTCACACAACACAAGTGATGTGGATCGGTGCAGCAACACCATACTGTTCTTTTTCTGTCACTGTCACCACAGTTCATAAAGAAGTTTCGTATTTACTAACATGCAAAAGGCTTTCTTAGGGTACCTTTTTGGGTTTATTATGTTTTAATAGGCTATTGTTGGGAGGTCTGGGGTGGGCTTATGCTTCCATTTGGTATTCAGTTAATTGCTGGCTTTTGTAACACTTCCAAAATTGACTTTATGTAAAACGTAGACACAAAGAGTGAAAAATTTGTGTCCCTGAAATATTGCAAGGTACCGAATGGCCCCTGGAGGCACATTTGAAAGGCATCTGGGATAACAAATGAAGACACCGACTTCACAAAAAATCCCATTCAGAAATTGACAAAAATAATAAAGATTCTTAGGGAAAGGAAGAAAAAAAAAAAAGCGCATTTGGCTCTGTACAGAAAGAAGCGAAACAGATAAGAAGAGATGAGAAAATGCCTTTCCAGCAATAATTTAAAATAGTGATTGGGAGGCTTTGATTCAAGGACCAGAATTACAGCCTCTGCCATAAAGGCCAGCATTTTTCACCTACACTGAATTTAGGTAGGACTTAGAGTACAAAATTGCAGAAGGACCATTGGTATTTCTGAAATAATGCAGCAGGCTCTTTTGTTTACAAATAAGGGGTTATGTCAGACATTTGGTGACATTTGGTTTTCAGTGACAATTTCACTCCTTTAAATCTGGTGTCATTGAAAAGCTTCTTGAGAACAGTCAGTAATGGCGCTGCAGTGAGAGCAACTGCTTCATTGCCTCACCTTGTATGGGAGTTCATCGTTTTGGGGGGAAAAAAGCAAAGATCGAAATGATTAATAACAGCAGATATTCTACCAGAGTAATTGGGAGTTAGCTTGATCTGTCGGACAAGCAGGCACATTACTGAAAATTTTCCCCTCCATCTCATGAATCCTCTCTTGTTAAACCACAATGAGAATATGTGCAAATCGAAACAAAATCCCTGCTTTGGCATTGGCATTTCAGTGGTTACTGAAAGGGCTCTCCCCGTGAGAATTGGCAGGTAGCTGAAAGTTAAAACTGTTCTTAAACCGATGAGATAGCAGAGTCCGAGTGCCAGTCTTTTCAAGGTGCTGTTGTAGTGTCTTTAAAGCTGCTGGCTGGAAAAAACGCATATTCTGGAGAGCTCTTCAGGGTGTCTGTGCATCTGACACATCCGACTGCAGCCCACTGATGAACGTTGATGCGGGAAGTCCCTTTTCAATGTGTTTCGATTGCAAATTGAGGATATCTGATTCAGTGCCTGCCTTCTGGCCGGCACAGCCCCGTCACCGCTCTCTCGATCCGCTGTGCTCTATCTAGCATTGTCCCTTAATACAGAATGGCACACAAGCTAACGTTTCCTTTTTGACTTAATCTTGCTGATCTCTCCTTATCTTGCAGACGATCTGGCCTCATCTAGAGTCCGCCTCTATTTCTTCATCTCGAATGAAGGGAACCAGAACTTGTTTGTCGTTCAAGCCAGCCTGTGGCTTTACTTGAAGCTGCTTCCATATGTCTTAGAGAAAGGCAGCAGGCGAAAAGTAAGAGTCAAAGTCTATTTCCAAGACCCGGACACTAGCAACAAGTGGAATGTGGTTGAAAAGAAAGTTGATCTCAAAAGAAGTGGTTGGCACACTTTTCCCATGACAGAGGCCATCCAGGCTCTGTTTGAGAGAGGAGAAAGGAGACTGAACTTGGATGTTCAATGTGAGGGCTGTGAAGAGTATTCAGTGCTGCCAATTTATGTGGACCCCGGGGAGGAATCCCACCGGCCTTTTTTAGTGGTGCAAGCCCGCCTCGCCGATAACAAACACAGGATCCGGAAAAGAGGCCTGGAGTGCGATGGCAGGACCAATCTATGTTGCAGGCAACAGTTTTACATTGACTTTAGACTCATTGGATGGAATGACTGGATCATAGCACCATCAGGTTACTATGGGAATTACTGTGAAGGGAGCTGCCCGGCCTACTTGGCCGGCGTCCCGGGGTCGGCTTCCTCCTTTCACACTGCTGTCGTGAATCAGTACCGAATGCGGGGGCTGAACCCGGGCACCGTGAACTCCTGTTGCATTCCAACCAAACTTAGCACAATGTCAATGCTGTACTTTGATGATGAATACAACATTGTGAAAAGGGACGTTCCCAATATGATTGTGGAAGAATGTGGTTGTGCTTGATTTAAGGTGTGTTTTTTTGGGGGGGAGAGAGAGAGAGAGAGGGCGAGAGAGAGAGAGAAACATTCCCGTACGAGATGGTGTTGGAGGAAGTTTCACTGTGTATCCAGGCATCAGTGTTGGAAAGTCACTGTGGAAAAGTTTGACAAAAAAAAAAAAAGGAAAAAAAATCATTTCACTTTTGTGTCAGGACAGTGGAAGTTTGTGGATCTTGGACACTTATATATTCTACCACTTATAAGTTAATGCTATGAAATATCTTAAAGACACACACACACACACACGAAACGTGGGCACGCACACAAACACGCGCTCATACACACACACAGAGACACAGACACACAAACGAGGCAGCTCGGAAAAGGGACGTGAGCACAGAAAGTCAGTGACCAGTGACAGCAGACCTAAATGCCTGCCAGTACAAGTGAATGGCTGAGCAGCTGTTTCCCCGCCTGCTGGTGAAGTCACACCGAAATGAGCTCTCTTTGCTCAGGCAAAAGCACAGACTGCGAGAACACGACGTATTCTTGCACGCAGGTGTCAAAGTGACCAAACTTAGAAAATAAAATTTAAAAAAACAAAAGCGCAAAAAATAGTCGACCGTCACCTCTTAGGTCTAATGGGAAGCTGCAGGACACCTGCCTTGGGAGGTGATAATTTGCTCTTAATTTAAATTCATCGAAATGTGAACATCACAGATACCCACATCTTCCTACAGCACTTCCAGTAAGGAACTGTGTGGTACCATCAGAGAGGGAGAAAAGGGGACAGACGTGTGAGCAACTTCTGTATTTCTAACACCTGACTGTTGCAAAGTCACATGCTGGGCTGGCGTGATCGAATGCTTTAACTGCCCATCAGCAACACATGGATGGCTCTACCCGCCGTGTCTTGGAAGAGGGAATCCAATACCATATCTGGACTGAGTTGACCATTGGCATCTCTCACTGTTTGGAGAATGAAACATCAAAGTTGCAATCTGTGTTCTTCAATGGGGGACTCGGCAAGGACACGTCACGTGGGGGACAAGCAAAGAAGCAACTGCCACCACGGCTAAACCAATGAACCCTAAAGAGGAGGGACAGTAACAGAGTGGAGACGTTCTGAAAAGTGCAGTGCGTTTAAAAACAGGCGAGGAACATTTTAACAAGTCTTGGAAAGCAGGAGAGAGGAGAGTGCTTTCAATTTCCTTACCAGGAGGTGTTGAGGATGGCCGTAAAGATCAGAAAATAATGATACAGCATAGCACTTGCAAACTGCTTGAATGCACGTATAATAGCACTTGCAAATTTCAATGCCTTGAAAAGTGGTACTTGATAGTGCACTTATCTTTGCTCACTATCTAGGTAAACAGGTGCCGCATGAGCTATGCAATTTAAAGTGTTGACCCATACTAGACAAAACTGGACTTATGATATGACTTTTTTATATTTTTTTATACTTGAAATTAAATCTTTTGCTTCTTTTTTAAAGCGAATGATTGCTTTTAATGTTTGCACTGATTTAGTTGCATGATTAGTCAAAAAACTGCCATTTGAAAAAAATGTTATTTTTATAGCAGCAAAAAATGAATACAGTTAAATGTATTATACATAAATTTTGGAACCAAAGAGGCCAACATATTAGTTATAATTTTTATGAGATGGCAAAGCCATCATATATCATGTAGTCATACTGAGCAATCCCTCACGAGGCCTACCAATTGTTTCAGGGTACAAAATGGATTCTGTTTGTTCTGTTCAGTGTCTTTTCTATACCATACGCACATGGAACATAGAGTGAGAAAAAAATGACTATTGTAGATTACATTACAATATGTGCATCCTTTAAATCCAATTTTTATGTTTATTTAATAAAGTTCCTTTTAGGTTCTGTTCCATAATAATTTAAACCAAACAATTTTCACTTAGATTTGCTGTTGAAGTATTTTACATTTGTGTACAGTTTAAATAAATAAAAAAAGATTGAAAACTGGATGTGCTTTTTTTTTTTTTTTTTTTTCAGTGTGTAACATCTGGAGAAACTTGCTGACTTTCGGGACTGAATGTGGCTGCAGACGGCGAACTGTCGCATTAGACCGTGGTTGTATTAGTCATTGCAGAAAGCCTTGTCTGAGAGCTCAGCTGTGATCCTAAAAATGTTACACTCTAGTTTTCTTGCTGTCTATACGTGTAAGCATCTGCTGCTTTCTCTCTGCATCAGTGAGGAGTATCTGGGCGCTGTTCCGCATACCTGCAGGTCATATACAGCAAGTTCCTGGTTCAGCTGCTGTGTAAGAATGTAACTTCTTGTCTAGGTCACTCCCTGATGGGTCACAAGAAGTAAAAAAAAAAAAAAAGAAAAAAAAAAAGTGGAAAGCACTTCCAGGAGAAAAAGGTCAATGCTAAGTTTGATGAATTTATTTTTTTTTTTAAATTAGCTGGCACCAAGGGGAGTATTTTTGAGTAAAATACATCCCCTTTACTGATAAAAACCCCCAAATGTTGACAAATATTCATAAAAATTCTTGTCAGCTGCTCATATATCCAGATACTGATTTCATTGATCTTCACAGATAAATTCTTCCTCCTGGAGACCTGAGCAAATGCCAGCTGAAGCTGACAGAAGGACCTCTGTTGACTTAGCAAACGTTAGAGCTGACCCTGAGACCTGGCAAGTGTTGAAGAAGCAAGTACATGCAAATAATGATGGGTTCTAGTTACAAGTCCCATTCAAGCTTACATTTGCCCACCCCTCCCCAAAGTCAGGCACTGAGGTTAAACCGCTTTGTTTTGTTGAGACCCCTAGGAGCAATTTGCTGTGGCTGCGTTAACAAACTGCTGTGCAGGACTTTGTCTACCAAACCAAATTATTTTATTATTTCCTAGCTTTCTTACCACCTCAAACTACACGTTTATTGTCAAAGCCACAGGTCACTCACTGCTCCCGCTCCATCTCTTAGCAGCCTTCTTTCCTCTTGAAATGATAAGTCTGAAGGCACATTTGACCTCATATGACACAGCCTTCATTAATAAGACTGGGCCGCACTTTTTAAAATGGAATATATTAGGAAATCTTGTCCCTTGAAATGCAAGGCCCTGGAGGCTGGGTCTGGTCAGGTTTCATTCTTAATTGAAAGTGGTTGATTTCTGGGGTTGAAGCCAAGCCCTGCATGGGACACTGGGACTCCTGTGCTCTCCCAGGAGGAGGGCAGGGTGTCTCGGTGTGGGATTTGCACCCGCAGCCCCAGGGAGCAGGGAGCTGCCAGCAGCCAGGATGCCATGAGCTTGGGCTGGCCTGGAGTGAGGAGCAGGAGCAGGCAGAGCTTTGCATCTCACTGCACAACCACAAGCAAGCCTGGGATCCTGAACTCTTGTCACAGGAGCTGGCAAAGAACAGCCCTTTTCTTGGTAAAAAATTTCACAGCTTTCTTCCCCGGCCTGCCCTGCTCCCCCATCTGCCGCTGTGGCCCTGATCGTCATGGGGCAGAAACACAAGGAGGAGCACAAATCAGTATGGTGTGAGGAGCATCATCTGGGAGAGGGAAGAGCTGGATTATAGTCCAGGTTCCCAAGTCCTTTTATTTTGTGTGAAACACACTCTGGAAATGGACCTGAACAGAACATGCTTTGAGTTTTCTGCAGCATGGAGTGACTCCCTGCTCTGCGCATGCTGTGGAGAGTGAGGTAAGCCTGTGTCCTGGCGCTGACAGCAACCTGTCACACATAGTTCCAAGGCTAAAATGAAATAAAATTTAAAAGGTCTTTAATTTCGAGGGATCAATCTGAGACAGTTTGGGCTTGATTTTTCAGAGATGTGACAAGGTTACTGCTCATGGCAGCTTTTTGCAGGGTGTTGCAGGAAGGCCGTAGGAAGGCCGCATTTTGCAGCTCCCACTTCCTGCATTTTTTTAAAGCAGACAAAATGAAAAGCTTGAGCTTGAGGGCTGATTTTGAAAATTTGGGATTTTTTTCCCCATCTGTCATTCCCATCCTTATAAAATTCAGCATCCAGTTTCATTACCTTAAGCTAAGTTAGGTTCTGTATCTACAAAACAGTCTGTGTCTGGTCCATACCTCCCTGAAAGTGACAAGGCCTCTTGTCTCTTTGAACAGGCTTTGAAATTGGTCCTGTAAATGCTAAATCATTGTATTGTATCATGTGGTAGAATCAACCTCTGCAGCTGGAAAATCTGTCACGCAGGCAAAACCCCCATCCCTGTCCTTGGACCTCCCACTAGCATTAATGAGGGCGCTGTGAACGGGGTGACTGTCACGATGTGGTGCAACAGAGCACTCGGTGGATTAACTCTGCATACATCACGTATTTCCACACATAATAGACACCTATTCCAAAATTGCCAGCTCTCACCTTCTTTGCTGTGTTACTTGTGAGAGATGAAGTCAGCAGCTGAAATTAATTGCTACACTCCCCCTGCCATGAGAGAAGAGGGAAACCCCTCATTGAATAAATCCCTCTTAAGAATAATTTTTGTTTGGAGTGGTTTCTACAGTGAAGGATTGAAGAACATTTTGCAAAATGGATCAGAAATACAAACTTTTGTCTAAGAGGTGAGTCTATTTCTGTTAATACTGGTGTCGGCCTGCAGTAGCTCCCCTGAAGTCTGCAGATGTAATACAGGCTAGCACCAGTATAACAAAAGACACACCTGGACCCAGTTTTCTTGAAATTCTGATGAGGCCCAGCTTATTCTCAGTATTTCTTAAATTTTTAGGGTTTTTTTTTTGCTGTGGGATCAGCAGCTAAAAGATTTAGCAAAACCCACAGCTGCTGCATGAAAGATCAGAACAAGAGAAGATACCTAACCTGGTCATGAACACAGAATCTCCCTGTGTACACTGGAATTTGGCCAGGAATTAGCACACTCTGCCAGTACAAAATACCCCAACAGCTTTCATTCACCTTCCCAGTCGATTCAAAAGCTGGATTTACCTGACTGTAATGGTAGGGGCCAATTTTATTTGGGTAACTTCATTGATTTCAGGGGAATTGTTTCTGATTTGTACTAGAGTAAGTGGGAGCAGATTTAGATTCTTTAATGTTCTTCCAGTTTAGCTCTTGGAATAACTTATATTTCATTATTATGTGTTTATGTAATTAGTGCAATTATATCAAATTATATAATTGGTACAATTACTTGGACTCATGTAACCACTGCATATAGCATTCCATGCTGTAAAATCTTTTACTCTGAAAAAAAAAAAAAAGTCAATATTACATGGGAATCTTAATTTGTTTTTAAATTCCAGTATCAAATTTAGGGCCTGACCACATGCAAGGAACTTCTGGTTCACGTCAGTGAAACTTCTCCGAGCAGGCAGCTTGCAGCCTTCATCCTAGATATTGGGTTTTTAATCTGATTTGGCCAATTCTATTCAACCAATGCCCTCCTTGAATGTGTGCAGCTCTAACCAGTCTTCCTTGTACAAAGCAGAGATGTCAAGTTTTTACATACACACCGTATAACCTGAGAGATCTCTGAAGCCATTAGAAACCTGAGATGTGCATACAGCTTCATTATACTTGATCAGATTTACCATCTTTGTGATCTGCCACTGAGAATTTTAAGCCTATGCTTTTATTAAATTCATTGTCTCACTCATTCTGGTCCTTGAAACTGTTCCTTTCCCTCACTGTAATTTGCTCTCAGTGTACATTTTTGTGAAAGCTTGGAAACAGAGCGGTCAGCGTAAGAGTCTATTGTGGGCAAAGTCAAAATAAGCATATCCAGCAAAACAGAAAAATGAAGAAAACCTGAGAGGTGTATTGATGTCCCTAGGTCAGACATTACCATCAAGGAAGACCCAGATTGAGAGCTGTGGTTGCACCTGATGGATCTCTCCTACTGAAATGACCGCTCCTCCCAGGTGGTGAGTGTTTCAAGCTCCTGCCTGGCCCAAATGCAATCATTGAACCCAGCTGCAAAGTGCAGAGACCCCCAGGTGAGGCACAGCTCTACCTAATGGCAGCTTTATAGAGCCTGGCTTTTGCCTGCTCCTGCTTAGTTTGGACCTGCTTTTGGAGAGGATTTATCTCCTGGCTTGTCTTCTTGTAGGCTAGCTGTTGAAACCCATCAGGGAGAAGCAGCTGCAGCCCTAAAATGGCTGGACTGTAGAAGGCTGCAGCTCGTGCTGCTTCACTACTTTCCTCCAGCTGGTAAGTGTGCTCAGTGCCTGTTATTTTTATCTTGAGCTTTTGCTTTGTTTTGAGGATAATTGCACGTTATTGCTGCAATATGTTATAACAAGAGCTATGAAGATGACTATTGTATCCAAGGGGGAAGAAGATGTGGCTGGGGAGCAAACTTAAACCTATGTGTCAGCAAAACAAACACGCTGTGTTTGGGCTGTGTCAGTCAAGTGGTACCAAAGTGGAATTTAGGTTTTGCCCAAGCGGAGGCTGCAGGGCCGATCTCGTCTCTCTTTGCTTTGTTGGATGGGGTGGCTTGTGCCTGGTCCCACAGAAGAGTTTGCCACAAGCTGTGGAAGAGCTGCAGTGGCCATGCTTTCCTGCAGCCAGAACTTATCTCCTCACTTGGGTGATGGGGGAGCCAGTCCTGGGAAGCACAGCAGGAGCGAGGTAGGAGAGGTGGATGCTGTAGTGACGTATGTTTGAGGTTAAAGGGTTCTAAATGCTACTAGCTCTGGCTCCTGTAAGCTGAAGCAGCCTGGGCTCTTGGACTTTTGGACCCCCCTGTCCCATCTTTCACTGTGTTCTCTGTAATCAGGTTTGGTCTCCTAAAGGCTTGTGTCGGGTCAGGTTTTGGAACTGACCCATAGCTGTGGGACTCCAAGCTTAAAAAAAATTAATTGAGGACCTTGTAAATGAAGGTCTTGGGCTCTTGTTAAAAGAAACAAACAACTCTTATCTGTCTTAATGAGAGTCGTATATGTGTATTTTGTATCTAATTGTGTGAATTATCTTTAGCAGTGATACTTTGTGAGACCATGTAATTTATGAGGTGGTTATTGGTGACTCATAAGTATTTATTTATGTCTTATATGCATTGTGTATGTTTGGCTTGATCAGGGTGGCATGTTTGCATGGGTGAGTGTGCATTTTATGTGTAAACACACACAAACAAGAAACGCAAGGCTTTCCTTAAGCAAATCAACTTCTGCTGAGTTAATGCCTCTGTAATAAGAAGTATTTAGAGGGATCCTGATGATAGATTGGAGGCAATGCAGTGTAGCTATCCTCTGTTTTGAGATTTAACTTCTGGGTACCTCATCTTACATGGTGTGTAGGTGCCCTTCTGATGGCTGAAGAGAAGGCAGCCTGTTCTCAGATGTGGCTGTGCTCCAGCCAGCTCCACATCCAAGAGAGAGCAGCAAACCACTTTTACTCAACCCGTGTTTTGAAATTGCTCAGAAACTGTTTTGGTCTTTAGCACAGTTTGGAGCAACCTTGAGTCTGCCTTGAGGACAGCTGCCAGGGGTCCCCCATGCTGCTGTAAAAGCTGAGAAAGAGGCAGAATATTGTGGTGTCCTGGGCTGGGCCATGCTTCCTATACCAGGAGCTGCTGAGGGGCACTTGGGTAAAGTGGAGCTCGCCTCATTTTCTGTGCTGAGTGTTTCTTACTAGCTAGGTGATGGACACAGAGACTTAGGATTTAAGCCGGGTCTATTCATACTAGCTTTACACCACAGCAGTCAAAAAATACTTTAATAGCTTGTGACAATGAATCAAGTCCTGTGTTTTGTTTTATGGATGGATTGCCTTTATATTGTTCACATTTTATTGTCTCCACCTCCCCCTCTCGCACTACAACTGTAGACACGTGAACAACATGAGAACATTGCTTCCAGACCATATCTCCTTGAATTGGGTTACTGAATCAAGCAGGGAGAGTAAAGCTGTGTTTAAGTTTTACCCCAAATGAAAGCTTTCTCTACTCTGTGTGCCATAAATAGACATTTAATTATGGGAAGTGTATATTGTAAGTGCACCCCAGGACTTGTTTCCATGCTTTGTCTGTCAGGCTTGTGAATGTATGAGCTCTTACAGGAATCTTTCTTTAGTGTCACCAGCTGCAGTCCACAGTTATTGGGTATAACAACAAAAGGAATGGCAAACCTGTCCACATTCTGATGGCCATCAGTTTTCTGTCTCCAGCAGACTTTCTTGTGAAGATGTTGAACGTTACAACCATTCACATGTGGTCTGTGATTTACTGGCCTTATACATCCGTTGGTGTTAATGTAGGGCCAGATTCAGTTATTCACACCTGTGGAAAGCAGATTCAAAATCCTACTGAATCGGAATTCCCCAGTCAATTACAGTCATAAACAGGCTGCAAGACTGCACAGAGCAAAGCCCGTAGTACTTTCGGTGCAATGTCAGAGCTTAGCTGAAGATGCTGCAACTCCATGAGCTTCTGTTCAGTTGCACCCGTTTGCACCAGGTGTCAATTTATCCTGTTGGCTTGTAGACAAAGCCCTTGCTTTAGATCAGTCTGCAGTTGAGCTCCCGGTATCATGCTCTGTGTATCTCCATAGCTGGTGATAGCAGCTATTGTTCCTTTCTGCAATACGTTCATGGCATCAGGCATTATGACTCATGTCATAATACCATTGTGAGCCGTTTGTTTAATAATACAGCATCCGTATCATGTCACTCTAGCAATGTTCTTAATTCTTTCTATTATTAACTTGTGTTTTGAAGTGTTTATACTTGTAATTTAGCTTTTCAAAATCTCACTGGGTGTAAGGTGGTGTAAGAGGAAAGAGTTCGTAAACACATCGGAAAGAATCTGACAAATAATTTATTGGCTGTGCCTGATCAGAAAAGTGGGGACTGTATTTGTTTACGGCTTTTTTGGTTAGCAATGAAGAGCAATACAGGCTTCATCAACACCTAGAAAGGAAAATGCTAGTGCTACTTTTTTTTCACTCCTGTCAGGCTAGTTGGATTTAGATGTTAATGGTATCTTTTAACTTGACAAAGCAGGATGCTGAAAAAAGGGAATTTGCCTTTTTCCTGTCAAACAATTTAGTAATTTGTTAGGGTGGTCGTTCTTTTAGCCAGAGCTGTATCTACCTCCTACCTAGAAGTTTTTGAAGCCATTTGTACATCTCTAGTACAGTGCAGAAAACGAAAAACCTCCTTGGGTCTTCCTTTCTGTCCACTGGCAGAAGAGAGGAGCAGGATCCAGCAAAGATTTAGGCAATAAATCTTCTGTGGAAGCTGTTGGAGTAGGAACCCTCAGCCTATAAACAGTTTGGGGTCAAGGTACATCTAAGAAGTTTTTTGTTGCTGTTGTTCTGTTGTTGTGGTTTGTCTGATCAGCTTAGCTTCCGGCAATGTTGTTAGACAGTGACAACCCAGAGGTGTCTTTCTGGAAAACAGAAGAGTTCTGGATCATAAATGTAGCTCTCTTCTATTCTACTGGGATGTCTGCAGTGACCTTTTATTGGGGCTCTGAGAAAATCTTGCCATAATTGATAGAAACAGCTTTAAAAGAAAAGCAAAACAGATCATGAAGGAAAGAAAGAGCTGATAAAGCTTCCAGCATCAAGAGTGTGCATGTTGAAACACTCTCTAATTATATATTTATCCAATCCAGTTAATACTACAGAGCTTGCAAAAAAAAGCCCCATAATTAGGGGTTATGAAAATGTCTACATAGCAATAATATGGCACCTAAATATAGCATCTTTCCTCCTGAAGCACTTTACATCATTTGAGAACCATGGACTCAACTCACAGCTGGCATTCACAGGTGCAACCTTATTGATTTTGATGGAGTAGTGCCATTTTTACCAAGGATAAATTTTGTCATAAATAGAAGTTTTATCTATCCTACGGGCTTGTAGGGCTGCCCATCACAATAGTATATGCATATCTTTTACTTCAAATTAGCTGGCAATAGCAAACTTCGTGGAGTCTCTGCTGCATTTACCTTCTTGTGCTGTAGACATCTTTGCTCAGGCTAAAGTTACTCGTACTGTGTATTTTGGAGATGGGGGACAAAAACAGTTGATGGTAGCAAAGATGATGCTTTTTAGGTGGGTAAAGATGGCTTTGGCTATGAGTTTTGTCTGACCTTTTTGCTGGAAGCTGACTTGAAAGTTGTAGTATCCTGATGGACAGCATCAGGACCTTGGGACTTGTGTTGCTCAGTGCACATCTGGAAGTGTAGATGTGTTCCTAAATGTGGTGGGACTCAAAATATATATTGGTCATGGTATCCATCACTGATGGGGTGAAAAAGTAGTGCTGCACGTAATTGTATAGCTGAATTTAAGACTGCTTCATACAATTTAAAAAATTGTAAGAGATCTCTGTCCAAACTGGAATTTGCGAAGTCACCTGGGCTAAGGTTCAACATCTGAAAGTACCACTAGACTCTCCAGTGTTGGGATAGACACTAGAAATTTTGTTCTACTTCTCTGTCAGTTCATAAATTTCCCATAAAACTAAGGACAAGCCTTTTAGCTACTTCTTACTGCCTCTAACTTGAGAAAGATAGTGTTTCCTCAGTATGAAGTGAAAGGGTCATACTAGGTGCTCAGAAGGAAAAGAAAAGGAGATGGTTTTTATACTACCAACCTGTTCTGGACTGCTTATCTCAAACATGGCCAAACTTGGAATAGTTATGAGAGAGAGCTGAACATCAAAATGCTGAGCTGAATGGCTTCCATGTAAGGAACAATAAATTAGGCTGAAGTTCCTTGGACTGGAGAAGAGGAGATATTGGTGGGGTAGGAGTGAATTCTGCAAGGTGGCAGCAGCGGTCAGAAGGTGAGTGGGGATTGTTTGTTCTGTGGCAATACATCAGTTAAAGTAACTACATGAAGTAGAAGCCAGGCTCAAAGCAAACAAAAGGAGATGTCTCCACTACCAGTTGCACAGAGAACAAGGAATTCACTGCCAAAGGTGGCTGTGGAGGCTAAAAGCTTTTTAGGGTTCAATGGATGACTGGACAAGTTTGTGTAAAGAAATGCATGGAGGATTACTAAGTAGCTAGAAACCACATCTGGCTTAGGAAATACCTTGATCTGAAAATAGCTGGAAGCTATCAGAAATGTGAGGGAAATAGTCTTAAGTGGTTGCCTTGCTTCTGCTGTTTCTAGGTTGGGTGGACTGTTGTGGCCCTTGTTCTGCTCATACTTGATGTGACAACTCTGCTATGCAGGTTGTTGCAGCAGGTGGATATGAGTAATTGCTCTAGAGGTGTTGTGTTCTCCAGGTGTTGACTGGGGAACTTGGTCTCATGTTGCCTATGAAGGTCTGGGTTCAGATCCTCAGTGAGATGCATCTGGCTGATTTTTTTTTTTTCTGGATTGCCAGCTTAATATGAATGGAGGGGAGAGTCTGTGGAGTATTGAAAATCGGCCCTATTTCCTGTAATAACTGATTTTTCCTTTGAGGCCTCTTCTCTGAATCTTTACAAGACAGACCCTGCATAGCTTCAGAACTCTGAAACGATCGAGGAGCTGTAAAGTCTTATTGTGAAAGAATAAATTATATTGAGCAACTCCTACACACACACACACACACACGAGAAAAAAATTCACCTCCTCCCAGATTGTTGATATTCCCTGCATAGAACTAGAGGGAATAAACAAATGCATTCATTAACATTTACCCAGTAAGGTGAACTGAGGACAGAATATCAGTCCAGATATCCAGGCTTATCTCTGAATTTCCTGGGTTTTATGGGTTTAAGTCTGACTCTGAACAGGTCTTAAGGGCATTTTCTGGGTGGATTACAAGTGTCTGTGTTTGGACAGTCCCATTTACAGTACCTATGGGATTGTACAAAGCCTTAGTTTTACTATTTGTGTCTGTTTTAAAGTCCTGCTATCCATTTGTCTGAGTCAAACAGCTCTCAAACTGGAATTAGAGTTGGGTATATAGTGTGAGGAGAGTACACATCTGGAAAGAGCTCGAAAGATTCAACCAACATTTCACAGACAATGTTGGAAAACAAACAAAAACCTGTCTGAAAATGTGGTCTGCAGATGGGTCTTTATGTTGTCTTCCCCATTATTTTAGTGGGGGAAATTCATTTTTAACAGAAAGGCATTCAGCCCAAACACAGCAGGAAAATGACTCAATGGGAGTAATTTTCCAGGATATCTTTCTGTCTGGGTCAGAGCACAACTTCTGTGCCAAGACGCTGTTCCTCATGGGGCAGCTGCTGTGTCGGAAATGCCATCACCTTCATTGGTGTCTTCTGCTGAAACAGCACTGGACAGAGCTAGGGGTTTTCCTCCAGTAGCAACTGCTGATATGGGGCTCTCCCGTGGACTTGCCCAATTTGCCACAGGAAACGTCGCGTGGCTCAGGCAGCCAATCCCAGCTCCAAAGATGGTGTGCTTGTTGCAAGCTTGTGCCAAGCCATCTGTAAGATTTGTCAGATAAATGTGACTAGCGAAGTGGCACTCGTGAGCAGATGAAGGGAAATTCCCTAGGGGATTCTTTATTCACTCGTCATTAGCAGGAGAGACAGTGGGAAAATTCATTGTTTAGCTGTTCAAAACACTGGTGAACATTTGATACTGAATAATTGTTAAGTGGGGGGGCATGTCAAACATGTCTTGAGTAGCCCAGATGCTGTGCTGGAGGCAGAGTATCATGTTCTGCACGTGGGGCTTACCTTGGTGAAAAAGTATAAGGATATCTAAGTTCCTCAGTTTTGTATTTTGCTTCAGAACCACCTCCCCTCCCTGGGGTAGCCTTATTCAAAGTGAGTTGAGGCATGGAGCAGCCTGGAGGTGTGCTGCTGCTGTTTACCTGTGTGTATCCCTGAGCTGTAATGGAAAATAAAATCTACCTGTGCTGTGAGAAGGTCCTGCCTGCTTGCTGAACAAAACATGCTCTCAGGCTCTTTGGTGGCAGCTTTGCATCAAGGACTAAATAAGTCTTGCTCTAGTCATGAGCTAATGACTTAGATGCAATGACTTGCACAGCAAACTTACTGAGCTCTGCTACTGATTTTTTTATGTTATTGTTGTGTGAGCTAAAGTGGGCTCACAGTCCATGCTGATGAGAAACAGGTCACTGGTCTCGCATGTTCTCCATAAAACTGTGGTGCAACCCAGATTGCTGCACCTATGGGAGATTTTAGTCTTGGAAATGAATAATCTCAGCTTCCATGACTCCCTAGGCAAGATGCTTTAGGCAAAGCCCTTGGTTTTTTTATTTTTGTGGTGGAATGGGGAGAGTTTTATGAGATGGTTTATGTGCTCACAAGGGCACCTGCAGGCACAGAGTATCCTGCTATCAGTCCTATTACTCATTCAAATTTCACTTTAAATTTAGGTTTAAACTAGAGCTTGAAAATAAATTAATGGAAACATCATCCTCTTGAAAGCTACAACATTCCAGTTGCACTGGTTGTGGTCTTTACTTCCCAGGGATGATTGGGTGAGAGGACTAAGCTGGCCTTTGAAGAACAGGAGAGAGGGGCTTTGAGTATTTCCAGTTCCCCAAACTCCACAATTGGCTGGAGAGCAGTACAGATCTCACCTCCAGGGAGGTTGGCTGACTGGAGAGCTGGTGAAGGGAACATAGAGAGGGAGGTTTTTTCCTACTGAATCCCATAAAACCATTCATCTAATAGACTTGCTGGTGTGGGATACTGTGAAAAATTCAGGTATTTCTCTTGACTTCTGCATGTAAGTCAAGATGGAAAACAAACCAATCCAGAAAAACATTGTCCTGTAGAAAGGATACCAAAACCATATTCAGCAGTTTCAGCAGGTAGGCAGACTTCCAAAAGCTGAACCCCTCTTCATTTCCACTAAGCTTGAGGGAGTCATGAAGCAATATCTGCCTTCAGAAGGTGGTATGTGAAATGTAAGACTGTATCAGTATCAGTGAATAGCTCGTTTGCCAGATGCAGCAGGTTTTGTCAGTGAATAAGTATTTGTGAATTTGAGTTGAATGCATTGGATAGCTAGAAAAATAAGGACATTCCAACAACAGCTTCAGACCTTGCTTCAGCTTTTGCGTAAATATATGAACTCCTGTTGACTCCAATACAATGTTGCATGCTTGCATGAGATCGGTCTCTTTTCATACATGAAAAAGTCACATCACAAGAGACCTTTGATGTTTTAATGTGTCCTGGCATATCGATGGATACATCCAGTGAAGAACAATCTGAGACACTTGGTCTGCGTTTGTGCTTTGTTGGAGATTTGCTATGTAACCTCGAGCAAATCTATTAATCTCCCGGTACCTCAATTCCCCAAATGCAAAATGGAGATAATAAAACATAACTCCCTTAGCAGGGTAAACACATTAAAAAATGCACTTAAAAGCAGTTGGGTACTAGATTAATGGAGGCCTATATCTTGTGGGGAAGATTTGTTGTATTATAAATAATACGTCTTCACAATTATTCCATTTAGTCTGCCTTGAAGCCTTCAAAGACATACCACGCAAATGTTTACTGGCAACGTGTTTCCCCCCTTTTATTGGCCAACAACATGTTTAGACCAGACTTTGCTGTGGCAAAGTATTTCAGTGCATTGCACATGGCAAATGGCTCTTCTACTGTAAAAGTAGATTTTTTTTTTCCAGAGAATACCCTAAATAATGCTGTACTCAGCAAAAGCCTGTGCACCTGGGATAGCAGTTTCTGAGCAGATTTTCCTTGCAAAGTGTTCCTTGTGCTTCAACTAGACCTTTCAACTGAAATGGAGAACGAAGGAGATCTGGTGGGTACCAAGGACAAACTTTTAAGGGCGAGTTAACTTTACAGACCACCTGAAAGAACTTAGGTATGTCTCAAATCAGCTAAGCAGTGCTGGTGCCAAGATGTCCTGGACAAAAAGGGCAGTGTTGCAGAGCATGGTTCAATTGCCTAGGGTACAAAGTGGGGGTCTGGGGGACTCCCACTACAGCCTTAGTGCACAGGAGCTATTCAAGCCACTAGACCACCCACTGTTTTAGCAGTGTTACTTAGCTTCCCTGGACTCTGTAATTACTCTTGTCACATTACTGAGGATAACATAGAAATATTGCAAGCATTTGCCTTGAACTTAAAGTGTTGAGGCTTATGTAAGGGGGGAAAAAGGGCTACACGGAGACTAAAATGAAGGGAGTGATTCTTATCCCACTTGCTTGTTTTATGCTGGTTTTGCCTCTGCTGGAGTAATTTCACTTTAACATTGATGTAATGGGTTCAGAAGCAGCCCTGTGTGTGTTTGTGAGACATCTTTCCCTGCCTAAAAGAGGCGTGTTTTGAAGAAAGCAGCAGCCTGGAGTTGGCATTTGCTTCAGTTCAGATAAGATTTTTTTTTTCCTCATACAGTGAATAGCCAGTGTAACATGAAGAAGAGTCAAAGTATTTGATGTCCTGATCACAGAAACAAAAGAGAATTGTTTCCTTAGGTGCTTTTCCCATGGGCATGTTCCTCAAGAAGTGATGATGGCAGAGGTGTGCTGTCACACCCCCTGCTGCAGGCTGCTGGAGATGGGGAGCTAGACTTGCTAGTGTGTGGGACCTTTCATGCTCCTGCTTCTAGGTGTGAGGGTAAAAAAATGTAATAAATTTGTGGTAATGCTGGTGACAGAGGTGATCCTAGATCTGTTTTTGTTGCAGAGCTCAGGAGATCTCATGCAGCCAGCTAAGAAGTGTTGGGTACCAGGAGGGTTTGCTTTTAACCTCTCCCCTGCAGCACAGGAACTATTGAATTGAGGGTTTTCTTGGCATTTGCTTTGTTGACTGTCATGTAATGCTTTTGGGTGAGAGGTACCATGGAAGAACAACAGTGGCACAAAAATATGAAAAACCCTAAGAAGAATACCCTGAGACAAAGATTAGCTGGGAGGAGAGGTAGTCTTGCAGACAGGGCTTCCACGTCAGTCATTAGCACCTGACAATCCTCCTGACCTGATGCTAACAGAAACCACAGAAATGTTTATTTTAATGTCTGGCAAACATATACACATTGGGTAAGAATGAAAAGTTGTTCTCCTGCTCTGGAGGAGTTGGGGATGAGCGAGTACGTGCTACTCATCTGCACTCCAGGCAGTGTTGGCCAGTCAGCCAGTAGGAGATGCTGGGAATGGTGGGAGTGCTCCTGGACTCTTGTAGGCTGTGGGTGCTGCAGTGAGCAGCCCAATCTGGTCTGCTTGGGCTGTGTTAGAGGAACCTGCAAGATGGCTGAGGCTTGCTTGTCTCTGACCCCTGGCTGGGATGCTATTGCTGAGAAGGTGGCATTAACTTGTAGGCACCCACATGTGCTGCTGAAATGGTACTTCTGGTTATAGAGTTTAATGTTTATTCCACAGCAAAACTGAAGCAACCTAAGAAGTGTTATCTAATAAAGGAAAGAGGAATATTTGGGTTATTTCCATGGTCCATTGTGAAGAGGCCCATGGAAAAAGACTAGGTAGGAGCAGATAACCCAACTATGGGGAATTATCTCCCTGTAGTGGTAAACTGGAGGTCATATTTTTTTGTATTGTGTGACTGCTACTGTTGCTGCTATATGCCCTAGTGAAAATAACTTTTTTCCTCTATATCTTGTGTGTCATACCACATCTTTGTGCCTGCAGTATACAGGTTAAAAAATATCTGTTTTACTGGAAAATATTACAAATTACTGTCAATGCTCCTTTGATATTATATTGCCTGTACTTTCTATTGTGGTTCAGATTACTTCTGTTGGTAGTGTCACATATTTTTTCAAGTCAAATAGCTTACAAATGTGTTGGTTTTAACTGTTTGGGTCATGAAATCATATAATGCAGGGCTATTCGTTCTGTTTTGTGATAATCTGTTACCTAGACTAGCAGGCAACAAAGAAAAAAGTGGTGGTGCCAATTGACTACGTGTCACTATGTATGTATAGCACCTAGCACAGTTGGGAGTATATATTATCAACACTGCTATGGTGTGAAGGGACCTTATTGCTCTAGGCACTACACAGGCAGACAACAAAATATGGTGCCTTCCCAAAGAGCTTATGAACAAAATGTAGTTAATGATCAATTGGTCTTTGCAGCAGAATCCTGTAGGGGACTAGTAGATCAAAGCTGCATATATAAAACCATGACACACAATAATGACACATAGTCACTCTACTGACATTACAGGGGGTCCATGTTACGCTTGTGCAGAGGTGGGGGTGGAGGGGCACTGTATCTTAGATTATTTGGGAAGAATCTGCAAGTATTACTGTGAATAAGAGGACTTGAATGATGAAGTTTAAGGTCTAGCTAAAGGGCTAAAGTGGCTCACAGAGGAAGGATGGCCCAAAATGGCTGGTAAAAGAAAAATTGAGGATCAGTTCAGAGAAGACTTGAAAAGTTGTTTTACCCATGCTGAGCTTCCTGACCTATAAAGACAAGTCAGCCAGAGGCTGTGACTTTTGCTTGGCGCAAGCAGAGAAGCTGCTTCAGAAGTTACCCTGCTAGGCCCAACTGTCCATATTATGCCATCATCCTCCAGCAAGGAAAGGCAGTGCAGGCCCAGGCAATTCTCCTCTTAGAAACTGGAACTGGGGAGAGACAGGATAGAAAGAAGGGGTTAAAGAGAATGCAGTAGAAGTGAGTAAAGAGGACCTGTGTCATAGGGACTGAGGGAGGACAAGACTTTGAGAAATACAGATCAGCTGTTGTGCAGGCATTGACTGAGCAAGGCTGAGGATGGGAAGACTGATTTTCATATTTCCATGGGAAAGGTGTCTGGACATCCGCCTTTCAGACTGAGAGAGTGAAGGATGGAGTTTCAAGGTGATGAAACCACACTGCATTTTTGCCTGTGTTTTTTTTTTTTTTTTAAATAATGCTGCAGTTGAATGGAAAGAAATACGTGAAGGGGATGTTGAAGGAGTGTCAAAAACTCCCAGAAAAGGTCTGAGATTGTGAGAAGTATGGTTCGTTTACCCTGGAAGAGCAAAGCTGGCCCTCTAGGAAATGGTAAAGTGAGAGAGCAAGTATGGAGACAGAACCTAAAAATCCTGGTCACAAACATGTGGACAGGCTGCCTTTGGAGAACATATGGTGGGAGTAGCCAGCATGTAAAGAAAGGAGGACAATGGAGGTGTGACCAGGGCAAAGAGATAGTCATAGGCTGTTTTCTCCTTTAATTCTAAATTAAAAGAAATATTTGGTGTTTTGCTTTATTTTCCTTTCCCATATTTTATGTACAACTTTTGTAGGGACTGTAAGATATTTTGAAAGACACTGTTGAGAAACAGTAGTAATTTCAATGGGCAAGGAAACAGTTCAGCATGTGTGGTGATGAATTTAACTATTTGTTTCATGGCAGAATTGGGCTATAAAAGCTAAACATGCATTTCTCATTTTAGCATGAATATGTGAATTTCTTCATAGGAATAGGACAGGGCTTAACACTTAAATAGGCACAGAAAGCAGGGACTGGAGACTAAAAATGCAGATTAAATAGATTCAATATGAATCAAATGGATTCAGATGTGAAATCTGCAAATGCAATCTACTGCAGTGTAAATCAGGTTTATTTCAGGTTCCCAAGTTTGAACTGCATCTGAAAAAGCTTAACCTAAATAGACACATGCCTCTGTACAAAGCTTTTTGCCAGAGTTCAAAAATTAATTTAAAGCTAAATTAGTGCAGCTTTTAGTTATAAACAAAAGATGTATGTTAAAGTGGAAACTGAACTCGGATTTATGGACTTCCAAGAGAGTGCACAGACCACAAGCCCACTGCTTACAGCATGAAAATCAGTGCCACAGTGGCAGATGCAGAGCACAGTGGCATGGGATGGTGTTAATTTTTTGACCTTTGTCCTGGAATATCCTACTGTAAGATGGGGGCAGCTGAGAGGAGACTGCCTCTACCCTTGGAGTACAGAAGGTTACTGGTGAATGTACTGCAGTACTTCAGGGAACTGAGCTTTCAATACCTTACAGATTGTTGGTCTATAAACAGCTGAGTTTCCCTGTCATTCATTCCTTTTCTTTCCTCATGGTGTGGAAAAGCATGACTAGAAACATTACCTTTATCTGTGAATTGTTTTTTTTTCCTCCCTTGCGGGCTGTGGAGGCTCATATCTTTCCACTGCAAAGCTGAGAGCTGATAATCCTCTGCAGGGTCATCAGAGCTGCTGAGGTGCCAGACTTTGGTTGCTCCTTCGGTTCCCATGAGCACAAGAGCCCATTCTTCTTGCTTTAGGGGATGGTCTATTTGCACAGCCTTAATCAGCAGTATGTTACGGTTTTGGCCAGTACAGCTTATGATGGTGACATATTTATTTTTAATGTGGAATCGGCCTGTTCCTGATTGAATAATGTACAAATCAAAGATATGGAAATAAAAACTGGTTTGGCTTGCTGGCCAGAACAGACAAGAATAAAAAAAGAACAGCTGAACAATTCCAGCAGGTAATTCTCAGTCTTTGGTGGGTGCTTAATTAAACTTCCACATGTCAGAAGGAGGAGAGATCAAGGCTTTTGCTAGTAGTATTGCACACATTTGGGGAATGACGATTATGACTTGGAAGCATTAATTCTCATACAAGATGTTCTTCATTGACATTCTAGTTTTATGAATATTAAAGTCTTTATCATCTGGTCAACAACTCCTGGTATTCATTTGAGAAAAAGCTGAATTCTCCTATTCTGTAGATGGGGATTGCAGAGAGAATGCAGGATTGTAGAACACTGTAGGGCAAGGGCGTGAACAAAATAGGAAGCCGGACATAATCCTTTGCTGTAATCGATCTTGCTCAAAACTTCAGGTGAAATAAAAGGACTGTGATAGCCACTTTCACGGGTTTGACCCTGTTGGAAAGCCTCCAAGAAAGAATAAGTACTATCTTGTTATGTGGGCAGGCTGCTTTCAGTATCTATCTTGGGGAAAGATTTCATCTGATGACAGAATTATTCTTAAATCAAGTATTTAGTTGCTGGGAGTTACCCCAGACTTGAAATTAAATAGATAATTAGCTTTATGTCACTGATAAAGTAACTACATTTGCATATATTATGTCTGAAATAAATGGAACAAGCAAAGGGAATCTCTAGTAACTATTTTAAAGACCTTTTCTGCCATACTTTTGGACAAAACTGAAAAATATCTTCCAGTGGCTGGCTGAGTGTGATGACATCATGCTTGTTAAAAGGTTTAACTGCAGCAAAACAAATAGTCCAACTTCTCTGCCTCTGCTGGGGTAGAGGAGTACTTCTCTGGTGGTAAGTGTGGTTGTGGACAGTACCCAAGGGATGGTCTAAGGATCCTGAACTGAAAAGTGTTTAAGGCACAAATCTGGAATAAATAATAAAACCTCATTAACATTTTTTCATACCTATCTTTCTGTTTCAAAGGTACCTAATAATGCAATGTGGTTGGAGTAGTGAGATCACTCACTCCTCTCCCTAAGAAGAAAAAAAAAGTATGATGCAAGGATATTTATCATATTAGTTGTAGCAGAGGGCAGCTATCTTCCCCAGTGCTTGTTCAATGACATAAATAATATTTCTGGGTGTCTTCAGGGAGGATTAAAAAGTCTGCTGTTAAAGAGCAATGAATATATGGATATTTTGATTTTGTCTTTCCCGTTGTTACTCCCACCCAAGATTAAATGTTAGCAGCAAATTTATCTTTGTGTCTTCTGTCCAAGTCAGCTTGGGTCTCGGCTTCAAATTGTTTGGTATTTGATAATTCCCATTTAAGTAAAATCTCCAGTTAGCTTCTGACTGTAATAGCTGTCAAGGTGTAAAAAGCATAATCTCCTGCAAGCAGTGCTTAAATGAGAAGTAATTAATGGTATAGGCCTTCAGCTGTGATTGCAAATTAAACTGGTAACATGAGAAATCAGTACAGTGAACACTGAGTCATCATTATATTTCAAAAATTGAGACTCTTAGAAGCAATTTCTCTGGCTTGGGTGGAGAAGCATAGGGGAAGGCTCTGGCTAAGCTAAATCCATTGCAGAATTCAAAGAAATTCTCAGGGAAAATGATTAGATTTTTTTTTTTTTCCAGGCATTGCTATAATGGATTTTTTCTTGAAATAGAAAATGGAGGTCATACTGAGAAAAATCTTTCTTTTATGTGGTCAAAAGTGGAAACCTTCCAAATTTGGGAAAAAAACAGTAATAAATCTGCAGCCACCTAGAATTATGTGGTGTTACAAGTGAAGACAGCTCCAAACTTCATTCCTGCAGCAGGAACAAAACTCAGCTCCCCTACCTCAAATGGGCCACTGCCTGAGCTCTCCTCTATCAATCGTACCAGTGCCTCGAGGCAGAGCCTGAGCCCCTGCCTTCCAGGGCATCGCAGCCCACAGCAGGCATTTTCTGTATGGTTACACCATGATTTTTATGAACTGGTATTGCCTGTGCAGTAATCAACATCTGTGACAGCCAAATTTGGGTCCCACAGGATATGGTGTCACCTTATGAGTTTCTGAATCCCTGCGTATGGCCAGCAATCACATCACTTGGATTCAAGGGGGGAACTGACATTCAAATTGGTCTGGTTTCTTCTCTCCATTGCCCTCTGGAAACTATTCAGGTGCCTCATTTGTCTGATGGTTGAGCAGGGGCTGCTTTCCTTGCTTAGTTCCCCCTCATCAGTGTCATGCTCAGACCTAGGAGAGCACCTTTTCTCTCTGGCAGCCTCTCTTTTATTTCTGTCTTGCCTGCTTAATTCTGTCAATTCATTGGGGAGTGGTGTTTTTTGTTGCTTTTTTTTTCCCCCTCTTGCTTGGGGATTTTCTGCCCGTTTTTGCTGTGTTGCCAAGTGGTTCTGTGTTGTAGCTCGTTAACTGCCAGTGTGTTGGTGTTGCATATGGTAAAAAAGCATAGCTGGCAAAGTAGTATCACCTCCGCAAAAGAAGATGTGAAACCCCACTGAATTCAGCCCTGAAGCTCCCGCAGGGACAGTCCAGGGCAGGGACCCTAACGAGTACAGTTAGGGATGCTGGGGAGCCTGACACACAGGTCCGAGGTCAAGCAAACTATCAGCCAGGCATTGAATGTCAGGCTTTGCCTCCAGGGATTTAAAATGTTGAGGTTAAGCGTTGTCACTGGAAACTCTCTGGGAAATGGGGAACTCCGTAGAGAGCAAAATGGGTAATGAGGGCAGAAAGCGAAGCTGTGCTCCCAAGCTGTTGTGAGAGGGGAGGAGGGGGTGATTGCTTGCTGCTTGGGAGAAAACAAGCCCCCTGAAAGGCAGGTTGTTTTCCTCCTTGGGGACCAGGTGGGGAGAGCAGCAGAAGCCTGCGGAGGTGAGGGGCTGGAGGAGGAGGAGGGGGAGGTGGGGTGAGCAGGGCCCAGCCTGGCAGGGGGTGGATGTGCCAGCGCTTCGGGTTGTCGTTTGCACCTCGGTCACGTGTGTGGAAAACATTGCGGCTGTTGTCGCTGGGTACCGCTCACTGCGCGTGGGTGCAAATGGCACGGCAAGATGTGGGACGGAGAGGAGCTGGGCCCAGCTGCTTCTGTTTATGCTCTGCGGGAGGAAAGCAGACGTACAGAGTGACTGTGGCTTGCTGAAAGTCAGCTAGGGGCTGGTGTCCATGGGGAGGCCAGCGGGGGCTGGAGGCTGTTCAGAGCCTTCCCACCCAGCCTGTTCTCCCCTACCCGTGGTCAGACCATGGTGCTTGACTATGGAGTTTGTGTCGCTTGTAACATGCTGCTCATCTTCAACAGTTGAACCCTCATCCCTCCTTGCTGTGTTCTGGAGGCCCTGGCAGAGTTCAGATTCACTTTTTTCCTCATTTTTGTCTTGAAAACAATAGTAACATTCCTGAAAAGGGGGTAAGCATGTACATGCATGCAAGTGTGTCTGGGAAGGGAGGAAACTGAAACTGAGAAGTGGTGGTGAAGGGAGGCAGGCCAGAGCCCAGTGTGATGGTGTGCCTCTTGCAGTAGAGGTTCTTGAGAGTCTATCAAGGCTTTGTAGAATTGCGTCGCACACCCCAATTTCAATTCATTTCTGTTTTCAAGCCTTCCTCTGTATGCCTGAGGATCATAACACTTTCTAAAAAAGAAAAAAGAAAAAATCCATCTCGCATAGTCAGTAGTTGCAGGAGCTGGGGTCTGAAGATGGTCTTGATGTCATGGTGGAAGCACCATGCACCTGGAACGGATGTGCAAGAAAAGGGGGAGAGACCCTACCTCTCTCAGTTCTGCCTCTCTTCATTTCAAATTTGAATAGGACACGTGGCTTCTGACACATGTTGTCTAACCAGCTTGGTTTTATGTGCTACTTCAGTCAGGAAATTAATCAGGAAAAAAGATAAGGGAACATTATGCTATTCAGAGTAAATAGCTACGTTACACAATGCTGCTCCCATTGCTTAGGTAAAGTTGTTTAAGAAAATGGGCTGGCTTGAGGGCTTCCTTCTGATTGTCTAATTAAACTTCCAACCTTTGCAATTACGAAAATAACTGTGTGGTTAGAACTACTTGTATATGCTATAGGTAACTGTTGAATTAGCTAGAAAGAGATGAAGATGTTTGCCTCGAGATCTTATTCTGAGATCTCTTTTATGCACTTGGGTTTTTTTTCTAAAGATCCTATTTCAATGTAGAGTAGCACAAACTCATAAATGCAACTGCTGTAATGGCTGAAACTAGAAGTCCACTTGTTGCAACATCCCCTTTGCAGCAACGCCCAGCTAAAAAATGCCTCTGAGGAAAGTGCAAGAAAACTGATAACAGACACAAATGAGTTGGGTCTTTGTAGCCCCAGCAATTAGCTTCCATTTTAAAACCTTTCATTCGGTCATAGACAAACAATAGAAAGGTAATGCCTTGTGGTGGAGAGTTCCACTGGTTAACTGTGTGCTACCTTAATACTTTCTTGTAACTATTTTCATGTGTTCTGGCCTGCAGATGTGCTTCCTGTGCTATTATACAAGAAGCTAAAGTTGCAGATTTGAGTCTGGGAACATTATGGTTATTGGTATTATCTGGCAATTATAATTATACAGGCAATTAATCTGTAATTCCCAAATACTGTCCTATTTATCTCACTTCAGTCAATCAAAGTCAACAAACTCCCCTAGGATGGATATGTGTCCTAGTCTAATATTACTTTCTATTTTAACCTGGACCAATAAATATTGGAAGCAGCTGTCTGCCTGATCTCCTGGGGTACAATCCTTCTCAAGTCAAGGTGACCCTCTCTTTCACAGTACACCTGTGCAGTATGCAAGTGGCACGTTCTGCCTGCCATAGCCACGAGGTGTTCATTACAGATAGAAATATTAAAAATCTGGTCTTCATAAGAATTGTCACTTCTCTCTTGACTCCCTGGTTCATCACTGTGGTTGACTGTGTCAAATGAAAGACTGGTAGCAGAGTCTGTGCTGTCCTCTGGTACATCGGAAATGGCCTTCTTGCCAGCCAAAGTGTTCCTTGTCAGGCTCTGTTAGCACCTTATCCCCAGCTTTTGTTGATATATGAGCACATTCCTTTGTTAGCTTGCCTGTGCCTTATAATGTCATCTTTTTTCCTCCTGTTTTATCTGATCCTCCTTATAAAAACAGAGCTATGTGATGCACAGCTGGATGCACTTTGAGAAATCTGCTGCTGCCTGAGTGCTACCTGCTCGTGTGATCAGAGGGGAGTGCTGAGCTGAAGAATAGAATATGTCTTTTGTGATTGATCTGTCAGGCGGGTTTGATAGCGCGGAAAAAGTAGTAGGTGTTGTACGTACAGAAACGTTTGGGCTTGGACTCTGTTTTCAGTCTGAAATATGAAGTGTGGTTGAAATTTGAAAGGGGAGAGAGACTTTGCATAAGCAAGTGGTAAGTGCAGCTGAGTGGCTGGTCTGGTTCAAGTGATGTTTTTCAGTTTCTAATGGTGCTGGTTGCAGTGGGGACTGCAGTGTGGTAGCCCATGGAGGTACTGACAGAAGCAGGGATCTGGTGGTGAAGGTGCGATACATGTGGTATTCAGCCATCACTCAATGCTTCACATTCTTGTGAGAAATCTGCTTTAATCTGGGTCTGGTTCCAACTGGCAGTGCATAACAACAAGGCTTTCCAGCCTTCTCCTCCCCCGGGGTTTCAGTCCTTAAAGATGCAGGTTCTGATAGCATGTTTTTCTTTCCAAGCCAAAATTTAGTTTAAAAATTGACAAGCACTTACACCCAGCAAAATATTTAACCTTACTGCCAGGCTGGAATTAGCCTTTGAGTTGTTTTCTGCTATTTGATGGCTAGCAGCACTACATTGATCAGCAAGTGGCATAGCTACTTCACTCCTCTTTGCATCCATGAGGTCACCTTGTTGTCCCTGTGGCTTTTCTGAGATCTCTCTCTAGTAAGACTGTTAGCTATTTCTTTTCCTCATGATTTAAAGACCACCTTCTCACAAGGTCCTAGGAAACAATAGATGAGGGATCGCAGCCTCTTGGGGGACAGGTGTGGTCCTTGCTTTCCACTCTCAAGATGCATGACTTGCACACAGTTGTTGCCAGGACCTGTTCTGTGACCGAGCTGGGCTGCGTATGGATCAAAATTCGCCATCCTTGATTTATTTCAGGGTGACCTTTAGTATTTTGACACAATTTTTCATATATCTGGCAGAGTGAAGATAACGTAGACTAGTGATTACATGTCTAGATGTGTACTCTATTGCAACGTGTTTATGCCCCTAGCCACTGAAATGGCCTGTTCTCAGACTTTATTATGTGAAGTGTAAGATATTGGGTAAAAATAGGTTTTACATGCAGAGTCAATGCCTCAGTATCTTTAAGTGAGGGCAACTCGGGGAAACTCACTTTCATTCTAGCCATAGCAACCAAACCAGGCTTTCTTTGCTCCAAAAGGCCAGTTTTTCATGTCCTTTTGCAGTTGATGTGGTCTATGTGCATGTGTGGGGTTTTTGTTTGGTTTTGTTGGTTGTTTGTGGGTTTTTTTTCTCTTTATTTTCTCCTACAAAGAAACCTCCGTGGTTCTCTCATTGGGTGTTTTTTTTTGACTTTTTTTTTTTCTGGCCAGTATAAAATACCTCTTGCCCTTCCCTGATGAAGACTTCTGAATTGTCACTGACTTCCATAGATTCCTCCTAAGATGTTTATCCATAGCAGAGTAAGAAATGCAGTCTTGATGTCTTAAAAACCCTATCTAGTATCAAGAAGGGCTTGGTAGGCTGAATGTAGGAGCAGGGCTGTCCTGTACTGGTAGCTCCAAGAAGACCTGGTGGCAGTAATGTTGGCCATCACAGCCCAGGGTGAAGGGATCATTTTTTGGAAAGTTTTACAGGACCCCTTTGTTCAGACTTCTGCAGAGCCACAGTGAGCATCATAGTGCTCCACCTGCAGTGTTGCCCTGTGAGCACAGGGGCCGAGTGTGGCCTCTGACATCAAGCGTTGACTTTGGTATGGCTAGGCTCTGACAGCACAAGGTTTTTGGCATTTTGCTCTTTGCAAATTACACTAATGCTCAATTATTTGCTGGTCTGGGACCTAAAAATCAGGTGAAGTTGTAGTGAACTGAGTTTCTAGGCAGAGAAGCTCCAGGTTGCCTCTCTACATGAGCCTGTAGATAAATAATTTTTGCATATGCTGCTCAGCTTTCTCCAAAGAGAAACCATAGGCACTGGCTGTCTAAAGCACACTTGATTTAGGTTATTTTTCCATTTACTTTAATCATATTCTCAACTGATTTAACAAACAGAAAAATGTGTAATGCTTGGGGCAGACCCAGTTCGCCTGTGGGAGAAATAGTTATTTTAAATCAAAACAGTCTGATTTTTCTGGAGGTGATGAAGACCCGCAATTCTGATTGACTAGTTCACCAATAGATAAAAATCAAAATATCATCAAACTTATCTATTTACAAATTGTCCAGGAGCAGATTGTGAAATTGTCAGGTTTGTCATGTAAAGTTATTCACTAATTTCTTCAGGGAATAATTAGATCATTAGACAAATATGCCATAGGCAATCTGTGTGGGAACTTGTGTAATTAACCAATCCAAAATGAGTGATAAATTGTATATCGGTAATTTTCACACTTAGCAATTTAAGATGTGTTAAGTAGTTTTGTCATCAAGTTAAGGAACAGAAACAATACATTGTGACTTATATAACTGATTAGCATTCCCGATTTTACAAACACAATTTGGAATTTACCTTGGGCGACAGTTTGCTCATGTGAGGTAGGAGAATATTCATGAGAGCAGAACTTTGCACTCACTTTTTTGCAAATGCTTGAACGTTAAAGAGGTCATAAATCTGGTTAATCAGAAATTTGCCTTTCAATTCTAACAAATGTTCATGGTATGTTACTAAGAAAAAAAAATCTCTTCTTTCCCTGATATTGGCTAAGCTTCTTGTAAAATCCTCTTGACAGCACTTACTGAATCAGAATTGTGTTGTACTAAGGAATGGGCCTGTGCACGTTTTGTAAAAAACTGGGTGATTCCTTTGTTCACCAAATTGCTGAATTTATGGTGCAATGTAAAATTATGACTTTCATTGTAAGTGAACTAAGGGGTGGGGGTGGGGGTCAGTTCGGAAACAGATAGTAATTTGGAAAGGCTAAATTGAGAATGGATGGAAGTTATCAGTAGAGATTAATCTGTGGCCACAGGCAGACAAGAGGGGCACAAGGCTGGTAACCAAGTGGAAAGGCTGTGATCACTGTGGTATAGGAGAGGGGTGACAAAGTGGTGGAGGTTTTGGGGGAATATAAGAAAAAGAAAAAAGCTCTTGATGTTGCAAGCGATTTAAGACCACCTTATAGCCACTTAAGAAAGTGGGATATGTAATGGTAAACTGGGAAAAACAAAGGATCTTGCAGAAGGTTAAATGATATATATGCATGCTTTTTAAAATGTGTGTATGTGTATCTATGCATGCATACTGTGAGAAGGTAGATAGAGCAGATGACCTCATTGACCTCTTCCATGCCTGAATTTGAGGTCTGTAAACCCCACAACTCTGCAAGTATTCTGGGCACAAAAATTATACTCTTCTCTCATCCTGTCCTTCTCTGCAGCATCTTTTAGGTACAGAGTGAGCTCATCAGTATAATATTAGGTCAAGCACTATGCAACACTATGTATATATAACAAGGCTGTGGTGTGTGCAATCCAGGGCTACTGATGATATCAAGGTCTCTGGGAAGAACAAGCAGCTGTCTGTTTTTATACATTATGCTGATACTACAGGAACTATGAATGGTCTCTGGTTTGCTCAGAACACATAATTAAACACAGACAAATCAGTGACACTGTCCAGTTGCATCAAGCTACCAAAAAAAATAAATCCACAGATCCACCTTTTAAAGATCAGTGGGTTGGATTCTTGTTTTCAGCTTGAAAAAGATGCTCAAGAGTGCCAGGTTGCTTTTAGAATGAAAAGCATTGTGTATAGCCTATTAAAAATAAAATGGAAAAAAAATAAAAATCCACTGCACCACTGGAGAGTCAGCAGAGGGAGTGCGAGTTAGGAAGCCCCTCCTGAAATATCTGAATGGCTGCAATGCCGGAGGAGGGAAGTAAACAAAAAGATGTGTGAGCTAGAATTGTGGGAAAGAAATAGATCTAAAATAAAACCTTGATGATAAAATTAAGGTGACAGCAGCAACATCCCTTGATGAAAGTTGTGATACCCCTGCCCTTGGAGGCATGTGAGCTTGACTGAATACGTGCTAGAAAATGTAATAAACTTCTTGAGGTTGCCTAAGCACTTCCAACTCCTGTGATTTTAATTATTGTTCTTGCAATATTTCATGCTCACACCCTCTAGTCCATCAAATCATAGTTACATTAAAAAACTTTGTTTTTCTATATTCTGACTCCTGAGTTTCTGCTGAAATAATATGGAGTCTCAATATTACTGAGATGGTTAGGGAGTCAAGCTTAAATTGTGATCCAAGTGCATATAATGTGCGAAAAAGCCATAAGGCAAATAACAAAATTGTCAGGGCTTGAAAATTGTGATGGTGCTTAAATGCTTTGAACTGGCAGTGCTAGCACTACTTAAAATGGCATTTAATGCGAGTGCATTTACGGGCAACTCCACAGAATCTATGTAACTTCTGCATCTTGTAGGGTTTTTCTTTTCAGTTACAAAGAAAATACATAATAAAAAAGTCTTGAAATGGTGTTTTGGCATTTGTGTTTAATTTTTCTGTTCCAAGAATACGCACATCCCCTACATGTGTTTTTTTTTTTTCATGCAGTTCAGGATTTTCCCTTCAGCCATGGCTATAGCTGATCAAGTCTGAGACCACCCATTTTCTTGACTATGTTTTAGAAGGATGACCAGGAGAGGACTTAAAATTTAAACCAAGCTGTAGTTTTAACTAGGGGAAAAGTTCTGTTTTTCAGTCCTAGAGGTAAGAAGCAATGGTGTAGTAGCTGGATGATATTTTAAATAGTTGAATGTGGGTTTGTCTTGTCTGGCACTTCAGAGATACATAGCATGACCTTTGTTTACTTCCCAACTAATCTGCATCTATGTTGAAGATCAAAATGAAGATAAATGGTTGTACAGGAGATATTTGCGGGCTACTTATATTTTTGCTCAGTTTTGAATACTTTTTTATCTATATTGTAACTTACTTTGAAGTACATGCTCAGAAACAAATGCTCCTTGAGATTAAGGGGGAAATGATGCTGAATATTTTGTTGCATTTTGTTTGCTTGGTTTTCATTTAATTAAAAAAACACACAAAAAACCCAACAAAAGGGTCTAAGGTCCGCTCTACTTCTGACTGCTATACGTCACTCTTTGTAGGACACGGAGATGTGGCTTTTAACAGTATCTGTCTGGTGTGGGCTATTGTGCTAGTAACTCGTCATGCATTTCAGTTTATTTCTATCCACTTCTGTGTTAGTCAGTTTTTCAGTGTGTTGCTTTTCTTTTTTTTGGGTTGTGTTTTTTTTTTTTTTTTACCCTCCCCTCTCCCCTTCCTAAACTTCTGTCAATGTGTTATGGTAATGCAGCTCTGCTTTCTACTCATGAGGTGCCTGCATTCATTGGTGGGTGATACGAATAAGTAAAACCTGTCTCTTAGTGCGCATTCACAAGAGTGTTGAACTGAGATTACACTGACATCTGAAATTCTGGCAGTTTGTAACTCCAAGTGCTTACACTTGGTAAATCTCAATCGCGTCCTTAATGTAGATTTTGTTTCGTTTCTTGCTAAAGAGTAAAAAATGTAAATTTAGCAAAGACTGTCACTCTCCCCCTTGGTCTTTGAGTGATTTAAGTCATTCCTTTGTCAACTGATCTAATGTGTTTTTGCAGTGATAATGTAGGCTTAGTCTCCAACATCTGTGCACTGGACAGAAACTGAGATTCCTGGATGTGTCTTGGGTGCACTTCACCACAGCACAATGACATGTTGGTAAAATGCATGACTTTATGCAACAAGTACAAATGAGTATGATTTGAACTGAGCATTGTTTGAAAGGTATGATGAAAGAAACTAGCATCAGGCACAGGCTCATTTGATTTTATCGAAACTGTCCTCTTACTTGAAGAAACTGGAAGCAGAGTGAGCCTGTGGTGCCATAACTGGCTCTGGTGCTGCTGGCTCCTGCGGTAGGTCAGGTGTGGGTGAGAGTGGTGTGACTCAGGGCTCTTGCTGGCATGGGCTGAGTCATGGCACCAAGTTTATGTGCCTTTGTGTTGCTTGCAAAATCTGACAACTGTGACTATGGTCTCACCCATCTCCTGGGTGAGTAGAGCAGAGACCTGTGAAGAACAGAACATTTTATCCTGATTTATCTGAACAGACATCTCTTGCTGATGGTTGTCCCCACTGGGACTGCAGGACACTTTAGATTTGTTAATGGGTTGAATTTTTATACCACTTTAGCTCTCATAACTGAGTGTGATTTGTTTCTTCACCTTCATGCCTTCTCCACAGATATCTGCAACCTTCTTGCCCACCCCTATATGCTTGCAGCTAAAGACTTTTTATCAGCTGAAGCAGCCTTGATGTCACTCTGTGCTTCAGGCTGCCTGAGAATATGGCTTTATTTAGAGCACAGGGAATCAGAGTTTGCTCCATACCTCTGACCCTGAACAAGCCCAGAGGCTAAACAAGTACCTGAGTTGTAACTCACAGAAGATTGGGGTGTTTTTTCTGCTTTTTTGTTTAGTGAGGCTTGAGCTAACATTGCTGCAAGGGTCTTTCTCTGGTCTAGACCTCCAAAACAAAGACTATTCCCCAGCAAAGAGCTGATGAGCCTCAACATGTCAAACCAACAACTACCATTTGCCTTCATAGAGCATCACCTGTTAAGTAAGGAAGGGAAAGTTCCAGCTACAAAATTAAATGGTTATACAAATACAAAACACTTCTTACAAAATAAGAATAACATGCCAAAATAAACCACTGATCTCTGTAGCGGAGAAATGGAGCAGCTGCTCTTGGGCAAGATGAGGGGTGTAACCATAGATGCCAGAAGTCAGCCTCTGTGCTGGAGAGCAGAGATGGAGTAAGATGGTTTCTGTTGCGCAAAGTGTATGGCCTTTAAATAAATATAGGGCTCTGCTACCTGATCTTGTGCCTTCCTGAGGAGAGGTCTTGGGATATGGCTGTGCTCACTCCAGGGGCTTTCATTTATGACACTGGTGTGTTCATTGGTCTCTTGAGGGGGGGGAGGGGGGATAGGAGCAGGACTGGTGGTGATGCTGTCCAAACTTTACCTGCAGTGGAGGCTTGCAGGAATATGGCCATAGGTGTCTGTGAGATGGGACCAAGGTGGTGTAGAAGCAGAGCTAGGGCAGGCTTTGGTTGCTGGTGAGGTCTAGGGCTCTCTATTGACTGTGTCATGTTTTGGCCTCAGGCTGTATCCAGCCAAACTCTGATGGTGTCCCTAGAGGCTATCCAGCTTTGCTCAATCACTTTGTTGTTCTAGTTACTCCTTTTCCTTTTTGCCTTTTTTACATAGGAAACAAAACAGGTAGCAATCCTGACAGTTTAAATGCAGAAGTCGCAGACCCTCTGACTTCTCTGTTCACTGTCTCCCTGTAAAGATTACTTTGAGTCAATTGAAATGAATTTAATTCTTCTTCTGAATAAAAAAAGCTGTCACAGCAAAAATCGCTTCTGGCCAAACCTTCATTTCTTGCTATCTGAGCCTTTTATAATTTTTATTAAAAAAGTTATATTTCAAATTAAACTCTTCCCCCTAATTCAGTAACTTTTTTAAAATTCTGAGGGAAGCAGTTTGACTTGTAGATGATGATAATCTCAATTTTTTCAATGCAGATTCAAGTTTGACATGCAATATCAAACCCTGTGGATCTGAAATAAATTGATAAACAAAATAGTTGTCAAGAATGTTGCCAAGCCTTCTTCATGTAGACTTCTGAGTGCCAGCTGCATTTGGTTTTTATTTTTAGGCTTCCTCCATATTGTAACAGGTTTAAGCCTTAAGATGAGGGCTGACATCTTGAAGTCTAACATCATAACCTCTGGAAGCCTAGGCCAAAATGCAAGAGTTGCAAGATCACTGACTTGTGTAACAATAAATTTGCTTGTTGGAATAATGAAAAATCCGCAATTACTTTTAATTAACTGAAGAAAATAAATTTTCAAGTATGTTCTGCTTTCTTTCCCAAATGAGAGGTTAAGTGGGCTGGTAGAATTTCATTTAATTGGCAGTAGTTTGCTTCTATGCTGCTGCAGGTCACCCTACTGGCTGGACCTTGTATTATGTTTGGAGCCAAAGGTGGGAGGATAATTTGATTCTCTAGACATGGGGCTCTTGTGGTGGTGCTACCAGCACACCCACAGTCCTTCCCAGGGAGACCAAGTGGGAGAAGTACTCCTGTGTGTTTTTGCAACACGTAGCCAGAGCAAAGACCCATGAGATGTGCTCTCAGATCTGGTGTTTTTCAGTTCTATTGCCTGTATTTGAAGAAATATCAGAGTGCCTGACTCTTGGATCTCTGTGCTGTTGTATCTTCAAGACTTGCACCTTGGCATTAACGTTTCTATCTCTTGGTCAAACCATATGAGCTCTGACTTATGGTTTCAGGTGTGAAGTTAAATAGTACAAGAAGAAATACCGATGGCAAAGCAATCGACTAGTTTGGAAAAAAAAACACTACATTTGTTCTAGATGTATGAATTATTTCTTGAGCTCTGGCCTTGGCTGAGCAAGTGTAATTGCCTTTGGAAACTGAATTTGGAAATATAACTGATGCCTGTAGTCACCCACATAATTACAAATATTTTGCCAGTGCAGTCCCTGTTGCTGCAGAAAGCTCAGAGGGAAGCTGGAGCTGCAATCTAGGTACGCCAGCACTCTCTGCTGCTTGCATTGCAGAAAGCTGCTCCTGGCTGACTGTAGAAGGCCTTATCTGTGGGGCAGCCAGCAGGGGCAGCTCTCTCTGGGTCTCCTCTTCACCCACCGGCTCATTATTTTCCAAGAATCCATGAGCTGTTTGTGGGTTCAGGAGGGATCATGTCGTGCTTGTTCTTCCGACTGGATAGGTACCGGTGAAACTCTAGGTGTGGTATCTGCCTGTCTGAAATATCAACCTCAAGGGTCACAGCAAGTTTGAAAATAGGTGGAGTATGTAGCTGTCTGACTTAAAACTCTTGAAAAACGAAAAAAGGGGGAGTAAAATATTTCACCCTTGTAATTGTTTATTTCTTGGCACTTCTTTCAGTCTGAGTTGGACCAGTGCTGCTTCATTGATCCATGTGAAGATTGTTGAGCCACATAAAGACCCTGCTGTCATATGCCTGTCAGATATTCTGTCATGTGTTCCTGTCCAACCAGTAAAATGTCAAGCACAACACAGCCTTTCCTACACAGAATAGCCTTGGGCAAATGCACTCTACTAGTGCCTAACAGCCCATGGGATCTCATCTCTGCTCCCTTACCGACTGTTCGTAACCTTTCTGTGCACTTCAACACTTTTTAGACTAGTCCTTTTCCATGTAATCGTAGCAAAAGAGAATTTGGGAAGGAAGGACCAGCCAGGGCTGCATCTCCTACAGGCAAACCTACATTTCAGTCATTTTTCCATGTTACTTTCAGGAGGCAAAGTTGCTGTGATGACTGAACCACAAGGAAAGGTTTTGTATTGTTGCCTTTTTGTCAGTAAGAATAATCCTGAAATTTAACTTGCTATCAACTGTCCTTCCAGATTTAGGAAGATCCTCTGTGTGATCCCTGAAGGTAACAGTGATGGAGCTTTATTATATCTGGCTGTCCTTTTTGGATGTGACTTTTTCTGCATGCTGAGATCCAAGGGGAAGGTAGCAGAGGGATACCTGACACTCAGAAGTAGTGCATTAGTTTCCAAATAACTGTGGATTTCTGTGGTCTGCCAGTGTTGGTTGATACACCCAGAGAGCAGCATGCCTTTCCTGAACTGCAGTGGGAGAGGCTTAGTCTGTGGATATGATGATTTGGCATTTCACATGGGATGGTCCACTTGGGGGTATGTTTGCCAAAAAGTCCTGTGAGGTCCTGGAATAATTACTATTGTGGATATAATTTTAGAGTGAAGCAGGTGCTGTGAGGTGACATTTGAGGTTGGGTGGAGTTGAGATTCCTGATTAATTGCTATAGTTAATTAACTCCACCTCTGAAAGTGGAAAGAGGTGGAGATAGTGGCTGAGGAGCCATGGGAGTGCAGCAAGTGTGGCATTGCAAACTGTGCTCGGGTGAGCTCCAAATTGTTGGAGCTTGCTTGATGTTGGCGTGTCCTTCCAGAGGCAAATGTCTCCAAAATCCAATGGCTATTGGGCCTGGGTACTTCATGGGATGCATGAGGCTTCAGATCTTTTTGTATGCATGAATCCAAACCTGTTAAGTAGTAGCTGAAGGAAAGTGAGTTAAGTCAATAGATGTCTGGAAGCTTCTCTCTGCAGGAACCTCCATTGTGGCACTACATTGAAAACCAAATTCACTGCTGTGAGCTGTGGGATTTCACAGAGCTCCAAGTTGCAGACACTGAACTTCTGCTCTCATCTCCTGCAAGAAATTTAGCCCTGCAAGTCAGGGCTGGGCTGAGATGGCCTGGCAGAGAAGGTGCCCACAGATAGAGATGACATTTTTCATTAGGTCTGCCAAAATGATTCCTTTCACCCTGTGGTAATGCTCTAAAATATTTTTACAGCTACACTTTAGAGAGATGCAAATTGGGTGCTTTGTGTCTCGACAACTAATGACCTTTGCACGTAAGTCATACCAGGAGCAGCACAGATACAGTCAGCTCTGCTGGTGAGCTGAATGCAGCTCCTTGGGTGGCAAGAGCCTTGAAGACCTGCCCTGGTCTCCCTTGGGCAAGGAGGAAGCTACCTTTAGATTAAAGCAAGGCTGGAACCCAGGAGATCAGCCTTGAAGTCGCAGTTCTGCCCTGGATTGCCTCTGTGGCCTTAGAGCGTCTGCTCAGAGAAAAGTGACCTGCCTGTGCAGTTGCTTCCACACATGTTTCAGTCCAGGTGAGCTGTGCTAGCTAAAAACATATGCTGGAGTTGTCAGTGGATGGAGCTGGGGTGCTGGTGCTCAGCTGGCTGAGCTGGAGAGAAGGTGGGACACAGCTGGAGGCAGGTTGAGGCACAGCTGGGTTTGGGAGGACTCAGTCACAGTTGCAAATAGGGAGATGCCCTTCACTTCTCTCCCTTCCCCTCAATAAACAAACAAATCCCCCAAGCTGGTAATTATTTCAGTGAATTATGCCAGGGATTAACCTGTGCTGTTGGCTTATCTTTGTTCAAGGCCAGCAGGAAGGCTGAGGCCATCCCCAGGAGCTGGGAGAGAAGGATTGCTGTGCTATGTGGCATGTTCCAAGAGCAAGGAAAGAGGCTTCAAGTTAAACCTTGCATATGTAGCAACTCTGAAAGTACCAGGAAGCTTGCCCTGGTTTCTGGGTACGCTGTAATCCTGCAGAGGTGTTTGCGATAGCAGCTTTGATTGTGTGGTACCTCTGACCTCTATGGACCGGAGTGCTGGAACAGATTCAGCCCAGGATGGATCAGCTGGTCCAGGGGAGAGGTCAGACAGCCTGGGAACAGGGGGAGGAAGAGTGTTCACTGGGACAACTGGTGTCTGGACTGATATGCTTTCTTCAGTCTTGGAAAAGGTTCAGCAGGCTTAGCTTCTCTGGAGACAAACACTCCTTAAAAATAAGTTCAACCACGGGAAAGTGTTCAGACACCACATTTTCAAAACAAAATGTTTCCATTTGCTTTCATGCATTCACAACCTTTTAGTCAGTCTGCCTGAAACTGTAACTGCTGTTGCAGCAACAGACTCAAGACTCTGTCTTACTGTATAATCCCCATGTTTGCTCTAGGTGTATCTTAGGAAACAGCCAGAGGCTGGGGTCCCTTTCACAAATCGCTTACTGGTCTAGGTGACAATTGTGATAAATGAGGTTGTAACAGACCTCTGAAAAGGGTGGAGCATGATATTACAGCATGTGTATTTGTGGTTCCTGAGTTTAGATGCACCTATATTATCAGATCCTCTGTTTATACCAACACGGGAGGACAGATTCTCATGCTTTGGGAGTGAGGAGCTCAGTGCAGGGCCTGCTCTTTGATGTCTGTGGGCAAAGGGATTTCTCAGGAGCAGTTTGAATGAGGTGAGGGGCTGATGTGTGCTGACTAGAGCTTGGAAAGCTGTTCTAAGCATGAGAGAAGGTGTGGGAGATGGTGCAGAAATGCCTCTGTGATGAGGGAATGAAGGGGAATGCAAGGTCAGTGCTGCAGGACTGGCTGGGGGGTGGGTCAGGTCACATGTGGGACCATGGGCAAATCCATTAACTGCTCTGTACTTAAGCTTTACTACTGCAAAGTGGGGCTGGTAATGCAATATACTTGGCTCCTGTGGTAACTCACAGTTGATAACAGAGATGTTCGGAGTAAACACAGCTAAGCCTGGGTCTGGCTGTGCATTTGGGCTTGTGCTGTTCTTCAATGCTTTTAGAAATCCTGCCAAAGTCAAGGGGCTATGAGAAACCAGGCTTTCTATCAGCATCTGGACTTTGAAATCCCAGTAGAAGACCAGTTATTGTATTATTCTACTTGAAGTACCTCCTTGAGGGGTTAAAGTAGCCTGTGAAAACATGTTATCACAAGCAGTGGCATGTCTTACAGCCTTTTGAGAAAAGGAAAGATATGCTATCTGTACAATTCAAGATCCAGTGGTCGTAGCAGCCACATAGATTGTTCCCCCTTCCCCTCAGCTCTTCTCTCATCATAGTACCTGGTCACTTCAGATAGTGAAGATAACTATTTGCTCTGCAGAAGAAGAGTTTTCCAAGTAATGCAAATTTAGTACTTGCAGGAAGAGAGCCTTGTGTACAGCAGCTCGTACATCTTGAGCCCTGGACCTATGTAGGTAAAACCTCATATACCAAACAGGAATGTATGTTCTGTTGCACATGTAGCTTATAAAGGGAAAAGTAATTTCAAACTCTTGTATCCATGAAGAAAGCAGGTTTTTTTTGTACTGACTGTTTTAGTGCTGCTGGCACATGGATGGGTTGGTGCATGCTGGACTGTAAGCTGTAAGCTTTCCTGGTGGCTCCTGTCCTGAAATGAGCACAGCTTCAAGTTACCATTTTCCATGGAGTTCCAAGCAATAAATGCAGGCAGCTTGTTTTCAGAACAATGGAAAGTTTAAATGTGAGTTCAGGAGTTTGTAGGTTAATAGATACTGTCCTGTCAGATTCAATACCAGAGGGTATAAAATGTCGGATAATTCATCAGCTGTTGGGATTAGATAACATAACTTAATTAAGGTACAGTTTTGATGAAAACCACGCATTAAGACAGGAATAATGCCATTACTGAACACCGTGTAGCAACACGTAGATGTCTTTCCTAGAACAATAGATGAATAAACAGACATCAACATGAATAACTCTCTTCACATATTGCTAGAGATGATCAAATAATTTATGGCAAAATCTAGCTTTGTTTTTTTTCCACTTTTAAATCCGTCATAATCCAGTCCTTGCTACTATTTGCAATGTGTTCATGTTTGCCAAATTGCTTCTGAACAATTTTCAGCAGATGAGTTGCTTATGAGGCCTCTGCTCTGTAACTAGCTGGTATTTGTTCATGATGTGCTCGACTGGTGGCTGAAGTCAGTCTGCACTCTTTTTCTTTCTGAGTGAGTGGCTTAAACTTTTTGAGCACAGATGAATAATGGAGCAACACACTCTTAAACTGCGTCATTTGATAATTTATACTAAAGTCATGAAATCTTTGGGTTTGGAACTGCTTTTGTAGGCAGTGATCCAGGCAATCCTGAAAGGGAATAGTATGACTGGACTGGTAGCAGCAGACAGATTTCATTGACTTTCCCTTCCCCCTCCCCCAATTCTTTGTATTTTTTAGCTTGCTGAAAAAAAGTATTTGAGCTTCTGGTGGAGTGTGAGGTGTCAGAGTGTGATGGTGGACCTTTCTGCTGGGTTCCTGCATGGAATGGGGTTGGTTGCTCTCTTCCTGTCTGTACCACAGAAGTAGCACTGCCTTGACCCCTTTTGGCTGTGGAGCTGATCCCCTGTTTCCAGGCTTGTCTTGGAAGGAGCAGAGGCAACATGAAACAGCCTGAACTAACAGCAGAGTGCAGTGGACAGCTGGGATGCTTATGCTTGGTCCCTGGCCTCCTTTAACACTGTAGGTATAAACCGTGTGCCTTATCCTTGATGTACAGCTAAGGCATTGGTTCTTTCCTATCTTGGACAAGTATTACTGTGGGGAGGGCATGGGGGGGGGTGGCAGGGAGGGGAGAGGAAATATTATTTGGGAGCTGTTGTAATAATACTGTTTTTGATGGGTGAAAGTTATTAGGTAAACCAGAAAACCTTAGGTATGAACTAAGGGTGGCCTTCAGGATACCCAATGTTGCAGCGTTTCCCCAAAGCAGAAGTTGAATATGGATAAAAGGGAAGTGAAGTGCAACTTCTGGGGTAGTGAAAACCTACCTGAGATGGCTCAAGCAGAAAGGATATGTAGGATGTCTTAGTCTGTAGGTCACCCCTGTGTTGTCATGAGTAGCAGACTAATGCGTGTGAAGAATATGATTATATCTGTGGTTTTACCAGAGGGGCTTGTCAGATTATACTTGATAAAGCTTGAAAATGTTTCTGCATTTATGGCACTCTTGCTGAAAGGAACAACCATGCAAAGAACTGCTGACTGATTTTGCCACCTTGTGCAAAAATATGTCTAAGTGCGTGATTTCAGCAGACTTCCCTACTGCTGCAAGTGAGATTAACATCAGTATTGCAAACTTCTGGGGTGAGGGAGAAACTTTACTCAAAGAGAAAAGGAAGGAGGAAAATTATATTTAAGTAAATTTTCATGGGACATAACTGTGTCTGCATGCATTTTATCTTGCTTTTGTATTGACTCATGTTCTTCGCTTTGTTTATTTTTGTTCTTAAGAGGAACAAGGCAATGATTCATCACCAATATGCAGGGCAGGGATACACTTTGCATTTGTATGGTATTGTCTGTCCAAGTGGCTCAAAGGCCTTTACAGACTAAGGGCTATGTCTTCAGCTGATGTAGCAGTGTTATGCTGACACCATCTGAAAATCTGATCCTACCTCAACTCCCTTTTTGTCTGTGTATTTTAACTTTACAAACTGTAATACTACAGATGCAAGACCCCCGACCCCCCCCCCAAAACCCAACAACAGCATCATTTGCTCATGGATTACTTCTCTAACACCAGATTTTAGACCTGCAGATACACTTATTTCTCTGTTTTATAGAAGTTCTTTCTTCCTATAATTGTACATATCTGTACTGAAGTGCACGTTTTGAATGAATTGAGGTGAGCACCTGATGGAAATTATTTTGTACAACAGCCCCACATTTCCTGTCAGTAACTATCACCTGGGGGGACGAGGGGGGAAGGGAGTGTGTCTCATGCATTTTATGATGGTGTATCTAGTACATGACAATTTTATGTCAGTGAAAGCTTCAATGCTGGATGTGCATTAAGATGCAGAGAACTGCTCAGAGCTCTCTTCTCTGATGGCTTTCGGTACCATAGCTAACTAACATTAGTTGGGAAAGACGTGCTACTGATACTTGTACTGTTACAACTTTCTAATGTCAAAATATTGCATTGGACCAAGTGCTGCAAAGAAGTACCATATTGATCTTATCACCTCTGGGAAGAATTGACATGTGTATGTATGTGAAAAACCTTGTCTTTGTATTTTTATCTATAATTATCTTAAAAAAAAAATCATATGTGCAAGTGTTGACTCAGATTCTAAACTGATTTTTTTATATTGGCTGAATCTCCACCAGGGTTATTGGGCTTTTTGTTTGTTTTCACTTAGCCCATGTTACTATGAATATTCTACAAGTTCATTGCCTACCTTACTTAAATATGTCTTTGTTCACTTACTTATCCTTATCTTTTGGATTTTCTGGAACCAGTCTGATGTTCCAATCTTCAAAAATAACAAATGTACATAAGATATATATTTTTCAGGAAGCTATCTTTGGCATTTTTAGCTACAAGTTATCTGGACCTATTCACTAACAAGCATTGCTTAATTGTTTTTAATGGTAATTATTCTTTACTGCTAAGAGGAAAAAAAAGAAACCTTCATTACTAATGGGAAGTGCTTAACTGTGTAGCTCACCTACATAAGAACAAACTGTGGGAACATTATAGGCTGATTGCTACAGGGAGATGGTAAAATTGTCAGTAACACTGCAGAAAAAGCAGAAATGGTTTTGACTTGTTTTCAGGAAAAAACATTGGCTTTATGGCCTCCTACTCAGCTCTTCATAAAGAACTTCAAACTTTCCTTCATACTTCTTGCATCTAGCTTTTTCTTCCCACTCAGCATAATCCTTGTCTTTTGAAGCAGAACTTCATTAATACTACTGACTCCCTGCACCGACACTGAATGACTCTAGGTCAAAATAATCCTTTCGGTGACTGCAAATATGCAGTCTGGTAACTAGTCCATAGTAAATACAAAATAGAGATTCCTCATGGAGAGGTTCTTATGCACAAGTGTTGTGTTAAAAATTATCTGTAATTTTCAGAAATTTTTGATTACAAACTGTGGGGACTTGTAGCAAACTGGAGTAATGTGTAATGCAGTTTTTATTTCTGTACTTTAAACAAGTGTTCAATGATTAAATCATCCAGCTCCCTGATGTGATTTGGTGGTCTAAAACAAACAGGGACTAATATTCCCCCACCTGGGCTTTTACATTTCCCTGAAGTCTTATATAAGCCATGTAGTACAACGGGATGCTGTGTCACTTATTCCAAAGGTATCATCACCAGTGGAGACTTGCCAGGTGACTTCATCCTCCCACTCAGCTTTGCCTCTGTCTCACGGTTGTGTTTCGGGGAGGGAGCATACCAGCCTGTTGTCGTTGTGCACCTCACTGCATTTTCTTTCCATGTTTCCTACTGTGGAGTCCTTGAGGATTACTTACCCTTTTAGGAAAGCTGAAAGGCCTCCTTTCATAGCTGCTTAATTCCTGTCATAAATATACATATTTTCTCTGACCCCTCAGTCTTTCATTTCTGTTCCCCCTAAGGATGATCCCTTGGTATTTGCTTTGCTAAATATTGGTTATTTCTAGCTGGGTAGAAATGTCTCTTGATTCTTTTTCCTTGTGGTCACAAATCTGTTTCTTGTATCTCCAATTCTTGTACCATCTGTCCTTCCCCCTGCAGCATGTGTGGCTGTAATTTGGGTACCTTATTGTCCAAGAAGTCTTTGTTTTCTCAGAAGCTGTGAATTAATGATGTTTGAGTTTGACTGTGTATATCCTTCCTTTTAATGGACCAGGAGTATATTTGGACTAATATCAAACCGGAAAACCTGAGCACAGCCAAAGCACCACCATAAAATTTTCCCTGTTCATCTGCTGTTTTCTAACAGGAAACAGTGAACCTCTCCTACCCAGGCTGTCTCCCCAAACTGGTGGGTTACTGCAGCCCCTTCCCCAGAAACTCAAATAAGCTTCATTTCAAAGATTCAGCGACTTCTTTTTGCAGAAGTGCTGGGTGAAGCATAAGTTCATTTCCCTTGGCACCCCTTCTTAATGCATTTTTGTTCATCATTGTGTACAACTAATGTGAAGAGGCAATTCAGTCTCAGCAGTCATTCTATTGAGGGTGAAATACTGATAGGTACTTCATTTAATAAAATAGTAATGCTGTGCAGCTGTACGCTGTCTCTCCCACAAGGATTTCTAGGTACCTGAAAGAGTATTAAATAATTAAGCCTGACAATACTCCTGTATTTCATTAGTTCCATTTCACAGGTGGATTAGCAGAGGTTAAGTGACTTGACCAGGGTCAGGATCAGACCTTATTCCTGTGAGGAAAGCCTGTTCAGGGGATAGTTTGTATGTGGGTAGATCAGCTGGTCCTACATTGGGTCTCTGTGACAGCTTGGAGTCTGTGCACAGAAGCAGAGCCAAAGCCTGTGGCAGAGCACGGAGGGAACTGGGGAATCCTGGCTCTGTTTTCTTAATTTATTTCCAAATGTCCAGGCATAGGATAATCCATACTAAATGCGGTGACAGGACTGAAGGGTTTGATTTGCTGAAGCCACAGAAATATATAATCTTGTGCTCAAGAGGCCTGTAAGCATTTGTTTCATATCCACTGACATCTCCTGTCCAGTTGGCTCAGCAAGTCATACTTTTGTAAAGTTATTTTGCACCCTATGTATCGAAAACGGCAACATGGCCAAATACAATGGGCTTAAAGTTTATTCTGTGAGAGAGTTTTGAAATTGAAAGAATCTAGCAGTGAGCCAGGGGTGAGGAAATACCATATTTTTCCCAAGGAGAGTCAGGGTTTGATCCTACTTTGGCAGCCAAAACATGCCAGATTATTTGGGTTCAGCACCTTTTGAGAGATGCTCAGGACTTTGCAGAGTCAAAGCTCTAAGCTATAAGGTTAAGCATGAACGTTAATAAAATGTTATCTCTCTACCAGATGGAACTAAGTGACAAGTACTCTGGCTGTCAAGCACAGAAAATTGTGAATCTGTCGCACATCCCCTGACAACAGCAAGGCAATATTCTTAAAACTGATTTATGCCATAGCAGTTGCACTGTGGTGGGGCATCTCCTTCATGTGGTCAGAAAGCTGACCTTCTTTGGGAACCACCCCTGTTTTTGTTGTTGGTTTTTTGTAGGATGCATCTCGCTTTCTGATCAGTTGCCACCTTGCAAATAATCCAATTAAGAGGATGTTTTTTCAATGCTAAAATAGCTACAAGCTGAGGCTCAACTTGCATAAAAATTACATGTATACTTGAAATCTTTACAACTGATGATTTCAGATAAGAGCAGATACTCTGTTCTGATCAGCCTTCGGCTGAAAGGTGTAACCACTACCAGCCTTTTGCTGTCAATGAAACATTTTCCCTGCCTACCAGGATACAACAAAAACATTATGTTGCCATATCAGAGCACAGCAGAACTTTCCTGGAGCCTTAAGGGATTGCCTCATATTTTACAGACTTAACTGCTGATAAATGAGCATCATATTTTTTTATATGTGCATACTCTGCATGAATGATCATGTAGTATTATCGTTTAATCCACCACTGAAATACCTTCTTTACAGAAGTGGAATGCAGAGCATAAGGGGAATGTATAGGAGAAGACTTGCATATTTGAGGTGGGAACTGAGATGAAAAGTAGAGTTAGGAAAATAAAACAAGCTTTCAAAGTGATTTCAAAATCTGACTGCATCTCTTTTGTCTAACCTTGTAGCTGCAAGCTGATAGCAAATAAAATGAGGTTGTTGAAAGGAAACTGAAGTTCCTCTGGAAGTTAGGCTTCTTGTGGTTTTCAGAATAAATGTACCTTTGCCATATCACTGACCTGCTTCAATTTTCACCTGTTCTTGGAAAATGCCCCTGCCTGTTCCTTCAAAGAAAGGCTAAGTCTATCATAAAGTTTAGATGAATGGTTGGAGAGGATTTTTTAATAAAATGTTCATTATGAACAAACTGTGAAGTTGTCATTATGCATGATTTCCCTTTAATCTGTTTTTTGATAAATATTTCCTTTCCAAACAAAAAAAGGCAAAAATTGGTCAGCTCAAACTGACCAACAAGGCTTAAAGTGTCAGTTGCTGAGCAGTCTGTGCACAAGCTGTTTTACAGGCATGATTATTTTTTATGTAAATAACTTGGTGGGTGACTTTGAAGAAAACTGCAAACAAAACTGTGGACAACTCAATGGACTGAAACACGAAGTAAGTTGTGTATTTCACTTTACCAGCAAAACAACCTCTGACTAATGGGTATTACATGGTTAAGGTGAGAGAAAGAAGCCTTGAAAAAGAGGATGGAAAAACTTGAGGATGTACCTGGAAACTCTTACCACACCTGGGGAGCATGTTCATTAGTTTCCCTTCCTTACAGCAGAAATGGAAGTGGTTATTGGGTTAGTGCTTGGACAGGTGCATTTAGGTGGTGGCACAGGTTAGCTACGTACTCAAGATGTGAACTTTGCTTCATCAGGTGTTTGCTGGAATGTTTTCAGGCATTGCTACCACTTCAAATAGTGGCAGCCTGTGGATTACCCTGCTGCCATCCAGAGTGTCCACAAAGTTTTAGGTAAGCATTGTCCTGTGGCCCCTCTTCTTGTCCCCTCATTCTGGCAACGTTACTTGCTATATGTCCCTTTCAGGTAGCTAATCCTCTGTCCCAGTGATAGATCTCCTTGGAGTATTTGTGTTGGCAGTGGTTATAGGGAAGGGGAAAACCACTCAAATGTATTATCTCATGCAATGATGCTAAGGAGACTTGGAAGAGGCAAGAGTCACCATATTTACGCAACCAAGCTTAACTTGTTATATGTGTATCTCTTTCATGCTGCTTAGGAATGGATTTGGGAGGGAAATATTGGGAAACTTGTCCCAATTTCACCTCACAACAGTGTTTAGCCAGAGTTGTTCCAGGTAGTGGTTGTAACAATGATGGCTTTCCAGGGTCTTGGTTAAGACAAAACACGTGTTTTGGTGCTTTTTAGAAGGTTAAACATCAGTCTGAAATGTCCAAGCCTTGGAGAAGTTGACCTTCGAGTTACTACAGTATTTTGAGGTCCATCACTAGTAGATACATGGAAACACTCTGAGAGAATAGTGGAGAGAGCACTATAATCCTCTTCTGTAAATGATCTCCATATGTCACTTAATTTTTCTCCCCTAACATGTATTTTGTTGTACGACAAGGGTATGGTGCTTCTTTAGATGCTGACCTGCTGGAAAAGTTTTCTTACTTCTTTAGGTAGTTTCAGTTGAGGCAGTAAATAAGAATGAATGATTCTGCTTATGCAATTATTCATGGTAATAAAACCTATGGTTCAAATGTATGCATTTACATTAATGAAAGAAGGTTGCATTGCAAGTAGTGGCAGCTTCCGCATTGGTCATAACTCACCACAGTCCCAGTTCAGCAAGTTTTAATTGGTGAGACTTTAGCTTTCTCACAGGCAACTTCCAAACCATCTCATTAATTTCAGTAGATGTTTATGCTGTCATGAGATACTGAGCTCTCAAGAAGGGACATCACTGAACAAAACAGTCTTGTGAACAAATAGCTTGTAGTTTAGGTAAGCACAGGGTAAGATACAAGCACTCTGTGACAGCACCAGAGATATGTGAGAACAAAGTTTTATTTTTCCTTTTTTACACCAAATACGTAATTAAAAAAGACAAATCAGCTGACTAACTCTGTGACTTGGGTCAAGTCAATGATGTGTGACATCAAAATGTTCCTTTGGCTTCTGAGTGCTGGGCAGCCCTATCCCATTTCTGGAAGGCTCTGAGAGCTTTCTGGGATGAAGTCCTTCACAATTAGGGAAAAAGAATGGCAGGAATAGGTCTCCATCCTGCTTGCCAGATTCAAGGTGTGCCTCTCATCCCTGCTGCACCTTTGTACTCTTGCTTTAAAACTTCTGTGTCATGCTGGTGATGAAGTGGGTGTCAGAGCTGGGGGAGGCAGGGATGTGCTGAAAAGCCATGGGTGGTTGTGAATTAGATAATCAAGGGGCAGAAATTTCAACTTAGGTAGTAAGGGAGAAGAGAAGACACTGCGACATGCTTTAGAAAGGGGGGGGAGGTCACAGGAAAGAGTTTTTACTTCCAGAGTGCATCCACTCTCTTCTCCAGAGCATGACCAGGAGCCTTGTGCTAGAAATCTGTCCAAAAGCTTGAAGCTGTCAAGGACTGCTGAAGCTTCACGTTACCAGGATTTTGAGATGGCTCCTGTTGCTTAGTTTTGAAATGCAGCCAGTGCTGGGGTAGGTCGTGCAGTTGCAACATGCACATCATTTTTGAGCAGAATATTGACTATGTGCTAGAGAAATTCAAGCAGAGTGGAAACTGGCTTGGGCATCCGAGCTTGCATCTCTGAGCTCATGAAAGTGAAAAATGAAATATTTGACTATCGCAAACAGCTCCAACACAGTAATCTTCAAAAATGTGTTGCAGGAGCACTGCTTCTGTGCTTGCTGTAAGGAAAGGAGACTGCACTTCTGGAAGCACCCCATCCCTTTCCTTCCTCGCCTACTTGCATATTGACCCAGCTTAACTCTCTCTGGCAGGGTCAGGAAGCACTTAAGTTCAGAAAGGCTACCTGCCAACTTTCATTTTTCATAGTTTAGTCATTCATGGTTTTCTGTGGAAGAAACGCCCTGTTTGGTTAGGAGGTAAACTTATTTTGGCAGGGAGGTGAATTTGCAGCTCTCACTGTCAAATTATGGCTAAAAAGAAAGAGAAACCATTTTTGCATTCCAAGAATTAAACTCGTTAATGTATGTAGCATTACATTTTAGCAAAATAATCACAGCTGAGCATCCAAAATGTTGTCTTGAGTGCTTGAAAAACTTACTGAAACTAGAAATGGAAAGGGCTTTGCGTCCTCTATGAAAGAGGCTGCTAGTAGTTCTCATATTGGGTCAGCAATTCAAGATGTTAAAATTTTGTATTTATGTATAGATAGATGCATGTGTTAATGTAGGCAAAAAACCCCCTCAATTAAAATTTTCAGTAGTTTTCCATATTTCAAGGCATACTGCTGTCTCAAATTGAGCATTTATGCTATCCATTACCTGAAGTTTAGGCTTCTGAAGGGTGCGTATATGTACATAATAATAGTTATTCTATGATATAAAGACATACAGAAGTAACCTGTATCTTAAAACAAAAAAAAAGGAAAAATAAAAACAGATGAGGCAGAAAGCCCAGCTCTTGTTTCCTACAATTTTCCTTTGTGACTCTGTGCAAATTCTTACATGGAAAAGAGTCTTAGCTTTTGAGCCATGTAGTCTGCAGAAGCAAGGTGCTGAATATTGTATGGGTATTTTGGGGCTTTAAATAGAAATGTGTAATAAGCAGTACACACAAATTGACAAATGTGAAGTTTTGTGAGGGCTGATTTCCAAGGGGGTTTTCAGATACCAAATTGTTGGGGAATATTGTAATTCATACTTGGTATTTTTGGACCTGAGAGGATCTGCCTAAACTGCTTTTGAGCAGTTGTTTTGAGTAGGGATATGTGGGATCTCCTTAGGTTGCTATATACATGTATGTGTGTGTATATGTGTGTGAATTATTTATCAGGGAAGTTGAAATGAATGCTTCATTCTTGTTTAGTGTAACTAAGCCCCTAATATTAATATATATCAAACATATTGCTTAGGGGTTGACTCTTCTGATTCTCAGCCTCAGCCTGAAGATACTGTCTCTCTTTCTTTCCTCCTTTTTTCTCATTAGTAGCTTAGATAGGCATGAAAAATCTTTTGAGCTTAAATAAGAGATCTTTGTTGTTGTTGTTCTTGTATAGTTCAAAAGCAGTTAATTTTTAAGACCTCAAACTTGGCAAGTGGCCACTCTCAGCTGGCAAATGCACCCTTGCTATTTTTGCTGTGTATGATTTTTAGTTCATTTAGAAGCTGCTGCCAAACAACTTAAGTCTAATTCTCCTGCCCCTTGCCTCTTCCTATTGCTCTCCAAGTGCTCTCATGTGCTTCCACCCAGTTAATGAACCATCTGTAAAATGAAGGAGTATCTCAGTCCTTGATGTCTCTGTGAATCCCCAGGCTGTAATGGCGGCTGGTGGCTCGCGTGGCAATGACCGAGTCAGCTGGCCTGACAGCACCGCACTCCGTTCAGACTCACCCCGGAGAGCAAAGTAGCAGGCACTGCAAGGCTGGTCTGCTTTGGAGCCATGCTCCACAGGTGTAAGGTAATCTACCTCTTCACCATTCCCCTCTGACATCGATTGGTACAGGCAATTGCATAATTACAACCACATCACATTGTCTGGCATTCAATCTGCAGCTTGGGAAATGATTCTTGTAGCTTCAGGTGTGTGAAAGTAGGAGCTGGCATATTTTCTGAGTGGCAGTAGGAGGTGTTCAGTGGGAAGGTTAGATGAGATTGTAACTGGAAGAGAGTCTTCAGGCTTGTTAAGAGAGATAAAAACTTCTGTGGATTTTCTCTTCTGGTTTGGAGCAGTTTAGGAAATAAAGGAAAATACCATACCACATTGGAAAGCAAAGGGTGCGAATGAGATATCCAGAGGTAGAGAACAAATACAACAGAATCTGGCTTGGACAGTATTATTAAGCAGTTACTCTTCCAATAAGTTATCTTTTAAAGCAAGAGATAGAGATATATTTAATTGGATCTAGTAAAATGCTATAAACTTTGGCAACTTTCTAAATCAATTTTCTGAAGAAAATGTGAAACAAGCTTGCAAATCTTTTATTTATTCACCTTGTTTGTCCCCTTCTTTTTCAGTAACAAAATCTGTCCAGTAAAAGATGCAGAGAAATACTAAATAATATTTGTTCCATCTGTAAAGGGAAACAGTATCTCTCTGAAACACTTCAAATGGCATATCCTTCTCCTGTATCATCACACTATGTGCCATGTTTCAATAGTATTTTGAAAATACAGTCAAATGATGTAGTGTATCACAAATGTGTTGTTTGGTTTCACTAGGAGGGGTTTGGTGAGCAATTGATTCATTGCTGCATGTGAATTGCTAATATTTCCCTTTCCAGAACTGAGTATTATCTGTGCATGGTCCACCCACACTTCCTGGCATGCTTGGCAATGCTTCTAGTCAAAGATGACTGGAGGGCTGAAGTCCCTTTTAGATGGAAATACTGTGTAGGTGAGAGAGACAATATCCAGGAAGGGTAGAAAAGTAGCCATTGAGTGACAGAGTACATTAAAAAAAAAAAAAAAAACAAAAAACAACAACAAACATATCGGAATGGGGCAGTTGGATGTTAATGCGATTTTTGATCCTTTGGGGCTGTAACAGCCCTAGGCAGGTCAGAGAAGCATGGAAAAACAGGCACTTTGATGTTCTGTACACTTGATATTTTTCACAAACACAGAAGGGTGAGTTTGTACTGAACTGGTAGAAGACTGAATTAAGCAGACAGCACTGGCAGCGTAGCCATAACTTGCTGAGAGTGACAAAGCTGAAATTGGCAACTGCACATGAAACACACCAAGGTTTTTGATATCGTTTTGTTTAAGATAACAAGTGAGACATCTGCAGAAACTGATGTGAATTGTCTAGATTCCCAGACACTTTTTTTGCATCAGTAGAAGTTTGGGAGTGTGTCTATCTGCACATGTGATCTTTGCTCTGAGTGTCTGGCACGGTGTGATCCTCGCAAGTCATCTTCACTCCATCTGCACTAGGGTCTTTGCTGATGTCATTAATTAGGAGGACTTTTTTCAATTTTAACGGGAGGATATGGAAAGGATGGAATTTAGTCTTGCCATGATTAAATTCTGAAGACTGACTGGAAGTTCCGTGGTTCCTTCCCTGCATCCAAGATGGAAGGTTATGAAAATGATGTGGGTTGCATTATTGCTGAAGCTTGGTTGATACTTGTATCTCTAATCGTCTTCTCATTGGATGAGTGTTCAGTGGTTCCTTTGCTTCCCCAGCTTTTGGCAGAAGTGGTAATGAGCTTGTTGCAGCTCAGTGCTGAGCAGGTGATAACAATGGGGATTGTTCAGGAAGAACGGGTGGGATCTTTTGCCTGCCTCAGCTTGTATGGTGTATGTCCTATACTATTATATGACCTAAAGGCTTTCTCTCAGTTTGGAGGAGAGGAATCAAGCCATTTGAAATCGTCCTTGTAGTCAGCTACTTGCTTTTACACAAGTGTGTATTTGTAGATCTTCAGCTTTCTTGAACAGACAATACAGAAAAAAAGTAAAAATTAAGTCCACAGTGGTTCTATACATATATTGTGTATTTTTAAAAGATAATTTATGTCCATGTCTTCTCATCTACTGGTGGCAAAACAAAATCTTGATAAAAAGCTACTGGAGGAATAATAGAGTGAAGAACCCAGAGATCAAAAAACTAGCAGAATGGGGAATGGATGGGAACAAGCAGACAGGGAGATGCAGAGGTGTTTTTGCCTTGAGACTTTTCTGATCTGCACTAAAAATCATATGGTCTGAGTAAGTTTGATTGGATTTTCAGTTAGGGTTGTTAACCTTGGAAGTGTGGGCTGCATGTTCAACAGGGCAGATTTATGAATTCATCTTATGCAGGCAGTTAGACCTGTGTGCTGTTAGCTATAAAAGAGCAGTGACCTTGGTACGAGTCCCGCTGCACCTGCTCAGTTGAAGGTCATGATGTGATAAAACCCACAATACTCCTGATCCCTGAAGAACCTGAAGCTCTCTAGGAAAAATGCATAACAACCACAACTACTTAATGCATACATGCATCTTTGTGTGCAGCTTAATTGACCATCCCTGACTGGAGACTGTACATGGTGCATATGGCATTGATCAATTTTAACAACCTTTGCAGTGCTAATAAGAGCTATGTTTCTAATTTGCCTTTTGTTGTTGTTCGTTCATTCTGCTGTAGGACTATGTTAAAGCTTCCAGTATGAAAATTCAGGTAGATGCATTTAAAATATATTAGGCTGATGTCCTGAGCTTTAGGAGTAGTGATGCTTTTTGTGTGTGTGTATAATTGCACAATACCTTTGCTGGTATTTATAGGGCTTCTGTTTTTCCTGTATGTATTGTGCTGCTGTAATTCTTTAAAACAAACAATAATTTTTCAGGTCTTACCTTTTATAGTGAATCTCCTCTTTGTGGATCAGATATCTTTTCAGTCTTGAAAAGAACATATCCTCTCCACTTTAGTGCACTGTAGCTAAGCTGGTAATACTAATATGAATCTTAGGTATTCGGAAGCACGTTATATTACATTAAATCCTACACAATTCCAATCAAGTTAGTAAGTATTTTTCCCACATTGTACAGATGAAGAAACACAGTCAAAGTAGTTAAGCTACTTGCCAAACCACACAGTGAGTTAAAGACAGAGATATGATTGGACTTCTTGGTTCCCAATCCATGTTCAGACTAGTAAAGTATATTGAACCTCTGGGTTCTTTTTGTAATATGGTATCCAAAACCTCTTTGATTTCTTTGTGTAGACTGAAAATGCCATTGACAGAAAGACCATTTGATTTTTCTCAGCCTCGAGGAGAATGAATTTTTTTAGAACTGAATTTTTCATCAGAATATTGTATGCTGACTTTTATACGTCACAAATGCCATATGGACTCCTAAATATGGAGAGAGAATAATTATGAACCCCTTTGTACTGACTTACTTCTCTCATTTTTTTAACTGCATTTTAAGGATTCAGAAGCTGATTGAAAAAGTGGTGTATTGCTTCTGTTGTTAGATAATCTTAGCTTTTTAACTGAATACAGCCGTGCAGTGCCTTATGATTAATTACATGTATAACAGGTGTTGATCTTGTTGGACTGAGATTATGAAGTTCTCTGCTATCCAGGTGGTCTGTTTTACTATAAAAAGACCAGTAGCATAATGAGCAAGAAATTGAACTAACGAGCGGAGGGGAAAAATACTTGAATGCATTAATCACCTTTAATAAGCTTAGCCAGCTCAGCACAGCTAATCAGCTGGGAAGTCCTTGCTTTGAAGAAGCATCAATTGTTATATACCCAGTAGGGTAAATAAAAGATAAGCCAAGAACGATGGGAAGGGTGTTTGTATATCTAAAAGCTTTCAAGATTTTCCAAATACAAGGCACCTGGTATGATGGCTTAAAAAATTATATTAGTCAAAATGAAGATGCAGTTACCTTTTGGTAAAGAAGAGGAATGTCATTCAGATATCTCCAGATGCAGTAGCATGGCAGTAATTATCGAAGAGTGCTGGTTATTTGCAGTGTAGCTTGTTTTAATTTTCACACTTTGAAGGGAGCAATGAGCTTATCTTAAAACCCTCTAATGACCTCTGTTCATTAACTCTGAGCTCAGAAATTTGAGGCAAGATGCTACTCTTATTTAAAAAGACGTGCTGATAAGTCCCCTCCTCACACAATATTTTCCATTTCATATATATAAATCAATTACTTTTATTTCAAATTCTTTGCCAGTGAATGAAGTGTCTGCCTAATGCTTAGTTAACCCTTTTAGCATAGCATGTGTAGTTTGTTTTTTTTCCCAGTACCATAAATATTTTTTTCTCTTAACTCTTGGATTTGCAAGTCTTACCCATACAGTAGCAGTGAGTGCACTTGTGCTGTTATGTTGTAAGCTATGGAACAATTGCAGTGTACAGAGACATAGCAAATACACAGAAGTTCAAATGGTGTAATCTACACGTTCTTGAGAACCTCAGCAGTGTTGCTGTTGTTAGGAAAAATGACTTCTGATTCTGGAGCAGCAGGTTAGGACTGTGCATATTTCAATGATATTGCAATCTCTTTCATGTGCATTGTCTCAGCAGCTTCTGTAGAACTGGAAAGGAAGGGAGAGGCAGAGCTCTCAGTATCTGTGGCACACAGGATATTATTTTCTCAGGTTATTCATGTGACTTTTCCCCCACAACTGCTTACATGCTTTCTTTTTTCCTTCTTCCCCCACCCTGTGAGTTTTATTTGGCAGTTGAGACACTTGGTGAGCTTGGAGGGTTTTTCCCTCTATTCTGCTTTTTTTTTATTGGCGAGTAAATCAGCATTAATTTTTCTTTTTTAATTGAAAAACATTTTGCTTGCTCTCCCATAACTTTCAAATGGCTGAACAGATCTTCCACAGACTTTCCAGACCAATTTATCTTGGGGATGAAACCGAGCAAAGAAAGTTTAAACGTAAGTAAGTGAGAAAGTAGGTATTGAAAGGGAAATCTGACTGTACTTTACAGCCATCACCTGAGCTAGGATTCCTGATGTGCTGATATAAAGACATTGCTGCCAGTTCTGAAGGATTTCCTTAGAAGAAAATGACATGGAATATTTTAAGATGTAATACAGCTTGTCCAGTCTGATGTTTTCAATCAGGGTGTAAGGTGTTAAAAAGCTTGACTGCAGTCGTGTAGAGGTGCTGGGTTGCAGTGAGCCACTTGCATGCTTACCTGGTATCGGGGTTTAACTTTTCCAGTATGGTGGGAATCTAACCATGTCTGTGATCACATCAAGACAAAAGTAATTACTGTTATGTTCTCACAACTTCCATTCGATTACTAATAGTGGTTATATTGAACTTGGGGCGTGTCTATACAAGCAACTAAACAGATGAAGTAGGACATTGATGCTGTAGCTGGGTGCCTGGGCATAAACCTCCTGTAACTAGCATGATGTGATGCTGTTGTAATTAGAGGGTAGGTAAGACCTAAAATACTGGCAGCATGTGGGCATGTTCAGTAGCCACTTAAAATAAGCTCCTGGGGTTTTCACAGCTGCCTGGCACACAGTTTGGCAGGACCTGTGCTGAACTGACTGAGGAGAAGGTGATCTCACCCTCATAGTATTTTCATGTTGATGTACCTCATTCTCCAGTAATGTTGTGAGCCAACTGAGGCTGTCACATAGTGCTTAACATGTTCAGACGAACATGCTCAGATTTGGCATGCCAGGCTGAGATGCACCGCCAGGATGCTGGAGGGTGAGGAAAGCCTCCAGATATTGGACATTCACTGAAATGACCATGGTGTCATTCATTTAAAATGGAGTCCTTACAAGGCTCCCCTTAGTTGCTGCTTAGTAGTTTCCACAACGCTGTGGCACAGTCTTCAGTGTGCAGGAAGCCTAGCTGTTCCAGGGCTCCCAACCTGAGGGCTTCACCTAAGGTGAGAGGGAAGCTGGGAGTAAAACTTGAGGTGCAGTCCTGTGCTTGTGTTAATGCATCTGTGCCAATGACTGCACAAGGACTGACCTGGATGTGGTGACTGCAGATGTTGCTTTCTTCAATTAGAAGAATTGGACTGTTTCCAAGCTGCTGATAAATGTTGAGTCTGAAAATGTCTTCTTGGTTTGGGATATCACCATCAAAGTCCTTGATTCGTCATTACAATCCTTGAGGCTGGAGTACAGCAATTCACTTTTCTGCTTTGGGAGTGGGAAGGTAGGGGGAACAGCTGCTTTCCTCTTCCCTGCTCCTGTCCCAAAGGCTACACACTCTCAACAACTCCCAGTGCTTTCAGAAAGACACACAACCTACATGCTTGTTTTTGTTAACAATATTGGGATCAAACTTTTATATTTCCCTAAAATGGGAAAACTTACTTATTATATCATCTCACAATGGATATGTCAAAATCCTATCAATTGTACCTTGTTTTATATTTCTACACTTGCTGGTACCCTGCTCAGGTAGCATGGAACAAAGATACTAATAAACAGAACACAGATAAATATCTTTCATGAATTTCGGGGCACATCCAAGGTCCAAACCTTATGAAGTGTCTTTGCTTCAAAACTTCACTCTGGTTAGGCTAGAACAGGACAAGTTATCCATCCAGCACTTTCCCAGAAAACATCAGGTGCTGCAGTGCGTTAGAAACTTGATAGTGGGTTGTAAAATAAGACAATAAATTGGTACAATTAGTTTTAATTGTCAACTTGTGATACAGTAAATTCTCTAAAATCTCCCGTGTCATTCAGGGAATTAATTAGTTTAGTGACATGGTAATACTAAGGTTTGGTTGTTCCAAATGATAATCATTGGAGGTAGGTGAAGAAGTGGATGGGATAACCCCTATCACACTCAGAAGTCTCAGCAGCAAAGATGACCAGCAGTCATGGATATAAATTTACCTTGTATTTCCCTGAGCAATGCTATAATAATTAGTGTTGTATATTAAGGAAGCCGACCTTAAGCTACCTCCCTCACAGATGTCTTTGCTTCCTGCAAGCTCACAGTGCTTGTGAGCATATGTGCATGCTGTCAAAGCATGATCTCAAGAGAGAAAAGAAGGTTCTAATGATAATTTAGGTCTTGGCTGCACTCAGATTATTTCAGTGCCTTTTTATACCTGATTTTCATTAGATTTATAGAATCACAGAATGGTTTGGGTTGGAGGGGACCTTAAAGATCTTCTAGTTCCAACCCCCCTGCATGGACAGGGACACCTCCCACTAGACCAGGTTGCTTAAGGCCTCATCCAATCTGGCCTTGAACACCTCCAGGGAGGCATCCACAACCTCCTTGGGCAACCTGTTCCAGCATCTCACCACCCTCATAGGAAAGAACTTCTTCCTAATGTCTAGCCTGAATTTCCCTTCTTTAAGTTTCAAACCATTGCCCCTTGTCCTCTCACTGCACACCTGTGTAAAAAGACCTACCCTAGCTTTCTTGTAGGCCCCCTTCAGATACTGGAAAGCTGCTGTAAGGTCACCCTGGAGCCTCCTCTTCTCTAGGCTAAACAACCCCAGCTTCCTCAGCCTGTCTTCATAGGGGAGGTGCTCCAGTCCTCTGATCATCTTTGTGGCTGTCCTCTGGACATGCTTGAGGAGTTCTATGTCCTCCTTATGATGGGGACTCCAGAACTGGACACAGTACTCCAGGTGGGGTCTCACCAGAGCAGAGTAGAGGGGGAGAATTGACTCTTGACCGGCTGGCTATGCTTCTTCTGATGCAGCCCAGGATACGGGGCTGCAAGTGCACATTGGCGGCTCATGTTAAATTTCTGATCAACCACTACCCCCAAGTCCTTCTCCTCTGGGCTGACCTCAATCCTTACTCCTCCCAACCTGTATTTGTGCATGGGATTGCCTTGACCCAGGTGCAGAACCTTGCACTTGGCCTTGCTGAACTTCATGCAGTTTGCATGAGCCCACTTCTTAAGCCTGTCAAGGTCCCTCTAGATGGCATCCCTTCCCTCCAGCTTGTTGACTTCACCACACAGTTTGGTGTCATCAGCAAATTTGCTGAGGGTGCACTCGATTCCACTGTCCATGTCACCGACAAAGATGTTAAATAACACTGGTCCAAGTACCAACCCTTGAGGAACACCGCTTGTCACACGCCTCCATTTGGACACCGAGCCATTGATCACAACTCTTTGGGTGTGACCAGTCAGCCAGTTCCTTATCCAACCAGTGGTCCATCCATCAAATCAGTATTGTTCCAGTTTCAAGACCAGAATGTTGTGCGGAACAGTGTTGAAAGCTTTGGACAGGTCCAGGTAGATGGCGTCTGTTGCTCTGCCATTGTCCACTGAGGCTGTGACCCTAGTGTAAAAGGCCACCAAGTTAGTCAGGTGGGACTTGCCTTTCGTGAAGCCATGTTGGCTGCCACCAATCACCCCTTTGTTGTTCTCGTGTCTTTAATGGCCTCTTAGATACCTAATTTATCATCTTTATTCTACAGGGTAGACACACAAATGTATTATAAATCCCTTTTTCTTCCATGTGTCCTGCCAAACCTGAAAGTCCTGCACCTCAGTCAACATACAGATGAATAAAACAGATTACTGAAAACTTTCTTGAGCTTCTGTACTGCTTTCAGAATTGCCAGAGGTCAAGCTGACCCAGTCCTTGCAAAGGAAGTTAAATAGTAAAACTTTCTTTACTCATACAAATAAAAAAGAACAAGGAACGAGGAAGTGAGGTTGCTCAGCAGTGATGCAATAAAGAAATTTGTAGTGTCCCGATAAGTAAGTTGATACTTTGCCTCTAGTTTTTAAATATGATAATTTGAAGTGTGAAGATGAAATAAAGTCTTCTAACAAGAATGAGTGCATAGAGTGAAAATTGGCACATTTGAGGTGGAAGTATGACTGCAAAACTTAATGCACTCAAGATGCAGGTAACGGATAATCTGCATTCCAAAAAACCCCTGAAAAATCTGGCAGTGTGCAGTGGAATTCCACCAATGAGGATTTTTAATGCATTTGTCAAGCTGATGTTATGACTATGGAATAGTAAATGTATTATCCATAGACATAAGGAAATGTGGAAAAATTATCTGGGCAACTCTGAACTTGTTAGTCTGGCCTGAGAAGTACGCAACTCTTTGGAACAAATTATGAGGGAAACTATTATTAGACAAGATAGTAAGGGGAGAATGTGATAAAAATTCAGCATAGTTCTAACAAAAGATGATCATACCAGACTAATCCTATAGTGTTCTTTGATGTGATAACTGATGTTACAGGCAAGCCAACTGTGCTAGATCTAACGTTCTTTGGTGAAGCATTTAGCACAGGAAAGTATTAGTTGAGGAGAAGGTAGAGTCTGGTATTGTAAAACTAGTGAAGGGAAGAAAACATTGTTGGTTCCAGGGAGGTGAATAGCAGACAATTTCAAGGATTGCAGGGTGAGAAAAAAGTTAGTGTGCTAATAATAGATGTGGTTGTCAACAATGTCAGGGGCATAGATGCATTGAAGGACAGCCTGGATTTTGAATGACCAGGAATTTAGCATTGTGTGGTACAAAGGGTGAGGTCATGACTTTGGGAACACCAGCACCAGTTCTTTCTGAGTAAGAGAAGTATTTATAGTTGTACTGTCAGGGTGTACAGCTACTACTGCAGGGCATAGCAGTTGAACAGAGGATCATTGTGAGCTACCTTGTGATCCGACCACAAAAAAGGCAAATAGAGTGCAGGCAACTATTTACAGTAGATGCATGAGCTCTTAATGCTTGTAAATAAGGCTTTGTGTACACAAAATAAGATATAACTTTTAGTCACTCATATTCAACAGAGTGGTTTACTGGAGCAGCTTCAAAGAAAGGTTAGCATAGAGGACTAGAAAAATGGAGAGCGTTTCACAAGTGGAGTTGAAAAATTTGGCTCTTCCAGTAAAATGAAGGCAGAGAATAGATGTAATTGCTATCTATAAACAAATCACGTGGGTAAATAATAAAGGTGGGGAAAAAAATTAATCCAAAGAACAGTGTTGGCAGCAAAGCAAAACATTAAGTTGGTCATGAATGTGGTTAAGATGGAAATCAAAGATTTCTAATCATCAACAAAACTTTAGTCCTGGAAAACTTTTCTAAAAGAACAACAAAGAGAGCCAACTTTTAAACTGGAGTAAGACAAGTCTCTGAGCAAGCTTATATGTCATAGCTGTCCAGTTGTGAAGGGTTTTATTGGATGTTCCCGGTATTCCTGTGCATAAAGCTTGTGTTATGATTCTACCATGAAATGGCTTTACAGCCTGCTCTTATGTGTAGCTAAGTTCACTCCAAAGGAATTGCTGGTTGCAGTTATGACTGCAGAAGCACAGCCTTTACCAATGCTTTATTACTATAAAGTACAGCCGAACGTCCATTGCCTCAATTCATAGTCTCATTTGCATAAACTTTTTGTCTACAACACAAAACCAAAAATTGTCTGTGTTTGAAGTGTGTAAAATGAGGCAATGATCTGTGAAGGCAGGTTAAGACTTTAGTAAATTTAAATTAAGATTTGGAAAACCCTTTTTGAAAACACAAGACCAGGTTGTCGGGTAGTACGTATTAGCAGACTGAAATAAATAATGGAGCTACATCAATTCCCTTGTTTTAAGCTTGTTGGTATGGCAACCTATGGCTGAAATTGTCCAAAAGTAGTTTTCTTGGTATGTGGCTCTTTGTCTTCATACCTATTGATGCTTGCTGCTAATTTTCACTATGTCCACAGATTTGAGGGTTCATGGTTTGTTTTTTGTTTGTTTCAAAATCTTTTTGTCCCCAAAATGTAAGATTTTTACAAGGGGATGTTATATTCAAATAACTTCAAGCATCTGCTTTGTGCTTTAATTGTAGCTTCTGTGGTACAAATTGTATTTCACTTTTTGTATTGCACTAAGTGTGGTCTATGTTCAGGAGGGGCTCCACGGAAAATATGTTGTCCTCCCATACTACTATCGTTTAGAGAACTCGCCTCAAAATTTGAAGCCCATAATCCCAAATGTAGCCTCTGAAATAGGTTTTATTACACGAAGTCCAACCACACTGGCTTCCTGTTACTCCCAACTGGACGTGCTTTGGAGACTTGGGGCGAGACCTGTGGATCTGCATTATGCAAATGCAATTCCCCAATTCCAGAGCAGTAGCAACCGCATTAATTCCCAATGTGGCCGTTGGGGCTTGGCCGGGCTGAGCCCTGCCTCCCTGGCGTCATCGCTTTTTTCCATCCCCAAATAGGTGATGAGTAATTACTTGGTCTTGATTTATTATTCAGGCCATAGTACTTCTGTTACAAAGTAAACATTTTTGTTGGCTGTGTTCTAATGCAAAGACCGTTTCACAACCACCTCTTATTTTAGGTTTTAATTGCTTCTCTTTGCTGTCAACTGATGTGCCCCACCCCCATGCCCCGAGCTCTCTGCTCTCTCCCCCTTCATAGTATGGGTTTTTTCCTGTTCCCACACTGCTAATGTGATGAGCAACAGTTGCAGTATCACGGGGCCCTCTCTGAAGGACAAGAAAAAAAATCCCACACACCACCTTGTTTGCTTTTAGAGCTCTCTCGCCTTTTCAGTAGGGGCCGTGTTAATCCTTGCACTATGAAGGGAAGCTCCTATGTAAATCAAACCACTGCTCCATGCTCTCCTCCTTCCCCCCTCCAGCTCCCTTATATCAAGTGATTGTTCTCCTCTCTTAGAAATGACAAATGATTGGTTGCTTTGCTTTTAGCTTTTAGCATATTTTCTCTTACAATCCTGGATTCTGGGGTTGAATCTTGCTTATTTATGTTGACACATCTGGGTGACACCCCTCCCCAAACTATTAAAAATAAATATAATTATGCATGTTAAGTTGAGCACATGACTTTGTTTCTATTCCCTCATATTATGCTGTAAGTTCTTGTGAATTTATTTTTCCACCAAGATGCTCAGAATAAACAAAGGTATTTTTCTACATTTGAAGATGCATAAACTAATGCAACCCAACCCAGAGCAGACTACAACTCCTTATTTTTATTTTTATTCTAATGTGGTTCCTTTTTTTGTGCTGTGTAGCTTTTTCTGGTTCAGTCTGCACTCCAAGGCTAGATTTTTATGTCAATGATTAGTATTTCTAATCGGTTGAACAAGGACAATGTCCCTTCTGCTGTGCAGAGGACACAAAGGCCCAGGCACTGATTCTGATCCCCCCTCGCAGCATCTTGGCTCTGTTGGGCCCTTTCCCCTGTGGCTGTAAATCAGGGGAAATTCCACCCATCTCCTGAGAGAGTGTGGTTGGAGATTAGAGCTGCAGCCGTAGGGGAGCTGAGGGTCCCCGAGGTGGGTGAAGCAGAGCATGGTTCAGGGCAGACCCACACAGGGCTCCACTGTGGGCTCTGCTCTCTGCTAGAGATGGGATTCTGGTGGTCTTTCTCCGGTGCTGGCTCAGCAACTGCAGATTTGCTCCTTTGGGGAAAATGACTCTGGATTTCCACCTGTAAAGCAGATTCCAGGGCTTTGTTCTGCCCCAACAAGGCGAACTTTGCTGCTGGCAGCCTGCACCCCATTCGGCTTCTGGCAGCATCCAAGGGGCAGAGGCTGAGGGCCTGGTCCAACTTTCTTTGATATCAGTGGGAGTTTGCAGCTCTTCTGTGCCCCCAGGATGGATCCATGAAGTGGTCGTACAGGTTCAGGCTTCACTTCTTTTATTTTTCCTGAAACAGTTAGTAAGTTAATTTACATGAGATGTGCACTCTGGCAAATGCCATCTCCTAGCTATTGTTTCAGCTAAGCAGCTGTCATTTGCGTAACATTATGCATCCTTCATTGTACCATGCTAATTTTTTGAGGGGCAATTTTTCTACAATGAGCACTGCGGCTTCTAACAGAAACCTCTTTATGGCATTGGCCCCGGGGAGCTGCAAGCCCTGCCAAAGCAAACAAAGGCTTATTGCTCCAACTGGGCATGTCTGTGCCTTTAATACAGCGTGAAGTTCACAGAACACTGCATCCAATCTGCACATAGTTAACACCTGGTCCAATGCCTTCTGGCAATTAATCAAGATATCAATCAGTGATGACAAAAATTAATAAATAACCCATGCTTGCATATTACACATTCTCAGAATGGGAGAATTTGCATTGACACTTACAGTCCATTTACATTTTTTAACTGTGTTTTTGGCTTGTGATATTGTACAATACAATAATTATTGGTGTGTATAAATAGCTGGTAGCCTGAGCACTTATGAAAGAGTACAAAAAGCCACATTAGACTATCTTGGTAGAAAAAGCTTTGACCTCAATGAATTACAGCCCCAAACTTTGATGTAGGGCCGCGAAACTCCTCTACTCCTAGCAAATACATCAATGGGGTTAGTCTAACTTTGTCTTCTCTTAAAAGTAGTGGAGTGGTTTTGGGTTGAACGTGGCTTGTTCTTATCTCGCTAATTAATGGGAATGTTTTCCTATACCTTAAGCCAAATTCCACTGTTACACCTTTGTTAACTCTGAGCAAGTACCCAAACTTCTTCCCTTTTGAAGTAACTTGGAAGTTAGGCACAACTTCAAAGGAAGGAAGATCTGTTCCTCTCTTCACTTAGAATCCATAAAAGTACTCTGGACCATGCGTAATTTATCAAAACAGAGGCAGCACTTTGCAAATATAGGTGCACAGTCATTTGTACTGGCCACACGAAGGCGTTATCAAAGGAGTGGTTTGTCTTCCCTGAAAACAGAAATCCCTTGGTCAGATATGAACAAAGGTATCCTCTCTTTTGTAAACGTTGGTACTTGTTCTCTAGTGATGCAAGAAACCATTCCTGGCAAAGAATGAAGCAAGTATTTTTTGTTGTTATCCAAGAGAGTTCTTACTACAATGATCAGAAAATGTAATCAGTCACAAATGGTTGTTCTCCTTTGCAGCCCAGGAGAGGCCATGGCTGTACAGACCTGGAGTTCAACATTTGCTGCTGCTTTTAGGTCAGAGTTGAAGCTCATTAGTGGCTCAGGGGTGGGAAGTTTCTCCTGCTTTCACAGCATGTTTCTGTCCTACCTGCTCTGTGAATGAGCAGCACTCTCCTTGGGTGTCAACTAGGGTAATTAAACACAGTGATGAATGTCATGGCTTTGAAAGAGAAGGTCATGCATGGCCAGGTAGAGCCAAGAGCAGGCAAGGAGGAGTTGTACCCCATCCTGACCTACTGTACTGCCTTGCTTTCTCTTGAGCAATGTTCTGGCAATTGTACCAGGCCTGGGCAGTGGCTTTCCAATGCGGGTAAATACAGCCTTGGAAATAGTAGTTTTGGTGGTCCCAGCCTAAGTGTGGAAATTGTGCCAGGACCTGTTAGACCTGGGTAAATGTAGTAGTTTCACAATGGTCTGACACATGAACCATGAAGGTAGTTCTGCCACCTGAACCTAAACTCTACCTCCAAAATGTAACTTCTGAAATACTTCTGTTTTGGCTCCTGAATTATTTGGAGTATAACATTCCTATGGACTTCATGATTTAAATACTTTCCAGAACAAGGAGACAAGAACATTTAAAGTAGCTTAGTAGAAAGGCATTTAACATAAAGCAAGTAATAAAAATACATCACCTGTCACATGTGATCTTTATATGACCTTAGCCACAGAACAATAAATATTACATAACCACACTAAAAGCAATTTTTAACATCATATATTTATATTTAATAAGTCGTGATTTCCTTTCCTTCAAGATGCAATTTTGATGAGACACTTTAAGTGTGATCTAAAGGCAAGGAACTTTGTGACTGGTTATGTAATGCTTCTAGTGGGGCATCATTTAAAGCTGTTTGAATGAAAACTTATTCACTTTGCTTTATTGTATTCCTTACAAATTTGACCAAGCAGTAACTATATAGTCCTTTTCATACAATTTATTATTTGCTTCATTTTTTGTGTGTTTGACAGTTGGACAACTCTTCACCTAGATGCATAAAATTAAACTTGCTGAATACTGTCTAGGACAATGATCAGTTGCTATCAGTTTAACTGTTAGACTTGCATTTGTAGTCTATAAAAGAAAAATGATTGCAAGCTAGTTAAACTCTAATTGTCAGTTTTAAATTAGCGATGTGAAATTCAGGTTGCAGTATAAGAAAGCAACAAAGGAAATCAAAGCATCCAGCTTTAACTTAATTACTTTAGAAAGCCAAATCTTACAACTGTAATTACTTTTTATTGGAGGAAAGCTGTGATTTTTTTTTTTTTTTCCATGTGCTATCCTGTTTTACTATCTTTTGGGGGGGCAGTACCTGTTAAGAAAAGATTTGTATAAAGGAAAAGCTGACAATGCTTTCTGTACTAATATAAATATTCAAAATACGAAAAAAAAATCAAAAATTATCTTTGAATCATATTTTTTCTTCATCTTTTCTAGAGTTTTATACTGATCATTTTCAGATCCATATGTTTTCTCCCATCCAACCCTTAGAGGATGCCCATAAATATGTAATATACAATGGGTTCATTAATCCAACAGGAGAGAAGACCAGGTTTCATAGAATCATAGAATGGATTGCTCCTTTTTTCCCCAACAATTTATAAGTATTCTGCACAATCAGCCTTTAGGCACTAGTCAGCTGAAATGGAAAAAATCTTTAATAACAAGAGCTCAGTAGCCTGCAGATCTCTGATGTCTTAGGTGACTTCAACTCTCATGATGAGCTACACTTAAACTAAGAAATATGATTTCATTCCACTTCAAAAGTACACTAAAATCTTTGATATATGGTCTGTGGCCTATTAAGTTTGGTCTTAGCCTGACCTTTTGAAGGAAGAAAAGCTTTGTTTCTTTTTTAAAAAATGCAACCAAACAAAACACAGATATCGCTGTGTGATCCAGCAGTTGCAGCTTCAAAAAAAAGAAAATAATTTAAATATGTGCTTTACTTAAGTACTTAAATGGTCACATTGACTTCACAACTTGGATATTTCTTTCTTGCCTGTTGGAAAACATGGACCTCAAACTGGCACCTTGCATTGGATTTCCCAGATTGACTTTGGAGGATCAGTTACTTGAATGAAGCCATCTGAACTATGCTTGCTAGAGGGGCTCAAATATAATAAACTTGAATGTGGCTGAATTAAACTCTTTGCCATTCAGTGCACTCAAGTGCAAAGAAAGGAGCAGTAGTTATGCCAGAGGGTATAAGCACTCTAGAAAGACTGAAGAGGAGGAAAATTATTCAGTATATAGGCTAGGTGATCAATAAGCTGGTGGGTGTGCATTCAGTAAAGGATGTATAGTGAAGGTCCCTCTATTTATCGTTGAAATAAAGTGGCTTTGCAGGACTGGAAGAGATATCTATTTCATCTCTGAATTCAGTCTCCTATTTTAGAGGTAGCCACCTCTCTATCACACTTAAAAGGTAGTCCTTTCCTTTCCTCATACCTTTTACTGAGGGACTGTCACACCTGGTGGATAGAGACCTTGCTTCAACTTACATTAATTCATGACAAGCTCACACCCAGTTGTTAGGTGCCAGCTTTTTCATTTTACTAATTAGCACTTCTTCCTCTGTCATGTCTATCCCTAAGATCCACCTGTAAAGAGCAATTGTCACCTTTTAGCCATTGTTTTTGTAGGCTTGCCACACCATCCTGTTTCAGTGTCCTGCACAGCCAAGATTTCATTCCCTGGCCATCCATGCAGTTGCTCTTTAAAAATTTTCCAGTAGGCCAAGACTGAAACACAGTAAAAGGAAACATGGCTGTGTAGGCCTGCTTCACTGCTTATCTCCTTAATCCCAGGTGGCTGAAAGGGAACAAGTGAAGGGACTTGTCTGGTTAGAAGGCCCATTATGTAGAACGAAGGTCATCAGAATTTGTAAATACAAAGGAATGGAAGATTTGATCATCAGATGTGTAGTTACAGTTGGGTATGGGATGACCTCAAAACTGCTTGGTGGTTCTTAGTTGGGTAAAAATTAATTTATAAGAGTTGAGAAGAAACCTTTGGTCATAGCATATGTTGTCACAGGTGTAGGAGAGAGTTTTGGGTGGTTCTGAAAGTTTCAACAGAAGATGTCTCTGTTAGTTTTCTCTGGATAATCTCTAGTGTTATGTGGTGCAAGGAGGTCAAGGCAATCTCAGGTTCTCCAGAGTGCAGCTAAATGTGTGCTAGAGCAGAGAAGGTTGACCTTGGTTAGGTGTTTGTAGACATCTTGAAGAAAGGAGGGTTGTGCAGGAATGATGGGAGATGCATCAATCAAAATGGATCCATATTTCAGGGCACACAAAAAAGTATTTCAGAAAAATAATTAATCTAGAGAAACTGATGGGAAATGAGAAACTCACAAATGGGAGACATCTGCTAAAGACATTGGTAAAGCAGAGAATTACAATAGAGGGTGGGATACAAATTGTAATTAAATTAAGGGGGCAAAAAGGAATGTGGTAATGCATTATGTAAAGTCATCAAAATGTGGAGTTAAGTTAAATTAAGTGAAAACCAGGCATGACTAGAGAGGTTGGAAAGAAAAGCTGTGCGTGATGGTCTTCTACATATTTAAATAAGACTCGAGGTTTTGAAGGGGTGTGAAACTCTGTGGGTTGAAAACTCTGTATGTGGACAGAATCTTAACCTGGACCTTTGCATATGAACTTGCCTTCTTGTTTACTGAGCACCTGCTAGGTAAAGGAAGACTACAAAATCCAACACGGTTGGTCCAACATAGATGAGTGAAAGGATATTTTATCCACTGCCAGACACAGTATGTAAAGCTGCAAGATCTAGTTTATGAAAGCTGTTTCTTGACATTATATGGGTTTTGTTTTAAAAACAGCACATTTTAATGAACCTGGTTCAGTCTAATTGAGTTTTTCACTCAATCTTATGGGAAATGCAGAAGTTTAGTCAAAAAGTGACATTAACTGAATAAGAACAGAAGTATTTAGGTTACCTTCAGTGTATAAAGGTAAAACAGAGGGATATAGTGATGCAAAAATGGAGAAAAACCTTATCATTTAAATAGAGTAGTTCAGCCAAACCTCTACCTTAAAAGTAAAGTGGAAAAAATCCATTCAGGCTGTGTGAAAAATGCTTTAAAACATGTTTTGAAAGACACGTATATTTTGCTGGCTCCAAGGTCAGTTAGAAGAGAGAAAGTAAAGAATTGGATTTGAGGTCTCATTTCACCATGGCTAAGCAGTTGAAGAAAGGTGCCTCAACTTGATTTAACTCCTGTGTTACTTAACATGCTGGTGATCTGCAAGGTGTGTTGGGAAGGAGGGAGGTAGCGACATTTCCTAGCTGGTGCAAATGCAATGAATACTTTCTTTTCAATCAAAGGATGAGGTGGGGAAGGTGGGCAGCAATGTTTACACATGGATTTCTCTGCAATTTTTTGTGCTTTGCACCTAAAACTTACAGAGGAGATTCTGCAAAACTCAAAACTGAGTTTTCTCCTGCCATCTACCATGGTAAAATACAATGCTTGGAAGAAAGGCTTCTATTGATTTGTTTTGGTGCTAGATAGGTTATATTTATTGCCTAGAATCCTATTTATTTTCTTAAGCTGGAAAATATAGCTTAAAATTTTTGTATTCTGCTGGAGCAGGAGGTCCCAAGTAAGTTAAAAATTTATGTGAAATCCAAATTGTGCAGGGATTTATTCTTCCACCAGTAAAGTTGAGGCAAAATTTCCTTCAGTCATAAATAGCAACAGGTTTAAGACTTTTTAGTAATCACCTTTTAACTCAATTGATGTGGTTGGAAATTGCATGAATGCTTTTTCTTCTTCTTTCAAATAAGTAACAAAAGCTGATTAGGCTGCAGTGATGAAATCTGAATCATTTCCTCCTCAGATTAAACTTGCTAAACTGGTACAATCTGGAGAATGATGTAATATGGAAAAAAACCTGTTGTTTGTCTCTTGATATTGTTCTTGAAAAAATCATTGCTATGTAATACAAATATAGTCATCACCTTTTATATCCTTTCAGCATTGCTGATACTGGAATCCTTCCAGATAAGTAGCATTCCAAAATTGGCAATAGCCCTCATAGTTTTACCTGCTTAATTATAGGTTAACAGTTGTTTTTGTGTTTTCTTATCTCCTGGTTTTAAATAAAGCAATAGAGTTTAAAAGATTGTTTCAAGAAGCTATATAACAATATTTGTACTAATTGCTGTTAAAGAAATACCTATCTATAATCTCATTTTCAGATTTACTTAGAGCTCCATAGGTTCTTGGCTAGACTTCCTTTCGTCACATATCACTACAATTTTGATGCTAAAATAAGAAACTGAGGAACTTGAATTATTCATGGGAGACTCCATTTAGGACTCACAGATAAAACACACAGGAGTGTAAAAGTTCAGAGGTGGCTTTTTTTTGTTTGTTTAAATGAAAGACAAAACAAATTGAACCAGCTGGATAACCTGTGGTGAGCTATAAATTGTAGATGTCTTTGACAAAGATGATAGAGATGAGCCAATGTTGTATAAACTGAATACTCAAGTTCTTTAATTGCCTGGCACACGTACTTTCCCAGAAATGTAATCAGCTTAAGGAATGCCTTTTTTATTTCTCTTTGGCAATTCTACCACTCTTGCCAAACTTATTAGAAAATGGAGACAACTTGGGGCAAGATAATTTATATTATTTTTAAACATGAACCCAAAATGAAAATCTTCTGTCTCACACAATGACAATTTAACTTTATTATGCAAGTTTGTTATGTAATGCCAGCCTTACCCAGGCATCGTGTTGCAGAAGTGATGAATTGCTGCAAAAGAGGAAAGGTAGTCTCCTGCATTTAGAGCCCAGCAGCAGGGGTCAGGAGATGCTAGTTCTGTTTCTTATCCTGCCTCTGATTTGATATATCACCATGGGAAAGTTTTTGAAAAAGACACTGGCCTTGATCCTGGAATAGGTGCTTTATGGGTAATCCTCTGAACAAACACTGCTTCTGTGCCTTTCTGACTCTAACAGAGGCTCCTATTCAAATGGAGCTCACTGGATGAGCAGGGCGATGGTGAAGATGCCCTCTTTGCACAGATGGGGGAAAAACCATAATACTTCCTTATGTAGCAGGGGAATTAATTTTCGAGTGTTCTGAGCTCTCAAATGGGAATGACTAGTAAAATGACAATAATAGATTTTAACTGAAGAGCAATCTCTGGTGTCAGGAATGTGAATAGACCTTATCAAGGTGCATAAAATACTGTGCAGGGATTTCTTAAGCAAAGATCTTCCCAGGAAAAGATTTCTTGGGTATGATGAATTGAAGGTAGCTGTGATATTGTATAGAACAAGGAGGATACAAAAACAAATGGATGAGCAATTACAAAAGATAAAATAATGGGAATAGAGAGATGGTTTTGAGAAATGGTCAAGTGTCAACCTTGGCTACAATGGAGAAACAGATGCTTGTTACTTAATGACAAAACAGACTGGAATTTTTTTTTTGCGAATTCAGGGCTCAATTTGGCATCACAGTGTGACTTTTTTTTTCTAACCGGATACTCCATGTCTTACAAAGATAAAGGGAGTTTTAACTGAAGATTTAAGTTTTGGGTTCACAAAACTGTTAGAGCTCATGGTTAAATCATGTCAATAGATGCAGGACTGAAACCAAAGAGCTTGTTGTAAGATACACTTTCTGCTGTTTTCTGAAAGTATTAACTGAAGGTGCTTTACCTCCTGAAAGCCTGATTGATTCCAGCAACAGGTTTATGCAGTAGATATTTTGTGTGTACCAGGATCATATGGTTGAACATTCAGCTAAATCCATGTAATTGCCTCATACAACAGGAAATAATTCTGCTAATTCAGTCATGAATATCACATCTGCAAAGTCCTTCTCAGGAAAGGGTGATCAGCTAATCTGAATCTCTGCATTACACAAGCTGTCAGGTACCACTGAAATAATTATACTCTTCATTAGTCTAGTATGCTACTGGAAACAGTCAAGGAGTTGTGGTTATCTTGGACCACATCTTCCAGAGAAATATCAACCACATCTTCCAGAGAAATATCAACCACATCTTCCAGAGAAATATCAACCACATCTTCCAGAGAAATATCAACCATTGCAGTTGTATCTTGTTCCAGTGGTTTAAAACTGGCAATCCTTTCCTCAATGGAAGTTGCCTGACACTTACAGTGCTGCGTGGCAAATGTTTGTGAGATGTGGAGGTTTTTTAAAATGGCTTTTCATGCCAATGAAAAATTGAAAATATTAATTTACAGGAATTTATGGTAGACGGGGTTGGGGAAGGAATGAGATGGGTTCAAATCTTTCCCTCTTGTCCCCAGTGTCTGTTAAGAGTCAACAGCCCGGTGACCAGGGTACAGACCTAGGATTTAAGATACGCTGGTGCAATTCCCAGCTGTGTAGGAGTTAGAACAGGAATTTGAAACTTGATCTTTTCACTGGCACCTTAATCTTCAGGCTGCTGGCTACTCAGGGCGCTCTGGTACTGAATTGTATATTTCAGAAAAACATAGAAGAACAATTGCCTGAGTGACTTGATGGTATATCGATGAAAATTTTTTTTTATACTGTGCTCTAAAATATCTTACTAAGGGGTTCAAAGGCTTTTTTTGTAATCTTCTTTTTTTTTCTAGAGAGGGGGAAAAAAAAGTAAAAGTATTGTTATCATTATTTCTGCATTTCCCATGGCCCCAAAATCTAGCTAATGACCAGCCTTGACAAGTTCATTTCTATGGAAGACATTCTCTTACTTCCAATTCACTACCACCCAGAAGATGACACTTGACAAAATGTCACTGTTACATAATTGATAATCACTCAACAACTGAGAAAATGGAACTTGGAAAGAGGCAACATTTTTGTGTCCAGAGAGGAAATTCTCTTTCAGCTACTCCATCCCAGTGTGAATAAGGTGAGTGTTCTTCTGTAAGTCAGGAAAAAGATCAGTTTTGGATGGAGATGTCTCTCAAAAATTGATGACCATTCAAAAACAAACCCCAAAATGGAAATATTATTTAATACTTATCTAATAAAATGATGACTATCTTAAATGTATCTTACCTTCTGGAGAACAAAGACCTTAAGAAAATCCAAAGCGAGCACTCCCTCACAGGGGATGCAATATGCTGAAGGGGAATCTTGACAAATTTTAATGGTATATTAAAGCTGGGACACTGGAGACAGGAAGTGTGAAAGATGTTTTTCCCTCAGATATTATATATGGATAGTCCCCCTGTAACTGCTCAGTCGTTGTGATTGTACAATCAATCCTATTGGATTCCTAGATGAAGGGTGCAGTTTTTAATAACCCTGTCTCACAAGGCTCAATCTTTTCTCTGTTGCACAGAATAACACATCTGGCTTCCCACCCCCCCACCCCGTCTCTGAGTAAGACTGCTAAAGCACATTAGAATGGAAGTTGTCATTTGTTTAGTCTGTGATATATAAATGTGATATTAATTAAAATAGTGGCTCACCTGCTGCTATTCACGGAAGGCCTGATGGTAGCTTGAGAAGGCACTAGTAGTTACATGAAAAAGCAGGTGTATATAAAGTATTTCCAGTTGTCCTAAGAGTAAGTCATTCACCAGTGTGTGATGAGCTGCAGCGTAAGTGGAAGAGAAAGACCCCGGTTAGCACCCCAGAAACACAAGTGACAAGTACTACTGTAATTAAACAAAGTAGTTACTTAGCGTTTTTACACTGATATTTTAAAACTGGCATTCGCAAGCATTTCCAATTCCTCTCATTTATTATTGAGGCTCCTCACAGCAGTCTACTGATTCCTTCCACTTCCCTCTGTGCTTGCATTCGTCATGTCCATGACACCTTGGAACTGGTGTATGCATCCGTGATTTGTGCTGTGATTAACACATTATCAGCTATCCCCTTTCTCATTAGCTAAAAATAGTCCTGGCTATCCCTGCTAGTCTGTCGCTCAGGTGATGGAGATGAAGGCTGCAGGAACCTTCTGTAGCATTTGGCAATCAGGCCCATATTGCTCTCTCGTTTCCCAAACCTTTCCTTGATCTCCTGGCATGGGTAATGGTTCAGTGTTATTTTTTGATGTCTCTTGCTCAAAGAATTGGAAAAATTTCCAAACAACAGCCTACAGTTTCTTCCCTTTCTGCTGCTTTCTTGGATGCCAGCAGACTGTGTACCTTTTGCTGCTAGCAATAATGGCCAGGCAAGGCATTAGTCCCCTGGGGACTGATGGGAGGGAGGCTCAGTCCCTTCTTCCTGCAATGATAGCTGTTGTGGTTGCACCACTCAAATTTTGCAAACAAAGCAGAATTAAAAAATACCAAAAACAGTAAAAGCACTAAAAGAGTGCTTTGTCATCTTGTATGACTTAATGCTCAACAATCTTTTTCTGAAACTTTCCTGGGTTATTCAGCTGTAGGGTGTAATCAAGAAGAGGAGTGTTTTCGGGAAGTGATGTATTTTGTTTTCAGGTTAAACTCTTCTTTTATACACATTCTACAAACAGAACTTAAGGTTGGTGTAAATATGAGGGGATTAAAATATTAGAGATCAAATTAGCCTCAGAACTCAAATGTGCATGTGTGCATCTCTCTTTACCCCTAGGCACTAGGCTCTTGAAGCTCCAAAATCTTGAACTATTTGTAAAACGGAGTGCTATAGAGAAACGAATGCCTGTGGTAGAGAAATACAGATTCCTGCCACTTGTCTCTTCCATGCTGTTTGCTGTCTCCAGAGTAAAAGCTTCTATTTCAAGCTGTGTCAAGAACCATGAAGCGTTATAGCCTGACCAAGCATCGACCTAGCACTAAGCAAACTCCTAAACCCTGGAGACAAGTCAGTGGAAAGATTAAATAAACTTCTTTTAAAAATGCTGCCTCTAAACCGTTGCAACAGTGGCACAACTATGTAAATCCTTAGGTTTTCTTCTATTTTAATATATTTTAACCTTGTAGGTTTTTAAGGCAATTTATGTGGGCTATTTAAAGAATTTTGTGTACTCGCAAAGAATTGTGTGTAATCCTCAACTTGTTCGTGCAAATGTCTGGATCTTTCATCCTTTGAGTTTTTTAATCTATTGTCTTTGTTACTTCATCCCAGAATCACCTGCACCTTTTCTTAGAAGAAAAAAAAAATCTGTTCAGACCCATAGCACCTGAATGTGAATAAATCAATTGACTAATTGATCATTTGATCACATACATTAAGATTATGCTAGGTGTCTATTTTTAAATGTATGTAAAAAAACATAATGTATGTAAGCTTAATAACTATAGTTACTTCTATTTATTCTAGAAGTTGCCAAATTAGAGATTTGCAAGTCGCAATGTTTCAATGGGAATTGTTACAGTAAGTGTCCCAGCTGAGGGATCCAAACCACTTCTTCAAGTGATACATTCAAACAGAGCTAAGACAAAATTGCTTTGCTTTGTTTTGTTTTAAGAGAGGCATGACTGTTTTCCTTCTTACTATCCACCTTCCCTAATTCTTTTCCTACTGTTTGTAGCTCAAAGGTGGTCAGGAATCTGTAGCAGGTGACAGCCTAAGTTCTTCAAGTTCAAAAACTTTAAGAGTGTAAAAGGTGACCTTTGCAGTGTGTTCTGGCTTCTGGCATGTGAAGGCCACAGCATTGCATCTAGTTCAATAACGAGATGAACTAGAACATCTGTCTTGGGAAACTGCTTAAACTCGGTCTTGATATTGAGAGTGAGAAGCTGCCTTGCTAGTTAGCTGGTGTTTTATGCTGATGTTTTGAGATTATCTCTGTTCTGTTTGAAGTCTTGCTCAAGGAGGGGACAAATTTGGCATCGCTGCTCACCTCCCCCATAGCTGAGCCACGGGAAGATCCTTTGCCCCTGGCAGAGCTGGTGTGGGGAGACAACATGCTGGAGAGAGAACGAGAATTTTCCTGTGTGTGCAAACTCTTCCTGACCCCTTGACATTTGTTACAAATGTATGTTTGAAAGTTGTTTCATATGTTTCGGTCCCTTTGCTCCTCTTTGTCTTTTGGTTCAATCCTCATTTCCCTTTGTCAGCGCAGCATCCAGAATACTTCCAGACACCCACTGGGAAGTGTGGCTGTTACATTTTGTGTGATTTTTCCTCCTTTCCTTTCTTTGAAAGGAAAAAAATGCAACTTCTTAAAATGTACATTCAATCTGTTTATGGATACTGTACTTGTTATTTAAAGGAAAATGAAATGAGAATGACTTGCATTTGATATAAAGAGTGGTGTGGCTTGAAACAGTTTGCTTGTTTGTGATGTGCCAAATGCACATGCATGTGGCAAGGAAGGTAAATCCCAGGTTTTGGGGTGGATTTGAAAGAAGCATTACATACAAAAAGAGCCTTGGAATAGTTCTTTTCTTCTGTTTGCACTTCCTTTGGGGTCTGGCTTGAACAAATATGAAAGGCCTTGTGAACTTCCAAATTAGGCTAAATATATGTGATCTTGTGCCCAGAGATGAGTGGAATTAGTTGTGTGAATAAGGTTTTTTCCTTTTTTTTTTTTTTCTTCTCCCCTCAGACTTCTTTGACTGGAAGCCATGTGTGGATGTATGTCACTGGGCTACAGGGATGTTTAAAGTCAAAGTGTATAGTAGGTCTGTGGGCCATATCCTCAATTAGGGCCAGCCCAACATGGTAGAGCTGAGTCCCACCAAGCACTCTGGCTGAATCTGATTAAACCATACGGATATTTTGAGACCTTATATGTCCCCACCAACTAGACAGGTTTATCATGTAGCAGTTCATGAGTGCCCTCAGGAAATCACTTGTTACTACTAAAACATATTCTGCATCCAACTTTAGTCTGCTGAGTGTTCAGTTTTGTCATGAAAATGAAAGCTTTAATAGCTAATGAATGGGTCCCTGACACTCTCTGCCATGGAAAGCAACCTTGATAACTTCATGCAGCAAAACTTCACTGCTGGGGATGGGGAAGCACTGCTCTTGGCATCCCTGAGCAACAAAAGACATCGCAGACCACAGAGCAGCATGTAGCACACAGGGAGAACAGGAAAACAGCTAATCCCAGCCAGATCCCATTGAAGAACTATCTGGCTAATCGGGATAAGTGCTGAAAAGCTTTGAGTGTGATGTCAGATTTATTTCACGATGAGCAGGGAAGATCTCTTGATCCTCAAACACTTCAAGTAAAAGTTAAAAGGGGGGGGGGTGTGAGGTGCGGGGGAGGAGGCGGAAAAAAGATATTGCGCTTTTTTCTTTTTTTTTTCCAAGTGTGATGAACTGTTTTCTCCTCTAAGTGTTTTAAATAGCGGCAGTGTGAAAATTACATTTGCTTTGAATAATTGCTAGCGTTTTTCCCATTGCTGTCCTCCTATCTGGAAGCTTTGTGTCTAATATTGCTCTTGCATGAAACTTAGAGGAACTGTGTGAATGAAGGGACAGGTCCATTTTTTGGAATAAAAATATTTTATAATATTTTATTTGCTCAACAGTTCTATGCTGTGGCAACACAGGCTTACGCAGCACTTTATGATCATAGGCCCTGATCCAACAAAGGCTTATAGCGTGTATGTTTAACTTTACACTCACTCCAAAGGGAATATCGTGTGTGATACAGACTGTAGGTAAGGCCCATTTCCTGCCCTGAGCAGCTTGCGAGTGAAATAAGACAAGACCCAGGACAACCATGCATGAGTAGGAGTCTTGAACAGGGAAAAGATCCAGGGGAAAAACCCCTTCTTGAAGGGAATTTCGAAGAGGGAGGAAAAAACCTGATTTTTCATGTTGCAGGTCAAGGGCAGGAAGAGGGAGAGCCTGAGACTGGGATGAGAACTTTGTGATAGGAGGACAAGGCAACAGCTGAAGGACTGGAGGGTCCCTTAGGAGCTGGGATACTGTATAGTAAAGGCCCTAGTGCAGTCTCTTGATTTTTATCTGTTGACTAAATAAAACTGGTTGACACTTCAGGGCATTCATTTTTATTCAGCCTAATGAATACTGTCAAATCCTGAGAACAGCTTGTGGAATTCATACATAATTGTTTCACTGATGAAGAAACCAAGGCAGGGAGACTAATGATTTTCCCAAGGCCACAGAAGGAACATCATAATTAAAAAAAAATATCTTTCCCAGGCTTGGGCTGAACCACTAATTCATCTCTGAACAGAGGGTGGTATTTTCAGAGGTGCTATAATCTCGTTTTTGAGTCATTTAGGCACCCCTAGGATTTTAAGCGTCATTGGAAGGCAATGCAATGCAGGCTCCTAAAAGTCTAGATATAAAGTTTAAGAAGGAGCTTTAGGCTCCTAAAACACTTGACAACATTATCTGATATCTGAAAGGAATATCTGATAGGAATTTATATATTGTACTCTGCTGAAATCAAGCAGATCTGATCTGGTACAACTGGCTGCAAAAGATTCCAATCAATTCCCAGCTTGGCCATCGGTTCTAGAAAGTGTTCTGCTTTATTGCTTTGTTATAGGAGCCATGTTATCCAGGCTTGTCTTAGGAGACTTCCTTTTTTTTTTTTTTTCCCCCTACCCATCAGTTTGGAAACCAGGTTCTAGTTTGCAGCATCTTCCGGCTGTGTGGGTAACACTAGGAAAAAATGATTGTTAACTGTAGATGTTCTCTTTAGGGAAACAAAATCCTTTCCCAAGGATATCTATCACTTTTCAACTTAATCATGTGCACATCCAAGCCTGTACATGAACTGCATTTCTGTTGCATGATGTACACTCCCATTTCAGACGGAGTCCTGGTAATATCAAATAAATATCTGCTTCTAGCTATTTTGAAGAATAATGCTATGAATCACCTGCTGTTCAGCAATCCATCAGATATGTAAACAAATTCACTTTAAACCACTGTATGGGTAAGTACTTAGAGGAGCTGCAAACAGTTGTTTGGAGAAAACTTCTATCTGTCTGAGTAGAAAGACTGTCTAAATGATTCACATGTTGGGTGGCTACACACTGCTACAGGTTACTGCAGGCAGCTGTGGGGTTTACTCATCGCTGGGGCAAAGCAGAGCTTTCCAGGAGGTGGGGGAGCTGCTGCAGAAAGGGGTCAGCAGAGGGGAAGACACCTCTGGTCATGTGTTTGCATGACCACCACTGTTAGTTTTGGCCAAAGGCTAAGGAAAGCAGAGTCTTGTCCCCAGCTCTGAGTTAATGGTTGCCTTTGCTTTGTTGAATAAGAAAAACTGGCTGCTTGCAACTTCACTCATAAATCTGCTGATTTGAAACGTGGATTGGGTATATTCAAGTTGGAAAAGATGGTGTGCTTCGCTGCCTGTGTCCAGAGCAGGAGCCTCGTGCTCTGCAGGTGTGACTGAGGACCTGCGCGTGTCTCTTGCATTCAGACATATGGGAGCTCTACCTGAGCAAGTCCTTTGAAATTGGGCCTTAAGTGAGTGAAACCTTATGTTATGAAAGGTTCCCTGTATAGTGTCCTTTGGGAAAGGGCTTAGTGTGCTCATTTGCATCTCTATACCCAGAATGCTTTTCCAGCTCATTGCTGTTTTATAGCCGTGCTGGTGTCAGTGCTACAGAGCAGCTGAAAATGGCTCGATGTGCTGCTGCATGCTGCTACTTCTCCTCTGGAGCAAAAGAAAGGATGTTTGTCTGGAAGGGGAGGAAAGGCAAAATGTCCCTATCTTTCCCTGCGGCATGGGTAGTCTCCTGGCCACCCAAACAACCAGCAAGAGCTGCTAAGAGGACAGATGCTGATACTTAAAAGCTTAAGCTGCCTGCAAAATATCAAGATGCTCCCAGGCAAAGACGCAGCTGTGTGAAATTGTGAACCTTTAACGTGATCCCACCTCCCTGTGCAGGGTGTTTGTGGCAGCTTGCAGAAGTGCTGAGGGTCTGGAGATGTAAAATCCAGACTCCTGTGTGCATTATAGGGAAGAAAAGTTGGTAGATTCTGTGCTGAAACATCAAACGTGGCGATTGCCAGTGCATCTTTTAATGTTAAAGGCACTGTGGTCAGGTGTGAGTGTTACAAAGCATCCTACTGTGCTGCAGAATTAAGGCCCAAATGGAAAAGAGCCTGACCGAGTGATCATCAATTCCCTTCCCTGACAGGCAGGGGCTGTGCCCTGTAATGAATATAGTAGTTAAATGCATATCCTTGAAGATTCAGTGTGTAATGATTTGCAAGTTGTAGCCTGAGATAACTCAGAGGAAGTACTATATAAATGTCAAAGTTACTCTTAATTTATTGGTGGCGGTACTTTTTCAAGGGATTGTCACTGAAGTAAAATTAACATGCAAAAGATATGGCAAATCTACTAGCAAATTATGTAAATATTTTGCAAGGGGCAAACTTTCAGTGCCAGGCGTGAAAATTGGGTCACAATTCCCATTAACAATTACACAGCCTGCGTGCCTAATTTTCCAGGCACCATGCTGAAAATTCACCCCACGTTATGGAAGCAATTAATGGCTTAAAATTCTTTTTAGGCCAGTAAATGTGCAGAAGTGTTGATAGCCTTTTCTGTGTGGCATTTAATGAGCTATAATCTGATAACTAGATTAGATTGTTCTCTCATGATATTGACAAAGATTGCTTTATATCATTATTATTGCTATTTAAATACTACAGCAATGCCAGATGCAGGGATCAGAGCCCTGTTGCGTTAGGTGCTGTACAAATATCTGTGAACATGTGGTCTCTGCACTGAAGACAGATATAATAACTACTTTGCTATTCTGGTCTGCTTAGGCACCAGGGAAATGCTGAAGGTTCCCACACAGTATGAATCTATTAAAAAAGATAATCTGAAGCTATTTTGGTTTCTCATATAGAGGATTTTTTTTCTTTTCAATGCTTACACATGACTTTCATTAGCATTAAATGTGTGTGGAGGGAGAGTCGCTCTTAGTGTTTGTAGCTCTGTACCTATCCCTTTCATATCAGTTAAATCCCAGAGAATATAACTGTTTAGTAATTGTCTGGTATTTAATTAAAATACAATAACCCCTTTCCAGAGACGCCAGTTGTGAATCTGGTGGCCCAGTCATAAAGATGCTAATTTAATGAATATTCATAAATCATGAATATTCATAGTGTCAGGGATGTTCTTTTGTACCCTGCTGCTATGCCAGGTCTCGCTGGCACAGCAGACGGCACATGTTGAAGGAGCTTTGCTCCTAGGGGAGAAGAGAAATATTCGTGCTGGAGCGGGACGTGCGTCTGGTTGTAACTTTGAGTGGAGGTGCTGGGAGGAAAGGCGGTGGCTGGCAAGGAGCATGCAGGCATCCAACTCACTGAGTGGGATACTCACTCTTGTTGTGGCTACTAGGTGACAGAATGCATTTCTTCTTGGGGCTATTAATGCTTTCACAGCTGATGTGCTACTCTGGCAAAGATGTTATGGTCAACCTTGGCAGTCACAGTGGCTACAGCCACCACTACTACTACCTGAGCAGAGCCTGTCAGCTGGGATTCCCAGTTACTGTTGCCCTGGCCAGGCTGCACGTGGGGAAAGGCATTGTAGGAGGCAGCGTTAAGCACTGCAACCTGCTGTGCCTGGTAGGTTTGACCTGCCTGAGGTTGTAGGCTGAGTGGGATTTGTGCAGGAAAGTCTCTCTTATCTAGGATGCTCCAGACTGCTCCTTGTAGTGGAACCTTTCTCCAGGGTTTCCAGAGATTTGACAGCCTACTTGGCTAACTGGGCTCGCTCCACTTACATTGCATAGACTGTGCTCTTTATTGTGCCCTCTTGTATGGTCACCTGGCTGTGGTGACCATGCTGCAATACTTGATACTGCTGGTGTAGTCAAACATCTATTAGATGACTGTTCAGGTGTCTAGGGCCACTTAGTAATGTATCTCTATTACTGAAAAGAAAAAGAAAAAAAACAGTTACGGAAAATAGTATTTATATTGTCACTTGAGATGCAGCTGAACAAAGTCAGTGCTCCTCCACAAAGTTCGCAAACTCCATGCTTTCCTTGTGACATGTTTTGAAGACACTGGGTGTTTACAGTATCCCTAGGAATCTCTAATATGCCTTCAAAGGAGCAGGCAAGGGAGTCAGCCTTGTATTCTTTGCTCCTACAGGTTTCAGTTGCTCCCGTCCTTCCAGGTTGATGGCTGAAATATGCTTGAATGCAAATGCTGTGCGCCCTTATGGTGCCTGTGTGATGCCAGTGAGGCACTTTGCTGTGACTTCACGTGGCAAGACACGTACCTATGGGTGCGGAGCAAGCCCGCTTCTCACCCCGCCGCGCGCTGCTGGGATGCAAATTTGTTCTTGTGAAAAAATGTCAGCGCATCAGTTGATCTGTTCACTTTGGCAAAGGGTAGAGCATCCGTCCCTCTGTCCAGACTGAGATGTCGGAAAGTTTCTGAACCCCGGGTGATGCTGGCACTCGGAGACACTGCTCCCTCCCTCCTTTCCTCCCTCCCCCAGGACCACTGCAGTGCCTGGGCTCCAGCTTTGTGAGAGAGATCCTTGCTTCCCCCCTATCAACACTTCAAACGTGTTCGCAAAAACTGGCAGCGAAAGGAGAAGGGGAGAAAGGCTGCCTGCGCTATTCGAGAGAGCTCTGTTTTCTCTGGTAATTTATTTCAGCTAATACACTTCTTTAATAGTTGCCGGCTCCAATCTTTGCTTACATAAACGCTTATTTAAAGCTCTTACGATCAAATCATTCATCTGGACTCAAACTTGCTTCTAGATTTGTGCATGCAAATTTTATTCATGGGCCCAGCTGTGTTCGTGCCGAATTTGCATTTGTGCATATGAATGTGTTGTTTTTTCCCCTCTGTCAGCATACAACCACAGGCTGCAGCTGAAAATATGGACCTAGATTTCAAAAATTTTAATGACCGTACACTGAAAGTTTTAGTTCCTTTCCCCAAAACTGGCAAAGTTGTCTGCAAAAGCCTTATCTTTATCCTTTGCTTTAGGGAGCTCAGTAGTGTGTGTTACCAAAGACTTGCTTGCACGTGGCGTTCAAATAAAAAATGACTTTGTTTTGCCAATATGGGTATTGACATGAAAGGGCAATTAACGTTTTGTCTTGCTTTTTATGCAACTAATCCTTCCTTCCGATGTTTGCGCCACCTCAGTTTACTTTGTCTACCGAGAGCTTGTTTTGAGAAGAGCTGAAATTTATTTTGTTCTTGGAGGGTGGCATGGCAAGAAATCAGTGCACTGGAGGCTGGGAAGAAAAATAACTTTCTGCGTGTGTAAGCAGGGCCAAATTTTGAGTGTAAATAAATACCATTCAGAGAAGGAAACAATAAATCAGTCTTGAAGAGAACAATTTGGATATCTGGTGTATGCAGCATGAATAACTCCATTTAGTGCACTACCCAGGAGTGTGAAGAGGCAGCAGTGCCACAGGTTCCTCACTGCTCTTAATCAGAAAGGGCTTATGGGAACCCCATCCTGAGGAACCCCATCCTGATGCTGTATTTAGGGGATTGTGGTGAGCACTTGTCTTCTGCAACCCCCCTTCACTATAATGCCTCTTTCCTTAATGTCTGAGAGGGGATTACATGAGAACCCTGTTATAAATCAGGCTCTGGTAAAATGTTTGTTGGATAAACTTGCAGTTATTTCTAAAGTTTAATCATAAACTTCTCAAAAAATCAAAAGCCATTGTAATCTGTTGGGTTCAGATATACTGTACAGCACGTTAATTTGCTGATACTAAAACTCATTCTGAAAATTCACTCTTTAAATGGGTAATCCTTAAGGTAGAATAATCCTGGGAAGAGTACAGAGTGTGTCGGGAGGATCTCATGTAAAGGTTCTTCTAAGAGACATTATTTTATATAACATGTCTCTCTCACTTTTCATGTGGCACAGGCTATTTGTTTTGGGATGGGGTTTAGGTAGATCTTACCCTGGGAGGTGCAGTCATAAATCACAAATTGTTCTAGATAAGCAAAGATGTTTGTGCTGCTTTTCATCTTCAGCGCTGAAGTGCTTGCATGGGAGCTGTGGGCACTGGGAGTGCAAGGCATAGAGTGGTGAAGGCCCCAGCATTATCCTTCATCATGGTTTTCTCTCATCCTGTGAGAAGGATCAGGCACTTATAATTTTGCTAGAGACTGGAGTCTTTGAAAAGAAACTAAAGGAGGTGCTTGCTGATGATGTGAGACTCTGAGGGTATTTAACTTCCTTTGGCACCTGACGAGACTGTGGGAGTTTTGGATGATGACGATCAGTAATGTCACAGGCTTGTGTTGGAAGCATGCCTTCCCTTCCAGTAGCGGAGTCACTTTTGGAAAGCTTCAGTCTAAGCAGTCAGACTAAGTTTGAACAGTGACTAAATTAAAAACCTGGAACCTATCCTAATTCTGCTCTGCTTAGACCCTTTGTGCAACATATGTCGTTATATCAGAAATGTGGTATAGGAAACTGGACCATTGCAAACTTGAAGAACTGTATTCAGAATGCAACACTGGTTTTTAATTTTTTTTTTTTCTTGGTGGTTTTAGTGTGTTTTTTTCTATGCCATGCTGAGCTGTAGTCTGTTTGTGGGCTACTGGCTTGTTGGAAGTACGGAGCTGTGGTGTCTGCACACTGGGATTGCATGCAGGAAATTGTGGAGGGTGGTTTGGGGATTCCTTTTTTTTGCAGTCCATACTAGGTTGAGGGCTGCAGTGCATCTGAGGTATCTCCTACTTTGTGTTTTTGTGCCTTTGAGGTTTTGGATGAATGAGTTATTCCTTGAAATAAGACTGCTTATCTCTTCAGTGCAGCCTTTTTCAATAGAATGAGATCCCAGGCCTGTAACCTTTGCTCACCTGGGTTGTCCTTATTCACAGAAATACTCTAAAATTTGCCATTGTGACTAACTGGAGTTGTAAGATTTCACCATTAAAGATTTAATTAAAAAAAAGGATGTTTTTACATAGATTACTTGTATCCTCTTGCTTAATAATCGAAAAAGAAAAGCATTTTAAAGAGGACACAATTGTGTATTTATTCAGCATTATCTAGGGATTTTGATGGGATACCTTCACTCAGAATATTATCCAACTCGTATGAGGAACAAAAGACAACCTACAGATTTTCTGCTTTAGAATCCAGTAGTACTTGTTTGAAGAAATAGTAGATACAGGAGGGAAAATGACAGTCTCTTTAACATATACTTAAGTATGGTAAGTGCAACGATGAAAGCAGACATAAGGAGTGAGAAAGATATAAATGGAAAGATTAATGACAGCATTAATTTATTTGCATCTATCATGGAGAAGTATTTGCAACATAAAAAAGTAGCAATTTGTGAAAGGCAGTGTAGTAACCTAATTCTCTTTTGGGTATTAAAGTTAATACATGTAATATTTCTACAGTTTCACCTGACTCCCTTCCTTGTTTTGTTCTCTGCCTTGGAATTTACAATGCCCTTTTGTGTTCTTATTCATGGGGTGGTGAGCAATGTTTTGACCTCTTTTGCACTTTGGACATGAAGCATGTGCTTTACCTTTTCTGATGACTGCAGCCGCCTTTGCAACATTTAAAGAAAAAAAAACAACCATCATTTGTACAAGCTGGTAATGCAAATTATTTCTTGGAAAGTATTGCAGAACACAGACTCTTGCATATTCTGATCTGTGTCACAACTCCCCATTCTCTCGGTGTCCAGGTATGAGTTCACCTGGGCACAAGAGTAGTGTTTTCTCCCCTGTCAGCATGTTGGTGTGTTGAGCAGAGGTCTGTGTGTCACCTGGAGGGGCCATAGCCCTGCAGGTTGCCCCCAGACCCAGGCTGCAGCCCAGGCTTACTACTGCCCTTTTAGTTGTAGGATCCCTTTGCAGTTTCAGATAGCAAACCTGTAGTAAAGATCAGTTTGATGCCGACTGACACAAAGAGGGGAAATTGTGAGGTTTTTTCGAAGCTGCAAGGGCTGGGCAGGAGGAGCAGAGGAGTTATTAGGCTGACACAGAATAATTGCCAGAAGTGGAATTTGGCCAAGCCTCTTGGTTCATGCTGGGAGCACCTCATGCAGTTTATATTATAGATTTTCTGGTGATATCGCTTACCTTAAATGACCATTACCTCCTTAAATGACCATTGCCTGAAAGACAGCGTGTAATGAGAAAATGTTCATCCTGACATCTTCCTGGATAATGGCTCAATGTTCACTCAGTATGAAAAATTCACTCTGAATTAATTACCTTTACAATAATCTGATGTTTTTTCTTTTCTTTTTTTCTTGGAGGGCTCATATCCAAATGCTGTCCAAACTTCAGGAAAATCTCACATAGAGTCTGATTCAACAGTTTGAAAAGACAGCCCATGAAAGAAGTGCACAACATTGTCTTGGCTCAGTATTTATTCATTGTTCAAAAATTTTAAACCAACAGAGGTTCTCTTGCCTTTGGAAAGAGATGCTTATTATGATAAATAACAGCTTTTCCTTTTAAAAAAGGGTGAACTTGAGTATGAATTCCAGAAGACCAAACTGTTATGGCAGCAAGGCCATTAGGCTGCAATTTGTCTTATAACAGATGTTGTAGAGTCCTGTCGCTTTGAATGTTAAAACAGATGGGATATGCACTTGAAAATGTACTAGAAGTATTTAATTTCCTTTCCAGCACAGGAGATTTCTTCTCTCCAAGCTCTTTGATGCTGTTGCCTTGTTGTAAAATCCTGTTGCATTGCTTGGTGTGGTTTAATATGTGATTAAGCTGGATTCTTTGGAATATAAGACAGTCTAGTTTTATGATGTTACTGTTTGATAAGAACATATCCACTGGACTTTGACCTCAAACTTTCCACAGCTAAGACTTTGTCCATCCATAGATCTCCTTGGACAGCTTTGTCTGCCTTCATCTTCTAATGCAATTTATCTTGAATTACTTTGGTTTTGCTGAATGAGACACAATTCCATTTTGATTTGACCTTTTATTAACTTCTTTCAAGATCTCTTGTAAAACTGACTTATCACATAGTACAAAACTGTAGAGATGACACAATATCTGGCCCTTATTTTCAGCAGTTACGGGTAACGTTAACCAAATACGTATGATATATGTCTGCAAATTAAAAAAAGAATCCTAGGTAATCTGTGATAGTCATATGCACAAGGCTACCATATACCTTGTGAGGTTACTGTTGTTTACCATAACTATGATTTCTCACCATCTGCAGGAAAGCTCAGCTGACTTCCTTGGCCTCCATATCAGGTTTTCTAATCCAATGCAGCTGCTTTTTCAAAGTCTTGGGCTTATCAAGTCAATCCCCGGATGAACTGGGAAGTTAAGTGAAAATGACAGTCCTTTAGTTGTGGAGGAGGAGGGGTCTAAAAACTTCGAATGATTCTTCCCAAGACACGTGGTGGGAGACTGGGAGAGCAGGTATTAGCTTTGATGAGGACTTGAGCGCTCAGCCTGTGAGTGCTGAATAGCAGACATTACAGACAGATCCATGGCTGTGTTTACAGTTCATGCCATATAATCCAATTTCTCCCTTTTTAACTGGCTCTCCATGTAAGACTTGTATTTGTTTTCATAAGTCAGTGGAAAAGCCCTGATACTACTGATGTCAGTTTAGTTCTTGCTATCTTATAAGACGTTTAGAATACTCTGATAAAATTTGCTTTATAAATGGCAGTGTTGAGACAGCTAGTGCAAAGTTCAGCACCTTTAGAGCTCCTCTCCGTGCTGAGGGCATTTCAGGTCTTTCTCAGTAAGCAGGGGAATATATTGGCTATGTCAAATGGCAGTCTTGTTTTCAGTTCTTGTGAGATTTTGATTGCATATGTGTTTACAATCAAATCTAGAAGGAAAGGCCATCATGGATGCCAGAAACTTTTCATTGTCTTGGGCTTTGCAGCTTCAGTGTCTGAGTCCTGGAAGGGTAGGAAGTACCATCAGTATAGCACTCTGTACAAGTTTCATTTTCTTGTTGTTCCTTTTCTGTCTGAGTTAGCAACCCAATTTTGGGAATCATTACGTAAATGCTTTTTATTTGTTTTTCTTTTTGACTTGTTAAATAAACTAGTTTTCCAGAGGGTAGGCCATGGAGCACATATAAATTATTCCTTCTGTCGTTTTACTTCAGCTTTTACTCCTGCCTCACCAGTTCTCTGAATTTTTCTGAATTCAAGGATAAAAATCAGGCTATTGTAGTCTTTGTTATGACATGACTTTATAACTTAAGTGGATTTCCTCAATGTAATACTAAATCTGAATACAATTAGTATCTCTTCAGTCTGAAGTCTAGTTTCCAAATAGTTGCACCTTGTGGAAACAGAAAGCTCCAGAGGCCATTCGGATGCACTGAGCTTTTTGGTGAAAATGCAGAATGAGTTGAGAAGATAAATCCTGAGCCTACCATAAGATGGAGGTGGTGAACAAGGTGTCTCTTATTTATAGTACCTGTTGTCTTTATGTAGCTATCATGGTTTCCAGTTCTCAGTTACTTCTTCATAATTATCATCTTCGGCTTCATAGTCTTGAAGGGATTTGGTAGTTTTTGAAGTAAAATGTTACAATTTGTGAAAATGACAAATGCTCCCAATTTTTTTTATTTCCCCTCCAGTTGCATATATGGGGATGTGGTGTGTTGCCTTTTTTAAAAGATGGGTTTATTTAGTTGTTGTTCAGTAGAGTAGCACAACTCAAAGTAACAAAAGACTTCATAAAGTTTATATTTATCATTCTCTGAAGTGTACACAAGTAGAGAAACTTTAAAACCCCAGGACATTCAGTCATCCTCAAATAATTTGTCTATTAAAATATTGATCTCATGTTTACTTAAGGTTTTTACTGTCCATACTTCTCCCATGAAGTTTTTTAATAATCTACCAAGTGAGTCAAGTAGTAATTCAACTGTTAAAGCTTGACATGGCTAAAAAGTTATGCTAAGAATTTATTAGGAGCTTAAAGTGACTCTGCTAGAAAGATATCAGGTACTCGAAGCTGGTATGAATTGTGCACCATAAAAAGAACTAAGAGAAGAGTAAAATTGCATAAGGCTACCAAACGTTTAATTTAAGAGGGTGAGATTTATAAGAAAAAAAATGTAGGCTTTTTTTCATGGCTAAGTAGTTAAAGCAATTTAAACACCAAATTTAAAATGAGAAAAGGGATTGAAAAACAGGTGTCTATGCAATCCACAACCTATCAATAGCTGGGCAACTAAACTTTAAAGGTGACTTCAGTGGAAAACCAAGTAGCCAGAAGCAAAATGTCTAATCTTGCCTGAACTTCAGCAAATATGTGGCTTAGAATTGAAGCACAATGGGAGTGCAGTTTGGTAGATTTTTTTATATTGGCTGCATAGCAAGAATACAAAAGCAACTACGTGCATAAAACACTTCCCTGCATTCTAAATATAGCAGCACCCACTTGAATGAATATTTCATAGAAGAATAACCTATATAAAGGGAATTAACGCAGGCAGCAAAGATATTGGTAGGATATAGTTTTTAAATGTAACAGCTTTTAAATGAGTAAATGAATACTTAACAAAAGTACTAACTCCTTGTATGAATAAAAATCTGATAGAACTGTTTTGTTGGCTACTGACTAGAAAACTTTTAAAACAGGGAGAGTATGCATAAATTTAAGTTGAAATGAAAAAGAAACTAAAAACTGGTTAGTATTTCTCTAGTTTAGACTTTTTGCACCTAATCAGTTCACCTGAGATGGGATGCAGCAAAAAGATGTAAACACTGCCCTGTTGTATATTGAGCCCCAGGTGGAGCAGGCAGCTATGCCAGGGAAGAGCCATGGGGTAGACTGCCTCCCATCTGGCATGGGGGAATGGAATGTGATTTTGGCCAAAATCTCATTGTAGGGTCATGTTAGGCAACCACTTTCCTTCCCAGAGGTTCACTCACATGGGGTCCTGTGAGGCTTCAGGCTGCTCCACTGACACACATTCTGTTGTTAGGGGAATACAGTGCTGGATGAGATAGGTGCAAAAGTGACACCAACCTTTACATTTCCTCCAACACCTACTTCATATGCTCCAGTTATGTCTCAGAGGATGTTTGGAGCAAAAATCTGAAAACACTGGCAGGAGCTCGACCCAGCTAAATGAAATGTGTTTGAGGTGTTGATGAATGCTTGAATCTGCCCTGACAAGGACCACAGCTTGTCCACTGTGTACAGGCTGGAGGCTTGCTGGATTCCTGACACGGGCAGTTTTGCAAGCAGTAGCCTCTGGTGTGACTTGCTTTGTAACCCCTGTGGTCACTGTGGCTGGGGGGGACAGGTGGGAAAGTGTCTGCAACACAAGAATGAATGAAAGTTTAAAGCTTGCAAGCTTTTGACTAAGTGTCTGGAATTTGCTACTGCAGCCTAATGAGGAGGGAGCATGAAGGAAAATGGGGATTGACAAAGATCATTGAATGTAGACTAGAAAGGAAAGGTGAGGACATAACCTGAGGCTCAGACTGTGAGGGGTAAGAAAGAAATGTGATGAAAATATGAAGGGATTAAGGGGGCTACAATCTACAGCAAACCACTAAGCCAGAAAGATCAGATGGGTTGGGATTTTTCTGAAACTATTGACAATTTCATGTTCATCTGAAACTTTAACTGTTTGCAGACATCTCTTGGGGATAAAACCATAGTGGGAAAAGGGTGATTTGGCAAGTTCTAAGAAGGTATTGGGTTTGATTTATTTTGTGTTTGTTGGTTTTTTTTTTTACATAATGCAGAAAAGCATGCAGAGAAAAGGCTTTTTAAAAAATATTTTAGATTTTAGACAATGAAGAGGAAGTGGCTGAGAGTACAAAGGCAATAGGCAAGTTGGGTGAAATTGAGCATGAAATGAGATTTCACAATCTTTGCGAATAGATGGAAGAGGAACAACAATGTAACAAAAATGGACTTGGAAGAATGATAGCTAGGATCTCTCCAGGGGTAAACTTAGTAGCTGAAAGTAAAGGTGACATAGCTGCCAGATCCTCAAAAATGTGATAATATGGTGCAAGCACAGACAAACCCAATGTAATTATTAACTTGGCTAAAGAGTGGACTCTGCACAGGTAGCAAGAATAAAACACATCAAAGTAGAAACAGGTGAGAAGAATGAGTACCCAAATATGACACAAGAATGTAGGGATGAAATCAGGAAAGTCCAGGCACCGGATGAAATGCAAGTAGTGAGGAGTTGTCATCCTCGACATACATTAATAAGAGGACAATCCAGACAGGGATTGCTGCGTTGGCTTACAGGAGAAAGCAAGCTGCTGATGGAAGACTGTGAGGAGTCCTTTTTTCCTTTTTTTTTTTTCTTTTTAATTGAACCTTCATTTAAAAGTTGATTGTTTTTATATTACTAGCACTATTAAAATCTACAGAAAAGAAATAAAACCTTAGCCAAAAATAGAAATGACCAAGTTTAGGGAGTTACAGATGAACGAGATGTTTTCAAACTGACTGGTTGTGATGGACTTCATTCTAGGATATTTAAGGGTTTGCCTAAAGCAGTCTCAGAGCCATTAATGTTATCTTTGAGAGCTCATGTGAGATAGATGAGGTACCAGAGGCTGGAAAAGAGCAAAGATGCTTCAAATTTGAAAGGGGGGGAAGAGGAGCAAGTGAATTACAGACAATTACAATCAGTGTTAACTTCAGTCCACAGAAAAAAATCTGGAAAAAAAAAAAAGTCAAACCAAAGATTTGAAAGCAGCTGAAGGATAACAAGAAAATGAATAGCTGCCAGGATGAATTTGTCAAGAACGAATTGTCAAACCACTTGAATTTCCTTGTGCAGCAGAGTAACAGACTTCATGGAAAGGGAAGAAACAGTTGACATCATTTCTCTTGAGTATAGTGGGATTTTTAAAGTTGGCTTACCTGACATTCTCTGAAACAAGGGAAACCTGGGCTAGATGAAGATACTGTTAGGTAGAAAGGCAAAACTAGCTGGAAGAAACAGGTTTGGAGCATAATTTTGTGGAGGATGAAGGAGTATCGAAATAGTGTCAAAACAGAATCCTCAAACTGGCAACCAGTCACAAGTGGGGTCCCTTATGGATTGATATTGGGCTCAATGCTGTTTAACATCTTCATAAGTGACCTGGATGTTGGGATCAAGAGCACTCTGGTGAAGTTTGCTGATGAAACCAAGATGAGTGGAGATGTTGACACTCCAGAAGGCAGAGTCACCCTCCAGGATGACCTGGACAGACTGAAAGTGTGGGCTAACAGAAGCCTTATGAAGTTCAGTGGGGAGAAGTATAAGGTCTTGCACCTGGAAACATATAACCCAGGAGCGCAGTTCAGACTGGGATCCACCTGGCTGGAGAGCAGCCCTGTGGAAAGGGACCTGGGGTTCTTGGTGGATAACAAGCTTGACATGACTGAACAGTGTGCTGCAGTAGCAAAGAAATCCAACAGGATGCTGGGCTACATCAACAGGGGCATCACCAGTAGAGATAAAGTTGTTATCATCCTGCTCTACTCGGCCCTTGTCAGACCACACCTGGAGTATTGCGTTCAGTTCCGGTCCCTGCTCTACAAAAAAGGATGTGTACAGGCTGGAGAGGGTCCAGAGAAGGGCCACAAGGATCATCAGAGGACTGGAGAATCTGTCAGACCTCAGAGGAGAGGCTGAGAAAGTGGTTTGTTCAGCATTGAGAAGGTTTAGGGGAGACCTTATTGCAATGCTCCAGTACTTAAAGGGTGGCTACCAAGAAGATTGAATCCCTATTTACAAGGAGCCACATGGAGAAGACAAGGGGTAATGGGCAGAAGTTGCTTCTGGGAAGATTCTGATTGGACACAAGAGGTGAATTTTTCACCATGAGGACAGTCAAACATTGGAATAGCCTCCCAAGGGAAGTGGTAGATTCCCCCATATTGGACAGTTTTAAGTCTCAGCTTGACAGGGTGCTGAGCCATCTCGTGTAAACTAGAGTAGTACCTAGAAAGGTTGGATCAGATGATCCTGCAGGTCCCTTCCAACCTGGCATTCTATGATTCTATAGAGTAGTGTTCTGCAGAGCTGTGCCCAGCTCTCATTAAACCAAGGCATGAGTGATGCAATATAGATTATGTGTGCTAAATTTACAAAAGGCTGAAAGTCAAAGGGAGTGCAAAGCTTTCTCAATTCAGAATGGCAGTGAGAAATGGAGGAAAAGGGTCTGGAAGAATAGGCTGAAACTCTAAAATAAATACCAGAGGGATGGTAGTTCAGATGAAATAGTAAACTTCAGGAATACAAGATGGGTAACCACTGTTTAGCCAACACTCTTTAGAAAAATCTCTGGGGATTATAGTGGATTGCTAACTGAGCATGAGGCAATGTCATGCTGTTGCAAAAATGGCAAACGTTATCATGGAATGCATAAATGACAATATAATCTGAAGATGTGAATTAACACTTCCACTAGGCCTACCACTGGCAGTATCTTCCCAAAACAATGTCTACTTTGGGGGTGTCCTTGAGCTTCTGGAAAGACGTTGGCCACTTGGAGACAATCCAGCCAAGAGTGATGGACATGGTCACCATGTTCATTCAAAATGTTATATCTGTTGTAGAGAGAGTGCATGGATGGATGCTGTTTATTTTATCTCAGGGAAGACTGTAGTAGAGTCCTACCAGTAGTATTCAAATATGCCAAAGGATGGTGCAGACAGGAAGGGGAAAGTTCTGTGTACGTGGAAATGGGATTAACCTGTTAGAAAGAATCAGGAGAGATTAGGAGAGAAAAAGCAGTTTTCTGAAATTCATGTAGTGAAGTCCTAGGATAGACTGTCACCTCTGTGGCTGGAGGTCTTTAAAAACAGGAATGACACAGCCTATGGCTGACTCTGACTTGGAGCAAGTAGTTCTGCAGATGGTCTCCTCAGTCCTTTTTAACTTTGCTTTCTACAACTCCACAATTTCTCTGCTAATTATACCCATCTTTCTTCTGTAAATACTTGGGAAGAGGGGAAATCATTGTGGCATTGCTGTTGTTCTATGACTTTACGCTCAATAATTTCTGCTACAACTGGCATGGCTGTCAGTATCAAAGTGAGATAGAACGTTCTTTGCACAGGCAGTTTGATCCAGCTCAGGCCGGTAACAGACGGCAAAAAGCAATAGGTTTTTCCTGCTGTTCTGAAACATCTCACTGTATATTTGCAGATAATTAGTCTGCCTGTCTGTGTCTTTCAAGTACGGTGTTGGTGGAAATTCTGAGCTTTACAACTAAATGATTAGAAAATTGTACAGCTAAATCCTGGTGTAATGAGTTTTACTGTGGGCTAAATCATATTCTTTTCTTGTTATCCTAATCAAACTGCTCATACTCCTTTCAAATTCCTTCACTCTGATTTTGATTCTCAATACCCCAGATGAATGCTCTTTATCCATACCTACATGCTTTCTCTTTTGCATTTCCAGTGCAGATTTGCATAGCAAAGGAGATATTTGTGTTCCTCCTGACCTCATCAATATTCTGGTGCACAGCATGCCCTTATATGATAGTTTATTCTGGGATGATGAACAGATGCAGAAGTGTCTTCTATTGTCTCTGGAAATTAGCAATGGTCAATACATCCTGCAAACACAATGCTGGATGCTGTGGTGCATGCAAAACATGCATGGCAGGCAGAGCACATAGCCTTTTCCTGCCTCTAGCACACTTCATTTAATTTTAATAGTAGAAGGAGATGTGGTATCTTTTGAACATAGATATCCTTCTGGGCTAATGTAAGGCTTGGACAATAAGAGTTTTGCATTGGAGAATTTGGCTTAACCTGTCAGTCTTCCAGAGATTAACAACTTCATCAACTACTGTTGATATTGACAGTCAGTTGCTAGGCTACATGTTTACTGCTAAATGAATAGGCGACTTGGGGCCAGTGTGAATATTCAACAGATTGGCAAATAAGTAAAACGTGCTGTGACTTGATTTGTTAATTATAGTCAAAATAAATGGCTGTATTGATGACTATGATTTTACACAGCATTAGTCCTCTGAAAACAGCAATTAAGTCTGCCATGTAAACATATATCTTGCCTGTGACCAAAAAAAAAAAAAAAAAAGCAGCCTTAAACAACTGAATACACCACTCCAAGCAGTTTCACTAGGAGTCCTGAAGTGCTTGCATTAGTTAAATTATGTCCTTGGGTGTTTTTACACCTCTGACTGAAGCACAACATTCAGGCAGGGTCTGGATTTTGAAAAGCTTTCTTGTTTGCTGTATGCAGTGCTACTTAGGTCTGAGTTTATCAAAAGGAGCAGGATCACACTTAAAGGAGAAAACCCAAGTAGTCAGATTTCAGGAGGATGCTTTTTTCCTTGACATTTTTTCCTTTTTCCTGACATTGTGAGAAATCTGAGCATTAGTTTATTATGCTGTATGTTATTTTCAGCAGACTTTGCAAAAGTGTTCTCACATGTATACTACATTACTACATTCCAGTTAATCAGCTGAGTTAACTAGAATTCATGTCCCACAATCCATACTATTATCTTGTTAGGCTTCAAACTCTCAGTATATTGATTTGCTCATTCTGTGTTTCAAGGCTTGAATACACTGGCAGGCGCACTGAGAGCTCAGCATCGCTCATTGTTCAGTGTTGAGTACGGGTAGGCAGTGACACTGTTCTGTGCCTTTTGTTTGAAGCTTGGAAAACACATATTCTGTTCTCATCTCCGTTGTCAATGTCTGCTGTGTTATTGGTCAAGCCTCTGTTCCAAGCTCTGGTTCAGTTTTGCTATCTGTATTACACAGTTGCTGGGTTTTTTTCTCCTCCATAAATAACTGCTAACCTAAAGAGCACTGAAGTTGTCAAATACGCCCCAAGTACCGGCACACTGAAAAAGAGGTTGGTTTAAGCTTCAGAAAAGCAAATGTGTTTTTGCATAGAAAAACACAACTTTCCCTGAATAGGTCTGTGTTACCAATGTGCATGCAGCTTGGGGCTGAGTTTGAGCCAGTAATTATTTTTTCCCCAAAGAGTGGTAGAAAGCAGCTCCCTTGTTTCCAGCCTTAATTTTGTCCTGATGAACATCTGTCCTTCTCTGTAAGCTCTTGAGTAGTTGTCTCCTGTGGACTGACTGTGAGACTTGCAAGATCAATGTGGCAAAAGCAAAGGTGTACCTCCCCACACGGATCACAGCTGGTCTGAGGCAGGCTGGTAACAAATGCTAGAGGGGAGAGGGTGTTTTGGCTTTCCCTTTGAAGTGCTGCTGAAAGAGAATCTGCCCAATATGGATGCTTGGCAGACAGAAGCTTGGAAAAAATTGGAATGAAAAGATATGAAGAAACTAGAAATGGAGCAGGACTGGGGAAAAATTGGGACTGAAGATTGAACTGGGCAGCTGGAAGGCAGCAAATAAGAAAAAAGTGATACAGGGAGAGCTCCAAAATGAGGAAATAGCTGGGAGAGAGGTGGGTATGCTGAGATTGATTTGCTGGGGGAAAAAAAAATGATTGAAGAAGAAAACAAGGAGGCTGGTAATGAGCTGCAAATATTGGTTAGCAGCCTTATCTTTGCTTAAGGATACAAGATCAATGCTCTCTGTTAGCACATTGTCATACATCTGCATGGTATTCATCACCTTTGACACCAGTGCAGGTTATGTAAAAAGCATGCAAACCCCCCTACAAAACCACAAAACCTCCCTCTTCAAGATCATGACAGGATCTGGGATCTAAGCTGACTGTCACAATGGAGGAGCAAGGTGCTGAGAATGTGACAGCTCTGTGAAATCCTCAGTGCTCTGCAATGATTAAAAAAATGTTAATAGTTGCCAGGGAAAGCATTGAGGACAACACAAAGAATATCGAGGTTCACCTTGGATGCACTCACGTTTTGGACCTTTCACTTCTGAATGCTTTTGGAGGATGGAAAAAAAACCCACAACAACAAACATCAAAGGAGGACAAGGATGTTCCGAAGTGTTGAATGGCTTCACAAAGTGGGTGGTAGACCAGTGGAGTTCACTGCCAAATGACATTGTGGATGTGACATGTTTACACATTTAAGTTAATGAAAGACAAAATCATGGAGAATTTCTAACTGCATGTAAGTTATATATGGGTCAGGAAGTCTCAGAGCTGAAAGTAGTAGGAAGCTGAGAGGGTATGAGTGGGAAATAGCATAAACAAGAGTTGATTTTTTTCCTCCCCTCCAGCATCTCATTATGGCCACCACTGCAGACAAAGCACTCCAGACTATATGGATTTTGTGCTGGCTGTTCTATCTTACTTGCTTTTCTGTTGTTTTCACTGTAGTTCATCTTCAACTCAGAGGGGTATTTAGAGGGATTTCTCTCCCAAGGGCTACATCTACCTAATTGGTTTTATGTCAGGTGTTATGCCTTAAGTACTGAGATCCTCTTCTTGGGAAGCTGACAAACCCTCTTTCAATGGATGAAGAAGGAACATTTATGCATCTGCAAATCATGGGAAAAGGGGAAATGACAGTATTTCCCCAGTGATTATTAACCATTATGATGCCCTGAACTAGGCACCAGAAGACCAGTTTCAGAACCAGCATTGTTATGAACCCATAAATTGTTGGTTCTTCAGTAGTCTTGGGATTCCCACAATGTGAGCCATTTCATGGCGGCAGCTTCTATGCTGACCATAAACTTTCTTACAGACCCAGAATGGGGAAAACGTTTTTTGGGAGATCATCTTGTGGAGAGGGGAATAAGTGCCTTCAGAAAATTTGCACTTTTTTCAGTGATTCACTTTCTTTCCAAGTTTTATGGGCAGTTGTGCCTGCCCCCAAGAACTAATAATGAATGGACAGTACGAAGAAACCTCAAGGTGTAGGTAGCTGAGACAGGAGCAATTTTCAAGTCTGGAAATGTTAACTTTATACTGGCTGACTACTGGGATGGTTTACCTAATCATCTCAGTGGTTTTGCAATGCTGAAAAATATGCTGATAATCCTGAAAAAAAACCAAACACAGCCCTCCCATAACTGGTGCTTATATCTGCGTGGGGGCAGCTGGCAAGCTCTGGACAGCTTCTCATTGTCCAACGAAATCTTGTGCCTTTCCTCCCTGCTTTTGCCCAAGGTAAATTACCTCTTTTTGAAATGGACTGCTAGCATTTCTTTTGAGACACTTTCAGACTAGCAGCCTTAAGCTAATTACAGGCCATTTGTAAATGTATCAGTTCTTGTTCCAACACTTTAGCATGCACCAGGATATCATCTAGGTATAACAAACAAGCTGAGAGAGGCATGCCATGTAATACCCTCTTCGTTAGACTTTTAAATGCAGCTGATGTATTAGACTAGCCAAAAGCCATCGTTTTAAATTGCCACAGTCCTTGTCCTACTGTGAAAGCAGTTTTTTTCCCCCCTATCCCTCTGGATCCACTTCCACTTGCCAATAGCCACTTTTAAGATTCAGGGTAGTAAACCAGGCTGAGCTTTCACCAGCATCTAAGATACTATTTAGGGTAATAGAGAAGCACACGCTAAATGACTTTGGGTTGTTTTCTGTAATCTTATGCTGTCACCTTCTTTCCTTAACTGGACTCAGTCTGAGGTCTGGCTGTAGGGTCTGTCTGTCTTACTGGCATGTTTCTTCCATGGCTTACAAGACTTCTTTACTGCTTCTCTGCTGAAAAGAAAGATGCTGTTTAGGCACCTGGTTTCCTCAGTATCACTCTTGTGTTGAAGCAGTAAAGTACAACTTATGTGTTTGTCAGAGGGAAATTTCTAATCAGTCTCAAAACTATTTTCTTGCTTCTCTTTGAATGCTTGGTAGGGTGCCAGATTAAAAGCCAACACATTTGCTGAGAGTTCACATGCTTTGCCCCTTCCCCCAACTTTCTGTAGTTTCTATTAATTTACCAGATCCATATTTTGCCACCACAGTCCCCCTTTCCCCATCCCCTTCTGACTATTGTCAGAAGTATTCAGCAAATGAATAGAGTTTTACTCTTGTTTCTGATCCAGAAGGACTTCAGCAGCTGAAGGTCCCTTGAGATCAGGGGTCTCAAAGAAAGTTTCGAACACTCCTCATCTTTTGTTTGCTGGAAAGCTGCCACTACCTGTAATTGCTAGTGGTGTTTCTGCCCCAAAAGGTGGGACTTTGGCACTGCATAATAGATCTGCATGTGGAATCACCTAGTGCTTTGCCTTTCTTCTATTTCTGGTGTTGTAACTAAAGTCTGATCCAGAATTTATTATTCTTGTGCATTTCACATATTTTTTTTATTAAACACTAAACCTTTTTTTTTTTTTTAATTAGCTATTAAGCTCCTTACGGAAATGACAAGTGTGTGAGTCTCCTGGTTGGGTTCAGCTTGGTGCTCCCCTCCAGCCTCCACTGCATCTTGGTGTTGGGGCTCTGGTTTGGAACACACAACACTCTTTTCTCACTAGCCCTGTATTTAACCATTCTCCTTCAAAAGCATTTTTTTCTTCCGAGATCAATAATGACCCTCATTTTTGCCAATTGTTGCCAATTTCTCTTGCTTTATAAACTTAGATTGGTCCTCACTCCTTCCACAAAGCATAATGATGGCATGAACCATAGTAGAATTGCTGAGCTGAATTTGAGATAGAGAACTGCACTTTAGAGATCTTGGCAAATTGCTGGCATCATCTTCTGTTTGCAGCAGCTGTTTCCTTTCGTGGTATGCAGCTGTGAAAAAAGTTCAGGAACTGTAGTAAATTCTATAGTCAGTACAATATCTTTTTGTCTTTTGCTGATCTTTATTTCCGACTCTTACCTGAGGGTCTGCAAACTGGTTCGTAGCCAATTTGCCCTTGAGGTCCTCACTGATATTTGAGTGTATCAGGGAAAGGGTTTGTTCAGTTCAAATTGAGGGTGTTTTTTTTTCCTCTCCCTTCCTTTCAGAGTGTCACAGTTGTTGATACAGGTTCGTTTTTGTTCCCTAGGACACTTTTATCAATTCCCTGAGCCCTTTCTGCAGTTTATCAGATAGCAGCTTCCAGGTTGGTCAAAGCTTTTGTAGCCCTTTCTAATGTTATTTCAAACCACAACTGCTGCAGCTGCGTCTCTGAGCCTTTTTGGGCATTTTGCCATTGGCTTTCTAATAAGGATTCATCTTTACCAGTAAGTTTCAGGTGCTGTTTTAACTCCTCCTGTGCTTTACATGTTTGAACTATGTACTGCCTTTTGTTCCGTGCTGGTACAGGAGACGTACCTGCTCACGGGTTTTGCTCTTGGAAGGCAGAACATGGGGGTTTTCTCTCTTTAACCCTGTTACAGGAAGCCCAGAGCTTGAACGTTAAGAGGAGCAATCGATGATTGAGTCACTTGATGCAATCCTGTTTATTTACAGAGTCCTGATTTCTGTATCTTCAGGTATAATCAAACAAGAGGTAATTCACTTGCCTGCAATTCCCACTCCCTTTCAGTCAGCATTTGCCTCAGTATCTTTCTTAAGGCTTATCTTAAAGTCATGCTGTTGATGCTTTTGTGGCTCTTTTTGATGCTTCCTTTTGGCTTTTGATTGGAGATTATCCGCAAACATCCAAAACAAGCATTCTGCTACCAATCAAGGTCCTAACCATCTAGGCTCCAGGGCTTATTTTCATTCCAGACTTCCCATATGTTTATGCTCTGGTTGTTCTCCCATTGTTTTCGTTATTTTGCTCCATAAATGAGCTTAAAGTTTATTTTTATTTAGCACAAATGAAAAACAGTTCTTCCACTCATGATTTCAGCAAGTTTTGGTCAATCCTGCTGTGACGCTTTCTTACTGCTCTATGGATGAAAGCTGCTGAGGTGCACACACCCATGGGAGGTTGTTGGTTGAACGGCGTTTAGGATGCATTCTTGAGTAAACATGTCTAAACTCCTCAAGTGGCCTTCTGTTGATTGCCCCTCCATCTGTGTCCTAAAGGGCTGATAGTGAGATTGGGTTGGAGAATATTATGTCGCTTAAATGAAAAATTTAAATATTCTGCACCCCCCTGCCGCCCATAAATTATTCTTTGACTGCAGGAGCAAAAATACCTTTCGGTTTTTTGGTGCTATTATTAAGACATTGGTTTAGGAAAAGGTCAGAATTCTTTCTTTCCTTTTATTTGAGTATGTGTGGAAAATAATTTACTCATAAATAATTTTGAGAAATTATTCACTTCTAATTGAAGGCGTTGTATCAAGGCATTGTTCCCATGACTTAGCACAACCCTACAGTCAAACTCCAAATTTCTTCTCAGCAAATACATGTGAATATTTTACTCCTAGCAAAATAGCTAAGATCTGAACTCTCAATGATGCTTATGGAAAAAGGTGAATGAGACATGAGGCATGGCATAGTTCTGTGCTGCTGTTTCTCTGAGGGATACGGTCATCGGTAACTGCACCAGCCCCTCATGCAGGTCAACTGAACACAGGGTCTCACTTTCTGTAGTATATATTTGAAGATGCTGCATGGTGGGTGATTACTACAGTTTTGCATAAATGCCAGTTCCTTCTTGACTAGAGGGAAAGGCTTAAAGTTCTCATTGTAGCATTTAGCTGAGCAAATCTAGTTGTTAACCTCTGCTTTGGTACCTGACCAAACTCACCTTGTGCACCCAAAGTCCCTGGGGTTAGAAATGACTGACACACCAAGTTACTGCCTTGGCACTATAATTATAATAAAAGCAAGATACATAATTGGTGTGGATGCTTGGTAATGCTGGGATGACCAGGTATGTGGGATGAGATGAGGATGCTGTTTTGTGCTTTTTCACAAACCCCAAGAGTGCAATAGAAGATAGAAATAACCATGACTGGGTGCCAGTAAGCCACAGTCCTGAAAGTGCAAATTTGATAGGTAAAAGTGTTGGGTTATAAATTCTTGGCTTCCTGTGTCTTGTCCATCTCCCCACCGTCTTCCCCAGCTTTCATGCTTGCCGAAATGGAGCCTTCATCCTGTTTTCCTGTGTTTCTGGGTGGAGAGCAGAGGGGCTCAAGCCAGGGTAGTCAGAGCTTTTGGACTCGACGGAGAACCACGGCAGGCACTGCTGTGCTTGTGCCAACACAAAATGCCACATTGCACAGAATACAGCCTTTAATTCTATCAGTTTCTTGTTCGACACAGGAAAACAGAGCATGATTAAAGAAATTGTGTCTTAACTGACTGCTCCATATTGTCATGCCAGAAACAATTAGCTTAACTAGAAAGTTAATTTAATTGCAAATGTGGATGGGCAAACTGTGCCAGCCACTTCATTATCATTATTCTATGTTATTCCTAATGCTTAGTGCTGTTTAATATGTTCTTCTGGTGTATGGTGGTGTAATTAAAAGATTGCCTCTGCAGAGGTTAAGGTTGCTGCTTCTAGTCTCAGTTTTATATGTCTTTATATGTGGGGTTTCAATATATCCCTTAAAATATTTTAAAATAAAATTTCCTAGTTTGTTTTTTCACAAGAACAAAAGTGTAGAGACTGCCAGAGACATATGCAGCAGTAAAAATTGACCACAGACATTTTGTAGTAAAAATATTATATATTTTTTTAAAGGAAGAGATTTTCTGTGTTCAATTTGTTAATATGCATTTTGATACACTATATTTAATTTGTCATTTTTACAAACAAAAAACATTGCCTTGAAATACTGAACTCAAGGGTAAACACTCAAACCCAGTGATTAAAACAGTTTCCCTACTTCCTGGCAGAGAGACATGTGAGAATAGATTCTTGAAGTGGGCAGTTTTTAGAAATAAATTCCTTTCAGGAGAAGAATTACATAAGGAAAAAGCTAAAATTTGGTAGAAAAACATGCAGACTCTGATTGTTTTCTCTTGGGTGATTACAGTCGGTGACACTAGTAGCAACTGAGCTGCCACAATTTATCCATGGACAACATAATTATTACTATTATTGTACCTTACTCTATTATTTCACTTTACTGTGTCCCATAATATTCTATTACCTGTATTTTGTTCATGTTTTTTTCTTTGATTAGATTTGGAAATAACTGTGCAAGAAATGTGGTGCACTGACAGAATTTGTTGCTGTTCACTTTGGGTCAAAGATCCATTCATGTCCTTCCTTGCACTGATGATAATTTTTATACAGGTCTGGTTTTCAAGCAGTATTTTGTAAAGAAAAAAATACCTGCTACATAAGGCTGCATCATGATGGCTCTAATACATAGTAATGAAGAATGTGTGTGGTTTTTATATTCCTTATTAAAATCCCCTCAAAAACCCTATGAAAACTTGAATCAAATTTTGAGATTAAGCCACCCACCCTTTGGCAAACTCCCCTGCTTGGAAAACTCAGCTTGAGAAAGGGAGTGCTACCAAGGTTGAGTGACAGAAAAAAATAACAACAAAATGGAATTTGCTTTACCAACATTGCCTGCAATTTTTTTTCCTTATATCTCAGCCCACCTGCTTCAGAGTATCAGCTGAGCTTTGCTCTCAAGCTAAGCTGCCCTGCCTATGTTTTCTAGGTTTTTGGTGACAGTTGTTTGTCATGGGGCACTAAGCCTTTGCTTGCTGCAGTATACGGTATTAGCTGACAGAATATCTTGGACAAAACAGGCCACTCATCTGATCCAATGTGTCATTTCTCACGTTCCCATAGAAACTTAGATTAATCAGTCATTCCTGATGCATTTCTTGTACAATATTGTCATTTTGATGCTCTTTTGCTGCTAGTTTTGAAGGCAGCTTCAAATTCCTTTAAGGAAATTGAGCCAACATGGTGCTGCTTTTTAACAGCAGGTAGTTTGCCTGTAATGAGGAAAATCTCATTTTACAGGATTCTTGCAAGGTAAAGAAAACGTAGCTTCATATCCCTAATGAGAGCATTCTTATTCAAGAGCGCTTGACTGTAAAGAGCGCTATCCACAATGGTTAGTGTGGAGAGGAAACCTTAAGTAGAACATGCTATTGTGGCCTTTGAGCCGTTCCCATCTCCTCTATTCAGAAAGCAGAGTTAACTGAGGATAGCAAGAACAAACTGTACATGCGCTTGAGAAAAAGAACTTGACTTGGCAAGTTGGCATAAGTGTAACACAATATATTACCACTTTCTGCTGGGCTTATTCTCTTACTGTCATTGACCAGATCTGTTCAATGGCTGCCATTTTCGGTTGCAAGTAGAAGAAATCCCAATTCCACCCCCTCACACCCCCCTTTTACTTTCCAAGAAAGTCAGTTTATGTAATCGATACCAGGTCTGTCTAGGAAGCTGTTCTGAAATTTGGGGGAGAGGGGTACAGGGGGAGAGTGTGGCCTGAAGAATGAAGAAGGAACAAACATTGGACCTGACAAAGCTTGAAATATAAAACAAAAAAGCATCTGCGAGGCATAATAAAACAAAGTGTATATACGTGTTATTCTCACAGAGTATTTGGCTGAGCCCGGGCAACGGGAAAGCATGCATAGCTAACGCTCCTGACTGTGTGAAACCCTTTGTATACTCCAGAGTCTCTGCAAGAGACCTTGATTACAGAGTTTGGCATGATACCCAATACATTTTTTGGAATGGTTTCTTGTCCATCACTGACACTCGTAATGAGAAATTTATACACCATCCAAAGCGGATAAATTAATTTCAAACACTTTTGACTTGGGTCAACAATGGCTATTGGCAGTGCCTATTATTTGCCTTTTTATTAAAAAAAAAAAAAAACACGGGAAAAAAAAAAGGAGAAATTGCTCTTCTTCATGGTGATAGCACGGTAAAGACCCTGAGTAGAGTGGAGATAGAATCTTGGCAAACACATATATAGGTCAGGATACAGTATTCCACTTTTCAATGTAAATGAAAGTGATTTTCTTCAGTATGAACAGTTTAATAAATTCCCAGGATGGATTTCATTAAGAAATTTACATATTGGCTAGTGCAAAATTTTCTGAAAGCAATCAGTTGGCAAAAATAATTTGGTTTTACTTCTACTTTCCCAATCCAGTTAACAGTCAAGGAATGAAGTATAAATTAGCTATCCCTTTGAGAACTCAGTTGAGAACTCAGATGCTTAAGTTAGCCTTTTAAGGATGATAATTGTGCATATTCTCATGCAGATACGCACACCAGAAATGGGGAAAAGGCATTAAAACACACCTACACACAAAAACCTGTGGATTGGAAGCAAACAAGAAAATTGCTCCATCTTCTTGGGATTCTGAAATGATGGGGACATATAGATAAATTACTACTGAGTTCCCATTACTTGCAGACTGAATAAGGCAACTTAATACATTATCTTATTCAATGTAAATTCTGCTTTTTTGGGGTAGTTTTCAGTTTTTCTTGTGTGCTATATTTTGTACATGCAAGGCACCAGGATTTATTGAAGATGAAACCTTATTTTTACAACCAAGTCATCCAAATGCAAGAATTTCTGCTAGCTTTTTAAACACAACTAGAGAGTTTGTTATTTAGGTTTTCAGGGCTATGTGATAATGGAAAGCCATGGCACTAATAAGTATTAAAAGGTGAAAAATAAGAACAGGAGATGGATTTTAAGGAAATACAAAATATGGCAAGAAATCTGTGAGGATTATGGAGTATGAACGCAGGCAATAAAGCATGTGAACTTCTATTTTGTTGTATTTCATTAGTTTCTTTGGGCAGGAACTGTTTGTGGGTTTGATTTATGTTTGTACCTTAACTTTAGGCTGCGTTGCAATAAGAATGATAACGGTATATGTGATTTTCTGAGAGCTGCTTTGGGGACTTTTTCCTAAAAAAAAAAAGCCAATTTCCCTTTTATCTCCCTTCTTACCTTCCTGCTTCCTTTGTGCAAGCAGGATTGTCAGAGGAAGGTAATAGTTGCTGTGTGCCTTGGCGGTTGGAAGGATGCTTCATGCAGCTGATCCGCTGGCTGCACTGTGCATAGTGACAACTGAAATAAGGATCCTGGGATGCTGTGCTGGTAGGTCCTGATGGCATCACATGGACACCCATTATTAGGGAAGAACCAGAGCAGGTTTTCAGATGAGCTCAGACTAGATGATCTAATGGTCCCATCTGGCCTTAAAATCTGTGAGTCTATGAAAGACAGTCCTGCAGTTATAAGCATTTTAGAACTGTCAATTCCAGATTTACTTCAGTGTAAGATGCAATCGCTTCCATGCTGAAATGCTTAGTTATGTATTATGTGCACAGTGTCATAAATGCTCTTTAAAATAGAGAGATGTGGTGTGAGCAAGGCATAGCAAAACAGAGCAGCTTGGTGCAAAAAGAATGAAGAGTGTAGATGTTAGTGTCTGTAGAGGATGGGTGCTTGTAAGAGATTTAAGAAAGGAGTAGAGCTCATTTGGGGAGGAAGAAAGAATTGTTTCTCCCAAACATGAGGGAGACCAAAGCTGCAGAGCCAAAGGAAGAAAGAAACAAGAAGGAAGAGAAAAAGGGGGAGTAAGTGAGAGCAGGAAATTAGAAAGGACCAAGAGCAGCATACAGTGAAGTTGCAGGATGCAAGGGATGAATACAACTCCTGTGTTCATCTCCTTTATCATTCTAGGGCTGTGCTTATATGACTGTCATTCAGTGTCCCAGCTTCCATGCCTTCTCTAACTTCTCTGCTAAAATGCAGCAATGGAGAGAACTGAGAGGGGGCGAAGAGGTGGGAAATAAGGGAAATTTATTTTTTTGGCCCTTCTTCTTAGTGGAGTTGGGTGTTCACACCTGGATGCTGGAGGTACAGGTGCTGGGGTTGAGAGGGGCCTTGGCAAATACCTGGAAGCTCATTGGAGGGAGGCATGTGGCTGGGAGGGAGGGAAGAGAGGGGATTCTGAGTCCCAGCACTATCAGAGAGGGGTGCTGCAGGCACAGGTATATTGAAGATGTGTGGTTGTATTCAAGGCTCTGTTATTTCTGTGGTTGGTGTTCGGGGCTTTTTTTTGGTTTTGTGTTTGGGGTTTTTTTTATTTGTTTTTGGGTTTTTTGTTGTTGTTGGGTTTTTTAACATTTGCAATGAATATTTGACTTTTCTTCTGACTCCTGGGTATCTCAGAGTTTTTTCTGATGACATGGATTAATTAAACCTGTTTAAGGGCAATGTGAGAGGACAGGGTCTCTGCCTTGCTGCAGTGGTCTGCAAGTCAAGCCAGTATCCTCAAAGTACTTGCCCAAACAGCTCATCAGCCTCTGTTCTTCTGCAATTACAACAAAGTATGTGCTGGGAGGACTCAGGTTTGTCATTAGCATTTAAAAAAATATATATTCTTAGGATAGAAAAATATGGTTTGTTGAGACCCAAATTTCTTTCTATAGTCTTGACAGTTTTTTTGATGAATTTTTGTTGTAGGTTTCTGTGGTCTAGGACGGCTTTTTCTGAGAAAATGGTGATATTTTCTCCTGAGTTGCCAATAGTTTTTGCCTGAGATGCTGGTGTAAGTCAGCATTCCTCTAAACTCACAAAATCTTCAGTCTTATTACTTGAGCTACTGAAAGGAGTGTGATAAGCCCCTGGCTGTTATCTATGACGTGGTATATTGGGAGTTTTCTTACAAAAATAGTGACATGACCAGGTTTTCCATAGTTAAACATTTGTGCTTTTTATTTTGCTTGTTTATTTTGAAAAACAATTGTTTTCTCACTAACACCTAATTCCCATCTTTTTGCTTAGCTCAAGTACCAGGGGAAGGTGCTCTGTAAGGTGTGGTATGGCAAGGATGGGATTGCAGTTTTATTAAAGTTTTCCCCAGAGTCAAGGAAGGAGGAATTTGATTATCTTGTATTGGTATCTCTCTGAGGTGATGCACTTGTTAAATCCTTGTATGTGATGGGACTATCGAGTGACACTGAACAGATTACCTGCTGATTGCTACTTTGGGGATTTACTGATAATATTGAATGCCAAAATCTTTCTGAACTGTGAGTGGAAGAATTAATTCCCATTGCCTTCGTTTACTTTTTAATGACAGTTAATACTCTATCTTGGTTTTGTTGTTTCCAAGCATAGATACTAGGAAGTCTCTTTTGAACAAAGCAGACAGGATTTGCTGGCATTCCTACCTGTTGCTTTGATGGGATAGGGAATTACTTGCTTCCTAGCTGAATATCTTTGACTTGCTGATCACTTTTAATAAAGCAGCCAGGTTTTACCCGCTGAGGCACTTTCCCTTCTGTGTTTGGAGATGGGTGTCAGCTCTCAGGTCAAAACTGGGTACAAATTGCTTTGGTGTTTCAGGAGATGTTAATCCAGAGATTTTATCTCGATCTTCTTTGCTACCTAGCTGGTAAAGGGTTTTTTATTTCTTTTGGGATGATAAACTCTGAGATGTTTCTCACACGTGTTGTTTTATTTTAAATATAACATAACCAAATATGATAGAAGGGCTAGGTACATTTAGACCTGCTGTAAGCAGTTGAGTGTAATTATTTCCAGGAGAGCGGTGGCAGAAATGAAATAGGGGCCAAAAAAAAAATCTCTTACACGAGTTGGCTCCCTGGCATGTCACCTCTCCTCGCCAAAATACTGTGATTCGTACAGTTGGTTTGCTGTGTATCAGGCGCTCTTGCCTTTATGGGGCTTGGGTAGTAAACTGTGAGTGTCCAGGATGAATGGGGCTGGGAGATGGGATGGGAGGGAAGGGAAAGGGGGTTGTGATATATTCCTGCCACTGGGAAGCAAACCGGGACCGGGCGCCCAGTATCATTGCATAACAGATGATGTATTGTACAGCCTGTACCCTCTCCTAAAGAGCAGAGGTGGGCACGCCAAGGAAGGCTTGAGCCTGGCTCCTGGTGAGTGCCTGGCTCTGGCCTGCCTCCACAGCCGTGAATAAAGACAAGCTAAGGAAGAGGCAAGAGGAATATGCTGGCATCACCATACTCCCAATTACTCACAGAAACAAGATTGTTGTGAGGGTGTAACAAAGCTTTGCTGCAGGCAGGGGACAGCCTTTTCTTGCCATGGTGTAGAAAGCCTAAGAGACCTGCTCTCCCTGGCATATCCCTGCACATCCTGGCACCTCCTCTTCCCCAGGTGGAAGAGTGGGAGGTATCCTGACAACATCCTTGCAAGGAGAAGGGAGCCCGCTGCCTTTTTCCCCTCAGGAACCCCAGATATTTAGCACCATCATGTCCAGACTCTAGTGGCTACCACAGTCTTGTTACAGGGCCAGCATACCGCAGCTGCCCAACTCAGGGTTTGCAAAACTGCAGCTCATTTGCAGCCTTTAATCACTCAGCAGTGAAGAGTAAATGGGTCTGAAAAAAATCCCAACGAGGTACAATAGAGAGGAGTGTCTTTTCCCTCTTTGTGGCAGATCAAACACATTTATCTACGGTTTTAATTTCTTTTCCTTTCACATCATCATGAGGATCTTTAGTGGAGAATGGAACAGCCGGGTGATATATTTTTGGGTTATAACTTGAGAACAAAAGCTCATTAGGACTCAAAGATTTTATATGGATAACACCACCCACGGTTACTTTAGATAGGGTAGAAATGTTTTTATGCTTTAGGGCACAAACTAGCTATTAAATTACTAGGGAACTACAAAGATCTACTAGACATATCGATGGGAGCACAATCAGAACGCAGAGTACTACATAAAATAATTATATACAGCACAGCTAATATTAGATCACATGAAAGTACATGACTGTTCTATAAAAATAACTTACATCTCTGTATTGGACATTGGGGGGGCATTTGTTTTGTACAAGGAGATGTTGACCTAGCTGTGAAAGATTTGAAACCTTGCAGGCTCTGCTAGTGCTTCATGGTGGGATTGTGCCTCTGGAACTGCTGGAAAAGCTGAGTTTCCTCAGCTAGCAGAAAGTCCTCCCCTTTCAGTGGTTAGCTAGGATGTAGAAGGCGGATGGATGAACTGCCACACCCAGAGGATCCACTGAGCAAATGTGTCCTTGACGTGTGAGCCCGAATTGGGGTCGGTGACAAGGACAACTCTGACATCATATGAGTCATGTAAGGAGGGAGGGGTGTCGTTGCCTCCTGACGGGGGGACGCATCTGTTCCACGCTAGCTCGTGAGATGTGAAGAGGTTGCAGTGCTAAGATGCACATAGGGAGAGTGGGAGTGTGCCGCTTAGCAGGGCTTTTTTGAGTTTGGGAATCTCATCGGAGCTGCCTCTCTTCTGCTCTGCAATTCCCACCCTTTGGGCACAGGTGGCCATGGGACCAGCATGGCAGAGGGGCAAGGGGGCCATGCCTTGGTGCGGGCGAGCACTGCAGGAATGTTAGTGCCAGATCTCCCACCTCTGTGGGACTTCAGAGGTCTGTATGTTTTCCCTCAGGGGCACTGGAAGGATAATGGAAAAAAATCTTGAAGTCTTGTAGGATGTGTTTTTACTAATTAGAGGGCATATAGTCACTATTGGATTAGCTGCCTGATGTTCCCACTGTAGAAGGCACACTTAGAGCTGCTAATAACCTTGCCAAACTGAGAAGCTGAGACACTTGTACAAGCAAACTTTTCTAAGCTTTTGCGTCTTTCTCTTTGTGCGTCTGTTCTGTGCACTCCATAAGGAAACATTTCTCTGGAGGGAAAAAAAACACGTGAGCATGTAGTTAAGACTATCTAAAGGTATGTATGCAAGTGGGATCAGTTCTAACAGCAGAGCTGTAAATGTTTCATTTTCTGAATTCTTACTTCAGCTTTGCTCCACAGTGGGAAAGAGCTGGGTCCTATACGAGGACGGTGTAACAAAATCTCTTACCTCAACTACTTAAGATTTGTGGCTAAAGGCAGATGTGTGGGGTTAATACATGTACCAGCTTCACTGGTAGTTACAGTTACATTTGTATAGGTTTTGTTGTTTTATTTTTTGTGGGTATTATCTAAAGGTTAAGAACTTGAAAGAAGATGAGATGATGGGCAGCACGAGGAGGTCATGAGGGTATGGGTTTGTAAATCTAACACAGGAGAGTCCTTAAGTCAGTCGCCCTGGGCCAACTGTAGTGCAGTGACCGCGAGAGGGCAGTTCCAGTGTGAAAAGGTTAAAAAAGCGAGTGGAAATGGTGAGACACTATGTGGTTGGTACCCCCAAGAAAAGGGAACTGGTGGGGAAATGCAGACATAAAGGTGACCCAGTTCAGCAAGGAACTAAGAAAAGACTCTGAGAAATTTCTTGGTGGATGTTGGTGAATCGAAACAGAAACAAAGATGTTGCTATGGGCTGAAGTGGCTATTGAGTAATCTGCATGTGGAAGGTGGCAATTTGTGTTTCTGCCTGCGATTAAGAAACGACAAGGTATAGAGGAAATGAAAAGGATAATACAGATACTGTTGGGAATTGCTGTCATAATTCTCCTATTGTGGATAACTGGCAAAACCTGAACCCAAAACCCTCAGCGCTTGTATGCAGAATAAATGCTGCTTGGCTTCAAGCACTTGACTAATGTGGGTACAGAACAGAGCAGGTTGGTTCATGAAAGAAAAAATCCTTCTCCCCAAGCATGGGGGGTGATTCAGGGGTGTTGTGTGCAGATTTAGGGGGCAACCATGTATGTGTTCCTCCAGGGGAATAGTGCCCTGGTTAGAGTGCAAGAAGTGAGCTTCAAGGAGTAAAACATCAGAGGGGAACCTGACCCAGTCCAACTGCATTCCCTGTGGTGTCTACTTCTGCTTTACACAGGTTTTTCCATAGATAACTCATACCTAACTAGTATTTCTATTTTATCATTATTTGGCATGTAATTTTTCTGACAAGTTTTCCTTGGGAGTGTAAGCTGGAAAAGTTTTGGGTAGAGCTGGATAGCACAAATCCCACAGGAATTTTATGGACCAAGAGTAAAGACACATGTGCAAGGCTGGGGTTTTGTTCCAGCTGAATTTCAGAAGTTGTGTATAAAAAAAGAAAAACAAAAACCAAAAACCAAATATCAAAACCAAAACCCCTCAGTATTGCATACGGGAAGCCTCACTGAATGCTGTCACCGTAACTACTTGTACTGCACTAACACCCAGCTGCCCGACTCTTATTGGGACCCTGTTATTCTCAGCACTTGTCATGCAGAGTGAGAAATAAAAGCTTCTCCTGATAGGTTGCAGACAGCATGGGATGAACTAGAGTGCTGCTGAGGTGTCCTAGTTCAAAGAACAAGCCAGTGGGAATGCCAAGGATGTAAAACGCACCTAATAACTGGGTATTTTCAATTTGTATTGCTTGCGTTTTTGTGTTCAAGTTCATGTGTGGACATCAGCTTGCTATTTCCCATGTTCTGCTGCAGATGCCATCTTATGTATCTCTCTACACACAATAAAAGAGGCAAGCCATGAGAAGCTCAGCCTTCCTCCATTTGGTGAGGGGCCACCACAGGGTCTGCCACACACGGCTTTCTCCTTTCCTGGAGCCCTTTGCAGGCCAGTTTGACCCATCCTGGCTGAGCTACACAAAATCCTTTCTTAGACCTTAGGACTGACTTTCTTAGACCTTAGGACTGATACAGCTTAACCCTATTTTCTGCAGGATTTAAAAATAATGTTTCTCAAAGGAAGGCTTCTGATCAATATTGTATTGTAGGATTTGTAGAATTCCTCCTCCTCCATCCCTGTTTCCTCTGATTTTCCTTGTTTAGTTATTTTCAGGTCCAGATCAGATACTTATGCAGGGAAGTGCAGGGATCACCACCTGTAAAGTGGTCACAGACCACAATAAAATGTAAGATGCCAATGAAGGGGCTTTGTACTTGCTTCTCCTCTTATGCAAAGACCTGTCATACAAATATCCTTGAGAATTTTGGTACATTTCAGTCCTATATGGAGCCCTAAAATAACTGCCAGAAAAATATAGCTTCTGCTTTAGTGGCTCTCCCAACACTGATTTTTCTTATTAATCTCCCTAGCAATACTTATGAAAATGCTTAACTGTGGTTACGCAGATTGTCTGATGTGATCACTAGCAATTATGCTAATCACAGTCTTCTCACAGCTCTTTCCCATCTGTTTTATCCACCTATGGATACTTACAGTGATATAAATGATAAAGGAGACTCCAATCACATCATTTGTTGGTCAATGTATGACCGAAGATTTTACAGATACAGACTAGACAGGAGGGGAGGAGTGAGAAGAAAGAAGTTGCAGAGTATTCCCATTTATTTATGGAAGAATAATGGACACACAGGACTGAATAACTTCCTAGGGATGTCTGTGGCAGAGATGTGGATTGATTGCAGGCCTCTGAAAAACTTTTTCTGTATGAAGACACATTGGTTAAGCATTACACAGGGAGGGGAAAAAAGTTCTCTCTGCTGCCGTTTACTGGAACTGGAGGAAGAGGAACGTGAGGGCAAGGAGCAGATTTTGTTTGCCTGCCCCGTTGATGACATTAGCTGTGGGTGGGAAGACAGACAATAAAACATTGTTTTCTTTGCTGTGTGCCTGAAGAACTGCAGTTTGCCAAGTGCAACTTGGTTAGTGAAGACACACGCTACTCAAAATGCCAGCCTTGAACAAAGCGGTGGTGCAGCTGGCACCCACCACTGAAAGGAAAGGGAAAAGGGATCCCTTCTCCTACTGGTGAGATGTTCAGGATGGCAGGCGGTCATCTCAGTGATCCTCCATGTTAGCGCATAGCTTCTGCTGCCCAGTGATGGTGCTGTCTCTCAACGTCTGGGCTAACCAGCAGAGAGCAGGATGACTGACAGTGTTTGTGATGTGTCTGAAATCGGTACTGATGAGGCAGCCAAGACTTTCCTGGGGAGGAAGCTGAAGAACCCACGCTGATGTTACAGCAAGAAGCCCCAGCCTGGTGAGAGTTGTATCCCTGACTGCCAGAGTGGACAGAGGCCTAGGGATGCAGAGACTGCAGATAGGGTGACATGACATGATTAGATAAGGGGTATCATAGTTAACAGTGCTGGAGCATCTCCTCTCAGAAGCTCTTGGCAGCTGAAGAGAGCTCTGTGCTTTCACACCTTGATGCTTTGTTAACCCTTGATGCTGAACTACAAGCAATGTTTGCAGGATATTGCAATGCTGCAGGAAACTGAAGCAAAGGTTTATTGTACAAATTGCTGTGGTGAAGGGCAGTAACTTGCTTGGGAAGAAATGGTCTGCTCCCTTTGCCTTTCATACAATTTTCTTCTCTTTATGTGGAGAAATAGTGCTTAGGAGAAAGGAACTGTGGCTCCTAAAGGCTGTACAAGGAAACTGCTGGAGTTTCCAGATGGAAATGAGAGCTGCTGTGAAGTGGAATCCCTAGTATGATGAAAGTGTCCTGAATCCATGAAAAATGCACTAATACCTATTTTTCGTAACACTACTGTATGCAAACCATGAACTCTTTGAAACAGGAAAGGTGTTTTCATTTGGTGTATGGACTTACCTATCAGCCCAAGGCTCTGGTTCTGGCCAGAGGGTGTAGATGCTACCTTGATAAATGACAGTTATATCTCTGAAAAGCTTGGATTAAACTTGGACACAAAAAAAGGAGCAGCATTCACTTGGAGATCATTTATGGCCATTGGAGAGAAGATCATGCTTTGCTGGAATATTACCTGTCAGAAAAGAACCCTTGGACCAAGAATCTTTTGGGGCGTTACATGACATTCAGCAAAATCATATCCGTTAGGAGATTCTTTCCTGCAGCAGATCCAGCTCCGTTTCCCCTTTCCGGCTAATGCAACACACAATGGGACTACAGATTTCTGAGGAAATAAATTCTTTCCAAGCAGTTGTCGAAACTGTTGAGTCTAGGGAAATATATAGAGATGGATGGGATATGTCATTCTTAGAGGGATGAGTTATTTAAAGCTAGTCTGGGGTATGTTATTCTTAAAGGAATGAGATATTTATTAAGAGACTTACATATTCCTGTGATGATTCCAGTGAGAACAATGAAAATTGTGACTGAGTCAACATAAATTTAGAGTTAAAAGTTAACTTAATCTTGGAATTTTCAAAGGCACTTAGTGTTGACCTAACTCTGAGCTTGTCAAAGTCAGTGGGAGTTTTATGACTTACATCAGGAAAACGAATATTACCCTGATAGAGAATGCTTCTGAAATCACACCTTAAATTGATAAGTACATACTTTCACTATATTTCTGATATAGTCCTGCTAGATGCATATTATTCTAATGTGGATGGGTTGTTTCAAATGAGTTGGATACTTCCCTTAAGAATAATGGAATTAAAAAAAAAAAAATTAAACCTCCTTATGGAATATGTCATGTCCATCTTGCAAAGAGTTTATCGCACCAAAGCTTTAATATATAATAAATAAATATAGACCATCTTCTCAAATGCATTTGTTAGATGCCTGACTATATCATTAAGTCATTGGAGATCATTTATATTTCTAAAATAGTGCTCAGGTGCTTACACCAACCCTTAAGATACTCAGCTGATAGTTAAATCCGTAACATATGCCCCACCTGGAAAATATGGTCCTGAAATAGCTGTTCAAAATTAAATTTCCATGTGAAGTTTGCCTATTTTGGGCCTCATCTCCAGCTGGAGGACTAAGATTAATTTCTCTGAGAGTTTACAGTTTTACCCCAGCTGAGCATTGCATCCCAAACTTGTTTTTGTCCTTCTGGTTAGCTGTGATTTTTAGAAAGGCTTGATTGTGTTTGGTCAGTGAGCACTGGGAAATAAGATACAGAGCAAAACCAAAGTGGCATTAAGGGGAAATTTGTGAGTGAAATCTTAGTCCTCATAAAGTCAATTGGAGTTCTGCCACAAATTGACATGGAGTCAGGATTTTACCCCTTGACTTCTCTAACAACTTGCTGTTGCTCTTTGATACATTACTGCTCGTTTATGTGTTCTGAAGATATAGTGCTTGGTAAAACGTAAGATACAAACCTAATATAAATCTCCAGTGTTTCTGTTCTGTCGTCTTCAGGCATTTAAGGATGTGTCTTTTTGGCTACTGCCCTGCTGGAGCTGAAACTTTCCCAAAACTCACAGCTAAGCAGTTCAGTGTGTGTTGCATGGGACAGCTACAGAATTCCAATTACTCCAATGGTGAGTAACACTGAGATGTAATCCTCAAATTTAAGTCATTAAAGAGGCCGTAAACACACCCAGGCACATTCAGAAGGTAAACCAAACACATTTAAATATAAATATTAAAAAAGACCTTCAGGTTACAATAGTCTCTGTCAGAGGTATTATTTGGTGTATCAGAATGATTTGTGAATTTAGAATCACAACCCTATTTCATTAGGCATTATAAAGGGCTTGCTGAAAACTCTGGGACGTCTAAGATATGCATGCTAAGAAAGCAGCTGCTGAAAGCATGATAGAGGGACGGATGCATGCAGGGAGGTTTGTAGGTGCATTTCTGTTACACACTGTTAAAGCAAAGATCAGGGATCCTGATTTATCCTTTAACCTGTTGATCAACCAGCTAATTTCCTATAGGCTCTGTAGCAGAAATGAGTCTTGAGAAGGGATTTGGGGGAATATTTAAAGAGGCATTTGAAATGTTTGGCTACTGGTTGATCAAGTTTTCCATTAATGATAGCTGACCTGTGACTTTTAACTCTTGTGCTTACTGGAGGTTCCGATCAGATATGGTTTCTTGAACAGGAGGCACAACTATGGCTTTGAAGGTTATATAGACATGTGTTACACAGTTCCACCTGAGATTTATGCTGAGCAGTATTAGACTGTGAATATGAATTTAAATGCAGATTATTATGTGTTGGATATGCCTCTTGAACCCCCATAATAATGCAAGACCTCTGTGCACACAGCACATGGTTGTACAGATAGACAGCTTTAGCTGAGTGCTTTGACATTATGTTATTTTAATGTAATTGCTTCTATGGAAATTGTAAAGAAAACAATGTAACCTTTATCTTCATTGCTATCATCACAGCATTTTCTTAAGAGAAGGACAAATTGTTTTCCTGGTTGCAACACCTCAACTAAAAATCAAAGATACCTTGAAGTCATAAGTTATGCATTGTTGTTGCTTGTATCACAGCTTTAGCCAGGATTCTTTAAAGTGTGCTTTCTGGGCAAGGGGAACAGACACAAAAATCGATGTTTGCTTAGAAAGGCTTATGAGCATTTCACCTATTATGGGGTATAATTTTCTTTTGCAGAGTTCCCTTATATTTACTGAGTTAGTGTCCTGCGTTGTGTGCTGACAGAAGTAATACTCCTTGATTGCTCTTTAAGATTTTTCACTTGTTGCCAATGAAAAATTGAATGCAACACTTCAGAATCTAAATGCATCTTTTTATTATAATGGTTATTGTTTAAGTTGTCTTGTTTTAAATGCTAAAGTTTTGAGGCATAGGAAAATGTTGCAGATCTTTCAAAACTTGTAGAGTGATGCCAAGTATCAGGACCAGCTTGGAACCAATAAATGCAGCAATTGCTCCCAGAAGTGCTCTGCATTTGATGCAGAGGTATTTACTATGGCTGAAGACACACAATCAGTCACATACCCAGCAACCACACTTTCTATCCTCAAACTCTAACTAGATAAAAGACTCATCACATCATCTGTCTTCTAGACATGTTTCTCATCTGTTTCCAAACTCACCTTACTCAAAGGCAAACCTTACAGAAGAGGAACCTAATCACAAGCTTCATTATACACTCTGCCATAGCAGGCAAGTGAGTAAGCAAGGTTCAGATTGTTTCTTTCAGCTGAAAACCGTATGTGCTGATTGCAACTTTGTTAAATACATAAATAACTGGAGCCCTTCCAATCAGAGCCAGCCAAACCTTTTAATCATATACAGAAGTGTTCCTCGTGACATAATTATGCTATCCAGACTCCTTCCTTCATTGGAAAATATTCTGTCAAACAGTAAAATAATTAGCATGGATTTTAAAATCGGCATTGACATTCTAATGTCTAATTAGGTAATTGTCATTGGCACAGCAATACCTATTAGGAGCATGCAATTTGTGGAAGGGGTTTTGATGGAACAGACTGCAGGTGCAGATGGTCTAACAGCAGGACTCTTACCCGATGTAAACAAAGGTATTTTAATTAGCCATGTGACCCTGATCATTGTTAAAAGGTAAGGGCTGCGCATTCATCTTCCCACCATCTACTTCCTGGGACTTTCAAGGGTAACGTTGAAATACCTCGACCTATGGTAAATTACATACAGACTTGACTGAAATTCTCTTCAAGTCTAATTAATGTTTCATTTGGCTTTTGGCAACATTAGTGCTATATTGCAGTTGGCTCAGAAGTCTTACCTAGTTGCCGAGCTATTTTTGGTTTGTAGATCTCAATTCCTAACCTACACAAAGATATTAACTTTTGCTTAGTATATCAGAGAAGACTTCCAAGATGTTGAAGTTTAGTTTTCAGCAAGTGGGTGCTGGAAGTACTTTAAAAAGTGTAGAAGACCTGAATTCTATAAAATTATAAAAATCCATTGCTGGGAATTTTGCATGTAACTCTGCACAGATCTTAGTTTAATTTTAATTTGAAAAACAGGAATGGACACACAGTCCTAGTAGCAATGAATAACCTTGAAGTTAGAAATACAAGAGAGCCAGTCAGCTCCCCGTCCTGTTTGCATCAGCTGAGGGAGAAGCACTGCATATATTGGGTGTCCCAGAGCAGATGTTGCACCTGGTATCTGAAGCAAAACTTCATGGAAACTATGCATTTTCTTTCTCTCATTACTGAAAAGTCAACAAATATTAAAAAAAAAATGAAGGAAAAGAACTTGAGCATTTTTTTTCCTGGAGTCTCTTTTAATGATGTCTCAATTATTAAAGTTATTAAATTGCAGTAAAATTATCTTTTAATACTATTTAATTTTTTAGCCCTCAATCACATACAAACAAGTACATGTGCTTCACTGCAATGATCTAGTCCTACGTAATGTAATTTATTGGAATTGTTCTTATGAGCAAAAAATGAAGTATCTGTAGAGTTGGGGCTTTAAACTGCAACTGTGTACTGCAGGGTTTGTCTGTGAGATGTGTTTTCTGCTGGTTTTAACCCAGTGAGTTACATATTATTAATCTGTAGGGCTGATATTCAAATAGACAAAAGATATGTATCTATACATTTTCCTTCAGTCTCTCCTTTTCTGAAGCTGTTGGGACTGTAACAAGACACAGGACTATAATTTCCCACTACATCTAGGAGTGGTCATGTCATAAGTATTTATTTTTATACTTGATTAGATTGAGAATAGTTCGAGTAGACAGAAAGTAACTCCTGAAACAACTTCATATCCAGTCTGAGTGTAAGTGTTGTGTCAGCACCTATATTACAGGTACATTTCTAAGATACCTGGATAGCTACAAACGTGCTCTTCATTACCAATGATGCTTGAATTGAGTATAATGGGCTTTGAAAGTTTAGCTTTTGGCTACTTCCTGGGGGAAGGAGCTAGGCTTTTGATTAGCCAAGGTTAGGGACTGAATGCAGGTGCCTGAGTTACCCCCAAGAGCTGAGTTATCCCTCTCCTTCACAGAGGAAGAGAAAGTAGCTCCATCGGTGCAATAGTTCATTTTGGGAAAGAGATTTAATTTTCTTTTTACATTTGTGAAATTGCATTATTAAAATCAGTGAGCAAACATGCATGGTGCCCTTCCAAGCTACTTCTGCAATCAACATTAAGACAAAAATAAAAGTTCTTCAAATTGTTGAGCAGTTGAGATGCATGAGAACTCTGCAGAATATGCTTTATTGAAGACAGGTGCAATGGCTGCTCAGGTGTATGATTTCATTAATGTATGAGAACCCAAACAATATTTTTCCCAGTAATTTGATTTGCTGTATTTTTTTATGGTGAGAGGATCTTTTAGGTGCTGGAGCACATGGTAAGTGAGGGACTGTTTCATGTTACAACCTTATGAATGTTGCTGGATAGATTCAATAATGAAATATGGGATGACCTTTTGACTCTGTGTTCAGAGCCATTCAGCACTGAGAAATGCGGAATCTATATTCCCAATAGAGATCATATAGTCTATGTGCACTATTTTTAAAAACATATCTTATCTAAACAGATACATTTATCAAATCAATGGTGAAAAATAAATTCTAATATCAGACTAAGTAACTTTGGGAAAACTTTTCATCTTGAGAATTGTTTGGCTTATGAAGATGCTTTCCAAAGAACGTGAATGTTTTGCCACTTTTGTCAGGCAAGTGCTATAGGGACCTCACTGTTTGAGGGTGAAATAATGTATACTTGTTAGTTAATGAGTTCAATGACCATGAGATAATCCTCAAGTGATATGATGCCTGTCTGTACTTAAAAAAAAAAAAGCTAGAAAGAATACAAATGATAAACACACATTATATCCCTCCTACTGATGCTGGGGTTTAATTATGGGGGACAATTACCTACCGTGGTCAAAGGATTCACACATTAATAACATTATATGGGGATAATGTCTTTCTAAGCTGCTATAGCATTTAAAAGCTGGTACTTACATTGCAATCCAGATTCTGTCCACCCGTGAGTCCTGTCTGGATTATTGCTACATTATGTAATGTGGTCTCTTGTGGTTTTTTACTGTGTAATTAGCGTGTGGGTCTGACTTATCCAGTCCACTCTAATAAACCAGACTTAATAGGTGAAATAATAATAATAAATTCTATATGATTTCTGATCTTCTCTTACTATGACACTTATGTTCAAGCAATACGAAGGCTCAGTTAAGCATGCAGTAGACTTCTGAGAATTTTCCTCTGGTTTTATCCAGGAGAAAATTAGCTGCAAGGAAGGAAGGGTAGACTGAACAGACAAACTTTCTAAGTCTGCATTCCTCACTGCTCTACAGTCCTGCTCTTTCACAGAGGAGAGGTACACTAAAACCTGTCAAAACTTAATCTCTTGCATATCCTTCTTAAATATTGCATTTTGTGTGCTTCCCACTGTAAAACCTGTTACTGATCTTTCCAAAGAATGAGTGAAAGATTTGTGACCATATTACGAAAGCCTAGGTAGCTAGAAAATCACAGAAATATTGCTGGCTTCCAGTGTTTTGCAAAATGTATTGCTTTTTGAGTAATTTTTAATGCACTCAGTAAGTGGAGTTTATTCTAGAAATAGTATTTCTTTAGTGGGCATCAATTTTCAGTGGAAGAGGACAAATCAATGGCTTGAATTAATGCCAGTTGCTAATTTTCCAAAGTCTGGTGGGAAAAAAAGAGCCATAACTTACTCATAAAGTGAATTATTTCTAAGAGTCTAGCACTTTCTTTTCTGTTTAATATAGGTTACTGTTATCAAGTATAGTGTTCCTGTCCTGCAAAGAGTTTTACAGCTGTGTCTAATTTACATGATAACTGCAGTGTTTTGTGCTGAGATTAATTAAGGGGTTTTGTAGGTATTTGATTGCTTCATGCTTGATTTTTCCCATGTTGTTACATTAATAACTCAACCAGATAATTATGTACTTTCATTTTGCTTTACAGCATATCTTAAGGGTACTGGGAAATTCTCTTGTTGGCTTATCACAAAATTAGGATTGCAAATATAAACACAATGTGCTGGTTTATAGGTGGAGTAAGTACCATGGCATAGAGCAATGCAATTCAGATCGATTCAGTGGGGATAATTAATTTATGTCAGGTCTAAATTTGGTCCTGGGTTTTAGGAGTTCTGGTTTTATTACCCATTGCTGTTGGTTATTTTAAATGCCTTTAAAACCTGCCCATTCTTTGTAAATATAAGTGTGCAATTCAAAGCAGAGCTTTTAAGAAGATGATTTCTGGTTAAGGAAGTTTTTTCATGAAACTTGAATCAACCTTTGTAAAGTAATCCATGTACTAACGTAATAACTTCCTAATATAGCTACACTTGAATTCAAAGGATGCTACAGCATGTAATCTTTTTTTACATTAAGTATAGCTTAGGAAATACTTTCTTCTGAGATATGTGGGTTTTTTGTGTTTTGTTTTTTTTACACCAAAGCCATTTTATGATAGTGAAATATTACAGCTATCTTCTTGAAAATGAAGGTGGAACAGTGTACCTTTATCCAAAAAAGCTTTGGTGGTTGTGCATGTCAGCTTTATATAGCAAGGTTTGTAGGAATCATCTTTTATTAGCACCAGGGAAATAACTTGGGGGGAAAAAAAAGGACATCATCTGAAACAGGAGCACCAAACATCTGCCAAAGAACATTTTGAAAACATGGGTTTCTTTAAATTTAATTTTGTGTTCCTCTATAAGACAACTTGAGAAAGAAGTGTCTTTAGCATGTGTAGAGCAAAGCAGTTGCATTTTGGCGGAGGAGAGGTGATGCCATAGTGGTCTGTGACAAAGGTGGCCAGCAGCTGTGGAGCAACAAGGCTTAAAAGCATTATATAGCATCAATTTATTGAATTAATAAATTTTTCCAGCCACTATGTACTGTTGGTGTTTTGGGGTAGTGCTTCAGCAGGGAGGGACCTCCTAACCTATAGGTAGCAAGAGTCCAGCCTCTGGAGGTGTCAGAAGCAAACTTTTTCTGTTAAAATACACAATGTAGATCTTAATCACAGGACAAACTACAACACATCCTTCAGGGATGAGGCTAGGAACTGAAATTCCTGACCCAATTGAATGCCAGAAAGCATGGGCTCAATAGATACACTTGCTTTATGGCATGCTATAACTTCCTTTGTTAACCTCTCTACATTTCACAGGCTATAAACTACCTGTTTCTTTCTTTCTGCTGAGAAAAAGCCACATTACCATCTCTCTCCTCCCTTCCCTTCCTTTTCTTCCCCTCTCTGTGAACATCCCCTCTGTTTCACTGGTGCCAACTACCTTTGCTTTCAGAGATGGTCTTATAAATACTTGTCTTAATTACACTCTAAGCAACTGTTCTCAACTTGTTTTTAGCTTTGAAGTCTGTTGCTTCTATTTCAGACAAGAAATAGAAGAGGACTTGTATGCCCAAAAGCTTGTGTTCTCTCCAACTACACCAGTTGGTTTAACAATGGATGTTGCCACTAAATGCAAACATGTCTTGCCTGGTTTCCATGTAAGTGTGGTTCTCCCTGGATAGTCAGGGTAGAGAAATTGGTGACAGAGAGGTTGTTTTATGACAGGCATGATCTTTATCAAGCTTCTGCCAATGTACATTGCCTGGTTGTCCTCACCCCTGTAGCTGCTGTGATGGTGCAGGTATATGGGATGGTGTATACCCTGTGCTGAGGTGCATATATAGGTATAGATATTTGATGCTGGAACTGGTGTCTCTCTTGCTTAAAAGCATTTGTTCTTAAGATTGGGAACATTTACTGGTGTGTTCTGTATTTGTTGCACTGGTTAGTCTGGTGCCATCAAGGATTTGTTGATCTGTACATTGCTTCTGATGACTTTGGTGGGAGTGAGAGAGTGAAGGCTGGAGAGGAAACTCAGGTCAAGGAAAATGTCAGAGGCAATCAGGGGTTGTGACTGTTTAATAACTTCTAGGGTAGAGTAGCACGTAACTGTCAGGATTTGCTGTATATGGGGCATTCCTTTTTATAATGTAATGAGTTAGTACAATATTAACATTGCTCATTCAGGAAGATGAACTGTTTCCCTGGAGAGTATTCCTACGGAATAAAAATAATATTTAGATTGGTGAGATGGGTCTCATGATTACTCCTCTCATTATAGATATGGTGGTGCCTAAGGCTTTGGCCATGTATCTTAGCTTTTTAAAATGTGTTCTGGACAATTGATGACTCCATGACTTAGGTCTACAGGTTTTCACCAACATTGCTTTGAAGGCTACAATTTCATGGTGGTCTGGTTACAGATCTGCAGCAATATGGCTCTGATACTCTCTAGAAAGTAGGTTTTATGGAAGTGTTCCAGGTATACTTTGATAGAGAAAAGTTTGTTACTGAACTTCTGGTAGGAATAAAGAAAGGAACAAAAACTTGTAGTCATGTATGGATTTAGCTGCAACCCATGGTTGGTGCAGTTATCTAGAGCCTGTTATTTATGGTGGGCTATGAGCAAATGACCATTTCAATGTTAGTTTCCTGGAGTTAGAGTGTGTCAGTTGTGGTTTGTGGAGGTAAAATGGCTGAGTTTGGTAACTCTGGTTACATACCACCTTGTAGATGCTCAGAAGAGTCCATGATGTCAGGGAGGTAGGTAGATAATTAAGTCAATGAAAAACTGGCTGTATGCAAGGCTGTAGGATCTTTTTGTGAACTTTGATACCCGCACAGCAAGGATATTATGGATGCCTATAGGTCTCCAGGGTTTCCTTGCTTCTGCATCGTAAGGACTTTATGCGAAAAAGTTGTAGGATGAGAATGGAAGGTGTGGAGTACCAGTTTTCCTATGAGCTGTCAGGCAATGGATCTAGTGGTTCATATTTGAGCTTTAAAATGAAGAGGTGGATGTAGCACCTTTATTAAGTTCCTTGTAGTATGTAGTGTCTGTTAGCATTACTTGTGTATTCTTTGCAGGTTAGCATGATGATAGCCTTATCTTTGCCTGCTCTTTGACTCAATCATAAGGATTCCAGAAGCTTTGTTCAAAAGCTTTGTTAGTAGCTGATTCTGTTCACTAATGTTTTTTATTTTGTTTTCTTGAAGCAGTTGTAGTGATGAAGGTGGGGAAAGGGTTTCCAGAAGTTGTTTCATCTTGGCTATGAAAAAATTATTGGAGATGCAGTTGTTGTTTTAAAAACATAACCCATATACTTGGGTTCTTTGGGTAGCTTCTCTGTGCAAAAGTTTACATCTATAAAGAGCTTTCCTTGTTTATTAATTTAACAGCTATGACAGCCTAGTGCCAGATATTGGGTGATCTATGGTCATGGATGTTGCAGCTTTGGGTGAGGTTGTGGTGGCTTGCCAGGTCTGATGGTTCATCTGGTTTATTCTGTCTACTCTTGCTGTGGTGGTATGTAGAGTAGTAGAAATTGTTGATGTATTTCTTATTTTAATGTTGTGATTAAATCTAAATGACTGGAGATCAGTTAATTGTGCACATACTTAATTATCTTATACACTACAGTAATATTTAAGGATTTGCCAAAGCTGGGGCTTTGTGGTTCTTGGCCAAGCAGCAAATAACCCATTCCTAAAAGAGACATTGCTCTGATCTCTCCAATCCTTGTTCCTCAATATTGTCTCTCTAGTTTTTACACCCACTTTGTGTATATAAACCTAAATTAAAATTAAAACTTTCTAGGGAATGTTTATTACTTTGTGTTACAATACTTACTGTGGTGGAAGTTCTGCTTGCTGACATCTCTGAGGCACCAGCAATACAAACAATAATAGTATCAAACCATGGAAAGTTACTCTTTTATCTGTTTGATATTTACATTCTTTATGAGGGAGAGACTTGGCTGTGCTCATAGTTTTGCACCTTGTGCACATGCTCTCGCTGGAGTTCTGGCACATTTGGTTGGTGTCTTGCTCCTTTCATTGCCTCCTGCTCTTACACTGCACTGATAAGCTCTGCAACAGCTGATATCCACAGTTGAGTGAAGAAAAAGATACTAAGCTCAGAGGAAATGGAGAAATATGAACTGTGGATTAAGCTGTTATAGACCCAGAGAGTAAATCCAGTTGCCTTATTCCTATTTTAGTGTTACTCAGGGGGCAAATTTGCCTGGCAAGGGACCATGATGCAGCCCCTTTTCTCATCCCACAGGCACCTGCTCCAGGAGAGAGATGTGCCAGCTTTGCCCTGCCTTCCTTCCTGAAGGTGTTTGTGCTCGCATGTAAGAGTACCTTTCAAAAACCACTCCTCAAACACCCATTTAAAGAGCAGCAAAAACGAAACAGTTCAGAATCCTCTTCAAAGGCACCTATGTAAAAAATACATATATATTTAATTTATGAAACAAAAAGAAAATATTTTTATCCCATCCATGGAATTCACAATCTCCTCTTCCCCTTTTCACATCTTTTGCTTGCCTTATGGCCATGAGAACACACACAGGAGGAGCATGCATCAATTTTGGATAGGAGAGCTTTTTTGGTCTTATTTTCCTTGAGAGAAACTGTTTTCTTACATAGTCGTGTGGGCATGAAGCCATGAGGTAAGGGCCTTCAATGTTGGTCTTATTTTGTTGGGGTTTTTTTCAGGTTTATTTCTGGTCTATGTCCTTATATTTTTAATCTGTATATTTACATTTTTTCACTTCACAATGTTCTGCTATGCTGAATGTACAGTTGAGTATAGGCAGACAATAATAACATTGGCCCAAAAAGCCAGCCGTGAGTCTTTGTAGCAAATGCAGAGAAAATTCATGGGAAGCGCAACAGTCAAAATCATGCAAATTACCAACTGTAGCATCATAAAGATGTAATTACTGGACCAAAATGCCAAATTTTCAGTCCTTTTCTGATTAGTTGTTGGAGCAATGAGTTATCACAAGATTGCTACTTGTTAATATTGGCAAATCAACAGCTGCTATTCCTTGTTATAATAATATCACTAAATTCTGTGATTGTCATGTATCTAGTTTTACATCAGATATGATTATGCCCATTAGGATTAAAGTCATTATATGGCAGGATTAGAACTGAGCATGTTTTTGGATAGTGACAGTGTTAGCATTACTATAGATTTCAAATTATATTAATTTCTGTCAACAGGCAAAAATACACTGGAAAACCTTTTTACACTAGAAAACATTTCACAAGGATTGGGGCATGTGTTTTGTTTCCTGGTAATAGCATTCAGATGATATCTAGGCTATAAATGAAATAGGATTGTATAATTTACTGACTGCTCATAACAAGAATATGCACTCTAGTCAAAAATTCAAGTGTTGTAGAAATGATCCCATCTTGGAGCAAATGTTGCAATTACTTCAAGCTGTTGAAACTCTGCTCCCTTTGAACAGAAGTGGCCAGAGCAAATACTGCAACAATGAATCTTTTTATCATTCTGCAATCCCATTTGTGATAAGAGGAATTCCTTGGGGATTACTTTAAATTCTGTACATTAGCAGCAGTTCCGTGGGTTAAATCAGATAAAACAGGCTCTTATCAGATTATTAGTCACATTAGGCAATTACATCCTTATCTCTTAGAAATAATTCTTGCAGCCTTGGTGCTTACTTCTCCTCATTAGAAGAGGCTAATTCCTGATTAAGATCTTTTGCCTTCCGTACAATAAACCTTTATATTGGATTTGCCACATAAATTGAAAAATACCTTGCGGCAGAGAGGGACAGCTGCACTTCCCTTTTAAAAATACACCTCACTTATAGTTTAAACGTCAGTTGGACGGATTTGTGACTTGCAGTTTGGGATTTAAGAAGGCAACACTGCAGGTTTTTGCCACTGTCACATTTAAGAGCCTCCAAAGCAGCATGGTTTAACAGGAATGCAAACGTGTCTTCATTTGGCTTTATGGAGTTGGGTTTAAATTGCATGAAAATCAGGGAAGGATGATTCACACACCATCTGCATAATGGCTGTAAATACATTGCCCTGTGAGCAAGTCCACCTGTGGGATGCTTTCACAGGGAGAACCCTGTGCAGTGTGGGTGGGAGGGTTGGCGCAGGGATGGACCCTAATCCCTGATATGTCTTGGAAAGTTTTGTGCAAACACAGTGTCACGTACATGGAGCCATGCTTGTTGGCAGGTATGTGTCAAATACGGGCTTGTGTTTAGAGTAGGAGCTGGATCAAAGTTGTTTTGCTCTTTCACGTAATTAACTCAACCCAAAAGAAGTACCCAATTGAGTGATTTACTTAAAATAAGCAAGGCACTTGGGAAATGTAAGTGCTTCAGTGGAAACGATACATGGGAAAAAGGAGAGTCACGTTGCTCCCCAGGTCTGTCCTGTCTGTGTTTCCAATGCTCATGTTGGTAGCTGGTGGCTGAAACCCTTCCAACCCTTTCAGAAGGACTTGCTTTTGTAATAATTCAATGCTGTGCCATCCCTGCTCCTTTTCCCTGGGCACCATCACGCATAAATCTGTGGTTTACACCAGGAGGCCTTAGCCAGCGTACATGCATGCTTGTGTGAGGAACGAGTAGAGTCAGTGTGGCTTCAATATTTTTGTAAAGGATTAGCAAAAATTTTTCCCTTATTAGAAGTGAGATGATGGGAAGTTTTCAAGAGCAAAAATGGCAAACACCTAACTCTTATTAAAAATAAATGGGAATTAAGTGTCTGCCAATTAAGCCTGTGAAAACCTTTCTGGTGGTCTTTAGGATTGAACTGAATTATATTGAAAACCAGATGGGAACGTGTTAAGGGTGAAGTGATTGCTTGAGACAAAGCGTTGCCTGTTAGAGGTGGTCCTGAGTGAAGTTTTTGGTGTCTGTCTGTGCATATGCAATGTTTTCTCATGCTATGTTTACAGAGCACCTTTAGCAAAAAGTTCAATGCGATGGCTGTACAAATACTGCTATGTACAAATATGCTAATTTTGCAAGTGATGTTAAAAATTCATGCCCAGAGATGTAGCGCTTGGACATTTGTACACTGGGTTGCATGGGAAAGGTGCCCACAGGGACAGGACAAGGACCTGAACGTGGGTCACCTTTGACATCCTGTGACCAGAGAGCACTGAGCTCTCCCCTCTTTCTGCCTGAAGTCCTGTTAAAGCTATCCTCAGAAACGTTCCCACTTTGACATTGTTTCTTTAGGCAGAAAAGTTTGACTTAGCCCTGGTTGTGTGCTGCCACACAAGCCTGGAAGCTCTGAAAAAAGATGCTGCACAGTGAATTTCCATGACAGCACACGAAGATCACATTGTCTAAATAAATCAGAAGTGAGAGAAAGGAAGTGTTATCTTTACCTAGGTCTCTGAGGTATAAAGATAGTGATTTACCCAAATCTTGGGAAGTTTGGGGTAGAGCTGAAAATCTGAACCCACATCTGTTACTTCCAATGTTGCACTTAAGATCTGCTCCTGGCTGCTGTCTGCCAGTGTCCCAACACCATTATTTTGGCCAACATGGTTAAAGGTCTGTGGCAATCGTATACCTCAAGTGATGGGGGATTTGGTTGAAATTGCTCTGAGCCTAGCTGGCTCTTGGGCTGCTGTTCCCTTAGTCCCCAGCTGTGAAGCAGAAGGCAGCTGGAGTCTCAGGGCTGCTCTGTGCAATTCCCAGTTGCCTGGGCATTGAGTAGCTGCTTGGATATCAAGACACTGATGTAGTGGACATAAAATTATTTCTTAAATGGAGGGAAAATGTTTATGCAGGTAAGGTCTTGGAGGTCGGAAGTTTTCAATAGAGTGGAAAATTGTTTGGCTGCTGTCTAATCTGTCCTTGAGGCTTTTTTATGCCATCAGAGTAGCACAAAAATAATCAGTGGAGAGGTATATCTTGGCTGTTTCTTTACAATAATCCTTCTGCTTCTGTGGATAAACTTGGTTGTTCACTGACATTTGTTTTGCTGTAGAAAAAGATAAACAGATTCTGTTTGTGGAATACTTTTATTATTATTGAGCCTTTTATTCTGGCCTGGTTCCACTTATGAGGAAAGTCTGGTGGAGCGAAACCAGCCTGGCTGGGTAAAGGGGTCTTGAGCAAGCTCCTGCGCTGAAGCTAAATTCTTGGCTCTCCCTCAAGAGTCAAGTGCAAAATGTTAGATTGCCTAAGGTGTGATTAAACTAGCCTCTTTTTCCTTTTCCTAGTAACTATAGTATTTTTCTCCACAGTGGTATTTCACAATATCTATTTCCTTGTCCATTTAAGAAATCTGATGTGGGTAACCAAATTACCTGAATTCATTAATCTTCCTGAGCTTCTTATAGATCAGCATTGGCCAATAAACTGCAAACATGATTCTGACTAGGGCTAATAGAAAAAAGAAAGTCTCTTCAAAAGCTTTGATAGATCTACTTTTATTTACCTTTTTTTTAACTAAAAGAAAATAAATCAGAGAGATACTACTTTCCTGGAAAGCCTGTGAATTTTATTGGAAAAATCCCAAGCCAAAACATTTCAATGGGAAATGCACATTTCTGTTTGAGTTTTCTCTCCTACCTCCCCCATTCTCAACTTGCTAGACTGAAATTGTTCTTTTGTATAGATCCAAAAATGAAGTTTGCTACCAATGGGATGCTGTCAGCTTCTGTGCAAGCATTCTTAGATGTATTAGATGTGGATTTCTAGGGCTCACATTAGCAGATATCTCAGGGTAGCAAAGAGCTCAATTAACATGGCCATAAATTTGGAGGACTTATGACCTCCATCTCCTCTTCTCCTCATGAACAGTTACAAGCCTTTTCAAAATACAAGTATGTTTAAAGTGTACTTAATAAAGCTATTTTTATTCCTTGGCCTTTTCTCAAGGTTTGATGCTGAATGAAAAATGGGCAGCTCACTAGGAACACTATGTTATAATGGTTGCTTTACAGAGGGATTTCTGAATTTTATGCTTGTGGTTACTTGGTTTTAACAAAGTTGGTCTGTCTGGGACAGGTGTTTGTAGAGTATGCATAATGGGCACTTTTGACATGAGGAGAATTTAAGACAGGAGGAAGAACCTGCTTATGGTTCTTGTAATAGCCTACAAGATCATACACCATGTCCTGCCTTTGTGAGATGTGAACTCAACTTTAAAATATACAACTTGCAGTGACCATACCTTCTACTTCTCCTTTATGACAAGGGACAGAGGTGTATCATGTCCTCTGAGCATTAATGTAGTATTACAGCCTATACATCCAGGAGCAGTTGGCTACTTCCCAGACTCTGTGTGGGATAGAAATAGCTGCTTCTTTTTAACTCGAGTGTATCCCATGACTACACACAAGACACTAAATAAGAAGCCTTGGTAAGGTACTGGCTAAAGTCTTAAGAACCATTCTGGTCTTACTGACCAGGCCATCACTCTGGAGCAGGCTTTCTGGTGACTCCAGTTTCTATCCTTCATGACCTTAATATACAGATCATTCTTTTGTTTCTCACTCCTGTCCACAAGATCAATGCCTCTTAATCATGTCTGTGTATTCCCTGTAGTTCTTCACTCTTGGAAAAAGTGTTGCCCTGTGGAAGGTTTCCAAAGCTTTACTTTCCTCAAGGATTGCCAAAATATAACTTTAGAAGAAAAAGATAAATATAACAACATTTTTGTTTTGTTTTCATACTAATTCTTTGTTGTTGTTATTAAATCTAGAATTTTTAGTCCTGACCCCCTCAATCCACGTAGAACGATTGTGAGAATACAAATTGGCCAGATTGGAATGAGAATGGCCTAAATTCAGTGGCAAACCACAGTGATCCACAGCAATCTGTGGACTAGCTCCTAAGGATCTTGAAAATCTTGGAGGAAAGGAAATTTATAACCTATAATTTATAGCTTATGTTTGTTACATAGGGATCTGCAAATTAGAAAGATTACACACACAGACACCCCCCCCCCTTCCCCCACCCCACCCCCCCCCCCCCCCCCAAAAAAAAAAAAAAAAGAAAACAAACATTGGAGTTTAGTTTATTCTGTGCTTGGGCACAGGAGTGAGGTAATTTTTAAACAACCTTCTCACCAAATTTTCTATGATTCAGTGTTGCACAATGCTTTGTAATGGAAAGCACCCAGCTCCTGAAAAGATGCCAGATTCTTTTACATTTTAAAGATTATTTCTTGTGTATTACTGATATGTTCCGCTTCCTACAAAGTAGTTACTAAAGCAGATTTCCTGAACACCTCAAACTTTCTCCTAGGAATTTTGAACATTATAAGAGTAGCTTTTAAGGATTTTAGGTTTGAAATAAACATGCCAAGTCCCGGTTTGTAAAAAGACAAGGGAAAGTATACTACTCATGTAGGCTATTTGAGCTGTTTGAGGTGATGATTCTAGCATATCTTAGGGAAACCTATATAACATGTTGATAGATCACTTTTCTTGCTTGTTTTAATTTTATTTATTAAGAGAAGATGGTAAAAAAGAAAGCAAACTAGAACAAATACTTAATATTTTTGCTTCCTGTAGCACCGTATATTTAAAACACCATTAGTTATATTCAACTGGGTCTTTTCCAATATCACTCACAGAACATGGAAAGTCTCCAACTGACTTCACTAGGTTTTGGCTTGAGGCCTGATACCAAGAAGTGGACTGAGTGTCTGCCTGAGCACCTCTCAGCACTGCTTGAGAAGAGTCAGCCTGAACATCAAGCAGTGCTGTGCCTGATGTCCCATCTACAGTCATGTCAAAGAAAGCTGATTTACTAAGGGGAACAGTCATCCTTTTGGCTGAGTTCTGCACCATTTGTTGATTTTCAGCCTCTTTCCTCTTTGCAAGGATTGTGTTTGCTGAATGTGGCACTTTAGGGCCACACAAACCTCCAGATCCTGCATTCTTGAACCCCCTGGAAGCTTTACCAATAATGGAGCTGAGCACCTACCAAGTCTTGGTGTATGGGGCGAGCTCTGATTTACAAAGATGATAACTGTATGGTGCATGTAAAGGTCTGCTCAAGTCAAACTTTGCAGCAGAAGTGATCTAAGGATAATTGTTTTTATAGCCATCCTTACAAAGATTTTACTGCCTTTAAACTTTTATTTGCTTAAACGTAACAAAAGTTCAGTTGTAGTCATAGCTGTTTATTTTACAAGGCAGTTATAGATGGATTTTGCTGCTGGTCAGGTTTGTAAAAAACACATGCTTTACTGAAGGGAGGTAAAAATCATTCCAGGATTTCTGACAACCTTGACTATTGTATTGAACAGAATAATTTTCTCTTGTTGGATTGTCCTACTGTGTGTTTGTTTCTGTAAGCACAATAATAGAAAGGAAAGGTTTCATGCAGCTTTATTCTGAATGGGAGCTGATTCATAAATTCTGATGAAACTGGAAATCCTTAAAAAAAAGGTTTGGTTTATTCAGTCATAAAAAAACAAAAAATCAAATTACAAAATATGCAGATGGTTTTAAGTGTTGGTGAATGACTGTCCAAAACTTTTGAATTTGGATTTTCTGTTAAACTTCTGAAATCTGTTAGCTGGCTGAAGACTCCCATTGCTATGAAGAAGCTGCAAATCTATTCCAGTTGTGTTTTCACGTGAACAATTTGAATGAAATATATGAAGCACCCTAATTCCAAAATCAGTTCAATATGTTAACTAAGACTAAGGAAAATCAATGCATTTGGCTAATTTGAACAGTGGAGCGTCCCCCAAGTATATTTCAATGGAGGATCAAGTAGGAAAGAGTTAACAAGTCAAATTTGAGTCCTCATTCCAGTGAGGTTACTGCCTTAGATTCTATGTAGCAAAACAATTAAAAGTCAGTAGCACAGAACAAATTTCTGTGTCCTCCAAAAGATGAATAGGTTCATTTCCAAGAAATCATGTGAAAGAAGCTGAGCCCTCAGCTTGTTATTTATGTTACCTGTGGTGTTGCATGTTTAAACAGTTCTGCTGCTTTGGTTAGCAGTGATATAGATCCTACCACTGTTTACAATCCCCCACTTGTGGCTCTGCAATACAGCAAGCAACCTTTGAATGCAAACCTTTATTTATTTATCCCCACCCCAAACCCTGTCATACTCCTCAACCTTGGTGGAGAGAGGCAAACACTTCAGTGAAAGGAAAACTGTTTTTACTCCTGAGCCTTTCTTTGGAAGGAGATAATAATGAAATCTAACTGGAGAAAAGTTCCTATTGAAAAGGGGAGGAGAACAGAAAGATTTAATTATATTGTTTGCATCAAGATATTAGTATGTGAGATCTGGTTTCACATTAGACTTCAAAAACAAACAAAGACAACTCCTTTTGAGCCTCTGGCAATGTGACTGGCTCCATAAGATCAGAGCTCACATTTACATGGATCTGTATTAGTTCAGGTATGAAGAGTTTCATTTTGCTGATCTTTTGAAGCAAATTCCACATAGCAGCACAAGAAAGGGCTGCCACATCGGATTTGACACCCTCCAACTGTGCCTTATGCCAATGTTTTCGTTGGTTCCTTCCTTACAAAATAGCTCTTTGCCAGTTTTCTGAGGACTCCATCCTTTCTTTCTTTCCTCCCCCCCTCCCTTTTTTTTTTATCCCCCCTGTTTGAGAATGGTTTCGTTTGGGATTGTTAATGTATGTATAGAAATAGCCATGAAGTAGAAGGAAAGGAAGAGCTGGCTTGCAACCCCCCTCTGTTTTAGTTGAAAAAATAACCCTATTGGAAAGTGATCTGTTGTTCTCTTTTGGTCTGTAAACAGTTCTTACTCTGTGTGCATTTATTAGCAAAACACAGATATAATTAATAGCTCCTCAGTTTCTAAGAACTGCATGTGTAAAGTGTAAAATAAACCAAACCTTGCTCAGCTCCTGGCTTACGCTGCCTCTTAGGCTCTCCCTGGCTGTGCTCTTGCATTAACTACCTCCTTTCCCCAGTTGTTTCAAGCTTTCTTGAGCTGCCTTCAAACTTCCTACGAGGCAGCTCAGAGTTATATGGCTGCATGCTCAGGACCTGCATAGGAATAACCTTCTGCACATAAAGAACTGCAGAAACTGTCGCTGGATACAAAAATTCCCATAGAGCTCTACATAGGGATTAAGCAGCCCAAGCTACAGCAGCAGGCAGCCAAAGCAAAGCCAATCTGCCCAGTGCAGCCCTTGGTGCCTCTGACTGGGGTGCTGCCAACCAGCTCCTTCACCCTGCTGTACAGTCCTTGCAGTGATGCTGCTTATGTGTTCACTTGCTCTGCAGAATGTGCAAAAGCAACCAAAATGTGACCTGATGTAACCAGCAAATTCAATTAATGTTAAAATAACACGGCTAAGGCAACACAGAGTGCTCTCTATATTGCTGTGGAGGCTCGAAAGCTGCTCTGAGCAAATGATGTAACTGACAGCTCCTCTATTATGCTGTATATGGGCTGTACCAGCCTCTCACAATCTTTTGAAAGATGGGTAATGTCCATAGTTACTCCCTGAATTCTGCAACTTTGACAAAGAAGGAGCATTAGTGTGCAGGCATGATGAACTGTGTCAGGATCAACAGTTTTCATACTGTCTTTCTCAGATGCTCCTGCCATACAAGCCTCCACTCAGCAAGTGGTTGTGGTTTGCCAAGACAAACAAGCAAGGGTGACTTCATGGCATTTGATACAGGCTGTTCCTCTTCCCCAGAAATGGTTGGTAAAATAGCCACAACTGCAATGAACATCTTGATTTATAAGTGAACTCTTAATGATTTAAAGTTTGGAAGGGGCGAGCTGGGTTGCACACATGTTGGTCCTTAGGTCTTCATTTGTGAGGCTTTGAAGTTGGAGTCCACTTAGAAACACTCTGCAAATTTTTTGAAATTACAGTTCTGTGAAAACATAAGACAAAATCTGGTGGCATATGGTTGTATTTAGGTGACTAATACTCATTTGGGCCCACCTTCTTAATTTACTGCTGGCTTCACCATTCATGAGTAATACATCTACTCCTAGCTCGTGCCAATAAAGCTTTATGCCACCACACATATAATATTTCACTACAAGTATTGCCTTCCCCATTGCTATGGCATTTATGTCATTTGTGCTAACAAATAATCACCAAAATAAATAGCATAGTGAAATTATATAACCTGTAATTAGCTTTAACAATTAAAAATTCTAAAAGCAGACTTTGTAAGGCCAAGAATCCAAAGATACCATTATCTCAAGGAGTTCATTTTCAGATCACAGTAACAGCATGTAAACACACCTTGCAATGAAGAGAGTTGTTCTGCAGCAAATGCTTTAGAAATGAGGTGTTAATTTTTATTTTTTTAAGAAGAGGTATCTGATTAGTAATTGGACTATAGCAAAATATTTACTTTTCTTTCTGTTAAGCCATGAGTCTTGCCTATGTCATATTTACTACAAATCACCCTAGTTTCTGGATAGCAGCATAGACAATGCCATGAAACACTCTAGTGCCTCCTTTTCCCCACATCCTGGCATTGGTTGTTTTCAACAAAATCTTCTCCAGGCTGTTTTAAGTGACTTTTACATACGGGAGAGCCTCATCTGCCTCTGAAAGTTGGTCATAAAATTCTTTACAGATGATGTAAACTGGCACATTATTGTGTTTCTGGGGTGGGGGTGAAGGCAAAAATAGTTTTTGTTGTTGTGGTGTTTGCTTTTTTTCTTTCCAAGTCAACACTGGGAACATGAGCATTCTCCAGAATGTAAGCTGGAGAATTGGATCGCAGACCAAGATATGGGAACTGGGAGTTTATTTTTAGTGAGAACAAGTTCATGAGTGGAAGACAGATTAAAGATGACAAAGAGAAGACACTGTCCCCCATGAGCAGTGTGCTCTTGCCCTGGCTCTATCAGTTTGCCCTATGTAAATGTCATCATGATGGGGTCAGAGAGAGTTATTCTTTCAGTTTTCTGGAAGCTGTAGGTCACATGAAGAACATCGCTTAAGGATCTGACAAAATATTTTAGACAGAAGACATCTTTTTTTAATTCTTCAAAAGACAAGTTGAATGTATTCATTGCATAAGAAATCTATAATTTAACAGCAGCTGTGCAGCAGCCTTTCCATGCTATAGTGCAGTCTACTATATTGATGATTTCAAATATTTATACCATCATCCCACATTCATGAAAAATATTTAAATTAAACATGCATAGGAACAGATGCCATTCTGTTCTGGCAAGAAAACCTAGTCATAAACTTCAGCTTATGAAATGTTATTTCACTTGACCCCTATCAGTAGGAACTCATGAAAATTAAACTGGGAAAGGAGAAATATTGTATGTAAGCTCTTCTCTCAGTGAAACCTTTGAGTGGGTATGTGAAGACAAGATGCTTCTGTTAATAGAACAATTTGATTTGATAAGTTGAAGCTCACTGCTTTAACTTCTAATACAAGAGTCAGTGCCCAGTTAAGTGTCTTTTCACCTGCAGCAGTCACTTGTTAAAGAAGCTTTCTAGACCAAATCACAAATTATTCATTTTAGTAGCTAGCACTTCTATTAATTGTTAGAGATAATCTGAAGTGACTACATCTAGTTTTGTACTAAAATGCACAACTTTAATTTTGTTCTTGCTATACTAAGATAAATGCAGAAAGAAACTGTTTCTTACTAATTTTAACAAATGCCATTATGAAATAGGGAAAAGGGAAAGGAAATGTCATGTAAAGATTGCAGGCTAAGGATGTCATCCACCCCAATCTATTCATGTTAAGCATTTACATCTCTCTGCATGTAGTCCATGTAGGATGACATATGCATTTGACTGGCATATTTGTAGCAAGATCTGAACAAACGATTTTATCTATTGTATCTAATCTATCTTGGCATTTATACAATCCTTTGAATCCTGTTATCTGTTGGAAGTTATAAAAATAAGCAGGTGATTTCATGGTTCTCTCTACTTCTAATAGATCCTGTTTGAGATGTTAGTCTCGGATTTTCTTCTTTTGCTTTGCATTGTTGCAGTGTTAACAGATTTTGTTGTATATCTCCTCCCTTCCCCCTCCACAGTTGGTGTACAAAAAAAGTGGGACTTAACACTCTAATACTTAAAATGTATGTTGTTTGTTGTCTTACTCTTCCTGTTTTAGTTTGCAAATGTTCCAGGGAAAGGGGAGTTTTGGATGTATACACCAGCTCTACTTTTCCATATGATACTGTCCTGGGAATCAGAGCTGGACTGATAGAAAGGTTTGATTTTTCCAGGGATTGAAACAATCTCACGATACTGAGCAGTGATGATGAACCAGTATTGCAAAAACATCACCGTGGTACATTACAGCAGTCCAGAGCACAAAGTTCTGCCGTGGTTTAAAGAAGTCTCATGAGGAAAGGTCACTTCTGCTTGTGAAGGGGGGGCCTGTTAACCCTTTTGGGAGGCAGCTGTGAGTAGCTCAGTATTGCAGTGTTTTGGCCTGAAATTAATGAAAAAAAAATTGTTAGGAATGAGTCTTGTATAAAAGAGTGTATGTGCCTGAAAGCATGAGATGCAGTAGACTCTTCAGTTGACAGAAACCCAAATAAGTTGCAAGAACCAGTATGAGCTAGTGAACCTCAGCCTGCTAATCACGTACAATTTGGCTTATTTTGTTGATGTTACAGTAAAGTTTCTGGTAGCTTTTTTCTTTCTCCTTTTTACTACTATTATACTAGATAAGAAATAGCAGGATTTCAGGGATATGAAGTAATCAGATCCCATCTCCACAGTCTTTTCTGTGACATGGAAAAGCAAAAACAGAAGGCACAAGAGCTGACTGGTGATGTGACAAGAGGGTACCTTGATTTTTGTACTCATGGCTGCTTTACTTCTCTTGATACTGTTTGAGTAGGAAGTTACAGCCATGCACAGCAAACCAAGATGCATGATACGCTGACCCAGCTCCCACCATGTCCTTCCTTCTCTGCTCTTTTGTCCCTGTCCTCAAAAGTGAGGGCAAAATTATTTGTTTCATCGTTAGAGTGGAAGATTTGTCAAATGATGAAGAGATAAGAACAAGATAGGAACAAGAATTAATATAGCTGAGTTTAAATCTTAGCTCACCCACTGAATTTTAGCATAAGGTTTTTTTTACTAGTTGTTTAACTCTGATTTTTTTTTTTCAGAAGTAGGTACTTGCTCACCTGCTCTCTAGAACCTGAGAGGGTAGGAAATCTATTCTTAATAGCAAAGACTCAGTAATGAGAGACTGAATTCCTCAGATGTATCTAGTTTATAGTCAGAGCCTACTTAAGAATTTAGTGCTTGTTTGAGTATTTGTGATGTCTGTGTATTTAAAATATATTTTTAGAAATGTAATATAAAAACTCTAGGGCTGTGTTCTTTTCCCTTACCTATTGTCTTTTCCCTGCCGTTTACTTCCTATCTATCCCTTTAAAAAAAAAAAAGGCGACTTTTAAAATCTAGGATTTTTTTACCAGGATGCCACAATAGAAAAAAGAAAGGTCTTTCCAGTAATGTTCTTGTGCATTTAGGGAACAAAGAGTAAATTATTAAAGAATTTTTAAAAATGGAAAAAAAAATAATCTGTCAAGAAACCTGCCCCAAGGAAATGCTCACCAGATTTTTTTTACATATGTAATGTAATTTACAAAACAGGAAAGTATTTACAATAAAAACCTATGATTTTACTAAGGTCAAAGAAAGTAGACCCTATTTTCTATGGATTGTGCTTGGAATATTTTTGCATCTTCACTCTTGTTTCAATAGAGTGACTCTGATGTATCGTTAGTGTAAAATCTTTGTGTTTAAGTAGTAAGTGGATCACTTGGACTGAATCTTTATAGAAGGTCCTGGATTGACAGTCTTAAAAGCCTATAAACCTCTGTTTACATATAGTTTACACGCAGTACAGTTAGAGCACTGGCAGTACAGCAATCCTCTCATCAGAAAATACTGTGGTGAAGGGAAGGGGTTGCTTGGGCTCCTGGTCCAGTCGTGGGCTCTCCAAAATGTGTCAGAAGGGTGACTTGCTAAAGGCATCTGAATGATGGACGGGACCTGTTCTGGGACCCTCCAAAGTACTTGTAAGCAAAGCAGCCGTGGGAAAATGCTATTAAAATGCAGATAGCATCTTCATAGCTATTTGCATCAATGGAAATTAATAAGCTATCATCACTATTAAGGGTGGGTTTGCTGAAAATGTGCCCTCAGCCATACCGGTGGCAGCCTGCAATAATCGCAGGGTTATGACTGAGCAGCTACAGGTTTCAAGAAATGTAGCTGGGGAAAGAATTGGCTTTATCTCTGGTCTTTTGATAAGTGGTATTTTACTAATATAATGTGTACACACCAATATCCTGTGAAATTCCTGCACGTCACCAGCGGTTTTTATTCGTGCCCATTAAAATGCATTACAGTGTGGAGGTTGCTGAAATGTAAATTAAAGGCTACGGCGCTTGTAGTTTAACAGCTGCCATGTAGATTGACAGCCTTTGTGCGCCCAGCTGGCAGTGTCAGGTTAGTGGGTCTCTAGTCACAACATTAATCAGCTTTATTAGTGCCACTAATACCAATTTGTAAGCAGACTGCAAGGATCAGACGGCCCAGCTGTCAGGCACTGCACATAGATTATTACAGGATTTCTTTTTATTGTTTAAGATTGGAATTATAATTTAATTAGGGAATTCAACTATTTTTTACACCCGATGAAAACTAGCAAAGATTTAATAAAAAAAAATGTTAACTTCTTTGCATGCCCCCCCCTCCATTCTACCAGCTTTTCTGCTCCTCATTCCCCATCCTCCTCCCTGCTTCCACCCCAGCATGAAGGGGAGAGAAAATGAATTCGCCTCACAAAACCTGTTGTAGCGTATCACTTGCTGAGATGAAGAACTTCTTACACTGCAGCAACAGCTCATATTGTGCTAGTCAGGATTTCCAACTGATTTCAACAGATTTTCCTTATCGTGTTGATGTGATATACTCAGTGCATTGGAGGACCAAGGAATACAGAGTTGTGTTTATAATTTGCTTGACAAAAAAACCCAACCTGCTAGCTGCCTGCCCGGTTACTAGTTTCTCCACAGTAATTACTGATTTTCAGTCAAAATGTGTGTGCAAGCTGCACAAATCTGAGGACTTTATGAAATTAGGGTCATGTTGTGCAGTAAATTCTGATTCAAGAAAAGCAGAGCAAATTTGAATACATGGACATCTCTTAAATTGTCCTCTTCTGTTTGGTGTGGGACTTCTTGTCCTTATTACATTACACATCGGTTTCAACTCAGTTTTAATTAATGATTTTAAATTAGGCTAAGAGGATATTAGCTTGCAAAGCCCAGCAATGAAGAATGGATGTTGTGGCTCAGACAACCTTCCAAAATCTCTGCAGCTCCCATCTTATAACACTTTCATGTCGGCCATACAGATTACATTTCCTGCAACACTAAAGCAGCTTTTCTAGTGGGTCAGAAACATGATAGGTTTATCAGCGTGGCCTGGAAAGAAAACTGAGGAAGAAAAAAATGCCCTTGGCATCTACTGAATGCAATGAAATAAGGGAATGTGAAGTCGAAATTTCATCAACTTTTGAGGCTTATGCAGGAGATAATTTTTGAGGAACATCACAGAGCTTTTCTGATGCCCCAAAAAGCAGGGAAAAGGAAATTCCAGCTGAGAGGGCTCTGAGCTCCTCTGTCTCTTCCCTGGGCCTGCTATGCAGACCATGCAGCAGTAGCATCCATGTCTCTGGAGTGTGGCCCTACCAAGACTGCAGAAATGGGCAGGCTCAGCAGGGCTGTGACTTTTATTCTACTGGCTGTCCTCTGTGGTTTGGTAAATCCCGTGTCCCACATGGAAAGCTAATGGGACATGTCATTTCATGTTTTGTTGGACTTCTATATATCCCAAAAAACAGACAGCACTAAAACACAGAAGAGGTCACATGCAGCTGTGTGTCTGACTGAAGGCTCAGTTTATCTGATTTATTGCTCTTGCTGGGCAGGAGCAGGAATACAGCTTCTCTTTAGGAAGATTCTGGTTTTAACATATGAATCCTGACAATCAAAGTAACAGATAAAATCTAAACCTCCATCTTTGAGCCCAAATACTACAAATCTGAAGAAGTTAAGGAGAAAAATAGGACAAATTCCATTGACTTCTTTTAGTTAAAGTTTTTTATTTGTTAGGAGACATACTGGAATTTGGGGCAATTTCTAAATCTGAGGTAGCAGACCCAGAGAGCAAGTGTTGTGCAAGTACAGGGAGTAATTTTTTAATACAAGAAAATAATAAAACTGTGACATATGAAGACTAACAAAATGAAAGACTTCTCATGATGAACAGTAAGGGTGACCTGATGGACCTCAGATGACCGGGGCAGTAAGAAGATGGGCAGGAACTGCTGTCCCATTACACAACAGAGGCAAGTTATTAGCAGATGAAGTTGCAAAGATTACAGTGCTTACTGCTTTCTGGCAGTAAGCCACTTCTTCACTACAAGTGCCAACTTGGTCAGTGTCACCATAAGTAATCCCCAGTGACACAAGGGCAAGACCTCATCTTCCAGTAAGTAAAAAGTCTGGAGAATACTTTAATGGGGGCTGCTTATGGATACTTCTGAGAATTTACAGATGGTGGGAAAAGTACTAGACTACTGGAAAAAGAAAGTCTACTAAATATATTTAAAGAAGGAAAAGGATAATTCAGGCAGTGCAGCTTAACTTCATTTCTTCAGGAAATACTGGAACAAAAAATTAAGGAGACAATGCATATGCGTGTGGAAGCAAAGACCACAGACTTAACAGAAAAACATCAAATATATCTAATTTCCTTCTGCCACAGAACAATAGACCTTTTAAAGGGAAATAATACGTGTTTCCTGACTTGGGGTTTTGATACTTTTTCATAGTAGTTTTTCACAGGCAGCCTACAGATATCTGTTTCTGATGAAGCTGCCACGAATTGAGTGCTAATTTCACTGGAAAACTGTAGTTGCAGATCATAGGGAGGATGGACCAGAGGAGACCAGACAGAACAGTCACAGATCCAGAAACCATGATGTGGAAGAGAAGAATGAATGAATGGTATGTTCTTTGGATGTAAAGACTGAGAGAAGAAAAAGTAGTCTTTAAATATATAAAAGAGAGAGAAGAAGCTGTTTACTTTGCACAAGACAAAAAGTAGTAGGTTCAAGTTGTAAAGAGAGCTTAGTCATTAAGAAAAAATAAAATATTTGCTGGGGATATTAGGGACCCTTGCATATTGGAAAGCTTTGCAAACAAGTTGGGTGAGCATCTGTCAAAGTGACGCAAGCATTGCTGATCTTGTGTTTGAACAGAGAGGTGAGCTAGATTTCTCTTGAGGCCTCTTCCAGCTGCCTTCTTCTATAAAATTTGATTCTGTAACATCAGCAACATAATGCATGAGCTGGCTGTGGGCCTTGCCTTGCCAATATCATCAGCAAGTGCTACTCAGTGGAAAACAGCATGGCCTGTGTGGGGGCCAAGAAGCCAGTGTACTCCCTACCATGCCCTAGGGACCTGATCCACTTGGTGTCTAGGTAGCCCCAGCCCTGCTCCAGTTTGTTTGCCTGTGTGTCCTTCTCACAGAAGCACTCAGCTGGAGGACTAGGACATCATCTTGTCTTGTCTTGAGTACAGAGGAGGGATGCACCTGGAGGGTGTGCTTAACTCTGTCAGCCTAGGCAGCACTTCAGAAGAGCATCCTTAAGGATCAAGGCAGGCACAGAGTCATGGGATCCCACAATGACTACAGTGGAGGAGGTGGCCTATTACTGTACAAATGTTACTGTTGTTGTTACTGGAATGGTGGTGGCTGAAAAATCCCCTAGAAATTGTGCAGGACCACAAACAAGTACACCTCTTTGCAGTAGAGGTGCAAGATTCAAAATCCCAAAACTATCAAAGAGATTAAACCTGTAAAGACTTCATAGCCTTTTTATAAACTAGTCAGGCTGCAAGGTCATCTGATCTTTACACGCTCCTTTAGCTAAAGTGTACCTATGCTATATCTTCTTTTGAATTGAAGTATTTACAGATAAAATGCTCAAACTCATTCTAAAATAAACGTTTAGATCATTAAGTGTACAGCTTCAATATTTCATGGGCTTAAATATTTTATAAAAATCTTGCAGAAACAGAGGAAAGTTACTAGAACATACATGCTCTAGTTATAATTTCTCTATCAATTTTCTGTGTTTTAACTTTATGGAAACTCAAATAAGTTGACCATTTTAATTAAATGTAAACAACTTTGTAATAAGAACCCTGATGTCTCTTCCCAGAGAGTGATCCTAGAGGCCCAGTGCACTTAGAAATATCAAGGAGTTGCATTACAACCTGCTGAGACACTGCTGTACTGTCAAAATGATGTGGCAGTGAGTGCATTTTGAGCAGTCCTAACCTGATGTTCTGAGTCTCAGTCAGCTTTAAAAATGTATTGTTTCCTTCCAGCTTTATTAGTTCTTCATCTCTGTGTAAAAGGTAAACTTTCCAAGGTCTAGACATTTAAGGCAAAGTTTTCATACTTGTTAGTTCTGAATTCAATGGATATGAATAGAACAGCAGGATTTTGATTATCTACATGTGCTGGTTTTATGGGATGATGGTCCTGGCTCTCAGGTGCACTGCGAGGTTCCAGGGTCTGTGCAGTGTGAGTGCCCGTGCCCGGCGTGGGTCACCCTGCAGTCAGGCAGATCAGTCAGTAGTAGAGGTAGAGGAGATGAGAAGCTAATCTATTTTGTTCAGAGCATGAAGTCATCACCCTGCATGTTTTACATCTCTGCTGCAGACAACATGTCATGGCAAGGACATGGGAAGGAAGGTTGGTTTTGTAGGCACATCTTGCTTTGTGCTTCCATGTGCAACTTCCAGTATGGCAGGGGTGGAGAGTTAGTGTGTAGTTACCTAACACGTGTTGGGGGTTTTGTGAGCAAAGAGTTGTTCCTTTCTGGAGCTGGAACCTGGCTATCACTTCTGTTCTTTAAAGGTTCTTTTGCCCTTTTTTTGACTTGTCTCCTTTGGGCCAGCGAGAAATTACATTAACAAGCATACCTGTCATCAAGGAAGAAAAACGTTTTACACATCTCTGCCAGAAATAGATCAGTTATGTCAATTACGTACTAACATGCGTTATATGTTTGGTGATTAGCAGAAGTGGTTGAAGCAGTTCAAGGTTTGCTAACCAATGAGGAGGGGGAGTTGTGGGAGTGGAGGGATTTGGTCATTCAGATGGGGGGGAAAAAAGCTCCCTTTTGTTTTTCCTGGCTTCAGGGAAAAACATCTGTCCACGGCTGTCAGATGTGTTTCCCACTACAGATGCCTTTTGGCAATGTAATAAAATGGCAGCCAACTAAGCAAGCAGCACTAAGGCTACTGCCTCCGTAAGTGGGGGCAACCCCATTTGGCAGCCAGGGACTGGGGTCCTGCTCTTTGAAACTGGCTGCAGAGCCACCATGGAGGAGACGAGAAACAGGCCAATGCAGCTGCTTCTGGGGAGAGCTGGAGGATGAAGCATATTGAACCTCTCTTTTATGTTGAGGGGAAGGCCCTGGGGAGCAGGAAAGCAGCATGAGGATGGAAACTACTTTTGGGTGCTATTTTCAGTTGGTTTTGCTTTTGGAAAAAAACCCAGTGCTATTTGTCTGAGGAAGGCATGTTCAGTCCTTCCCGGAAATCGCTGTGGGGGAAAGAACACTTATTAGTTGGGAAAAACTTCTGAGGAAGGATTAATCTTTCTCAGGAAAGGGAAGAAAGTCTGCAGGCAAGTGGAATAGAGTGAAACTAGTGTTTCTCTCCGTGTTTATGTCAATGGCCTAATCTCTGAAGTCCCTTCTATCCCGGTGATGTTATGCCGATTGCTGGACCGAGCTCAGGAAGATGCTCATTTGCTACTTGTGTGTGTACAAGGCCATCCTGAAGTAGGTCATAACTGTGAGTTGGGAAGGGCTGAGCATCACTACAGAGATGCTCTCTCACAGACTTGAGGTTATTTTGGAGGAGAAAAATAACCTACCTAGGGAGCTAGCGCTCCAGTCAGGTTCCTTTTATATGTCAGCTGCTTAGTGTGTTATTATAGTGGAGCTCAGGCTGCAATAACTGGCATTTATCAAGGCAACCCATTAATTTTTTTTTTAACATCTTATTTATGGCAGTTTTAAGTTCTTTACCTTGGACTATAGAAAATCCTCTTACAGATTCAGAAATGATCCCCCATATATTTATATAAACAAAGCTTAAGAATGGGAAATCTAAATTGTTAATCACTTGCGCTGTTTTCTCCATGGAAATATCAAGCAGCTTTCCTTTGAGAGGGTAAAATACCCTCTTTGCACTCCATACAAAAAGGTTTTCTTTGTTACACCTGCCAGCATGAAAAAGGATTAATTTTAACAGAGCTTAACCTAGTCATCTAGGGGAAACCATTTAAATGACTCCATGCCTTGGTTGCTTTTAATGGCACTGCTCTGGTGACTTCATTTAGTTTCACAAAATATAAGACAATTTTTTGACCTCTGCCACTCAAGTTTGTTGGATTTCTTCACAACTGGTATGGATAATACAGGCAAGCCTCGGCTGTACCTCACTGTGGAAATTATGTATCTATTTATTTGGGATTTTTTATGGCATTCATCAGGGAGAGCAAATAAAAACTTACGAATGCACCTTATTTACCATTACTTCATTTTATAAAGCAATGAATCCTAATCTCATGGTGAAATTTTGGCAAATATTTGCAGAAGGCTTACATAGTGTGCTATATAGTAAGTAAAAAAAAAGTTGAGTTTTGTTTCCGGGTCAGATTATTGACATTTTCTTCTCCTTCAAGGTATTTAGAAATGAACCTGTCTTTTGTGGAAAACGCAAGCCCAGAATTTCTGCCCAAAAGGACAGAATACTGGAAAGAATAATGTTAATTAAAGCAGGAGTTTAACAATAGATATATAGTGGCTTTTTGTTGTCTTGACACCTTCAGTAGCCATTAACATAAGCAGGGAGAAATGCATGGTGCTACAATGGGCACTACTGTCATGCATTTGAGTTAAATAAAACTTCTCATCAATGCAGACAGGCTGTGGAAATCCTCTAAGAGAAGGTGCCACAGACCTACCTACACAAGGCTCTGTAGCAAGGACCAGTTTGGAGCTGCTCACCTACATAAGGCCTCAGTGACACAGACCACATGCACCTGTGACACAGGTATAGAGGCACAAACAAGAAAGTTGTAAGGCACTTGGCTTTTTGAGCTTTTGTGGTCTTACTGCCTCTAATGTGCTGGTAAGGTTAACAGTGTATTTAATGGATCTTAATTTTTAACTTCTGTGAGTAAGTCTTTGGGAAAAAAAAAATCCTGTGAATGAGCAATACTGCAGAGGTCAGAAAAGTCAGAGAGAAATGCAGGGTCCTTAGCTCTCCGGTACTGAGGCAAATTAAGCATCTCTTAAACCATCCCTCTTGCCCACTTAAGAAAAAAATGTGTCGAATTCAACAAATTGTTTCCCACTGGAAATTTTTTAGATTTTCAGGACTATCTGAAATATCTGAAGTATGATAGGCCTAATTGCTGACATAATGTCAATATTTGAATTGTGCTGCTGCAGATGGTGTTCAAGAAAATCAGAACTGTGAAGGGATTTTTGCTGTTGTTTTTGCTTGATAACCTTCTTGCTCTCTTCTTTTCTTTATTCTTGATATTAGTAGTGGTAGCGAATAGCTTATTTAGAATTTGCTTTAAACTAGTCATAATGAGTGACCTTGCTAAGCTGAAAAGTAAATTTGTACAAAGGTCCAGGTGACATCAGCTTCTGCAAACACACTGGAACAGATCAGTGAACAGGAAGTTATTAAACCCTTTAAGGAAAATAAATCTCACAATTTAATGGAATGAACAAAAAGATCCCTATTTTATGTTTGACTTTTTGTAAGAACTATTTTATCACAGAATATCCTCACTGAATCTAAGATTTAATCAAATTTTGGTACATTAGGATTTTGTTCGTGTTTGCAAAATACCTTTAATATAATGAAACGTGTCGCTTTGAAATGAAGGCTGCTGAGGTACAAAAAGTTTAATTAAGCTTAACTATAAAAAAAGAAAATTAATTTCTAGAAACTAATAGGAGTTCTTGTACTACTAGCAAACTGCTTTTTATTCTATTCTTGTATTTCCTCAATATGTAGTTGCACACAAAACACTATACAATAAGGATTTCCAAGAGGAATAGAAAATTGGAACTTACCTTTTAAAGGAGTAAATCTTCATATATATGATATGTTCTTCCTCTTAATATGATTAAATCTCTTTATTTCTACAATGCCCACAACAAATTTCATTTTTCCCCCTTTAATTTCTGTGAAAATTCATGCAGAGCAACTACCTCTAGCAACTAGTCCTCTGCTTGCTGACTGTGTTGACTTAGGAGCTATTAACAAGAAGCTCTGGACAACCTCTGTGACCTTGTTCAGCCTCAGCTGGTGCATGTGTTGCAGCTGTGGGCTGACGGGTGCTTCTGCACTGGAGATGTGTGACCATAGGATGAGACATTTTAGGTTGTAGTGAAACCTCAAGACTTTCCAAAATCCTTCTCTTGTGGCCTGTGTGACCTGAAGGATCCTTTCCTCAGCGTGCCAGGCTTTGCGAATCTGCTTAGCAGACAGTCATTAGAAGAACAGTTATCCCAGCCACATTATTTATAAATTTGGAAAACTTCTGTAGTTGAATATTTTTAACAGTAGGTTTCTGAAGCCAGGAGAGCACACACCAATCTAAAAGAGAAGTTCTAAGCATCTAATGCGGTAATTGATTTAATTTAGAGTAAGCCCCTTGCAAAAAAATCATGTCTACGGATCAATAAGGATTTCATCTATACAGATCAAATAGGTCTATAGATCAGTAAGTGCAAATATATTGCACTTAATTAAAATCTACTTTCAGTGGATCACTGAGTGTAAATTATTTATTGCTGAGAGCAGCACTGTTAGTGGGAGACACCACTTTCTCCTCTAGCACTCTGCTGCTGCGTGATTTCTAGGCAGAGGGAAGCAGAAAGCTGCTTGACATTGGGTTTGTAGGAACTGTGCTTATATTTTTTTTCTCACTTGGCATAGAGAGGTGTGTTCATGTAACAAATAATAAGATCCAAAACACAGACTGTGTCATTGGTGCCACCAGACTTTGAAATCACATCAAGACAATGAGGTTTTCAAAGCCAGATTTTACCCTTATAATAAGCAACTTTGGAGGTGCTGCTAACTTTTAGCTGGATTTCCCAGGGAGTGTGCGGGTGTCCTCTTGAGGTTTTTTTGCATTACTTGACTGAGTTTTGCAATAAAGTGAGAACTCCCAGACATCTATTTGGTTACATAAACTATATGAAAAACCTTGTTGTTTGGAAAGCACAGTAATCCCTGCCAATAATTTACTAATTTTATTTACAACTTTTGGAAATTAACTATTCTTCAATTATAGGTTATATTTAGTGCTCCTGTAAGAGTACTTTGCTTTACTCTTTTCGCTCCTCTCCACATCCTTTTATTTTCCCATATTGCCACATTCAATTTTACACAAAAGGAGAAGTTGTTCTGAAGGTGAACTTGAGCAAAACACTGAGGTCAAGAACTATAAAAGACTTCAACCGGAAAAGAGGTGACACAATGGCAGTCAGGAAATTAGTTGCCTTTCTGAGTCCAGGGCTTTTTCTTGCTCCTAGGTTTTTGCCTGTTCAACACTGATCATTGCTAGAACAGAAATAGGAGTAAGACCTCACCTCAGGCAGATGTCTAAGGTTAGCACATGAAAGATTGAGAGGTCCTCAGATCTGATGGTGCTGGAGAACTTATAATAAATTACCATGTATCAAAGTCTTTTTACAGTCGAGCTTTTGCATATTTCATGCTTGAAATCTCCCCTTTCAGGTGTTCCTGATACCTGTGGCATCTGTGCCTCAACTTGCTATGTGCTGTCATGTATTTTTAGATGCTGTGAAACGTTAGAGCCTCCCTAACAGAATCTTGTACAATAATTTCAGTGGTCCATGTATTTTGAAAGCATTAGTTGCCAAGTAAATTGTGCACTGAAGAATCCAAGTGTAGTTTAATAAACATACATGCACTGTGACAAAAACTTGTCAATGCATCCATAATACCAAAGACCTTGTTTTTGTTTGACCTCCAGGAGAATCTTAATGTGGTGAAAAGGGCAAGTTCAGTTTGAGGCCTTTTTGGATTTTGTTTTTTTTATTACTTCCCCTCTATTATTCAGTTTTCTGGAGAATAAGCAAAACCTCAAACATGAGACAACCTGCTTTTTTCCTCCACTGTTCTGAAGAAGAAACCCAATGCAAAGCTGTTGGATAATGGAAGGTATATTCAATCTGCTGTCCTATTTTACAGCTATTTAATCTCTCTTGCAAGGCCAAGAGAACATTACAGATGAGATGTCTAGTGAGGCTTCTGTTTTCCCATAGGCTTTGGTTATGTATGAGCAGGGTAAATTGCTTTTCTGTGGATACATCTATATATATGGATTCAGGAGTGGCAAAGGTGCCTGAATCTTGATGTCTAGCATCAGTCTCAGTCTGTCCTTCCTGCCTCCTGTTGCTGTGTCTGGGAGGTGCCAATGTGTGTAAGCCCCATGACACTGAACTCTGCTAAGGTCTCTGATATCCCCCAGCCTTTAGGGAGGGGCTTGATGTTATGTTCAGGTGCCTGACATGCTCCCTTAGTGTCCCCTGGGTATTCCCTATAACCCTGCTGCAAAACATCTGGCACTGCTCACCTTTGGGAGGAATTCACTTCTCCCATTTATCTTGCTCTTGAAACGTACTTTAAATTACTCAGGGCAAAAGAGTAAGAAATCTGTGCTTCTGCAATTGTACATTGAATTTCTTTTGTCCTGCTGAGCTGGTCACCTCATCTCCCAAAGATGAATTAATTTCCTTTCTCCATAGCATATGAAAACCCTTTTGAGCAGCACCCATATCGTGACTATAGGTAAGATCCTGTAGGATCCTAACTATTGTAAAGCTTTGAAGAACTGTTGTCAGTGTCCTCATGGGACAGATACATGTGATTTGCTTGATTACTGCAGTTTGTGAAAATAACAGATAAATGTTTTTGTAATCATCTATGTAACCTGCCTTACAGATTTTCATATAGCATTCAGTGCACTCTCAACCCTTGCCAGTTTTCTTCACTGCAGTCCTTTAGGAATAAAAGATACGTATCACTAAGGTTTATTAAATAAGTATGCTGACCCTGGATTTGGAAGTTTATGTAGCCTGGTTACAGTTCGCCTGTAAACAAAACCTTTGAAATATTAACTTATAGCAACTTTATAATGGGAAACAAATAACATATAGCAGGGCTTGACCTATAATTGTTTGCACTTCAAGTGCTTAACAAATGAGATACAGAGCATCTCCCTGACAAATGTTTGTCCTCTTCTTTTCCTTGGGACGATGACAAGGGTTTTCCATCCCTGGCTGATGACAGATGAAGAATTTGGAAAGTCCCTGTCTGCTGGCTTGGAAAGCCAATTGCAAACTCTGTTGGCTTCTTTTAGTATCTAGGAACAAGTGAATCAAGGCAGGGATTTGGAGGATTTCTGCTTAATCATTTCTCAGGGATTCTTTCCCCCTTCTCCTTTGGTTTTGACCCAGCAGAACTGACCTGTCCACTTTATCTTGTCTAAGAATCACAGACACCATCTCTGCTTACCTGCCACCCTGTATTTCTGCAGTGACAGCCCAAGGTGGGAGGGAATGAAGGGGCAGATTAAACAATGCCCTTCTATCCCTCAGTGATGCTCAGGTCATGCCCAAAGACTGATGATCCTTTGCATTCATTATCCTGACTGCTGCTTGCTTGTATGCTGGGGGGAATACTTTTATTTCCTCCCACCCTAGTCTCTGTGAAATGCTTAAAAAATTAATAAAAAAAAAAAGGTAGGAGAGAGGGGGAGAAAACACTCCACCAGAAAGCATCTCCAAGATTAAATGCTTGTCTGTGCAATGTGGGCTGAAATGCTTATCCATGCTTTTGTGATTAGCAGGCTGGATTATTATGTAACCCTGCATCACTAGGTCTCCCTGCTTCAACTCTCTCTCAACCCTCTTTGCATCAAGTTCCCACTGCAATGGAAAGGCCGTGGAGAAATCTCACCTTTAATATCCTTATGTTGACTTAAGCAAGGTTTTATGTGGCCTTGTTTTGTCTTACAGCTCTGATCTGATTTCATCCTGCTCTCTAGGGATGTCCTTGTGTTCTGCCAAAGCTGCCATGGATTAGGTTGTGAGGCTCATGAATGAGCATTTCCTTGTTGGAGATTCACAAGGAAATCTCCCTCTAGGAAGTGGGGAGGTTTTTCTACAGCTGAAATCAATGGCAAAGCTCTCACTGACTGCAAAGGAAGTGGGATTGGACTAAATCAATTGTTTTTTCTATATATTAATCAAATTCTACCATTCACATACTGCCTTACTTGTCCATTTTTATTTTTTTTTTAAATTTAAAACACATTGATGTTGAAGTGCAATCTCAGAATGACAGTTATTAATGATCTAGTTCAGAACCCATTGAAGCCAAAGGGAATTTTTCATTGACTTCAGTGGGATTTGAATCAGGCTCTGAAATTTCATTTTGACTGTCTTCTTTCCTGACCTTTCACATACTGCTGAGTATTAGAATCAAGCCTTTTTTTTTTTTTTTTTTTGCCTTCTTCCCTCCTGTGGTTTTCATTGCTGTACATTCTTCACATAATCCATCTCACCATAACATACTTCGGGTTTTAATCACCCAGCAAAACCCCACACCCTGCTCAGATACACAAACAGGCACTCATCACCTTCCCCGTGTCCCATTAACATAATAACATTGATATGCCTAAACTATCTTTATGCAATACAAATATACAGCCTGTTCCTACATAGCATACCAGAAAGAGAGCAGACCCAACTAATTGCCAGAGGGGACTGATAAATAAGGACGTGTTCCTACTTCCATTATCAGGTGTCACTAGCAGCGGACTGGGTGGGTGAAAGGGTCCCCTTTGGAAGAATTTTTTTCAGCTAAATTTGCTCCTTGTCTTCTTAGACCCCAAACAGGGAGAAACCAGCCAGTAACCTCAGACAGAGGTGTAGCAATCATCTACCCAAATACAGGATGGGGAATATGGCTAGGCAGCAGTTTTACAGAAAAATGTTGTACTTACGGATCAAAAATTGATGCATATTTTGCCAAGAAAAAGGCAAATGTTGAATGTTCAGGCAGGTGTGAGTCTGATATCTGTATTAGGCAGAATCCATGCTAAAAGTAAAGGAGAAATATGGGTAAATATGATTTTTTTTTATCAAAAGCAAGGGTGGCATTTATAGAGGGATTTTATCTCACAGATTTGTTGGAGGTTTTTTAAAAGTAATTAAATACAAAGGAAAACCTCTGCAGTGGAGCTGATAGGGGATATTTTGAATTATCAGGAACTTTTCCAACCAATTTCTACCCAATGACTTCTAGAAAAACCGATTATATAAAACAAGAGTGATAATCCTTTTAAGGGTTAATAACTTTCTAAACGATGGGGGAAACATAAGTAGGAATAAATGGTCAGCTTGCATGATAAAGGCAACTTAGTATTATCCAGCTGGCATCTGTGCTGTTCAACATATTCATAAATGAACTTAGATATTAGGTTGAATAATGAGAGCATTTGGTGATAAAAAAATTATTCTGGTAACGAAATCAAAACTTAGGCATAAAGAATTGCAGAAAAATCTCACAGGAGTGAGTGACAGCATGCTAGAGTGGCAGATGAAATTTACTGTCAATAGATGAAAAGGAAAATGTAGATGGAGAAACAACTATAATGCACACAAATAAAATTTTAACAGATATGGCAAATTTCATTTGCCGAGAGTAAAACTGTGTTTTGGAGTTTGGGTGCCTCTAGTTAAAGGAACTGCATCTGATTCAGAGACTTTAGAAATCATAATATATGGACAAGTCTCAGAACAAATATCTGCTGGTTCTTGCTGTTTTAGTAGGAAACAACATTTACTTTAAGCAGTATACAATGCAAACACATGAAGGACACTTTTTACTGTAGTTTGTGTTAACGCAGCCTCAGCTGCACATTGTGTTCAGGCTGGTGCACTGCCTTTGAAGAAAGAAGTGGTTTTGTTGGAGTGAGTCCAGGGGAGAAAAACAAGGATGATTTCAGCTCTAGATAAGATGCTGATCAAACAAAGAAAAGAATGTGTTATCATGGTATCGGGAATTCTTCTAGAGTGGTTTTTTAATGAATAGGACAAAGAGGGGATTGGTATCCACCTGAACAACAGATTCTGGGCCTTTGGCTCCTGTACAGCTTGTTAGACACCAGCTTGCGTAAATCTAGCTATCAAAAACTTTTTTCCCCTAGCACTCAAATAGCTTCTGCAGCTTCAGTATAGTGTGTCCCAGCCCCAGAGATTGGTAAAGCATTACCTGCAGCATATTTTGTGCCCTCATTTAACCTTTTATGAAGTGGTAAAGTCTTCAGATCCAACTTCCACCATGACAGAGTTGTGTTGTCCATTTAAAGATCATGAATTCTTGCTCAGGAGTCACCAGAAACAGTGTGATGTGTGATCAACCTCCTAGAGATAATTTGTCTTCTAGTATAACTGATTTTTTAAAAGATATTTTCTAAATCTGTTCCTTTCATGTTCATCTCCCCTGTTTTCAGCATACTTGACAGACCTGGGCAAAACTGTCCCCTATACTTTGTCCTCAGACTTCAGGCTCCAGATGGTATCTGCAAAAAATTCTACCTGCACAAGATGCACACTCTGGGAGGCAAAGGCTGTGTCTGGTGCACTGGGTTAGACTGTAAAAGTTAAAGGATTTAATGTGTATTTTTAAAAATGATTAAAAATAAGACAACTACTACAAGTAATTGTTGACATCCAATTTGATAAGAATCTACTTGCTCACTTGATACCTAAAAAAGAGGCAGACCAGATTCTTTTCTCCGTCCTTTGTCTTTTCAGCGCAAAAGGCTGAGCTGTTGCATCTCAAAGTTAAACTAGAAAATACAGGAAAGAATTACATTAATATACTCATAAGCCTATGGGGTAATTCAGTTTCTATTTGAAAATGCTTTTGGACTGAGACTAAAAATGAAACTAAGCAAACCTCAAATCTGAATTTTATGAGGAGGCTAAAAACATAAAGGAGGACAAGTCTGAACTGAAGAGCAATAGCATTTGTTCAGTTTTCCCCAGACATGGTATTAAACATGATGCTGCTTTCTAAGCTCAGTGTGGTGTAAATGCAAAAGATGTGTTGTACCAAATTCTGATTTTAACTCAGTGGAATAATATTCAGGTTTTATGAGTTTGAAAACATGTCGTTATTTAATAACACATCATGGCTTAATTTGACTGTTGATGTAAAATTTTAAAATGCAAATGAATGTAATATACAATCTTAATTTTCCCTCCTTTTTCTGGCCAACATGAAACAACCTTGAGACATCTTAGTGATACATTTCTTGAGTTCACTGTGTCTCTCATGCTCTAGAAGACTGATTGACCTCTGTTGTTGAAATTTTCTAGAAGCTTAGTGGAACTGCTTGTGATTTATCTTGCTTTAAAGGGCAGCAGCAGCAGCAATATGAACTGTCTTAGCAATTTGCCAGAATGAAATGCTATCTAGTCCCACTATGGCTTTCTGTGGGTGAGAAGAAAAATTGCTGTGTGAAAACTCCCCGGTAGATAATATGTGGAACAGCACAGAGCTGTACAAGTCCATAGAGCTGAGTTTGGTCTACTGTGGAGCAGGAACAGCCAGTCCATTGCTTAAGCCTACCAACTAGATGCTGACTAAAATTATCTTTGTTAAAACGACAACATTGATCTAACGTAAGTGAAATATTTCTAGGCAGTGTTATCTCGTAACAGCTTTCTGTAAACAAAATGAGGCAAAGGTAAATTTTTCCCCATGTGGAAAAACCTTCCAAATTCCCCAGGAATTGTTAATTACTGCAAAATGACCAGCACTGCACAGATAAAATGCCCATCACCTAGAAATCCAAACTGTTTTAACAGAGGATGTGATTTGCACATGGCAGCCTACATTTTGCCATGTGTTTCTCCTGCCCAGAGGGATGAGGAGCTGCCTCCGAAGGCAGAGTTTGGTCCAGTACCTTTATGAAAGAAATCTGATTTGTATGTTTCTTCCTTCTGCAGAGATCAAAGGCCGTTTACTCAGCTAAATAGTGAGGGCTAGTGTAGATTTATGGAACCAATTTAGAGAATTAATAAACCCCACCATAAATCTTGCTAAGGTCACACTGTATGTGATTGTGCCTATGTGCAGACATGGAAATTTGGTATCCTTCCAAGTGAGAAGACTAACTTTCTTGAGCTTAGTAACAGTAAGTAATTAAATTCATGCCCGTTAAATAATGGATCATTGAAGAGAGTGTTGGTTTTTGTTGTTTTATTAACAGAGAATTTTTTAAATTATGTGCCCAGCCCTTCAAGGTACAGAGGGCTTTCAACTGCACTGGAATTTGGGGGGACCTGAAGGCACTTTGCATCTTGCAGAACTGAGGCCTTCAAGTGGGCCTGAATCAAAACACCTATGAACCTGGAAAAGTTTGAGTCTGGATGCAAACACTAAACCTTGTGACTCAGACCTGTCTTTAACACAAACCAATATTTGCAATTAACAAGGTCTTACAATGGAGTAGCTCAGCATGTATGGCCTGTATAATACACTGAAGAAGCATGAATAAAAGAAGAATCATCTCAAGAATAGAGAGGTTTAAAATAGCTAGTATAAAAATAGCTTGTTACTTAGGAAATTTTCTCATCCTTAAATCTTACAGAGAGCCAGAAACTTGATCTTAAGGGGTTTTTTTGTTTGTTTTAACTCTCCTTAGGTCAAACTCTGCTCTGATAACAAAGCCATTCTCTCTGTTGTACAGATATAAATCTGCTTCAACAGAGCTTTTGGCCCACTAATTCCCTGAAATTAACCTGTGACATTTTTAATGTATTTGCAGTTTTGTCACTTTAAAAACACTCTTTGCCCATCAAACTTCAAGTAAGGTATATCTGTTTGGTTGGTTTTTCAAAACTTGAATGCATGAGGAGAGGGCAGGGATATGACTGCACACCTGGCCTTTCCTTAGTAATTCATGAAACATTTTCAGCCAAGTTTGATACAAGGCAAAAGGAATGTCTCAAAGACATAAGGTGTCTGCCTGCAGCTCTGGATTTGCTGCAGTGCGTGTTTCCCCTCATCCAGCTCCCACAGGAGGTGACAAGGTGTTTCATGTAGGTGGTGTGTGGGAATAGGGTCTGGTATCTCTGGATCAAATTCATCAGAAGATGGGGGTAGGCAATGCTGCTACCCTGGGGCAACCTCCTCATTTGCTTGGTCTCTGTGTCAGCCTTGGCGATGAGGTTATCACAGCTCTGGAGAGTCTGTGAAGTTTCTTTTTCATTCATTAGGAAATGGCAAAGCTCAAGAGACTGCAGGTATGGCATTAATAGTGGTTCTGCGTCTTACCCCTAGTCACAGGGTTTGCTGAGTTTTTATAAAGTAAGCGGATGAAAAACCTCTCCTGGATAAGGGGTCTCGCTGTCTCCATTTTTCTATCCTGCCTGTGAGAGCAGCTTCCTTCTAATGAGCCATTTCTAGCTCCAGCTCTTGGTTTGAAATGCTGCTTTGAATAGGACATGAAAGAGATACGATAGTGTGTAGGAAGAGGAGGAAATACAGTGGGAGGAGAAAGACAGCAGCGGAGCTGTACTGTCATCTGTCTTGATTATTGTTCCAAAAAACCTCTCCATGTGTAGTCACCTGCTCTGATGTTATTTAGTCTGAAGACCTAAAGGTCCCAGCCCTGCTGAGCAAGGTTGCTGGGGTAGTTTTTCAGAGGTTTTTTCTCCCCTTCTCTCTCAGCCTGACTGTGTGTGGTGAATTCCGCTTGGCCAGAGGAGATGGTTGCAAGCTCAGGCTGTTACCCATGAGAGAGGGTAAATATCTGACAAGTTTCTGAAGCCATTTAGGTAGCTTTTGGGCTGTTGGTTGTATTCTGAGCCTCAATTCCACTTCCTCCAGAGGAGCATTGCTTGTGCAGCAGTTGTCCCTGCTCTCAGAGCAAACCAATGTTTACAAAGTTAGTGGACTAAGATGCTAAAGACATCTAAGACCTGTTGAGGGCATTTCATCTGTCTGCCCAGTTGCATATTAATAGGGTGCACTGTAAACCAAGGCTTGCAGCTGAAGGGCAGGCAGCTTAGCTCAATTCTTTCAAACTGCTGTGAATGTAATTACACCTAACAAATCAGCCTTTGAATGATGCCCACCAAAAACGAAGCACACACAGATTTATTGCCTGCTCTGTGTGTGAGAAAGGCAGGGAATGTGATCTGAAAAGGAGAGAATAAAAAATTAAAGGATCCCTTACAGTGCAGACTTCTCTCTAGATGTCTATATCGGAAAAGAGCAGCAAATTTTTGGTTTTATCTTAAATACATCATCAGGTGTTTTGCTTCTTAGAATATGTCATATCAAATGAGTGGCCACTGAGCATATACACAGCAGGGTGCAGAACCACATGCTGCAGAAAATGGGACATGCACGGTGACAGCTCTGTTACTGTCAGTCATACAGTCTGGTCCTGTACAGGAGACCAGCTCTGAGTGCATACCTTAAAGAGCAGCACTAAACATATGCGCTTGCCTCCTTCTGACAGGAGAATAACAGTTGCAACGATCTGGAGTGATTTATTTTTCCTAAGCATTCCTGATAGGATATTATTATGTGTTGGCTTATCTCCAGCAGGAGGGGTGACATCCAGTATTTTAGCATTATATTCAAAATGCACACACGTATCAGAAAAGGTTTCTAGCTCAAAAAAAAAGAAAAAAAAAAAGTGTCATGAAAACCTTACACTTTCTGAATGCTATGCACATACTCATCAACCAGGGATAATTAGGCCTGTTGAAGCCAGTGAATACTGAAAACCTACAGAGGGTTTATTTGTTGCTCTGAAGGAGTGCAATAACAGGTTTGGTTTCTTTTGCTGTTTGCCTGTCAATCATACTTTTAATTACCTAATTGTTAGATCTGTTAACAGCCAAGACTGGTTGACAACTTTAGGGTAAAGGGCCTAATAATTTTACTGTCAACAGTACTCCAGTTTTTTCAGTACAAGGAAAGAAAACAAATGCAGCCTTCAACACAAACAAATGGAAAAAACAGCTCCGAAAGCTGCGTGAAGCAAACGACAGGCGAGCTGTAGCACACTCAAATGATCAAGCTGCTGTAAGTGGGTGAGCATTGTGAGTGGAGTTGTGCAGCCTGGGGTTGTTGTTTGCATTTGCCTAAAGTCTGAATTGAACCCTAATTTGTGCTGAGTGTACAGAAAGTTTGAGAGGTTCAGTTTTAGTTAAAAAGCAAGGACTTTTGTGCAGCCGTTTCTACCTGCCTGAAGGTTTATTGACTGTTTTATTCCTCCTGGCGTTTTTGGTGGTAGGAGTGACCAAATCTTGACAGTGCTGTGCAAGTAGACATTGCTGTCAAAAACACAGCGTACCACATATGATCTTCCTGGAAACTGAACTTCAGATGACAGTGTCTGTGCCTCGCTATCTGCACAGCTGACAAAGGTCTGGGCTATCTTAAAGGGAACTGAGAAACTTCTGAGAAGTCGCCCTGGTGCATTTGAGCTTTCTAGACCAGGGACTGATTCAAAGAACCTCATTCCAGGAAGAGAACATAGCTTTAAACAAATTTCTTCTTTCCTTCTTAAAATTATTTCTTGTTTCACACACATATATATACTCTGGTGAATACTCTGGCATACTGTTACATACTTTGCTGGTTATCTAGTCATGAGCACGTATTATTGCTACCTTAGGGTATGGTGGTGCAGAGAGGGCAGAATTATGGCAGATGGTTCCCTGTAATCAGCTTCGTACAAGTATTTTGCAAGGCATAGTCTGGCCTGAAGATACCATCCTCTATTGTAAAAACACTTCACTTTTGCATTTGCTTTTTATCTCTATCATCATTTTTGTGGGGTACGACCAGAGATTATTACTTTGCTGGGAGTCTAATATTTCTCTAATAACAGAGACCATCTGATGTCACCAAAGGTTTACTCCTATCGCAGGAGTTGCTAGTTCAGCTTCCTCCTTTTGGATCAGTGTTTAGGCTATGGGAGTTGTCATTGTGATGAGGTAATGCTTGTATTTTGTCTTTTATTGATTAACTTTTTTCCCACATTCTTCTGGCAGGGTGCAAAGGTTTGTAAAGCATAGGAGGCTTTGTCTGGAGCTGTTCAGTTAGCATTACTCTTAGTAAACATGGTTACTTTTACTAATTCCCTGGCAGGCTCTTAAATACTGTTACTACAAAACCAACAGCATGAAATACTCTTGTGCAAACTGTATGCTAACCTCTAACCAGTTTCTTCCTCAAATAGTGGCCAATATGAATAAAATCAGTTTACTGTAGATTTTAGGTCAGCCATGGTTACAGATTCCTGGTTATATTATTTGCTTGTAATGCACAGAGAAAATGAAAAGGAATCTGTCCAAGAGTCAGGCTAGTCACAGCCTATTTCTTGGCTTGTTTGTGGAGAAGGGGGGTTTAAACCAAAATATTTACTTTAAAGGGATTTAAAAATTGCTACTCCAGACACGTTTATCATTAAAGGTTCTGATCCAGAGATCATTAAAGCCCATTATTAGATTTTTACTAATTTAAAGAGATTTAGGTCAGACCCTAACAGGCAACCTCTGAGCACTTTTACAGGATCTGGTGAACTGCAAAAAAAAAAAAAAGGATTTCATTAAACCTTTATGTGCTACTGCTGTTGACATCCCCACTGACAAGTCCAATGTCATAATTTCACTGTTTCCAGCTGGCACTAGATTTTGGAGCAGAATTATGGCTCTATTCCTCTGTGTGTTCACTCGTCCTGTAGCAGAAGTCAACATAACATAAGCCAACAGAGACAAACTTGAAGTACCCTGGTACGGTTTGCTGGGATGTATACAAGGAGATATGATGATGATTATTTTTTGTCAGCTTTCAACTTGACACACAGAGACAAATAAATTACTGGGAGTTGTGTTAAACGACCCAAAAGTTAACAGTATGCTATTGTTTCTCATCTTTGTGTTTTGCTCTTTTTTCAGTATCTTAAAATGCTCTCCACAAATTGCTTACAGCTCAGATGTCTGTGTGTTAGCAAAGCAGAAGGTTACTGCTTTATAACAACTCTGTGGGCTGAGTGACTGGTACCAGGGTGTCCCCTGGGGGGCCATAGAGCTGTTGCATATTTACCATCACAATAAAGCAAACTTTGGTGGGACCCGGTGTAACGGCATGATCCAGCTCAAAGATAGAGATAAGGAAAATTGCTCCTCAGGAAAGGGAAAGTAACAAGGGTGACTGGTTGCTCAAAACATGACTATTGCCAGTGTCCCCATTCACCTTTCCTTTTGTTCTGGATTAGAGTGGTTGTAAAACTCAGCTGCCTGTTCTTTGATAGATCTGATGTAAGTAAACCTATCTGAAGTGATAGCCAGTGCTCTGTATATAAATCCAGGGCTTTTTCTCAGTGCCTCATGGAACATACCCTTTGCCCTTCCACCTCCAAGTCTGGGAATAGGCTGGGGAGGCTGGGGGATGTCTATGTAGCATGTCCAGAGGTGGGAAGAATGTCTCCTTGCAAGGCTGATGGCTCCTGGCAGCTGAGACTCTGTTCCTGCTCTGTGTGATCCCTCTTCCACTTTTCTCCAGCCCTGTCCTCACCTCTGCCTCTGCTGTGCCAGTGACTCCCATGTTTGGGGTGGCTCTGGGTAATTTTGAGAGCTGGACTGAGCTGGACCTCTCCTACATGAGCTTCAAGTCCTTCCTGGTCTCCTCTGTTGCAGAGGACTGATTGCCTATCCTCATGTCCTGCAATGGCTTTTCTGTGCTTTCTGTTATTACAGTGCCAGGCTAAACTAGTTTCATGGAGTTTCTTTGAGTACTTCTTTGGGGTGCATGGAGGTTTGCTCAACTCTTCTCTTTCAACTTGCTCTCTGCAGCATGGTGCCCATGTTTTTGACAAGTTTGTTTGTCTTGCCTTCTGGATTCCTTTTCCTTCAGCCTCCTGGATACTTGTTCCTCACTATTAGTTCTTCTAGTTTTGATGTATGTTTCCAGCAACTCAGTTCTTTCAGTTCAGCAGCACTTGTAGATGGGCTTGAACTGTTTCTCTCAGTGGTCAGTCCTTTGTGTTGGAATAATCTGAATTATTTATCCGCTGAATGATTTCATCTGTGTTTAATGAATCTTGCATGTCTCTAAAGGTAGACACGGGATACCAAGGCCCTGAGCAATGCATTACAGGGATTCATTTTCTTTGCTGATTCCTGGAGCTGAAAAGCTATTCTCCAGTATCTATCAGTATTTATCAAATGCATTTCTCTATTCATCAATTATTTTGGATAATTGGATCTTTCTTCCTTTCTTTGTATTTCAAGCTAACACACATCGAAGTATTAATTAAAAAAAAAAAAAAAGAATCCTTAGCTTTCTTATTTTTAATACCCATGATCTACTTGGTCATGGACTGAATTCTTCCTTCCATGCTTATACAGGGCTTGAAATTTAGGTCTCCTCTTGTCCCAAGTCTCTTCTTTGTTCTGTGCTCCATGATGCTTTTGTTGTTTTCCTGTCAACTGCGATCTCCTCTTTGCTGTTGGTCTACTTGGACTGAAAGACTTTGTATACCATTTGCCAGCTAATAACACTAGAAGATGCCAGGCTGGCCAAATGTGTTTGTCTTCTTATAAAAAATAAGTGTATGCAGAGATTCATTACCTGGTTGCTACTTATATCCTGTGTATGCAGTTATTTGTCTGACTACTAGTCAAGCCAGGAGCAAGATGACTCCTCCAAATTCATTCCTTCTGTAGGCAGTGCTCCTTCTCCCTGGGCTAAAAACAACTGCAGCTAAACCCACTCATGTCTGGAGGTACAACAGTATCTGCTAGGTGTCCTCCCTGACACTTCTGTCCATGTCTGTGATGCAATCAGGTTGTACATCTTCAGTAGAGGATTACACACATTGTGTGGCTACCCAAATTTAGGAAACCTCCCAGGAATGTAAAATTAATTAAATATAAATGGGCCGATCTAGGGAGCAGATCACACAGAAACAGCCTCAGAATTACAGGGAACTTTAAGGTGTGTGCAAAGGAAGTCTTCTGGTACTTACCCAGAATTATTTCATCTGTCTGAGGACCTCACACAGGATGTTGAAGTCCATGGGTTCTTGGCCTCAAGGCCAACCCCTGAAGGTAGATAATAAAATTCTCTGTGTTGTCAAGTAAAGAAACCATACTACACAATGCAGATTAAAAAAAGAGAGGTCTTTTGACAAAGTCCCATCTCTGATATAATGCATTTTCAAGACTTTACAGTGGAAGTTGTAGAGCAAAGGGCAGATTTTAGTTGGGTCAGGTTTCTCGCACACTAGATGTGTTGTACAGTGCTGAGTTTGGTTTCCTGTGTTGTTTCATACTGTTATTGTTTTGATTTTATTATCTGCATTATCCTAACACTCTAAAACCCCAATTTATAGGAATCCCACTGTGCTGGGCTTTATACAGACAGAAAAAAACCCATACAGCTTTACCTGCTGAGTTTGCTTTCTAAGTACAAACCAGGAGAAGGACATGGTCTGCCTGACAATTGGTCAGTCCAACATGTGGTCTGCCACCAGGGGAATTCACTATGCAGAATTTTCATAGACTTTTGGACAAACTTCCAGAGGTGCACACATCCTTATCATAACTGTGCATAACTCTAATGAAATCTGGAACTAATAGTACATAAATATTTCTACTCAAGCCATAAATTAGATGGTCTAGAACTGTAGTATCTTAATAAAGGCTGCATTCATGGTTGATATTTTTTTTCCTGTCCTCATGGGAGCTGTGCTCAACTCCTCAGCTGATGTACTCCTAATCTCTGACCATGCATTCATTACCATAAAACTTACTCCATGCACTTTGAGCATGAAATAAACCAGAAATTTAATACCATGCTCATTTTAGATCCCCTTTTTTTGGGTTGTTTATACAAAAAGAGAAAAAAAGGAAGTTGATCCTCTTCAGTTTTCTTGAAGGAAAATTGACAAGCTGCTTTGAAGACTTGCTTTGAGGCTAAGTTATTAGCTTTGCTGTGGTTTTAAGGAAAAGGTGAAGACAGAAGATGAAATTAGATCAGCAACGGGCTAAAAGTCCTTTCCCAGAACACCTGGAGAGGTTAAATAAACTGCATATGTCCCACATTGAATTTACACATTGTTAAGACTTCTGGGAGTCAGGGGAAAAGTAGGTAGACTGCTAAGTTGCCATCTTAAGCAAAAAGCAGCTGGGGGAATGATTATTGCAGTCTGAGATAAGCATAATACACAATGAGATTTACATCAAGCTTATAAAACACAATTCCTTAATTTGAATAAAATCTCTGAGTCTAATTATGGTCCTGCATGCAAGGTCCTGCAAGCTAACCCGTGCAAGGTAAACTTTTTGTGTGGTTTTATTGGCAGTGTGAGGAATTTGTTTGGTTTTTTCTTCAGAGGGGAGGGAGTGCATTTGTTTGGCTTTTTCTAAACTACAAATGCCCTGGCTCCCTATGGGCTTGCAACAGCATCAGAGTTTGCTGATGCCCTGAAATAAATGGCAATCACAGTATGCTTTCACTCAAGTATTCAGGGTATCAAGGTTGGTTCATTGAAGTACCATTTGATGCTATACACTGACAATGTGCTTTTGTTTGTAACAAACTCTGAAGCCACAATCCTCGCCCTTCTAGTGTTAATCCAAGATTTTGGCTTGCTTTCAGGCTATAGAATTAACTGGGAAAAGCTGGAACTGCTTGAGATCTCCCAGCTGTCTTGCACAACGGCTTTTCTTCCAGTGCAACTCCTGAAGGCAGTCAGAAGCAATTAAATGTTTGAGGGACGAAATAGTGAGGAATTTTTAAAAACTCTCAGAGATGAATTTAAAATCCACTGTCCTTCAAACGGCAGAAGACAACAGGTGGTAGCAAGTAATTTATATGTTTCTTCTGGGAAAAATTAACAAAGTCACATTTTACTTAGGTATTTTTGTATGTTTCAAGTGGGTTAGTTCTCTCCGTATTGTACTCTGGGGGTGATTTTTTGGACTATTTTTGAAAATGTGTAGACTCCCTACTGCTAGGAATAGTTGCTGAACCTGCAGAGCTTTTACTGTTCTGTTGTCATGCGTTGGGCCCTTCACTGATCCCATCAAACCTGTAAACAACAGCCCATGGGAAGGGAGTCAAAAGAGCATTAGAACAGATTCTTACTCTCAAATCCTGGGATCCTCATCTACACAGGGAAACCTAAACTGTTCTGGCTAACAGATTTCATCAGACACCCCTACAAAACCTTGTTTGAGAGTCCTTTCTCTAGAGGATAGGTTGGTTGCCAGTTTATGTCAAGAACTGGTTCAAGAGCGCACCTCTATTTTGGGTTGTGTCTTATAAATCCCAGCTGTATAAATATAGGTACATCTGAAACATTTATTGATCTTTGGTTTATAAATCCATGGTATGTGTGTAGCTCTAAGATTGTCCTGAGTTTGTCATCCTGTGTTCTATTGACAGAAAAGGTATTTTTGACTTCTGTAGATGCTTCTGAAATCTATTATGAAGTGTAGGAGTGGGAAGTCTTGGCAAACAAGCTCATGATTTTGTGCCGTGTGGCCAGGTTAGCCTTTTAAGTATGCATGTCTGACAACGGATTATGTAAATGAGCATATTTTTGTGTTGAACTCAAGGACATGGAGAGGAGGCAGTAAACAGACATGTGGTGGCCCATGTGATGTTTTTGCATCTGAATACTAAAAGACATTGAAGAAGCAGCCCTACTTAGATGGCGATGTGAATAGTATGTAGAGAAGAGAAGGTAAGTGAAGTTCATTCAAGAAGTCCTATCAAGATCAGAGGTCTGTTGTGTTAGACACCACACAAACACGTAGCCAGGTAGAGTGGCTGCCCAAAAAGCTTTCACTCTGAAGAGGTAGGGGATACACAAAATAGTATCAGAAATAAGCACCCTGAAATAGTGCAGTCAAACGCAAAACCCTGCATCTGTGGACAGAGAAAAGGTGAATATTTAAAAGGTGAAGACCTTTCCATCAATGCAGTGACATGAAAAGGGGATCGGGGTAATGATAGAAAGCCAGGTAGTTCTGGTCTCCCAAACAGATGCTGACTCCTAAAATTGTAAATATTATTATTGGCTGTGTAAGGAGCAGGAAGACAGGGAGATGACTCCTGGGTGACTGAGGTTCAACTTCACAGCATGTGTGGAAAAAATAGAAACAGCATTTAGGGTGGAGCTACTCAAATGAGATGAGGACTCAGAAAGATCTTTTTGGTCAGTGGGAGAAGTGACAGTGATGTTTTGTTACAAGTGCAACAGAACGACAGATGAAATGACCACAGCTAATATTTATGACTTTAACCTACTAATAGACTTCTTAAGGATACAACCCTCTGGATGCCAAATCTGGTGCATTTTATATACAGTTAGATGGTATCTATGCACTAGGAAATCCTTCTTGGTCAACGCTGGATCAGATCAAGGTATATATTCTTGGACAAGATTTCCCTCTTACATCTCATTTTTCAGCTTGATAACAAGATGCCAATACCTGTTTTTTTTCAGGAGGTTAAATCTGGATTTTAGCTTTGAAGTTTCAACCTTCCTCAACTGTATATGACAAATAAAATTATTTCTGATGATTCAGTTGCTTACGTTAGATTGGTGGTAGCCAGCACTTTGGTAAGTCCTCAAAAGAGGCACTTAAAAAAATATTCTCAAAAGTCAAAGCTTTGTATTGTGTTTCCAGATAGAATAATAGATGAAAGCTAAGAAGATATGCCAAGTAATTCCAAAATCAACTTTAAAGCACACGATCATGTCTTGGCAATCTGAAAGCAGTGTGTAGAGAAGAGAAAAGGGTTGGCAGAGGAATGAAGAAAAGTAGTATTCTACAAAAAAAGAAATGGCATGTCTTGGCAGAGGGACAATGTTTGCTAACCTGTTGAAGGGTTCAGTCATAAAAGAACTGTGTTCATGAGAACTGAAATAGAGCAGAAACCATTTACCACTTGATGTTTTAAAGCAAACTGCCAAATAAAATTCTGAAAGGTTTCACTTTGCAGATCAACTCGACCTTATCATGTGATAATATAGCAGGAAAATCTGTGCTCTCACTAGGTTCCTTAATAATGCATTTGAGAAGAGGACAAGTCACATTCTGCTCTCAGTTACAGCAGAGTAAGCCATAATATATCTGCTGAATTAATATATATTTAGGCATAGCTGAGAAAAAGAGGTAGTCCAAAAGATGCTGAAGGAACAAAATCAGTCACTAGGGTGATAAATTAGAGCTATAAACTAAGAGTCGAATGTTCAGCAGGGCAACTATCTATCTGTGGTGGGTGTGGTAGATTTTTGAAAATGCAAAAGCTACTGGTAAAATCCAAGTCTGATCTTGCACATCAACAATCCTCAGTGTTTGTTTTTTCAGACATAGACTACTAGTTTGCCTCTTCTACATGTGACTTTCTAGATCAGCTTTTATTAAAAAATATATTGCATTCTATTAGACAAACTCAAGAGAAAAAGGAACCTCAGAGGTACCAACAACCATGGGGAAAACCACCTGTAGCACTTCTTAAATCATGATGCAAAGAAATGTGTGGGGAAGGTGAGGCTCTAGTAGCCTGGAGAAGATCTGACTTTGGGGGTGACCATGGTTGTGGTTATCTTGTGCAGACTTGTGTCCTGGTATGACAGTCAGGCAGTGCTGCTGCTTTTCTGCAGCATGGGCTGGAATGCCAAAACACAGGACCAGCCACCTCTGATAGGTTTTAAAAAAATGATTATTTAGACTGAGGTTTTACTAATCAAGTGGGGAGCAGCTGAACTTTACTCAGCCAGACAGAAGCCCTCTTACCCCTATCCAATGCCAGATAATCCTGCTCTTTGCTCAGCCAAGTGGATGCGCAGGCAGGCACTGAAGCTGTGTTTGGATACACAGGCGTTTTGTCCAGCTTGAAAGATCGTTGTGTTTGTACTTAGCAACTAACTTTGCTGTTATCTGTCTTCAGTGTAACAGCTCTGCTGCAAATGCTCCTCGGCAGGGCTCTGCCTTGAGTACACAGCTGAGGACGTAAGAGGGATGTATACAGAGAGGCTGTCTCATATGGATTGGTTTTGGTATGCAAGGTGTTTCTTGAATGACTGGTGTTTTCTGAGTAGCAGCTCTCGTTATATGGAGATAAAAGAAGGGTTAATGCAAAGCCCTTTTTCATCCCCTCTCTTTCCCCCATGCCAAACACACACACACTCTCAACAAAATCTCTAAATCATGCTCTCTTCCTGGAGCTCCAAGACTACGAGTTACACATAGGACCTCTGTAGCCGCACAGTGCCACACTATTCTGAATGAGATGCTGAAGGCACTTGAGTTTCTTTTACTCTTCCCCCTCCCCTCCACCCCAGATTTAACCTAGTTTTATGGCATGAACAGCCCCAAAGAAAGTCAGAGAGAAAAGAGATGAAGGCCAGAGAGCAGAAGAGGACCAATGAAAGAAGCAGTAACCATTCTGTCATTCCTTTGGAGAGCAACACTAGACACCTTTAAATGCAGAGAGTGTCCTCTGCCTTTTTGCCAAAGCCCTTTTATCTGTGTGAATAAAAAGGGAGGCAGGTCAGCCTAGTTTCTGTTGCCAAATAAAAGCATGAATAAATTAGGCTATTCTTAGTAGGCAAGTGAAAGGGAGAGGGGGGGGAAAAAGTCAGTATCTATTTCTAAAGCAATTTCATATTCTGCCCTAACTGTTTGCACATGATAGAAAAGGGCTGGAGCTGCCTACTATTATGATTAGTACTATTGTTATCGCTGAAGGGCCTCATTGTTCTAGAAGATGTTAGGTTTGCATGATTCACAATCGGTCTCTATTCATCCAGGAAAGGTTAGGAGGGAGGATCTGATATTCTGCAAAGGGTTTTCTCCCCCCCCCCCCGCCTTCTCCTTTACTGGCTTAAGGCAGAAAGCAGGCAGAAGGTCTCCTATTAACTAGAATTAGGAAACAGGGATCTAGGTGCCTGGGAACAGCCGCTCCGTAGCTCTAATCCCAGCGAGGACCTTAATTGTATCTGGTTTAACAGTTATTCATGCAGTTTTACTGAGGCAGGCACAGTGATTAGGGACATTGGTTGCAAAAATCTGTTCATTAGCCTAATAAAGGCTGCCTAAGCCTGCTTGTTCAGCCACTAATAATCCAACTATTAGTGCCATGGTAGATGCTGTGGTATTAATACGTGTAGTTTGCTAGTGTCACAACAGCAATATGGGTCAGTTTCGTTGTCCCTTGGTGTCACAGTCAGGCACCCTGTGCTGGTAGAAGAGAGAGAAATCAATGAGTCTGACAAAACAAATCACACCATATAGAGAACCCCCAATATGGTTTTGTCCACAACTCAGAGGCAGCCCAGGAGCCTTCAGAACAGGGTTGTTTGAGGACAAGAAAATCAGCCCCTTCCAGTGATGGAAGTTCTTGAAAATAAGTTAATTTTTTCATAGGTGATTCGGTCCTTTTCTTCATGGAAGGTCTTTGACTTTATATCAAATATTAACAGAGGGTAATTGCTGGGGAAGACGGGTGATCTGCATCCTCACGTCATTGTGCAGTGTGCACACAACTCCTGGCATGTGCTGAGACCAACACCCAGCTTGGGAATGTCCATAGTGTCTTTAGAGGAGGAGAAAGGGAGGTATAATTGTCTTTTTCTCTGCTTCCTTGACTTCCCTCAGCTGACCAAAACTTTTCCTTTCATGATAGAAGAAGGTAAAAATACTGCTCACACTTTAGGGGCTTCATCTGCCCTAAGTATAATCCTTGGGTTGCTGATTAGAGTGTCAGTGGCTTCTTTTGTAATAAAATCCTGCCATTCATCTTTCTTTGTTATTTATGGGAATGATTTGTTGCATTTTCCAAAGGACGATGAAAGTGACAGTAATGTAATTCTATAAATAAATTGTTGCCAGATATCTTTCTAAAGCAGCTCTTTCTAAAGAAGATTTTAGTGAGAGATTAGAAAATTAAGGGAGGTGGATTATTGCTTTTTCCTTCTATAGACGATCTTTCAGCTGATTGTTTTCAATATTTCTTCCTGTGAGATGTTATGTGTAACCAGAATCTGCCTTGACTTTGAACCAGGCTGGATTCATAACCACAAGCAGGCTACAGAATTAAGCATTGACACACACCATGTGTGTCTGTTAATAGCAGTGACATCTGTTCTAAAATGAAAAAACCCCACCAACAGGCAGGTAACTGTTGTTACCTATAGCTGCCTGCCCAAATCCAAAGGCTGTGCTCTGCTATGCCCTGATAAATACACCTTCAAGCATAAATAGCAAACCAAAAAACATTCAAATGGAGAAAAAAACATTCTCTATCTTCACTGACTCTCACCTGCTCTCCTCCTAACCCAGACCCTCCCACAAAGTGCAAGAGCCAAAATCCATCCTTGCTGAGTGCTGGGTTGTCTGTGTAGGGATGAAATTGTATAAGTATGAAAGAAGTTGGTAGTTGTGCAAGTACCTTTAAAATAGGCAGATTATCTTAATGCATCCCTTTCCAGATACAGACTTGATTTTCTGTTCTAGGTGTGTATTTTAATTGCAGTCACTGAACGTCTATTTATAAAAAGATATTATTTTAAACAATGAATCCATGTGAGTATCTTGAGTGTTTCATGTCAATGCTATTTGTTATTTTTTGATAGTATTGGATTGGAATTGTTTTAGTGAGGTTAAGAGAGAACATACCAGGTGGGCATGTACTATTCAGTGCTGTGTCCATGTGAAAATGCAGGCAAATGCCTACATCTGGGATGCTGGTGGTACGCTAAGTGGTGCTACACATTTCTTGAATTTCAGTCAAGTGAATAAATGTATTTTTCATGCTCCTGTGATCATCAGCTTCATTTCTATGTTCTGAAACACTGCATCCAGAACTGCTGCTGCAGATACCACATATATGCAGGCAGCAGTGAGGGATGGACTTTTCCTTCCCTCTAATATTTTGGCTTGGAAAACAGGTTAATAATATTCACCTGTGAAAAATAATAGTGAGACGTCTTATGATTGATGCTCTGTAATGTTTAAGGGTGCAATTCTAAATATTATAGTCTAAACGCTGGGCTATTTCTAGAACTTCATTGAGAAACACCCCATGTGCTCAGAATTCAGAAATGAGATTTTCTCTTTTTAAGTAATTGTAGTAATTTGGAAAATATTATTATTAAAATCAATTCCTCCTCCCTACAGAATTAGACACAGGCAGTTATTTAATACATGGAAAGCTTCAAGAGTAGAAATAGCTTGTCTTTGTATGATTCCTGCTGTGTCTCCCTGCTTGATGAGAGATGGTTTATGTTGTAATAGATTGTAAAATGTTTTATAGAGCTTTCTTAGAAGTAATCGTATTGATTTGATATGGCTGAAGAGAAAGGTTGGTGAATAAACTCTGATTCTGAGGTACCTTTGAAAAGTCCTGGATATTTGTTATTGCCATATTTTATTTTAATAATTTTATTATTAACATACTTGCTTTTGCTCTTTGACATTCATCTCTTTATCTGTCATCCCTATTTTATTTTTAAATCAGTAATCATAGACACAGCAACATGTCATAGAGCTTAAACAGTGGTAGGAGTCTAGAAATAAGACTGATTGAATTTTTAAATAAAAGTAACAGGGAAATGTTGCTACAGATGCTTCCGTATTTGGAGTAATTATGTAAAAAGGACAGAAAAGGCAAATCTCCTGTGCTCTATTTCCAACACTGACAATGCCTGTGAAATTTTAGCAAGAAAAATGAACTTTTCATTACTAGTTTCCAGAATCTGTAAAATGATTATATGATACTTCCTGTCTCCAAAAGATCTCATAAGATTGAACTATCTTGAGACTCCTGGATGAAAAGATGATGATAAGTTTTTTTACTGGTCACATCTCTTACAAAGCAATATCTTTATTTCATTAACAAATTGTTTTGTTTGCTACTTTGTTTATTTTGGAAGCTGTATCTTAGATGAAGGGGTGCAAGAATTGTGTAGGACAGCCCTGACTCCTTTTTTAGCAAAATGAAAAGTAATTGCTCTGTCAAATGCCTTCAGGGGAGTTATATGAGGAACATCATCTGCTGGGCTGTACCTAGGGCTTTGCAATAAAAACTGTAGACTCTTGAATTAATTTAAGTGATCAGAATATGATTTTTCCATTGCATATTGAAATCTGGCCGTGCATTATTCCTTCTCAGGGGTCGGTCAGTCAGTGAAGAAAGGATGCCAGCTGTTGAGTTGTCTAAGCAGAACTCCCCTTAGCACCTAAATGGTTGCTGGTGCTCAAGAACCTGCTGTATTAGTACCTCCATTTGGGAATACTGCAACATGTGCAGTAATAGAAACAGTTGACCATGGTAGAGTGTGATGGAGGAAACTAATCGGCAGCTTCTGAAGATAGTGCGGTAGAATGAACCATACCAGAATGCAAGAAAATGCCTAAATTTTTCAGATGATCCAGTTATGTAGATAAGATATCTGTCTGGACTGTGGCCACGCAAGAGGAAAATTCTTACCTCCCTGTAGCTCTTCAGCAAGTAACTTCAATGTTGGCTTGCAAAACTGAGATGCTTATAGTGTCTATGTTAGAAGAGACATCATGAATGTGAATATTCAAACATTAAGAAAAGGAAATCAACTTCAGGACTAGGTGCCAGCTGAGAACTGAAAACCTGAAAAGCATGACAATCATCTTTCAATTGCATTGTGTGTATGGCCATCAGATGTTGCTTCAAAAAGGCGGAATTTAACTCACTTCACTAGTAATAGGAGCATTCAACAGAAGCTCAATGCAAACTTCTAAATCATGCTACCGAAAGTTCACAAAAAGATAATTCAGTCTAGACTTCAGTGCAGTTTTAATTGGATTCCACGGATTTTAGATAAGCCTGTGGTTGGAAGCCTAATTCTAAGAACCCATAAGGAGCAGGAAATGGTAACTTTTATTTCAACACCTGCTAAATAATGCTCAAAAATTAACTTCCTCATGTGCTTTCCACATGCATCTGGATGGAAAAAACCAAAGAAATCCAGTTGCTGCTTAATGTTGTCTTGATTTGAATACTTGGAAATGTACTGCAGGGTTTTCTGAGGCATCTCTTGTCCACCTCATTGCTTGCTTTGCCATAGGGCTGATTTTAAATTCAGGCTTTGAGATGAAAAGAGAGAGATCAGAGTCCTTTGTGGTAACTTATTCCGTGACCTTATTCAGCCTCTAATAAATGAGGGAGGGCAGAACATTTATTTTACTTGCTGGTAGCTCAAGGTTGACTGTTATTTCTTAGCCACTTTCATTGTAGATCAAACCTTCTAGGTTTTCCACACAGTGCTGGTATTTATCTCCTCCAATATATAAGGACACAGTTATCTAGAGTGAGGAATGTAATTTGCAGCAGGCTGCTGAAAGGGCAGACGAACAGTGAGTTACTGTGAAGGACTGCTCTATCTGATGGTGAGAACGTTGGATGAGGATTCATGAGACTTGTCGTCTATTCCCAGCTCTGCCTTCTGCCTGTTGAATGACCTTCAGCAAGTCACTTTCTTTCTTTTGTCTCAGCTATCGTTTTACCTGTAAAAATGTGATAATGAAACACTCTTGTTTTTTATAAGCTGCTAGGTGCTGATGAACAGCACTGATGAAAAGTACTGTACAAAAGATGAGTGGTATTGAATTGCACTTGGCTTCATTGAATTATGACTGATAATGCAGATATTGACCAGCAAGTAGCTGTATTGGTCCAGTAGATACTATTTTATAACAACCACATTTTCTACTTCTCTACTTTTTTTAGTCTCCAAAATGTTGCTTCACAGATGAAACTGATGTTACTTTCTGTTATAACCTTCCAGAGAAGCTAAAATCCTGAATTCTTTCCATTGGCATTCTGCTTGCTGCCCTTTGGAAGGAATGGAGCTCAAGATGCCCACTCTGATTATCTGATTTGAGGTTAGGTAGTTGTAGGCTGAGTCATCCAGAAGACTTGTATTTAGGTGCAATTTCTTATACAAACAGAAGACATATACAGTTTCTTCCAGCTAAGAAGTAAATTGTTTCATTGCTCTATCTGACCCATCTGCTGTCCTGGCTCCAGAAGAAGAAGGTGATGAAGGTGGCTGAGGTGCTGTGTGGGACACCCTTGCTTAGGAATTGTAAGCAGTTTCAATGCACCTTTCTGTTTCTGTGTGATCATGCAAGGGCCTGCTGAAGTCTAGAGACAGGTAACAGCAAGGTAGGTTACATGCTTTGCCAGAAATCTGTGTTGACATAAATCCAGCTAAAATTTAGGGGAATACCATAGGCCTCTTAGCAGACCAAGAAGCCCAAGGAAACAGACCAAAGATCCATCATGGCACTAAGCAAAGGGACTGCTACAAACTCAGAGCCTTTTTTTTTTTTTTTAAAGGGCACCATCCTGGTGCAATTTTCCTCTGGCATTTAACTTCATTTCATCTGAAGGTTCTCAGCTGTGGGTACATTGAGATTCTTTTTTTTTTTTGTAACAATATCTGAACCTTTGGAAAAAATTAGCCCTAAAATACCAGCTACCTGGTCGAGTTTCTTAATATTAACCTGTATATTTTCATTACCAAGGTATGCTGTTATTTTATTGGTGATTTTTTTCAGAAACCCAGAAAACAAAAAACTACATGCATACTACTTCGATGTAAAAATTTGTACTCTATTATTTTTGGTTCAGTTGCTGAATCTCCATTCAAGTTTGTTTATTTTTTGTTTTTAAAGTGTCTTTTATTCATTTTTATTCCTCTGGAGCTGGTACCTTGAACTGTGGGATCGTTATCTCTCGACTGAGAAGTCAGCAGCATAACTTTAACTGCTGACTTTTCGATGTGATACAGTAAGGATATGCAGAGTTCTTACTCATGAACAAATGATAGGACTATCCTGAAAAAAGGTCCAATATATTTGAAATTATAAAGTCATAGACCTGACAAGGAAGAGAGATTCAAAAGCTCAAATAGGAAATAAGTGCCCAGAGTCCATCTTTTCTCAGTGGCAGGCAAATGGCTATCACTCATGTCTTTGAACATCATCTTTTCATCTTAGAAATAAAGATTTTCCTAAGGGATCTGTATTTTAGTGTTTCTGTCATAGAAAAGATGAATTTGCTTCCATAGTTATGCAGTGGGCTGCAATAACTAAACTAAAAGAGGCATTTGATACAATTAAAAATAGTGAACCAATGAAATACGAGGCTCCGTTAATTCTAGCTCAAACATCTGAAACAGAAAATTCCATACAACTTAGTTGTGTATCCATTTGCTTGTAAGGTGTGATTTAAAAATATTTCCCACCTGTATCTAAATGATGAAAATTGCCAGGATTGTTGACTGTCTTATTTCCTGTCTTTCAAACATGGAGTATCCTTATAACATAACAGGAATTTTTATACCAATGCTGTCAAGAAAAATCAAACAAACAAAAACAAACAAAGCCCGAAACATTTGTCCCTTAAAGCCTATGAGCATGAAGTTTATTCTCTAAGTTTATTTCTCACCTATGTGTGAAGATAAAAATGTCTCCCTGAAAGTCAAACCTAAGCAGAGGGAATTCAGAAAATTAATGACAGCTGAATTCTCTTGGTCTCCTCCCCTCAGCTTTGGTTGGTTTAGTCCAGTTTTCTGGTTTTGGACATCCTAATTCAGAAGCTGAACTTCTTTGCTTCTGTACTTTCCTATGAACATTCTTATTTGTTTTGTAATCCCAGCCAGTGAAGTTCATAACAAGAATAAAAAAACCAATAGAGAGTGATTCATCCTCAGCTGAGTTATAGACGTGAAGACATTGCTAAAAAGGTATTATTTTAACCACTCTTGTTATGCATTTGCATTATGGTAACAACCAAACACTCTATCCAAAATTGAGATGCTGCTGAACTAAGGCTCCTTTAAACACCTAAAAAGAAGTGATCCCTGTCCCCAAGAGCTGGCAAACTAATACACTGATTAAATATGACCTTGAAAAATGTTGGCACTAAGGTGAACAAGTGATTTCTGATGTTGGTTATCACTTTGCTACATGATTTACTGTATCCCTTTATCTTATTTTATTAGGTGATGTTATGTATTAATTTTAAGTAAAATACATTCACCTTTTTACTGTTTAGATTTGTGGATTTGTTCAGAGGCTGTACTCATTTGTGGAAAAAGGTAAAATTAAGAGGTATTTGGATTATTTGAAACCCTTAGGCTTGCAGATAATTTCTAGATCACATGCTACAGCTTTCAGAGAGACTCCCCAGATAAGAACATAGTATATGGAAATAATGTATTTATATCTATAGTATACCAGCTGACTTCTGTGTTCAGTCAGGATTTCATTTAGGTCTCTGGTACAGTAAATTTACAGGCTCTCTGCCACATGTGACTTTTCTGGGTTTCACAGACGTGCAGGGTTACAGCTCAGTGGGCACCAGGGGCAGCCGTGGGCACTCATACTTGCTGCCCCCTTTGGAAGGGCAGATGCTCCCTGCATCCCACCCTTGCTCCCACAGCTCTGGCTCTGCAAAACTCTTGCCTTGGTGCCACATTGCTCGTGTGACTGTGCATATGCAGGCTCACACTGGGAAAGTCAGAGCTGCCTGTAGGTCACCTTCCTTCACCTCCTTTTCCAAAGCAAGGGACTGAAGCCAAATGAAGCTGAGCATTAGCCAGCAAACAGACTACTCTGCTGGTCTGGCTTTTAGATGTGCTATTTCTTTAACCTTCTTGCTTTGAGCTGAGAACATTTTATGAAATAGTAATATTTTTCTCTAAACCCTCTTTTGTTTACTTTTCACTCTCAAACTGGTGTTATAAGGAGCTGAACTGATACCCACTATGATTCCCCTACCTCAACAGAACAGATGCACTTGGAGCACCAGCGCAGCAAAGAAAAACTTTCAGCTTTATTATTTAACAGAGCAAAGCTAATCTCTTTATTAAAATATTCCTGCAATAACACTTAATTAATTTTGTTCATAGCTCTTCCCTCAGGGCCTGTCTGCTTCTTCTGTTCTTCTTTCTCCACAATGCCTTCCTTGCAGACATGGTCACAACATGGTGTGGCTGTGGCACAGACGACATGGCTGCTTTTGCAGGCTCCAAAACCATGAGGCAGCTGCCAGTTCCAATTAACCTCCAAGAGATAAGGACTTGAATTAGTACAAGCTGACAGACACTCAGTAATGGGAGGAGGATGATGGTTACGGTTTATATATTGTTAGGTTATGACCCAGCATGTATTTCTGGCTGAATGATCTGGCTCTCAAAGGCCATGTGTGGTAATGCACCCTTCAGAGAATTACCTGCTGCAAGTGGTCACCACGGCATGGGCTAAGAGCAAGAGGGATGGGGGCCTCTGCTGGCCCTCCACCTCCCTTGGGGTAGCCAGAAAGGGCTGGAAGACATCGTGGCAGGAAAAAGTTATGCCAAGTGGTTTTGGAAAGGACAGTGTTGTCGACACATGAATGGTGGTAAGAGGATGCTGAGTGTCCAACCAGTTGGAAACTTCTTGCAATTGGTTATAGTCTTCCATGTTGTTCTGTGGTTCATAGCAGTAGGTGTCTCTCTCTTAAGACTTGTGTTATTAGATAAAAATGTAATTTCCTGGTGTTTGGTGGAAATGCAAATATTCATAGTGGTAGATCCCAGATATTCTTGCATGGGAGAGTGGAGACACTTCTTCCACAAAGGTCAATGAACCAAACAGAGTCGATGCTGTTACAGACTTTGTTTCAGTAAGGAAAGAGTAGTGCTTTTGTAAGAAAGTATTGTAAGAAATTGTTACATTACATTCAAAACTGTAACAGCAAGAAGAGCTTTTCAGCCATAGAGACAAAAAGACTCAGGAAAGAAGAGCGGCTTAGGAAGAAGTACATGGAGTTGGATATCCTTCCCCTGGGCAGCCACAGTCCCCCTGTCCCTCACAAGCACCACACGGACATTCTGCTGCTGCTGGTACCAAAATGTCTCGAGAGAGAAAAAGAGCCCGAATTCCAAGCGGATGCTGGGCTTTCTCAACATCCCCTCTTAGCTTTAGTTTCACTAAGCACTTTCTCTCTATAAGTGTGTTGCAAGTACATACCTGGGACAGAAGGAACAATTGAGGAAAGGACAACACTGGCTAAGAGTGAATGAGTAAAAAAGTGGATGTAAACGTTGGTTGAAAATGAGAAGGTGACTCCATTAGAGCAAGTGGTAGTCTTACAGCTTTTCTCCCCCTGTATTTATTAAAGCCTAACTAGTTTTGAGCTAGAAATATACACTTTTTTCAAGTGGATTATATGGTATGGCTGTTAGCCATAGCAAGGCACAGACCTGTGACCCAGACCACTCCTTCCACAGTCATGCATCAGAGCCTTATCCAGCAGTAAAAGTGCAAGCCCATAAAACTGATTTTTAACTGATAATCAAAACAAGCTGGGAAATAAGCTAATTGATGCCTGACCTGTATCCGAGTATCTGAATGAAGTAAGTTAAGCTTCTTAAAGTTGACATAGATCTTATAGGAGGATGTTTGGTTCTTGCTGCAGTTGACTGTGCAGAGAACAAAGAGGAAGTTTAAGACTTTTGAGCTGCTTTGCACCAGCTCTAGCTCTTGCTTCAACTCTCAGTGAGTCTGTGGCTTTCTCTCTCCAAATTATTTATTTCTTACTCAGTTTTCTCTTTGTTTTAAAAATCTAGGATTTCCGTTATTGTATTGAATAACGGGACTTTTCATTTTGCCTTTACAATTTTGGCTACTTAGAAAAATTATAGCAAACCTCCATTTGCAAACAAAGGATCTAAAGAAAGTTTATCATCTTCTTCATGTAAGAGCATACACTTTACTTGTTCAATGACATCTATTTTCAGTACTTATTTTCAGAACAAGCTCTGGATTGTCAAATTGACATACAGTAATCAGTTATTATTTTCTTTCATCTTTTGAAATTTGTCTTTTCTTCAGTGTCAGTTGTTTTTTGAGAAAAAAATCAAGCAGTCTCAGCTTGAGTTGTATGTCTCAAGGTTCAGGTCTGCTGAAAACAATTGTTAGAGTTAAGGCAATATCAAGATGGAAACTCATTAATTCTGTAGTTTACATATGTTCAAGTGGTCTCTGTAGACACAAAGAAATGGCCTGAGTGCAGAGCCCCAGATTTAACTTTTATAAAACCAAACCATGATTCAATGAAGGGGAAACCCAGCGTACTGTTTCAGTATTCAAGGTTTTGCCTCTAACCCCACAAGGCATTTCCTCCCATAATCTCTGATTATCTTTTCTGGGCCAAAAGTGAAGGTCTGGTTATTTTCTCATCCTCCTTGGTCAATTTTGATATCAATATGTTACTCCTTCCTTTCCTTTTTTTTTTCTGCTTTAAAGTTTCATTCCTCTTACGAATCTGTTCACCTGATGAGCCTGTGTTCAATATCTTATTAGCCACACTTGTGTTTCTGTCAGAGAACTAGTTATCAATTACACATGCAGGATAAATGCGTGAAGACCAGAGGGAAATGATGTTTAATTGACCACAGCTTATCAGATCTGAGTAGTTACCTGTGATCGTGTTCACCAGGAAATACTGAAGTTGGACAAAATGTTCCCAAAATTCTGGAGGGATAAGAAGTGCTGATAAGAAAAAGACAGGTAAGAACAGAGGAAGCTAATACCTCAGCTTAGAAGTAATTGATACTATGATTTTCATCTTATTGGCATTTAGAATTACTTACTGAACCAGCCCCTCAGTTAAGCTGAAGGCTAACTTTAGTTACAGGACTCTGCTTTTAATCATGATCAACTTGTTAGTCATCATCATATAGTGCAGACCAATTTCCAGTTCTGGAAGATCACTGTAGTCAGTTCATAAATATCTGCATTTGTCAGAGAAAATGAGTATCAGATAATATCTGAAATGGTGAAGACTAAAAGTTAACATCTTCATCACTTCTGACAGCATCTGGCATTTAGAAACAGCTACTAACATTTTTAAATGTAGGGACTATCAAGAAATGCTACTGTAAGTGGACATAATTTTAGTGCTCTGTTTTGTACTGAAACATAACTTCAGTTCAAAACAAGAGTGTTGCTACCAATTTTGCATATCACTGTAAACTTCATGAAAGTGTTGAAACAGATAATTTATAGATGACTGAAGTTACAAGGGAATTAATTTCAAGAGATTTTTGACCGACAACATTAGGATTATTTCAAATATATGTCATTTGTTGCTGTTTAGAATTTGCTTTGTACTATGACCAATTTTGTCCAGTTTTGATGAAATAAGTCAGGTTCTGCTACACGCTTCGTGTTTCCTTTACTTATGCAATTGCTAAATATTTTTAATGGGGCCCCTTTCTAGACCCAATGAACAGGAATTTTCAAGCAGCTGAGATCTGCCTTGCACAGACAGAGATTGATTGAGGTAATGATTTTTTAAATGTGCCTTTGTACATGTTATTTCACAACAAATATTTCTCCTCCCATCAGGACTGTATGCATATGTTGTATGTCTTAGGAAACAAATCCTTATCTCAACTATTCTGCTCTTGTATGTTTGGTTTCCCCTGGCTGTTATCCTGGGACGCTGCAAACCAAACACTTGTTCCCTTGAGTCTTATATTCCAGTTTCCATATCTTCCAGTAAAGACAGACTAAGTTTGATGGCAGTATTGTGTAATCCACTGCATGCCAGGAATATCTTACATACAGTTCTTTAGAAGGACAATCTGGTAATGCAAGTCACCACAATGTATTTTAAAGATGATTAATGGGCTTTTAAATGATTCCTCAGGTGAGCTGTAGATCTTCATTATCTTCTCTGAGGACATTGCACTGGATTTATTTGAAGAAAATGAAATTAGGGTCATGAACCTTTCTTGAAAGGCTAATTTATATCTTCAGAAAAATTGCAAAGCATTACACTCTAATGATGTGGTATGGTTTTTGATACTATAAAGACTACTGTCAATAACATCCAGAAGATAACTGTTCTTTCTTATTAAATAGCTTGGAAAGTTGTGCTGTCTTTAAAACTGTTATTAGTAGCTGCTGTTCCTACTTCAGTTTCATCTGGATAGAGTCAAATTTTATCTGACTATCCAATAATTAGATGCTGTCAATCCAATCAGCGTAAGATTGCCTAAGCTCTTTTTTTTTTTTCTAAAATGCAAAAGTTGTCATGATGACATTAGGTACTTTGCCACCTCACCCCCTGCATAATGGCTAATTTAAGTAATATTAATTGAATTATAGAATTTGGGATTTTGGTTAGCCAGAATTTGCCTGAAGAAATCTTGGCACATGGACTATTTGTATGTAGTTTTTTGGGATGAAGAACGTCACAAGGAAAACATTCTGTCACTTCCTATTGATATATTAAAGCCTTCCAAGTAAAACACAACATCTAGATCTGAAAATAGCATCCCTGGCCTACTTTGCAAGCTCCCCATTAGCTGACTGGTAGTTCAAGCAGTGAAGAAACTAAGTGCTTGATTTTTCGATGTTCTATCGTTATGTGTGGTCATATATTTAACTCTGTCAGGGGTGCATGGAAAACCTTGCAGAGCAGATGCCTTGTACCTCCATGATGTTTGGGAAACGGGTGGTTTGCCTGGAAGTACAATTCTGGTTTTAAACTTTTCTGCTGATCTTTGGTTTCTCCATGGTTTCCTGTGCTGTGACTGTCTAAACACTTCCAAAAAACTGTGTTAGCTTTAAGTGGTCTTTAGTGGTCTTAAACGTCCTCTGTGGTGCAAGGAGGCTCTGCTATTTGGATAGCAATCTTTTTAGTACCCAATACATATGTTTTAATAAATAACTGAGGTTAAAGAGGGCTTTAGCTGTCGACTGCTGATTAAACTACACATGTTCTAGGGTTTCTGTACACCACCACGTACAAAGTACAGCTCCAAGCACAAGTCAGCTGCTTGGAAAGAGTGGGTGTTCTGTGAAACTCCAGTGATCCTACTCAAACTGAGGGGCCTTGTCTCTGGAGAACCACAAGCACCCCTTGAAGTCCCTGGTGTGCCTAGGTCTAACCATGTTGCCCTCTCAGGGCTGGAATTAGTGCCTGTCACACACGTGCAGCATGCAGAACGTCTCTCCTTTAAAGACTGGCAGCTCTGGCTGTGTTTCTATAATGGGACTGTCAACTCCATAATAAGCATCATCACACCAGTGTTTTGGGCAAGGAGGTCCATTGTGTGAGCACAATGTCTGCTTGAGGTACAAAGTTCTCTATGCAATGGCTGTCAGAACAATAAGTGTTATCTCCCAGATATTGGCAAGCACTTGAAGGTCAGTTTTTAGGTTTTCAGGTCCACAATGGTATCTTGCTAAGCACGAACTGTCCATAGCATGTGTAACTCTTTCAGCTGCCTGTTCTGAAGATAGCTTATTGCTCTTCACACATGTAGGGTTAAGTCCATGCCCTCACTCTTGCACAATAGCTTTCTTAGCTTCTTCAGGGTTTTCTTCAGGTCCCTTCCCAGGGCACGCATCTTCTGTGCAGTCCCTATGAAAAAAGCCTGAGCAGGAGAAGGCAGCATGGACTGCCAGTGTGCTGGAGCCAATTAACATTCTGCTCCCTAGATTTCTAGTTTGGTTATAAAGTCCTGCAAAATATTAATATTAACTAATCCCTTCATGTTTGAAATTTCTTTTTGAACTGAATATAATCTGTTACCCCAGATTACATCATTTACTAATTAAGAAAACTAGATAGAGTACTACAGTATATATTTTTCACCTGAGGTATGTTGAAAACCCTTAACAAAGGGGGTTACTGTGGTGAGTCCCAGTGTAGTGAAAAAGAAAAAAGACATTTTGTGCACCACTGCAGAATAATTGTGGTAGAACAAGTGCCAGCCAACTCCCCTGTATGTTGCTGGGGATGTCATTGCCTGTGATTTAAAGCACTAGAAGAAATGTACAGCTTTTTGCTGAGCAGCTCAGCAGCAGTGGTTAAAATACCCTTCAACTGCACTATCACTATCCTTTTTAAGAGTCAAAACGGGTCAGCAAGGGTGACAGAAAGTTCTTTCTCCCTTTTGCCTTCATTAAGCTTTTGCTTAAAAAAAGAAGAGAGGAGGGACTGAAGCATGCAGCAATTGCTTCAATAACCTTGCAGAAAACTGCCAGAAAGTTTTCCAAGGCTCTTACGCAATTGAACCTGGTGAAAGGAACCTACTCCCCTACTCCAGCCCACAGCCCTCCTTAATAAACTTGCTGGAAGTTGGTTGTTGTTTTTTGGTTTTTTCGGGGGTTTTGGGGGGGTTTTGTGTGTTGTGTTTTTTTTTTTGCTGAACACTTAATTGCACAGGTCTCCCAACAAACCAGTGCCAGCCTAAGAGAATTGGAGCTGACATTGCTAGTGGGGAAGGGAGAAAGCCAAGCTGAAGGAGGACGCCCAGGGCTGGGGATCTGCAGTCTCCGGTTTCCACTGCCGGCCGGTGTACAGAAGTCACCAGTTATGATTGGGTTACAGCTCATGACTATTTAGTCTTGGACATGGACTTGAAGCTGCTTCATGTCAGTACAAAGGGAGGAATGTAACACTGTCTTTCCAGTGCCAAGGGGGAGAGATTTGTAGGTTGGTATGTGACCTTCACTGCTGGCCCATGCAGGTGCTGTTCAAAGGCCCTCCCCATTCAGCTCTTGATACTGATACTAGATTAAAAAGAGAGAATGAAAAAAGTCGTTGTTAAAAACGTTCCTCTCTGTTTTTCCTCTTTATCTCTGTGAACAAGTTGTCTTTTGATTTGCTTGGGTTTGTGGGTTTAGGAGGCTGTTTGCCTTTCAAGGACTTACTCTTGTACTATGTATTTTTCCCTTTAGAGAGTAACATTTATCTCAGTGAAAGAGGATTCATCTTGAGGCACTTAATGGGTTGTTTTAAAAAAAAATCAGTTTGCGAGCATGTAGTTTTGTCACTAATTTTTTACACTTTAAGTTGCAGCTACTTAATTTATACCTGTATTGCAGAGGGTATGCTAAAAGAGTCAAATCAAGGAAAAGAGAAGCACTCAAAGCCAGCTAATTCACATCACCCAGGGCAATTAAAACAATAGCTAATAATAATCACTAGATCTTACTGGCTGCCAATCAGGGAAGGGACCAGCGTCCTCTCTGGTCTTTGGCACCATGTTCTCAGTGTCGGTTGTACTTCTGAGCAGCCCGCTGTTCTGCATACTTGGGTAATTCCCAGCATTTAAGATGTATTCAGAGATGACGTGTTTGAAAACTGTTTGGCAAATGTGCTGTGCTGCTGTGTAGCCAGAAGCAGAACAGATCAGTCTTCCTCACCCTGCAAAGCAGACGACATCTCTCAGCAAAAGAAGACACTGCTTAGCACAGATGTTTGGGACTGACTTTTGGACTAGAAAGATGACAGGGTTTCTGAGGAGCTGAAGTGTGCAAAAGAGCAAAGTTTATGTAAATGCCTTACACTAGTACGTGCTTAGGTCAAATTTCTTCTCAAGTCCTCTTTGGAAGGCTGCAGAACTATGATGCCCTCTTTTAAAGACTCTTCTTTTCCTGTATGTGTGCTAAAAGGACAAAGTTTGTAGAACAGCATAGCTTCCTCTGCTTCCACACTCCCTCCCTGGAATTCTAGACAGCAGAACAAGCCTGCTCAGCCTTAGCTGTAATTCTTTCCTAACCCTTATAGGGTTTTCCTATTGAAGTGGTTGGTATAATTAAGAAACAAGCCAGCTGCTGATGATTTTCTTTGTCTTATATTTACTGGAGAAAACCACTGGGTTATTCATCTGTGAGTTTTATGTTATTATTTAATTAAAGTGAGGGATGATTCTGCATTTTGGCCAATTTATTTTGAGTGTTGCACTTTCCAGGGCCTCATTTGGTTCTAGTATTAATCCCTTTCCTTCACAGAAGTTTGCATATTGCTCTGGATTACTTATACTTCACTGTGCTTCCAAATCCATTATTAATCACACAGGTATTGAAATACATTTCACAGATAATGCTGGACATACTGCTGTATTGTTTGCTCACATAATAGTCATGCTTTCACTCGTCAGGTTTCTCATACATCAAATTACCATTAGATAAGAAAAAATGTAACGGTGAAGATTTGCCAACAACTTAATGCTGAACGCTCAAGCAAAAGCCTGATGTTCCAATTCCAGGTGATGACTCCTGGGAACAATAAATGAGCAGATGCTCTAGTTAGATGAGAGCATATCACCTTCAGGGATGTGAACATTGCAAGGTTCTGCTCAGTGGACTTAAAGGAAACCTCTTGTTCAATTTTTCTCCGGCAGCAGTCCAGATGACTAAACAAGAGAGATTTCTTTTATGGTTGCATCTTGGTTAGTATAAAAAGGTACCATATTTTAGTTTTGAGCTTGTCCCTCAGCTATCAGGGACTGTGAGTCTAAGAACGTAGGTCCGGAAAGGATCATCTGGGTCATGGTGTCCAGTTTCTGAGTCTTCCAGCCTCTAGCAGCCCATGGGCTGCAGGCCATGCTTCCCTGGGTTCAATTCCATATGATAACCTTGCAGCAAAAACTCAAAAACCTCAAGTATAAAGAAAGAAAAATCAAAAGAAAAAAGCAAGAGTGTTTTAGCAACACTCTAGACTCTCGGAAGAGCAGAAAATATTGCATGAAGCTCCTTGATGAGCCCAGCAGTCAGCCCTAGCCTTCTATAGAGAGAAAGGTAAATTCTGATGTCCTCTGCTCTCTGTACAGGCTTCTTTGCCTGAACCCGTGTGTAAAAATTGGTTTAACCCTGGGAGTTGGAACAAGTCTATCCATCGAGCTCTGGGAGATCCTAATACCAGTGGGAGCTGCAGCATTCTCTGCCTTGTGTACAGTGACTGCTTACTCCCAGTGCAAGGGGTGTTAGAGGTAAATGAGAGCACAGCTTTGAGCACTGGAGACAACCAGCCCATGCAGAGGTTTCTCTGCACTGCACAGAATAGGGCTGATCAGGGGAAAGGGATGCACCTACACAGTTTTGCTGTGGATGTCCAGGTTGGGTCCCTGGGACAGTTTTGCTGTGTTAAGCTTGGTAGGGATTTCAGCATGGCTCCCTAGCTGTAGTACACCATGGTACTGATGCAAAAGCCTTTCTCAGCTGGCACTGGCTTAGGGAGCTTAAATTTGGACATATGTACAATGCAGAGACTAGTCAAGACCACAGGAAAATTGAGATCTCAGTGCTGTTCCCAAGTCAGTGAAGAATCTTCAAATATCTCTCTTTCCATTTCCACATCTGTACTCAAGGGTAAGTAATAACACTGACATAAAAGCATTTCCTTGGTCCTTGAAATGATGGTTGGTGCTGACATTAAGATATAAATTTATTGGAGCTGAGGATTGGTTGAATAAGAAAAATTTTGTTATTACAGCAACTCTCTTAGCTGTTCAGAATAATTTTTTTTTTTTTTCTTAAATTAATACAAGTGAAAAAGGAACAATTGTTTTCTGTCTGCCTATATAGTCAGGCACATACCAAGTCATCTGGTATCATCAGACTTCACAACAGTGTGGAGGAGACCCACTGTGTGATCCTCACCAGTTTCTGCAGTGTCTGGCTCTTGCACAATAAAAGGTCATTTTCTGTAGACATATAGCAACAGTAATAATGTCTACATCACTCAGGTTGGATCTCTTATCTAAAATTCAGAGAAGTAGCAACACAGGCTTACAGAATTTCCTTGCAGTGACATCAAAGGACCCTGCAAGTGGAAAAAAGCCCCTCAAAAACCTACCCCCAGCCAGTCATTGGGCCCCAGAGAAGTGTGACTATTTTGCAAGTGGTGAAGACGTGTGCCAAGCAAGAAGTGACTCATCAGATGTACAGAAGAGACCTGGGCCACAGCAGAGAGCAAAAGAACTTTACTCTCTTGCCTGCCTGTGTTAAAAGCTAATCTTACAGAAATTAATAAGTGCATAAATTAGAAGTGAGTATTTCTTTCTGTTGCTCTTTGAATTTCATTTGAAGTCACGTGCAAATTACTCTGTGTCCTTCCCTCTAGTGTAATATTGGCTCTAACCTGGCGTAGCCTTCAAGAGAGATACTTTATTGACTGAATTAAAGAAGGAACCTCTGTCCACAGGCAACTTTACCCAAACCATTTTAAAGACTGGCTGAAGTTCAGCCCATTTTGGGGACTCGTGAAGTCTCTTTATATGGTGATATTTATAATTTACGTGGAATGATTTTAATCTTTATAATTTATATAATTACAATATATTAATGTGGTTGCTCTAGATACATTTTTTCTTCAGACAAGCACCAATGTGCTCCCCAATGTACAGAATTACAGCCAGGCTGAGGTAGCGTCCTGTAACCTGTCACTCCTCTAGCTCAGCACTGGCCTCGAGAGCAGCAACTTCAGCTTTGCCTTTACAAGTTTCTTGGTCATAATCTTCCCTCTCAGAGATGTGTATGAGCTCTTCGTGTCTTACTTGCTAGTTCAAAAGCCTCTACACTGCCTGCTCTTAGACTGTAACTTCTGGGCTCAAGCTAATGGGATTGCACAGAGGAAGCAAAGGGGATTCCTTGAAGTGGAACAATATCCTCAGTGCATCTAGAGGGGCAGCTCTCTGGGGACAGAACCACCTTCCTGATTTGTCAGTTGAATGCCCAGCTCACTGGGGAACCTGCCCTGGGACAAGAGATCTTGCCAATAGGCAATTGGGTGCAATGCAAGAGAGCTTTAAAGTAAAAGCTCCAGAGTTCATTTTTGCTGTAAGAAGGGAAAAGATTATCAAAAGGAAATAGAAGTTTTATTTGTGGGGAGAGGGTTGCTGGATTTATTTATTTTTTTAAACAGCAACGTCATGACCCCTTCTGTGTTTGTGTGTCATTACATCTGTGAAAATTCAAACTATCTTCTCTGTGTTCAGGTTTGCAACATCAAAAGGACCATAGAACAGACTTCTTTGATGTTAACTTTTTCTGCTGATGCCGTCTGTGGTCAGGTAATACCACATGATTAATGTGAAAAGATTTGACCTTTGCTTATTTTCCCATGTTCACTAGCAAAGCAAAGATGCAATGCATCAGTGGGATATGAGATATTGCCAATCAAGAAATCCCTCAGTATTAGAAAACATATTTTTAGCTTCCCAAAATCAACCCTGATGTATTTTCATGTTTAATTTTTTTTGTGTTTGCATAATTATTTAATATTAAAGAAAGAAAATGTGGTTTGGTCATTTAGTTAATAAAATCAGGCCTTGGCAGTACCGGGTCTGGGAAGAACTGGCTTCTCTCACTCCACTTAGCTCAGCTATTGGCCAGCCTAAGCAAGTCACTTTGTCTCTTTAGAAAATAAGGATAATGGTACCTCCATCGTGAAGATGTGAGATCTACTGCTGAAAAGTAGTACATGGGAGTTAGGTAATATTATTTCTGGCTCTCCTACAGATGTGCTTAGTGTTCAGTTTTCCCATCTGTAATGTGGGGATGTTAGACCTAATCTACCTCCCAGGGTTGTTTTGCTTAATTCCATAAAGTACTTGAAAACCTCACATGGAAAGACTTATAGGAGCACAAGGTTTCTTAATAAAGCTTATTTATGAGTAATGTATTTTTGAAGTAAGTGACTTGAACCTTCACCCATAGTTGTAAACCAACATGAGCCAAGTCGTCTTTGTTGTTCAGCAAAGGTTGGTTGATATTTTTTTCCTTACATATTTAATTCTCATAAGGATTCACATTTCTGGTTTCTGGCTATGATTGAAAGCAGAAATGCCAAAATACCACAAGAGAAGACTGGGGCTTTTTACTTTTTTTTCCTGACCCTCCCAGAAGCTGGAAGTTTTGAAACACACAGGAGTCTCCCCCACCATCCCCAGTTCTCAGTTTCCCCCTGCAAAGGTAGGTGTCTGAAGCTGTTTTCTCTAAATGCTGAGATTTAACCAAACATGGTCCATACCCTGCACCTTTTGAGATCTGCCCAGCCATGTTGAACGTGATACACAGGTGACTCCCAAGTGTATCAGGGCTGCTCAGTTCAGATAACCACTAGGTGCTTTACCAGCATTTATCTACCCTGCCTTCAGGTATACAAGACCACATTCAATCTCATCTACTGCACAATTATGGTTGTTGGTTATTGCACAGAGCGTGGTCAGGATCTTTTGAGGTGCTGCACAAATGCCGAGGCTGAGATGGTCTTTACGTCAAAGGGCTGTAAAAGAAAATTAGCCAAAACTCATTTATCTCAATGTCAAAATTCCTACTAAGTAGGGAGGAAATGAAGTTGAACCTATGTGGGAGGCTTTTAGAAAGCCTGGCCTTGGCACTGTGGCATGCATGACAGACCCGGATTTGCAGGATCTCTGCCTGCAATTAATCCAAACTCGGAGCACTCTGCACATATCATTTGATGTGTGTAAAAGAGGGATCGTGCCAGGAGCACAGAAGCTAACTTGGAGCTTGGGGAAGTTTTCAATCGGTTTTGCCAGGGTTTCCCTGGGTGGGAAGGCAGGGACGGCTTTCTCCTGCCCTCTCCTGGTGCAGCCCTCAAAATGTGGCTCTGAAAGCACGGCAGGCGGGGAAGAGGCTGAAAAAATGGCACCTGTACTTTTCAGGGGATGTGCACCTGAAGCATATGGCAGAGTAGGTCTGTTTTCATGGCACAAAAATGAGGGTTTTTTTTATTATTTATTTGGTTTTGCCTCTTGGCGTTGCAAATCCAGTTGAGCTCTGTAAAAGCAAACTGAAGGTGGGTCTGATTACTGCACTCACAGTTGAATTTAGTTGAATTTTGCTGTGAAGTCATTCAAGAGTACGATCTATTGCACTTCATCATGAAAATGCACTGTCATCGGAAATATTTTTTTTTTACTTCTTTTTAAGCTGGCTTCATACTTAGCCAACCAAAGAATAATGTAATGCAAGTCACTTAAAGAATGCAGATAAGAATATGTAGTCCTCTATTAAATGTAAGGACTCAATTCTAGGGGGTAGCTGGAAAAACAAAATTTAATCTCAAGAATAAAACTTGACAGTTTGTAAAATGTTCCTGTCGTGCACTTGAACAAAAGAGAGCCCCTAAAGACTGTGTTGCATGGAGAGATGGGGCTGTTGGAGAGCACGGAGGCTGCTGGGGTCAGGGATATCACCGTGATCCAGCATGGTCAGGGGACAGGCCAGTGCAGTGTTAATTTGTGCAGTGTGTGCCCACAGAAACAGTAAGTCAAAGTGTGATAAGTCAAAATAGCTATTGTGACATGGGGCTGTTCCAGACTCAAACCCTTTAGCATTTTGGGTTGAGCACAGGTTAAATGCAATTGAACACAAACTAAAATGGAGCTCCCTAAATGTGGGCATCCTAAATCTGGACTATCAATCTCTCCATCTCTGCGTTAAGTTATTCCATTTTTTAAAATTATTGCTGTTTACCAGAACAGAAAAACAGAGTACAAGGACTGTCAGGTCTTTTTGTTACACCATTTGCTTTAAATAAGGCTAGATCTTCCTGTCTCTGGACTAAAAATTCTGTTCTGGTCTTGATGCAAGTTCCAGTGACACCAACAGGTTTCTGAAAAAAACCCTTGTTTTCGCAAAGGAGTTTTCTTGTCACAGCAAAAAACTGATGAAGAGTTTCTGACCATTTTGGTGAATGTCTCTTCCTTTATCATGCCCAATATCTGCCTATTGCAGAGGTTGAGTCTTCTTCATTTCCTGACGGTTTTGTAACTTTTTTTAAAGTAAGTTTCAGCCAGCTGTGACTGTGGTGCTTTTTCAGAGGCTGTTTGTATTTCATGGGAAGGTGTTGAACTTTTCATCAAGTCACATGTGGTTGTCCAAGCTGGTGGGAACACTTTCTGCACAGCTTTATCCCAATTGGAGCTGAAGTGGTAGGTGCTCACTATGGTGTTAACTTGCTTCAATATTCATGTTCAAAAAACATGTCTTGCTGCACTATATGGACAAACCTAGTGATATAGATTGCTCTTTCTTAAAAAGAGCATCTCTTTTACATATTTTTAGCTGATAAATTTCTATGCAAGGTCTTGCAACTCAGCTTCCTCTGGGTAACAGGCTTTCTGTCTGGTAGCTGGAGAAAGGTGGGTGATAGGCTTCATGGTCCTTCTGGTTGTGTAGCTGCAGCATTGGAGGGGAGACAGAAAGCAAAGTCGTTCCCACTTAATGGACAATATCGGAGAGGGGGGGGAAAAGGCAGGACTTTCCATTTTCTTTTAGTCATGTCCAGTAGTTTTAAGCAGAAACACTGGCTGCACAAAGCTTTCTCCACCTGAGTGACGTTTTTTAGGGAAATTTCCAGAGATTAATTGATTTATTTGGGTTTCTCTGAACTTTTCCATTGCAGGGTGTATCTGGCCAGTTTTTGAAGGGCCGTGACTCTCTGATGCATTTTGATACTATTTGCATCCAGCAGTGTAGCTGTTGAAGCTGAAATGCCTAGAATGGTCTGAACAAAGCCACAAAAATTTTGGGGGTGAATCATTTGTTCACCACTAAAAAATTCCATTATGGGTGGACTTTTCAAGAAAATTTTCCATAAATTTATGTTTATATGGAACTGACCACAAAGACAAAACAATTTCAAATCAAACGAAACAGTTTAGGCAGACTGATGAAAATAACTTTTTTTCTTTTTCATAGTTCTTTCCATCAAGAAACAAACATGAACTTCACTTCAGGGCACTGGGAATGTTTTTTCTCCCTTCAAGTTCACCTGGCAAACTGAAAAATTAGTTATTTGTACAGGCTTGGTTGTGAATCATCTTGACTCAGATGTGTCCCTGCTGAGGAGGACATGTTAGCCCCTGCCACCTTTGCGTGGGGCGTTTGGTTTTCTGCTTTTCAAGTTCACCATGATCCAGTTTGGCCTCAGATGACCTGAAAAAACACCATTTCTCAAAAAGCCCTTGAACGGCTGCAGGCCTTCAGGGCAGGCAAGTACTGAGATAGGTATTAGATAACCAGAACCTCCATTTCTGATCTTTTCCAGACACTAGCATATCCAAAGTAGAATAATAAAAAAACACACTTACCTTCTAAAGAAAATAATTCAGGTATGGAAATTTTGTAGCATCACATAACGTTTTGTTCAAGTTTTCATTCAAATAGACCTCCTGCATAACAGAGGAACTATCCCTCCCTGCTAGTTTTAGCATCATGCCATGAATTTTACTTGAATTATATCAAAGAAATTATAGCAGTAGATGGGATCTTAGGAGGTAATCCAGTCCTGTCCCTGCCCTAAGCAGAATCAGTGGCACTGAAATTGTTCCTCACAGAGATTTGTGTAAACAAGTCTTAAAACTCCAGTGATGGTGACTCTACAGCTTCTCTAGGTAATTAATCTGCAACGCTTACAGCTAGAAAAGGTTATTTCTCTGTCTCTCCTTCTATGGGTTTTTTTTTTTCTTTTGTTTTTTTTTTTAAGAAATCCAGCCTAGAGGTATACTTCTTGGAGTTGTGGCATCATCAGCATATCCAGTGGTTAATTAATATTTTAACTCATTTTCAAGTTTTGTTTTAGCATCTTTTTCCTAACTGGATTGCAATGTTGTATCAGATTAGAGGTATCTTTCTTGTGGACATTCAGAGCTTCTGCACTCAGAGGAGATCATGCAGTCACCACGTTTTCTCTCCTGCATGCCATAGACTTTTATATTTCATGCAGTTACCCAATACTTTGCATTTGAATTAAGCATAGCTTTTATTTTGGCTAAAAAATATTTTCTGGAAAAGCATCTAATTTTGATATGAATACATCAGGAAATGGATAATAAATCATTTCCTTTAGAAGTTTGTCACAGTGGTTAATTGCCGTCACTGTTTGAAAAATTGTGGCCGTTTTGAATTTCTGATTTCAACTTCCAGTCACCGGTTCTCATTATGCTTTTCTTTGCCAGATGTAAGAACCCTTTAGTATCCAGTATGTTCTCGTCTGGAAGTAACTACACAGTGTAATCAAGACATCACTCTTTTTTTTTGTTCCCAATGAACTCAGTACATGGGTCCCTAAATCTCTCACAGTCAGGTGTCTCCTTTGTTCATCAGGTCAGTCTAACTTTGGATCCCTATTGCCGTTTAAGTTGTTAACAGAAGTTGGTAAAAACTGGACTCTAGGCTTTGGTTAAAAACTGGACTCTGGGCTTTTGTGAGGTTTTTTACTGTGAGGAGGTAAAATCATGTTACTGCTCCATTGTTTGTAGGTGTATGGATCATGGGAACAAATTGCTTTTTTTTTTTTTTTTTCACTCTTTCTGGAATTAGTAATTTCCTGCTGCCTTCCTTGCCCACTGTCATTCCCAAATCATTCTCCAGCATCACAGCTATCCAGGGTCCCATGGGGTTTACTTCCCCCTCTGCCTTATAGCTCACCTCTGCACTGACTGCACTTTGTTTAAATGGACTCCTGTTAACAAGTGACCCAAAATACTCTCTGCATGAGTATTTTCTCCTCATCATTATTTACCAGGCTGCTAATATTTGTGTCAGCCATCTGTCTATCAGTGCCGACTCTATACATTCCCTTGCAGAGCATCAGTGAAAATGCTGAATAGCACTGAGTGCACTTCAAAGCCCACAGAAGGCCAGTAAAGCATCCTCATTTGATGATGGTCTGATTGACGCAGCTGGGTTTTGAGTTATGCTAAATAGCCATGTCTTAGCCATTTAACATAAGTTTCCTTGATGCTATATAGTGTTTATCTAGTAAGCATGTCATGCACTAAGTCTAAAGCACTGAGAAAGCCTGCTACATCTGTGCAACTAGCTTTTTTGCAGGAAGAACATTAAACCAGTTTTATTTGGGAGGATCTATTTTCCATAAACCCATGTTGACTGGCAGTAATTAAAATCTTGTTCTTTCATGTTTTGGCAGTTCAGTCCTGTCTCAGCTTTTCCACTATTTTCCCTGGGATTGATGTGAGGTTAACTGCTCAATGGTTCCCCTGTAATTGCACTTGATTTCCTGTTCTCCCTCTCTCCCTCCCTCTCTCTTTATCTCTGTCTCTTGCTTTCCCCTTTTTTCCAGGCTACTACCCTGCTTCCAGTCACCTGGAATCCCTCTGATATTAAAATTTATTAAAAATTAACATTGAAAAGGCAGAGTTCTCCTCTGTCAAATATTTTAGGACCCCTGGGTGTGATTTATCCAGACCTGCTGATTTAAAAATGTTTATCTCTACTAGATGATGTTGAACATCCTGCTTATTTCCTTATGGGCTGGAAAATACCTGTTCAACCTTGCTCTTGTATAAACACCACCATACTATTACTTTCCAAAGTACCAAGCAGAAACATTTATTGAACAAGGCTAGAGTTTTGTAGTGTTTTTCACAGTGTTTACTCTAGCAGTGTGCCTGTGCAATTCAAACACTCTCCAAATAATTCTACTTAGCATCTCCATGGAGAGATTTTTCATAATCTCTTTATTTTCTAGTATCAGTTTCTTCTGCATCATAGTTCTGCACTTCAGACAGCTGTTATTTTTCCATTTCTTGAATTTTTAAAATACTTTTGGTTCACCCCTGAAGTAGCTGAGCCTTAGCCAGTCTGTCCTCGATGATGCTGGACTGGCTCTATTCTGAAAGAACTTCTGATTTTCATTCATGTTTTCCTCTCTGATTTCTTCCTCCCACGTAGTGTTTTCTCGTAATTTTCCTCAGCTGGAGGATATTAGCCATTGGGAAGCACCAGCTACAATTGTCTTAATTTTGTCCACTTTTAATTATGAGCTCTCAGGATAATGTCACTTGCCAGCTGTATGACGGATATGCTTTTTGTTAATCAGAAGGAGTTGTGAAATAAGTAGTTCATGTTGGATGAATTATCTTTTCCTTATGTAAATGTGTGAGTGCATGTTGTCATCAGATCACTTCCTCACTTTCATTTTCATGAACAGCATTGCACCCAGGATTAATGAGATTAAGATTTCTCCAGAAACACAGGTGAGACCTGGGAATCTCTGCACTGTGGTCAGACCTGAACCTCAGAGTCTCCAGGGGATACAGACAGACTTCCCATTTTGGCCTTATCTCACAATTGGTTCACTGCTCTCTGCCTAAGTTGCTCCATATTCTTATGCTTTCCTCAGGACTCACTGCTGCAGATGGTGTATTTATATTAACTTAAAGATTGCATTCCATCTTTCAAATGAGATGAATAAATTTTTCAGGCCATTGTGGTTACCTGACCTGACCTCCTATAAACACAACCTATAATTCTTCACCTGATTCCAGCATCTGGCCCTATAACTCATACTTGAAACATGGCATATTGGTTTTAGGAACACATCTCATGGACATGTAAAGCCATTTGGACACTTTTCCCTATTTAGAGTGAAATCAAGTACCCTGATGATGTGCAGTCATCATGGTACCTATGGCTGTTTGTAAGCGACGTGTTTCTAACTGTATTTCCGTACCCACCTTCTCCTTACCTAAAATACTGCTCTTAGTTTATTTCAAGTAGTCTAGACATGAACACGGGATCCAAAAGCCACCAAGTTACTGATGGTTAACGAAAGATGCACGATAAATCCCAAAATAACCAAATTACCTATGGTGGCATTCGTCTTAGACACACGTGCAGGGATATGTCAATTGTCCATATCTCCTTGATTTCTAGGTTTTACTTTTCTATAGTTTCTTTCAAATGAGGATGGGGCAATAACTGCTGGAATTAAGAGGGTGTTGTCGTTTACTCTGTGAAATTGACTTATCTTTCTGTGTCTACGATTAGTGTCAGAAAGCAGGAACTAGGGTAGAATGTTCAACCTCTTACTAGTACTCCTGGGTTTTACACTTTGGTTTTTTTTTTAATTTCATTTAATTTCTTTTTCTATGGTGAGATTTTACACTGAACCCTAATATACTCCTGCAGAATGGCATTCTCCTGGGCCTATTTGAAATTCTTGATCTTTTCTGCATCTGTTTAAATCCTGCGTTCATGCACGTACAGTACAAGGTCAACCCTTTTGTTTGTTATTTTTATGGAGTTTAAAGAAAGTCCAAATACCTGAGTGAGGTACCTGTCTGGTGCAGCCTTGTGACAGTTGCAAAATCTTCAGACCTGGAGAGTCACATGATTAAGTGTTTTCATGAGGAATACAAGAAACCATAAAATCAGGGGGTTTGCCACATAAAAGGTATGCTTTGCAGCTAACGGGTATTTTGGGCTGGCTCACTGCTGATCAGAATACAGAAGGTGGCTAATCCTATGCTCAGAGGAAACAGCCAAGCAATATATGGCTGACACGTGCCCTGGACAGAGCCCCACATCCAGGGATGCCACCAGCCCACAAACAAACCACAAAGCACAACTTTAAGTCCTTAGACTTATCAAGTTCTTGATAAGTCCTTAGACTTACCAAGTTTGGTCTTAAGCCATAGCATACCAGCTAACCAGCTTCAGAGATCAAAGGCCATGAGTGTAGAGTTGGTCTGCCAAGAACGTTTTGGGTTATTTCTGCAGAAGTTATATGCTTGGGTCCAGTACTGGCAATTTCCAAATCAATACTGAATCCAGGCAGCGGTTTCGTGTTATTAGAGGTATCGTACTCCCGGGGGGTTGTTATTCATCTCTCATATGAAGCTGAGCTGCCTGTTGTGGAACTGGTTGCACTGCTGAAATCCCAAGAACTTGCTTATGAAAGGTGTTGTTTTGGAATGACTACAGTTAGCCCTGAAATTAGTATTGCTTTCAATTTTTTATCTTTTTTTTTTCCTTGTTCTTCTTCCCAAAAGATAAACTCCCCTTAGACATTTGAAGGGATTTTGTTATATTTCTGCTACATTTTGTTGGTGTGAATCTTTGGGGAGAGGCTGAAGTCTAAAGGAAGTTTATTATTAAGAACTAGCTATACTGTTTCCCAGCAGTGAGCTTGTTACTGCCACATCTTCACCTAAACTCTGTAATTGGTAATTATGTTTGTCTGACCTACATTCCTCTGTGTAATTGTTGCAAGAGATGGTATTTTTCAATTCCTCAGTAAAAATGTCCACACCAATTGTGGAGTGTTGCTGGGCAGAAGCTTTCACCTTCAAAAGGCAGTATCATTTTTGTGGTGGAGGATGCATTTATTTTTTTTTTTTAAACTTATATAGCACTAGGATCCTGTGGGGGTAAAAAGCAATGTAGAAATAAGTTAGATATAATGACATGATTTTTCAGAACCTGGGAAACTAATGGTCAATTAAATCCCAGTGGAGGGTGTGTATTAGCTTCCTAATTTGTTTTGGACCCATGACTGGAATGTGGATGCACATGCTATTCAGTTCGGAGCATTCATGTGAAAGATCCTTTGGGTAATTGAACAGCTACAAATGGCACTTCCATCTAAAATTGTTATTGTGTTGTGTTTCTGCACCAATTGAGTCTTCAGTAACAGATCTGATGATCAGGTTGGAAAATTCTCTCCTACTGATTCTATAATCAGAAAAAGGAAACTTCGAAACCTTTCTGAGGTTCCTCCAATGATAGAAAGTCTTCCGTTCCACTTAACAAATTTGTTTTTATTTCCCACAAAGAATATGAGAAATATCTTCTCTACTGCTTCACCTCAGAAGTTTTCAAAGTTTTGCACCCATGAAGACCAGAGGATCTAGTGGATCGTTAGCTTTTCCCAGTATGTGGACAAGATAATCCGACCACAAACCTGGTTTCTGAGCCTTTCACTCTCTGGCTTATTGACCCAAAAGTTTTTCATCTCTTCCTTGGGGGCTATTGAGAATTCTGATATTTTCTCCATCTGTTTCTTGAAATTTCCCCTGTGAGCACTCGGCATGTTTCCCTGTTCCTTCCAGATGACCCTCTCTTGCCATTCCCTCTGGGTGTCATAAACTCCATGACTACTTCCAAGGAACGTTAAGGTGAGTCACATTTTATTTATTGTGCTGAGTAATGCCATTAGCACGTTCCAAATTGATCCATCAAAGAAGTCAGCCTGGAGAGTCTGCTCAGTGGCAACTTCAGGTCAAATATTTAGGTGGGGCACTGCCGTTCACTTGAGCACTACGTAAAGTTGTTACTGAAGTATATTGACTGAAATACCCCTCTGGGCTCTCCTGGAGTTGCTGGACTATTCCATGAAGTGAACCAGCTGCTCCTTTTAGAGCCCCCTTCTGAAATTTGAGCACAGGACAGCGAAATTGTTGTCCTGCCGGATCATTCATCTGGAAGAGACATTATTAATAAGGAGTGATAGACTTCCCATTGAATTGGGACGAAGGTAGGTTTATTTTGTTGGTGTTTTGTTTTCTCATTTTTTGAGCCCAGCACTGAGCACCCAAGCACAGCCTGGCCAAGACTGAATTGTGCTTTAGGTTGACACTTCCAAAGGCTGCAGTGAATGTTGACAAAAGCAATCCCTTCATCTGAGGGAGACAGAAGTAGTCAAAAAAAGCCTCAGAATCAGATACTTCCCTGTGAGGCATCAGAGATACGAGGCCTGTTCTCTGGAGCTTCTCAGAAATTGCTTTCTGGTCCTCAAGCTCTCTATGGGAACAAGGGGCAGTTATTTCTTTCTTAAAAAAGCCAAATAGTTTCACTTAAAAAATAATTAATTTGTACTAAACATATTTCCCTTTATGTATTTTGCCATGTGGTTTCACTGAAACTGTGTTGTGGGCTCCTCTTGATCCTGTTCTCTTCCAGCTGTGCACCTGCTTTGGGCTGCATGTACCATGAAGTTTCATGGTTCACCCTGTGGGAGAAGGGTAAGCAGCCCCCATCAGGAGTCCCAGCCACAGGAGTGCTGGGCAAGCTGGAAGCCTGGCATACAGGGAAGAATGGGAAAAACAAGACCACAGAATGACTGTGTCCCTGGTTACCAGGGAAACACTCCTAAATTGGAGCATTTTTTATTTCAATCCAAATATTTGTTTTTATTTGAAATATTTGTATAAGGGGTTTTGATTAGGAAATTATTTTTCAGGGGAAAATCTCTTTTTAAAGTCTTAATTTTTTTTTAATCAGTCTACAATATACATATTAGATTTTTTAAAAAACTTGGTAGGTACTCATCATCATCCTTTGATAAACACCTAACCTTGTACATAACTTCATAAGAATACAGACATCATGGATGGGGCTGGAGGGACTTAGAGAGGTCCACTAGTACAACACAGGATCAACTACACCTCATTTTCCCCCAACAGATATTTTTTTTAACATGCTTGTAGAGAAGTTCCAATTGTGGAGATTCCCCAGTCATCTTAAGTGAACTTCCTCTTTCCTTATCCCTTCAGTTAGTAAGTTTTATTTGATATCAATCTAACCTTTGCCACAATTTTAAAGCAGTTAAATAGAAATTTTTACTTTACTCTGTAAAGCCATCTTCTGCTTATTTGCAGACTATTATGTATCCCCAGCCTATTCCAAATACAGTGATGTCAACATTATTTTCTTGGTCAGAGGTCTATAATCCATGACCTTTCATGCTGCTTCTCTTCAGACTCTGTATCTTGAATGTCCTGCCCACAGCTCACCTGAATGGTTTTTATCCCAGCACGTACGTTTCTGATTGCAGAAAGGATCCTACTTTTCAAGCCATATCTGCATCTTTTCCTTTGAGCTGAACAGATATCTCACTATATCCAAAACTGTGTGTTTAAACATATTTTACCCTTCATGCCTATATAACAACAATATTTTGACAATGTAATTCGTCAGTAGCGTCCTCCTGTTAAGAGCTATCATCTATAATCTGAAGAAGTGATACAAATCTTAAGTACTCATAGCCCTCTTGACTTGTTCATCGAAGATGATCTTACGTAGCCTTCACACCTGCCATTTCTCTGGCATTTCCCTCCACAGTATCCATTTGATGCTCATTAGGTTTTCAAGTTATTTTCCCAGCTTTTTAACTATGTGTGCAATCTTGTATTCTAAATAGGGTTGTTTGTGCCCCATGTGTTTCAGTGAGTATTTTGGTAACAGTACACATGCAGGCAATATATTTGTCCTACACATCTTTGTCCCAGCATTCTGCAGTTCCTTCCCACTCGTGCCTGAAAATTGGAGTACACTGCTTTTTTCCTTCATCTCAACATTGTTGTTGTATTTTTTTTTACCCTCTAGCATTTTTAGAACATAACATATTTTCATGTAAGTAGTGTTAATTATGTAACAGCAATTTATCTCAGATAAGATCTTTTCTTTTTGTTGCAATTTTGCAATTAGAATGCAGAAAATTTCAGGCTTTGAACCCTGCCTTTTATGTCAAGTTGTCTGCCCACAACTGATGACTATATGTATCTTATTTGCCTCAGAAAAGGAAGTGAAAAAAGTACCATCTGCAGATTTATTGGGAATTTAAATATCTTGAAGGTATGGCTGAAGGAATAGATCATGGAGTAGTCAAAGAGTTGCTCTGTAGTGGTGGCTGTAGGGCACTTCAACACCCGAAGAACCATTATTAAAGGGCATCAAGAATAAAAGCAGATTTTACTTCAAACCTATCAGGATAAGGCAACTGGCCAGTGTCTGATGGACAGGGACTTGTATGACAGGGAAACTAAAAGACCTTTTTTTACTCATTCATCACAATTTATTGGGGTTCTTCAAAGGGGTCAGCAAGCATGTGGATAAGGGAAAGCCAATTCATATAGACTACCTAGTGTCTAAAAAGCTATTTGTAATGTTTTTTTCAGGAGAGGAAAGGCTATTGCATGAAATAGAATAAAATGTGTAAAAGAGAAGAGTAAATGGCAAGTCTCACAGTGATCTACCACAGGGATCTGGTTTGGACCTCTGATCCAATCCTGATCTTATTAACCGTTCTTATGTTCTATATATCACCGCCACAACAAGTCCTTCTTTAAGGAGACTTCATCTAGACTGTTATTGTTAGGAACACGAAACTGGTGGGGATTAGGTGCTCTACCACTTTGTTAGGAGGACTCAGTTTCTAACTCCAATACCAATTCTAGGAGACACTTAATTGCTGGGCAAACAAACAAATTTGATCCAGTATTCTGTAGCTGCCTTCCTACAAATATGGATGTTGAAGTTGCATCATCTTTAGGACATGGATGCTGTATCATCTTTGGGAGATCTTACTGCAGTGACACAGAGGCATGCTAGGCTTCCCAGTGCTGCTGGTCTTCCCACGGGAAGAGTTGTAGCACTCTGCTTTATTCTTTTAATCACATGGAAAGCATCATTTTATACGTTCATCTCTCTCTCACCATCCCCTGAGATAACTTAGTGACACAGAATTATCACAATTACAGATCCTAATTTAGGTATTTTTTTCCACGTTGGTAGAACCACAAGTCCCACGTTCTCTAAGAACTGCCATGGCACTGCTGGGTTATGGGGGGTATTCTTGACTCTGCTGTCCCTCTCACTGTCAGATTTGACTGTCCTCATCAAACCAATCAGCTGACAAATAGACTATATTGCCTTAAGCGTCAGAGTAGATTTTTCTAACTAGGTCTAGCTACTGAGCATATGTAGGAGCCAGAATAGCAGTTGCCTGCCTTTATTTCATCCTCCTCCTCTGACAAAACTAAACTAGCTGATGTTCCCTGCCCAACATGGTCTTTAAGGCTTGTTATCATCCTCTAGTCAAACAGCTTCTAACTTTCAGAAAAATAAATTGTAGTCCCTTCAAGCCTCCTGGGTTGGTATGATGGAGAACACCTTCAGGTGGGTAGACCCTCTCACATGTGTGACTCAAAGGATATCATGTGTTGCCAAAATACATATATTCTGCAGACGTGTAGCTCTCTAACCTCAGACATCCATAGATCAGCATTCTCATGATGCCCTAGGCTGTACATCTCAAAAGAAATATTGACTAAAGAAGAGTTTGCTGTCTTTTTAAATGTGCCACCATTGCTGGCTCTCTGCTGGTCTGCAGCAGAGCTCCCTGGAGTACAGGAAGTCCTAATGACACAAAGTCCTGGTGACCCTCACTCTTCCACCCTGGCAGTGACAGATCCTGCTCAGCATGGCAAGAAGGCAAGGTTTTGTTTTTGGACCTACATAACTGGAAGAGGGGGAGACTTCCCAGGGATGCACAGTGTTGAAAGGTGTGAGTGCATGTTCAGTAGGTGCTATAGGGCTGTGGAGAATGTACCTATTTGGTATGTTTTCCTCACACAGCCAGATTCAAGTTGGTCACCAGATATCAGCTGAGAGAAAAGTATTTCACAGGGGGTAAGGTCTCTCTGCTTTCCTACAGTTTTGCCCTCTTCTGCAGCATGGTTCACGGTCCATTTCTCAAGGACTGTACGTCCCAAATCTTGTCTACTGTATCTGCCGATATTAACTGGCCAAATAAGAGTTATCAGCTTCACTTATCTAAGGCCACCCACACAGTTTCACCCACAATTGGCTGTGAGTCACAGTGCCCCCCCCCCCCCCCCCGGCTCTGTCATTAACTTCTGTTTTCCTCCTGCATGGTCCAGTTTCTGAAGCTTTTGATCTTTGATGCTGAAAGTTCAAAATGGGTGTTGAGAACTGTTTTGCGATTGGAGGTGTCTAGGGCTGGGGTTAAGGTAAAAGGAGAATATGTTTTCCTTTCCTTACTAGCCATTCACATACAGTGGTAGGTATTGTTAGAGACCTGTTCCTGATGACCTGGCTAGACCGTTCCAGTTCTGTTTTTCCTCTTCTTGAAGGATTGTGGTTCTTCTGCAAAAGGTAAATAACCCTGTTTCCTCTGACCCAGAAATACTTATATGAGTCATAATGTTCTAAATGTGCCTGTCGGTGTAAAACTACATGCCTATGTGAAATCCTTCTTGGAGTTATGAGGTTGTTTTAGTATAAAGTTGGTTTTAATTCTTCACAAATGTTTTACTTTATTGTTCTTAGAACTGAGGATGAAGAAACCTATATATGTGATTTTATTCACACAGAGCAAATATATGACTGTTTACTTTTAATCTCATATCTTCACCCTAGCAAGGAAAGAAACTGGAGAAGAAAAGAGAGTGCAGAGATTTAAGCAATTGTGACAAGGACAGAAAAGAAATCAGTGCTTCTAGAGAGTCTCTGTCTCCTAAATTTCTCTGTAGTGCCTACTGGACCATTTATAATCTCCACAGAGAGGGATTTTCAGAACTGTTGGAGAGGCCACTGAGACTTGAAGTCTTTTATAATTTGTCTTCCTGAGCCAAAGAGGTTCCCCTCGATAACCTTAATGTTACTCAGCATAAGGTTATTCTGACTCAGTTAAGCAAAAGGAGCTCACCTTCTAATGAACTCAAGTGGAGACAACACCATAACTAAAACTTGCTCTTAAAATTAAAAGTGCCCCGAAAAAAAATTCCTTTGTGAGTGGAAGGAGAGCAGGAGAGAAGGGGGCAGACCAAACTGGGAAAATTGTTGGGAACAGGAGAATTATGTAGGGCCAATAGTGAGTTTATCAAAGAGAAGAGCTGGCTAAAAGCCGTAGGAGGACAGTGACAGCTTTGCCAGGTTCTCTTGGGGTTTTTTTTATTGCTATTTTAAAGTTTCACAGAAATTATCTGTTCTATAGAAATAATGCTTTGAGACACTTAAAAATATATGGTAGTCAGAAAAGCCTCTTGCAACTCTCGAGGTGTTGCTCTTTCTGTCCCTGGACAAACTGTGACTCTACAAGTCTTGTTTGAAACCCCCTTGTACTTTTATTTGTTAAACAGTATAAATGGTCTGTCTAACATGAGCATTACAGAGTTGAGAGATGCTTAGCTAGTTTTTGGCACTCTGTGTCTGAAGCTTGGAAGATTATAGAAGGCAGTGAAATGCACTGTCATGGTCATTCAGGACGTATTTACATTAGTGCCATGGAATATGAGTCTATTGAGTTGTGGTCCCATTTGTAAACAAAGTCATGAAAAAAAAAAGTTCCTCATCCTCCTGGAGATCTAAAGTTGAGTTATGAGTTCAGGCAATAGCTGATGCACTAAGAAATTAGGACTGAATGAGCAGTTGGATCATGACAGACCTTGACAGTTGGAGGCAGCTGTGTGACACAGCTCAGGGTTTTAAGAGTTTATATGTGCTGCTTTCTCCTGCATAGAAATTAATATCACAGGCCATAAAATATTGTAAGAATTGTAGGAAACTCAAGAGTAGTTGTAAAAGGTGTGGAACTGAAGCTATAATATATTGCAGGATAAGAGCAAGTTCCACTGATACCCAAGGTCCCTATGATAGCAAGAAATCTCTGCTAGCAATAACTCACTCATGGCTCCTGGGAAGCAGATTCTGGTAGCCAGGGTACAGCGAAGGGTCGAGGGACAACCCAACAGCAGCTCCCCCAAGGAAGGTCCCTACACATCCAAATCTGGTTATCAGCTTGAAATTGGGTGTGTGCATGGATACCCCGACTATGCACCAGAGTTAGCAGCAGGGAAGACAGGGGTACAGGATGTTAGTGTTCCACTCCAGGCATGAAGCACAGAGGTGAGGAGATCTCAGTTCCTATCCTTTCTGCTGGATTTTTACAATGGTAAATTCAAGAAGAAAAGAGAGAAACTTTGATCAGAGAGACCTGTGATTGTGATTACAATTGAGAGTGTGGGTATCTCGATTTTTCTATGGAGAAATGATAGTTATCAAAGAGGTTTTTGAGCTCAGATAAGGCCAAACAGAAGGACTGGAAGGCGTGACAACAGTGTGAAGTTGGGTTGGTTTTTTTGCCTTGTGATTTTTTGCACACACTGTAACTGCTGTACATTGGTGCCATCTACTGCCTGTCCTGTAGCTGTCCCTGCCTGAACCTCTGCTAGCATCACCAGAGCGATGCGTAGCAAAAATTCAACACAGGTAGGAACAATTCTACAGTTCTTTGTTGATGCCCTGACATAAGAGGAAAAAAAAAAGCAACTGTCTGTCATGATGATAGCAGGACGGATTTAACGAGAACAGACTTGTTAACCGATAATACAGTTCGCTGGCTTTGGAGGTAGGACAGAAACCATGGGTGAGCATCTCTTTGGCCTGGAAGAATCAACTGGATTCCTTAACTATCTGCAAGTGTTATGGCACAGTAAGTCTTGTGTTATCCCACGGCAAATGCCAACAGCAGTGAGAGGGTACCCCTGAGAGATAAAGGAGGAGGTGTTGCAGCTTTTGCAATACTGATGGTACATGGCTGCTTCCCTGGTGTCAAAGCAGAAGTCCTCTGCTAGAAGCCTGGCATTAGAGGAAAGCCCCCAGCTCACACCCTCAGCTGCTGTGAGCACTGCCATGCGCAGGCAGCTGCACACCTCAGAAAAGCCTCTTTCCATGGAAGGACTTCCTAGTAGTTCATGTCTCTCTTTTAATGTCATTGCAATGACATTAAAGAAGACCCCTGACGCTGCTGTTCACAGCTGCTGTAAAATTAATATATGTAAGGGATGTCTCGGTCACCTGGCCTGAGCTGCATAGAACAGTTCACATCCTCACAGTTAACTCTCAGCTGAGGCTGCCCCAGAAAACTTTGTGTGAACTGAAGGCAGGGAAAGGATGTTTAAATGTTAGAAAGAAACAGTTTCTGATTGTATACAGGGTTATGCTATCAGGGGACTGACTAATGACTAGGCAGCTCCTCACAGATGTCAGATGTTGGCTTCTTAAGTAGCCACAGAAATTGTGAAAACTCTTTAGTCTAGCACAATTATTCAGACTAAACTTTAGTAATATCTGCATGTGTGTTGAGTTGACCTACAGGATCCTTATTAAGAGCCTGTATGCTGTCTTGCATTCAGCAGTAGCAGGGTATCCTTTGTGCCTTTTGTGCTTCAGAAAATCCTAGGGAGAAAGGTATCATAAAATTAAAGGATAGTAAATTTAAAATAATAAAAAAAAATATTTACATCACATACTGTTAATGTAATGCACTGTCCAAAGAATCAGCTGAGAGGGAGAGGGTGCGACTGAAGGCCAGATGTGTTTCACACTTGGGAGTGCACTGTGGCATCCAGCTCCTGAGGAATTGCTTGGGTTTGGCAATGGTGCTCCCTTCAGGTGGAACAGCCACGGGGATGAGGAGAGGGACCTGGTGTCCTTCCCTCGGAAAACAAGAATTAGGTTAATGTTACTCTTAATCTGTGGCATTTGCTGTACTTAAGAGCTGTCAAAGCGGCTATTTACAAGGTCCTTAGCACTGCTGTGGTCAAGGATTTCACCATATTCAATATACTGTGCCCTCTTTGTGAGTGTGCTCTTATCCTTTTACAGGCAATAGCAGCCCAAATCCTGAATCCCAAGTTTGTGACCAGCCACCAACAGACAGGAGTGGTGCCAGAAGCAACAGCCAATGCCATCTTCCAATAGACCTGGCCAGAAGAAAAGGGGCAAGAGTGCTTGCAAACAGACATGGTGTTTGCCTGACTCACAGTTCAAGGTGAAGTCTCATTTAATGACACAGGTCTCCATGTTTACTTTGTGACAGAGGTTGTCTCCTATATTTTCAATCTGTGGATAAATGCTGACCTTTCTAACATGTTATTCTAAAGCCTCGCTAGATCATTATGATCAGCTAATCTCACAACCAAAGACTCTTAAGTGCTTCTCAAGTGTCTGGGTTGAAAAGGATCTGTATCAGCTCCTCTCTGTCAAATGCAGATCAATATTCATCAGAAATATACTAAAGCAAATTTCTATCTGCGGATAAAAACTTTTCTAGATAGGAATGTGTATTTTTGTTGTTATGGGAATTGGCATTGAACAACACACAGATAAAAGGGGTTTCATTCTCCTTTTAAGATGGAAATTCTTTAGAAATTATGGAAAATAGCTTTTCTTGATTATTCACTTTTATACTAAATTTATTTCTGCGAATATGAGAATAAACAAAGAGAATATTTTCCCAGAGCTGCAAATCAGTAGAGACTGCCTTTCAGGAGAAGAAACTTGAGTTTCCCACTGGGAGCTGATCCCACACGTGACTTTCAGGAAGACCAGCCGTAGCCACCAACAGATACACTGTCAGAGCCAAATGTAAGCCTTCAGGGGAATGTAATCTGACAAGCAGCTGCCACTGCTGAAAACTGTCTTTGTAGGCCCTGACATCTGGCTTCTTCAGCTGCCAAGCTTGGCCTCCTCCAAGGTGCCACAGGAGACAAGTCACTGCAGCAGGTAGGAAACTGGGGGAATAAAGATCACAATTTTATGTGGCTGGGAGGTAGGAGATGAGGTTGGCATGGATTTCAGATGCTAATTTGCAAGCCCTTTGTGACTCCTCCTATTTTCTACTGGTTTGCTCATGATGTTGCAGTTCTAGATGTGTAAATTATGGTGGTAGAGGAAGGGAAAGGTGAAAGAAAGGAATGGGGAAAAAAAACTTTTAGTTTTGCCCTAACACTTTTAATCTCTGGTTAAATATTTAAAAGTTTGGGATAATATGATGCAGCTTCAAACCAAAGCTCCAAATCCAAGTGCTTCGCTACATCAGAAAAGGATGTGCACAGAAACATTGAAGGTGTCAGAAGAAAGAAGGGAGATATGGGGCATACAGTTGTGCATTACTGATACCTGAGCATTAGACAGTGAGGTTGAAAATGAAGGTTGACAAGGTATTGGTGTCTTGCACCACCTTGGATATTGGGGACCTGGTGACTGGAGACACCTGAGCTCGACAGGACATGGCAAGGCTCAGGTCTGTGTCTGGAGCTCATCTCCTGGCTGGTGTACAGGGGTTTTCTTTGATGCACAGAGCACCAGCACTTCAGTCTTTTTTTTGGGCTGTGGGAGAGACCAGTCTGAGGCTTTTTCAGGCAGTGAATAAGCCAAGATTTAATTTCAAGAGACAGTCACTTGAGATCTGAATGGTGAGACAGGGTGAAGGGAAGTTCATGCTGCTACCCTCGGCATGACTGCATCATCACAGTGAAAACAAGGTGTTTCTTTCCCAAGGCTTGCCAACTGCTGGCTGCACAGGGAGGGAGGAAAAGACCAAGATGAGTCACTCTTTGAAAGCAGGGTTTCTTACTCCTTTCTCTGAAGTATCTCTTCCCAGTGCAGGAGACAGGCAAGGTCACTGCTTTCAGTGAGGACAGGACTTTGTGTTGCCTCTTGGCACTGTGAAAATATCTGTTTTCCAGGAAGTTCAAATGGTTCTTTGCTTTATCATAATTTTTGCATATAATTGACTGAACAGCTTTGTTTTAAACTTGGCTCCTACCTAGACCTCAGAGAGGAGGAAAAGAAATTGCCTGAGTTTAAATGCTCCCCTGTTTATAATCCAGACACTGCAGTATGGAGCTATTGCGTGAGAACTGGGAGGTGAACCCGACCACAAGCCAGCTCCTCACAAATGTGAAACAAATGTCAACCTTTCACGATCTGAGACAAAATGTAAAGCAAACAACTACAGAGATAATCCACTTCTTAACCTATCTCATTGAAGGACGGAGGTGTTCCTAGCAGTGCAGAAGAATGTATTTACCATAAATGTTTCAGGGTCTTCAGCAAAAACTTTTCTATCCAGTATACGCAGTCCTCGCCAGGAATTATTAAAGGTTAAACAGTACCTTTTAAAATCTACCACGAGATGGCAGAGTTGGACTTAGAAAAGTGACACTTTTGCACAAACTAATGTCTGTGAAACTTCATACTATAAAAATGTGTTTGTGTCCTGTAGAGAACAAAAAAACAAGAGCCAGTCAGTAAAGAAACATCTTCCCATGGCATGGAATTGTCCATCCTTTTAAAACCAGCAAACAAACTAACCAGCTCTGTCGAGACCTAGAGCCAGACTCTGAAATGTGGGCTCCCTTTTGAATACCCCTGGCCACAGTAGAGGGAATTACCTGGATCATGATGTGTAAGAGAACTGAGAAGTGATTTGGTGGTACCTCTGTTTTTTCCAGGATCAGGCAAAGCAAAGAGCCAGCCAGCAGCAGCAGCAAGCTAATTTCCAAAGATGCTAGAAGTGCACATGATGGACCACTGCTAAACAGTCAGTGTTCCCATTAAACTTCCATGAAAGTTTAGAGAAGGTTGCACAGTTCTTGGAAAGTACTGACCCTTACAGATTGTCCCTGCTAAGCAGCTCTCTCCAAAAATATCTTCCAACAGCTACTGTGGGTTGTCTCACTCAGTAAAGTTGTGATCTCGAGGGGTATCCTGAGAATCAGACTTCCAGTGTTTCGAAATGGTCATACATTCCCCAGGATGTTAATCCCCCACGTGTTGTACACCAGGTCCCTGCTGTCTCTGCATGCCAAAATAAGGTATGGAGAGGGTGTGTGGAAGTGATGGAGATACTTCATTCTTAGGAAATAAGTTAGCAACATGTGCCCAGGTCTCTGGGAGCACAGGTCAGTGTTGCTTGGCTGCTGTCAGCAGAAGGATGCGGACTCCTAAGGGAAAATCTGGCTTTGTCTGTACACCTTAGGACTGCTCTGAAACCACATGCCATCTCCCTTAGCTGTGCGAAATTTTGTTGCTAGGAGATAGCTTAGGCTGTGCTCAGTTATCACATCGATGGGATGGGATATGATGACTTTTCAGAAACTTCTGGCTAGTTATACTGCAAACATGCAAGCACACGCACACACAAGTAACGTTCTGAGCCTCATATATATATGGTATATAAACGTATTATGCACACATGTTACACATTTCTGGCTAGATACACTGCCTTTTGGAGATTAAAATGCAAACCTAGAGTTCATCCATGGAGAGCCTTGCCTGTGCATCTCCTACTGTTCTAAAATAGCTCATTCTATTCTTTCCAGGTTTTGTGACATTTTGTTAGCACTTTCAGTGCCTGTTTGAGGTGCAATTTTCACTTTCCCACTAGATGGCAGATTGTCACAGTTGAAATCCTCGTTCTCGTCCGTTAAATGAACATCGTCTCGTTGCCAGCTTTGTAGTTGAGCTATTTCATGTATAAAGAAAACATTAAAACCAAAATAGGTATGGTGGTGCACTCTCCACCAATTTGTTTCAAATTCAACAAGTTAATTTGCTTATTTATAGAGCTTGCTATACACCAGTCTGACATCTTGGTACACATGCAGCAGGATGCGTGGCTCCTGAGAGCACCAGACGTACGTGCTTTGCAGCCCCATAGTGCCGACACAGCTACTTCAGAGCTCTTCAGAAAGGCGTCTGTTGCCCAAGTCACTCCTGTACAGATCTAGGACGTGTGTTGTGGCTTTCTGAACACAGGGCATCTCAAATAGGCCAGCACTACGGCACAAGCCACATTTTTGTTCCTCTCTGAACACTAAAGGAATTGAAAATACTTTCTAGGAGCTGATACCTCTGCTGGTTGTGTATTGCAGTTTTCCGGTGCCGCCTCCCCTGCAAGTGGTGAGCTGTCTTCACTTGAGCAGGTCCAGGCCTTCAAAAAGTCCCAGCAATAAATTCTGCAGCCCTCATGCTCCTATGCTTGTGTGAGGCTCTCCAGGTTTCGGTTCTGGTTGAAAATTCAAAGCAAACTCCACTATAGCTACCAGATTTTTCCTCTTCCACTCAAGCCCATAAATTGTTACAGATCCTTTGAAAGATGGTATTGAGTCACAGGACCATTCAGCTTGGTCCAGGTTTTCTCCTCTGGAATTTATTATTTATAACCTTAAGAAATTCTTTGGGGGGTGAATTTGTGCTCGTGTCATTCACTTAGTTTAATGGATTTTTTTCCTGCTTTACTTTGGTGTGAGAAATCAGAGTTGGTCCCATGGATTTCTCCCCTACCACTAACTCAGTTTGCTCCACAGCCGGTGGTAAGTAAGCAGCTCAGCAGTTTAGGCATCAAGGTGTCTCCTTCTAAAAGCACAGTGCGGAAGATTTCACATGCCCAGCTCAAACAGCAATGGGGATTCAAGCTCCATTAGTCCTGAAGCTGCCACTGGCACCTGAAATGTCACTTCTGAAAGAGCATGTGTGAGCTTTGCATATAAAGGCAAATAACAAATTACACTTCTGGAAGTGTCAGCTTTGTCATGTGCTGTTGCCTCAGCAATGGGGGCCTTTTAACAGCCCCAGCGAGGTGTGATGTACTCACACCTATCTGTAGCCTTTTCCTAAGTCTAGTGCAAGTCTTTCAAACTTTCATTTGGGAGGATCAATGCTTCCTTAATAGGTTTTCAAAGGCATGGAGAAATCTCCCACTTTCCTGTGACCTAGGTAAGGACCTTGGTGTCTTGCAGTGCTAATTGGAGCCTGTTACAGCTGGACTGACCCATTGGACTGTGACAGTGTCAGGGACACAAAGGTCACCAACCTCTATTTTTTGTAAATGATGCCTGTAGCTGGCTGTGTCCTGGAAGGTGCTGATCTTGCTTCTCCACACAGCTAATTTGAATGGCTCCTGTTGTGGTGGATTAGCACTGATTGGCCATAATAATCAGCACAATTCTTCTGCTCTGTGCTGCTGGGAGCTTCCTTACCCTGTATGTGGTAATCTTTCCTATGCATTTTCGTAGAAGTCAAGCTCCCAGAGCAATTCTCTGGGTTTGTTGGTTTACTCTTTCCCTGCCCCAGGATCCTACTAGTTTGTTAATGTAAAAGGTGGATTTGCAGATCCATTTCTTGGGAAGGGTTTGGCTCTTCAGAGAGCTGTACAAGTCCAGCAAACACAGCCGTGTGGAAATACTTCATTTTCCCCAGACAGGGCCATTCCTTCAGGCTCCCAGCCTGCTTCAAGCCCATTCCCATTTGTGTCCATCTGTAATTTGCTGCAGGAGTCTTTTGTTGCCAAATATTGTTTTGACTACACACAAACAGAAGATCCCTAGAAACTATCTGAATTTATCTAATGGAAATCTGAAGACCTGTAGCAATGAAAAGACCAGTTGTAAGGCAGTGACAGGTTTTCTGTGCATAAAAACCTTGTGACTAAAAGTCCAATACTTCACAGATTGCAGAAGTGGGAGCTTCATATCATTTCCAGCTCACTAATAGTGTTGCCAACTCTCATGATTTTATCATGAGTTTCATGATATTCTTCTTAAAAGCTTGGTTTCTGGAGTCAGGCAATTACATGAGAATCTTTCTCTCTCTCTCTCTTTCTTTTTTTTTTTTTTTTTTTTTTAACATTCTTTTCTTAGCACCAAGTTTCTAGCCCTGCTGCTTCCAACAGGGGGGAAAAAAGGAAAGAATAAAAAAAAAAAAATAGAAAAAGCTTTAAAACATGACCAGGGTTTGTCTTGAAGACTCAGAAAAGCCAAGAATGCAAACCAAAAGAGGTACATAGATAATAGTGTTTGCTTGTTTCTTTTTAATCTTGTGGGTTTTTTTAAAGCCAAACTCATGCCCAACTCATGATTTTTGAATGCTTGGGATTGGCAACACTATTTTGACAGACCTAATACGTATGTGTACCACTGGAAGTCCTGTTGTGGCATTTATTTTTAGAAAAGCTATTTTAGCTCATTTGGCACGTTCTTTATAGCTCCATCTACCTTGTGTAGTTAGACTCATGGGGCCAGATTCTTCACTGGAGCAAATTAGAGGAAGACCAGTGATTTAAACCATCTGGAGATCTAGCCCATGGTGCAGTCATCTGGCTTTACTGGCAAAGGGATACAAAATATAGTTCCAATAACATTTTTTAAAACTCCATAAAATGTGCCTAAAATAGTCTTTTGTCGTTCTGGAGCAGATGTGGTATATACTGAGAACACAGGATGGAAAGCTTCAGAGGATTTTCTTGCTGCCTGTCTGAGAGCAACCCCATAGCTCACTCCATCAGATCCGTCTCTTGCGGGTTTTGTACTCTTCCCATCCACTGCACCACAACTGAGTTGCTGCTTCAGGGTGTCTGTGCTGAGTTCTGTAAAATCATCTTCACATGTGCAATTTCCATACCAGGGAGTTACCTACTGTGCTTCCTTTTCTTCATAACCTTTTATCCATTGCAGCTTCACACGCATGAAGGAGCCTCTCAGATAATATCCCACACTCCAAGCTCTTATGCTGGGCTCTCAGAAATCCTCTGAGGTCAGACAAGGTTAGTGCTGCCCTGGGGTTGGATACCTCGAGGACCGCAGAGCAGCTGCAGGAAGTGGTCTTGGTGACTCACTGATGGCAGTCCTTCTGCTGGTTCAGCATTGGGACGATGCCCCAGCATGATGTGAGAAGGCAATGTTTGCTTGGACATCCTTCAGACAAAGTGCAAGGTGGGGTCTCTGACCACTTTGTTTCCAAAAGATCTTACAAACCATTTTTATAGGAGCAAAAATTGGAGTATCCTTCCTGGAGACTGAAGTGGTCAAAGAAATGTTATTGCTAATTCATATCTAGGGAAATGTATTTTTTTAAAAAATACGTAATACATTTCCAGCTCTTCCTCCAGATGTTCTGCAATAAGAGTCCCCGCAGCCTTGTGCAGTGCTCCTGAATCTCACTAAACTGTTCCACTTTGCTAGCTGCGTTTCATGAGGCTGAGTTCCCCTTGAACTGTTAGCAGTGTTAATCAGAGTTGTTCAAAGCTGCTCTTTGACTTTAATTTCTGTTGCTGTACTGTTGACACTGACTAGAAGCGTGAGCCCCTCTTCTGCCATTCCGTAATTCCAGTGACAATCACCAGAGCGAAGTAAACATTAGTGCTCTGAGTCTCTGTAGTGCCTTCTGCTCAGCTATCTCAAGTTGCTGCATGGAAGTTGAGTGTTTTGCAACTCTCAACAACTCTCTTCAAAGGTCGTGGTGGGAAGGAGACCGCAGCTCAGCATCTTGGTTGCAAATTGTGCAATGCCCTGAACCACACTTGTGGCTGGAGCTGTTTGCTCCCAGGAAGGCGCTGTAGCTAGGATGGCCTGTCTCCCAGGGAACTGTACCCAAGCAAGACTCAGGGCTCACTGTGGTCTTCGGGCCTGTGGGTTTTATTTGTTGTGGGGTTTCTCCTGGTTCTTTGTGCGTCATTCCTTGATTGAGTTATTCTTTTACAATATAGTTTGTGCTTTCTACCTTTTGATTACAGGGTATATGTTGTCTCATGTTACATCAACTCTATCCTTTTTCTTTTTCCATGTTTGCTTTGGATTTTTCTCTGGACTCATCCAGAACCTGATTAAATTACTTCCTCCTGGGCAGTTAACTTTTTAGAAAAGCTGGTGAAAAGGGGCATTGGCCAGAGAGCATTTGGAAAGAAGCACAGAGATGGGCTGTGCATGACACCCTCAGGAGGATGAGGGACCCAACACAGGCTGATGGAAAGCCCTGTAATACTCTCTAGACTCTGTCTCTTCTTGTCATAATCTTCAAAGGTGGCACAGGCTTCAGATGGTAACTGTGATGTTTTCTGAAAGCTGAAGAAAAGGCTGGGCAAGCACAATTGTTTAGGGTACATCTTATTAATTTTACCATTATTTATTCTTGTGTGGTCAGAAGTGGAAAATATAATTTAGAGGCGTAAGACAATGTTTGCCATGTTAAATATGTTCGTATTGGAATATTGCACTTCTTTCAGGCAAGTTGAGAGAGGTGTATTGAGAGAAGTCTGAGTATTGGGGCAAACTGTTGGGCTGCACCAGGATCCCATGAATTAGCAGCTCTTTCCTGGGGGGCCCCTAGTGCTGCTCAGGGATGCTGTGACGAAATGACAGAAGGACTTTAAACAGCATTCTGTCTGATATTTGGATTTATTAATAAGTCAGGACTACTAGGCTGTTTCCAGTGCTTGTCAGCATCTCGAGATGATCTTTGCAGAGAGGAATGTTGTTTGCATTGATTACCATCTGCATGGTCAGTATGGAGGTGTTCACACCATAAGCACCTGGCCTGGGGAAGCTCAGCTCCCCTGGGGGCTGCCTGGGGGAAAGCACAGCTTCCCCAAAGGGATTCCCAGCATCAGCCTGACTTACCTGCTCTGACACGACCCATGCACAAGTCTCTCCCTCTGCACTGGCACAAAGGAATCTGAGAGCAATGCCCTCCTACATTAAATGCTCAGCGTGGTGCCCACATTTTCTGTCATTCTAACCATGTTACAGTTAGTATTTAGGTTATCTTGTATGGGCTCTGCCATCTGGAATTGAGAATTTTGCAGTGATACTAGAAGATTAATTGGCCTATTACTAGGTCATAGTACCAGAGACCCAGATGTATCCTACATTTTTAGATCAACATAATATAATGCGGTTTTTTTCATGTTTTATGCTAAACAATTTTGTGGTTGCTGATTCTGAGGAAATCAAGATTTAATAAACTACATATTAGTAACACAATCTCCCTTCTCCTTGTGTGTGAGATTGTTAGTACAGTACATTTTCTCGGATTTGTCCGCTCCAAATTTTGGAAGTCTAGAGGAATGGAATTTATTAGGTCTTGGTCGGTTTATTAGTAGAAATGTTTCATTTTCATTGTTATTTGGAAAACTCCATTTGAATCGATGCATCAGGAATAATGGATTGAAATGAGTGAACAGTTAGAAGGTGGGAGAAATGCATTTCAGACTTTTGATGAAAGTTTATGCGGTCCTTGCTAGTCACCTTCCACTGATGCCATTGCTCTATAAATGTATTAACAGATCTAAATTGTCTTAGATTATTAAATAGCTACTGCACTTAAGCCAAAAACACTTACATTGCAGTGGTGCTCAGTGTGAGTCTGATGTATAGAAGTTGCACATTTATCTTGTGTATGGCTACATGATCCAGTATATTATCTACCAATGAGGACTATATCCCATCTGCTTAGCCCATGAGATGTGCACGAATCATCTTCTGTATATATGTAAAACTAGCAGAATTTAAGCCCTATTTTAGAAATGTTTGGGATCTTTCTGGAAGCAATGAGTTGTATACTGTTACAGAGCTACCTATCTGTACATATTATCTTAAAAACTGCTAAAAAGAGAAAAGAGAGAGAGGTGGTTTGGTTCTGCGCATTTCAATAGAAATAACTTTTGTCTCTGTAGAGGTGTAACTTTATAGCTTTGATTCCCTAAGTGTATGTAAAACGTATTCTGCCAGTAAAACACTTCTTGTGTAGCCAATATGCACATTTATTGATAAAACATTTGCACACTGTCATCTGTCGAATGTTTTACGTGTTACCCAAATTCAAATGAGTAGAATAAGATAACTGAATTAGGCTGCAGCATATTGGTAAAACATACCTGTTTTCTTATTGTAAGAGGAAGTTCTGAACCTCACTAGTGATTGTGGCTCATAGCACCAAAGCCTATTAAACAGGGTATAAAATCTTGCTGTGGTGGCAGTTTGGGCTGAGTTCCCTTCATGAGAAGCACTGAGCAACACATTAAGTTCAGCAGAGAATCTAGAGAAAAGGGGTATCCAAGCATTAATCATTCATCACAACGCTTCATAAAAGAAATCTCTGTGAAAACAAAAGCAGGAAACACAACTATCCTGAGAAGCACTTTAAAGTAGCACTAGTTTCAGCTACCAGGTATTTGCACTATCAATCAGAATATATTTATTTATCAGTTGAATCATATATTAAAACTCCAGGCTTTGCAGAATAAGAGGCAGAAGAGAAATATTGAATGTATACATACAAAAATATTGAAGCCTACACTTTCTGGAAATAATACATAAATGTCATTTCCTGACAGAAAAACAGATTGTTGTAAAAGGAACTCCAGAAATGACCTGACATCAGAATCACAATTTCCTGTGTCACAGGTTAGTGAGAAATTGCTTCTTTACAGCCTAACAATTCAAGAAATAATGACCTAACATTGTTCCACTGTGAATTGGGGCCAAGAGATATATTTTTGCAGGTAGCAACAAATAAGAACAAACCTTGCAAAGAACTAGAATGCATAAATCCTAAAGCACACTGGAGAATTCACTGGTTTTGACATAAGCAATCTATAAACAATATAACTGATTTGAAATATATTAGGTATGATTGCAAACATTACTTGTCTCTTCAGCAAAACCAAGCTGGTTGTCTATGGGCAGCACATAGGAGGGCTATTATTTAGGGGTCTGAGGTCCTTCTGATTACAGAATTATGTCACTCACTTAACCAACAAACATAATGGAAATCCACATTGGCTTGATATAGTTTTCAGACACCTCATGCTGTTCAGCCAGCAGTTTCTTACACCTTAGGAGTAGTAAGGTGTTAGTCAAGACCTACAGTAAAGGATGGTTTTCAGATGCCTGACTTGAGATAACTCACAGACACCTGATTTTCAAAGAAGACAGGCTGCTTCTTTTGAAAATGTAAATACTGAACATTAGAAGCCCTTTCCAAAGCTCTTGGCACATATACAACTTTGGATGTCATTCTGCAACCCCCACAGAGGTTATCTTGAGCCAAGGGGCTCTCAGTACACAGCAACTCTGAGATGAGGATGATATGGTCATATTCTTGTTTTAAATTTTTTTATTCCATTTCAGCCTCCTAAAACCAGGACGAATGCAAAAGTCCATGCTTTTGCTGAAATGTCATCTAGGAGATTCGTAATTCCTCCAAAAGATTTAGAAAAAGTGACTTAGAAAAGCAAACAAGGTGAGGTTTCAGAACGCTTTATATACCCTGATGGTCAGGCCAGTGGAAAGAAGACTGAACTCTGACAAATTATTTGTTCTTGAGACAGCACTATATAGTAGCTTGAATTTGGGTCTAGGAATTGGGATTTCCTTTCCAGCTTTGTCAGTGACTCTTTATCTGTCCTTGGATGAGATAAGCGTTAGATACCCTATTTAATACTTACAGAACAGTAAAGGTTAAATGGATAGTTTTTTTGGCTGGAGTAAAGCACAAACTTCTATCAAAATCACTGGCTACTGTAGATACTGTTTCAGCAGTCAAACGTCAGGGCAAATCAGTGCAAATTATTCATCAGTATATATACACTGATACACAGTATGTATGTGCAGTGTGTAAAGCCCCAGATGATACATTTTGGACTGACGGGGATTTCTGGTTTTCTGCAAAACCCAACAAATTTTCTCTTCCTGGAGTGAATGAAAAGTCTTCTCCTTAGTTTTCCCTCGTGAAATATATAGTTTCCAACAAATCTCATTTACTTTATATCAGTGGCCAAGTTTTGCTTTCTGTACGTTGCCAACTCCAGTTGTTTGCAGTTCTTCACGCAATGCCACCTACAGGTACCCCAGTTAGTCTTTTGTGCATCCCACCCCCTACTCTCCTCCCCTTCCTCTAAGGAGACAACTTCGAGTAACCCAATCAACCCTGGGCAAGAAAAGTGTTCTCTGGCTCCTTGTCAAATCACGCATTTTTCTGCGGACAGACCAAGACCAGAGGCCAGGTTGGTGTGCTGCCCTTCTTCCTCAGCCCCAGAAGGAAGTAGCCCATCCCCTGGCTGGCAGAGGGAGCTGCTGTTAGAGTGACAGGAAGAAGAGGAATAAAGAATAAGAAATTGCACCCAACCATGAGCAAAGACCATCCCCCAGAAGCTGTACATTTTCTTTTCACATAAATGCCACAGAGCAGTGCTTTTTGCAGTGCCACTTATTTTCCTTTCCCCATGTAAGCATGATGTACTGCTTCTTTTCTACAGCTGAAAACTCTGTGAGAGGCACAGAGACTCAGACACAAGGTTTTCAGGTGAAAGCTTGTATTCTTCAGGTGCTGGAGCTTGGAGTTCCATAAATATGCTTTGTGTTTCAGATCTGAATCAGAGAAGGGACCTCTCACTGTTGTAGGGAAGTCAGATCTGGCAAGAGCAGCAGCAGGTGTGACACTTCTCGCAAACTGTGCAGATATGACGGGTTCTGCTTTTTGAAGAAGCTTCTATCCTTCTGCTGGGACAGGTAATGGATGTCTTGTGTATTCCTAGTTCATGATGAATGAACACTCAGATGATTTGCTTATTATTTTACGAGCAGTAATTTCAGTAGATGTGGTCACGTGAATAAGGCCCTGTTTAAGCAGGACAATTCAGTTTGTGTTTAAAGTTGAATAAGATCTTGGATGCTTCCTGAAATGAAAGGCAGGCATCCAGGCCAGTTTTGCATTAAATGAAAGTAGGACCTCCCTCGCTGATGTAGCATGCAAGTAGCCTTTCATTATCACAGGAAAAAACAGAGAAAAGTTTATGGCATTAGCTCGATATTCATGATACAATACAAATTAAACCTGGGAAGAATGGATCTTTCCAGTTGGGGGAATGATCTTTAAATTAGCATTGAATTTGCATTTTGGATATACTTTGGAGAGAGGGAAAATAAAATAAGGCTTAATCAAAATGTAGAATGCAGGAAGATGGCACCTGCCTCAAGAACTTAGCACTGCAGTTTTAAACAAGACATAACACATACATGGAGGCTGATAGGAATCAGAGCTGCATATCATCCCAATGAGTATTGTCTCATTGTCTACACACAGTTACAATTTCCCCCAGGTAACAGGGCTACTTTAAAAAAAGAAGGGAATGCATTGTATCAAAAAATGTTCCCCATTCACCTAGCAAATTCTGAGCCAGCATTGCACACAACATTGTTAATTATTAAATATCGTTGTGATTAATTATATTCTATAGATACAAGGTGCATGCAGACTTGGTGAAACTTTAGTGACCTCAGAGCCTGGTACAACTGTTTACATCAGAGCAGAACTGATCATGTACTACTTCCCACTTGGGCTGAAACCAGACATCATAAAAATACGAGTTGCATGAAATACTATTTTAGGCTTCTGTCTCCTAGTGATGATCCCGTATGTGATTATTTCTTCATTCTAAAAGAGAAGCTTATTTAAATCTGTTTTTTTTTTCTGGAAACTTCTACCTGCGAGTATCCTTCAGAATACTCAAATGGGCCTTTTAATTTATCATGAGGATCTATGAATATTTGTAGAAATAAATCCTATAGACATGAACAGAACAAATAGAGCATCCCCCATTGGTTTTCCAACCATTTTCTTTAAATACCTTCTTAATAAAAAAAAATACAATCCTCTTTCAGAACTATATCAAAAATTTTAAAGGCCACATTTGTGCCTTTTGAGGCTAGTCTAATTTCCTGTGTGGTTGATCAGATCCGTTACATTGCCCTAAAGGAAGTGGGACAAATCCCAGATTAGCAATCCTGGACCTGGTGGTATGTCAATCTTTTATCATTGTGAGAACTTTTTTAAAATTTGTGATTAAAAAGCCCTTTTCCCTTAGTCCAGAACATTTTTGAATGTATCCTCTATACCCACACACTCATGCTACAGCAAGTTATAGTAGTGTATGTTGTCATACATCTTTATATCCCTTCTTGGTTTCATTCCCATCGAGTTGTTCAAGACCAGGAGGGAAGACCAGAGGGAAGAGCTGCACTTTGACCCCTTGTTCATATTTTGGTTCTTTTATGTATACCAAATGTCAGTCATTCTGTCGTCTATTTAATCTCAGACACCCATGGAAGATTAAGAGAGGGCAGTTCAATGAGCTGAACAGGAGAGAGGGAAGGATGGATGAGCTACAGCAGTCAGATAATGTAAAAGCCAACTCAAAGTTCTGAAAAAACTCCAACCGTCGCCAGCCATCATCCTTCTGACAAAAAGGAGGAGTTTCTGTTCAGGCTTAAAAATCACCATCTTCTAAAAGGTTCACACACATGAATTCTAGAAAGGAAAACTCTCCTTAACTACATAACTGCTCTGAATTAATCCTTAATTCTTCCATCTTTTAATTGTAAAAATGTTCTTGGCCAGCACTCTGGATGTACATATGTTTGTAACTGTGCAGCAAGGATTTAGAACACATCTAAAGTTAATTTTTTGCCAGGTCCTCTTTTTGGTCCATCCAAAAATCTCTTCTGTTGACCCACCTCCCAGGCTGCCAGGTCATCTTTCCCCAGTAAAGTAACCTGGGAATACAAGAGGGCTTTGTTTTCTGGAGATCAAAGATTTGGTTTATTCCTACTGTTGGTAACCAAAGCCCTTCTCTCCGTTGTGGAGTGCTTTTCAGTAGTGGGTGCATTGAAACTGCTTAGCACAAAATTACCCACTTGCATGGGATAAGGTTATGCTGCTGTGCCAGCATAGGCTGAATGTGTACTATTGGGGAGAGAAGGGAATTTCTTTGGGTGATATAATGGGTGCATGCTTGTGCTGGTCTTTGAAAAAAAAAAAAAAAAAAAAAGCTGCAGCGTTGATGGTTGACAAAATAACCTGTTTCCTTGCAGTCCTCACCAAGATATCTGGATGGAATAACGGGATTTGGGGATGCATGGGGAGCCAGTTGTCACCCTCCAATACCAACTTTCTAATGTCATCCAAAAAAAAACCCAACAACAACAAAAAATGAGGTGTGCAAACTTTCAGACAGAGGCACCCAACTGGGTAGCAGGTTTTTAGGTCCAAAACTGTCGTATGGAGCCTGGGGTGCAGCCAGGTTGCTTTGCACAGGCTGTAAGGGGAAGGTTTCTGAGTGGTAAAAAACTCATTTTCCACTTGCCCGGACCTGGGCTGCGTGTCGGGCAAATCCGCTGGCAAATGTTAACACTGCCCAAGGGACTGAAAGTGAAGCTGGGGGCTGATGTGGCATGCGGTTGCCATGGCACTGGCCATAATCCTGCTAGAGTCAGATACCCTGATGATACGGCGAGTTTCAGCTTGCTCTCGGTACAGCGCGGTGACCCTCCCCGGCAGCATCTGGTTGTGTTTTAAACTTTTGATAAATTCCATAGCCAAAGAAATCAAAACAAATCAAGTAACAAGCCGGGTCTGGCCAAAGTCCAGGTTAAAACTGCAGCATTCTTCATTGGTGTTACTGTTAATGCACCAGATCAGTGCACCAGGGAAAATATTTGGGGTGGCAACGGGGGGGGCGGGGGGGGCACTTTTTGGAGATTGTTTTTCCTCTCTCCGTAGCCTCAGTCCCAAAACACGACGATTAAAATACATTATCGTGTTCAGTTGGGTTGGTTACCGCGTTTCGGGAGCAATCCTTCTCCCACTGATGATGTTCCCGAAAGCTGGAGCCGCCCGTGGGCCGGCTCCCCCCGCAAACCCCCGAGGTACGGCCGCAGCCCGGGCCGGGCTTGCCGCGGCTGCCGAGATGCTCCTCGGGGCATTGCTGCCTTCAAACCCCGGGAGCTTGAAAAGTGGCGCAAACTCCCGGGGGAAAAAAAACAAAACTAAAAAGGCAACACCAAAGTTAGAGGAAAACCACCCCCCCAGTTCCATCCCCGCCTCTGCGCGAGTGAGTCTGCATGAGGCCAAACTTTTGTTTGGGGGAGGAGGGAGGCTACTTTCTGCGAAGAAGGGGCATTTTTGTGGTTTTGTTGCAGATGCCCTCAAGCTGAGCGGAGGGGGGGCGGACTGCGAGGTGCTGCCGGCAGCCTCGCTCGGGAGCGGTACGGCCGGGCTGGGAGAGCAGATCCTGCCCCCGCTGCGAGAAAGCTCCGCACCCAAAATGGTGCGGTTCGCTGAGGTGAGGGGGTGATCCGGGATGAAAGGGAATGGGGGGGCCGGGGAGAGAGGATCCGGAGCGGACTGCTGCCCGCCCCCCCCCCCCCCCCCCCCCGCCGAAAGGATGGGAAGGTTTTGATTTCGCTGTTTTTTGTGTTTGTTGGGGGTTTTTGTTGTTGTTGTATTGGTTGGGGTTTTTAGGAGGGGAGAGAAAACAGACCTAACAGCCACTTTTCCTCCTGTGTCGGGGATTGAAACCGCTCCAGCGTCTTCCCTGCAGGCTGCACAACTTCAGCCTGTGTGTGTATGTATGTATGTGTGTCTATATATACACACACATATAAAAGTATGCATATGTGTGTGCGCGAAGCGTCCCGCCGCCGGCCCGGGCTGATGGGCGGCAGGAGCCACCCGCGTCCGCACCTCTCCAAACTGTCCGCAGCCCTCCCGCCCACCGCGCCCGCCTCCGCGGGGCTTCTCCGCGGCAGCCGGGGCGAGCCGCGCCGCCGCTGCCGGGATTCGCGGCAGCTTTTGGCGAGGAGCGGAGGGGGGGAGAGGCACAAAAGGGAAGGACGGAGGGAAAGTCCCTCCCACGCCCCCCTCCCCCAAGTTTATGATGGGGGTCCGGAGGAGCAGCTCTGCTCCGCAGTAACCGCTCGCCTGCTGAAAACTTGCTGCTCCGCTTTTTGGGTAAAGTTGATGCTTATTGTGTCTTTTCATTGTGCTTTTTATTTAATTCCCCTCCCCGCCTCCTTTTCTCCAGCTTTTGTCGGAGGAGCCCCGCACCGGGGTGGGGTGATTGGGGTGGGGGATAGATTTTGAGAGGGGTTCTGGTCGCAGCGGCTGCCCCGGCGGGGTCCGGTTCCGAGTGTGTGTGTCCCTGTCCTCCCCTCCCCCCCCGCAGGTGAACGCGGTGGATGCGACTGTGCGTGTGTGTGTGTTTGGTGTGTGTTCCCCGCGGGCCGGACCTCTCCGGAACCGGGCTTTGGGCCGTACCTCTACGGCCATTGTTTTTCCTGGGGGCTGCGGTGACAGTCGCAGCCCCAGGTCGCACCAGAGACCGCCTTGCCCGGGTCCCGGAGGGAGGCCCCCCAAAGTCAGCAGTGAGTTTGCCTCCTTTCTTAAAAAAATAAAAAATGAAGCTGTCCCCCCTCCTCCTTGTCACCCCCCGGGAGGGGCAATCTTTCGACAAGTATATTTGCTGAGGAATTTAAAAAATTCCCTGCTGCAACTTGATCCCTATGTGATGAGGAGCGGCTTGGAGAGACCCGGACTCCAATCCTATTAAGGACTTAGGGAGTTGAGAGTTTTTCCCCGGGACTCGGTTGTTTTAAAACAATCAGGGAGGCGGGGAGGGAGATGCCTTTTCTGTATCAAGTGATTGCCCTCATTTCCTGGGAAACCTGACTTTTCCAGCGCAGGGGATTAGAATGTTTTATCAGTGGTTCTGCTGCCCGCTTTTCCGACTATTCTGTATGTATCTATCTACCTAACCAAGGAGCCTGGGCTTCAAAACTTGCCGGGTCGGGCTGCGCCTCCACCGCGGGGGCGGTGGCGGTGCGCGGGACACGCAAAGCCGCGCGTCCTCTGCGGGGTCAGTAGGAGCGCTGCCGGGGGGGCTGGGCCGGGCCCTTGGCCTCCCGGTCCGTGGGTGCAAGTGAGCAAATGTCCAGGCATGGGGATCAGGGCGGGCTGAGCCAACGAAACTTTTGCGCCTTCCTATGGATGCCCTCGTGTTCCCTATAGTTCCAGGTACTTGAAACCTCTATGCCCACCTTTGTGCGTATAGGAATTAGCATTTTATTGGTGTATCGTGTTTATATTTTTAGAGCCACAGATAAAGGGACTAGTTGTAAAACTTTGTCCATCCCCTGCCAATCCCCCTCCCCCTTTTTTTTTTTTTTATTATTTTGCAACTGAGGCTCCTGGGATGTACAAGAATTTGAAAGTAAACGTTTGACTAGCATGCTGCATAAAACAGCATTTAAACAAATATTGTATTGGCATGTACTGTGGAGTTGGTGCCAAAAAAGTAAAGTAAATAAGCCATGAAATTCAAAATATACAGAAGCGAAATAGACTGATTTGTTGTAGGATTTGCTGATTTGATCTGTTTGTTCTAGCTACTTTGCTTTAAAATAAAAGGTTTTGGTGGTTTGTTTTGTTTTTGTTTTTTTTAGTTCTAAACCTAATGACTTCACTAGGAAATAAACTATATTCACCTGGAAAAGAGGATCCTGCTAAATAATTGTTTATGCTCCTGGGGTGTTTGAAATGCATGGTAATTGCTGCATGCAGTGACTGCAGTTGGTGAATTGGTTTGGTTCAACTTTTCTGATGGGTGGATATGGTAATTTGTCTTTTGGCTGGAACTTCAGGAAATGTTGACACCTGTCAAACTTTGAATTGCAATTAAAATGTCATATTGAATGTTATTGCAAACCTGACAACTTTTAAGAAGTGAATGAAATTCATTATGGCTTTTTCACTGTAAACAACTCTTGGAAATTTGTCATTTGGTTGAAGACATGAACTATCTGTAGCACTCAAAAGTGCCTGATCCACTGAAGATGAACTGTTAATCTATGGGTATGTGTATATCCAAGCCTCTGGTGTATGTTTGTGAAAGGTCTAATCTTTAAAGCAAGGTGAGGTAAGATTCACTTGATCTTGAATGTTGTTATTGCTCAAAGTATGTGACTTTGAAGTGCCCAGAAATGCAACTGCTGTTCTTCAAAGAAAAACAGATCTCGAGGACTGTTTCCAACTTCCTTTCAGTGTCTTTTTTTCAGTGTGTCAAAGGGGATGTATACAGATGGACAAATACTATTTGAGTTAGGTCATTCATTTAGAGAAAAATTAGAGCCATAGAAGAATTTGAACTAGATGCATATGCCAGTATAAATCCAGTGTAACTTCCTTGAAGCAACTCTAGTTTATACTTGTATTAAAAAAATACAGGACTTGACCTTAGATATCCAATACACAGCAGCCTGCATTTCCTAATGTCACACTGAACAGTAAATCACATTTAGAAAGGACAGCCTTTTGGCAGCATATATACATATAATGACCAGGATTTTTGGCATTGTTTTGGAAAACACTTTAAACTTTTATGGCAAAGAACCATTTTTTACTACAGTTTCTGTGATTCGAATAACCTTAAAGTTTTATACTACAAGCTGCCTTTCAGTGGCACATTTATATAGAAGCTGTACAGGCTCTTGGGCTCTGTGATCAGCTGTGTACAGTGGAAGGGTTATGTGTTCACTACAGCATTGTATAGCTTGAAAATATGTTTTTCATGATCCTTATAGTTTATTTCTACTTAGAGAGTCTGACTTTCCCTAATGAATTTTCCAGTCCTTCGGCCCCATCTTTTTGTTTAAGGGTATGGTAGATCATCTGACCTAATATCAATAGCATTATCCTCATTCTCTGCTTGTAAGTGGAGAGGACACTTGGTTAACCGCCTCCCCCTCTTTTTGGTGGCCTACTGTAAGCCAGTTGTTTGCCCTGCAGTCTGAAAGGTACACAGATACTTCATGCTTTTGTACTCTCAGAAGTGCTCTGTTCATAGTGAAGTTTCCAGTGCAGATTAGCAGAGGCAGTGGATTCAGTAAGCAGTCACCAAAAGCTGTATGTATTTGTGCAGCAAACACCTATCTATTGCTCCATCACAAAGCCGCCACTTAATAATCTGGCCAAGGATTTCAAGGCAGCAAGTTTTTTCAAAGAAGCTACTTAGGAACGTTAGATGTGACTATAGCATCAAACTAATTAGTTGCCACTCCATTTCTATGAAGCTTCCAGGGCTTCATAGAAATGCGATATTTGCACTTCTCACTTGCTGCTGAGGCACTGAGGTTAAGCAGTCTCTGCTTCTTGTCTGCTTTTTCACTGATGGGAAAGATTCCAGGGCATTGTTCAAGAGCTGCACAACCCCCTTATATACCTGGGTAAATATTTTAAACAGTTGCACATTTGGAAAACTTTCCACAAAGCATTAAGTGGTATTTAGGGTTTGCTTCAGCTCTGTTCCCAGGGCCCTTTTAAAGAAAACGAAAACAACAGGAGGTACTTGGGAAGGAATTAGAGCAACACTAAATAAAATTATAGCAAAGAATGAATCCCAGTATGAATGACGGTGAGAAGGCATTGTGTTAGGAGGTAAATTATACGTGTGCCAGTGCACCTCTACATATATGTACACACACATATGTGTGTATGCATGAAATAACAGTTCTTGGCCCGTGTATACAGCTGATCCCATATATGTGCATCTTCTAGAAATTCACTGGTATTTGTGTACAAGTGATGAGAACTGGATCTTGCATGGTAATCTTGATAGTTCAAGGGGCCAAATTGCAGGTTTCCCTTGTGAAGCAGAGACTAGAATGAAAATACTGGGTAATCAGGTCTCATTTTCTGTAGGCCATTTCTAGTTGTAAGGGCATAGATGTTAGATGTACATAGCTCAGGAGAGGCCACAGAACTTTTTTTCATTCACACTTGCCTACTCTAAAACCGCACCTCACACCCTTTAACTGCTTGTAAACAAAACTAAACCAAATACACAAAAGCTGAAATTCGCTGCAGGGGGGAAACAAGAAAGTTGTCCTTTAATTCAAAAGTTCAGAGCAGTAAAAGTTATTTGGGATTTGTGAACATTCAATACCACTGAAAAAGAGGCCTTGGTGCCTGGAAGTGGTCACCCAAATTAGAAAACATTAGAAAACAAGCTCCTTTGGGCCCCCATGGTAATGAGTGGAAGCGTTTCTGGTGCTGCCATGGGCACAGCTGCCCAAAGACATTAGTCAGTGGTGAATCTTTTCTTATCGTTTCACAATTATTTGCAATTGGCTGTCAAGTTTCTGCAATTGTAAATATTCCAAGAGGAAACAATACAAATTAGAACTTGTAGGTACCAGGAGCTTTGTACTGGATGTATTTCTTTTTACTTTGTAAGTGTTCTTTTTCATATGAAAAGAGTTTAGCAGCTTTATCCTTATTCAGGTCTTTCCTTTTTGTATCTGCTGGGGAGAAAACCATTAATTTTGAGGAATGGTGAGAGTAAGCCTTAAGCTGCCTTTGACATTTTAGTTTAACTTGAATAGGTTAATTTTTTATTATTTTTTTTTAAGAAAACAAGTTGGTGGGAAGTGTGTTTTAACTGTGAGCCCCCGGTTCCAACATTAGCATAAGAAAAAAGTTTTAGTGCATTTACTATTGTATTGAATGAAGAGTTCCAACAGTCAGGGAAAAGAAAGTAAAAGGCTGTAAAGAAATGATGGCCTATTCAGATTATTCAGCAGCCCAAAGCTCTGGTCATCTGCCTCTGAAATCTGTGATCGGGATATCACTTTTATCTTCCTGTGCCTTTCTCTCGCCTTTTTCACATGTTCACTTTTGTCAAGGTTTATTGATCACGTTTTCTTCTCTGCAAATCTGTGGAAAATTTAATGAACCAAAAACAACAGAGAAATAAAAGGAACTTTTTATTCATTAGCACTAGATTGAATTTTGTTCTATAGTCGCTACCCTCTCGCCTCCCCTGTGCATCATTGTGTTACTCCTGCAGCACTTACAGTGCGTACAGTGGGGATGGCTGCACTATTAATTCTCTTCCAGGGAAAAGTTTGTTTAGCATTGTGATCTTATGGCAGCTCGAGCCCTGCTGCTTGTCTCTTCTCTGCCCTCCTGACATTCAGATTCTTGACTGTGAGGCTTCTGCCGCTAAATACCTTAAAGTGTGTATTCCGCAGAGCATTTACTTCTTCAAGAATGAAACGTATTTGCTGCGTAGCAATGAAATCCAAATTTAAATGATTGGCGATTAGTAGTAGTTATTTACAGTCCTGACTGTTTTGGTGCTATGATCCTTGCTCATTACACATCTGCTTTGCCACGGTGCTGCCCCAGAGTGCTTTGTGATGCAAATGCTTTTGTTAACTTACAAATAGTTTCAGTATCTAGATCATCTCAGGTGACATACTCAAGTCTCTTCTTTTTTTTTCCCAGATGGACTTAAAAAGCTGTAATTAAATGTGGCTTCCAGCATGATTAAGCTTTGCTAACATTTTTCATGAAACGATTTATTTGAACTCTGGCGCTTTCTGATCTTGTCACTGGAAGATTTTTCAATAAAGGCCCTTTTTAACATTAATTTAATTTCATTTAGTGCGGCTTGTAAGTGTAGGGAAATGAGCTAAAATGGACCATCTGTCTGAGAGATTTCTTGGGTGTTTTTAGATCTCTAAGAACTTCACTGCTACTCTGTGTTAAACGCTAAGGTGTAAATCCCAGGGGAAAGAAAACCACAGTTCTGTAGAATAGTCCCACATACTCCTTTAATGAGTAGTACCATCAATGCTGATACCTTTAAGGATGAGCTAAAAACGACGAAAGGGCATCAGTGCTTAAGCTTATAATTTCAGCTACAGTGATGGCACATCTGTGACTGCATCTGTTTTTCTGTGCACTGACTGACTATCCGTTCTGTAGGGATACACACCTGCAGACTTAAACTGCCTCTAGGCAGTTTATGAAAGGACTTTGTGTCCAGCTGGGAAAATCTGGGATCTTGTTGTTTACCAAAAAAAAAAAAAAAGTAATATAAAAGTCTTCTATCCCCTACAAAGTGTGGGATTTTACTGTAGATAATTCATTCAAATGAAACTAATGAAATCTCTCTCCTGAAGAACATGCCTTCTTTGGGATGCTCTGCTGCACAGTGGAAGCCAGTGTGTCAAGACCCTTGGTGATGAGCACCCTCTTGTCACAGTCCCTCACCCCTGCCATGAGGTGACAAGTGCCACTCGGTGGGGAACCACCTGGTTCTCCCCAGGACCTGCAAGGAATAGTCAGCTGCATAACATAATTCCTGCAGTAGCAGGGGAAAAACTTCCAGTGTTACAAATGCAATGCAGATGAGTAGGAGATGCTGTAATATCACAGTGCTGTGCCTCACATTCATCACTGGGAACTTAAATACCCAGTCTCCAGAAGTTAAATATTTTTTTTCTTTAAATGTCCTATATATTTAGTGATTATATTCTCTTTGAGCGAATGGATCATCTGGAACTTGCCTAGCACTGTGTAAAGCAGTTTGATTCTGTTACTAGAATTCATTGAAACCCTCTTGAAAACATCCCACCAATTTATTTTTTCAGCTTGGAAAGTGGCATCCCTAGCTAAAATCAGCACATTGCTCCTGCATACTGACCTGTGGATTTCTATTACAGCCCCTTTTATCATGCCTTCTTTAAAAGCAAGGTTTGTTGATTGTAATGATGTTAAAAGAGCATCAGTTTCCAATACCAAGATAGCTCCTTTTCAGAGCAACCCTCAGCAATGCCTCTTTGTGCAGTGGACAATGCAATAAGTCAGGCAGGACTTTCTGAGCCACCTCTATAAGGAGAACTGTAAGGACTGCTGAAGTACACTTGTGTTAAGTTGAATTGATTGAAATTTAATGGCTGTTAGTAGCTATGAATGGTAATGATTTTCTAGAGTATCTTCACCATGCTTGACATTAATAACTGGAGAGTGTGTGTATGTGTGATGCTAGTGTGTTATTCATTTTTAAAGATGCTTTCTCCCAGACCTCCTTCCCATAATTTAGTTGTTTTGATTCTTCAGGAAAAAAAATCTTGGGCTTCGAAGAGCACGTACATCTTGTCAACATAATTTTGTGCTCATGATTTTTATTTTTTCCAATTCCAACATAAATCAGACTACAATATAGTGAGAGTGATGAATTTGTTTTACATGCCATCATGGATTAATGTTATGCAAATAGAAGCTTTACAGGTACCATGATTTACTTAACAATTTCAAGTTCTAATATTTAGGCTCATTCATTATGTTTGAGTAAAAAAAAACAACAAACCAGCATGTTCATATTTTAAACGAGAAATGTGAGATTTGTGTGCATTTGCTGCATGTAGTTGCTGTGTAAGCACATTTGATGGCTAAGAAAGAATCAATCAGTTTTTGCATTCGGCAGCTTATTCCTGTAGATGTTACAGAGACATTTCAAAGAGAATAATCAAATATTTGCGTGCAAGGAGAAGATGATGTTGGTAACAGCATCCTTCAAGGATATAAAGAAGCAGAAAACTGCCAAAGTAAGTTTTCTGGCCTTTAAAAATTGAGCAGAAGGGTGCAGTTTTGCTATGCTAAGTGGCCTTTATTTCATCCTGAAGAGCTCTCTGTGAGCTGCTCCCAGACCTGCCGCCTTCGCCGCGTGGTGGGGACGAGGCGAGGAGCTGCTGAAAGCTACAGGCATCCTGGGTCAGAGGTGAATGCGAATGTGATCGCAGGGTTTTCAGGCTTTGATATCATTTTTAGTGTGCTTCCCAAAGGCTAAGGACAAGGGGGAGAAAGTTTGACACATAAGTACATCTTGAATCTCTGAAGATAAAAATAGATTTTGACTTTATTTCTCAAAAAATTGAGGTCACTGTGGTCTGATGACAGGCTGAAAGCCCATCACTCAATTTTTTTTCTTTTTCTTACTTTTTCTTCCTCCCCCTCCTCCAAATGAATAGACAGGAGATTATTTTTGATACATTGTACATGTTGAGTTAGTGACAGCATATTCAGCTTTTGAAGTTTGTGGCCCCAGGGTCAAGGTTTAGCAGCGATGTCTGGGCCTCCCTGCCCACGAAGCAAGAATTTTACTGATTATGTCACAAAAGAACCAGGTCTCTTACATTTGGTAACATAGAATGATTAAAAGTGAAGCTTTACAAAACGTGTTTACTCCATGCAACAGGACTGTGTGTGTCCATGGTTGCTACAGCCATCAGTCATGGGAGGAGGCTCAAGAATTGGTCCTTGACCTCTTCAAGCCCAGGGGACCATTGGCTGGGGCACTGAGTAGTACTTGGCTTCTAGTAACTCTGACAACTTCTTGTTTTGCTGCATGTGTTCTTGAAGAACTCGGAGGAGAAATTCATCCTTATGTGTCATTCAAGCCAAGGATTTTGTTAGGTGTTAAAGGGCCATTTGGGAAGTGGTGCACAGTGTATGTACCGTGATCAAGTTAATTACGTTGCTTTGGCAACCACAGCTTTGGTATTTCCTGACTAGGGCTCGTTGATGGAGTCATATTCCAATATCTGGCGTCATGAACACTAAAACGTCTTGCAAAATCAGGTCAGTTTTGTTAAAAAAGTGGCAGGAAAAAAAAAGGGGGGATTTTTCTGAAAGTGTTAAAAATTCATTGTTTTACAGGTTTTGTGTTGAAATAAAGTGCTATTTAGAATTTAAAAATATAATTCCATTGTAGGAAATACAGTAGCAATACAGTGGATTTTCCAGTAGGCTCCAAGTGATTGTTTTAAAATTCCTTTTGTGGAGAATTTCAGCATTTTGGGTTTTTTTCCAATTCACAATAAGTAAAATCTGGAAATCTTAATTCCTTTGTAAGCTACAGTAACTGTATTCCTAAGTTTGCTCTTCCCTTCTCCAAACTGTGAGAGAATACAGAGCTGAGCATAGTGCCTGTGTTACTGAACCATATCTATGGCTAATTTTTTGCCTTTGATTTACTGTGTGTCTTGTTGGAGTCTTTTCCCCAATTTTTTTTTAAAATAAAGTTTGGGAAACCATTGCATATATTGGGGTTGCATTGTCTCAGCAAAGCCTGTGTCCAACGACTGACCCTGCTGCAGCACTCTTCATTTCTATTTTCTATGCAAGAAAATGTTCTTACTTCTGGATTTTACTCCAAGGCCTCTGGCAGGGCTTGCTAGAATTTATATTATGTGTTGGACTTATTCAGGGAAATTCACTAGTTCATCCCTCTGGGACAAAGCATGCAGGGGGAGGTGGGTGGCAAAAGGCAGGTCTGGATCTGCATTGAGGGGACGGGAATGAAAAGGGGCAGCCACTGGAGGTTGCAACTTTCTCTCAGGAGCATGCAAGGTGAGGAACCTCCTCCTTTGCTTTCCAGAGGGCATATCCAGTGGTGCAGATATCAGGGGGATTTTTGCCAAGGTGTTTCTTTCCTTTAATTTCTTCTCAGGGTAGAGATACTCAAAAGAGAGATGCCTTCCAAGTTGTTGAAGTTGGGAGATGAGCAGGGCTTTCTTGGTTGGGGGAACTTGCTGACAGTGAGCTGGCATGACTGTCTGTTGCCAGTTCTGGACTGGCTCATTTCAGGTCACCTTGGGTACCTCTACACTGCCTGAGGCACTGCCTCAGGATAGGCTGGAAATTTTTAGTGTGTTGGGTGCAGTCAAATGATGACATGCTTCAGCTGTCAGGCTGAAGGAAGGGGGCACAAAATAACTTGGGTCTCCTAGCCCTGGTAACTTTGGTGTCTTCCTCCTTTGCTGTTGAAGGTGCAACTTTGCAGCCTAAGGAAACCTCTTGGCTTCACCCCACTCGCCCGTCCTATTCCTACATGTGGAATAATGAGTATTTTCATGAGGTTTACCAGGAGCAGATGTTTTCAGTGCAGTGTTGGACTCTCCAATGCAGCTGAAGCGCTCAGGATGTCCTCTTCGAAGTGGCTTTTCCCTCCTTTCCTTGGCCACTCTCTTCTCCTGGCATGGTGTGGCTGAGGAGCTGCCACCCTGGGGCTGGCTGTTAGCCCTCCTGTAATGAAGTGGGGGCAGCTGGCTTCTTTTTTGGTTTTTCCTCTTGCTATGTGGTGTTGCTAGGATGAGGTCAGTGCTTCTTCCACACCAAACAACGTGTCTTCTGGGTGTACTGAATCAGGTGTCCTTATGAGCCTCCTGTGCAGACTGGACTGTAGAGCCCTTGGTACAGCAGTTCAAAGAAAGTGTAGTGCTGCAGGTGCTCTTTTGCTGGCTGGTTGCTTCAAATGTCATACCTCTCCACCTCTCCTTGACTTAATGTCTGTGCTATTTCAACATCTCCAGGGAGCTAACAGAATTCAGACATGACCCATTTCTCCTGCCCTCTCTGGAGGGTACAGATTTCTGGACACCCTTGAGATGGAGCTTTAAGGTCATTGGTGGCATTTTTAGGTCACAGAACTGCAGCACCCTGTCTTCTCCCAGCTAATCAAATGACTAATTAGTTCTTATATCACTGCTGTTATCTTTTTCTCTTGCTTTGGTTCAGCTCTCCAAGACGTAACCTGCTAGGACATGACATCTGAGAACTGTTTGATTTGAAACATAGAGGCAGATATGGTCAAGAAACTCCATATGAGCAATCATTTGTGGTTGTGTTCATCTGTGTACCTCAATTTATCCATGTATATTAAAGCTTCCATCAAAGCATAGTGTTTAAGAACAGCCTTCCTATAAGGCTTCCTGTGATTAAGACAGTGCACAAACCGATTTAATTCCATTGTAATTTGTGTTCTTTCCACAATTTTCTTTTCTTTGTCGTAAGAAAAAAGTTAGCTGTGTATATGGATTTAATTTATTTACGTGTACGTGCATTTTTTGCATAAGGATACTTTATCATGGACCCTCTGAAACGCTCATAAGTGGGGATTTGGGCAGTGCAAACCTTTGTGTGTATTACAGCCACATTAACCCACTTTATTTCCCACTTTTCTCAGGTGTTGATGGCATCTGGTTGCGACAGATGCTTTCTGATAAAGCCTTCAGATCAACATGCCTTTGGAGACATCAGTGCTCTGTGTTGGTACTTGCAGACTGCTGTATCCAAATACTCTTCTTTAATTGTCTTATTAAGTAGAGAATTAAGCTGTGTGCTTTGACTGTTTTGGTGCCAGTGATTCTTATTGCAGGCTTTGGCACAGAACCACGTTGTGTTTTAAAGAGACAGCATCACTTTAATGATGTGGGAATTGAGTTGGAGGATAAAAATCCGCTGAGAACAATGGCTGACTGAGAGTATGGTACGTAAAATCTGATTTTATGTTCTTCCTTTCAGACTATTAGGTGGGGGGGTTTAGTTCAAATGCCTGCGATGATTTAAGAAATAAAAAGCAGAAATTCTCACTGCTGCCAGACCACAGGCTCCTCAGTGCCAGACTTGCAGACGAATGTCACATGTTGCTGTATGTTTTGAAAGCGTACCATGTGTTATTCTTTAGCTCTCTTAGTCCTCCCCCCAGCTATATCATCTTCTCCCTAGCCAATCTCCCAGAAAAACTTTTAATGAAATGAACTCTCCTCTTCCTCCCCTCGTGCTCAGACCCTGGGCTGACACTCCATGTGAAGGTCTCTGCCCACTAACTTGCAAAAGTTATTTGAACTTGACTTTATGTTACTCTGCCTCTCATGCTTTAAATCAGACACTTTTGACACTGATATTGCAGCTTATGTTGTGTGTTAGGATCAAGAGCTCACAAACGACTAAACATATGGTTAAAACTTTTTTTTGTGGAATATGTTTCAGTTTAACTCAGCTGTGGGTCTAGATAATGAACGTTTGCCACTAGACTCATTGCGTTTCCAGAAACAATTTTTTACTTCATCTTTTCTACTGTCTTGGATTAATGTTTCCTCCAGCTAATGACAGGACCGGACATGCAAACTAGATTAGAGTGTAGTGTGAATAGCACGAGCTGGAAATGCTGGCACCTCACTTCATTGCCTATGAGGTTAAACAGTTTACTGCGAGGTTGCAAGGAGTAAACTGAAAGCAAACAAGCAAATTAATCCAGATCTCTTGGGTCCCTCCCCATGCAAGAGCGGCTCCCAGAGGATTTGCCTCTAAAATGAGCTTTGAACCCCTCTCCCTTTCCCTGTCCCCCCCAGCCCACAGCGATGCAGAGCTTTCCTGCTAATGGCCAAACTGAGCACAGACAGAAGGTCAGGGTCTGGCCACTCATTGAACACCTGGGTGTCAATCCACTCCTCCTCCTGACCTGTGGTGCCAGGATGAATGAGGCAGCAGAGGTTGCCACAACAGCCCGGTGCTGCAGCTGCCATGGGTGGTAAAGGCTGCTTCTTATTAGAACTGCTCCCTGGGGCTGCCTCCCGCAGGAGCTCTGCTCCTCATTTCAGTGGGGGCTGGAGGCAGCCAGTGCTTTTGCTCAACGTCTCTATTTAATTCACCCCACCAAAAAGCCCCACGCCTTGGGAAACTTGCTGCTTGGGTTTCTGCAGAAAAGAGCATTTGATTTGGTCTGGTGGTAGGACTTAAGGTCACATGTCTAATAAGTAAGAAACTGTTGGGGAGTTATGTTGAAATAAAAGATAGATAGTGAAGGCTGGGAAGACCAGAGCAGCTGGTACGAGTGATCATACATGCATACCCATGTGTGCTAACTGTAGGTATGTTCTAGACCTCTGCTGACAATTCATCATATTTCAGTTGTATTCCTTCTATTTTTCCTTTTTTAATTTTTAGATTTTTTAACACTGCCATGAGTGGGGTTAATGCAAGTGCCTGCATCCAGCTGTACCATGTAATTGTAGGTGTTGCTTTGTCTGGGAACTTAGGTGCTGAGTGTGCCAACCGATGGCTCAGTTTGCAACCATACTGGCCCTACTGGGGACTGGATGGGTCTGCATACTTATTCTCCTCAAAAGCTTAGATTTGAATCCACATTGAAAGGCTGGATCCCAGCCTTTGTCTTGGGCATTGGGCTTAGAATACTCTCTCTGCAGTAGGAATGAATGATTTATTGGTTTTCTATGAAACCCAGACAATAATAGAAAGTTTGTGTTTCACATCCAGGTGTAATTACAAGTGCGATGCTTGACTGATGAGGTGTACAGTGTTCAGAAAAAAACCTGGCACCATCCCATGCTAGTGCAAGGTTTCCACCGGGCTGTATCTCTGAGAGATCAGTCCAAGAAGTCCTGCTGTGACTGGGACCTCCTTCCTCACCTGTTCCTCATATTTACTGGGGAACTGCAGTGCTCAAACAGGGCTCAGCAACCAGCTGTGTTGTGGTGGCAGAAATACTGCTGGGACATGGCAAGTGCCTGTGCTGGACCCATCAGTCCAAGGGAGAGCAAGTGCTGTGTCCTGCCCTGCTAAAATATATAGCTTGTGTCTAATGGAGAGCAAGATCCTCATCCCCCACCACAGATATCACAGGTGAGACTGGGAGCAGACTAGGGGGACCATGTGGTATCAAGGTAAAAAGGCAGCAGAAAACCATGAGAAAGCCAGATAAATGATGCCTCTTCTCAAGAAACAATCTGTAAATTTTTAAGTGTTTTTTTTTCAGTTCAGGGCTGGGTTGTGTTGATTGTAGCAATGCTCCAAAGCTTTCCCTGACCTTTCCTTATCTGGGAGAGCCTTTTCTGTGATCTGCAAAGATTATCTTGTCTGTCAGAGCATTTGTGGGACACATATGTGCTATGGCTCTGGTTAGGAGCAGTGCCTATGTGGATTATCTTAGGCAGAAGAACTTATTATGCGGGAAGTTCATAGACTTCTTACAGTCTATTTTTTTTAAGGGACATATTTGCCTTAAATTAATAGATACTTAGTGGAACAGCCATTGCTCCATAGAGGAGAAGGCTGAAATGTGAAATTATCAGCTCTCTGCTCTTCTAGACCTGTAGGCTAGTAGAAAACCACATGTAGCTCACAGCTAGCCATAGCATGTGCTGCCTCTTAGCTCCTGTGTAGTTAAGGGACATGAAGGAGTCCCAAGGAGACTGGCTCCCAGGCAACCTGCTGGCAACTGGGGTAAATATTGTTGAGGAAAGAAGGGAAGTAAGACACCAAACCTATCAGAAACACATTTTCATTAGTTCTGCAACCCGTCAGACAACTTGTGTTCTTTTATTAACTTTTTATTATGGCAAAAGTGACTAGAATAAAAATAGTCTAGGTGCCAAGGGGATAAACAGTGAATTAAAAGGATTAAGGTCTGAAGATTTTATTGCTTTTAGAAAGATGTTATTAGATTTACTAGCTTAAGTTAAATTTACATGGGTGAATTACTTCTTAACTTAGTAATGAGTTTTGTGGGGAAAAGAAACATCTGTTTAGGTGTTTCAGAAGGACTTAATCCAGAATACATCACAACTTGTTAGGCTATTATGGAAGAGTAGAGCAGCTGTCCTTTCTGTCATAAGCTAAATGGATGCTGACTGGGCATTTGTATCTTTTTCTGGAAGTCAGTGTGACCCACAAACTGTCAGAATTGAGAGCAGCTCCAGAGGGTGAGGTAGCAAGGGAACTATGCCCAGTGTTATGCTAGTTATATTGCCAACTGTGAAATCTTACAGTATTTAAGTTTTCATAAACTCTTGAGACATTTTAAGATAACTTGTTTGGGGTATTTTTTTAACATGTAAAAGCCTTTGTTTTCTGAAGACAGCTCATGGCAAACTGATGACTGACAGTGGCAATTCTGTTTGAGGTCACCTGCAAGAAACTTCTCTCCCAACACCCATCAAGACAGTTGAGTTCAGCCAAGCTCACAGCTCCTGCCCTTTATAAGGATTCAGGTTTGCTGGAGGTGTATGCGTTGGCTTCCCCTGAATCCAGAGTGCTTGTGTGTGGCTCTCTTTCCCCCCCATTGCTCCTCACACAGTACACTTGCATGTTGGAGAGAGTCCAAATTTTCTCCCTCCTGGGGATTCCTTTGCTGTTAATTTAAGTGATGGCAAATGCGAACTTCTTGCCAGAGCTTGTTATGTGTTTTTGGATGCTTTTTTTAGCTGTTCCCTGAGGGGTCAGCTTTTGTCCTTCACCACCATACTTTCTGCAGTAGGGAGACAGGCCTTGAGCTGGAGCTGATCCGTCCCACCTGGCTTTGAATGTGTCTCTGACACGGCTTCAGTACCTAGGGGTCTGTCACAGTTTTTGAAGACTTTTGCTTTGTTGTTGTCTGCTCAAAGCTGGGTGTAGAGTAATGTGAGTGCATATGTAATCTTTATCTTAATAGCAGAATGAATCATTCCTGTGTATAACAGACTGTGTCTAAGTTCCTATTAGATGGTTGTCTGCAGCGCTGCGACTTGATGATTTTAGATGCTGAATGGAAGTTAAAACTAGGGGAAAAATTACTATTTTTAGTAGGTATGCAAAATAGCTTTATCTTCAAAAGTCATGTGGTGAAGACATGGTGTTAATATGAGACAGAGAGACTGTGTTCAAGATAAGTGAGTGCCCATCTGCTCTAAGTCCTAACCAAAGATTTACAGGATATCTTCTCAAACTGGGGATGTGTAGATATATCAGACCACATTTGGAAAAGTGCTCAGTGGCCATGTTGTCCTTCCAGGTAGACCAGCAGTAGCCAGGAGTGTGTGCTAGCTGGGAAAGCTGGAGGGCAGCTCTTCTGTTTGAAGCCATCTGTACCTCTGCTTTCCTTGCTCCAAGGGATCCGTCCTTGTCACTGGAGGGGACTTCGGCACCTGCCCTGGCACCAAGCTCTGCTGCCCAGGGTTATTCTCCCGGGCCTTTGTTCTGCTACAAGGCTGTATTTGCACAGATGAGAGCCAGTTCAGTTGTGGTTTTACCCTCTGTCAGCTGTTTTCAGCCAGTTCTCCTCTTCTGTGCCCAGACAGTTTTGTTGGAGGAACTGCGCAGCAGGATGTGTTCACAGGACGGGGAAGAACAACGCTGGCTCTTTGAAGATGCAGGTGTTGGAGGAATGTCATCTGTTTATGCTTTGTTTTGCTCTGGGCTTCTGCAGGCCACTGCATTTTCTGTGACCATCCAGGCTGCTTTTAACTGCAAATTATTTGGCTTTAGCACAGAGGTATGTAGCCCTAGTCAGTGCGTAGGTGCAAGGCCCTGGTGCTGTTTCCCTTATCCTGATGGGTTGAAAGCCTCTGGTGGAAGATGTGGTGCATAGAAATGCTCAGTGATGGCACTGGGTAGGCAAATGGGAACGATGGTGAGGGAGTGCTGCAGCACAGCCTCTTGGATAAACCCTTGTGGATGGGAGCAGCATGGCAGGTGGACTTCATTTGGTGAAGTTACAGGGTGACGTGTGGAGAGCATGCTTGCAAGAAGCACCACAGCACTTCAAAATGGGATTCAAGTAAGAAAAACATCTAGACTACCCAGGGGAAAAAACAGAGGAGTAGACACCTAGGAAGAGGCATCTACTGGGATATCAGGGTCCTTGGGAATCAATGGCTGAGTATGAAAAGGCTGAAAATTTGCTGCTTTTGGTAGTCTTAAAAGTCCCAAAGAGGGTTTGGGTGCTTGTCCTGCAGTGAGGAGGCAGCTGGGACTGAGGACATAGCACTGGTAACAACTGCAGGAAGCGTAATGCATTCAGGTCTGCTTCACTCCATTACAACAGAGATTGACAAATTGGAGAGAGTTCAGGAGAAAAAAAAGTAACAAGAGAGCTTGAGAGATTGACTTATGAGAGAAGACCGAAAGAGCTGAATATGGATAACTTGGCTAAAGGATGACAAATGGGGTGGCTGAGATATAAATCTACAAATATCTGAAGGGTGTAAACACCAAGGCTATGAAGAATTATTTAGAGTGGTACAATGGGGTGTAACTAGAAGTAATGGGATGAAATTTAAGAGAAGGCAAATTTCAGTTGAATAATGGGAGAAGCTTTCTGACAGTGTGATGTATTAGGCCATGGGATGCTCTTCCAGCAGTAGTCCTATTGCTCACTACTTAGGGCACAACCCTGTTTATTAAGAAGCCAGAGTTCTCCAGAGTCTTTATTAAGGACAGTTCCAGATCACGCCTTTTGGGTTTTATGTATTGGATGTGGAGGCAGGCAAACCCTACGCCAAAATCAACATGCCCCTCAACACGTGCACTGCATCTGGCTGTGGTGTAGCAGCTCTTGGTATCACAGCAGTGGAGGAGAGGGCAGGGGTCTGAGCAGCCCCTCGAGCTGCAGCTCAGCCCAGACGGCCCCGCTGGCATGGAAAGTTCAGCCGGGTCGGTAGTGTCCACTCTGTGGTCAGGACCTCCTTTTACCTCCCACACTTCTCCCCATCATGGCATTGTAGTATTACTGTTTGGGGTTTAGTTCCGTTATGGTCTTTGGAACAGACATCAAAGTTACACTGCAGGTCTGTGTAAAAACCAAGAAATCTCCCACTGTGCTTCAAAGAAATCAGGACAAACACGATCCCATTGATGCACATGGTCTACTGTCTTTTATAAATCTACAATACTGTACCTTAGCTTTTTCTTTAGAAACTCCCATTTCTTCTCCTGCTTTTCACTTCACTTGAAATGCAAGCAAAGGTCAAAGGAGCAAAAGGAGCACTTTCCTACTGGCAGAACACGCTGTATTGTCTGTCATTTTAAAATGTCCTCCACAGTACCTGAGGAAAGGTTCATTTCTCTACTCTTTATGCTTAAGAGTGACTCTCTTGAATGCATGTTCCTTTTCCTTATCTTGAAGGGCTAAATTAGAAAATTAGGTAAACTAGCTGTGTAAATCAAGTTAGAGCATCTCAACTAAAATGGTAGTTTATCTTCGGCATGGGGAAGATGGCAGATTCATGTAATTAGAGAAACAAATGCAGCTGTAGCACTTAGCATCCACTGGCAACTCAGCTCTTCTGTTGAAGGGAGGGAGGACAGAAAACTTTAAAGCATTAGCATGCTCAGAGCATAAATGAGACGAGCTGAAAGTGTCTTTTATAATTGTTCTTAAATGTATTTTGTAATACTCATGCTGTCCCTGAAGAGGTCTGTGTTTGTTTGCTTCAGGGAAATTTCTGAATTATATCCTCTCTCGGGCTGTGGGAAGAAAGAACTGCTGAAGGGGTTCATTCTCCTCTGGATGGGGATGAATATTTTCTTCGCTGAAAAATGCAGTTTTGGTCTCCTCAGAACTGGATTAATTTAGTGAACGCTTTCATAACAAATTTTATATGTGGGGTAATGTAAAAACAATTGTGTCTTCATTGCAACCCTTCCTGTCACTGAGGGCTGTGGTAAGAGCACACTTTTGGATAGGAGAACTTTGCTTTGAACCACTTTTCATATCCAGATCAAGAATGGATGTGTGCTCAGGCCCCCTTGTCTCAGGAGAGTAGCATAACCACTAAGCTACTTCAAGTTTGCCACCTTAATCTAAGTGGTTTCCATTCAGGAGAAATAAATCATTTATGTTAGTATGAGTCCAGGATTATTTTTTTAAAATTTGTTTGGTTTCATTACCGTGTGGGAGTATCAATTATTCTCCCTACCTTATTTCTGAGGTCAGTTTAAAAAGGAATTTTAATTATGCAGCTGGGGATCACTAATAGCATTTGCAGGAGACTTTTTTTTTTTCCTGTAATTTGATTCATTATCCTTTTGCACCTCTATTAGTAGACTTGGGCCCTGCCCGTTTACAAGGCAGACTTTCCAGCCATGCACATCTCATGAAGAGGATGGGCCAAACATGGTCATGTTTCTTTTAACTACTGCTGCAAACTCCTCTGAACCCTATTAGTGAAGCATGTCTTTGCAAAGCCATGGCCTGGAGCCTGCCAAGGGAAGTGTTTCGGGGTCATGAATGAGGGCTTGTGGGAAAGGGCACCTCAGAATAAACTGTAGAGAGTTTTGGGGTCATCATAGCAGTCCAGATCACTTTCTGTGGTGATGAAAGTCTTGGAGCATCCTTGAAAATGTAGATGTGTGCCTGCAGCTTCCTGTCCCTCCTCTAACCCCTTGCAGGTGTGTCTAAGCTAATCCTTCACAGCAGAGATGGATCATGACCTGAAGTATTTAAGTATTTCCACCTTGTTGGTCTGGGTTGATAATCTGTAGCTGAAGGGTCAGGGAGATGGGTGGGAGCGATGAAGTCCCAGCAGGAGTTGCAGAAATTCAGCTCCTAGAGGCTTGGCTTGCAAGAGCCAACCTGTGCAGCGTGGCAGACTGCGAGCACAGTAAGTATAGCTTTTATCAGTATAAGAAAGGAAAAAAATTGCTCTGCCTCCTTACCTGTTCAGGGCAATGAAAAATCTTGAGCTAGCTTGTGCAGTGAAAGGAGTGATTTACTGAGGGTGCTGGATGTGTGTGTGAAAGCTTGATTAATACAGCAGTACTTTGTATTTTTACATTTCCCTCTAATAACTGCCAAAGAGTTTCATATGTGCATGGCCTTTCCCACTCTCCTTCTACTGTGAAACAGATGTTTCACTTGCTGCCCCTCAAAAGGACAGACCAGCATCCAAACTTGCCTTCTGGCAGGACATGAAGAGAAGTCCAAACTGGGGGAGTCAGTCCCAGTGTAAGGAATAGACCTTTCTTTTTCCTTCTACCATAGGGGAAAACACATAAATGTGTGTGCATGAAAGCTACCCTATGGAATTAGATTATTTTGGCTAAAAATGCACTACTCATTTTCTTTAGCAGCCCTTAAAGGCTGGAGAGGTTTTAGCTAATTGTACTGGAGGGCTGCACAGTTTTTCTGCTGCCTTGTGTCTTTGCCTGGGCTTTTATCCTCCATTACTCCTGCAGTAGTGCCCTGCCTTTATCTCCTTCAAGTCCTGTTCCTTGGCCCAGCCTTTGAGAGTAAATGTTTATCATGTTCTTTTAGCTTTTGGTGAAATCTCTTCCAACTTTCAAAGAAAGCTCTTTAGTTTGGTCTGCACAAATGTAAACTTTGAATAGGAGAAATTCCCTGGATTCAACTAACTGCTTTGGTGTGCTATAGTTTAGAGTCCTTCTAGCTCTGTGTGAAAGCTCTGTGCTACCTCTGATTTTGAGTATAAGCACTCCATGGGAGTGAATTTAGGCCTTCTGTACCCACAGCATATACTAACAGTACCTACTTTTGTTTACATATAAATAAGATGTCTCTCCGCAAGATCCGTCTAGGGGCCAAGCTTGGGGTTTAAAAAGGAATAAATAAGCAATGGAAGAGTTACTCTGTCATAAGGTGCATTCTGTCAACAGAAGTTTATTTTATTTACCTGTTAGAGTAGGAAATGCTCTGACTTGTTACAGTTCGTTATTGCTTTCTGTTTTGTTGGGTGCTTAACATGGCTCTCAGTCACTTTTGTGTTCTGTTTTCCCAGGAAAAAAATCATATCAGCTTCTTTTTACAGTTATTTTCATTGGCAAAAGTTAGTATTTTATTTATTGTTAGCTGCCATAGGCTACAGATGAACTAGCTCATCCTTGGAGGTACATAATTCACTCATTTACTTTGCACATTTATTTAAAAAAAAAAGGTAGCATCAGCCATAAGTGATGGAAGTTTTGCTACTGCTGCATTGTCATTTCACAGCAAATTCAGATCTGTAATGACTGAAGGTTGTGATAACTAAGGGCTTTTTGTTCTGCCTGTCAATACCCACATGAGTATTTTCCACCCATATCTCTGTGTTAAAAAAAAAAATGCCTGAGCACTATATGCCAGATGCATGTGTTTAGAAGCTGAATCACAGATGCAAAAGCTGGGTTATCAGGATGCTTGATAATAGTATCTGGGAATGGAGAACCTTGGCTCATGGTGCTGTGTGCATCGAGTTTCCTTTGAGATCAGATTCTTGGAGAGTGACCGTCCCCACCTGTGTCCTACCAAGTCCTGCAGAACTTGGAGGTACGCATCATTTAAGGTCTTGGCCACCTGCCACCATTGCAGGATACTGTATTCTAATGCAGAACAAATTTCCCAGGATTTATTGGGTTGTCCAGAAAAATCAGCTGTGTCTGCATTATGTCCACCCTGGATGAATGATTTCTTGTCACTTTCTTTGACAAGACGGGAAACTGAATGGCAGTGGCTCCAAGCCTTGTCCTCAGTGTCTCTCGTGAGGGCCAGGAGGAGAGGGCAGTGCTGGAGCTGGGCTCCATCTGTCTGTGCCATGTGCTGAGGTGCAGGTCCAGCACCTCTAAGTCAGCATCAGATAAACAAGTGATGAGGCAAGTTTTGCAATGTCCTGGAAGCTTGCTGACCAGGCCATGCAGCCTGGTACTCGGCTGCCTTGGACGGGACAGCCCCAGCCTGGAGGTGTCTAACATGGTCTGTTCACAGTACAGACATGTCTGCAAATGACTTCCAGAGCTCCCAGGGTTGTAATTTTCACTGGGCTAAAAATCCCTTGGTAATGTAGAAATGAAGGTGAATTAATTAACAGCCAAGTGGTGCTGGTCCCCTGAATAGTTTTTCCTTTGATATGGTTTGCACCCATAAATCCTGATAGCTGCTGTTGGGATCTGTGTGCACGCGAGCTGGGAGAGGAGGAGAGAACTGCTGGCATTGATCAAACTGGATCTTAAACTCTGGTTTGTGTTGAGCCAGAAGGACTTAATCATATCTATTTAACACACAGTGAAAACCAACAGGGGACTTGGGTAGTCCATGTGTGTTAAGTGCTGCTTGGAATGACTGAGAACTGCTGAACGAGGCATTAGGTTTTGGAGATATGGTTCAGACACAGTACTGGTGCCCCTAAACTTTCCTGGTTTTGAGTAACATTTTTTGAGCTGAGGTTTTGCAAGTATGGAGCCTGAAGCCATCTTAAGGAAACTTTATGATGTGAAAATTTAAGTTTTCTCTACTAAGCTGCAGTTTGTCAAAACAACAGCACGCATTCCAGTTGGGCTGTGATTTGGCAGGATGCAAAGATTTCATCTCTCCCTTTGAATATCCAAAGAAAATGGAAACCTGGCATCTTAGTGCTGCATGGATTTCTACACATCCCTTTCAACAGCTGGGATAAGCTACTCTGCTTTATCACACATTTCCCTTGTGTTATGAATCACCACCTTCTCTCCAGGCTGTTCACATGCAGGATTCTTCAGTCTTTGGAAGCTTGCATGTTTGGCTAAGGGGAGAAAAAAGGGCTATAAAGGGACTTGCTCAAGGATAAGATGAACCTCAAATTCAGTTGTCTGACAAGAAAGGAATTGTCGTATACTTGGAACTGGTGCTAACAGATATTTCTGCTTTTGGGAGAAGTATTTTGGTAAAATTCATTGTTTCCCAAAAAAGCTCTTATAAGTGTCCCATGGAAAGCAAATTCCATACTTTTTTTTTTACTCTGGAAGTAAAAAAACAACAAAACTGGTTTTAGCTGATTATTCCAAAATGGAAGAGAACAGCTGTCTGCCCTGATGCCCAGAGCAGGGGGCTTAATGCTCCCCTAAGCTTCATGTAGAGCTCAGACTCATGGAGCACACAAGCTGTCTGCTCCTGCCAGCATCCTGGGATGGGTGTCCAGGCTCTCAGCTGCAGAATGCAGCCCATGAGGTGTGGCTGCCTGGCAATGGCAGAAGCTGGAGGCTTTGACTGTCTGCCTGGATGGCTGCTGAGAAATTAATCAGTTTTCTGACCCACCCCACCAGCAGTTAGCTCAAACTGATGCACAGCTATAGCCATTCCCAGCATAGAGAAGTTGACACTTTCTATTAGAAGCCTCCTGTGACAGGAGGCTCCTGACCTCCCTTACGTGTGTGTTGGTGCATATGCAATGTGTAGCATATTGCTAATGAGGTTGTGTAAAGCCATTAAGATTTGGACCCTTGCTGGAGGAGAGCTTAGTTAGGGAAGCTGCTGGGAAGGTGACTGGATACGAGCTAATGGAGGTGTCCAAGAAGTTGTCAGCAGGCAGTCAATAAACCTGAAATGTCTGAAGTATTCCCTTTCTGCTTTGCAGCCTCAGTATTTTAGAGCTTTCCCCTTTATGAAACTCACCTCTGTCTGAATTTACTCACAGCTGTAAGAATGATTTTGTTCCACTCATTAGTGATGAAGCAAAGGTACATAATAGAAGGGAAAATGCATCACCTAATGTATTTTGTTCCTGGCCTTGATGCATACAGGGCACTTTAAAGTATTAGTTTTTTCCAGATATAACAGACATGCTGTTGTGTGTTTTGGAAAACGTAACTGTCGAAGTAATAGGAGACCTGAGCCATAATCTCTGCTATTAAATCTTTGCTGAGAAGTATGGAGAAACTGGTTTGCTCTGTGTGTGTTTGTGTGAGTTACAGGCTGTGCAGATGAGCGAAGTGCAAATTAGCAGTTCTCTACTGTCCTGTCGTATCTTGACTCACAGTAACAGAGTTCAGAAGTTCATTGCTTGGGGGAGGCAAAAAAAAAAAAAAATTAAGAAAGTTTGCTCTGAGTTACTTGTGCTTTTATGAAGCCTGTCTGGAGCTGAATAACCCCTGGTGAACTCGTATCCTCCACCCCAGCTGCAGCCTTTCAGCTCCAACAAAGACCACTCACTAAATCCAGGAAATGGAGCAGCGCGTGGGTGAGTGGCTGACTCCGAATTCGCGCCCTGCCTGATGTCGGGGAGGGGGGGGGGGAGACCCGCTCCGCCCGCCACTGCACACCCAGCCTGCCAGTAAAGCCCTCTGCATCTCTGCATGGAAAAAAGAATTCCCCACTATCCAGAGAAAACTGCACTTTCCATTGAGTTTTTCCAGAAGTGCAGTGTTTTAGAAACCACAATAAAAGCTCCAGGCTGCAGGATTTTTATTCTTTGCATACCTCGCTGCACAAAAAGGGGTGCCAAATGTTTTTCTTGAAGCAGGATTTTCCAGCCGTGAACAATGATTAAGGGGAGTGAGAATGTCAGTTTTCAAGAATGTTTCATTTGGAAAACTTTGAGATTTACTTGAGACACCACTGTTCTATTTCTTCCACTTTGATTACTCTGTTTCTTTTTACATTTAGCCACTGGCTGTTGTTTTTTTACCCTCCAAAAATCTGTTTTGGTGCCCTAAACATCATCATCTTTGTTATGCTAACACAGGAGATGGAGCAGGGTGCAGAGAGAGAGAGATAAAAGCAGCATTGTTTTATAGATCCTATGCAGCATACTTTGCAGAAACTTTTAAATTACTTTGCACAGTTCTCCGTACTGGCATAAATGTTTTGTAAAACCACTTACAAAACATGAACAAAAAAAAAATTAACAAAGATGAGTAATCACAGATTTCCTCATCTCACAGGTGAAGAAGCAATGCTTATAAAACTTATTTGTTGGTACAGTGTCTGGTCAGGGGTAAAAATTGAGACTCAACTTGCAGAGCCATCATGTCTGTGTGTCACAGATGGAAGGAGATAGTACTATAAAGGAAAGACTAAGGAAAGAGATAGATATTTAGTAGTTTATAGTTATCAGACTTTGCTGCTTGTGTGACATGGATTTCTATCATTGGTGTGAAAACAACCCAGAACCTCAACTAGGTCTGCTGCAAGCTGTAATCTTTTTGATTAGGGAACTTTACATTTTAAAGAAAAAATTAATTCGTGATGCTCAAAGACCAGAAGTTTCCTTGGGAACTTCCAGCACTACAGCCTGAAATGAAGTAGATGGGCTGTTGGGCCAAGGGGGAGAAGGTCCCTGAAGGAGCAGCTATCGAGGTGGGGTGCCTCACTGGCCCCTGAATTCCCTGAGCCTTGTGTCAATGTCCTGCTACCTGGTCTCAATTTTTTATTAAAACCAGTGGTTAGTGGTTGAAATAATAAAGTTTGTGAGGAGAGGAGAATGCAGAATAGTTAAAGCTTTGCATCTCTCCTGCTGACTGTGCTGTTCTCCAACGGCTGCCTGGTGGCCTCCCTTGGGAGACAGTGGACTTTCAGATTCGCTGCACTTGGGATGCTCTTGGTCAGTGGCAGTTTCTCAGGGCACTGTCAGATGAGGAGTCGGAGCCCACGTGTCTGGTCTGGAAACAATCACGAGTGCAAATGCCAACCTTTGAGAGACTGAAAAGTTGTCCCGGGTGCCTTGTAAAAGCACATTCATGGGCTTTTCTGGCCTAACTTCTTACACCAGGATTCCCCAGTCTCTGCTGCTTGTGTGAGAGGACATATTTAGGATTTTTCCTCTGGAAAGTGTTGGTCAAAGGCAACTTAAACTGATCCAGCTGTTACAGACCTGTTTTCATCTTTACCCCTCTGGCACTCATGTGGTTACACAATATGTACATTCAGATGCTAAAAACTGAGCTCTTTTTTTTTTTCTTTTTCTTCCCAGAATCAGGTGTTTCACTGGATCAGTTCCATGAACTGATTGACATTGTAATTGTATTAATGTGAGCACAAGGGAAAGGGAGGGAAGATGGGAACAGGAGGGATGATGGGATCACAGCATCCCAAGCCCAGTTTGGTGTAAGCTGTCTCCTTGGTTGCTGGGACAGGCTGTGTTTGTGATGGCTGATGGGGCATAAATTTGAAGAGAATGTGTGCAGGGGTGTACGGCAGAAGAATCCACTGACTGACCTTCCAGGCCGCTCGATGTAATCCTATCGGCTACCATGCAGCCTGAATAATACTGTCTCATAGTTTTCATTTTATTTAATCAACTGGCCTTTCAGTGGTTTCAGTATACATCATCCACACTTAGTCTTCCTTCTGCAGTGTGATACTGCTTCTATCAGTGACTGGGATTCCGCTGCAGCTGGAGCTGAACCGCTCATCGGCAGCTCCAGGAGGAGAGGTCATCCCTAGGGGATGCTCCAAGCAGATGTACACCAAGAGCTTTTCAGGCTGCAAATCTCAGGCTGATGTTTTTTGCTCTGGACATTTCTATATCCCTGTAACTGTAGGTACAGCTGCTTTTTCTTCAATGGCCTACAGATCAGGACACAAATTACTTTGGCCTTCAGTGCTTACAGCCAAGCAATTTTTCTCCCTACCGTTTGTACCAGCATCCAGGGACACAAAGTGACAATCCTGCTCTAGCCTGCTTGCAAGCTGCTCCCTGCTTTTTTCTAGCTGTGGTTCGGTCATGGCTCTGCAATGGGCTTGCCAGTAAACTGGAATCATCCATCTTGCAAATGGTCTCATCTTTAATTAGAAAATCTTTAATGTCTGTCAAGTCACATGTGGTTGCCAGAGTTTGCAGCTCTGTAATGTGAGTTCTGCTGCTTTGCTGGTTCTAGGCATGAAGTTTTAAAAGATAATCTCTTGAGCCTCAGGATTACAGTGTCCATTGAACCCTGCTAGCAGATATTCCACGGGTTAATTCTGGTCAAAAAGACCCTCTTATTCATACTTTTCCCTAGAGAAACACGAAAAAAGATTTTAACTTCATTTTCTCATCTTTATCCCCTATGGCCAGCTGTATGTGCAGACTCTGTTTTTGCTCTCTTTGTGCAAGTGTCAATTTTCTGTTTTTGTTTTGTCCTGTGGTCCAGTATCCTGTGCCTGTTTGCTCTGTGTCAAGCATTTGCTGGTTTTCCTGTTAATCACACATTCTTCCTGGCTGTAGCTTTTGCTGTCTGGCTGCTGCCACCAAGTTTCATATATAGCATGTGCTGGGTAGCACTGTGAGAGGATTATGTGACTCCAAACTGCAACTTATTTCTGATGAGAATGCTCTATGGTGATGCTGTGATTGCAGTTAGTGGAGGAACCTGGCAGGCTTCTGGGTGTACCCTCCAAATCTCTATCTTCCATGTCCATGCTATGTTATGGGAACCTACCTTGCTCTGGACTTAGAAGGAGCCATATTTAAGGGCAGGACCTTGAGCAAGCTCCTTACAAATAAGATCCTTGAACATTTTTTTCCAATGTTTTAGGAACGTGGAAAGCATGACCATGATTCAGCTCATGGAGACCTGCCCTGGAAGAGATGTAGCCCAAAGCTAGATGGTCAACAGCTCTCTTGTTTCCTCCATAGTTTCTATGTATTGTAGCATCAGGGGAAAGGATGCTGCCTCTTTCTAGAGACTAAACCCTTAACTCTGAGAAGTGCTTTGTGGACAAAGCTTGTTGAGTTGTGCAGAGAAGACTACTAATGAAATAAAATAGCTTCATGTGAAGCAACACTTGGTGCTTTGTCTGCGACAGAATCAGTCTTTCATGAAAGACTTTGTGTTCCCCTGATTTATTTATTTATTTTTCAATTGAATGAGAAAGATTGTTTAAAAAGGGTGGTGGGGAAGGTCGCTGGGGAAAAGCCCCCTCCTCTACTCACTCATCAATTCTTGTAACATTAAAAAAATTAATTTAAATTGCCACTTTCCTCAAAATGAAATGTAAAGCTTTCATAGTTCTGTTGTTTAATTTCCCAACTGGATATGAAATTAAGGAAATTGTAATTGTTTGACCTCTCACATCAGGGAGTCTAGGTATTTTTTCTTCTGTTTCACAGGAGTACATCTATACTAGAATAATGGCTTCCCTAGAGGCTTCATTTCTTGTAAAATACAATCTAATGAATTAAAATATATCTCCACTTGTTGGTGCTTTTATGCACTGTGACTTGCCTTGGGTTTGAGGTTGGGGTGGCTCCCATTGAATTGTCTGAAGGATCCCAGTGCACTTCCTCCTGGTGAATTGTTCTTCCTGAAGTTCATCCATTGATTACATCCTCTGGATTGCATTGGTTGTCTTTCTTACACGGTTCACTAATTTTTCCTTGCTCAGCATTGCTAATGTGCCTTCCATAAACTTGCAGCTTTTCAAGCTTTGATCCAGGAACCTTTCCAAATTCAGCAAAAACAACTAAAGAAGCAGGACTTCCCCCCACCCCCGCTTCTTTTGTATCCTTTGTTACTGAAGAGGGCTGCAAATATTTAATACCATTTAAAGTCAGACAAAAAAACCCTCTCTTTTGGTGATTTCTCTAAAACACCAGTTGAGTATTGTTGGCAAGGACATCACACTGGAAAGGACTAGCTGTTCTGTGTGGTTTTGAGGCCAGAATACTGCTGGGATAGTCCCTGGTGGCTGGGTGGAGCACATTGGGTACCTGCCTGGGAGCCATGAGGTCCCCACACAGCAGGTGGACCTCTTCCAGGGGGTAGAAGAGTTTGATACCAAAGAACAAAGCTACTCTCCACCGAAGGGTGAAAACAACAACAACAAAAAAATACATATCACTGAGGAAGCAGCAAACATTGGTCTTGAGAGCTCTGTGAACTGTTTATTGGATCACATGCACATGAGGTTTTCCAGGGGATCTGACATACTGTCTTTTAGAAACTAGCTAGGTGTGTTAGAATGTGGGATAAGGATGTATTCATTTTGAGGGCTCTTGCAGAGCAACTTCTGTCCTGAAGTCAGCACTTGGAGAGGTTTTCCATGTGGTTGGAATGGAAGCTGAGCTGACTTGCTGCAGGAGTAAGGATATTTTGCTGTAAAAGAGAAAAGGCGAGAAAACATCACCCTCACTGGTACTTTTAGCTCTCAATGGTTGTGAGAATGAGTTCAACTCCATCTATGATCTCTTGCTTAGCCCTTATTTCCCAAATGGGCCACACATGTGGCCTTATGCACACCCTTAGCAGCTGGTAAAATAGCTCCGCTTCTGCAGCAGGAAGAAGTTGGCTGGAGAGGACGGTCAGGATGGCTTTGCCAGGAATTTGGGGCAGAGAGAGGTGACTTTGTCAAGGCCGCAGAAGAGTTGGTGTCCAGACCCAGCCAGAAGTTGGGATTTGATCTTTTGCATTTTGGGTATTAGAAGTTCTGACTTACATAGACAGCATGTGTAACTGGGGGCTTAACATGTAAAAATTGTCCTGTTTGTTTCCCTCTTTTTCCAATCTCTATTGCTCTAAAAGGAGGGAAACTTTTCAGCTTATCTCAAACAAGAAATTAGCAGAGGGCAGAAAGCTGACCATGCCTAAGGGCAACCCCCTCCCCGGCTGGCAGAGGTGCCTTTGCAGACTGGGTGTCTGTGGGAGCGGGCAGGGATTGCTCCACACTGCCAGGCTGTGGAGGGCGGGCAGGCAGCTGCAAGGCAGGCAGTGGCAGCCAGCTCCCTGACAGCACGGCTCTGGCACCACGAAGAATCCAGCCCTTTGTGTTTAACCATCCAGACCTAACGTACTGACATGGTCGTCATCAGATACAGTTGACACATGTTTAAATGGTGTATCTCGCTGCTTTGAACAAGTGGGAATGTGTTCTTGGACTGCTTTGCTCTCCGCATTTCTACAGAGTTTCCCACTGTCCATTTTCCATAGTTACTTACAGCATTTAACTGGAATCCAGGGCTGCCGTGGCTGCACGCATAGTCTCTCAAACCACACCTGTGGATTTTTTGTGTCGCGTATAATTCATTACTGAGTGACGCTTCCTGCCTTGTCATCTTTAGTCCTAGATGAATGAATGGTGTAGCTAAATCAGCTTAGCGCCCAACTGAAGCGCCGGTTCATGTTTAGCTGTGGCTTTTACACAAGTCGTGCAGAAACTTATTTGTGTTGGTATGGCTGGGTGTTCACTGGAGGCTCCAGTTCTTTTGATATTGGATCCACTCACAGCTTGCATGTCCTGCCTCAGCTTTATTTTCCATTCCAGAGGCATAGATACTGCATGAATCACTGGGTCTTTGCAGAGGCTCCAACCGGCGAAGGTATTTGTGCTGAAACCTCACCAGGCTGTAATTAATCTGTAGACGAAAGGAAATGGTTTTCTGACAGCTAAATGAAGACCAAATAATGCAAAGTGATGAAAGTTATGCTCGGCAGTCTCATTCAGGATCTGAAGTTCATATGCCTTTAGTTTTATGGTGAGCTGAAAAACGTTTGAAACAAGAATTTCCTCAAGTCCCACTTAGCAGCAGACAAAAGTAGAGGAAAACCTGCACCTGTAATTATATATTAATATTCAGAATGCTGAACAGAGATTTAAAAACTTACACCTTGTTCTTCAGTGTATTTGAAAACACTCATGAACCTTAAATTTAAATTGTATACGAGTGCTGTACACAGAGAGGCACGTGTTTTATGTGTTGGATCTGTGAGAACAGGGTACGTTCCAATGAACAGGCTGTCTCTTCTTTGGGCTTTAGTTATGCTGAGATAGAAAACATCTGATAACTTTAAAAAAAATATTGCGGACTTCTGCAAATAAAGCCAAGTTGGGTTGTTTTGTGTTGGTTTTTTTTTTTCAGATTTGGATTGTTTTGCAGAAGGAAAGAAGTTGCTGACGATCGTGTTTGAAAGTTAAACATTTGTCCAGTGAAATGTTGTACTTTTTATTTTGTTTTGTTTTTAAAGAATGAAGTAATATTTTGGATTAATGTTTCAGCTTGTTCTTTATCAATTGCACCTTTGAAGCAAGTTCTCTCGCATTACTTCATATGTAGATGAGATTGTTCTCAGCAAAAAGACACAGTGGTAAGCTTGGCAACTTCACTGTAGTTTGGTGACAGTGACCTTTGGAATAGCCACTCTGAAATTGTTTGACACTGAACATTTCGAGCAGCAGCAGCGGCTCATTAGCTAACTGGATGAATCTCCAGAGTGTTGAGATTTCTCAACTCCCACTTGTGTAGAAACACAGAACCCTATACATTTTGAGGGGCAGAGACCTGTCGGGGGCTCTAGTCCAGCCCCACTGGGGACTGTCATCAACACCAGGTCAAGTCAGCTATGGCTTCTCTAGTAGAGTCTTGAAAACCTCCCAAAGACATAGGTGCCTCAGCCTCTTGGAGTGGCCTGTTCCAGCACTGCATGTCCCTCCTAGAGGAAAAGCTTTTCTGAAGGTCCAGTGTGAACTTTCCAAGCTGTGCTATACCGTGTGCCACTACCAGGAAGGTTTTGGCTCCATCAGAGTTATAACTGTAGACTGACATATGTTAGATTGCATGTGTGCTTACTTTCACTTTTAATCTAAGCCTTTGATAACAAAACAGCAGTTAGATTGTCTGTATTAAAGCAAAAACCAGATCAGATTTAGACACTTTTAATGAAATCTTCATTTCATGGTGGCTGTATCATACCTTAGTACACCTTAGTGGCATCGTAAGACTGTGACAGTACTGTTATTATGACTGCTACTGTTATCATCATCTCTATCTACATATTTAATATGAACATACAATTTCAGGTTGCTATGCCTATTTTTGACAACAGAAAGCAACTATTTTAATGTCTGGGCAGAGTTGCATATTGGTGGGAGAATGAGTTGAATACTGTTATGACTTTAACATCATCAACAAAATTATTTTTGTACCGTAGATTTACATTATATTGTAAAGTATTGTAAGTACTGTAAATTTACATTATAGTTATGATGTCAGTCAGAAACAACATCACTTGATTTTCAGGTTGACAGAGAATGTACCCTGGGAATATGGAGGGAATATATTTTTCTCATTTGGAAGCTGAATAAGTCCTAACAGAAGTATTTCAATAATACATATGTAGTTCAAGGATGTTATATTCAGCGAGTATTTTCTAATTGACCCAAGTTTTAAGGCCAGAACATTTCATTTTTGGTTCCTGTTTTATTTACTTGTCATAAAGGAACTCAGGATTCTGTGCCTTTCTTTTTTTTAATATAATTTGCACCCTACACAGCTACAGCAATGATCATATTATTTTTTTCTTTTTGTCTGAGATGTGAATTATTCATTAAGTAAGCAGGTTGTAGATAACTTGGATCTTGATAAATTAATGATGGAAGACAAGCTCTGGTTTTGATACTTTTGTTAAGACAGGTCAGTATTTTCCAAAGAGTGTAGTGAATTGGCTGCTGGATTTCTTAGGGACACTCTGGAACACCTCTTATGTGCAGAGATGGGCTGGGTACCTAACTCCTCCCAGCTGTGTCATTTCTTTGAAACTTCCTATCATGGACATGCAAAATTCTCCTTGCATGAATGACACCAATACACAAGTTGTACACTTTGCCTCTGTTAGAGAAGGTATCCAAAGCCATGTAGGACCCCAGCTTCTTCTCAAAGTCACCTGGAGGGGGTTATTCCCCTTCAAAACAAATCTTTGGACCTTTAGTGACTTAGAGCTTCAGAAAACTTTGTCTTCAACATCTTCCTGGTTCTTCCTTAAGGAAGGCCCCTCTTGGTCTTGCTCAGGGTTTTAGGGATTCTCCAGGGTGACTTAAAGGAAACAGTGAAAACAAAGGGCACAGTAAGGTGGAGAATGATGCTGCCTGTGGGTATGCGAGCACATCTACTGTGATAGGAAGCAGTAGCTCTTCCTGCAGCAGTGGGTTTTACTTCTGTTGGTGCTGGTGTCTGACACCAGTCAGCTGCTTGGTAAATAAACAGAACCTACTGAGCTGAACACCATGAATGGACAGCAGCATGGTCCTGCAAATTTGCTTTCTTCCATACCTGCCTCTCTCCTCACCTTCCTTCAGGTTTCTACTATGCTTTATCTTGTAGACAGCAATGTAAGTTTAGGCTGCTTTTCATTTCCTTCACTTTTCCCTGCTGTGACTGAATCTGTTGCAATTAAATTTTAATTGAGATGCACACTGCTTAAATAGACACACGACAGCTACAGCTATTGCTAATTAATTTTCTTCCAAAATGACAACATTTAATAATTATATTCCATGTCATTTACATTATTTATACAAGTTGAACTCTGGGAATTTTTTTTGAAGACACATCAGCTGTGAAAGTGTTTTATGGTGTTAATCTCCTGTAAGGCAATAGTGATTAACTTGAGAAGTGAAAGTATGTTTATGGTGCGTTTAGTAAAATAGCGTGTAGCTCTGCAAGTTGCAAGAAGGATTGAGATGTGCCTATGAAAAGGTAACTGTTTCTAGTTACAGCATTCAAATCCAGGAAAGCCCTACTGATAATAATTTGTGCTTCTGTATCATCTTTGATGTGAGGAGTTCTAAGTACTTTCTGCCTACGATGAACAAGCTCATGCCTGATGACAGAGATTCCTCCCCAGTTTCTCACTTCACCTTGCACAGCACAAAGACATCATCTGCCACCCCAGCTTGCAAAATTCCTTGCCCTCTCCTACCTTGCTCTAACACCAGGCAATGAAAATTACCTTTTTGTATTTCAGTCTGAAGAATCCATCACTCGTTGCTGTCAGACAGGGTGTTGGATGAGTGGGACCATTTGTCTATTGCAGTGTGACAGTCCTTAGGCAGAGCTGTGACAATTTGGGGAGTCTGAATGAGAATACATGATTGCTGCATCATGGCATGACTTGGTGTTGCAGAGAGGTGTATCCTCAGCATCTGAACTTTCAATGTTCATCAAACAGGTAGAAATTTCTTGGGACAGCTGCGAGCAGAATTTTTCCAGCTTCTTCTGTGGGGATGTGCAAGGGTGATGCTCCTTCTGCAGAACAAAGGAGCCAGCTATTGAAGGTGAGACTCATCAGCCTCAGGGATTTACTGGCAGATCTGGAAGCTTTAGGAAGGACTGGAGAATCAGAGGGCTTTTTTTTTTTTTTTTTTTTTTTGCCAGTGAGGGTCCTGTCTAAGGTGAAAGGTAAAGCTGCAAGCTACAGTGGAGGGATTTTGTGGGTCAGAGAAATAAATGTGTGAGGGAGGGACAGGTAAGACTTCTTGATCCCTCTGAGGACTCAAGACCAATAAAAGTCAAAACTGAATGAGAAAAGTGACTGCAAGTACCTGGTTGTGCATATTTCCTCTGCTGGCATAGAGTAAGTCATTAGAAACCTTTGCACCTTTCTGGTTGTCACTATCACGTACCAGTGCAAAGTTAAGCTGCTCTGGGGACAGAGCTCTGGAAAAGTGTGTGTTTGCATTTATTAAGGATGTTGGGGATTAGTACTGGTCTTGCAGAGCAGAATTAGTTGGATGGTGCAGCCCTCTTCCAAGAAGGCACAACAGAGACATTTTCCAAGGATGGCATGAAAAGCAATTGTGCAGTGTGCTGCTGTGATCAGGGGAGGTGAAGGTGTTGTGCATGTAGAGGGCTGATCAACAGGGCAATTGGAGTGTCTCAGCCGAAGGGAATTTGATTAAATGTGTTAAATGGGTATATAGTAAAACTCTCTTGTTGGATATATGGGACTATCATATACTATTCAACTCACATAAATTTTGGTGTCGTCTTAAAGCTAGTAATTGTGGTTTCTTTTATAGGCAATATATAGTGAGAAAGTACCTCCAGAACCATTTCAGTCTGCGTTAAGATAGATTTGAATGAAAGTCTGTCTGACTGGTCATCTGTCTATCCTCATGAGCTGTCATGGAAGCAAAATAGCTTAAAAAAACCCCACCCTTTTCATTGTTACTTCACTTCATTTTCCCCTCGACTTTGACAATAGTGAAACAGACTGGGCAATAATTAGTTCTGTTTTGGTGTCTGGTTTCTTGTGCACTGTTGCACAGTGGCAGGGTTAGGTACTTCAGGAAATGGCATCTTGGGTTTTTCAGAAGTAATGGAAACTTTTTGCACCTTTATTTTATCGCTTCTCTCAGTAGATTGTAGCTTGCTCCATTGTGCTCCTAAGCAGGTACTGCAGTTAATGATATACAGATTTTTGTGCTTATCAGTAATATACTCATGATTCTTGGCAAAGACAGTGTCTTGGTAGCACAGTGGGGTGGGACAAGAGTGCCTGCAGCCCCCTTTCTTCCCAGTGGGCCTGTCCTGGGAGCCAAGAGCTTCTCCGTTTCACCTGATGAGACAGGAATCATTTATTCTTCTAACAAATAGATCTCTTCCCTCTTCCTCTGTGTGTTTTCCCTGAAGTTATTTACACATGATGTTGTTTGCTTTGAGGTCTCGCATGCACTGTAATTTGCATATAGTGCTGGAGCAACTGACGGTTTGTTCCTTTGATTGCTGATTCTCACGGTCCTGAAATATGCCTTGAGCTGCCAGTGCAGTTGTGTAGCTGTAGGGGCTGTAACCTGAGAGGCCACAGTTCTGTTAAAAGCTGGAAGAGTTTTCTCCAAGATGCACGGAGTGAGTGGTGGTGTCCTGGTCCCAACTAAAAGACAGTGTAGGAGCCATGTGGCTTTGAATCTGTTTTGTATCATTGCACTGGCCAGCAAAAGGGAAGGCTTAAACACTAATGAATGTTCACAGCTACCAGTCTTCTGCTCAGAAAATCTCAGTGGGGTGCAGTGATGAAAAGCCAAACCTGGGCATGCTTCAGGTTTGTTTCTCTGAAAGTATTTGCTGGAATATATTCCCATAAACAAAAACAGATCTTCAGTTACAAGAGTGCCAAGGGAAGACATCTAATGCTTTCTCAGTATGCCACTAATGATTTGGGAGTTGCCAGCAACTTTTGTTTCAAAAAATGCATTTTCTCTAAGTGTTTTTCTAATGAACGTTTTATCAGTTAGCAATAAATCTGTGAAAATCTGAGTGTACAGTGGAGATACTGGCTCCAAAATAGAAAATGTGTTGAGCTGTCTCACTTGTAATGCATGAAAGGCTGGGAGAAGCCCAAAGGGACAAAGTGGTACCAAGAGTTTGGTAGCTGTGGACGTAGTTTAAAGATAAGAAATTTTGTGGGCATCTGTAGCTGGTGACATCTCTCATCCCTGTGCCTTTGGTTTTATGAAAATTTGGGCTCAAATGGATGATTGTAGAGATGGGAGATAACAGGTTTTTTCCCTATTGAAGAAATTAAACCTAACTTGCTTTTCAGTCAAGTGCTAGGTTATGACAGCAATTAGGATGAATACTTAAAGAGGTGCTTCAGTATTTCTAATTTTGAGTGCTCAAGATTTTTGAGTCTTCAGTGCATAATTTTGAGTGTTGAGGTGCCCTGACAACTGTGCATAATGCAGAGAGCAAGGGGACATAAGAAAAATGCTCTTTTTTTTAGTGAAGGACAAGTGAGTTATGATGAGTTATGCAAATGATTATTCCCTTAGTGGAGGAAAAATACAGTGCAAGGGCAGTTAGTGGAAGAACCCTAGTACTTCTCCTAAAATCAGCACAATGGATCCTAACAGATATGTTCACTGGTTTTCTGAGGGGATTTGATTCCCATCTTGGAGACCTGTAATAGAGCAGAAGGCACTCCAAGTCAATAGTTTCATTCATAAAAGCTAGTTATGAATGAGACTGAGAGTGAACAGATATCTCTGGTCTGTGTGGCCAGACCGACTCAAAGAACACCTATTTAGGCCCTGATTGAAGAAAGTGCATATGCATTTACTGAAGTCTCCCTGAAGCCAGTGAGATTGAAAGCACACTGTGGTAGGCTTTGAAGGGCTTTGAAAGGGGAGACAATGGTTGAGGCAAAACAAAAGAGCATGCTATCAAAGGATGTAAAGCAAAGTGACAGGAACAAAGTGACAAGCTAGGAAAATGCTCTTTGCTCCCACATTCTGAATGGCTGTGAAATCAGCTTTGTACTCATTAGAGCCAATGTAAAGAAACTTGCTGTAAATGAAAATGAATGGCTTAGAGGGTGGTGTTTTGAGTTCCGATGTGTAGGTGAGTGGCAGGAAGGTCAAGGAAGAACCAGGTGGTGAGACACTGTGCATAAGGTAGAAGCAGAAGCAGGTAGGCTAGAGGCAAAATCTTACCATGTGGTTGGAGGACTTGAGGATCACCCCAGGTTTCAGACTTGTGGAACAAACGATGCTTTCCAACTCTACAGAATTTGGTGTCTTTTGCCACCTTCTAACCACTGCCAGACTGCTCCGAGAAGGTATTTGAGTGGCAGACTGAGGTCTTTATGTGGTTGGAGGGAACTGGGTCTGAACTTATGTCAATCTGTGAGTAAAATGTAGGGGAGATTTAGTGGAGGGAAATCCTAGATGCAACTGGGTACAGAAAACTGGACACAGCTTAGCTACAAACGAGGAGGAAGATGTGCCTGTAACTCTCATTCTAAGTGGGATTTTGTTTTTAGAGAGAGGGAGGATAAAACAGATTTGGTTTGTGAGGCAAAAGAGCAGAAAAAAGAGAGAGAGGGCAAGGAGGGAAAGAAAAGTGGCTGTGACATTGTTTAGAAGATGGTTGTGGAGGAGTTAGGTGATTAGAGGAGAAGAGCAGATGAAACTTCAGAAGTAGGGAGGGAGTTGTAGATGGGAGGTAAAAGAATTACTGTGTTTCGACTGTTTTCTCTAGGAAGAAGTCAATCAGCTTACATGGAGAAAACAGATATAAAAACAGAATGTAACTATTCTATGCATTAAAATACAACAGAAATAATGTACAATAATGTCATGGTAAATAAGTAATTGTTACTGGCAGTACTAAAAAGCTATATATATATGCATGTGTGTATGTGTATATACACACGCTCCCATAGAATGGTTCAGTCCTGAAGAATTAATCCTTTGTTTTGTCTTAAATTAGATAACAGCAACGAATAAAAGCAAACAAGGAGGAAGTATATACAGTGTCTTCGCAGGCTAACCTTAATGATTTCAGTCTTATGTAATGAAATAGTAAAAAACATTTTGTGTGTGTTGTCTAGTGGAGGCAGCAGTCACTGTGCCCCAAAGTCTGGTAGAGCTTCTGAATAGGTGTGGGGACCCATCAAGAGAGAATGCATTTCCCACTGCTCAGCCCCTAGCCTCGTTACCACCAAACACTTCTTTTGCTTCACTTGCTTCAGCTGCCCAGTTGCACGCACACAACGTGGTTCCTCAACCATTTCTCTGAGCCATAGCAACCTGCTGACATCTGCTACAAGTTCACTGCAAGGCTGGGTTTTGTTCCAGTAAGTATTGTGGACATGAGATGTGCTGGCATGTCAGGCTGGCTTGTTTTGTATGTGAAACAGATATTGCAGGGCAGCAGAGGATTAGACCTCCTCATATTCCCAGTCTTCTGTGGGCTGTGGGGACACCACTGCTGGGGTTGAGAGGGGAGATTTTCCCCTTAGCTTTTATAACAAGAGAATGAAATAAATTACAATTCTTTCCTTTTTGATGCTGGCAGCAACTTGCCAGACCAAGAAACCAAGTCAGTTCTTGTAGACTACCAAGTAAAAATTGCATTATATTCTATTGGTGAATGGTTTTATATCTGTCTCAGTCATCAAAATACTTGCAGCATGGTAGACATAACTGCATAGTAAAGGAATGTGTACTCGGCAACTTTGCCATTGGCAGGACATAAACACCTTAGAGTTTATCAGTGTTCTGGGAGAAGTTTATTACTTTAGTCTTCCTAAGTCCTTATCACAAAAGACAAAGACAAGTTGGGAGGTAGAAGTTAGTTTTGCTTATCAGCAGAGACAGGCATGGTAAGATCCAGCCATTATAAATGTAGATGTTTTGATCTGTGAAAGTATGGCAAGTCAACCATTTATAACACACTGATATATAGGTGCATAAGATCACAGAGGATCAAGGTGCTGATCTAGTATGACTTTCTCTATAACACCGTCAGAGGAATTTCCTGTATTTAAACCTATTTATGAGAAGTCCTAGACTACAGCAGATGTTCTGGAAAAATATCTGAACAAGATGTCAGCTAAGCAGTGCTAGTCTGTCACCAGCATGGATCCTGTGCTCTTCTCTGCTGAAACTGGGAGCCTTGTTTTAAATCTGAATTTCTCTAGCTAACTTCTAGTTCTTACCCTTTGTAATAGTTAGTTAACTGTAATTGGTTTAGCCATAGATTCTTGTAATGTTCTTTATTTCTGGGTCAAAAAGCATCTGTAGTCAGTTTTTTCTTGTGGATGGTGCTGGAGCCATCACAATGTTCATCTTTCTGCTTGGATTGTGGACACCAGAACTGGGCAAAGTGTTCTATTAATGGTCAATTCAGGGTTAGACAGAGGTATTACCACCTCCCAAATTCTGCATAGACACATTTGGCTTTCGTTGTTTAGATACTGGCAACCTCCATAGAGCTTGTCAGCCAGTGTTTGCCCACCATAAACTTGAAGCTGACTCCAGTTAGTGTTTCTCAAAACACAGTCTTCATTTAAATTATTTTCCAGATGTGTGGCCCTCTATGTGGTTGCTTTAAAATATATAACCTTTGTATCTAGCCCATCTAAGGATAGAGAGCAAGTCACTGGTACAAAGCAATCATCTTTATTTACCATGTCTGCAGTCATTTGTCACTGACAAACTTCATGACTCTGTATTTGTTTCCAGTCACTGATATGCAAAAAGGTTATAGCTCTCCAGTCATAAGAATATTTCCACTAGATTCAGTAATACTGGTCAGGATTAATTTGTGTATTAAATGAGCTATTCCACTTCTTGTTTATTACTCAGGTTCGCAGTGTTAGAGTCTACACAATTAAGGAATCTCTTCTCTTTTAGTCCCTTGGTACCTTGATTAATTTTAATCTTGACATCTTGATTTCTGGCTAAATGAGTGCTCATTTTCACCCTTGTCTTTTGTCATTAGCTTAATACCCTCCTGAATACTTTAGCCTGTCTCTTGAAAGACTTATTCCTTTCCACTGAAATGACAGCCAGGCATGGAGTGCAGTCTCTTTTCTCCTTAGAAGATGGACCTGCACTGCTGAAAACTGATGGGCTCTGCCTTTCACAGCTTACTTGGCCCTTCATGTTTGGAGCCATATATGGCCCTGTAACTTGGGTCCCAGCTGGCAGAAACTAGCACTACTCAGAGTATTAGTTTCATTCTCCCTCATACAAAATTTCTTGCAAGAACTCTTGGTCATTCTTGAATCTTTCCTGACCTATGTGCATGGTGTCCTTGCAGACCAGCTGCGTTGTGGCTCTTGAGTATGTCCCATGTAGCTCTGTCCTCTCCCATTACATTGACTGTCAGATATTTTAACAGTTTTGGGACTTGAAAAAACTGGTGATTGTCTCCCTGTTACTTGTGAGCATGAGGCTGGACTCAGTGACCTGCACAGGTCCCTTCCAATGTCAAATACTCTGTCATCTTGCCAAAACCTCTTCTCCCATTCCCATCTGGAGGAATTTTTCTCCACTCTCCAGTTTATGAACTGCCAACCATTTTATGTGGTCTGCATCCTGCCTTCAGCTGGCAAATACAGGCTTATAAAGACAATATGTGTTTCCTACCCAGTGTGGAATAGCAGCTTGTGTGGTGTATGTGTTCAGCAGGGGAAAACGAGCCAACTGAAGTGTTGCTTTTTTGTTTTTAATTACATTCTTGTTTCCTTCCCAGGCTTCTCTCTTCTGCATACTTACACGTGTGCCTCCAGAGGGAGGATTCAATAGGCTGATGAAGTGAGCTGCAATGATTAAAAATAAAGCAAAATTTTGAAATTAAATACTTTCTGAAATAACCCAGTTGCTATAGGGATTTTTGCAAGGATTTTTTGCAGTTCATCTTTCATTGCTCAAAATAAAGGTTTTCTTTCCTTGAGCCAAATGAGTATTTTCTTATCCAAGCTTTGAAGCCTGTTCAATGTCATCTGAGTGGACTAGTCACTACAAGACAGTATTACTGATCCCACCCCTATATAAAGCAAACCCATTAAACTTCACTGCGTGTGGCTTGTATTTGGGGTTTCATTCATCAAAGTTGAAAGTGCTCAAACTGCTGCAGCATGGAAGTGAAGCCCTGGGAGGATTTTTCTTCAGTCACCACCAGTCAACAAAATATTCACTCCCATCTTCTCAAAAGCTCTCTCAAATCTGATTTCAGGTCAGTTCTGTTCCTCCTAACCAAATCTCTCTGTCAGCCCTCATCTGTTCCATGGAACCTGCAAGAACCTCCCTATTCAGAATCAGTGTGTCTGCTCCTCATGTAGTACATACAATTTACTTTCTTAACAACTTTTACTCATAAGCCTGCTGAAAAGTCAATAGGTTAATTATTACTGATTTGGAATTAGTCTAGTTTTGTTGTAAACAGTTTAACAACTAGTCTTCTACCCTGGTCTTAATACAGTCTGTGTTTAGCTGTTACCCGCCCTGGTGTATCTGCCAAGCACCACAGATGTTTTATCTGACATGTTAGTTATTAACAATTTCTGCTCTTGTTGGAGCCCGAAGACCTGATGAAGGGTGGTTTTTTTGTTGTTTCTTTAACTTGTTGTGTTGTTGTTGTGTTAGGTTTTTTGCTCTTTTTCTATTCTGGTGTGCAAAGGTTTCCTAAAACGAAAACAATACTTTTTTAATTAGATACGTGTGTATGCATATAGGTCATGTTAGTCTTTTATTTTTCCTTTTTGGAAAAAAAAACAGAAAATTCTGTAACAGGAAATCGAAGACTGCTTTGGATTTACATCAAGAAAACAAACTTAGACAACTCTTTTGCCAAAGTTCTCTCCCCCTTACAACAAAACCAACCAAATAAATAAAAAACAAGTGAAGATTCTTGGACCAGTTATAATGGTGACGCATCACTTTTGAGCAATTTTTGTTTACCTGGTGGCATCCTCCCATGTTTTCACAGCATGTTAACACAGAGTCTGAATGCAGGAGTGTCTTGATTATCTTCTTTGACGGTTTTTCACATGTTGGAATTCGCATAGTAAAAAATTTCTCATGATAAGACACGTAGGATTGGTTTTGTAAAAGTACAAGCATGACTTTGTTTTCCTGTTCCACCACAAAAGGCTCTACCCTCCAGCCCCCACTCCTCCATCTTCTCAGTTCTTCCAAAGTAAGAAACAAAGATATCTTCTGAAAGAGAGGAGGGAAAGTCATGTATCTCAGCCTGCATGTCTCAGCACGGACCAATGTTGAATCTGAGTCTGGCTTTGAGCTTTTATGTCTGCTCATATGTTTTGATGATGTATTGTAATTGTTTATAACCCAGCATCTGAAAGATAATTTCTGTTTAGGGCTCTAAGGTTGGTGACTTGAAAATATACTTGAAGTGGAGAAACAATTCAAATTTATGTTATTTTATAAATTGGTCTTATTTGTAAGGAAGCAGCAACGTTAAAGTGACATTAGTGTTTGTGAAAAATACGAGCAGCAGGCTAAACCCAAGGAATGGGTGAAACGTGAGTTCCTTTACTCAATATCATCTACTTTCAAATAAACCACAGCGCAGAATGTAAATGGCTTCAGAAAGGCAAAAACCATTAATGTTTCAATTCAATGGCCTCAGTGTTGTCACCTGGTACCATGGAGTGTCCTAGGATAGCCTGGCATCTGCTTGCCACTGCTGAAGGACACACATCTCCCATAGGTCCTGCACCCCATCTGTCAGCCCTGGTCAGGACCAGAGGTCCCAGGGCACTGGGTGCCCTTGTGCAGACACCAGTATTGCACCCTTGGTGTCCAGGGCCCGTTAGTGTCTGGTCTCTGATGGAAGGTCTCCATGGAGTATCCAGCCAGTGAATGCTAGTTCTGGAGCAGGTAGCGGAAGACTTTAAAACCTTCAAGATGGTAATAATTTCTGATCACCACCACTAATTCCACTGGACTTGTTTGATATAAGTGGAAGGCCACTGCAGTCTGTCAGTTTAAGGAGAGGCACTACTTGTGACTCTTTCTGAGGTGTCTCTGATGTCGTTTCCCTTTGCATGCCTGGCACAACATGAAGCAATAGATTGCATCCTTGTGTCTAGGCACTCCAGCTACTCCAGGGTGATAGAGCATGCTGGAGGGCCGCATTCCTCAGAGCTCTTTGCAGGACATATTTCCTCTATCAGAGACCCTTGCATTTCTCCATGTTGCTTCCTTACAAGTTTCCTGAATGTTTTCTGTGCCTCATCCCTCTGTGCTGAGCCTGCTTGCCCTGTCCCTGCCATGCTAGATGTCTTGTTGTACCCTCCCTTGCCTTAGGGAAGGATGTATCATAGGATGTATCTCCATCTCCCAAGGTACCAGGTCTGTCTGTAGCCTCTTTCTTCTTATTTCCCATGCTACTCTCTTGTGCTTGTACCTCTGGTCACTCATTCTTAGGTAAGGGCTTGACTATTGTAGTCTGTAAGGTCATCCCTCTTTTTCCTTATTTAAACTTCTCTCTCTTCCATCTTTCTTCTCCATCTTCAGGAGTCCCCTGCTCTTTCCATATCCAACCAATCACCCTTGCAAACATCCTTCCTTCCCATCAAGCATTTTTCCATACTTTGCCTCCTTTCTGTACCTCCCTGGGCAGAGTTGTACCCCTGGTTGCCTGGAATATCTCTGGATCTTCTGGAGCTGGTTGGAGGTGATGTTCTGAAGTTATCACATCGCAGAGAAACACTGCCAAGCACCAGGCGGTCCTGAGTGCACTTTGACCCCTCACATTAAGGCAAGAGTGGTTTCTTCCTTGTGCTTTTGGTTTGCTGTTCCCATATGGAAATGGCAGATGGTGTTGATCAGGAAGTTAAACTAGAAGCATATCCGTTTCATGCCGTACGCAAAAGATTTGTTCATTAAACTTAGAACTCTAATTTAAAGCCAATTAACAGAGTGATTTGAAGAGACTTGTTGTTTTTGAAGTTCAAAAGAGATGCTAACTCTCTGATTTCAGCCTTTGTACATTCCAGAACCTGTATAACTATTGCAGTGTTGCCAACTCTCTTAGGGTTTTTTGTCTTTTTTTTTTTTAATTTTCTTTCTTTTCCCCCCAGTCTTCATTTTTTTGAGTGATGCAACTTTTGCCACAGGCTGGAACTGTTTGGTGAAGCCTCATGAATGCCCAGCTTTCCTAGCAATTTTAGCCCTACATTTGGGGTTGGGTGGGCAGGAACTGTGTCTTTCTATTCTCTGCTGAAAGACAGCACAGCTCCATCCTCCTTCCCTTCTGCAGCCCAGTGTTGCTCTTCTCTAAGCAGGATCTGGGAAAGGAGGTAGAAAAATGGAATAAGATTTGGGCAGCTCTATGCTCTCCTAACACCACTTCTGCCAACATGGGGTCATCTCTGCTTCCTGTCCTCCTTCCCCATAACATCTCCCAGAAGCTGGTAGGGACCCACTACAGTAGCTTTCAGAGAAGCTTGGGAGGAGCAGCAGAGGTCTTCAGACAGACAGCTACTGCTCTACACATGTACACTCCAGCCTACAACACTAGTTTGTGTGTTATCAACCCTGTAGGATTGGCTCAAGCAGAACATTCCTAAGAAATATCAAGAGGGGTAATCTTGTGTCAGGAAGACCTCAACAAATTTTAGTTCTGAATTACTATTTAGCTGTTTTTACCTGGGATTGATACTACGTAAACCCTTGTAGATCCTTCAGCAACAGACAGGGTGCTTGGTTAGTCCCAACATTTAGTAGTGGCATATGTAAAGAAAAAAACTTTCTTTAGTAATTTGAAGCTGCTGCTGATATAAAAGAAAACAGAAGGGTCAAGTTTTGCTGAGCTATAGAGCCTGTGACTTCACTGGGTTAACTGCTGCTACTTCCGTGTAATTGAGAACATAATTTGGCTCAAACCCTGGGAGACTGAAAAGGATCACAGCAGCCACTGTATTAAGCCAATGTTCAAAACAGTTGGCTCACACTGAATTTCATAAGCAGATCATGCATTCAGAAGGTTTGAGCTGTATGACACCGCCCACTGAGAAAGAAGGGATGGTGGGAGTATCTCTTTGTTTATCTTAACTAAAACAGCATGCCAGGAAAATCTATCAAATGTGATATAGTCCCTACATGGGGGGCCATGTGGCAGAAGAGATAAAGTATCTCCCCATGGGTGCATAAGAATCAACCAGCCAAGAGATGTGCCTGGGCTGCCCTCCGTTGTCCCTGCTCATGTTGGTCACACCAGGAACTGACAGCAGTGGGGCTTCATTCTGGCTGTGCTGTGGTGGAGGCAGTGCTGCTGTCAGCAACCAGCACATCTCCATCGTGTGCTCTGTGGAGTGATGGCCTTTTGCTGGTACTGTCAGGGCCATGAGTGAGGAGCTCAGGTGGAGATGCACTTAAAATGAAGAATAGGATAAGCATCAGTCTGAGAAAGTGAAAAAAATTCCTAGAAGCAGAACAGCTGCTGGAGACATCCTTTGGAAATCCCTTCTTGCTGCCTCAAAGGGCTGCCAATGACTGTGGTGGTTTGTGGAGGATTAGACCCAGGGACACAGCATCACTGGTGGCACCTGCCCCCTACCAGGGAGGCTACTTCTACAGTGGTACTTAGCCTTGGAGGAGACGTGGCCAAAATTAGTGATTCATGTTTCACACAAAAGCTTAGAGGGGGAGAAATATACATTTCTGCTCTGTCTAGGGGAGGAGGAGGGGGTTTCCTGGAGAAAGAAGAATCTCAAAGAAGGAAATAATGCCATTTCAAGAAAAGAGTGTCTGGGGGTGTGTGGCTGATGAGTATCTGTTTATTCCCAATTCGCTGGCAGTCTCACTCAAGCAGATGCCCTCCAAAAGAGACGGGCATTTTGGGACAGCACTTTCAGCCATTCCTGGAGCACTTAGTGGGAGGGATTGTTTTATTAGGAAAGTTTACGGCTTCTTGTTTTCCCTCAAAGGCAAATGTGACTTTGTTGTTTTTAATTCTGTAGGGATTTCTCTCTTTTAATATACGACACAGCTGTTAAAATAGCTGGGGTTGTCCAGGGCAAATCATATAGCACTTTCCTTGTTCAGATCTCAGATGGCTGCCTTTTTAGTGTTGCTGCAGAATTACATTACAGGGCATATGAATAGTGCTGGTATTAGTGTCAAAATCAATTACCCAACCCTACTCCTGCAGAGAAAGCTACAAACCTTAGGAACAATCTGAGTAATCCATTCTGGGTTTCTAATTCTGAGTAATGATGGAGGGCAGAGACTTGTGCTTGAATAAGTGCACAGGGTCTTTCTTCGAGTAGTCACTCCTAAATGCATGCTCTTTACAGGAAAAAGCAGGCTCCCTATGAAACCCTTTTTCATGCCAAATGGCTCGCTGCTAAGATTAATCTGTCATTGAATTTATAAATTCTGTGTGGCATAGAGCAGTGGAAAAAGTTTAGCATTGCGCAGAAAGCAAACTATGTCTTGCTTAAAAAATGAACGTTGTGCTCCTGGATGGTGCAGATTGACTGCCTCCATCAATATATCTTCTTATACTGGTAATAAAAATACTTCCATAGCCTTGTGCCTCCGAGGATCTCAAAGCACTTTGCAAATAGGACAAAGTACCATTTCCTATTTTATGGCTGTGTAAACTGTCTGTGAGACAGGTTAAGCTTTTTGCCCGGTGGCACAGAGGAGACTGTAGCAGAGCCAAGATGGGAACCTACATCTCTAGAGGTCCAGCACTGTGTCCTGGTCACACACTGCACCAAAGCACAGCAGGGGAGTCTGCTGGTCACCAACTCTCAGCCATTGTGCATAAAACCTCAGGAAGTGGGAAATGGTGCTCCTTCACTCTCTGGTCTCTGGCCTGGTCTGTGGGCAGAGGTGCTGAGCAGGGCAGGATCCAGCCAAGAAGGATGCTTGTGTCCTCTTGGGCTGGGATAGTTAGCTCTGATTGTGGGTAACTGGGGAAGGAAAATTACTTTTGGTCGCTGCTGACTTGGAGAAAAGTTCAGAGCCTCACATCCAACCTGGTCTGCTCCAAACAGCTTTACAAAGTGAAAATAATTATAGACTTAGTACCCTCAGTCCTGTAAAATTAGAGTAGCTGCATTCTCTTTTTTCTAACCCAGTATTTGAGAAGAATGTACCTGTTTAGTGCAACAGTTTATTAGAAACGTTTGATTTAAAAAAAAAATCATAATTTGAAAATAAGTTTTACAGTTTTACAAAGGCCAGATTTTCAAATGTGGGCCAAATCTCTTGTCAAATTCCTGTTGGATAAAAGACACATCTGAAAAACTTGGTCCCTAGTGAGGTGTCTGTGGCAGGGATTTAGAGATCTCTCTTCAGCCACCTGTGGAAAAAAGCAAGACTTTAACCTGCATGTTTTGCAGGAAAACGATTTCGTTTACTCATTTCTTCCCTTCCCTCCATGGCTGCGGTGCTCTGCAGCCCCCTGAGGAAGGTCCCCGCATGCATGAGGCTGCCCCGAGGGTCAGAGCAACCCCGGGAGGGGGGAGGCTGGGAGGGGTGCTTGGGCAAGCGTCTGGTTTCAAACAAAAGTGCAAAGCCTTGAAAGGAGGCACTAAGAAGAAACAGGTGGGAGGCTAGTAATAGAGCCTCTGAAGTTTATTTGCTTAACGAACAGAAGCCCAGGCTGTCAGACCTAGGTCAAATACTCCTCCAGTTTGAGTGTATTTATTTCGTACATGGTCTGTAACCTAACCTGATTTCTGGATTAAACCACTGTAAAGCCCTGGCCCCCAGGAACCCATCCCATGTTTGCCATCAAGCCCAGCACATGCCAGGGCAGGACCTCAGGGGCCACCTCGGTATTCGCTGGAGCCTTGTGTCATCAGTAAAGCCTGTAATTGTGGGTCCTGTCATTTCCAATGCAAGCTTCACTGCAGCTGCAAATTGTGACCACAGATCCATCACTTAGTGTTCCCATTAGTGTGAGCCATGCCTGAAGGCTCCCAGGATAAGCTGCTTGGGCTGCAGCACACAGCCACTGGGTGGGCCACCAATTTGCTGGAGCCCAGGTGGTGGTGGCAATGCTGGAGGACCACATCCACCACGTGCCAGGTCCCTCTGAGGTGCTGGGGTGGTTTTGTATTTATAGGCAAGTTTTAAAGTAGCCATTGAGCAGAGGAAGAAGGGTTTTGGGACAGTCTGTCTTGAACAGTGATGCAATGCAGGAGCATCTCCAACAGTGGGTGTGAGGGAGCCTGGCACTGTGCTAAGCTGGAGCTCATCACAAAGTAGGGAAAGAGGGGCTTTGCTTTCCTGCTTGTCTGTCCTAAAGTTACAGCACAAAACCTGCTTGAAAACCAGCAAAATAGTGAGAGGAAAAAAAAACACCACCACAAAATCAAGAGCTTATGGCAGGGTCATGGTCAACTAAATGGTAAAAGTTATAGATCACACGTGGCAATTCCTGAAATCTTCATGTTCTTTAAAGTTTTTAGGAGTGTTAATTTTTTTTAATCCAAGGCTCACAGGAGTCAGTTAATCCCTCCAGAGGGAAGTTTGAGTTGGCACAATGGCAGTAGAACTACCCGCACACACAAACCCAAATTTTCCTGGTTTCCCAGATAATTTTTGGCTGATCCCATTAATTCTAATAAGGTAAACACCCAGTGTGCTCCCCAGTATCTCAGGAGCTCCAAATTTGCATGTGAAAAATTGCAGATCTGCATTAAAATTAGAAAGGAAAGGAGGAATTAGCAGTGGGTTTTCCCAAGACCAGCCTGAGGCTGGTAAGTGCCAGGTAACTGTGTGGGTCCTGTGAAAACAGGAGTCATGTGGAGACATTTGAAATAAAACAAGTTAAAATGGGGTGAACAAAAGTCTTTGCAGTCAGAACCAAAGCATGCCTCCTCATTTAATAGAAGCCCTGTTTTACATTAAATTTGGGGTACACATACATTTGCTTTTAGGAGACAAGATGCATTTGAGTCAAGCAGAAAGAACAATCAAGCTGACCAGCGGTTCAAGAGCTGTTATTTTTCACGGGCCTAAGTTAAAAAAACAAACAAAAACCCAAGTTATTTGTGCTTTTGTATCTTCTTATTTTGTGGAGCTTTTACTGGCACTTAATTCACCATTTGTAATGGGGGTAAAGCTGTAGATGATTTTCAGATATGACTGGTCAGGACAGAACTTGCCTGGGAGAGAGAGGATGTTAGTCCTCACCAGTGAGAGCTGAGTGGGCTCTGGCAGACCTGCAGTGGCTTATCTGTAAGCACTGTTTAAATGTTCTGGTCAGAGCACTGGTTCAGAACCAGTACATAGAATAAGCATCAACTGGAGGAAAAAAAAAAATCCACCCACCTTGAATTTATTTTTATCTGTATTTTTTTGGAAGTTTTAGCTGATGCAGATTTTTGTTATGAGGGGCTAGGTCAGGAAATCTTTGCTGCTTGTCATTTACCTTTGAGCTGCTCTGCTGAACCATGGGCTGCTTCCCTGTGAAGCTAGTTTTGCCTCTCTTGTGCATGGTGACCAGAATCTGGTTTTGTTTTATGTCCTGTAGGGTTGCTGAGCTGGAAGATGCACGTCTAAGATGGAAACTTCTGCTTCAACTGCTGCTGGGAAAAAAGAAGGGAAAGGTGCAGTTCTGGAGGGGAATGGCTTTACGGAGACGGGGAAGAAACCCACTCCTTTAGCAGCTGCAGGAGCAGCAGTGGCACAAGGAGGTACTTTATGTTTTCCACACTTTGAAAGCAGCAGGGGTGTTTTTCATTAGACTGTAAGAGTTTAATAAGTACAGTGGCATCTGTCCTCCTGTGAGCACACTGAGTTTATTGGGGTTCTTGGACATTGGAGGTCACAGGAGCAGGAGGCTGTGTCACTGCATGGTGTCCAGTCACTGCTGCAACTGGGCTGGGGCAAGGGAGAAGGCAGGTGGGGAGAGGTGGCCATCAGAGAGTTGAGGCATCCCATTGCTGCTTGATACTGTCTGGCTAGTGCTGTGTGGTGTAGGCAGCATGGCACCTGCAGCTCCGTTGTGGAGGAAGCAATGGGTGGCTGGTGGGGCTGGCTGGAGCTGGGCGAACGTCCTATTATCACGGTTGGGGGAGGGGTATGATGTGCTGCTGGCTGTGATCCTGCTAATGAGCTAAACAGACTGTACTGTTTTCAGCCGTTGCTGCTGGGTTTTCATGGTTAGGGAGGAATTTGGGAATGTCCAGCCCTCACACAAGGTGGTTTCCGAAGAACCCCCATCCCCATTTGCGATGTTCCTCTTAACGTCAGAAATAGCTCAGGTCTTGCTTTCTTTTTCCGTCAGTGTTTTCGGCATGATTTTGGTTCTGCTTGTGTTGAAGTCAATCAGGAATCTCTCATGGACAACTGAGGGCACAGGGTTGCTTCTGGTGTGTGGAGGGATGTGCAGGCACGTTGCTCCTGCCTCCTCCTGCCGCTACAGTAAATGGCCCCAGGTGGAGCAGGCAAAATACAGCCCCAGAAAACACATCCCTCACTGGCACATGCGTGTTGGTGGATCTTCAGATTGGTGCCAGGCCCTTTCTAGGTGGCTCCAGCTGTGGGCGAGGCTATGCCCACCGGGGAGGCCTCACACTGCCCTTGCTGGGGACTGGAAGAGTGTGACCCTTCTGGATGCAGCGTGATGAGACAAACTTAGAAGGGGCTGCATCAGCTCGGATGTGACAGGAGACATTCCAGCTGTGTAAACTTTGCAAGCAGGTTTTTTTTTCCTCTTTAAAATATACCTTATTGCTAGCCAGAGTCTGCCTCAAAATGAACCCTTTCCCTCCTCTCCTTCACTGTGGAGGGGTTTCTCATCATCTCAGGAGAGCAGCACAACAACTCCAGGGGCTCCTTGGTTCCTTCACAGCTCAGCTGGAGAGTTTGTGTTTTCTGTTGTCTGAGTTTTGAAGATAGTTACCAGCCCAAACTTCTTAAATCTGTTTCATCTATTCTTCCTTTTCAACACATATGTTACCCAGTTATTGTTCCCACATTAAGCAGAGAAGATTCAGATATACAGAGTATGGTAGCTGCTAGATTATAACCTATCAGATCAGTTCATGTGTTCAGTAACTGTGCTATTTTTTGCTAATTAAAGGAAAGTTTTTTTTTCTTAAAAAGAACTAGAAAAATCTATTACACAGAGTTTTTTGGAGTGAAATACAATTTCGTGCTGCTGAATGAGTTGGAGCCACCTTCCTTGTGAGCACTACGCGAAGTGGCAGAAAGGAAGGCTTGCTGGATGGCTGAAATAGGGGAAAGGTAGAGATAGCAACATGCAGGAGTTTGCCAACCCCCATCAGACTCTTATCCCTGTTGAGGAAGCGCAGGGTGTAGGAACCACTGAGGCAGCCCACTCAAGGCATCATCTCAGAGACTGGCAGATCACAAGGGCTGACTGGTGCCAGCAAAATCCAAATATGTGGTGAAACTCGGAATGTAAAGATGTGCTGTTGTGAATAAACATTTTTGCCCCACTTGGTACTTGTCTTGGGACTGCCTTCACCAAGGAAGCAGTCATCACATTTCCAGAGATGTGATGAAAATGAGGATGCACCCGAGGCAGAGTGGCTCTTGGCCCATTTGGTACCCCCAGAGACTTGATGGTGTTTTAGATTCCGTATTAGCTGTTCCGTGAGCAGTGTGCTCTCTGCTTTGGAGAGAATGGTTTATGGGCTCAGTATTTCTCCTTTATGAGGAAGTGGAGATGTAAGTGGGGGATTGTTTGAAGATGTGAAGCCCCATCCCTGGAAGTGTTCAAGGCCAGGTTGGATGTGGCTTTGAGCAACCTGGTGTAGTGGGAGGTGTCCCTGCCCATGCAGGGGGTTGGATCTAGATGATCTCTAAGGTCCCTTCCAACCTAAACCATTCTGTGATTCTGTGTGAAGAGAAGTGTTCATAAATGACCTAAAAGGGCTAGCAGTGAAGCAGTGTGTGGTCAGAAGCTGGCCGCAGGACTCTGCAGGTGTTGCATGTGCTCTTGGGGTTTGGAGGGCTTCCCTTTGAATTCTAGACATAATATGTGTTCCTAAAAGGGAGCAGCATGGTGTGTGTGCTTAAAAGTAGAAAAATTAACATAAAGTCATCTTATAACATCAGTTAATTGCAAGGTGTGATTTAGCAGATAATAGCAAGAAGGCTGGGTAGTGATGAGACTGTACTTACATGGTATTCATGTTAATAAAACTTATTTGCTTCACTAAACTAGTGTAATTACTCATAACAGACTAGAAATATACATATTTATGTTCATTCTTACAGAAGAAAGCAAACGAGGCATGGAGATTAATTACATTGTTCAGCTTGAGGAGGGGAAAAACTTTAAAGGGAGGGCCTCTGAGCTCCCCACCCTGCTTTGGGGCCATACAAACAAGTCTTTTTTCTCATCCAAGACAAACTCTTGATTTTATTTATTGTAAAGGTTTTACTCTTTGTACTAACATGTGAGAAAGTGGCAGCAAGGCTCAGCTAGTGCTGCAGATCACCATGCTGCTCTCCAAAGCCAAACAAATGTAATTTGCAACACATTTCTTCTCCTTTATTCTATTGAGTCACACAGATGGAGTGCCAGCATTGCATGTTTCACAGATCATAAGGTTTTCTCTTTCCCTTGTAGAAATGAAAAGATTCATAAGGTTTTAGTTATAATTAAGGTAATTGAAGCAATAAACTGAATATTAGTTAAATAATTGAAGAACAGCTATTTTATATTATTATTATTATTATTTAGACTTTGTTATTATAAGACAATAATATGTCCAGTCTCTGTTTCCAGTTCCTTTGCTTTGGATATTTGCCCCAAATGTTTTCAGCTTTGAACAAATTAAGGTTATGGCTATAGGAAAAGAGATCAGTATTGTTGAGGCTGTCAGTGGAGAAGAGTTCTTTTGTACTAACAATCTTCATCTCATATTTTTAGTCTACTGAAGCTGCCATTTTAGAGATCTTCTGTGACGTTTTTTTATAGTAGCTCATTGATCAGATGTTCAGAAATTGGCCTCACAGAAATGACACCAGGGAAGTCTCTCCTAATTTTCTATTTTTCCATAAATCATAAGTCAGAGCTCCTGTCTTCTGTTTCAGTAGGTGCACATGTGTAGGGGTGACAGAGATGGAAGCTGGTTTTAATGACAGTATGTAGGAGCTATAGACAGTCAGATCTGCAGAAGAGCCTCTCACGTTTGGTGTCTCCACTTCTGGAAGGACAACTCATATACTTTGTGTTTTGAAAAGCCTTTTGCTGGGGGCAAAAGTGCATATTGCTGCATAGGGTAGGAGATTTTGGAGCAGAGTACCATGTGAGTGAGACCTGGCTGTGTTCTCCAGGCTGGCACTGCAGCATCCTCTGGACAAGCGTGCACAAGGAAGCCCAGGATTGTGGCTGGTGGAGAAATTTAAATGAGCCACTCTTTCAAAGGGCAGAGATATTTAGGAAGATGGGTTTCTCATCTTGTAATAAAAATTAAATACAAAGTCTCCTAAATGCTAACTGCTTGACTTTAACAAGGCCCAGAATGCACCTTTCCCTCTCCAACCCACCCTCAGCATGACACAAACACAAGTTCCCAAATTGATGGTGTTTATGTTTGAAACATTTTTCTGATGTCTGGCTCTGTCAAGACTAATTTTAGCATTTCTAAAGCTGGATAAAAATACAGCCTCATTACTTTGATGTCAGAACATAGTTTACTATTAGTATATTCTGGGGTTTATCATTTTGGTCATGTTTAACACGGCTGCAGCAGGCATGCACTATTAAATCTGGCTTATTTTACATTCCTGTCCGAGATTATTTATTTGGAACAATTTCCTCTCTATCAAAAGACACAGCTAATGCTGAGTTTTAATGTGTTATTTACACACAAAATAACCTATTTACAACTCAGTATCAGCCGCAGGGAGAATGAATGGGGCAGTGCTCCCTTCATCCTGTTGTATCTGAGTTTAACAATCTGGATTGCTAATAGAACCATTTATCACGGGGTGGTAATTTATTTTATGTTAGCTGCACAGGTCTCCCTGCCTCTGATCTATGGAAATACTTTGTATATAATGAAGTTCAACAAGTCATTTGATGTAAACATGGGGAAACCAAGCTGCAGAACCAGTAAGACTCTGGCTACGCTTTTTTCCAGGAGGTAATGACTCTTCTCTCATATTAAGGCTTCAGTTGATGAAATACAGCTCTGCGCCCTGCATGTGCTGTAAGGGCAGAGCGTGGGGCTTTTCTGCAGTGGATTAGAGATTGGGATGGAGTTTGGTCACTTGATTTATGGGCTGGCGGGAATGCTCAGTGCTGCAGAAGTAGCACACTCAGCCCTTTCATAGGCAGAGGAGAAGGGCAGGGAGCACCTCCCGGTGCTCTCCAGAGGTCTTCCATAAGCAAGGCCTGAGTGGCGTTGGCAGGGAGACCTTGTGCTGTTCAGCTTGTCTCAGTGGTGGATTATGGGAAGACCATGTAAATGAGGAGGAGGAAATGCCAGCATCTCAGCAGACCTCAGCACACTGAAAAAATACAGTTTTGTGTGGCCTGGGACTCAGACAAATTAGAAGGAGAACACCCCCTATGAAGTCATCACCTCTGTCCACCCTGGAGGGATAGGGATCTTCTCCAAAGAATGTTTTTCATTCAGTTGTTCACATTTTCCAGGAAAATTAGTATAACCAGTGCAAGCACATTCATAGCTTCCCTGCACTGCATTGCTTAAAACATTGAGATACAGGTTGAACAGAAAAGCCTGGGCTGGCTTCAGGAAGGAAGGGGGCAAGTGGTTAAAACTGAGTGATGAGAAAATCCCTTAGTTTAGGCTGTAAAATTCTCCTGACAGCCACATCTTTATTCTTTGCCTACTGCTTATAGCTCAGTGAGCCCCAGCTTGGGTAGGGCTTCAGTGCAATGCTGCCATAAAAGCGATAGCAAGAAGAATCGTATTTCTTTCCCAGACATTTGTCTGTCTTAAATAGTGGTAATTCTTTTGGGTCTTAAAGTAGGTTTCTTTGCTACCCTAGCCACTCGGGCTGGCCAGAAGGCCTGCAGGTCTCTCTTGTGTATCCACTTGTGTCCCTTTGGGTAGCTAGAGGTCTCAGGTGCTCAGACTGGTGCAATGCTGAGGGTGTTCCTCAGTTGCAGGATCTCAAGGCCTGTGACTAGCTGCTGGTTTTGAATCACGCTGATCGCCTGACACCTACTTTTTGGGATAGTTAAGAGGGTTCAATGGAGAGATGGATGCAGTCAAAGCCATGCTGCACCATTTTTGTGTTCAACGTGCAGTATTTTTTGTGCAGGCTTGGTGGAGTGCACTCTGGGAGTAGCGGATTTACTTCTTCAACTACACGTGACAGAATTTTAGTAGTTAAAATTGCCACAAACTGTGCCACAAAAAGCATGTCTTCTCTTCTTCCTGCCCTCTTTCCTCTATCCATGGCTTGCAACATTGAGTCTCTCTGGTACTGTCTCTGAAACAGTCAGCAATGCATCTTTGTCAGGTAACAAAGATGCTTTGCTTAATGAGGTGATTGGAGTCCTACTTCGTGGCCACTTCTTTTTTTTTTTTTTTTTTTCTCCCTTCATGGGAGAAGCCTTCTTCCCCAGCCCCTATATACTGGGTTTTTCATGTAGTAGCCAGTCCTGTGGTGCAACCTCAAAGTGGATAAACATTAATGTTTATTGACTTTTTGGTTCATGTTGTGTAACCCTTACAGATGATGTTAGAGTCTGTATCACCAAAGCATTTGATGATGCAGCAGCTTCTTAACATCAGCCAGCATTTGCTGATTGCATACAGCTCCCCCAAATGTCATACCAAAAATTCCTTTAGTTTCAGCCCTTTACAGATACCGAGGTACTTTGAAGACAAAACAATTTAATCTTATCCCTAACCTCATTGCAGGATTGCATGCCAACTTGAAAAGCTTTTATGAGCTTTAAATGAAAAAAGGTATTCTTCACAGGCTGGTTCTGGCACTGGTGATCCCAATCACTAAGTACCACCTGAAGACCTTTGTATTGTGTGAGTGTATTATTATTATTATTGTTAATAATAGTCATAATAATATTAGCTTCCACTTTTCTATTATTTTGTAAGTTCCAAAAGCTTATTATGGCAAATACTGATACATTTGCTTTTCTGTGGATCCACTTAAGACTTCAGTAAAGTGTGTCTCAGAGAGTATCTAAATATAACCTTTTTAACCAATGCTCAACTTACCTATTTGTGGGTTGGTTGCTTATAATCAAGTAAGAAAATCCAGTGATGATAAAGGATTGTATTTATCATTATGCTTTCTGTCTCCTCTGTGCTGCCAGCATGTCCCCAAAAGCTTTGACAGCTTTTTGCATGAGAATTTGTATAGGTTTTTAAATTAATTCTCTCAACAATGTCCATTAACCATGGCATTTGAGCCTGCAGTAATCATGGGGGACCAGAAATGGGACTTGTTTTTTTCCTGAGGTCGGCTGCCTATATGTAGGTGTCTAGTTTGGGATCTCTTTGCATTAGGGTGGAGCAAATCATGTTGTGGACATGCCTGCTTTGTTGCCTTGAGAGCTGCATGCCTGATCTGATGTGGCTAACGTTAGGTGGGCCAATCCCAGTCTTCCTGACTTGGCCAAAGTTGCAGAGTTAAACCAAGGTGGGACAAGATTAATGCATTAAAGCCATTCATTCAGGTTCATCAGTCTTTTGCCTGATGAGGAGTCTGAGAGCCCTGGCTGCCAGCTCTGAACTGAAATCTCACCCTGTGGCTTCTCAAGTTGGAGGCAAACTCGACACCAAGGTGTTAGCACAGCCATGAAAGCTGCTTCCCAGAGCTGCTCCAGCTTGACACTGGCATTGACAAAACTACTGTTTTAACAGCCCGTTCAGTGAGATGGGCAATTTAAAATCCCCACTAAAAAGGCAAGGAAAAGACCTAATAATTTCTAAAGGCTACAAAAGACTCCTAAAAATAACCCAAGTGGAGGAAGGCTATTAATGCAGAAGTAAATAATTATATTAAGGGAAGCAACTAGAGAGGCCAGTTGTGTAAATCACTTTTAGGGGAACAAGCCTTAGATAAAATCCATTCTTTTATCACACAGATTAAGTCTTCCTTTTGACGCTAAATAATTGATAGGGTTTGGCAGAGCGTTCCACGGCTGCCTGTGCAGAGCACTGGGACTGCTCCCAGGGTCAGACAAGTGGCAGAGAAAAATGTTCTTAGAAATGCTGTATATCCAATACCAACACCAAGAAATGGGGCTTGCGTTCCTGGAGCTTCCTGAAGAATTTCTGTGTGGCCTTGAGAAGACAGCCATGTACCTCAGAGCAAAAGGAGGGCTTGGCTTTGCTTGTCTCCTCCTCAAACTGCCCCCCATGAAACCAGGTGGTTTCTTTTCATGGTTTCATGTTGTGATGAGCAAGGTGCAGAGATCTGGGAGGACACAGCCTGCTCCTCTGAACTATTTTTAAATTTATTTTTTTTTTTAACTAGAGAACATGGATTGTGCTGTCTGGTGGCTTCTGGGAGCTCACGTCCTGTGGGGGTTCTCTTACCTTGGTCAGCCCCAATGGTGTGTGAATACTTCAGCTTCTTGCACTTCTCTCCACACAGGAACATCCTGATAAAACAGGCAATGCCATTTCTCCAATTCTGCAGACAGGGAGCACAGAGGATTTTCCAAGGCCAAAGTGGCTGTAAGGGGTTTAGCTGTTTCCAAGAGACATCAAGAACTGGTTATCTCTGTAACTTTAGAAGTTCATAGGCAGTGTACATGGGACGCTAATGGTTTAGAGGACTTGTTCCAGGTCCCTTGAGTCACCATATCCACTAGCAAGTCCTTCATCTCTCAATGATATACTATATAACCATAGTCAAATGACTCAAATTCTCATGTCCATCTGGCAGAGGGGAGGAGTTGTTCCTTTCCCTTCAGGAGAGTTGAACACATGTTGTCTATGCATCATATCGTGTCTTTGGGAATATGACAGTACCCACAGCAGTCAGTGACATTTTGGTTGCACAAGGTTGTGAAAAAGTTCAGTAACACTAATAAGATTTTACTGAGTTTAAACTCATTTTTGGCAGTGCCTTATCCAGTACCTAGCACAGAATTAGGGGACTACGATTTTTTCAGAACCAAGTGGAACATGACTTGCAGAAACCTTACATTCTGAAATATATCAATATCTCACAAATTCTGTGTGGATTCTATGTTTGGCAGAGTCCCCTAACCTTAATAGTAATGACAGAGAATGAACCTCAGCCAAGACTGCAAGTTTAGTTCTTACTGTAAAGGAATGAAGTTTTTATAGTCTCTTCACACTACCTGGTTTAGGATTATGTAAAATTTGTGAGCTCACTTGTGTTTGGAAATGACCTGCATTGGGTGTTGTGTGACTCCTGGAGTGTTGTTGGCTTGAAATCAGGCAAACCTTGTCAGGAAGAGCTGGATAAAAGTTTGGGCACATAGGCTGACTGAGTCCAAAATGAAAATAAATTAAAATCACTGAATGTGATCCCACATGAACACAAATGAAAAAGAATTCACACAAACTTGTCTGAAACAAATTCTGCCTTTTCTACAGTCTGTTAGAGAGCTTTATAGGGTTTTTCTCCTTTTTTTTATACCTCTCTTCTCCTGGAATCACAAATAGGTTTAAGACTGTATTCCACTGAAGATTCTTCCAATTTGAAGTAAATTGTAAATAAGAACAGGAGTATTGCATGCAAAATATTTATATTTACTGCCACTAATACACGATTTTTAAAGTACAGCAACATTTGCAGTGCCATTTGGATGGTGCCTTTCTGGCCAGAAAGCTATTCTCTTCCCTTACATGGATCAGCTTCTAACTCTGACAGATTTAAAAAGAAGAAAAATCACAGCTTGCAGCAGATGCATCCCTAAGTAAACAGTTAAAATAGATGTTGTGATGACTTCAGTTGTATTGATATAAAAGATCAGCGGCTGAGTATTCCTGAAAATCCTCCAATAGAGGAGTTAGCTTCCTGTAAGCCCCTGGCCCTGTGTGTGCTGCTTCAACAATAGCTTAATCACTTAAACAAAACTTCTGCACCTAATAAGATGTTCTGAGCCTACAGAGAGTGGTAAGATCTCAGCACTTCTGCCCTGGGTCCAAAGTTTTGGGAAATGTTTACATTTTCCCCAAGTGAAATTTTTTGTTCTATTTGTGAGGAGAAAGAATGATCTTTGTCTGCTCTGTTTTTCTATTTGTAATTCACTTTGGTTTATGGCTGCTCAGTAGGGTGGACCAGCAATGATGGGGGGACCTAAGCAGCATCCACCTCTGCATGCTGGCTGGTGTGAATATCGATGTCCTGTGTGCATGCATGCAAGCCTTCTTCGTGAGGCTCAAGCTTTAGCTAAATCTTGTTCATATCAGTTTGCAGGTACAGCTGCTGATGTTCTTCCTGAGGCATTTACAGCCACACTTAAAAGTAAAAACAGTGAAACACAAAGGTGTGCTTTAGGCATTGGTTTGCACTTCCCATTTTAACGAGAGGAATTATTATGTGTTGTGGGAAGCTGACCCGACTCCCAGAGGCTGCTTGTGTGAGGATACCCAATTTTTTGGTGGCTCCCTACAGTGAGGGCATGGAACTGAGCCTGGAGAAAATTAGTTTCAGTTCCTGATCCAGCCCCAAACTTCCTTCATGTTTTTGGGAAAGCTGCTTGACTTCCCTTTGCTTCCCCGTTTATATAATGAACTTGCGTTGTTCTTTGGGCCTCAAGGCCCATCCATCAGCATCTGGTGAGCATGTTTATGGCACTGGTCATACTGAAGCACTTAATGGGTCAGACTGCATAGAGGTTGCCTTTCCCCCCCTCCCCACTGCCTGCAAGAGGGTGCTGCTGCCCCTGGGCGCTGCATTTACAAGGGTGACCTTGTCCATATGTCTGAGGTGTCAACCTGCTGCTGTCAAAGGGGCCAAATAAAACAGATTTGTAGGGTTAGGGAAGATAAGGTTAAGTTCTTATAGCAAAGGCTTTTTCAATATCTGTAGTGGAGAGACCATTTGGGGTATGTAGAGTTGACTGTATACCAAGGGGTCACGCTGTGCTCTGGAGTAAGAAAGTTTTTCAGGTGATCTTCCATGGCAGACTCAGTTGGAGAACATAATATTGTTAATAGCTGGGTACACCTCTTGTATTGGAAAAAAAAAAATAAATTCCCATTTTAAGACAGCTTCCTACATACATAATCTATGAGTGAGGTTCATCAAATGGTTTGTTGAGGTTAAAATACCTGGACAGACCTGGATGAATTTCTAGAAACCATGCAGAGCTTCAGGTTTTCACCCTGACCCAGGAAATAAGACTGGTTTTAGCCAAGTGCTTTGTAATCAGACTCTTAGGAAGGGTGGTGTTCTGGGGACCAGGTGATAGAAGGAGAAGAAAATCACTGATATGGGATGACAGCTTCAGAGAAAACTTTCGTTTCAGCTTTCTCTCCTGCTAGCCTTCTGTGCATGTGCGCATTCTAATACTACAATCAGCTGCAGAGGAGCTGACAATACTGTAGTTTGGTGCAATTTTTCCCTTTGGAAAACTCCAGAGGAACCATCTTGTGCTGTTACAAAGACATCCTTAAAACACTTTTACTGGAAGATCCTGTATTTCAAGTGCTGAAGCAGTGACTCTTAAAATAGGAGTGAGATGGCTGAATGTGTGAAAAACATTTGCATCTCTGTTTCTGAGTTCTGTGCTTGTTGCTTCACTTCTGTAAGCAAGTTAAGATGGTTGGGAGGAAAACAAGTGCTTTTCAAATTTTTGTGTTTCTTTTAATTTCACTTGAAACAATGTCTTAGCCACTGAAATAAGATCCAAGGCTATCTTTTGGCCACATAGAGTCACTGACACTTGAAACAGGCTGGATTTATATGTGGTTACTCAAAAATATATAGCAAAATTAAAGGCTCAGACACTGAGTTCATGTGCATTGCCCATTGTAAAGATAAGTAACGGCTGTTATAAGATCACTTAAATGGTTACCTTTGGGACATAAAAGGGATCTTTGAAGACAGTAAGTCTTAATACAGAAATGTTTACTCATAAAAAATACATTTGGAATGGGGGAGGGGAACACATTTCCTATTAATGTCGTTTTTGCCTTTTATGGCAGGTTGTAGCAGGTCTTTAACCTCTGTGGCACTTGAGCAGGGATAGAAATGAGCTTCTCTAAGTATCAGCCCAAAGGGCCTTTCCTCACTGCCCATATCTGCAGTGTTTCTTGTAAAGATGTTTTTAGTTTATTCTTCTTTCTGTGACCCAAGTGAGAAACTATTCTTTTCCAACTTCAAAACCTTCCAGTAGTTAAGTCCTGATGGCAGAGCAGAAATGTCCTCCTGAATTTGTTTCGCTTAACCTGGTGTTTTGTGAGCTATGGGACTGGTGGCCCAAACCAAGTTCAGGCACAGTGGGAATTTGAAGGCTATGCCAGCTGACTAAGCCATGAGAACAGTAAAGGGAATTGACCTTTGAATGCCATGTTTGTAGATACCACAAAGGGGGGATGATGTTTCTCCAGATGATCATAAAGGGTGCAAAAGTGCAAGCCCAGCATTCCCGATCTGCCTCTGGGTGCATATGAAGTGTGTGGTGACTCATGTCACTTGTGAGTTTTCTGGTAATGGTTTTGCACGTAATTTTGAAATACTTTTTCTAAACAATTATTACGCTCCTAAGTGAGGCAAAAGGTGGCGTCATAGAATCATAGGATGGCTTGAGTTGGAAGGGACCTTAAAGTCAATCTAGTTCCAATCCCCCTGCATGGGCAGGGACACCTCCCCCTAGCTAATTTTGCTCAGAGACCTATCGAACCTGGCCTTGAACACTTCCAGGGAGGGGGCATCCACAACTTCCCTGGGCAACCTGCTCTGGTGTCTCACCACCCTCACACTAAAGAATTTCCTCCTAATGTTTAACCGAAATCTCTCCTCTTCCAGTTTTAATCCATTACCCCTTGTCCATTCACTACAAGCCCTTGTAAAAAGTCCCTCCCCTCTGTAAGCCCTTCAGATACTGGAATGCTGCTATGAAGTCTTCCTGCAGGCTTCTCTTCTCCAGGCTGAACAACCCAGACTGTCTCAGCCTGTCTGTAGGAGAGGTTCTCCAGCCCTCAGATCATCTTTGTGGCCCTCCTCTGGACTCTTCCCAGGTGCTCCATGTCCTTCTTGTGTTGGGGGCTCCAGAACCCGACACAGTACTCCAGGTGGGGTCTCAGGAGAGCCAAGTGAAGGGGGAGAATCACCTCCCTCGACCTACTGCCTATGCTTCTCTTGATGCAGCCCAGGACATGGTTGGCTTTCTGGGCTGCATATGCACATTGCTGGCTCATGTTGAGCTTCTCATCCACCATCATGCCAAGTCCTTCTCCTCTGGACTGTTTTCGATCCATCCTCCACCCAGCCTGTATTTGTGCTTGGGGTTGCCCAGACACAGCAGTATTTCATCAGTGCTGTCTGAACCCATAAGTGATTTCAGCTTCAAAATTTTGCAAAATTATTACTAGATGGGGTAAGACACAAAGTGCCAGCAGTCTGAGTGGCAGAAATAATTTTAGAGTCCTTTGCAGAAACAATGGTGGACTATGATCAAAAGTCTTTACTTGTATAAGATACTTTACAGAGCAGCAAATGTAGCCTGGACCAGAGGTGTGGGAGGAAGGCTGAGTTGTGTAGAGGGATTGGAAGGCCTTTGACCATCTGTTGTCCAGATAAGTGAGGAGCAAGACTGTAACAGCAAGATTTGAGCCAAAAGACACCATTTTGTGGGATCTACAAGAGGAGAACTTAGTAGTAAAGGGAGAAGTCAAGAAGTATTTGAGTGGAAGACTTATATGCTCATAGAAGTGTAACAAGGGACTGGCTGGATGCAGAAAAACACAAAAGGTTGAGGAGCTAGGAAAAAAGTCCATGTTTATGGTGAAGATGAGGTTACCAAGCTGAGATGACTCAATTTCTGATTAACCTCTAAGTCCATGGCCCAGTGTGAAATTAGCTCTCCACATGCCAGTGACAGGGCAGGACTATTGGTGGACTTTGTTATTGTTATTCCAAAACATGATTACTGGAGCTTGACCCATACAAATAGATGGGCCATCATGCTATCCACCCTAGGGTCCTGAGAGAGCTGGCTGATGTTGTCACAAAGCCACTCTCCATAACCTTGAGAAGTCATAGAGACTGGGAGACATCCCTGAGGACTGGAGGAAGGCTAATGTCACCCCCATCTATTAGAAGGGTTCAAAGGAGGACCCAGGTAATTACAGACCCATTAGCCTCATTTCAGTCCCTGGAAACGTCATGGAGCAAATCTTCCTGGGGACTGTCAAAAGTCAACTGAAGCACGTGATTGGGAAAAGCCAACATGGATTTACCAGGGACAAATCATGCTTGACAAACCTGATCACCTTCTACAACAAAGTAACCTGCTTGGTTGATGAAAGGCAAGTGGTGGACATCATCTACCTGGACTTTTCCAAGGCTTCTGATACGGTGCCCCACAGCCTCCTCCTAGAGAAACTGACTCGCTATGGCCTTGATAAGTGGTCTGTGTGGTGGGTGGGGAACTGGCTGACAGACTGTACCCAGAGGGTGATAGTAAATAGTTCCTCCTCAAACTGGCAACTGGTCACAAGTGGGGTCCCCTAGGGATTGATATTGGCCTCAATGCTGTTTAGCATCTTCATAAGTGACCTGGATGTTGAGATCAAGAGCATCGTGATGAAGTTTGCTGATGACACCAAGATGAGTGGAGATGTTGACTTTCTGGAAGGGAGAGCCACCCTCCAGGATGACCTGGACAGACTGGAAGAGTGGGCTAGCAGGAACCTTATGAAGTTCAACAGGGAGAAGTATAAGGTCTTGCACCTGGGAGCACATAACCCAGGAGTGGAGTTCAGATTGGGATCCACCTGGCTGAAGAGCAGCCCTGTGGAAAGGGACTGGGGGGTCTTGGTGGATAACAGGCTCAACATGAGTGAACAGTGTGCTGCAGCAACAGCAAAGAAAGCCAACAGGATGCTGGACTTCATCAACAAGGGCATCACCAGTAGAGATAAAGAAGTCATCATCCTGCTCTACTCAGCCCTTGTCAGGCCAAACCTGGAGTATTGCGTTCAGTTTTGGTCCCTGCTCTACAAAAAGGATGTGGACAGGCTGGAGAGGGTCTAGAGAAGGGCCACAAGGATCATCAGAGGACTGGAGGATCTGCCATATGAGGAGAGGCTGAGAAAACTGGATATGCTCAGCCTTGAGAAAAGAAGGCTTTGGGGAGACCTTATTGCAATGCTCCAGTACTTGAAGGGTGGCTACCAAGAAGATTGAATCCCTATTTACAAGGAGCCACATGAAAAAGACAAGGGGTAATGGGCAAAAGTTGCTTCTGGGAAGATTCTGATTGGGCACAAGAGGTGAATTTTTCACCATGAGGACAGTCAAACATTGGAATAGCCTCCCAAGGGAAGTGGTAGATTCCCCCATATTGGACAGTTTTAAGTCTCAGCTTGACAGGGTGCTGAGCCATCTCGTGTAAACTAGAGTAGTACCTAGAAAGGTTGGACCAGGTGATCCTTGAGGTCCCTTCCAGCCTAGCATTCTGTGATACGATGTTTGTCCAGGCAGTAAGCCTTTTAGATAAGTAACAGAAATTAGGTTTTGAGTCACATACTGACCTTTCTTTGTAGTTAGTACAGCATGTTCCGGTCATGTAATGAGACAGAGGGCAGATTAAACAAAAGACAGCTAGGGTTTTCATTCAGGAAATTGGTATGGTAATGACAGATATGGGGTCTTGGCATGTTTCAGATAGGCTTCATCTAGCCTCTTCAGGTAGCAGATAGAAGCATGGCTTTTGCTTATATTCACCCAGTCAAGCACAAGCAGGTAACAAGTTCTCCAGAGAGGTTGGTATTTAATATCTGCCAGGTGCCTGCTGGAGAATACTAATACAGATCCCAGGTTTAATGTGCCCTGGGAATGCAGATGGTTAGTAGCAACGTGCCTGGCTCAACAGGCACATCTCCCTTAGCTCCACGGCAAAGCTGCCTAGCTTTTCATCCCCTGCTATTTGAAGTGTAAAAGCAACAGCTCTGCCAAACAAGTCTTTTGCTGACTTCCCTGGGAGATTTTCTGGAGGGTTAGTGGGCAAGAAAAGAAGAGATGCTGATGTTTCCATCAGGGTATCATATGGGTGGGTAAGAGAAGTGGCAACATCGGTTGCCCCCGATGTCACTTGGACTGTCCTTTCTGGCGGGACAAGCCAAGTGCTGTGATGCAGCGAGGGCCACAGGGGGGGTTTGTTCTTGAGAAGCTTCAGCTGCGGTGTGTGCCTTTCCCTTGAAAACCACAGCGAGGGGAGAGGGAGGATGGTGTCCAGGCCCTGCCACAGATCTCATGGGAAGCCCTGGAGATCCCACAGTTTGTCCTCAAGCTGAAGTGGGGAAAGGACTTCTATGAATCTTACTTTCTTACCAAAAAAAAGAGAAGGGAAAAAAAAAAGTAAACCCTGCAAGGCTCCATATAAATCAGGGCAATAAAACTGCCTGTGCTTGCGATCAAATTATATGGTCTAAATCTATATAAAAGAACTGGAGCGGGTTCAGTCCAGCACTAATGTCCTCCTTGCTTGAAGCAGTGAACAGGGAGGAGGAGGGAGGGCAGGCACGGAGCTCCCTGCACCATCTCACTGGGGAAACAATTTGCTGAGGTGGTGGAAGTACATGTTTTTGAAATCTGTTTGTGTCTATGAGGGTTTGAGAAGAGGATGTCGTCTGCTTACTTGGTAACTTGTGTGTGGCCTGCGAGTGGTTTCAGATGCTTGGCCAAAACCAAATAATCTCTCCTTTTAGGAAATTTGAAAAGTATGTGCATCCCAAAAAAGAACAGAGATTTTTAGTGATGTCCCATCCTCCTGCCACAGCTCCTTGTGTAACCCTGGCACCACATGTTGGTGAGGTGGGGAGAGAGGGACTGCTGAGCCCTCTCTGCTAGGAACAGAGACCAGATATGATTTGGGCTTTCACAAGACTCTGAATTAATTGATTGTTTTTAATGGGAGAAAAGACTACTGGGCTATGTCGTATATCTTCAGAATTCAGCTGAATGCTGCAAAAATGTCCAAATTAGGACATGGTACTTACTAGAAGTGAAATAACAGAACTGGTGAACTTTCACAGTGAGAAGAACTTGCAGATAAAGTTGAAATTTATGATGGTGTAGGAGATTTTTAAACTGAAGCTTTTGGCTTCTTTTCTGAGTACCCTGGTCACGCTGACAAGTTTATAAATCTCTGTGGTGTTTGGCTAATATCCTGAGGATCTGCACTGTCCTGCTCAGAAATGGTAGCTGCTTTCAGTGTTAAGTAAGGGCTGTATTAGGGAGAGCTGTGGGAGCAAGAGGGGTCTTTCCAGCAGCCACCACTTTTGCAGGAAATGAGCAGAGAGGTTGCACAGGCTCAGCTCCAAAGCCAGAGGGATGCCCCATGCTCCACGTCTGCTCAGCAGCTCGGCTGGGCCAGGCAGAAGGTGGGAAAGCCTTATTGGCTTGAGGTGGAAACATCAAATCTCCTAGGGCTGGGGGAAAGGGAAAGCTGAGGAGCTAGAGGCAGTAGTAGGTTTAGGCACAATCCATTGAAGACCACTGCAGACTTAGATGAAGGAAATGGCACCAAGAAATTTAATAACCTATTATATTTATGTAGCACACTTCATTTTATGAACTTAATGATGTGCAAACTAGGCGAGCACATATCCTTTCACCTGCCAACAACTGTAGCTGCCTTGCAGCAGCAGGACGGCATAGGACAGTGAGTAGGAAATGTCTTAACTGATTGACTAGGGATCAGGCAAATTTATGGAGGCAAAACTTAACCTTTGGGCAAGACAGAGGGATGGAGAACAGTTGTGCTGGCACATATGGTAATGTCTTCTCTGACTACTATCAATCAGTGATTAACCTTTAAGAGATCCCACCAGATAGAGCTTTCTTTAGGGAAAGCTGCAAAATTAACCTTAGCTGGCTAGAAATCTGGTATGAACTTTCTGCAGCACCACTTGGCAGTCTCTCACCAAGTAGTTGCTGACTCTGACTCACATGAGCTGCTTTTCCACCTGAGATCCAACAGGATCAAATCACGAGGTTCTATGGATGGCAATGTGATGTTGTCCATTTCTTAAATTTTCCCACTTAATGGCATTCTTGTCTCAAAGGAAGGGTGTTTATTCTTAAAAAGGGTCAATATGCCAGCATTAGAAATCCTGGGAGATGTACAAGTTGATAGCATTTCAAAGTTGACAGGAAATTAAAAAAAAAAAAAAAGCCACACCAGCAGCTTTGCCACTGTTATCTTCCCAAGGAAGTTCTGTATTTTCAGGCATGGTAGTTTTCAATGTCACCCACCCTGGAAGAATTTTCGTGTGCTGTCTAATCCTCCAACTTGATGAGTTCTGCAGGGATGCACCATGATAGCTAAAGATCATTTACCTGAATTGCTTTTTAATTTCTGGAATGGGAAGCTGCTTGTGCAGCAGGATAATTACATTATAATTTACAGCAATCCAAAATCAATAAATTTAGTCATACTGGGATAGAAAAGGAGGGCGAAAAATCCCCCCACCATTAAATTATTTCACACTCTGTACTTGATGTTCCAAGAACTCAACAATAAACTTTGGGGGATGGGACAGAGGAGTGGAGAACCACTGGCTTTGTGAGACTGGTCAGTAAATCAACTTTACCCAGTGATTTCTATAGTGAAATAACGTACGGTCGTGTTTGCAGAACAGGGCAAATACAGCAGATAATGTTCTCTTTCTGATTTATTTTAATTCCTGAGTATTAAAGGAGAGAAAATGCTTTGTACTCTCTGGCCCTTTATTTCAGTGGGGAAAAAACTGATGACCCGTTGCCAGTTACAAGCTCAACCTGAGTGTCCACTCGAGCTTTGCTGCCTGCCTGAATGTAGCAGTAGAGCTGAAAAATGATTGGGGTAGGGCACTATGGGAACTGCTGGGTTTTCAAACTCCTGATATCTTAATTGAGACGAGATTGGAAGCTTTTCTCCAAGTGAGTATTTCTGCTATGTACAAGCTATTTGGCTTATTGTAGGAAAAATTAATGAAAGCCCATGAAGCACATTGTAAGGAGAGCAGGCTACATGGCCTCAGAGTTTCCTGAGCTTCAGAGCCTCTGCTGCTCCCTAACCATACCCAGGAGGGACCACCCGAGGGATGGTCTTTTTTTTTTTTTTTTTTTTTTTTTTTTTGAGAGTCTTGAAAACCTGGCAGTTCTCTGGCTTTTGGAAGCACTAAGGGAGGAAGGATGACCTTGCAATGAGAGGGTTGGTCCCAGAACCTTTGTATCTGCTGCCAACACCTCTTCAGTGTAAGCCAAGCCTCGGCATCACTAGCATTGATCTGGCCAAGCCCTGGGCCACCAAGCCAGCAGCATCCACAGTCCTCTGTGTTTTCCAGGGTCCACCCAGGAGTCAGGTCCAGTTCTTGCAATCAGGAGGAACAGCTAGTAGACACAGGTAGCCCAAACACACCCTATGTGTTTTAAGAGAAATATTATTTGAGCAGACAGTTCAAAGGGGTTCAGTTGGGCACATGGAGATTGGAGCTGTGGTTTTGGTTTGGGTTTGTTTTGTTGTTTTGGTTTTTTTTTCCCCTTCTTTTCTCTTTAAAAGAAAGCTTCCTGGTTGTATTAAATCTCACCCATGTCTTCACTGAGGTGTGGCCTGCTGAATTCATCTCACAGGAAGATGTATTAGGCGTTTCTGGACTTCCCCCTCCTCAGACTGACTCGATTTTATTTTTCCTTTAAAACCACAGAAAAGCTGTCAATGCTGTGCCCAAAAAAGGATGTTGTATGAAAGGAAATCACTTTGTCTCAAATTTGAGGAGGATTATGATCTGGCATGACCTCATTATGGGTTAGGCGAGGATATTTCTGGAAATACTAATTAAATACTTTTTCCATCCCTTGTGCCCTCGTAGCATGTGTAGACTTTATAACAAGAAAAAAAGCTGTCTGCAAGGAATTTTTTTTTTAAGCTCTTTCTTCAGTCAAATGAAGGAAGTACAGTTACAGTCATGGTAGTGATATTGGAAGCTATTAAGGTTTTCTTAGCTGTGATGAACTAGAGGGAAATAATTATCTGAAAGAAGGAAGTAAAGCTAGGACTCTACAGGTCATTTTGTCTACGCTTGACTTTAAGACTCTGAATAATTCTTGTAATTTCGGCAAGACCACTCTGGGTTGCTGAAAACATCCTTCGTCCTCTGCATTTTTTTGTTTGTTTGTAATTTTTTTTCACATTTGGGTTCAGCAAGCACAAGCAGTAGTGCACAGCCCCACAAACCATCTCTGTGGCTAAAGCTGGTGGTGAGCTCTGGCGTGGGGTGGAAAACCATTACACTGGCACAGCCAGGGAGGAAATTACATGGCATCACCTCCTAATACATTTATTAATGGATGTCCTCCTGTTATTTCTTATGGTGATGTTTTCCTCCTGAGATTACCCATTTTGTGCCAAGAGCCGTGTCCTCAACTAGTGGCATTTCAATGAATTTTAGCAGCTCTAAATCCGTCCCTGATTGTCTGAGTTGTTTCCTATTGAGGTCAGTGGGAGTCTTCCAGTTAACTTCAATGAGAACTGGACTTGGCTGCTGAAAAAATGTCTTTAAAAATTGCCTTCAGCAAATAAGCTTGTAAATGTTAGCACTAAAATAGCAACATACAGGCCCAAATATGTCTCTATTGAAAACACATGCTGTCAGATAGATAAAAATGTTCTTTCAAAACCTTCAAATATTGTCACATGGAGGTTGTAAAGATTTTAGTTGTTTTTATTATTTTGAAATAATTTTGTGTATTTAACACTTTGGTTCACTGCCTTGCTTTGTGTGGCACTTCACATAGAGTTAAGTCTAATGAGGCAAACCTCTGGCTTGTCTGGAAGACCTTTGGTATTCAATGGTGGCTTTTGTGTTCAGTTACTGTTCTAAATCCAGGGAAGTGGTTCTTTGTGAGAGTGAGGTTTGGTCCAAATTGCAATATTCCACTGGTATGTGACATTATCTAGTCCTGTATTTTGTTTAAGGTCTCATTGTCCCCCTGATACGAAACAGGACTGCTGTAGTGCAGCTAAGCAAAGGGAATGGCCACTTTCTCATGATAAATTCAGGAAGTGTCCTGCAAGTGGCCAACCTTACACTGTAACATTGCAAATGGAGAGATGATGTAGAGGAATTGCCCATGTTTCTAATTTTTTTCTCTCTCTGCCCTTCCCAATGGTTAAAGCAAATGAAAGTTCTGGTGGGACAGCTTGGGCCAGCTGATGAACAGACCATGGCTGGTTGCTCACTGTGCAGCTGCTGGAGCAGTTTGTCTGTCAGCATCCTCAAGTGCTGCACTTGAGAGAGTGATGGTTAAGGCAAATGAAGCCAGACAGTGGCTTAAATGTCTGTTGTAACTTGTTGAGTCCCAGGAGTGGATTGATAATGGATAACCTGACCCAAGGCAAAGCAGGGGCAGCTGTGGAGGTGGTAACTCCATCAGCCATCCCAAGCCATATTGCCTCTGCCTGTCAGTGAGCCAGTGGCACCTGGCCTTCAGCAGAGGGACATGAAAAGCTTTTATCTGAGCTATCCAGGCACATCTGAGATGACTTTTATAACCATCTCAGTCCTCCAGATTCAAGTCAATAATATTTGAATATTCCCCGTAGCCACGTGGGTGATGCAAACACTGTTGTTGCCTTTGTTTCTGTTTCTCTCATCACAAGTAGTTCTTTGCAGGGGTCAAAATCAAAGCTCTTCCTATGAAGTCTATTAAAGTGAGTTGAACCTGACTGCCTGAAACAGGGAACAGGAAAATCTTTGGCAGGGTAAACCCTCTTGGGGAGCCAGTGGAAGCTGGAACTCAACAGATAAAACATTGAGATGGGCTGGAGTTTGCCAAGATAAACACTTGGACTTTTCCAGACGATGTCCTTGCCTCCTATGGGACATGCTCACATCAGGGGGTCCTGCTGGTCCCTGTGGGTGTTGCCAGAAGCACGGTTTTGGTGCTGTTGGTTTGGTGCAACCTTCTTTCCTGTCATGGGAGGACTGCTGAAATAAAATCCCCTGTTAGTTGGAGCTTGGCATTTATGTCCTCTTAGAGAGGCCTCTCCAGCCTCATCTGCATCAACAAACCACTCCAGTGAAGAGGACAGTTGATACCAGCAGAAGGACAACTCCTGTAGCTGAAAATCTGTCTGTGCTCAGGACTTCAGGAGGGTAGAGGGTGTGAAAGGAATGGTACCAGAACTCATCCCCCTGAAAGGGAGCTGAGGAAACCCACACTGCTTTCAAACTGGGTGTTGGGTGGCCAGTCCAGTCTGAGCCCATCATCTACAGGGGAAAAACATGCAGAGGCTTCTGTGCAGAGGTTTGTGCATGCCATGACATATTTGGCTTTGCAAGAGAAGGGATCCCATTCTTCCCTTTAGCCAAGGAGGCTTTTGAGAACGCTAGACCTCCTTTGACTCTTGAGCTGAAACAAGCACATACCTTTAGGTAAATGCACTTGTAGGATAAAGGTGCAGGTGGTGCAGGACCTGGTCACTGCCTTTGCAACATGCAGTGAGACTAAAGCACAGCTCAGCACAGACACAGAGTCCAAGCCGATTATGTGAAAAGTAAAATCTAAGCAAATTCAGGGTGAGGCAGAAGAACAGTATGGGATTTAAAAATCTCAGTCCTGCTATTAATTTCTCTGGAAAAGGTGAACCGTTTTTAATTCATTAGTATTTAGGCTAAAATATGTTGGCTCAAGAAGAAAATGATAAAGTAAAGGGGAAGATGTAATAAAATCTCCATCCTCCTCTTAGGAAAAAAATGTTTTGCACAAAGCAAAGACAATTCACTGATTAGAAATGAAAGGTGTAGTCCCATGGGGCCAGGCTGGAATTACTGCATACCACTTGCCTTTGAAATCAAGGCCTCCAACCTTCTTAATGTCCAGGTGGGGAATTCCGGTGGCTTTACTCTAATCCAGGCAAATCTGAAATCCAACCCTGTTGGGAGGAAACAATGTGGGAAACAGATTCATCTTGATCTCGGCTTTGTGCCTTGGAAAACGATTAAGACCAACTGTTAAGCAGCTCCCAATAGGGTTCACAAACCTGCCGGCCTCTCTGTGACACAGATTTCGCAGTTCAGGCTTCACCCCTTAAAATAACAGATGGAACTGATCTGGTTAAGCTACATAGTGAGTTTCCCTTATTCCCCAGTTGTTAAAATATTATTTCTGTAGTTGCTAATGATTTTTAATCTGATTGCTGCAATTCATTTTTTTTTTTTTTTCCCCTTTCTATTGTTACTTCTAAAAATCAAAACAAAACAATTTAGTGCTGCTGATGAGCAGCCGTGCTGACTTCTTTGAAACTGATGCCCTGAGATACTAAATCCCGTGCAGCACTGTGGAGGTCACACACATGGTCCTATCAAACTCACACGGTGGGGTTCTTTCTATGCCCTTTTTCCTGTCCCGATCTCAGTCAAGATAACTGGTTTTATAGTAGCTTTTGAGGATTTCAAAGTGATTTAGAAAATAAGTCCTTTGAGGTAGAGAAGTATTCATGTTCTGCACATAAATAAAGAGGGGAAGGAGAAAAGCTGCTCTTTGTTAAAGCTTAGTTTGGCAAATCCATGAAGAAAACCAAGGACTCACAAGTCCACCTAGTGATACAGTTATAAGAAAAATTTCCTCAAGGGAGCATATTTACATGAGATGTCAGACCTGGTGAATGCTGGAAGGACATTCTGACCATCAGAAGCTTCCTGAAAACGAACATTAGAATGTTTAGAGGTCTTCATGCTCCTACACCACTGGCAAAAGGAGGGGGGGGGGGGGGGGCGGGGCGGGTAAGAAAAGGGTAACTAAACATTCATGTAATCATTGTTATTCTTAGTTGTATATGGTTACAATCAAAACCCATAGGTAGCAAAACTTGTTGGTTTGATTCTAGGGTAATTTTGCAAGTGGTTGCTAGCAGATTTCTGAAGTTTGGCACCTGACTGCACTATATAAGGGTGGGGTTTTAAAAGCTTCCAGTGGAATTCAGAGCACAGATCCCTCCATTTCTCCCCTGCAAGTAAACCTTTTATTCTTTATAGTGGATTTATCATTATTGCAGGTTTGGCTAGGATGTATCAGCAAATTCTGTTTAACACCATTCCTAGGCATTCCATTACTTAAAATGCATGGCCAGCTTTGTTCTTCTCCTGTCCTTTTAGACAGCATGTCCAACCGGTGATTTTTAGAAGTGAAGTTATGCAATACTGTGTGTCATTTGCACTATGTCAAGGATAGAGGGATAGAGTCTGCTTTTTTCTGCTTTTTTTTTACTGGAAATATTTTGCTAAAGCTGTGTGTGTGTGTATGTACATGGATGTACTGGCCATCTGTCCTGCTCCATGCTGTAGGTGTACTTGATGTCTCCTCATGGAGAACTTACAAGCCAGAAGAAGAACCAGTCTGAAAGTCTTAAAATGAAAGTCTTCGTCTTCTGCTTTAAAATGGAGGCAGAAAGTTTCCACAGTTGGTCAAGGGGGAATTTTTTTTACCATTAGTAGCATTGCATCCCTGCCTTGTAAGCATCATGCTCTGCTTTCACATGCTCTTTACTGTTGTCCATGTTGAATTCAGGGATATCTAAGAATGTCCTTAAAGTTAGATTTGACCACAAGTGTAGGACTGAACAGGGATGTCATTTAAAAAGTAAATGCTTTAAGGTTCTGGCTGATTTTGCTCTTCACCTTTGTAATTTTGTGGAGTTGCTTGCAGCTAAGTATGGTTGTTTCCTTCTTACATGCTGGAAATGCAGTAAATAAATGGAGAGCATAAAAGCGGGCTCTGTTAGCACCAAGTCAGAAGTCAGTCAGAAGTTGGAAAGAGTTTGAGAGAAATTCACATCTGTAAATGACTAGGTTTTTATGTGGCAATATACATGTTTAATTTATGCTTGCAGCGACAGCAGTTGCATATGCAAAAGCAGGCATGCAGTTACATGTGCACTTCTGCCCGGGATTCCAGGCCTTAAGAAAGAAGCAATTATCATTATAGATGAGTTATACTGTAACGGCTCTTCATGTTGTATAAGGAGCATCTGTATGCCATATTATGCACATGTGAAACTATTTTTATTGCATTCATTTGATTTCCATGGGAGATTGGATAGTAACCATTTGCATTTAATGGCTGCATAGAAACTTGTCTTGAAAGAGCTCACTGTTTATGTACACAGCTCTTGGTACGCAGAATGGACCTAGATGGTTGACCTTTTCACACATACAGTTAGTATTTTTATGATGAAAAATCTGGCTGGTTTGGCCCAAAGGAGTTGCCTTATGAGATTTTCATTGTAATTACAAACGTACAACTTGCCAATTATTCTTTTCAAGTATGTTTCTTAATAAATGACCAATTTATTTTGATAAGAGTTAGTCCTCTGGTCACCGATTATGAGAGAATGATTGGAGGCGGAGGACTGTGAAGGAGCTTTTGCAGTTGCCAGTATAAATTTCTGCATTTCCTTGTTTATTTATCTATTTTTAACAGTTATTTCCTCTTAGCCTTCCCCCCATGATGAAACTCCTCACTTTTCACAGGATGCAATTTCCTCATTTTCCTGGTTCTTCTGAGGCTTAGGAAGGCATGGTTCAGCAGTTCAACCTGCTATATTGAGCCACCTCTTTAAGAAAAGAAATGCACAAGAGCTTTCCTCAGAGTATTTAAACTTCTCTATTTCCTAAGCTCATCCTTTAACTTTGTTACTTGTTGTCAATGTTGTTACCCATTCAGATGCTCAAGTCTTTTATGACTTTTGCAGAATTCTTGTCCACACTAATTTCTTAGTGGTTCTCCTGAGGAGCCATGTGTCAAAATCTCTTACATTTGCAAGAGGTAGTGAGCAGTGCATCACAGCTGACCACGATTTCCAGCTGAGGCTTCAGACCATGTTGCACTTGAACAGCCGCTTTTGCTTCTGACTGTGCTTTTTCCGAGGCTCACACTTTCCAATTTTCAGATTGGAGAGACAGCCAGGGTTTTTTTAACTTCAGAAAAACAGCTCAGGAGGGAGAGTGCATGGTTGAACAGCTCTTCATGGTTTTTATTCTTTGCAACACAATAGCAGGATAAAGAAATTACACGGGGAGAGATGGGCTCTAAATAATTATGTTGATTGAGTACACAGAGATATGCCAAGCCTTGCCGCAGAGGTACTGCTGCTCTGTTTTATGTGGCTTTTATGTAGCATAGAGGGAGCTTGGTGAACACCACAACAGGCTTTCAAAGTATTTCAAGGGCTGTTCCAGTATCCTACCAGTCCTCTTCCACAAGAAATGCTCAAGGGGAAGGGGGGAAGACAGGAGGATGCTAAAGACTGCAAAGAAAATTCCTGTGCGTTAGCAGGGTGTGAGAATTTTTGGTACAGTTTAAGGTTATTTTTGGCACTAGCAAAGTAAATGTCATCTGTGAGTTTTGTTAACTGAATACTTAAACAGTAGGGGTAGTCTAATGTTGACGTGGACATCCTTGGTGGGCGTTTTCCCATTCTTTTTCAGGCTCTGGGTTAATAGTAATAACATTCTTGTAATATTTTTCAGATAATGGTCATCATATTTGCCTGTCTCTGTAGGGATACCGTGAAAATTAATTAGCTGGTGTTTATGAAAGAGAACACTCAGATCCTCTTACTCTGACTAATTACTCTCAGAATACCTGTATTGATTTAGCAGGAGTGTTCCCAGTATGGGATGATCCAAGAGGGCATGGCCTGAAGCTGCTCCAGGGGAGGTTTAGGCTGGATATTAGGAAGCACTTCCTCACAGAGAGGGTGATTAGACATTGGAATGAACTTCCCAGAGAAGTGGTGGAGTCACTGTCCCTGGATGTGTCCAAGGAAAGGCTGGATGTGGCACTTAGTGCCATGGTCTAGCTGATGTGGTGGTGTTAGGTCATAAGCTGGACTTGATGATCTTAAAGGTCTTTTCCAGCCTTGGTGATTCTGTGCTTTGCAGGGAGAGGAGCATCCAAGTCTGGCCAGGAGTGCCTTGGTGATGACACACGCTGCTGGTTTCCCAGCCAGATCTGGGAGGTATATTGACAAATACCTGATACATAAATGTGTCATCTTACCTTCTTCACGCTCTGCAGGATGCATTTATTACAACTGATTATCTCCATGGTTTGTTAGGCCAAATAAAACATGGCTTGAGGAGGAAATCCTCAGGTTTCAGGGTCTGAATGTTGGGGAATGCAGTATCTCTTGTTGGCTAAAATATGTATGATTGCATGTGTTTGGGTGCAGAGATAATGTTGGTACATGTCAGATCAGGATAAATGTATTCCAATGTATTTTTTTCCTGACCTAACAAGTACAAACTTCAACTGGTGGTAAAAGCACCATTTTGTAATTGTATTTAATAAGCTGATGGCCTGGAGCCAAGCACGCAGAGATCCCAGCACTGGTGGGTTTGGGAATGAAGCAGGTCTTGGTCTGGGCTCTGTGATGCAGACACATCCCTTCCTCCTGCTCCATCCCAGCGAGATTTCTGGCACCCACTGCAAGGTGACAGATATAGCAGCTTCAACTAGATTTTCCAAGCAGAGAAACTGGGGTTTCAGGCAAAAGCTGGGCTAGAAGAGCATGAGCTGAAAGGGAAAACTAATGACTGTGCGAACACCAGGTAATACAGAATTTCTCAAGTTCAGCTTTTAAACCCGTTGTTCAGATGGCAGTAGCTAAACCTTGGTAGCCCAGATTGCAAAACTCTCTCCAGCCCTGTGCAAAATTAGCCTGTCCTGAGGCCAAACTACCATGCCTTAGCTTGCTACCCAAACCAAAGGCAGCTTGTCCTGGCTGCCTTGCGACTATTGGTACAGACAAGCAATTTGCCCCGAGCAAAGGATGAAAGTGGTACATTTGCACCACGCGGTTGGAGAGCGAACAGCAATCCGTAGTATAAAGAACAGGGTGTTAGCCTGGGACATCCCCGGTTTCATGGCTTGCAGTTCTCCAGGACCACAGTACAGACCAGAGAGTGTACGGAGGAAGCAGACCTGCTCCTCCACCCAGCTTCAGAAGTCTCATATCTCATCCTTTGCTTATCGTGAGCCTTGGAACTGAAGAAAAGTTTATCCCAGGCCAGGTAGAGAGCGGAGGGGATGCATTTCTGCCTGCTATGACTCACAGGCAAAGTAGCAACTTCGGTCTGGTAGAGGTGGAGCTGGCTGGATGTTGCAGCCCAAGCATAATAAAGGTCTGGAGGCTATAAGTGGGGAAAACCATTCACAATCCCGACTTGGCAAAGCTCTTTAAAAAAAAAAAGCTCTTTGCCCCAAGCCACAGAGCCTCCCAAATCTCAGTTGGTTCCCAGAATTTAGACACCAGTGTTGCTATGAGAAATGAACACACACAGTTCATTTTAATAAGGATCAAATTGGCAGCTGTGTGGAGTATTAGTTACAAGAACATAATAGACGTGGTAGAGGGAATAAGGAATCTTTTTAAGCTGCTAAAAGTGACTACAGGAATGTTCTGTCACTTCTGGAGTCCTTTTCATTTGGCTTCTTCCAAAGAGTCATGCAGTATCATCTGGGGGGAGGTGAACATGTGAATTTCCTTCTGGTGGGACAGTGCTGCTCTTGAGGCTTTTGCTACGTCTTAGGTTGCACGGAAGGTGCTTTGCTGCAGCTTTCAGAGGTACCTTTGTTTTGGTAGGTCTTTCCCATTACTGCTTCTCAAGTCGGAATGTATCCCAAGTGTTGCAACCTGACGGCACAGCACGTATTTTTTGTGTGACTCTTGCAGTGTTGCCTGATTTTACAGTAATGTGGCATCATCTCATCTTCACAGTCTAAAGGGTCAGATGGTACAATGACTCAGTTGTGGCAGGACAGTTCTGCTCACCGTTATGAAAGTTTCTCCCTGAAGAAACTCTGTGTGCGTGGATATGTACGTTTTCATGGTTTATTCTTTAAGCAGCTTGAAATCTTTGTGGATCCCTTACTAGATGCAGGGCAAGCATAGCTGTGACTCGATTCTAATTTTCTTTGTGTCTTAATGGCTTTGCCTGTTGGACCAAGATGTATGTTGTAGCAGTAAGGCCTCAGATGAGATAGTATTTCTGTGCAGCTGAGCACAAAAGCTTTACTGAAACCACTTGGGGCACTCTGGTGGTGGTGTACAAGTGAGCAAACTGAAGGTTGGTGAGGTTAAGGTCACAGCATCAGAGGAAGAACCTGGAGAGCGTGGATTTCAGCCCCTTTGTCAGAATGGAAGAGAAGAAACTGAAGTTGCTCGTTCTCCCTATTTAGCAGTAAGAACAACTGTCATATTGTACAGCTGCAGCAAAGTGTCTTCATCAGAGGTGGTCCCCTACATAGCCTGGATAAACCACTGAGGACTAAACCACAACAAAATATCCTCGTCTCTAAGTCTGCAGATCTGGAGGGGAAAGAAATGAGGGATAGAAACAATGGATGTTTTTTGCTGGTTGCCAAGATTTATAATGATGATTACGATGATGATGAGTAGCTGAAGGAATGTTGCTCACATTGTAAACCACTGATCTCCTGACGCTCATCAGCAGAATTTCAGCTCTCAGATGTTTTTAGCGCTGGGGTGTTTTCTCTCCTTATCCAAGTGGTTTATTTAATACAGCTGCAGCCAAATCCCAGCATGGTGGCTTCCAGCTGCAGAGCCTGCGAGCCCCCTCCCCAGACACTCCCTCGAGTGGCTGCTGTGCTGAGAACCCAACACGGCGAGGAGGAGAAGTGACAGATGTCACTGCGACGTATCTTGTTTATCTTTTATTTACTGCGGGTATATATACAGAGCAGGCCTCCCTGCTCACAACTTTGCACCAGCAGCAGCTGCTGCTTGCCAGGCTGAGGCAGTAGGAAAGCAAGGGAAGGGGTGTGAATATTTAGGCACAATGTATTTATCAACATTTTCAAACTGAGCCTCAGATCAAGTTTAGTGGGTGAAGAAGGGGCTTTGAATTCCCACCGTACAACACATTAAGATTCAGATAACTTGATTTTGTAAAATAAGTGAGTCTGAGAGGCTGAAACCTGGGAAGTCTGTGTACAAAGTGCTGCTCTGGGTTTGTTCTTTGCTTTCCCGCCTCCCCCCCCGCCGCTTTCATCATTAGTATGGGATTTGAGGTGGGTGGGGTGGGAAATTGCCTGAAAAATTGGCTGCAAATACACTTCTCTCCTTCCTCTGCTGCACATCTCTCATGCTGCAGGACTGCCTCCCCATGCATGGAAGGGATGTTTCTGTGCCTCCCCAGTCCTAATGCAGCTTTACTTTTGGCGCTTCTTTGATGGGTGCCGTCATTTGTAATTGACAAGGCAAAAGTAATAATTCCAAATCAATATGACAGGGCAGCTGGAGGGATGGTATTTCAGCTACAAACTGCCTAGGCATAGAGGGAAAAAAAAAAATTTATTTACTTCGTTAGAGCACTGGACTAAGACTCAAGAGATACAGTCTGTCACAAACTAATCCAGTTGTTTTGAGCAAGTCATTAAAGTTGGGACTTTCTTAAAGCATGTGACAATGGGTCAACTTTTCTGCTGTTTGAAAAAAATGACCACAAAAGTCCTGAATAACATCAAGGGGAAGAAAGAAGTGAAGTGCAAGTTAAATTAGCACCAAGTGCTACAGAAACGCCCACCCTTTGTGTTCCTATTTTTTCATCTCTCTGAATTGGGAGTAATGTTTCCTTACAGCTCAGAGAGCCCTGAACCTTGGGCCACCTATAGCTGCAGTGGCTTTGCAATGTTGTGCATATGAAATAACTTATTTCAGCAAAAAAACAGTGTGTTTTTATATACAAAAACATGTATGTAATCTCATTTTAATGTGAGTTGATTGTAACCTAGATGGCCTGTGTGTTTTGGATCCTGGACACCAGCCTCCCTATGCCCCATCTCTTCGATGTTAAAACTTGGTTGGTCCCTTGGGTTTGGGGGGACAGATCCTGGTCCTGGGTTTTGGAGGTTAGAAACTCACCTGCAGCTGCTTGCCCACGCGTAGCTGCTCATTAAAGCATAATTCAGGAGGTGTTTATTTACTGATTCCGCTTTTGGCTGCAAAGAGTAATTGCAGATGAAAAAAGCCTTAGTAAAGCTAAGTAGAAGCTAGGCTGACCCTTGTGTAGTGTGTGATAGTGGTTTATAGCCTCTGGCTTCTAAATGTCTGCACAAGGGCACTCTGGTGTGTGTGTGAAATTAAAATGGAATTGTTATTTGGCCTGCATTTTAAGTGCCTAACCTCTCCATTTTGAAGATACCCTTTTGCTTTGTGGGAAAGCTCATACTCCTTAAATCGTATTTTTTTATTGGGGGAAGGGGGGGAAGTCCACAGGGAGTTGTGTGGGTAGTTCACACTGTCAACTCAGCATTTTTGCACACTCAAAAATCATAAGTCTTCAGAGTAAAAAAAAAAAAAAAAGCCCCTGAAGAGATGATGTTAATTCTTAGCAATTTTTTTTTTAATTTCAATGTGAAGGGTCTGTTTGGTTTTTTTTAAATGTATTCAAACAAATAAATATTTTTCCAGAAAGCAAACATAATTTCACTGTTTCTACAACACACAAGGGAAAAAAAAGAAAAGACTACTTGACCCCAGGACAACATGATGCTCTTTTTTCTTTTTTTCTGTTGTCTGGTTATGGTGCAGGAATGTGCAATCTGCAGTTGGAACTGGCAGGCACACAACTTTTGTTTGTTAAACTGACTTCATTACTCCTGCTGTAGGGTTGGGCTGGCCAAAGATGTTTGGGATGCTGATAGTTTCTGGCCTTCCTGTTGAATCATATGTATATTTGGCCTGGACCAAACGAGCAGCAGTGTTGCTAAGCTCGGATCCAGGGTCTTGGGAATGAGACATGTTTTAACCACAGCTTTTTAGCAGCAATTCTGAGTATCTCAGTGTTATCATTATTTTACTCCACCCCATCCCCTGGTTTTATTTTGTCATCTGCTGAGACTACACTCTTTGGACTGGGGTTGTTGCCTCCCATTGCATGCAAAGAGTGGGGCAGAGATGGTTTTTACTGGAGCTGTGGATAGCACTATCACATTACAAATAACTATGATCTAATGTTATATATCACCCTAGAACTAAAAATCCTAGCGCCCACCAGTGCTTAGCTATATTTTACTTCTGATGGCTTGTGAGGCACTACAGCTCCTGCTTGTATCACTCTAATTACTGTCTTCCCTTATTTACCTTCTCAGATGTCTGAAACTATTCCCTTAAGGTTAAGACAAAGGCTCTGGGGACAAAAATCGTGTGATTTTGTAATTAAAGCCTGTAATAATAGATGCGAGAGAGTCTGAGCAACCCAAACTTTGGCATTTCTTTTGGAGCGCTGGAGTTGATCTTCTCATTTGTCTACTATAACAAAACATTTTTTCTCTCCTTTTCTGAAGTGAATTTTTTTTTTCTAGTAGATAACCCCAGTTCCACTGTGCCCAAACATATTTATTTCTTTTGCAACTACCCATGAGATTTGAACCACAGACCTACAGCACTGTAGCAGAGATCTCCATCACATGTGAACTAAAGGTTTTTAAACCAAAGTTGGACAGAAGGTAAAAGCAGCAGCTTGGGGTCAGGCATTCAAAGTGGGGGGTTGATGCAGGGGCACATAACATCCCCTCCACAGCAATCCCAGTTGATCATGCTGTCTAGGTGGAAGGATCGCCTCTTATGTCCCGCTGTTGCTGCTCAAACTGCTGATCTTCCTTGTGTGTTCCCATCCCCTACCATGTCTCAGCTGGTAACTTTCCTTTCTCCATGCTGGCTCTCTCCTCCTCTTTTCCCCTCCGCTGTTATTTATCCCTCTAATTGTGTAAAATGTTTTGGGCTCTAGTTCCCATGAAGGATGCTATGTAGAATGAAGTTGGTGCTGGATATATCAAATTGTGGTCTGTAATTTGTATTTACTCCACTGTATCACTCAAGATTATTCAAGATTATTGAACAGGCGTGTGGCTGGATGCAGTTATTAATACTGAGTAGACAATGCAATTTGTTTTTGCTGTTTCCTTTTGTTTCTCTTTATTAATTCTTGTCTTGTTTGCACACACAGAACCTTTGATTTGTGGCTTTGTGAGCATCGTAGCAGTGGGTCAGAAGTGTGGGAGACAGAGGAGAGGTTAGGGGCATGATTTGAGTGTCTGTGACTCCAAGTGATCAGCAAACTCCCCAATGAGAGTTCAGTGCCTGCAAATCTCACTGGGTTGTTTCTTTTATCTTACCTAGTATTTGATTTTTGTTAACACTTAGAAATCTTGTGCTTCTGAATCATGTTGGCTTGGGATCTGAAGCACTAAATAGCTCATTGCTATGGCAAAGCTGAGCTCCTTTGTGTCTCATAACACTCCTACAACTTGATGACCTGGGTGGTGGCCTTAGCAAGGTCTCTGATCCAGCTTTTTTGTTAATATAGAGAAAAAAAAAAAAAAGAAGAAAAAAAAAGACATTAAAATTAAAGTCTCATGACTGTAATGAAAAGGTTATTTCCCCTTCTCTCACAAGTTCTATGCAACTGCAGCTCACTTTGTCCTGTCCATCTTGTAGTCTCATTAGCAGCTGGGCCACAGAGGAATTGAGGAGAGAGAGCTAGGGATTTTATCTGCATGCCGTTCCAGCATGGAGGATTCAATGAGACGATAGCTTGTCATTTTTTATTAATGAGCTGGAGCCTGATTCATTATAGATGTGTGGAATGAGCTCGGTGTGGCTGTAGGGGGAGGGGAGGGACTCTGCCAAAGGAGAGGTACCTCTACCACGGGTCTTCCCCTGCTTCATCTTAAGCAAATTGGCTTACCAGCAGTGCTTGCCAGTGCTGCAGGGCAGCTGGGTTAGTGTGTGACTCCAGTTTCCCACTGCCCAAGCCCACGTGTTTCAGCAGGTGAGTAGTTTCAGTATGACAAGTAGCCCCAGAGGAGAAACAATTATTTAGTGATGCTCAACAATTAGACATTACAAAGAGCTTTCTAAGGAACCGTCTCCTAGGGGCGGGCTGGCTGGTAGGTTGGTGGCTGAGAAAAAGGTTTTTAAAGTTTCTGTTTGTGTGGTGGAGAAAAATCATATTCTCTCCAATAGAAGAAAACAGCTGCATGTCTTGCAGCCCTTCCTTGCACACTGGTGCCATGAACCATACATGTGTGTGATATGTACAGATAGACACCTATATACACACACACGTATGTGCAAAAAAAAAACCAACATATATCTAAAGTGATCAGAAAAACCCGTTTCTGTTCAGAAGGAGGTGTGTTAAGTACTGGGGAGGTTGAGGGCAGGTAACCCGCTTGCCGTGGAGCAGAAGGGGATGCTGACACTTGGAGGAATCCCAGCCCTGCCACCGCAGGAACCGCCTTTTGTGGGTGTGGGCAGAGGCAGTGTCATCCCTGCTGCTTCACCAGCAGCTCCCGTCCCTCCCTGACCACACATGCCTCCCACAAGAGGCTTCCTTGGGGGTGAGGAGGAATTTGGATAGTATGAGCTGTTGAATGTTAGAAAACAGGATTAAATACTTAGCGAGTATTTAAGCCCAGTTTAAAGCTCATTTAAACCAGCTTAAAAAACCCAGCCCAGGCTCTTCTCCTTACACAAATGTAATGAATTCTTTTTTTTGCCCTTCTGTCTTTTCCTGTTGCTACAAAAAGCCCTGAAAAGCTGCAAGAGAAGCTCTTCTCTCACATTTTTTGTGCTATTTCTGTGGGCCAAAGGAGTGCAAGTAAGCATCCCAGATTTTGAAATGTCCATGAAAATAATCTGACCTTTTGCAGTCACCAAGTTGTGGGAAGAGGCGCAATGTGCATCATTGAGCTCATCTGTTGTATTGTGTATATTATGTGTTTAGATTTGTGAGCTCTGCTCTGTACCAAGATAGAGAACCTTTTCTCATTATGCTCAGAGCAGACTGTCAGAGATATGCAGTAGGAGTTCTCTCTTATGTTCTTAATCTAAAGAAATGGTAATTCAAACTGAAGTTATTTGTGTACAGAAAAGGGTAAATTCTATGTGTTTGGCAGTGATTTCTCAATGGGAAGGTGTGGTGTGTTCCCCTGTGCAGTGTTGGGGCACCAGCTGGTGGACTAGTTTCTTCTCAGTCATACCATCAATAGGGAGTGATTAAGGAAATATTCTTGACTGTCTTAGAGAATCATTAATTTAAAAGCTCTTGTCAAATAAGGCAAATTTTTCCTCCTTTGCATTTACACTTGCCCTTAGACAAATTCTGGCTGAGGTTACATTCTGGTGACCTGCAGAGGACAGAACATGCTGTTTTCTAGTATTGTTATTTATAATCATGTGGCATAGTTCAAATGTTTTAAAGGTAGCTGCACAACTGGGTATGCACAGAAGGAAAGATATGCTTATTCTGCCTCTCCAAAGAGCTTTCTTTTCCAACATTTTTTCAAGCCCCCAAGTCTTTTCAAATGGTTGGGTGTACTATGTAGAAACTTAAGTAAAAACTCAGGGTGCTGTTTGTTATTCTCTGCTTGCAAGGAAAATAAAAGATCAAACTGTCCTTGCAGTAAAAGTGCAGGCTTGAAAGGGTTAATGCAACAAACAGACCTAAAGGAATCTTTTTCCCTTGTAAAATATGCAGCCAGCGTGACAGCAGTATTCCCAGAGTCAAGTTATCTTTTACATTAGTGAATGTTGTTCCTAAAGCTTTAGCTGGGGTAATAAATGATTCATGGTAACCACACCTTTGTGCACAGCCGTCCACTTGATGTTCAGTCCATACGCCACTTCAAGCAGCCTCATGCAGGAGCTCTGCAGCTCCAGTTCAGCAGCTTTCTCCCAGTAAGTGTGACAGGGTGAAAGGCATTTGAGTAACAAATAGTAAGGCGAGGGGAAAGGTTTCTCTTCTGCCTCTTAAAGTGTAAATTAGCAGTGTTTGTTTGTGCTTTCTGTGCAACCCAAGTTTGATGCATGCTCCTAAGAGTCTGGATGTGGAGAGGAGGCTAAGGAGGAGGCATCTGAGTCTATTCTCTTTCGAAAAGAATAAAATAGGAAGGGAACTTTAGAAGTTGTATGTGTCAGTTCTCCAGCTGCTTCCCCAACATGCAACTAATGAGACCTCCCAGTACATCTGTACTGTATCCCCATGCAGAGTCAGATGGCACTCAGGGTTCAGCTGAAGAGCAGGTCTCTTGTGCCTCGACCTCCTGCTCATGCTGTTAAAAGTCCAGCAAGATACAAAGCTCCTCTCAGATTCTTTCATGCCCAAATGTGACTGTGGACCCAGGCTCCTTCTTCTGGAAGAAGGCAGCTGACCCAGGCAGAAGCTCAGCTCTGGATTTTGGAAGGGCAAGGCTCAGTCTCTGCCACCTCTGCAGTCTGTCCTGCTGGGTTAGTCATCTGACAGTTATGTCACTTGATACAACATGTTAGATATGTTGACCTGACCTGACCTAAAGCGTGATATGTGGTCTGTGCTGTAAGTCACTGGCATAATTCAAGATGCACATCCAGAGTGTTCTTCGTCTGGTCTGGAGGGTGGATTGTAAAATGGTTGGGAAAATTTCTTTTGGAAGCCCCTTTCTACAGGTGAAGTAGAAGTAACAAAAAGTTACATATACGATTGATGAGCCCTGGTTTATTCCATCTGATTGCATTTATACAGGTCAAGAAATCAGGGTAGGAGATATTCTCTGATTCTGTGGGCCAGTGGAACAGCACTGCTCATGTGCACACAGCTATGCTGCCTTCCTCCCTAAAGAAGAGCAGTCTGGTCAGGACCACTCATGGGGAGCAACCCTGGGCCAGTGCTCTCCTCCAAGCTGTGCCTGCAGCTTCCTGGGCACGGCATGGGATGGAAGTTGCTGTCAGTTGAACAGAGCACCCTGATAGTTCTCTGGTGGGACTCTCAGCCCTGGTGGTACTCCTTCAGTGAAAATGACTGAGAGGTTAACTGCTAGATTTTGACCCTGTAATTACTAAAGATAAATTTGTCCAAGCAGTAGCACTCATGGAAGATTAATAAAATCTAGAAAAGAGTATTCCAACTGGGGCAAACAAGGTAGTAGGTGTGAGGTTGGACCCAATTAGAGAAGGGGCATTGCTAACAAGCTATGGACTGACCAGGGCACTGGACAATGATTTATAACCCTCAATATTTTCAGTGAGAAGTGAATAGAGTGGATGTCTCTAAATGTAGACTTGGATTAGCCTGAGAAGTTTCTCAGCAGTTTAGAGAGGAACTCAGAACCAAGCAGGGCGGCAGTCATCCAGGAATGACAAATACTAACAAAGGGAGCTTGGCCCAATTCATTAAATTCTCCTCACAAAATCACGTGGGGGAGGTTTTGATCTTGAATCAACTTCCAACTGGATAGTCCTTCTGTCATTCCCCATAAGACTACCCCCCACGTGAGTGTGAAACACTACACCAAGCGTTGGGCTGACTTTCCCAGGGTCTAGTTTCAGTGTGCTGCAGCTCTCCAGAGCAGCAAGTGTAATGTATTGGAGACCTGCATTTTATGTATCTCTCTCTCTCTCCAGCAGTTCATGAATAGTAAGCACAGTGGGTTTTACAAGGACAGATATGGAATAGTTTCCATTGCATTGGAGTAGAAAGTGCAGCACACAATTGACATAGCTCAGTCTTGGGCGTTTGCTGGTTTAAAAGAAAAAATGATTTCCAACAATTGAGGGTTTTTTCTTACCAGACCAATCACAAACTTTTGAAGCATGAAATGAATTTCACTGGTTCTTGCCAATAAGCTTCTTTCTCTTATATTGGTTTTTATGAAATGACTATAATCTTTGCAGGTAATGAATGAAAGCTACACTATGAAGTCCCACCTAACATTCTTCTTCTTGATTTATGGTGTATTGGTTAAAATAGTAAACTGATAATGATGGCAAAATAGCAATAAATCACTATGGGTTGATGTATCTGAAACAATAGAAAATGTTCTGGAGGAAGAAACTTGGAGCCAGTCAGGGAACAGCTGAGAGTTCTGCAGATATGAAAGATACCAGGGACTTCACAAAAATACAAATTAAAAGACTCACTCCCTTCATTTCTGTCAAGGTTGGGCTGTTCCTTGCTTCTGAATGAAATAAACCCAAGACATTTATGATGAATTAAAGTTCCCACACCCCCCAGTGTATCAAATCTAATTAGAAAGTGTTGGTGGAAATACGTTCAGGCCAAAATCCTGCCTGGATCTGCTGTCTAGAGCTGGATGTGATCATTTAATTTTGTACAATTCTGCAAAGCCTGGTATTTAGATCTCACCCCTGCAAAAAAAAATTACCCTTGTGGATAAATTTATGCATGTGAGTAGTTTTCTAAAGGTGAAGCAAAGTAATGTTGTTACCTTTTATTGCTTCAGCTCCTAGATAATGGATACTTTCTCTTTTCTGTCCATCAGATGTCTTTTTAAATCATCTAAATTTTTTTGTTGGGGTCATATAATCATATTACATTCTGCCTCAGATGTGGTTTGGGTAATGAGATGCCAATAGATAAAAGAAAAAAAGATGGACCAAAATCACTCCAACCTAAACGTAGTTTCAGGAGACCAGGATGAGAACCCAAAAGTTATTTGGTCTTTTGGGGACTTGACCTATCCCAAACTGATCTTCCTGGATAGGTTTTGGGTTAAATTCTCCCTCTTGTCTTGTGTCATAACGGAAACTTTCTTTGGTGTTGGTGCTAATCATACCAATGAGCCAGCTCTGATTGGTACTAGCTTGCAAAAGGCCTCTTTTGTTCTTGTTAGAGTATCTAACCTCTAAATCTATTTAATACCCTTTCCCTGGTTGTCCATCATTATGACACATGATTTTCCAAAGGATTTACTATTAGTTAGCAGCACAGGGCTTTCTCCCTGGGGTAGCTGCTACTTGCAGTGAAGAAAATGCATGTTCAATGTAGCAATTTGTCTTTTTTTATATATTTATTATAAGACTAAATGAGTTATTGTGAGGGACTTCAATATTATTGCAAATTAGGTGCTACAAGCCAAGCCGTGCACATTTGTTATGTTTCCAGGCATACGCAGCATGCATAGCAGTTCAAAAATCAGCAGTCATATTATATCTAGGCCTTTTCCTGGGCACCTGCTACTTTGCAGGTATTTTTGTAGTGTGACTGTTCCATAACTCCACTTACTTCAAATGAAGGGAGGGGGGAATCTGTCACAAAAGTGATTGCTATAAAAAAAGGTTTTGATGAGCATGAAGGCATGAATTATAAAACCTTTCAAGATTTAGTTTCAAAAGTAGGCATGGGCTAATGAATATACAGAGAGCATTGCTTGTCATATATTCCTTCTATAATAATAATTTATGAACTGGGTTTTTTTTCACTTGCACCTTCTTGGATGTACTTGTATTGAAATTATAAATTACTCCTTTATTCAGAAGAGTGTATAGAATCAAGCAAAGCGCACAGAACTGAATCCTACCCAACCTCTGCTTCTACAAGGGGCTAAAATTAACTGCTGAACTTTCAGTCATCAGAATTAGTAAAATATTTTGGTTTCAGCAGCTCACCAATGCCAAGGCCTCTGTGTTGGGGAGGGAGAGAAGTGAGTTCTGCCCTGAGTCAAGCTTCTCAGTGTCTGTTTTTTAATGAAACCAGCCTCTAGCCAGAAAAAGTCTCTTTTCACACAGTTTCATCGCATAAGGATGCAGAAATGGACAACTAGGCAGAATACCCTTGCTCAGGACCTCTGCTTCCCAAATTGAGTCTTTTCCTCTCGTTTTGCCATCAGCCTAATCCTGGATTTAGAGACTAATCTGGATTCAACTCTGTTTCTATTGATGTTCCTGCAGGACAGGTTGTTTGGGGGGGGAGGGTGGGGGGGTAAGCATCCTGTGTACAAAACAGTAAGGAAGAAAATTCTGAAAAGTCTCCTTGGCTCCACCAGCTTTCAGAAGTGAGGAACAGATAAGAAGATAGATCCCTCCTGCATCTCTCCTCTTCTACCTTTCCTTTATTATTATTTTCTTTTTTCCTCAAGAAGAGAGAGCCCATGTGTCATGTTTCATGTAACACTGGCTATATTCATCATAGGTGACCTGGATCATTTGTACTTGTGGTTTATAGTCTCTTGACATGCATTGTTTTCTCTAGCTTGAAATATAGCACGTTAATGAGGTATGTATCTGTTCAGATATATGCAGTCAGCTCATGAAAGATGCTTGGGTAGCATTTGGACTACTTTGTCAACAGCTAACACTTTGTCAGGGGCAGAGAAAAGACATTCCAAATCCATACAGAAGACTAAGAAAAGCTGATATTAAAGTTTTGGGAATCATGTATACATATGCTGGAGCTCACTGTGTAATTAGACACGGCGTAACCCCCCTAATCCATAGTCCGGTGAAGTAGCTGTCACTTTACAATTAATGCACATCCACTTCTGATGGGGCTATATTGACATTTCTGTTCCCTCTTTGCTGGGAATGGACTGCAGCTGGTGTAGCCAATGGCCTGGGAAGGTATGGCAGTGCTGGACAATACCACCAGGGCTGCAAGCTCAGTGTGTCACCTGCTGAAGTGTTTCACATTGAGGAGTCAGGATGGGTTTGTTTGGTGAGAGGAACCAGGGATGTTGCAGGCATGGTGGGGCAGCCTGGGAAGCTGGTGCCCAGGCTGTTGCTGCAGCTGGGCCAGGCTGTGAGCTCTGGCATGGGGTATTCACAGTAGCCTTTGGTCTGTGTGGGATGGTGCATGCAAGCAGTCTGTTCCTCTTGCTCTGTGGAAACCCCCATTTCTCCCGTGCTTTCCTGCTGAGCATGAGCAGCCAGTGCTTGGCAGTGCCCATGCAGGGGCTTTGCTGCAGCAGCTCCCTGGGAGCTGGTTGCTTGTTGTTCCTGATATTCCTGGTCCACTGCTGTGGCATCTTTGCCTTTCATTATTAAAAATAAGGGGTCACTTTTTACTGTTTTCCTACATATGATCTGGAGTTGCTTGGTGGTGAGAACTGAATGACTAGGAAGTGCTGGGAGTCCTAAATATAGCTCCTCATTTGACCCACAAGTTACAGCTTTCTGCTTATATGCTTCTGCAGGGCCTTGGAAAGCTGTTAGTATATCAGTTTATAGCTGTTGACTTCAGTAAGCGCTGGACTAGGACCTATTTGCAACATGATATTAGATCTACAGGAGCATTGGGAACAATTTGGATTGTGTTCTCAGTTACCAAGGGAAGCTGGAAAGACCTTTCAGTAAAATTTGGGGAGGAAAAAACATTCTTGCTATTTCTCTATCAAACAAAGGGAAGAAAAAAAATTCCTTACTGAGGTTTAAGCAATTGTGGAGTACGGTCCTATCGCTGCACAGGAATGCAACTTTTTATTATTAATATAAAATCACCTAGAAAGCTGTCTCAGTTTGGCAGAAATAATGTTCTTTGCATGTTAGTGCCTTCTGTATCAATGGATTATGGGTACCAATCTGGAGTGGCATACTAAGGACAAAGAACATGAAAAACTACATCTTGAAATCCTTCTAAACTTGAATAGTTCAGGTCTCAAGAGGCAAAACTGTGTTATAAGTATTCCTGTTGAATAGTAACAAGGAGTCCCATTAAGTAGTAGCTAGAAATCAGCATGCCTGCATGACAACCCAGCAACATTTATTCAGGGGCTGATTTGTGGGTGAGATGAGCGGCGGTGTCTTTGTATTTTGCTCTGAAATACTTATCCCCCAAACATCCCTCTGAGTCCTCTGGGTTTCCAGAGGCCAGGGCTGCCTCTTAATCTTTGTTTGCATTCACTTCTCAGGGATCCGTATTTTCTCGTTACAAATTGCTTTGCTTTTTAAATGACAATTAAGGTAACTTTTAGGCCAGAGACTGAGCCAGCTGTTTGATTTAACTGAACTGGTGGTGTATATTTACGGGCTTTCTGATCCACAAGAGTTTGTGTGTGCTCGTTCTTAGGAGAATCTTTGGTGTCAGGGACTTCTTTTCCTTGTATGGAGGCTCTTTATCAGAGCTCATGTGGTATGCTTTGTACGAGCTGAGACCATAAGAAGTTTCTCCCAGCTGTACAGAAATCTTTGTTGCTTTTAATCATTTAGTATTCCACAGAAATAGTATTGTCATTCTTTTTTTTTTTTTTCTTCCCCATGTGCCACTCTGATATAAATGTGTCTTTTATATTCTCAGGTTTGGCCAAACCAGTATGTTATTTCAGCTACTTTTCATTAACAACTTGGGGTATTTTAGTTGCGCGGTAGCTTTTTCATTGTGTTTCTATGCGACTTTGCTATTGAATGAAATTTAATACATTGCTTATAATTGGCAGTGAGGAATGTTACCCTATCATCAGTTCACTGCTACGAGGCTTGCTTTAAGATTTTAACAAAGAAAATATTCTTTACTCTTTAAATGCTTTGCAGTTCCGCCCAGGCTGCTCAAAATAAACATTGTTTTTGAACCGAACTCTTCCCCCCTACCCCCCTTCCAAAACAAACAAAATATTTTCGGTGGCCATCAGATAGAAATTTGACCCTAATTACATGCTTTGTCTATTCATGCCATGTAGTAGGGGTCCAGAGAGTGATAGTTTGAAACTGAATGCACTTTAACATAGCATCAGGTGCTGGCAGAAATACGCAGTGTGTGTTGAAAGGTATAATGAGAGTTATATGCTCTTGTAAGCTGCAATTTGCAGACGTGAAGTGAGGTGAGTTTTTTTTCTATAGTGATTAGCGGCTCTGGGACAAGCCCAGAAATCCTTACTCAACTCTAACTCTTGATGCTTGGTCATTGTTTGTATATTTATAATATAAATGGGACTTTTGCATTAGTTGAGTTTCCAAAGATCATCCCATCACTAGCACCACTAGGGGTTTTTGTAGTCTCTGGGGCAAATCTCAAGTGCTCAACACCACAATTTTACTCACCACATCGTGCTTTGGAAGCAGGGTGCAGAGTTTTTTGGGAGGGTCCTTGGAGCAGCTGACCAGCTCTCTTTGCTTGCTCAGTCACCATGTCATTGCTTGCACTCGTGGCATTTCTCTGTGGAGCCAGATGTCTTCTGCTGCTCGTAGTAAAGCCCTTGTTGGTGGCTGGGTACCTTCAGCCCCCAAAGCCCCAGCAAAGCATCTGGAAAGGGGGCCACCCAGTGCCAGCTCTGATCAGGGGCAACCGCTGCAGAAATGGCAAAGTATCTAGTGCAATGGTGAGTCCCTTGGGGGATGACCAAAGACTGTCTTAGTAAATATGATCATAATTGGTAGCAGTGATGATATCAATTTGGCTATGGTTTTGCTTGTGTTTGTGTACCCAAGTGGGGTCTGTCAGTGGCTCAGACCTGGAAGGTGCTGCAGGTTGGTGCTGCTGTGGAAGTGCCCATGCAGAGCAGTGAATCACTCAGCAGAAGGACGTTTGGCTCTTCCCTGGGGTGCTAGAGCCTTGTTACACTGTTTTAACTCTTGTGCCCCGTCTTCTTTTACTAAGCTCAGTATGCCACGCTAAGGTCCTGTCCTTTCCCCAACTCCCTGCTTCTTCTGAAACCCAAATTAAAAATAACAACATTAATTTTGTTTCATTTCCTTTCAATGGTTCTTTGTTTGTTTGTTTCCTTGTTTTGAACTCAGTTTACAACTTTGGTTTCTCTGATGTATAGGAAAATTTTGTGGTAGTTCAGCACAGACATTACTTCTAGGCAGCAACCTAAAACAAAACAAGAGGGAGAGAGAAAAAGGAGGAGATTGTCTCTTAGTTACAGTTTGTTTGTATTAAAAAATAGACTAACTCTTAAAGAATGCACTGTAATTTGTGTTGTAGATCTAATTTGTTTGAGTCTTGAGTGCAGCCATGCATTAGAATATTTGCAAAAATTAAAACTGCTAGATGTTAGAAGACGCTGAATTTGATTTGCAATTTGTGCAAACGTTTTAATCTCCCCCACAGAAGACTTGTGAAGTCTTTTCAGACCCAGAATATTCAATTGTTCAGACAGAGCTTTTCCAAGGGGCTCAAGGTAAGCAGGGACAAACTTTCAAATGTAAATCACATCCTTGACCTCTGTCCCTGTTTTGATCAAACCTGCACTTTCCACCTCTGCCATATGAGTTACCAAAGAAAAGTACTGTGGTGGGTCCTGCATGGTCCATGAACAATCTCAGTTGTGGCTTCTGAAGGAGCTATGAGCATGTGTTAGATACAGGCATCCCTGAGTAGCTCAGCTCTAAATAGCTTGTAATAAAATGAAGAAATAATAAGTACAGTCAGTGAGCCAGCATTACAATTGGATCCTAGAATGAGAAGAAAAGGTGATTTTGTTCAGCAGTCGTGTTAGAGACTCAGTTTTGAGCTTTGATGATTCTGTGGCTACTTCAGTCAAAAACAGAAATTAAAATGAAGTACCAGTTTATTGGATATCTCCCAGTCTGAAATGGCTGTGCTAGAATGGGGCATCAATGGATGCCCAGTGCAGTTCTGCAGTAGAGGCTTTTCAGTGGAAAATACTGACAAAATTAACAGAACTGTTCATTTTAATACATTCTTATTGTTAACTTTGAGTGGTGTACCTCAAGGGTCCCTACTGGGACCAGCACTATTTGATATCTTCACCATGACATAGACATGACAGTGGAATGGATTGCACACTCAGCAAGTGTGCAGATGACATCAAGCTGAGAGGTGCAGTTGCTACACTTCAAGGAAGGGATGCCATCCAGAGGGACCTTGATAGGCTTGAGAAGTGGGCCCATGTGAACCTCATGAATTTCAACAAGGCCAAGTTCAAAGTCCTGCACCTGGATTGGGGCAATCTCCAACATCAATACAGACTGGGGGATAAATTGGTTGAGAGCAGCCCTGAGGAGGACTTGGGGGCAATGGTGGATGAAAAATTGGACATGAGCTGGCAATATGTGCTTGCAGCCCAGAAAGTCCATCATATCCAGGACTGCCAAATAAAAACAGTGGCAGGTCAAGGGAGATGATTCTCCCCTTGCACTTCTCTTTCATGAGACCCCATCTGCAGTACTGCATCTAGCTCTTGGGTCCCAAGCACAAGAGAGACATGGACCTGCTAGAGCAGGTTGAGAGGAGGGTCATGAAAGTGATCAGTTGGAGAACCTCTCCTGTGAAGAAAGGCTGAGAGAGCTGGGGTTGTTCGGCCTAGAGAGGAGAAGGGTCCAGGAAGATCTTATTGATGCTGTTAAGTACTTAAAGGGGGCTTATAAGAAAGATGGAAAAAGACTTTTTATCATTGACTAAGTGCAGCAGCTTTAAACTGAAGGAAGTTAGGTTTAGATTGGACATTCAGAATAAATTTTTTATGAGTAAGGTTGTGAGACACTGGAACAAGTTGGCCAGAGAAGTTGTAGATGTCCCATCATTGGAAGTGTTTAAAGTCAGGTTGAACTGGTCTTTGAGCAGGCTGATGTAGTGAAAGATGTCCCAATCTAGGGCAGGGTTGCTGGATTAGAACACCTTGACGATCCCTTCCAACCCAAGCCACTCTGCGATTGTGTGATTGTAGGTTGTCTGGCTTCAAGCAGGTGTGCTGAATGTTTCAACTGCATGAGACACAAGCTGTCTGAAAACAGCACAGAGTCTCAAACCAAACTCTCAAAATTTCTTAAAATGCTCTTGGAATATTTCCCTGAGTGTGGTGAGGCTCTTCAGCCAGCTCCAAAGAAGGTATAGATTTGGAGTGTGGCTTGCCTCAAAGGCACTCTCCCAGATAATTTGGATGCTGTGCTCCTAGTAAAATGGAATGGTGTGCCATAAACCTGTTGTTTTATATTTTGCACACATCCAGTCATCAATGGCTTCCTGCTTGGGAACTGTGGTATTCAGATGCAGCAGCACCAGCAGCAGTGACATGTAAACACATTTACACCCATTAAGTCAAGGCCAGAAAAATGTTGGCCCATTCCCACTAAGAATATAATGACTTGCTCACTAGCGCAGGTCCAGCTCATGTGCTGGGATGGTTTAGAGAGCAGCCCAGACTGGTGGCCACATCCCAAGGAAGCTCCGTGAACTTGGGGTTGACTGAAGTATGGGCCAATTGCAAGGCCATTTCTGCTCTCCTATTTCTTCTGCTCTGTTGTGGGCTTGAGGGACGATGGCTATTTCATCATAGTTTATTCCTGGGCATAATGTTTGTTTCTGAAAGTCATCAATGGGTTGCTAGTTTCACTATTCATGATGGAAAATGAGCAGAAATAATATTGGAACCCACTGTCAGGATCTGCATGGGCAAAGCCCTGTTATTTCATAATTAGCTCTGATGCTTTTGGCCCAGCTTCTTAAGAATCAGCTCTAATCTTCTTAGTAAGCCAAATTTCTGGGTTTTTTTCTTGGCTCTGGCAGTGCTTCTGCAGTAACGTTACGATGTCTGGCTTCAGTGGTGCTTATAGTGAGTTTGTATGACCCAGTGATCAGGGTGGAACAGTCAGACTGTCCTTAAACACAGGTTTCAATGGAGTACATCACCATGTTTTTGTCTGATACCACAGGCTGACTGTTCTGTGGCTGCATTGTATGTCTTACTCTGCATCAGAGTCAGTATTTTTGTACATTTGTGTCTGCAGGTGCCAGAAGGCACCACTTTACAGGCAACTGAATGTACTTCAGCATCAGTGCTCACCACTGAATATTTCCAGTGCTCCAGAATAAGCTCCAAATGGTTGAGAGTATGGGGAGTGAAACCAGACTCTGATGTACCTGCTTGTTTGCTTACTAAATGAGGTACTGATTAATTTTTAACTTGTTTTGTGGAGTATGTGTGGGTTTTTTTACAAGAGGCAACTTGCTATTGCAGCTCCAACCTCAGTAGCCTTAGAGGACTTCTACACACATTTTGCAATGGCTCTTTGAAGGCAATGACTCATACGTGGGTTTGGCTGGAGTCCATGGAAAAGTGATTTTGATTCCCTTCAACAAGGGGCACCACTGCCAGCCTGTGTCAGCCAGCACTCACTCTCTTCTCCTTCTGTGTATTCACATTTCCCATGAACCCGTGACAAATCTGAGCATGTGTGTGGCAGTGTTTTTCTTTTCTAAGCTAAAAAATGCAGTAGCAATGGTTCAAGTCAAGCCAAACCTAAGCACTTAGATACTTTGGGAACATTCCCGTTATAACAGATAGGAAAACTTTGCACAGAAGGGATTTTGCAAATCCAAGTGAAAAGCAATGAATGGAGAGCTCATTAGAATGTAGTCATTAATTCTTGAGCGAAATTAACAAGGTTAAATATAATTTAGGGATTTTCTCAATGTAGTTCTGCCTGATCCATTAACAGGAGTTTAAAACAAACACTTTGTGATAAGCACATTTCTTAAAAGCTGCATCTAAAGTGCTTTTGTATAAGGTCAGCCCTAGATGTGTGATATTTTGGGCTACCCTATGCTCTTGGGACCACTTTGAGTGTTTAACAGGCAACGAATAACTAAGCACTCTGGAGCCCATTTTCTCTTTTTTCTTTTTTTTTTTTCTTTTCTTTCTCTGAGAGTGAAAGGTTCTGAGAAACAATATTGGCAGCAGGTACACCTTGTGCAGATCAGAAAAATAAAAAAAACTTCCTCTGACTTGAGCTGCTGACTCCTGCTTAATTACATGGCTGGAAATGGACCCTTTTGGGGAAGCTGCCCCATGGCATTGTCCTGGACAATCCCTACCAAATTAGGGCTGGTCAGGCCAAATGTGAAGAGAGTGGTGATTACTGAGATTATTTTCTTTTAAAATATGCTGTGTAGCAATATGTTCCTGGGTGTTGGTTTTCAAAAGGGCTTTATAATAAATGTGGGCCATCTATATATAGCCCAACTTTTGTTCGTTTGCACAGTTCAGAAAGCCTACTGTTTGAGGCTAGCCTTGAGTAAACTTGTACCATTTACTTTGGAGTATTTCAAAGGGAACAAAAACACAAATCATGAGGAGGCTAATAAGAAGTTTGGGTGTTTAGTTTAAATGTGTACACAGCAATCATTGTAGAGGAAGTCCTTCTCTTTGGGAGTACATTATTATTAAGCAGCATTTCTGTTTGCCTGGTTTTGTCTGGTCCGCAATTTGCATTCACTTGATGGATTGCCAGGGTCGGAGGTGCACTACTTGGGAAACACTGAAGTGCCGTCTCAGCAAACTCTTAAGAGGAATGGAACACTAATACAAGCATTTGCCCAAACTCCTTGAGTCTTCTTAGGCTTCCTTAGGCTGTGCTAGATCAATATGACAGTTTGCTAAGAAGCTTTGGACATGCATTCACAAACTCTCTCTATTGGCTTTCTTGGCATGTTATTCAGGAGGTAGCTGCTAGTGAAACATGTCTGCTACCAGCACAGAAGATTTATACATGCATTTTCTTCTCCTGCTAAGTGATTTATTTACTAGCAATAATGCCTTGCAGAGCTGCTTGGTCCAGTTTGCAGAACTCATTATGTCGACCCTCAACAATCTATAGATGAATGGAATCACTCTCGCTCCCTCTCGGGGTTTGGTTTTTTTTTCCTCTCTCTATCCCATTTTTTTTAACCATGGTCACATGGCTCCAATCTTCCTGTTCAGTGGAGTGAGATGATCCCAAGCTGCTGAACATTTATTTCCATACTATGCCCAGAGGTAAGTTCTGTTGTGCCACCTTGTCTCAGAGCAATGAAGAGCTTTGCTTGCTTACTTGCTTGCTTTAATTGTAATCATTTGCTTTCTGACTGCTTACTGTCAGCTGCTTGCAAATGGACAGGCTTAGAGGGGAAACAATTCGTACAGCTTATTTCCCATGATCTACAAGCCCTGCAAAATAGAGAAAAACTAATATTGCAGAAGTTTTTAATGGCAAAAACTTCGTACTGCCCTTTACTCACAGATCACTCAAATTTCTTCTGTTGTTGGACCGCCAGAATCTCACGCTGCTGCCTCTCAGCCTTCCTGCTCGCTGGCTGGCTTTAATTCCTGCCTCTCCTGAGCACTTGGTGAGATTCAGTCCTTTGGCTTCCCACTGGCGGAGGATGGGAAATGGGCTGCTCCGACAGCTCTTGCTGTTGATCCCTCAGCTGGGGAGGTTATGCAAAGGTGAAAGGTGACCAGATTATTCACCTTTTTATCTGTTAAGCACTAGCAATGCTCTTCGTGTCACTCACAGGGGGGATGGAGACAGGCTCGGCTCAGCTGCGCTGGGGTTTTCATGTTCCCTTCCAAGCCTTGTGGCCTTGTGTGTTGGGGAGGTGCTGGCCTGACCACAGCAGAGCAGAATCCCCACCCCCTCTATGGCTGAGGGCAGGGGGACCTCTCCATCCACCATGCACTGACTTTTCACTTAGCAGTGGGAAGTGCAGTTCCAGATTTGGGTCTCACCATCTTTTTGGGAGAGTGGAGAGCCCATCCTGCTCTTCCCACATCACCTGAGTCTTTGTTTAAGGAGGTCCCCAGCATATTTGGCATTGCTTCCTTCCCCAAATGCTTGAACAGACATATGATTCCTGGGACATGTGATTTTAAAATGTTGCAGGGCCTCTTAAACTGTTTCACATTTTATTAGCCCTGCCAAGTTCTAAGCACACCTTGAATAAATTCATAGTTGGTGGTTGTGGCGTATGTACCTTGGCTATCGTGGGTGGATAAAAAATGTTTTATACCCCGGAGGAGCAGCAACAGAGCAAGCTCACCCCGTGCAGCAAGAGGAGTGAAAAAGTTGGATTAAATCATGTCTGTCTGCCTGTGGTTGAACTAGCAATGAGGCATTTTCAATCAGAGGTCAGGGCTGTGGTCAAATTTCTGCTTCAGTTTTTGCTTGCCATAATTTTCCCTCATACCAGATTCTCTGTGAAACTCCAGCAGGACCGAGACACTCTCTGTGTCTGACCTTTTGGGCCAGGACTTTTCAGACAGTCCTGTTTCAATTGAACTCTCTGCCAGAGCATACAGGAAGGAAGCGACATGTGTTAGTCATACACCCTGGCGTGTGTTTAGCATCCAATTTATGTACAGTCCAGGAATAACCCAGCATAATTCTGCAAAGCTGGACTCATGTTTAGATGTTTTGATGTTTGGGCTAGGAGGGGATTTCTTCATACATGAAACAGGCTTTCAGTGCTCGGGAAGGATCAGTACCTCCCTGAGGGGAGCTCAGGCAATGAAAATATTTTTGCAATAGATGTGGGAGCTCGACCTGTGCTTGGGCATCTCGGGCTGAGTGAGTGCATTTCAAAACTGAGGTTTACGTGCCTTTACCCGCCCAAGCCAGACCTGCCACTGGTGGGTCCAGTGTGGTGGCACCGCTGCCCCAGGGATGGCTGCGTGCACCAGTTCAGGGGGGAAGCCTGTGCCACAAAAGGCAGATTGTGAGAGGTGTGGGAAGAGCTGAGTGTGCTTGCCTCTACTCACCAGCCTTTGGAAACGGTGCTGAGGGCAGCCGCGCCAGGCTTGACATCTTGAAACAACATTAATTAAAAGTAACTTTTTAATCCTTCAGGGAAGAGAAACCAGAAGTGACAGTCTTCTGGCTACAGCCCCTTGGTTTTAATCCCAGCTTTGACTCTTTGCCTGAGATCGACAAGCCACAGAGAACAAAAACATATTTCAAAAAGTTTCTTTCAAAGCAGATGAATGTTAATCATGAGGGTGGGAGTTTTTGTTGGGGTGGGTTGGTTGGGTTTTTTTTGACTGCTGCTGGTCTGGAGGAACTGAAACAGCAGACAGCCTGCTTTGAAATGGGCATCCTTCTGCTTCAAATTGGTATCCTTCTGCTCCTGTGCCTAGGACTGTAGTTCTGTTATTCAACAATCACCGCTGTATGTTGTGTCCGGTTATTTCTGGGATGTCAGGCTTTCATGCGGGATGGCCAGTCTTGCGCACCCATGAACATGGTGCTGGGACTGTCTCCATGAAAGGTCTTTGCCTGTGTTGCTCTGTGGTGAGAGGGACTGGGATGAGCCAGCATTTAGAACTGTGCAGTTGGATATACTTGAAAATGGGCTCTTTGAAACCAAACTGGAAGTGATGCAACGGAGGCAGGAGATGCTGCTTCTATTCTTGTTGCAAAATCCCACCCTGTTTTCCCTCTGACAGCACATTGGCTATCCTGCAAGGACTTTGTCCCATTAGTTACTGGGATCACCTAAGCAGATCTCAGCTACCTGTTAGAGGAGCAAGCCTAGAACTTCCAAATAACCCACTGATCAAAAAATGTGTTTGTGTCCTATTGCAATTAACATTCCTTCTGAGTGCCTTGCATTAAGCATCTCTATGTGTGTCTTGAAGGAAGCCTCTGAGAGATTGTCTTTTATGGAGGAGTTATAAGAGATTTCTTATGGCTGAGTTCACCTATAGAAAATACAGAATTGTAAGTCTATGTAGTTCAAGAAAGAAACTGAATTAGCCAGACCCAGACAAGAATAAGTTAACAGTACGCACTAAGGAGCCTTGAGTGGAATTAGAAAAGGGAAAAATGGCCTGCTGATAAAAACAAAAGACTAAAAATTTGAAGAAACCCTTCCTTCCCCCATCCCCATCTAATCAGCTCGGGACAGAGTTGGGGGTAGGAGGGAATGCAGGATCTGCTTGATGCCAGTGGTGTATCTCCTCCTTTCCTTCTTTATTTGACCCTCTTTTAGAGGAATGTTTAGTAAAGCTGTTTATTTTGCATAAACCCAACTAATAATGTGGCCCCGGGTGACAGGACCTGAATGAAGATGACAGCAGTTTGATTTAACGATTAGCCACCTGACCCGATAGCACCTCTGGAATCTCAACTGCAGAATAAATTCCCATTCTTTCCACATGGGCTGCATGTTAATCACGGGAAGAAAAGCAAAGGGTGGTTGCAATAGGACCATTGTTCCTGGGGGCGAAGGCTTGAAAAGAAACTGCCTGTCCCTGCCTGCTTTGTGTTGGCTTCATGCTGAGTCTTGGACACTCAAGTTTCTTTTACTGCTTCTATTTCTCCCCTCCGCCCCCCCTTCCCAATGAAATACTGTTTTCCAATGGGCAGATTCATTCACCGAGGGACTTGCCTTCTCCCTGAATTATCACTGTATATTTTCTGACATTTGTTTCAGCTGAAAGTCAGTGCTCACAGTGCGGGAGTTTCTCTATTTGCAGAGTTAGTGGAGCAAGTCACTGAGGGATCCCTGCTTTTTCCAAACATTCCCTAAGCAGCTTAGCAAAGTGCTAGGGCTTTGTTTTGAGGGAAACCAATTTGGGGAAAAATCTTGCTGTGCTTTTTGTTTCCTGCCTCCCCTCCCCCTGTCCTCCCAACTCTTTCAAAGCCCCTGCATTAAGCACAGTTTTAATGGTACAACCCTCGCCTTCGCGGGCTAATATTCACTTACAGTTCAGCCTTCCAGCTTGGTAGCACAGGGAGAGATGTGGCAAAGGGGAATTAAAAAATGATTGCAAAGTCAATGGTTTAAAGTGTAATTACAGAGTCATTAAAGGTTATTATGGGGAAACGTTCAGTTGAGCAGCGATTAGCATTCCTGAAACCTTAAGTTCACCGTGGTTTGAGGGCACAAGTGAGATGAGTTGTAGAGGTCTCTGCCACATGGAAATGGAAGCAGCTCCCAGCCCTCCACTAGCTGCCCACCTCCTGCTTCCCCCAGGGCCACCAGCTCTGCTGTCAGCCACACCTTGGGATGGTAACCAGCTCCAAACTTCACACCGCTGTTCTCTGCCCAGAGCAATACTCACTCAGGTTAGCTTGTGGCTGGTGATCCCAGCCAACCATTCAGAGCCAACTCAGTCCTGCCCCTCTTCCTGCCCATGCGGAAACCTCTGTGTGCAGTCAGGATTTAGATCTCTCACGACATGGGTGGTAGAGTGCTGTGTGCTGCCATTTGCACCTGCAAATAATTTCAGAGGTTAAAACTCCCAGCAGGCAAATTTTTAAAACCAGCACTTCAGCATTGCCCTTGCAGGATCACCTCAATGCACTTGCATGGCCGTGTCATCCCAGTGCCCAGAGCTGCTGGAGTCTGGGGTGCTGCCCTTGACATGGATGGACCCTGCTCACCCCTGGTGGGAAGCTGGGAAAGCCTGGTGTCCCACTGTACCTTAATAATGAAAGTTTGAAAGTTTCAAAGAGCAGCAGGAGCAAACAGTGTTTTCTCTTGTGTTTGTGTTTGTCCATATGCAGTGAAAAAAAAAAACAAAGTCAGGTCTGTTTTGTCAGTGTAAGAAGAGTGGAACACTGGCCAGAGTCCCTGATGTTTTATAGTGGAGAAGGCCAACTAAGTATGTAAACAGATAAAACACACAGGTAAAATAAAACTAAGTATTAATGACAGTATTAGCAAGTTATAAATATTTAGGTACAAAGCAGGTACCGCTCTCATTGCTCAGACAGTTGGCTTCTGGTCTATGCTGCTGTTTGGATTTTCTTTTGAGCATTGAAAAGGGCATTAATATGTTGCCAGGAAATATTATTTCCAAGGTAAATGAAGAAGAAAAAAAAAAATAAAAGAAACAGACACAGCAAGCTAGCAGGAGCCTTGGGATATGCAGAAGCAGACCCTGCCAGAGCCTGGCACTGGGGCAGGAATGCTCTTGCGATCTAGATAAGTGCATCTGAGGTGGGTCTTTGGACCAGTGAGGAAGACTCAGCCTTCTTTCTTGGGTAAAATGAAGTGGGGTTTCTTTTCAAGTTAAAAAAAGGTGTGCTTTTAAAAATCAGGGATGATAAAAAGCTACTTTTTTCCCCTCTGAGGGTGAAAAATACTTAGTGTGTTTACATTCTGACACCTCTGTAAGAAAACACTGCTGCCTTTTCACCGACCACTCCTTGCATGTCCCCCCACATGGACAGATACTGCGTGTCTCCTCCAGACGGACAGACACCATTGACTTCTCTGGGGACTGCAGCCCAGCCACAGAGGGAGGCTGCACTCCGGTCTGTCCAGGCTGCTGGTAGTCATTTATGTTTTACAAGAAAGCCTCTCACTGCAAATAGCTTTTGCAGATCTCTAAGATGTCGGAGTGGAGGAAGGCCACGTTTTCGGCCGCCTGGGGCTCACTTCCGCAGCTGCTCGACACCAGCCTCCACATTTGCCCCCGTCAGATCCGTGCTAGTCTGCTGCCAGCGGGGGGATTTTCACGCTGACGTGACCAAAGCTCATCCAAACACATTCAGTTGATTTAATTATTCTTGTAGGCTGCTTCCACCCTCTCTTTGTAAATCCTGTGATATCTGAGACAGGGAGCAGTGGAGGTGAGATTTTGTTATCCCAGGCTCTTGTGGCCCGGCAGCAACAACCAGAGAGATAACCAGGCATCGTAGCTGGAGCTTGGTGCATGATAACTGTGTTAAATCTGAGCCAGGGGCACCTCTGAGGCCTTCAGCTTTGCCAAAGTACCAAGCGTTGATGGTGAGAAAGAGCCAGCTCCCTAGAGCAGGGGCTGCTTTGGGGCCAGGAGCTGGGGATTTGCTGAGCAAGAGATTACCCTTCAGCAAGCAAAACAGCAACAGAGAAGGACCTCCAGCCACTGCAGGCAACCGGTAGTATTTCTCACCTGTGTTTTTCCCTCCACTGATGGAAAGGGCAGCCATGGGCTAGCTGTTATGCTTAGCCAAAGACAAAACATGGGAGGCAAGAAAAACCTAAATCAGGCAGGCATGGCCAGTAGGCCTGCTGGCCACCTCCCAGCCTCCTCGCTGCTTCTACACACTGCTGTGCCATGTCGGGCAGGGGTGGGTGTGTCCATGAAACTTCAATGCAGGAGCAGTAGCAGCAGCAGCTATAGGTCAAAGTGAAGGTCTGTCTTCCTCTGGTTCTGGCTTCAGACAGGGGTGAGCACCCAGTTGCAGGGCAGGTGTGCAAGCAGCTTCCTAATGAGGTTCTCACAGCCTTGCAAATCTTCCAGTTCAAGGACAGCCTGAATTGCAGGTGGTGTCATGGGGTTTTTCTTCCATGAATTTGTAGAGTCTTTTTCTGAAATGCTGTGTCCTTTTAGTGCAAGCACCATCCTACAGCGTGGAGTCCCACGGCTCAGCTTTGCACTGCACAAGGGAACGTCTTTGTTCGTCTTAGCCTGCACGGCCCCAGTTAGTTGGTGGCTTGTGGGTCTTGCCTGGGAAGAGACTGTGAGCTAGCAACCTGCAGTACTGTCTTCATCTCAGCTACAATTTGCTGAACCTTCTTCAGCTGTTTTTTTGCAAAGTGATGAGTGTAGATCTGCTCACTCTCTGCGTGGAGCATCTCAGGAGCAGAACTCAGTCTGCCAGACCTGGAGCCTCTTGCTTTTAAATGCCTGACGTAGGAAATGGATCTCTCCAGGACTCCTCAATAGTCAAAGGAGAGAAAAAGCCTCTCTCTAGCAGGAGTGCTGGGCCACCCACTCTGATCCCCTTGTCTTTCCTCTTTCTTTCTGCATTGTCTTTATAGGGAAACCCTCTGTGTAGAACCCTACAAGGTTCAGGTGGTGTGATTGTTGCCCTAGAAGATAAAAGGCTCCTATCTGTGACTTTCAAAAGGACTAAGTAACTGGGTGCTGCTTCGGTTTTGGTGGGTTCCTACCAGCTAAGGTAGGGAACTGTTGGTTTTTTTGGGTTGGTTGGTTGCGTTTTTTTGTTTGGCTTGGTTTGGTTTAGGATTTTTTTCCCAAGGAATGACTGGTGGACACACCTTAGAAAATGGACCCCTCTGATTTTGTTCTGGTGATTGCTGGTCTCCTCTGAGAATTCAGGCTATACTGTCTTTTCCGTAGGCTACTAATGGTATGTAGTCCTGTATTCACAGTGAGCCAAATATATAGCTCTGTGGTGGGAGTCCTTTCTGCATGGCTTGCCCTTTCTGTTTGTATTTTGGTGGCAGGGGCCTTGCAGTCCCACCCCCCCACCACCTCCTCCGGCATATTCTCCAAGGAGCAGTATGTTTTACCTTAGAAACAAGATGCAAACACAGAGACGTGTTCCCTGCGTAGTCTGTTCACTGGTGACGCTCGGCGCGCTGTGCAAAATGCCTGGGGCTGTACAGACAGGCTTTGTGCAGCCTCACTACTTTTTCCTTGGAAATATTTTGCCTGTGTGTTGGTGTATGGGGAAAATGGAGGAGTCGGGCAAAGGACAGGAGCTGTGGCTATTTGGGCAGGCACTCAGCACACCCCTACCAGCTCAGCCCCAACCTCTGCCTTCTCTCTCCTTTGCCCATCCTGTCTACCTGGTGGTGGTGGGACTGGGAAGGCAGGCGGGTGCCAGTGGGAATCTGCAGCCTCTCTTTTAGTTTGACCCACCCGGGCTCTGAACACAGGTCTCCATGGGTGAATGATCAGTGCCTTAAACAATCGCGCTGCGCTCTCCCAGCATCTAATTACCAGGACAAAGCAGTGTGTAATAATGGATATTGCAGAATGGCTTATTCTCCTGGAGGATTTGATCCAAACCCCAATGAAGTCGGTGGAAAGACTCCCATTGATTTCAATAGACTTTACGTCAGGCTTGCTAGCGTGCTGTTGGTTGCTTTGCCATTAAGCACAATGTGCTTTTTCAAAACTTTTTCATTTAAGAAAAGATCTCAAAATCATAAGTTATTTACTCAGAGCAAGGAAGGGCCACCCTTTGCAGAACAACTGTCCCTCTACCTTCTATTGTGATGCTGACTGCTAGGAAAACAGCCTCACTTTTGAATGTCAGCTAGTTTAGTTTTAGCAGTGACAATTGGTAATTGCTCGCAGTTTTTTATTTTCCAGTAAGTAAAGATGTGCAGGAGCTTGTCCTAACATCATACCAGTTCAGGAGCCTGGCAAAATATTTTATGTACTTCCTCTACTGAAAGCATACACAAGGGCTGACATACACACTAAAACTCTGTTCCCCTATGCCTTTGCCCCTTGTGCCTACGGCCTCATTAACACTGCTGCATGTGAAAAACTCTTAAGACTTTATTTTTTTTTTCCTATCTGAAAGTCTCCTCATCTGATATTTTCATGAGGCGTGGGAAAATATTTTTATATAAACTGATGGAGGAACAGTGAAAATGTGTATAATTTGTTACATATATATTAAATATATATAAAACACTTAAAAATTCTTCTGGTTCTATGGGTTTCTCTATCACTATACATTACTCTGGGAAAAAATGCTTTTGCTCAGCCAACACAACCATATTCCTTTAAATTGATCATTTTCTTTAGAAAACTAAAATTTTTTAAGTTGGCAGCACTCTTTTGCTGCTTCCTGGTTTGACCCCGGTTTGCGGGAGCTTGTCAGATGACCCTGCCTCAGTGAGGATTTTGGCTGAAGGTTTCAAACCTCAGAAACTGGTGAACCTCAGAAGTGCTGGAGGCAGTGTAGTCTTTACTTGCAGGAAGAAGGTGTTCAGAGGGATGAGGCATGTCCAGGAGGGGGAATGATTTAAGGTGCCTGAAGGTGGTGGAGACATGCCCAAGAGCAGTGGTGATGTGTCTTAAGAGATGTAGAAGAGGCTTAGTGGGGGGACTGGCAAGTCTGGACAGCCTCAGAGCCAGGAATCCCCTAAGGAAGGAGCTGAAAAGAGGCCCAGAGACACCCATTGTCATCATGCTTAGGGAAATGGCAGAAAGGCCAGAAATGAAACAAAAGGAGAATATTGAGAGCAGGAGGTTCAGAGCTGCTGCAGAGGAGGGTGCCTGGGAGAGGACAGTCAGTTGGTGTCTTCTTCCCAGCCAGGGGTCACCAGTGCAGGTCACGAAGCTGCTGAGCACAATCCCCTCCCAAACCCAGAGTACCATGAGCTACCAAAACCAGAGGAAGAAAGCCAATACCAGGAGGGAAGGTTTCACTGCCTTTTTGTTACCTGCTGGGCCAAGGATGGGGAGTGTAGCCACAGAAAAAAAAACCCTCTTTGATCCCTGCACTGGAGCTCATCTCAACTCAACAGACAATATTGGACTGTGTGTAAACTTTTAAACTACACCACCCTTGCACAGGAGTATAGCATTCCCGGTGTGGTGCTTTCTGTCTGTCAGGCAGACATGCCTGAGGGACAGGCTACACCAAGCTCTGTGCTCAGCCCGGTGTGCCGAGTCCCAGAAAAACAGCCTTCTTTGCCACCAAGAAAGCGACAGCTAAATTTGTCTTCAGACTGCGATGATTTGGAGCAGGATCCCTGCAAGGAGAAGCTGGTTTGTCATGGTTCAGCAGGTTATACAAAATGCATGAAATGTGCGTGGAATTTCCTTAATCTGCCTTTACAGGAAAATTCCTTTCCCACTTCCTGAGGGCAGGCCCATATTGTTGAAGGCAGCATTCTTTAACGGGAGGATATCATTTATTATAAAGGATCACGGGTCAAAGTATCTTAACCCAGATCAAGGGCAAGGTCTGTGGGGACTGCCTGGAGCCTTTCGTGGTAACTCACAATAAAGGGCCAATTATAGAGTGAGTGGCTGACACCAAGTCTATGCCATGGCTGCAGATGGAGAACCCACCTACATGGGTTGTGCATCTTGCAAAGGGAGAAATTACAGTAGGTTCAAATTCTTGAAATAGTTGACCACAGCCAGCAGGCTAATTAAGCATTTCCAAAATGAAATCCGTGTTGCTTAACACTCCCTGTATTTTTCTTAGTAGTTTAACCTCGATATCTTTCCTGGGATTAGAGAGTGATGAAAGGTTGAATTATTTGTCTCTGAACTCCCACTGTGAGCGGACTGACTGCATCTGTTCAAGGTCCTGATTTCTCAATGTTAGTGTTGCATGCAATGCTTTGAGGGTGTTAGGCATTAAGATTGTATCACTCTAAACTCCTGTTATTCACTTGGGATGTAGTTTACTGGTTTGAAAGAGACAGTGGTTCCAGCAAAAAAAAAAGTCAGGTAGGGAATCCTGTGTCATTAAAAGAAAATTTAAAATTATGTGTTTGCATGCATTTCCGTCCAAGGTATGTTGAAGCTGATTGCGAGCATTGTTATAGTTGCACAAATATTTATATTAAACTAAGGGCAACCTTTTCTCCATTTTGCTGCTGGGGAAACTGAAGCACAGCTTGAGAGGGAAACTTCTCATAGGTTATTAAATACAAAGGCACATCTTTGGCTTAGGACGCAAGGTGGGAAATTGCTTGGGTGCAGTACTTTGGAGTATTGTGACATGCTTCTTCTGGACTTGGGATCTTCTCCAGGAGATGGCCACTTCTAGAGATGAGACACCATGAGCTTTGTCTGACCTGGTGGTGCTAATTGGAAGTCCTTGGGTACTGCTGAGTATTGCTCCTGCTGGTCAACAGGTTGGGAGGGGGACACTAAGAACTAAAATCTGCTTATTGTGCTGTTTTGGAAAGCCAGACAAAACTGTAGACCTGTGTTTCGTTCCTGTTTGGTGCATACACGAAGTGCCCAGCTAGCTGGCCAAGCCAGGTGTTTGCAAACGCAGCCCTAGTGCACGGGGAGCTCTGCAGGGGAGTGGGGGCTGAGGGAGGAGAGCAATGCGTGGGATAGCTGTAGCTGCTCTAAGTGCCAGGCAGTGCTAGGAGGTATTGCAACCTCTCGCTATGTCATTAAGGCTTATCATGGCCACAGACAGTGATTGGAAAAGGCTTTTTGCAAGGCTGAACTGTAAGCAGTAAAACTTGCATTCTGATACAGGCATAGTGCACTTAGCTAATAAAAATAGCCTTGGTGTCAAAAGGTTTCCATAAATGTGGCTAAAGATACTAGCAGTCGCTGTGTTCGCCTTTTGCTTCTCTGTAGACCCAGGATGAGGTGAGGTGATAAAAACAGGCTTTTTGTTTCCACTGGGAGCTGAAGTTGCAAAACTTTACTTAGGATGCTGAGGGAGCAGTCCCAGTGTTTTCCAACTCAGATCATCTCCCTGCTCTTCTCCCCCCTTGACAGCCCAGATACACTCCCAGCCACGATGGGTCACAGGTGTCTTGGAGTGGGCAGCAGAGCTGCCCTTTTCTCCTAGCTCTGTAAATCCAGTGGAACTGCTTGCAAACTGAGGTATTGCCTGATGTAAGTGTAGCAAAACTGGACATAGAGCTAATAAATGAAGGGTTTCTTGGGACCAAGTACTGACAAAAAAAAGAAACATCATGTAGTTAAAGGTGAATGTTGATTTGACAACAAAGCATAATTTTACTACTGAGCAATTGTTATCCCTCATTTGCCCAGCTATTAACAGATTTCTTTTGTATGATCACACAGTCATTTGAATCAGAGGAAAGCTGGTATTAACCAGTCTGCCTGCATTTTCCAGTTGTATGTCAACCCCACAATGTTTGCCAGGAGAGGTGAGAGGAGTGTCTATGAATTGGATTATACTCTAAAGATCCTACCTCATCTGGGAGCTGTAGTCGCAACAGTTTAGTAGTAAAAATTAGCACTTATGTGTACTGGCAAAGCTGTGTTTGGTAGCTCTTTTGGGCTATGGATGTGGCTTGCATTGATATTAGATGAGACAAAGTCAAGAGAAGAGAGGAATGCACCCTGAGAAATGGAGAAAATCCAGTAATTGGAAAATTGTTGTGCACCCAAACTTGTTTGGTGGCCAGCCAAAAACTGAAAATCTCCTAGGGAAGTGTGTGAATAGTTAAACATAGTCATAGCCATTTGTGGCCATCGTTGTTTGGTTAACAATTTTTAAATGTAACTATAATAGCTTGTCTTCCCCTTCCTTCTCATCATGGCTTCCTCAGCCCTATTTCTTCCTCCTCCTCTTCTCCTCCATCTTTTAGTACAGCAGACTCTGTGGGGCTGGCTGATCCCTGGAGAAGTGGGGTAGGGTCCTGTGAGCCCACCAGCATGTTTATATGTGTCGTCACCTCGATCAATCATGGTTTTGACAACCAGCACAATGCTGGCATGGGTATGTCCAGGCCTTTCTTTCCTTCCTCTTTCTCAGCAGCCCCAGCCATGTTTCAAGGTGCTGGTGCCTACCTGGCACTCTCAGTCCCCAAGAAACAAAGTTGCTTTTCTTGTACTGTAGTTTCTTTGTCTCCCTGGTCTCTAACCCAGATGTCTTCTCTGTTTAAGTGCACACAGGTGTGTTTTCCTGCAAGTGAAGAGTTGTGAAATCGGGGTTGGTAGTGGGAAAATGCTCATTTGGATGTTCAAAGGCATCTGTCACGGGAGCCTTGCAGCTTAGCTGAGGATGCCAGTGGTGCTCCCCAGCCACAAGTGCCCCATCCTAGACACATGTCCAGTGTATACCTTCCCTTGTGGAGCTGCATGAAGGAAATCGTCCTCCAACTGGGGACCAGCAAATTGAGGCTCCATGAGAGTGCTGACTGCTGCTGGTGAGGTGGCACAAGTGCTGTGACATGTGATGATGTGAGTGGAGAGATTAAGGCACCATGGCTTCTTCAGCTGTCAATATGGTCTCATAGACTAGCATTCACTTGTAATTTTCAGGAGTTTATGTGGAAAAGTTCCTTAAAAACAACTCTCAACACGAGTGTGACAAGCTCAGAGGAAGAGTGCTCATGTAGGTCATATTTGAGTTATCAAACCCAACAGCTAGAGGCAAATGTCAGCTTATCACAACTGCTCTGTTAACAGAAATCATCACATAATCTTTCGTCTCACCCATCACATCCAGGTGACAGCCCAGGAAGCCTGTTAGCAAATGCCAACACACCTACCGCACCGAGGCGAGTTACGTGCCTGGGTTAAACACTGCACGGGGAGTACAGGAGCCTCAGCAGGGTAACAGTGATGAGTCACCTGAAGTTAGAGAAGTGCTAAGTGATTTTCTCATGGGAAAAACTGAGATCTAACATCATCAGTATTGAAAAACCTTTTTTTCCTTTTTTGTTTTTTGTTGTTTTGGTTTTTTTCCATATAGTTTTGTATTGAAAATATCACACGTGATAAAAGCAGAGTACAGAAGGAGGGTGCATATACCTCTATCACTCTGGATGGGTATATTACAGCCTGAATTTTGCAGTGGGAAGATAAATTATAGAAGTAACCAGAGCCAAATGAATACCGGAGCCAGGAGTAAAATTTCAAGAATTAGAGTACATACTTCAAAGTAAAGTGCTTGTACTAATAGCCTGATAGCAGGACCTGTTTCAAAGTTAGAAGCGTGTTGTCAGTGAAACAGGGTGTTCACAGATGTTTTGATCTGCCAGTACTGCATTTCTGCAGAACTTAATATGCCCATTTCTGTTTTTGCCCTAGTTTGGGGGCCAAGTAAACGAGTGGTTGTGTAGATCCCATCCTGAAACAGAGCAGTGAACCTCAGGCAATGTGTCAAAAAAAATCCTAGGGTCTTTTGCAAGCCTTTCCTACCAGGATGCTTGACTGCTTTTTCTGTCCAGTGCTGCTCTGCAGGTGTTACTACATTGCAGTTGTTGGTTTTATGCCAGAATAACACTGAAAATGAGCGAAAAGCCCAATATGATGCTATATCCACTGTGCAGTGGCCTTTTAACTCAAAGCCAGTTCTAACATTGTTTTCAGACAGTGAATGAATAAATAAAACCCTAAATGAAATCTGGAGTGGTTTGCCATAAGAGGCTCCTCATCTTGCAGGTCTCTCAAGTTAGCTTGAAGCTATCAATACATATCGGCCAGGCTCTGGCTGGAGAGGGGGGAAACAGCTCCTTTTTCTGCTCACTGAGGACAGATGCTAATAGAAGGACATGCTGCAGAATCACCCAACTTGGGAGTTACAAGTGGGGAATTTGCTCTCACTGCTAAATAGATTTTTTTTTTTAAATCACATTCACCACAAATTAATAAAACCATCCCAATTTATACAAAATATGATATTTCAGAGTACTGTGTCATTAAAAATACTGCTTCTGCAACAAAACTTTTGATTTGCACCACATTTTAAAGTCCTTTTTATGCATCCTTTAAGATTAGGTTTTTTTTAATAAGACAGCCTCTCCAAAATTGATTGAGGGGTGGAGGTGTTGTGGTGATCATTAAGTTGTTTCAGTGCAGTTGTAGTTTTGTTTATTTTAGCTTAGCTTAAGACTGTGCTGAACTCTAGTCCCCGAATTGCCACTTTTAACCCCAAAGAAAGGAGTTTGCACAGATTGTCTTAGGTAATAAAATGCACATAAAGGAAACAGCACAGGTTTTGTGGTTTGATCTGGCCAAAGTAATCTGCTTCATTTCCCAAAGTTATGGGATACATTGACTGGCTGAATTAATATGGGGAGTGATACAGGATATTTGAACTCTTGTCAGTTATATCATTCTGCTTTTTCCCAGCAGTAAAATGTATTTGTTCTGAAACCTGGAAAAGAAAGAAATAAACTCGGCAGATGTAGCCAGTTTATGATTTATTCTGAGTTTGTAGCCTGATCCAAATGCCACTGAAGTCTACAGAAATCTATTGGAGGACTTCAAAAGGTATCTCATCAAGCTCTTGATTAATATGCTGGGGAGCTGGGGGGGACACATGTTTGGGGCCAAGGGAGTCTTGCAGATCTCATCCTTTTTTTTCCAGAGTTTGCATTCTCTTGGTGTACATCCTTTCATGCGAGTCTCTGTGTTCCCTGAACCATATGTTTTTGGATTAAAAGGTAATATGAGAAGCGCTCAGAAAAACTGGAGCCAAGTCCCATTTTGTTGTAGGAAGACCTCAAAGTGATGTGAGGAGGGACAGCATGTCTGACATCTGGGGCTTGGGAACTTTTCTTAGCGCTTGCAAATAGAGACAGGGTTTCTTGTCAGCCCTGTTTCCCTCGTGTCCAAACTCTTGTACTCATGTGCCAAATCGGAGCTAATTTGGGGAGGGAAAGGAAACGAGGGATGAAGGAGGAGAGGTTTGCATCACGTGATCTCCTAGCATGAGCTCCATGGCAAGGGATGCTCAGCAGGCATCATCTCAGGGTGAGGGTGGCCTGAGGCGGGTGGCAAAGCCTTGTGCTCTGGAGCACTTTGGATCTCGGTTTCATGAGGCACTGTGTGACCTTACCCAAGCCCATTAACCTTGCTGAAGCATCTGAAAATAGAGATGAGTAATAATTGTAGCAGAATTTAGCATGCAGCATCTTCTAATTTTACCGTTATCTGCAGTGTTTTCTAGGCTGGAAAATTTCCAGACTTTTCTAGGATGGGAAAGGCCACTTTGTGATGTATGGAAGTGAAAAAGGCTTTGCATCTTGATTTATTTCTAATCTTATTATTGTGTGACAGGATCAGTTATCTCTCAAGGGGAGGTATTAATTAATGTTTACAAAGTATTTTGCAGTTCTTAGGGGAAAACGCATCACAGAACTGCGTTATTACTTGAGCTATTTATTAGATGGCAACTGATTTGTGAAACCTCCTGCTTGTGACTGCCTGCAACTGTGTTTCACTGGTTGTTGTGAGCTTTCAAACTCCTTTTGGAAAAGCTTGTCTTTTAAAATCTTATTATTTTTCTTTCCCCTCTCTCCTCCTCCCCCCCTCCCCTTAAAGTGGGAGGGAATCACAGATGATCTTTCACATGATTCTTCCAACACCCAGTCATTCATCAGCAGAGACTTAAAGATAATAAACTTTTTGTTTCAGGCAATTACTTAATCTCGACAAACTCCTGTGTTAAGCAGGGCTATTAACTGAGCAGGCCATAAATCAGCATGTTGCCAGGTGGGTGAGTCTCCTGAACTGCAATCACTCTTCAGGACCTTCCAGAGACCCCTTACAGTCTTAACCACCCTCATTACACAAGCAGCATGCTAACAACCAGCACTTTGCATGAGCTGCCTGGCGAACCAACTGCAAACTACACTGGGATCATTTTTAACACCATCCAGAAAATTTTCATACCACGGCAGGATGATACATGGGAGTTATTAGCCTGCACCAAAACCACAGCTGGGGAAACCAGATAACTTCCTCACCCCTCTCTTTGTCAGACCTTCTGCTTAGTTAAGAGCAGCAGACTGCCTTATGCTCAGTTAAAAGCCAGCTCGTGCAGTATCTTCTCAGTCTTTACGGACTGGCAGTGATTTGGGAATGGATGCCATGAGGCATGAATGCTCCCAGAACTCTTCTATAAAGGCTACTGGGATACTTATCACCTGGATATAACTGCAAGTAAAAAATACCCAGCCCTGCAATTCTATCATGACTGTAGTAGAAAGCAGGGATCTTTGATTCCACTTCCAGAAAAAAGTTTGGTCAAAATGCACGGCAGACTCTGTATAGGGTTTTTCCAGACTCTATTTGTTCAACTTTACAAATAATATAAACAGACCTTTCATACGGAGGGGAAATTTTTCAAGCCATTGCCTATAGGAACAGTTTGATTTCAGTTTGTTTTAGTGCCTGGAGGAGCATATGCATAAAAGCAAGCAAACTCACTCCTGTGGTTTGGATTGGAGAGGCTAGAAATGCCAGCGCTGCATTTGAAGCACAGCCTTGTTCTGAAAGATTAAGAAAGTCTTTCTGAGCTGAGGGCGCAGGGGTGTCCCTGCGATGGCAGCAGGCTGCCCTGCGGCGGGGGACACCATTCAGGTAGGTCTGTGTGCAGGGCGGGCTGGCGTGCCCTTTCTTGTTGGCACTGGCACCTGCACTTTCATGGGATTTAAGCATCTGCTTGGGAGTTTTTCTTCTGTAAGGCAGCTTTCCAGCTCCTGCAAGTTGTGCCGGCTCCTTGAGCTTGACAGGTCCTGGTGCACTGCCTGAGGGATTTGGGGAAAAGTATTTAGTTTGCGATGGCTGGTCAGCCCAGCTTCTCCATGTGCGTATTTTGGCCAACTCTAGAAGCAGCCGTGCCCCCCAGAGCCAGCGCTTGGGAAGCTGGGCTGTGAGCCTGAGGCTCACCAAGCTGAGCACCAGCCCTCGGGAAGGGGTAAGTTATCTTTCAGTAGGATGTGCTTCTCAGTCCAGTCAGCCCTGCAGCCATACAAAAACGGCCTGGCCACCCTAAGAAAGAGTGCTATGACATGAGGATGTGTGGCCAAAGAAGGTCAGGACTTCTGCTTTCAGTGGCAGCTTGGGCTGGAAGTGGTTGCTGAACCGCAGCCTAAGGGCTTTCTTTGCTCATCTGCTCACCAGTGATCTCATGGCAAACTGGTTCAGGGAGTTGATCTAGCCAGAGCCCCATGCAATAAAATTTTAGGTGATTAGCTTTCAGCTGGGTGAACTCCCTGATCTGGCTGGGTGTGTGATTGCGTGAGTGCCAGTGCCACCACGGGGTGGGGTGTGAATGCGTGTGGCTGGAGGTGTGAGGCAGGATGGATTTGAATGCTGAGACACAACCCCATCTGTAGACCTGCTCCTGGGGATGACTCTCCTCAATAAATTTTTATTTGCATAAGCGGAAGGCATGTGGTCAGGGCTCTGCTAGATTTGCTTTTGGATGAGAAGTGTCATGCAGAGAGCACTGTGTGACAGCTGATGCACTCTCTTCTTTTTTCATTCACTAGTTTTGTCTTTTGGTGCTTAAGCAGTCTCCTTGTCTCTAGTCTGATGCCTCTGATCTTCCCCATCTCTCTGTATCTCACCAGCAGACATCCTGAGCTTGACTGTGTCAGCTGCAACTGAGGACATCAGTGTCTTCTGGTGTTCCTGCTGCCTCCTGGTTATAAATAACAATCGGTGCTTTCCCCCACAGTGCCTCCATCTAATGGCAAATAACAGTTTAGCCTTGTATTATAGGTGATCAGGAGTAGTTGCACTTTTGAGAGCCAGGTCAAAGTTTTTTCAGATGTAAAATCAAGCTCTGGGAGCAGCTAAGCTGAAGGAATAGCACATTCATGTGCCTGTGCACTTGTGCTCCAGTTCTCTGCTCCCCAGCATCTTGGCCATGGAAGGCAAGACTTCTGTCAGGATCTCATGTGCACATGCATTAAATGCATTTCCCCCTCCTTGAGGTACTCAGAAAAAGAACGTGTTGAGGACTTGGAGGGTGTCTCACAGCTGAGCGTTGGGAGCTTCAGGAGAAAGGCACGGGATGCTGAGGAATACTCTGAGCACTCAGCAGTCAGCTGAGGTTCACACAATCCCTTTTCACCAGCCGTTTCAAGTGATGTGACTCCCACTGTGAAATGAGCTTTAACAGTAAATACATGAGCGAGCGAAAGAGTTTGCCTTTCATTGGCCCTGTCCCCGGAGTAGTCAATGGCAAATCCTCTTGGCTGGGTTTTTTTTTGGAAATTGGTGCATCAGCTGGGGAGTGCAGGCGGTTGCTGAATCCTGGATGCTACTGGCTTCCTAGGAAGCAGAATGATAACTCTGAGAAAGCTTCTCGTTAAACCTGTAAGCATTTTTTCTTCCATTAATGTGGCTTTCTTGAGGAATCCATACGTTTGCATCGCTGTTGTTGACGTACTGATTTTTCTCTTACTGCCCGCCCAGGCAGGCACAAGCTGAACCACCATCTGCTCTGTCCCCAGCTCCCTGCCTGCCCCTCACACTCTAGGATTTCTTCCTTGCTAGTTGGGATTTTTTTGTTGTTGTTCTTCTTCTTTTGCTTTCCATTCTCTGGCAGCAGCTGTTGGGATAACACGCCCCAGGATCCATCTGGCCCTTCGAGCTTACCGGGCTGTCTTTTTGTGACAAAGCAGCAGCAGCCATGCTTTCATACAGGAGTTACAGTATATAACAGCAACTTGCTTGGAAAGCAAACTGCCTTTTATTCGCCTGTTCTGCCCTTCTCCCTTTAGAATTGCAGCCATGGCCGAACCACAATGTAGCCTCAGATCTGAGTCAGTCTAGAGGGCTGCTTTTCTCTTTTTTCTTTTTTCTTTTCTTTCAGCACCTCCCCTTCCCTTCCCCCCCCCCCCCGCTTTCTGCGGGAGTTGGCACAATCCTGTGTTATTAGGACATAAGCCAGCTTGTTCTAGTGGAATTTCCTGTCTGATTTTAATTTCCCTCTCTTTTTTTTTTTCCCTCCTCAAAGTGAGACAGAAAGGCTTTTTAATTGTACTGCCGTAGGTTGGCCTTTCGGGATATTATTATTCTTATTAAGTACTTCCTGTTGGGAGGCGGCACATGAGTAGAAGTAACAAGGATCTCGGTGCAGTCGGGGCTTGTGGCCTCTTTGTTTGTTAATAACTGTCAAATTGGCAACGTCCTCAAAATACATCTTGGCCTGACAGCCTGGCAATTAAGTGATTTTCAAGGCTCTCAACATTTGCAGCTCAAGACCTGTGGAATTAATAAGCTGTGTTAGGCTTTTTGGGTTTGTTTTCTGATGTTCAGCAGTCACAGCTCTTCGTCTATCTAATAAAAAGCCAGCACTGGTGGGAAAGTCTCACTCTGGAAATCCTTAGTGTGGAGGTAGAAACTCCTGATGAGGTGTGGTGGGCTGGACTGGCATGTCCCAATGGGATTTGCATCCTGCTGTCCTTCTCCATCCCAGCTGTGGTGGCTAGGTTTCAGCAGGCTCACTGTGCCCGTGTAGGGTCTAGTGATGAGCACGTTCCTCTGGGGTTCTTCTGGCCATGGAAGCAGAGGGGCCTTGACAACAACCCTGTGCAGTGCAGCTCAGAGGCTGAAGCTTGGGTGACTTCTCTAGCAGCAATGTGCGGGTGGAACAGGTTGCCACGTGACATCACACTGCTGAGGTTTCACATTTCGTTGTGTCCCAAAGAATTCAACCCTTACTTAGCAGAAAAAGGCACTTTTATTATTTTCCTAATTTCTCAGGAAGTGAAAACTCTCAGCAATCTCTTTCAGAAACTTCCCATGTTGGCAGATATTGTTGTAATAAAGCCAAAGCGTTTCAAGTTCATCACTTCCACCTTGTTCTTGTAGTCTACAATATAATAGGTCATAAACTATCTTGATATCGTCTGTGCTACTTTTGACAGCAGTTGCAGGTTCCTGAAGAATGTTTTTCTGATGGAAAACTGTTTAGACAGTTTTAGACCTCAGACCTTCTGCCAGCTCAGGCTATTGAGGACTGACGATGGCAGCTGGTGATGACAAGGCTGATCAAGACACTTTTCTAATTATTGCTCTTTGGAAAGCCATCAGAGCTTTGGTGTTTGGGTACCCCACTGCAGGACTTCCTCATGCTTGTGGGGTTCCCCCTGGCTGCAGGAAAGCTCTGCTTTCATGTTATTTACCCTTCCCAAAAAATATAAAAAAAATAAGTTTGTCCCTTGAAGGCTACCACACAGCAGTAAGCCAAAGACCCCAGGAATTCTTGTAGAATAATAAATAATGCATCACCTTTATTCACAGATACCTACCTGAATGTCTGAAAATACTTCCATGGACATGATTATGATCATCCTAACAGCACCATTTTGTACTTTTTGCAAGTTTTGGGTGCAAACTGTTTTTCAAGAAAGAAGCCAGAACTTTCCATGCAAGTTGTCTGCAGGCTTCAGAAAATTCCTTCTTTTCTCACCAAGAAGTGCCCCATTTTTGGTTGCACCTGAGGTGTGCTCCAAAGTCAGCTCCCACGTGAGAGTGCATTGCAGGGTCTTCTGGTGTTCTCGTGTCCCTGATGGCAGGGGCTGGGCTGCCCCCACTAAAATGGCCATCCCCAGCCCTTTGGTGGTTGAGGCAGAAAGCCCCTCATGCAGCATTTTGGAGGTGGTAGATAGCAGCTGAAGTATTTCAGAGTCTGATTTTTTTTTTATGACAATTCTACATACTTGTAGAAAATGTCAATGAACTCTTATATTTTTAATCTAAATTTTCCATGTAAAGGGAAAGGCCATTTTTAGCCTCACTGTAATTGTTCCAGCTCCATTGCTCAGGGAAAGACTGACAGGTTTAATGCCCTCAACGAAGGTCAGGCTTCACACAGGAGCAGGCTGAGGAGAGCTGCCAGGAGCTTCAGGATGGTTTAGACATTGGGATGAACAAAAACGCCCTACTTCTATTAGGGCCTGAGTTCATTTAAGCACGCCGCCTCCTTCTTGGGGTGGGAAGGAAATTTATGGGCAAATTCCTTCGGTGTTGCTTCCAGTTGGCTGCGGGGCCATGGGGAGAGCTCACTGATTTAATCTCACCTCATCCCAGCTGCAAGAGTCAGCTCGCTCCACAGATGCCTACCTGCCTGCCCTACTTTTGGACACAGCCTGTGGCTCAGTGCTGATGCCTGGCTGCAAAAATGGTGGCTGGGCTGAAATGTGTTCCCTGGGTGCATGGCCACCAGGACCACATTTCTGCTTGCTGTGTGCCAGCAATGCCTGTGTCCTAGATGGGGGCTGCATAATGGCAGCTATCGGCATCTTCACACTTTGCTCTTCCACCTCAGCTGCAGGAGCAGAATAAACTTCATAGCATGATAAACTCCTCTGGGTCATGCGTAGGAGAATGGATGGGTGTTGTGATGGCTCCCAAGGAGGTTTACTCTAGGGATACTGGAGGGGTCAGCTTTGCACTTGCAGCGTCAGGTGGAGAAGTTTGCTGTGACTCTTGGCTTTTGTAGCAGCTTTTACAATACTGGCAAATCCAGGAACAGGCTTTATTCTGCATAAAGTAAGCACTGCATCCAAAGTCGGTGTCCCCACAGGGAACTGAGTGGACACGTGTCACTGCTGGCTGGTAGGGAAACAAACAGCTTCCAGGTCTTGCCGTGGTGGTGGGTGCATGCGGGGGGCTTCAGCAGTACTGCTGAATAAGAGGCAAACCTTGTTGAAGTTGTCCTCTGATAATCACCATGCCTGAGTTTCTCTGAGTGTAAAGTCACACTGACTTGGTCCTGGAGGTGTTTTGAGTTGTCACTACTATAATGCTCATTTTGAGGCTTTTTTATGATTTTATAGCTGAAGAAGGGCAATGTAGTTTTTATTATCTCTCATTTACTTTTCACATATGTGCATCCCAGCTGGAACCCCTCTCTTTCCAATGCCCGTACAATGTAATTACCATTACCTGAGCCATTTGTCCAACAGAACTTAGTTGTGTGCTCTTTATCACTTACCTGAATGGGAAGCTTGGCTTCCTGCACCCACCCCACGGTTAAACAAAGCACGTGGACTTCTCCTGCATCCTGACACACATTGTCTGAAAAAATAGTAAATCAGGTTACCATAATCTTTCTTCATTAGCTGTGTTAGAAGAAGAGAAAACTGGTTCTGCATCCCTCTGGCTGGAAAAAACTGTCTGGACATGTTTCAAAATTAAATTCTCCTGGCCAGAGAAGGGTCTCCCATAGGTGAGCTGGTGGGATTCTGCCTCCCATTTATCCATGCTACAATGTTCACAGCAGGCCACAATGGGTATTTATTATTTTTTTACCTGTGTAATTTTTTTATTTTTGTCAAAGCCACTGAGCAGGTAATAAAACAATGTAATAATTAACCAATAATAATTGAAGTATGCTGTATGAAAACCAAACCAAATGCTAACAAGCCAAACAAAAGCACGCATGGTGCAGCCCTGTTTATAGTGCTGTCTGCTGGAATCATTATACACGTTGATATAATAATACTGAGCACTTAATTACCACATCATTTTTAAAGTGCTGTATAAACATTAACCAAACTTCTGAGGTAGGGAGGTATTATTATCTCCATTTTAAAGAGGGGAAATTCTGACAAAACGAGGTTAGTTGGTAATTTAGTGTCCTAAAGTCAGGCATCTGGTAGGGCGGGAGGTGGAGGTTGCAGCTTCACGGCCAGTCCACCACAATTTTGGAGACAGAAAAACACCTGAGATGGCTTTATCTGAAACGCACGGCGCTGCTTTTAGGGGGAGGGCAGACATTCCCTGAGACATCTCTCTCTGCTTAGAATATATGCAGATTGGTGCAATTAGCAACCACGTAATTATCCCTTTTTTGAGGTAAACGTGCAGTTGGTGTATTTTGCAATGTATCTAAACAACATTAAAGTTGAGCTCTTGAATGGGGCTTTGTGGGGGGCTAAGGGAGGGCCACTGTAGCCTTGTGTGTCTGCTGCCCCTCCTCCCCCTATCGATCCCAGTGGTGGTTCTGGGAATGGCTTTCCCTGCAAAGCCCTTAATATTCTATGTGGTGGTACATGACTTCATCCAAGGAGAATCCCACAGGCACACCAGCGTGATCTGCTCTGTCATGTTTCTGTGACCCAATTTTCCCTGTTCTTTGTCTCAGACCTTCCCTGACCCCAGGCCTATTATCTCTTCCAATAATTCACCCAGGCCATTATTAATGGTGCATTAACTTTGGCTGCGCTTTCAGCGAAGATGTTTTTCTTGTGCTCATTCAGTCGCTCAACTCACTTAAACAGCGAGATCATTATTCTGGGGACGTCACACAAACACAAAATACATCTCCCTTGCCGACACCTACAGCCCTGCAGCACTTTGCTGGAGGGGTGGCCATCCCAATACAACACTGAAATGCCCAGGAAGGACTATCAAAGGGAGACAAGTAGCCACACACACACACACTCACTTGCCTGGGGCCAGTTTACCTCCCCTACTCATCCCCTGAGCAGGCCTGCCTGTCTGGGAATGCCCTGAGGTGCCCACTGAGCCCAGGAGAGCTCTAACTTGAGGAAAATCACTCTAGGAGGACTGAGGAGAAAAGCATAAGCCCTCCACTTTGCTGTTTCAAAACAAATCTGATGTTTGTCGCTGCAGGCGTTGGGTGCCAAAATGCAACCCTTTAAAATGTACACTTGTGGATGAGTAAAATTTGGTAACTGGGTAAAAATGAGTAAAATTTTCCAAACAGGAAAATTAATGCTGCCTCCAATTTAATTCTTACTTGATGCTTTGAGCTTCTTAGGGTGATGATTGAGGCAAGGACACTTCGTGTTTGTTGTATCTTTAACTTTGCCTTTTAGAAGAGAGTGAGATTTGGACATCCAGGACTTGTGGGCAGCAAGAAGGGGAAAACTAGCAAGCACCGCCTCTCATGTCTTAGAGGTTTCTGTGTAGTGTCTAGTGCAGACAGCACTTATTTTCCTGTTATCCTTTTTAAACAAACTGGACCTGGGAAAAAAAAAAACAAAGCAGAAGCTGTTGCAAGCTGCCTTGTCCTTCTAAGCAACATCCCACCACCCTCAGTGGCGGGGATGTGGCCTGTGACAGCACAGAACTGCTGCTATGAAGGCACATGGGGACACTCATCAGCGCTTTATGGGGTATCCCTTTTCCTTATATTTTCTCTGTCATCTGCTTGTGCAAGGCTGCTGATGTCATCGTGGTGACAGGAGTGTGTGAGGTGTTCCCTGGAGAAGTTTTATTCCTGCTAATCCAAATTGATCCAATACCCTGCGCCTCTGAAGCCCTTTTGAGAAAAACTTGCAGTTTCTGGCTGCTGAGGTTGAGGTTTACAGTGGAACCTGCTATTGTTTGATTGCATAGACTTGAGCAAGTTATTTTACATTTCCCTGTTTCAGGTCCCCTCAAGTAAAAAAAAGGGCTGTGTTTCAAATGCATGTGTTTGCTTCTCTTGCTAAGGAGAGGTAAAGCTTTGTTAGTCTTTGGAAGGTAGCTTGTGATCCCTTTATGAAAGGGTGTCCTGTGCATCATTAAGACCACAGGAAATCAAGCCAAAAGGGATCTCAAAAAGTCAGCATTTGCTTTTCCTCTTTTAGAAAATGTTATTTCTTTATGGATGTCTTTTGCAAATTTGTTGGGAAGAGCACTACAAGTAGTGCGTTATCCAGACAGGAATCTTTTACTTCTTTCCTCAACAAATTACTTTCTCTGTTGATTGCAAAATGGTTTTGCTCTATTTCTGATGGAAAAAAAAAAAACTGCTCACAGCTGAGGCCACTTGTTCCTACAGAAGACTGTTGGATATCCATAGGAAAACCCCATTTTCTTAGCCCAGCCAGCGGCCTGCACAGCTCACATGTTCTTTAAATAAAGATAAAGCAGCAGGAGCTCTGTGCATGTCGGTCGGTACAGAGGGTGTGGGGGCACTTCTCAGGGTATCTCCCCAGCTGGTCTTCCCGTGGCACCCCAGTAGCTAATGGGAACAGAAGACATCCTTTAAGTGTTTTCTGAAGGGCTTTCCAAATTATTTTTGTCAAAGTGTACTGCAAAGGAAACCCGATTCAACAGCTTGGGGTCTGTTTTCTTCTGTTGCTTTTCTTTTTTTTTTTTTTTTTTTAAGTGATCGCATGTAGGGTGAAGCATTTGGAATAGAAAAAGCTTATTTTACCCTTCCTCATTTTCCCTTTTGGGCTCAAAAAGAGGTGCTGCTGTGAGTGATGTCAAAACGTCTCCTTTGCTTGCTATACAAACCCATACGTGCAGCTTGTGTTTCTCTTGAAGCACAGGTTTATCTAGGGAGATAATCAAAAGCCTGCATCATCCTCAAAAAATGTCTGTTTCTGATGCCTCCCTCCCCAATTCCTGGGATTTTCAGCAAAGGGACATCCCCTTTAAACCTACGTTTCTCCTTCATATCTTTTCTCTTTGAAGCCAGAGGGTTGGCTGGCCTTTGAATAGACAAGGATGAGAATATAGCAGTGGGAGGTCCGTGTCTTGCTCATAAAGCTTGGCCAGAAAATCAGCCTCAACAAGTGGGGACAGGTAACAGCGTCTTTCCCCTTATCAAACGGCGCAGCAGAGCAGACGCATTCCTGCACGAGCAGCAGCCGGGTGGAAGGTAGGGCCTCTTAAACACACCTGGCTGCTCTGCCACTGCTCCATGGGCTCAACCAAGAGCCATGTTCCTTCTGTATGCAACACTCTGTGTTGCCATTGTCCCTGCCCTTTGAGTGCTGCTTTGATTTGTTCTTTGGTTTTTCTCTTCCTTCTGCAGGAGTCAGGGAAGATGTTTATTTGTTGTTCCAGTGCTGAGGGATTTTTGGAGGTGCCCTCTCATGCCTTTGTGCCCCCCATGCCTTTTACCACCTGGCTTGGGGTGGGCCAACTTTTTCCTAGGTCAAAGCTTTCCCCAGGCCTCCTGTTAAAACCTTCTTCCTTCTGTTTAAAACAATCATCATAAGTGCTCATTGGGCAGGTTTGGAGTTAAATCTGCAAATGTTACTCGGGTTTGGTAAATCCTCTGCCACTGCAAAGAAGATGATGTTAAACAAATTATTGCCTTGGTTACATTAAAGTTGGCAAATTCATTGCCCTAATCATCATATTGCCCTTCCCATGGCTATTCAGGAATACATCACCATGACTTACTTGAAGTAATTGAATATAATTGTCTTTTTAACTCATATGTGTAAAACATCCATCTTTGTTAACGGTGTGTGTTGCTGTCCTGCTGCCAGCTCGCTGTCCTCTTTGGGGAGGGGATGGGAACAAGAAGCAGAGCCAGGCTGACATTTATGAATTGGTAGTTGATTGCCTATAAAACCATTCTTTATTTCTGACCAATCACCTGGAAGAGAATGAAAAGAAACAGCACCAGCCACTGGAGCCGATAGGCTTGGCTGGTCCTCCCAGGGAGGGGACAAGAAGGGAAGCCCTGAAGTCAGATGTTGCAAAAGGACCTCACCAAAAAAAACCCTTCCCCTTGACCTCGGTGGCAGCAAAGTACAAAGCACATGGTAGAGCTGGAAATGAGAGTGGCAGAGTAAAACAGGCACCCAAGGCAGGGGCATTGCTGATCCTCCTGTGGTCCAAATAGGTTGAAACGCTAAAGACAAACTGCCTGGGGAAGGAAATTCATGGAAATTTTTCTCCCTTTGAATAATCAGAGGTCTAAGGAGGGAGAAATTCTCTTCAGATGTAATTTTTTATACCAACAGATAGCTAGTAAAGGAGGCCAGGCAGCAAACACCTCATGTTTTCTTTTCCCCAGCTCTCCTGGGTGACAAGGAAAGATTCTTTTAGCACAAAATTTCCAATATTGCCTCAGCAATCAATCACTTAGAAATGTGTAGTTACAAAATAAAATGTAGCTGGCCTGGGTTTTAAGAGATTCAGGTTAACCTGTTGTTCTTAATGGTTTCATTATTATTAATTAATTAACCTGGTCCAGGGAATGGGCTTGAGGATTAGGCTATAACTCTCTGTATTATTAAAACATTACCACAATGCCCAACACAGTTTCAGCCCATGTCAGCTTGCACTTTCCTGCAGTTTGGGGGTTCATCCAGCCCTGGACCTGCCCCTTACAGAGTGGTTGCCCTGTCTTGAGAGGCTACAGAATTTCACCTGCAGGGGTGCTCGCTGGGCTGTGACCCCAGGACTGCAGAAGAGTTGGGTATATTTGTATGGCACAAATACAGAGTGAGCACTGCAGGAAGCCCAGCCCAGGGGTGCAGGCTAGAAAAGATGTTAATGTCTGGCATTGCGTATCTGTGCAGGGATAGTTGATTTTGGGATTGTGTTTGGTGTGTGGTCATGTAAAACTTCCTTCTCCCTGTGGCAGCTGTAGGGTTGTGTCCCCCAGGGAGGAGGTCAGCAGCTCCAGGTGCCTGCCAGCCCTGGCAGTGGTTTGAGCTGAGCATGGTTTGGGGAGACCAAAGGCTGTTTGCTGCTGCCTGAGCTGGGGACAGGGTGTGACGGCTGAATGCTGCTGCATTTCTGACCTGGAAAAACACTGGCTGACTCTTAAACTGAAGAGTCCATACAAGTGTCCTCGTGTAACAGATCATCCCTACCCAGGACGGTTAAAGGGTGAATCTTCCACCCCCCCAAAGCAAATCATTCAGGATGCAAGTTTATACAGTCCCTGAGCTGCTTTTGGGAGGGGAGCAGAAGGGGGGAAGGTGGTTAACAGTTACCCTACTGTGTCCTGACATTAGGCAAGCTGCAAAAATGCTCCCAGTGTATCAGGTTGTGTGCGCTGCCAGCCCTTCGCTGAAGCACGGAGGGCAAGTCTGCTGTGGAGCCTTAAATACTTTCCACCCAACTACCTTAGCTTAACGCCTTTCAGCAGAGTTGGCAGGAGGGTTGTTTTTGTGTAGTCTCTCACCTCTCCCGGCAGCCTGGCTGACGCGCCTGTGCTGCTCTGTGCTTGGGAATTGTACATTGCAATGGGAGTAGGAGCCTCCGATCCTCTTGCTGATATGCCAGGAAAGACGTATACAGGGATTTCATGCAAGCTTTGCAAGGCAGACCCAAAAGGAGCACAACCTCACTGGACGGACTCGGCGTAGCTCTGTTGCAGCTGGAGTCACAGATGCAAAAGGCTGAATTTGAAGTCTTTATAGAAAAGAGTTTGGCGTTTGCTGAGCATCAGCGAGAGACTTGACCCAAGTTTTCACACCTTGGTTATGGATGGTGCTTCCCCACTCTACAGAGAGATGCTACCTGTCACAGAGGCAAGTCACAGTGAAATGCTGAGTGCAAGCTGTGTTTTGAAATGCTCATTTAGGAGTTTGGTTTTGTTTTGCTTTTAGTCTCCAGTTAGACAGAAAGGCCAAGAAGCCAGAGAGGGAGCGGGAAGAACTGTGAAAATATCAAATAATCTTTAATGAAGAACTTCTGACTGTTTCTAAAGGCAGAGCAAGACCAGCCTTTTATCTTTAAGCCAGTTGCTGATTCAAGTCTAGAAAGCGGCATCGTTACGGATGCGCTGAGCCCTGTCAAAGGGCAATTGTATGGTATCATTATCGAGGCTCTGCTAATTGTAGTTTTTTAGCTTCTGTAATTGTATCAGGAAAGGCCCAGGCAGCCAGGCAGTGTTGTTGGGGTGGAGTGGAGAAATAACCCAAAGAATTTTCCATCGTTAGATGGAAAATAGACTCGCTCAAATATTCTCACTGTTAACTTTTGGGGTCAATAATAAATATTAAAACCTGTAGATTTAATAAGTCAATGTAGGTGTTCTCTGCCTTTTGAGACCACTTTATCTTTCCATCAAAGATGAAACAAGCTTCTCAAATGAATAAAAAATAGGGCCTCAAGTGATTACAAGTGAGAGCAATTTGGGCTTCTCTCTCAGAACCTGGCAGTAGGCACTTTTGAGCCTCTTCTGACTGCCTAGACAGTCTGCATTAGCGCTGCTCTCACTGTTACATTTTTAGGTAAATATTCCCAGCCTTTGTGTACAGACCTTCAGGAAAGGTGTTTGCTGCCTCTCCAGGCATGAGGGACGATGCAGGTCTGGATCCCGCCAGGCTCTGTTGAGTCTGATTTGCGTTGCAAGTCTAGTTTTCCTTGGTGCTTCCTATAATCTTCTCAAGTTCAAAGAGCGCTTAGCTGCTTGTCTTTGTCAAAAACCCTGTTGGAGATCTTTTATGTCGAAGATGTAGGATTTCTCCGCATGACTTTGATTATTTATTCATTCCACTTCTCTGGTGTATGATAGCGCTGATATCATGAAGACCCCTTGTCTTGCACTGCTCTTGCTCTGAAATTCATGGAGATTTAGTGCCTTTGAAATTGTTTTAAAAGGAAAGGAAAAGTTTTTGAAGTCCCTTTTTTTTTTTTTTCTTCTTCTATTCCCCTCAACAGTGCCGCAGCACATTTTTCCGGCCTTCCACGCTCCTTTGCCAATTGACATGCGCCACCAGGAAGGACGATACCATTACGAACCTCACTCTATCCACGCTATCCACGGGTAAGTCTTGCACCTCTGCTCCCATGCCTTGCTAAAATGTCGGCCACCTGCGGTGCACCAAATCCTATAGCTGAGGTCCCAGGGGCTCGCTGCCCTCCTGGCAAGCTGGTCCCTCTGGCTACCCCTGGCCCCGCTGTCCCTGTCTGGTGGCAATACTGACCTGCCTGGCAAGGGTGCTCTGCAGCTCCACTAAACCTATAGAAGTGCCATGTTGTGGTGGGATGGGAGCACAGGTCTCCTGTGTCATTATCCAGCTGAGGTTTTGGGGACAGGCTTGACTTGCATTTTTGCACCACGGTGTTTCCCATGTCACACCACGCCTGGGTTGTTTCTGGCATGGTCTTGACAAAGACCCAGCACTGCTCCCTGTGTTTGGATACCTCATGTTCCGTTCCTCCCCGTGCGCTGGTTGGGGTATTGCAGGGAAAGGCTGCCAGGAATACCGTAATTCACTTCGATTTCATTGGACAGTGTCCTGGAGAGAAGCTGGACAGTGTTTACTGAAGTGTGGTTAAGAGGAAGGTCGTCATGTGGGTGTCCGTATCTGCTCTGGAGGGGCAGAACCCTGGGTCTTAGTGGTGACCTACTCTTGAGAGTTGCGCCTTCCTGGGGCAATGGGGAGCAAGCATAGGCACCAGTCAGGTGCTGAGCCCTGAGAGGAGGATTGTGGTTATTCTCCTCATCCATGACAGAACACCTCACACCTTGGAGAACGTGTTTATAGATGGGTCCACTTCTCGTAAGCTTTGACCAGGGCAGGGGAAAAAGGACCCAGCAGAGATGTAAGCAGAGGTTGTAGGAGCGGTGGGGCTGGAAAGATTTCTCCTTGTCCCTGAAACACACCATCCCTGTGACAAGTGAGCAGCCACCTGATGGGATTGGTGGTCCCATGGCCACCCCAAAATCCTTCAACCCATGGCTGTAACACAGAGCTTAGCAGTCAGCTGAGGGACAGGGCACTCAGAGTAGGGGAACCTGTAAGGGCTGGAAACATTTTTCAGGAAGAGCGAAGGAAGAACAAATAGGGCTCATAACTTTAAAAGCTTTAATTTGATTCTTCTATTGAGTCCAGAGCCCTGCTTCAGCCTCATCGTCTGGCTGAGGTCAGCACTCACCCAGCTTTGCAGGGGCTGTTTGTAGAGCTGTGCTATTTCTGGGTATGTGTGAGCAGGGGAACAGCCCCCAGGAGGCAAGTAGAACAGACAGCAGCAGCCAGGAAATCTGTGGAGGCCCACAGCTACCAGAGCTTTATTCGACTTCCAAAATGCTGCAGGAAAAAATGATAGGGCATTCCCCTGGATCCTACCAGAAGATGAGTCGTTGTCTTTTGGGCTGGCAGTCAGTTTGACTGGATGTTTAAAGGAGCAGAGCAGCTTCTTCCATGCTGTGCAAGAAGGGGAAAACACAGAGCAGGTTGCTAACATGGGAGTTGGGGGAGGTTGGGGGGGTTGAATTAAATAGTTCTGGTGTTGCATGCAAGAACATGCAAAAGTTGTAGGAAGAAAGACAGATGAAGAAAAAAACATACTGGGAGATAGTTAATAAGCCAGAGCTTCAACTAATAAAGCACATACTGACTTCTGAAAGAGACAATATTTGAAACAGTGGTTAGAAGACAGGATGGCAGATGCACCAGGTTATTTGTGTGCCCCATTCAGTGCTCCTCTTTGCTCCTCATGGGCTGGTTAGGCTGCTCAGCCTCTTCATCAGCTTCTTCAGTGGGGCCATGGAGCAGGGTCTGCAGCCAGAAGGCAGCTGAGACCTTGCCAGCTGGTGCCATGTACCTGTGAGTCATGAGACCCAGTGACGGGAGCCAGTATTTCATTATATTTGGGTTGTCCAACTGATCAAGCCTGGCAACGTGTGCAGTGCTGGCAGACCAAGTTTCAATTCATCTGCACCAATATTAATGATCTATGGTCTTAGCAGTGACCACATTTGTCTGTCAGGTGACCAAGAGTGTCCTGCTTAGTATTTGAGTAGAACTGTTGGTAAATACCTATTGCCTTTCTTCTTGGGGATCTTTCACCTTTCCAGCAGCACCTTTCACAAAAAGGACTTGTGAGGTACTAGAGAGATAACTTGGTTGTTTGTCTTAGAAGAGGAAACAGTTTTCTTTGAAACGTTTGTTAAGATGCTGCCTGGGCATTGTGCTGAAGGCTGCCTCTGTGGCTGATGAAGCTCCAAAGCTGAGCAGCCAACTGCATCTTCTCTGTAGGGTTTTTTTAGAGTCAAGGGAATGCTGCTTCTGTTCAGCTCTTTTCCAAATGTCCCAGACTACAGCACAACCACATTGGGAAAATTCTCACCAGCTGTGGAAATCAGTCACTCGACTGTTTTTTCTCTTTCAAATTTTTCTGTAAACATTGTAACCTGATCTCCTGTACTTTCCTCCTCTAGTTTATATTCTACTTCTCTTTTGTCTTCCTCTCCTCTTCTCCAGTGTCTGCTCTGGAGCTCATAGCATAGTGATTACCCTTCTCTCTGGAGGATGTCCAACATGAAATCATTCAGAACATGGTGCTTGAGTTGGGCTAGAGCATGCATAGAAATTGCACATCCGTTGTTCGTTAGGCTGGGTGGACTCTGCTGGCATGGTCAAGCCTCTAGAGATTTGAACTCCATCTTAGTGATGCAGAAATCCATCCTTCTGTTTAAAGTAAACAACTCCAAAAGAAAGAAAGGCACGTGCAGTCTTGAAGATTGTGGTAAATATTTGGAAGAAAAATCGTGTCACTGGGTTTTGGCTTTATGATAAATGTGATCGGTGCCTGACTGAGAGCCCCCAATTCATCAAGCCTATATTCTAGCTGTCTGCTGTCTTGCCAGTACCAAATTTATCAAATTACATGAACATTGCGTAGCAAATTAAGTGTAGTCTCGTTGCTAACTATGGGGTCTTATTTTCTGCCTGCTGCATTGTGTCAAAGGTTTGCTTCCTGATTGTTCAATGTGACATGGCAGTGCATTCTCCTTCATCACTGTTTTCATTGGACCTAATGAGAACACATGTTATTTTATAGGAAATGTAAGGAACTCATCTGCAAGGCTCTCTTGAGCAGTACTGTCCATGGGACCCCCTTTTTTTGAGAATACAGTTGGGAATATGGAAAACTCAAGTAATAGAAGATCCACATGCCTAGACGGGACTGAAAGATTTGCTGCATTTCTGCTCACTGTTGTCAGTCTTTATCGTTCAGTCATTTCCTTGTTAAACAGCATGACAATTTCCAGGGCTTGAGTCTTCTTCCAAACCACTGAGCATTTATTGCGTATGTGCAGAAGTAGATTATGTTGGTATTGCCTTGAAATACACATCTAGAGATTTTTTTCAGTGTTTCTCCAGTCATTAGGACAGCTCACTTTTCTGTACAACCTCCATTGGTTTTACTTGTTTGGTGCTACACCACTCCTTCCTTTTTTGACTTTTTTTTTTTCTTTTTTTGGCTTTAAGAACAATTTGGCAAAATCGTGGTGCTTGCTTGGCTAGTCAAATAAAGTATCTCTTTCAGCTGATCCTTGAGCTCCCTGCAGTGCAAACCAACAGGAATGCTGTGGATTCAAGGTATTGTCTTGGATTCCAATGCTTGTAGTCGTATGGAGGATGGGGGTAGAGGCAGGATTGGAGCCCAGTGGACACTGAGATAGGATGTAATACAGAATTGAGTAAAACTGAACATGGGGTGAAATCTCTTCCAGGACTGTAGAGTTAGGGCAGAGTGAATAAAGGAAGTTGTACTGGTATATAAAAATTGTACGAGATGCCACTACCACAAAGCAATATTTTTTAATATTAAGGTTGCATAATACAAAACTTGAAGCTAAGACATTGATTTGTCAGAATTCCACTCTGTACTGTTGGTTCTAGGCAGAGTGTAGACCAGTGTTACTGGAGCAAAAGTTGTCAGCCAGGGTGTTTCAGCAGGTTCAAAGCTGAAAAAAATTCACTTGCTAAGTTAGACCAGGTCCTTTTCTAACAAAGGGGACGTTTCATATTTTAGTGAGCTTCTTCACAAAAGCTCACTCCACTGGGGCCCTGTCTCTGCAGTAACTCCCTCCACTTTAAACCAAGGGGACTCTTAGCATCAGCTTTGCAAGATCAAGCCCTTGACTACAGAGGAAAGCTGCTGGCTGAGACGGCAGGTGATTACTGATAGCTCCCTTGCACTCCCTACTTTTAGGTGTGCTTAGCTACTCTTCAACTTTTTGTTTTTTAAAGCACAACAAAAATAACTAAAAACTCCTTAGCTCAGCTTAAAAGTTCTTGCCAATGTAAGAGCCTTCAGGGCTAACCCTAGTAAACAGCATGCCTAGGCTTGACTCAGCAAGAATCTTTTTAACAGTAGCTTCTAAACTGTGGTTAAAACCCATCAGGCATTACACAGTGTAACAAACAAAAGCAGCCTTGTTTTTCTACTGACATCCTGGTGGTGTTTAAGGATGCAGTTCTGACATTATTTATTAACAAAATATTGTTGTTGCTCTTCTGTCCACATAAAAAAATATTTAAAAAAAGAATAAAATCCCTGAGCTGATAGTCACAAATTCCATGGCTTTCATGGTGACTCAATTGTCCTGAAGATCTAAACATAGAGAAGACTCCATCTCCATGATAATGTGGAGTTGCCCTTAATTTCCCTCTGGTAGGGATTTTATCTAGTTTAATCATGGATCTTCCTCCATTTTCCTGACATCTTAATATATTACAGATTTTCCCTGATATCCAGCCTACACTTTTTTCTTTATCTGATCCTATTACCCCTCCTTGTTGAAGTTTGTTTTCTTTTTACTATGTTAAAAATTACAGAATACCTTTTCAGGACTAGTTCCAATACTCCTGAGCTGCTTAGGCAGGGTAATTCATAGGCTGGCAAGGTGACTGTTAAACTTTTCATCATAAAAAGGCTATGTCTCAAGTTTTTACAAATTTGCCAAACTTCATGTCGAACCAAAAATTTTCCATGTTGGATATCTGTTTCGGGCTGGTTTCTCTTTCCTGTGTTGTTTTTGTGAGATTCAGCCAAGCGAGGCCAAGTGGGGTTAAGGGAAAATATGTTGTTTAGATACACAAAAAATAATCATCATCATCTTATAACTGTGCCTGGAGAAACACTAGTGTTTCTTGCTTTAGAGGTGGAATTTGCTATTGTCACAGATATGCCTTTTGCTGTTCCTATTTTAAAAACACACACACACCCCGAATATGGTTGCATGTAAATCCTTTGAAAAAATCTCCTTTCCAACACCTTTCCAGGTGAAGGGAGTTGGGTGTTGGAGCTTTGCAACAAAATTTTCCGAGCACCCCTGTGGCCCTGACCACACTCCAGCCAAGATCTGCCAGGGCTTTCCTGCCAGTGCTCCCCATGTTGTGCCAGGGATTCTCAGTTGTCCTCTTCATGTAAGGGAATTCCTGACCACAGCTGATGGCAGAGGGGAGCTCATGGCATCACATGCTTGAAGGGCCACCTTTGTGCATTATCAGGCATGCATAAAGTGTCTTTGTTTAACCTCCATGGGACATGGCTCTAATGAGGCTGCAGCTTTGATCTCATCAGGCAGTTTAGGATGGAACTCCAGGTAATGGTGGTTCCTGCAGCAAGGATGCCACTCAGCTGAGCCACAGAGTATACACGCCAATAAAACCTGTGTGTTTTCATATTTACTTTGCTACCAGAGTAGAAAAATCTTTGGCAGGTTGTGATTGATGGTACTGTGCTGCTTTGGAGATACAGCGAGCTCCCTCCGGAGTCAAAGCTAACAGCTGCTCTGAGAGGCCTTCTTATGGGTTTTGCAAAGTTTTACGACTTTCACCAAATAGACACACTGCTCATTTGGGAAGCAGGTTTGGGGGCTCCCACATCCAATTTATTCTGTCCCTTTCTTTCCCACATGCTTATTTTATTTATTTAAGAAAATAAGGCTGTGTGAGTAAGCAATGGTTTGCAGAGGCTGGTCCCCTCCAGAAAGCTGGTTCAAACCTCTCCCTGATCTGTAATTAGCAGGAGTGTTTTGCTTTTAGGTGGCTCTCTGCTAACCTACGGGAGGTGATTTGGGGAACTATGAATATCAATCTCACTGTAAAACTACCAGGATTAATACTTGATGGTCAGTTGATCCATCTCTAGGAGACCACAGACTAAATATTGAGCTGCTGCTGCTGTCCTGTTTTGGAAGCTGGAAAAATAACTTTGATTTGAGCTGTGCTTTTGTTTTCTTACCTCTAAAATGCCATTGCAGTGATACTTGGCTTTCTGGTGTTCTGACAGCTAAGAAAAGTCAGGTGGACTGTGAATATTTTGGCTCCTCAGAAGGGGCTTGTGGCATGTTTTCAGGCATCAGGAAGGAAGTGCACAGCACTACGTACCTGTGCAGGAACTGAGAAGGTACACACTTAACGTCTTTTGACCTCAGTGGGAGGACAGGCTGATCAGGTCTTCTGAAAATGGGGCAGACATAATCCAAAACACTCATCAAGGCTAGGATGTTTCTGTAGGTTTTTCCAATCTGATAAACTATTATACGGGAAAAAAACCCAACCAACCAAATGCAAAGCCCTACAGCTTTCTCTTTTGAATCTTGTTAACAATTTTCAAGCATCTTCCAGTATAAGAGAGATTTGCACATGTATGCTGTTCCTTAAATTGAGGATAGTTTCACCACGTGTGTTTAGTTAAATAGCTATCAGAATACTTTGAAAAACTCAAACCTGAAGTCCAGAGGGACCTGAAGGTGCATAGTTTCAGAGTCACTAATCTATGCAGTAAAACACTGATTGGACCTAGAAACATTTAGGTTGGATATTCAGTTGCTGAACACTGACAGCATCACAGCAGAGTGAAGGGCCTCAGTTAGCTCAGATGGAGTCATGCCCATTAGCACTCAGTGAAGATCTGGGCCACCGAGCTGCTGCTGCTGTGACACCACAACTTCCTGAATGAAAAACTGCAGCTTTAATTTAGCCTAATCACCTCTAGAAGTGTAAAAACAGCTCGGAGGTTTTAGTATTGAGAAACTAGAGCCTGATCTCTGAGGTCTTTAATGTAAACCTCTGGCATGTGTTCGTTTAATATGATGTCACTGTGTAATCCACCATTGCTTTTAAATGTCATTCTCAGAGCTTCATGTCAGCAAGTCTTAAGTGATAATCCCTTTGCTTACCTCACTTTATAGTAGATTAAAAGTGACTTCATGCTTCCACCTTATCCGCTGTTAAGCTTGTGCTTTAAGAAAAATTTATTTGAACTCTGTTCTCCTGCTGCTTTATAAAGAGCTTCTAAACAGAAAGTGCAGGTCTTTCAGAAGCTATGTCAGTGGTATTGCCCATTCTCCATTGCTTTCAGCATCCTGTGAAAATGGATAAATGTTCAGTGCTGATCTCCTGCCCTCTTAAACTCCAGCATTACAAATTTGTTTCCCAAGTTTTCTCTCAGCTAAATGTGGAGCACTGCCTCTCCTGGCCTCTCTTTTTTCTTAATGCTGAATAAATCCCTTCTCTAGATGGTGTTTTACCTGCCACAATCTTTGTACAGCCATGAGGACAAGGAACGATGAGACTTGTTGCAGTGTTTTGCTTCTGTGTAGCACTTTCTCCTGTACAGTGTTCAGATTCCCCCTTTCTGATCCTGTATCTCCTGGCTGAATTTTTATTGCATCCTGTAGCAAATCCTTTGTCAGTATAAAAATCTCTCCACACACTTCACCTTCCTCGTCCACCCTCCTATTTTGCTCTCCCTGAATTTCACGCTCCTGCTCCCAGCACACCTCCTCGTGTAACACGTCCCGCCAGATACTTGCTGCATGGTGTCATATCCTTCCTCCCTTCCTCACTAATGAACTAGCCAGGCTGCAGCCTGCAGCATATACTCAAATATCAATCTGCTCAGCCTCCTCATTTTCACTGCGTTTCTCTGAAATTCTTCCCCTATGTGTGGAGATAAATGGACAAACCCCATCCATCCCATTGGCTTGTGAAATGAAGCCTGTGGCACATTAGGTGTTGGTTAATCTTGGTTCCCAGTTACCAGTGGCCATGGGAAGAAAATAATAAAAGGTGCTGAGAGACAAAAAATTAATGGCAGGAGTGCTGGCTTGTGATACTGGAAGAAAAAAGTAGGATTTTTAGTGTCCATACAGAGCGGAAATTTTAAAATCTCATCCAAAAGCTCCCCCCACGCAACAAAGAGCAGAGAAGTCAATTTACCCTGGAAGGATGAAGGACTGAGTCAACTCTGCTGGGATTAGAACATGTGGTTCGAGGGATTCTAGGTATTTTGGGTCTGATTCTCAGACCACCCAGATGGCTAGGGGGAAAGTTAAAAAAAAAATAAAATAAAAAAAAAAATCCCACAACCTAATAAAAAAGGACCCTATTTGGCAGAAGTGTGGCTCTGGATACCCTGCCTGCAGTTAACACTGTACACACACATCTGCACAAACCAAAGGGCAGAGCTGGGTGCTGTTACTCTGGCAAACCTCAGATCTGCAGAGTGCTCCTGTGGGAATGTGGGTGTATAAGTGGACTTTCTGAATCTCTGGGTTTGACACTAAACCATGCATGTTTTTCTTCTGTGTGCCAGACCATTCTGAGAATTTGTGATTTTACACAATTTTCTGCCTTGGAGGCTTTTCATGCCTGTTCTTTTATGTTTCACCATTGACATTAAATACTTAGCAGAGCTAAAGTTTAGAGCACTACTCAAGGGTCAAATTTTAAAAAGTGCCTGTATGACTTCAGATCATGAATCCCACTGTATTTGGCCTGGCTAACAATGTTATTTGGAAAGTGGTAGTTGTAGATTTCCAAATAATGTTGACCCTTAGGGCTGGCTTGTCAAGCACTGGTGATGCGAAGGCACAGCATGTTTATCCAAACATCCTGGGTCCCAGGTAAATGTCTACACTGAAACTCAGGAGCCCAAAGCCAGTCCTAGTAAAGGAGTTAAGTACCTAAAAAATAAGAAAATTGTTGGAAGGGAGTTAGGAAACAAACACATTAAGGAGTTGGCTTGTGGATGGTCGGAGTCCAGAGGGCTCATCCAGGTCATACGGCCCCTGTAGGATCGGTGGGGATGTTTTCTGCCCTGTCTCCTCTCTGTTGTAGGAGCACATACATGGCAAATGTGCTTGTGTTATGGAAAAAACATATTAGCTGATATCAGTTGGCCAGATTCCACTTCAAGAACACGTTTACTGCATTCCCTGTGCTTGCTTTATTGGCATGTATGGGGTTGGGTTTTGATGTACTTGATCATGGTAGCTGATAATGAAATGAGGATATTGTGAGCCTTGTGATTATTTTTTTTTAACTGATACTTGGAGGGGAAAACACCTTACAGCATGGCAGGTCGCTGAGAAGCAGCACCTATCCTTTCCCACCCCCTGAGCAGAAGAAGGAACTGTACCATGGTCTCCCTGCTGCTGAGCACCTGCTGCTAGATGAAATGTGAGATTTAGGCTCCACCATCATGCTTTATGAGCTCAGGTCTCTCTGAGAAATAATTGTGTGTTCCTAAATCCTGTAAGGACCTTTGACATATTTTCCTTTTGATCCTGTAAAGCATCCTGGAGAAGAATTTGTCTTATTCCTCCTCTTGCCCCTTCATGAGAGGCTTTCCTAGCTTGGTTCTGGAGCAGCTTACACAGCTTTTGATTTGCTAACCAGCTTCAGGATGTGTTACGTGTTGATTGAATGCTTCATTTGAAAGCCTCTTAAGATCCCACAGAGTAACCACATATCACAAATTACCACTGGTAGAGGAAAGACTATCAGATGTGGTTAATACATTAAAAATAGGAAAGTTTCAAGCTTACAGCTGCATTAGGGCGATGTTCTTACATGCATATTCTTGTCTGAGACTATTTGTCTCCAGTCTGAGATAAAACACTTGATTTCATATGCTTCTTTTATCCCAACTCAAGTGTGGTGTGATATTTTACAAGAGAAAACTGCATTGTAGATGACAAAAAGCAGGGTGTAGAAAGATAGGGTGGTGGAGTTAATGCATTTAGTCATCAAATCAGTAAATGAAAGGAAGATCAATCTAATGGGGATTAGCAGAGAAGGAGAAGATATGTTTGTAGAAGAGAGTTGAAAAAAAATCAGGAGCTGATGAGGCAGAGGGACATACAGAAAGTGATCTAGGCTGCAGAATTGTTAAGTCTTTCCCTATTCAGGAAAATACCTAAGTGTATGCTTAATAAGAAATACCTGTTTAGGTTTGTTGACTTCAGAGGAACTTAAATGCATGTTCACACACTGTCCTGGAGAGAGATCATCTTCTGAAGATGTCATAAAACTGAAATGTTTACTAAATCACATTTCTGTATTCCTGCTGTAAAAATAATTTATATTAGAGGTTTTTTTCTGTGACAATATGGATTTGGCAGTTGACTTCAGACCTGTTACGGTAGTGGAGCATTTGTTGGTATTTTCAAGAGGGGTTTAGCTTCAGTGATGGTTCTTTAGATAATTTTGGCAAAGTAGAAGCCAAAGCCCAGGAACAGGGGCTACAGCTCTGTGGTTGCTTCCACATAACATTGCTGTGAGTCCAGCATAATCGCAGAGATCCTGAGGCTGATGTTAGACAAGCCAACCTGGAGGAGCCTAGGCACACCTTTACATGTGGACAAAATGTCCTGGTGTTTGCTTCCTAGTAAGTTTTCAAGGAATTAACAGTGTCTGAGGTGCTGCTTCAAGTAACTCATCACCACTGAGGTCAGACACTGTGGTGGTCCTGCCTGTTTGAAAGACTATCAAAGAGCCAACAATGTTTTCCAGTCCTTGGAAGGAATCAAATGAGATTTTTGCTGTTGTTTCACCCTGATCATGAGGCACCCATTTTGTGATGGCATCTTGTGGGTGTCAGGGTATGAGTTAGTGTGTAGTAGGGACTAGGTCAGGGTGCATAACTTTTATCTGTAGGCCAGTGGGAAGGATTTTGCAGTCAGTTCCCAGGGGAGAAATAACATAACATAAGTTATTTCTGGGTTTTTCACTTTCCTTCTAGTCTTCCAACCCAAATGTTTCTCTGTAAGAATGCCAAGAGCGAATGAAAAGCGAGGTATCTGCAAAGTTTTATCTAGTACATTTGAACTCCTGAATAGTTCTTACCTGTTTGTATATTATTTCTAGTAGAAGTCTCTGAAGAGAGCAATGATTAATAGTGAAATCATTGTCAGCAGACCCAAAACCACTTTATTCACTTGAAAAAAAAAAAAGCAACAGAAGACTTCCAAACAAATTCCCAGCCATCTTTGAAAAAGAAATTGTACGTGTACAAATAACCAAACCAATTTTCAGGTTAGGTCAGGAAAGTTCAAACCCTCCCTCAGGGCATATAACAATGAGATGACCAGAATGTAAGAGACTAAAATGAAACTGAGCCAGGTTAGATATTTTACAACCCACTTCTTTACAGTAGTCCCACAGGATCTCAGCTGAGGACAAATGCACTGGACTTTTGGGCTTTAGCAGATGGGAATGATGGCTGCTCCATATTCCTCACCAGAGCATCATCACGTGGTGCTTAATGAGTCAGAGGGAAAGGCACTCTCCCACCAATACCACTTCCTCCATGTCCTGGGATTTTCTTTGCAAGCCATCTATTCAAGGCTTGGCTAAGTCTTGACCTCTCTTGGCATGTCAGATTTAAACCTGGTGTGACTCCAGACTTCCCTTGACTGTGTCTGGTTTGAATCCTGTCAGTGCCGAGATGAGTGTTACCACAAGAATAAGAAACTCTTCAAAGAATTGTTTGTTTGTTTGTTTAAAAGCTGGCTTCTGTCAAATGTGAAGAAGGTAGGAGCACTGTGGGTTGTAACTTCTTTCCCTTCAGGTCTTGACGTGCTGGTGGACCTCAGGATCCTGTCAACCTGGTTTCTCCACCCTTGATCTCTGCTGAGCAGGGTTTGCATTTCTGGTGAAGTATGTGACAGTTTCTGATAAGGACATGTGGTGAGCAGAGACTTGGGCTTCATTTGCACATAGATGTTGCATTGCTTCAGGCATGTCCCACTGGTGCAGTGTACGGGGTGACTGGCCTCTCCCAAGGGGACTCAGTGAGTAAATGGCATAAACTAAGGGACAGAAAATTCCCCAGCGTGCCTTGCTCTGAAGAGCAGATCATGCTTTCTCCCGAAGTCTTGCATTAGATGCAGTGGTTTCCTAGCCCTGCATTTGTTTTTTGACTACATTGCCAAACTGGCCTTTATCCAGACTCTGGTTGCTGTGATTGATTTCATTGCTTTGCCACTTGTTAACCCAACACCTATCCTACTGACTCCATGTTCATTGGTGGCTTTTCTCCCCAGCAGGGCAGTTTTGTGGTTCATGCATTCACCAGCAAAATTGCTGTGATCTGTGAACTTCCAGTGCAGCAAGGACTTACCAGCGCGAGGTCTCAATCTAATCTCCTCCTTCTGTTATCATCCTCAGTGGGTGAAAGCTAGGCTGAAAGATAATCTCCTTGCCTACAGTGCGTCATGGTCTGCACTCCCCCTGATTGCATTTGAGTTTCAAATGAAAGGGCCTCTGGAGTCTAGGAACAAATCTTCAATAAAAATGGAACTGGAGACTTTTAGAAGCTGTTCTTGAAGGCTGAAGGTAGAAGATAGAGATGGTTCAGCCAGGAAGTCTGGCATCACTGGGAGTGTCACAAGAGCTTGACCATTATGCCAGTAAAAATCCATGGGTACAATACCATGAGCTGCATCGTTGTTCAATTTGGCTCATCAAACCTTTGTCCTGCTTCGTTGAACAGCAGAATGAGAACTTTCAAATGGGACTTGTGTAATTAAAAGTTTGTCTCCTGCCCATAGGTCTTTACAACCCTCTTTGCAACCCCAGATACTCTTATGACTGAGCTTAAAAAATGGCCTGTGCCTTCTTGTACCTTTTATTTTTGTTGGCTAGAAGCTCTTTATAGCAGGAGTGAATGGTTGTATTAATCCTTACAGCATTTATGAGTACCAAATGTGTACTGCAGTGCTGGGTAAGAGTAATTATTTTGCCATTACATTATGAACAGCTTTACAACTTGCACTGTAATGTGATACATATAAAGGGAATTGTTAATATTAGAAGTTCAGTTCTGGATAGTTGAATTTCCTTGGTTACTAATAACAATATAGATTATTCAAACCATAAAATATTTTTTAAATCCCCTTTGTTTTCAATTGTTATGTCCTTTGCTTACTTTAGCAAATGAAGCTGCAGATACAACTAAAAAAACACCCAAAACTCGCAAAGTGAGGGACCTTAAATCCTATATTAAAAGTAAACTCTGAGCCAGAAATATTTAGACATCAAAATCCAGTTAGCAGCCTGATCCCACAATGACTGTGTGTAGGAGCTTACACCCCACTGAAATCATCTTGGGATGCAAAAGATACTTGAAGGTGCAAAAAGATGACTGATGGGACTTTCAAAATCTGCTGCCACGTGGAAAACCTCACTGCTGGGATTTCAGCAGAGCTTTGATTTCCAGGGTCGGTTTGTTCATCACTGTGTTGTCTGAACAGGTAAAATAACCCACTGCACCTGTGCAGTTCTGTTTTCTCATTCCCAGACCACTGTACAATGGCTTTGTGTTTGCCAGTTTCAAAGCTGTAGAGAAATGTTTCAGTAAAATTCTGTGCTGAATTATTGAAGCCACTGCAAATGTTTTCATTAAAATTCGAGTATGTTTAGTATCCCTTCTCTTGAATTGTAAATAGAACCAATACTTTGTGACTTAATAACCCAGCAATATGTTTTTTTAATTTTTTACCTTATATTAATGAGTGTATTTACATAGTTCCAACCTAAGCACATCTCATTTTACTGACCAAGAGCATAATTTAAAGGGCACACAATGTTAACGCCCTTTGGCTTGCCTGAGACTTTACATCATGCCTTTACATCATCACTGAATACTATAGTGAACTTTATCCTATGCTAAATTTTTTCTCCTTCCTTCCTGATAAAATGTTTAAAAAAATCCTCTCAGACAGTGTTTGGTTGCTGTTGTGGAAAGCGATGGCCATGATGTCTGAGTTGAGAACTTACATCTGGTCATGCGAATACAGCAGCCACCTCTTCCTTGGCTCTTCATGGTTGGAGGACTTGGCACTGTGAGTAGAAACAGGGCTGAAGGTCTCATCTCTCTCTTTCCTTAGATGCCATAATGGGATAATGAGCTGGTGTTTGGTGAGATGCAAGGGTGGTGGGTTTTGGTTTGTGGAGTGATGAGGAACCTCCTGCTTCTGCTCCCAGTCCAGGAGCATGGACTGTCCCCAGAACTGTTAGCATGAGGAGGATGTCTGGAGGGCTTTGGCCAGCACTGATGCTGTAAAAAACCCCTGTTTTTCAGGCAGCACCCTAAACCCAGTTGCGATTCCTTGGAAAGGGGAGGATAAAGAATGACTGTTCCTCTGCTGTTGCTGCATTTAGGAGAGAAACAAATTCAGTGACTTGGCGTCAACCTGGCACTTTTGTGAATTAGATGTGACAACTAAGGTTGGGGTCATTTAAGGGTCAGCTGAGGACTGGAGATACTGAATTTCATATCTTTGCCTAGCTGAGCTTAGTGCCCTGCTTTTTCCTGAGCTGATGGAAGCTTTGGGGCATCTAGAATTGGTGTGGGGCACCATGCAGGCAGAGGCAGACAAGGGTGGTGACCAGGGGAAGTGAAGCCATGGCACAGCCATGAGGACAGAGGTCACTGGAGGGTGGTGGCGTGGTGATGAGCTGTGCTGTGCTAGGCCATCCTCTCCTGACAGGCAGGTAAGTACCAGACCTTCTGGACCCTGACACAACCATGGGAGATGTGCAAGGGCGGGCTCTTGGGCCTTGAGAGGCTGTGTGCTTGTGTGCATCAGTCTCCAGCTAAGATGACACAACCCTTTGAAATGTTTTTCTGCATTTGCATTTACAAAAGCTGGATAAGCCTTTTTTGAAAAAAAAATCTGATAAGTAGCAGGCAATTGAATTAACCACTGTTGACTGTATTGCCGTCTCTTAACAAACTCCATCTGTATGGTCTCCCTTTGTAGACACAATTTTATAACTTAATTTCCCTACCAAAACATCAGTGTTTACTTAGTAAGAAATCTGTTCTTTGTCAGCTTAAAACAGTGATTTCTTTATTACCACTCTGCGCAAGGAATGACAGCACAGAGTTGGCACTGGAGCAAGTCTGGTTGAGTCTACAGCGTTGTAATGGAAACAGGGTGAACCGAGGGTCAAGTATAATGGGATTTGTATACAGAAATGTGTCTGCATAAGGAATAGCCACGTGAGATAAGAGAATGAAAGATGAGGCCTGCAGGTCTCCCTTTGCATGGTGGTGGGAGGGAGGTGTCACTGTAGGTACACGGCGCTGCTGACGTGGAGACAGGGTTGCCTCTGCGCCGGGGTGGCAAGGATGCCCAAATTCCACGTATGTTCTCTGGTGCTGGCTGACGTCGGGGGGTGTTGGAGGGATTGGGGTAGTCGTTGGTGATTTCTATAAGAATGTCTTGTATGTAAGTTTTATTAATTTCAGAAGGCATGAGGTCCATGAGGGCTTTAAAAGCTGTTACAGTCTGTGGCCCCCCTAAAAATTTTCCAGCCAGGCTGTCAAACACGGTATGGTGAATTTAGCCCAAATAACAAGAGGCTTTCAGGAGTTTTTTGCTACCTTTCATGTCACCTGAAGGAGTTTTTTATGATTCCCAAAGGTTTTGCAAGCCACAGGTTGAAAAGTACTACTCTAAACTTTCAGCAGTAAACAGCTAGGGAACATGAGACCCTTATTCCTTCCTTGATAAATATGTTATATTTTTCTGTGTCATTGCAAAACTGAAAAAATAGGACAGGAGTTGTAGAGAATGACATTAATAGTCTGGAAGCAAAAAGGTTTTGGAAGGAAGGCTTTTTGGGTGATACATGGATGATGAGATACAAAACACCTCATCCATGAGCTGGTGATCTGGGAGCTTGGGGCAACATCATGGCTTCTTTGGAGTCTGTTGGAGTTGTACAGTTCCACAAGCAGTGTTGGGGTTTCACCACAGGACCAGGCTTCTGTTTATTGCATTTAGTTTCTCCTGCTAATAGAACCTTTCTCAGTCTTACTTTGCAGACTAGAGTTTGTAGAGAAATACCAGTTGTTTATCACAGTCTGTTGTGGGGAGATTCAGCTTTCTCTAAACTATTTGTGTTCCTCTTTTTCCTATGGAAAATTGACTCTCAGCTGAATGTTGGCCAGATTTTAAAAACACACATGTTTTATTCTGGTTCATTTTCTTTCAAATGGTTAAAAAAAGGGGGGGGGGGGGGGGGGAATAGATTAAAAAGACGTTAAAATGGAAGAGCTAACTTGTTGTTAATTATCTTATTTTGTATAGAAAACTCTAGACGTTTCCAAGAGAAAAGCTTGTTTGGACTAAAAAGGCTTTTCTCCCTGCAGTCATATCAGTGAAAAACTTTTACCTAGTTCTGCTTTTCACGGTATAATTGCTTGCTTTTCAGCATACCCGTAGCAAAGAAGAGGATGGTTAGATCAGCCAGCCTGCTGGATCAGATCTTACATTACATCTTGAGCTCTTTGAGTGCCATTAGCATTTCCTTTTAGAAGTGAAGAAATATTGACAGTTTGGTAGGTTATCTTACATTTTACTGCACGTTAGGGCACTTCAAAGTCTTTATGTAGTGATGGGAACTGTCATGAAGTAGATGTGAAAAGGGCCTTTGGTCCAACTAAACCTGTCAGCAAGAAGATTTAGGGCAGATGGTTATTATTAGAAATCAATGTATTTATTATATATTGTTCAGGAATATTTCCCTTTGGAGGTTACCGTGAGTGCTGTTGCTGTTTAAAATGTGTCAAATGCCAGTAAAATTAATTCCTGCAGAAAACCCAGGGAGCCCCGACCAAAAGCTTTGCTATTATAGGAATGCATGTCTTTACTTCTTTGTGCCATGAGGCAGCAGAGGCAGGTACACAGGCAGCATGCCAGCAGTGTGTGTGTGTGTGTGTGTATGTGTAAGATGTGTTTCTGTGTGGCTATCACAGTCACCTTTACATACAGAACTCTTCTGCTGTGTCTACAAAGGCTTTGTAGAGATCTGTGCTGTATCTGTTCCCATTTCTTTTTATTCCTCTTTGTTAACCATGGTTTTCTGGTTGCTTCTAGTTGGTTACAACAGTTTACTGCTGCTTAGAGCAAGCACAACATCTTTCTGAAGCCTGAACACTGGTGGTTTTCCCCTCTACTTCAGAAAAGAGAAGTAGGACATTTCAGGCTTTTTATAATTAGTTGGGTGTAGGTTTTCCTTCTTTGGTGTCTTGCTTAGTTATAGGATTTAAGGACTTTGGATTATGGGAAGAGGACATTCCCAGTAGAAAAGGAGCTTATTAGCAGCAACATTAAAGCTGGAAGTCGCTGTCCTGGAACAAAGATTGATTTTCCATTCACCTCGTGATTTACAGCACATTCCAACCAAGTGATTTGGCTATGGTCTTCTGGCATAACATTGTTTGCCCTTTCCCTGACATTTTGCATATAAAGAAAAGTTATGAGCTTCTTGGGCATTCAAGGTACCAGGAAATGCAGGAGTCTACCTAATTTGTTAACATGAAATTATAGATGTCAGACACAGACTCTGTTAGTTAACGTTGGTTAGAGTAATGCTGCAGCCAGTTGATTGTATTACAGTCATGATAAAGAGGAATGGTCCTTTTTTGCTTTTCTGGGATATGACGGGTATAGAGCCAAGGCAGATTTAAAGTGTTATGAATGAATAAGCATTTTCTATGGTTTGCCTGACTCTTTCATGAGCTCCACTCTTGTGGTGTTGCTGCCACTAACTTGCCCTCTCCACAACAGGTTAGTGCTGGCATAACATGGAAAGGGACTTTTCAGAAGTACTATAGGAAGAACCTCTTAAATGTTAAACCCCCCTGTAGCACTTGAACATTATTTTCTTTTAAGGGAGAAAAGCCCCCACCCAAATGTAGCATGGCAAGGAGACATTACTAGGCAGGGATCAAAAATTCAGATTTCCTCCCCACACGTGTACTCTTCCCATTTGTTTTCCCAAGCCCAGTGTCTTCACAGCTACAAACAAAGTATTTGCTCGGAAGTGCTAATATCCTAAACACTTGTCCCAAGGGAAATCAATCGGATGCGGAGAAATGGCGGTGTCACATCTGACACATCTTTCCAACACCCATTTCTCACACGCCCTCCCCAGTGCAGAATCCTCTCAGATCTCCCTCATCTTTCTACTCGGCTTTGCTATCAGGATCTAGTCCTTCTCCACATGTTTCCCAATTCATTCCATACTGCTTCCCACCTTGCTTGCCCCCTGCCTGCCCCCCACCCACAATGCTGCTGCCCAGTCCTCATCCCCTCCCCACCCTGAGCCTACAGCATTCTGACACCCCAGCTCTTGGATTTTGTGATGACTGGAATCAAGTTTTCCTGCCTGATGGTTTCAACCTGAAGTTCTCATGCCTCCAGGTTTGGATTGCTCCTTCGGTCTGTCTTTGAACTACTTTCATTGGCTCTTTCATTGGCTCACCCTCCTTCCCTCTCCCCCTCAGCTACCTTCCTTGAAGTTCCCCTTCTTAAAATATGCTTCTTCTCTGAAGGCTTTCATCATTAATCTCTCAAGAAACTATCTTAGGGACTCATCTGCTGCTCTTTGATTTATTCATTGTGGGGGTTTTTTGGTGGGTATCTCGCAAGAACTGAGCTGGTCATTCTGCTACCTCTGTCGCTAAAGGAAAGCTTGTGTGAAAAGGTGGGCTTTCAGAACTTAAATTAAAAGATCGTGTAAATAAGATAATTGGATAAAAAAGGATATTAGGATCTGAAACAGAATGTTTACTTCCTTTGATGTGCTTTGGGAACATATGTCTGCACAGTGGGCTGTGTGGCTGATTAAGTATAAAACAACCCAAGAAAAATCACCACTATTAAGCTTGAATCAAAGATCTCTCCTCCAGACACTAATTTCATTTGGGTTTGAAGGTCCTGTACCAACTCTAATTTCTACCTTTGATGTCTTGCTTCTTTGTGTGTTGTATAATGGAGTGCAACCTTACTTATTAAAAATCTGCATTTTTCTTCAATTTTAAAAGCAAATGTTGATATTGTTATTGTGTTGCAGTTGTGCCTACGAGTGTCAGCCAAAATTAGACCTGCATTGTGGTAAATGTAGCATAAATGCAATAAGAAACCATACGTAGTTAGGAAAGTTTCTAGTTTGGGGGGCCTATTTCTCTACTTAGTCTCACAAATTTGCTCCCTCCAAATGGTGCTGCCAAGAACCTCTGAGCTTAAGAATGTTAACTTTTGGTGGACCTTAGATGGAAAAAAAAAGTTTCAAGCTCTAAATGAAAACACTTTTGATTTAATTTAAAAAGTAATAATAATAATAGTCTCATATTAGGTAAAATTAAAACTTTTGTTCAATTTGGTTTTGGTTTTAGGTATTTTAAACTTAGGATTGAAGTCAGGTATGTTTGAAAACAGAATGGTCTTTTGAAAGGAAAAATGAAAGATATTTAACTTTGGTTTTTTAATTGGAAGCAAAAAAAAAAAAAACAAAACCTTTTTTCTTACCTGGAGCAAATATATTAAATTGACGTCATACTCTAAAGGTTGCATTAAGTCTTGAATATGTTTTTCTAAGGGATGGAAAAAAATTGTACTAAGAAATGGCACCCACCTTAGATTACGATACTGTTTCCATGGTGCAGATGGAAAACAGGAATCAATGAATTGGAGGCTGTTCTTGTCACTCCTGCCATCAGCGGCAGTTTCCTTTGACTTCAATGGTACAAGATTAGACTTTAAGGCATGATTTTTAAAGGTACTTAGACAACTACCATTGCCAATGGATACGTGGAGGGATTTTTCACAGTATCTACCTAAATCCTTCTCGAAGCAGTGCCCGAACCACAAATCCACAAATAAGGGATTTTATATTCAGAGATTTATGTCTGTTAAGGGCCAAAAGAATTACCACAGTTATCTGATCTGACATCTGTGACACTGGATGTAGGGTTCTGCCCTTTAATTTCTACAGTGGGAGAAATAATTCTTTCCTACTATTAAAACTCCAGGCCTTGCAGTCCACTTAGAGCTCATCTTTTAGAAAAACATCTAGTTTTGCCATAAAGTCTTGCAGCAGCACTGAATTTACCACTTCCCTTCATAAACGCATCTAATGGGAACTTGCCCTCACTGTCAAAATACCTTTTTATTTTTCATGCTTTCGATGCCTCAAAGCCTTTTTTTTTTTTTTTTTTTGAGGGGAAAGGAGAAGACAGGGACTACTCAAAGTGTGCCCATTAGATTTCTGTAGAGAAGCTTTAGCAATTTTTGTCCGACTTCTCAGCTTCTTATAAGTGAGAGCATTAATTGCTGAATTAGCAAAGGTAGCTCTGATTTCTATATTAATCTTTGTGGGTATGGAACAAGAAAGAAGACATTATTAACCCCATTTTAGAACTGAGAAAATACAGGAAAAAGAAATAAAATGAATTGTGTTGAGCATCCCGGCAGGGGAGGGCTGGGAGTTGGCAGTGATGTCTCTTGGGTCCCCATCCCGACCTTTTCCTAGCAGGACACGTAAGCTGGCATATTCGAGTTGATAGCCCTATATTTGAGCACTGGCTCACTTTACTAGATAATTATCAATTTGTTGGAGTGCCGGGAGACTGGGAAGTGTGAGTGATTCCCCATTGCCTCATTACCAGGCTGCCTGGTGCTCCCTGGCAGTGGCTGGGGGAGCAGTGGCTGTGAGGCAGCTCCGTGCCGCTTCTCCTGGCTCATCCTCTGCTCTCTAAGCTGAAAAAATGGGAGGGGGAAATCTTTGTGAATGGTCAAATGGCATGTGAATTCGATAGTTGTGGCCCAGGTTTGACCTCTGAAAGGTACGTTGTTTTGAGGAACTTCATGGGGTTTAATTCTGAGGGTACCGCACAAGTGTCACGACCTCTCGCCCTTCCTGTTGTAAGGGACTTTAAATCAGAAATAAACAGAGGTGAAGTTGAGGGGCTAGTGAGAGCTATTTAGACTGAATCATTTAGCATGAATCCTAGGGCATTTTAGGTTTCCTGCTGGATACAGCTTTGGCATCCCATATGTAGACTGTCTGCCTTGAGCCCCATCCCTTTTTTGGCTCTCCTCCATCTCATGCAGACTTTGGGTGGTGTTCTGGGTATACAAGACTTGCAAAAAACAGGCCAGAAAGTTTTATTTAAAACAAAACAAAAGCAAGGATTTTATTTTTTTTTTTAATGTGGGATTTAGAGGGGATTTCTGGCTTTAAAAGGTTTTTTTCTTACAGCAAAACTCTACCAGGCTATGATACCCCTGCCCACGAGCAACTCTGTTCTCATCTTCCATCCCTGTGTAGCAACTATGACATTTTATTGTACAGCAGAACAATTGCCTGCAAGTGTCCATATTCCATTAAGCATATGGGAAAGTATTCAGCCCTTTGTTTTCCACTGAATTAATATATTTGGCACATAAGTGTTAATTTAGACAAGTCATGGGACATTAGTGGTGGTTAATTGTCCCCATTTTTCTGGGTTTTATTTAACGAATGGAGATTATTTCAGAAATGTGCAACTTCTGTAACTGGCATTCTTTGCTGGGTGCCCCTTGCAGAGGCTTCAGACCTGCATGCAGTAGCGCAGAGATGGTGCCGCATCTCACCATGCAAGATTTTGTGATTGCTGGTGCATGACAGCAAGGGGAGAGCAGGATGAGATAAAGTCACCTCAAGGCCCTCTTCATAGCAGTCAGCACTGGTTTTTCTATTCCCTGGGGGTTTTCCCTTCCCAGGAGAACAATCAAGCTCCTCAGAGATGCTGCTGCTCCTCCGCCACAGGACCACGAGATCCAGCTGCGGTGCAGCAATTGCAACACACGCACACACCTCCTGGGAGCAGCAACACTGGGGACAAGTGTCTGCTGGGCTCCAAAGCACGGTCACAGACATGTTGGTTGACCTCACTGAAAACGACAGGCTGAATTTTTTTGCCTTTCTTTCCAATGAAGATATACCAGCTCCTTCCCTCAGCCTTTGGGATGAGACTGTGGAGCTTCAGACAAGCTAGTGCTCCTTTCAGCAAAAGCCAAGCAGCAGGAAAGCTAAGCAGATCTTTTCCCCAGTGAAGGACAGTAAAGGAGTGACCAGTCCCTGGGAAACCATCGAAAAATCTCCTGGTGTCCCACCAGCGGAGTATGTCCCATCTCAGATGCTGGTGTCTTTCCTTGTGCTGGTCATGATTCTCTACCACTGCATGCACCCACTGCCTCACAGTCCTGTTCTGCTGGCAGATGGCAACTGGTAAATAGTGTGAGGATTTCTGCTTTCTGAGGGTGGTTATCCACCCCACCAGTAAAGACCTGCTTTGTAGAGCCTCCAGCAGTGTGCATGTCCCCAGCATCACCATGAGGCCCTGCAGCCCATAGATGGGATCAGGTAATGTCCTACCGAAAGTGGGGAAGAGAGAGACTCTTCAGGGTGGGGGAGGAAATGAATATGGGCTCCCGTGCTTCGTCAGAGATGCAAATTGCTCTACAAGTCCTGAGCATTAATTATAGGGCCTGGGCTTCTTGTCAGAGCTGTGGGGAAAATAGGCCCCTGGCTGCCATTAAATTTAATGGCGTTTGGACACCCAATTCCCTTAGCCTATTTGAAAACCAGGATTCCAGTTTCTTTAGAAATATGTGTGGCCAGGTGAAATCCCTCGTCCTGTTGCAGGCAGCAAGATTTTTATAGTGTTGGCTTCGGCAGAGCTGGGAGCTCTCCCCAAGGCTCTTGTTTTCCTTGTGCCATCTGTGGGATCTAGGGAGGGAGATGGAGGTGATGTACAGATACCTAAGGTCTGAGCTGGGAACTCTATGGACATACTAAGAACTAGCTCTGGCACTGTGGCACCATTGCACAGGCTGGTTCACCACACCAAGCTGGAGATGATCCCACTGTGGGGTTCAGGGCATGGAGATGGGGAGCCTTGCTTGCCCTGGGGTGAGCTGGGCCTGGGGGCAGAACCGCCCTCCACCAGCATCACATCATGGCTCGCCCCTTTAACCCACTGCCTCTAAAGCAGCAGCTGGTTGTTGTCCCTTTGCCAGACTAGGAGCAGAACCATGAGACTATAGCTGCCTCTCACTGGGTATTTGCAGAGTGCGGATGCCATAGCCCAGTATGGGGCTTGGGGATTAGATATGAAATAATGCCAGTGGGGCAACTGGAAAAAAAAGGGAAAAATCGAACTTTTGGGGCGTTAGAAGCAGAGGATTCCTCTGGTCAAGTAAGCTGTTCCTGACAGGCAGGAACTGGAAGCCACATTGTTTTGGGACTCGCTGCCCCTTGAGATGGTTCTTTGCTGGAATTGTACAATGGTGAGAGGTGATCCCTGCCTGGGAGGGCTTTCAGGAGCCAGACCTGGTTGGCAATATGGCTGTCCAAGTCCACAGATGGAGACATGAGGCAAGGAGAAGCTTTAAGCAGAGCCGTGAGAAGCCTGCTCTCCATCCTGGTCTTTACACACGTGGCCAGCTTCATGTTGCGACACCTCCTGGGCCTCCAGCTGCATGCATTTTGGGTGAATTCTTCATCTTTTTCCCAGTGTTACCTTTTTTTCCCAGGGTGGAGTTTTCCTGTTCAGAGTGACCCCATCATTTCTGCCCAGTCTAGCTCAGAGAAAATGAAATAGCAAACCCTTCATATTGTTATACACATTTTAGATGTCGGCCTCACAGTCTGATCAGCGGAGGCTCCAAAGACTCATAAACCTGGCAATACAGAGTTTCAAGCCTGCATCAAAGAAGTTCACAACCCTTTTGGGAGAAGCTGTGAGTACTGATGAAAGAGGGAACTTATTGTATATGTAAGAAAACTTCTTTCATGGCTTATGTATTAAGGCAGGCTCTGTGGCCCAGGGAAGATTGGGACTGCTTTTAATTTACATCCCCCCCTACTTATATTAAGTCTTCGTCAGAAGAAAAATTAGTCAGATGTTTTCTTAATGACATCATTTTTTTTAGAATCCTGTTTCATTTTTTCCAGATGAAGTGGTGGAGATTATTAGAAATGAATTGAAACTAAATCTGGAACAGAGACTTTGATTCACTTCTCCCTCCTCCCTGGTAGAAATAAATTGGTCGGCTCCGTGCTCGGCTGCCTTTATTAGCAGCCTCAACAGAAACCAGTCCCAGTGGCCTCGACTGCAGCTTTCCCAAGCTTGCCACTGCCGTGGCTGATGTCATGGTGAGAGGCACCAGAGGGTGACTTGGAGAGGGACTTTGCTCGCCCCATAATTTTGGTAACAAAATGCCATAGTGATGCAGGTGGGGAGGCCATGAGGTCTGAAGTAGCCATGCCATCATATGTTTGTCTTTCAGTGCTGTAAAAGAAAACAGGCTTGACACTAGAGGTGTTCCTCTAGCAAAACCCCAGTCTCAGCAAGAAGCCTGTGTGAGTGTGTCAGTGGCAGTGCATCTCCACAAGTCCTTTATATCTGATAAGTTTTCACTGCCTTGTATTTCACACCAATAAGCCACAGAGTATATTGCTACAGGAAAGTACTTTGAACTATAAATATTTTAAAAGGCATTTAATTTACTACCCATCAGCAGAAAGTGTTCAAAAAGCCACAAGGTTTACTAATTTATCAGAAAGACAGAGAAACGCGCAGAAGATCAAACAAAGACAAACACGCTCGTAAACTGCTGAATAAGTCTGCAAAGCTTATATTACATTTCTGTGTGGTTTTGTTGAGATGCAAGTATTACAAATAAATTAAAATGCACCTGAACTGTTGATAAGGCAGGGTGGGACCAAGATCCTGAGGCACAGGTAGCGTGCCTAAACTGCTCAGACCCTCATGTTTGTGGTTGGCTGTGCACGGAGAGACAGATTTTACATGCACTCTTTAATGGCATGTTTGGATATTGTTAGAGAAGGACTTTCGTAATACCGTCCCTTATCTCAGCCTACATCCCAGACCTCTGACTTCTGAAACCCCAAATCTCTGTGGTCTCCCATGCTTGGGGTGCAGCTCCATGGGGTGCACATCCATCTCCCTCAGCTTTGCCAAAACATACAGCCAGGGACCAACACCACCCCTGCTGTGACCTGCACCTTCACGCCAGCTCTGTTTCAAGCAGTCTGTGAGTACAGAGAGCTAAGGCAAAGCAGATTTTGCTCTTTCGTTTTGCCTAATGACAGCTCTGCCTCTTTTGGTGTCTAGCTCAGATTTTCTGCTTATCAGGTCGATGCACATAACTTTTTCTCCCCTCCTTGCACCCTCTCCGGTTTGTCTAAGAGGCTGAAGGGTACAGAATGAGACACGTCTGAGAGATGTCCGCGCACTTTCTCTTCCATCTTTGCTCACTCTGAGAAAACTGCTTGAGTGCCAAAATATTCTCCTGACTTTTTTCTGTTGCTGTTACCTGCTGAATCCCTTGGCATTTACTGACTTCTTTCTCAGGTAACACTTGGCCTGAGGAAGATGTGAGGGATTTAACAGAGGTGGCCCCCAGAAAGCATGCAATAAAACCTCTCCTGAACTTTTGCCCTCTGAACCGTGCCGCCGACTTGTCAAGGAGGTTTGTGCAAGCTGTGATGGACGCAGGCAGGGAGGGCTGCTCTGCTGGCACTGGCTGAGCTGCGCATGCTGGGCCGAGTAAAGCACGTCCCCTCCAGATCATATAAGTACTCCATGTGCCCTTTACATCCTTTATAGGTAGCCCTGTCTGGGGTTTTATCTGCACATGGCAGCATGAAACATCTGGATGCCAAGGGACAGTGAGAAGCTTGCGAACCCTGGGTTTACCTCAGATGTGTTTATGTAGCCGGGCTCCCCGGGCAAGGAGCCAGGGTGGGATCTCTAGCATGGGGCATGCTACATGCAGCCTGTGTGTTCAGGTGGTGCCTGAGGCAGCTCATGCCCCCTTTGAAGGCAGCCAAGCCAGGGTCAACCACCTTGCACAAATACATGGTTAGTACAATGCAGGCACAGGTATGTGGGAATCTTGCACTGGCTTCAGGCCCTGCTTGTTTCCCACTATGTCCTCAACCTCCTAAATCATGGGCAAAGGAGAATGAGGAGGTGGATGAAATATTCTATAAGCAATTGGGAGAGGTTTCACAATCGCTACCCCTTGTTCTAATGGGGGACTTCAACTTCCCAGATGTCTGCTGGAAATGCAATACAGCAGAGAGAGAACAGTTCCGAAGGTTCCTGGAGTGCATGTAAGTTAACTTCCTAATGCAGCTGGTGAGGGAGCCAACCTGGGGGGGTGCCCTTCTGGACTTGCTGCTCATGAACAGAGAAGGACTTGTGGGGAAAGTAACAGCCAGAGGAAGTCCAGGGCATAGTGACCATGAACTTACAGATTTTTCAGTTCTTGGAGAGATAAGCAAGCCACCTTGGACTTCGAGAGGGCAAACTTTGATCTGTTCAGGAGACTGATTGATAAAGTCCCTTGGGAGACTGTCATGAAGGGGAAAGGAATCCAGGAAGGCTGGACATACTTCAAGAAGGAAGTCTTAAAGGCCCAGGAGCAGGCTGTCCCCCTGTGCTGAAAGACGAGCCATTGGGGAAAAAAGACCAGCCTGGCTGAATTGAAAGATTTGGCTGGAGCTCAGGCAGAAAAGGAGAGTTTATGGCCTCTGGAAGAGAGGACAGGCCTCTCGTGAGGAATATGGAGATGTAGTAAGGCAATGCAGGGAGAAAGTTACGAGGGCTAAAGCCCAACTAAAACTCAACTTGGTTACTGCTGTCAAAGACAATAAAAAATCTTTCTATAAATACATTAATAACAAAAGGAGGACTAAGGAGAATCTCCATCTTTATTGGATGCAGGGGGAAACATAGTGACAAAGGATGAGGAGAAGGCTTGAAGTGCTAAATGCCTTCTTTGCCTCAGTCTTTAGCAGTCGAATAGGTTGTTCCCTGGACACCCAGTCCCCTGCACTGGCAAATGGGGAGGTGGGGCAGAATGAGACCTTTGTAATCCAAGAAGAAATGGTCAGTGACCTGCTACACCACCTAAACATCTATAAGTCTGTAGGGCCGGGTGGATTGCACCCAAAAGTACTGAAGGAGTTGACGAATGCACTTGCCAAGCCTCTTTCCATTATTTACCAGCAGTCTGGCTAACTGGGGAGGTCCCAGTGGACTGGAGGGTAGCAAATGTGGTACCCATCCACAGGAAAGGCCGAAAGGAGGATCCAGGGAACTACAGACCTGTCAGTCTGACCTCAGTGCCAGGGAAGGTCATGGAGCAGATCATCTTGAATGCCATTACGCACCCTGTACGGAACAACCAGGTGATCAGGTCTAGTCAGCACAGGTTTATGAAAGGAAGGTCCTCCTTGATGAACTGATGTCTTTCTATGGCAAGATGAGCTACCTGGTCGATGAGGAAAAGGCAGTGAATGTTGTCTACCTGGACTTCCATAAGGCCTTTGACATTGTTTCCCAAAGCATTCTGATGAAAAAACTGGCTGTTCATGGCTTGGATGGCGTCCGGTCTGCTGGGTAAAACACTGGCTGGATGGCCAGGCCCAGAGAGTGATGGTGAATGGAGTTAAATCCAGCTGGTGGCCAGTCACAAGTGGGGTTCCTCAGGGCTCAGTGTATGTGACCACTTCTTTTTAACATCTTTGTCAACGACCTTGATGAGAAGATAGAATGCACCCTCAGTAAGTTTGCAGATGACACCAGGTTGGGAGGTAATGTTGATCTGCCTGAGAGTAGGGAGGCTCCATGGAGAGACTTAGACTAGATCGATGGGCTGAGGTCAGTTGTATGAAGTTCAACAAGGCCAAGTGCTGGGTCCTGCACTTGGGCCACAACAACCCCATGCAATGCTACAGGCTTGGGGAAGAGTGGCTGGAAATCTGTCCAACAGAAAGGGACCTGGGGGTTCTGATTGATAGGCAGCTGAATACGAGCCAGCAGCGTGGCCAGGAAGGCCAATGGCATCCTGACCTGTATTAGAAATAGTGTGGCAAGCAGGACCAGGGAGGTGATTGTCCCTCTGTACTCAGCATTGCTGAGGCCACACCTCGAATACCGTGTCCAGTTTTGGGCACCTCAATACAAGAAAGACATCGAGGTGCTAGAGCTAAGTGATTCTGTGATGGTGGTGGGGTGGGATGGAGAAAGGTAGCAGACAGCCATGTCTGCTCCAGGGTGGCTGTGAATGACAGTGTATCTCTGTTTCCTTCCCAGGCCTCCTCCCCTGAGCGGCAGCCCCGTCATCTCTGACATCTCCCTCATCCGCCTGTCTCCACACCCCACCGGGCCTGGCGAGTCACCCTTCAGCCCTCCACATCCCTACGTGGCTCCCCACATGGAGCACTACCTCCGCTCCGTCCACAGCAGCCCCACGCTCTCTGTCATCTCTGCTGCCAGAGGCCTCAGTCCTGCCGATGGTAAGGCCCTGGGCTACTGGTACTGCTGCGGTTCTGTAGCTCACCAGCACCAAAATTCCCTAAAACCCAAGGATTTACAGCTGCAAAGGCTCTGCAGCTGCTCTCTGAAGTGGGAGAGCTGTCTCTTTTTTTTTTTTTTCCCCCTCCCCTTTAACTACACATTTGTTTTGCATCATTCCACTGAGAAAGCAGAGCGTGAGAATAGCTATTACTGCTGGATCAGATTATAAATATTTTGCTTAAAGTACGTTCCTTTCTGCGGCACTCTGCTCTCTTGTGAGCTTCTCCACTCTTATGCCTCTACCGGGAGCCCTGCTTCCCCCAGAGAGGGTCGCAGTCACTCCAGCTGCCTGGCCTAGCCAGGACTGATGTTTCAGAAGAGAGGCTACACCAGCTGGGTTATCCCTGGTTGGCTTTGTGTCTTGTGGCAGGATGGCTCCTGAGTGTAGAACAAGGGCTGTACTTTTTTCCTCCTTACACCTGAACTGCCCCGTAGCATCTTTCAGTAGAAGGCAAAGGCACGTGGGGAGGTGGCACTGGGTGCACATGGAGGTGGTAATGCTCTCTGAGCCCCCACAGACCTCATATCCAGGAGCTGGGGAAAAAAACAGCCAAGCAGGGAAAGGGGAAAATACACAACCTTACTTTCACTTGGAGAGGTGCAAATTGTGACTTACTTAATCAGAAGTGCTTCATTACACAATTACAGGCAGCTGGGTCAGTGCCTGGGCAGCAGCTGGGGTTTGGAGAGCCAGTCTTTGTACACTCCATGAACCCCAACATCTCTCAGCTCCTGAGCTGCTCTGGGGGCAAGCAGCCCTTCTCCACTATAAAGGAAAGCACACCAGAGAGTGGCAAGGGCCCACGGCTTAGTGTCTGGCAGCATAAAACCATCTTCTATGGCTAAAAAAACATCACTAGGCCAACAGGGAGATGCATGCGTCTTTTTCCCTCCCTCAAAACGTCATCTGAACTCCTAGCCACCCTCTGCGGAGAGGTCTGATGGTTGACGTGTGTGTGCTCTGCCCCATTCTCCCCTTCCAAAGCCATTTTTTTTATTTGCTATGAAAAAAATAACATTGTGCTTCGGGTCGCTTTTCTTCTCCTTTTATTCTTTCTTAAGGCGGTGGTAAATAAGTTAATGGGGCAAGCGGGTGGGGAGGCAGGTCTGAAAAATTACAGCTGGGAGAAAGTGAGCGTAATTGGCTTTGGCAGCCAAAATGGTTTTATGCCGCCAGACACTAAACCTAGCTCTATGCATTAGACCTTGGCTTTAATTTCCTCGCGCTGCTATCGGGAACTGGGCTGCATTTGTCTTTCCTTCCTAATAGGCAGGGATGTTAATGCTGACAGGGTTACTGCTGCCGGCAGGCTGGGCCCTCTCCCCCCTCCCTGGGGTGCCGGCTGCGTCCGAACGGGAGGATTATTAGAAGGGAGAACGAGAGATTGTTTATAAATTTGCGGAAATGGAGGAATGCAGAGGCCCCAGCTTAGTTTCTTTTGTCCGCAGAAGCACGCCCAAGCGCACGTCATGAGAGCCCTATGCTGAGCCATGCGCCGGGGCTGGCGGGGGCGCGGGGGGGAGACGGGGCCCCAGCGTCAGCTCAAGGTCTAACATTGCAGTGGGAACCTTCTCCCCATGTTTTTCTCCTCACCCGCATCTCCGGCAGTGGCTCATGAGCACCTGAAGGAGCGAGGTCTCTTCGGGCTGCCCCCACCACCACCAGGAGCCAATGCCACCGACTACTACCACCAAATGACGCTGATGGCCGGCCACCCGAACCCCTATGGGGACCTCCTGATGCAGAGTGGGGGAGCAGCCAGCACAGCCCACCTCCACGATTACCTCAGCCCTGTTGACGGTGAGTAGTGGTCTGGGTCCTCCCTGGCATGGCTGAATCGGAGAGATGGATGGGGCTGCCCTCCAGCTGGAGGTTGCTGTATGTGGTCCTTCTGCCCTACTGAAACCCACCGGTGCTACAGTTTAATTTTTGGCTTAAATGGTCACCTTGTTCCATATATACGTATAAAAGATACATAATTTGAAATACGTAGATTGTGGTTTCTTTGGGAGGATAATGTGGCTGCTGCATGCATAGATGGGCTGGTCCACTGGGCAGGGCATTGTTGCATCCCTCTGCCTCGGCCATGGGTGATCACACCATCCCCGGGGGCAAGCTTCAGCCCCAGTTCCCCTATCCCACCCTGTCTGCACCCAGGTTTAGCTTGATTGGTGCCTGGGGCAAAGGCTGGTTGTTTCCACGTATAGCTGTGCTCGACACGATGGAATCCTCATCTTGGTTGGGACCTCTCAGGTCCCCAAGGAGAAAAAATATTTTAACAGGGAGCCACGGTGGAGAAGATATGTTAGTATTTTGTGGGAGGAAAAAAAAATGCAGGAATGTGTTATTTATGGTAGTATCAGGCATTATAATCCCAGAAAGTTCTGCCTTCTGGATAAATGAAGAAGAAATAAAAACATTAGGCACTGTGGTGCCGAGTCACCCTCACGGCCTGACCACTGCTCTGGTAAGATGGGTAAAGTCTATGTGGAAATGGATCAGAGGTCTGAGTGACTTTTAGAGCCATTAGAAATTTTTTCCCTTTCACTTCATGTCATGTCTTGTAAGAACTGGGGTTGCGCAGATATTACAGGGGGCAGTTTGAGGATTATTTCTGCTGTAAGAAAGAGAAGTCTCAGCTCGACTTTCAGATACCTTCTCTGTTTCCTGAGCTACCTTCAGATTCGCCTGTGGACCATTATAATTTTCAAGTGGAGATCTGCATCGTTTCATTCCTGCTTCAAAGTTTCTGTTGTTGAGCTTTTAAGATGATAGACTTTGCAGTCTTGCTGCTTCGTAAAGTGACTGGTTTAGAATGATAAAAGCTGCTCTGGCTGTTCAGTGATAGGGGCTTATAGGTATTTCTGACAAAAAAAACCCAAAACACAACAATTTCTCATCTGCAGCTGCTGTTGAAGTTTTACCTGAATAGTAATTTTCTGCTGCCAATTCCTAGATTGATCGGGAACCTGGATCCTAGTCTGAAAAGGAGACCACATGCTCCTTGGTACCATCCTGCCTCTAACACCCAAAATGTATTCCAAGCTTCTCTGCTACAAAGCAGCTGGTCAGTAAGACTGCTCTGCCTTCCCTCCAAAGGGTTAATGCTTGTGGTTATAGCAGATGGGTGCAAACCAACCCTGCCAAGTTCTCCCCAGGCTCATGAACAAGACTCCTTCCTCCGTGCCTCCTTATTAGTCCATCTCTGACCAGCGGTGCCTCACTGAAGTGCCAGATAAACAGCCAGTACGGGAAGCAAACACAACTGTTCTCATGCTAGCACAGACTGACTCTCTGCACACCAAGACGCCCATCCTCTGGTTTGCTGAAGGTCAGTCTTTATCTGAAGTTGTTGGAGATACTCCCCTTGGCAGAAGACTGTCTTCCTGCTTGCCTTCTCCTGAAAACATCTCAAAAGTAAATCACGTGTCAAAGGTCTTGGTTTCATGCAGCCAAGCTCATAACCATTACTCACTGGAAAGCCAGAGCTTGCCAAGCATTTAGTTTGATCTTTTGGTAAAGCTTTGTTGATTAGTAACTGCAAAGCCTTTTCTGGACCTTCACATGCTCTGAGTGAGATGAAAATTTGCAGACATCATGAGGATTTGACTTGAGACACCAAAGGCTACTTTTTAAAAATGTGAAAAGGAGCAGCAGCCAGTCTCTTGCCTGTATGTTCATGTTTATCCCTCATCTGGAGAGAAGAGAGAATTGTGCATTATCAAGATGGAAGCTAAAATGGATGACTCTGAAACACTGGCTGAGGAACCAGTCTCCCTCTCTTTTTAGAAAGTTATTTCAGAAATTTAAATCAGCAGGGACTAAGTAAATAGTGGAACAGATCATTTAATAAAGCATCCTCTTATGGTGCTTTTCTGAGGCAAGAATATCAGTGGCATGCATAAAACCCCAATGAGTCATTGTCTCACAGTATCTTTCATTCAGAGAGCCCATTTCTTCCTAGAGAGCCCCAAAACGTAAGAACTTTACAAGAATTTGTTTGCTGAAAATGCAGGTAGCTCCTGTCAAACCACACACAGCACTTTTACACATCTGTGACAACACTGGCATCTGCAAAAGAAAAAAAAAAAACAACAAACCAACAGATGGGTGTATATTAAATCTCTCCTATTCAATGTCACATCACCTCCAAACATCTGCAGGTCCATGGGAGCCCTAGACACTGGGTATGGTAGTTCTTCCACAGTCACATGCCTGGGGCCTTCTGGTAGCTGTAATTGCATTTCTTGGAGAATTTCTCAATGCCTTCATGTTTGTTGGTGTTCTTTCATCCCATCAAGTGTCTAGGGTCTAAGGCATCAATGTTTGCTTGTTAGTACCGACCATGTGTCAGGTCTACTGAGCATTTCATTGGTACTGAGCTCGGGTGGCCCAGAGCTGCTCCTCTTCAGCAGGTTTTCACTGTGCACCTAGAAGCAGTTAAAACACTAAAGTAGACCTAATTTAAGTTTTATGCACCAGACTGCTGGGGTCTTCAGGCCAGAGGCAGCGGAGACTGGATAACCCTTCAGTTAGCTGTCCTGTTGGATCCAGTCATCCAAGCAGGGACTTTAAATCCAAGAGTTGAGTTTGAATCAAGGAATTTTCTGGAAAGCCTACACTTTGAAATCAAAATTTAACTGCTTTCCAATGTTACAGAACTGCCTGTAGAACATTTTTGATACTGTTTTACAGGATCTATTTGCAGGATCAAAACAATCTTTTGCATTTCTATTCTAGAAGTGGGTGCCCCATGGTGGATTATTCCAGGTGACAGAGTGGTTGCACGAGAGCATCCCTGGTGCAGTAAAGACTTGTGGGGAGCACAGGTGAATCTGGAGATGACTGCAACTTTCGGAGCATGTTTAGTGCATCCAACTTTTTTCCTCAGCCCTTAAGGAGGTGCCATTTGCTGTCAAGAGGAGTGTATCGCAACTGACCGTACTTGTACTTTTATAGCCCTCTACATCACAAGATCTCAAAGTACTGAACAAAGAAAAGCTGTTTCATCGCTGGAGACCCTGAACAGAAAGGAGATCAAATGATCAGTGAGCAGAGCAATGGTAGCTCTGGGAACAAGACCCTGATCTTCAGAGTAAGGACTGTCATGGCCAGGGTGGGAAGCAGAGATCATTTTTAAATCCTTCAGTTCTGTTTGTGCAGTGTCAAAAATGAGTGGGTTGTCCGTATGGAGTCCCAGACCAGGGACCACATAGGTCCAAGCAGCACTGCACAGAGGTAGTCATTCAGGTCAGGAGGGCTGCAGAGGTGTCTGTGCAATGTCACAGTTACTGACAGTCAGGATGACCTTGCAGGGCCGTCATGGCATTTCATCCAGCTGTAGAGCTAGAGGGGGGTTCCCTATCCCATTTCTTTCTGCCTGGTGCATGGCAGTCACAAATGTCTAAACATGACCAGCAGTTTAACTGGGAAAAGACTTTGTTCAGTCCAGGAGAGCCAACCAGCTTGCATCTGGCACAGTTGCCTGGGATGTCAGCAAATCATCAAGCAGGACTTTATTCCCCCAAGTCAAGCAGTGATTCAGCTTCACTGGCCTCTTTCAGTCAGCGTTGTTGGAGCCTTTCTACTTCAAGTAAATGATTTAATAGCCACTGGGATAAGGAGCAGGGCTGGCAGTGCAGCCCAGTCACTGCAGTGAGCAGGAGTGTGTGTCTCTGTGGGAGGTGAGCTCAGGACTCTCTTCCAGCAGGTTTATGTGAAGCGACTGCTCCAACAGGAAGGATGGAGAGAGCCCAGCCTCATGGCATCCTAGGAAAGCAATGCCTCTCCTGAGACTTGAGGGACCAGCAGCTCAAGGTTTGCAGGCTGGGTATGCTGGATCACAGCTAACTTCTCAAACAAGCCAGCTGCTGGCTACTCCAGGCAGACAGCTCGCCCTGTAGTTGCTTCTTTAAAAACCCTGAAAGATCTTTTGTTTTGTTTTGTTTTCTTTGTCCCAGCACAGAATGGAATCTTGCTGAAATCTCAGAAAAGGTTCAGAGAATGGGAAATTATTTCCCACCCATTTCTAGCCAGCAATGCTGTTTTCCTCCCCTGAAAAATATGTGCAGAAAAGAGAAAAGTCCCAGAGCATCCCATAAGCCCTGTGTCTGGAATCCCGTTGCACTCTGGTTTCTAAAGAATTCAATTTACATATGCAAGTTGGGTCGTCTAAACAGTTACCTTGTGGATTGGGAGTAGAAGAATGCAGCCCTGTCTTTCAGCTAGGATTTGAGGGAAGCATTAGTATTCCTTGAACTGTAAAGTTGATCGAGCCCAGGGGAGGGGAGAAAGAAGGGTCCCAGGACAGTGTCTGGTGCCAGAACAAATGTCCAGCATCTGCTGCAGTCTAAGTAAGACGTGTGTTGCTGCTGCAGAAGGGGAGAGGGCAATAAGGAACTGGTTATGTGAAGAGTGTTTGGAGTTTATTGCTGCTGCTGATTGATTAAGGGATCAGCCTGTGTTTTTATGCTGCCCTTGGATTTAATCTGATGACAGGATGAGGGGGCTGTTTCTGTATGCTTTGGGTGGAGTTTTTTTGGTGAGTGGCCAGGAAGAGGGACCACCTTGATAATGTTGTATTCATCCCCAGGCTTGGCCAGGGGATGCAGGGAAAGTGGAGGCTCTGGACATGTTTCAGTGAGGAGGGGATTGAGCCATCTGCAGCCCACATACCTTACAGGCTCAGTTTTTTGGAAGCAGATTCCTGTGATGTCCCTTTGCAGTTCAGATCATGGCAACATGCTTGTCTGTAAAAGGGGTGCCTGAGATTTCTTTGTCCTGGAGAAGCTCCCACTGAGTGCCTGGCATTTCCTCCCAGAAGAGCTTTCCTCCCACTATTTCTAATGTAATACAGGGGTCTGAACTCTCACTCCAGGAAAACCATCTCTTCTAAGGTCTTTCTGATGGACTACAGCCATGGCGAGTGGTGGGAGCAGGAACCTGTGACCCCATGGGGTCTAATCCTGATGTAGCGTGGCAGTGCTCAGAGCACCTGTAGGAGTCAGACCACAAGCTGACACAGGTGTAAAAATGAGAGGCTGTTAATTTGTCTCATCACTGACCTGTTGTGGATAAATCTGAATTAGGGAAGAAAATCCCAGTTTCTAAACAACCCATGGATGTGGCAATTTGTAGACCCTGTAGGAAACTGCCAAGGAAACTTTTACATTTTACCAAGAAATCTGGACTTTCCTCCCAGCTCTGGGCTGCCTGGAGAGCAAGGCTTGGGACATTTGGCAAGCATGGCCAGTGTGACTAAAAAATTCAGCCTTGAATTCTTGCTATTTTAGAAATGGGATATTTAAACCCCTCCAGGAGATAAATGGCTTTCAGTTGTGAGCTGTGACATTTACATTTGCCCTGCAAAGATAATGCTGCTGTAAAGTCAAGCTTTTTTTTGCTGAAAAGTTTTTTCAGGAAGTTTTAAAATGTTTTTTAAAATATCAGGTTATTTTTATTCTCTGGCATGTAGAGCTAGGCCTGTGACAGCCAGTGTATCTGGGTCTGGGTATGAAGTGGTGTGGAAGGACCAGTGCATTCCAGTTAAAACACTATGAAACATATCTGGAATCAACTTTCTGTAAGAAAAGGCAGCAGGAGGCAAGGGCCTGTGGTAAATTTTTTGTTGATCTCCATGGACTGCCATCCAGATACCCAGACCTCTGGGCTCAAACTTTACTTCACCCTTCTGTTCACCACTTCACTTCTAATTTCTTCCTAACTGAGAGTGTAGGAAGACAGGGGCAGTCTTTTGGCTTAAAATTTCCTGTGTCTTACTTCATGCCAAAGGATATTTTTGTTGTTACTTGAAATCTGAAAGAGTTTTGAATTCTAAGCAAGTATCTTTAACTTTGGAAAAAAAAAAAAATCAAGTTTCAGAGCTGATTCTTTTAATGTACACCAAATAAGTAAAAAACAGGCTGTTAGTGTGTTCAAAAAAACAAACACATAAACATAGCATGCTTTTGAAGTAGGAACTATTAGTTTGAAAGTAAAGGTAAGATAGTTCAAACAGGGATATCTCTAGGTCAGGTTTTAAATTCACATTTATTCCATGTTCCAAAGTCCATGGCAATCAATGGAAAACATCTTCCCTCTTTAATAGGTGATTACTCAAGAGGTAGAAGTAGCAGAGCAATTTGATAGGTGAAGAGCCGCCACCAAAGAACACCCGTCCTGGGCATGCTGTAAATGAACTTGGCTGGAAATACTGTTGAACACCAGAGGAGACCACAATATGGAGTACCTCATAGAATTGTCTTGGTTTGCTTGTGGGTTTTGGCCCATCACTTCTTTCTGGGTGAGAAAGAGTTTTCCCATCTCTCAGAAGTATTCAAAGGAAAGAAACTGAAGGTAAAAAAAAGTCTCCATCTGAGGTAGAGAGGCACAGAGAAATTAATTTTAAAAATTGAAACTCTGGAAGATAAGCAGAAATAATTTTAAAATAATTTCCTATTTTTATTTCAATTTGTGGCCTTTTCAAATTTATTTTGCCTTATGAAGACTTTATGTTTGTCAGCAAAATACATTTTAGAACAACAACATAAAAACGGGAGATTTTTTTTCTTCCTTGAGTGTTGAAAGGGGTACTCTGACATTTTGGAAACTCTTCCCCAAACGCATTTTCCAAACATCAAGTAAGTCTTAAAATTAACCTGTTCCTTTTGATAAGCCAGTATTTTTGAAGGGGAGATGGGGGGGGGGGGGGAGTATGAGTGATAAATCCTTCTGAGGCTCTCCATCTCTGTGTCTGAAAAATGGATCCCACCTTCATTTACTTCTCTGGGAACATTCACTGCTGAAGAAGTTGGATGTGGTTTTTCCTTTGAAATGTCACTGGACCTCAGGCAACAGAGGATTTTGCTTACGTATTCAAGTGGCTGGCAGTCAGCCCATATTGGACACCTTGCTCTGTGTACAGCTATACTAATACTTACCTTTACTGCTGCCTGGTATCGTTTAACATTCATGCTCAGTGTCCTCAAGAGCAGGGGATTAGGTCAGGCCAGTTTTATTACTAAGAATGATCCTGGTGCTGCTAACCTGCTTTTGAATAATAATTCTGAAAAGATTCCCTCTTCCTAAATGCATTACTGAGCACTTCTTCATGTGGGTAAATGCCTGTTTCCCAGACACCTCACTTGAGAAGAGACAAACTGTTCATCCATAGCAGGATTTTAGGTCACAGCTTTCCCTGGAAGTTCACAAGACCTGAGAGGCTTCTCTGTAAAAGCATCAGCCCAACCTATTGGATCTGCTATCAAACATTTCCGATAGTCTACAGTACTCAAAAGATCTAAATTAGATTGGACAGTAATACAATGTGTATTACTGGTTTTGGGCTGGAGAAGTCCCAGGCCAGCTTGCAAATCTGACAGCAGAGTTCTACATGGGGGAAAAAATTACATGCCTGTGTGCAGCAGGGAGGGGTGCCCACGTTGGATGCTCTGCAAAAACCCTGGCTTTTGTTGGACATCAGGACTTCTTCCTTCTGCAAATTAATGGCAACCAATGGTTGAAGCAGCACTGTGGACATAAATCATGGGAAGGAACAGCGAGAAATGAGTACAAGGCTTTTCTTTCTATTTAGTAATTTATCAAGGGAAGTGGCACATTAATAAACAGATCTCCCTTGAGGTGTGGGAGTAACAGAGATAAATATGACTGTCACATCTGGCCTGCTTCCTTCTGTTAAAGAAGGAGGAGACTGTGGGAATGCAAATACAGAAAATAATATCTGTATCTGGAAAGCCTCATATTATTTGTGGGACAGAAACACTGACAACTCAGTTGAGATGGAGTCCCATCACACTGAGTGCAATATATACAGAATAAAACAAAAACACTATCTGAAGGAGCTCATCTAAATAGATGACACTGGGAAACAGGGACACAGAAAGAAGTAGTAACTTGCCCAAGGAGATATGTCTGGGGAGGACTAGAAACTGCACCCAGGTCTTACCAGGTCATGTCCCATTTATTGAATCAAGATGCTTTATAGTCAGAAGAAAAAAAAAAAAAATTAAAATTAAAAAGAAAAAAAATTGTTTAAATCAATACATGAATATGTTGTGGACAGAGCACAGTTTTAACCACTATGATCTAGACACACAAAACAGTCATGTTGCCCAGGCCAGGGCCCTGGCAAGGCCCAAATTTCATGAACCAGGTGTGAAGTTAGGGAGTGCTCCACTCCAGCCCTTCAGGCAAGCCAAGCCTTTGCTGAGGGGAGTTTTTCTACTCATATTGGTGTTGTATCCACGGTGCCTCTACACACTGCTGCTCCTTTTCCAGCTCCCAGGGAAGTGCCACTCACCACGGCAGAATTGCCTGGAAACTGCCAGCTGCAAGTGTTAGGAAACTTTGAGTCTAGTCCCTCCAAATCATGGGACAGCTTTAATACTCAGGAGGTGATTTTTATAGATCTGTGTGTTCATTCTATTTGCTACCTGATCCTTAAGGCATGTTTTCAAGCTTCTCCCTGCCCTATGGGGCTGCAAAATGTGATTATACACAGTGCTATAAGAAGAATGTACTCAGCAGATGTGCGACGACCTGATTTTTAGGAGAAATTCCCGATATTGTCAATATTGCACGTAGCAAATCTTGCACTTTCTTAGGTTTAGAACAAAAGTCACAGAAGCATTTGTTTTGACGTTTAGCCTTGGACTTCCAGTGGGGCCTTGGGCAAGTAATTTATCTTGTGCAATGAGGACCATTATGGGTAATAAGAGGACAGTGGTACTAAACCCATTGATTACACAGCACCCAGGCATGGTAATGACAGAGCCAGTGAGTCATGTGGAGACAGGGAGACTGCCACCCAGCCACTGCTCTCAGGAAAATGTTGACAGAAACTTCTGCGAGCTGACACAAATCAAGGAACTATTTGGTCATGCTGGCCGGATATATTTTACCTCCTTGTGCATCCCATTCACCTTCTCACGTACCAGCACTGTCATCAGGATGGAGGGTTTATGTTCTTGCAAAGTGCTGGGCTTGTATTCAGTGATACACAACCAAAATCAGTCCCTCCAACCAACAGGAGGAAAATAAGTCATATTGCCTGTCTGAGCAAGTTATGATTTTATTCACAGTGTTTAACGGGATAAACCCACAGCAGGCTTTCTGGTGAGACTGCCACTGGAAAACCCAGGTAGTAATACAGTGCTGTGCTCACTGGGGGAAGGAGCTGGAAAAGCTAAGCCCTCCTGCATCCATGGGTGGGTGACGGAGATTACCAGCCAGACCCTGTGGCTAGATGGCATATTTTACCCTCAGAAATATTTTTTTAAAAAAATAAGTGACCTAAATGCTGCTCTTATTCTTTGGAAAGGTGAGTTGTTATAGGCAGAGCTAGGGCTCGGGCAGGCTTTACATCTAGTACCCTGGTATGGGGGAACACTGTGATATTGCCCATCCTCAACTCCCATCTGTGCCACGTCAGGGATTTGCAGGTGGGTCAGGCCTGGGCAGAGTTTCCTCCGATGAAGTCAGTCGTTCCAGTTAGTGGTGCTGAAATGCTGGGGGAGGCCAAATTTGTACAGTAGTAACTCATCATGTATTGCAGTTCCACAAACGGGACTGTCAGGGTTGGAAATGACTTCATGCCCGAATGATTGACAATTGCTAATAGGGTCCAGGCACTGGCAGGTCCCCTCGGAGGAGGAGAGCTTGAACTTTGTGCCTGAGCTGCCAAATTGGTTTTCTTAAAACTCTTAATTTACTTTTGGGGCTCCTGAAGCCTCGCCTCCTTTGTTAATTGGATGGTCAGCATTGTGCTTGTGCTCATTTCGGTTCCGCTCCCTCCACACACCAGCGCACGCACCATTTCAAAGGGTCACCCCCACTCGGATGTGTGGCTCTTCTGCCCCAATGCTCCTGCCACCGAGTCAACGGGGACGGCTGCACTCACAGAAACGTTTTCCCTTTTAATTTTACGTTAATTTAGTGCTGATGAAAGGCGGTGGTGGACAGGCTTCCGTTTATACCCCGAGGAGGGCAAAGCAAGTGGATGCTTACGGTTCTGTCTGACCCCTGTCACTCAGTGTCCAGCAGAGAGGAAACTTCCCATCGAAGTGCAGCTGGTCCCTGTGCTGCTTCTGGCTCCTGAACATCCCTCAACAGTCACGAGTGTAGCAGGTCTCAGCACCTCCCTCTTCCCCTTGAGGGAAGGGATCAGCCCGCTGGTTTTATTCACAAAGTCTCTCTTCCCTACAGTGTCCCGGTTTTCAAGCCCGCGGGTGACTCCGAGATTAAGCCGAAAAAGAGCCCTGTCTATCTCCCCGCTGTCTGATGCCAGCATTGATCTCCAGACGATGATCAGGACCTCCCCGAACTCCCTCGTGGCGTATATCAACAACTCCAGAAGCAGTTCAGCAGCGAGTGGCTCCTACGGCCATTTGTCTGCCGGGACAATCAGGTAAAGCTCTGGGACTGGCTCTGTTCAGCTGTGTAACCATCCCCTCCAAAAGAAGGGGTGATCCTTCAGCAAAGGAGACCTTCCTTTCCTTGCAGCCTCTGCTTTTGTGCACTGGGGCTGTGTAGTGTACTGAATTAAAGCCCCCATCTGGTTTTGCATGTGGAAGGGCACTTTGTGGTATATGGAGGATGGAGTTGGCTGGATTTGGCTTATTGGTTACCAGATTTCCAGTAATTATAGTATGATAATACCTCCCTCCAAGCAGAAATGGAGAATAAATTCATCTAAAAAGTGTTCATTGTGAGCAGTTGGACTCCTTAAGAAACCCCTTGAATTAAGAGATTGCCCCAAAGTATTCTCCAAATTATTGGTCCACATCCTTAAAAGAGATGTTTCCTGGACAGATTTAAGAGCCTAATTCTAAAAACATATTTTAAACAAATCTAAGACCTTGAGTAAAGTTTTTGCTCAAACCTTAATTAAAAAGCACTTACACTAGGCAGCTCACTGTTGTTGATTCCTGCTGTGATTGCTTCATCCATGTTTCACAATGTTATTATTCTTTTTGTTACTTAACTGTTAAAAATGTTGGTTCTAATTATCATTGATGTTGCAAAGCAAGGGTTTACAAAGATCATGCACTGCTAAAATCTGTAGGAGAAAACAGAGATATTGCCATTAGTAACTGTAACATTAATTTATTTCAGTTACTTTATTTGGCAATATCATTTAGAAGTTGACTGTAGAATCAAACATAATGCTAGCTTAAATAAATAGCAGCTCCTTGTCTGGTAATCATATTTTTCTGGTCTTGTCACCTGCTGTCTTTAACTGGGCATACCTTTAGCATCTTGTTTTAAATGCAGATTTTAAGCTTTTCAAGGTAGCATCTGGTATTTTCAACAAATAAGTAGAGTGCAGTGTCTGACCAGTGGTCAGCTGTTGGCCTCCGAGGGAATAACCAAGTAATAATACTGAATTTGAAACTCTTTTCAGTGTTCTAAAGGTGTATCTTGAATGTCTGCAATGTAAAATAGGTTACATATATAACAGGATAACTGTCAGCAATGTGGGGTGAAAAGACTTATTTGTTATTAACTACGTCTTAGTGACAAGAGTGAAATCCTTGCTTAGACCCAGAGAGATCCTGAAATTTGCTCAGACCCAGATCCTAGTAGCATTTCAGAAAGTCGTTTTTGGACTTTGCTGTAACATAGCAAAGCTGTGCAGCTGCCTGCCATCACACCTCATTTGCTGCAGCAAGTATTTAACTCCCAGAGCTCTTTTACACTGGAGTGATTTTTGCCCTTTATTCTTTTGGTCAAGTTGTCATTAACTCTTTTGGAACTGAAATACTAATTGGATGGTCACCAGCAAAAAGTATTTTCTCTAAAAGCAAAACTAGAAATGAAGTGTGTTGTAAATTAAGGCCCTGTTCCTGAGCACTCACTCCATGGGCAGTTTTAGTGATGTGAGAGGAAATACCATGAGGGGAAAGGTTCAGGACAAGCATCTCCTTAATGTTGCAAATAATCAGTTTTGGGGCTGAGAGTCTATGGTTTATTCATCCACCTGCCTAGAGTACCAGGAGCAGAGCATCTCCTGTGCTTCTCCATCTCTGCCAAGGGGACTCACCCCTGGGAGTGAACCACTTGTTCCCAGAGGCAGCACTTTGTTTTTAATGCTGATGACTGCTGCATCCTGGCTCAGACGTGTTGCCCCCACTTCTTGCCCAAGCAGCCAAGGAGCTGGTGTTGTCTCTGTTCACCACTGACCTAGACTGGAGCTGAACCAGTGACCTATATACAAAGGGTGACACACTTTAGCAGTCCCCTGAGCCAGCTTTCCCCTCACCTGAATGCAGAGTAAATTGCATAGTTATAGTTATTCATCTGTGCCAGGTGAGCCAGGTGATGCTGGCTTTTCATACTCAGGGTAGCATAACCCCAAGGTTGCTACTCTGCCCTGGTGAGGCCTCACCTGGAGTACTGTGTGCAGTTCTGGGCTCCCCAGTTCAAGAAGGACAAGGAACTACTGGAGAGAATCCAGCACAGGACCACTAAGATGATTAAGGAACTAGAGCATCTGCCGTATGGGGAAAGGCTAAGAAAGCTGGGTCTGTTTAGCTTAGAGAAAAGGAGGCTGAGGGGAGATCTCATTAGCGTTCATAAATATCTAAAGGGCAGGTGTCAGGAGGATGGGGTCAGACTCTTCTCAGTGATGCCCAGTGACAGAACGAGGGGTAATGGTAACAAACTGGTACACAGGAGATTTAACCTGAATATGAGAAAATACTTCTTTACTCTGAGGGTTACAGAGCACTGGAACAAATTGCCCAGGGAGATTGTGGAGTCTCCATTCCTGGAGACATTCAAAACCCGCCTGGTCATGTTCCTGTGTAATCTGCTCTAGTGGAACCTGCTCTGGCAGAGCGGTTGGACTAGATGATCTCCAGAGGTCCCTGTCAACCCCTTCCATTCTGTCCTTCTGTGAATATGCAGAGTAGGTCTGCCTGAGAAAACCTAGGAGCCTTGAGGGCTGCAAAGCCAGATGTAGCTAAGTCCCGTTCTCTTCTACACTCCCTGCCAAGGGCTTTAACTGTTTTTAAACATACTAAGCAAAGAAATTACAGTCAGTCTGATTCACAAGTTTGCTGAGGCTCACACACAACAAATCCCGTCTTTGCAGTAAAATAGGCTGTCAGGCTTACTGTGGCATTGAAGGCATCTAGCTGGGGCACTGCAGCCTGTCTCCTGGAGTCTCCAGGAAACCAAACTTGAATCAATCACTAACCAATGTGGTAAAAATTATTTAAAGTAACTTCTCATCATGTTTCTTCTCCTGTGGCTACAGCCCAGCATTCAGCTTCCCCCACCCCATTAACCCCGTGACGTACCAGCAGATCCTGACGCAGCAGCGAGGCCTGAGCTCAGCCTTTGGACACACTCCTCCCCTCATCCAGCCGTCTCCCACCTTCCCCTCACGACAGCACATGGCAGTCATCTCCGTCAACCCACCGCTGGCACAGATCAACAGCAACAGCAACTGCATCTCTGACTCCAGCCAGGTAGGGACTGCCATCCTGGTTCTTTCCATGCATGGCACATGAGGAAATGAAAGCATGTTCTCTGTGGGATGAGTGCCACCCTTCATGGTGGCTATGGGAGTTTTACCCACGCTCCTTTTATTCCAGCTCTCCCTTTATGTTGCTTTTTCTTCCTCCTGGCAAAGCATTTTTGAACTAGTGACAGGCAAATTTTGTGCCCACTTCCCTTCCTCACACACACATCTACCTACTTGTGCAGGAACCAAAGGCCTTAGTTCATCAAAGCATTGAACATGATACACAGGGTCATCTCAGGCAGCAAGTCTCCTTGAACACATTGTTGCATGCTATTGAAATCAAGGGAATTCAGCACATGCTGGAGTATTTTGCCAGATAAGCCACTGAGCACGGTGAACCAACCTCCATCAGTTCCTTTCCCAGTCCTTCCTTTTTTTCTACTGATGTGAACCATGTTGATGGTCTTAAAACACCTTATTCCTTTCCTCTTTAACAAATAAGTACATCTTACTTTGAACTTCCAGTCTTTTACTTATTGTTCCTTCTTTTTCAGTAGCTTTCTCTCTCAGCATATCCCTGATGTCGATTTTTACTATTAAAGTTTGCAAAACCAGGAGCCAGATTTGTAAAACTAGGAATGCCATGATGTGTATGAAATCCCACACCTCAAATGTGTCCTTTCAAATACCTGTGAGTTCACACAGGCACATGCATGTGTGCACAAGCCCTCCGCATGCACAGTTTTAGTGAATATGACTAGCACATTTTTAATAATTTTTCCTTCCCATTTTCATTCCTTGGAAGTTTAAATTGCAGTTGCTTTTCTCCCCAAAGACTTATTTCACCTCATTTCACACCCATTTCAAATTGTTGTTTTAGTTGTATCATACTGAACTTTTCAGACTGGTTTATTGTTTTAGGGTTTCTCATGGCTGCTGCACTGCAAACTTTGTTTGTTATTGAAGGTTATTTGATTGATAGGTTTTGTTTTCTTCTCACAAACTGGCTACCAAAATAATATGGCTGGCAGGAGTTATGCCTCTGTTTAATAACTTGCAGGACCAATCTTGAGCAATTAGCAAGAGTGTATTTAAAATGTTGGTGTTCCAATTTTATGCACATACAATGGGATGTTTTTTCTCCTGAAGTTGTTCTCATTTTTTAAGAGCTTAGCAAAATACACACATAGCTTTTCATGCACCCAGCATGCTGGAGCCCTCGCATGTAATCAGAGCCCCCCACCCCCTTCAGGAATTCATTTTCTCAACAAATCATTTCATCGCATTGAGGAATAAATTTGTGGCTTGGGTGGAGGTTGCATAAGGTTTTGACAGCTTTGACAGGGACTGGATCACTCTGAAATGGAGCAGCAATGGTGAGGCCAAGCTCACTGGTGAGCCTGCAGAAGCCAACGCTGTCCTCGACTCTTCCTTCTCTTCCATCTCTCACCTGCACAAACACACACGGGGTAGTTGTGATGTGAAACCCAGGCCAGCAGGCCAGTACCCCATTGTCCCCATCCACTCCTGAAGTTCAACCTTGATTGATTTTTTATTTCGCTTTTAATGACAAGGTGGGCTGCCATCAGTCTCTCATCCCAAACCTCGGTGCCATATCTTGCCTGGTTTTATTTCCTAGAGCAAGCAGAACAGCGAGTCGGCCGTGAGCAGCACAGTCAATCCAGTCATTAACAAGCGCAGCAAAGTCAAGACTGAAGTCGAGGGCTTGCCCCCAGCATCCCCAACCACACAGGTAACCTTCTGGGGGTGAAACATGTGGGGACAAGGCAGTGAGCTGCTGGGTCTCGTTGTCCTTGAGAACAATACTCTTGGCACTTTTTGGTGTAACAGGGAGCAAGGCATCAAGGTCTGCCAGGCAGAAGAGTGTCTCTTGCAGCAGGAAGTCCAGCAAGGCACAGGGCAGAGCTGCAGTGACTGAGTGAAACATTCAGTGGGTGCTTGGGACTCAGTTTACTGTTTCTGTGCTTGGATAGAAAAGGAGGGAGGGAATATTTCCAGAGTGATAACTTTAAAAATGATGTCTGAGTTGCCTGTGCTGCAAAGCAAGCAACACTGGTATCTCTGAGAAAACATAGATTATGAGGGAAGCTTGCATGTAGGTAGAAAGCTTTCAAAAAAAGGACGACTTCTTGATGCAACAAGGAATTGCTCCTAGAAACATCTTTTACATTGGTGACACAACATTTGACACCAAGAAGGACCCAAAGGCCTTTACTTTTTTTCCAGAGCTCTATGATTGCAAACTGTTTAATGGCTGACAGTATCCATCTGACCATCCTTTATCACAACTGTAAACTATCAGGAGTGTTCTGGGCGCTTCATTTTCATGAAATATTAGGCAGTGTTATTGTCAAGCGAGTAGAAGAGTTGATGACAAATTTCTCTTTCTGCCCTAGTTCAGGAGCAGGTCTCAGCATGATGCATGGGGACAGCAACGTGTGCAGTCATCAGGGGGCTGGTAAAATTGATGAAGATAGCATATCAGGGAAAGATAAACATGCTGTAGTCAGCACGATTAGGGCAAAGAGGCATCTCTCTGGAGCTTTGAGTTTAGGAGTGCATCTACATGCTGCTGCAAAAGCACATGTCCTGAAAAACCAATCTGGCCACCACCATGGCTAATAGGGCCACATGTTCATTTCTCGTGGCAAATGAAAAAAATACTTGAAAGCCATCACCTGCTTTCTCAAAGCATCTGTGATGGAAGAGCTGTGGGACGAATAGCTGCTTGCTTGATTCCTGTCATCCTTCTCTCTCTGCTCCAATTTGAAGAGGTGTGCACCCAGCAGCAGGGAGTGCTTGGGCAGCATCAGCCTGGCTCAGCCCTGCAGCCCTGCCCCAGAGTTTCATCCACTGAGTCTTATGTGAAATAGGCACTGAAAGAAGGGGGAGAATAATTTAAAGTGGTGCAAGGAGGCTTGATTAGAATAGCAAGGTGAAATTAAGAGAAGGAAAATGCATGCTGGTTGTCTAATGAGGAGATCTGTGAGGTAATACCCCAAAGGAAATGTAGGCTTCATGTCTTGCAGCATTTCAGTATTGACTGGGAAATTACTGGGAAGTACCTTGAAAGAGAGAGCCCATTCTTGGCAAGGAGAGCAGGTTATAAGACTGAAAATAGTGGATGGCTTCTCTTCAGCTGGTCTAAGCAACAGCAACTTGTTAAATTTAGGGATTCCTGTTCTGCAGGAGACTGTGCTGAAAAGTTGAGTTACAGTCAGTTAGTATCAGTTGACTGATACATTTTTTGCAGAGCATGAATCTCAGCCACCCCCAAAAAAAAAGGCGTGTGTGTGTTTTCTTTTGGAAATGCTGTACTGGAAACTCCTCATGTGAGTTGTGGTTTGGATGTTTAAAATCCTTGGCCAGACAGTATCTCCCATGATGGCTTGTGCTATAAAAAATGCAATGCAGACAAGATTTGTGGGACACAGGGGAGCACCAGGCATGAAAGACCTGAGTTACTGTGCTCTCACAATACCACAATAGCTCCAGTACAGATTCAAATTAACGTTGAACTAGCCAATAATTAAACAAGTCAATCCTCTTCAACAAATTAAAATGATTTTAATTCCATTTTCCATCAGGAAGTCTGAAAAGAATTTTAGTAGAAAATTTCACTTTTCCAGAGACCATGCTTTGCATGGAGAGAAATGTTTCAAAAAGATTAATCTTCACAGCAAGACTAAACAAGAATTGCAGGAAAAAGAAGCTGCTGTTTGAACTTTCTCAAACTATTGCTCTGGGCTCTGATATAGTTTGAATCTCCAGAAGTGTGTTACTGTTGCTACATTACTACTGTTTCATGTTCCAGGAGCCACCTTACAATTTATTTATTTTTTAATTTAAAGCTAATTAAAAGAAATCTCTTTTTCTCCATATCTAAACTTTTGAGTTGAAAAGTCACAGCTGGCATGTACATTAACCACTAGTTAATGAAAATTGCTGAACTTTCATACAGTACATCTCACTTTCCAAGTCATATAATGCCATTAAATCATTAATCATTGTAGCCCCTCAGTAGGGGGGCTAGCCCCACCCTTCCTAGCCCCAACCCTAGGAAGGTGTTGATGGGGAAGGAGATGGAGGCCAGATAGATCTGTTTGGGCAGCTCAGAAACATCTTGAGACAAGTCTGGCACTTATGGGGCCAACTGGAGCATCAGATCATGGGAAACAGCATCTGATATGGTCAGTCACCCTAGATGCTCCCATCTAAAGCTGCCCTGGAGGCAGGTTGCTCTGTGCTGGGCAGTAGTAGTAATTGAGAGGAAAGAGAATGAAGGAGATCAAAACCTGCGGAGTTTTGCATTGCTAAATTCCCAAGCCAATATTGGCTGCTGGTTGCCTTGTCTGTAGTGCAAGTGTCTGACAGACTCAGAGTCAACAGTTGTCCTTACCTCTGAATTGTACTAATTATGTTGTATGTTACACTGCTGTGTAGCTGCCCATGCTTTAATCCTCATAGCAGCCATACAGAATCACAGAATTACCAAGGCTGGAAAAGACCTTTAAGATCATCAAGTCCAGCCTAAGACCAACACCACCACACCATCTAGACTATGGCACTAAGTGCCACATCCAGCCTTTCATTGAACACATCCAGGGGCGGTGCCTCCACCACTTCCCTGGGAAGTCCATTCCAATGTTTAATCACCCTCTTCGTGAGGAAGTACTTCCTAATATCCAACCTAAACCTCCCCTGGAGCAGCTTGAGGCTATGCCCTCTTGTCTTGTTGCTAGTTGCCTGGAAAAAGAGCCCAGCCCCCACCGGACTACAACCTCCCTTCAGGTAGTTGAAGAGAGTGATAAGGTCCCCCCTGAGTCTCCTCTTCTCCAGGCTAAACAACCCCAGCATCCTCAGCCTCTCCCTATAAGACTTTCCCTCTAGTCCTTTCACCAGCCTTGTTGCTCTCCTATACCAAATATCTTCTGTGCTTCATTGAGCACTGAGGAGCTGGCTAGACAGAGAAGTTAAGCAGAGAGCTCACAGCATACCCAGCATTAAAGTAACCAATTTTATAAGTCCAGAGCCCCTGGAGCTCTGCTCTGCAAACCGCTCATCACTGAGTCTTTCTCAAGCTTCCCAAATCTCCCTGTCTCAGAGGAGTGTTCTGAGGACTCACCACTTTGTCCCTGTGGAGCACCCTGCAAGCATAAATCTTTGGGTAAGCACTAGGTAGAATTTTCTTATCTATTGAAAGATGTGGAAAACAGGACCCCTCCTCCCCAGTTTATGTCAGGTGAGTGTGGTAACCACTAGGCTCTGATTGTGGTTTCTTCATGCTCATATTTCCTCACTTCCCCCAGCTCAGAAGTTTTGCTCCAGAAAAGAGCACAACTACAGGTCAAAAATGCCAGCCTTTTCCTTTCTGCAGCCTTTCCTGCAGCTGCCCAGGACCTGGCTGCAGCCAGGTGCTGCTGTGATGATGGCTGCGGGGTGTTTCGTGTTTTGTCATTAACTCTGTTTAATTTCTATGAAAACTCTCTAACTAATTATTTCACAGTAATCAAGGAGGTTAACATTGCCACAACGAGCACAGTTTTGTGATCAGTTGATACCTGCCCTGTAATGAGTGACAGAGGAACTCAGATTGAAGAAGTTCACCTTATACAATGCACCATTGTGTGTTGCAGGAGCATCTGACAGACCTGAAAGAAGATCTAGATAAGGATGAATGTAAACAGGAGCCTGAAGTTATTTATGAGACGAACTGTCACTGGGAAGGATGCACAAAGGAATATGACACTCAAGAGCAGCTTGTCCATGTGAGTAATGGTTGGAAGGAAACCCCAGCGATAAATTTGGGTTTCTGTGCACTTGTCCTCATTTTTTATCACTACCTGCTGTACAGCCAGAGCTCACTCTGGGAGCTACTAAAGGTGCAAATCAGAGATACGGTGTGTAAACACTGCCAAAGCAGGTCGCTGCTCCCTGAGGAGTTTAGCTGCAATAAGGCTCTCATAGATTATTTGATGTTGCTCTCTTCTCAGCTGCTGAGGCTGCAGTTTTGGTCTCCCCCATGCATGACCCAAAGACAGAAGGCCCTGTGCATAGGGCCTGAGCAGAAAATGGGAAAGGGGGCTGAGCCCTTCCCTCTTTGCTGGCCATATTCACTGAGCTTCCCCATGCACCTACACCACCTCCGGGTCAGGGTTTGTCTGTACTGCCCTCAGTCCTTGCCCAGGCCATGAAAGCCTTTTAATGCTTCCGTGGCATAAGCCGTGGGGCCATTCCACTTAGGGCTGTTGACCTGCTCAGGTCTCCCATCCTACAAATATAGAGCATCTCCAGAGTTTGGAGACATCCTCAAGTGTCGCCATCAGGGCCCAAAATACAGAAAGTGGGTTGATTTATTTTATTTTTTTTTAATTTTGAAATAGGGCTTCTGTAATCACAGTGATGTCCCCAAACATGTGTCAAAACTGCTCTCTGAAGGATCCCCAAACCAAGTCATTAATCAGATTTTCAGTTCTAATTAATTCCAAGAACCTTTTGTGTGCATTTCTTCACCTGGGAATCCACTGTTTGGTTTCCTTTGGTTTCTGGGGTCAACAAATCCCTCAAACTTGGAGTGAGTGTGTGTGAAATCAGACATGATCTTTGTCTGCGCCCCATCCTGCCCCCAGCCCAGAGTTCTTCCAGCCCTCATATTTGATCTGTGGTGTGAGCCCCATGTGTTTGAAGCCAGCACAGAGCTGCTTGGAATTAACCAGCCCCAGCATTCCTCATGCTGGCAGCAAAATGTTGAATTGAGCAAATTTTATGACAGGACCCACTATTTTCTCCTTTTCCTTCAGCCTTTTGCTGTTAGCTTCAGCCCAGGCTCCAAGCCTGCCAGGAGCCACCCGTGTGCGACTCACATATAGCTCTCTTCCCGAGGCCCCCTGTCTGCTCTCACCCTTTTTTTTTTTTTAAATACCTGCATTTTAGTCATGTTGAGATGCCACCAAGTAGGTATTAGTTTCCATTTCCCCAAGCTCTGCACACAGACATTACCTTAGCTCAGAGGGACCACACTCTAAATGATAATTTTGGACACGTGCTCTTCTTCCATCTAAGGCTAGCACCTCCCTGCCTCTGCCAGAAGTCACTGGTTCAGAGCAATAAGTCCTTGAGTACAGATTTGGAAACGGTTTTCAAGGCCAAATGAGTGATAAGGTGCTTAATGGGTTACACATTGCATGCTGCAGGGCATTGCTTTTCTGGGGTTAAACCACAGCAGCCCTGTCGGATGGGCTGGGCTAACATTTGTCCAGCAGTATTTGTGCCAGTATTTGTGAGTTTCTGTTTCAGACGTAAGAAAAACTCTTTAAGTCTGCCCAGAGCAAAGTGCAGAGTAGATCCAGGGAGCTCAGCACTATTTATTTCCAGAGAAAACCCATAGAAAAATATTTGACAGAATGTCCAAGATTTTCCTAAATTTGGAAGGTTATAAAAACGGAGGCTTCTCTACCATGATTACTAGCAACATGGGGTTGTGGATTTGGGATGCCCAAAATACACATGCAAATGAAATACAGATGTCGTGGTCCAACTTCTGAGAGGGTGGCATCCCACCGTTCATGGAAAAACTGTAGTTTGTGTGTAGAGCAAAGTACCTGGCTGTGCAGGGTCCATTCTCCTACACGTAGGGCAATGTTCTTGTGGGAGAAATGCATGTCAGTGGGGAGCAGCAGTAGTAAGGACATATTTTTGCAAGCATCACCACTGTTCCCAGCCCCAAGGTCACACTCAATTTGAGGGAAGCCCAAGCAAAGCCTCTGGCCAGGTGGGATTTTGATGGGGGCTATGGAGCCATAGCTGAAGTGTGGAGAGTTGTGCAACTGCACCTCCACTGGCTGATGGGAAGCAGATGTTTCTCAGACAGTGAGTTAATTAAGCCTGAAGGGGGGCTACTGTCCCCCTCCCATAAATATGTCTTCCTCTGGCCCATGCAGGACTGAACAGGCCAGCCTGTGCACTCCCCCACTCCTAACATGTGTAGCCTTCGTTACAAGTCAGACTCCCAGGCAAACAGAGCCAGGAGACTTGTCTTCCAAATTTAGTCTGGGTATGGTTTAGCATGTACATGAGTCTTCTGGGGGGTTCATCAGATTTCCACGATATGAGGCTAAAATGTCATACCAATGCCATGTTATAAAACCAGAACCGTAGGCAGCTGAGCTCCAAACCCATAGAAGTCCTCTCCCAAACCCAGCCTCCCCCAACCTTCCCAGCAATGCAGCTTTGACTCTTAAGTGTTTACCTGTGGTGCCCAAGGGACCAACTGAGTGTCACACACCTCGTCTTGCCCCTGCGTAGACCTGGTGCCCCAAGCAGCAGGTCCCTGTCCCCAAGGTTGGGCCATGGCACACAGAATGCTGGAGCTAGATTCAACTAGGACTGTGGAGGTCAGTGATTCTGTTTCAATGTGGTTTTGTGTCCTCATGTTGCCTCACCACCCCAAGGAAGTCTCATCTTGAGCTGCAACATGTGTGCCTGGCCTTGGCCGGGGGGATGAAGGCGGGGGCTGGAAAAAAATCTCAGTGCCAAAATAACAAAACCCAAACCCAAAGTGGTTTATTTTAGGATTTCCTGTCAGTGAATGTCTGCTGAAAACACAGGAGCGAGGACAGACATTATTTTTGGCAGCTAGACCCCATTCAGAGAGACAAGGCCACCTCAGGAACAGCGCTGCTGATGGGCTGGTCTCTGGCTCTGTTTAGTTTTGGCAGGACTTCATCTGCTCTGGACTGGGAAAAAGTGAACCTCATCTTCCTCCTGGGGTGGATGAAGGCACCCTTCTGGATCTGGCTTTTCAACACCCCAGTACGGGATTTCATGGACCCAGGCAATTAGCAGTAATTGAGGCCGAGGAGCGTTCCTTGTAGCATAGCTGGCAGATGCTGTCATTTCCTGCCAGCCGCCCCCACTGGACAGCAGGTGGATGTCTCAGGGCTGGTGTATGGCCTGGCACACAAACAGGCTTAGAATCCTAGAATCATTTAGGTTGGAAAAGAACTTCAAGATCATTGAGTCCAGCTGTAGCTTCTCTCCTTCTCTCCCCCATCCTTCAGGCACCCCCCAGGGAAGAGTGCCAGATGCATAAATGTGAAGGGTTCAGCAGACAAAAATGACTCTGTCATCATCTCCAGTGGTGGCAATAGGCAGCCTAGGAGACACTGAGAGGGCTCATCTCTCCCTGGCATCATGGGTCCCCATTGCTTTTGCAAACCTTTTGTTTATAGCTGCTTTGGACCCAGCACCCGGTGTGCTGGGTGCTCTGCACCTTCTCCCGCAGGACACACCAGACTGCAGGGCTGGCTCCCATGACCCTGGTGTTATCTGTGCACCTGGGACCCAGGTGCAAAGCCTGACCACAAGCACTGGGGATGGAACAGCTGGCTTTCAAAGCATCATGTGTGCTTCACTGCTGGTATCAGCTCTTCCAGGAGTGACCTGCTTCTCCCTTTCTCTCCTACCAGCACATCAACAACGATCACATCCATGGGGAGAAGAAGGAGTTTGTCTGCCGCTGGCAGGACTGCACGAGGGAGCAGAAGCCCTTCAAGGCTCAGTACATGTTGGTGGTGCACATGCGAAGGCACACAGGAGAGAAGCCACACAAGTGCACGGTGAGCTGTCAGGGACATGTGGTGCATCTCCATTTGGCAAGTGGGACACTCTGGTGTGCACAGACACAGGCATAGCTTCAAGCAGGGCTGTCCCAGGGTACCTGTTGGCACCCGGCTCAGTGGTCAAGAAGGGTGGTCAAGGTGTTGGTGGGTAAAACTGCATTTTCCTGGTGAAAATAGGTTCAGCTTTACCACAGATATCTGGAGTGACTCAGGACAAGTCACTTAAGATGGAAAACCAGCCAATTTAGTGGCTTACATCCAAGAAAGAAACCCAGAAACCCCACACTGTGGGGAACCACCTAGCCCTGGTCGTGTCTAACTCATCATCACCCAGTACCATTGCTGGAGCTGCAAGTTTCCCTCACATATGTAACCAAGTGTATACACAAGTCTCCTTCCAGCCTGGGGAGCTGGGTGAACAACTTCTGCCTCTGCTCTCTTAGTCCAGAAGTGATGTCAACCCCAGGGTACCCTTTGGGTACCCCAAGCGGAGCTTCAGTCCCCAGACCTTCTGCATGCAAGCAGCACTGTGCTAGTGTTAAACACTGGCCGAGGAAGAACATGAAGTGCTATTTTGTGTCTCAGCCCTGTGGGTACAGGCTCATCTAGCACATGTGACACCTGGGCTCACCTCGTCCTCAACCTCAAGATACTAAAACCCATATCTGCCCTCACACATGAAGTCTCCCACTGCTCCACTGCCTGACGTGGGGCAGCCCAGGATGCCTGATGTGGGGCACAAGAGAGAAGTGAGCTGTGGAGTTTAGTGGCTGTGGCCAGCTGGTAGGAGAGGAGAGGTGTTTACCATCTCTTTCCACATATGCTTCAGCCCTTTTTCCTCCCAAAGATCCATTTTCTGCTCCCTTACTTTTCCTCCTGCCAGTTTCTCATACCTCCTCTGCTGTCAGCATTATGCCTTTCCTCTCTGCAGAGTCTCAGGGATAAGTCTCTTTCTGTTTGGCAGATGTCTGAGTCCTCCTCCCATATCTTCCTTCTCTTCTGCTCCAGTAGTCACTTCCAGCCCTGCTCCCTCCCTGGCTCTGCCCCAGCTCCTGCTTACAAATATTAGGATATGTATGATTTGCTTGCTGCATGACTCCTTTATCAATCTTCCAGCCCTCTGTTCATTTAATTTAGAGCATAAGCTCCCTGGGGCACTGGGCCATGTCCTTTGTTTTAATCTTCTAAAGCACTTTGCCCGGTTCTAGTGCTTTACCAATCTTCCTTAAAAGTATCAAGCAATATTGATCATCAATGTGCTATACAGTGAGCAGTGAGGGAAAGTCTAGCCCTGCCCTTGCAGGTAGAGGGATGCAGAAGACAAAAAGCAGTGGGGACTGCATCCTCTTCTGTGCTGTAGTGGAGCAGGGAAAAGCACCACTGTGCAATCCTGCCTCTTTCAAGCCTTGGTTGTGTCAATCATTAAGCAATGGCAGGGCTGTGTGTGTTTGACTCTCAAGTCATCCTCTGCCTGCTGGAGAACTGCAGTCCCTCCATGTGTGATACACTGCAGCAACTCTCCCCAAACTGCAGTATCACCAGTTTCCCATTGCCTGGGATACATGGCAGTGCTGCAGATGCTTCCCTTCTGTGGCAGACCATTCCTTGTCCAAGTCTGGCAGTGATTTTTCAAAGCGCCATTTGTTTCAGACAAGAACTTTGTGGTGTACATAAAGCTACAGATGAGCCCAGTTGCAGCCTGGGATTCGATCAAGGATTATTTCAACAGCCAGAACTCCCACCAACATAATCAAATCCACACGTAAAGAGTGGGAACAACTGCTTTGAACATGAACAAGCTGCTTTTCTGAGAAGCTCTTATTTGAAAATGTAGCCTCAGTAATTTTGCTTGTAATAACTGCATTTTTCTGTCAGTATCCAGCAAAACCAGAATGGATGCGAGTTGCCTCGTGCTGAGTTCCCTTTATTTTGCAGCAAGTGGAATGATGTATTTCAGTTACCTTAAGGAGCTTCAGTTGTAAAGAACTGTTTGCACAGGGCAAGAGAAGAAAGGGATATATGGTGCTGCCTCAAAGTTGTGGCATGTTCTATAGGCCAAATGGGCTAATGAAAGTTGTCTGAGGAAGTGGAACTGGATCCATCCTACCCTGACAAAGCTGTGGAAAGAACCAGCTCTTGCAGGATGCTCCTACTGTCCTTGAAGAGATCTGGATACTCTCAAGGGAGAAGAGCAAGTTTCTCTTATGAGCAGCATCTCTATGCTAGACCTTAAAGGGGAGCTTAGGTAACCTTACTTCTTTTCCAGCACAATGAAGTTATATGAGATCAACCTGTGCCTATATGCTTAATGGGTTTCATTTGCCTCACTCTGTGGCAGTGCAGGTGAGCCCTGTGCCTGTGGAGCACAAGGAGACAAGTACTGTTGCTGTTGCATACAGCTGCCTTTGGTCTCTGCCCAAAAGGGTCAGATCTCTGGACATGTAGGACCACTCAGCTGCTCACAGGGAAATCAAACACTGAGTTGTGACATGGCCTGTCCTGCTATGGCACCAGTTTCTTTGTTGGCCAAGACTCAAACGTAGCTGTGAAGTCCCTGTCACATCTGGACTGAATTTGTAGACATGTTGAAGTGATCAGACTAAAATACAACACCTTGCGGATTGCATGCATTGTGACAAGAGGAACTGCTTGTTGAAATTTAAAAAGTATTTTGAGGTACTTGCATAGGAAGTGCAGCATGGGCTTTTCAACGCTCCCAGCTGAACAGTGAGTGTCCTGTAAATGCTAAAGCTAGAATTTGGAAGGGAGCCTGGCATTTCGTAAAACCTCTTCCAGTGTTCCTAGGTTCCCACTTTTTTCATCAAAGAGCATTTCACATGGTTTCCTTGGTTTGAGGTGAAATCCTCCCATGCTGCAGACAGGGCAGGTGCAGGGAGAAGCCTCCAGCCCAGCTAGAGTGTAGGATGGCAGGACTTACATCACTCGGAGCCTCACCATGTCTCCCAAGCTGCTCCTTCTCGTTGTGTGGGCAGCTGGTTTCCTTCCAGGAGGAAGGTTCCTGGCTTGTTTTGTCATCCAAAAATCCATCTGTCTTCAAGATTGAGAGTCTTGTTTTTTAAACTGGTAATGTCAGACAGCCTGACCACATCATCCTCTGAGAGTAGACCCAAGCTGTAATTTGGGAAACTTCAAAGCTTGCTAGATTTGTACTTGTGTTTTAGAGAACGGTCTGGACTTTCCAGCACTGGTGCTAGTGAAGTTACAAGGCTGGTCAAGCTGTCAAGAAGCCTTCGGGTCTCTGGGTGGGAGAGAGAAGGCCTCCATTTCTGAGCAGCAGAGGGATGGCAGGAGGGGCTAATGGAGCCCTGGGAGGAGTGGAGGGGTGTTCAACCCTGCTGGAAAAAAGAGTCTCTTGTTGAAATGTCAGGTGGGTACCCAACAAGGAGCAGCACCGTAAACATGACTCACTGCTGAAACTCACAGCCTGCTTAGGGAAGCGAATTCTCCCAACAAAGTGAATGTTGTTCCCTAAAACACAAGCCCTTTAAAAACGCAAGAAAAAAATATGAAAGAATGAGAAACAGATGAGAAGGATTTAGGCAGGGGGGAAATCAAATTTTTCTGGTTAATTAATCTCTCCTCTTGTGTTTTTTTATTTTAGTTTGAGGGTTGCTCCAAAGCCTATTCCCGCCTGGAGAATTTAAAGACACACCTGAGGTCCCACACTGGAGAAAAACCCTACGTTTGTGAACACGAAGGCTGTAATAAAGCCTTTTCCAATGCTTCAGACAGAGCCAAGCACCAGAACAGGACACATTCCAATGAGGTAAGCCTGGGCTCACTGCAGCTCACAGAGGGCTTTTTTTATATATTTTTGCTGACAATAAACATGCACTTTACATGCTGGACTCAAGTAAAAAGAAACCTACTGTAATGAGAGGTTTTTCTTATTTTTTAAAGGGATTGATTTTGCTGGAGAGCCAGACGACATTAGCTTTATATTTATGAAAGCCATGTTTGAAATCATAAACAGATGTTAAAGTATGCAAACTTTTTAATCGGCTTTGGAAATTAAAGCAAGCGTTTTCCACATTTATAATTTTTAATAGCACAAACAGGATTGTACAGTTGTGCATGTCGTGTTTAATATTACTGTGGAGCACGCTTGCAGTAGTATAACAGCTACCCAGGATCCTGATGCTCTGGAAATAATACTCCCTCCACCGTTTGATGTACAATGATAGAGCACAATGCAATGCTTTGTTAACCTTGGCTAATTAAGACCCACTATTAGTAGTTGGGGAGCAGAGGAAATTGCCTTTATTGTAACGCATGTGATGGTCTGTTGCAATCAACCGCGGCCGACGATTGAAATTTATATTACCACTAATTAGCTGACAGGGGAAGAAAAAACAACACTCTGAAGTTCTTATAGTGTTTGCAGCCATGAAGAGTTCAGTCTATAGCATAATTTGCAACAGTTAAGTATAGACTGTTGGAGAACGGAACACAATTGCCATGGATGACAGCTTTTTAAAGCAATTCTGTGCCTACAAACGGCTTGTTAGGAGTATTTCTATCTCTCGTATAGTATGAGTCACTGATAACCAGAGCTCTGAAAGTTTCAGAGATTCTGCTGGATTCAGAATAAGGTCTCAAAGTCTAGGATGCCCTTCCATGCTGTGTGATGCTGAGATGGACCTAATGAATGACCTGGATCCCAATGTTCTTTGAGTTGGTTTTGGTATGAACCCAAACATCAGTATTGTCCTTCACCAGTGAGCCACTTTCCCAGCAGGAAACAAGTTCAAATTAACCCATATCCGCACTGGCTCTGGGTAGTTTGGAGCAGTTAAGGCTACACTGACCTTGAGGTCAGGGGAGACCAACAAGACATGCAACCTCTTGTCTGCTCAGCAGTCTGCATTCCCAGAAACTGGTGTTTGACTAAAACATCATTTCTTCTCTCTTAAAGCTTCTTCCTCTGAAAGCAGTCATGATTTAATCTCACATTTTGGGAATTAGAAGTTTCTTGTTTTCCAGCCCTGGATGGCTTCTCTGCCTTCCTCCAGTACTGGATCCAACATCCCTTTCATTGTTGCTGTTTCCATCTCATAACATTTCAGTGTTAAGTCACACTCCATCTTCTTTCTCAAAAGCTAAATAAGCCAATCAAGCCACTGAAGATTGCCGTTACTGCAGCATTTTTCCTGTCCTTAAATTAGTTTTGCATCTCTCTTCCATCCCTAAGGATTCTCGTATGGATGGATCAAGACTGCTGGTACAACCTCTAATGCTGGATACAGACTCCTTCTGCCCAGTTTGTGCATACTGAAGCAGTATATGAGCTATTTTTGCAAACAGATCACGTGAGCTTGGATCTCTAGAGCTTTTCCAGGATTGTCCCTAGGCAGGACAGGGCTTCCCTTCTGTTGGGCCTGCTGGCATCTCATGTTCCTACACCTGAAATTTTGGCTTTGGCTGTATTACTAAATGTCAGTTCTTTGATGGGTTCAGTTTCCCAAGTGATCCAGATCAGGAGCTGCACTGGATCTGGGGTGACTCTTCACTTCATCTGAGCAGAACTTGGACACACTTGAAGGTCTGCTCCCTTGGGTTCCCACTGTGGGAGAGGGTGAGGCTGTAGGGCAGGAGCATCCAACTCCTTGCCAATGTTAGACACTGATCTAGTATGCTGACACTTGGCACAGGCTGTATCCAACAACACAAACTGAAGGCTCAGATGACAGACAGGGATTTTACCCTCTGCTGTTACTTACCCTTGGATGATACCAAAGCCTTCTTAGGTGCAGAAACATCATAGCCATAACTGAAGGATTTGTACCAGACAAGCTGAACCTTGCCATGGGAACTACATGGCACTGCATGATCTTATATTTTGCAACCATACTCACTCATGAACCCTCATGAGTTCAGCCCTCCTTGATGCAACAAAGGCATGCCCCAAGACTTGCAGGAGATCTGCAGGCTACATATAATAGCTCTCTGGGCCATATATCTGACACTATCTTTTTGAAGAGCGAGTAACATGATCCTTTGTAGTAGATGACATGGCTCATGGCAAAGCCTGTTGTGTTGGGCAGCAGGACCAGGTGAGGGTCCTCCAGCCAGCTGTGGCCCTGACCAGTGGGTTAGCAAACTGCACTGAGACCTTGGCTTACAAAACCACATGGATGCAAAGCAGGAGTGTGTGGCTGTAAATATTTCCCATTACCCATTGTTAAATCTATTGTGGTTCCTAGCTACCTACTAAATATTTTCCTCTGCTTGCAGTGTTTACTTGGGAGACACCACAGTTTCAGAGTTAGTCATCCGTGTTTCCTCTAAGGGGAAAGTTCCAGGTTCCCTATGTTTGTATCCGCCATTGTGTGACAAGACATAGGTGTATGGTCCAAACATGTTGAGGTTCAAGGCTTGGGGGTTACCACAGTGGCTTTTGTTTGATTATTGAAATGTCACATGGACTATTTAATTTTAAACTTTCAGTGGCTGTTTCAATCCCTTCAGGGGGATACCTTCAAAGTTACCCTGGGGAAAGGGCTTTCAGCCCATGACCACTCTCCAGTGCATACACAAAAGAGTAGCATGAGTCTACAGCCAGTCAAAGGCTGAGAGTGACATTTTCTCCAATTCAAGCTAAACAAGGATAAAATGCAGAATTCAGTTCTGCTGCCTACCTGGGGAGTTCTCCAGTTGTCCCACCCTGGGGAGTATCATGTGTATGAGAGTAGGAGGGAGGCATCTGAGATAGCTAAATTGTTGGTTTCTCTAGGGCACATACTGCCTTAGATGTCAGAATCTGGATAACCCAAGGGGGATATATGAGGGCATGCCAACAAAACAGTAGTAGTGCTTAGTACAGTTGCAGAAGGCATGGCCTGATGAAGAAGATGGTTGTACCTTGTTAGGTGGAGTGTCTGCTGTTCAAGCAATAGTGATCTTGCCACCCTAATTACTGGTGCCTGAAAAATCAGAACTATTTGGCATAAAGGACCTTTATTAAAAAATCCCTGAACTGTTGTAAGTAGGGGTTTTTTAGCATGTGTTGTGAGGGTTCTGTTCTTCAGAATAGGTTTTAATGGCAACAATAATATTTCTATAATGCCTCGTCCAAAAGCTTGCATGAGATTTATAACTAAACTATTTTACTTTTTGTGCTTTGGTTTACCCAGCTTTAAAATATATTAAATATTTGCTTCAGTGGGGTGTTACAAGGATTTAGTTTGTTCAAGTGATGTGCCAAGATCAGTCAGAAAGCATGCTTTTGAACAAAAAACAGACTTTCAGTGTTTTTCATGTGATGATGCTGGCCTTCTGCAAAGAATATATACTCCTTCGTATTTTTTCACTTAAGCTTCTGGATGAAATTACAAAACAGATTAAAAAAAGAATAGGAATGGTCATTTTGGGTAGCCTTCAAACAACATCTATCTGTTGTTTTGGGTTTTTTTAATGATCTATCCTAGTGCATTGGCAAAAAAATACTTAGAGTAGCTGTGAGGCTGAAAGCAAACTTGTAATGAGTTCAGAACACTGCAGCTGCAGTGCTACTACACTTTGGAACTGGAAACTCAATAAAAAAAGTTAAAAGAAGAAAAGTATCTGTTTGCTGACTTCTGTTTTCAGAAGTATGGCTTCAGCCTTGTTTTCCTGTGGCAATCAATGATTCATGAATTTGGGAGTAGAGCACTATAGTCTGAAAAAAAAACATTGCATGCCTGCGGTTTGTTTTGCACAATAACAGATTTCAAGGTGACAGGTGCTGGAGTGGTATGATAGATTGGGTAGGGTGAATCCAGTCTGGCTTGGTTTTGCTGGAATTCCATCAGCCAGAAGGTCTCAGACATTTTCCTGGTGTAGACCCCACCTTAGAAGAGAGAATGTGTTATGGCCAGTCCCCTACATCACCTCTCTCCCATCCATAATCAGGAAACATTCCTGTGGCCACCCAAGCAAATACATGCAGGAGAAAGTAATATTAGGAAAGTATTTCATGAATTCTTAGCTGTCTTTTAATCCAGAAACTGAAAACAAGGAGCTTAGCCAACATCAAATGACTGGCCAGGTCTATGTGGATCAGTAGCAGTCCATATATCACATCTGAGAGATCTCAGTCTTACAGAATCCTGGGGAGCAGATGCTCCACATTTTGCTGCTGCCAGCCACTACGCTAATTGTATTCTCTTGGCCCAGACACTGTACCTGGAATATTTGGGCTTGTTCTAAATATAACCCAAGATTTGCTTGTATTGACAGAAACCTTACGTCTGTAAAATCCCTGGCTGCACAAAGCGGTACACAGACCCTAGTTCCCTCAGGAAACATGTCAAGACTGTGCATGGGCCTGATGCCCACGTCACGAAGAAACAGCGCAACGATGTTCACCCGAGGCCACCTCCGCTCAAGGAAAATGGGGACAATGAGGCAAGTGCCAAGCAGAGCAGCAAGCTTTCAGAGGAGAGCCCCGAGGCCAACAGCACCACGAGGAGCATGGAGGATTGCTTACAAGTCAAAACAATAAAAACAGAGAATTCTGTGGTAAGAGCAGTTGTTCTTGGCAGAAATGAGGCAGCCCCTAATTTGTCTGACGCAATGGGGGCGTGAAGTATTTGCATGCCATTTACCTCTCTGAACAGTTGCCCCTCACCTGCCAACACCCTAGAGTTCAAGTCCAGAGATGAAACTGCAGGTCAGGGCACAGTCCAGTATATTTTTCGCCTTCCTACCCAGCATCACAAATTCCCGCCATCGTAGTCATGGGGGCCAAGTGACGTCAAGTGTTGAGCTTGGCCTCCCTGTGCTGTGAAAGTGGGTAAAACTCAGGAGCGTTGTGGTCAAATGAGCTTTACCTGCCTCACCAATTCAAATTGAGCAATGACCATAGGGCACAGATTAGTGAATGTTTTTTGAAGCACAAGTCCTGGCTTAGGCAGTCCCTTTTTTCCTTCTCCCTGTACCCTTCACCGTTTTGGTTTTTTGTTTTTTCCAGACTGCTGCTGCCCAGAAGTTTTGCTGGCAGAACTCTGGGCTGTCTGATTAAGCCAATGGGGATAAAAGTAGCTGTTTATTTTTGTTGGTTATCTTAAAGCAAGTTCAATTCCTCAGTCCCGTCCACCATACAGAGAAGTACAGAATCACTGGAATTGGCAGGGGCCTCTTGAGATCGTCTAGTCCAACCTCCCTGCTCAAGCAAGGTCAGCTAGAGAAGATTCCTCAGGAGTACATGAATTCAATAGACAGCTCCCAGCTGCCACAGAAAGTTGTAGTGGGATGATAGGGCAGAGGAGTGAAGCCAGGAATAAACATAGAAGCAATGCTATGGCACACAGGGTACCTTGGAAGTCAACAATTACCATGCTTTATAGCCCCATTGGTGGCCACCAACTGAAGCAAAGACCATTTATCAGCCCTCTGGCTATTAAAGCACCTCTGTAGTAGGCAGTAGTGTGGTCAATGGTGCCAACAAGGTGTGTATGATGATGGGTACAAACATATTCAAGCCTCTTTCACCCCATGCAGGGACCCAACCTGCTCAGCTCACCACTACTGGTGGAGATGGAGCATTAGAACACATGGATCACTTTTGCCTTTTGATGTTTCTTTTCACTTTCATACCCAAAGCTCTGGTCTGCTGCACCTGCTCAGAGTGGGCCAGGGTATGGGCTGGATACAGCAACAAAGACATTCACCTGCAAAGGAGAGAGTTCACCTGGTCCCCAGACTTCTCACTAGAGCTGAAAGGACTTTGGGCTCCAAAATATGTTTTTTCTTTATTTGAATCCAGGCTAAAAGTTTCCTGTTCATATGAAACAACATGCCCTGGAGCTACAAAGATTTTCTAAAAAAGCTTGTTGGACAAATTACTGATGAGCAGCAAGTTTCACTTAGGAAGGAGTTGAGGATTTTCACATCCAGAGTGTCTCTAATTGACTAAAGGAACATTTTTTACTGTGATGAGGCTCTGTATTGGATTACAAAAACTGAGCATGAGAACCACTGGACAGAATGACCTCTCTCTGATACTCTTCCTCATTGTGTTTTGCCTTTTTTTTCTATGAAAACATGGATACAATTACTGCTCCCCACCCCATTCTCCTAAAGGTGTGGGGTTGTTTTCCTTGGGCTCCTTGCTCCCAGGGTTGCAGCCAAGCCATCTAGATGGTGGCAGGGACACAGGTCAGATCTTCCTCTCCACTTTCTCCATCCAGTGCTGTGTACTTCACTCATACACATCTAACGAGCAGCATCTGACCTGGTGGGCCCATGCCCAGATCCAGTTTCCTGGTTAAAGTCAGGGTGGTGGGAGGGGTGAGGTATTCCACTGGTTCCCATCACCCCAAGGCCCCTTGCTTTGACCCATCATTGGGTCTCATCCCAAAACCATGGATATGGGTGGGAAGTCTCTCCTAGGGGTTTTTATCTGGGCCTCCAAAGAGGGAAGGTGGGGTACGGGAGAGGGGGAGATGTTGGCAATTTGTGTTGTATTCTGCGTTCCCCTCTTCCTCCTTTTACTAACACAGTCCTTTCTGTTAATGCTGTCTTTGTCCTAACAACCTGTTCTTTATTCCCACTTACCCTTCCTTACTCTACCTTCCTAAGGACAGTCGGTACTAAGGTGAGCAAAGAAATCCTTTGAATTACAATAGCTGCCTAAAGCATGGTCTGCAGACCTCCTGTCTCCAGCTAAGCCCCACGGGGTGGAGGCAGGGATGTGTGGAGAATTTGGGGAACAGGGGATATTTACTTGAGTGCAGAAAGGGGAAGGACACAGTGCTGGAGGATTCCCTTTCTCCCAGCATTACAACTTGCCATTAAATCCTAGGATTGCAATCTCTCTCATCCCGATGGAAGGGCAATGAGGCCATCAGAGCCAGTCAGCCCTGCCCACAGGGCTGCTGCAGAGCAAAGTAAAACACCTCATCACCCTGCACTCCCACCTTGGCCTGGAGCAAAGTTCGTTGCCTTTCCAGCACTCCCATTTTCTGACAGATGCTGGAGCAGGACCCTGGAGCGGAGAAGCCAGGCATCCTGTCTGTTAGCAGTAACAGCTACCTCAGAGCAAGTTCAGACCATTTAGTGTGTGCTGCAAATAAGATATTCAATGTGAAATGCAATTGCTAATGTAAATAAAATAAATATTTATGGTGCTTATCTGCCTTATCTGCAAGTGGGAGTTAGCAAACAGTGAACCAGGTTTTTATCTGGCTGGGAAGTTTGTCAGCTAACCTAATTATATGTTAGGGTATTTTAAAGACAGATATAAGTTGTGTCTGAAATACTTAAGCCTTGATCTTATGTTAGATAAGCCAGTGCTTGCTGCAATATGCCTTGCACAACCAGATAATGTGCTGCTTTTCTTCAAGAAGCATCTGTCCTTCATCTTTTGGAGGAACAGCATCTGTTTTCTCTCCACCCTCCACTTGAACCCATCATAATTTTTCCAGCTATGGAGTGCTGCCCTGCCCACCCCTTCTAGGGAAGGTGCCCCTGCCCTCTGGTAGAGCAGAGATCCTGCAGCAGGGAAGGGTAACAAGAGACGGGAGAGTGTGAGATATGGCCAAACGTGTGGAGCCTGCTGGAGATGTCGGGCTCCTGCTTTCTTTCCATCCATGTTTCCACCTGCCTAATGCCTCTTTTTCCTTTTCCAAGATGTGTCAGTCCAGTCCTGGTGGCCAGTCATCATGCAGCAGTGAGCCGTCACCCCTTGGCAGCACCAACAACAATGACAGTGGAGTAGAAATGAACATGCATAGTGGGGGAAGTCTGGGAGATCTGACGGCGTTGGACGACAATGCTCCTGTTGTGGACTCAACAGTCTCATCTGGTAATTCAACAGTCAGCCTGCAGCTAAGGAAACACATGACAACGATGCAACGACTTGAACAGCTCAAGAAAGAGAAACTCAAGACAGTTAAGGATTCCTGCTCATGGGTGAGCCCAGCTCCACAAGCCAGAAACACCAAGCTGCCTCCCATCTCAGGAAACGGTAAGCCCTGGGCCTGGACCATGTCCTGTAGGAACCCTTCAGAGTTTGACTCTGGTTTTATAACCAGGAGTTTCTTTTGGAGGAGGATCATTTCTTCTTGTCTCTGAGTCAGCCTTTGCTGGATAGAGATGTCAGGTAAAATGGAGAGCATGAGTGTAAACACAACTGTCTGGTGCTGTGTAACAGAAACCCAGATGCTTAGTGCTACAGAGCTAGAAAGGAGGCAGAGGTGTTGATATCCTTCTTGTTCCTCCACTTGCCCAGGACTCAGCCACAGCTGTCCTCACTGTGCCAGTGGCAGCCAAAGACTGCTTGGGTTTGTTCTAGCAGTTACAATTCCCCAAGGTTATTCTTCCAGAGAGACTGCTAGAGCACAGCAGCAATTCAGACAAGTCCTTCATCCTTGATCTTGCCCTGACAGGCCTTTTGTCACTTTGAGAGCTTCTGGCTATTGCCTACAGCTTCATACACTAGTTTCTCACTGGCTGGACATTCCTCATAAAAGCATGTTTATGATCCCTCCAGTGCTCCTCTAATTTGCCATGAAGTCCCAAGGCATAGGGCTTGGGTTATATTAAACCTCAGGGCATAGTATATTTGATCTTCTTGGTTTACTCTGGAGCGAGCCTTTGAGTGTCAACTTTTGGGCTCTCAGCCTTCTATCCCTGATTGCTGTGCTTCTGTCCCAGTGAGCAGTTGTGGTTGTAGTTATGTACTGTCTCTGTGGCACTGTCCACAGCAGTCCTACTTTTTCCCTGCTAAGACAAGCCCATGTGGAGACACTTCCTCAGCAGCTGAGGAAGCATCAGTTGAGTACACATTGCAAAGACTCTGCAGCAGGCGCTTCTTGCCTTCTCTCTCCAGCTGTCTTGCTCTTTGTGCATGGACACAGAGCTGGAGATTAATCTTCAAGTTCACTGGCAGCAAATTAAATTCACTATTGTTCCTGAAAATATTTGGAGGTGACTTTGTGTCTGTATTCTGGCACCAAGAACACTACCGAGTGAAATTACTCAGCTAACTAAACCTTTTCGTTCTCTGCAACCTTTCTCTCAGGCTCTGTTCTAGAAAATAGCAGTGGTTCTTCTGCTACGCTGCCAAATCCCAGAATACTGGAGCTGTCTGTCAATGAGGTTACAATGCTGAACCAACTCAATGAGCGCCGTGATAGTACGACAAGCACCATCAGCTCCGCCTACACCGTCAGCCGCAGATCATCAGGGATCTCCCCGTACTTCTCCAGCCGCCGTTCCAGTGAGGCTTCTCAGCTCGGGCACCGTCCCAATAATACCAGCTCTGCTGACTCCTATGACCCGATTTCGACAGATGCCTCCCGTCGGTCGAGCGAGGCGAGCCAGTGCAGCGGGATGCCGGGTCTGCTGAACCTCACTCCAGCTCAGCACTACAGGCTGAAAGCCAAGTATGCTGCTGCCACGGGTGGCCCTCCTCCAACTCCCCTGCCCAACATGGAGAGGATGACCCTGAAGAACAGGATCTCACTTATGGATGGGCCGGACCCCACCTTGCCCTCCACTCGCCTCCCACCAGGCCCCAGGCGTTGCAGTGATAGTAACACCTATGGCTACCCGTCAGCTGCCGCTTTTCCCCATGAGGTGCCAGGCAACTGCACAAGGCGAGCAAGCGACCCAGTGAGGAGACCTGCTGGAGACCCCCAAGCCCTTCCGCGAGTTCACCGCTTCAACAGCACCAACAGCATGAACCCCTTCCATCCTCCACACCCCACAGACAGGAGGAATTTCAGCCTCCAGAGCTACGGTCGGTCTGATGGGAGCCTCACCCGGCACACCTACTCACCCCGGCCACTGAGTATCAGTGAAAATGTCACCATGGAAGCCATGTCTGGGGAGGCAGAGGCACCCATTGGAGATGATGACATTATGCTGCCAGATGATGTGGTGCAGTACATCAAATCCCAGAGCAACGGGACAGCAGCTGAGAGCACTTCCATGGGGTACAGCAATGAGATGCAGAGCTTCCAGGGAAGTGGGAAGCTGCAGCCCCCAGCCTTGCCCAGCCAGCGCAGGATGGCAGTAGTGGAGGGGAGCATGAGCCACTTGGGACCCATGATGGCAGAGTGTCCCATGAGCTTTGATGCTTCCTCAGACATGAATAAAAACAACATGCCCGTCCAGTGGAACGAAGTCAGCTCAGGTACAGTTGATATCATGTCCAATCAGTCCAAGCAGCAGTTTTCACAAGGGAACTTAGCAGTGGTCCAGCAGAAGCAGAACTTTGGTCAGTACCAGAACTACAACCAGCAGCAGATGCAGTTGCCAGAGAACAATATGAACATAACGCAGCAGAGCTTTATGCAAAGAAATACGGGCATGGACGGGCAGAGGCTAAACTGTATGCAGCTGCGGCAGCAGCCAATGAGCCTAGGCCCTGGTATGAGCCTTGATCTGGGGTTGCACGCAGGGTATAACCAACCTCATCAGATGATGAGCCCCAGTGCAATCAGTGGCAACCCAAATCAGATCTCTCCTTCTTGTAGCAGCATGGCAGCGAAGTCTGGACCCCACCTTCAGCCTCAGCAAATGGACATGGCGACTGACCCTTCTTTAGTGGTCAGCAGTAACAATGAGCGCACGATGTTGGGCCAGGTCATGCACGAACCGAGCCAGCAGAACTACTCATCTCAACCGACCCACCTGAACTTCCCCATGGCGCAGGAAGCCTATCACCAGCCTATCATGACCTCCAACCAGCCCAGCTTTGAGCCTCAGCAGAACATGATGGGCTCAGCCACGCAGTCGTATCTGCCCAGCATGATCCAGCCTCGTCCTCCACCTGAGCCCAGCCCAGCCAACAGATCCCGAGGCCTCCGCACCATCCAACAGCTGGGCTACATGAGAACTCCCCACCCTACAAACACCATCAGCCCAGGCCAGGAGGCGGCGGAGGCCACACATAAAAGAACCAGCGACATGTTGCCAGCACCAGCCCAGCAGTGTGCAGATGGCACGAGGGAAAACAATTTGATGTACTATTATGGTCAAATCCACATGTACGAACAGAACAGCAGCTTTGATAATCAGGCGGACTGCCGGGTCAGACAGCAGCAGTGCGCACTGAGCAGCAAGCCAGCCCCCCTGCCTTCCCCGGGCGCCAACCAGGTGTCCAGCACGGTGGACTCGCAAGGTCTTGAGCCACCCCAGATAGATTTTGATGCCATCATGGATGATGGGGACCATTCGAGCCTGATGTCAGGAACCCTGAGCCCCAGCATCCTGCAGAACCTCTCCCAGAACTCCTCTCGCCTGACGACTCCACGAAACTCTCTGACACTTCCCACCATACCCGCGGGAATAAGCAATATGGCAATAGGCGATATGAGCTCCATGCTAACCACGCTGGCGGAAGAGAGTAAATTTCTAAACATGATGTCATAACAGTAAAGCACAAGGCCTTAGCACTAACCAAGGGGCTGTGTGTGAAGCAGTTTTATGAATGTGCTTTTCCAAAATAATCTGTTTCAATAGAGTAGATTTTTTTTATAAGTATTAAATACATTAAAGGGATTCAAAATGAAAATTTTAAAAAGTTTCTGTACAGGACTATGTAAACTATATCCAGGCAGTTCAGCACCACAAGGGTGCACCTCTAGTGTTATTTTTTGGCTTGGTTTCCCAGAGCACTGAACAATATCACCACCAAGCCAGGAGACTGCGTGAGCATGGTTAGAGATGAAACCCTCCCTCCCTGGCAGCCCTGTAGGTAGCACTCCCCATCATTTTCTGTTAGTAACATATGCAAAAAATTCCATTTTCAACCTACCCCAGAAAGAAATGGGAGGATGTGGTTTTGATCAGAATAAAAGCCATATTATGCATTCTGCTCTGATGAGAGCAGGGTTTACTTATGTCTCCAAACAAGCCCTCTGCCAGCAGTATTGTTTTATACCATAAATACCTTTGTACCTTGCAAAGAGCGTTGATTCCAAACAGCTTCCCAGCAAAGTGCCTTACCATGCTTTCGTGTTAAATAGCCAAGGCCTCTCTTCCTTTAAAAATCAAATGTAGTGTACTGCCAAAAGCGTATATAAAATGTACATTTATAAAAACATAGTGGTGTTTCTGAGAAAACATTGGAAAGACACATTGATGAGACACATAAAAGGTGAATGCACACTTTGATCAGATGTGTTTACAATGTGGTTTATATCATGTGCAGAGTGGAGCAGAGGCCTGGGAACAGCAATCACTGGGAAATAATCCCCCGTGGCAGGAAGGCTCGGCGTGCAGACTGACACACACGCATAACTCTGCGCCTTCTGAGCGTGGGTACCTTCTGCAGGGGCCCCACATGCATCTTTAATGTCAGGTTTCTGAAGTGCACATTACCATATCCCTGTGTGGCTTTGACGCGGCTGTGCTTGCTTTTGGGTTTTCCATGCTAAGGTACTCACATATAAAAGCGGTGGTGACGGAGAGGGTTTTGTGATCATTTCAGCTCAGTCTGGACTGTGGCAGTGTTGTGGGAGCTGGTTTATCTGGCCAGGGTTCTGTGTACTGTACTCCATGGAGGGTTCTGCCTGGGCTCCATGCACACGTGAGGCGCGTGGCTGCACTGATGCGAGGCCAAGCATGAGCTAATACACCCTGCCCTTCAAGGAGGCTTGTTGGCATCTACCCAGCACTGCATTAATGTGTCCCGCAGCATTCGTCAGTGTGAAAAGAGTTGCTGTATCCAAAAAATATACTATGGACAAGCTGGGGCATTAGCTTGGCAAGTGCTTTGTGCTACAGTACATAGCAACTCTTTGTACCTAGCCTGGTTCAGTTCAGCGCTGCACCTGCAGCCTACAGCATACACAAACATCTGGATAGCTTCAAAACAGGTATTTGAGTCAATATAGTGGCTCAGTCAGTGAGAAACTCTCAGAAATGTCCTTGGGGAAGAGATGGGAGGAGCAGGGCCTCCCAAAGCCAAACACTCCACCAAAATAATAACCATCAGCTGTTTCCAGGCTGGTCCCACCTGGCACTGAAGTCAATCTTAGTTGCATTATTTATTTTTACTTTCATTTTACAAAAGGGTAGAAGTGGTGGGGTGCATGTACTTGGGCAGGAGGCCTTGCTTAACTTCTGACTGCGTTGGATAAGGACAACTCTCCTCATACTGCTCTCATAGCATCAGATACTTTCTATCCAGTATGTTGAAGGGCAGGGGACAAGTGTGACATCCCCCCCACCAGGTTCTCACAGTTTGATGGACAAATATCTGCAGAGCTTCACTCTCTCCTTTCTGTTTCCCCTCTTCCCCTCATATTGATGTGATGTTCTTAATTGCGTCCTCCTCCGTCCCCTGCATGGGATAGGGGCAACTCTTTAAAGGTGCTTTCTGGTGTCCCTGCTTTCCTTTTGCACAAACTGATGTCAGGCTCGCTTTTCCTGGCATGACCAGGAGCTGGGATGAAAATGCTACATGTTGCCTACAGGCAAACTTTGTGATATCAAACAGGGCAGCGGCTGTGCTTGGCCATGGTGGGTTGGGACCACCCTGCTGACAGGTAGCCCTGGGTATGGCTAGTGCAGGGAGATGCTGCCCAGCCTCCTGCCATCTCACCCATCCTCATGCCAAACGCAGAGGGTGTGCACAGCATGCTTCTCACTCCTCGAGGCCCCCATGACTCCTGCTGATATCCAGGGTGCGTGAGGACAGGACAGAAAAGCAAGGTGCCTGGCTGTTTATTTGTGTCTCCCATGAAAGTTGTGTTTAAAGGGATTGTTTTATAGTCCGCTGTATATATTCTCCTGCTGTTACTGACCTTGCCCTTGTCTTTGCATTTATGAAAAGAGAGCAGTACATATTTTAGGACATTGTATGTTGTCCTGGACGCTTGAAGTACAACTGGGCATCCCTTGTGCTGGGATGGATCAGGCTTTCGTGTGTCCTACTAGTCTGATTTTTTTCAACAGCTGCGTAGGGCAACGATGGCTACTGGCTCCCTCCTCACAGATATCTCATTAGCAAAAGATCAAATACAAAAGCAAAACCAAATCTGCAATGACTCGAGACTTCTCAGACTTTCTAGTGATGATCTTTCTTCATTTACTGAAAAAGTATTATAATAACCATTCCAGCACTGTATATATTATGTATAGAAGACATCATTACTTAAAGTACTGTAGGTGAATTGTTCTGTCAAATTTATATCTTAAGAACATTTTTAGCTGTTTTCTACATCATAAGAATGGAAGTAACATGCTGAACCTGTATATAAACCTTTTGTACATTAAAAAGTAATTTTTTTCATAATTCCTTGTCCCTCTTATTGCTTTTTATTGGTAATGGTGGTTGGACTTGGTCTTTCATTGGCATGTCAACACAGTAAGCTAGATTCTGGTGGTTAGGAACAACTCATAAGGAACTGGATGGGACTGATGTGTGTGTCACTGCTGGATGTGCGGTGGTCTTGCCTTGAAGAGTTTCCAGTCAACAGTGGGATGGCCATTATAGAGTCTGTCTCTCACAGGCAGAAGGAGAGACAATGAGACTGGAGTGCTTATGCAAGCACAGCCATGCTGCCTGAGGGGCTTTCACTGGCCTCTTGGAAGAGTTGTTTGAAGGAAAACGACAGTTCTCCAGGGCCAGCACAGAAGGGCTCAAAGCAAGAGCTGGAGAGATTTGGCAACCAGAAGATTCATGGCAAAATGACTTGTTGGCCATCTTTGGCAGTGTCCAAAAGCAGACAGAAACGGGATAGACCTGCAGAGCTGTGATAGGCCATGACAGTGACTAGTTGTATATGATATGTTGAGAAACAGGTCCCCTGGTCATGATCCAGTTAGAGGGTTGTCCAGCCCATTGATCAGAAAGGTTTCGTTTGTCTGCAGCAAGAGTTAGCTCATCTGCTCAAGAGGCTGCTTTTCAACTTGGTTGTGTAGGGATGTATTGCTGTAGACAGGGCTAGAGCTTTAAGGGTGGGTAGGGAAGATGTACATAGGTGAACCTTAAGGGCACAGCGATGAGTTTGGAATGAAGTCATCTATTGACCAAATCAGTTGGCCAGTGAATCACCATGGCACTTGGTGAAAATGAACCAGCAGTTTCATACAGAAGCAAGTTGAAGGGGATGGCCTAATTTTCCTTCATGCAGGATCCCTGCTGGGTTAATTGGTAGAATCAGGTAAGTTTGGGACAAATCCTCACTCCACCATCAGGGTTCCCTCATAGTCCGTGGCAAGAGATTGGCATATCCCAAGACAGAATTAATCTTCCTTGTTTTAGGCACATACACATAGGTTGGGGTGAATTTTCCTCTGGAAGACATCTGTCACTCTTCTTATTGATTGCAGAGACACCATGTAGCCATCTTAGATTAGATACCTCCTCTGATAGAGTGAGATTAATCCCACGCTCCTGTGAATCTCTTGCACCAAGCTAGTTGCCCTCAGCACAGTCTGAGGTTGAGCCAGTGAACAAGATGTTGATTAATGTGTTAATGATCCTGTTAGTCTGCAAATCCATCGGATAAAATATCACGCCCCTCTGTACTGTCCAAGAACTACAGAAATATTTTTTTTAAATGCTGTAAAATTATTAAAAGGAAATTTTCCAGAGCTTTTCTATTGACAAAAGCCTTTGGAGACTCAGATCATCTCCTACTGCTTTTCTACTTCAAACATTCAAAGTGGGTTTCTAGTCTGGATCAAATGCTGCTTTAGCTGGTATTTCAGTGTAGTGTTCGATCAGGGCACACCTCTGCCTGTGTACGAACATATTTATTACTTAAACTGGGCTAACATATTTCCTAGGAGCCCACCCAAGGTCACGTACCAGCATGCACAGTTGCACTGCTCAGTCACACTGGAATAAACAGGGATCAAAAGGCTCATTGCTCCAGTTGTCAGCAGGTAATGACCCTTCTGCAACAAATGTTGTTTATAAGCCAGAACTTGGAGTTTATTCTACAGTGGCAGCTTCATAATGCTCAATTAAACTTCTTTCTTTTTAATCAATCATATCTCTTATGAAAACAAGCCATCCTAACAGGGCTGATTCTGACCCTCTTTGGTGAGCGTTACCTCACTCCATTCCCAAAACCAGTGAGGGCATAGGAGGAGAAAATCCCACTCCATGTAAAACCATCACAGCAATGCACTAATATCTCAGGTTTTCCTGGAGGGGGGAGAAAGCCCATAAAAGCTACCGTTGTTGGATCTGATTGCACTTACTGAGTCCCGAGTCATTCCAAGGGCTCGTTATTGCAGTGGTCTCAGTAGGGATGACATAGGTGCTCTTGTTCTTTATGAGCTGTTGGATCTACTTGGAAGAGCATACATGTTGTAAATAAATGGTGTGGTTTATATTATTGGAAGGACAATTTATGACCAACCAAGGCCTCTTGCAGACAGCTATTTAACTTGTAAGTAAAATGACCTAACACTTAAGAAATTTAGAAGCTACAAAACAACCTATGTTGTGGCCAATATACTTATTTATCCTTGATTTATGCTTCATGTAAAACTTGAAATGGTTATATTAAATATGTTCGCTGTAAAAATAAAAATAACATTCAAAAAAAAGAAGAAAGTGATGCTTTCACACATGTTGAAGGTTTGTGACTACTGTAGCTTCCTCCAATTGCACCAGCGCCTCTGATTCACTATGCAGGCCCCTTCCCTATTTCATTTTTCCCTGCACTGGCCTGTCATGCGGATGCGTAGGGGACATGGTGGCCTGCCTGCTGTCAACTGTGAAAGAGCTACTGCACTCAAATACAGTGCAGTTGTTGGAAATTTCTCTCTAAGCATCAATGGCTCATCAAAAGGTAAATTCCGTTGCTGCTATGTCTGTCCACCAGAGGCTATTCTGCCATTGCTCTTCTACCGTCATTTGTAGGGTGGTATCAGCATGGAGCAGCAGGCATGGCAACACACCCTGAAAGGCAGCTTCTGCACCAGAGAACAGGGCATAGGGCTACATAAATCTTTGGTCTAGGTTGCTCTGGCTAGTTTTAATGCTTATTAAGTACAGCCCAGGTTAGCCTCCTTAGAGAGCAAATATTAAAGAAGGGAACCAAAGCAGAAGCTTGGTCTGATGCTCTGAATGCCTTCTAAAGGAGTCTCTTTCCTTTTCCCTTTCTCCCTTTCTCTCTCTCTTCACTATACAGAAATTCTACAGATAAAGACAACCTTCACAAACACTCTCTCTCTCCCTGCTTTTTCTGTTCCTCTTTGGGAAGGGCCCCAGAGTGCTCTGCCCATGCAAACATCCCCTCTGCCAGGGTATGACAGACAGACGGCTGCATTTTTTGACTCAAGAGCATGAGGAACAGCTTTCCTGACACCTGCAAAGGGAGTCATGCAGAAGAAGAGCACACATTTCACAGCTGGATGTTGGCCAAAGCACCAAGGTTCGTGCTACAGTGCCGTGCTGGTGGTTAAAATAGATCAAATGAAATGAAGAGATCAGCAGGGAAGGAAGAAAAACTCTGGTCAAAGCAGGGCTAATTTTCTCCATGGCTTTGTCTCTCCCAGTGTGTTACCCACCTGCAAATTTTCAGGGGCCATGAGAAGTTACTGGCCATGAGGAAAGGAAAACAAAGAACAGATGCTTATGTAGCTATAAGAGACATCTGGTTTTGAAGTATTTAGCTCTGTAGAGCTTTGCTTAAAGGGCTTTTGGGAGCAAAAAGTATCATTTTTTAGCTCCATTACCTCTTTTGCCTGCTACTCGGTTGACCACTCATGCAAGAAGCCATCACCTGAAAAGCCGATGTGACCAGTGGGATGGTGCTGAGAGGGCTTCAGCCACCTGCTGGGGAGGAAACGACAGTGACTCAAGAACACAGCTGGGACTGATTCGGAGCAAGCTTGGAAAGGAGAAGCAGCCGCAGGGCTAGAGTCTGTAGGTGGGCTGCCACACCCTTTGGCAATGCCAGCATTGCCCCTTGGCTGCAGACCTCAGAGCCAAGGCACTCCCAGCCTCTGTGCTCAGCCAAGCTGCAGGAAACAAACGTGCTTCTTCCTTTCTGCCCACTGTTACTGTATAGCAAGAACCTGGGAAACTCCAGGTGCCTTTATTTGCCCCATTTCCCAGCTGGCAAAGCAGCCCTCAGAGATGGTACCTGCCTGCTGCACTTACCCATCTAACTGGCATCTGAGGAAAGTGTCTCAACTGACTGAAAAGTGATGTGTTAATTTATTTTTTTTTTTAAGCAAAATCTCGTGATGGAAATCATTTAACCTCTGTGTCACTCATCAATAATGATGATAAGTGAAATTCGATAGTGCTATATGAAATGCACAGAGGATTAAACATCACTCCAGGCACAATGAAAGTATGTGGCATTACTGTATCTGGGAGATCTTAGGGAGGAGTGAGAAAACAGGTTTTTCTCCACAGTCCAAGAGGCTGCACCCCTTTAACACCAGCAGCAGCTGAGGAAGGTGCTCCAAATGGTGATCCTAATCACTTCCTGCAGGCCAGTGCATTTCCCTTGTTAGCAGCCATCCAACAACTGAACAGGTCTCACCTTGCTTGAGAAGCTCTCAGAAAACGATCGCTTGTCTTAGCAATGTCAGGAGATTTGTCAGTGAATATGAAAAATGTTTTCAGGGAATAGAAACTGGAGCTGAGCCAGGTGAAGTTTTCTACTTAATTGAAAAAAAAAAAAAAAGAAAAAAAGAAAAAAAAAAAAGAACCCAGCATTTCCATCACTAACTGGAATTAGGAGCATTTTGAGCAGCTCAGCAGTGGTTCAGTTGTTGGAAAACATCAATGGCACAAAAGTATTTGAGAAGGCTTCTCTTAGAGATGAAAGCCAGTTCTTGGACATGAAACACTTAAAAAAAAAAATTGTCTGTAATTGCCCAAATTAGATGGGAAAGTTAAAATCTGATCCCATTCAAAAAGCCTTCCCAAAATTTAACACATCATAATACTGCATTAGCCTAAAAACTTTCCAGATCTAAACCCTGACTTTAGAAGAGCATGGGGCTGAGACGTGACTTCCCAAGTAGTTTTGTAAAAGTGACATCGGAAAGATTTTCACCTAAAATATTATCAGTACTTTTTTCCTTTCATTAATGTTTTAGCTGTCATTTATGTTTAAAAAATAAATTACTATGCAAAGAGCTGGGCTGGCTTCATCATGGGTGAATCAGTACCAGAAAAAGTCACATCTCCAAGGACCCCAAAAAGAGCTGTTCTTTTTTCACCACTACACTTCCGACGAAGTTTTTGCACGTGAGAATTTGGGATCGATCAGATCTCATGAAAGCTGAAGATGTAAAATAAAGTCAGGAGCTGAGAACCTTGTAGATTAGCATAATCCCACCTTATAACAGGCATAGCCACATTGCTAGTTTTTAAAATCATCCCGACTAAGGCACGGAGTGTTGCGCTGTGTTGTAGTTAGCTTAGCTAAGGCAAAACATCTTTCGCAGTTTTCATGTCGGTGCTGACACAAGGTACTTCAGGCGAAGCGCTGGTCCACAGGTGTTTCAGCAGAGTTCAGAAATGGTGAACAAAGAGGGTCTTTTCTCCCTTCAGAATAAATCCTATAGACAGAGGGGAGGACATTTATTTATTTTAAGACATTTCAAACACCTTTGCTACTCCTGAAAAAAGACATTGCCGTTACTTGAATAAAAATAACTGCAGAACCATCAGGGGTTTGCAGTTGTAAACTTGCTCTTGTGTACATGCATTGGTGCTCTCTATTAGGTGGAATGAATACTACTCAAGTTAGAAAAAAAAAAGCCTCAAATGAACCAAACTGGGTACCACACACACACACAAAACAAAACAAACAAACAAAAAAACAACAAAAAACAACAACAACAACAACAACAACAAAGAAGATTCTCCTCTATCATGAATAACACAAGTGAGGCAGCATAATTTGTCTCATTAGGTACATTACCACGAGGCCATCCTGTCACATGAAGAGCCAAGGAGGGTGCTTTGACTGTGTGAAGAATGGGGAAAACAGGTGAAATGTGGAAAGACTGTTTTTTAACAGGGTTATGAAGAAGGACAGTGAGTACAAGGATGGGAAGGCAGAGGTCCAACAGCTGAGACATTCTAACAATGGGACCAGCACCCTGAGGTCCCCACTACCTTGACAAGTGGTCGTCTTCCATCTTCTCCAGCATGACTTGTGGCAGATCAAGTTGAACATTCACTGTGTAGATACCTTTCCTCTGCCAAGGGCTGCTGCTCCCCATCCTTGCATGTTTCACACTCCGCTCCTCACATTGCTGAATCCCTTCAATCTGACAAAACTTCTCTCCTGGCCGCAAAAACCAGACACTGCTCCCCCCAGGGGATTTGCCAGCACATGGTATCACCTCGGAGCATTTCTTCATTCAGCCCATTCAATTAAGACAGAAAAGGTCTTGAGGCCGGGCCTGAGCTGTTTGTTTCTTTTGGTGGTGGTGGTTTGTTTTTTCTTAAGACACTGAACTTTGAACCTACCACTGTTCACAGCTAAAGGAAGCACAAAGGGAGGGCACTCATGGGCAAACCTAGCCCGAAGGCTGAAACTTTGACCAAGAAATATTTAGCTGACCTCAAAGATTTAGCTAATCCTGTCCTCAGAGGGATTCTTGCTGGAGGCAAATGGATGTAGCAGCTTAATAGAGTTACAAGATGAGGCTTCGTGCTTTACCTAGGAGTGACCAGCAGTACAGGTGTGCTCTTTGTGTCAGGAAGCAGAAGATGAAGCAAGTCAGGGTATAAGCCAGTTATAAGGAACATCTGAAAGACCATATGAAAATATCGGAGGCACAACCATTCTTTGGGTAGGTTTTCCTGGCAGCCATGCAAGCTTCGTTTTTCATTTTGTAATGTACAGGATGAGACAATGCTGGTACCATCATTGCTTCAACCAAGAGGTAAATATCTCATTTAAAAGTTTATTTTAATGAAGTCACAATAAGGCCTCCAGCTGGAAAGGTTATTTATTAACCTCTTATTTACAAATTGAGCCCTGATTTGAAAATTAAGGCATTGTAATTTAATATTAACCCACATGTCAGAAAATAATGAGACAAACTACAGGGAAAATTGCATTCCATATTGCAAAAGACCAATTTTATTTATAATGACCAGGATTACAAGTCATGCCAACATTGATGGATCATACTTTAAAAAACTTGATAGCTCATTCATTTCTATAATTATATGTATTACAAATTAAATAAGTTGCGGACACCCTTGATATACAAAGAGACAAAATTAATTTGTGAATCAGTATTAATCTGTCATCAAACTAAATGAACTCTCTTCCTGGCAGCCTACTGAATGTAATGTACTGTACCAGCCTTTCTGTGATCCTTGAGACATGAAAGCTATGGAAGTTCCAGCCTAAGCTGTTGAAGGAACATCTCTTCACTTGGATGTATGTCATTTCTCAGTATAGCTTTTCAAATCAAGAGATGAGATCACAACAGAAAACTTTCTTGGCCAATTTCTGGTAACCAAAACAAATTCTAACATTTCCATGAGCCTTGGTGCAAGGGCTCAGTGGCCAGGTGCCTCACTGCAGTCAGTTGATAGAGTTCCATGGACTTCAATGCAACCCTGCCCTCAGCCAGCAGACCAACCCAGCAGTGGTGGCTGAGCAACTCTCGATTCAGCAGTAAAATGCAGAGTGCAGCATTTCAGCATGTTTCCTGTGACTCTCTGTACCCAGATCACACTGTGGAAGCCAAAAAACTCATATCTTATTGCTGTCCTTTCCTGGTAATGCAGGTCCTGAGTCCTTGGGGCAAAACCCTGCTGTGCACTGTGGCAGTATTGAGCAACAGCAGCCCAAGCCAAGCCATGAGCATGACTCTTGTTCCCCTCAGCCAAGGGAGAAGCAAAGGCGGCTGTTCAGAAGTTCCTGGATGAGATTACAGACCCTAATGCTCAACAACTGCTGCTGCCATTAGCCAAAATGTGTGCCCATCTGCTCTGGGGTTTTGTGCCTGTTGACAAGGAGCTCTGCCAGCTTCAAGAGGACTCAGGCTTTCTTCCAATTTAGTAAATTTGGACAGGGGAAAAAAAAAAAAAAAAAAAAGAAAAAGACTCAATCCTTCAGGTTAGCACGCATTGTCCTAGTGAACACAAGTAAAGCACAAGAAGAAGAAGGGTGGTGGCTGCATGGTAGCCTGTCTCCTTGCCACCAGCCTTTCCATCCCAGCATCGTCCCCAGAGTCAGTGCTTATGAGCCAGTGGTTGGGCTGTTCCTCTCCTTAAATACCACACAAGTTGTCTAAGGGAGCAGTAGCACTTGCTTATTTCTTTGGGCAGAAAGGTATCACCCCTGTGTTCACAGTCATATTTTCAATTTTTCACCATCTTTTCTTACTTTCTTTTTAGTTCTTCCCCCACCTCTGGGCACTCTCAGAGGGAAGTGAACAGGCTCATCATCTCAGAGGCAAATTTGCAACTTCAGAAGGTTGGAATCCATGCAAAATTGGCCAAAATACACTGATCTCCCCTGTCATAGTCTGCTGATCTCTCCATGCAATTTAGCAGCTAGGATCAACTAATAAAGCTCAAGATGTTGAAATGTCATTTAGAGTTACCTACCCGTAACTAAATAACTTTGTAATGAATGAAAGGCCATTTTGAGCTGATGCCTTAAAGACTAACCTCATCTCCATAAAGAAAGAAATATGACTCGAACAGAGACAGCCTGCATATGGCATTAACAAACCTTCTTTGTGTTCCCATAGGAAAGACTGACACCAAGTGAGTCGTGTGGTTGCATCATCTTCACCTTATTTTGCTTTCATGCTGACGACTCCACCTGAAAATATTCTTAGGGTTTTAGGTCTCCTTACGGGGAGCTGGTGGGCCCCTTCTCTAGGAAACAGGAATGGAAAGGTGTTTCTGAGCTAGAAATTTTGTCTTAGGTTAACTTCAGTTACAGAACAAGAACAGTGCCTGTTTTTGTAATACAACAGTAATTAATTCTGACTGTTCATAAAGAAAAACTCAGTATTGCAGGAAGAAATGATTTACACATCTTTATATGACAGTGTTTTTCCATTCACCTTTTTTGGACCGTTTCCTTCAAAAGATGTTAAGCCCATACATAACTATTTAAAGAGTCTAATTCAACCCAGGCAATAATGAGCCATAAATATTCATGATTTTGTTTTAACATTAAAATAACATCTGTTTCAAAACATCTGCAATCTGTTTTCAATGCTTCGGTAACATTTAAATTAACTGTAACTAATACAATAAACCACTATTAGGGATAATGATAATGAAAGATGCCCTATTAAGAGACAAGAAAAACATGGAATTGAATGAAAAGCAAAACGAGGGTTGGAGGGGACGAACCCAAAAGTCAGATACCAAAGCTCCTTGGAACTTAAATCCACCATTATGAGAGAGTTTCCTCTGTGTAGGACTATTGTTTAACCATCTCAGCTGCTGCGCCTCAGCTCCACTTGGGTCTTGCTCAAATTTCCACTGCAAAGGCAGTAATTTATGGCCCAGGCAGTGCAACTACTCTTAATACGGGGCAGAGAGGCTCTTGCTCGCCAGCTGAAGGGATCCACAAAGTATTCCTGAGCTGGAAAGCCTGCCACAGCCTTCACAAGGCTCTCCCAACCAGATGTGGTTAATGAGCCCGTTTAATTTCCCCAGCCAACAACGATGCAAAGTGCGGAGTTAACCAAAATGGTTAACTTCCCCTCCAGAAGGGCTATTGTTTTCTGCTGTGATTTCTCCTCTTTTTCTCCCAGTGGCTGGGAGAGATGACATCATGCACATCTGTGTATCATTGGAAGGGGAAGGTGAAGGTCGGGCTAGTGACTGTGCTGGGGATGAAGGTTCCCACCCTCTGTCGGTGGCTGCCGGTGGGCTGACACTTGGCACTCACCTCCTAGAGACCCACACGCACCTCGCGCCCACGGCCTCCAGCTGGAAAGTTTTACTTTCATGGAAAGTCTTGGTGGGTCGGATCATCAATCATAAATCAATATGTTTAAAAAAAAAAAATCATAATTTTGTGGTTTGTTTGGGTTTGTGGTTTTCTTTTTTAAGCCAGCCCTCTCTCTTTGCTTCTCCCACTCCCCAACAAAACCCAGGCAGTGTTTTTAATCTCCTGGACCAAATGCTGGTCAGAGCAGCAAAAAGCAAGGATTACAGCAGCTGGGATTGCTCTTATCTGACGACTTCTTTAAAAAACAAAATTCTATTATGTTAAAAAAACGTTTTTTCAATCCAAATAAAGCCAGGACTTGCCACACATCTGTGCAACCTCAATGCAATAAGCTGTTTACGATGCCAGAGTGGTGCCTTTTTACCTCAAAATCCTCAGGCAATCTAAAGAAGCCATTGCACAGGTACAAATATCTCCAGGAATAATGCCATGGCTGGTCTCCCTCCTTGGTCCAAGCACTGCACCCTTGGCATAAACCCTGCTCCCTGGCACCAGGCTGGACCAGGTCCTGGCGGGCCACCACAGAGCCGTGCTTCCACGCCTTTCCAGTAGTGACAGGAGCCTGTGAAAAGCAGAGCATAAATCCAAACCATTTAAAGAGTGATTAAGACTTCCCCTGATTACTGCTCTGCATGATATTGAATGCTTGGGCTGTTGGTGATTTATTGAAGTAATATATAATATGCTGCATTCAGTTAACAGTCCCCATCAAGCACAATCCAGCTGAATGGGGGAAAAAAAAAGAGAGACGGAGAAAGTGAGCACACATTCTCTAAGGAAAAATCTCCCTGGATTTAAGGGAAATTGAAATATGCACATGGTAATCTTTGTCCAAAGCTTTTAGCACCTCAAAAGTGCCAGTTACTAATACTACTGGCTAAAATCAGCATTGCTTCCACAGCTAATGGTCCCAACGCCATCCGCACCCTCTCCTTCCCTCCACCACTGATAAGTGGCTCCTTCACCCAGGTTACTTTGAAATTGACACTTGGCTTTTTCTTTTCTTTCTTTTCATCTTTTGATTTTCAGTTTTATTGCAGAATGAAGTTTCAGGTTCTTGGCAAAGGGGAGGCTGCACCACAGTGTTTTGTGCATCATCACCACCAGCACCAAACCAGAGCAGAGGAGGTGAAATTGCTGGTAACTATAGCCTGAAAGGGAATAAACTGGGGCTGATAATAAAAAAAAAATTAAAAAGGAGAAAACAGCAATATAAGCATTCAGTGTAGTTCCAGTGCCTTGAATGCTTTGGTTTTAATAGAAGAAGTAGCTTTTAGTCATGCAGGGAAGAGGTTTATTTATTTTCATCTATGATATTTGATGTATTATTGCTCCTTTAGGATCTGTTTCAATGAGATACCTCTACAGCGGGCTAATTTTAAGGCGTCATCTTCAATTAACACTGATCTCAATCACAAGCCTTCCAAAATAAGGTGGCTGGTTTAGAAATGATAAGATTATAAATCAAATGTTTTATTTGACATTTGCTCTTAAAGGATCCATGCCTCCAAGTCATTGGGTGTTTCCCATCCCATGCCCCCACCCCCTGCCCTGAAGGCATTAATACTGGAAATAACTTTTTAAAAACAGTAACAATGAAAGTAGATACTCTCACACAAGCAGCTCTTCTTGGGTTTTCACAAAACCCAGATGCGATGTCCAGAAATCACACCCATTTTCAGTGCAATATTCAAACTTCTCCAGCTCACCAAAAATGGCACCTGAAAACACCCATGGGCTTTGGTTTATTTTCTTCAGTTTTTAAAACTGGTGAAATTAGACTCCATACCAAGCCTGATACTGGTGAGAAAGATTTTCTTCAACTTGTGCATGAAAGTCATGAAGTTGTTTGTTTTGTTGGGTTTTTTTTGCCCCACAGTAGGATGCTGACTTACATTGGCACTCAGGTACATTTCTCTCCCTGCAGTTAATGTGGATGCGCTTTGATGGGAGCAGCAAAAAGCACAGCCCTGACCTGAGCGTAGGGACATGCCAACCGTTGAGGTCTTGCTGCAAGGTCCAGGAGCCCTACAGCTTCTCTGGAAAATGTCTGTAAGAATATTTTAGCCTGGGCATCATATTTTCCCTTAATTTCATTCTCAGAAATTACGGCATCATTTTAGCTGAAACTTTCCAAATGAAATGCAGCCCAAGGCAAGGAGTGTTAACAGTCCAGCAAAGTTGCAGACTGCTGGGTCTTCCAATGAGAAGACTCAGGCAGCCTTGCAGAGTGGAAGTCCCAGCTTTGCCAGGGAGCTGTGACATCACACATCTCCTGAAACTCAGAGGAGCATCACCAACCCAAAGCCCAGACATTACAAACCTCAGTATTACAGCAGCAAAACTATTGCTATTTCTCAGCCCAGTAAAGCAAAAAATGCATATGCAACAAATTGCCTTTTTGGGGGAGATTTTTTGGTTGTTTTTTCACAGTTTGATTATCCGTCATGATAAGACATTAGTTAAAGCAGTGGTGACACTGTCTAATCATTCTTGTGAAATATAGACTTCTCTCTCCACTTCAGACAGAGCCGACATTAATACACATTTATGCAAAGCAGAGCTGGAGCTGTCAGGGGCTAATCTTTACAAGTATGATAAATGATGTTTATTTTCAGTGATGGAACGAAACACCCGGGCTGACAATAATTGTAATAAAAAGGACAGATCAACTTCTATAAAGTGATTGAATTACCAGTCTATTGCATTAATGCCTGATCTTGGCTCTGTCATAAACCTGCTTGAGGTTACCAATGACTGAGCATTAGGAAACATCCACTTTCTGCCCTTGACCTGTGGGATTGCAGGGGAGTTCCTGTTGGCTGCAGGTTTTGGCCGCTCTTACCTTTGTTTGTTTACAGTAAAGTAACTTTCACACTTCTCAGGTCTGTGTGTGGGGTGCTCACAGGTAGCATCGAGACACATTTCAAGCAAACCCAGATAGGAACAGGGCTTCTGCAGCTTTCCCAGGCAGAGAGCTTTATTCCAGGTTCAGGACTCAGCCACAGCCCACTGAGTAATGGGCTAGACAAGGAGATGTGCTGCTTGCCCTGGGCTACAGCTCACCTCAGCATCCCTGCTATGACCAAAAACTCTCCTAGATTACTGGGCCAATTGATTATTTTGTAACTCTGCCACAGAAAGTAAAAACAATTTCAATTTTCAGAATAAGATAGGTGTTCTGGGAAACAGAAGGAAAGATGGACAAACAGAACAAGAGAGCGGGCAATTATATCCATGTATGTTTATATACACATTCATGCATCTGTTGTTTTGTGTTTCCCTCCAACTAGGAATTCTGACATATGACTAAAAACTGAATTAGAAGGATAAAAATAGGATTCATCAACAATGTCCCACAAAACAACATTCTGGAAACACAGCTTCAGGTCAATTGAAACAGTTGTTTGCATTTTTGGATTATTTCTGTCATAGGATTTCCATTCCATTATGTTTCTATTTAGTGTATTCCATGTTTCTATTCCAGTCCAGAGTTGCAGAGTATTATTCTGCATCATAATTCATTTTGCATTATTTCATGTAAGCATTTGTATGGTGGTAGACATTAATGCACAGTGGTGCCAAAGAGAAGTCATTTCAGACTGAAAACTTGAAATGTCCCATTCTGACAACTGACTGCTGCAAAGTTATTGAAATGAGTTATTCTGATTTTTTTTTTCCCCTAAACTTAAGTTTGTCCAAATTGACACACTCCCGTGGGATAGTTCAGTTCTGGCAGAGCAGCATTTTCTGACAGCAGACATTAGGCAGGAAATTTTCAAGCTTTCTCTGTCATGTATTTTTCTGCATATGAGAATGTGTGTGTGGTGCCACAGGGCAGGCACCCACTGGAGCTGATGACCACGGCGTGGGCTGGGCAGCAGAAGCTCTGATCACAGCCCAGATTGTGGTTTCTGACAGCCCCAACTCCTGCCCAGCTGATACTGGAAGGGTGATGGTATTCCCAAAGGTCTTAACAGAGAGGATCATGATTTTGCAAGCATATCACATAATGCCATATATTCTTCAAGGTGAACTATTGTCAGAGTGAAAATCAATCTCATTGGCAGCTACAGATTTTTTTTTTTTCCCCAGATAGCAATGAGAAAAGATCCAGCACAAACTCTTGATCATCCAGTGTTGCCTGTTGCCACACTTTAACAGAAGTGCTTGAAGGCTGAGTCAGAACAGCCATAGCTGCTTCTGTCACATCTCACACATTTAAGACACAAGCAGGGTCCTATCATCCCATCATCCAACAACGTCAGCAAGACACCAGCATCCTCAAAGCATTGCCAACCCCAGACATGCCTGGCTTTTAAGCCAGCCATGCAAAGTGCAGGTGGTTAGCTAAAAGAAAGAAACAGCAAAGGAAAAAAAAAAATCATCTCCTCCCCTTGCTCTGAGACAGCTGTCACCAGAACAGCTGCATTCCCCTGCTCTGCTCACAGGCTGCTGGGATGAAAAACATAGGTAAAGTGGTATTTTCAGAGAAAATTGTTGGCTTGGTTTTTTTTGGGTACCAAAGTGGCCACTTGCATCCCAGTGCTGCTCTGGGCAAGGGGAGGGATGGGGCCAGCATTACAAACCTCCCTGGCACTTCCCAGGAGGAGGGCAGGGAAGCCTGAATACATTTAATTTTTAAAATCACTTGTTTCCTGCCATACCAGTCAGCTTCTTACTTTTTCTCTTTTGTTTATACCAATCAAACCATCACAAGGAAAACTAGAATCACCTCCTTGATTGGCAAGAGCAAATACATCCCTCTCACCTAGACATGTGCAAAGAGAACAGAGCAAAAACCCAAGTAAAGCCCCTGGGTGGTGGAGGGAGACATCCAGGATGGCAGTGTGGCTGAGCTGGAGGATGCGGTGGGCAGTGCCTGGCCCCAGTGTGGAGCAGTGATTGTCACCACCATCCCAGGGTTGCACACCTCTAAAGAGGTGGCAATCCCAAACAAAGACTTCAAGGTGTGGTGGGCTCCTGGTATGAGCACCACCAAGCAGGTTCTCCAAGGGTGATGGGGAGTAGGATGATCAGCAGGAAGAGGTACTGTGATAGCAGAAGCTTTTGGTCGTGGTCCCCATCTCCGACTTCGACCCCTCCAGCAGGAGATGCTACTCTTGCAGCTCTGCTCAAAGCAGCCTCACCCACTCAGGCTCAGTATGTTAGTGGTCTTGGGTGGGTTTTACCTGGGGGGAAGGAGGGGAGACTCACATAACCTGCTCTCCCAGCAGTGATGCAACCACCCTGAAAATGGAAAAGCAGGAGGAGGCAGAGCACAGAGACCTCACTCACTAGCACAGACCATGACCAGGGCATCTCACCACGGTAAAGAGCAGCAGCAAGAGGCTGGGACAGAGCCAGGCCAGGGTGTCTGGCATTGCAAAGCAGAGGAGTCACACCGGGGGCTTTTGCTGGGACTGCCAGAGTGGGGAAAGAGGTTTCTGACATGTGAGAGTACCAAAAGGCAGTACCATGACAAAAACTGAGCAAACAGCAGGAACATTTCTTTAATAAGTCTCCAGACTTATTAAATCACAGCTTAAGGAGAGATTGCGGTGCTATGTATTAGTCATTTGTGCATTATTTGCTCACACCATTGGTAGTGGAATTTCTTTTTCAGGTATTTAATTTTCATCAGATATGATTTGTGTGCCGCACAGCAGTTCATACTGACACCACTGCCCTGCAGAGCATGGGCACCTGTAACCAACCATCTACAGATGGCTCCAGCCTTGAAGAAAAATGCTGACTGTGACCTCCTAAAGGAGATAGACACCCCAGTGGTTAAAAGCATCAACTTTTTCATGTATCTTTCATATTTTTCAGAGCTGTTGGGTTTTCTTGCATGACTGAGCAATACCCACCAGGTAGAACATGGTCATTTAAGCTGGATTCCTTATTTCCAGCTGTTTCCACAGCCCAGTTTCACACTGGGAAACAACAAGGCTGGGTGGTAATGGGTGACAAGGCACAGAATGAGGGAGTTAAATGTTGGTGTAAAGGAAAACAAACAGAAACCATTAAACACACACAAATAACTTTTTAGAAGACTGAGTTAAATGCCACCCCAATTTGTACCTGACGTTAGTCCAAGGGGTTAAGTCAGAGCTGAATTTTCTCCCTGTATGTAACATCCAGCAGTACAACAGCACTAGGGGTAAAGCGACATTGCCGAAGCAATTACTGCCATACAGGGGAGATCTTGTTATTTGATGCTTCTCTGGAGCAAATTTCCCCAGCTTTTGAAATAGTAATTAGCTGTCTTTCAGAGATCTTCATTGTGGGACCTAATGGCTGGTTTGACTGCATATTGCTGGGCAATTTTGACATTTCCACTAGCAAGAGGTAGCAAAGCAAGATCTTGCATGGCAGCCAGAAGCTTTCAAGCTCTCCAGGACTTTGAAAGCCATAAGGCATGAAGAAACCCAGACTAGACCATTGTGGAAAATCCATTTTTTACCTTATTCAGATACACAGAAAAATTCAGTCCCTAGTTTACTCTCTGGCCAAGTCCTTGAACTTGCAAGAAACGCTAGCAGATGTTCATTAGTGCATTGGTAACTAGAGAATTAGAGGCACTTGCAGACTCTGTATGTGATGAATAAATGTTGGAAAGTTTCTGCTGGGGAATAACATTTTTTGGTTTGGGGCCAACGGACACACTCAAAAAAGTGAGGGGCAGAGGGAGTTGTGGCCAGCAGTTCTGCTTTGTTGTTCCTATGATTATTAATTTTAATTATTCATGTAAGCTGTCAAAAACCTGAGGGCATCTACCCCCTACCTAAACATAACAAACAGCAAATACTTGTGTGAGATTAATTATTTTTTTAGGGTTTAATAAGATTTGGCTGCTTGCAGGTATGTGTATGATGCCCTCCTGCTCCCTGGCACCACAAGAGCCTGGACATCACAGTCCAGGCTGGCAGAGGACCATTGCAAGCACAAACACCACTTTAGGTTATGACATGCCTCCCCTTCAGATTGTACTTACCTGGCAAGTTCAGGATGTTTTCCTTCTCTGCAAATACTGCTCCAGAGCCTGAGTCCATCATTAACCCCTCTAAATTCAGCAAACATTCCTACCCCTTGGGTAGCTGTCACTTGCACAGACTAGTATCTTTTACAAGCAGAGAGGTACTTTCCTCAGCATTAAACTATGCTGTGTGTTTCCCAGACTGGCCTGGGACTGCAAGCAAAGTAACACTGCAAAAAAAACCTCCCCAACTGTGGAAGAGAACAAAGGCAACACATGGCTTGGTGGTGGAGAAACTACTTCACTTTGAAAAACCCAAATGCTTAAGCACTTCTTGTTAAAGTAATTCAAAAGCACAACACTGGCCGAACAGGAGGAAAGCCAATGCTTCTCCCAAGGCAGATGTCTGGGCCAGAGCACTCTCTGCATGTGGGAGTGAGCAGCTCCGGTCAGTCTGTTAGCAGAAAAATAACTGAAAGTGATCTGTTGGAAGCTGTCTCCATACACACAGGCATGCAGACACACACACATGCAGAGTTTTGATATGTGGGGTTGACTTAATTATAGCTGGCAAGCACAAAGGTTAGATATGCTTGAGAATTATGCTTGACAAAACTATACTCTGCAAAGGGGAACTCGGTTTCCCAGAGAAAAAATAAAGCAGATAGTGGCCACATCTGGATTTTTTTCTCACTCTCACATCACTCTGCGTTTTCTGGTTAGAGCTGGGATCTCCCCAAGAGAGGCTTTTCTTGTGGTATTTCTAGCTGGGACTGGACACACCACAAATCTCATGAGAAGGTCTCTCCTTCCAAGATTCATGAGCTGGAGGCTCACGAGCACAGATAGTTCAGGGAAGTGACCGACTGTGTGGATGCTTTCCAAACTCTCAGCCTTTTGGGGGGTCCGGTAGTATTTGCAATGATGTAGAGTTCCATCTCACCCCCTTCCCACCAGCATGGACACTTGATGCTACAACTGTCTGGAAAGCTCCTTACTTCAAAAAATTCAAAAGGGAAAAGAGAAGTCCCACTGTCAAAGAGGAACAGCAGGACTTGGAGACCTGCCTGACTGCTTCAGGGTTGTAAAGCAGCCATCTCCCAAAAACCACTGCTCTAGTGGAGAACATGCAAGAGGAGAGGGACAATCTGAAATCACTCAACTGCTGATTTTCATTTTCAGGGGACACCAGCTTTCCTCCATGCTGGTAGGTGAACGATGTCCAGGAGGAACCTCAGAGTTTCTCACAGGAAAAAAAAAACAACCCTCAGGCCAACCTAAGCCTTCCACTCCAGTCAACCCCAGATCTAATCTGTCTCCATAGCACACACCAAGAAATCATCTGAGAAAAAAAACAACACGCTGCCATCTTCACCCAGGCTCACACCCCTCTGTGCATCTCTGGGTTTTCTGAAAAGGTACATAACAAGGACTTTGGAAGGCATTAAGCTTCCTGTGGCACACTTAGGATCTCAGTTCTGCCTTGCCATAGGTTTGCTGCCTGACCCTGGGTAATCTACTTAGCTGATCTGTGCCTCAGTTCCCTATCCATAAAAACAAGAGGGAGAGAGAAGTAACAGCATTTCCTGGCATCCCTGGGATGTTGTGAAGATTAATGCATTAAAGAACAAAGTGTGTCAAGATTCTCTAAAGGAAAAGCAAGTCAGAAGGTCAATACAGCACGGAGAAGGAGTGTGTTTCGACACAAGTTTTGTTTATTCTATATTGTTCCTGTCCAAGGGGGATTTGAAGCAGTACAAATGCATCTCTGTGTTCCAGAGGGGACTACTCAGTGTGTGGGCACATAGGAACACTTTTAGGAATAGGAGGTTTGGAAACTATTGTGAAAACTGTGGTCAAGATGTAGTAAAACCTACTGAATCCCCCAAGGAGCCTTTACTGCCAACCAGTCAGCGACCTCCTCCTGGGCAGAGGCTGGTGAACATAGACTTCCCTGCTCTTTGACCCCAGTGTGAAGCCTAGAGCTGCATAGTCTGAAGGGGCTTAGCCACCACTAGGTGCTGAAGCTGTCCCTCCTCTGCCTGGCCATATTGTGACTTCAAGGTAGCTCATGTTGAACCCCCAGAACCCACCAGGCACCTCTGAAAAAGCTTGGCACAGGCCTCCTGCAAGGCTAGGGTTAGAGATCTCTTTGCAACATAAACCTGCTCCTGAATCACACAATCCTCCTTTCTTCCATTTTATCATCATTCAAACCTGAAAGCTTGTAGCTCTGCCTCTCCTGAAGGAAATCTCACCCTAACAGTGTGTTTTGGCACAGCATGCATTGGCCAGGGTCACACCACATGGGGACTGTGGTATCGTATTTTAGCACAGGACAATGGGGCTTACAGGACCTTTCCTTTTCACACGAGACAGCCGCTGTTTAAAGAGCATGGAGCCAGCTGGGAGCTGAACGCCCTCCAGTTCAGTCTGCAGCATCATGCACCACAAAGTTTATTTTCCTTCTGGACCCATGAGACACATATTGCTGAGAAGAGTCCTCTCTCTCTGTGGAAGTTAGAGTTATGTATTCAGGCCTCCTTCAACTGACAAAAAAAAAAAGACTAAAATTCAGGTCCGCCATCTCCTCAGTTCTATCAGGAAATACTTATCATTATCATAAGCCTGTCTATCTGAAGAAAACTGAGCTATTTCTATTTAAGCACTCATCTCGACAGCTAAGAGCAGAACACATTGCCTCTGACTCCTCATGTCATGGAAACAACCACCTCAGGGCTGCAAGGGACCATCCAAAGTAACTACAAGTAGCTTGAAATTCAAGCACATCACTGGTACGTCCTCTCAGTTGAGTTAAACCATTATTACATCCATCCCTATCCAGGCTATCATGCTTAGGACATTCACTGCATGGGAAATGTAGGCATCTGAGCCAGCATTATGCATCCCAGCGCAGTGCTGGGATCATGAGCTTTCCAGGACAAGACCAGCTCTGATTTCCCAGCTGCACAGCTCTTGTTCATCCAGTTTGACCAGAGAAGCTTGAGAGAGTCCCTGCTTTCATAGCATCACGTAGCCCATCCATTTAGACTTCAGATAATTCAAATAACAGAGGCTGCTTTTCCACCCTCCTCTGAATTACAGAGGAGTGCAAAAGTAAATCCAGGCATGACACTCGAGTGATAGGCTCCTGACATACCCCCAGACTGCAGCACCTACTATTTTAGATAGTGGAAAAAAATTCCTAAGGTGAAACGTGATACCCCAGAGGCAGGGAGAGGGCAGGCTGCCTGGCCGGGCCGGTGTTTTGCTCCCTGCCTCAGCCTCTCGCTGGGGTCTGGCTCTGAATCATAACAAAGGAGCCTGGTAAGTACTAACTAAAGCGAGCAGTGTTGAAAAATCAAGCTAGTCTTTGGTCAAGTAGCAGTCAAGGGTCCAATGTGCTGGCCCATGATTGCGTCTCCTACTTTGCCCAGCCCAACTGAGCCTAAACTTCAAGGAAGATTTGGATGATGGGGGAAGGGCACATGGAAGATGAGTTTGAGGGATAGAGGATAGACAAGGAAACACCAGTTTCTGAGAGCAGGTGTAGTAGTGGGTTTCAGATATGCAATAAACTACAATGAAAAGGGAAAACACTGTTTTCTTGCCCAGGGTGTATTGCACAAAAAGACAGGAGCATAAAATACAGGAAAAAGGTTCAGGTTAGACAGCAAGAAAATCTCTCTAACCATAAGGGCAATGCAGACTGAGTAGAAGTTGCAGAATTTCCCCCACTAGAGATCTTTAAGAACTGGCTGGATGAATATATATGTGTTGGGCAGGAACAGGGTGTATTTGATCCTGCCTTCATGTGTGACATCTTCAGGCCTCGGCCACTCCTCTGCTTTTCCAGGGTGCATCGAAGCAGCCCAGGCACACGAGTCACCTGACACTACTGTAAGCTCCAGTCCTGGGCTATCACTGGGAACACTGGAGATCTCAATGGGAAATGTCACCTTGAGGTGGCAGGGCTCCTCATGCCAAGATGCTCAACTCCCCATTCAGGCTGGTCATGAATCTTACGTTGGGGTAACTCACTTTCACCAGTTAAAATTGTTGCCTATGCAGATGCGTTGGACTCGTGAGAGGGGAAAAAAAGAGAGATACAGGGAGTTAACATCAGTGGAGAACACTAAAGTTGCAACACAGACTTCAGGCAAAGCTCACCAGTTCCTTGATAGGCTGTGGTGATGCTAAGCCCCCTTTCAATCAGCATGGGCGCTTTCTCCCCACACCTCTATTTCTTTTTATTAGATGCAGCCCATTTCAAACCATATTTCCTAAGATCAATCAGCAAAAGGTCATAAAACACCCACAGGTGTCAAAAACAAATGTGCCACCATGCCTGGTACAGCAGAGGCAGTAGCTGGTGGTGAGCAGGACCCAGGTCTTGCCAGGCTGCTGGCATCCAAGCTCTGCTCAGCACCCTGCCTGCTCTCTGCCTCTCCCCCCACTCTCTGCAGTAGCACCCTGGTTTACTTGGCTCAGCTGGAGTCTCAGTTAAAACAGAGGCCTTTATTTTTCTATAACCCCTCCCTTCCCTTGTGCTCAGCTGTGAGAAGCAGAGGATTTTCAGCCAAGCTCTTCTCTACCACCTAGTGGGAAACCAGATTTTTCCCACCGTGGTGAGCACGGTGCTGAGCAGGATTGCTCCGCTGTTGCCTGGATAAGCCCTTTGCAGCCCATCTGCCAGTACCCACCAGGGACATCCCAAGGGACCCCAAAGGCCAGAGCAGCACAGGGTTGATGGGTTTCTTCCTGCCTCTTAGCAGCATCCTGGCTTATGTGCCAGCAAGGCATGGTTGGGAGAAGTTACTCCCTCCACTATCCACTATCTCTAGTGCAAATGCAGAGCATCCATGCCCATTTTCTGATCAATCACCTACCAAAAGCTCACCTAAATGTGCAGCATCTCAATGACTCCCAGTGCAGCAGCCTCCCCCCAAAAAAAAACCTCCATTTCCCACTTGTGCATACACTCTCAGTGTTTTCCTGCCTCCGACTACCCCAGCTGAGATTTTTGCATGACCCACAAAGCCCCGAGCTTCTCACAGCCTCCAAGAGCTGTGACAGCCCCACAGCACCTGAGCCCTGGCTGTTGGTGTCCAGCCCCACAGCGGCTCATGGTGGAGAGGGGTTCTGGCCAAACTCCAGCGCAGGTAATTGCAGCCTGCGTACTTAAATTCCCCCTGCAGGTACAGCCGCCTTAATTTCCTGTCCTAAACTGCAGGGTAGTGTTGCAGCGCCTTGTTAAACAGCTGCCATGACCTACCCAGAGGGCCTTGTATGTCGGCAGTGGTTGGGTTCAGCAGGCTTCATAGACAGTCAAAAAGCAGGCCAAGAGGGCACTGGGTGGGGCTACCACTTGCCTCCCCATGTCCCTGGCACAGTTTGGGCATCTCCAGCTCTCTCCGCCCTTTTCCACACCACCAAAATTGGACACACTCTTCCCCTTGCCTGGTAAGCAAGTGCCAGTGGGGAGAGAAGATCTTTCTTCCAACTGTTGCCAAAATGGAGTACGTAAAGTGTTAAACGGTACAACCACCAAGGGGGGGTTCTCCTTGCAAACTGGAGACCCCTGTGAGTTTTATGGGGAGGGCTGGTGGGGGCGGAGGGATTGGGTGGGGGAAAAGAATTTGCTTTATGGCTTTGACAGGAACTCCCATCATGGTATAATTATGGAAGTGAGAAGTCTGCGCATAATGAAGACCGTATGCTGTGTTAAAACACACACACACAAATATTAGGCCCCCGTGAGGCCTGCGGGGGGATCAGGAAGGGGTGGTGGACCCAGCCCTCCCCCCAAAGCTCCTTTCAGATTTTCCAGCCTGGCTGTGGCTACGGCAGCAGGGATGTGTGGTGGCTGAGGAGCCCAGCACAGCTGAGCAAGGATGGTTTGGGGTGAAAAACATCCGATTTCAATAACATATTGAGTGGAAGGAAGGATCTAGATACACACAAAAAAAAGTTTCACCCTGCATTGCTGTAGACAGCCCTTGGGAGCTGGGTCTCCTTCAACAGCAGTTTTTTCTCCAGGTCTAGCTACAGTTTTTCCCTTTCCTCTCAAACTACGCCCTCGCTGAAAAGCATCTGCACACAGCTGCCTGTGGAGGCGAGCAGCCCTCCTCCTCGCCCGATCCAGCTGTGCCAGCTGGAGCAGCAGGAGCCACGCGACATCCCTGAGCAGCTCCTGGGCTGGGGAAGATGACTTTGGCGAATGCCAGGGCCACCCAGCTGGTGTTTGAAGTCCCCATGCCATCCTCTCCATCACCCTGCCTTCTCTTTATAATGTGAAGCTTTCTTGGCTATGGCGTATTAATCTCTCCTTTCCAGATCTCACATCTTCTGCTTCACATCTCCCCCTCGATCTCTTTATGGATCCTTTTGGCTTCTTTTGAGGCTGTTCCTCCCTTTGCAGGCCACATGCTTGCAGAACTACCTTCTTCCCAGCTGACTTTTCTGGGTCTGTCTCCCTGCAAGCCCCCATGACACCCTCACCCCTGCTCCACCAGCCTACCAGCACACACTCGCCAGGGCACATTCAACTATCCACCACATCTCTTAGGAAGCCGTTCTCTACTTTAACCCTCACAGGGTTTGGACACAAGATGAGCTTCATCAGTCTTAAACCCACTTACAACATCCACCCCCACAGCTTTGTCCAATCTTTTTTCCTGCTAATAGGGCAGACTCTGACCTGGAGCAGATGACCCTGTTTTACCCCCACTCTGGACCATTTTCACCCAGCTAGCAGGGCCTTAACTGGGAGCTCCAGATCAAACTGCCTGGCCCAGGACCATTTTGTTCTTCCAAGTATTTTGCCAGCAAAAAGGGAGCTGTTGCTGTTGCATAGCAGGGCTGGAGGAGAGATCTGCAGGAGCTGCTGCTCTCCTTGCCCAGCAGCACCAAGGCTGTCCAGCTGCAGGTCTGGCTGGGGTCAGCAGAGGAATGCAAGGGTATGGGAAAGCAAAACTGATTAGCTCAACAGAAGTTCTCCTTGCACCTAAGGAGGGAAAAAGGCATCCCTGCACCTCTACAGTAGAAAAGAGAGGTGGAAATGGAAAAATCCCATTTCCTGGGGCAGAAATACCAAATGAACAGTGGATTATTCCAAATGGTTTCACTTGGACTGTCAACGTGCAGGAGAGGAGAGCCCATAAAATGTATTTGCCTTTTTTTTCATGTAACTTCCATATAAAATAATCCTTTAATTCATTTACATATACACCATTGTGTGTCCTCCTAAAAAATGTCACTGCTTTCCACCCCCCAAAGCTGCTGCTATAGATTTATTACAGACACAGACTTTAGAAGCAAGACTCAAGGGCAGCATTAGAAGAGGGTCACCCACCCCAGAGAGGAAGAGCCTGCATTTCCCAGGCATGCAAAGGGGATCCACCAAGAGTACAGAATAGAAAGTGCCTGGATAAACACTCCTGCCAAACACATGCTCATGTTAGGATTTATTTGTCCTCCTCACTTTTATCAGTGTAATTTCCTCCTGCACGTTTCCAATCTGCATCTGCTCTCAGGCAAAGCAACGAGCATTCACTGTTGGGTTTTATTGTCTACTACATACAAAACTGCTGCTCCAGTTAAAAGTATCCCTCACCATAGTGGCCAAAAATGCTAGCACTCAAGGATCACCCTCCCCAGCACTCTCTGCCCACACACTGCAAACCCTCCCCACCACTGCCTGCACTCTGATGAGAAACAGAGACATGCCCGGATGGGCCCATCCAGCTCAGCTGCAACACGGGGAATTTTCTAGGGCTCCTGTAAACTTTTACAGCTGGTTTTACAGGGGAGAGCTGTCACACATAGGTGAACCACAGGTGCAGTGCAAGTGGCCTTCCTCCACCAGGGACAGCAGGGCAAAGACCGACCTCTTCTTTTCCTGGTGTCTGCTGCAATCCACGATTCCCGTCATGCACAGTGTGTCATTTCCCATGAGTACCTGCCTGTTTCTGCCATCTGCCATGATTTATAGAAAATGGGCAGTGATTAATAGCCCAGTCAATGCCGAGTGAAGCCATTTTCTTTCATTTACCTGCTCCCTGACCTCCCCATGCAGTCCCAGACAGGGGCTGGGAAAGTGTATTAATCATGCACTTAAAAATATTTAAAAGGGGAGATTGGCCAGGAGCTCGGTCATATTTATGGAGTCATTTTCTACAGAGGGTGCAAGCTAATTGCCAGATAAAACAGAAGGGCTCTTTGAAATGGAAATTAGTCACTTGGAGGTACTCAGTGTTTGGTCCTTGAGTGATGCCTCAAGCCCACACTCCTCCTAGGGCTCCCTGTCACCTACCTGGGACCAAATCCAGTGGCGGCCGTGGCTCTCAGACACAGAGGATGGGGTACATCACACCAGCTCCATGTGCAGTCTGTCACCAGGGAGATCTGTGATCCCACCATACCATGGTGGTGGCTCCAGGGCAGGGTGCCAGAAGGAGACAGAGAGCTCATGCCAGGCTGAAGTCCACCTGAAGAGATCCTGTAACAGAGGAAGGGTATTTAGGGAAAAGGCAGTGATTTCCTAGCACATAAGCTGTATTCCTGAAGCATGTGAAAGCATTTGGTCCCTGTCTGGGCCCACTACATGAACAGGCAGCAGAAGTGCTCCAGCCCACTTCCCCAGAAACAAAGCAGCCTCTCCTCACCCTTTTTGCCAGTTCTGAGTGACAAGACCAGCCCTAGGGCTCCTCATGCCCCAGGAGGACCAGATAATTTTATGGAGATGAGCACCGGTGTCTCTTGCTCCCCCAGTCCCAGGACACGAGCCCTTCTTCGCCTCTGCCTTCTGTGGCACATTGCCATGATGCCATCATCTGGAGTGGCACCCTGCTCTGCTCCAGCTCTAATCTGACATTTGCCTTCCTTGTGCTACATCCCCAGGTGGCACCGCAGGCACCATGTCCTGTACGGCTCTGCGTGGCCTCCTGGAAAATGCCACTCTTCAATGGGGCCCTAAGGACAGCCAGGGTTGATAGCAATAAAATGAAAATCTCCTGTCAAGCCAAACAAAATTACTGAGTTATTCTCACTCACCAGAGACCAAAGCTTTGTTGACTACTTAATTAACTGTGTTTGTAATGAATTTTTGGCCACATGCAACAGACTAATTATCAAAGCAAACCTTAATCTCTTTCTAGTACATCAAAGTATTGAGAGCACAAAATATTTACATGACTCTCAGATAAAATTCTTTACACTAATTCTAACATAATTAAAATTATGTTGGGGCTAAGGCAATTATGCAAGGTGCTTATATGGCATGACAATGTAATACAAGCTTGTGATTTTTTTTTTTTCACTTTTGTCAACCAGCAAAATTCTCAAATGTGCATAATTTCTGTTAAGTGCATTTTCAAACAGGAGAAAACAGCACCACTTTTAAGCTCAGTTAAGGCATTTCAAACTGCCCACTAAGGCCGTTTGATATAAGCACCTTCATTATTTGTATTATCTGAGCTTTCCCCAGCAATAACTAGATATGAAGAAAACTGGTGAATTTTAAATGGCCATTGCAGCCTTTCCAACTGCCTCTGTGCAACCAGTGATGGTTTTCTTTTTCTTTCCCTCAAAGTCTTAATGTGAATTTGATGACTGTGACAACCTGTCCTTTCCTAAGGGATGCACCTCCCAAGAAAAGGGTGCATGATAGGGAGAGAGAGAAGAGCAGGAGAGGAGAAAGCTTCCTGGAGTGAGCTGTGGCACAACACCTCTCTGCTCTGGAGTGGGGGGACACTGTGACACAAGGCTGGCACATCTAGCATGGGAGGTTGCAATGCCTGAATATCTCAAAAGCCCCAGAGATGAAAGGGGTCACAGTCCATCCTTGTTATGTCCATCTCCTCTGCCTGGACTTGCACAGGTAGCTGTCCCAGCTGTCCCCATGGCTGAATGGACTGCCTGGCCACAGCAAGCTCATTCCCAGCTGCACCTGTCACCAAGGAACTGCCTGCAGTGCAGCTCTCCACCTAAGCCTAAGCATGAGAAAATGACCAACAGGCAAGGTCATTCCCAGGTCCCACCTGCCACCTGTGCTGGAAGTCACTTCTGCTGTCACAGGAGGTGACCTATTTTCAGGGAGCAAGTCCTGGAGATGTCACTCTGCATCTCCCTCTGCATCCTCCTGTCCATGTGACCAGCACACCTGCGCTGCCGTGACCCAGGGCCTCGTGGTGCGAGCCATGTGGAGAGTCCATGAAGACCCAGATAATCTTCCAACTGATGAGCTGGGAAGGCAAGTTGTCTGGGTGCAAAAAAAATAAAATTAAAAAAATATATGAAATGCTGCCTTAGATCTGTCACCAAACTGCAGAGGTATGGCTTCAGATGTCCCCAGTTTTCTCCATCCCTAATATAGGACCAAATGTTCTTCCACATGTCTGCCTGATGGTCTTCATAATGAGTTTCCTGCACTGGAGATGACACCTTGTCCCTCCATGCTAGCACTCCCATTAGAAAGTTTGAAAGTTGTAACTCTTCCTTGCTGGTGTTTGAGCTTTATCTCCTGTCCACCAGTGATGGGTAGAGCACAAAACCTCCATGGGTGCAGCAGCCTTGTCCCTCCTGGGACGTCCATCCAGTGCCTGAGCCCCATCCCAATCCACAATGGGGAAGGTCTCCTTTGTGTGGGTTGTACTAGGCTGGAGCCTCCAGCAGCTGTTAAAATTGCCCCTTCTTGCCAAAACACAGAGCTCAGCTCCCTCCTTGCCTGCCACAGTGGGTAACCCAGCAGCAAAGCCACTGGGGCTCATGCTACACCCCTGACCAGTGGCTGTGGGGAGCGCCCGGTCCCAACACCATCACTGCCACAGATGTCAAAGCATATGTTCCTGTTTTTCCAGATACCGAAATCAGCTTCTTTTTGTGGCCTTTGGAGACATTTGTCAGCAGAAAGGCTGCCTTCCAACAGATTTCTGCCTAGGTTTGACTTCATTAATCAAATCATTTCTTGACACAAAACACAAAGGACTCAGTGGAGGTGCGAGGCTGGAGAGTGGCACCATGCAAAGCAGCTCCAAGGGGCTGCCCAGAGGTGATCCCACAGACACACAGCTTCGAGGAGGCTGTTGAGCTTTCAGCTTGATCTGCAGAGCTTAAAAAATTAACAAGTAATTTCAGAACAACAACAGCAACTCCTCCTTCTCCCAACCCTGTTTTCCCCACTATTGCTGTAGTGCTGGTGGGGCTGCAGTGATGAGCCCAGCCTTGACTGGTGGGTTTGCCCTCATCTCTACAGGCAGGGTCACCTCAGAAAAGCACAGGTCTGGGGCAGAACTTGGTGGAAACCCAGGCACATGCCAACACACCCACCCCAGGCACACCCAGCTCTTCTCACCTGGCCTGAGACCACTTAGACCCACCCCAAAAAGCTTTATCCCTGTGGCTCATGATGGTTGGGGCACAACCAGGAGCTTTCCTCCATTTCAGGCTTTTGTATCAACCACAAACCACTCTGGAGCCAGACCAGAATTTTATTTCTGACTGGACCAGACCTCTGATTTCGTATTTCCTAGGTTTCCTGCCTCTACAAAGTACAGAGCATCAGACCAAACAGAGACATAAATTAAGAGGTGGATGAATGAACAGAGAAGAGGCTTTCAGGGGATAATAGCTTTGCTACTCCTCAGACTCAGAAGGCAGGTTGCTGTGAAGACTTTATGCTCATTTTCCCATCAAGAGAGACATGGAGCTCCTCATGGGTAGAGAGTGCTCTACAAACATCTCTCTTACTGGTACCAGTATCAGCCAGTGTTACTCTACACAAGACAGCAAACTACGCCAAGAAAAAAGAGCAATATCACATCTCAAGGTCCCCAAAAGGTGAAAGAGCTATAGAGAGACTATATGAGTTTCTTCCAGAGCACAGTTCAGGTGTTAACCTGGACTCACTTAGGAGACAAGCCCTCCTGTTTGGCCACAAGTAGTAACTAACCAGTTAATTGCCCTGAGGTATCTGAGGGATGGGATGGAAGGAAGCCTGGTCATTAAATCTGTGTGCAGGGAAGGACCGTAAGATCTTTTCCCCCCCCTGCCTCTCAGGCCAAACAGTTTTGGCATTTGTTCAGCATTTGAGTGGATGAAGTTAGATGAAGTCAAGTCCAAACACTCACAGGCTTGTGTGCAGTGCCTTAGTGCCTGATTGCCTAAAAGGCAACTCCCATGTTCCTCAAGTTTATGAGCAGCTTGAAGTTTGGGGTTTTTTTTTAAACCTTCAAAGCTCCTGCAGGATTAGGGCTTGGTTTAACCTGTGGCAGAAAAGACAGATGCTTTAAGAGCTGGAAAGATTTTAGGGGCCCTTGTCCTTGGCCTCTGAGCAGAGGCCAGGACCTTTGTATTGCTGCCACCTTCCAGCCACAGAAGAGGTGCTAGGGCTGCTCTCTAGTGGCAGCCTGCAGAGAAAGGAAAAGAGCAAGGTGCAGATGCTATCCACATCTGGAGCTGCCGAGATAAACCACAGCTGGGGAGGTAGGCAAGCTTTTGGGGTGCAGGAAAAAACAGTAAACATTGGCTAGAGGAGTGGCAGGCCTCAGACTGGTATGAATATCCTTCACTCAGGTTGCTCTCAACTAGCATCATAGAATCATTAAGGTTGGAAAAGACCTCTAAGATCATCAAGTCCAACCATCAAACCAACACCACCATGTCAAATAAACTATGCCCTGAAGTCCCACTTCTACATGTTTTTTTAACACCTGTCACTTCCCTAGGCAGCCTGTTCCAATGTTTGACCACTCTTTCAGTAAAGAAATTTTTCTTAATATCCAGTCTAACTGGCATATTATTTTCCATTAGTTATCCAAAGGAATTTGTGATATCTGTTCAATGCACTAGGTTTTTTCTGTTTACAAAGGGAATGCTCTGAATGTCTATAGTGTGGCACCTGAGCAGCTCCACTTTTTTTTTTTTTTTTTTTTTAATCCAGACAAAACACTTTTAAGATTAGGGAATATTAGCCCCATTTTAGTAATAGGAAACAAAGACAAGTGGGCTAACTTTAAATATGTTTTAGCACTAGCATAGAGGAAGCTTTTCAGTATTGGTGGAAAAGGTGCATGGAGCACACCTCTGCATTTTAAGGAGATAAAATCAAAATGTGGCTTAGAGCATGAAGAAGGTCAGTTTTAAAAGGTGTATTTGTAAATCTTTTCATCATTACCTCTTCAAGTTCTGAATAATAAAGAGTTGAGGATTAAACAGAGTACTGAAATTCTCCAACTATCTAGCAAGGAAGCAATCTGAAGAGTTGAGAGGAGAAGGACTTGTGAGAAAATTAAATTAAAAAAGAATATTATCAATGAACATTTTCTGCTTCATAGCTATGAATACTCTTGGCCTTTCCTCAGAGGAAAATAACACCACATTATTCCCAAATTATCATTCCCATCATCCTGAAAAAGATGGGATTTTCTATTTGACTAAAAACTACAAGATTGCACTTTGGGGGATAAGGAGGTCTGATTCCAGCCTCCCCCCCCTCCCTTGCCAGCAGCTGTCCCCTTTTGAGGCCATGCACAGAGAAAAGAGCTCAAGATGTGCTTCCCTCATGGGATGAGCCAGCCACTGCATCCCTAGGTCCTGAGCAAATTCCCAAGGCAGCATCCAAGAGCTCTAAGGGTGCCCTGGACCTCCAGCCTTCCTCACAGCCACCAAATGGCTGCCAGCATTAGAACTTGCCACTGGGCTGTCAGGGAACTTGATTGGTGGGAGCAAGAATCACAGAATAGGAATAAATAGTTTTGGCTGGAAAAGACCTGTAAGATCATCAAGTCCAACCGTTAACCCAGCACTGCCAAGTCCACCATTAAACCATGTCCCTAAGCACCACATCTACATGTCTTTTAAATACCTACAGGGATGGTGACTCCACCACTGCCCTGGGCAGCCTGTTCCAGTGCCTGACAACCCCTTCAGTAAAGAAATTTTTTCAAATATCCAATCTAAACCTTCCCTTCTAAAGCCATCTCTTGTTCTATCACTTGTAACTCTGGAGAAGGGACCAACACCTTTTCCTTCCAGATGAACCAGGGTGGAAACTTTTTTTTTTTCCTGGTGCATAACAAAAATATGAATCTTTAATCACAAATCCTTAAACTTGTTGTCATAAGCAAGTAGATCTAAGCCTAATCCTTATTCCAGAGAGGAAAAGGAACCAACCCAGAGCCTGCGGTCCTGCTTTGGGATGCACAGAGCAACAGCAGATGGAGCTGCAAGACCAGGAGTGAGGGCTGGAGTGCCTGGTACAGCTCTTTGCTGCTGAGGAGGGAAAGAAACATTTGGTTTTGAAGCGAAGCTGGAAAGTCTTGGCTCATTATGGCCTTTTGAAGCTCCTTCTCCCTGCCACAAATTAAGAACAGGAAATGTTTGTTTCAAATCCAGGAGGGAAGGCTGGGAAGAAGCAGAGCCTGCTGGTTTTCACAAAGGAGAGGGATGCTTTGAGTTTGAGATACAGCGTTCAGGTCCTGGCCCCACTGCCAACACAGATTTCCTGTGTAGCCTTGCCCACATCACTCACAGAGACACCTGAAATGGCCTTTCACAAGTCAGGCAATTGCCATGCAAATGGACTCTGGAGTGTCCCTCAGTCCTTGTCCACCCCTTCCCCTGGAAGCTCCCTGAGATACCCTCCATCCTAAACCTTCTTGCAAAAGCTTTCAGTGGTAGCTAATATTCTGCTGCTCATAGCCAAAAGGCAGAACCAGAGTTTATCAAGGGCTTTTTGGTATTTCCAGGGTTGCCTTCCAGGGCAAAGCTGGTGTTTGCCAGTCCTGAGCCACAGGACCAGCCAGCCAGTGCTGGCCCCAAAGGTGGTGCTTTACATGTGTTGTTCCGGCAGGTTATAAAACTTCTTTATGAAGTCAGCTAATACAATTAATGTAAATTTTATGGATAGACAATATTCTTTAATGATGTCTGGGTCACAGGAAGGAATGAGGAGAGAGAGACTCATGCAAAGGTGCCTAGGTCAGCAAGGCCAGGCTGACCCTGTGACAGTCAGGGGGCCAATCCAGCTCCCCGCCACATGCTCAATGTACCAGTGTCACAGGTTGGGAGAGATTTTATAGAAGAAATAAAGCAATAATGTGATAAATGTGATAAAATAAAGCAATGTGTGATAAGCCCACAAGCAGCCCTCCTTAGCTTAATTTTTAACCGTGAGGGTGACAACCAGCCATCAGAACAACTTCTACAAGGAGAAGGAGGAGGAGGATTTGTCACACTCAACAGATCAGATCTGTGTCCTCTGGGGTGGCAAACTAACTTTCTGAGGCAGGCTTGACTGACATCCCAGCATCTGACACTGGCATACTCAAAAGAGTTTTAAAATAAACATATTTAAAGATAAACTGCATTCATGCAGTTAGATTAAACTCACTGCTTCTGCAGAACTGCAACACAGTTACATGCACACTATGCTGAGCTCATTCAAGAGTCTGCACCAGCGCTCAGCACAGGGCTGGATCCCACACTGAACTATCAGCAGCAGCCCTACAGACCCTGAGAAGTTTGGATAAAGCTGTTCTGCAGGCCACATCCAGCTTATCCCAATTATCATCTAATTTATGGACCTGGGGCAGCTGAAACAGGAGGAGTTTTTTGGCTCCAGGCACATGGGAGCCAACACACAACTGCAATGGCTCCCCCTTGCTTTCACATCTCTGGAGTGCTTCTGCACATGGTAACACTAAGGAATGAACTATTTGCTCCACAAGCATAACCACAGCCTAACATTGCACAAAACACGTAGGAACAAAAATAAAGGCATGTTCTAACCATGTTGCAGCTATTGTTCTTCAGCAGGATTTTCATCTCACGGCAGTTTCTGAGGGACTTGAAGTCTTTGTGGTTTCTTGCATTTGGGGGGAAGAAAAGATCAAAGTACAACACCCTCTGAGATCTGGCCTGGGCAACACTGTCCCCGGATCATTCTGTGGCATTGTAGCCTGCAGAACAGGCTTTCACAAGGCAAAATGCATGAACGTGAGGCTGGCAGCCCCACCGCAGGGCTGAGGAGCAGAATGAGGTCGGCAGTGGCATCTGAAGCCCCACATGAGATGGGGTGGCTTTGTCCTGGGTAAGGCCAGCACAGTGCCCTACAAAGCCTGTCCTTTGAGACATTTTCTCTGCTGCATGGTGGTACCACCTCCCCTTGGACATGCAGTTCCCTCACAATCCAGTGCAGCTCCTGCTTGCCAAGAAAGAGAGATCAAGGAATTTCCTTGAATGAAAACAACCTAGGAGCTCACGGGCAGGCAGAGCAGACATCCCACAGTGCCCTGCCCACCTCTGCAGCCTGTGAAAGTTGTAGGCATCCAATACCTGTACTTCCAGCACTGAGCAGGTGACCAAGGTGACCAGCTTCTCAGCTTTGTGAGGCAGGGAGCACAACACAGGGGGTTGGGCAGAGGAGCTGCAAGCCTCAAGCTACTCCCAGAAAACCCACCTGCCTGCCCAACTGCTCAGTGCTCACCTACAAGCCTTACAAACCCTGCAAAACCCCAAGCAACCTGAACTAAGATCAAAGCGAGCCCTGATTAAAGCAGGGAGTTGGACCAGAGACCTCCCAATGTCCTTCCAGCCTGACTTATTCCATGATGCTACCTTTGTACACCATGGAAAGTGATTCCAGGCCACCACCATCTCTTTATATATATCTCCTGTAGAGGATAAACCACACAGTGTGCCAAGCCGTAATGCAGAGGCTCTGCAGCCAGCTTTCTCCTGGTATTTAACTTAACCCTTCTGCTGACCCAGCTGGTGAAGATCATTGCCTGAGCTGGCACAGGACCTAGAAGAGCCCATCCATCACAGCTGACTCAAGCCCAGCCCTCCCAGGATTTCTCCTCTCGTTTGTGTCACACCAGCAGAACAAACCCAAATCTCCCACCAGGTTTTTGCTACAACTGACTAAGCTGATGCAAAAAGCCCAGGGCTTATGCTCCTCAGCCTCTGTTAAGTTTGGAAGGTTGGAACCTGAGGCAATAGACATTGAAACCCTTCACACAGCAGCCTCAAGAGGCAAAACAGAACTTTGAGCCTGGGAACTTTGATCACTTTGGTAAATAACCAGGCAGGGACTGGGAGACTGGAGAAAGACTCCTCTAACCTCCTGGTCTGCCCATAAAATTAAAGAATAGGCTGTACATTTAATAACTTTGCATGTTTTATGACATTATTGTCTGTAAACCTTCTTAGTTTCCTTAGTAATCAACCAACTCCTTTAATAGGAAACATGGTGTACTCCCCACAAGAGCAGAGAATGAAAATCAGTCTTTCCTATGCAAATAGTTCAATTATGATCAATCGTAAACACTGAAAAAAGGTCAGGTTCCCAAAAGGATGTATGTTTACATTATAAATAAGGAACTGGGAAACAGGAACAATATGACAGTTTTACTGCTTCAGGGCCATGAGTTGCTAAAGTAAATGGCAGTTTCCCAAGGGGGCTTGAGGTGTGGCAAACTCCCAGTGAGGGCACTATGCTTATTTTTTTGTGTGAAAAACGGGAAAAAGGCTTTTTTTTTTTCTACAAAACCATGAGGCTGACCCCAGATGAGTCAGCAGGGTTTCCTGTTTGGTGTTGGGCCTGGATGTCTGCTTAGTTGACCTGAAATCAGCACAAACAACTCAGAAGAAAGCAAAATTTGTCACCTGAACACTTCACTAAAGATAAAATAGTATTTGAGATGAGTCCAAGTGCCCATGGGCGAGGAACACATCAGTTTCTTTTAAATATTTCATAATTCATTGTGGTTCCAGTCATGGATTGTTAGTACAGTCTGGCTTTAAGACATTGGAGCTTTTTTGGAGTAACAAAATCAAAACCTCTAAATATTTTACTACTTATAAGTAATCTGTTACAGGCCAGTAATGCAGTCCTACTATAGCTTTGAATTAATGTATAACTTAAATAATGGCTAGCCTAGTGCTGTTGTGTTGGTTTACATCCGGGAAGGCTTTAGGCAAAAGCAGGGCCTGATGCAGATGGTTTAATAATACAACATAAAGAAAGAGAGCCTAATACAAGAAGGAAAACAAGCCCAGCATGGGGAAATATAAGACAGGAAATCTAAAAGGAAATATCAATATAAGTTTGCTATGAGGGAAGACAAAAATTTCCCTCTGCCATCTCCTAGGAGGAGCCTCAATTTTTTAGAGCTGCAGGCTGAGCCCACAATGTGGCTCCTGACTCACACTTGCAGGTAGAGGTCAAGGCTGGAGATGATCTGCCATGAACACCATCCAGGTATGAAACACTCAGCTCAAGAAACATTAAAATGAGGCTGGGAGTGCCCAGTAATGAGCTGTAACTGCTCCAGCACTCTGAATGCAAGAATGCCACACTCCTGTAGCATCCTAATGCACCTGCTTGGAAAGGATGCTCCCAGACAGAAAGCAGTACCCAGTATTCCCACTGGCCCATCAGCCATGCACAGCTTCAGAAAAAAAAAAAAAAACCAAACCAAAACACACACACATAAAACACCCACAAAAAAAAAAACAAACCAAAATAAAAAACAAAACAAAAAAACAACAAACACCAAAACCTGGAAGAGAGATCTTTCAGGAATTTCTTTCTTGCCGTCTCCATTTTAAGTTGGAAAATTGGATGCTCCAAATGTCAGTTAGTTCTTCTCAACCCCTATATTATCAGACCTTGAAATTTACAATTAACAATTTCAGGCAAAAAGGCATGCAGCTACACATTCAAGACAACAAAATTGACAGAGTAAAAAGTCACACCCATAGAGTTTTGGTGGAGTTAATTTTGAGATTGGGCATATGCCTTCACTCCAGCCACTTACCAAGTGCTGAAGGCCAGGAAGCAATTTCCCTCATTTTCAGAGGTGCAGAACAGTTTCAGCTCCCACTAAGATGGCAAGGATAGTTGTGGGGGGCAAGACTATCTTTGTAACAATACAACCCCAAAGACGGCAAACTAGATTCCCCAAAACTGTCTTGCATAGGAGCTCCCAACTCCCCACTGGAGCGACATCAAGCTTCAGACAAGTTTCAGCAGAGTTAAGCTTAGGTTTTCCCTCATTATAAAATAAAACTTTGTATTGATCTCAAGATAATAGATTTATTTTTTTTAATGAGGAGACAAGCAAAGCTATTGAATACAGGACTTCACTACTTTGCCTTTCTACATCAGCCAAAATTTGGATCACTTCTGTGTCTGCAGCTGAAGACCTCAGCTACGTCCCTAGCAAACTTGTCAAAATTTATGAGATGTAATTGAAAAGTAATGCAAGAATCTTGAGTATCATTAACCCCAAAACACTCTTGATCATTAGCAACCATTTCACCATGCCAGCAAAATCAGAACAAAGAGGACACGCCCCTTTGCTCTTCAAGAAAGAGGTTAACAAGACATTACACACAAGTCAAGTTTGATCTGAACAAGACTTTCACCAAGAAAAAGTGGAATGAGCTGTAGGTGCTAACAAAATAATACAAATCATTCCTAGGACATGCAGGAGGGCAGAAATTATTCTGAAAATCACTACAAATGCCTAAAAGGTATCTGGAAGTCTCTGAGCTTATGATACAAGAAGGGAATTGACCAACACTGCCAGAGAGAAGTTGTACCTGGGATGCCTTGTCCCGAGGAAAGCAGATGGAGCTGCCACTGCCCTCCTGCTGACCCCCACCTCCACAGACACCTGAGAACACCTCCCAGGGGAAACTGAGATAACCTGCCCAGCCTGCCCTGTCCACCAGCGGGTAGGCTGACAGCTGCTATGGGTCAACATGAATTGTAAAGCATAACACGACTTATTTTATCAGTGTATTATCAAAGTATTTTCCAAGCACCTTTGCAACCATTTTACAGGTGGAAAAACTGAGAGATGGAAAATCCAAGAACCTTCACTTCACTTCTGATATATCAAGTCAGATATGCCCCTGCCCCCTCTTCCCTGTTAACACATTCACCACTGGGATTTCAGCTCTGCCATCAGCTGCATTTGGCTCCGGGGATCAAACTGGTTCTTCGCTCAGATGTAAATTTTGAGGCAGGGAGGGAGCACACACAGGCCAAAACTGAGTCATTGAAAATGTGGAGTTGTGGTAGGGACCTGTGAACATTAAAAAACCCGAGCCTTGAAAATACCCAGAGGAAGAAAAGGGATGGCCTAAGGGGTTGAGTAATAAAGTGCTTTTTCTCCCAAAAGGCTAAAGGAAAACAAACAGTGAGACAGAGATGAACAGCCCTGCTTCAGCTGAAAGAGGGGTTAGGGACTGCTTCCAAGGGGAAAGACCCACTAATAAATTAAAAGTGAGATTCACCAAGAATGGCAGAGAGAATCTAGGTGACAGCAGTTATTTACTGTACGTTCATATAGACTTCAGCAGGACTCTTCTCCTCTTCTACGTGTTACCTAAGGCTGCTGTGCAGCATTTGACAGCTGCAATCCCAGATTCCTAGTGGTGACTGCACACCAGCAGGGTGAATGTGTGCATACAGCACGTTAAATGCATACCTCTCCCAAAACAGTCTCTTGTCTGTACATTAACCACTGACCCAGGCTGGCTGCAGACAGACATCTGTGTAACACTCAGTGCCAGTGCTGCACAACCATTTTAGAAGCTTGAGTGAAGAAAAGCACAGATGTTTTCCAAAATCCTGCAGGACATTTTCACTGTTACCAACAGCTGGGCAGGCTCTTGCATGGTAACATCACAGCAGACACTAACGCAGAAAAAAGAAAGAGCTGGGGCCTGAGCTGAGCTGCCAGCATTCCAGCAAAAAATGTTATTTTAATAAGGAACACAAATGGAGATGCTATTTCTGGGCAGAACACAACCCCTCCCTACCAATTCTTCATATATGACTTGAGCTTTCTGCCATCTCTCCCATAATAAATGAAGTTATTTGTCTGTGATTTTTGCTGCTGTCACAGTATTCTCAGCCATGGGGTTTCAGGAAAAATAGGAACTGCAGGTTTCAGTGGCTCTTTTACCCAAGCCTCCCCGTCTTACTGCAGTCACTTGGTCTCCACGTGTAGCAGGAGGCCCGCAGCCTATGGTGGGCCCTCCACCACCCACAGCAGTGGAGGTGCTGGCATCAGGATCCCCCTGGGAAGCCCAGGAAGGGGAACTTATTGCACATGCATTCTAGCCACACGTGCTCACAAGCAGCACAGCTATTCTGCAAATGCTAATGTTATTTTCACACACTCTCTCTCCATCAAAAACACAAAGGCTTGCCAAGATCAACGTGTTTGCTGGAATGAACCAAGACCTGAGAAAACTTCCGTCTAGCCATACACCATCAGCAGAACCAAAGTGACTCCTCTCGACCAGGTTTCAGAGGAATGTGCAATGTTTTACCACACCATTTGAACAAGTTTGTTTCAAGAGGTGTGCAGAGGAGGGAGGGGCAGTTAGCAATGGGCTTAGCTCATTCCACTCAGAGGTGTAATCAAAGAGTGAAAACCAAAGTATATCTCACAGTGCCACATATTAGCACAACCATTTCAAAAGCTCTGCAGTTGTACCCTTGGAAAAAACATCACAAGAGAAACAAATGTACTTTGAGCCTGTGTAAATCTGTATTGTCACATTACCACAGCTTCTTTCCACCTGAGAAAAACACATCACTGCAAGTCAGTGTGAAAGAAAGCCTTTTGTTTGTTTCTTTTCTGTAATTAAGTCTGTCTTGCAACCAGACAACAGAAACTGGAGATTGGCCAGATTTATGGGAGAGTAACACAAGGAACCCAGAGCTACACAGGGCACCTGGAAGTCACTCTTTCTCCTCTCTGCTTTTCTTTCCTCCTCTTCCTCAATTGCTCTCAGTCAGGTCCTATACACAGCATCTTAATGCAAATAATCATCATTTTAGCCTATATATTGTGCTAGAACCTAGGAATCCTCTCCATCACAAGCAATGTCCTCACAGGGATAGGTGCTGTGGAAACGTGGAAGCACAAACTAGTTCCTGACCACTTCTGAGATAAAAGGTGTCCAACAGGAAAAGTTCTGGAGGGCCAGCTCAGTTCCTAGGGAGGACAGTCAGAAATAATGCATATTCCTTATCTCTAATCCAGGAGATCCACAGCCAGAGCATATAGATCCATCCAGCAGAGCTGCTTTTCTGGCCATGCCACATCTCTCTGAGATTTGGTCCAAAGTGCTTCTACTCTCTGTTTTAATTGAGGAAAATGCAGAGAGCCTCAGGCTCCGTTTGTACTAACCTGCAAAACAATTTAGTTATAGTTTAACTTCTGCTTGAAAACGAGGTCAAGAGGTGAAGCCTACCAGCCAAGGAGAAGTCCTGCAGCAGGCATGTGGTTATTGGGTGCACCACATAAAATCACCTTCACCATCTGTGAGCATAAACTTGATTCATCACGTGCAGAAGTCTTTGGAAACTGTTGAAGACAACAACTTTCCCCAGAAATACCAGCTAAATTGGGTAAGAATGTGAAGATTTTTTTTTTTTTTTAATGCATTAGGTGCTTTCTCCCAGCAGATGTGGTACTGGACAGCCCCTACCTTGCCTAAAAGAAGCTGAACTAGTAAGTCAAACTTAACAATAATTGTAGGCCCTCAGCTCAAAGTTACTGCATGTTTTCACTCTGCCAGGGCTGCTGGGACTCCAAAAAGCTTCTCAGAAATCCAAAATGGAACATGACAGACTGATATCTCTCTCCCTCTTCTTTACAAGCAGGGAAAGCTGTTGCTGCACACAGGTCCCAGAACGTGTTATTCACCCTGAAATGCAAGAAGACATCAGGCAAGCAAGAGAAGAAACATTGAGGCACCTGCTGTTGTGAATTTTGTCTCACTAAAGGGGAAAGACACCACAAGTCACATTTCCTAAAGTGGGGGACTGTCCAGAGTACACACTGCAATGCAGGTGACCCATGAAAAAGCAGATGTGGTGGTCGTTTTGCAGGATGCGTTCCACCAAGGGCCATGGGCTCTCCTCATTCAGCTATAGGCAATGGATGGGACATGGAAATTCCTGAGGTTGTAAGGTTCATCTTTTATCTGATCTCACACTCCTGTCACTTTGGTATCTTAGCACAATCTGAAGCTTTTCTAAGTAAACATTTCCACAGAGCAGCACTGGTATGTGCTAACTCTTTCCATTTGCCCTCTGTGTTTCCCAGGCTTGCAGGCAATTTCGCATTCAGCAAGGCTGAGGAGGCTTTGCTGCAGAGCTGAGGGGAGGCTCCTGGAAGGATATGACCAAGTGTAGCACATTTTTCTCTCTCTCTTTTTCCCTGTGGTGATGGTTCTGCCCTTCCCTCACACCAGCTAGACAAGTCAAAGAGTCTGTAATCTGACCTTGCTCTGCTTCCCTTCCCCCCCTGCATATTACCTTCCAGCATTTACCATGCCACAACAAAAATGCTTGTCTCCAGAAAATCTCTGTGACTGATCCAAACCTGCCCATGGATCCTTCTCAGATCCTGTTTTCAGAGTTGGAAGTAAGTATTTCAGTACACTCACAGCATTCTTGTGGCCTTCACCCACATCACTGCAGAATGAGTCTACAATCCTTTCTACTTCCTGGGATCCATGGAAAATAACAAGGATTGGACATTTATATGTGGAGGGCTTTCAAGTTACTCCTGCATCTGTGAAGAACTATTGCACTTGGGAAGTAACTGTCAATCTAAATTACATGTAACTGGAAGATTTCTTCATCTACCCTTCTCTGAACATCTGGGCAGATCTTCAGCTGGTGTAAATCAGTGTAGCTATGCTCAGTTACTCCAGCTGAGAATCTGGCACATGTGTCTTGTAGCTTTTCCAATATTGAAAACACACATTGTCTTTTTATGTGAGCTCAGATATTTATATGATGGTATTTGGAGACTTTTACCTTTTTTTGGTGCAGATTAGTCTCCCCCAAAGAGATAGGTATAAGTAAAATGGTTGCAGTGTTTAGGCTTTACTCAGTCCCCAGTTTCTGTTTTTCTTCTGGTTGTTGTTTGCATCATTTTTTCAATTATGTAAAGTGTACATGAAAAAAATCCATGTATGGGAAAGGAGCTGATGGAGAACCAAAAGCTGTTTACTGATGATATGCAAAGTAGTTAATGGGGTTAATGCCAGAAGAGCCAAATAAGGCCAGCTGAGTTACATGGGTGCCATTCTAGAGTTGAAAAACAGAATTTGTGTAAGGTCATTGCATGGGACTATATCCATCACCATGGAGATTATGCATGTATGCTCATTTACATCAGAGAATGAACTGGCCCCTTATCTATATTTGGAAATGTATTCACCTCCCTGAGATTACACCACAAATTTATCTTTAGTCCTAGGCCACATGAAATTGAATTTAAAAGCTCTGTGTCACCATAATACCTCTGTTCCATTAAGGGAAGGGTAAGACCCAAGCTCTAATGGTCTTTTTGCAGCATCCCTGTCCCCAAAGCCATGCAGGAGCCTGGGGAATCTTTTTTCCTCAGCTGTGAACTTCTGCATCAGGAGGTTTTTTTTCCTGACTTTCACTTCTTTTTACATTATTTGATGGCCATCCCTTGAGAACTAGGGCAGACTTGCTTGATGGCTTCTGAATCTTGACTGCAGTTCAGCACTGTTTTTCACAAAGGTTGCTGAAACAGCTCCATGTTAACTACTACATAAATCTCCTATTTCCCCAAACACACACAGACAGTTTGGAATCCTCTGCTATGTGACTATAGAGTTTTCCCTTCCCATCAGTCACTCTAGAAAAGTTATTAAAACCAGTGTTTTTAATTAACCCCAGAAAGCCATGTATTTCCTGTACATGCCTGATGAGCAAAAGAGGCTCCTTTGCAAAAGTGCCACATGCAAAGCCTGTAACATCTGCCAAGGAAACTACACCTGTGCTCAAAGCAGCAGAGGTGAGTGAACTGAAAGAAGAACCTGTGCATATTTCCTTTACCAACCAACCTAGAGCTGGTTCAGAAAAATTACTAGGAATGAGATTTCTGTGCATTTTTAAAGCCCACAGGATTCCTCTGTCAGCACTACAAAAATCCTATTGCAAAAACCCTCTCCATCTTGTATTGTCTGCCTACAGAATGAGCTGGCTTAGAAACATGTTTTACTTGGTCTGTTGCAACATCTGGAAGTCATATTGACACATCCAAGCAAATGAGAGCTGGAGACCAGTGAGTTATGTAAAGAATGAACACGTCTGGCCGACCCTCTCCCAGACATGGTGTTATCATGAGGGGAGATAAATGGAGCCCAACGGGATGTGCAGGTGCAAGAAAAGGATGATACTGGTACACAAACCTTTGTCATGTCAAAGGTCCTGCCTTTAATTTGTGTTCAGAAGGACGACTGAACGTTCATACTAATCAATAAACACATTCCCTTGCAGAAGTTTAAGGGAGATAGATAGAAATGCAGTTATAACAGTTAGTGGGGCAATAACTCCTAAAATCTATTTTTAGCTCCTCAGCTGAGATACTGGTCCACTCTACAGGGACTGTACTACTGTAATAGTCATGGCTGCATTGAAGTTGCTAGTGACAGCATCATGCCTTGCAAATAAAGCTCTTTTTGTAAATGCCATGGAAAACATAGTGGCTACTGACTGGCAGAATTCCCATATTTTCATGCTGCCTCTTTTCCCAGCTCAGCACCTCATTGAGAACGGAGATGCTCCAAATTGGACTGTCCAGCACCAGCATGAACAGCTTGTTATCAGCAGTTGTCATTTAATGGTGTCAATTTTACATTTTTTAGGTCACCAAAGATGTGTTCCTGGGCTTGTCCTGTTGTCTGCCTTTGGAGGCCACCAGAGCAGTGCTAATCACAGCTGCCAGGACTAGGATGCTGGCATGCTCCAAAACATCTTATAAATTCTGCCCTACCATCTGACGTGCAGTTTGGTGCACAGATGGCATTGGTGAAATATATCTTCAATGCACCAAATATTTGTCAATGTCAAGTCCATGCCTCAGAGTCATTCCACAAATGGAATACATTCTTGCCATGCTGGCCTTCAATGGGTGTAAAGTTTAATGCCACCTTGTTCCCAAACTCTGTGTGATAACTGCTGAAAGACAAGCTGGGTCTGCTACTTCAGTTTTGCAGCTTTTCACTAAATGTGCCATTTGCTACTGCCTTGTCACCTAAAAGTGTCTGAGGGACATCTCCAGGCGGAGAATGACTGCTCCAGGCAAGCACTGTTGGCATGGTGAAGACAGGAGACACTGATACGGTTACATATGTCACATCCCCACTGGCAGGAGGGATGTGGTGAAGACCTCAAGGGCTTCTGCAGCAGACAGCAATGTCACTTAAATATGTTGCCAGGAAAGAGATTGCCTGTGGTTAGGTGGTACACAGTTATCACCTGGCAGAGGTCAAAACACACATCTACCACTGAAAGTCCCTGTCTGCCACCCTGTCTCCAAATCAGCCCCTCTAAAAATCTAGTTGAAGATGTCCCTGCTCATTGCAGAGGGTGTGACTAAATGACTTTCAGAGGTCCCTTCCAATCCAAACCATTTTATGATTCTGCAATTCTGAACAAGCAGACTGCTCCCAGCTACTTCTTTCTTGGTGCAAGATGGGGAAGCCATAAATTTCCCCCAGGAAGGATCAAATAACTAGAAAGAACACTGGGTTGGTTGTAGGGCATTTGTCTTCTGGCTAAATGTAGGTTTGGGTTCAGGTTATTTATAAGTGGCTTTTAGGGTATTGGAGACACAAATCTGACTGAAATTATAACATGTGAATTTGGAATTAGGGACTAGATCCTGCCCCTGAAATGCCATCTCTGAATCAGAACTGAGAGTAGCCATCCCCTGGGCAGGCTTTCCTTGGAAAAAGCACAGCATTAAATTGGTTGACCTGGAGTGCAAAGTTATTTCTCCATACAGCTGCAGTCACAGAATGGGATGGTACCTCGTTGCTGCAGGGATTACAGAGAGTTTACTGCTGTTTAGGAAGATCCCATCCCCACCCGCTGCTGAGAGCAGCAGCAGGCAGAGCAGCTGCCATGCAGACAAGCAGCACTGCCCCTCTGTACATCATCCCACATTTGGCCAAGACCACTGTGTTCTGGTAAAGACAAATTTTTCATATCTGGAGGAAGCAAGGAGGAACTTTAAAGGCAGATCTGGACCTCCAGTACATATGTCAAAATCCAACTGCAGGAATTTTAAAGGTATCACTCTATGGCAGCTACCCACCTTCAGTTATTGTCCTGGATTCAATTCAGATCCCATTGGAGGAGCCCACCTAAAGGTGAATGAAGGCCAGAAATTCAATCGACACCCTGAAGGTCAGAGAGCAAAGAGCAAGCACCACATAAAATACAATAAATTCCTTTAGTCAGATGAGGGACAGGCTGATCTTGATTTGACACAAACAGTTGTAGGGCTTTGTTGCAAGCTACAACCATGCAGGTATTTAATTTGTTTTTACCCTTGGCTGTTATCATCTCTCTGGAGCTGGCTCAGGCAGAATCAGGTCAGTTGGTTCCAGTCTAACCTTTCAAGGAGGGACCACTTATTTGCACTGCTAAGCAAAGCCAGTCTTTCTACCACCATCTGCCCTGCTCTTTGCTAGATGGCTTTTTTTTTTTTAAAAAAAAAAAGGTAGGAAGAAAAAAACCCACAAAAAAAACCCCCAAAACCAACCATACCTCACCCAGCCTGCCTCTACTACATAGCTGCCCTAACCAAAGGTTAAAAATGAACTCTGGCCAATGAGATGGAAATAGAGAATAAACATGCAGAAGCATCTGAGATTTACTACTCAGATAGAACTATTTTCCATAAGATTTGACTAAGAATTCCTGGCAGAGGAACGGAAGGCAAATCTCTCTCTGTCCTTTGAATGGAATGGGGATTTTCAGGTCTTTCCCTGGCCAAGTGCAGGCATGTGCAGCTTTCTGTGGATGTATTCAGATGTAAATACCATATTCTGCAGTCAAAGGTTCAGCATAAGCTTGCTGCTTTCAGAAGATCTGAGATTTAAACAAAGCCCATAAAGACCGCAGGAGTCTTTCTTTGACTCAAATGCCTGATCCAAGTGCCAGTGAAGCAGCAGGTCTTCTGAGTATGGGTGATTTGCTCACTCTGAGTATGAGAGTTTTTGCTGAAATTTATTATGAAGTTTGCAAAGAACCTTGCAATTATCAGAGCCAAAAGATGCAAATTTCCATTCTTCCCCATTATTTCAGTTAAACAACTCCAGGCTTCAGCAAATTCCAGCTCTGCAGCCCAAACACGCAGGATTCTCAGCAGTCATAAATGCATATAGCTCTCAGTACACACCAAACCTATTTTTACGTAGGAACTGTTGCCATTAGAGCAATAAAGCCTTTCCCAGTCTGGCAACACCACACATCCTTAATTGACATATCACACAGACAGGACATCCTTAATTAAATCCCATATAATTAACTGTGCTTCTCATGCCACTCCAGCTACCTGAGCTGGTATCTCTGCAAGATGCTGTTCTAGGAGATATGGATGTACCCATCTGCTCCAGGCTACCCGGGAACCTCCAAAAACCCTGCTCAGCACAGACTGATCTCATTCTCACACACCCTCAAAGAGGAGAGATGACTCAACCAGCCACATGCAGTACAAAAGGCCGTGTTTTTTAAGTTCATGTGAATAGGTCAGTCCATTTATTTCAAAGTTGAGAGGAGAGACAAGAGGAAGATGGCCTTGGACTCAATATAAATTTTGTGTTAGTATAGGGTAAAAAAATGCCCTTTTCTCCCTATGATCCCCATAAGGAACAACTGATAATGTTGTCTGTGGACCTGTTGGCACTATGCTGACCTGTTTATTGAAGTCAGTCTTACATGTTTACTTTCTGATTTATACCTGTGGATGTGGACCCTTACTTGGGATCCCTAATTTCTGTCCACTGAATGATATCTTCAAAATAACCACCCCATACTAAGCCCTGCAGCAGGCACAGCACAAAGGCAGAGTAGGAGACAACCTATGTCAGTCTAAGCAGCACCACAACTTAAATAAACAACTGGGGGAGTAGAGCCTGTCCCTAGCTGGGCACTGCTCTGGCCCCAGCTGCCAAATCATTCACTGCTGGCCTTCACTTAACTAAATGTTCCACCACTAGTATCACTTGAGGAGTATTGGCAGGCAGACATCTTTCAGTGTCCCTTCTTCCCCTTAAACACCGATTCTAATGCATCACTTCTGCTTTCCCCTGTGCCTTTCCACACCCTTCTGGTGGCTTCTGAGGAGGATGGGGACGCAGCTATTGGGAGAGTGCTGCTGAGGGGGCAATGTCCCTTGCTCATGGGCCAGCCAGTGGGTGCTGAGAATCCCGATTCCCCCAATCTTCTTGGTTTTGCACCTCTGTGAACCATACTTTGCTATGCTGGGGGGACTGAGGAGTATCACTCCCTCCAGTGAAAGCTGGGAACAGGATAGTCATGTTGCAGCGTAGAGCTGTTTACCCCACAGGATGCTACAAAAAGTATCTAGCTTTGGAGGGAAACCCATAAAAAGCCAGGAAAACACTAAGTTGCCAAAGGAAGGCTCCACATTCTAACCTGACTGCATTCTCCTTGAAGCACAGAGACTCAAGTCCTCAACTGGTGTTAACTGGTGAGCACCAGTTACATCATCCATCTAACCAAATTCAGTATATTCCTTGGGACTGCATCGTGCTTGGCAATAGCCTCCTAGTTCTATATGTGCTCTCAACTAGCACAACCCACGTTTGAAGGATAAGATTTTCCAGCCAGAGCATTGTTTGAAGTCTGGGCTTTGGAGGTGGCTCAGCAAGTGAAACATCCCACATGACTTCAGATCACAGCAGTGGTCAGAAGCAGAGTTGTGCATGCTGGCTGCGCCTGAGGAAATCCAGAGCAAACAGAGCAAGCAAGCCAGACCTTGCTGAGATCAGCAAAGGGAGGCTGTGGCTCAGCCTTTTCAAGTGCACTTACTACATGGCCATCTGGGTACAACAAGTAGAGAGAGGGTGGGAGGGCAACAGAGAGAGTGCTTGGATGTTTTTGCTTGAGCCATAAGAAATCTTCCACTGTGTTACCTCCTTGTCTCAATGTATTTAAATTCTTGTTAGGGTCGGTCCCATCAAATTGCTGAACAGGGTGAAGAAATCTCCTGATTTTGAGACACAGTTGTATCTCAGATTCACAGTGTGATATTGAAACTGTTCCAGGTTCTAATTCTTATCAGTGCAACCAAATTCCTATTTAGGAACCTAAATATCATTGTGAAATTTAATCCAAACTTGCTACTTATTTTCAGAACTGCTGAGCAAAACATGGAACTAAATATCCTTTTGAGCCTACATTCAGATAGACTCATCCCTCAATCATGGTGGGGCATGCAGGGAAATCCAGGCAGCAGGTCTCATGTTCCCAGATCTGGGATTCCTACATAAAGTCAAGTCCTCACCTGCAGAAAGTTCAGTTTGGATTTCTCCTGAAAGCACAGTGCCATCCAGGTGCCATGCAAACTGAGCGAGGGACAAGCCTGCTGCACCTCCTGTGCCCATCTGCCAGCTTAAACAGACAACAATCCATCACTGGCATCTGGCATTTTGCATTAAGCAAAGGAGGGACAATAGCAGCAGTTGGCTTTTGCCCCATCTCTGCATGTGTTCTGCAAACCGAGCAAGACCTCTGCACACACAGCTACCTCCTCTCATCTCCACGAGGTGCTCAAGTTCACAGACTGAGTCCAGGCAGGGTTTGATCTGAGAGCAACCAAGATTCAACTCAACAGACATTTCAGGACAATATTCATTTTCCATGACCCTTAGCAGAAACCATCCTCAGTTCTCATGTAACAGACAACTCTCACTCACTCCAGGGAGCAGACACTCTAATTCTGCTCCCTCTCTTCCTGAACACTGTAGGAGGTCCAGAAGCAGTTCACATCCTGACTCAAACCAGACACATTCTGAAGCATGGTCACCACTTCCAGTTTAACTCACATTTTGTCACCTGCAGCTCTCCTTGGTGATGCAGTTTCCTCACCTTTAGCTCCAGCATCCCAGAAGAATCCTGCCTTTTTCCCACCTTATTACTAAATTACAGCTACTGTAAGCAATGACCTGAAGAATCATGTTCATGTTGAGTAAATCTTTACATTTGCATGAACATGTAAGTCTTCACATACTCATTCAGAAATGTTTTTAGGTGACACCAGGGCAGGAAGACTATGGACACATACCACTTCTGAGGTGTATCGCCTTGTCTACAACAGCTACCCCATCATCATGTCAAAACATCTGTCTACCCATAATGTCTATTTCCTACTAAGACTGCAAGCTTTTGGACAGAGATCACACTTTTGCTCCCTGATAGTATTTTCTTTGCTGTCAGTCCAGCAAAAGAACCAAAGAGAACTTTCTGCATGGCTAGGATTCCTGACAGGAATATGTCAAAAAACCTAATAAAGGAGGTCAGTATCACAATTCCTGGTTGTCAGCTGGAAAAGCTGAGGAAGAGAGGTCATGCCTACCCTGGTTTGAAAGAGCAGGTTTGAGCTGCACGGGCTTCCACTTCCTTGCCTGTGCCATCTGCAGGAAGCCCAGCTAGCTTTGCTTGGGGGCACAATAAGCTGCTGTTTGTGCCTGGGGGGATGAGAACATGGATGATGCCTCAGGCATGGGTCACTGGCTGGTTGTACAGCAAATCATGGCAGCCTCAAGGCACGCATTGCCAAGCAGATAGGTCAAAGACACCTGACAGGCCAGTTCTCTGCATGGAGAGATGGACTTCAGACTCCTGATGCTGTTTTGTCTGTGTCCTTCTGTCTTCCAGTCCACAGGCAATTAAAATATCCCCCAGCTAATCTAGAGAGGTTGCATTTTCCAGATTCTGATACATTCAACCTGAGGATAATGGTCCTTTATCAGCAAAGACACGGATCAGAGTACCCAGTGCCTGTGACAGTGACATTTGCATCAATATACTGAGTGACATACCAAATGCAAATCAGGGGATGGTGCTAAGAGAGTAAGTATACCCTGCACAGGGTCTCTCATTCCCTGTAAAATCAGCTTTCAAGATATGTGTATTGTGGAACAACAGGATTTAGAGGAACAACTAAGATTTATCAGAAAGCTCTTTTTTTTTTTTCTTGTTTTCTTATGATATCATACCTAACACTGGGGTATGTACAGTGCATGGTGGCACAAACTGAGCCATAGTGTAAGGTAACATACTCCAAGTGCTAAAAGGTGAAGTCTGATGCTTAAACAGCAGAAGTTAACATTTAGATATTCTGATAGGACTTCTACTTGTGGCAGACAATAAAACAAAATACTTTTCAGCTGCAAGTAATGCTCTTTACATAAGTTCCTGTCAGATTTGCTACAAGGAGTTGCTCTTATAACGACTATGGGTTTGCTGTGGAGGCTTTGAAGGCACAAAAAACCCCAGACTTCACCAGACTTCAGTCATACCTGCACTAGTGCATGGAACAAAGACACTAGTGCTACTAAGGAACTAACGTTACTGCAAAATAGACATTTCATGCAAGTTGCCAATCCCACTTCCTCGATATAAAGTGCTAGAAATGTGTCTATAACACAGATGTCAGCTCTGCTACAGGGCTTGAAAGTTCATCTGGTGCGAACGACTCTCATTCCTTGGATGGGTTCTCTCCTTGGATGAATCACTCTGGACAAAAAGTCCTAAGCAACCTCCCCAAATCAGATAATGTTCTTCACCTGGCTGCAATCACATGCTAGCTCTTTCCCACGCTGAATTAATCAAATTACCAGTGATTCACCCACTACTGTAACTGGTACAAGTCCAAGTGCAGACATTACCCTGAATCAATTGGACATCTAAGAAAATTAAAGAAGAAAATTAAAGACGACAATTATTCCTAAGTTGGAGGGACAGCTATCAGGACAGTATTTACTTAGCTAGAACAAAACCAGCTAGGTTTTACTGCAAGAAATTAGTCCTCTTTCTCCTTCACCACTGTGGCCTTCACTATTTCATCCATGCAAATGCCAGCTCTTTATATAACTTTGAGTGAATCTCAAGGGTTGGGTTAAACAATCCAAAACTTGGAAAGCTTGTCTAAGCTATTTGACCTTCTTAAGTCTGCAAGGTCTGGTACCAAATACTTAGTCATTTACAATTTCCAGCCAAAAGCAGAAGGACACAGACCTAAACAGATGAAAAACAAGGTGGAGAAGGGCGTGCAATGGTCATTGGAACTGATTATCATGCTGACTATATAGAACCAGAGAAGACAACAACCACCATTATTTGTGACACTTGAAGCAAGATTTGCACACTAGAAGACGTGGGAGTGACTGCTACCAAAGTCAAAGGGCTTTTCCAACTGGTTTCTTCCCCAGCTTTGTTTTCCAAGCCAACTCCATCTTTTTCGGAAATTGCTCACAACTTTCTTTAAGGATTCCTTTGGGAGATGAAGTTTTCTAGGCTAAGATTCAACCCAAAAGGTTTTAATTTTAGCCAAATTGATTTGACCATTTTTGAGTGGTGAAGGAATGGAAGAAAATACTTTTCCCATATGTTCCAGTCAGGGGAGCATGTTTGCCGAGAAGAAAGAATCCTTGAGGAGACAGAGGGGGAGAGGGGGTAAACATCTCAAAAGGATAAAAATATTCCCAGACACACCACCACCATGAGCTAAGCCCTAACCTTGCGTCAAAGAACACAGCAGCAATGGCATTTGCGTTTACACCAGCTGAGTATCTGGCCCATAGGAATAGAGAAGAAAGCTTTCTATTAAAATTTTGGATAGGACACATCAGAATCTAAGCACATGGAAAAAGCCTCATATGTTAACTCCCTTCTTGTTCTTTGTCAAGACTAAAGGACAGCATATTCCAGTGCATGGAGAAGACAACCTGTGGCAAGCCCTGCCTGGATATGATGAGTCCCTGCAGTAAGACATCTCTCCCCAGACCTTCAGCAAGACTCAAGACCCCCCCAAGCATCTGGGCTCATTAAGCACACGTCACCACTAATGGTTTTGTGCTCCTGGCAGCTCAGCTGGCCACCCTCTCTGGATCAGACTAAGCCTCCCATATCTCTACCCTGTGTCTCTTAGCTAAGGTGAGAAAACACAAAGTCTATGAAGAAAAAGGTACAAAGTCAGTGGTGAACAGTACTCAGAATTAGAGTTGCCCAAATCTTAGCAGTTCCAGCACAAGGCAAAGACAAACCTTAAAACTGACAAATTCCAATCTTGATTGTAGAAGCCCACGGGTCTATACGGCAAGACAACCAACACTGCAGTGCTACTTTTGGCAGAATTCATAAGGCTTGAGACATTCCATGTGAGATAAGAGAGCTAGGCCTCACAAGAGCCCAGCTGCACAGCATGAAGCTCAGAAATTAAAAAACATAGTTTATTTCTTAACTTACTCTTAATAGAACCTCCAAGGTTTTCCACATTCTTGGTGTCATATGCCAAGCCCAAGACGCTCCAGTTTCTTCAGCTTCCAAGGAGGTTTTCATCATGAAATTGTGATGGAACTGTGGATAAGAGGGGCCCTGGAGTCAAGAACAGCACACACATTTTCATTTAATAACAAAGTCGTTATTAAATACCTGTATCATAAGTATCTCAAGATTGCTAGGTGTTACGCAAAAGTGTGAATTCTCTGCCTCAGAGAGTTTACCATCTATAAAGATGAACAGCAAATAAAGGAGGAACTAGGCAAGGACATAAGCAGAAATATATAATTCAACATCAGTTACCAGCATGAAAATCTACAGGTTTACTAACCTGAATTAATTCATTCAGGCTGTTGCTAGTCTAGTGGTTCTTTACAGCAGTATTTATTACAGTTGTAGACCTCGGTGAGAAAATAACTGGGTTTGTGCTCTGTTTCTTACAGGCTCCTTTGAAGGCCTGAAATCAATCTCTGGTGGAAACTGGCTCCTTATAAGTGCATGAGCACAGCTGGAGGACACTGAGAATGCTTGATAGGACGCAGGTGAGTTGGGGGCAGAGGACTAGGTAATGGGGGGGGGGGGAGAAAACAAGGTCTGAAAGCCAAGACTGAGCCTCCCACACCCGGTACAGGTAGACAGAAAGAAGCAATAATGGAAAAGAAGTGCAAATGTCTTTAACACCAACATCAGCAGATCTTCCTAGTGATGATCCAGCTTCCATACCTTTAGCAGTAGTAGCCTGTGGAAGGTTGGTTGAGAAAAGAAAACCTAGCAGGAGGCTGAGAAGGAAGAGAAAGATGAGAAAAGGAGGAGGGAGAGAATTTTGGACTTAATGTAAAAGTTGATATAAGTTTTATGTATGTAGTAGAAAAGAGTCACATAATCTGAGCAGTAGCCATTTAGTAGCCAGAAAGGTGGTAGAAAACCAATAGATTGGTACGTTAATTGCCAGCAAAGTTTAACTGTAGATGGCCTACGACGATGAATAATCCAGTTATATTCAACTCCACAGATGCTTGGAGACATGAGTGCCTGTGGAAATATAAGATTAGTCTATTCTAAAAATTTCTCTGATGTAACTATGTCAGCATAAAGAAACAAGTGCAGACAGCCTACAAAAAAGCCCTCTTTCTGGGACAGTTAACCTGAGTGATGTAACACATCCAAAATAAAGGCTTTTTAGTGTCTTGCTTTTTATACAGGATCATTTGCCAGCTCAGCTCCACTGGATGTGAACATATCTAACTATTGCTGGTCCATACCATAGGTGACTTCTTGCAAAATACACCTCTCCAGGTCCCAGCCCTGCAACAGGATCAGCAAAGTGACATCTGAGGGAATGTTTCCTGTGTTGCAACCTGCTAATTTGCCTGCTGTTGTGAAATCTCAATGACTAAAGACACGAGTCACACCCCCAAAAAGCTGTATGTTTAGATAAAACATGATGGGTTTTCTAAAAAACATTAGATAATAAACACTGGGCTTCTTTTTAACTGCCTTTTGCTTAGGGTTGTCAGTTTTGCAGGTTAGAACTTTGATTACAATTAAAGGTGTTTTTTTTTTCACCCTGGGAACTGCAGCCAGAGCCTGGCATGCAGGACCAGCTCAGTGTATCCCCAGAGCAGAGCAGTACTGCAAAGTGCACCTATGGCAGCACCTACAGCTTGCTCAACCAGCCACTCCTCCAGTTCCAACTATCAGTGGGGACACTCACTCTGACCACTGAAGGAAGAGACTCAGAATCTGAAGATGGTACAGCCCCCTTTCCCAAACAAATAGAAGATTTCTGTGCCTCTGTCACAAGGTTGTGACTCTAAAAAGGACCTAGAGCTCGCTATCTGGCCTTGGCTCCTCATAGGACCCTTAATGAGTTTGCTGTAGTGCCTCTATGTCCAAGTATCCTACCCATCAAATGGAATAATAAAGCCTACAGAGGTCCCCACTGGTCTCTTTGAACTATTCAGAGCAGCTGAATAGTGTGTAAAACAGGTTAAGGCAAAAGCTTCACCTGCAAATACAATTCATTCATTATTATAAATGTTCTTTCATTTAATCTAACAGTATATTTAATTTGGGTCCAGAATAAGCACACTGACTTGCAGACAAGCAACCAGGTACTGAGGTGCCATACGCAGTACTTCGTTGCTTCAGAAGTTCTTGATTCTTGAGAGGCATATCCTGTCTCTAAACCAAATCCTGCTACACTGTTGAAAAATAGGGCAGTTCTGTGCATTTACTGCGAGGTCTGGGCTGTTGGGTTAGTGGGGAAGTCCCTGAGTTTAAACATTAGGAATAGAGTAATGAGGCAAAGGAATTGTCATGAAAAGCAAGCCTCAAGCAGGGGAGGAGAAGAAATGAACAAGGTGTTACAGCACTGCAATAACTGTGACCTTTTAGCACTTTTTTTGTCTGAGGACTTCAGAAGTCTCTAGAAGATACTGGCTACCATGAAGCTTTATGGTTCCCATTGAAAAGGAAGGAGAAATGGAACCTGTTAATTGTTCCATTTACTTGCCGATGGGGCACACTCACCCCCACCCTCCATTTCCTATACTCCCATGCATCAAGGATTGTTTTGACCACAGAGGTTCTGAGAGCAACCCTGATATCAGAGATGTGGAGATCTTCTCTGGTTCAAATTTCAAGACTTCACCAGAAGGGAGCAGAAGAGACCTGCAGAAGAGCTCAAAGTCAGGAATGTACTGTGGACAGTGCTGTCCTGCACAGAGCCTGGCTTTGCTGTAGCACATCACATCCAGGCATCCAATAGATACGACAACTGCAAGAGTAAGAAATCTCACCAACATCATCTTGTAGCCTGGGAAACTGTAGGTTTGCAGTTTTCTTTACATGGGCAAGTTGTACATCTATAATCATGCCAGTTGACTGAAGACAGTACAAGTTGTCCATTTCCTTTCCCACTGTTAATATACTGAGGTTTATAAACACACGTATACCAGAGTTCAAGCCTATGTAAAAGAAACATAAACTAAGTCCAGTCTCACATACTTTCTAAACAATGTAACTGTATCTATCTTTACTGGTAGGACAGGTTAAGACCAAAATGGAAATCTCCCGTTTCCTACTGACCTGGATATATTGGTCCCTGTATCAAATTTGCAGTCAAGAACTGAGAAATCAACCCTTAATTGAGCACCATGAAAAGAACAGCAAGAAGGACTCTAGTTTAAATCATGTCTAGTTAGGAACAGTACTTCAGAACACGTTTCATAATAAAACAGGACAGTGAGTGAAGAAAACCAAGCTTTTGCCTGGTGCAGAAGTTTCCTAGACAGCAGTTCATGAGCCCCTGTCCTGGAAGCAAGGCTTCAGTTGCTAGTTGGCACACAGTTGCAGAGGCAGCCAAGCAGCCCTGCAGCAAGTTTTACCATTGGTTTCTTGGAAGACCAACACTAGCAAAACATTCAGTGTAAATATGCCAATCTTTAGCTGCTTGGAGACCTGCTCTTAGCTACCTTCATCTGACAGCAGCTCTCCTCAGAACACACCTCAGAGGTCTCTGCACTGCTGCTGGAGAATCAGTGCCTCACACGTGACCTTGATAAATTTTTGTCAGAGGAAAGAAAGGTCTGAGATTCACATCTAGCCCAAATTCAAGGTCACAGTCTTCGGGATGGCTTAGGACTACAGACTTTTCACTACATTTTCATATCACCTATGCTAGTCACTGGTGGATGTAGTAGCTGAGAAACCTTGGACACCCAACACAAGCAGTTTGGTTGCACAGAGTCTACCTTCACCTACAGGAAGCCTGATACAATAGACATGAGGAGCGCACTAAGCCCCTCTTCTCCATGGGTAAGAGTTCAGATTTATGAGCCATCATGAATAATTAGACTCAAAACCTGGGTTTGAATGACATTTGCTCATTAACTACAAGCTGATTAAGGAGTTAAGTAGGAGAACTAGCTAACCTGCATACAAGTTCTCTCTAACATATAAGAGCAACCACCCGTGTTGGATCTAGCAGGAACAGTGATGAATATTTACTGCCCATCTGCCTGTCTTCACTCCCTGGCTCAGCGTTAGTGCCAGAGTTACCTGGGGCACATGAGCATTCCTTAAGTTGTTCCAGTGTAAGACCAGCCAGCTCAGGGCACACATTTTGTACCAGATTAAACAGACTCCCCTTGAGAGAGGAGTAGTTGACACTTCCAGGAGCAAATTACTGTTCATCTACCAAAAAGCACTGTGACCACTCACTCCAATTAAGTTTCAGTGATGGCTCTAAATTAACCCAACTCATTTTGTCCAACGTGAAGGAAGGAATCACATCTGCTGCTAAGGTGGAAAAAAACAGTAACTCAACAGATGGTGGTAGGCTGGTGGTCACCAGAGGAGGCAAATATCTGTCCCCAACTGAAACAGCCAACTCGTCACCAAAGTGGCCAAAGAGTGCCCGTGAGATCTGGGGTCTGGTGGGGCAACAGACTCCACCACCAGCAGAGCTGTGGGTCAGCCAGGCACAAATAATGCCCAAAACCTGCCTGGACCTCTTCAGGAGCATGGACAGGAACCCAGTGGGCTGTGCAATAGATCCTATTTAACCCTAAAATCAAAGCAGAGTTAAAATCCATCAAGCTTTCTTAGCAGCTGGGTTATATACACAGAAAACTTGGTGTTGATGTTATGAGACCAAGAGCTCATATCTGCTCGTTTCTATGCACAAAGAACAAAACATTTAGGTATTTTCCATCTAAAATAATTTTGCTCTTGTCCTTCTGTCGCGGACCGAGACGGGTAAAGCCGCGACCCACACCCCCTCCTCAGGGGATCGAGGGCTGAGGACCACTCCCTGTCACACTCACAAACAACGCTTAGGAATCAATGGATTTATTAAAGGCACTGAGGGTTTGGCAAGTCCGATATCAAGTGCTATATATACCAATAACACAAAAGGACTCAGAATATCTGTATACCAATAATAACACACAAAAGACTCAGAATATCTATATACCAATAATAACACCGTCTCTCACACCTTCTGCCTCAGCTGTCCCAGAAGGAAGGCTGTGTGTGACCAGGAGAAGGGAAATGCTTGGAAATCCTTCTCATTCAGCTGCTGCTGTTCCTTGCTGACATTTAGCCCAGACAATAAGAGCACCACCCTCAGTTACACCCAGCTGGGCTCAGTGACTTCACTGAGAAGCCACGGTGTGGCACGGCTGTAACCAGAGGCAGAAACAGCCAAATATTTCTGTGTGGAGCAGGAGGTTGTTTGCTAGACTGAATTCTTCTTTGCTCAGTATATTTTGGGTGCAACATAAGTTGCTTTAACCTTGCTGCACAGTGGCTGGTCCTAGGAACAACAGTGCAGGGCAGAAGAGATGGAAACCCAGATTGCCCCTCCTGCCTCTGCCCCAGGGACAGCTCTCACCTCTGCTCCTACCTCATCAGAGGGAAGTAGCAATCCTCACACTGTTTTGCAGGGCCCTGCAGCTAGAGCTGACAGTGCAGGCTGAAAAGCTCCCTGGTCTAGTTGCTATATCTCACACCCTCCAAAATACCCACTGCAAAGGGTGATGGTGAGCACCTAGGGGGGACATGGTAGACCCCATGTAAAGGAAGCTGGGACTCAGACTGCCACTCTGCTGATCAATCCACCTCATTTCAGAGCTGCAAATCTGCAAGTCACTGAAATCAATCGGTGTGGCTCAAATACCAACCCAAACCAACACATGCCCTGGCTGAATACCAAGATGCAGCCATAGGTGGAGGATGAAGGCAGAAGCAGGAATAATCTTGCCACCAACCATCTCCAGCCAGGAGAGACACCAACTCAGCCCCTACATAAAAGAGAGCTCTGAGCCACAGTGCAAGAGCCACAAACCCATGTGCTGCAGGGAGAAAACCCCATCTGCACTGCTAGCCTTGTGACACTGTTCTGGCCTTGATGTTTCTCCAGGGATCTTCACACCATGATGCCAGTTCAGGTCTTTCTGTGACAGCCTGACTCTCCACATGCAGATACCCAAGTCCTGGCTCTGGCCATAGGTCACCCCGTTGCCTTTGCTTCGCCCAGTGCAAGGGCAGGCTCTTCACACCAACCCAGCACACTGGCACGTGGAACACCAAGCATGGATCAACCTTCAGCCAGGACCTCAGACAGAGAAGACAGAGCTCCTGACAAGTAACAGCCAGTTTCACTCACTTGGTCACTGGAAACCCTGCTTTCAGTTCTGGTGAGCTGTGCACCACTCAGCTTCACGTCCCCAGAGCAGCTTGTGCTGTGAACAGAAGACAAGGATTAGTCTGCAGTGCTCATCAGAGCTCCAGATCTCTGCCTGCCTTTCAGTCTGCCCTGCCCAGTGAATGTCTACCCTCACAAAATCCATAAATAAATTAAAAATTTAACAGCCAAAATATCCCAGTTAATGATTAAGCAGGGACAGTTGCACAACTTCCCCTGGAATGTCTACGTTGATGGCTGCGGTACACTGACGGGCAGGAATGGCAAAAACAGCTGGACAGCGAGGAGAGGACAGGGCCCAGGTGCTGCAGCAAGAATTGGCAGGAGATGAGCTGTCCTTCCACAGCAGCAAACTGGTCTCCCCTGCCCCAGGTAGTGTGTCTCAGCCCCAGGCTCCAGAGCTGTGGGATGCAGGGCTGGTGGCAGCCAGCCTCAGCAGGGTGCAGGAGTCCTGCTGTCATGGTGAGCCAGAAAACACCGCTGTGCTGCGGGTTTGGTACCACTGGTTCACTTGCAGGCATGGGTCAGTGCAAAGCAAATGCAAACCTCGTGCCTCAGCATCCTTATATATGTGTTTAAAAGCACAGAGTATACTCATAAAAGGGCTGAATCTCCAGGGCTAACTTGTAAGTGCCAGACAAAAATCCATCAAGATTGATGAGTCTTTTTAACAACATTCAGCACGTCCGATGTTACACTGGACTTTGAAAAAAGCCCTGCAGGAACAAGGGCTATTAAATAACTAGAATAAATAATGTAAAATAGAACTTCAGACACCCAGATGTTAATTTGCATCGGCATGTCCTATACTTGGAAATGCAGTAAGTTTTCATGTCAAATTCCTGGAAAGATTAGGCTAATGTATGACTCCCACAGCTCATTAGGAATAGACTCTAATGCAACACCTTCTGAGCAGCCTATTTGCATGCCAGCAAGGCAGCTTCTTGCATGCAGCTGTTGGAGAAAAAAAGTCTGTTTAGCTGGTCATTTTGGCTACAGAGACAGCACCCAGCCACAGACAGCATCTACCCAGTGCTTCATGGTGACAGGGAACAGGGAAACCTAATGTTGCCTCTCAAAAATCTGTTAGTGAGTTAATTCATCTGTAGGAATAACATGCTTCATGGCACACCTTTTACTGGCTCCAACAGAGGGCATAGGACATACAGGTAACAGCCAGCACAACGTGTGGGCTATTTAATGATATGTCCTGCAAAGAAAACTCTGCATTTCCAGCTTATTTCATTATTTTTAAAAAACATAAAGGAAATTTCCTGACCACAGCCTGCATGAAGGCATCTGGAGGTGAAACACGTAATTTCCAATGTTAACAATGTGTTACCCTAAAAAATTTCAGGAGAGGTATCTCTGTAGAGGCCACTGAGAAGCAGGCTTAGAGACAAGGCAGAGTGAGGGAGAGAGATGGTCTCACTGGGGAATGGTCAAGAAGGACCAACCTGTGACCTCAGAGACCACCCCATTTCTCCCATGTTGAAGAAAACACAGGTCTATGGACTGACATTTGTTGCAAATAACCCATCTGGCCCCACAGATGCTTGACGCACCTTTAGATGACCAAACCTCTGTCCTGAGACCAGTTTTGCCCCTCAGCCATGCCTTGGCCACCTAGTGGCCCCTGCCTGGTTGAGACGGCAGAAATGCTTCATAACTAGCAGCAATGCCTGTGCTGTTTGAAACAATGCTCAAGGCTACCAGCACCAGATCAATAATTCATCTGGGAACAAAAAACTGAAATTAGGGAACATGGTCAAGGGAGGACTGTTTGCTGAGGGAAGGTTTTCCACCCCAGAAATGGTTGTGGAAACGTGGACACAGAGAGCAGAGCATCAAGAAGGGATGCTGGACACAGTGCAAAAGGAGACCAAGTGCTGGAGAGCATTGCCACATTTTGCTGACATTAGTGCTCCTCACTGACTACAGTTAGCTGAGAACACAAGAACCTTGTAGCCATGGGGGCAACATATGGAAATCCCAAAGTGCCAGAAAGAAAGCCGATGTGATTTTTAAGAAGGAAGCTCTGCTCTAAATGTTCATGGACTGGCATGCCCAGGGTTATATGAGACAATACTGGGGGATTTTAAGCGATGCATTTATTGTGGTTCTGGAGACCACAGAAGAGCTAGGGTTCCCTAGAGCTTGTCACAGGGAGAGAGAAGTGCTGCATGCATGGAGCAATTGCTGGGAGGGAGGGAGCCAGATGCAACACCGTGCTCAGGCACAGATGGTGTCAGGGGTGTGCACATTCCTCCCTATGTTTCCCAGCCCTGTGCTCTCACTGCCCTTTCAGCAACATGACTATATTCATCTATGTCTGTGGCCTGTGTATGCAGCACTGGCAGTTGTTTGAGCACTCTCAATGCTCTGCGCATGTTTGCCCTCTTTCCATGGGTCTTACCTACCAACACAAATTAATTATTTACATCTCTACTAAAAAAGCTTCCCAAGATACTGTTCATAAAGTATTCAGCTTTCTGATTTTCTGAGCCTGATCCACTGGGCACCCTTTTAAGCCTTCACATGAATTCTCACTTACAGTGAAACTCTTTCACCTATCCAAGCATCCAGTAGAGGGTTCCAGAATTCAGAGAAGCAGGATCTTGGGAAAACCCATCTTTGCAGATGCATCGGTTTTGCATGCACTGCCTGCCTTTAAACCCAGGAAGCACTGCTATGAAAGGCAGCACAACCATCTGTCCTGGGAGCCCCAGCTATTAGCAACTTGCCAAGGGCAAGATACACACCTCATCTGTATCCATGGCTATTCACAGGGATGAAGTCTGTGCCAACATCACAAGGGCTGGTGGGTGTTGATGTCCACTGAGAGCACCAGTAGCACATGTTCCCTACATTCCACTACAGGAGCGAGCTCCTTCACAAGACAGCCTTGCCTGGCACATCAGGGAAGGTGAGCAGCATTTGTATATAACAAAAAGTTACCTCCTCATGTCAGGAATATCTGAGAATGATCAAAACTAGGAGTCTTGTGAGTTCAGGTTTTGAAGTACTTTGTAATAATGTACACTTGTACTTTATCACAAATGAAGGGACGCTCATACACCACTCATCCAAATGTTTCCAAAGTACTTTTCACATGTTCTTGTTTCTTTCCCATGTTCTGAGCACTAAACAAAAAGTTTTCCTTTGTCATTTTTTCCTACCAGCACCATAGGTGGATTTTTTACCGAATGGAGCACTAATGAGTGCCTTCGCCAAGAGGTGGAGTACAAAATTCTGTACATCTGCAACATTATTAGCCAAAGACTCTGCTTTTGAAAAATATTCAGCTCAATATTTGCACTGGGCTGATGTCACATAGAAAGCTCAAGGTAGGTTTCTCTATCACGTATCCCCATCCCCACTGCAAGACACACCCCTTCCAAAAAGAGGGGAAAGCAACCAAGCAAAGGACACATATACACTTTGCTGCCCAAAAAAGAGTCAGAACGGACCATCATTAAGATAAATGCTGATATAATACAATGGCAGAATATTACTATAATGAAGAATATAATGGCATAAAACCTGCTGGATACAGCAGAAAGGAATAAACATCAAGCATCAAACTTCAAGCATCTGTCCCAGTACGTGCTTGGGTCTTTTCCCAGGACTGAACACTGGGGAAGGTATATTGAACTTCATAAAAGGCATGGCTGGAAAAAACACTAATACCATGATAATTCAGAGAAGCTAAAGCCAAAAGCAACCATCTTGTCAGTTCTCTTTCAATTTACACAAACAACTTTTTCTGCTTAAAATAGTATCTTGGTACGACTAAAACACCTTTCAGCAAGGACACCATGCAGTAGTTACATAATCAACCACATCCCATAGTGATTTGGTTGAACACCTTCCCTTTAAAAGTTGTATTTTATTTTTCAGTCCCAGTGTCTCTGGCTGCAAACACTTCATATCATTGCTCTTTCCAGAAGAAATGGTGTGCTGTTCTCACTTCTGGCAGTACTTAAGGTGATAAATTCAGTCTGCCCTACCATAAGTTAAAAAAGACACAGGGAGTTTCTTACATCTCTTACTGCAAAAAGAGGCTTCTACAATCCCAGTGCCCTTTTTGGGGCACTTTTCTGTGCATCATTCATTTTTCATCTCTTTAGAACTCTTGGAGTGGAGGTACTATACCAGTATCAATCTAACCAATACCCCACAAAAGCAGCATAATCCACCTGAACAGATGAATGAGAGAATAAAAGCTACAAATTTACTGAAATTTTAGTCACACACTTGGCACTTCACCACCACCAAAATGCAGCCAACTTCCAAAAGCACTACTGGTGCTTGAAAACTTCACTTCAAATACACACTGGTTGCTTTGGCCATGATGAGAAAAGCACTATGAAGAGCATAATAAAATATAATGCAATATAGCACAGCCTCCTACAATATCATTGTTAACATTGCAGAGATTAATACCCTTACACTTAGAAGAAAAGCATTTTTCAGTCTTTGAGGGCTATCTCTTAAATCCTTTAATAACCACTTAACTTTATTGTAGTGCCACTCTATCTATGCTGCTGCACGTGATTCAGCCTCACATACAGCCATTTAGCAGAGGTTACATTTTGGTTATATTTTAACTGAAGTAAAAATACAAGTTATGCAGCTGTTTCATATGTGGTAGTATCTCATTTGTATAATGTAATCAAAGTACCCTCTGAAAGTTCATATACCTATTAAAGATGTATTTAATGAGTAGAATTGGACTGCTGGTAATGAATCAGTTATTAACATTGTTGTGGATATCTATAGCATACAACACATTAGGTCAAAAAACCCCAAGAACAATCTTTTCTAGATCACAGATCAATATATTTGAAATTACTATTGGTCTACCCTCAAAAATCTTTGCAAATTCCTTAAGTATCTGAAAATCTGTATTTCTCATACTATGCTGGCAGGGATTTCAAGTTTGCACTTCATATAATCCCTAAGTTCATAAAAAACATACTTCCAAACTGGGCATGCTTTTTCACTCTCAGCCACCCAGTACATGATCCTAAATGCACTGCAGTTTTCCCGTGAGTCAGCCATGAGAACCAAACCAAATAACTCGCAGCTTGTAGCTAGATTAGAAAATTCAAGATGAGCAGGAGCAACAACCAGACTGACAAGTTAATCCAAACAAGATGATCTGAGTACATTATGGGGAAGGTTTCTCTGCAAAAACACCAGCCTTTGGCTTGGTTCGTAATGGTCCCTACATGTAAAAATTGTTGTCAGCACGTGTAGGTGATGGGCCAAAGCTGAGAACTCAAACTGCAGACCCCTTTGCTAAGGGGACTGGTTTTGTCTTAATACAGACCATGTAAGGAGGAGCCTGTATGAGCACAAGCACACGAGTGTAAATCATGGAGCTGTCTGAAAACACAACTGGTCAGCTCTATAACCAACTATTAATTCACGGTTTCATGGAATAACAACTTGGAGTATCTTTAAATGTGGCACATATGAAATCCTGTCCATAGGCGCTTAAAAAGATAGGATAAAGGAAATCTGTGTTTCATAGAGGACGTCAATGCTCTGACAGGGATTGCATATTTCTGAATACATTGATTTTCAAATGTGCTCTGAAAGTTTTCAAAAATGAGTGGCAGCCCATTGTACAACATGCACTGTGATCAAGGAAAGCAGACAATATTTTCCAGACAGTGTCAGCGTCTGCACACTGCATATCCTGACTCTAAAAATAAAACAGAATTACAGCAATAAACTTCCAATTACCGTATCTCTGCATGAATAACTTCCACCTTGTCACTGGAAGAAAAATTGATATAATACAGAAAAAAATGCTCAAAACAGCGTTAAAATGTGACATTTCTGTAGGTATTTGTTTGACTCTTGAAAAATGAGTCGAGATTAATTACAGAGAGCTATGTAAATGAAATTAAGTATGCACAAAGACATATGCATACATGATGTTTATTATGCAAAAGCATACTCAGAATTTCTCCAGCCACACTGGTTTGAATGCATGCCATTCCCTTGTCACCATCCTTTCTAAAGAGCATTCCTTGGTTTTAAAACAGTAATGTGTTTTACGGAAAACTGGCTAGAGCCAGTTCAAACAGGTTGAAATTTATGTTCTTTCTATCAGTAATCAGTCACTTGCAAGGAAAGCTAAAGGGAAATGATCCTTGAAAAACCACTCTGGGTGGCTGTGGAAATCCTTTTAATTGTACACTATTGCCAACAGTGAAAATAAGTAGATACTATTTGCCAATAACATTGATTACCACCAGTCTGGGGTTACTATACTTTCACACATATAAACTGCATCTCATATAACCCATATACAAAAGTATGAGCAGTTGAAATTGTGTCCTCAGTTCACCTCAGCATCAACCATGTCCCACAAAGCCAGAGCTGGAGGCAAGTGCCAGCGGAGGTGGTGATCAGGCAGTGCAGCAATACAGCTTCCCCTCGTGCTGTGCTTATGTGCATGTTGACCCTTCTCTCACTAAATCATAGGGACTTTTCTACAGGTGACATGTGGATTTCTATGTTGCTACTTTAAAATACTGGTAGGAGAAGAATAAGGGTGCCCGATGGCATACCTCAAGCTGGGCACTAAAAACCTCAGTCACTTCTCAGTTCAGACAGTTTCAGAAGAGTAGCCACACACCAGAGAAGTAAAAAGAGATGCAGAAGTGTCAACAACATGCTGGCTTACACGGTCACAGCAGTGTCCTCCCATAGTTGCCTGGCAGGGGTCTCCTCATCATGCAGCAGGCAGGGACTACAGAAAGCTGCAGTCACTTGCTGAAATGCCATGCCAGACACTTCCAGCAAACCCTAACCCTCACAGACTACTCCAAAGCCTAGCAAAAGTCATACTAGTGCTACCAGGACATTCTCCAAAGAAGAATTATATGCATGCACTTTTACAAGAACATCACCAACTGAACTTAGAAACTAGGGACCCACTAGGTCACCCAGTCCAGCTCTCCACTAGAGTTTGGAGGATATAGCAAGTTCTGCAAAGAATACCCATGGCCAAAGTAAAGCTTGCAGAAAGAAATTAGAAAGGCACAATAATTTCAAGGTAAAGCCCAGGGAGAGGGAAATAGGTGTGGGATAGGACACAGTTTGATTACAACCAGGATAATCTGCATTATATCATCTGCACGACATGCCCACTGCAACAGGTAAAGAGGAATATGAGGAGTCCTGAAGGTGACAAGTGGTGCAGGGACACCACGTTCCCAAAAACGAAACAGAGATCTATTTTGCAATAGTGTCCAGCAGACTGAGTAGGCAAATCTTGAGGAGCTGGAGACAGTTTGCAAAGCATCAGCCCTGCAGTAGCACACAGGAGCACAAAAATAAGACGTTGCCAGGCACATGAAAACGAGACACTGGTTCAGTCCCCTTGGAGCAGCAGCAAAAGTGGAGACAAGAGGTTTGTGTATTTACGTAACAGCAGCAGTGCCAGTGTGCAGAAACAGGAAAAGCAGCTTTGGCTCACAGACAAAAGCTGCTGCATCCTCCCATGCCATGCAGCTCCCGTTGGTGTGTGTTGCCAAATATCGTACCCCATTCAGAACTATAGAGATTATGGGCTCTGCAAATTTAAGACAAATGTGGGATACAGTGAGGGGCTGAAGAAGGCGTTTGACAAACCAGAGAGGAGCAGAGACCACAGAGACTCTGTGTATGACAGTTATACCCAGAAAAAAACCTGTCTGATCTCAGAACAAATTATGACCACAATTGCCAGAGTTACTGCTGAGAATTAGACAGTAACTAAAGCACAGTCAGGTCAGGATAGCATTTTCCCACCAGTTCAAGGTAGAGGTTGCAGTTAACAGGTAGTGTTTTGTTGAAAAGCACCAACAAGGTGTTCAGTAAGACATTACAGAAGAAGATTAGTGAAAGAATCCACAAAGGTTATTTGATAATTAGAAATTAAAGAGAAAGTCCCAAGTCATTTTTATTTGCCTTAAATGAGCAGTGACATGGAGGACAGTGGTCAGGTTTGCAGCATGAGCAGAGGCCTTATGCTGCTGGAATAAGAAAAGGTATCCTTCTGAGAGTGCTGCATGCACAGTTCTTTAAATTGAATGAGAAATTCTTCTATATTTTTAATCACACTTCCTTGAGATAACACAGCCAAAGCAATTATTTTGCATGTCAGATGTATTTTTGCTGGACATGGTTCATCTGGCACTGGGATGGCATTCACATAGGGTATAGCTCTGTTTGATTTTAAAGACGTTAAAGTGTTGTATAGGCAAATAACTGCTTGGCCTCACTGCTAGCAATCCAAAAAGCCACTTGAAACCATTATTAAAATAATAAAATAATCCCTAAAAGGATTTTGAAGTTTGACTGTTGCATGTTTAGCTCTGTTAAGGCACATGGCTGTCCCATTAAACCTGTAGACATTTTGTGTAACAGAAAATTGAAAATAAAAATGCCTGGAATGACAGAAACTGAGATCAGAGGAAGTAAAGATTTATAAGCATATTAAGAAACAGATAACATGAAGCTAAACAAGAAGGACATCTGAAATGAGGCTGTAGGAATGCTCCCACTTCACCAACATCACACCAACCCATCCACGCAATGAGTACAACCACGCAGAGATGCCCATGGCCTTTGCATGGAGTGACCTAGAGAAAAGAAGATTGGGAGCAATTATCCACCTTCCAGAAAAGAGAAGGGTATGCTTAGGGAGGATTGGGCCCAACTAATTCAGTCTCCAGCATTTGAAAGTTAGTCATCAATGTAATCTGGTCCCCTAGGCTCTTTCTGCATTTTGATGGGTGAAGAGGATTCACCCCAAATTGATGTGGAGACCTGAGGTGGGCTGGAGGAATAGCTCCACGCAAGCTGAACATAGTGGGATATGATACCACTAGCTTAGACAAGATACTTGATTTTTGGATGGCTAAAAATTACTCCTAGGCATGGCTTGCCATTTTGCCTGGAAAGGTGTCAATGCCAGGCAGCACAGAGCAGCCACAGGACCTAGTGCTGCCTGAATTACTGAGTTGATTTCCTCCAAAACATGGCAGAACTGAAAGAGATCTTCAAACCCAAGCTGTGGCAGAGGAAACTGGGCATTGCTAGCAAACACTTGAGTCCAGGAATGTCAATTTCCTTAATCCTAGCAGTAAAAGCCTTCAGACAGACAAGAGCCTTCACACTTGTTTGGTGTCCTGGCCACAAGGCTGGTGAGTGAAACAGGCCACATGGCTCTGCTCATCTTATGTCCCTGCAGCTAAGCCCTCTGCTCCACCACAGTGGGACTGGGACCAGGCTGTCTCCTGAGAGCAGTCTGCAGTGGAGGAGAAGATGTAAACTGCCCCTGGCCCTTGCCTGGAAGTCTGACACCAGATATGACCTGAGGCCATGCCAGGGAGCATGCTCAAGATTAAACATCATGGACAGTAGTGGGGCAGAGCCCAAGACCAAACTTCGGTGCTGTTTGATTTACCAGGTCTCATTTTTCATTACTGGAAACCTACCAGCCAGTACATCCAGGTCATATTCCTGTGGAGACCCAGCCCATGCATGTCAAGATCTTGCCTCTGCCAGGCACTGGGACACAACAGGGCCAGGCACTGGGTCTGGCAGTCACAGTCAAACTACTTTTGGTCCCATGCTGTTCCAGAGCCACTGCCTATTTTAAGCATTTCAGTTTCTCAGGGAATGGAGATGGCATTTTTCTGGAAGGCAGAGCACTCTGTGGAGCTACGTTACTGAATAAAGAGAGTTTCTTTTAATCACTTCTGGCCAGAGTGACTCCTGAGCCCTTCAACTTAGCTAAAGTTATCATCTGACTAAGTCTAAAATATCTTAAATTGTCCCTCCAGGAAAGATTTGTTCTGCCACCGACAGCCTCTGTCTGACAAATGTCTTCTAGAAAAGGCAGAGCATAGTAAATTATCTCATAAAAAAATAGAACTTATGGACATGTAACAAGCTTGGATCTTGAGAAAAATAGCCAGTTAAATCAACACACTTACTAACATCATTACATCCCAGCTGATATTGTTATCCACCAAAAGCCACGTCTGTATTATTGAGTCAAAATATTGGCATGAATTGCTCTCTGAAGGCATGAGCCTAGCATCTCATTCCTCCCATCAACGACGAATATCTTCCCTAATGTTAGAAGACACATTATTCCCTTTGCACACACCAAGCTATTCCCCCTTATTTTCCCTTCAGGAAGGTTTTGCTCCTTCTGCCTGTTGAACTACTTTCCCTCCTGGATTTTCATTGATGACAAAATCATATTGCTAGATACACTCACAGTAACAACCAAATAATTGATTTGCCTGGTTATACATTGCTACAACACTTAGATTCAGTGCTCATGTCCTGTGATCAGCTTCAGTGCTGGTAGGCTTTTCTTCCCCCATTCCTTGGGTCTTTAAGACCTCCTCTAATTTCACTGTTCTCTAGAAGAAATTGGGTTTCTGAGTCAACAATTTTCCATCTTTGGAACCTCCCCAACTAATATTTTGCTATTTCTTGTGGTGTCCTTGTGACTATGTTGAGCTGCTATTCCTAAAACTGTTTTAGACTATTTTATTCTTCTACTCCTGGGATGAGAGCACACACTGCTAGTTCACATTGTCTTGAATTCAATCTTCACAGCATTACACACATTCTCAACAGTTTCCTTCATTGTAGCTCATTTGCATTGTCTGAGGATACATCCATAACTCTGTCCATTTTCCCTGCCTTTGTCAGTGGCTGCAGTTAACCCACAAGATGAGAAGTGGGATGGTAACTCTTGCTTACCGTACAATTATTACAATTTATTACCCTAATGGATTTAGCATTCTGCAACAGAAGATTTACATCTGCCATTCCTGATGCGCTGGATTTGCGGCTCAGATGACATACCAGATCTGAATAGCACAACACATTCTCAGATCCAAACAAAGACCTTCCCTAAGCCCCCCAAAAGGGAGCTGTCAGAGGACATAAATTGTCATGGCTTGTACAAGTCTGTGGTGTAGTTTTACCAGCTGGAGTTCAAGCTAACTTCATCAATTGATGAGGCAGTTAATCCCTGCAGTTTTCTTTCTTTTTGAAGTAGTTCTATCACTTTATTTTTTTATTTCTGTCTACACTTCTAGTCCTAATGTTGATCCTCAAGCTGTCAGCTAAATTGTTCTCACTTGTTTCAGTATCACTGACAAACCATTTTTGGTAACACTAATGACTGTCTGCTGGTCTAGGTACTTAGCTCATACCCTTTCACTGGTACCAAATTTAGCTCTGCTGTTGTATTGCAATTGGTGGCTAATGCCATATGTTAACATTCCTTTCCAATTAGCTTCTCCTCCAAACACATGACAAAGAGAAACCTTTTATTTTCTAAGTCCATACTGCCAGGCAACACTAACATATAGCATGGTCTTTGTGTCATGAGTGAGAGTGGTGTTTATGGCCAGAATGCCAACAAAGTTAAGACAACTCAATCCAGGAGATTACAACATGAAAGTTGCCTGCTGATGCACAGTTTGTAATTTTTTTATCTTAGAATTCCCTCCACTCCTCTCCCCAAAGCCAGGCAAAACAAAACACAGAGAGAAAAAGAAAAAATAAGGCAAAGTCCAGAGAAGAGGTGAAAAAAAAAGGAAGGTGTTCTGCTACAGCCCAGCACAGGTAAAGCCACTAATCCTGCCTGTTTTCCTCCTTTGTTTAGAAATATGAGACTGAAGGTCAAGGTTATCCTTTCCAACAGCCAAATTGGATGAACCAGCAACAAATACGCCAGTGAGAACCGTACTCAAGGTGGCTCATACATGTTGTTAAAGCCCAGGTCACATCCAGCTCCTTGGCCTCATCTGACCCCAGCACAGTAGAAGATGAGAAAAGACACAGCATCATAAAGAGAACTTTCTTATCCACCCTGTTCTCAGCTCTAGAGTCCTCAAGTCTACATTGGCCATTTAGAGTAGACGAGCCTTAAGTAAAAAGTCTTTCCTCAAGAATGACAGGTATTTAATGTAAGTACAATGTTTACTTTTGTCTGATTCATTTGTGTATCTTTCAGTTGGAGCCCCCTATCCCTGAAGGATTCATGGCTGACCAGAGCTCTCCTCAGGGATATAAGATCTTGTAAATGAGGAAATTGTTCAGATGCCTTCAGGGTAACAAGTCATAATACACCCAAGTACTTTGCACATGAATACTTCCCAAAACAGAATTTCATAAATAAGAGTTGAGCACCTCCATGACTGCTTTTAATCAAATTCAGTGTTCAAAAGAATTAGACACGGTTTGAGCATATACAGGAACCAGTGCACCTTTGAGATGCTCACCCCCTTTTATCCACACCAAACAGCACACAGAGGCAGAAAGGCATTTGAGCAGATGACTCAGCCAGGTCAGGGTGGTTCTCCAAAGGCTGAGCATTTTTTACATCATGGAAAAGATTTTCCTCAGAATTTGGGAGCCTAGAGCACCTCACACAATTACAGAAACAAGGTAAGACACTACGATTTGCTATCATGAAAAACCTGACCTGTTAAATCCCATTTAAACTATATTTAAGACATCTTTAGGCTTTGTTGATTGCTTTCCTAAGTGGCCTGTCCCCTAACACAATGACACTTTAGAGATGAGAGTTGAGCTTTCAGACTGCAGAGCTAGATTTTATAAGCAGCCATATACGTAACCCATGGGGCAATGAGTTGCCTCTCAAGCAAATTTTTTAATTTGCTTTGTGGAACCTCGTGTAAGTAGCTGCTCCTGACAATGGGAATTTAAAATTCGAATTGCCATAAATTTGATGTGATTTACAGAATGAATAGAAGTTCCTTCCCTCACAAAGGAAGTGAGACATCTTGATTCTTTGTGTACTGTTACCACATGTCAGAAGGCACTCAATGCAAGTACCATTGGTTTGCTACGTGACCTTGTCACTGTCAGTGATAAAGAGGCAGCTGATCTTTCCTCAGAATTTCAGAGTTCAGCTTAATACCAATGACCATAATGTTGCTCAAGTTATCTGGTGTGCTTTGTCACATCTGTAACACCCTTTTAGCTAAGGACTTCCAGGAGCCAGGCAGGATTTAGTCTGGGTGGAGAGGGACTGGAGCCATGAAATCTGAATACAGTCCCACGCAATGAATGTCTCTCATGGATATATGTGTCTTTTATTAAGTCACATAAGGTGGCTAAACAAGACAGTCTGATTCCCATCTTCTTCATGTCCTGCAATAGCTTCTTTAAGGCCTCATCACTGCTGCCTCTTGCCCAACCCATTCTTCACTTACTTCTATGTGTAAGACCAGGCAGTCCTTACACAGTGCTCTTCACATGGAGCCCCTGCTCCCAGTTTCCATCCAATGTCTTATCTATTTCAGTCCAGACCTGCTGCAGGAAGCCATGGAAGCAGTGGATGCTGGGCTCTGCCCAACACATTAACGCCGGGGCAGTGGAGCAGCCCCGTCCACCCCCAACCCACCTGGTGCCTCCAAGCCCCAAAAGACAGCAGAGGGTCTGGAGCACAGCAGCTGTGGGAAGTCAAATCCCTAGCATGGGGAGCAGGCAGCCACCATAGTCACTCCAATCCCTGAGATGCCACAGTGATGAGAACACAATGACCACGTTAGACAGAGAAGGAAGGGAAACCAACCAGTTTGATGCACGTAGCAAAAGTCTGCAACACCAGCACTGGTACACGAACCAGAGCCAGTTGGAAACACGGACAGATGCTTGCAGGAAGGCAGACAAGATCTTTAACAACATTCCTAATAAAGGGTGAAGGAGAGGCAGGGAGGTTAAGTAGTTTGCTTTAGCTATGGAGCAGAGCCTAGTTAGGCATCCTGCAGCTGGGCTCAAACCACTGTTAGACCAGCAGATTTCAAATAATCATTCCCACAAACTTCTTCTGTGGTGATATTTCTGAACAATACCAGGGAACGTTCCATCATAAATTGTGCTGTGTTTCAGTTTCCACATTATAGCTATGATGTAACTCAGTAACACTTTGTCCCATCAAGCCCAACAACAATAGATTTAATCAGAACATTTGTCTCAGAGAGACAATGGGGAGTTCTGATTAATCTGGCACCCAACTCTGGCAGTTGCCTATAAGGGATTATTTTTTAATTATTTTTTTTTCTAAATGCTTGCCCTTGGCAGCTCTTCAGTATGCAATATGCCAAGCCTGCAGACTGCCAGGAGAGCTGTGAAAATGTCCCATGCCATTTGACATGCAAAGAACATGGTTCATTTCAGAAAAGTATAATTTCTGCAGAAGCTCAAGGAGGAAAACACTGTTTCCCCAGACATCTCACCAGCCAACCACATGAACATCAAGGACAACAGACCACAATCAGAGGCAAAGGGTCAGTCCTGTGAGACCTTGCTGGTGGAAACTGACCTGCAGGCACTGAGAACCCAGAAAAAGAGACTGGACAAGGGTAGCAGTACATCCCTTCTCTGCAATGGGTTGGCTGGTTCCTTTTGCACCTCTACTACTTTTCAAGAAGCTCAGACCACAAAAAACCTATGGGTTGCTGCAGAGTGGAGAGGCCCCTCCACACAGAGTAGGTGCAGATGGGAACACAGGTGAGAAGTCAAAGTGCAGGTTTCCTCGAATATGGCAACTGACAGACACCACAGCCAGTCAAAGGTACAGGAGCACACCTACAGCCCAGTGAAATGACAAAGGCAGGGCTCAATTCTGCTTCTGTGCATATTGCTGCAAAGTTTTGGGTTGTGATAGGACAGTGTAACCAAGATGACAAGCTGTCCTAACTACTTTCATAGCTCATGGTAATGCTGGCAATAAGCTGCACTGCTGCATCCAAGCAGCAAGTGACACCAAACAGTCCCCTCAGGCCTGCAGGGTGGGATAAAGCATTTTTCAGTTTGAGCTTAGGAGGTATCCTGTAGTTCCCTCCCTGCTCACAACCTGTCACCAACAGCTCCCTCCCTAGCCCACATGCAGACAGCCTCCCCATCCATCCACCTGTCCCACACACAGCATTTGCCACTGGTCCTGCTCAAATCCCACAGCCAGGCTGGTTCCCTGCATCCAGCTGCTTGCCACCCCAGCATTGCAGACTCAAAAAAACCTTTCCATAAAGGAACAGGATGTATCAAGGCCACAGCTCAGATATGCTCTTGAAGTGGATTGGGCAGTGATGCTTTGGAGTTGAAAATTTAATGGGAGTGTCTATCTCAAACTAGTCCTTGGTATTTGCATTCTAAGAAAGTTTAATGTGGGGGAAGATACAAAAAAATAAAACTATGAATAAGAAGGAAGAAAGTAGTGACCAAATCCTTCAACAAGGTCCCAAAGCAACTATCAGGGTCTAGTTCTTGCTCCATCCTTCTTTGTCCTGTTCAGCTTTGCTGTAACTGCTTTCATTGCAGGGGCCAGTTCTGCTAAAGGAGATTTGGGTGCAAAGAAAGAAAAAGGCTTCCCCAGTGCTCCCCATCAAAGGAACTATAACTAACTCATTAGCATAGCACCTTCTGCAAAGCCTTCTTTTTCCACAAAAAAAAAAAAAAAAAAAAATCAAGGTAGCTTCTCCAATGCTTGAAACCATACATAACTGAATCTCTCGTGAAGGTCCTTTGACCTTGCTCCTTTTGACAGTAAACCAGCTCTCAAAAGAATCTGGACTATCTTCTTACCTTTCTCAAAGATGACTTCTGGCATGCCACCCCACACAATGATGTCATCAATGTACTGCAGGTGTTCTGGAGCTCCACCCTTCTCCAGTGCAGTGTGGATCAGTCCATAGCAAATAGTTGAGCGGTGTTTCCACCCCTGGGGCAGTCGATTCCAGGTGTATTGGGGTGTATTGGACTCCTCTCCAAGTGAAAGCAAACTGTGGCCTGCACTCTGGTGCAAGAGGAATAGAGAAAAAGGCATGAGTGATGTCAATAGTGGCACACCATTTTTCTGCTTTTGACTCCAGCTCGTACTGAAGTTCTAGCATGTCCAGCACAACAGGACTGACTGCTGGTGTAACCTTATTCAGGCCACAATAGTCCACTGTCAGCCTCCACTCGCTATCAGTCTTCTGCGCTGGCCAGATAGGACTGTTGAAGAGTGAGTGAGTCCTGCTGATCACTCCCTGGCTCTCCAGTTGTCAAATCAGCTTATGGATGGGAATCACAGAGTCTCTGTTGGTGCGATATTGTCGTCTGTGCACTGTTGAAGTGGCAATTGGCATCTGTTGGTCTTCAGCCTTCAGCAACCCCACTAGGGAAGGGTCACCTGAAAGGCCAGACAAGGTATGCAGTTGTTCAATGTTCTCAATCTCTACAGCTGCTATACCAAAGGTCCACTGGTACCCTTTTGGGTCCTGGAAATATCCTTTTTTGAGATAGTCTATTCCAAGGATGCAAGAAGCATCTGGGCCAGTCACAATAGGGCACTTCTGCCACTTATTACCAGTGAGGCTTACATCAGCTTCGACAATAGTCAGTTCTTTAGATCCTCCTGTCACTCCAGAAATAGTAATGGACTCTGTCCCCTTGTGATTCGATGGCATTAAGGTGCGCAGTGCACCAGTGTCAACCAAGGCTTTATACCTTTGTGGTTCCAATGTGCCAGGCCACCAAATCCACACAGTCCAATAATTTCGGTTGTCCCTCTCCTCCCCCTGGCTGGAGGCAAGGCCCTTCTAATACTGACCATTAGAGGTCGATGCACCATCCTGGTTGAAAGACTGGTTGCTGGAAATCGGAGCTGCCTTTTTCCAGGAAGAACCAACTACTGCACCTTTTCTACCTAGCAGCTCTTGTACACGTAGCTGGAGAATACCAGTGGGTTTATTATCCCAGGTTCTCACATCCTCTTTGTAATAATCATGCAAGAGGAACCACAGGTGACATCAAAGGGGGTCCCGTCTCTCTCGTTGCTGTCTCGTAGCAGGGCGTCTCCTCTTGATGGCTGCAACACGAGCCCAGCTGTCCTTAGAGAGATACTGGGGTATAGGGAAAGGCTGGGATTTACCTTCCCATCTGTCCAGATTCCTTCTGTCAGTCACCTTTTCAATGGCTGAGGTGTGGAACTGACAATAATCAGAAAACGTATCTCCATACTGTCGTGCTTTGAAAGCCAATTAATGCACCGTTGGTCGATTGAATTCATCAAAACATCCCATGAAAGAGAATATATGGGCACGTGTTGCTGGCATGGCCTGCACAAACCTCCAGAACATGGGTGTGTCACACATGACATCATCAGGATTTAGAAACCTTTTGTTGTCGTAGATCACTTCTGGCACTCCTAATTCTCTCAAATATGTGATGGCTCTTTCAAGAGTGGGTGCTCTGCATCAGCACGGGTCACTGTCACCCTTATGGGGGTACCTGTTCCATACGGCTGAAAGAAGCTGGCTCCACAGGTTGATATTTCGTGTCTTATCACCAATTGCTCTATCAATACCAGCACCTTCGGCCAAGGATCCCAACTGTCCGGCTTCTCTTTCATCCAGGGTGTAGGTGTCGGCTCCACCATCAAAATATCGGAGCTGTCAGGAAAGAAGCGCCTCATTTTCATTGTGGGTAAAGTCCTTTCTCATGAGATGCAATTCCTTTAGGGAGAAAGGTTATAGCAGGTCATCATCCTTATCTGCTTGAGAGGGGCCTGCCTGTTTACTTGAGAAGGGCCTGTTCCATCATCTGTTTTAGAATCGTCTGCTTCCTCAATTACGTCTTCTGATGCTGCTTGAAGAAACTCTGGATATCTCAGATGGGAGCGGGAATAAGGATCTTTCACCTTTACTTTGCCCCTGGTCACAGGATTAACTCTTACTCGTTTCAGTTGAATAGGAGTGGACAATCTTTGCAGAAGCAGCTGCTTTTGTAGCAGCACCAGTGGTGGTGGCGGCAGCAGTGGTGGCGGCGGCACCAGCTGCACTGCCTGTGGGGGATTGGCAGTGAGTGGCAGTGTGCATCCACAGGACACTATAAGCATTCAACAGAAGCATCCCCAGTGAAACTATGCTATTTAGATCAAGAGCTGGGATATTCAGCCTGAGTAGGAGTGGAAAGGCAAAATTGAGTCTGCCATTACCAACGTAGACCTTCCTATCCACATGCACATTCACACTGCACACATACAGTATCCCTATACTGATCAATATCATGACCCCTGTTATCACTAAATAGGTTATTACACGGTTGATTATGGCTACAGTCTTATCAATGAACCACGGAACAATAACAAGAACAGATACACTAAGCAGTAGTATCCCGGCCGCGTAGGACATGTACAACTGCATGTCCAGTGCAAAAATCATCTGTTCAGTTTTCAGCCCATCCATACCTTCAGTAGACATGTTGTCCATTCAGCTCCTGCCTGGCTCACCAATTAATTATTGTCACTGTTTGGCTCCGGGTTGGCAGTCAAACCAATAACAATAATGCTCTCAGTCCAACCCCCCTCCTGCAAGGTAGGGAAAGAGGGAGAAAAAATGAGAAAGAGAGGCTTTCTGGGTTGAAAAGTGAAACAGATTGATTTTAATTATTAGTGATAAGGGAAGATATATATTTGTAAAAGGACGTGCAACACCCGATCCCCTCCCTCCTCCCCCAGCGACTCTCACAGCAACTCTTCTCCCTGGTGACTCCAGCTGAAGGGGGGAGTGTCCGAGCGCACGGACAGGGCCCTCAGGTGTCAGCTGTGAAGAAAAAAAAAAAGGGAAACTAGAGAGAGAGCCAAAGAGAGGGTGACAGAAGTGACAGTGAGCAGAAAAGTGAGAGGAAAAGGAAAATGAAAGGCTTGACTTCTGTGATGTCTCAACCTATACTGAAAGCCAAATAGAGAAAATATTATGAGAAGGAAATATTCTGATTTGCTGATCCTGCCTTCAGTCTAATCTGCTCCCCCTTAGGGGGGGAGGCTGCAGACACTCAGAAGTGACCTTGGTTGTTATCAGTCCACTGGGGCTGCTAAAAAAAGTTAACTGAAAGAAAAAAAAAAAATCATCAGTAAAGAGAAAGTTCGCTTCACTCTGGCTCAAACCAGGACTCATCCTCTTCCCTTTTTCACACTCAGCACAGAAAGTACTTCTGCAGTTACAAAAGCTTTCCTGTGTTTTGATGCTGGAGTTGAAAAAGATTTCTCTGGATGATCTAGTCAGCCAGAGAAGAAGCTCCAGGGTTGTTTTAAGAATATGACTCATTTTGGCCAGCCCCCACCTCCCATTCATTTCAATAAAATATGTTTTGTTATAAATCTTGATTTAATTTTTTTGGGAAGTGAAATGCCCACCCCTGCCAAGAAGAAATGGTACATTCTACATGTCACCACTATGTTCTCCTCTTCTTAAGAGCTAAATGGTGTGAAATAAAAAGATCAATTTATATTGAGGCCAGATTTTTATCAGGTCAAGGCTTGCAGCAGTAAGACTCTGCGTATGAAAAATATATAAAAAATTACTGAGAGTTTCTAAAAAAGTCACTACTCATAGCATGTAAGCCACTACCTTGTTTACTACATAATTTATTCAAAAATCCCTAACATTCTCATGACAGTTATATTATTGTTCCATCCACTACTGAAGTACCATTCTGACTCTAAGAATCCATTTCAATAGCTCGCAAATCATACAGGTGTATAGCTAAGTATACAGTCAGGAATGAAAAGAGAGTGGAAAAACACCTTCTCCTGAGCTTTCTTAGAGGGCCTTAAGATATCAAGTAGAAATCTCTCTGGTTTCTTAAAAGCCTGGTTCATCACAAAAATTGCATTCCCACCTTAAAGATGTACAAATACTTCCTGAGCTTTTAGAGTGATGCAATAATTTAGAGTTTGCTCCAATCTCAGGGGCGCTGGAAAATTCTATAATGCCAAATTCTACAAATTCTATAATAAGGTTAAAGAAAAAAAAAAAACAACAACAAAACAGTTGTGGAGAGGTTTGAAAAGCAGATAGAGAAGACCCAACTGTACAATTATCTTCTAATATTATTTGGAAGCCATTTGGGACTAGTAGTAGTGTGTATACACCATAATTTTGTTCCCCCACCAACAGCAGACTGATTCATATGCAAGTACATTCCCAACCAGCCTTACCCACATTCCTAATTCATGGCATTTCAAGTAGACTGTAATGTCACACTTAGCCTCTTCAGTACTAACCATAGGGATATTTTAAAACCACCTCTTCAGTTGCTCAATATCTTCATTAGAGACGTTTTCAAATCATATTTCTAGTGCCCCAGCTTTGCAGCCATTCACTACATAGACCTCGGGTTTATTTCTTCTAAAAAGCAAGACCTGCAGAGACAATGTTCAAGTTAGAGCAGTCTTTCATGTAGGGGCTCTTTACACCTACAAACTTGGCTCAGGCCTGAGCATAATTTTTCCATGCCATCGAGTGAGATGCATTTACCACAAGTAAACCATGCAGTGAACACGATGGTTGCAGCTGTAAGGAACCAAGCCCTTCTCCATGGATGGGACGAGACATGGAAAGAAGAACAAATTGGGCTGGCCTAAAACACAGCCTCACAGTCGAGAGGAGTTTACATGGTGCTCCTCTACACAGATACTGCTCCCAGAACCTATTGACATCAGTAGCCATATCCAGAGTTATCCAGTGCTCTTCAGAAGCTTGCAGATAGCCATCAGCTACAGAAAACCAGGGTCCAAAGCCAATCATTGCCAGGCCAGGTTAGTTCATCTCGGTAAGTTATTTATTCATTCCTCACTCTCTTTAATATAAGGTATTTAAGATACTTGAAGTTCTACCTCCAGATTTTTTCTTTCCATATGCATTTTTGTTGGAGCCTAGTAGCTTTAATTATTTCCAGACCTTGCAGCAAAAAGTGGAATGCTGAAAGAAACCTAAAACATAAGATTAGAATATTTTTTTCTTAAAACACGATGAATAATCCATTATAATTATTTATGTCTTTGGACTGAGCCAAACTAAGAAAACAAGTATGTCATAAATGACATCTTGATATATTTTGGTATACCACTTAACTGCGTCAATGAAAATACTTGTAACTCGTTTGGTTTAGGCTCCTGAGAAATCTTATCAGGATTAACGTTGAACACAAGCCAAAGTTGATATTGTTTGTTTTGAGATGCAAATTAAGGGAAACACAAGAAGCCTTTTGGGTAACTCTTCAAGACAATTAAAAGAATGAATGATTTGAGAAAACAGCAGTGGTTGTGATAGTCTAAGGGCACAGGCAAAGCAACATCTGAAACAAGAATATAGTGTTTCTGAAAGTGTTCTTTTGTGCCTGAAAACCTACCTATAGTTCTTACAGATATGAGCCAGTTTAACAGATGGTGTGGTTTCTGTCTACAAACTCTGACCAGACTACTTCTACCCTACCCTCTGCCTACAAACCCTCCCATCCCTCCAGGGATTCCAGTTTCTTTAGGGCTAGTGGGATACAAGTGACATGTAGTGATGACCTACTGTGAATTCAGATGCATGGTCTAACAGTAGTCACAGCTTACGCACACACCTTTAGATATGTGATGTGCCTGCAGTCTTTTCATAGCCAGAAATCATTGAAATTACTTGTCTTCTTTTCAACTTTGAGTTTGCCATCATAGGACAACTCAGTCCACTCTCTTCTTTACCAGAAAGCTTGATGATATAGCCCACTCTTCTAATCAATTAGATTAGAATTGGTTCCTAATTAATTCTCATTCATTACTCCTCCAGGAAAATATTCATTACATTCAGCAAGCAATGTGCTCCTATACTAAAAACAAGATCAGGGTACATTTTTTCAGCTCTGAAAGGCAATTTCCCAAATCAGGTGAGCAGTTTTCTCCTTCACTTCTAAAAATCTACAGTTTCTCTGTCACTGCCCTTATTTTGTTTAGAATTTACAAGGATGAACTTCCCACCCCCGCAATCAGCATTTGGCTTTTAAAAGGCCTGCAAGCAGGCCAAAGCAAAGTAATTCTTCCATTCCTCAGAAATGGTCAGCACACTAAGGAAATCTTGCACAATGAGTTCCAAGCAATTAAGTGAGTCTATCATCCCACACATCAGCCCCCTCTCACCAAAGGAAGAAGTAGGCTGGTGGCTTCCCATTTTGCTGCACAAAACAGACAGTGAGCAGGAATGCAGAAGTCAGGATTAAATAAAAATTACAACCCATGCTGCCCTGCAGAATGACAGGCACTCTGGGTTTGGTTTTTTTTCCAGCTGACATCTCCAAAAAAATACTGCAGTGCAAGGATTTGGTCTATGCACCAATTTTTTCACTTTTGCCAAGTCACCACATCTCCCAGTTTGTATCTGTGCACTGCCAAATCCCATGTGAAAGAAGGGTTGCCACAGCAGGGCTACCTGTGATGATTAACAAGCACATGCAGTGAGTCTCCTCTGTGGTCAGGCTGTCTTGCTAGAACTTCATGCAGTCGTAACTCATCTTGAAAGGGTAGTTCTGATTCAAACCTTATGGAAGAAGTCACACATATGAAGTTAAGCAAAACCAGTGGTGCTGATATTTGTGTCATCGCAGGTAGATCTTAAGACTTCTGCACACTCTATGAACTTTACTAAACTGACACATCTTGAATTCTTTAAGACATTCTTTTTAGTTAAAAAAACACCCACATCAAGCTGCTTTGCAGCTTTATTCTTCAGAACCAATGACACAATGTCTGTTGTTGCAGATAAAAATGAGAGCTCTTGGTGTGAGGTTTCCTAGTTTGAGCAATCCTGAAGCTTTACATACTATGACGTCTGAAGGGCTCTCACAAAGCCACCAAGACACACTGAGGGCTTTGGCTGTTTTTCAGCTTTCTCTCAAGGGAAAACAAAAGAAAGAGAGAGCATGTATTTGTCTTTTAAGCAGCTGTACTTAGTGGAAGCATGAAAACAGGGGGGGCTTCACTGTGTGATTAAATCCTTCATCGCAAGTAACAACTTTGCTCACACTGCTTTTTAGAGCAAGTGCAAGAGCCAAGGAGCTGGGGCTGCGTCTCCTCACACCGGGCTTGCAGCAGGAAACCAGCAAGCAGCTCTGGATTCAAGCTGCTGCCCGCTCCCTCATAGACTTGTGTTCTGTGGGCTTGTGGTTTTTTTAAGCTACCCTTAATAGTTAATTGCTTAATTCCTAGCTGATGTCCTCAGTCAGATCCACAAGCAACTTCCAGAGCCCGTGCTCAGACTCCCTATAGAGAAGCAAAGAGTCAGGGTGAAGGGAACAGCAGACAGCAAGGGCAGTCGCGGCCTGTTGCCCCTTGGCCTGCAACAGCACAGGAAAGAAACAAAAGGAGCATCCCCACATCTGCAGCTCTCTGTTTGGGAGGTCAGGCACCTCAGTCCTGTGATAATTTTGACACCGTCACCCTCACAACAGCCTGTCTCCAGGGAGGAGAAAGAGCCTATTTGATCTGCTAAACAGTGAAAAGCAGGCTCATCGTAACATCAGCATGAGGATTTTACCTCATGGTAGTTTACAAACTCACAAAGTCTCGGTAGACCTGGGAAGCACAGGCTGGAAATGTCACCAGCAGGTGCTCAGATTGCCCATGACTCCTGCCTTACCTGTGCAGCAAGATGAAATATTGCTCCTGCCCCAGCTCTGAGCCCTAAATCTCCGGTGACAATGGGAACTGGTGCAGCCACAGCTCCCTGCCCTTTGTCCCAGGGCTCTCCCTGGCTACATTTTCCCATGTGGAGGGCCTAGTCTGTATGGTGTGATACGCTATACCTGCTCGGTACTGACTCAGCATTTGTATAGCTCCTCTTAGAGGGCACTAACCTCCATGCATGACCATCACCTAAATGCACTCTCTCCCCACACTTTTTATCTCCCCAGTTGGTAATTGCACCAAAGGAGGCTCTTGGATATACATCAGTAGTAACACTTTCTCCCTTACTTGTCATTGTTCTTCCAAGATTCAAATGGCAGGCTTGAAGAACAGCCAGGGCTTGTAAAGTGTGGGAATGGAAAGTTTCTGAATGCTGGCAAGTGCTTATCAACCCTTGCATTGTAATATCAGCAATAGAGCTGTGCCAAATTAGGTGGAAAAGGAGCGCACACAAAGAAAGATCAATAGATTTAAAGGTAGAATTGCCATGAGTGTGAGTAATTCCAAATAATTTCACCCACTATTTGCTGCAGCAGGATTTTCTCTCAGTAGCATCTCTAAGAATTGTTCCAGTGACCCTCAAGGAAGCTGGCAGAAACAGCCAACATATACCTCACCCAATTTTGCAGCTCTTAAGCAAAACCAATCCAATAGCTCCATCATAGTTACTTGGGGGAAATATTTTATTAACCCATTAACTATTTTGCATCTGCTTAAGAACATCGGAGTGTTCAGGCAGGCCCTCAAAGGGAAATGTTACTGGGTGTCAGTTGCTACATGATGCCACAGGAAAGTCCTTGCTCTATACCGAATGTATTGTTCAGTGTGGAGGGATGCACTCCCTGAGCAGTTACGTTATGAAGGAACCTCAAACACTGAACAATCACATGCTGTACATCATCTCCCTGTGGTATAGAGAGGTCTGCCATGCTTCCCTGGCACAGGTGCTGTCACAGGATTCTGACACAGCAAAGCTTTTTTGACTCCAGAGAATCTCCATTTCCAGAAAATGCTAGGGGGCGTGAGGTAGGGGGTAGGGTGTGTTATAAGACGCTCACTCCCCTCAAAGTCCATTCAAATATTACAAAAACAAACAAACAAAACCCCAACCTTTCTCCAGCAAATTTTGCAAGAACTACAGCATCTTCACCAAGCATGGTTGCCTCTCATGTGCAGAGAAAACCCATCCTTGACATTAAATTTCCCCACACACCAGACACCATGTCCTCCTAAGCTCTCTGAAAGGCACTCTGTTGAAAATATAAAAAGAAATTAATTATGTCACAGACTAGTTAGTGAAGGCTGGAGTATATCTAATGCTATTAACCCTACAGATCTCAATAGAGCTGCTCCCTGAAATGCTGCATTCGTAGCCAGGAGGCATTCAGATTTATCCAGCATAACACCTTCTTCCATGGGTCTTGTGGATGATCCTGTCCAGTGCCAGGCACAGATACAGCAAAGTCAAGGTTAGGCAAGGACAGTTCTGCACGCTTGTCTCATTCCTCCTAAAAGGAAAATGCTTAAAAACGTGATCCAAGATTGGGTTTTTTAAAGTCCCCTCTACTGACACCTTAGCTGTGATACCCATATCTTATGCCTCTGACTTTTGTTGTCTATTTAAAGCAGGAGTCAAGACTTCTGGCTATTGCCATGGAAATCGGGAATTGCTGACCCTGGTAGACAGACCTACACTAAGGTATGAGAAATCACTGGGAATCAAGGAACTATGGACCAAATCTCTATTCTGTCACAAACTCCAGCCCACAGGTAAGTAATTTCTCACCAGGTATACAATAGCATCCAAGCACCAAATGGTGTGGAAGAGAGTCAGGTGCCCAAGTAATTAAGAGGCTCTAAATCTAAACCTCCTTGGGATTTTATTTCCCTCACTGAACATGCAGTAAGAGCACCTCCCAGCCTCTTGCGAAGAACCTGGGAGATGGGGAGAGAGCACACTGCAGTTCATCAGTAGAATGGCTAATAAGCTATTTATCTGTGAGGGACACGTGGGGTCCCAAGGGACAAGAGCTAGACAAGGTAGTTTGCCCAAAGTTCACATAGTAAAATGAGTGATGCTCTTTGGGGTTTTTCTGTACTCTTCCTTAGCTGAAGGCACAAAGGATATCACACTCATGCTGTCCAAAACCACATCCTTCCTAGGCCAGGAATTGCAGCATGCACAACTGCATATGCCATGTGCCAGGAGGTGCTTCGGCCAAGTCACTAGGTCAGGTGCCTTTTCAGAAGACAGTTTGCATACTTGAAGCAGTGAGAACAAACCGTACAGGCTAAAGAACCTAATAAACAAAAATGTACCTTAGGCAATTGGTGTTCTACCCTGCTCTGCTGCCCTTCATTTACTGAGGTGAACAATGAATTCAATTATGCTTTGCCAAGGAAAAAAAAAAAAAACAAAAACTGTTGAATTGTGTCAGAGCATCCCATTTTGGAAATGAAGCATGAGTATTTTTGAATGGCAAAACCTAAATTTACCATTTGTTGAGTCACAGTTCTGAAGTGGTATTTTCACCCTAAATATAGATTACTCAAAAAAAAAATTACCAGCTATGAAGCAGAAAGAACTCTTCTGTTTCTCAAAAGCCATCTCAGACACAGGCGGACTGTTTGAGGGACATTTAAAATTAAATCCCACAAAAGTATTTACTACTGAACACGGTATCCACAGATCCTCAGTAAAGTTGGCAAGGACTACTCACAGCATCAAATGTGTCAGGTAAGATTTGAAATAAGGAAAAACCTGAAATATATAACTTTGCATTATCACCATTCATAGTTCTTCACATTTTAGGTCTTTCAAAGGTCAAAGCCTCCCTAGGGTCTGCCCCACGTCGATCATGAATGAAAGTGTTGCATCGAGGACTAGGCTCTTCAGCACGGAGCCCATGGTCATAACTCAGATGATTAAGGAAGTTGCCAGAGCACCTGCTAGAATTTCCCTCTTTTTGAAGGAAAGACACAATCATGTTTTCCTTCAAAGGAAAAGCATGAAGGCACCATGCAAGGCTTCTTGTCCTTATAGCCTTTGAGCCAGACTTAGCTTGGGCTTCATGGTAGAGAGTCCTGCCGATTGTAGCCTCTCCTTTCAAAAACACTGAAAGGAAGACAACTTACATCTTCATTTAATTTAAGCCTGTAACTTATCCACCAATTCCACAGCCATTTCTCCTCCTGGTTGTGCATTCTTTTACCATATGCAAAAAAACAAAACAACACTGAGTTAATGTGCCCTCTCACATCTAGGTTACGCAGGACACCAGAGCCAGCAAGCAGAGCTGGGAATTTGCAGTGCACACCACCAGTCCCACCTGTCACTGGGAAGCAATACTGTTAGCAAGTAAAACCTTAGATCTTGGGTTGCAATTAATATGTGCTCAGCTCCATTGTGACGAGTTATAAGGTTAGCTGGCAACCATAGCTCCACAAGAGCTGCCAGGCTTAGTAGAAAGTGGTTGCCAAGTTATATTCTTTCTATTTGCTGGGAAAAATTATTAAGTAAACAAATATATCCCAATTTAATTTTTAAATAGTCATTCTTAAGGGATGAACTGAAAGATAATTATGGCTTGGCACGCCTGTGTTATTTTACTTTTCTCCCACCCAGCACTGGAAAGACAAAAGCTTTTCTTAGCAACTGTATTCATAGATTATCTGAGGCAAGAATGGGGCATTATGCTCTCTGGTTGGATTTCCTGGCTAGCTCTGGCCATGGACTTGCCCTTGCTGACCCTGCACAACACCAAACTGCCTTTGGACTGGCCTTGCTTTGAGCAAGGTCTGGGCCAGATGACTTTTGAAGACTCTTTCCACCCTAAATCACTTTATGAGCCTATGAGTTTACAGCCTTTGTCACACTCACAGGTTGATATGGATCACACATTCTGGCAATACAGTGAAACCTGATATTTAGGCTGGGAGCAAGTTTCATCCATACTGCCAGTTTTCAAGAGTAATTATCTCACTGAGTGCAAAATCACCAGCCTGTAATTAGTTTAATTGCATCCTTCTGCAGCTCCCACCAATGCCAAGCACTACCCAGCCAGCACTGGCCTGGTGACAGATTAAACACCCAGGTGAGCCACATCAGGAGGGATCACCACAGTTTAAAGCAGCAAGAAATACTTTTGGCTACCCCAAGACTTTGGCTTTAGGGTTTGGGGTCTGAAAGCTACTTTCCTGTGTGCCTGTTTTCATCCCCTAAACAGCTTAGATGAGATTAATTTTTTGTTCTGAATTGCTGAGGAGTTGTTTCATTTACATGGGTGGATAAGCAAGCCCTCAAGTCACATGAACCATTAAGGAAAAAGGCAGAAAGAGCAGATGGGGCATCATCACTCACTAGAAGACCATCAGTATCACTAAAGGTTCCCATCACAAAACTTCTCCAAAGCATGCCATCAGCTGCATTCCTAAATAGCACCCATTGCTATAATGACAAAGCCTTGTAGCAGAGCTGGCATGAACCAGACACTGCTGGCTCCCAAGAAAATGAGAGAGAGGTGGGGAAAATACTGCTAATGGTGGCAAAGAGCAAAGCAAGAGGGATTTTCACACTGTGAAACCTCAGACAGACCTTTAAACAGCAAAAAAGGCTCAGCAAGAGAGACAGTACATACTAACAGTTAACAACACACAAATTCAGACTCTTCAGCCACTCACCTGGGATGGATCCCTTCCACCTACTCCAGCACTGCTACCTAGAAAGGGAAATGACTGGGTTTATAAAGGCAGGTCTCCTGACCAGGTGCAGAGAGGGCTCATTGTCTCTGCAGTAGTAATGCAGACCCCATCATGGACCAATCCAGGAAATTAAAACTCCCAGGGACACCTGCTGCCTTGTTTGCACCTCCCAGGAATATTCTCCCAGGTTTAATGGAAAGGGCATTTCCAGCCCTGGCTTCCCTTCAGGACATCCCCAGAACGTCAAATGCATAGATTAAAACCAGTTATTTTTAATTAAAGGCCATAATTTTCTTCCCCAACACCTTCTAATAAGAGGCTTCCTTGTCCTCAACCCCCTGGCACCCTGCCAAAGGCCACGGGCAAAACAGCTGAGAAAGGACCCAAGGGGATATCAGTGCTCTGCTGGGATGGGGTTTAGTGTCCTGTACACTCAACTACCAAAATGGCCTGACACTTGGTTCTTAATAGCTTATCCTGGCTTCAGCTACAACACTCTATAGGAATAATAAAGTTTAAAAGTGTCTTACACTTAGTGATACACCTTTAAGCAGACACTACAGACAACAAACATACTGTCAGAATGGATCTCTATACTTAGGTCAGTTATTAACTAAGTGATGCACATGATGTTTAAAGTCTTGCCACTCTTCCGGTGCTTAGGAGGTGCTCTGTAAAATTCAATTTATTTTTTTGATGTATGCATTTTATAGTTATTACCTTATTCTATCTGAATTCACCTCCATGTATATTTCCATATTAATTCAACCAGGTGGCAACTGGTCAGGACTTTTTCAGGAGTCTGATGGTTTGGGGTTCTCTGAGTTCCACACCACCATAATGTCATGAGAATTTCATTTTAAAAGCAAGTTTAAAAGGGCCCCCAATGGCCCTTCCCTCCAGCTGATGGAGTCTTCCCCTCACACAGGGCCTAGTGGGCCAGGGCATTTGGGCTACTTCTTCTCCACAGCCACCAAGCTCTGGTGAACATGTACATCTCTTTGACCCAGGTTCTCAATTCAGTCTCCTGATCCTTCTCTTTGCACTGCTGGGGCTCAGAGGCTTTGCAATTAACTATAATTTTTAAGGACTTGCTCACTGACCAAGAGTGACATCACCTGTGGGTGTGAGAGCCTGAAAGGTGATAGATTAACACCACTGAGTGATGTTCAGGAGAAAGGAAAAATGGTTTCACTGTTTTGAAGTGGGAGTCTCCAAGAATCAAAAGGCTCCTTTGCGTAATTGCTTTGCTTGTGTAGCTGGCCTGTAAGTGACCATAATCATCACCACAATAAGATGGAAAATTCAAAACCTTTCAACAGAGTACTGAAAAATGCAAAATGAAACCAAGGAAGTCAAGTTGCTTTCTTGCTTTGGTCACCATCAACTAATGGTGGTGGGTTTGCTTGAATTCCCCTTGATGGATACGCTGGAGATAATTTCTGTAGCTGAGATTCGGCTCTGTTCCAGGCAGAGACATATGAAACAGCACAAAAACACCCCAGCCCAGTTCCTACTGCTGCAGTAACACGGGTGGACTTCCCCCTGGTTGTCTCCACTCTCCATCACAGACTCTTTTAAGTTCGAGGCAGACAATTATCCACCAAGAATGACATGGGTGGTGTTGATTGACAACCCCCTGATTATTCTGGGACACATTGCTTACCAACATGAAGGAGAATGGCTACTCTGTCATGACTTCACATGCGAGCAATGACATCCTTACACCAGCAGTTGGCTTAACTCCCTCCCCAACCAATCCTGTAATAGCTCATGTGGTTATTATTTGGGGGAAGACACAAGCAGCAGCATTCAAAAAAGTAACATAATTTCTGATATTAGTTTTCACTACATGGCAGTGAAGGAAATTTCTGATGACAAACCAGAAACCCATCCACTCCATAAATAACCTACCTTAAATATGAAAACCCACTAGGCATCAAAAAGGTGCAGAAAGATGAGACTCCAGGGAACAATCCTACCATCCACTTTTAGCCATTACTTAAGGCTAGTATAATGAAATACCCCATATTGTCCATGGAGAAGCACAGTGTCCTCCAGAAACCAGTAAGAACAGCCTAACTGAGAGGTTTGGGCTCCAAAGCCAAGTGATGAAAGCTGATAGTACAAACGCTCCTCCCCATCTTCATTACAAAATTTGTGGACTCACTTTTGTTTGTCTAAACAACTCTAGAGAGAGGTGTCCTTCTGAGCAGGCTCTCAGGAGGTTGCATTTCTGAGCAAGGTGCTCAGGAGGTGGACCCACATTTAAACCAATAAGGTGACTGCACACACATTTGGGATCAAGCAAACCTCTTCTGCAAACATGGTGGGGATACCACAAAGCCATTGGCAGGGACTGGCAGAGCCACAAGGGAGCAAAAGCTTTTGGAAAAGCAAGCAGAATGCCTCTCCTTTTTCTCTCCTGCTAATTACTTCAACAGTCACCAAATTTATCCCCATGTTCTCACTTGGACTTCATTTCTTTCAGGCCACACATGTGACAGTAAACAACTATGACTGCTCAAGAAACAAAAGTTGTGGCCACACAGGCACCACCATGAAATGAGGTAAATCTGTTGGAAAAGGGAAACCGTGGGTGGTTCTGGAATAATTTTGCCCAGGACACTGTTCTTTATCCTCAGTACAGCTGTGCCCAAGCACACACTTGCTCCAGCCACACAGCCTCAGCCACAGTTTTGTTCCTGCAGAAAGTAATGTGCCCATTTTTCACTCAACTTTTCCCTGATTTTACCACCACAGCTTAAACTATTAGGTGATGTCATGGAGATCTTAATTCCCAAAGTGGTGCCAACCATCCAGAAATGCTTTCTTCTGGGAGATGCTGACCTGTGAAAATATTTTCACCAAGAAATTCCTCCTATTGTCGCATTTGCTCAAGTCTATCCAACACAATACTTCTAGCATCCCTAAAGCATAGTCCTAACTTCACCATTTAAATTTTCACCCTTGGATAATTATTTATCAGTGCACTAATGTACCCAGCTAATTTTGGATTCCTGCTAATCAATTTTTTCCCAGCTATACCATACTTGCAGATGACTTAATACCACTGAAATCAGAACGGAGGTTTTTCTAGGCTGCAAAATGGATAGCAGCATTGCTTGCAACAGCCAAAAAAAAAAAAGACTTTATAACTAAAAAAACACATAGTAAAATTTTTTTCAAAAAGAAATATGTCTATATAGCACTTCTAATGAATCTATCAGGCACCCTCAGAGGAAAAGGGACAAATCAGGGTCCTGTACCTACAAATCCACAGGGGGAGGCAGGCAGATGCTGGTTTACAAGTCCCAACATGAGGACATAGGTGATTTGGCACTTTAGGATCCCTCTTGACCTGCAGCGGGGACTTTACCCAGGGTGGTGGTATACCATCTTTTACTGCCTCGCTTTGTTCTGTTTAAAATATTATTTTCTTTTAGCTTTCTGTTGTCCTTATTCAACAGGCTTCAATGTGGATTTTATTTGTTGTTGTAACTTACCAGCATAGCATAATATTGAGTGTAGAGCCTGACTTGCACCACCATTCTCCAAGAAACAAGAGGAAGGACTTTTTTTGTTATGAGCCAAGACAGGCTGAAATGCCAACTTGATGGGGACAACCAGCTTCTGCTGTAATATACTAAAAAAAAAATAAATTAAATTATTGTAGTGTCAAATCTTTCCTATCCACATAAGCCTGGAAGTATTTAGCTTCTTTACAGGAAGAGTATGAGGGATGTTATTTCCCTGCCTGCTCCATAGTTTTAACTGAAAGACCAGAATGTTTTGTACATTGGAAAATTAATTTTAAAATGTTTGCTTGCTGTTGAGGATTTAGATGAGATTAGGCAAATGCTTTAGCTAAACACCTCCAGTCTTAGGTCTTGGCTCTCCTCACTTATGAAAAGCCCTTTTCAGCTCCTGTTCAGTCTTGATTATGGCTGCTGCTGACTTCTGGCTATGTTCCCTAGGAGGTGTTCTCCTTACAAGCTTCCCATAGAAATTAAATTGTGCAGCATTACACCTTTCCCTGTCTTTGAATCATGTTTATTAGGCAATTCCAAGTATTCCTTTGTGTATTGACCAATCCTTGCCAGCACGTAGGTCACGCTTAAGGAGAAGAGGGTAATTCTACACGATGCTTGGTGGGAACCACCCATGCATGCAATGCTCACATGGCACCCAACATCTGGGGGGCAGAGGGGGAATTCACCTCTGTCCTCCTGAAGGCCCCAGGGATGGCCCCTGCAGCTGGCAGGCCTCACAGAGCCACCAAGCACCTGCTGCTGGTGGCCCCACGTACCCAGCACCCTCCAGCCAGCCCTGGAGAGCCCAAATGCCAGCCCTGGACCCCCAGCATTCTGCCATCACAGCACAACCCACCCAGCTCTCCTGCTGCTGCCTGCAAGTGGACTTGCTGAAGCTGAAGAATCACTGAATCGTTTTGGTTGGAAAAGACCTTGAAGATAATAAAATCCAACTGTTAACCCAGCACTGCCAAGTCCACCACTAAACCATGCCCCTAGGCACTACATCTACATGGCTTTTAAACACCTCCAGGAGTGGTGACTCCACCACTGCCCTGGGCAGCCTGTTCCAGGGCCTGAGAACCCTTGCAGAGAAAAAAAATTCCAATAGCCGATCTAAACCTCCCATGGCAAAACTTGAGGCCATTTCCTTTTGTTCTGTTGCTTGTTACTTAAGAGAAGAGACCAACCCCACCTCGCTACAACCTCCTTTCAGGTAGCTGTAGAGAGCGATAAGGTCTCCTCTCAGTCTCCTTTTCTCCAGGCTAAACAACCCCAGTTCCCTCAGCTGCTCCTTGTAAGACTTGTTCTTCAGACCCTTCACCAGCTTTGTTGCCCTTCTTTGGACACACTCCAGCACCTCAAAGTTCTTCTTGTGGTGAGGGGCTCAAAACTGAACAGAGCATTTGAGGTGCAGCCTCACCAGTGCCAAGTACCAAGTGAGAACATAGGTTGTGCTGCAGCTTTTTTGTCATGTTTCTTCCATCTAGTACAGCTTGTGCTCCCACTAAAGCACATGCCCACTGTCACAGGTTCTGCAACAATTAGGAATTTCTCCTCATGCCTTGACCTGGATTAAATATGAACTGGTCACTTCAACGTGCTGCGGAGGAATGAAGCCAGTCCCAACTTGAAAACGCTGCAAGACATTTGGCTACAGCTGAGGTTCTCTCATCAGCACTTTGCAAACTCCAGTCCTGCTGCTTGATTTCGAGAGGGTGCCCAGCACCTTACAGCTACACGCTGAGGAGGAGCTGACATTGAGGCTCCCCAGTGCCCATCCACGCCGAGCAAAGCAAAGACAAAACCCACACTTCTTACAAACAGGTTTATTTGCATTTTGACTGGAGCACAGATTCTAGATACAGATTTCTTCTGCACAACAGTACAAGAGCCAGTGCAAAATATGCTTTTTTTTTTTTATTCATGTACAAAAAAACCCACCAAAAACCAACAAACAAAAAGACAAAGAGTGTGGCAGTATTTACTCACAACTGGTACGCCTCAGCCTCCAATCGACCCACCTCCACTCGCCCTCGCCCATCACACTGACTCTGTGGTCAGCATTGCCTGTCTTGAACGGCTGCATTGTCACTGAAGAGAGGGAACTCCCCTCACCTTTTGAAAGATAAACGCTCACCCAAGCAAACTGGGACAACAACAGGCTACTTAAAAAAGCTGGACACACCAGCTGCTCACCAATGCGTCCCCTCACAGGGAGCAGAAGAATGTTGAGGGAATGGCAAAAAAAAAAAAAGGTACAAATCAAAAACGCACAAAAAATTAGGCACCAGCTTCACTTTTTTTTTTTTTTCAAACAGAGGCAAGGATGTTAAGATACACCTCCAGTCTGCCTGCTCATATTCACCCACAGTAGTGATGATCATGGCCAAACGAGCACTCTCCACTTCAAGTACCCTGTGCTGTCAAACAAATTATAATCTGAAGAAAATATTACTATTAGTAGCATACAGTTAAACCATTCCATAACTGGAGGAGAAAGAGAAGCTACAGTCTGAATACAAGTATTTCTTTGAGAACAGCCAAAAACAGAAACAAATTAAAAAAACCTGTCCCAGTCATCCACCAGATGATTGTTAGAATTACAGCCAATGCTTAAGCAATACAACATCGAGCTAGGAAAGTCATCGTATGGTTGTTCTGCCTAGGGAGTAGCTCTTACTAGTTTATGAAGCATTGGGCAATTTATTTCTCTTTAACTAATCTTCAGAAGCTGCAATATAGAACTGCAGTGTTCGTGCAAGAATATGCTCATCTTCACCAAGGCCTGGGATTTATATTGCAGAAATTAATCATTTTTACATCGCTCCAAGCATACCATGTCCAATCACCTAGAGTCGCTATTTTGGACTTTTACATTTCTACCCAAGAAATGGCTGGGTTTTGAAGCTTGATCAACCAGAGTCTTTTACATTGAACTGCAATTAAACAAAGCAGAGTACCAGTCAAAGCCAAAGAACACAAGTACTCAGCACAGCTATGTGTTGATACAGTACAGTATGTATGTGTGTATATATATGCATAAATATGTATATGTTACATTATAAGGAGAGTGCCATTCAGGACTTCTCAACTGCAAGAATCCTTTGACCACCTCCAAATCTTGAAACTTCAGCCCATTAAATTTCATACCAAGACAATGAGAACTCCAATACTTTCCAGATTGAATTATTATTTCTATTTTAGCCAATTATCCAAGCAGGGCGAGTTGAAAGAATAGGAGCTTTAACACCACCAGTTCTGCCACCTCAGGCAGATGGCACAAATTGCTATCACGGGATTATTTGCCCCTTCCCTGCCCTGCAGTTGTGTATCATGGGCATTTCTAGGAGTTCTCAGACCATCACCAGTCATACTAACTGATCTGTATCAATTTAATTCAGTTGCTGAGAAAACACCACAATTTATTAAATGGTTTCAAACAGCCAGTACAGCTCTGACGAGAGCCTGGCAGTACCAGCTGGGGTCATGCTGCTTTACATCATCTAATGGTTCTGCCTTTTCATCCCCAGCAAGCGCACTTCTACCCATAGTGGCTGTCATCATACATACAACCCAAGTGCCAGACAGTTTGGGATACCATAAAATTCCTTATGATCCTAAAATCCAGAGTTTATAAAGGTCTGCTGCACAAATTTCACATATAGAGCTGAAAAAAAAAAAGTCTTATTTAAATCACTTTGAGCAGGAAGTTTCAATTCTTACTTTTCAAGAAAGAAACAGGAACAACAACAACAAAAAAGAGGCAAGAATAAACCTAAGAGGAACTTAAGAGCAAAATAAATGCAAAACTCTTTTGAATATTTAGATGAAGGGAAGCTACTCATCTCCTTTGCCTTTGGTCTATCTTTTATTTAGACACCTAGCCCAGAATAATTTGTGTTCCTGCCAGTCTTGAGGAGACAAAAGCTGCCTTCTGGAGGCTGTCACATCCTCAAGCAGGGCAAGTAAGTCCCTCCAGGGATGCCAGACCCTCTGTAACCACAGGGAGAGGCTAAGCCATTAGCTAGATTTCCTGCCACTTAACACTGGTGAAACAAGTCTCTCTCTCTTTACTCTTCCACATAAGCCACCAACTTAAATCCTGAAGGCTTTGCTTGCTTCCTGTGTAGACAAACTCACGAACAGGGCAAGGGTTTGCTTTTATGCTTTTGGGAGGCAGAGAGGAAGGTTTGTGGCAGTCCAGTCTCACACCAGCATTGCTCTGATTGCTTGTACTAGAGCTGCTTAGTCACGATGGTTCATGGCCATTTTGCTTGTGTACAACAACCTGTTGGTTGTGCAGCACCATGCAACAAGGGCAAAGGGTGCAACGTGTTTTCCTGACACCAAGAGAGACATCACAGTCTACACCTTCCTCAAGGAGGGTAGCAGAGGGGGAGCTGCTGATCTCTTCTCTATGGTGACCAGCAGTAGGACACAAGGAAACAGAATGAACCTGCCTTAGGTCAAGTTCATATTGGACATTAAGAAAAGGTTCTTCATGAAAAGGGTGGTCAGGCAAGTGCTATTGAAACACTATGAGGAGTTTTGCATATCATTCTCTATGGACAAGATTTGTTTTTTAAATAATCAAGAACAAGTTTGGGGTTTTTTTTTTTAATAGGGAAACAGTTCTCAGCCCCTAATTCTGGAAGCAAAGCTACCTCTATCCTTTCTTCACACTGCTGTGTTTCAGTATTGCTGTGACCCCTGAATTACAGGGCTAAGACATGTAAGCAGATATGGTACAGGCTACACTCCTGGCAACTCCAAGGTCTTTCTTAAACAATTCTCATTAGGTCAGATTCACCTCTCTGAGTTGCAGGCCAAGAACAGCCATGCCATATATTGGGCCAGTATTACAAAACAGGATAAAAAAGCACAGCCAATGAACATCTAAAGCACTTCCCACAAAAGAAACCAAACAGCTCCTGTTACGCAAGGGCATGTTGGTCCCACCTACTCACAAACAGCTAGAATGTGTTCAATTTTGGAAGGCACCTATAACTACATGGCCACCACGTGGACACCGGAGTGCCCAGGGCCAGGGGAGCCCCAGCTGTCCCCCTCCACGTGTGCAACAGCAGAGGCTGAGAGGCCACACAGGCACCAAGGCAGGGTCGAGCTTGGTATGACCTCACCTTTGTCTGAAAAAGATGGTGTTCCCCATCCTCCACAAAGACATTTCTTCCCCCAAAGCTCCTCCTGGCCTCTCCATCTGATCTCCCCTCCTTGTCAGGAGACCACTTACAACCTCCTCACCTACACAACCTGGTCCTCAACCAAGAAGCCTCAAGCTCCTTCACTTCAGGGGAGGAACTGCCATCTCCCAAAGCCTGGGCGTCCTTTTTGAAGAAACGCTACAATTCATGGAGCATCCAAGACAGCCAGTTGAGCAAGATCGTGCCTAAGTAGGCAATGTTACTCAATTAGCTGAGTTGGCTGAAGGTTTTCCCATTGTAACAGGATTTTTCTATTCTAGTATTATTTTTGGTGTAAAAAAAAAAATCTGTGGGGATGGGTGGTGTTTTCTTCTCAAAACTTGATGCTTTTAATGAAAAAAAGGTTGCTTTTCTCAATATTTTGCTGTTTATTTCTGTTGGGAAAACTTGAAACACATCGTTTTTGTCAGAAAAAAGTATCAGTCCGTGTCTGTCCGAATTCCTCCCGTGTCAGCTGGGAGCTGTAATTCACAGGCTGCATGTCCCCCTCTTTCCCAAAAGGCTGGGCTCCTGGGCACCCCTCCAGCCTTCGTGACGCATTCCCCCTTTGACGAACCCACAGTAAGAGCATCATGGGATCTGTAATCCAGCCAAAGAGCTGGGCCCCAAGGGAAACACGGCACACAAGGCACTTGAATGGTAATTTCTGAGGTCTGCAACAGTAGCTCAAACTGATGCTGCTTTAAGGGCCAAATGGATTTAATTAAATGTTTCCATTTCAAAAGGCTAGAACATTTTATTCAGTGTTCTCCAGCTGACAGTTTCTCATTTTTTGAAAAATTTCCATTCCAGGAACGGTTTTGGTATTTCAGCTTTCCATCTCAATTCGGGATGAGATTAAATGTTCAGGTATCAGAATTTGATGGCTATATGGACATTTGGTTTGGAAAACAGCCTTAGTAATTAGCTTCATCCATGCGAGAAGGGTGTGACCCAGTTTGCCTCTGAGATCAGTGGAAGCCACTTTTTTGGGTTAGAGAAGCCTGGATGGCATCCCAAAAGACCAAGGGAGGGAAGAGCTGACCATAGTTGCAGATATTTGAAACAGGAGTAAAAAGAGAAACAGCAAGAATATAAGAAGCAGCAACTAAGATGATTGGTTACCTGGACTCAATCAAAACTCAGTTTTACTTACTTCAGTGAGTAACAGGAAGAAAATAACATGAAGATCATAACCTAATTACTAGTTCCAGTAAAGATAGCAGTTAATCAATGCTTTGCAGAGCAGAATAAATCCATAGTATGAATTTGTCGTGAGCTCTGTAACTTTCAATGTTCAAAACACTTCCTCGGAAAACCTTCATTTACTCCACTCAAGGAGACTGCTCTAAAGCTGAAGATATAGTATGGTACTTGAATTGCTTGCCTCAGGTTGTCTGTCCTCCCTCAAACCTTGCAAAATTGTTTGGTTGGATTACTATTACAGAAGCACTGTCAGGACAGACTGAGGTCTCTGGACTTTGAGCACATCTACAGGTGGAAAGCAGCTAAGTGCAGGCTTCCAGGGTTGAAACGCTGGGTGAGGACTGGGCACCAAATCCATCCTCTGCACTGCCCAATCTGTTTCTAGATTTAGCCACAAGCCTTCCACCTCAAAGAGTAAAAGAAGAACCCCAGGCAGCCTATGTCCATCAGCAACAGGGTGTGTGTTGAAAGCAAGAGAGCACGCAGAACAGTAAATAAATCAATTCACCCAACCCTGAAGTGTCTAGAAAATTGGGTTTTGTTTATCTTTCATTTCCCTTTAGCACAAGGCAGATGTTTCTAAGGAATAAGCAGAAACCTCGACAATTTTTAAGACTGAAGAGGAAGGGAGGGAGGAAGAAACGTGTACAAGCTTTGAGGATGTTCTCAGCTTCAGCTTCAAAAAAAACCCAACAAGCTAAACCACACACCACCGAAAAATCTGTAAAAGCAACTTTTTACTTAAGCTGTTTGGTAATTCTTAGTTCGTAAGAGCATTTTATCCAGAAGGTTCTTCATGTTTCCAGTCTAGGTTGTAGCAATCTCAGTGAGGCACTAATTTTTAGGCTGTTAAAGTCTTTCTGTGCAGGATGGTCATTTTAAAATGATGTGGTAGCCATCATTGCTTTCAGCTGTAACAAAGAAAAGCAAATAATTTTTTCATTGTTTTTAGAAAACGGCATGGATACAGAACTCCAGATTTTTTTCTCAGGTAGTTTGTACTAGTTTGAACCCTTGTTCCACAACCCATTCATAAAAATCAATGTTGAACACCTAAGTCAATGCATTTATATAAAAAAATATACTGTCATCTTTTATGATTTCACTAGAAGGTTTTCTGTTCATTTATGTCAGTGGTATCAATGGATTTATGAAAGTTTTCTAACAGTGTAACTGAGAGGATAGCACAGATCAACCAGTCTATCAAAGTGTAAGTTGATGTAACACCTTGACTTACACTAAATTAGATTACTTATCTTTTCAGGATAGCAGCACTGAGTTTGTGATAACATTTACTGCAACTGCAAGGAGAAATTATCTTTAGAACTACATGGAATGGCAGCAGCAATACATACCTTTTAATGTGCTGATAACAAAACAAGATTCATCTTGGAAGTTTTGCACCATCTGAAGGGCAGAAGAAAAGAAGCGAACACGCAATGTTTTTAGCAATTTAATGCAAGTTTCTTTCAGTGCCAGTATCACATTTAGAGGAGAGTTACCAAACAACATCTGGCGTCTAGACCTACACAGTCCTGAGTAACCCTGCCCATAAGATTGTTAAATACATGACTGATTAATTAAGGTCCTTGCAGCTGCTAATGTGCTTAAGAGGAGCCTGGAACTATCTGGATTGTTCAGCATTTTACAATCCCCTTTGCAGCTCTTGATCCTGCATGTTCTTATACCACTCCAGTTAGCCTAGTAAAGACCATGCTCTTAATTGCCTTCAATGAAGCTAAACTAGTTTAGACTGGATGAAGACAGTCCCTCTCCTAAAATCTAGCAATGATAACACACATATTCAGCTGAACCATGAAGCTTCACTGAGCTTACATGAGCATCTGGGATAGTACCTAGAGGTGATCTGTCCTGAGAAACAGACTCCTTGCTGAACAAAGGCATATTGTTGTGATAAAGCCATCTCAGCATCATCCACCTGGTTATTTTGACCACTCATCAGTATAGATGCTGTGCTTGCAGGAATCATTTACCTGTTTGCATTTTGTCAAGGCACAGGAATCTTAATGAAACTGCTAGAAGAGGTAAGGCAGATCATGGGAAGTAAGATCAGTATCTAAAGCTATTTGAGTTATTCATGAGAAACAACTAGAACACGTCAAGGTTCTAGTGAGGCCCCTAACTCAAGAGCTGACTTCAGATACAATCTGAAATGCTCATTTAAGCTTCATCCTCAGTCACTCCTCCCACCTTAGAGTAGCTGTGTGGGACACAGGAGGTAAATTACCTTCAGGAAGTGGAGCAGATCCTGGACACCTAACTGCAGGAGGAGCTTTAAGCAAAAGCCTTCTCCTAGCTATTGAGTATCATTCAAGTAGATTGCTGTAAGTTCTCACACCAAAATCCTTTTCAACTTAGACTAATCTCCCTATTCTCTTTTGGCTTTAACATCCACCCCCTGCTTCCACAAATCAAACATCACTGGTCAGTCTGTGTGTCTGTGCCTAATGATGCATGAAGTACATTCATAGAGTGCCTCACTCTCGCCACTATAGTACTAGAACAAGAAAAAGAAATTTAAAAAGCAATAGACATTGTTAATAATTGACTTAAATAAATACTTAAAGCCTTATACCCAAGCTGGTTCAGGCAATTCCCCTACCAAGAGTTGCCTCCAAGCACTTTACATCCATAAAACATCAAGGTTTCAGATTTAATCAGGCTGAAATAGCAAGGAGACTTTAGGAATAAGCATTACAGCCTTCAATTTAGGCTCCAGTTGAGACCTATGCTCTGCTTCATTTGTTTTAACAATGTTTCTTATAAATGAAGCTCCTTAAGTGATTCTGGTGCATGAATGACTAAGTAATTGAGCCGGGGAACAGAGGAAGAAGGGCAACTCACTATTAACCCACAAGTTAATGGAATGGACTAAATTAAGCCATCACCTAATGCAACACAAACAGCTAGCAGAGGTCCATGAAATCATAGTGTGCACTTACACAGCACTGACCCTGACCCAGTGGCTGTCATCACTGGCCAAGATGGAGGACTAATTGTCCTAATTTTCAAACTTGCCTTCTTCAGGAAACTTTCCCATTCAGTTTTAAAGATTCTCACATAATATCCTCACTTCAGAATTTGTTTAAGTAGCCAAAATTAAAAGGAAATTATTTTTGTGTGTTTTGTTTTAAAAAAACCCTTATTTTACAAAGCAACAATCTTAAATCCACACCAACAACAACGGTACACATGAATGATTTGCTATAAGTACTTGCTTTAACTTGTTGGGATTAGTAACTTTTTAAGGCTTCCTTGAAGATTCATTCCACTATTTAAAAGGTCATCCTAACTTCAAGAAATCAGACAACTGTTACAGCTATGACAGTTTTCATTAACCCCTTACCTCATTGCTCACTAATACATGGATTCCTGTGGGTCCCTGCCGATAGATTCGATTTATCTGCTGTGGAGAAATGCTGTACAAGTTGGCAATCTTCTCAATTAATTCCAGCGTGGTCAATTCTTCCAAGAAGATTGCATGATATACTGCAACAAGTTGAAAGTAATTACAGAACTAGAGTAATTATAGAATAGCAACTGCAGATAACACCACGATGCTCAATATCAGCAACTGTTTAAGACCAAGGTTCAAATCTTGACAGATTTAACAAGTTTAGTACCTTTAAAGCAGCCCCCAAATATCCAGTTTGATGATCCATAGGAAAATACGAAGTATTTGGATGCAGTAGACAAAGTACATGTCACTTTTGCCCATAGGAAAACACAGGGACTAATGATAACATGTATCATGGGGCACTAAAAAAACCCTCTCATAAAGATATTAATTTTTTTGGACAATCTACTTTTAATGATTTTGACTTTTTAAAGTCTATCCAATTAAATAGTAAAGCACATGATTTGATGTGATTATAATCTTGGACACAAGAGGTAAATTTTTCACCACGAGGACAGCCGAACACTGGAGTAGTCTCTGAAGGGAAGTGGTAGATTCCCCCACATTGGACAGTTTTAAGGCTCAGCTTGACAGGGTGCTGAGCCCTCTCATATAAACTACAGTATTACCTAGAAAGGTTGGACCAGATGATCCTTGAGGTCCCTTCCAACCTGGCATTCTATGATTCTATAACTCTATGTTAGACAAAAGCAGTATTTTATTAGATGTTATCCCTCTGATTCCACAGGCACAAGGCTAAAGACTACAATGTATCAAATAACTGTAGATGTCAGTATTTTTCAAATCCAATCCAAATAATAGAAACAACCAGGTAAAAAAGCTGTACCTGGTAAATACTACGTGCAAGAACTAAAGACAATCGCTATTGTTATTTCATTGAACATCATGTTGTGAGAGTCCTCAAAAGCTTTGATCTTCCAAGAATTAGAACCTCACTTTAAGACATACTGACCTTCCATTTCCCAAAATATTTTCAAACAAGACATAATCTAAAGCTCACTGTGGATGATGGGAAGGTAGTTTTTAATGCTATGGTGCCTATTAAGAACTGAATAGAGGTTTTGTTGTGGCATTCTGCAGATAGCTTGTGAGCTGGGCCTGTTCCCCAGCCAGATGGTACCAGCTGCAACCTGTAGCCCAGAAACTAACCAAAGTGGCAGAACTGGGATAAACAGGACCTCTTTAAACATTCAGGACACCAAGCTGTCCCACAGAGGAGCTCAGGCAGAAAGCAGCATTCTGACCAGTTACGTGTTTAACAAAATCCATACGTAAAAACTTACCACAAAGACTCCCATCTCCATTTTCTCGTTTTTGGTGGAGATGGGACCTGTTTTGCTCCGGTTCTTGACAGACATAAATTGTCATCTTGGGCCTTACATTTCTAGGAATTATTAAAAAACAGTAGTGAGTTACTTAGTAGATCTGAAATTGTTCCGGTCAGCTACCAAGCAATGAGAGATGGAATCATGCAGGCTGTGCATAAATAACCAGCTAAGGAATAGTCTTGATGCTGGTGACTAGATGCCTTAGGAGGTCTAGGAAGAGCCTCCTGGGAGGTGGCAGTACAGGGCAGAGCACCTCAATCTCTTCAGGATCAGATAAAAACAAGCAGTTTACAGCACTTGCCAAAGCAGCTTGTCATACATGCCTTTACTGATTTGAATCCTGCCCAGCTGTAGAATTTATGATGTAATAAGTAACAAAAGTAAGTTTAAGAGTCATTTGGGGCTCCAGGGGTTGGTTGGTTTGTTGTTTGTTACCTGTGATGCAGACGCAGCACAGAACATTGTAGGCTGTGTCTCCATATGAAGTGGATGGAAGCTGGCAGCGAATAAACCACTGGAGATACACATTATGCTGCTTCATTTTAACAACACTTCTGAGCTGTGCTTGGATTTGAATGTCATTGTGATCTCCAGCCTTTGAGGTGACCTTTCTGAGGTGTTAAAAGCAAGTCTAAATGCTACAGCTCCAGGATTAACTTCTTGTTAACACTGAAATTACCAAGGGATGCTGCTGTAACAAAAAAATGGGAAGGAAGAAGTACAAACCTTCCTTTGATTGCATTAAAGAGTCGAATTCCATCAGCAGGCCCACAGATTTGAACAAAGTCTTCTTTGGACATCTTCAGTAAGTCAGCACCTACATATTTCAAATTGATTTTTTTTTCAGAAGTTAAGTAAATCTTAGCTTCCAAATTGCGTGTATAAGCAGCAGGAAAGGACAGGAGGAGAGAATCCACAAAGCTAAATCAGACATTTTCCTAGAGAAGTTGCAAATTCGGAGAGGTGTAGACTGCAAAGCAATCACTGTGAAACAGAGAGCTAGAAGCTGCCAAAGGTGTTGCACTGGAAGATATTCTAGCCAACTCAGAGACAAACTAGATATTTAACATGGGCCATCAAATGGCCCCATTTTCTCTAACTGCCACGATCAACAGGTTATTTAATCATGTTGCAAGTCAAGGAGAGGCTCCTCAAGGTTTCAACATCTTTAACAATTCTCCCCTCCACCATCTTACTGCTGCGTACAACTACCTAATGGGAGAGTCCAGTGAAGATGGAGCTGCAAACAGAGCCAGACTCCTCTCAAACGTGCACAGAGACAGGATGAGAGGCAACAGACAACACATGGGAAACATTGATTAGGTATAAGGAAGAACTTTTTCACTGTGAGAGTAGTAAAGTATTTGAAGAGTTTGCTTAGAGAGATTGTGAAATTTCCAACCCTGCAGATACTCTAGGCCCTGGACTTACTTCAAGCAGGGGATTGCACCTAATGAACTCAACAAGTCCCTTCTATCTTAACTTACTCTCTTCCATCTTTACTTATTCTATATTTCTACAAATTGTTTTGACATATGCTAACTAATCTAAGAACAAAAGGAAAACCACATTGGATCAGACCAGTGATCCCATCAACAGTGGCCAGCAGCAGATGCTATGGATATGAAGCATGAGCTGCACTTACAAAAGAGAACAAAGACAAAATAATTGGACTGTTTAAACTCACCCGAAAAACTTGAGAAGAGTCTACAGAATGGAGAGAACCTATTACGATGAAGCCACTGCTGGGCATCTTGAATAGAAGCAGAAGGAAGGAGATGCTACATTGCAAAAAGAATAAGAAGGTCTTGAAATGAACTGTTCACCAGTGTCCTAAAAAAGAAAAGCACCACATTAACATGATCTCAAGTACTTACATCATTGCTGGGAGGCAGGAGCTCCACTTGGTGAGTTGGAGAACTGTTGCTAAAAAAAATTATATAAAATTGGAAGAGAAAAGAAACATTATTTTAAATTTTACATTGCAGTGTTCATCCTCTTCCCCCTCCTCCATTTGACTCAACTGTCACAAGTTACATACTAACTTGGCTTTTTTTCCTCTCAGTTTTTAAAAAAGTTGTCCAAAGTCTAGACAAAGATAAAAAAATAATCTCTCCTTGAGTCTTTTGTTGGTTACTCGAGGTCCTACTCAACACTGAGAGAAAAACTCAGTTTACAGATCTCATTCAAGCTTTTCCCTCTAAGTGACTCAGTAACGTGAGACGATCTAAGCAAGGAAATTGTGCCCTTCAGGGTGGCTGAACTCAAAATGTCTATGAGCCAGAAATCTCCTAACTGTGTCTAATAATGATTCTTCCAAAAAATTGAATAAAAGACATTATGATTCAACCCTGATGTTATCTTAAACATAATAAATTGCAATTTAACTATATTACAAAAATCCACATTTTTACTAAAGCCCCCTAAAACACACACAGGACTTCAACACACCAAGGATTTCCCCAAAATCTTAATCTACCACTAGAATAAAATGTGCAACAGATCTCTCTGCTAACATCATTTTTTGTCATTTTGGTGTTTGTCCTTATTCATAGCTTGAGGTCTCTCATTGAAACTTTGTGCTACAACATTGGTCCACTGATACACTGTGCAGGAAGGCAACAAGGCTGCAGAGTCCTAGAGGAGGAAAAGAAAGGCCTACACCAAATTCCCAGGGGAAAGTATGTTGCAGGGAGGACTTGGAAGTACTGAGGGACCCTGCTGTACTTTTTTTGTCTTCAGCTGTACCTTGGGTGTTTCAGTACTACTAAAACTGTTTCTTTATGAAGTCTGTATTGATGAATAAAGCAGGCCTCCTGTTAGTCCTTTCCTCTGGAGCAGCTTCTCAAAACCCAGGCTGTTTTGTCCCAGACAGAATTTATTTACATCCCATTCAACTGGGAATTCAGCACCCCAAACCACCTCAGGACAGAAAGGAAGGAAGCAATACCAAATCTCAAGAGGTGCTGAAGGTTGAAAGCCTCTTGTGAGATGACACTGGCAATTGCTGGTACAGGGCACAGTGTGTTCTCTGACTCCCCAGAGAAGAGTAAGAGACAAAACTGATGGCAGGAATGGCCCTGGTGGTCCTCTGATGTTCACCTCCCAGCCACTGCATAAGCAGCAGGCATACAAACGGTAGTCTGCATTACAGGGAATTCCTAGCTGGAAGGTCTTAAAAGGCTTTGTGGGAAATATTTTCCCATTTCTAGGAAGGGTGGTGGGTCTTTGACCTGTTCTTCCAGGGTACGAAATGCATGGGCACACAAAACACGCGCACCCCAAGGCTACCACGGCAATAGGAAAGATAAAGCATTTATTTGTTACATACCCATCTCCAAGGTTGAAGCTGTTGGGAGAACTGTTGTAGCTTGGAGATGGAGCATTGTTCATTTGATAAGGCACATCTGGCCAGGGAGAGCACTGTTGGAAGAAAGGCAGCGGGGATACTTTCATAAGGATGGAAATAAAGGACTCGATTCTCCTCTCATACCACATTCATGCTGTTGCCACGCCACTAACTTCAGCTCATCACTCCTGCTGGGAGGAGAAGACGGGCCACGGATTTTCTACGCTGCTCTCCAAGCGGGCTGTCAGGGGGCCAGATTGATTCCAGTTGTGCATTCCACATTTCTCCCATTTCACAAAGCCTGTCCCCAAATAACACTGGGCCAAAGTGTGCACAGCTGTAAGTCAGAGCAACGCCAGTAAGTCAACTCAGACTGAAGGCAGCAATGATACAGAAATACCCCTGGTCTCAATTATAAATCCCTAATTAAATCCAGGCAAGGGTGACAAATATGCTCCAGTGGCATTGCTTCAGGTTTATACCAGTGAAAGAGCAGAATTTGAACCAGTCTGTTAAATCCTCTGGCTATTAGTTGAAGAGCTCAAGTTATAAATGGGTATTACAGGGAGAAAATTTAAGATAGACAGACAGACACAAAGCTACCAAAAGTCTTCACAAATATAGGTCAAACTCCATATTCCATTACAGTAGTGTAAAACCAGAGCAACCCAGCTAGAACTGATGACTCTGTTCTGAATTTAAGCCACTGCAATCAGCAGAAGAAATCTAGCCCTGTGGCCATCAAGAGCTCAAGAAAATGCTCTTTAGTGTCCTTGTTTGCAATGATAAAAAGAAGACAAGCGTAGCTTTGCAGTTTTATCATCTTCACACGCACTAGCAAATATTTAACTCTTTGGCAACCCACATTTTCCATGCAATATGTCAAAGTGCATCAGACCTCAAGAGTGTGGGATCTGCCAACTCAGTAGAATTGGGTCTGTGTACACAAGAGCCTTGTTAACCACCACCACGTTGCATTAGAAAACATGCTGGTCGTTCCTGGCAACTTGAGGAAAATTGAGTGGGAGGGACTGAATCTCATGAAGAGGAAACTTATTTAAATTAAGAAAACCCCCTCATTTTTAGAAGCCCAGCAAGCAACTTAAAAAAAAACCAAACCAAGAACTAAATCAAAATATTCCCAGAGGGAGATGGAACAGTGCTTTTAAATCACTGTCTTGAGTCCTGTTGCTTAGTAATTCTGCAGCCCGGGGTAAGCTTATATATACATCTCAACAATGGCAGGGAGGGGTAGAAACACAGACATCTCTGCACCAGATGCACTGGAATATAAGGCATTCCTAGAGTAGAAGCCAGAATCTTTTGAGATCTGGTATGTCACAGTAGCCTCATAGGCATATTCACAGAAAAACAGATTAATAGTTTAGTCAGACAAGCTATTGATCTGTTCAAGTGCTGCATCTCCAACATGAGCTTTTGCCAGACAGCTCTGAAGAAAATACCTCATACCAGTGGCATCAAAGTGCCATGACAAGTGCCCTGGAGCACAGCAGAAGATAAAGAAAATGCTCTCAAAGCCAGGCTGTTAATGGTTGGTTTATACTCTGAAACATAAGAAACTTTGGCATATTTTATAAACTTCAACAGTGAGAGACATTGTATAATTTCCCTCAGGTCTCAATTTCAGTCAGATCTGGGCATACATGTCTCTACAAGACTGTCTCCAAAACTCAAGACTGCATTTTCTCTCATGTCTATCTCCCGACATGCTGAAGTAGTCCGACACAGGTCTAAAATGCTTTACCTCTGTAAGAATAGTTGTCTCATAGGAAGGCTGATACTTCTCCTTCTCTTGGGTGGTCTTCTTCTCCATTTTTTCCCTGTCAGTCTTCTGTTTTCTGTCTGCTCCTTTAGGCTATAAGCACAAGCACAAGCTTTCCCTCATGCCAAGTGTTACAAGTTTGGAGACAGAGGCCAAAAGTTTTTTTTTTTTCCTAATCTTTTCACAAGCCTCCTTAAGATTTATGGGGACTCTACATATGGAAAAAGACCAGACCTGCGTTTTCTAGACAAAAATAATAGTCAAGCATTTCTACTGTTTCTAAAACATCCCCCATTAATGCATATTGCAATTCCAAAGTACACTGACCACAGTCTTGAGATTTTATACCAATCATTTCAGATCATGAGCCCCATGAGTTGTGCTTCAACTGGTATTTGTACCATCTCTCCAGGAACAGGAAAGACATTGCTCATAGAAGGGAGACTGGAGCAGCAGATCCACACCTGGAATACTATATCCAGTTTTGGGCTCTCCAATTCAAGAGAGACAGGGACCTACTGGAGACAGCCCAACAGAGAGCTACAAGGATGATCAAGGGATTTGAAAGTCTTCCTATGAAGAAAGGCTGACAGAACTGGGACTGTTTAGTCTTGAGAAGAGAAGGCTGAGAGGGGATCTTATTAATGTCTACAAATATCTGAGGGGTGGGTGTCAAGACGAAGGGGACAGTCTCTTTCAGTGGCGCCCAGTAATAGGACAAGGAACAATGGGTATAAGCCAGAACACAGGAAGTTCCATCCCAACATGAGCACTGGAACAGGCTGCCCAGGGAGGTTGTGGAGTCTCCTTCTCTGGAGACTTTCAAAACCCACCTGGATGCATTCCTGTGTGGCCTGCCCTAGGTGATCCTGCTTTGGCAGGGGTGTTTGACTAGATGATCTCTAGAGGTCCCTTCCAACCCCTAACATTCTATGATCCCTTGAGAAAACAGGCCTATGAAAAGTTTGTTAATTGACTGCATGTCTGCCATGCCCAAATTAGGAGCTTCAGATGTGAAGAGAATTGTCTTTATCTCCTCCAGGTAGCATGGAGAGGAACTCTGCTGCAACCAGCAAAGGGAATTTAAGATCTCCAAGTTATACTCTCACTGTTCATGGAGGACTGAATCAAAGAAACTGGAGATGCCCATAGTGTCTTGATTGCCTAGGAGCACCAAAATACAGTGGATACTCTGAACATCATCAATGTTGACTCAAAATGATTTAAATCAGTAGCCTCATATTCCCAAGAAACTGGACCATATTTTGTAGAGTTTGCAATACACATCAGCTTCGGGACACAAACCAATGAGGGGCAATGTCTTCCAGAGACTACTTTTCTACCCACATAAGTATAGTTTGTGCACTGCTGCCTCCCCAGTAGCTCAGGGCTTATGTCATTTCTCGTGCAAGAGTCCTGTGTAAGATCTGAAGCATACTCAGTTAAAAGTCTGTTCTTTTACCCCACCATTTGCATCACTGTTACACAATTTTAAAACTACATGTTCCTGTGTTCTTTGTCTAATCCAGTTTATGATGAAGCCAAAACGACCTCATACCTTGAATACTTTGATCTGGCAGCTTGCAGAATGCAAGTGTTCTGTGTATTCACCGTTTTCGTTCTGCTTAAAGGTGTCGATTTGCACCCGGAAGGGCACCCCTTTCTCTCCTCCATGTTTCCGTGGAGTAAATTCTGTGCTGATGCAATGTACCTGGCAAAACAAAAGCTGTGCTCATCTCTGGAAACAGCTGGAAGCCATGCAAATCTGAATTTCAGATTCCCTGAACTTGCAGGGTTCCTGAACATGAGGTTTTGGCCCCTCCTGAGAAACTAAGAGAGGCAGGAGAGTTCAAAATATTTTCATTTCTGTTCCTCAGGAAAATAACAACTAGAAGAACAAGGAGCCTGGAGAGAAACAGGGCATGAGGAAGAGCATCCTTTGATTTAAGTAAATCCCACATACAGATGAGAAACAGATAGCTGGAGTTTGGGATGAAAAACACTCCCTAAAGAGGAAAGCAAGCAAAACTAACATGTTGTGAACAGTCTCTTCCAGACAAAACCCACGCTTAGAAAGCAACATCCATTTTTTTTAACAAGAAAATCCTAGCTGTAGCAGACAGTACTCCAAAGCTAGCAAGTAGCCAGCAAGTTAGTTTAGCAAGTATTCTGCAGATTAATTATAGATGATTGTCACTATATAGTCATCAGCATCTTCCTCTCTTCATGTCTAGGCCATGTTAACTCTCCAGGTCTTTCTAAGATATCTCACTGTACTTATTTACTCAGAGATTTCACTTCTCTCTTACCTGAATGAATGCTGAGGCTCTCTTTGATGGATCCCACAGAAATTCAACAGTGTTCAACTGGGTTGGGCTGGCCCTGGGATCCAAGATACCAACTGACAGCGGAATATCTGTAGAAGAAAAGCCCTAAAATTTTAAAAATATTTAATTGAAGAAGAGAAAGCATTTCCACACATTTACAAGATGCATGTGAAAAGCCAAGCCACTAATGTCATATCTCTCTAGGATCCACAGTGCTAGATTTCCTTCCCACCCAAAACCACACAGAATTTCCTAAGTGAGCAGGATATAAAAACCCTAAACATACATGCCAACACCTCATACACCATTCAGCACGTCTCTCCCAAAGGAACAGCACAGTAATGAAATAGTCTCACCTATATCAAGGATGCGGTCCCCAGGCCGGCTCCACCTCCAGCCCTCGAGCTGCTGATGCTCTGTGTACTGCAGGCGTCGATCATGGAAAACTACACGAATGATGCTCTGTTAAGAAAAGACGGAAAGATGAACAACGTGACCCAAAGGCCCTTCTCTTGAGGTGACTTTGGTTTTCCAGCGTAGGAGCAAAAGCTGATCTGTTATGTTTCTCACCCCCATTCACGAGGAGAGCAGAGGGTCCACCTAAGAGACCCATCACCATGTTTATCAAATTCCTAAGGGTCCCCTAAGTGAGAGTGCAATACACTTTCCCCTTCACAGCACATGTCTGTGCTGCATCATGCAGTTCTGTACAGCTTTCTGGGATTCAGTCTGGAAGCACTATAGCCATGTCCACCTAATCTTAGGTGTCATGCCATATAAACATCACTATACTGTCTCCAATCCAAAAAGGCTCACATGGGAGTCATATTTAATGTGTCTGTACCATGCCCCAACCCCAGTATATCCCACTCTAACTAGTAAATGTGAAAGCCAGCTCTCCTGTCCCTGCAATGGTGGAGCTGACATGCCCAGACACCTTGCCAGTGGGAATTAAATTTTATTCCAGACATTAACAGCCAGTCATTGGCACTGGATTTGCCCCAGTACACTGGTAAACTGCCCCTCTACACAGTTATATGAGTGCAGAATAGGGAAACTCCTGTAACAGGAGAATTTGCATCTCTAGCCTGCAATGCTGCACCCATGTCAATAACTGGAGAAAAAAGGCTGGAATAAGAGCAATCCCCAGGGCAGAGAAGTACCAAGTACCCTTAAGTTAATATATCCTTTGGTAAATTGAGAACGCTACTCTAGCATGAGTCAATGACTCCTTACTTCCCCACTCAAGTCCATACTCCTGCTGGAGACTTCTGTATCAAATGGGAGTGAGCATTTTCTTCCCAATGAACCTGAGAAATGCCCAAATAAAACCCTAGCTCTAAGAAGCAAGCAAGCCACAGTGGGAACACCAGCAAAATTTGAATCCCAAGCCACGTGCTTCCTGAAAGGGGCCAAAAGGAAAACAGGGAACTGTCTAAACCTGGACAAGATTTGAAATTGAGATTGGAATCCAAATTTTGCAACTAGTTCCCGCTTCTCAAAAGAAATCCTGAGGCAGAACAGCCAAGAATTTGGGAGAGGAAGGCTTGGAGGTTGGATCCAGAACCGAGATCTTGACCCAAGTTCTTGAATTTGAACTGTTTGGGGAGGTGGGAAACCACACAAAAAAAATCCCCAGAATCAAACAACCAAGTTCTGCACATTCATAATTGTGCCCATCACCAAAGTAAACTGGACCTATGCAGAATCTGCATGGCAGAACAATGCAAACACCAGGGTCCTCCATTTGACAGGTAACAACCCAGCCGTGTTGCTGAGGCTACAAAGGGAGACACGTCTGCCTCTCTGCGGTTTTGACCATGTTCAGCTCTGAACTTCGGGATTCCCCTGAACCCAATATTTACAGTGAAACTCTGGGGTCATGATCACAAACAGCATAAAGGCTTCCCTGAAGCCCTGTAAAGCCAGGCTGCATAGTCCCATGAATCTAGCACTCAATGACTCCATCAGCCCTGCTCCCATTAAAAACAACGGCAAAGTATTTTCCATTGTCTCAGCATGAGCAAGGTCAGGCCCTTCATTAGAGGCTGTATGTAGTAGCAGGAAGAAAAGAAATCTATATTTCTCCTTACCTTTACATATTTTGTGTTTAAATCTTGAAACTCTCCCAATTTCCTATTCTCAAGTAGACGGATTTCATAAGACTGACCTAGAGTTTAAGGAAACATTTCCAAGGTGTTTAATATGTTGTAGCAATGAGAGAGTCATGCTGGCATTTACGTGGCTAATAAAGAACACGTTTGATCAGGGAAAGCTCATTTTTGGTAACATAATGCATTTGCCCCCAGTAATCAAGTAGGCCCTAAAGCACAGCAGAAATCTGAGGGGAAGGTTTGCCTTTTGGCAGCTAAAAGCTCTCAGTAAGGGCACTGATTATAGTTTGTCTCCCAGAGCTGCTACAGTTTTTCTGGTCACCCTTCAGGAAGTCCCAAAGGTGTTTGAGGCAGTTGTCCCCCCGTGTCACATGGCTGTAACAGCTCTGCCTTTGTCTGCCCCTTCTGCTGAAGCAATGGGCATGTGAAGAGCTGCTGGCACAAAAGGTCTAGGTACTGTTCTCCAGAGAACAGCAACTTGGGCAAAATCTTGCCTTCTTCAGAGAGCAGCCAGGTCTGTAAGGTGTTGCAGTGAACCAGAAATACAAGATTTATTCCATAAGACCTTGAATGTGGCTGCCCAGGGCGTAAATACTCCTTCAGACACGTGTGAAAGCAGCAACAGGTATTATAGGATGTGCAAGGACCAATTCCGGGAGGGGAATTCATACTCCAACATCCCACCATCACCATCACCCTCAGTATAAGGAATTTAACCAATTCAGTAGAGTTTAGCTAACTAGTTTATGAAATAACATCCCCCTCCAAGGCTGACAGTAGACAAAGGAGATTGATGTCCCAAACCTTAAATACAAATGGCTAAGACACAACAAAAGCTCATTGTACAGACCAACACTGTACAATAAACATACAGCTGGTAAAGAGGCAAGACAGGATCATGAGGTTTAATGGAGCATATGTATACCTTACAGCTAGTTTTTCTTGTTCATCTTGGTGTCCTCCCTGTTACTGAAAAAATGCACAAGTACAACAAGGCAGGCACCAAGAAGGAGATCAGGTTGGGGTTTTCTGGCTCAACCAGTACCTCCTCAGAACTGGCCCTGCAGAAAACTGCAAAGCAGATATATCTCCCTCTAAGCAGCTGTTACCAGCAGAGACAAAAAATGCTACATTTCCGGATCTGGATCTAGAAATGGAAAACTTATGACAGCAGATGTGTCAGGAGGGCACCACATTTCAGGGACATTGCCTTTTGGGAATCACAGCTCTTCTGGTAGACTGTGTGAGTACAGACCATATCACTACGGCACAGGAATCATTGTGCTTTTTCAGCTGGCTGGCAGGGGGAAAAAAAGAAGGACAAAAGAGGCCCTATCGAAGGCCCAAATGTTTGCACAACACTCCTACTGATGTCAATAGGAGTTCTGCAAACAGGAAATGACCCCTGAATCCATCAAGTGGCTTAGGGCATGGGGAGAGGGGGGAATAAACTATCAGTTGTACCAAATTAAGCACTGGAAACATGCATAGATCTTAACCCATCTCTTTGCATGTACCATCCCTGAATGTGTTTAAAACTCGTCTGGATGTGGTGCTTGAGGACATGGTTTAGCTGTGGGTCATCAAAAATAGGGTAATAGGGTTAGGATAAGGTTGGACTCAATGATCTTAAAGGTCTTTTCCAACCCGAACAATTCTATGATTCTATAACAACAGTGATCTCCCTTTGAAGGCTGTTGGACAACAAAAGTAGATTTAGTAAACCACAGACCTGAAACTGAGGTCTTCCACACTTGCACTCAAGAGACTTTCTAATGTTCCCACAGATACACGTTAATAATGTTTACTTGGCAATTTTTAGACAGATTACCTATCTCCCCAAGTAATCAACACTGTTGCATTAGTATAAAAAAAGATCATGCTCAGGTTCACAAAACTGGTTTTCTATGTTGCACGACATATCTGTGTGTGTATGTAGGACATGTATCTATGTTGTGTGAGGTACCTGACTGCTTAATGGCTCAGTCTGGGGAGAGATTTTACCAGCTACAGGGTCATACAGTTCACTGCCTCAAACAAATTTACACAGCCAAGCATCTCTTGCACTTACAGTTCATTCCCATGCAACTATGAGGCTAATTAATCATTACAGAAAATTAATTTAGTATTTGAGACTATGAGCATCCAACAGACAGCAAAATACATTTATGACTGTACTGAGATGGGGTAACAGGGACAGAGGAATTAAATTACATAATCCATATTACAGAGGAAGGCAATGGCAGAACCAGAAACACCACCAACCATTCAGCAAGTATCTCAGAAATGAGCAGGTTTTTGGGACAGCTTTGTGCACTGATACACTGATTTGCTTATTTGTAGCTCCAATGAGACCAAAGAAAATTATGGGCATAAAAATATCAGCCACATTCCCTTCAAACTTGCATCAAGCACTCAAAACCTCTGCAGCATGCACCTTCCAAACACTTGCATGGGATAGGAGCAACAGTGTGACCCAGCAGACGGTGGGCACTGCACATCTCCCAGTGGGAGCGATTCAGCTTGGATGGAGTTAGATTCTGCTCACTGGTAAAAAAGAAACTGTAGTGGAGACAGAGTTCATTTTAAATGGAAAGCCGAAGAGGAAATAAAATGTTTTGATTAAAAATATATGGGTCACCTGGTGTAAGCCCTGGAACTCAGTTTATGCCATGAAAAACCTCAATCAAAATGGTCTTTTATGCCAACAGCTTTCCCCTTGACCTCTGAATGTTTCACTGCGATTACTACAAAGAACTGTTATCGAAACAAGACTGTTCCCAGCCAAGCTTCATAGACACGCAGTTTGGAACTCTATCAGTGAGAATTTGTTCCTAATTCCTCACAATTCCTTTATATTTAAACGTTTTGGCATTGATTTTTAAAAATGTATTCTCCCTGCAACTTACTCCAGCAAATACACTGCTTTGTGGCTAATGGTAATAATAATTCAATGGTATAGCATGGACAGGGTTCATTCAGATCCTTGTACTTTTATAGCACCAATGCTTGGATTATATTTTTTCCTTTAAAAATACCTTCCAAACTTTGTTTACCCTATGTTTTCCCCCATCACTACCAGAAAACCTCCTGAAATTGTGAATTACAATCTCAGCCCTGTGATTATAGCATTTGCAGGGAAAAAAACTAAACCAAAGAATCAGTCCTTGGCTGCTGGAAAACAGGATCCCTTTGTAAAATAAACCGACTAACAGCTACCTAACCTGAAGAAAGTGTCAAAGAGAGCAAAGAAGTCACTCCAGGGTCTGGTAGATAGACCATCAGTGAATCCTGCACATCACTGACTCATCAGCACTAGCAGGCGCAAACTGCAATTTTCTGCTAAAACTAAATCAGTAATAGATCATTCTTGCTCAGATACCTAAATCTGTAAAGAAATGTGGCTGCAAGTGTGACTAAAACAAACTGTATTCCTAGTTCCCAAGACAGACTGCTACTAGCCAAGCCCAAAACATAGAGTCCCCCTATACTGAGTTTTTCCATCTGTCTCAAATGGAAATACAGATCAATACAGGTTAGACTGCATCTTTCCAAGTCAACACTCGTTGGTAAAGATGGAGACAGGGGCAGAGGGTACCAATGCTGAGACTGCAATGATTTGATTGAATGGTCTGACGTCGACCAGGCCAGTATCTGGTCGTCACCCAACAAGGGTTCAACATCCACTGGGCTCAGATAGAAGAGCTTGAAGAAAACACCCGTGGCAATGGAGAGGAGAGGTGGCAATTTCACAGCAGTCTGCCTTTACAAGGATGATATTAGACCCTGCTGAACGTCAGTCTCAAATCCAGTGCTAAAGGCCAGCAATTTGCTGAAACCCTTTTCCTTCCATGCTCTCCACACTAGCCAGAGCTGCACCACCACAGGCAACAGAGGTTCAAAACAGCTTTAAAGGTGGTGACCAGCCTGGACTCTGGTCATGTTGTAATACTGGACGCATACATACGAGGGCACTTAAGGCACCTCTCTCACTATTTGAAATGAAGAATACATTTTGCAAGCAAAGCCCCAGCACAGCTGAGGCCAGAGCAGCCTCCTGCATGAGCTCCCCTTGCCCAGAGCTTGCCACAGCCCTTCTTCCCTACCTCGGGCAGAGAACAGAACGGTAATAAATATTTGGAAAACCACATTAAATTCCTGAGATGCAATTTGTCTCCCAGCTTCACTGAAGGCTTCAGGGGCACCAATAAAAACCTGGGCGTGTGATGATACACTGTAATTTGTATTTTGAACAGACATTCCCTGAGCAACAGCAAATTTATGCAATCTCCTCCTAGGCTAGTGTTTGAGCAACTCTGTTTTACAAACAAGAGTAGTATCCAGCAAAGTAGTAACCACCCAGGTCCAGAGAGTTCCTGCTTGGTGATTCATAAAGCAATTGCATCTATCTTAAGGAGGATTTATAGACTGTTTACTTTTTTTAACTTTTATTGCCTTTGGTAATTAACACACATTAAATGCAGGCATGACCACTTGGTCTGGGGACAAAAGAACTGAGAGTCAATAATTTGCTATGGATGAAAAATAATTTTGTTCAACATGGGAACATTTGTTCACATGCCCAAAAGGTACAAGCTATCATAATCTAACTTCCATTGCTGGAATTTAGTCAGCCATCAGGAATCCTAGGCAACTTCTGATTATAGAAGATTATCAATATTTCAACTCGAAGTTACATTTTGTTCAAAGATTATTTGCTACATAATCATAGTATCCTGCTTGTTTCTTTTTTTTTTTTTTTTGGTGTTAGGTTTCAAGGGCCACTTGCACTACGTATTTTGTGGTTTTCTGCATGATACACCAATACAATACACTAATTTCTAATTAGGATGCTGATGTTCCAGACCAGTATGACTCAGGCCTTACTTAATCTAGCCAAGCAGTCTGCTTGCCCTTCCAGCAATTAATGAAACCCTAACCTTATACTAAGCAATATTCCCAACATATGTTGGTGGAAAGAAAAAAAAAAAACAAATGCAAGTCCACTTTCTCAGAATGGATCCACACAGTGCTAGACAGAACCAGCCTGGAAACTGTTTGATTATTAAGCCAAGCTAGTCAATAAAAATTCCATTTAGCAACTTTATATGGACATCCTAAATAGCGCACAGATAAAGGCAAAGGAATGCTGACAGTCCAATACAGCACACACAGAAGGAGGGGGAGGAAAAAAAAAAAATTAGAATTTATCCTCCTTCACCAAAGCGCATCCAGCAGGCAGGAGGATCACCTCTGAAACAGCCAAATGCAACAATTCAGGGCATCAGGCACCCAGATTTATCTCACAAGAACGATTAATGAACCCACAGGGCAAACAGGGAAGAGTGACAGAGCTGGCATCTGAACTAGCCTGCACACCTTTTTAGCCAGACAAAAGCAAAAATAAAACTTCACACAAGTCTTGCTGAAGGATCCTGCGTGCGGACATTCTGCAGGACAAGAAGCCAGGGCAGAATCCTCCCTCTCCAGGCCAAAAATGGCAGTGGATATTCTGCAGTTGCTTACTGCAGTCTCATTTGACCAGATGCTGTAGATGTTTATCCAGTGGATATTACAAATTCACCAGCTACACAATAGGCCACCCTGAAAGCTCCAGCTAAGCTAGGAACACGGAAATCCTGCAAAGGAGGACCAACTGTGGGCCAGGAAATGCAAAAGGAACACAAGAGTCATCCTGGAACGGTAGCCCATCTTGCCCCACATCTCATCTTCAACACAGCATGCAGTTGTAAATGCCCAGGGATGGAGCTGGGTGGATACAATCCACCCTTTCCTGGCCATAACTTCCCAGTTTCTGGTATTCAGTATCCAGAACATATCCATATCAAGCTGCCCAGTCATGACCGATGCTCACAAACTCCTCTTTTACACGATCTCCTTCTGAACTTGCTTACACTGTGGCAATAAGAACCACAATTTACACACTCCTTACTTTAGTATTTCCAGTTTTACCCTTCACCCACCTCCTGACCATTTCCTTTTGCAGGAAAGCTCCCTTTGGTCCCCTGTGATCCAGTACCCATCTGAACTGAATACTGAGAATACCTGCCCTACATGCCACTTGCCAGAGGGTAGCCAGCCTACAGGAACTCAGCAGACCAATTCAACTACTACCACACCATAGAGCTACATTGTCATGTCTCTCCCTATGTTTTTTCTCCTTTTACAATCCCACCCCCAACTCAAGGAGGTTTCTTTGTCCCCTTCTTTTGCCTTCCCCACCTCTTTCTTGTGGGAAAGCCAAACACATGCCTGGAAGCCAAGTTTGCTGGAGGAAAAATTCAGCGCTCATTTACTATATGAACATTTGGCTGAGCCCTACTCTTCCCAGACTTTTGAAGATGGTCTATTTTACAGTGGTGACACGTCATAGCTGACAGGCACTAAAAGAAACACTTCTCACTTACAGTGGTTTCTACTCAAAAGAGAGGGATGTACATTTAATCCCTCCAAGACTACAGTTTTACTTTGAACCAAGCACACAAAACCAACTAGAAGGCACAGAGATGCTCCCGGCTGCTAAGTTCACTGTGTGCACTTGGGCTTTTCTTGCATAGATCTTGCCTGTGTTGTTGGACCCAAACTGATCAATGCAGTGGTATAAACTTTGATTCTTAACACAAATCAATCACTGCAGAAATAACAGACTTCTGATGGAAAGCTGAAAAAAATATCTGCCCTGTGAAAAAATGTGTATTTCCACCTCTCTAGCATGTACTTGAAACACCCAGGACTATCTCAGTCACATATGTCCAGCTCAGAAAACCTCAGACCCTTCTTGTGTAAGTAAAAAATACAGGCTTTTTCTGGTTTCAACCTGTTCTAAGTCAGTTTGGACAACAGGTTTTATAGCTCTGTAAGAGTAGCTTTGTGTGTAATATTTACTTGAGTTTCAGATAACTAAGAAGAATGGCTGGGGCTGAGGGTGCTTACGAGGGATGCAGAAGGGCTGAGTAGATGCCTGACCCCACCAAGCAGCTCCCTCAGGCACGACGCTTCCTTCACTACATTTCCACAGTAAGAAACTGGGAGAAAGCAAGTCCCACTCCCACCACTGGCTACTCAGTTAGTGCCTATCACAGAGCAGGGGAGAAGGTATGATTGATAACATCCTATCAAGGCAGACTGAACCCTCAACAGAGGTCACAAATGTGGCACTGAGCTCAGACAAGAGAAATCTCACTGCTCAAATATCTGTCTGGTTTCAGGAACACATAATAATGCTTGGTATGAAATAAAGGGGAAAAAAGGGCATTTTTTCCACAGCCTCTTTAGAAAGAAGGTAGCTGCTTTTATTGGTGTAATGTTTGATAATCAGGTCAAACCTACAGTGCTTCCCAAACTTCTTATTGCTATCTAAAATGTTTTTGCAAAACTGCAAGTTAGGGAAAGCTAGCTGAAAAATTTCCACGTCTGCTTGCACAGATAGATACATTGATACAGACAGCAAATGCTGTAAAATCATGGGCAAAAATTTCACTATGGTAGTCATGAGAATCTCAAAGTATATCTAGATAATGGAAGAAAGTAAAGAAGTGACATGGAATATAAGGAAAAAAATCTTAGAAATATTCTCTTCTCATTACTCTCAGAGGAACTTCTGAGAACTTCCTTCAAAGATATTGAAGATTTATAGAAGTGGGAGTACCAAATGAAGTCTAGGGGTTTCCAGTAGGAGTTGTGCACAGGCTACAATCCAGCAAGTTCACAATCCATTTGAGTTTCATCCAGATGTTAACACAGAAGAAATGATTACACAAAGAATAGAAAACAGCCTATTAGTTAAAAGACAACTGAGACTCTAGCTTCCTAGGGACAACAGAAGTCAGATGCTCTACTTATGCAGAGGTGCCCTGTCATCTGAAGCAAGATTCATAGTGAGCTTAGAGATGCTGTGGTTTGGAGACAGGGCTGTTTATCCTGGGCTGCCAAGAGAAGACAGAGCTGCCAAACATATGGGGAAATTGCTGCTAGCACAATTAATGGCTTCAGCTGAGACACCAAAACCTACTCAGAGCTGTCTTCAAAGTCAGGCAGGAGACAAATTCCTCCTCCAAAGACAAAGATGTGCACCACAAGAACCAAAAATACCAAGTAGCCAGTCTCAGAAACAGGAAGGACAAACCAGCCTTGTTAGCCATTTTTTAAGCCATCCAAACCCAGGAACAGAGCTGAAAGGGGTCAAGGAGCAGTACAGCACCCCACAGTGATCAGGGACCAAGGATGCGCAGGTGGGCAACCACTGGGGAGCACCTGACATTCACAGTCTCAAGGACACAAAGTAATAGTTGTGCTTGTGATCTCAGGCAAGGGTGGAGCACATGTTCACAGAGGAGAAGCCACCAGCAGCAGAGCCCCTGGAAATACCCAGGGCCTGGTCAGTAATGGCAATGACTGTTAGGAAAAGAGGCAGTTCTTAGCATGGGACAAAGCAAAAATATCCCCACAAACGGGGCTATAATTAAACCAGAAGCACACCCAGGCAGAGCTGGTCACTCAGACTTCTCTACACTTCATTTAGGCAAACAAAGAATTGTTCCAGGAAAACTACATTCAGACAGTTGTGACCCCATAAAAACTCAATTACGTATGAGTTAACGTCAATACAAAACAGCTTTTTTCATTTACTGTAAATCTCAGTGTTTAAAACTGGGTTCTCTGGCTGTAGAAGATTAGACAACTGAATTTGAACTTTAGACTTTTTAAGGGAGGCAAAGGTTTTCTTTTGCCGTCTGTTGCAAGCAATTTTATCTCCTACCCAAGCAACTAGCTTCACAGATGTCACCTTCAGCTGCCCAGTGCTTTTTGCACCTTTCTTTGGAGAAGAAACCAGGATATGTTTGCAGTGAGCTGAGGCAGGACAACACCCACCAGATTTTAAACATAGCACAGTTTAAAGCATACCAGTTTATGCATGTGTCTTGAACCTGGATACACGCCTTTGTACCCAAGGGCTGAAATTTTGGGCTTCCATTTAGGTGGGACCCAGACTCAAACTAAATCCACCTTTAACTTCATGAGGCATCTGTTGCTTATGTACTTCTACAGCAACACTTCCAGTATCACCACAGGTCTTCTCAGATGTTAGTGGTTTTCCCTCATGCTTTGGGTTTTTGGCTTTTTTGTTTTCTGAACTGTCTAGGACTGGCAATAAAGATGACTCCTGGAAGACACTGTAACGTGGAGATAGCCAGCCTTCCTAACCCTAACCAGCTGTATACTAAAATCCACACATGGCCAGAACCACAAGTCACATACCAGAGATCTGGAGAGCTGAACAGAGCTCAGGAAAACTTCACAGACAGGTGATGGCCAACTACTCTGAAGTGCCACTGGGGGACAGGGCTGGATTTGTCACACAGCCTGCTCTCAGTGACCCCCTGCCATCAATCTTAACCATCCTCTACTTGGAGTAATTTAGATCTGAGGCTCTGAGCCAACCCAGCGCTGGTCATTAAACGAAATCATGACTTGAACAGCTCAGTCCACATGTGGTTCTGGCACTGTAAGCAGATTCCCTTGGGCAATGACTTTCAGGTTTTTGTGTTTCTTGGCTTTTTGTTTTGTTTTTCTGAAGGAATGATTTTATTTCCTCACATTTATTAGCACTTAGATCTACTGTACAGTGCTTGTTTCTTCCACATTCCTCCTGGAGCAATTTCTGGAACCACCTTCATTGCTCCCATTTCTGTCCATGTTTAAAACTGGTTTCAGCCAGCCATGGTCAAACCACACCCCGTATGACTGCAGACCATGGAATAGGCAACTGCATCAAGCTCTCTTGCTAAAGCAGCGGTCTGCAATATGGTTGCTGGTTGATTGTTTGTCTGAAAAATCCCTATCCACTAGAGACACTGAAATAGTGCTAAAAGGCAGGCTAGTTCCAAAACCGTTAGGAGATGTTTGTGCTGCAGACTTCTGGACAGTGTAGCTCTGTTGACAGATGTGATCCCTGACCAAAGGAGCAGTGCCAGCAGCAGCTCCTGATGTGAGGACACAGCACCTTTACCAGTTTCATAGGCTGAAGGTGGAGTGGTGTTAAGACACCATAATAATAAGTCTACACTATGTCCCATCAGATGAGTAATCCTCCTGAGGGCCAATAAAGACTTCTTAATGTAGGAACTGCCATGAGGATTAGCAAACCAAGATAATGTTCAGTTTGGGCTAACAGGGCTCTGGCTCCAGTTCCCCAAGGAATGTGGGAAGGCGGGGGGGGAAGAGATCAGGAAGGACAAGTGTAATGAGTCAGTCTTTGGAAACCAAGCTGAGGATTTGACTCTAGTTACTTCATTTACAGTCTGGTTCTAGAGCTGCAGCCAGAGAGCACTCATGGTTTCAAACTGGAGCAGACAAGCTTGGGAGCCTGCCACTCCTGAATGTCCCCAAATCAACTTCACACAACAGCTAAGCTCAGTTCCTTATGCTCCCTCAAAAATGCTTCCCCTGCCCTTGCTTAAAACATTGGTCTCCAGCTCAGGAGTCCTCTCAGCTTTCTCCTTCACCCTTGTGGAAAGCCCAGGCCAAAGACCTCTTCCTCCTCACTGCCACTGACCATCTCTCTGGGTCTATCCAGCAAGCAGCAATGCTCACGAGAAGTCATTGTGCTCCACAAACCTGGAACCCAATCCCATCCATGCACAAACGCAGCCACTGGACAGTCATTCTTCCCAGCCCATATAAAACCCTTTCGGATCTCACCTGAATCTCTCCACCAGTTCCTCTTCTCTCTCTGCTATGCAACTTGGCCTTCAATTTGCTACCCAGTTCTTCCCATTTTCCCCACTCCATAGCTCTGTCAGATCCAAGCTTTCCTCTATGCAATCCTGCGCATGGACAATCTCCTGAGCTGGTCCACTCGGCAACCACCATTGAATGACTCACATGTGGAATAAGTGTTTCAGGGCAGGGAGCAGAGCTGCTTCACACTGACAAAAGGTCAGTTACTGAGTGGTGAAGAGCTCAAGTCAAGAAGGGACATTTGGACAGCAAGCAGCAAGACTCACCCAGCAAGCAGAAAACCTCAAACCCAGCCCTCACAATTTGGGTAAGTAACCACACTGGATGTGCTTTGTTGGAGCTAGAACAGCCACTGTGTCTTTACATCTGCCTTACTAGGAGCCAGGTATGACTGAAGATCTCACCAGTGCAGACAAGGTGGAGGGACATCCACTAATGAAGTTACCCATTTGCTAAAGTAATCCATCACAAAACTTAAGCATACAACAAAGACAGGAAGTTTTGTGTGAGCGTGTTTGGCCAGTCCATGATAAGCACAGAAAGAGGGTAAGGTGCAAGAGGTGTCCCTTTGCTTACAGTCAGCATAAGGTGATAAGGTGTAGGGAATGGTCTAAATTGCTTCATGAGATGGCTATGGCACTGCAGCTGGGTCACAGTGCTCTAGAGTCAGCCAGCCCTTCTGCCATGCCGTGAATATTGGCTCCAGAGACCTGGGCTGCCTCAAGGTCCCCTTCACATACCTCCTCAGGCCATGCAACCTAATTCTATTAATGGGACTAATTTTCTGTCAGTGCCTTTAATTTCCCCATAGCTCTAGCTCAGGCAGGACAATTGAGATTAGTGTGGGATTCCCTGGCTTATGCTGAGCAGGTCAAAGTAAAGAGTTGCAGCACCCTCCTCTGGTTTTGGAGATGAGATGGGAAAACAGCTACACGACAGGTACGTGCTGGGAAACTATACAGCTCAAGAATCAAAAGTGGTTCCCACAGAGAAGTGTTGCTAAAAGGAAAAGAAAATTTGACTCGAGCACTTAAATTTTTGGTTTTAAACAGAAACACCTCCTATTTTTTATTCCAGAAGGGCAATGCACGAGGAACATGCTTTTGACACAGATGTTATGAAAAAGACCAAATACTCTTATTTAGAAGTTGCTAACCAGAAACTTCTAAGTGCAATGAGAGGTTACCTGCCAATTCATATTGATTCATTGTCCTGGAATTGCAAGACAAATCCTTCTCTCTTCTTAAGCCCAGGCAATGCCCTCACTGATATCCCACAAACAGAAACTGGTAACCCTAGCTCTGACCACAGCTGGTTGAAAGATGTGACCAGGATCCTCTTTTCCCTGTATCTGTAGTTACCTTCAATGAACACACAAGCTTCTCACAGCAGCTCGCATTCACGCAGGAGCAGACTCCAGTTCCTTTTTCTTAACTAGCACAGGCCAGGGTTTTTGGTCTATGGGCCTCAGTATCAAGGTAGACTACATGTCAAGACAAATTTATGGTCAAGGTCTGCCCTCAGTACTGGAAAAGGTCAATGCTGGGAACAAGAGTACAGTCCATTAATGGAGTGGACTCTGAAAACAACCTGCTGGAATGGAGCAGAATGGCTTTTAAAGTAGGTGCGCCGCAAGATCTCAACAAAAAAATCCACCTGCATACAGAGGGCCTTGAATATCAAGAGGTTTTTTTAAGAAACCAAGAGCATTTCAGTTTTAGAGGGAAGATGAACTGCTTGGAAGCATAAATAAATGAGGAGAGGATACTCCTGAGAAGGTGGCAGGCAGGTATGAAGCTCCTGCCAAGAGGAACGGGAAGCAGTGAGCCTTTCCACTGTCAGGAGATGCACCACCTTTTACCACTAATCACCCCAAAGACCCTCTAGGAAAAGGTGTTGTTTTCATCCACTGTGGCAAGCCAAGGAGCACTAAGGAGTGTCCACTTCTTCCCCCCAAGCCCCTTCCCAACTCGCCCCACTGCACAGCTCCTGCCAGCTTCATCCATGCTTTACTGCTCCAGGCCTGTCCAACCTCATGCTCTCCAGGGTGTATTCTGCAAGGACACATCCCACCTTCCCCCCTTGAGAGATAAAAAAGATGCAGAAGATAGACAAGAACTGGTAGTCTGCCAAGGAAACAGGTCAGTCCTGTGTCAAGCTGGAGCAGGAGACAACTCCTTGAGATAGCAAGCAGGAGAAAGCCTAACACAACATGGTCTATCTGCAAAGGCAGGAACAATCTTACTTTACATAGGAAAAACTAGACTACTCTAGTCACACAGTTTTTTTAAAACTGAAGGTATGTGTAAAGAGTTCTCTAACTTTTGCTCTACCAAGGTAAAAAAGCACTGCTTCACATATGCCAAAGTATTTGGCAGTCAGCTGCTTTTCACAATATAAAATCTTTTACTCTGAAACAAGAAAGAATCTAACGTTTCACAAGACTGTTTATCTCCATCTCACCCTTGATATGCCCCGTACCACCTCCTGGGGTCTCCTGAATTTGGATGGATAACCTGAGAAGAGAGTCCCAGATTCTCAAGAATCTTCTGATCTGTGAGAAAATACAGTGCCAGCTTATGTGACAGAAAACATCTGGCTGCTTGGATAGAGGCTGCAGCACTTGGCTGAACTTCCTAGGGGGGTTCCATGGGTCTACCAGCTAGCAACACAGATCCAGCAGCCCGACACCTGAGGTCAGAGCTCTGCTTTGTACAAACATCAAGAAAAATGTAGGCAGAGCAGCACCAGAGTGAGCTTCATGCTCAGTGCACAAAGTTTGAAGAACTGGGACAAAGTCCTGAAGCTGGAGAGGATCTCGGTTGAAGAGAGCACACCGCCTTCAGTTTGTTGCTAGGCTAATACCCTTGTTTACAACCTGGCAGAAAGTAAGTGTAGTAAGTTTTAGCACAATCTGTGCCTGGAGAAGCCTGATCCCTCCAGGACCCACGTGCAGGAGGGTGTTGCAAAGCAACAGCCAAACTCCAACCACAGATGCATCTGCACAAATTCTGTCAAAAGGAAGGGAAAAAATAAAAGCCTTGAGAAACACAGTGCTTGTTTAGCCAGAATTAAAAAATAGCCTATGAGGTCAGTTAGAGAGGACCTGCACTGAACACCAGCAACTTGTCAAGTTAGGGACTGGGCAGAGCCACATCACCCAGCCCGTGGGAGCGATGCTGCACTGTCCAGACCACTGAGGAGCCCTTGGATATGTATGAACTCATCCTCTGGCAATGCCCTCCAGCAGTGCTTGGAGACTTCCAATGTTAAGAGCTCTCCTCAACCCAAAGTCTGCCAATCTGCTTAATTAATCTGGTCTGTTAAGATGAAGGTAGGAGGCTGCAGTTTAAATTGTCTGAGATCAAGCCAGACCTGGCCACAGGGAACTGGCATGCTATAATGCTGCTTCAAGTCAATAGTTACATCAATGATACTCCATTATTTTATATCAGTTGACAATCTGGTATATAAATGTGAAAAATTAAATATTACTCCTTTCTTCCATCCCCCTCCCTATCTCCTCCCCTCATTTTCCCACCCCACTGCCCTCCCAGTAAGGCACAAGTATGGGATTCAACCTGGCTCTCATTAATTGCTCCCAAGAAATATGCCCTCCTTCAGTGTAGTACAAACCCTACCTTGGTTGAGGTAGGTCAGAGTTTCTTCGTGCAGTTTCACAGCAGGTGACGTGGCTGTGCAGAGGACGTACTGAAAGGGAGGCAGCTTGGCATCATTCTCAGGAGACAACTGTGGTTCTTCCTGCTTGAAGATTGGCAATGCAAGGACATCTCTGCAACATACAATTCACACACATTTAGTTACAAAGACTGCACAGAATATTCTGACCTCAATCTGCATTTGATTCTCATGCCCTGAGATAATGGAGATGGTCTCTGGAGAAACACTGAGTTATGACAGCTAAGAAAGAAAGAATCTGGCCTGTATAATGTAACAAGGCAACTTCTGCCTCTAGGATGTCAGCACTAGACACAAAAGGATGCATCGTTAGCAAAATACAGTATTTCTGAGAATTAATTTATTATTTTAAAGCATAAGTGAGATTCACTTTTCCATTAAGCAATCGTCTGGATGAAGAAAAAAATATTAGATTCTTCATCCTTGTGGAAACACATTTGTTTAAGAGTTCTTGAGTTCTCAGATGAAAGCTTTTCAGAAAAAGAAAGAAGCAAGAGAGGGCACATTTTTCTGACAGCTAAATGTCAGATTAGTAAAACATCTACAAGTAGCAGCCAAGGGTCAGGAGCAAACACAGCTCTGGTGTAAAAAGGAAATATTCAGGTAAATGAACTGCTGGGTTAATTGGCTAATAACATCTCCTTGCACTCTAATAAACCTGGTCCCAGGATCTTACAAGAACATGGGGCTACTTCATAAACACACACACAGGTGCTCAGGAGCAGCTTCACCAGGACCTGCACACAGTCCCAGTCCTGGCTCCTTTACAAGATGTTCGTGCTGACCTGCCTGTTGATTACCAGCCAAACTGATCCCAACCCACACTAATCCCCAAGCAGAACAGGTATTAACAAGGCTGAGAGCATAACAGAATGATTAGTATGAAATGAGAAGTCAGGAATAAGCATCCTTATCTTATGCTAATGTGGTGTTTCAGTTTCAGACATGCTTTCTCATCTTGCTAACATTTCTGATCATTGTGTCCATCTACTTAAGACGTTAATATCCTTCCAAATTAGGAGGATTATGTTGAACACAGAGACAGCTCAGAACAAGAAGGTGATTATTTTTTTTTCTCCATTTCCTCCAGTTGTGTGAAGACTTGAGATTCTTATTAGAGAGGCTGCAGTTCTGCTCCTTTCAGTAATTGCACACACAAAAAGCTTTAAGAAAAACTGTTCAGGAACATGCCAGTGTATACAGGCATGCACCATATGGAAAGGGCATTAAGAACTTTTTCCTTGTCTGTTCCATTAATGATCTACCCTGCATTCATTCGTGGCACCCACAACCTTGAGGGCTACCCAGGTCATCAGTGAAGCAGTGCAGCAGTTTATAACAAACTGCTGAAGTACCTGGTTCAAACACAGGTACTCCTTTTATGGCAAAATAAAGCCAGAGAAAAAACTGTGACATTTCAGATATAGATGAAAGAAACACCCATCTCTGTTTCCATTCTCTTCTCCAACCTCACCCCCCCCCCATATTATCACCAACTCAAAGGCATCCAGCTCCATTTGCTTAGTGGCATTACTGACATAATCCCAGCTCTTGCCTAACTGCAGCCATAGACAGGAATCTTTTTTCCCTTAGTGATGATGATTTACTACAGTAATGAAGTGACAGAAGCACCTGCAGTAGATTTCTGAAATAGATAGCATTGCTCCACACACACGCAGGATCTGATACTGCTCCACAGAGTGATCTCACTCACCCCAGATGCCTACGTTTGCTCTTAACACGCTGACCTGCACAATGCTATTGGAGCACGTGTTGCTTTACAGATGAGAACAGATCACTCAGAAGCCTGAAAGCTCCTGCAGTTCTGCAAAAATGGCACACAAAATCTGGCCCAGGTTTAACAGTGAAGGGTGAGGAATTTGTACACCTATTCAGCTGAAACAGTGGAGAAGTCAAAATTCAAATCAGGTATTTCACACCAGGCTCTTGACACCCCTAGAGTTGCTGAATAGCTGTGTGATCACTGAAGACTATAAGCACAGAGGAATCCATGATTTGGTTTCTGAAAAGCTTTGCCATATTAAAGTGCTGATGAAGCCAATACAAATTAATCACATTTTTATTCCTGTAGCATTTGAACTAATGGTGAGTGGTATCTGTGACTTTGTATTAAGCTCTTGTAAAATACTTCACTGTATTGAGTGTTTGGAACTTGGAAGGTTGTGAACAACAGATCAAGGCTTAAAAGAATTTCTAAGCTATAGGTATTTAAGACATTGTAATATTTGTTCAACTGTCTTCATTCAGGAGTTGTAAATCAAGTTTTGGAAAAAGCAGGCTTCTACAACAGTTCCCATCCTTAAAAAAAAAAAATATAAGGTGGACACCCTTAAAACTCTCCCAAGTTTCACCTTTATGCTAAAGCTTTACAGTTCTGGTCTTAACCAAGGGCTAGTCCACTTACCTGGGAACAGAGAAAGTTATTTGAGACAGTTCAGCTATCTGGCAGAACAGAGAATGACACATACAGGGTTTCCATGAAAATGAATTAAGATTTATAAGAATTTTCCTGTAGAATTGTCTTGCTATACCTACAAATATCACTGAGGTATGGCAGAATTCGCACAGATGTCTCAGACATGCACAAAGCCCTTGATCTCTGCAAAGTATAATTGATAAAAACTTTTCCTACAGCCACTTCAAAGACTGTACTATTTCAGCTTTCTCTGCAAAGTCGCTGCAAGTGGTCATGGAGAGCCTTCAGAAAGACACAGCTCAGTAGAAGAATGCCCCTCTAGAAATGCATGTCTTGACACATTCCCATGGAGAGTGAATTGACCAGAGATCCCTACAAAAAACAAGGGTTTTATTCAACCAGCCTTCCCTGAAACACCTGAGGTCATAAAACTGGTTTTAGGGCTTTTAGTCCCAGATCAAAAACACCACAGTCACAGTGGCAGATACTCACAAAAGCTGAAGTTTGCTCCTTAAAACACTGACAGGTTATCTTCATACTAGCAGCTTTCCTTCCAGATCAGGTATTCATTCTCCCCCCCAGCTAGGATTCAAATCAGTAGAAATAATCTAATGTGTTTTCTGGCCAAGTCCAATAAGTTGGAATTGTGAGCTTGAGCCTGATCCAGACTTGATGATCTTGTACCACTCTGGTGCTACAAATCCATGATGTTAATGAAGCAACATGAGCACCACCATGCTCTCTATTGCAGAGACCATATCCACCAAGTACCAATACTGAGGCTCATCTGCTCCTACCATTCTCACTGTCCTCAACTAATCAGGCTTGCAAGCACAAAGCAAGAGGGAACAAGACTTTTGCCACATACATGTTTTTAAAACAGACTTACTGAGACAGAGGAAGCAGCTGAAGCACCTTGCCTTAAGAAACAGGGAAGCTGCCAGAAAGCAAGAATGTCACAGTATTGTATCATTTGATGATGGGAAATAATTATTCAGCCAAAAAAAAAAAATCCTTTGCAAATACACCGATAGAGAGCAGGGAACAGTTAAGATTGCACATCTCCTTGAAAGGGAAGTATTATCTATGTTTGAAGTGCTTCGCTGGACGAACTGAATGTTTTCTCAACAGTGGTTATTTGGGGGTACATTTTGAAAGCAAGGCTCTTGGGCCACTGCCAGGTTCTTCACTGCTGCGATTCAGCAAAATCGCACTTCAGCGCAGCAGCGGCAATTGACACCAGCTGAGCGCTCAGCTTTACATATTCAGAAAAGAAACAATTCGTAAGCACCCAGCAGAAAGGAAACTCCCAAAGTTGTTTGCTTTGTTGACTTTTGGAGGGAGGAAATACGGGTTTGAGCTACACATGTTACAGGCTATTGTTTAGCAGCCCTTGTGCTTAAATTAGGCACATTTAATTAAACGCGACTGTGTGGAGGCAGGAAAAAGCTGGTTTAGACAAGTTCAGAAAGTGAAATTCTGAGCTTTTTACCCATCGTCACTAAAAAGAAGAGAAAGAAATCCCTTCCTGAGAAAACTGGATGCCCTCTTAGTTTGCCAGCAACCGTTTTCCAGAGGCTATTGACAGCGCTCCGCAACTCTCGCACCTTCTCCCTTTGAACCGCGCTACCTAAGCCCCTGAGGAGAGGAAAGCCGGCAAAAGTGCTAAAACAAACCCGCAGACAGTTGCCTAACTAGGCACTAATGATAATTTAAAAAATAAAGTAATAGAAGAAAGAAGGGGGGTGGGGGGGAAGCGCTTATATATCTCATAAAGAGTTTGCAGCGGTAATCCCGGGCGATGCCGCGGCTCCGCCGGGTACCGCTGCCCCGGGTGGGTTTGGGGACGGAGAACAACCCCACCCAGCCCCCGCGTCGAGGGCGCCGGGAACGCCCGAGAGTCTCACGCTGCCCGGGGACTCACCGCAGGTAGCTGCCGGTCGAGTGCTGGTTGTAGTGCTCCGGCTGCGTGTGCCAAAACAGCATCTTGGGGGCGGCTGGCAGGGAGGGGGCCCGGCGCGGTCCCTGCGGCTGGGGGAAGGCCGGGCGGCACGAGGGGGCCAGCCGGGGTGCCCACCCCGAGGCGCGCCGAGCACGGCTGCGGCCAGAGAGACCCGCGGCCGCGCCGGCTCCCGCCGCTTTTATGGCTCAGCCCCGGCGGTCGCGGGTTGGTCGGGCCGGGGCCCCGGAGCCGGCCCAGCCCCTGGCCCGGCCCTCCCCCGGCCCGCCCCAGCTCCGCCGCTCCCACCCGGCCCCCTTGGGCGCTCAGGGGCCGGGGCAACCCCGCGTCTGAGGGACCGGGCCCGAGGGGGCTGTGCCCAGGGAGAGGTGTGGAGAGAGTGGGGGTCACAGAATCCAGGGCCTGGAAAAGACCTTTAAGATCATTGAGTCCAGCCGTTAGCTCAGCACTGCCAAGCCCACCACTAAACGATGTCCCAAGGACCACATCTACACGGCTTTTAAATACCCCCCAGGGATAGTGACTCCACCACAGCCCTGGGCAGCCTATTCCAGGGCCTGAGAACCCTTTCAGTTAGGAAGTTGCTCCTAATATCCAACATAAACCTCCCCTTGTGCCACTTGAGACCATTTCCTCTTGTTCTGTCACTTGTTACTTGGGAGAAGAGATCAACACCCACCTCGCTACAACTCTTTCCAGGTAGTTGTAGAGAGAGAGTTGTAGAGAGAGCCTTCTTCCTCCTCTCCACACTAAATTACCTCAGTTCCCTCAGCTGCTCCTCGTAAGACTTCTTCTCCAGACCCTTCTTTGGACATGCTCCAGCACCTCAATGTCCTTCATGTGGTGAGGGGCCCAAAACTGGACACAGTACCTGAGGTGCAGCCTCACCAGTGCTGAGTACAGTGTGACAGTCACTCCCCTAGGCCTGCTGGCCACCATGTGCACAAGCCAACCCTGCCGCAGTCCACACCCTCCTGGCAGCAACATGGCTCCAGTGGGCCTGAGGGGACTCTAGCTCTGGACCAGCTCTGCTGGGACTTGCCATCTGTCCCCCACATTGCCCATATGTTTTAAAAGCAAACCTCCTCAGGTCAGCCGTGCTGGTATCCTGGCAGCTCCAGCTGACAGCAGTGGAGCTGAGCATAAAATCATAGCTCAGGTTCCTCTAAAGTCTCTGTTGTTTTTTTTTTAAATTAAGGACAGCTGATAGTTTTCTATTTTCTAATTCTAATTTCTATTTTCTAATTTCTTGCTGACTGTCTGGCCCATGCTTCATGTCTATGTGACCTTTATGTCAGGTGGTATTTTCCAGGTGGGAGATTGAAAGACCAACTAATTTACCAGAGGACATGCAGGAACAAGAGCACAGTGTCAGGGACTAACCTCACCCCTAACTCATTAGCCGTATGACAGCATGTTCAAAAGCCCTCTTTCTCTCCTAACCTAGGTCCTTAATCTGTAAAGAGATACCTGTTTCTTTACCATTTCAAATTGCAGATCCTCATCCTCACCTTCAAGGCTGTTCATAGCCATCATTTCTCCTCCCTCTGCCCCCATGCATCTTCCCATCTCACCAGTCCTCACGTTGGATAGTTTGGGGAGGTTGCAAAATGGTGGAGGGGGTTCCCTGTTTGGTCCTATTGTCTATCCATCAGCAGAAATGGAAACAGACCCTTAATTACTCCGAGTCATTACAAATCTTCCAGTTCTTTTCAAAGGAGAAGCCTCCCTACCTCCAAGCTTCCTGGTCAAATTTCAACTGAGAAAAAGGCAGTTAACACACTGCTGTTGGCATATATTATTATGTACTGCCATATTTCACAGCCAAGATAGCAGCATTTCACTGTCAGATTAAATTTGTATTATCCTGCTATGATTATAGAATATCTACATTGTCATAGCACCTATAGAGCAGCATTAGGTCAAGCCCTAGAGAGTCAGATGCAGTATAAGTACAGGCATTGGCAGTTCATATCCTGGTGTGTCATAAGGTGAACAGCAAGGTAACCTGAAGGGTAACTACCTTCAGAGAGGTGCTATGAGTCAAAGTTTTTAAGATGCATTATTTCTGCCAGTCTCTGTTAGATTCAGACTAAAAAACAGCACAGATAAATGTACCTTTAAAGTAGTTTCTCTTTCCTCTATTACTACACAGCTAGACAAACACCTGGTTCTTTCAAAGACAAATGGCTAGAGTTCTCTTGTCCCTTTTTTGTCTTCTTCAAAATATTTAGCTCTGCTCATACAGCAGCTGCTCAGACCTTGATTGAGCGAAGTTTATATATAGCTCTTGGACACAGAAACAAGACCAAGTTTGCTGAGGTGTCCAAGGACTTCTCTAAACAGTAAAAATCCTTCCACAGTTCAAGCAGTTTGCTGGGCTGACTGGAGAAATACACAGCCCAACGTAAGAGTAAATGACCACACTGTGAGAAATAAAAGATCCCATCAAGTCTGGCATGTAAATATTTTCTTTACTATCTTTCTAGAAAATAAATATGGTGGAGGGACAGTGGCTTTATAATAATCCAATTAATTTCCTCCCTGGCCTGTTGGTGAATGTAGAAAATAAGGCAAGATCTGCTAATCAGTTTTACAGAGACTTTGCCAGTAGGTCTGTCTTCTGAATCTTTCTGTCCCCCTCATCCCTTTCTTAGCCAAATCTGATGGGGGGAAAAAAAAAAAAGACATCTGTGTTCTTTGTCTACCTCTCCTGAAAGAAATCTCAGCCCTCTTCTGGTCTAACTCATGCTCTTGACCCAGCACAGCAGTTTGCATGACAGCATCAAATAACCTCTCTCCTGATCTTCAAAATCCACCACATCATAGAGACCAAGGCCTTCTCTGCTTCCCTCTGGGGCTCACTTGATCACCCAGTGTCTGCTCTTCCTTTTTCCCTAACACAGCCCCTCAGTGAAGAAATGTCCACCACAGCTTTCTCACTCAAACCTCCCTTTGCTCTCCTAGTCCATCCCAGATGAAAGCAATTTATTTCCCTCTTCTGTGCTGATTGCTCTTAATCTCTCTTTTTAGATGCTTGTTCAATTGGCCACGGTAAAATGCTTTGCTCATATGATTAAAAGGGACTGAGTGACTATTTTGTTTGCTGGATTTTTCTACTTGAGGTAGTGCTATGAAGGGAACTTGGGATACTCTATGTCTGAAAAAGTATTTTAAAAATAAGTATCTTTCCTGTGGACATTTGCACCTGAGCACAAAAGTATGGCACCGGTGAGTTCAAGATGGCATAAAGAGGAACAATGTTGTTAAGTATGTAAGTCCTTTTGATTAAAAACAAAGAAAAAACCCAAACAACCAAAAACCAAAACACATACACACACAAAAAAAATAACCCAAACACAAAACCTTCAAGCATTAATGTCTACATTTTCAGTTTAAGATGTTATTGCTCCAAAAGTTTGTTCTGCTGCTTCTCTGGTCATTATAATCCCTTTATCTAAACACCAAGAGGAAAACATGTATGGCCTTCACTTGCTTTCCTGCAGAAGTCAAGAGGTTCAGACCAGTTTCTCGGCCCTTGGAGCTGAGGCTAGTAGACTTTGCACTGAAATGACTGAGATACGGTCACAAATTCTGTTCCCTTTCTCTTCTGGAAAAAAGGTGTTTCCAGTAGCCAAGGGACTGAAGGGATGTGACTGTGGGAGCACTAACACTGCAGAGATGGCAAAGTAAAAGCTCAGATTGGTATAAGTAATTAAGCACTTAACTCTCACCAAATTCAGAGGAAACAAAGCATCTCTATACCTTTATGAATTCCACCACAAACACCTGAATTGCTTCCAAAAACTTTTAACAAGAGCTTCTACGTCAGTAAGCAATTTAGTGGTCATGAAGCCCAAAATAAACTTAGTTAAAGAATCAAAGTTGACCATTATATTGCATTGAAGAGCTTCCAAAAGCTGCCATTTGCTCATTATGGCATTAGTCAAGGTTATGCAGGGATTACTCCAACTCTCTCCTGATACATGTGCCACAGATTTGCAGCCTGTCTTGGATGAACTGCAGGGATCTGAAATGAGCTGCAGAGACTTGGGAAGACTTGCTGGGATGGTCACCCAAGCAGTGAATATGCTTTAACAAAAAAAAAAATAAAAAAATCAACATGCTGCCTTTTTTGTTGCCTCACAGGCTTCCAGCCTCTGACTTGGGGATCCTTGGGGGAACTATGTTTAAGTAGGCTTTACAAGAGATCCAAGAAAAGTGGCTGAACTGTGACTGGTTAATTTGTGCAATTTTCCCTGGAAAAAAATGAGCCTATCTGAAACTAGAAGAGACTGGAAACACAAGGTTCTAAATCAACTGTGATGTTCTGAATGAAGAAAGGAACATGTTTTATACAGCCCCTATTGTTCTAAAAGCTAGAAAACTATTGTTGTGCCTTTCCCTGGGTTTGGGACAGCTTCCAGTGGCAAGTGCAATTGTTACCACCAAGAGTATGAATGTAGTCTTGAGGTTATAACTCAGGAGTTGGACACTGAACTGGAAAAACTGTGAATGAGTAAGGTCTTGAAAATGTGCTTTATAGTGAAAGAGTCAAGGAGCTTAGTTTGGTTTTACCCAGAGGAAGATTAACAGGTGACTCAAACATAGTCTATAAATACTCACATGGGAAATCAACATTTCATAACAAATGCTCCTAAACCTCACAGCAAAGATCCCAGAGCCAGGGAATAAACACTGCAAATTAATAAACCGAGGCTAAGAACAGAATGCACAATTTAGCAAGGAAAGTAAGTAATCAACCGTACACGCAACTTTCCCAACGTTTGTGTTAAAGCCCCCTCTCCCCATCCCCATTTTCTAGACATAAATCAAAACTAAGTTTTTCTCCTAAAAAAAAATTTTAAAAGTATTAAACAGAAAGAAATTAATTTAGATCCTGTGGCCAGTTTGACAGGAGAACAAAGATGCTCACCAGGATCCTTTCTATCTTCACAATCTCTGATGTTGCCTTGCCAAAGGCTTCCAAATGCTTTCCCATTAGTCACCTCCCTGTTCTACCCTGTGTGTCTCAGGTGATGGATCCCCATCCACAGCAGCCAAGCTCCCAGCAATGCTCGTATGTCGTGATGTGCTGTCAACACAATCAGCACAATGAGAACCACATTAACTGAACTTAATAGCAAAACAAATATCAGGAAGAATACCGCACAGACTGGCTTATTCATTTTCTTATTCAAGTCATTCATTAAAACCCTCACCATTTTCTTGCTTATCAGAGGTCACCATCAAATTTCCAGCTGCCACTGAATTTCCAGGCACAACGAAGCACTGATGAATCCATGAGGCCTTTTTGTCACAGAAATTAAGCCTCATTTGCGAACTTTCCCCAATGTCATATTAATCATTTTGACTGTCCTGATTTTATCAGCAGAATCAAACTTTTTTTTTTTTTCTTCCTGGTGAACATTTAAAGCCGTTTCATTGTGGAAACAAAAAATATTTACACAGTGAGGATGACTGATGATTGGATGACAAAATAAGCCCTTTTAAAATGCTCATTATACATCCATTGGCATTGGCTCGCTCATTGTGAGCTACAGGCTGCAGTTGTGGGGATGGGTGCCCTCTCTGATGCAGCACACACAGTAGCTGTGTTTACATTGCTGTGAGTAAGAAAGCAACACACGACTTTAAAAAAAAAAACAAAACACAACAACAAAAAAAGCATGTGCTTTTTGGCCAGCAGCAGACACTGACTCTGCAAACAGCTGTGCCCCGTGAATGTCTTGGGGATAAGTTATGGTCCCTCTGCCTGAGCTTGCTGCATGGAGTCAGCTGTGGCTGTGTGTGCTGCCAGCTCCTTGCATCCTTGGCTGTCCTGGATGGAGCAGGATAAATATATTGTGTCCTAGCACACACCAGGCTGGCAGAGAAAGGGGGACCTCACCACCCAGAGCTTTGCAGGGAGCAGTGGTGGGAGATGAAGCATCCTCACTGAGAGCCAAAACCAGAGCAGCTCTGCTTACAGCTCTGCTGTCCGAGGAAGCTGATTCACAGCAAAAAGATTGTAGCCAGGACAAAAATATCTGTGATGGCTGCATGTATCCCATATCCACCCACCAGCCTGGTCTGCCACCCTGCCCCAAACACTGGTGCCAGAGGAACCAGGCAGTGAAAAGTGAGGGATGGAGCAGCAGGGGGCCAGGTTGCAGCAAGGGCTGCTTAAACCAGCTGTGCCCAAGAAACAGGCATGGGAAAGCATGGAAAGAGGTGCCAGAAGATGTCAGGTCCATAGATCCCACAAACCAAGGCTCTGTCCTCTCTCCTCACAATAAAGGGAGTCTGAAAAGCCTGAACAAGAGGCAGCGGGCACACTCTGCTGATTTACAGACAACACAGAATTAGTTGGGGCAGGTGGTGTGTGGAGCACCAGTGCTTCCATCCAGCTGGACTGTGGGAAACTTGAGGCCAAAAGAAGCCTCATGAAGTTTAGCAGAGACATATGAAGCACTGCATTGAGCTGGAATAACCCCTGATGTGCCAGTTTGGGCTGGAAACCAACTGGTTGAAGAGCAGCCCTACTGAGAAGGCTGCATGGGTTACCTTGACAGCCAGCTTAAATAAAATACAACAAATCACTCTCACCACAAATGAGGCAAACTGCTCCTCGTAATGCAGGAGATCAAGTTATCATCCCTTCTAGTTGGTGCTGGTAAGACTTCATCTATTTGAGCCTCCAATTCAAGAGCATTGTGGAGAAGCTGGACAGGATCTAGCAGGTGAACTGCTAAAACACTCAGGGCTTTCCCCTGTGAGGACAGCTTGAGGGCACCAGGCTTGCTCAGTAATGATGATGAAGTTAAGATAGGACGTAATAGCAGCCCAGAAACTATGCAAAGACAGTTAAAAAGATGGTGAAGCCAAATCCTTCTCAATAGCAGCAGTGATCAAAGCAATGTACACAAACTGACCCGGGGGTTAGACTGAACAGTAGGAAAAACTTTCTTCACTAGAGGACTGAAACACTCAATAGGCTGTGGCATCTCCATCCTTGGAGGTGTTCAAGAATCAACCAGACAGAGCAGTAATTAACTCAGTGTAGACTCTGGCCCTGTTTTGAGGTGGAGGTTAGATTAGAGACATCCAGAGGTGCCTTCCCACCAGCATTTCAACAAGTCTATGAAATCCAGTTGCAAGGGCTACCATGGTCCCAAGACAGGTTTCAGTGTACATGCCCCACAGTTCTATTCTTGCTTAAGGCAACGTCCAGGTCTCACCACACAGGTGCTGCCCAAGCACACGTGGGATTTGCACAGCTTCCTGGCTTCTGAAGAGACTCATGGTGAAAGGTCTATATGCTGCACTATTGCATGTGCTCTCCTGCCCCATTGAGACTTCTAAGCAAAAAAAAAAAAATCTGAAAAATGGCTATTCTTAACATTGAGGGAAAGGCATTATTGTAACTTGGGCCTCGCAAAGCAACAGTGACAGGCAGACACATCCCCTCAGATGTAAATTCAAATGGGAAATTATTCTAGGATTGTGATTAGACACAGTTGAGAATGTAGAAAGATCTGAAAAGCTGCACCCCAGGGCATTTTTCTGTTGTAGGACAGCACAAAGCATGAAGAAGTACATTACAGAGCCTGTCACCTCCCCTTAAGCACTTTAGGAATAGTTTAAAATTCCTTGAAAGGAAAACATTTTAAGACCCTTCATGTACTCAAAATACTTTTCAATAGCCCCTCAGAGAGAACTCTGTACCTTAGCAGAATCACTGTTTATAGCTCACAAGACAACTAGTCCTTCACAAATACTACCACTTGTAAACACTCAAAATATGATAAAACAATGAGCATTATAATTATAATTATAATATTTGGTCTTTGCTTCAAAGCTCTCTTGCGTCAAATGAGGGATTTTTTAATAGAAATTCTATAATTACATGATTCACACAACAAATTCATAACCAAGAAGATAAACTGGAAAAGAGAGTGTGGTTTTCTTGTATAAGCTACATATAGTTTGACTCTAATTATTCCCAACTGGTATATCTGTACATAAAAGCACTTTTGCAATGACAGTAATTTGTACAATTATTCTAATAACATGTTATTTCCTTAATTTTTATAAACCCAGTTGAAGACTTGTGTTTGCACAGCAATTCCTGAGTCTAATAACAAAGCCTTCAGAGTCCCCTGCAAAGAAAGGTGAGGTGAGGTGAGTAGAGCCTCATCCCTACTGACTACTTAGGAATACTGAGGAAACAAAAGCATTTGTTTCTCCCCTCAATATCCCAGATTTCCTGCTTGTACAAGGCATCACCTCTCATCTCTGTGAGTCCTGTGGGGCAAGTTAATACATTTGTATTAACTTCAAATATCCTGTCAGCATTCAGTAATGAGCAAGTAGTCTTACCTTACAGGGGAGGAAACCAAACTGATGTACCATCACCAGGACAGATCTGTGAACAAACCCCAGGGTCAGGAGTCCCAGCCTGTGTAGTCCAGCTCTCCGTAACAGCCAGAGAGTTAGACCAGGGAGAGGACACCTCTGGCAAGGTGGGATATGCTAAACTGAAGTCTGTGACTTCAGGTTCTTCTTATGCACGAGGGGAAAAACTTCAGAATTGTTTGACAAAAATTAGTAGGGTTACTCAAATGTAAAAGCAATGTAAGTGCAAGAAGGTTGGACCATTTATCTTGCTCTAGCAGCAGTGGGTACCTTGCTGTCCCTGTACAATAACCTTAGTAAGATCAATAGAAAGTTGACAACTGTAGCTCGTTCCCACACAACCCAGGGCAGCTGTACTCACAGTGGTTTAAGACGCTGTTGTTTCAAAAGCAGCAGAAATTTCATCTCCCTTTAATACACAAATCACCAGACTGCTGAGGTACCCCTGTGGCATTCATAAAGGCTTCCCAGGGTGGAATGGGATGGCAGTCTGAGGGCATGAACCAAAATGAGTATCCTCAGATAAGACGATCCCAGTGACCAAAGTGCAGAACTGCTACATCCTCACTCCCAGACCAAGGCTTGCTGGTTTGTTTTCACAGTGAAATAGCTAACCTCACTGCAAAACCCTCCTGGGGACCATGGCTTTAACTTTTCCCATGATGTAGTTAGGCAAGGTCAGCAGCAGTTCAGATGCACAGTATTCAATACTGCCAGCTAAACCATGGCAAAGAACTGCCTACTTCTTGTCTCCTTTAGGTTTGCTTGCAGAACAGCTGTTGGACTAGAGACACCACAGACACTGAGGATGTAGCCAAGGCTCAGTGTGCCAAGCAGAAACCCTTGTCTTCAGAAGGATTTTATATCAGGCTAGAAGACCTCCCATATTCCATACTAAGGACAAGCTTCAGACTTTCAGAGGACGCTTTCCTTTGTTCGACTTTAATCAGTCACTGCCAATTAACCAACATTTAGTTTCAGCTTGTGGAAGGAACAACAAAAAGAATGAGACAGACATCCCATCAGCTTCTCTAAACCACCTCAGATAAATTAGCAATCAATTAACTGAGATTAAAAAGTTTAACACACAAGTCATCATCTTTACAACCCTCTTTATTCCCATCTCTAGAGCCAGAATGACACAAAATTACTATCCAACCTCTGCATATATTCATATAAATGCAACATTACTCTGTCTATAAAACAATTTTGATGGTTCATCCCAGAACCTGGGTTCCTCTCACACTGAAATACAGTATGGACTTGTTCCAGGCAGCCCCTGACAAGGGAACAGAAGCAGGGGCTCCTGTTTTGTCTGTTTATAAGACATCAGCAAAACAACTGTACTATCACAGAATAGTTAAATCAAGCGTTATGTGCTATAGGTCCAAGTTGCCCATCATAAAATAAATTTGCAGTCTTGAAGACAGGTTATTCTAGATGGATTAAAGATGTGAAAAATAAGCATACTAGTGTGAAACAGGAGGATAAGGATGTTGTAGCTTCAGGCATTTACTACGTGTAGGTCTGCCTTGTTTGACTTAATATAAATGTCTGTTTATTATAGGATGCAGCATCCTAGACTCCCTGGACCATGCCAGAGAGATTCCCCTGTCTGTAAACACTGGAGAGGAATCAGATGAATCCTGCCAAACATCTGCTTTCATTTATCAAAACAAGGTTAAGAAATTCAATCATAGTTTATAAACATCTCTTGGGAAGGGACTTTTTTGTAACACAAGCAGCAGGGAGGCAGTAACACTGAGCAGGAAGCTGACCCTGTCCAGCAGGGTCCAGCTCCTAATGCTTGCTGTGGGCAGTAGAGATCACCAAGAGTATAACATGAGAGAGCAATGTTATTTTTATAATGAATAAACAGAATAAACTCAAATTGCCATGATCTGCTTGGCAGAGTCAAGCAGTCAGTTTTATATCCAACCTTCGTAGCTGCTTTTCAATAGTCTCCTTTTATCTGGAGTGCCTGGCATTATTATTTTGTCATTGTACACACCACCTATGCTTTTTCCCTTCAAATACATAAATTATTCTTGAGCTCTTCTGCCTGCAGGTTCCTTCTTTGGACTTTTGCAACCATAGCAGTGAATAAAATTGCACAGTTTTAGTCCAGAAAATCCAAGCATTAACTACATCGAAGAACCACCTTGTACTACTGGTGCCAGTGTTTAGCACAACTTGGAATCCATGGAGAATTATAGCAGAAAATCCATGTTGTGATAATATTTACAAAAGGGGAGGGATGGACTCCGTAAGCAGCTTGCTAACTGCCCAGACCTAAGAAATCAAACAGTAAATAACATGGCAATATGGGGAGATGGCTCTTGGTGGAGCCTGTCAGAGTGGCTGACCCAGTGTCCTCCCAGCCCAGCAGCAGGGAGTTGGGAACAATCACAGACTCTCACCTTTTAGTCAAAATAACTGTGCTTTTCATAAAGGTAACTTCTTAGCCAGATCTCTCAATCTTAAATATTTGTAATTTTACCACCAGGGCTCTCTCTAGTAGCACTTAGAAAAATCTAAAATCTGAGGAACTGTACTGAACTATACAGAAGATACAAAGATTGCCTGACTGATACATACCGAGGAAGACACCAGAGATGCCAGATCTCCTAAAAGAAAAAAAAGGCAAAAAAAAGTTTTAATACAACCAAGCAGGAGCAGCACAGGACATGGGTAGGGACAGAGAGCATCAGCCTCACTCACAGGGAGTAATCTTCCCAGGAGATGGTAGGAAATACTCACCTGTTGGTTCATGATGACAGAGCAAGTCTCAAGATGAGATTTTGGAGGAGGGGAAATGGATTTTATTTTAAAAACAAACCCACTTTCACTCACCCTCTTACCCACATAATTACAATCAGAAAAAAAAATTAGCATATTTCTGTCATCCAAGCACCAAGACGTGTGTCCAGGATCTGCTCGGGATCCCTCATAGAGACAGAGAATGCAAGGAACACGGCTCTGTACTCCTCATCCTAGCTCCTTCCATGGTTGGTGACCTCTCACTGCTTTGGGAGGTGCTTTTTGAACCCTGGAGCTGACAGCAACTGCAACCTTTTGTCTCTCCATCCCACCTCACCTCTGTGGGTCATCAGGGCTGACTCACTGCTGTCACCCCCTGGATGGTCTGAGGCTTGTTTCAGCCTGGATATATTTTGGCCATTCCTTGCTTTCCAGATCCAGCCTGAAGGTGTACTGTTGCCAGCTTCAGCTTAGCCCAGCTTTGCATGGGTAAATGTGACCAGAGGTGTCCCTCTGCAGCATCACCTATGTTGACCAACTGCAGATACAATCCCATGGCTTCTCCTAGATGGGAGGTCACACTACAGCAGACTTCAGCCAGTGACTCAGAGATCCTGCAAGGGCCCAGGTTCCTCCTAAGGGGTCTGTAGAAAGTGACTGCACTGAGCTGGCCAGCTGGCTAGAGATCCAGCTTTTTGGAGATTCCTATCTCTACTGAAAATAAAAAAAAATAAAAATAATAATTTTTAAAAAAAGGTTGAAAACCATTGAACTAGATAATGCAAGAGCCTTCCAGTGGCCTTGAATATGCTATTCATTGAGGTCGGAAGCTGTTATGGAATTTTTCAATACACGATTTAATCTGGGCAGCCTGAGCTCCAGAAGCAGAGGGAGGAAACCCAGTGACTCTGGAGCCAGGGCCCCTCAGGCAAGGAAAGGGAACATTTTCAATGGCTTTTAGAGGGTGCGTTGGCCAAGTCACACGTTACAGCAGTTCATTGGCAGCATTGTAAAGCTAGAAAAGCAGTGTCAGGTGAGCTGATTAAAAGGGCACTACTCTGCTATGGACTAAGATTTGGGCCTCTGTGGGTTGGGTTTTAGTGGCCATCCCAGATGCAGAGTGAGCAGCAGCTCCTCAGCGGGCAGAAACCTGCTGCAGCACTGGCTTCTCATCAGCTGAGGTGTTCCACAGTGGAAGCTGGGGTGGCACAGCCCTGCCCAGGCAGCAGTGATACCTCCCCCTGTGCCCTGTCCTCCTGCCACAGGACCCGTCCCACCTCTGTCCTTACCTGCACCAGATGAGCAGTTCCCTCTGGGAAATGGGCTTTCTCCACGAGAAAAAAAAAAAACTATTTTTTTTTGGTCTTCAGTTTGCTTCTCAGTCTGGTCATTGCCTGGGTCTGAGCCCAGTGTGGCCATGCAACCAGTGATGCCAGTGCAGCAAGGGGAGCAGGGAGGGAAGAATCCACAGGTGAGCAGGGGATGGATCCTGCCCTCACTCCACTGAGGTATGAGCACCACTGAAGGTGTAACCTGGTGTCATCTCCAAAGGCACCAGAGGCAAAATAGCTTTCCACGAACCACTTCAGCAGGTTTTGGCCTTGATGGTGTTCCTTTCTTCCTTGGCAGATCCTACTTGACAAACCTGATCTCATTCTATGACAAGGTGACCTGCTTAGTGGATGAGGGAAAGGCTGTTGATGTAGTCTGCCTGGACTTCAGTAAAACCTTTGACACCATCCCCCATAACATCCTCATGGAAAAGATGGCTGCCCATGATTTTGGTGGGCATATACTCTGCTGGGTTAAACACTGGCTGGATGGCTGGGCCCAAAGAGTTGTGGTTAATGGAGTTAAATCCAGTTGGTGGCCAGTCATGAGCGGTGTCCCCCAGGGCTCAGTGCTGTGGCCACTCCTGTTTAACATCTTTATTAATGATCTTGATGAGGGGATTGAATGCACCATCAGTAAATTTGCAGATGACACCAAGCTGGGAGGGAGTGTCGATTTGCTGGATGGTAGGAAGGCTTTACAGAGGGACCTGGACAGACTGGATCGATGGGCTGAGACCACCTGTATGAAATTCAATGAGGCCAAATGTCAGGTCCTGCATTTCAGTCACAACAACCCCAGGCAATGCTACAGGCTTGGAGAAGAGTGGCTGGAAAGCTGCCTGGCAAAAAAGGACCTTGGTGTATTGATTGACAGTCAGCTGAATATGAGCCAGCAGTGTGCCCAGGTGGCCAAGAAGGCCAATGGCATCCTGGCTTGTATCAGAAATGGTGTGTCTAGCAGGACTAGGGAAGTGATCCTGCCTCTGTACTCGGCCCTGGTGAGGCCCCACCTCGAGTATTGTGTTCAGTTTTGGGCACCTCAATACAAAAAGGACATTGAGGTGATGGAGCAGGTCCAAAGAAGCGTAACAAAGCTAGTGAGGGGTTTGGAAAACATCCTCTATGAGGAACAACTGAGGGAGCTGGGGCTGTTTAGTCTGGGGAAGAGGAGGCTGAGGGGAGACGTTATCACTCTTTACAAATACCTGAAAGGAGGTTGTAGTGAGAGTGGGGTTGGTCTCTTCTCACTGGTGGCTGATGACAGGACAGGAGGAAATGGGCTCAAGTTGCGTCAGGGGAGATTTAAGTTGGATATCAGAAAAAAACTTCTTTACAGAAAGGGTTGTTAGGCACTGGAACAGGCTCCCCAGGGAGGTGGTTGAGTCACCATCCCTGAATGTGTTTAAAAGCCTGGATGTGGTGCTTGGGGACATGGTTTAGTGGGGGGTCATCAGAACTAGGGGAAGAGGGTTAGGATAAGGTTGGACTCAATGGTCTTAAAGGTCTTTTCCAACCTGAACAATTCTATGATTTTGTGATTCTTGGGCCTGGAAAAGTTTGCTGAAGCTTTCTGCAGATGGTGTCTTCTTTTCTATTCCAGAAAATCTGGAACTTTATTAATAAAGCAAACCAACCTGTGAGCTGTAACCTTCACCGCTTTGTTTCACTCACGCCCAATGGAAAAGAAAACTTTCACTGCCTGATTCCCGCAGGGTGCAGGAACAGCTCACAGGGAGAGGTGGCCTGGAGCCATGGAGCACCCAGAGGACACCATGATTGTCCCTCCTCACCCTGCACAGCTCTTTCCAGGCCCTCTGACAAATGTGTGCTGTGACAGATCTTCAAGGGTAATGTCCTCCAGTCAAGGGCACAATACCACCTTGTCCCCACCAAGGAGGAGCCCATTAAACTTTCTGTCCCTCAAATGTGGGTATCTTTGACTTTAGAGATCAATAGAGCCTGGGTATTTATATCTCACACTCAAATACATTCAACTGTTTTTTAAGTAGAGGGCGTTGCCAGCCCAAGAAATATAATCTTATCTCAAGGCCTTGAGAAATTCAGTAGCTGTTGTATGTCTTCCTCTGTCAAAAGCAGCTCTTGGCCAAGGGCACCCGAAGCTAACCAGCATTGATAAGAGGACCACATCCCCCACTGCTGGAAATGGTCCTATGCTCAAAGTGTATCAGGCCCTATATTTTGTTAAATAAAAAAACCCACCACAGCCTGGTGACAGGCACTGTGCAGGCAGTGTCTGAGGCAGAGCTCCTTGCCCATCTCCAGGTACCCTCAGCCCTGAGTGTTGATGGAAGCCTCAGTTCAGGCTGTAAAGTCTTCATGCTAGCTTTAGGGCCAAGGGCAGTGGCATCGCTTCATGCAGACAGGGACCATCAGTTGCAATACCCATCTTGGGGTTAATTAATTGCAGAGAGCTGAGGGGAGGACAGCAAAGCTCACCGGCAAGGGCTGCATCCATGAGTGTCTGGTGCACCTACAGCACCCGTGAGATGAGGTGAATCTGGGGCATAAGAAATGTTACAAAACAAACCCTAGTACAAAGAGAGCTGAAGGGATGATTGGATATAATTTGAACATGTTTTAACAATAGAGGAAGCTCATGTCTGAACATGTTTTTTATCTCTCTGTAGACATGTAATCACTGTGGAGGGATCCTGGAAGTGCAGGGAAGCAGCAGTGACTTGCCATCCCCTCAGTAACAGGGGCCTTGAAGGAAGACATGCTCCATGCTCCCAAAAGACCTCCCAGCAGTCATAAGTGCTTTGCTAATTTTGTTTTTTTGGATGCAAGGTTTGCGTTGCCTTATCCAGAAAGGGATCCTGCTAGCACACCATCCTGTGCCTTGGTTTCCACACCCTGTACAGCCAGAGCAACCAGGCCGTCCCCACAGGAGCACTGGGAAGATGGATTGGTTAATATTTGCTTAGTGCTCTGGAGATAGCACTATATAAGTCTAATTACATGTTATGCCCTTATGTGATAAGGATGTCATCTTGGATTAGAGGGGATTAGTTGTTAATGCCATTCCTGTACATACCGGTCCCCTCCAGGGCTTTGATTTCTGCTGAGAAGGTTTTTCACTCTGCTTTCAACTCAGCAAGGACCTCCTAGCTATGTTTATCAAGGAAATCAAAGGTTTCTGGTGGTTGAAAATGGCACTCGATGGATACCTGGAGATGTCTTCAGTGTGTGCTCAAGTGAACACAGGTGTCAACTCTGCATCGGTCTTGCTCTGGCATTCCTAAACCTTTAACAGGGTTGGGGAAGGGGGTTGAGTGCAGCCCCTTCCTGCACACTGGGCTCCAAACACACCACTGAGTTATTAAGTACAGACCTAAGTTAATGTTTAGCTCTGTCCCAAAAGATGGAGATTGCTGAATGCCAAAGGAAATGAAGTGAGAAACCACATGTCAGTAACGTTCACAGGGCAAAATGCTACAGAGACAACATCCCCACATCCCAGCAGCACTTGGACATCCCAAGAGAGTGCTCAGATCTGCAGCACATCCCAGAGCAAAGGGAGGGGAATCTGGTTCCCACACTGCACAGTAAGAGCCAAGTGACATGCAGGGATTTTGCTTTTCTAAACCTATGGCTGCAAAGTTTATATCCTTACTCCTGCAGTGACACTGACCACTCTCAGAGGACTCCCTGGCTGCAGAGCTATCAGGGATAGGAGCTGAGATCCCTTTCCAGGAATCCCTTTCCAGTGCTCCCACCTGCTCCAAGAACTAGCTTACCCCTGGCACAGGCTGGATTTCAGCCACTGACAAGGAAGCAAAAGGGCTATACTGTCTCCACCTCCCACTTGGCATGGGCTTGTCCAGTGGGAAACTCTGGATCCATCACCTAAGGCTGACCAGCCAGGATTAGCCAGGAGAAGAACTCAGACTCCTCTCAGCAGCAGGAGAGGAAGGATATCCCTTCCTTAGTCCCCAGCTGATGGGAGTTGCTTTGGCTCACCAGCATGATGTTGTTGTTCAGTGGAAAGGAAAACCTCCAGGGACTTCTCAACCTGCACTAAACTCCAGAGACAGATCCCACCATGGTGGGAGAATATTTTTTTGTTGACACAAATAAAATTGATCCCAGAGAAAGGAGGAATCCCTAATTTCAGGAGAGGTTTAGGGTGGAAAGGGCACCCCAGAGCCCTTTATGGTCCTGGGAGCAACCATGACAGTGCCAAGTGGCACCACTGAGCGAGGCAGAGGGTGACCAGATCTTCAGCCCCAGCCCTGAGGTGCCCATGAGGGTTCAGACATGCACAGGCAGATGAGCTGAGCCTGCTAGGAGCTGAGCTGCACTGTGCTGCTGCTCCAGGGTCAACAGGATGCAAAAGCAACCAGGGCTTTCTGCTTACCTGGGTTAGCTCTGCAAGGCAAATAAACACCTCTGTTTCTCTCTTATTGTTAGCCAGAGGAGACAGCCTGTTGCAAGACAGGGACTAAAATGCTGCTGCTGTCAGTCTGGGTAGGTGCTCCCTTGTCTCCCAGGGCAAGAGGAGTGGGAGTGCAGATTGGGGCCTCTGTCTCCAGCACAACATCCTCAGCTGAGGCCAGTCCTGTAAGGCAAAGCTGAAGCTGACTAGGAGGCTGAAGTTTCATTCCTAAAAAAAATAAAAATACATGAAAATTCAAGATTTTGAGGAAAAAAGTTAGTTCAGTGTCTGAAACAAGATGTTCCCTGGAAGCCAACCCATAGCACAACAAGGTGCTGTGGGTTGTGGGGCTGCAGATGCTACCAGGATGCCCTGGCTTGGCAGAGTCCATCCAGAGCCACAGCAGAGCCAGTGCTCTGGGAACCACAAGCATCACACTCCTTTGGCTGCAAAGACCAACCTCCCTCCATGCAGCTACTGCAAATGCAGGCACAGAGCCAAGCTGTCAGGGAAGCCAGCAGGGTCCATTAGCAATTTTATCAAACTCAACATTTTTGGCAGAACATTTCCATTTTGGTGAGTCAGCAGCCTTGGAAAGTGCCTGTCGGTGGCAGTGAAGCTCGAGGTGGGTGTGTGGGGAAAGGTTCCTGGGACAACCACCTGACCTGGCCCAGACCTGGCTGCATGGACACTGTGCTTAGGAGCCACACAACAAATTGCCCTACATGTGGGCTGAGTCCCCTCCAGCCTATTCCTTGTCCATCAACAGGCAAGCTAGTCCAAGATGAGCCTTCATGTTAAATAGAACAACATGCATCAGGTCGAGATAACAGAAGGATTCACCCCATGGCTCCTCTGCTCTTCAATAATCACTCTCCCCATTCTATGCTCAATCAAATAATCATTTTTCCAAAATTAGGCCTGTAGACAAGTCAACTTTATTACCCCAACTATTACCAAGTTTTCCTCATCTAAATTTTTCTGGCTAAGCAGCCTAAGACTTCTTTCCCTATCCACAGAGTAGAGATCATCTCCCCTTTCTGCATTCCCCTCCCACATATTTGAGGGCTGCTCTCATGTCTCCCCAGGCCCCTTCTGTCGCCCATTATCCAACCCAGGTCAAGCTTGCTGGGAGTCATCACGTCCTCCCTGATCTCTGGCCACCCTCCAACCTGCCCACATCTTCCTTGCCCTAGCATGAACCTGGCCTTTCTCCACAGCCCTCATCTGCAAACCCCCAGTGCCTTCTTCCAGCAGGTCCTCATGCCCTTCACAGGGATTTATGGCTCGACTGTCGCTCGGCAGGGATGGAGTTGTTAGTGGTGTCAGAGAGATGGAGGAGATAGGGCAGAGGATGCAGGCATGGGGACAGCCAGCAGACAGGAGACTTGCTGGGAGCCCAAAAATGCTGCCAGCCCCTGCTCCCCCTCCAGCCAGGGAGTTTGTACACAGGGAGCAGAGCCAGGTCTTCAAGATCAGCTCGCAGCACTTGGACCTGGGTTTCACCTGTCCCAAAACAAGGGACAGCTCTGACATGGCTGGGGGGGAACAAGGCAGCGGGTAAAACTGGGCTGGGGACACACAGCACAGACCAGGACCATGGAGCCCCTGCCAGAGGAGGGCTGTGTTTCTTTCCCCTCTTTTCCCCCCCTCCCCTTTTGTTTTTCACCAGGCTGGGTTACAGGAGGACTGACAGAGGCGAGTCTGGCCAGTCAGGGCTTGGCCGCTCATCTGCGGGGCTACAGACCATCACGGCCGCAGACACCTCCTTGCAGGAAAAAGCAGGAAAAAACTGGCAGGGAGTGGAACCGAGTGGCAGGGAGATTAGAGACCCAGCTCCTATTTATAGAGCAGCAGCTGAGAAACTGCCCCTGTGACAGGGTCGTTGTTTAACCCTTTCAGCCCCAAGCACCATCCCCGAGGTGCTGAGCCAGTCTTAGACCATTCTGGGAGGGCTGAGGGAGCATTTCAGCCCAGGGGAAACAGGAGACCCCACACTGGGGTACCCTGTGGTGCAGAGGAAGCAGAAGGCAGGTCCAGGCATGGTGGCTCTTTTGTGACCCCCTGAGCTTTGGCAGGGTTGAAGGCAATGGGAACCACACATACCTGTTGTCCAGGAGCAGCTGCTGATGTTCATGGGGGCTGCTCCATCCCACGGGAATGGGTTGTGGTCCATATCACATGCTGATCTCCACCACGGTCATCCCAGAACTTGTCGGTAAGAGGCCAGCCAGCCATCATCACCAACTCCCTGCCAAATTCGCAGTGATTTCTTAAATCTAGCAGTGCTGCCAAGGAGAAGTCACACAAACACCAAAACACAGAGTTCACATTGCAAGTGCTCTGTATGCCCAACAGCTGGGACCAGGAGCCAAGCAGAGAATGGGGTGAGTCCTGGCAAGAAGCAGTCAGCACATCTCCAGGTCCCAGGAGCACCCTGGTGCCACCTTCCTGAAGCTCCCCTTTGACTACTACTCTACGTGCCATAATTTATGGCTGCTTTTATGCCATACACTGTCATTAAATACAGAAATTGGATGTTGCCAGCTTGCTCAGCTTCCTGCTTTCCTGGGTCTGCATTTCACCAAAAGGGGTGGCAAGCAGAGAAAGAAACATCTGGAGAGGTTACGAAAACCACAATCCCCACTGTTAGCCTATGGGTCACCCTAAACAGATTAAAAGAGCTGCTTAGCTCTGCCATGCGAGGTTAGACTTAGCATAACTAAGTTTATCTGCAGGAGAAAAGGCTGCAAAACTGAAAGAGGGTAGATTTAGATTAGACAACATAAGGAAGAATTTTTTTTATTATGAGAGGGAGGAGGGACTGGAACAGGTTGCCTACAGGAGTTGTGGATGCTCCATCCTTGGAAGTATTCAAGGCCAGGTGGGATGGGGCTTTGAGCAATCTGGTCTAGTGAAAGGTGTCCTTGCACGCAGCCAGGGGGATGGACTAAACAATCCATAAAGGTCCCTTCTGACCCAAACCATTCTGTGATTCTGTAAAAAAAAGCTATTGTACCTGTTTAGCTGAGAGTTGGGGTTTGGTACCTGGCCAGCAGCCGCCACCCGTAACAGAGATTGCTGAGCAAGAAGTTGCTGCATACTGGACATGCATGGGCAGTCCCGTGCCACCAGCAAAGCAGCTCCTGCACCGGCAGCAGCACGCAGGCAGGAGGGAATATTTTTCAGTCCATTTTACCTCCTGCAGCTCCAGGGGCTGAGCAGGTTGCTGAGGCTGGTGGGTCTGGGGTCAGCCCTGCTCCCTGCACAGGGACGGCTGCAGAAACATGGGGCTGGGTGCAGGCAGGTTTCATTGCACTTCTCCACCATTTAAGAACCAAAGCTCCCCCCATTCCAACCCCCTCAGCTCTAGGCCTCAGCCTCTGCACAGCGACTCTCCAGCTGTTCTCCCACTTGCTTGTGTCAATAGCTATTTTTACAAGATTGCTTTTCTCTACTTCTTAATTGATCTAAATCCTTTCCCTTGGCTTTCTTGTTAAAGGTGGATTTAAAGAGAAGTAGTTCATTATCTCAGCCATTTTTGGGTCATTATGAATTTCATCCCTCTCCTCATTAATTACTCATTACCCCTCAGCTGGGGAGGGCTGCTTTGTCCCCGATGTGTTTGCAAGCAGCTTCCCTGGCACCCTGTAATCCCCTCGGCCCCGTGTTAGCTCGGTCTGGTTTATGCTGCCTTTGCTTTCCCCTCTGCTGCTCCCAAGCCAGCTCTTGCCTTCCCATTGCACCCAAGTGGCTGTTTCCTACTGAGCCCCCACAGCTGCTCCAGGTCCCTCAGTGGGTTGAAGCTCCTTGAGCACTGTCCCCACACATCATACCTGCCCCAAGGGACACGTGTCCATTCCCGCTGATCCCCACACCAAGCAGCAAGGAGAGTCGCTGGCTCCTGGTTAAGGGGTTGGCACTGGAGTTTGGATATAAATAGTCCTTTTTTGGAGAGCATTGGCTTTGCTTGGCCTGTTGCAGTACCTGCCAAGTTATGAGAAAGCAGCATGCAGAGCAATGTTGATTTGGGTTTAACAGGCCAATATTTCCCAAGCTTTTGGCTGCAGTCAGATCCCCAGGGAGAACCTGAAACATTTAAGCATCTCCTGTGCTACCGCTGCAGCAGTCCATGGGAGCAGAGGAGCTGCAATGGTGCATTTGTCCTCCCATCTGCACATGAGCATTTCCCTGGCAGGGAACAGTTGAACGTGGTGCAGGCACTTGGGGACTGACCCTACTGCTGAAACAACCTTCTCTAGCCCATCTTTCATGGTTGCATTAGCTATAGTCCCATGTTACCCAGAAATGGATCCACAACTGGGGATCACAAGGAGTGATGTTTTTTCTCTGGACTTAAACACACACACAACCTCCCAGTGACTGCTGGCAAGAGACCCCCCCCCCCCCCCAGCTCCATCCCAGCCTGATACTTGGGTTGACTTCCATGCCCTTGTTGCCTCAGCAGCTTCTCAAAAGCCTTGCAGGACTTTTTTTCCCATCACAGCAAGGGATGGAGATTTATGATCTGTCCTCTCCTCCCCGAGGTCAGTATTACACACATTTCTGTGCTGAGCCTCCTCCCAGCAGGCTCCTGCCAGGGCTGGGGCATGCTCACCAGGGAGGGACCTTTCCATACTTCATGGATGTGTATGAAAAGGCCAAGCAGGAAAAATGTGTTGAGTTGGTAAAGGGAAGAGAGGGGTGTGCGATATTTGCTTGAGGATGGTAAACGAAGGTTGCACAAGCAATTGGGTTGCACAACCAGAAACAGTGGAGTTATTTAACTTAACAAGTTACCACTGACCAGCTGAGCTGCACTTTCTCAGGAGTTTTAAGCCAAAACATCTTATTCTTTACCGGGAGCAAATGAAGATAAAGTGCCTGGTCCAGAAGTGCAACTCTGCTGACATGCACTAAGCTGCTCCTCAGCGCATCCCTCAGTGGGAGGGAAGGGGTGGCAAAATAATTTGAGGAGGCTTGCAAAGTGTTGGGCTGCAAAGAAATCTGCAGCAGTTCAGACCCTCCAAGACAGATAAATGGATTGAGAACAGGCTGCAAGTGCTCAGAGCAAGCCTTCACCCATGCCAGGAATCTGCTAACTACCTTTAATTGCTGGCAGCAACTCTAGTCCTCCACCATAGGGGACAGCCCAGTGAAACCATCTAAGCCAGCAATTACAGCCATTCCTCATTCTCCATCTGTGAAGCAATCATGTGGCTTAGGACAACGGGGAACTTTGTGTCAAAGGATCTACAAGGGACAGATACTTTGAGGTGGTTCAATAAGCAAACACCCCCTTGTCAACACACTTAAGTCTCAGCCCTAAAGGACACAGATCCAGCACAGAAGGAGCCAGGAGACTGAGAAAGAGGATTATTTTCTTCTGCTCCTGTATTTCATTTGGAGTAACTGCTCTGGGGTCCTGTCGAGCTTTTCATTTGCTGTGGTTGCATCCCACAAAACTGCTCCTGCAGCAAAGAGGGGTGGCCTGTGCTAGCACCCCCCACAGTGCAAGTCTCAGCACCAAGGCTCGTATTTGTGTATTTTCCAAGGAGATCAGCAGAAGGTCAGACCTGGACAGTGAAGTGCCTGGAGACACAGGCCATTGCTGGGACAAGAAAGCTTCCCTGAGAGGAGCTCTGTACATCTGGCAATGGTTGTCATGAGCCAGCAGCTGCAGCTCCATCTTGGCCTTCTTCCTTATAACCTGAAAAACAGCACAAGGGTTTGGTAAAAGCCAGTTGCAGGATATGGAGAGCTGCTCCCTGGAGATGGAGTAGGCAAATGCCCAGCCTCCTCTAGCCCAACCCTTGCTACCTAGTGCTTTGGAGGGAGAGGAGACCTCCAGCCATGCAGACAGCCCTCTGCTTGAGTCTTGCACAAACTGCCAGAACAACCCATTTCTGTGTCTGCAGGATGTCCCTCTCCTCAGCCCCCACAAAGGGGTTTGCAAGGGCTGACCATTTTAAGCACATGTCAGTGAAATCCAGCTCCCTGGCTGAGGTTGTCCAATACTGCATTTGCAATGCTTCAGTCTTCAGAGCTTTTCCAAATCCCTCATGGCTGTAAGGCTAATTTAGGCCAGCACCTGGAGTTTTACAAGGCACGGACAAGATAGTGCTCTATTCATTCTCTCTTCCCTTTTTTTTATAACCACTGCTGGAGAAAAAAAAAAAACACATGGAAAGTGCTCTGAGAAAAAGCCAGGGCCACTGGCAAGGGTGGACCTTCCCTCATACTGCTCTGACACTTAAGAGTCAAAACTGACCCTGTGACTATGGGCATGAGATGGTCCATGTGCAGCAGGGAGAGCAATCACTGCTCCTTGCTCCCAGTTGGGCCCCTAAAGCTTGAGGCAGAAGAGCTGGCATGGGCAGAGCTCAGTGGCAGCACGAGCTGCCAGGGCAAAGGAGATACCAGTGAAGCTGCTGATGCTATGAAGGGTCTGCAGCTAAGCAAAACTATCATTTGTATGAAACTTTAAAAAAATATTTACAATCTTGCTGTAGCTCTGTAACGAGTTGAAGAGTAAAAAAGGAGATAAAATAATCCTCTTGCAGGAGGAGAGATAGAGGGTAAGTTTAACCAACAGTGCCTTATCCAGCATGGTCAGAACCACCATGTCCTGCATGCTGGTGCTCACACACCATAGCCCTCTCCATGTACTACTCAGTCTGGGAATATTCACACCAAAAGTGTCCCATAGGAAATCTGAACCTCCCATGCTCTCCTGGCTCCCTTACACCCACCACAAGGTATTTGAGGACTAAAGGAATAGCATCAAGGTGAAGTCACACCTTAGGGAATCTGTTTCCCTAGTGTAGAGCACAATTTCATTACAGGTGTTTAAACTGTGATGAGCTATTATTCCTCTAGTACTCAAATGCTTCTATGTTGTCCTTACATGCACTCAAGTTCTTCGTCTTTCGGTACCAGGCACAGAGACCTTTCCACCTTCCCAAACACTCCATCACACAATTTCTACTGCCACACATTTTAAAACCACTACAATTCTCTTAATGATCCTCACAACACAGGCATCCTTTGCAGCCCTTGCTCCTTGAGTTAGGTGATTTCGCACAAGACCATCAGCTTTCAAACAGCATACAGCTCAGTTTGTACCCTCACAAGAACCCCCTAAAATCATGACCTCCCAAAAGCTTTTACAAGCTGACAGCAGAAGACCAAAAGATCATCAGCCTGCTGGCCCCACTGCCACCCACAGGCTGGTGCCTGTAGGGAACTGCCAGACCACCCTGCACTCTCTAACACATGAAAACACAGCAGCCAGGGTGGGAATAAGAGCAAATCCTTTAGGAGCAAAGGCTTCTGGACTGAGGACCTGTGTTGCATAATGAATCTACTTTAATATTTCTCCCTCAAAAAGAAATCCAGCTTCCACTTATTCTAGGGCAAACTCAAAAGGTTTTATTTTAGTTTTATTTTTTTTAGCAAATTCTATCACATAAATGTTAACAAAAAACATCTGTACAATTGCCATGATACACTCAAAAGTGAAACAAATAAGATATAAATACAGATATGGATGTAACATGACAAAAGCGGAAAAAATAGAAAAAAATACATGCGCATGAACACGGTGCCAACAAAGTCATTTCTCATGGCTGGCATTTTTCAGAGCAGTTTTTACTTCCCATTTAAAACATTGTTAGCAACATCCTGCTGTATTCTACAAAGGTCTAGTTTTCTTTCCCTTAATACGTCATATTATGCTTGATAAATAAAGGGGTGGGGAGAAAAGGTTTTGATGACAAAGATGCGAGTTACGTTACTTATAACAGGTTATTGGTAAGCTAGTAATAAGCAATAAAAAAGACAGTCTCGTATTGTATTGTAATCCAGGCAAGCACACATAGTGTACCTTAAGAAAGCCACATGCCTCAATATTTCTGCACTACATGAGAACTACAGTACGTAGACCTGTGGGGTGGATGGATCTGGTACTTGCCCATGCCCACGGAGCACTGGTGCAGCCAATGGCAGAAAAAAACATCCACATCTGAGATTTCAGCAACCTTGCAGCCAGGAGCCGCTGTCTGCTGAGAGTTTTCTCCCATTCAGACTTTTAAAGCATGGTGGGCAAATAAAATACACTTTTTTTTCTTTTCTTTTTTCTTTTTTTTTTAAGGTATGAAAAATTGAAGCCCTGCACAATGGGCAGCAAGGAAAAAAGGCAGCTGCAGTAGGTGGCTACTGCCAGGAGAATGTGAACACAAGCTTCACCGGTGCGGTGAGGCACTGCCAGCATGCAGATCTTTCTCTGCAAGCGTGCATGGACACTGATTTGTAGCCAGAGAGACCTTTATGCTTGCTGAAGAGAAGAAAAAACAAAAATGATTGTACAGCTTGTTGAAGTCAGAACACTGGAGATCAGAGAGGTGACATTCAGAGCTAGCCCTTTGAGTACTTCAAAGGAAATGCAAAAAAAAAATATAAATCGGGTCATGTTCAACATACTCAACAACCTTACTATGTACATTATACGCCATGATTTATAAATACCTAAAAGCAGAATGCTCTCTACTGTATACAGGCATAACATACTTCTAGAGTACTCAAAGGATGAGCAGTCCTCGACTGGCTCACGTAACGAAATTAAGTAGCACATTAATGAGCATCTGTTGACAAACAGAACAGAATGTGATTCAGAAAGTAAGGCCTGGTTCTACCACTTGCAGCCCCAAGTGTGCCAATACGATGGGAAAACACAGGCTTGTGGCCAGAGCCACAGCAGGTTCCACGTGTCTTTTGAAGGACAAGCTATTAACTCCTACCATAGTGTCAGCGCCAGGGTTGGCTCAGGGACTTTACAGTGCGTTCACTCTCAGTGCATACTAACAGGATTTTATAAAATATATAAAATCATTTGAGAAGGAATTCAATTCCTGGAGATTTGCTACAGTGTGCCATTCAAAAAAATTAAAAAAAATAAAACAGAAAACAGCGATGGACCAAGCTCCATCACAGCTGGGAGGGACTAATCACCATTCGGTCAGCTATGCTGACCTTCTGAACCCCAGAACTGGAACAGAAGATGCTGAACTGAGATGGGGAGAAAAAAAAGCATAAATACTAAGCAGTTAGAGTAAAAGTTAAAAAAACAACAACAAACAACAAAAAAACAAACCCATTACTAAAAACTCAAACAAGACAGCTAACTGCTGCCAACAAGTCGGCTGAATATTTCCTCAAAAGGGAAAATAAATTCATGTTAAACTAACCTGAATAATTCAAAAATTAAAAAAGGATACTCTAACAAGCATACTGAAAGTTGTTTCAAAGGAATGGTCCAAAGAAAGGGAGACACAAACCATGGAGCAGCCAATCCTTCCTCCAGCAAGGATGGCTTTTCTGAGCCTGCAGGAAGACCCTGGGGAAATCCCACCCTCCAGGTTCACATGGTTTCTCCTGCCATGGCATAACTCCTTGGGAAAGATGAGGGAACTAGCCCTGCAACCAGCAAAAGCCTGGACACATCGTGACCAAGGCAGGAGCAGGTCACCTCCTCCACTCATGTCAGAAGGGAAAGGGACTGACAAGCTTTGCAGCCTACTCCTGCATAGTCCCCACCAGCCCCAACCCCTCCTGAGCCAGGGACTGGGGGGGGAGCTGACACCAAGTGTCAACTCCCAGTATAGCTCCTTGGGGCTGGAGCTGAGACACACAGGGATGCACAGATGGAAAGGGAGGACAATGGGGCTTTCCCCTTCCTGCTGCAGTACTGGAAACCCATGTTCTCAGTAGGCTACCAAAGTGTCCCTTCAGCCCCAAAAAGTGGAAATGGAGAGGGCTGCAGAGAGACCAAGGCACTGAGAGCAGCCAGGGAGCACACACCCATCACCACAGCTGCAGCTCCACCATCCTCTTGTGTCACTGGGGGCAAAAACCCAATTCTGATCCATTGTAGGTTTGGGGTGGGCATGCCTGTCAGCCAAGATCAAGCCCAGGGCCAAACACAGCATTAGCATCCTCCTGTTTCCCCTGGTGACTGGCAGAAGTGGGGAAGCTCACCCTCTGCAAACAGAAGGGTCTCCCCTTTGGGGAAGGGTGTTGCTGGTTTGGCTCTGACTTGGTCTGTGGCACTGCACCCTTACCCAGAGCACCCTGCTGACAGCAATGCCCAGCAAGGGCCCTCCAACACCTCTCCAAAACACAGAGCACCCAGCAGGGCTGTGCATGGGGCTGGCCAGGAAGAAGAAGGTTTCTGAAGGCAGCTAACAGCACTGCAGGCTCTTCAGGCACAAGAGGGGAGTGTGGAAGGCAACCAGCACTGTCCCAGCTGGCTCAGCAGGTGCTTCCACAGGGTCTTTTTGTTCAGTTTCAGATGCCCTTTCTGCCCTCCGGATCAACATTTTGCCCAAAGCAGAAAGGAGTTGTGGGGACAAAACCCTTCACCATCCAACACCAGTGGGTCAGGTCAGAGCAGCAGATCAGCCCTTTGATGACACAGACTTCCAAGAAAAATGCAGCTGGGCCTCGTGAGGCAGCACCACAATACAGCCCTGCCAGCTCCCACTGCCCACCCAGGACACCTTCAGAGCCTAATCCAACACACACCCACCTAACTCCAGCATCTCATCGCAGACATCGGTCCCAAAATTGGGTCTCAGGTTGCCTTTGAGGTGTAACAGGTAACCTGAGGAGTCTTTTGAACATATGAAAGAGCCAAATGGGTTGGGAGGGGAGAAATATTTACACAGTCAATTAAAGGAGAGCCCAGCTGTTTTGCACTGCACAGCTGGCTGGAGAGCAGTTAGAGAGAAATCAGCCCATCGGAGGTCTGTCAGAATAACTATGTATAAAAACTCAGGTTATTAGAAAGAACTTACTTTTTCATGACTCACTTGATATCTCTCTGTATTTAAAGCATCCGAGGCTGGAATCACAGCCACATCTGCAAAGATCTCCCCATGGAGAGCCCTGCACACTAGGCAAGCTGCAACAGGGAGCACAAAATAAGACCACAAGACTTGTAAAAAGAGGAGAACCTAGGCAGAACAGCTGCAGCCATGGGGAGAGAGCATGTAACTACTACAGAAATGAAAACTGGGTGTGAACTAAACCAACAAGATTTGTTTGACCTTTACACGTGTCCAGGCTCTTGGACTCAGTTTTGGAACGTTAACCTAAACATATTTCCAAGATTTCAGCAGGCTATACAAATATGTTTAAGTATGGCTTTCTGTTGTTCACTTTTAATGAAGACTGCAACATTCCTTTACATTCAATACCAGAAAGATTCTACATAAAAGCTTTTAAGGGTCTAAAATACTGATTGCAATAAATATCTGCATGGCCTCCTTGAGCTGATGAAGCGCGCCAGTGAAGAGTAGCAGAAAGGTCTCTGAGAGGCACCGTTGATTGCTTCTAAGTCTACACATATGTCCACATATCTCCATTAACTGTGCGTTGAAACATCTGAAGAGGAACTGCTGTTACTGTTGGTGGTCTGGGCCCTCTTTATGTACAAGTTTAGTAGCTTCATCTGAAAGAAGCAAACAAACAAACATCAGGAGAAGATGCCAAGAAAAACAGGCAGGCAAAAGTCAACTGCAAATCTTAACACTCGCATTGTGCAATGAACTCAGTTTTCAGTGAGCTGACACTGAGCTCTCTGGAAGAAAAGCAGAAGCAAAGCTGAGCATGTTGCAGAACAGAGGCAGGAGGGTATGCCTAGTCCCACTGAAGTTACAGACAGTTTTAATGGGATTTAGAAAAACCTCTTGCATTTCACTTCAGCAGCCATCAGTTCACAGACCTCAATCTGCAGGCCTGCTCTGAGCCAGCAGGATTCCCATGAAGGTCAGTGGGGCTGCAGGCACACCATCCATCTGACAGCCACAGTTCCTCCTAGGAAACACCCTGAATTCTCCATGTTTGTTTTCAACAACATTTAAATATCCTCACTAACTTGGTACACCTAGTGCAACTACAGCTGTTGTGACTATGTACTTCCTTTGCATGCATTTTTTTCCTCCTGCAATGACTCATGCACACATTTAACTTTAAACATGCAGGCAGTCTGCATAAACCCAGAAGAATTACTCACATGTTTATGGTTAGTTATGTGGTGGGGTAAGCCTGTGGCACCTAGGATACTGGGATAATAAATTCTCTACAGCATTTTATAGGGGAATTTCCTAACTGCCCAAATATGAAGTAAACCTTAACACCCATAGCTGTCTCTTTCCGGAGCAATTTGGAGGCACAAGTAATTTGCTTAAGGACAAGGCAACTCAATTCAGCAATAAAATCCAAGTGTCCTCAGTCTTAGGTTGTTTTGACCTACACCACACTTCCTACCCTTGAAAGAAATTAGGGCTTCAAAATAACAGAACAAAGCCCTCTGAACTAAGTAGCTATTCATATGCAGAGATCTATTTCAGAAACAAAACTACAGAATTCATCTTAAAACTGCAGAGAAATCTTGGGCATGATGACTTCACACAGGATGAGAAATCTTTTGACAGCTTCCTGAGCAGCTCTGAAAAGCAACTGAACACCCCCTGCTTCAATACAACACACCAGCTCTTGCCTGAAGGACAGAGCTGACTTAGCACCTGGTTTCACTTACAGCATCAGGTCAGAATTTGAGTTTTGCTGCTACCCTGACTGCAGGGCACAAAACCATTTGAAGGGTCACCCGAGCTTGCTGGTGTCCCAGGAGGAAAACGACATCTACCAGACTTATGAGGGGAGCTTTACCTGCATTTCTACCAGCCCCAATCACAACCTGCTGCTGAGAGGACCTGCTCTCCCACCCATCCCAGCCATGCATTCCTACCACTCTTTGCCCTCGATTACCTGTGCAGCCACAGAGCAAACTGAAAGCTAATTAATTTGTTTGGCAGATCTGGCTTTCAGCCAGAGCAGCCAACTGCTCCAACTCACTGCACGGCCACCCCTGGCTGCAGGGCTGAAGGGGCAAGGTTAACGTGGCTGCAGTGGGAAAGACGCACTCGGCGGCAGCTTGCGGACACACAGGATCAGATGCTTAATGAAACTGATCCCTGAGCTCCATCAAAACCTGCTGCATGGGGTTTTCAATGCTCACACAGCTGAGCAAGTGCTGTGCTGTTTTGGCAGGGTGAGACAGGATTTAACAGAGCACAGGAAACTTGATCCAGAGCTCCCGCGAGGCCACTGGTGGTGCTGTTCATGCAAGCCATTCAGCTGGCGACTGTGAGCAGACACACATTACTCTTGTACCTTGCTTCCTGTGAGTTGTGCAAGATGAGGTTTCAGTTCTTCTCCAATTACTGAGTAAATTGCCACTAGGCAAAATACACTAGCTTTGCGGACACTGCTCTCTGTATTATCATAACCCTAGGAAACAAGAAAAAAAGATCGTAAGTCAAACGGCACTCACCAACATCCTTCCAGAGCAATATAATAAAGAGCTGATGAACATTTCTTCCAGGTGTAGCTGATCTAACAGATCAATAGAGAGGCCCTGCTTAATGTAACTGTTTGCAACCTGAACACTCAAAAGAGCAAAAGAATACACACAAGAATTACCCAAGTACACCCTATTTATTCCTAATAGTATTAGTACTATTATCATAAGTTAATAACTTGATTTTTATGGCATCAAGCAACAACATAGTTTCCCAACATGATCTTAGGACGTTATCAAATACACACGCTGTGCTCAGTTGAGATGACCATATGTTACCCTGGATGGTGAGAACTTCTTGGAGGAAAGCCCTTGTGCTGCCAGCTTGCCTTCAGAAAAGTTTTTTCTGACCCAAATCTAATCCAAAGGAGACCAATTCTGCTCCTGAGAGCAAAGTAACAGATGGAGATGAATTTTGTAGCAAAGCAGCCTAAAATATCATGCAGGACATAAAAACCAGAATCCTGTTTTGTGAATAAATATCCTACGCAAGTGTCTATTTGGACAGAGCAGCTCTATCCAGGCTTTAGAAACTGCAAAAATCAGAGTCATCGTGGATGTTTTCCAACTTAAAAGCACTGCACTTAAGTGCTGCGTGTAACGGTGCTACATACATGTGCCAGTCCATTACACAAACTACCTCTGTAACCTGGAGCTTTTTGATTACTTATCAGATAGGAAATACCACAGAAAAGAACATGCTGAAAGATCCCTGTAGGTGTGCCAGATCTCTGGCAGCTTCAGGAGAGCTCCAGCTAGCCACCAGGTCACTCAGCAGTTGGTGACATCAGTCCTGTACTCAGGCAGAGGTTCATCACTAAGCAGCCATCCCATGAGAAACACAGACATCACACCAGCCTGCAAGACACCAGCTCCTCTGGACACAGGGTGACCTCTGCCGGGAGCACCAGGAGGAGGGATGCAGCCCAGCTGGAGTTGTTCCAGCTGCAGGGCCAAAATACATCCTGAAGTGACAGTTTCCAATCCCAAAGAGAGCTGAACTAAAAAGGCGGGAGGAGACCTAGGTGAGATCAAAGAAACATCAAGCTATTGAGGACCAAGGTGGAAAAAAGACTGAACCCAGGCTCACTCACAGCAGATGAAAACCCACAGAGAGACAACCCACTGCTGGAAGGACATCCGGGACACAGGGCGCTATGGGTCTCAACCCAAAGGCTGCTGAACTTTGTTGCCCAGAGAAGTTGTGGATGCTCGCTCCCTAGTAAGACCAGGTTGGATGGGACTTTGAGCAACCTTATTTAGTGGAAGGTGTCCCTGCCTATACAGGGGGTTGCAACTAGATGATCTTTGAAGTCCCTTTCAAGCCAAACCATTCTGTGACTCTGTAAGTCATCAGATGCCTCTGCTTGATCTCAAGTTTCCCTATGGGCTTGTCATTTGGCTGATGTGTGCATGCCAAATTGCTCCCATGGGGACAGGCAGATCCATGTGGTGTTGAGGCCTGAGAGGGCAGTGACCTGGTGGGTGCTGGGCTGGTAGAGCCTGCTCCACCTCTCCATCCACCAACTTGCTTGCAAGGCAGCAGCTGCTGCTTCTCCTGGCATTTAATAACAATACCCAATGGTTAGAGCATTTGCTCAGGAGATGACACAGGCCCAAAGCTCTCTTTGTCCTTACAGGAGTATCAAGATGCAGCAGATGAGAGTGCACCTCACAGCCCAGCTCTTTTCCCCTAGCTCCGAGGAAGCCAGGGCTCTGCACTGGGACCAGGACAAACACCGTGACCCTCCCCAAGCCCCGCTCTTGTGTGGAGATTCCCATCTGCTCCTGGGGGTTATGGGGATCTTGCTGTGGGTGGTTGAGCTGCACACTTGTGCTCACTCTGTGGCCATCCGACGCTCCTCGCCACTGCCGGTACCCTTGCCACACCACACAAGCACTGGGGGATTCCCTCTGCACACAGTCCTTCAGCCAGAAGGATCCCAAAATGCTTCTCAAATGTGAGGAGTAGATTCCTTCTATCACTAGGAGTTTCTAAGGTGAGGAAGTATCACTGGCAGCTCCAAGATGAACAATGGCAAACTAGGCCACAAAACAAGAACTGTTTTAAGACATGGAAGTAATTTGATAAATGAAATATAATTGCATTTTTAAAGACATGCTGCTCCCAAACTTTTCCAGTGCCGTGAAGCTACACTGTTCAGTGTTGTCTCCAATTACAGCTAAGAACTTTTTACAACAAAAGTTTAAATCAATACAGAATTATCCAATTCCCAGAAGTTGACATTTAAGAAAATAGTTGCAAGAGATGACAACTACAAAGTTGGGATAAATGCTAGGGGGATTTCTGACCTCACTCTTATCCTCCCAACTGTTTACGCTCACAATGAGGTAGCTTCTTTGTCCCAGTTCTCCACTGAAGTCTTACCCACCAAAACATGTCTTCCCTTTCACATTGACTGCTTTGGTCCTGTTGCAATCCATCCCCAGTAAACACACACACATTCTCTCTCCTCCCTCACTACTACCTCCCCTTATTTCCTTCTTGCTTGCAGCTTCATCCCAGCTGCTGGTACTGCCAGCTGCTTGTGCAGAGGAACAGAAGACAACACCGCTACTGCCAGTGCCAAAAGTCAAATTCACAATGTTAAGACCAAGCCTCAGTACTAGCAAAAACACAGCTCCCCACCCAGCCTGAGAGGGTTATGAAAGAGGCTGAATGAAGTCATCATCCCCGGAGGTATTTAAATGACGTGTACGTGTGATGCTTAGGGACATGGCTTAGTGATGGGTCTGGCAGTGGTGGGTTAACGGTTGGACTTGATCTTAAAGGTCTTTTCCAGCCAAACAGTTCTATGGTTCTAGGTCAGTAAGTAGTTTGGTCCTGATTTCAGAGAGGAAAGAGGAAAGGACTAGGCTGCCAGGATTCAAATTCTAGTGCGAAGTACAATCAAAGTACTGAACAGCTGAGGAGAGTTAAAGAAGATTACAAGATGCACTGCCTGGGATGCACTGAGACAGCATAAGATGTGGCTAACTCCTACTCAAATTTATTACATGGCTGCTACAGGCTTACTTAGGATTCAGGTTAAGGCTGTGGAACACACAGATAGGAATCTGAGTTTTCTTCTCCTTAACATTAAAAGCATCCAAAGCTCAAATATAAAAACTTAGAGGGATTCAAACTTTAATTTACCAAGATCTGGCCCACAGGATCCATTATTCTCTTATGCCACAGACCTCACAAATACCTCTATGGTGGACTGGTGCTCAAGAACATTTGTGACATGGGATTCTGTACCTGTAACAACCCAGGAATTATATCAGGAAGGAGCTGATGCAACGATTCCTTGGAAATCCTCTCAATTACTTTTGTCTGCATTTTGATGGCAGCTAAATTAATTGGATAATCTGCAGTCTGAATGATGGGGCAAAGGACTTTGATGCATTGCTCGGGGTGGATGGAACTTGCCAGGGTGGAAGCAGCTTCTTCAGCAGCTCTGACGACCTGAAATTAAAGCAGAGCAAAACCTTATGTTAATGAGGTCACACATGACAGCCAAAACCACCAGTGTGTACTAGGAATGACTGCCAGGAAACACGCAGGGGTGGTCATTAACAGATCTGATGTGATTGACTCCAAGAATTCACATCATTTGCCTCCAGTGACATCTGTGCTCCAGCCAGTGCTAAGAAGTCCATTCTGCCTAATGTAACTGTGTGAAAGTTGTGGCTGGTTTGAAAGAGTAATCTGTCAACCCAGGATAGACACTCCCATCCTTGAAGAAGCAAGAGGACAACATCTCTCCAACCAGTCAGAGAGCCTCAACTCACCAGCTTAGACTTGAAACAAAATTTATCTCCTTGAACATTAAAATGAATGACACTGGGGCAGCTTTAAGTATGCATCTTGCCTGCTGAGTGCTTGGGTGCCCGACCTGAGACACCCATGCCTATGCAGAAGTGTCCAGCTAAATTATGCTGTAATCAAACCCAGGCTACAGACACAAACAGGCTTTAGGTGTCCCTGAGCAGGCAGCTGTGCTCTCAACCACTAAGGCAACACGGGGATCACTATGAAACATGGGAGGAAGAGCAAACGGGAACAGTGGTAGCATCCACCTTTTGCAACTAGACCACACTGTAAAGCTGACACACAAGACAAGGGAGATCCCAAATTCAGTTCCACTCTTAGCCTAAGGGAAGGCAAATCCACAACTTTCACACTCTTCCCTGGTGGGTAGGACAGCTACTTGAAAGAGGAAAGACCTGATTCTGGTCTCTTCCCCCATGAGAGTTTACTCATTTTATGTTCTGCTGTAATTGGATTAAAAAAGTAAAACCAACAAAACCAACCAACCCAAGAAAAAAGAAACAACAACAAAACCAAAGAAAAACCTAACAAAAAACTCCAAAATGCCACCAAAAAAACAGGATGGGAAGGCAGGTTCTTTTTTCAAGTGTCTGTGCTAATTGCCAGACAACAAAACTAAGCTTTCCCTTGGCTGCTCTCTTCCTGGCCACAAGTCACACACTCTTTGCTCTGCTTTTGATGATCTTTTGTCACTTGCCTCTACTCAGGGCTTACTTTTAAGGCAGGGTGAATTCTGAGTGGACAGAGATGCCCCAGTAGACAGACTGAAATCTTAACACCTCAAATCTAAAAAGAATGAAGCATTTACAAATCCTCATGCTTAGCATCTCCCAACTAGCCCCAGACAATCCCTAACTCTGAGCCCAGGAGCATTAACACAGCCTTTCAGTGCAGCCCCCTTACCTGATTGTATGGGAATCTCAAGATGCCTCACAGCAGTTCTCTAACTCATCCTATGCTGCACTACCTGGGCTTGTCTGAAGTTGGTACTTTGAAACCCAGCACTAGATTCTCCCAGGCAATCCACAGAAAAGGCAAATAAATCAAACCACAGGTCTCCAATCACTGAAGCAATTGCTGCTGGATACAACTTGTTCCCCTCTTCCACATTCTGTTATGGTATCAAACTCAGGGATTTCTGTTTGACTAAGGCAACACATGGACAGATGTAGCTCTACCAAAGCCTCAAAAGAAGGCTAGCTTTCATTATTTTTAAGTAACTACTGTGGATAATGCATGAACCAGGAGTATTTGGAAGTTTATATCAGTCCTTACTAGGACAAGAATGTCTTCCTGCATGGACTACAAAACATTTTGCAGAAAGGTTTATAATTTATTTTTAAGATAGAAGCTCTGAACAGCAGCCAGAAGAGAGCATCTCCATCTACAAAGCCTTCTACACCCAAAGTCACACCACTATCAGTGATCTTCCACTCGTGCTGACAGCTACCTCCCTGAAACAGGAATAGCCACAAGATACTTGTACATCCAGAAAATAACAAAACTCATCCAACTTGGTACTTAGCATCCTCTGAAGCAAACCCAGTAGTGCACATGATCTCAGATACTTCTGAGATAGCACAAACATTGCATTGCAAGGTACAGGCAGGATGGTGAAGCACATCTGAGACCATGACTGCTTCTGTATCTGTGCTCTATTTGCAGAAGAATAGTTGTCAAACTGCTCCATGGCTTCAGGCCTCTTCCAAAAAGGATGGCAATCCACAATGTGGTCAATATCAACAAAATGTCATCCTGGAAGATCTATGAATGAATAACCAAGCCAAACAGAACGCTTGTTTTGCCCACTTCCACCAAGTTTTCCCTATTCCAGCTATTTCTTTGCAAATTCCTCTTCAATGTCACACATGAGAAGCATGAAAGTTCCTGTTTTCCCATGTAAGCCTGCACTAGCTTAAAAGGAAGCACTATGTGATTTTGTTGGGAAAGGAGAAACAACCAAGTACTTAAGGGAAACCTAATGCCATGCTGTGGTACCACAGCCTTGAATTGCTGGAGTGGATGAAATCAGGAGCTCCTAGGAGGTCTCCCTTAAAAGAATTCACTCTTTGGCACTGCAGCTTTTGATGTTGGCTTTCCCAGTGCTGAAACACTGCTACCATCAAGCTTTCCACAAACAATGCAGTGGACTTACAGACAGCCCATGTATCTTGTAATCAATTTAACAACAGTCATGAGCAAGTCATTTTAGCTAAAAAAATCCACCAGCTAGAACTACGTGGGATTTAGCTTTGCAACAATTCCAAATACTGTTAGTATATGTTTCCAGACACATTCAGAAAGAAAAGCTTGCACTAATATCTCAACTCACTCAAAATTATATTTATATATATATATTTTAACCTTAAATGCTCCTGGTATCCTACTCCATAAGAAAGCAACAATATTTTAGTATGCACCTACAGTCAGACTGATTTCAAATATACTACTGTAAATTATAAATACTAAAAGCTTCAATGAGTAATTCTATCTGGGTTTCACCTACACATCATGTTTTCATACAGTTTACCATGTACATTACGTTGCAGGTATGAGGCAAGTTCACAGGACAAAACCTTTTTTTTAAAATTCTATTAACCAATTTCAAGCACAAGGGGTTAAAATACAGCTGTAATTTTTCACAAAACAAGCAGGGGTTCAAGTAGCAACAAAGGTCATCCATATTTTGCACATCATAAGGCCAGCAAGAAAAGTTGTGAAGGTGGAGGATTTATTTATGCCCCTGCAAGTCTTCATTTCAGCAAAGCTGCCCATTTCTAGCACTGATCTGGCAGCATTTACACAGTAGTTGGGTATTTCACATCACTTCTCCCTAAAGTGCCTTCCATCTGAATACAGAAGGACACATTACACGTGTCCAGTAGGCTTCCTGCTGATATTAGCTTGTAAATGTGACAACACCAGGGAGACTTCCAAGTCTTCCAAGAGCACATCTGGCAGACAGAGTCTGCACCTAAGCCACACTTCAGCACACCCCTCAAGCGTATGTGTAACTTTGATAACATGCTTCAGTCTCACTGATGTCAATGGGACTCAAGCATGTGCTTACATGCTTCCTTGGATCAGAGCCTCTGCAGGTAGCTAGCTCCTGACTCCCTTGGAAAGGGCTGGCAGGGGACAGGGTGTAGGAAAAGGTAGGGTAATTCCAGCTGAGAGCGAGCCAAAAGAACAAGCTCATCCCTGCTGGCAGAGAAAGCTGAATGCCACCATTCAACAATGCAAGGACCAGCCCTGTCCAGAAGGGTCTTTTCTTCTGGCTTTGGCAGAATAAAACATTCAGCCACACAGAACGACTCCACATCCCACGAGGGAAAGCACATCTCTGAATACTTCCACAGCACTAGGAGTCCTGCTCACCTGGTAATGCCAGAGGAGTCAGCAGCATTCCCACGCAGAAGGAAGTGCATAATCAAAAGATACAAACTGCCAGGTCACTTGGCAACAAGAACATGCAATTACAGGAGAGTTTAGCAAAGATATTTTGCTGGGAGGCACAACACTTGTGTCTTGCAAATTATACATACCATACAATATAAAAAAATCAAATATCTTTTTAAATCAGGGGTTTAACCTGACCAGCAGAGTGAAACAACCTTAAAAGGAGTGGGAGAAATAAGCAAAACAACATCAAGCAACAGTTCTTCCTCCCAACTTTGGAGGAAAGATGAACAGATACACACTGAGAAGTGACAGGAATGTGCCCATTAGGCTCATACACACAGCAGACACCACAAGAAGTAGTGGCTATGAAATGCATCTTTCAAATTTGAGAAAAAGAGTGCTTTTCACTACATGCTCAGACTGAGGAGCTCATTGTCACAAGAGGATTAAAAATTGGACAAGTTTACCGAAGAAAACACAAAGGCCAAAACAGAGGCAGGCAGAACCATTATCCTGGGAAGGCTGTAAAGTTCAGACTGCTGAAATAAGGGAAGAGATCCTCAGGCAAGCATCACTGTATGCTTGCTTCTTGCTAGTAACTGTCAGGAAGGGTTATCAGGTGAAGCAAACTTTTTGTCTGACTTAATACTATTATTCTCAGTGATGTCAGATATATAAAAGAAAACTAGCAAAGTCATCAAATGATGATGGTAGCTGAAAGAAGCAGCAAGTTCAAAAGGGTGTCTATGAAGCAAGATGTGCCACACTAGAGAGAGCCTGCAGTGTTTTAAAAACAGACACTAAGCCATGTGTAAGGTATGTCACAAACGTGATTGTACCTCCCAGTAAAACCTTAGAGCAAACCATAGCTTGAACTGGATAATTCGATGTCATTCAACACAGGGCAGGTAGTGCAGGAATGCAGATCTGAAAGATAGCATTTTGTCTTAAAGAAGCAGGTTTTTCTCCTTTCCAAATGCTTACCTTATGCTCTACATGCTACAGACTAGTTTGACTGACTTTCACTGGCATAACATAAGCTGTGTTTGCTTGTGGGTTCCATTAAAGACATCTGTGGCACATTAGGACCTTTCCAGTGAGTGTCCCAAAAGAAAAAAGTGGTTATACTTCTACCCAGTTTGCTTTAGGGAAGGAACCATATTCACATGAAGCCAGAGAGGTACAGCACACAGGTAGACTGTTCACCTCTAACGATGTCCTCCTTAATGCTATAAAGGTGTAAGCTTCAAAGTAGCAGGTTAGACAATATATACTTGAAATACTTTCTGATTTCAATGGGAGGAGATATTGCTGATGAGATTAGGGACAGCGTGATCAAGACAGCAACCTGGCATAAATCCCTTTCTTCTAATGGAAAAGCCCATTGGCATCACTGATGTTTTACAAAATTTGCTGGACAAACTTTGGGTAGCAATTCCCACTGGTTTGCCTGGTTCACAATGCACTGCAGCCATGGGATCCTGCTCACTTAAGGCAGCCAGAACCAAGGCTCTCTCTCTTCTGCTCAGCTGTTGCTCTCAGTGGGTTACAGATGTTTGCTGCCTGATGGCTGCAGCAAGCAGCTTGCCTGTAGTAATCTGCTCTTGGTGAATATGCACCAGCTTTCTAAAGGGTTTCTAAAGGGTAAACCCTGCTGAAAACTTAGAGGCTTTGTATGCTATTGTGAAACACAAAGAGCACCACAGAATTTTATTAAGCAGAAGAACAAGGTTTGCCTTTGGGCTCAAGGCATGCAGCTATGTTTTCTGAGCCAATTTTTGCCATCTAGAGGTTTTTAATTCAAACCTGCATAATCTAAGCTGGAGGGGATGAAGGTTTACCAACACCTAGCCAGGCAAACTCCCATCCCTGAAGGCTTTAGTCTGAAGCAGACAGGAACAGACAATTAAGAATTTGGTTTCAAAGCAGGAAGTGGACTCAGCAATGGGAAGTATTAGGCATTTATGTGAGGGATTCAGAGGCAATGAAGCAGATTTACTTGAGTGTTGGGAATTAGAAATCACACATGAACATATACTATGAAACAACAACTGACAATCTGTAGCACTTGGGAGCTTCCAGCATAGACTATATATCAATTAACCTTAAAGACTGATCTTTTAGTGCTTTTATTCAGTAAGCTACATTTTGCAGAAACCTGCATAGACCATATCAGCATCAGGGGAGAGCTGCAAATCAACCTACAAATGTCAGAGGCCAGTCTAGAAGTACCTCAGCAAGACAGTAAGAATTATCTGCAGTTAATGGATTGCTGGTATTTCTTTTTTTCTCCCTCTTAGATGGTTACAACTAAGAATGTTACATCCCAGTTATGCATATGAACCTTCTGGATAATAAAAAAACAAAACTAGATATTAAGACATGGCACAACATTGTTTTCTTACACATAGAAAATACTCATCAGCTAGAACTATAGGCTTAGTTGCAGAGAAAAACAGTAGCAGAGAGAGAAGCAGGGTATTAGTTATCCATGATTTTCACTTTGTAACCATTTCCCAAGATAATGAACTACTTCTCTTAGCATACTAAATAATAAGAACTTAGTCATTTTGCTGGTACAGATCTGAAGCAATGTCACATCAATGGTATTGGGCCAGCAGGTAGTATCTCTCCTTAGTTATGGGTGAGTAACTATACTGGAACAAATGAGTTAATATTAACTAATTGGCAAGAGAAAGATGGTTCTCTTCCAAATAACTCCAAACAAAGAGTGATAAAAATCAACAAGATTTAATACCATCCACAACTTCAATTACGTTCTAATGCTCCAGAAGTAAGTGAAAGGCATTTACATGTCAACCCCCATAAATATTTCCACTCATGATTGAATCGGGCTTGACTCTTCACATCACCCCATTAAATCAAAAGCACTGAATAGACTGTTACACTAAAAACAGTGTAAAAAGGCTGAAGTTAAAAAATGCAAACTAAACATGGATCCCAACCCAGAGTCTTCTAGTCTGTAGCCTATGGTTACTTTAATTTTGAACACCCAGTGAGAAGTGTGCTTTGCCAATCTCATCCATTTGCACTCACAAGGAATGACTCAGTATCCAACTCCAGGTACCAAGTTTTCCTCTCCTGTGTCTCTGGGAAGAGAAGTGGTGCTCTTAGCTGTACTGCTCTGCTTTCAGCAGCAGATGGGGTGTAGCTATGGCAAAGATCCAACTGTCTGAAGACTTCTGCTTGGACTTGGAAAAACAGCCAGTCATCTAACTGTCCAAAATATCTAACTATGTTAATACTGCTTTGATACTTAAAATTATACAATCCGGAATAAAGCCACACACCCTTTTGTTCCAGATATTGAACTAGATATCGATACTCAATTGGAGGAGGAAGTGATATTTGATGGTTAGTGAATGCATTAGTTGTAATTTGTTATTTGATTCCTCCTGACCATGCTGAACAGCAGCAATATTGGACTTTGGGTAGACAAATGGACCATCTTGATTTTCAGAGAACTGCCTCAATGACTTGTTGGAGACAGTAGCCAAGATTACCAGTTCTGTACTGGACTCCTCTTCAAACTCTCTTTGCTTGGTTACTTTAGATTGATTCTCCATGGGTCATACAAAATGGAAAATGTGAGCAATAACTTGGGGCAATTAGCAGTCCTCGTGCTGAAGAGGAAGATCAGGTAAGAAAGACTGAAACAGAGACAACTCACTCACAGTCCTTTTCTGCTAACTGATGCAGCCTGTTGCATGTCAGAGGATCTCAAAACATAAACCAGGACCACTCCTGTCTTCTACTACAAGGTAGAAGCAGCCAAGAAACTTAAACCCTGGAATGACATCCTATCAGGGCATCACTAGCACAAGGATTAACACTTTCTCAACCAAATTATATAGCAGCTTTCCTTGAAGTAGTTTTGACCATCTAGCGGAAGATTTCATTTTATGTAGTCTTAAGTACAGTACACCACTGCTTTAATATTGCTTTGGTTTCATGAAAAAGAAAACTGTAGAACAGTCTACTGAGATGATCCCTTTCCTTCTTCAGCTGTTCTTTGAAACTGCCCTTCAACCACAAAACAGTGAATCTTCACCTTCGTGTAATCTGCTGCTCAGTGGGATCAGGTCAAAGGGCAGTTTCTCCACCCCCCCTGAAGAGATTAGTGTGGCAAAGTCAGCAGTGAGAGCGAGCTGGAGGGCCACCACAGGATGGAAACTTGTGACCTTCTGGCCCAGGACTATAAGTTTGACCACCTTGAGCCATATCCAAATGGGCTCTCAGGTTTTCAGACTTATCTGAATCAGCAACACAGCTCAGAATTCTTCTTCTATAAAGAAGTGCCATAACTCACATCCCTTCATTCTTAGCTTAATCATTGCTTCCTCTGTAGCAGACTTATTTTCTCTGCTTTTCCTCTGGGTGCTCCTCATGCAAATCCTAAAGAACCTTTCCATAACACAAGCATGAAGAACATAGTGTGGGGAGTGCAGAGGAATAAAGTGTCATGTTTTCAACATGGTTCTTGATTTCTGTAAAACCCAACAGTCCCAACGAGGACAGTGAGTTCTGAGAGGCATGAAAAACAATGACAGACAGTCTGGAAAGGTCCTGCTGGAAATGGAAGTTTTGGAGGACTCTCAGAAAAAAAAATACAAAGGGCACTGAGTCAAGGTGAGCTGAGAAGTATGCAACCAGGAAAACTTGCCAATAAAAGGCACTCCTTCAGAACACAATGTTTTGTCTGACTGCTTTATCAGGAAATCAATTTACAACTGCTTGTTATTACTCTGAACTGAAAATGACAGGAGTGCAAAGGCTCTAAATCAAAGAGAGGAAGGTAGGCAGAGTACAGCAGTCCTCATTCACGAAAGGATTAAACATTTTCTACTTTTGCATTTGAGAGAAATCTAGCCATTAATTTCTTTCCCTGAGGGTGTTTGTTTTGATTTTTAAACACTACAGTTTCTGCAACATACAGCTAACATAACCTTGTGCCAATTATGGAGTTCTCTGGAGCAGTCTGATCTATACAATGATCTTTTTCATGGCCAAAGCTCTCCAGACAGGGATGCCTAAAATTGCTAGTTTAAGACAAGCCCGTTGCAGAGAAGTGTAAGTGCCTTAGATTTCAAAGCAAGGACTTTGGTAAGAAAGCTGTCACAGGCATCTAGAGAAATTCATGTGGCACTTCAAGATTTAGCTCAGATTTGCAACACGCACAAGGTAAATTCAAAGATCCATCTTAGAAGTCAATCGACAAAAGGTTGACTTTAAATGCAATTTGAATTTACTTACTTCAAAAGTTATAATAATGCCTCTTTATTTTTGTTTTACTCCAGAGTAATACCTTCAGTTTTACATACAAGTTCTCTCACAAAAGGAAAATGCAATTCCCCCATCCCTTTGCTTCTTCCTCTGCCCCAGTTTCTTTCCAGCAGCACAGCCTCTCTCTCTCCATCTTCTCCTGTTGCTTGCCAGTTCCCCAGTGTGGCCCAATTTCACCGTTTAGTTTTCACACACAATTCTGGTTGAACATGGGCTTTGTGTTCTCAGGTACATTTCCTATCCTTACCTGCAGAGATGGAGGGAGCCCAGTGCCCCCACTGTGCTCCGCAAAGTGATTCAACATGCACTTTTCTACTTCAGTGTCTCAGCCTCTCCCAGAATGATCACAGAAATCCTGGGAGGTTGGTAAACAGTGACCTACCATTCCAGATAGTTCCAAGTCTTAAATATCTCTGTCAGTCTCATCTTTTTTTCCTCCCTGCTTCAGCAGGTAAAAATCCTGTCTCTTCATACCACAGAGACTTAATATCAGTTCGTTCTACTGTCAAGATGGGTCAACATGTCTGTCTAAGTCTCACAGGTCCTACATTTCTTGAGCAGGTCTGTATTGCTTCCCCAGTAACAACACTGAAAGGATCACTCACCTCCTTGTGGGAATCCTTGTGTGCTTCCAGTGTTTTCATGATGGTCAACTCTGCATAGTTCTTAAACCTTGCTGGCTGGTTCCGTAAGATTTCTCTCAAGACTCGCAGTGCCAGAGCTCTTATTGAATGCTGTGTCAAGAGAAATCCGTATTAGAAAAACTAACTTCTCAGAATTGTATTTTTAAGTAAATTCTCATGGCTCCCTATACCACCAGAAATCTTGCATTGATCTACCAGCTCCAGTGGAGTAAGCAGTGTAATCAACATAACTAAAATTCAGAATTGGTCTCCTTGCTTGCTTTTGCACAAAAATTCACATAAACCGACTGTTGTCACAGGTACAAGAAAGAATCAGAACGACTCTGCTTCATAAATTCCACACTCTTCTGGCAATTAAGTAAAAATTGGTACCCACAGCAGCATGTCTGCACTACATGAATCTACAAAGAAGCTCAGATCATATTTGCTTTGCCCTTCCATCTTTTGTTCAGCTTTGCGTAGATCAAACTGGGCTCCATCCATGCAACAAAGGTGTCTCTTGGGTACTAATGCAGTAAAATTGACCCTCTTCCTGTAATTCACATGGAAAACCTTTCAAGAACAGTCAAGTTCAATTGCAGATTGACCTATGTCAAAGGTAATTAGCAGAAGGCATTTATAATACCTACTTCAATATTAAGTTTTTGGCCTGTAGCCACTCCAAATAAATTCTATCATTTCAGCAGAGGAATACTTACTTTACTCTATACTCAGCTTTTAAAACATGCCCATCACTATTCATCTGGAAAACTCTGGCTGTAGCACAATTCACATGTACTTAAAGTCACCATCTCTTCTGACACGTGATGATGCTATGATTACACATGCAGTACTAGAGCAGCTTGTGCTTATACTCTGAACAATGACTGAGAAAAAGTCAGCCACCTCCACTGCTTCAGAATTAAAATTTCCAAGTGTGTGCCATATACTTTGCAAGAAGTATAAGAAATACAATGGATTTGAACCAGGTAACAATAAGAAAAAGAACTGTGTGTGCTTTGAAGCCTAAATATTGTAACATTCAGATGGAGCATGGCTCTGATGTGCAGGTGCAGCAGGGTGCTGAGCCTTTACCAAATACCATTGTGCTGCGAGCTGAACAAATAGCCTCAAGTGGAAAAAGTCTAGCCTGTAAATTATCACTTTGATCAGCCATCAAATATAAAGCTGTGATAATAATGCAGTTTTTAATACTTCAAAACAAGATCCCCTATAAAAGCAGTTTGTTCTTGATAGCATTTTTGCAAGAGACAGACCCATCCCATGAGATGGAATCATAGAATGGTTTGGGTTGGACCTTAAAGATCATCTAGTTCCAATCCCCCTGCATGGGCAGGGACACCTCTCACTAGACCAGGTTGCTTGAAGCCCCATCCAACCTGGCCTTGAACATTCCCAGGGATGGGGCTTCCACAACTTCTCTGGGCAACTTGTTCCAGTGTCTCACCACCTTCATAATTAAGAATTTCTTAATGTCTAACTAAGTCTACTCTCTTCCAGTTTAAAGCTATTACCCCTTTTCCTATCGCTACATGCCCTTATAAAAAGTCCCTCCCTAGCTTTCTTGCAGGCTACCTTCAGGTACTGGAACCAATAGCCTGGATCTTTAAGCCACCCAGAGGAAAAAAAAAATCTACTCTAGGGTGCCTTTATTCTTCCTTTTTTGGGAATGGGTATGATATCGTTAAGAGCTTTTAACTTCATCATAACTTGGAAGAGAACAACTTCTGAAATCTTGATAGGTTTTGTACAAAATGAGAAGACAACCTGTTTCCTGATTCTAGTTAAATTCCTAGTTATTTGTTACTAACACTTTGAAGGGAGGGTGAAACACTGGGACATTTCAGAGTAGCTTAAAACCCATCATCGAACACACTGAAAATTAGATCTTCAGAAGAAAAGCAGCAGTGCAGCATCACTGATGAGATGCCATACAAATGCAGCAGGTTTCATTTAAACTAGTGTGGAGGAACCATCACCCAAGGTGAAGCAATGTACAGGAGAACAAAGACAAAAATCTACATCTCACATCTTTGTCACCAAGCGTCTCCAGCAACAAAAGCAGAATGGTTTTGAAATGCTCCTCCCAAACTCCAAGATTGTCTTCCCTTGTGATCTTCAGCAGTTCCAGGAGAGCTCCCTTCCGCTCCTCCACACGCTCATTGTGGTTGGAGAGCTCTTTCAGAAGATCAGCCACCAAATCTGAATGGTCAATGGGTACTTCTAGGACAAATGGCAGCAAATCATTTGGGGAAATTGGGAAAAAGATCAAGATGACAAGTTTACTACCCCTCTACTGAGCAAAGTATCTAACAAGGGGCCCCCCCAAAATGCATCAATTCCCAGCTGGCCTCAGTAAAGCTGGCAAGAGAATCCAACTAGCCCAGAATTTCACCCAAGCTCATGTTACAGCTCATGAATCTGCACATGACATCTAACAAACCAGGAGGAAATGACAATTGAATTTCATCCAGTTCCAATAATTCTTTCTACAAGACAAGAACTGCCACAGTTTTTCCCATACACACACACACCCAAAACCAGTGATCACGTGTAACCTTTAGAGCAAAGTACAGTGACTCAGTGTGCTGCAAAAGAATTAAGCTAAGGTGTAATATCACTTAAATGAAGTTAAATACTCAGTAACACGAGCTACTGAGTAAGATGTTTTGGGCCTAGACAGTGGAAGGTCCCCAAAATAATGTTCCTACAGATGCATTTTGATGCTTGAGGGACTAGTTTGAGGGAAACTCTAGGCAAACAAGAATTAAAACTGCAGTGTAGCATTTTCTCAGTAGCCACAGATCAGCTTCTGCTGGTACATGAGAACACAGATTGTTTCACCCTTATATCTGAGCCTCGACTTAGATACAACAAAATACACAACTTATGCACAGGCAGGCATGGATCTGAGAGCACCACCCAGACACAAATATACCAGAAACAGAGCAAGCTGGCTGCAGTTTTATGATATACACTGATACAAACCATCCCGAAGCTGATCCATGTCATCATCGAACACCGCTTCCTTCAGGGCAGTCTTGTCATAAGTGTTAATTGTGTCAGAGTAAGGATAGGGGTTATATTCTCGAGCACGTGGCCCTGAAAAGGCGCGGGGAGGCTGGGTGTTGAGTAGGGAGGTTTTGTTGTCTAGAGCCATCCTTCCACCTTCCACAATGTCACCGCTTCCACGGACATCACTGGTAGGCAGAGCGAGGCCACCATCTCGAGACACCTGGGGGATCAGAGAGAAAAGACATGAGTATTCAAATTCTGTAGAAACTGTAGCTTTTATGGAGCTCACTCACCAACGTGAAGAGGCATAAAATTGTTCACATGTAGATAATACTTGAGTAAAACTTAGGATTACCACCTCTTTCCCTTATATAACTACTACTGTTCCAAAAATATCTAATGGTCATAAGGCAAAAAATTATGCTGATGTTCCAAATTCTAAGTTAATATTGTTAAAACTGCACCAGCTGGGCTCTAGAACAAGACATTCTCTATGAAAGGAAAAGGAAACAAAAGCAGCATTATCCTCATGAAATTTCATGACCCACTGATAGAGGAGTCTGTGTGGTGCTTAGCAAGCTAACATGAAATGAACAATAGAAGGGTCCTGAAGTAGTATCTCAGACCAAGAGTTTTTAGCCTTGAAGGCTAACTTGATCTACTAACCTAAATTTGCTCATCTAGATAGGAAGCAAGAATGTCATAGAAACTTAGAATATCTCAAGTTGTAAGGGACCTGTAAAGATCGTTGTTTAGGATTCCTGTAAATTTTGAAGCTCGTGTATTTAATTAAAATAAATGGCATCTCACGTTGTAGATAATTCTGTAACCTTTCATGTAGCACAAGGTAGCATACAAGTTGTGATTATGGGTCCTTCCTATATATGAAGTAAGAAGCATGTGAGGGAAACCACCCTCACATGCATTTTAAGAACTAACATTTCCCATTACGGACCTGACTACACAGTGAAAAAAAACATCAGTAAGCCATGCTCAGCCTGAGGAACACTAGCATTGTTTCCTTCATACATGAAACTCCCAGAGAAACCCAGTGAGCACATTTCACAGGAGGCTGGAGTTCAAAGGGACAACATTAGTGGTATCCCCTAATTTACATATAAGTTAGCAACCAATAAGCCAAAGACTCTTGCAAGTATACAGCAGGAATAACTGGATTCTATACCCTAAGGATCCAAACCCAGGTTTGAACACAATGTCTTAACATTTCACCTCTCTGTGGACATTAATCAATTGAATACTTACAATGTCACAGTCTTTCTTCCCGTCACGTTTGATTGGCTCATTCAGGTCCTCTTGACTACGGAAACTAAATTTTTCAATCGCTTCTGTGACTCCACGAAGAGAGCTGTAGATTTCATCAGAATTTAGGTTCTCCGTGTCATAATCCAGCATACTAAAGACCAAACGTATATGAAATGTTACATATGAAATTGGAATTCACTTTTGACTGTTAACAAAAACAATGCCAAGTTGGAGACAGATGTGTTGGCATGCCCTTTCTAACAGTGACTTCTAAAATAAATATGGATGGAATCAAAGCAGACTTCGGGTGTAGGTCCCCCCTCAAATGGGACTAAATCTAGGAGAAGCTCCACTGAAATCAGTAGTGTTACATCCCTGTGAGGGGAAAACAGGTCCACTGTTTGTTACATTCCACAGCAGTGAGCGTGCTAGCTTCTGTAAACCAAAAAGAAAAATCCTACCCCCAGCATGGCAGTGGTGTTATTTAAAAAGGAAAAGAAAGAAAAACAATCACTATTAGAACTCAAAGGGTTGTAACAGCTGGTAGAAATGAAATCAATGAAATTTAAGTTCCTTAATATATCAAATATATTCTATCAATGGACCCAAATGTGACAGATTTAAATGGAATTTAAATGGGAATGCTCTCACTGAACTCTGATGCTTTCTTGCAGTCTACCAACTCCTCAGAAATTCCTCAGGCAGCATAAAGGCACAGAAGTTCTGGAATTCCTTGAGGAGTTGTCCAAAATTAAGTTCCATGAAAAATGCCTGGCATGCAAGGACAGATCATATGAAAAGATGTGGCTAGGAAGAGAAGCTTTGACAAGCTCTGAGAAAATGAAAAGGCATTATTGGCAGGGCTTTGCTCTATCTAGGAGGAGAAATTGAGTTTTCATGACAACCAGTTTTCCAAGACAGATTTAATGAAGAGGCCCAGTAACTGAGAACAATTTCTCTGGGGGAGGCTCGGATCTTAGTAGAGCCAGAAACAAATAAACCAAAAGAATCTGAGACATTTACATCAAGTTGCTTGTCAATAAATGGCAAGAAGTGGCTCCCTACAGGGGTGAATTACTATTTCTTAACAGCTGGGGAAGGATGACAGGATGGGCTTGGAGGAGGATGGCTGAACAAAGAGCTGTGTTCCTTTTCCACAAAAGCCAAATTCCCTGTGAGGTGGGTGGGAAAAAATAAACACAAGAAAACAAAACAAAGGCCCTTCTGAATCCTGGGTACATAGCTATTATTTTCAATAGACCTAAAAGTTGGATGTTTAACATCTAGAACCGCTACCTTTTTTTTCCTGGAAGAAAATCAGGAACTTCAGACAGAGGACAAGATTGGTGCTGCCCAATTCCTTTGCAATTAACACATTGAAAATAATCACACTCCCTGGCTCCTGAGCAACACACTGGCTCTACACTCTCACAAGCAATAGCACCATTTATTTTGGCAGAGAGACCAAAGAATGACTCCCCAACTTTGAACAGTGTCTGTCAGGCCAGGAAGAAAGAAAAACACTTAAAGAACAGACCAAGACCAGGAAACAAAAGCTGGTTATAAATCTACAGAAGTCAAAGTATTCAGCACTTTCCAGACAGCTGAATGACACTAATGCACTGTGATGGCTTTCCAGACAAAAGTGAATGCAGTTCTTAGATTCTTTGTAAGCATCAGGCAGAGATAGGACAATCTTTATTTCATATGATCTTGAAAATATTAATTCTGAGCTCAAACACATTTAATTAATAGATCTTAAGAGGTTCTTCACACAATATTTAAAGTGAGCAATGAAACCATCATTTGAGAAGGTATACATGTGACTACCCATGTACCCACACCGAGAGATGACATGACTTCCCAAAAGTGACACAATGAAATACATGGGTAAAAACCCAAGAAACAACCACATATATACTGACACTAAATCTTCTGCTAAAATCATTGCTTCTTCCCTCAGGGATCAATTTTGCCCTGCACTGCTACCAAAGAATAGATCAAAGTACAGATTCTTCAATGCTAAAGGACTATGGCAATTTCTCAAAGAGCCACCGATCTGATAGATTTTTTCAAAGCACAAAACCACATTTTAATAAAAATCTAAAGAATCCAGTGATTTCTCATGTCAAGAGTAAGCCTGTGTAGGAGATCACATTATGGCTGTGTTCGATATGAACAAAAAATTCTACATGTGAACACACACATCTATTGACAGTATGTGCGCTGGAATACTTCACAGACAACACGATGGGGGGAATAAAAACAAGATGTATCTACACCCACCTTTCAGGAAAAAAGGCACTAAAGGAAAAAAAATATGACCCATGCAGAAAACTAGAGGAAAGTCACAGGATGAAGAAGTAGAGATGAGCAGCGTTTAGGGATGTCACAACATTATTTTCCATCTTCTGCTGCACTAAAACAATGCAGCTCTCTACAAGTTTATCAAGAAACAATTTGGCAGTTTTCCAGTCTGACATAAAACATTTTACTTCCATAGACTGTTATTCAGTTTCCAATACAAACTATGTGTAAGTAATCAGCAGGTTAGCATCCTCAAGCAGTACACAGTAAGACACTTCCTTGCACTTTTAGGTTCTGGGCTGCAATACGTGTCAAATTATCCCAAACCCTGGTGTCAGCTAATGAAAGGTGAAAAAAATCTCAGCTAGATAAACTCCAAAAATCAGCATAGATCTCTTCCACAGATGTCTTAAATGTCCTAGAAGAGTCAGAACATTGATTTAAAGTTTCAATTCTGCAGGTATTCACACAGCTACAGACTATAGGGTTCTGTTTTCTCTCTCAGACATCAGATTCCTGGATTTTGAGCCCCGAAAAAAGAATTTTTTTTATTTCTTTTCACAGTTTTTCATTAAGAGCTTATTACTTCAATGGAAATCTATATATAGTCCTTTCTCAGGTAATGGGTGTATTTCCATCAGGAGAAACCACATCTACAGAAAGCCTATTCTCAAGGTATAAACTTAAAAAATCCAAGGAATTTAACAGAGCTCTGGCAAATTACGTTTTAATTCAGAAGGATTTTTTATTAAAATCAGTATATAGCTTTAGTCCACTATACCTATTAAAGGTCTGTATGAAGATTCGAGAAAAATGTGAGGGCAAAGGAGGGAAGGATGTCAAAATTAACAATCAATAACCTCTACATCTTGTGGTAAGGCCAATTTTAATTTCAATACTATATGTTTCCAAGATGTTCTACAATCAGAGTGTGCAAGCAGCTGGTAAAATCATATATGCAAGCTTCATCCTCACTGTCCTGCAGATATTCACTCCCACAGCTGTGAAAACACTACTGAGCCATTTTGACCCGTTTCTGAGTGCTGCCTGCACGGTGGAGCACAAGCTGGAAGGCATTGCCCACACTATTGTAACACAACCAGTGCCTGATGAAAGTGCTCAACAACTGTGTTCTGCATTGGAAACCAAATGTGAAACACACATCCATTCAGGAAACCTGGCAGGGAGGAAGACTCTAGCAAATTCCACCTGCCACCTCCCTCTCTGAAAGCTCTCATCATCTCTTTCCCTTTTCCAAGCAAAGGCTCTGCAAATAATTTCCCACATTCGAACAAATCCAGAGCATGAAAGGTAAATAATACTGTGACACCTCAGACAAGTTGGTTTAACAGGTAGCTTGTTACCTGGGAGAGTAAGAGCGTCTGAAAGTCTTGTGGGAAGGAGCAGTGGGGATGGAGTTAGGCTGAGAAAGGGGAGGGGGGTGCTTCGACAGCCCGTCTGCACTCCAACCCCAGAGCCGACTGCGGTGACCAGAGGAGAAACAAAAGAGAAAAAACAGAGAAAGGAGAGGGAGGGGGGGGAAAAAAAAAAAGAAACTATAATCTGAGTGGCTTAGTGCTGTCATGCTGCCTTGGAGAGAGAAAAAAATTAATAGAAACAAAATTAAACAAGAATACTCCATTGAGCCCTGTAAGCAATTGTTTTGGCTTTCATTATTAATTTCCACTTATATTCCTATCATGATAAGGTTCACAGAAAAATAGTCCCTGCTTGTACTAACCAGTAAATTTTACAACTAGATACAGCCTCTCTAAACGAATCTTTAAATGCACTAAGTGAACAATCCCTGACCACACAGCTGTATTCAAACTCTGAGCAGGTTATTTGCAAGCAGCAGGATTTCCCTCAGAAAAAGGAAAGCTGAAGTTGATTTTATCCAACACCCAAAGGTAGCTTGACAAATTTGGCTTCCAGTGCCTCTAAGAGCCTGCAGTCAGGCCCTACACAATCAGCAAACCTTTGCAAGGCTTAAGATCTGATACTATTTCACCAGATTCAAACTGATCCCAAATATGCAGCAAGTGAAAGTCAGCTAAACTGGGGATTTGGCCCAGATCTCAGCAGACAAACCTGGAAAGACTGGATGAAACCAGCCTCTAAGTTGATTCAGATCTTTCATCAAACTTCCACAAGCCTCTTCTAGTTACTGTTTGACCCTGTGCCTTTGGGTCAAGGCAACTATGCCTTATTTGTCTAAACTTTGCTCTTGTCCTGTTCCCTTTACGGTACACGGATATTCAAAATCACCTTTCTCAATAAGAATATGGATGCTTGAGCTGCTGGAGTATTCAGGACACCACTTTGTTTCTATTAAATACACTGTCTCAGAGAGTCACATTTGTGCATGTGCAAGTGAAAGATACTGCAAGATCAGAAGTGGCAAGTAAGTCAAGAATTGCTCCAGTGGAAACAGTAGCAAAGCCAGTTGAAAACTCCTCAGAAGAGTGGTGTCAAGAAATTCACTTGTTAACCAGCAATCAAAAACCATTGCTATTCCATGCAACTATTGTGGAAATACACCAGACACCCAACTGCTGAGTCTCATAGCTCTGGTCTCACCTACCTGGGCTGGTAATAAAGGCAGAAACAAGAGGGCAAACCTATTCATTTGATATTCCTTCAAATATCCCTACAGAATTCTAGGTGAAAATTCACAACCTGAACGCAACATTTGAGTTTACAGAAGTTAATTTGGCATTCAGAACAGCATTCCTACACCAGAGGACTTCACAACTTAGTATTTTCCTTTTTGTCAAATGACATGATTTACTAAATCATAGAAGTTTTTCTCTGTCCAGCAGAAACTCAAGCCATTCACCTGAGCATTGCCCAGGAAACATTCAGTCAGAAGTCTGGGTTTTTTCCTATTATTTTCAGTCTTCCCAAGTGTCCTTCCCTGCTTTTCTTCAGAAAACACCCCTTTCCTCTGTAACTCCTTTCCCCACAAGCTAAAACTGTCAAAAAAAAAAGACAAGTACAAATGCAGAAGTAACTCTCAGATGCAGAGGATATGTTCTAGTGATCATAAAGCAGAACAGGATGGAGCAAACAAAAGCAGAAGAAAGGACTCTGCCCAAGGCCCTGAAAGCAGGTTACCCTTCTGAAGACACTAACATCAGGGGATATACTTAAGCAGATGTTATCATCTGGATAGGCAAACTAGTCGTTTGCATCATGCAGTCCAGTTCAACCAAAACATTCAAAATCTATCCAGAGCTCAAAAACGTGGACACACAACTACACACACACAAAATCAGTCATCTGAAATTCAGTTGTATTGGCAACAATATGGGAGAAGCAATGTGACCTAAGGGCAATGGCACACATACGTACTACAGAAAGTCAGCATCAACAAAGCCTTGCTGATTAACATTGAGGATATTGTCCATAAACCATTATTAATATGGGAAGCAGCTATGCTTAGCAGCATTTTCATATTCCTACAGGACACAAGTGATCCTTTCTATACATATCCCAGCCCCAAAGACAGATACGTCTCTAGCTACAATTCCTCCATCAAGAAGAAATTCAAAGGAAGATATAACCTTCAAAACCAAAGCTGGCATTAAGAACTGGAAATAATCCTTCAACTGTCTGCATTTGGGCTGTCCACACAAGACACAGGGATGGACAAAGTAAGTAGGGCCTGCACATGGAGCACCCCAGGAAGCAATGGGCAAACACAACCTCAGTACAACCCTCTGGCAATAGGTCCCATAAAAAAGTAAAGCCAAGCCTAGTTTCAGAGGAGGGCTACACAGAGAAACTGTGGGCATCTTTGCACTATCAGAGTGGCTCAGGCGTTCTTCTTTTCCAAGTCTTAGAGAGAAAAGTCACATTTTACACCACTGATGAATAGCCAATGACAAGTATTTGCAATGGAAACATGACGCAGAAGCATCTATACCAACAACTGCAATACTGCAGCATACCCTGTTTTTCTGAAAGAAGGATGACCACGTGGACTCTGCAGAAGCAGCTAAATTCTCTCTTCTTCTCTAAGTCAGGACCATGCTCAAACTGTGCTACATGAGACATTTTCAAGAAGGATGCAGTCCAGCAGAGCACCAGAAGCTCCTGCCACTGATTTGCAGTATTTGCCACCACCTTTTCTGCAAGTGGTAAAAATCTGCAGCTACTGCAGAGGTCACTCACCAAAAGAAGTAGACTTTCTCTCCTGAACATTTTAAAGGGCTTTTACAGTAGTTAACACCTTCAATTATCACTGAAGAGTAACTTTTACACATCACTCATGAATAACTAAATCCAGCTAGGAAGCAGGACACACTTCTTGAAGACTCCTAATTTTCTGGATCAACAACTCCAAGAACTCCATAGAAAACTGAAGGAATTACTGTTTTCTAAAGGGAATTCCTGGACCACTGCACCAGTGGTAGTTTTGGCCTCAACTTAATGTCAGAATGGTCTGAAATTACATACTATCACTATTCCTTGAGAACACATTACATGGGAAAACACACTCCAGTTCCTAAACCCAAAAGGGCAGAAAACAACAGCAACAAAGTTTGAGGTGTAAGCTCCACGCTTTAATCAATATTTTAATATGTACATCCTGACATCAAGAGATAAGAAGAATGCAAAGAAACTGAAAAGCACCGAATGAAGTGGCAAAACACAATTGTGTCCCAATGGCAAACCCTAAAAGCATGGTAAAAGGTCACGGATTTATAAAATAGGTGCCACATGCAAACGTGGCCACAACATAACCACAGGGAAACACATCTCAGTTTATAATTTCCCATGTCAGAAATCAGCAGGGCAACGATGCTCAAACTAGTCAAAAAGGAAGCAAAATAGTTGGAACCATTCCTCTGAAACTCTACCACTTAATTTCTTAATGAAACTTTTGTGGAAAAGACACTTAGGCAACTTAATGTGGGCCTGCAACATCTCAGTCTAGTTTTGGATTACAGCAGATTTAGGGGTCACAAAGATGTACTTAGATACCCAACATTTTCCTCAGGAAACCCCACATGCTCCTCATATGCTGCTAGAATTAGTATAACTATTCATTAAAGGCTAAAAGCCTTTGTCTTTTCTGACACATGGGAACTCCCATGTCTAAGCATCTCTCCAGACAGGGTTTAGCAAGTCACGACAGAGCTGACTGACAGATTCCAGTGTAAATTACTATACTGGACTATGAACTGCAGTGGCCTCACCCAACATGTTCCCTTCTGACTCTATGACAAAGGGAAGTGACCTCCCATGGAGGGTCAGAGCAGGCAGACCAGAGCAGCAGCTTTTAAGCTTTCCCAGCATGAATCAAAGCTCATCCAGGTAACAACCCAAAACTTTCCTCCAATATTTCTACGGTCCCAGAGCACACTGTTTAAATTCCTATCTCCTCTAAGTTGCTATGATGCAAAAAAATCTACATTCGTAATATCTAAGAGTCCATATTTGCTCAAGAAAAAAGTTTTGGAGTCAACCAATACATTTTAGGGCAGTATCTGCAACTTCAGCAAAACACCTGGTTGCAACAGACCTGCTGCCAAAAGCATCAGGCCATTGTTCTGCTGGTGAGCAACCGGGAAAGGGATTTGAGAGGTGTTCACAGCACTGAAACAGTCACCATCTCTGCTTGTTCTGCATCCTCACAAAGAGTAAGGGAGGAACAGTACATGCAGTTACTTCCCTCAGCAGCACAAGCACTGCAGTACAGTCAGATAATTACTGCTCACAAGGGCATACCTAAAAACAGACACAATCTGAAAACCTTCACCTGAAAGTCATCACACTTCGTGCTATTTGCAGCCTCAACAAGAGCTCATTTCTAACACTGCCACTTAATATTGCCTTTATTGAACCCACAAATGTGATTCTGGAGAAGGTCTATTTATGAAAGCAAATTAATATTATAAGAAAAAAGACATTAAGGTTACACAGATAACATGAGGACTAGAACAATGAAGTCAATCACCAACCATGTATTATTATGTTCAAACCATGTTTCTTTGGAGCAATCTACTGTCAACTTCTGGTCCTGTTTTTGCTTTCAAAGTGAGTCATATTCTCCAAATGCACACTCAGTGTTGAAATCCGTTAATCTTTTGCAAGTAGTTTAATTAGCCTGCCACTTTACCTTGGAGACAGTCCACCATGGGAACAGTTGGTAGGTGAAGTCAAGGGGCTGGTTCTGCTGCTGGAGTGCCGGGAAGGAGTCCGACCAAGGGTATTGCTGGGGGAACCCTGGCATAGAAGCAGGAAGACAGGGATTAGCAACGTGTTGCAATGAAGACAGGAGTGCACAACAACAACAGGTCTTTGTTTGTGCTAGACAAGCTTAGTGCAGTTTTGCTTCTGGCTCTCGACCTAAAAATCTGCAGCCTTAGTTCATGTAGTCATTAATATGTTCTGGAAGGTACTGCTACAAGGATCAGGAACATAACACATGCACTTTTCCACAGAACCTGTGATTTTAACTGCACACCACACACTGCAAATACTGCCAAAAAAAATAGTTATCAACTCACCAAACTACCCTGCTTCCTAGACACTATTTTCCAGGCTCCAAAGTATGCAGACCATTACCCTGGCAGTTTAACAACTTAATTACGCAGCTATTTTCTGCATTGTCTAAAGCATTCCAATTGTACTTGTTATGAACACAAGTAAGCAATCTAACTTACCATTTTTCCACTGGCCTGCAGAATCATTTATACCACAGTAAAATTAGTAGAAATTGCTCCCAATTCAGACACTTCACACAAGGTGGAAGGGACTAGAGAATCCAGTCCATTTGTCTGGAAGCCTAAAACTGCAGTTCTAACTAAAAACAAAAGTCTACTTGTCCCTACGGAAGTGCAATGATGGGAGGGCTCAAATTCCAGCAAATTTCACAAGACTTCCACACAAAAAAGGCAAAAAATATCCTAATCCTTGCTGCTCTGGAAGTAAAAGTTTAGAAGGATATTTACATTCTCTTCTAATGTATTCCTTCAGAGAAATAAAAATATCTAAGAGCTTCATGTAAAACCAAAACATAAGGTAATAGGTGTAAACTGAGGAGACCTAGTAGGTCACATTAAAGATCCTGCAAGCTTCTTAGGTAGACAGAAAATCTGTCTGGCTAAATCAGAGATCAGAATCAGAATCTGTTTTAGCCAGAAAATCATTACTGACAGGATTTTCAAAAGCATCACCAACTTGAAAGCACAAACTCTACCAACTTTAACATGCTTCTCAATATTTTTTTTTTTTTTTTAATCCACACTGGTTATGACTATATTAAATTTAAAAATAACTGAGTTTTTTTGTTTTAACAGTCCCTATAAAAGCAACACCAAACAGAAGCCTCTGTTGCCATATTGCTTCAAGACAACAGCTACAGGTAACTCCTGCTACTGAACATCTGCAACAGCTTATCAATGAGCTGCCATCTTTGGGGCTCTGCTGTTTGCAAGGACAACGGCCTCTCACCACACTGGTGTTACTGGAGTTCTTGAGGTGGTTGTGCAGAAGCTTGGTAGCACCATCCTGGAATGTTTTTGGCAAGGCACCAAGTAACATGGTAAACTCGGGAGTGTTCAATTCGAAGAGAGAAATCAGGACTATTTGTGCTGCCTGAAAAGAAGAAAGAAAAGACCATCAGTTTTTATTCTTTGAAAAGAGTATGCATTCTGTTGGTAAAGATTCTGTCTGTAAACGAGGTCGGACTCCCATACTGGACAAATCTTTTATGTAATCTTTGTGATGTGTCCTAAGGAATTGTTAACTGCCATACCAAACGTTTTAGTTCTTTGACCTTACAATATACTTTTATATCATTGACTTCTCAGATGTGAAGTGTACAGCTATTCACAGCTACTGACAAAAATCTTACCATTGTCCTGTCCAGCACATACTTCAATTGAACAAGTTACTGCGAAAATTTACAAGAAACAAGCAAAGCCTGAAGCTCACGTAAGTATGAAGAATCTAGGACTACAATTTGTCATTCCTATGCTTTCTATTTTACATGTGAAAGTGACTAGTTCTTTTCCCACCCAACCTCTCCTCTTCCTAAGGATCTAACACATCTGTTTCACCAGAGAATCCCTGCTTCTGGTTTTTGACCTCTCCTTGCAAGTCTCACCATTGAGGCTATTCAGCAACAGAAGGCTCCATTGCAAGTGGAAGATCTACTGGGACAGTGAGAACCACCCTCCTCTCATCCACGGACAGGTTAAACCCCACTGGATTCCCTGAATGTAATAAGTGAAACCAGGGTACCACTGAAACAGTTGAGAATTTCACTGTTAATTTCAGTGGACAGGGCTTGCCCTATCTGCCTGTCAGAATAGCTGCCAGGACAGGATCTCCACTAACTCCATTAGCAAACATACAACTCTGCATATCCTGAACTAAGACAATGGAATCAAATGGGAATGAAAGCAGAATAAATCCCAGAGTGCAGAACTGCAAGAGTAATTAACATCACATGTTCCTAACTGGACTTTCCCAGCAGCATAGGCCCCACATGGATTGCATGGACTGTTTTTCTCCCCATGTTTGCCTTGTAAATATACAAAAACATAAGTTTTTAGAAGATCAAAAATGAAGCAATGATGAAGGACCTCTGATAGTCTGCAGCACCACGTTTTCCAAGATGGGTGTAGCCATTGATATATTAACCTCCAGAATACATATCTGGATACAAAGGAGAGGCTTAGGCTCACAAGTAAGAAGCAGAGCTACACATGCTCTTAGTTTGGAATAGCATACATACAGGCTTAGGTAGAGCAGACACCTGTCCTCTGACCCTCTCTTGAACTTTCCAAAACTTCCTAAAAATGAAAAAAAACTTTAAAGAGGGTAAAATATCATTCAGTGCTGTGGTTATGGATGAACTTTGTTCATTGTTCTCATCAATTCAAAGAAGGGATTTTACTAAGTAAAGTGTTTGTAAAGGTGCAGTAATTAAGTGTATCTGCAGTTCCCTGTGAAGTGGAATCCTTTAACAGATGAACTTGGGTGCAAAACACACTTTCACAGTGAGGGGCAAAGTACCTCATAGTTTTTCAGTGTGCAAATTAAGCTATACCGTTGTTCCTTATGCTATCAGCCCCAACTTGCAGTACCACTGCTTTGTATGTAAAAATATTTTCCATCCACAAAAGTTTGGTAGTATCATCCTTTTCATATGGCCAAAGAAACTGAGTCACACAACACTCAATGGGCTTCCAAGGACTGCAGAGAACAACAGGTCTTGAGACTCTTCATTCCAGACAGATCATGCTGCCTCCTGCCAAATCTCTCACTGACTTGAACAGAAACACAGCACGTCAGTATTCACTTCACACTAAAGGTCTAAGGATGAAAGAAGTGGGGAGATCATTTCCCCTGTGGCTTTCTCAACTCCATACTCTACCCTCCTCTGACCTTTAGTTTTGGGCAACTCTGCCACGAAGCCTGCCTGGTATCCAACAAGGACGTGTATTTCTGCCCATTTTGATGCAGGAACTTTTACGTTTTCACCAGCATAGCTTTTTCTGTAATAAAAATATTACTGCAAACAAGAAATCTCAGAACAACAATCAGCATGTTGAACTGAATACAAAGTGACAAGTCATGCCAAAGCACATTCCTGTTTGTGAATGGCATGCATATTCTGGATGGTTAGGAAGTAGACATGCAGATCTTCTGTGTCAGAACAAGCAGATCTCAATGAATAGGAAATTAAAACAGGAAAATTGATCAGGAAGGTTTCTCAGGTTGAGAGATTACTCAGACTACAATAACTTGAGATATCAACTGGTAAGTCAGGAGCTGCTCGAGGTATAGTGAACAGAGAAAAGATCAGAAATACCTTTGCCCCACGTATCTCCCATCAATGGGTTAGAAATAAGGTCATCCTTGGAGACCTCCCATGTAAATGGAGCAAAACAGGCACAAGAGCAGATGTTCTCTGCAATGTGACATTCTGGAAGTACCTTTCTTGTGTAACGGAGGAGTCAAAGATGCATCTCATAGATCTGAACAAAGTCTTCACCAAAGCTCCACCAGGGACTTTATGATCTTGTGGCTTCACTTTGAAGCAGAGAGTTCTCATTGGTACAGTTTAAGCCTAACACACAAACACTGATAGCACAGATACTGTGCTACAGGAGCATCTGAAGGAAACTTCAGCTTCCAGAAGTCACTTCAATTTTGTTCCACTTTATTTTGGATTTAACGAAAACAGGACTGTGTCCACCCTCCCTCTTTCCACAAAATTTTGCTTGTCTTTAGGAGTGTCTGCCAGTATTCTGTGTACCCAGTGCTCTTCAGTAGCTTTGCTGTTTCATTAAGTTTCCTTTACCTAGCATACATTTATCTAGTCAAAGGACATCTTTTACAGATAATGTTTAAGAATTTTACATCTGTGGATTTTCAGTTTCTGAGAAACCAGAGGACATTTTCATAATCTCAGAATCACTGGTCATTCCTGAAAATCTCAGCCCTTGTTTCATCAGATTATTCAAGGAGTAGATAAATTTAAAACAAGCAGTAAAAAACTTATTTCTGTACACAATGAACAAACATTCTCCATGCAACACTCATGCGTGATGATACATAGTTTGAAGAAAGAGTAATATCTGAATTTTCCCTTGCCTTTGTGTCCCTGTACCATTAGTGTGAAACACTAAACCATCTCCTTTCAGTGACATATAACATAAACCTTACAAATAATCAACTCTTAATGAAGCAGTTCTCCGCTGGCTTGAGCTGGAGGAACTCCAGTGACTTCAGAGCCTATTTCAGTGAGGGGGTCTGGCTCCATGTCAGATTCTTGAATTATTTGCAATGGATTGCTTATGTAACTCCATTATTTTCTTCATAACAATGTGGCCAGGGATCAGGTTCCACAAGCCAGTAGCAGCTCCCAAAGTTTCAGACTTTGGGCAATGTAATTCATGCTGTCCAACAGTGACTGCTGCTAAACAGACAAATGCTTCAGCAACTTTTGTTTTTTGCTTTCACCTAGACAGTGGGTTTTGGCCAGATTCATCAAAATACACTGATATCTCTTTGAAATGGTTTGGGCTTATTAAGAAAAGAGATCAAGGCTAACTGGAAAAATCCATTTATTCTAGAGAGGAAAGATGGTTAGTGACCTAAGTTTAATACAATTGCCTTATGATTGCTGCTGTTGCTGGTCAAACAGAGCAAGCAGAAAAAGCAGCTAGTTACCTGAGCTGTATGAAAGCAGTTTTCAAGTTACTCAAACGTCCACTGGTAATGGACTCACAACACTGTCAGCCCCACAGAAGGGGAAGCCCACAGACTCCAATTGTTTATGAGTGACTACAACAAGAAAATTAACAGAAAAGCACACCAAAGCCAAAAATTACTTCAGACACACAGTTTTTTCAGGTTCCCAGTCAAGGTCTCTTTACACAGCTAGACAGTTGAGACTGCAAACAAGATTAGTGTGATTAGTGCACATGGCTTTTAGTCTACCTGTTTACACTTCTCTTCCAAGTTTCCTTCACCAGGCCCTGAGGAAGCTGTAGTTGTCCTAGCTGGCAAATCCTCACCCACCCAACTATGCATGGTCTGGGTTTGACAAACAGGAGAGTTGATAATATTTAGAGAGAGCACAGATTTTAACCAAAACATCTAAATGGTACATATGCTATCTTTTTGCAAAAGAGTTTAATGAGTTGCTTTATTTATTTAAAGATAAAATTAATTTACCCAGAAGAGCATTCCTTTCAGCAGAGGGCAGCCAGCACTGGCTCAAAATAAAATTCAGCCACAACTCTCAGGCTTACTGATCATCCCTTAGCTCATCTAGAAGTCTTTGCTTTAGAAACCTCCTGATGGTCTCCACACCCACTTAAACACCTCTGCTGAGGTGCAGAGCCCAGACAGAGCTGCACAGAGATGGCATTTGCACCTGGCCAGCCAGGAGTAGGGGTAGAGGTGCTTGCACCATTCCACACCTAACCTTGCAGAAGTCTGAGTTCAGAGGAATAAGCAGTTAAGAAACTCCAATCTCCTGACCCCAGTCCAGGCATCAGCCTGATGGACCAACACTGTCTGCAAATGCCCGTTAGCATGTGATCAGTCTGGGGAAGATCCACGCTACATCTACTGACTTTTGACATGGTTGTAACCCTGTATGCATCATCCAGTCTGAGGCAAATGTAGTTTTAATAACTTATGTCACACTGGAACGGGGAAACACTCCCTCATGTTGCTTTGCATGATACTAAACTGCAGACCAAATATAGACCCATGAGATGAAGAGGCAGCAGTGACACATTAGGCAGCTTGCATTAGTACGCACTGGCACAGGGCAATGCTTCAATTCTCCAGTGAGCACAGCTGATGTTAAATGAATTAATTCACATTTACTGAGAGTGTTTGCAGGCTCTAAACAAGTGTCATTTAAGTGTACTTTCCAGTAGACAATTAAATGTTAGCTCACATTAAGCTAACAAACTATCTACCAAACCAAACTTCCTGCTTGCTCCTCTTTCAGGCCTAGCATCAGATGAGCATGGACATCCACATTACTGATATGGTAATATGAAGCACAGTGGCTTCACCAGTTCACACATAATCCAAGCATGTTAGCTTGAGCACAAGTTTTTAAACACAGTTTTTCCAAAAGACTTCTATTAGAATATGCTGTTTACATCCACATCCTGAAAAGGAAGAATTTGTTTAATGGATTTAAATACAGAATTCACATACAGATTAAATCCACATTGCTATTGTGTTTTATACAGCACACAATATATGATGAAAGGCTTCTACAAGTCATGGACAGTTGCATTACATGTGTCAAAGGCATCTCAAATAAGTGCCAGCAAAAGCTTTTATTATAAACCTCGCACAATAGAAGTCTGAAGGGCAAGTTCCCACATATAAACTAAGAAAGAAGAAAAGCTACTAAAGCAAGATGGTTTGTACTGAAAACATGCACTTCAATTTGCATAGAGTTTTGAAATCCTAGAATAAAAATGGCAGACACGCAACACAGTGCACAGAAAACAGCCCATGGGCTATTTATCAGATGGTTCTACAATGCATCATGTAAATATCACCTCTAATCTCAGTTGTCAAAGTAGATACATCACCTATATCTATGTAGGTGTGTGTATTTATATAAATGGCACATGCACACAAACATACTATGCACAGACAATATAAGCATGAATATACACATTCTATGAAGCAAGTTCTCCTTATCTCCTATTATCATGCACCAACTCTTACTTTATTGAGCAAACCAAGAAAACGTGCTTATATTACGAACTGTTTTAAACTCAAAGGATAACAGAAGGCTATATAAAGCACAGAGATTTATTTTAAGGAAATCTACCCCAGCACCATGTTTCCAACAAGCACATGATCATTTTCTGACCCATACCACTGGGAAAAGCCATTTTTCTTACACTGCGTACACTACAAACATTTGGGCTTTCACAGCTCTCTAGCACCAAATTCAAAACAAACACAAAAGGACTCCTACTATTTTGGAAACACAGGACACTGAGATTCTTATTGTTCTGATAGCATTAAACCAAACAAACACTGAAGTCCACCAAGCACCATTTTTATTATATTACACTGTTTTTCCTACCACTGTGTTTAAATACCTGAAATGAGTTCTGGTGTACATTTAGGCAGAGTTTGACTTCTTTCGGAATATCCTTTGGCTAAAAGGCTGACCTCAGCAATATGGACGCAGTCCTATTTAAGACTCCATAAGCCTGAAATGAAACCCTAAGGCCAGGTTCTCTGGTAACTTGGCTCTTCATGGAGCCCACAAGACACAGATCTGGTGTAGGAATACTGCAAGAGTGCTAGAGAAACCTCTGACCCAGAAAGGCAAGAGCCTGCAACTGGGGAATATTAAAACAATTTGCCATTCAAAAGCATTTCTGCAAACATCATCTTTGCCACTGCTACTGTAATAGGCCATGACCAACAGTGTTTATTGCCCAACACCAGTAAAGATGAACTATTTCAGCTCACTAAGAGTCTTTGGGAGTGTTTTTACAGAGAAGTTTCTGGTCCCCAGTTGCTCAAATCAGTCTGATGCTAGATGGAAAACTAAAGCTCCAGGAGACATTTTGGGTGTCACATGGTATCACGTTGCAAAGGAGCCCAATTTAATTTCCTTAGCAGTGTTTGCTTTCCTGTCTCTCCTACAGATATGACAGCAATTTTTTGTTCAAACTTGCTCTGGGCTTTATTGATAGATACAATTTTCTTATCAAAGAGACAGTATCAATATGACACCTAGGACTGCTAGAGAAGTAAACACAACTTCATTGCCTGTTGGAGCACATGAAGAATTTGTTGACCTGCAGCTTTCTCTCTGAAAGCCCACATTTCATTATACTTCAGAAACATTTTCTCAATTAGTCTTAGTAAAAAATTTCCCAAACTTTTTTCTTTGGACACCTCTAGATTTGATCTGCAAACCAGTGTCAGTCCAAGGAGGGCCCTACCTCTGGCTAGTCTGAGTGGGACTTCATCTTCATGAAAGTCACAGTAACACAAGCACTCTCCTAGGGCTTTTGATTCATTGCAGAGGTTCTATCTTCCTACCAAGTCCCATCCACTGTCTGTTCAAGGGCAGGTTGGCCAAATTCAGTAACGAGTGGGACAGTTGTAAGTTGTTTTCCCAGTTACATGACTGGAAGGTTGAACATGATGTACACGTGACATGAGGCTGCCCCATAATGTGTAACAATGCATTAAGGCTTGTAAAATGAAACTACTGCAGGAATGTTTTACCAATGGAGAAGCTAGGCAGGGTATCTGGCACAAAGGAAAAATCTTCTGAGATTAGTAGTCAAATGACGATCAAGCCATACAAGATCTGCTATTTACTGTTCAGACCAGAGCCTGGGTGATTAACAAGATGGTAGGCAATGTCACTGGCCCATCACCTTAGAAGGCCTTGTTCTCCTTCAGCTGGTGCAAGCTCCTTCTGAACACTCAGCTTCTGAGTGTCCTCACAGACTACTCCACCCCCTCAAATGCTAAACACTTTTATTAAATAAAAGTTTCCATTCACCTGAGCCTTGGACATGAGGCTTCTTTAGGTTTTGATCAGAGTCAAATCAGAAGCCTCATTTTAATTTCCATTCTCAAAGTGATGGCTCTTTTCCAAGATCAAAGTATTTTCCCATGCAGAGCCCAAGCCTGTCATCTAAATTCAATATGCACTTTACCTACGTAAGGATTACATAACAACTTTGCTGGTGATACTTGTAGTAACATGGTGAAGTGTCCTCAGACCAGTCATTACAGTATTTGCATTGCCATTGTGTGTTACTTTTCTCTGTGGTCATTAACTGGCTTTTGTAAAATTATTTCACCAAATCTTAAACAGTTTCCAGAGAAAAATCAGAATTCATGCCCTATTAGAGAGGAATAAAGCAAGGCAGAGGGAAGCCAGGTGCATTGCACAAGGGGAGACACTGGCACAATCAAAATTGGAGCTGTTCTCTGAAATCCTGCTCTGTGCTCTGCCCATCGAAAAAAGCAGCGAGACAGCTGTATGTGTGGAAGTTCCCAAGAGGTGCTCTCCTTGAACTGGAACCACATCCCATCCAGGTCTCCACACAATGCTGAGTGACCTCTTCCTACCCAATGGCTGTTCCTCAGCATGCAGGACAAGTATCTTTCACCTTTCATCTAGCACTGCTTGCAGGAAGTAAACCCTAACTTGAATGCAGGGTAAACACCCATAAGTATTAATCTTAAAAACAAGGCAAATATTTACCCGTAACACACTGCAGATCACCTTATTTTAAACAAAGGTTGACAATAATTTTGACTGTACATAGTTCATGGCTACTATCACCAGCTTAAATGTTTTCTGCCCTGAGAGGGAGTCAAAAAATTTTGTCAATGACACTGTAATATTAAATTGTATGTTCCTCAAAGTACATAATTATTTTCTTGTGATAACCAAGCTACAGATACAATTCCCTGTAAAAACAAACTGCTTTATGCACACCAGCATTCCCTTTGCCTGAATTTCTCATTTCACTAGCTATAAAACATGATCTGCAGCTCAAGATCAGGTGATCTTGACAGGTGAAGTGTGCTCATTAACTGTGCTCAATTGGTCATCCTTAAGAATATGCAAAGCTTTATTAATAAAGCATCATTCAGTTTGGAAAAGGTTTTTGGACTAAATGCCACTTTCTTCTCTATTTTTCTCCACTGCCTTAACAGTATGGGGCTGGGACCTCCACAACCATCTCACACAGTGAACAGCAGTTATGGACAGATGACTAATAAAAGGATAATCCCACTACTGACTGAAAATATAATCTATTTCTTGGACAGACACCTTGATTGCTACCATAGGATCTGATCTGCATGACTAATTGCCACAAGCACACAGCAGCCACATGCTTTCCCCACAGATGGTACTCACATTACAGTAGCAATAAGTAACTCAAATTCAGGTAAGAACTACACTGGCTGCAGGACTGTATTTCTTGGGGAAAAGAGTCCCTTCCTCCATGAGCAGTTGAGCACCAGCACTGCAGCTCCATCAAGCCAGCCACAGTAGTATATGTGGACTGGACCACACCAGCCAAGACTCTTCAGTACCCAGAATAAAATCTTCTCTTGTCAGCTTGCAGGAGCAGAGTTGTTTGTACTAGTCTCAAATCCACATTCTACTGAAAAATTACCTTATTTTAGACTTTTTACAGGCCTCTTGTGGTACTTTGATCATTTGAAGACTGAATTGGTTCTCCCTCTCCCCAGTAGCCTCAACTGCTGTCTCCATTTTTAGGTTGTGACAATGTTTACAACGCATGGTCTGCTCTGCACTTAGAAAACCTCAGATAATGAAGGCCACCACCATACCCTCCACGAGGGCAGAATCTGCTAATCCTTAAATATTTATATATTTAAAAGGTACTTCTTTTCCAGATTTTAGTCTCCAAAAAAGGAGAATTCTTTAACTGTGTTCTTCAGAAGATTTCACCTGTCTGAGTTGGCCCTTGATAATCCAGTTCGTTACTGCACAATGAATTTATTAGTCTGTTAACTACAATCCCAAGAGAGATAATGGACAATGATTGCTTCTTCTAAAGCTTGTGGTTTGTACTATGTTCTTCATAAAATCATAGTCCAGCAACGGTATGATGAAATATAGATCACCTGGGCATTCATTTCTAGTAGCCTCAGTTAGCTTAACTATGTAATAATTTATTTGGAAGCTACAGGCATCAGAGACAAATCTGAGTCACATGCAGGTTCAATAAAAAGAATTTAGATTCATAACTCTCTTATCAGCCCCCAAAGCACTTCCTCAGGTACTGCTCAGGTGGAGTTTGCTGGAAGCTCTGCCAGAGCTCTGCAAGTCTTTGAAACAGATTAAAGGATGAACACCCACTCCCCACATCCCACAACTTCACAGTCAACCACCTATTTTTTTCAGCTGCTGCAGATATTAACTCAACTTTGCATGCAGCAATGATGACCCCTAATGGTGGAGTATTTCTTCTGCTGAGCAATACGCAGAGATTTTGCTTTCCAATGTAGATTTCTACTTAAAGCTCCCTCTTGCAGACTTCCAGCAGAGCAAACTGCTAGAGGTCTATTTGAACTGCAACAGAGGAGCAGCTTCTTTGCCTGCTTAATTCTTTGACTTTGTACACGGAAGCATCAAAATGGAAATGCGTATTACAGATCTAAGGCCAGGATTTAAAGTCACTTTTTTCTGAAGCAAACTATCTTGCAGAAGCAAATTCTAGTCACACTGGTGTGACTAATCCCTGCAGAAAGTCTTCAGAAGAAGATGAGAGATTTTTCTCTAGCTCCAATCAGCTGTATGCCAGAGAGCAACAGCATGCACCCAAAAAGCTTCTCTGGAGCTTTGTGTCAGCTATCAGGTAATGCTACAGTTACAGCACCTTTGATACCAAGTGATCTCTTCATCAGAATCAAATAATCACTAATAAAAGTAATTCTGATTTCCAAAATTATAAAATAATGTGTTATTCTAGTATTGATTGAACATTTTTAGTGCATGTAGAGTGTAAAAGCATCATCAATTTTTATATTCTGAAATGCTGTAAGTTTTTTGTTGTCAGGTTTTTTTTTTAATCCAAGTACCTATCAAAGTCTAACTCCTAATGGAATCTATTTCTACATCTGGGCTGTGAAGAGAAGGTAATTTTAAATTGTGTTACAGATGCCAGGGACATAAAACTAAGTCTCACTTTTCTCTTGGGAGAGATGAGTATCACTGTCTGCCCCATTTTAGCTTGCCTGACACTTGCATCTACCGCAAGATAAAGAACAAGGTAACTTTATTACCCAGGCATGACCTAAATGTGTCAGTTTTTTTCCAGGTTGCGATAAACACACAACTCTTAAAAGAAGAGAGCTGAGAGCCTCTGGCAGCTTACTGATTTGTTTACTTTCTTTAAATAATATTATAACACAGTTGTGCTAGATTTCTTTTGAATCTACAAAGCACAGAGCCTTCCCCTAAATAAACAAAAACCTAGAGATATTTCCAGACTGCTCAAGAAAAATCAGTTTTGCAAACTATGATCCCTTTTTGCACAGTAATAGTAATTCAAGTCACACAGTACCTACTAGAAAAAAACAAAGACATTCTTTGGAGATGTGTCCTTACTCAACTGGCAATTTGGTTTGGACAGTAAGGTTTGTAAAAGCCATTTTTTCCAACTAGAATCTAAGCACTGAATTTTTCATTACCTTTATTACCACTTCTTGTTTGTACTTTGGGCTTTTGGTTTTGTTTTTCAAGAGCAATAATTACTGCAAATACTTCTTCATTCTGACTTACCTTTCTCACATCTGAGCTCTTTGGTTCAGTTGTCCATGTTATAATTCTAGATACAGCAAGTCTTGTCTCACTCGAGTTCACAAAGTCTGTTGGATCCATTTGTCTTGCCAAGGACTCAATATACTTCAGGATAGCAACTTTCACCTGAGAAGTGAAAAGGGATTTGTTGTCATGAGCTGGCAAAGATGGATTTATCCCATAATTAACAGATACCACTAGAGATTGACAAGACCTATGCCACATGGGGAAAAAATATCCGTGACACGTCTCTATGTCATGCTTCAAAGACCAAGAGCAGCTTTCTACCCAGGATAAATTTTGTGTAGTGAGTCTGGAATAGTGTACCAGAACTGATGTAAAATATATGTCTGCTTGTGTGTCTGCATAAGCATGTCAGTACTCCACCACACTGCTTGTTTGTTGCAGATGCAAACACAGCTTTTGGTCTCAAACCAAACACCCGATGCTGGAGTCTCAAAAGATCCAAAATTTGGGAGATAGAAAAAAGAACACTGGAGTCATTTGGCATCCTGTGTATTTCTGTCTCTGGAATATGAATGTGTATGACTTCCAGAGTTTACAGTGTTTCTATAGCCCTGAAACAACAACCTTCTGAAAACAGTCTGTGCAGCAGTATCCCCTTGGGAAGATTCAGTAACAGAAAGCTCTGATGTTTGGCTTTTTTATCAAGTCCTACACATGCTATGCCTGATCTGTGCCACAAGCACTGCTTAAGGTGTGCCTAGGGTCCAAGCCTCCCCAGCCATTCAGACAGGCTCTGGTCCCTTCTGTCCTGCACAGACAGGTTTTCTTCCCACCAAAACCAGAGTGAAGTGTCTTCACTGTCTGAACTTCACTCTGATGCATTCCAGTGTACCTGAAGCCACATTTTTACTGACTTGTGAAGAGTCATAGGGCCCTATTTTAAAGATACTCAGAATTACTGAAGTAGAGAATGAGAGAGTTAAAGTTGCTGATTTAATTTCTAAATAATGCAGGTACTTACAATTAGTTATCTTGTCATGAGTTCTATGCTTTACAGTATGCTTGACATGGCAAGGTAGGACAACCATGTTGATGGTTTAGTGAAAAGGCTTTTGATACTGACCTTTAGGTTTGGTGTTTGGGTCTGATCTACAATAAACCTCATCAGAATGTTAAACTGTTGATCAAACGGAAAAGAATCCCTGTCCAAAGAAAAAAAAGGCAAAAATGTAGTGCAACATAATTTTTCAGGACTAAATTAACTTGATACATTAAAGCTTACACAACAGATTTCAACTTCTTAACTTCACCACCAAACAGAGAAACTCCACATCTAAGGATTAGCTGAGTATTGATTAAATACTATCAAAACCTGCTAAATCAATACCTTTATACACTCTCTCCATCTGCTCTCTATACAGTTATCCAGCTTTTGGCACACCTGTCCATTCCTTCTTCATTTCAGGCTGTGCTTTGTTCCCTTATCTCTAGCAGCAGACTGGTTTGTCTTTTCCTCAGTTCATACCTGGTTTTGATTTCTCTCCTCTTTTTCCATCCTCTATCCTATTTTATTCTGGATTACTACTACTTTCTTAATTATTCCATTTCCAGGATGAGCTTAAATTTTTTTAAGTGTCCTATGATGGACATACTCAGAAAAGGATCTGGACTACAGAAATGGTGTGCACATTGCAATAGTTTTCAAGGTCTTTCTTATCCTGACATTATCATTACTTGCTGTTTGAACACAAAATATGCTCTGAACTTCATGGTAAAGCACCATGTGTATTCTGAAAACTGTAAATATATAAGAAAACTGATACCAAGGCACATGCACACCAAAAAGCCAAATCAACAAAATTAATTGGTAACATGTTTTAAACATTATGCTTTAAATCTATCTATTTAGAAAAGAGACAGGCCCTTTTACTTCAATGCTCCAAATATTGTGACATAACTTTGCTCTCCTGTGGTATTCCTCAAGATTGAGCCCTCAAAATATACAGCACTACTGGGTTTCTAAAACGTTCCATCAGATGCCTTCCTGTAATCCTGCAAAAGCCTCCGTAACGTTTGCCTTCTGAGTACTCTACCTGGTGACATCCAGAGCTTTTTGAACTTTAGCCTGCACAGACCCCAGCAAATCTGCTCCCATTTTCTTTAGCAGCTGGGTCAGGAGAACAAAAAGCCAGTCTTGCAAATCATCTTTATGAATGATGATGAAATCAACCAGGGTTTCCAGAAACATGCTGAAGACCTACAAACAAAACAAGTGTCACAAAAAGGAATACTGTACTTTAAGTAAAAATAATAAAAGGGGAGGGATCTACAGTGAGTTTCAAGATTATTTTGTTATAGACAGTTTCATGAATGAATCATTTTAGTGACTACAATGCTCTGAAAAAAAAATATCAGGCAAGATATGTTTAAAGTGTGTCATATTAAAGCACCACATGAAACAAATGAAGGAAGGGGGTAGAATACACTTACTCTCTGTTGTGAATTCCACGGCAAAGCAGGCCATGCAACAAAACAAACCACTCGTTAGCACACATAGTGATCAAGGCAGGTTGTTCAGATGCAGTTTGTAACAGACAAAAGATGCATTCATTGAAAGTTTACATTTTCTTAAAACAATCTCTCCTCAGCAGTTACTTCAATTAGCATATACCTTGGATCACATCCAGCCTCCTCACTCAATTTAAGTTAAACATATCTAAACTTTGTTATATATAAACACAACAACTATGGAGTTTGTAGCAATAATTGGATAAAAGCAGTGCAGATGACAGATCATTGCTGCCACAGAGGACATACTTGAGTCCAGTGTGCCAGAAACCCTCACCTTACTCAGAAACTGGAAGTATTTTGCAAACAAATAGCTACAACTATTTCCACAACACATACTGAGCCTTTCAGAACAGCAACATTAAGATCTTACAGGGGGGAACTATCACACTTGGTGAGGCCTGTGGGACAGCTGGTCCAACTATAATTATGGCCAAAAATGCATACTTTGTGCAAGACCTGTGACAGGTGACAATGCCTGCCCAAGGGACTTCAACCTGACAACCATTTTTAAAAACTGGTTTACCAAGTGGTGTGAAGTACAAATACTCTCTCAAACTATATTTAACCCAACTGCAGATGTTTTTGCCTAGCCATTACTGGTTGCCCTCAACCAGCAAAACTCCTCAGAAGAGGGCACTTAACTCTCTTTTTCCCCTTTCCCTGCTCCTGCTTACCTGTCAATATAAAACCAAGATAGATATCTGTACATTCATGCCACAGCCTTTAACCTCAAAGATCAGTGTTACAAAGAAGGCAAAGTGGCTATATTCAAGACTTCATTTATGAGATCCAGAATAATATTTTGGTGAGACTCCACACTGCTCCCAGGTATATACAATACACAAACCCCAGTGACCACGATGCTGAACTATGGCTCATTACCTTCATGAACCTCATTCTGTCTACCACCAAGACAGTCCCTAGAGAGGTTCAGACAACTGAACCTCTCACTGCAGGAGCTGACATCTGAAAGGCATTAGGCTGCTCCCTGGGAAGCACGAAGTAACCACTTCCTAGCAAATTAAGAGGGACTGAGATACATCCCTTCATTGTAAAACAGACAAAAATCAAGGAGATCTACAAATGCCAGTTCCCCCCAGCAGATGGCAGGGGTAGAAATACAAAATGTTCACCCTGGAACAGTGTCAAATGTGCACACATGGTAACATAGGAGTGAGGCCCACCTTTGTGATCTTACCTTGCTGTGAGGGTCAGCAAACATGCGAGTAAATATTTCACAGAGCCTTTTTAACTCGACCCGGCTAAAATACATAAGTAAAACATGGTATTAATGCAAAAGCTCTAGCTGCAGCAAAAAAGCTAGTAAATATTAACAGCTGAAAAATCTAACCTTCTGTATTTACACATTAATTAAGTCACACTGTATTGAGGCAAAGCCTTAACTGGCATTCTAGTTTAGCTGCAGGGATCACCAGCCTTCCCTTAAGAAATCTAATAAATTGTTGGTTTTTTTTTTTCAATCAAAGCCAGACACTTGCATTTTCTGCTGCTTCAATTTTCTTCAATATTCTGATTTGCAAAAGACAACTTGAAATGTGCCTCTTTGGGGGCTATTAACTTCCTATCCATATCAAGGTCACCAACTGATGGAAACATGGGTCTTTGCAGCCTAGGAATAGGTTTCTCAAGCCTCCTTTGTGTCAGGGAATTTAAATTTTCAAGTAAAACCAGAACTTTTATGCTGTTTGGATAGATAGTAATTGTAAATATTTTGTACTAAATTCTCAGTAGCTTCAGCAAAATCAGTCTAGAATTGCACTGCATTAACAGTTACCAGAGCTGTGAAGCCTAAGAGCAAGCACACCGAGGAGGCCAACGTATAGAACTAGAAGACAGATTAAGAAGTGGGCAACCTAGTCAATCAGAAGATAATTAAATCAAAGCACAATCTAAATGTAAACTCCTATTACTAAGAGATTATTAGATGCTCAGGAATGCTCTTTTATGCCAGGGGAAAAAAGAATTATAAGTGCCTTTCATAAGACACTGAGTTTGAGTCAAATGCAGAACTGTTTGGTGCCAAAGCTCTTTTTTGCAATGTATTGAAAATAGAAGTCTTAGTTTTCCTGCAAGGCAAACTGCCAAAGAATGCAGAAGTTTTGCTTTTTTATTGTGCAAACAAAACCAGAGCAAGTCAGTTACATAAAATTTCCTACATACTATGGATGCAATTAGATATTTTCCACAGTTACTATGAAACCAGAACAATTAGGGAAATGCACATAGATTGCTCAGAGAACAGCCATTCAGGTCTTGACTATAGGTACTCTCTTCCCAGAAAGATGTTAATTCTACAGTCCCCCAACTTATTTCCCTCTCTTTCAAAGCTTCAAAGAACAGGACAGAATACACTAGTAGTCTGCAATGATTTTATGTTAGCTTGTTTATAAGTAACGCAGGATTTTTTTTAAAAAATAAACCTATATATGAAAGTCTGAACAAATTTTTAAAAGGCACAGAAACAAGGGTCTTAAGAGTTTGATGTAGAGGAAAAAGTCTTTGTAATTACACCTGTCAGCTTTGTTCAGGGTAAGGCTGCAGAGTGTCAAAATGACTACAGCACTCTCCTGACTTCATGCAGATTGCAGCTCTCTGAATGAACTCCTATTTATTACTCTTCTTTCTGAACAAAGGTTACATGAAGATAGCAAGTATAAACATGTCTCCTTCTAAAAGCTCAGGAACCTGAGGTAACTATAAGTACTAAACTGAAACAAGCAGTGGAAGAACATTTCCTTAACAGACTTGTTGGCCTTGTTTTATTTAGAAGAACCTTATGGGGAGCTCTTAGAAAACTAGCCCACATGAATCTGTATGAGACAAAGAACAACTAAGTGTCCCACCACTTCACATGCACGTCTTTCTGGATATGCAAATCCCAGCTACTATAGGATCAAGCCATCTTTCAGTTCAGAGTACTGAAGAAAACCACATTACTGCCTTTTATTAAATTTGTGATACTACAATAGAAGATAACAGGTTTAATTAGAAGACAGACTTGCCCCTTGGATTAATGACCTTTATGTTCTTCAAGATGCCATGGGAATAAAGATGATGATAAAGTCTAATCATTAGAATGAGCACCAGATCAACCCTGAACCAAGGAGTAAGCAGACCAAAAGCAAACCAAAAGCAGAGAACTAAAACCAGCATCAAATTAAATTAAAAAAAGTGTAGTTTCTGTGACAGGTTTATAGACTACCTAGGATCAAAGCTAAGGAATCGTGCTAGCTTGAGGGACTAGTAACAGCACTACAAGTTCAACCACTGCAACTAGCAGGGCTGAAAACAATAGTAGAATTCTATTGACATTTTGGCTAAGAACTACTGGTCTGGATAAATAGCTCATCACCCAACTATCTCAGCATTTTTTTCCCTTAAACTATGCCCAGCAGCACCCAAACCCTTGGCTATAATCCCCACACACCTTCATGGCAAAAATCTAAGTCTAACTCTACTTTTTCATGCAAGATATGAGGTGCCAAGAGTCTTTCCAGCCAGTTTGTTAAAGAAAAAGACAGTATATATGTAGGAAGTAAATCTTGAAAGACTTGTTAAGAGACCACATCAAAAAGCATCTCTGATCTGGAGACTTTATCCATATTAAAAACCTGCACCACATCATGTGAAGTGCTAGAATATTTTTATGACACAAGAAGACTAGTGTTTCCAGCCCTGCTCTCAGTACATTTTCATTCAGCCTGTAAACATGAACCATCAAGTATTTTCAGCCAGTGTGAAGGACTTTGGGAAAGTTCTTAAAACAATGGAAACAATTGCACAAATCCAAGTAGGAAGGCTATAAACCATACAACCACCACTTATAAACTCAGCCATAAGTACATCATATTCATAACAGGAAAATAAAAATGTCGCAGCTATTTGTGAACATTATCAAAGGAGACAGAAGATAAACAGCTTGCTTCCAAATGCTTTCACCATAAACTAAGGGTGAAAAGCCTATGCCCCGAGAGCCAGTTGACTGACTAATGTGACCTGTGGCCACATGGAGTTTCCACGTGACTACTAGCTAATTCTCAGATCTGTTTTAATGTGTGATATGCCAAAGGTGTGTGAAGGGTTTATGTGGCTTTCAGCAAGAGAAAATGTTCTGCCTCTCCTACCAAAAGCAAAGTTTCAGAGTTGGCACACCTGTTTTATTTCCTTAAGAAACTTCCCTCTACTTTATAAACATGACCATTTATAGGAGACTCAAATCGCTCATACAAGATTTTAAGAGTTACAAGTAATCCCTCTAATTATACCTAACACAGCCTTCATAAAGAGTTAAAGCATACTCAACATACTGACAGCATCATCTGATCTCATCTTTGAAAAGAGACACACCCTGAGTCATTTTAGAGTAAGTGCAGTGTTTGCTTCACCAACCAAGTTCCTAGGGAAAAAAATATTGAAGGTTCCAACAGACTAATGTAAAACCAGTACCACCCTTTAAATGCATCTACATTACCATCACTGTGGGAAATCTCCTGCAACAAGCACCTACTGGAGGTGTTCATGAGACAGAGGAAGGCTAAGATAGCATGCATGCCTGAGTAGTGTCCACATGACTGCTACAAGTTTAATACAAATTATCCTGACGACATACAGGTTTTTCCAAAAGTAATTAAAGTCTGACATTATGGGGACTAGGCCTTCACACCTATGAAAAATCCTATCTACATAAGACAGGTAAATCTTACTGACTTCTGACTACAGCCAACTCTCATGCATGACTGGCACTATAAAACTATCAAGTTCACCTCAGAGTCCGCTGGCTTTTCAGTAAGTTCTGAAGACCTATAAGCCCCTCTTTCCTTTCCGACCAGTTGGAGCTGGCACAGTGGTTCAGGACTTCGGCCACGTCTTCGGTCTGCCGCAGGTAGTGAGGGATGCCCCCGTTCCTGGAGCCATAGGAGCGCTCCGAGCAAGCGCTTGATGCGTCGCTGTTAGCATCGTCATCAGAATACATCCCATAGGGTTCATATCTCCTTCTCACTGGCTTTTTCTGGAAAAGGGGAAACTCAGACTTAGTAAGTCACATATAGTTACATCAATGCCAGAAGAAAAACACTATCTGTTACCACTAAAAGGAAGACTAATGCTATCGCTATAGTGACATAAGTGTTTTAAGACGTCACCAAGTGCTGCCTGCTTAACTCTCCCAGTAGGGCAAGACAGATCCCATTGATTTCAATGACACTATTTGAGTGATTAAGTGGAGCCAGACCTGCCTTGCCCAGTGGAATTAGCTACTGGCAATGAAATATGTTGTTTTACTGTAAATAATGGTGAGTTCCATTGTTACAGATTCTATGATAATACAACCTGTACTTCAAGGAAAAAAAAATAAAGGAAGAGAGCTGAAGGAATCTGTGCTGGCATGCACAGTCACTTCAATATTTATAATTGACTCTAGAAATGCACTCATATATAGAAGATAACTTTTGTTAGTTTGGGCTAGAATTTTGGGAGGCTGCTAAGGGAGTTGATTGAGTACTCAAATCCTACTCATTCCCATAGCCTGGCATTAGAGGACCCAATTCTCTCAGGTACATCTTTGACAACCTCAATCCTTACACAATGAATATTACACTAATTATGGAAGCAAAACAAATTGTATGCTATCCTACAACACGAAGTCTTATGTGAATCTTAACAGAACAGGATTGATAAAACAATGTATCAGAAAATCATTGTCTATATTCTAAAGTGTTTGCTACAGAATTCCTTCCCGTGTCTAACCCTGCAATTCTTGGACTTGAGAAGTCAGCAGAGTTTTGATTCCACTAGGACTGCAGGATTGAAGCATAGAAATTAACTCAAGTGCAGTATCATGGGCATTAGCAACAGGGTGGGGAAAGTTGGAAAGTAGAAATAAAAAGTCAAGAAAGCACTAGTACCTTGCTCCTGGAGTCTCCTAACAGCTGTAGGCAGGAAAATATTGAAGGGTGGGAAAAAGCATAGAGAATTATGTCAGAAGCTTATGTAGGGTTTGTTTTTGCAACAAAAACGTATAGCAAATGTAAAATAAAAAAATACAGTTTATGCAAAATAAAAGTGGGTATAATAACGCCTGCCTTTACCTCCTGTTGCACTACTCATATAGCCTGCAATTTCCATTAGTGAGGTCAGAAGTGAGATTATCTGTTAATAAGTTTTTTTAATAACAGATTTATATACAACACCTCTTTACTTACTTTTCAGAAACACCGCTATGGAAGATACCAGAGGTTTTAGTAATGATGTATTTCCCCAGACATTATCAGTAGCATTTTATTTCAGGTTCTTGGAAAAAAATTCTGATGTCAGGAAACCACTATCTACAGTACAGCACATTTAATCAACTTCACTTAACCAAGTTCTCTTTCAACCCACAGTTCTTACACCATACTTTTTTGAAGCTTAGTTTATTTTAAGTCTCCCTGGCTGGTGCCCCCAGCTTAAAGGGCTTGCTAAACACCAAAGTTTCCATCACCCTTTGAGCTCTTCCCATATAGATCCAAGCACTGATTCCCAGTATAGATAGACACTGTGGGTTTAGGCCAAGCCCAGCTCTCAAACAGGAGCAGTGGATCAAACTGGAGTTGTACACAGGGAGTAGAGGTCACAAAATGACCCACTGTGTTTTGTTTAAACTGAGTATTTGGCTGAAGTCACCTTTAGAGAAGCTGTTTTCATCTCTTACTACAGAGGAAAGAATACTCCTCTGAGAACAAGGCTGCTGGCTAAAAGCTGGCATCACATTATTCTCTCAAAAGGAGCCTGAATAGAGTTTGTCAATTGCCTGTTGTGAGAAGGCAACCAAGAAAAAGAGCAAATTGGGGTGGTGGGAAAGAAGGGGACAACAAGATTGAATTACATCCCCTGAAGTCCTATAAATTCAGATTAATCAACCAAGTCAGCAGCACCAAGTTCCCAGCTAGACTTAGGGATTTCTCTTTTAAGTGTTAACCCTTTAACATTAACATTCTAGTATAATGCTATTTAGTTCAAAAGACAATATTTAAAAGAGAACTCTGTAAATTTAGCTGAAAATTAAGTCACACCCAAAGAGATCTCAGTGATCAGCAGTGAACTGAAACATTGACTTTCTCCTCCCTCAAGAAACCTGTATTTAGCAACTGCTTATATTCAGGGATACACCCCGACTTCATTTATACAGACAAACCATCACCTATAATTATGTCCTGAACTGCTCTGGTAGCAAATTTGAGGTGCTGAGAGCAGAAACTGGCTCACAAGCTGTTGTATTTCGTAATGAAAATGCTCACTAATTATTCAGTCCAATAAATGCAACAGTGCCTTCTATTATATGATGTCCTACCTTTCTTTTATTTACAAACACTTTTTTTAATGGAAAGGTAGACTTTGTAAGAAGTGACATCTCTCTAGGAGTATTCTAATAATAATCTAGAAATGGAGGTGACATGAGCTGGGTGATAATGAAATACAAAAAGGAAAATGTTAGCCATCCTTAGGGAAAGTGCACTAGGAAATGGAGAAAAGGCATCTATCACAAACTCTGGGGAGATGGTTCACTCTCCATTAAGAGAGGTCGAGATAATCTGTCTCAAGATACATCACGACATCCTCCCCTCAGCTCAAACCTAGAGCTGGAGAAGACCCAAGGTACCCTTGCACCCAGCTATTGCAGTACAGTAATTGCTGCTGCCTCTACACATCCTCTCCCTGAAATACTCAAGGTAAATCCAAAGCTTATCTTAACACTTGTCTTTTGAAGAGCAGAAAACCCTTCTGTGTTCTAGGTGGGAGATATTACAGTACAGAACAGTAAAATTTTTTAAAATGACAATAAATTTACTTGGAAATGCACTGCATGTTTGAAAGTACTAGCAGCAAACTAGACAAATACACTTCAGTTTAAGTGCATGAGATGGTACCAATTACAGGCAAGGCAAGTTGTGAGTGATCCGAGTATCTAGCAAGGTGCAAAAAATTGGGCAAAAATCTAACAGGGAAGGAACTTGTGAAATTCCCAGTTCTTGTTGAAACCTGTTCAGGAGTCAACACTAACAGAGAACATTGTTTTTCTGACAAAGCCTTCATGCAAGTAATGGGATTGATGGAAATCCCTGACCCCATGGGTGCCAAGCACCCCCCAGTGCCACATGCATCCTCTGACAGCCCAAGTGAAAGACAAACAGCTGATCCAACCCATCCTGCAGCTCTAGCACCGACCCACAGCAGCCAGCTTGGTAACTACTGTGGAGAACTAACATGGAATAAGGACACAAATATTGCTGCCCATTTAACCAAAGACACAACAGCAAAAGGTAACTAACTCCACAGCATCAGACACTGGCACAATCAGAACAAAGCTATTTAGAAAGAGGAGAGTGTACGTACAGGTAACTTTAAGCCACTTTCTGGTGCCGGAAGCATTTTGTATTTTTCCTCTTACCAGTGCATCAGCCACAGCAGCCTCCAGATCTGTGCTTGTGCTCAGGACTCGCATGGCATTCACAGAAGCAGGCATCCTGCCTGGCTGTCCGAGTCCAAACCGGTCTGCACAAAAGACAACATTGAAAGAGATTGTTAAATGAATTCACATTCACTTGGAATCCTAATCAGGTGCCCGAGCAGCTCTCCCCACAGGCTCTGGGAACTTGCAGTGCTTTTCCATTAAATGCTCTTTTATCCACAGCTCTAGAGAGTTTGCCATTAAAGCAAGAAATAAACTATTGTTTGTTGGGCCCCAGAGACAATTTTGAATCCTCGGGGCAATTTTTATTTTTTTTTTTAAGCTGGGAAGCAGCTTTTGTGTTTGTTTTTACACAGAAGTTGTTTCAAAGTTTTATTTTAATATCAGAGGCAGACATGCCAGTCCCAGTCTGGCACTCTCAGAAGTCAAGTATAAGTTTCTCATTAACTTCAGAGAGAAAGAATCGTGCCTGGTGTCAGAATATGTTAATACCCAAGCACTCAACCATCCTGCAGCTTTTTCTCAAGCAAGGATGCAAGACTAGCAGCACCAGATTAGCTTATATTAGGTCTCGAGGCTTGATTAACCAGTAAGTTATCCCCCTACACCCTACAGTATAAAAATAAGGTTTATTATTTGCTTGTGAAGTGACTCCAATTTGTTCTTGAGAAGCAGTTTAAATGCCATCTAAAAGCCCTGTGATCTATCAAATTTATTTTTTTATCAAACAGTATAATTTTTGCCCCTTTGAATTTGAAAGCAAAGCTCTCAATGGCATCCAGAGCCACAGGGCTGAGTCCAAAATGCCATTTACACTCCTAATACTAATGAGTTGACTTCATAATTTGCCCAGTCTGCCAGAAAAGTTACCAAAATTAGTTTCTTTGAGCAAAGGCCAAATACAAAGAGCCAAGCTAGCAGAGATATAACAAGAATCAGTGACTAGAGTACCCCAGGCCAGGCTCTGGCAGCACAGCCCTAGATGGGGGTAGATCAGACACCCTCTTACTGGGGTCCTGGCTCTGGTCTATAAGCAGCAAGAGACTGTGTTTAGCATTCCAAGTTTTTGTTTCTACATGGGTTTGTCATTGCTCAGGAAGGACTGGGAACACCCCTCCTGGGACATACTTTACACCTCTGTCCCCTATATCCACATGTGCCAGTACGAGTTTTGCCAGCAAATTCAGTGGTGTGCAAATCAAGCTGCATGGACCCATTTAACAGACCTTTAGCCAACCCACACTGGAGGCAGTCATCAAGCAGCCAGGGAGAGGGATCAAGCCACAGAGGTCTTTCATTAATTCATCTATATTGACTTTAACAAAGGAACTGTACTGCTTATCAAAATGCGTAACTATACTGTGGATTTCCACAAAACTAAGGCCAAACATAATATTCAGCAGCTTACTGTACTTTTCTGGGAAAAGCATTGCACTTATCACAAATCTTCATTGCTTTACTCTTTAAAAACCTACTGCACTGAAATATCTTTTAAGGAGTTAGCCCACATTGGCATAATTTAAATCAGAGACTGATGTTTGCCAGTCCCCTGTCCTAGCTCCAAAGCTTTACCTGAGTGTTTCATAGATAAAGCTGCTGAGGGGAAACAGATTTTTAAAATCTGGAGTATTTGAGGGGAAAAAAATCCTGAAGAGTACTATTTCTTTAAAATAGAAGTGTTATAGATCAAAATATACTGTTTCTCAGAGTTACATACCCAGACAAGACATTTCTGATTTACAACAAAAACACATTTTCTACAAAACACATTACAAGGGGAAAAAAAATATTCTTAAAACTACTGCCAAAAAGTAATCAAATCATGACATTTCACAAATAAATAAAAGTTGTATGTGTTATTACTATCCCCTTTTTTAATGCACTTGGGTTGAAGCATCATTTCAAATATTCAGGTGAAACAGGACTTCATTCCACAATGGAAAGATCTGTACTTTCTTATTAGAAGCACAGAGATGATGAAAATGCATTAGGTCTGATTGAAATTGAAGTCACTCCTACAGAGATATACATTATAAAGATGTACAGAAAACAGGTATTTTCTTAAGTGCAAACAGTACAAGGGCTATAAATGTGGAGAGAAATTCTGGCCTCAGTTTTACATTCAGACCCAACTCCATGACATTATTTAAGTGTTATGGAGATCAGAATTTGGCATTAACTTTTGAAATAACATAGCATTCAAGAATACCATTGTCATATGTTTTCACATTAATTTAGTATTACATTAGAAAAGGGAAGATAGTTTGGTTTTTTTTAAAATGAAGAACAGAATGACAAATTAATTCAGTTGTAGATCAGTTTAAATACCCAGCATAAATAAACAAAACTGAGCTTTTTTTAACAAATAAAGTACAGTGTAGCATGCTGGCTTTTATCTGTCTCCATGGCTATCAAGAATTTCTTGAAATACTTTTACTAATGACCTTTAATCCTGAACACCCAAATCACTCTGGGCTTCTTCCCAAGGCACTGTTGCCATACCTGAGTGCAGAAGTTAGACCTTAGAAGAGACCTCAGCATCTCTCTAACGTGGGGCTGGGAACACATTTGGCTCCAGGAAAAATAATCAGTAAAGGTAAGCCCAGTGTTACTGGGCAAGAATCAAGCCAAACACGCTCTAGCCACACTCCCTTGTCTCCCTGACTAGATTTGATACACTTGTTACCAACTTGGTGAAAACTCCCAATCACCATTTTTGGCTTGATTTTGCTATTTTTAAGATTTTGGCCTTCTTTAGGACTCAGGTGACCATATACGATTTGATTACTCTTTGTACCAAACCACAGGAGTCAAGCATGAAGTGACTTATCACAGGAAATTGAAAGCAAGCAAAGCTTACATCTGTATTTGAGCTGAAGTTTGTTTTTTTCATCTTTTTCTTTTTTAAAATACAAATTCAAATTATCACTTGGAAAAATTCCAGAGAGTCAAATCAGCTTGCAGAATTTCTGCTGAGTAACATGACAAGGGAAATGTTTTGAGAGTTTTAGGTAAGTGAGAGCCATTTAACTAGACCTAACAGAAACAGAAGATATTTTTCACTGTCTACCTGCAGGGGGTTAATTACATGACTTTCAGTAGCACTAATTCCTTACACAATTTTAGCCTCCAAGCAAACACTGAAGCCCTACATTCATCTTTGACATTATCATTGCCCCCACAACTTCGTTTCTATTGACCCAAAGCTAGCAGCCCTCATTCATTTAAGACTCCCAGTGAAATATCCTGATACCAAAGGGAGTTACAGGTTCTCCACAACTGCAACTTCAGCACAGGGGTGAGGAAGAAGCCACTGGCATCTGCAGATTTCTCTCATTATACGTAAGCATTAATCTCCTGATGCAAAGCCCAATGAAATTAATGGAATCCTTTTCTCAACAACTTCCATGTGCTTTGGACAAGGCCTTCAGAATTATATGCAGGATGGATCAGCACTTGTTAACCTCCAAAGTTCATTTTGAAAGCTCATCAGGTGCTTAATTTTTGCCACTCTTCTGTATTTTAGAGAGGATCCTGCAAAGCACTTTCATTAACAGAGACAGGAGTCCAGAATATTACTAAATAGGATGAAAACCACTGGGATCTGGTCCTAGGCATTGGGAACTGCTACACTGCTAAAGAGGAGATATAAACAGAAGTTGCAAGTACTCTGCATCAGTCAGGATTTAGCCCTTGCTGCACAACTGATCCAATTTACAGGAGAATTGAGAAAACCCTGGATCACCCTTTGTTTAAACACTGCTCACAATGTTACTAAAATACACAAAATTAAAAACATCCAATAAATTAAAATTCAGAACAAAAAGCCACATTGAACGAAACAGAACAGAAAGCCCCACAGCAGTGAGAAGCACATGCCAAGTGCTGGCTGATGCACGTGACAGCAAATGTTAAGATGGTGTAAAAACAAGACTACGGATAAGAAGCGGATTCATGCAGTTAGCGCTTGTTCACCTGACTGCCCAACAGAATCAGCAGTGGAGAGAGCACTAGTGGACCTGGAATGACGTCGAGAAGCTGCAAGTAGAAGGAATGGCAACACCCACAGGATTAACACACATTGAACCCGAGACAGAAAATGCCACAATCCAAAAGGGATGCGTGTGACCGCTACCGGTAAAGGTGTTTCATAGTGACAGGGAAATGACGCTGTGTATGGATGCGTAACACATACAGTGCAAGTCCCACAGCGATGCCTCTGTCTGTGGGTCCCCCCCTTTGCCCCAGGACCATAAACATGACGCATGACAAAACTCATTTGTAACAGTCCCAAACCCGGTGCAGTTCAGCAAAAAAAAAAAAAAACAACCCAGTACACACCAGTCACGTTCCAGACCCACGAATCTGGAAGATGGCCATCATGAGAACGTGGAGCACACATCTACAGAGCAGGGTTTAGATGTGTCTAATCTAAACCCCCAAGTGAAGCCACAATGAATGGTTAGGAATTGTGCTTGCAGGTATTTTTCCACAAAATTATAGCCTATGCATAAAAAAAACCCACAACATTAACAAAGAGAATGAGTAACCACAGAAGTAGAAAGAGTCATACAGGGAGGTCTGCCAACCACTGCATATAGGTTTTTGGGTTGAGTTTGTTTTCCAAGTAAACACACATACACACATCATAGCTGTTACTACTACCAAAAGTCTCTTGCTTTTAACAAATTTTGCATACATGTTTCTTGAATCCAAGTACATACACGCACAGAAAATCTGAATATACACGAGACACCGATCTAGAACTACACCACATGTATACGAACTGTTAACAGCAACAGAGCACACAGGGTAGCAGAAGAGCTGAAGCCAAATACAGCTTCCACTTCAATTCCCTGTCGTCAGCAGCACATGAATCACAAAATGCCTTTGGAGAGTTCTTGGATTCAGCAGAAAGGTGAGCTCTTTAAGAAAGCAAAGGGAAAGCTGGTCCAGCCACTTCCAAATGACAGAAATTTAATTTTTCTAAAGAGGTTTTCTCTGTGTGTAGCAATGACATGCTCGCCTAGCTCAAAGCAACTGACCCAAGAAACTGATTGCTCATTTGAGCAATTCATCACCACAGACTCACTGAAGGCCTTGTTGCTTTATTATTACTAGTACTGTCAAGAAACTGAAAAAAATAAAGCAGAATCACCTTCTAATACAAACTGGCTTTGTCAAATATGCATATACATGTGCAATAGAAAAATCAAAAGTTTTCAGTTTAAGGCAAAACATTCATAAACACAAATACTAATAATATAAAATAGAAATCAGCAAAGAGAAAAACAAAATTAAAGTTTTTTCCCCACTGTGAGAGCTTGAATAAAAGCTATATAAAATATGCAATGTTGTTTTTAACTATGGAGAACATGTGCATTTATTCAAGAGAACAATCCTACTGACACTAACTCCTGAAAGATTTGCAGGATCAGAGCAGGATTATGGACTGAACCTTGCAATTAAAATTCTGAGCTCGAAATTGCTTTCTCCTGAGCCATCCACTATACCCTGTGGACATCACTGCAAGATCAAGGCCTGTGAAGAAACAGGAATCACAATTAAAAAAAAAAAATTGCATCTCTGCCAGGAGGCAGAGCATAGAGTGACTCTTCACTTGTGTTTCCTAACTTGGGAAGCAAGATGTTTGGTGCACAGACATGCATAACTGCACAGCAGCCCCGAGACAAAGCAGAGCAATTTGCAAGGTCAGGATGTCAGCACTGACATTGACCATAATACCATTAAATGCAAGAATCCTGTCATTTACGTATAGCTTGCTTAGGTATAATTAATATACAAGCAAAAATAGACCATGCAACAATAGGATTATATTATCTTAGCATTAATGTAAGGTTAATGGGTTTTAGAAATAATGTAATAGAATCATGTTGTTTTGGCTTAAACTGACATATGTAAATTTCTTTCAGATGAATTACAAACTACATAAGTTCATAAACATGTTTGAGCTTAAAGCATTTCATATGAAAACACAAGAAAAAGAAAACAGCTAACAACAATATTGGGTTACATGTACATTGATACTTCCTCCCCACCTTACCTTAATGACTTTGAATAACAATGTCTTTCTAGAAATGCATTAATCTCCAGGCAATATCATTACTTAAAATGAAATGGTTTGAATTTGTTACAATCAGTGTAACAGACATCTGTAACTGAAATGTTGTGTTCTGTCTACAAGTCAGACTCAGTGCTGGTGCTGTACCAAATTTACACTGATTCTGGTACACTGCACTTCTTGTTCAGAAAAGGGGCTTAAGACATTGTTAGAATTAATGTGTTTTAACTAAATGAAACAGCACAACAACATAAAACACTGACAGGTTAACCCTGAAAACTAGCCTGCTTAAACACTTAGGCTGGAGAAAATAACCCAAAATTGAAGCTAGACAGGTAACTAAAAATGGGGTGTAGCTGTATATCTACTACTCTTATTGCTGTGGGATCAAATCAGCTTTACTTAATTAATAAGAAGTTCATCTATTTATCTTAAAGAGCTATGAACCGAGTTCTGAATGTTGAGGTACATGCTCATTTTTCACCAAAATTTGAGGTATTACAGATAAAGCAAACGGATTTTATAACTCACTACAGTCCCAAATAATGAAGTTTTGAACCCAAAAGCCTAATATTAACTTGAAGATCCCACTCTACAATAGGAGCTTTGCCAGTGATTTCATATAGATCAAGACAGTGAAACCCTCTCCACTGACAGTGTTAAAAATGAGATGAATAACCAAATCAATCTTTTAAACGTGCATAGCTATTGTCATTATTATTTAAAGCAATTGTATTAATCAAGCATGAGAATTGAACAGGAAAATTTTGCCCATCTGTCCATGTTTTTCATAACCTTTCCTCAGTATTGTATTGAAGTTGCAGAATTAAGCCCAGAATGCTATGTTCCACTTACACACTACTTCATACACCTGCATTTTGTCACTATGTAAAAAACAGATCCTGTAATAACATTCTTTGGCATTGATGAAATCTCTCACCTTTAATACCACATGCACAGCTATGAAACTACCACATAGATGAAGAGGGCCTGGAGACCAACTGCATTTCATTATGTCTGAGATGACAAATCTTTTGTACAAGTAATGTATTTGGGTTGAACATGATATGGTATTTGATCAGAATCATTAACTATCCTGCTGTTTTCAGCCTTGTGCAGAAAAAAACTTCTGCATGTGCTAAGAGATTTTCTATTTGTACTGTACACTTCACCTGCACAAATATGATGCTCCTCTAAAACCTCAACATTTCCATTATTTTAGGCTGCTCGACAAAGTTTCCTACAAAATGGCACGTGCAATTTGTTAACTGATTATTGACAATATGTGAAATTTCTGCAAAACAGAGGTTCTATGTCTGCTGGAGGATTTAGCATATAAATGATACACTGCTACTGTGCCTAGCTATAAGAAAATCAGATCACGAATAATTTGAGTCACTTAAAAGACTATGATGCTACTGACTACTTCACTGTGACCTAGAAAATAGAGGCTTGCTCTCCCATAATTTCCATCAGTGCTGTAAAGTGAAGCACAGCAGCCCCATAAGTCGATTAAATGAAACTAAAAATTACCAAAGTTTAGTTTGAACTATTTTCCTAGTAGCAGTGAAATGCTGAGAACCAGAATTGAAGCATGCAGAAGAAAACAGAAGGGAAACAGGGTTGGAAACAGGGAGCGTGTCAGGAATCCAGAGGATAGGAAACAAGCTCATTCTACCTAGCAGTGTCTTGAAAGGGCAATCAGAACAAGGGAAAAGGAGAAAAAAATTGACCCTTAAAGCTCCAATGCCTACATGTACTCACCAAGTGGAGGAAAGCCCCGAGCAGGGCTTGTATCTCGACTGCTCTCACGGCTGGTATCGCGGCTGCACCCCTGACTCATGCTGGGTCGGGGGATACGACTGCTCCGTGCTAGCATGCAGCATGGAGAGTTTCAGAGAAGGTGAACAAGTTTAATGAGGACAGAAAGCTCAAAGTCAAGTCACATTTCTGTTAGTTACGGTAATTACGGTAATAAGTAATTATAATTTGCAGCAGCCTGCTCAGGCTCTTTACAAACCGACTACCTTACACGCTGAGCTGTGTTTGTGATGTGAAATTCCAGCAGCATTAAACATCTGGCTGACAGCCTGCCTCTTAAGCAAACCAAGTTTTGTTATTCAAGTAGAGCAGGAACCTTCAATTATTTAAGAGAGCTCTACTGCTACAAAACATGCAAAACAGATGAGGCTGAAAGAAATCCTTCTGGAATATTTTTTTCCTTAATTATAAAATACCCTTCTGGAATTAAACAGCAATGTTTTTAACCAGGTCAAAGTTTTTAAAGTAGGCACAATAACAATATGCTATTTTTACATGGATTTGCCTTTCACAAGGATAGTTTTGCCTTGAACAAATATCCTAATGAAAAAGATGTATTGTACAGACTTGCAGAGATGTATTTCTCCAATGAAAAACACTGGGAAAAAGCATTTAAATCCTGAACACCTGGAGGACAGGTTAAAAAGTGGTTTGAATTTTAAGACAGCAGCACCTTCAGATCTTTAATAGAAGCTAACTTCCACTCCTCAAACATTCCTAAAACCTTGTATTTATCGTTTTATATGCACATAGCTTGAGACATAGGCATGCTTAAGGGAAGCTTTAAACTACATTCTTTACTTTGGCAAAACCCTACATCAACAAGACTTATCTGTGGTCTGGAAGCTATCAAGTGCTCAGTTTCCCACAGCCTAATAAGGCTCCTGCCTATCAGCTGTGTCACAGGAACTCGTGCACACTCTGTTTAGCCAAATGCAAAGTAGAAGATAGAAGATGAAGCTGCTTTAATAGTAAAAAGGAATCTCACTGACTTCAGCTGAAGTTTTGTCCAAGTAGGAAAACCAAAGCTAGGCCCTCAGAAGGTCACTTATCAAGGATTTGAATTTTATAGTTTTCTAACATAAGCAATTTAGGTACTTAAAACTGGATTATTCCTCTACAAATTCTATGTCATTTTGATATGAAAGATGTTTGCAGAAAGTTATTTAATAAGCTTTATGCCCAGAAGAGAATACAATGTTTTCTTAGCTTAAAGAATAGCAGTTAATTGTAATGAGTTTACCTTAAGGAATGTAATTAGTAGAGGGATTTCCATTGCCATTTCGAAAAAAACAGTAGCATATTTTAAGTGTTCATGAAAAGCCTTTGAGGAGTTCTTTCATGCACAGTAAAATCTAATCTACCACCTTCAGTGACAATGTAGCAGAGTCACATACATAAAACATGAACCTGCTTTACACTAATACTTGAACAGCATCCTCCTATTAAGAAAAATAGTGCTATTTGCATGCTTCAGAATATCTCTAGTCTTATAGAGGTCTACTGGTTTGTGTACTGAACTTAAATGCCTAGACTTAAGCTAATAAAATTCCCCTACAGTGCTTCTGTGGGCCCAGACACTGGCACTGTTTATATCCTTTCAAGTAAAACAGTACAGAACAAAATAGAAACCTTCACATTTAAGCTTTGAAATTGAAATCTAAACTACTGCCAGATTCTTGGTTTGTCAAATCTCTGTTTTGCAAAATCCAGCTCACATCTTTCAGATGAATTAATGGTTCTGATGGTTGACCTTTGATGTCAGACAATACAAGATGAGGCATTGACCAAGTTGATTAGATCACTGTAGTGTCTAAAACTTCTGAGTGGGTTAGATGGTCTTATAATAAATAAAACAGACTAAATAATATGAACTGGATGAAATTAGGGTCCATGAGTACAGTCATCCCACCTCAGGTGTACAAGGAAAAAAGCTGACAGGTGAACTACAGGTGAAAATAACTCTGTAAAGTCTTCCATACAAATACTTGCTTGAAATTGAGGACTCTAGATGCAAACTTCTCATTCTTGGGTCTTGTGCTTATATGTAAATAATGGCAGCCTGCACATCAGGTTTGCACAAGCAGTTACTTCTTTAAGTAGAGAAGGTCTGTCAATCTTTTCTTTAATATAACCCTACTAAAACTAGCAAATGCTCTTTAGAGAGGGAGAGATGTGAATGATTAAAAAAAAAATTGATGGATGCAGACAGTACATTGTCCTTTCATAACAGCTAACAGCAGCAGCATGAAGTATGAAGTAGCACTTCAACTGGATGAGAACAGACTAGCAGGACAGTGCTGCAGATGAAGCACAATATTGACTGCACAGAGCACCCAAAACCAAACACTGGGGACTTCATGAGTAATGGTCAAACAAAAGATCTGCATGTTACTGCATACAGATACAAAAGCAAACAAAAAAGTGAATTGAAAAGAAAATTATGAGTCTGTTGTGGACTCCCAAGCACCTGCCCCACATTTTTACTACTGCATTGTGCAGGGAAGACTGGATATCAGCTGTTCAGAGTATTTTTTGGGGGCACTGCCAGCAGTAAGAGCCAGCAGTGTCGTCATTTAGACTAGTCTCTTGCACCTTCACAGCCTCTGCCTTTGCAGTGCAAGCAGCATTCTTAATTTCAGAATCCCCTATCTTCAAATGTTGAACAGAAATTAAGTGAGCAGTAAAATTGTTTAAAACGAGTAAGCAGCATGAAAGCAGACATTGTGCCCACAGCCAGTTCTAGACTGAGAGCCTAGGACAGGACAAGGATGGGTTGTTTTCAGTAAAATCCCAACCTTCTAGCTGTGTCCTGTACTTCTAAGTTTTACCAATTTCATCTGGAAAGGCTGAGCAGTTGGGTACAGTTCACACCATTATTAAAACACAGTTAGGCTGTTTTACACCAGTGGAACCAAGCATGCAAATACCAGCAGCAGAACTCGACAACACCCCTGTTTACCAATCTACCACTTGGAAGGAACCTGTATTTCATTAGGGTATGATTTTTAATGACTCTTAAGTGGAGACTAAAAATCAGCAAATGCTTCCTTTACATCAATATAAGCATTTTAAAGAGCCTACAAATGCTGCCTGAACAGCCAAAGGACAGCTCTGCAGTGGGGTACACCAAATAGAGGCAAGTCAAGAACTGCCTTCAGCTTTCCAATAACCACACAGAGCATAGCCCCACCAGAGAGTGGTGCTGCATGAAACAGAGCCAGAAGCACCTGCTCCAATTTTTGGAGAATGACTCTCAAATCTCTCATTCCTTTCAGATCCAGCTGTGTCATGTGATCTGTTCAGCATCCAACAGAATTAAGTTCAAGTACATAAACTTTGAATCCATGGGAAATGGACATTACCTTTTTTGAGATCTCCTTCAAGGGGCCCAAAGAAAAGCTCAAGATTAAGTGGACTATGCTCTTCCTTCCCCAACAGGCTATCACCCTATAAATCTCCACTGAGCAGACAGCAATGCCAAGGTTATAACTGGCAAGGGCCACAGAGCAGGGACATACAGGTGACCACACAGGACCTCAGCATGCTAAATGTGCCTCCTTGTGCTGCCTCTTGAAAAACAACATACTACTACAAGGTTCCCAGCATACAGAAGGAACATACTTCTTGGATACCTGTAGTCATCATGGAAATCTAAGCTAACAGCACAGTCCTGATACTAAGGGGTATCCACATGCAGAAGCTCTATTAGCTTCCTACTGCCCCAGAAAGGCCCAAAAAGCTCCAGTGGATGGCTCCTGTATAAAGCCCATCTGCACTCAGGGACCCACATTCAGTGTGCTTAATCTTGCACATTGGTCCAGCTGCAGCTCCCAGTCACCCCTGCAGAAACTACACAAGTCCATGGGTGAGTTATGAACAGGATCCAGGAATTACCCATGTCTAACAACCTGATCTGCACAATAGTTCAACACCTTCTGCACTGCAATATGACCACAGGATCAAGAGACATTTCAGCCCATTGCATAAGCACGTATCAAATAAATAATCCCACAAAGCCTGAAGTTTTGCATGTACACTTTGTCATGTGTGCTTCTTGAATCAGTCTGAAAAAGTCTATTGACATATTTAGGAACATTTAGGAAAGGTGAGTGGGAGTCTATTTAATGAAATGGACAAATAAAAAAATTGTCAAGACAAGGACTTTGAAAGACAGGGACTGAAGAAACACAGTAAAAAAGCATAAAATACTGTTAGCTACTATGTTACAAAGTAATAAATGCAATGGAATAATGGTATAAAGATGACAGCTCAAAAGGCATCTCCATCCAAGACAATATTGCCATTTTCGAGATCCAAGGAAGACAATTTATGCCACTGAGTGCTAAAGGCACAAGTGTTAGGCTCTCCTGCTCCCCTGACAGCCCACAGAACAGGTTTTGGCCATCAACTGGGAAGGGACAGGTAGAAACCACACATCTGATAGATCTGTCAGAGCTCTCTCCAACTCCCAAAGAACAAGCACTGACTGCTCACAGGAAGCATGGCAGAGCAAGGACCTAACAAATTACACTTTAAAAACCATTCAAGGCTCCCATAATATACCTGAAAGCAGGCAACCCAAGAATGAGTACTTTACACATGGCAATTTCCTTTCATATGCTCAAGACTGTTTCAAATCAGACCACAAAATGTAAGGATCGGCTTAAGCATATGTGATGGTCCAACATCCTTTGTTTCCTCCTTAAAAACATTCTTCTGCAGAGCAATAGCAGAGCAATTACTGGGAGGCACTTCACATTTTTAAAACAGGAAACAGAAAAGCTCAGCTCATACAGAGGCCATAAAATAGATCAGACATTAGAAGAACATTGAATTTGGAAATATAATGACATGAACATGCAATATTTTTTATGAATCATAACAGCATATGCACTCGGGTGCTTTAAATTCATTTCAATATGCTTGAAGAATGAGTAAGATACATCTCTATTAACAACATATTCTAAATAAAAGGTAGCTTAAATTTAAAACAATTGCTACCTCAATAGTTAAACATTTAACTTACAACAGTGGGTCTATCATTCCAATCAGTTTCAACCTACTAGCAAATTCTTTTGAGATTAAAATAGTTTCGTAACAATATTAATGTTCTTCCTCTACATAAGTTTCAAACTTACTAAAACATTTCCATTTAAAAAGTGAAAATAGTATTTACTTGTTCAGACAGCAGACTCAATAGCTTTTCACCTCAATTCAGATACATAAAAGGTTGTAAAGATACTTACCCAACTTAAAAAATGTCTGCGGATAAATTGGACAGTTATTATATGAATTTTACATAATAGTCACTGAGACAAGAATATTGGAAGCAGAACAATTCAAGCGTAAGTCTAAAATGCCATCTAAGAAAGTGGCTCCAAGATAAAGGATGAGAGAAGCAAATCATTTAAGCTGCAAAATTTCTGAAATAATCCAAAAAGTGCTATTTGCCGTTGATTCCAACTGACTGTAAAGATTGCTCAAGTCGATACTAAATGAGGCATTTTTTGCTGGGAAGGTTATTCACAACAACTATTTTTGCTGTGTGATCTAATAACATCACTCATGTTGAATTTCAAACAGAAGACATCTCATGACATCTTTAGGCCTACTTTGAAATTATAGCTCAACTCGGAAAATTAAAATTACTCTTACAAACCACAGTCACATTAGCTTGCCAGCTGAAATACTCAGAGTAACAACAGTAACACATCAGTTTCCTAGTCAGAGAAGTCTTTCCTTCAAGCACACCAGTCAGCATGTCACTGCAGTGACTATTCTTACCTAGTCCTATTCTGTTGGGACTTGTCTCTCGACTGCATCCCTGGCTCCGAGGGATCTTGCTGCGCTTCTCTGAAGATGATGGCACTGCCTGGACTCTGGATGTTCCACCACTCAGGCCACCATAGGCGCTTCCTAACAGCTTACCCGGAGAACTAGACCGGCTACCAGCTAGAAAAGAACCAGAAATAAGAGAAAAAAACGATTAAAAATTCCCAAGATCTTAAATACTTGGACAGCAAAACTGGAACACAATCAGGTCTAAGAATTTGATTGAAATCCCTCAGAAAACTAATAGGCCTTCAAGGAAGACTGAGGAAAGTCCATGTTTATTAAACACTGACATCATCAAGCCTGCCTGTAAGAACCATGCTGCCTGTCTGGGATCAAGACCAAAGCAGACCCTGCAGTGTATGAATAGCCCAGCCAGCTTTACCCAAGCTTGTAGAGGTGCCAGGAGCAGCCTTGCTGCAGCAGCATGGAATGCACAGGCTGCTGCACCTCCTCACAAAGCAAGACAAATTAGCCTGTGTGGAGCAGCAGGCTGCAGCAAGCTGGCTTCTGGCATGGGGAACCTGCTGCAAGGCAGCTCAGGCACCTTCACACTACACACTGCAGTGCTGTCATAGCTTTCCTGCAATAATTCAGTGAAGAGAAATATTTAAAAATACCATCTCAACAGCAGCACAATAAAGGGTAAACAGAGGGAGCCTGTCATATTTGTAGAGATCCTTTACTTGGGTCTGACTGGTTAAAGCTAAACTATTTAATTATTTTTTCAAGTGGAGAAAATTTTTAGCCAGTTGAGTAGTTGACCCGTTATATTTTTCTTTGAATAGTCAATAGCAAGTTTACATTTCTTGTAAGCAGTGTTGTCTGCAAGACAGCCTCTACTAACCAAGTTATCTACATTCCAGTTGCAGTAGATTTGTCTGAAATAGTATTTCCAACTCATTGAGTTGAATGATAATTTTTTTCTTTTTTCTGTGGATACTCAAATGCTAAGTTGTTTGAAAATTAGGTAATGGTAGCTTAAAGGTAATCACAAACAACTGTGAGAGCAAAAGATTCAAGACTTTTTTTTTGCTTTGCCAGGTCACTAAAAATTTGGTGCTGATATTACCATTTCTGACATTGTTTGTTAGAATAGCTAGGAAAACTATATTTGAAAAGGTAACAAGAACATCCTCGGGCAAGCTCACATACTGAACCAATATTCATGTTCATTTCTTTCTGAAAAAGTATCTACACATCTCACAAAAATTTCAGTTCCAGGTACTGTTATGACTAGCAGGAGTTAAAGGCTGTTGTTCTATCTTAAGGCGACATACGATTCTATTAATCTGATGGACAATACCATAACATGTATTTTAACTTACTTCCCTCCTCCAATTTCTTGGCCAAAACCATTCTGCAATAATCAAACTGTACTCCAACAATGTATGTGGTGCTGGCTCTGCCAGTCCCCCCGCCCCCCTGAAAAGTGAGAATACTTGCAAGAGGTGCCAGTCTCACAGACAGCATCCCCACCCTGAAAGCCAGTATTCCCCTCAGGCACACTGCTGCAATCTCATGGATGTCAGCAGGGTTGCTCTGAAGTAACTGGAAGAATTTAGCACCTGGGGTTCAAGCTGCAGCAACAAGTCAGCTTCAATATACAGAATGTATGCTTACCAGGTTTGATTACTATGAGAAAGCAAAACCATTTGCCATACACATTTGGATTTGTGACTTTAAGAAAATCCTTTAAAGTCTCATAGATAGGAGAGAGTGAGGGAAGCTAAAAGCTTAGCAGTTAAAAAATGTGAAGGAAATAACATGAAAAAGCAAGAAAGGGAAAACATTTCTTACCACCAGCAGGATTAGCTGATCTGGATCCTTGATTATGAGGGCAGACCAAAGGACAGGCAAAAAGTGGATTAAAAGACAGCAAGACAATACAGCATTCAGCATGCAGCTTATGCTATACACTATACAGACAGATTTATTCACATACATGTCACTCAAAGCTACTGCAGAATGCAGTGAGTTAAGGTGCAGATGCAACTAAGTTTCCCAAGGTTGATAACACTCTGAACCCCACATTCTGCTCTAAATTTCACCCCAGTCTATAGAATTGCAATAAGGTTACCCACTGTGTGGGCATGGGGAGTTTGGTCCTGCGACTGTATTATATTTGAATTCATGTGTTATTTCATGCAACGTTCAGCTTAAGGATAAAGATCACATCTGGTTGGGCTAGGCTGGAATTGGGATTCAGACCAAGGGAACAGGTTCAGATATGATCATCCTAAAGCTTCATAAAACACTCTATTAAAAAAATTAAGCCCATAATCTTTGAAACCTTTGAATATTCAATTACACTTAAAATACTTCCAAGACTTGTCCCATCTGGTCTGATTATTTTTCACTAAACTAAGTTTAGAAAAAAGGTCATTTCTGGCTTCGGATCAGTTTGAGGTTCAAAACTGAATAAATCTGTTTACCTCAGCATACCAAAGCCCAAATTCCTTCATGAGCTCAATGTAAAAATTTCCATTAACCCCATCCTGAATATAATACTCTTCTTTGGCTCTCCCACCCTTACACAATGCTATGAACTGCTTTCCCCATCCCTCAAGCATGACAGAGCAAAACAATGAGAGCATGAACAGAGAAGGACTTTTAAATAGGGGTACAAAGCAAGACAAGTCCTCAGAACAAATAGGTCTTTCCACAAACCCCATCTCCTCTGACCCACAAGCTTGAAGGTCCTCAAAACATGACTGGCTTTCTCCTTCCCCTCAATTTATTTTAAAGTTTAAGTGAGAAAACTCTCCTTAGACAGACATGACAAATATGCAGCTGCACCATATATATGTATGGCTCCTGGGGGAAAACCCTGTCATGCCAGGGAAGCCAGAGTGTGCAGATGTGTCATGTGAATCAGAGAGCAGAACCATGTCCCCAGTATCTACACAAAATAGGTAACATCCTATTTTAAATTGATGCCAACTCACATTTACTTTAGACAGCTCACATGTTACACGTACAGAAACAGTCACATAAGCAGGAGAAGCTTGGCAGGGCAAGAACCCAGGACAGCAGTCAGCTACAGAGGCAGAGGGTGGGTTGGTGAGACCCAGTGCAAATTGTTTAGTCCTACACATCACAGAAACATGAAATTCCGCTGCACAACTGGTAGAAAAAAGGCAGCAACTAAGCACTCAAAATTTAGGGCCCTATTTGTCAGCAGGAGCACACACTGGCTGAGTGGGGATATGTTTTGTTATGCGTCCAAACATTATTAGTAGAAGTGAGCCAAATCCTCAGCTGACACTACTATAATTCAAGAGAAACATTAGTAACTATTTGTTTTGCTGCACCAGAAATGAAACGCTGCTTACGCTGGGACTGGGAGACCACTTTAGCCCGGCTGCGGCCTCGGGTATCAGCAGGCGTTGAGGTGACGCTTGTGGCACTGCCAGAGCTCTGTCTCCGTGTACGGATCCGACCTGGAGGAAGGCAAAGACAATCAGACTGTCAAAACGTTTCTTCCAAAGGCAGCAGCAGTGTCTGACATGCTGCTCTAGGCTTGCAGGGTTGCTATATACACAGTTAACCAGGGTACAAAAAAATTTACAGGGAGAGGCAACATCTTTCATTAGACTGGCTGAGATGCAGGGCAGGGAGTGGGAACAGTCATGGTCCATGAGTCCAAAAACATCTTTGCTTTCTGTAATGCTATCAGCCAGTTCAATTAAAATACTACCTCTCTATAGCCTTTGCTTCTGTACTATAGTAGCTTCTTTGTAAAGGATCGACAACAAAAAATTCAGTCTCCTAAATGCTGCTTCCTATATCAAATTATTACTTTCTGTCAAGGTGATCACTCGTTCAGAGATGGGTTTGACAGCTGCCCCCACGAAGTCCATCACTGGGATTCCCAGTTAGCAGTTCACTGTTTTATATCCTGCTCCACACGCACAGGCTGGCGTGCACTCCTGCCAGAGTCTGTCAACACAGCCTGACTAGGCTTTTATTTCAGGCTTATTGAGTTCTCTGCTGTTTACAGATCCCTCATATTTATCCCAAGATCAGTGTAACTTTACTTGTAATGGAGAGTCCCATTTAACACAATGAATGCTGTGGAAAAATGATTCTGTGTGTCTGCTCTTTATTTAAGCAGAGAATGGATATACAGTCTCAAAGTGTTCTTGGTCCTTTTTCTGTCCTTGCCTCACGAAAAAGCCACAGAAATTTGAGCTAGAAAAGCTTACAGGGTCATCAGTTCATCCCCTCCCTGGGACAGGGCTGTTTCCTACAGCATGTTCTTTCCAGTGCTAAGCTTCAATTATCTGTCTCTAGTTAATGGGAAAGAAATGATAATTAAGAGCAACACAATGAAAGCCTCCATCAGTACTTTTCAACAACTCAGTTCACAGCCAAATCCAAAGCTCTTTCTCAGGACTCATGCCACTGCTATCCTGCATTCAGAGGATGACTTCAAGTTTCAGGCTCAATAATAAAAGGAAAAAACAACAGGTAAGAGAAGAGTCTGGACAACTGCACCCACAGGTTATAGATATCCATCTCCTGCCCTCTGTCTCCACCATAAGCACACAGAATTATGAACAGGGAGATATACCCTTCCCACCCAAAAATATCACTCCACATAAGGTACACATGCAGGACAAGACAATGGCAAGCAGCCCAGGCTGAACGGATTGAGAGCTCTAGTCTTCCCTGAGGTCTCAAAATATTCATAACATTGTCTGCAAGTTTCTGATAGACAAAGTGACAAGGAGATGTTTAATTCTGAGAAGAAAGCCCAGCCTTGTTTACAGAGGGAAAAGCCTAAAAGACAGATGTACTTCAGACGTCTCCATCAGCAACTAAAACAGTTTGGTAGGCAAGATAGAGATCTACATTCAAACAATTGTTGGTAGACAAGGCTAGAAGAAATCATTAGCATAAAACTGGGAAAATACAAACAAACCGCTTTTTAACTACTGGCTCAACTGAACAAGCCCTGACCACATCCATGTGGGTCCAGTCATTAAACTAGCTGCTGAAGTCTTCTCACCACCAGCAAGGCTGCAGATCTCCTCTGCTCTAGGACATTATCTGCCCCTTACAAATTGTCAGCCTGATACACATCCCAGAGACAGCTCTGTAGCTCTTTGCTGACCCATTCTCACTCCTCACAAGTTTGGCACGTGCACAGCTACTCATGTCTGAGCAGAGTCACTTTGCAACTTGCCACAAGGTGCACACCCTAAACCACCCCAAGCTTCAAAGCAGGCTGGCAAGGGGAAGGAGGCAGAAGGGCCTCACACTCTTCTCAGAAGCCTCAAGGCTTCCTTTCCTCTCTCACATCAGGAGGGCATCACTGGTGGCAGCAGGGGTGCAGCACAGTAAGACAAAAACTTAAACCTGATCAGTCTTAGGAACCAGTAATGAAACATACATCCTTCCATCCTTCCAGAACACCAACAAAAAGCCATGGCATTGCAGATAGTCCTGGCAGGTAACTCAAGCTGAAATCCAGCATTACATGCAGCGACAGACAGTACTGGGAAACACATTCATTGGTGTGCATGGGCCAAGGAGTGCAAAGGGACTGATGTCTTCTCCCCATATGCACACGCCTCAAAATTTTCATGTTCTTCCTGCATCTACAAACTTTTTTTTCCTTTATCAGCAGGTGACTAAGAACAAGGACAAAATGGGGACAACATGTAATAAGGGACTCTCTCGCTTCAGGAAATACAAAGCCTAAAATAATAAAGAGAAACCAAGAATAGCTTCTGACACCAACTTTTGGGGCTCTAATAAAAAAACCTGAACCAAACATCAAAATTTACCTGTGATTATCAGCAGGATTAGAAATAGAGAGCCTAGTCCTATTTTGAAACCCCTGAGAGTGAGTGGACAGATTCCTACCAACTTCAGCCGTTTCTGAATGAATGAATGCCCAGAACAAAATTCTGCTTCCTTTTTGACTGGTAGATTTGCACAATGTTTTTGTCTAACGGGTGTCGGAGAGAACAATGCAGGATGAAGAGTTGCTCTTGCACAGGAGGAACAGTCTCAACACTGCTACTGGTTTTTAAATCAGCCTAAAAAGGCCAACAAGCATTTAACCTAACCCTGCACTGGGCAAATGATAACAGGAATAGCAGACACTAGAAATTCCTGACACAAAAATGATGTAATTGTACGAATATTGCGATACAACAGTAAAGGCTCACCCTATCGCATGGACTTTAAAAAAATAAAGTACTGAAGTAAAACATGAGAGGGGAAAAAATGCTCTCAAATTCAAGGTCAAATTCTGCACATGGTTACAAGGAAAAAACCCCCATCAGTTATATGCAGCCTTTGAAGCATGAATTGTTAATGTACTTCCCAAAGTTTTACTTTCTGAACTTTAAAAGTTATGTTTTTTTCATACATTAATCTTACTTCCAGCATACAAATGGTTCAAATTAAGTGACTCAAAGCTATTCTTCAAGGAAAAAGGTTTTTTTCAAAAAAGTTTTTCCTATCCAGATACAATTTTTACCTGTAAACCAAAAAATGACCAATTGAAACTCTAAATTGCTTCAGGCAAATCTGTATAAGATAGAAAACTGGGAGAGGGAGCTGGGATCATAAATCATAGAATCATTTAGATTGGAAAAGACCTTTAAGATAATCAAGTCCAACCTTTAACCCTACTCTATCATGTTCACCCCTAAACCATATCCCCAAGCACCACAACTTTACGACTTTTAAACACATCCAGGGATGGTGACTTAACCCCTCTCCCTGGGCAGCCTGTTCCAATGCCTGAAAACCCTTACAGAGAAAAAGTTCTTCCCAATGTCCAGCCTAAACCTCCTCTGGTGTAGCTTTAGGCCATTCTCTCTTGTCTTATCACTATTTCCTTGTGAGAATAGACCAGCACCTATCTCTCTACAATGTCCTTTCAGGTAGTTGTAGAGAGCAATAAGGTGTCCCTTCAGCCCCCTTTTCTTTAGACTAAATAGCCCCAGTTCCCTTCATGAGACTTGTTCTCAAGGCCCTTCACCAGCTTTGTTGCCCTTCTTTGGACACAACTCAGCACCTCGATGTCTTTCTTGTATTGAGGTACCCAGAACTGACCACAGTACTTGAGGTGAGGCCTCACCAATGCCTAGTACAAGGACCACCTCCCTGGTCCTGCTTGCAACAGTATTTCTAATGCAGGCCAGGATGCCATTGGCCTTCTTGGCCACCTGGGAACACTGCTGGCTCACTTTTAGCCACTGGTCGATCAGCACCCTGAGGTCCCTTTCCGCCGAGCAGCTTTCCAGCCACTCTTCCTCAAGCCTGTAGCATTGCATGGAGTTGTTGTGGCCCAAGTGCAGGACCAGGTACTTGGCGTTGCTGAAGCTCATACAATTGGCCTCAGCCCATCAATCCAGTCTAAGTCCCCCTGCAGAGCTTCCCTCCCCTCAGGCAGATCAACCCTCCCAACTTGGTGTCGTCTGCAAGTGTACTAAGGGTGCATGCTATCTGTTCATCAAGATCATTGATAAAGATGTTAAAAAGAAGTGGTCCCAACACTAAGCCCTGAGGAACCCCACTTGTGACTGGCCACCAGCTGGACTTAACTCCATTCACCACCACTCTTTGGACCCAGCTGTCCAGCCAGTGTTTTATCCAACAGAGAGCATGCCCATCCAAGCCATGAGCAGCCAGATTTTTCAGAGTGCTGTGGGAGAGAGTGTCAAAGGCTTTACAAAATTCCAGGTAGACAACATTCATTGCCTTTCCCACATCTACCAGCCAGGTGTCGCCTTGTCTTAGAAGGAGATCAGGTTTGTCAAGCAGGACCTGCCTTTCATAAACCCATGCTGACTTGGTGCTGCTGATGTTTCATGTTAACTGATCTTCATACACCGACAACTTAAATTTGTCTTACAATCTCCAAAACCTATTAGCTTCATAGTAATGTAAGATGAATCAATATTTGTCTGGCCTGAAAATCTCAAGATTTTATATATTAGACTAAGTACAGCATCTATATATAGAAGTTCATCTATAAGATACAAACATCTCTACTGCATTCCTTTAAGGATTTAATCTACAAACAAGCATCTGCATTCTCATCCAAGAGTTATTTGCATATAGGACTATGTGTGGCTTTATCACTATGATTCTACCTCAGACAGAAAAACTAATTTCAAGGTTGTAACATATCAAATAAGTTATTCAGACTTTTTTGTTGTTAAACTCAAGCAAACAGCTCCCATCCAAAACTTCTTTGCTTTAAAGCACGTGGGTTTCCATATATAGCTCGAACTGCAGATGTAGCAATTCTATTTCATAAGTATTGTTTTTTGCTCCTCTTAAAAGAATTACTGCATCCTGACAGCAGCACAGCAAAGGAACAGGTAAGGACCACCCCAACTAGTTTCCAAAAACCATGGAAGTATTTCCATTAAAAAGCCCTTCATCTACATTTGACATGGGACACACCACTGCTGGTACCAAAGTATTATGAAAGACTCCATATGAATGCTTGGTGTTAAGAAACCATTGGGGTGGGAGGGATGGTTAGGGGGGCTGGGTTTTTTTTTGTTAAAATGACTGAGTTTTTATATCAATGGATCAGAATCAACCTTGAAATGTCTAACATATGTCTAAACCTGAGAAAGTTGTTTTGTTTTAAAAAGGAACATTCTATGGTAACATTTTTGTGTTACAAGAGGCTTCATCCAGCAGCGTCACTCTGAACTCCTCTAGGAGCAGCATCTCCATCCCATGTTTAGAACAGACATAGGCTGAGACCCAGCCTGTATATTATACTCAAAAATGGCTTTGAAATGGTCTAGAAGTGGTCTATAGCAGCTCCACAACTGAGTTTAATCAGTTCCATGCTGTGAATAATGATACTAAAGCCCACAGAAGTTATATACTGAAGCACTGGGATGGTGATCTCTCCATGGATCAGGTTTATGCATTTAGGTTACTCAGCACAGGGTTTGTCTCCTCACTTGAAAACAGATATTCCTGAAAGAGCCTCTAGGACCCCCCTAGCTGTGTTACTGCTAAATGACAATTAAAAATATGCTTTACATAAAAATCTGTGAACAGCTTTTTACAATGAGCATGGTACTGTTTCCATGCATATTTAGCACACATTCAATACTACACAAGACCTCATTCTGTACCATAATTTCACCCTAGAATCACTTTACCCTTACTGGGAACCATCAGCATATAATGGTTCTGGGTTTTCCACATTTTTATCCCTGAGGTCAACAAAGAAGAGCTTTAAGGCAGAGAAGAAAACAAATGATTTCATAAACCTTGTGTTACTCCTAAAGCCTTGGTAAGGCTCAAAATGTCCAACTGAACTTAGGCTCAAAAAGAGTAATTTGCTATCTGAAAACCCATTTCCTTTGTGGTGAATAATAACTATTAAAAATTGTACTACTGACTCTGGTAACTGCTGATTTCCTTTTAAATTCGCCTGTTTGAGAACAAAGCAGCATTTATGCTTCTCCCTTTTGGGAAAAGCTTGTCTGAAGGGCCTGTCTTTATGCTCACTTTGACAAATGCAGCCAGCTAACAGAAACTCTGAACCATTATTCTGTACTGAAAGTCAGCATTATGCACTTTTTTAAATATTCCTTGAAAAGCTGTTTCATGATAAAACAAGCAGAAACTTTTGAGGCTTCCTTTTAATCAGGCATAAGAAACATGGATTTAGGTCACAACTGCTACTTGTATATCACTAGCTATGAGGTCCTGATCAAAACTCTAAGGGTTTAGATCTTACAGGCTTTCAGCCTGCAAAGCTCTTAATGAAGTTCAAGAGAGACCCACACAAAGAGTCAACCAATACCCAACTATACACTCCATCAAGACACAGCCTTACAGCAGAAGACCTGCACAGATTTGAGTGGTATATGGACTCATGCTGCCTTTCCATAAGGAAGTGTATTTCAACAGCATTTGTCAGTGAGGATAACACTACTTAAAAACTTAAGGACTGATACTCTGCTTTTCACTTGTATTCTCACCACAGGCATAATCCATTCTACCTTGCTCCTGTTTTGAGATGTCTGGATCAAAAACAAAACATTGAGAAGAACCAAGGGCAAAGCAGATGGAACTGCCAAGTTCACACAATGCTGGCTCCCAGCTGAGGGGAAGGTGCAAAACTTTTACACTGTGGCTACAGAAAGCCATGATGGGAACCAGACTGCAGTTTAACATCAAGCTGAACCACACAAAAAACTGCAGGGATTTGCTCTTAAATTATTTACTGTGACCTGCAAAAAAACCAGGGGCACTGGTGTAGATGGAATTCCTTCTTTATGATCAGAGAATCTCTTGCACACAAGTATTTCCAGAGCAAGGGGATGTTTTTCTCTTCCCCTGCCCCCTTAATTTTTACATTTATGTCAAGATTATCAAGTCTTGTCCTCCCTGGAGCTCCTGGCAAACTCTGTGAGATCAGGGAGTTGATAAATGAATTTCTCAGCCCCCATCTCTGGGACACACTGAATCCTGAAGAAAGACTGGTTTTCCCTTAACTGTCTCAAAGGAAAATGAAGATGAAGAGTTCCAAGCAGTGATTAAACTCCTCCTTCAAGTGCTCTAGTTGTAGCCATGTTGTTATAATCCTCCCTAAACCTCACTTCCCCCCCAAAAAAAAGAACCCTACAAAAAAGGAAGATATGAGATCTGGTATTTAAAACAAGGGGATGACAAATTCCATTTCTAAAAGTTCACTTCACAACCTTTCACCCCAGGCCACTTGCTGGTTTCTATTACAGATTTTTACCAAGTTCAGTCTGCTTCCAACCTCACAAAAAACTCCACCCTTTTGCATGATGACAATAAAGTATTTAATAAACTAAAAATGAAGGTATTCCAGAGGACAGCTGTGAGAACAGGCTTCCACAGCTATTATTACAGCCTGGCAGAGGATTGAGACCTGCATAGGGTATTTCATAAATCGACATTAGACTTCCAACATTTCAAAGTTTGGCCAAAAAAAGAAAGGTATGAGAACTGGTGGGAAAGGGAGACAAAGAAGAATCAGCAATGAATTAAAAAAGCTCAGAATTACAACAATCCGCAACTTCCACCCAATTTGCTATTGATATAGAAATATGGGAATTTAGTCCAGCTTCATATTCCTATCACTGAGAGATCACAAAGCACAAACAATTGCCCATGATACAGGGCCAGTTCATCTCTCAACACTAAGATTAAGTGCCAGCTCCAAAAACAGTAAATATCTTTCCCTCTAAATAATCAATCAATGCATCAATAATAGCAAGGAAAACACATCACAACAGCACAGCAGCACTTCTGAGAATGCCACATCCAAATACAAGCAGCCATCAAGGACATGAGCATAGTTCCACAAGACAGTAACAGATTCCTTGAAAATAAATCTGCTTCAGGAAAGAATGGGTTTATTGGGAGGTGTGGTGTCTTCATTATGTGTAGAAGACATTCTTGTTTTCAGCTCCTGTCTACTTCAGAAAAAGTTATTTCCCAGTGATGTTTTTTTGCTTGAGAGAAATAAAGAACAAGCTTTGACAATGAGCCAGGGAACCAGACTGGGAGCCCTCCCAAACTAGCAGGCTCAGTGTTCTTGAAAAAAAGCCTTTCCTCCAACTGCCTTAGATGTAAGCCATCTCACTCAGACTGTTAACAACAAAAGGAGAGCTCAGGTTTAAAGAGGTTGACTAAATATTCCTCCCCTAGATATCATTGTTTACTGCCCTCATTTTTCTGCCATGTGATCATCTCATTCAATTCTCTCACTGCCCAGTCTCTTCCCGAAAGCAGTTGGCAGTTGTGACCTGAGCTTTGGATGGAAAAACACAGCAAACCTTTACACATTGTGGAGCAGTAAAACACAAGCCCTGTGTTGTTTTTCTTGTTTGTGCTTTTGGTTTTTATCTGTGCGCTGGTCACCTTCAACCAAAAGCAGTGCTTTAAATACAGAGACCCACATACACAAGTCAAGTCATAAAAGCAGACTAGTGCCTATTAGTGGGGAGGAGCCTGAAGAGAAAGTGGAGAATACCCCATGGCATCAAATGAGCAGGACAACCATGCAACACTTCATGCAGGTCACCAGTGAACATGGATGAGAACCAGATAACATTTGGAGAACAGAGACTAGGCAGGGTGGTACGACTGTGGACACACCTCAGTTACACAGAGACTGCTTACCCTCGGCTTTAGTGGTAGTACCATCTTTAAGCAAATTAAAAAAAATAAGGAAAGGATTAATAGGGAAAATTAGTAACATTAACAGAAATGGGCATTATATATTAGCTACAGAATTATGCAAAAAAAAACCACCGTTTAAGAAATTTAAAAAGTTGAACACTTTCAGATTTTCCCTTCTGCAATAACCAACCTTTGCCAAACTCCATTTTCTTTGTTTGCCTCACCATTTTTCTCTAGGAATTTGCAGGTCCTACGAGCTCAAAAGGAAGCAGACTGCTTTAGGAGCAGTCATGTTTGCAAAGTGCATTTGCTGCTTTTCTCCTACACTTTGTTTCAAGAGAAAGACTAACACTGTATGCAGTCTCCCAGCTCCAAGGACAAAGCCAGCTTTTAGCAGATACTTCCCCTCCTCTTCTGTTCTTCCTCAGGACATGGGATTGTTTGAAAGCAGTTTTGCCACTGAGGTCAGTATGCAGCACAACTGAAAAACGGTTGTATCTCTAAGCTTGAAAGCATGCTGTTACAAGATCAACTTTATATTCTATGTCGTTTTCTCTGCAATGGTTCCAAATCCTGAACCAAGTATGAACAGTTTAAATCAGAATAAGAACTCAACTTCTGAACCAAATACAACCAACACATTTAAGCCAAGTTAAAATATTTCAGATATGAAAGAAACCTGTCTGCAAAAGGAATCTATAGAAACCATCCCTATGTAATTCACCATGCCTATTTCATCAGACTAAAGACCAATTCCCTTACAGAAAGGAGAAGCAAGTTTTCAAGTGACTCAGTAAAGACAATCTACAGAGCTTAAATCGAGATCACAAACTTCTGATTTTTCTTCCTCTTGTAAAAGGTAAATTGATGAAAAGTCTGGAATTAGATTAGCATGAAAGTAGCAGAATGAGAAACTAGCTCAGATGAAACTAGCTCTACCCATAACTGAGTTGAAGCTCTGCAAATACGGTGTCAATCGCTGCCTTGCATTTCCTCCTTCAAGCCTCCTTCAATGGCATCTCCAGAAGAGAAAGATCAAATGCAAACCTTGCTTTAAGAAACCTTGGGGCACCTGAAAGTGATATATGATGCTTTGAGAGAAAAACGTGACATGTGACTAATCCAAAAAGAGTCAGCATAAGAAACAGATACTTATATCCTGTGTGGTGAAACAGGAAGGCTGATGACTTCTCTTTGCTTCCACATCTTTCTCTTTTGTAAAACAGAAAGCGATCAAACTCAACTAAGATGTACTGTTAAAGCATAAAACAATTAATGGAATAGCAGTTTCAGGAATGGAGGGAAGGAAGAGATGGGGAAAGTGTCGAAGGGAATTGAGCAGTATTTTCCTCAACAAAGTCCCAGAATTGGAGTAAGAAAGAAGAGTGAGACGCAGACTATTCAATAATTCAAAACCTAAGAAGCTGCTTCAGGTCAGTTCTGTTGCAATTTTTTTCCTTAATCCCAAAGGGCAAAAGATTGTGCACTGATCCTGGAGAGCTAGTAACTATCTCAGAGATATGTTCTTCTACTTACAGTTTAATATTGAAATAAAACCACGAGGCACTTTCTGCTAGTAAAGAAAGTTAACTGCAAGAGTAGAAGAACATGTAGATTTACCTAGTGATGCGTATGAGCCTGGGGGCAAGGCTGCAGCAGAACTGAAGGGGGTGGATGCTCCAGAAGACGTCACTTTTGACTTGGCACTAGCTGCTGCATTCACATCGACGTCACTGCGGGATCGCTGCAGAGATCCTGGTGTTGACACAGATTTTGTACTTACTGTAGATGCTGCAGATGGGAGTGGGAGATCCAGAATAAAGAAGATTAATTTTTTTGAGCTGTGTGCTTCAAAGAGCCTGACAAGCAGTTTAACGTACTATTTTTAACGCTCTCTGCTGGCACCGAAATACCTCAACTAGGAACACTTCATCAGGGCAGTGTGGGCTTCCCCACACTGCCTCCAAAGATATTTCAATGCTGACCTGATGCTAAATCTAAGAACTTTATCAGGCACTAACCTAAATGCTGAGAACCAAAAGGCTGTCAGGCCAGTAAAAGAAATTTCTAACAGAACCTAGATGGGAAAGTTCAACCACAGCACCCATCACCAGCCTGCAAGTTGCTGGCCAAAAGACCTGCAGGTCCTTCAAGTCCAGGTTCTACTAACTTCCTTCCCAACACCGGATCTTCTCATGAGGACTGCTGTTCCCATCACTTGGTGATGCTTACCCTCTTAAGCATGAAGCTTGTCTATTCAGCTGCAAGTAAACATGCATTTATGTGCACAATCAAGTAGGTTCCACAACAGTATCCCCTTGAATCAAAGTTCTCAATAGGGTGTAGCATATACACAAACAAGCCAGAACCCAATCTTGGTCAGGTGCAGAAGGCAGCTTATCTTGTACCAATAAAATTTTGTTATATTCTGTATTAAAATTTAATATTTAGATTTCTATATGCATTTAATTAGGACAGGAAAGCTGTGCCTCAACATTCCATCTAATAGTAAAAACAGATTAGCAACAAGATGGAATTTAACACTGTTGGACTTGTGTGCAGACCATGCCTCCAGTAAGTTCTGAAACCACAAAACCAGAATGCTGAATGCACCATTGGACTATGTACATGTGCATCTTGGCATCAGTGGTTTATTCCAGCTACTGCACAGCTGAACATAGATTGGCTACAATTCTCAAGGCTTTTTAGTCTCTCTTCAGGTGCAAGCAGTAACAGAATTACTAACTTTTAAAAGCATCATTATATCACCAGTTGATGCACACAATGTGGTGTACAACCCAAAGCTAATTAAAATGTGTGCATGTAAGTTGCCATTTCAAAGAGAAGCAAACAGTGATCAAAGTTATTCTTTGCAAATTATAGTGTCTGAAATTCTCACTCTAATTCACACTCTCTGCAACACGTGAGCACATTTTTCAGCTCTTGTTCTCACCTCGAGATGTGGTACTTCCAGTAGGACTTCTTTTGGCAGACGGTGGACGGCTAGAAGGTAAGGTAAATATTTAAAACAAAACTGGTATTTCACAGTCATCAATAACAGTGCTACTCCAATCCCTCACTATAGAACTAAGTTAATAGTAAATTATTTACACAGAAATAGACTTACAAAGCTTATCAGTTAAGAATAAACACATCACCACCATGAAATTATTTACAAAAGTACTAAAAAAAATAGCATGCATGTTATTTGAGTAGGAAGACATCTCCAAGAACACTTTTGTAGATTTTAAAAGTTATGGATGTTTTTCTTATAGGTCTAACACTTAAATTGCAGACATATGGATCCTAAGTTGACTGTATCTTTAAGAGAAGCTAAAATACATTCAACATACAAGTTACATATTGATTTTGCAGTTGCAACTCAAATTTAGTTTAGCCATCTTCTCTCTCTTCCATGGAAAGAGGCAGTCTTACACCTCTAGGATTAACACCAAACACAGGATTTCAGTCCAAGTGTTCTTTTAAGCATACCAGGAAGGAACAACTAACAGTATCTGCTGAGCACAAAAAGCTTCCTAGAATATTATTTCTGGAGTCAAGATAACAGTTTAATTTTTTTAAAGCCAGTGATGGGTTATGCTGGCTTTTTTTTTAATAAAACGTCAGCTAAAAAATAATTTTGGAATAACCAACTGTTCAGGCCAAACAGTGACCACATAAGGCAAAGCAATGTGATGGCTCCCTCCAATTCAAGGGAGCTATCAGCAGTTCAAATGGAGAAGTAGTGAAAATTAAGGACTTACTTGAGACTCTCCTGGGAGCTGGAGGAGGAGCGATCTGACTGGGGCAAGGATACGATGCTGTCAGAGTTCTTCAAGTGTGACTGCAGGGCCTTCTGGTAGGAAGACTCCAAGGTGTGGTACAAGTGCTCTGCCTCTCTGCTGAAGTGACTGTGGAAACCCCAGTAACACCTGGAAACAAGGCACAATGTTGTGAGCATTTCCTTGTCTGGTTTTAGGGGACAGTGGAGCACAGCTACAGTCAGAGCCCTTTTCACTACTCGCATTAGCTCATCAGCTCAGTCATTTCAGCCATCTACTGCTCCTATCACACACTTGAAATATATCACCTTCTTCAACCCAGCCAAACAGAAAACAAATGAAAGTTAGTGGAACATATCATTTGGTGCATTGTAAAAACACAAATAGTGTGTTTAAAAAGGCTTTATTACAGAAGAAATCCTCATCTCTCTGGCTGTCTACCATACATGGGAGATGATAGACCCACTAGACTGATACTAGTTTGGGACCGGGTGCCCAGTAGCACTCCAAGAACAAGCCAAAAGCAGAACACACATGCATGGGCCTGATTCAGGAAAGCAGCAGCTGGTGTTGTTTTTTCTTTAAGTTTAACAAACAGCTCTTCTACAATGGCCACAAAGACAAATCTTATGTACCGAGCTGAGGCTGTGCACTGCCTTTTGGGAAAGAATTCACAAGGAAAAGGAAAGAGATGCTTCTACAGACTTCCAATCAGTGCCATGCTGAAAATAAACAACATTAAGATGAGGGAAGAATTCCTCTGTGGTCCAAGTCTCCAGGCAGATGGCTAAATACCATTCACCCTCATCACAAAGGAGATGAGGGCTCTTGGCACTTTTCACAGCAACTAATGTGTAGTTTAAGAGTAAGATCATTAGCTCAAATGAAAAAAGTGTGTGACACCCAGTCCCTCAGAGAAGTCATTCTCACATCACTAGGAGGAAACAGATTTCTGCCTTACAAGCAGCCACACTGAATTAAGTAACATGGGAAGAGATAATGAAGCATGCTCTCTGAAGTCACATGCCATTCTCCTTGTTGTCTATTCAACCTAACTAGTTACTTGCTGTGCAGGATCAGTGCCTACTGTATTTTTCAGCAGTGGACACGTTCCCCTTCAAAAGGGCTTAAAGAGTCCTACTGTGAAACACTTCTGCTTGTAACAGCATTTAGATTAAGAAAATTTATCGTTCATTGACTTCATGTTTTACAGCATCCTGTCTGAAGAAAGATGTTCCTATAGTGTTCTGTTCAGAAGAGCACTAGCCTAGTGTTTCAGCATACTACCACAAGAACAAACACACTAATGGAAATGCAAGAGATCTTCAGATGCCAGGTTGGATGGGGGTCTAAGCAACCTGATCTAGTGGGAGGCATCCCTGCCCATGTAGGGGGGTTGGATCTAGATCTTCAAGGTCCCTTCCAACCCTAACCTTTCTATAATTCTATGATTCAGTTGAAGAAAATGAATTGCAAATGTTAAGGTTTCCTATAGCTACACACAAAAATATTTCAGTGTCACAAAATATTTCCTTAATTTAGGATAACCTTTAGCAATGTACTAGCATAAGGACGTTTGTTCCAAGAGTGGCAAGTAACCCAGTCTTGCACACAGGCCAAAGAAAAAACTACTAGAAATATTTTTGTACTAAACAGAAGTCGTCTCAGGTAACTGCAAGCAACTCAAACATCAAAAAGAAAGACAAGGTTACGAGTTCTCTAGATTCTTGAACAACTCAGCTAAGCACTTTACCTGCTCAGACAGATAAAGAGAGTATTACAAGAGCAAAGTGAAACAAGCACCATTAGAAGATGCAATACATACATAATTCAGCCCTATGTGATCACCTTATATGACATCTCCTCACATTCCCATTGAAGCCAAGGAAAAGTTGGCATCAGCTGCCAGAAGAATGTAAATTATATGAACTCCAGTCTCCAACATGCAATACCACTGACTCACAACACACAAAGGGAGGAAGAAAAGACACCAACAAGAGCTTTTGCTTACTTCCTTGCCTCTATCCTGGCTTCAGAGTCTGCATCATGAATTCCCTTCTTTATTGTTTCAGCTAACACTGATATATGTCTGAAATAAGAAGGAAAACATTATTCAGCAGTCCAGAAAGATGCGTCACACTTAAAAACAACTACTTTGATTTTGCCTTGGTCTCCAAGAACAAAACATTCACCACATACTCCCATTTCTATGTAGCATCCTTTGGAGCCATTATTTACTCTTAAAAGTCAGTTTTATTTCATTGACATTGCTGACTAGGAAGAGCCAAGCAGCTTCATAGGTCAGTCTGCATTGAAACAGCCTGGGTTGTCTAGGGCTAGGAAAATTGTGTCCCAGTCTCTACCCCCACAATTACTTTCACTGTTCACTCAGCCAGGTTTTCCAGGTCTGGCATGGGAGACACTCACAAAACTGACTGCCAGAACTGCAGGGATGAATGGTGTATGCATGTACATACACGCTTTTTTTGTGGCAAAAATATCTCTGCTAGAGCTACCTGATAATCTTACATCTTCAATGATCCTTTCTCCAGAATTAACCCCTCCAGACATAAGTAGAAGTAACCCACTTGTTTTCAGAGCTTACCTTTCAAGGGAGTGTGTTTGCCACTCCTGCAACAGCAAGTCTAGAAATTCAAAACAGCGCCTGAGAGAAGAGAAAATATGCTGAGTTCTGAGTTAACAGAGGCACACCAACTTTACTATACCTGCCTCTCAGTAACAGCCACCTTTTGGTATGAAGCTTTTTGAGACATTAGAATTCAGTAACAACCCCTAATTTAAGTGCAGAGAGGACCATTAGCACATCCAGTCCATCTTCCAGATGACAGAAGACTACTCTGCTTACTGGCTTAGAGAAAATCTGTCACTACACTGGCTAGCAGTGGGGAATAGGAACAGGTCTGTAAACAAGCCAAAACAATACAACATTAGCATAACAACATGTAAGCACAAAGATTAGTTTAAAGAACATTCTTCCTTGAGAAGTGTATTCTCTGCAGTGCTGCTGCTTACACAAGATAGCTGACTTCGAATTTGATCCCAACTCACAGAGTGAAATGCATTCTTTACTAAGTGTTTATAGCAACTCATTTAATGAATAAAAAAATAAACAAATGTTATCAGAAAGTACACAGGAACCTACTTACTGGCAAAAAAAAATATAAATTCAAACTAAATGCTCACCTTCTAACTGCAACAGACTTGGAGGTACAATTACTGGTTATGATGGGTATTAATCGAGGGATGTGCGTATGCTAGAACAAAACAAACCACAAAAATAAGAAATCTTTACACCACAGTTCCATGGAATGACACCATCTCCTTCAGCCACCTGAGCCCAGTATGTAGAAATTTTCTTAGATTCTTAAAAACAGAGCTGTTAAATAAAGGAACACTAGGAGATATGGACAGATTTTTATTATTAAAGATATTTTATATCTGTTAAAATATCTTGAACAGATCTTTTATTTTTTTCTACGATGACAGACTCTAGTGAGTCAAGGAGATGAAGTCACTGCAAGAGGATCTAACCCATCAGTGGCGACAACCTGAGAGATAAGAGGTATCTACAACTTCCCCAATGAGTCACTAGGCAGAAGTCACCTCCATGACCTAATGGTTTTAGCAAATGTTCACTGGCTGTGAGGAATTTTAGAGCATAATTAAGAGGATGAGTCTGTCAGGCAAGGCAGGTTTAAAACCCATTCAAAGAAAAAAGTTTGCTCTGCTCTTAGAGGGATGGAAATACATGACTGCATGACATCTGAGACAGCCAGGCCCCGCACAATTAGAAAAGTAGATTAGGCTCTTAATCTAATCTTCATTGCAGTAACATTCATATTTTTTCAGAAACACCACACTATTTGGAAGTTTTAACATTTTTCTCTTTTGATGTATACTTACTCGAATGATTAATCTAACTGCTACAACACCAGAAGTAGCCATGACTTTGGCACTATTTGGAATTAGATTAAAAATTGTTGGCATGATGGCTTCTGCCCCATGGTCAAACTTGTTTCCCAGAACTGATGACAAATGTCTGAAAAACAGAATGAAGTCACTCTGGTTAGTGTCGTGAGGATTAAGCCAGTCAGACTTTTACAGAACATTTGACATAAGCACATCTGACATATCACTCTTCCCAACTGTCACCTCGTCAGAGAACACCAGCTTTCAAAAAATAGTTTACTTTCATTTCACATTTCTGTTCTGTATTCATTTGAACTCTGAGAAACAGTAAATTCAGCATGAAAACTAGCACAGGGAAAAAATCACCAAACGTATGGGATCATGCTGAGAGTATGGTTTTTTTTGAACTTGTTAGTTTGTGCAACAGTTTGGCTGAAACTACCTATTTTGCCTTAATGTGCACAAATTCAAAAAAAGCTGTTGAAAACACTGCAGCACCTTTTTTCTTGAAGCATTTCACAAAGGATAAAGCATCAGAAATAAAAACTAGCTCAATCCAAACCAGAGCAAAACACATTTTCAGCTTTACTGTTCAATCCTTTTCTACTCAGTGCATGAACATGTGGCCTGCTCATTCATTCAGCCCATCTCAAATAAGCATCATTTAAAACTCAAGAACACAGGCCTATCTACAGTTAGTGGCCTACATGGACATGGTTTTAAACAGTTGTAGCTAAATCATGTTCTACCTCTAAATATGTAGCACTAGCAGTACAGGTTACATCCTAGATGTGCTCTAACCACTGTTTGTCCCTTTTTTCTACATCACATTTCAAGCACGTTTAGAAAGTAAACTTACCCCAACGTGATACAAGCCTCTCGTACTACTTGAGATCGCAGGTCTTTAGCAGATAATTTAAATGCTCCATCCAAAAGTCTTAAGTGTTGGAAGAAGTTATCATATTCTGCAGCTCCAGCCAAAAGTAAGGAGCGGATCTTTTTCAACTGTTAGCACCATAAAAGAAAGCAGTGACTGTTAATGAGCAATAAACACAAGGAGAGTTATGTCCACGGCTGCTACTTTGTCACCAGGTGCCTTGCACTGTTCCTCAACATGCACTGAGAAACCCCATTCTTAAAGTCCAAGTAACTTCATTATTTCAGATTTTATATTCAACTCACAGGTTAACATGCTAAGCACAATAGTATAAATATGCTAGCTAACTGTCACAGTAATCCAGGAGTGTTGCATACAGCTACTCAAACTGTCTTGTTAATAACCCAAAGATTACTTTATAAGCCAAAAGGTATCTTGAAGGTTCTCCTTTATTCCCCTTAGAAACCACCTATTTACAACAGCTTCTAAAGCTTAGGTCCTCTCAGAGCTAACTATTTTATTAAAGATGTGACTGGACTTGAAGGGCATGTCTCATACTCAGATTTGAGTAATACTGACTTATATCTAGAATATGTCTATTGACTTCACTAAAATTATCTGTCTCTACTAGAAGAAGCAACCCTAACCCCATCAAATCTCTACTAGTATTACAGGAATCACCACTTCATCCTGTAGACATTCTTCTGGACACTTTCACAGGCTCACATGTATACTGAGACATCTGTACAGTGCTGATTTAAGCTGCTACTCAGTAGAGCAAACAAAAAAAAACAAGCTGAATCAGCAGAGTTTGCCACTCAGTTCTGCAATGCAGGATTTGACAGACATGTCGAAGTTGCTACACCAGTAATGAAAGCCTACAGTGTAAATAAGATCACACATTTATATCGTTAAAACACACCTCACCTCATAAATAAAACTCAATCTTGGCATGCATAACACATCTGATTTTCCACTTCCACATTTCCCACAGCCTTATTTATTAAAAACTTAAGTGTGTAAATTCTGAATTGTTTTACACCTCCTTTTGCAAAAGCGTGAATAAGTTCTCTATCAGCAAAGTGACTTTCTGCCTCATCAGTAAGTTTTAAGATATTCTGAATATCACTTTAGATATTTTGATTTCAGCATCTGCTAGCTAATTTCTAGCTTTACATCTGGATTTGCTGCATGACTTCCAGTTCAACTTGAAGCTGTCTCAATAGATTCCTGTATATCAAATAGCATTTTCCATCCCAGATGTGGTTTAAATTCAGTCTCATAAGGACACATTTCCCCTAAGCTTGAGGGAACAGATGTTCACCACCTAAGCTACAGTCTAGCCTTACTCTGAGATTCTCCTAGTACCCTATTCATGGGATTAAGCTCAGTGCAGGAAAAGCTTATACTACTAGAGTTCATATCCAAGTTCACTCCTTACCGCAGAAACTCTCTGTTCCCAGTCGTGCTTATCATCAGACAGTATCTCTCTTATTTTGTTTATGGATTCCTCAAGATCCCGGCTAGAATAAATCTGCAAATTTAAACACAGAATAGCACCAGAATGCAAGATTTACATCAAAAATCAGATCACTTCCCAACTACATTCTTACATCCTTTCTTCCTCAATGCTTAAACATCACATGCCGGCCTTGGACGCAGCTGGCTTTGCACAGTGCAAAAAGTGCAAAAAGTTTACACCCATTTCCAGCAATCAAAAATTACTAAATGATCACAAGATGGTTAAAGGATATTTTTTATTATTTTACTATATTTTCACAATTTTAAGCAGCATTCTTGGGATATATGCACCATGCAGCTGCCCCAAATATAACTCTGGAGAAGGGGATACGTGACACATCTCAGCTATCCAGCTAAATCTATCAGCAGAGATGTGCTGTCCAGCTGTCACGCTCTCAAAAGCAGTGATCCTGGAGACACAAGTCACTGTTACTGCTTTCAGTTCCCAGCTGGTAGATGAAATGCAGAGAGGCTTCTGCTGGCTTACGTTTGTTTGACCAAACCGCCCTGTGCGCCATGTGCATCCAGGTCCAGCTCCATGTCCACTCCTGTCATACCTCTATCACAACCTCCCACCCCCATTCCCTTCACTTCTGAGGGTTTCACACAAACTACTGGCAGATACCACCACTTAAAACTTGATTGCCCCTTAAGAAAGATTTGGCAACATCACAATGAAGCACAGCTTGACAGCAATTAGGACTAGATCCTATATTCATCTTCTGCTTTTTAGCACTGTCTGTTTTAACATGTAATTCTACTTACTTGAACCGTTGGGACATCTTCAAATGCCTTAATGAAGTCTTCTTCATCCACAGCACCTGCTCCCTCTTTGGCTGCTGACACACAAATGAAAAAGCCTTTTCAGTCTTCTTACCAACAAGAGAATCAATTAAGAAACCACCACCTATCAAGGCACGTAATCAGAAGAAAGTTCACTATCCATGCAGCCTCAAAGTGCTGCAGATGTAATGAAAGCAGAGACAGGGAAGTTCAATGCCAGGCACAGACTAGACATTCACAGCATCCTTCAACTCCTAGGCACAGAGGGCACATTAGGGAAGGAAGTCATTACAGTAGTCACTCAACAGTTAGAGGACACAGTCTGAAAGATGAAAGGGAATATTTACTTTAATTATATGGGAGAATTTATTTTAAAGGATTTAATTCTACCTATAATAGATGAAGGTGCAGACCTGACAGATGCACTAATAGGGAGATAAAGTCTCTGGAATATTAATCAGATTAGAGACTGTCTGATGTAAGGAACTTCCCCCATTTCTCTAGCTCACACAGAATTCTAACAACATTCAGAATTATTGCTCTGTTTTCTTTCTACACCTTCATTACCAGCAGTGCCCAAAGGTCTTAGGAGAAAGCCAACGTGTCAGTTTTATATTGCATGGGTTGAAATTCAGCCTATAGCTGTAAGCAGCCTGCCTCAGTTCAGCTAGAACTGTAGCTATAAAGGCAAAAATCTACACACTGTAACATCAACATTTACTTACAGAGTTCAGTGCACAACTGCACAGATCCAACCTTTCAAGAATGCAAAATGCATTATAGGGACGTGGGGACTGCTTGGAGATACATCCTACCAAAATTTGGTCCTTGCACACAAGACAACATACACATAATGATTTCATAGAGGAAAGTTTGTTAGTGGATCCTGGGGACCAGTCTGGAAATTCTTGCAATAAGCTCAAACATGAACACCATATACACTTGCATTATTAAGGTGAATTCACATATGCTATCAGCTTACTTGAAGACTTGGAGCCCAGAGCTGCAGACCCAAGTCTGCGGGTAGTCCCCATCCCAACTCTGCGTGAGTTTGCGGGGGTCTTTGAAGATGCAGAGGAGCTAGCTGAGGAAGGTCTGTTCCCATCCACAGAGTCTTCATCATCAAAAATTTTATCTGCCAAAAAAGCACACTCAGTTGTAAGTCTGACGAAGCAAAGGGATACCAACAAGGAACATATCCAAAGCGATGGCAAACATGCTACATGTTCAGGTCTGCTCTGCCAGCTTTCATCTCAGCACCATCTTCATGCTAGAAATCCTGTTATTTGTGAATGACCACCAGGCCGCTGAACACAATCCATTGCTATTGCAGCCATTATGTTATAAACTCTTTCAAGGAATGCATTCAGATAAAAAGAGTAAACTTCAAACCTACAACAGAAAGATGCAAGCCGCGGATAACACTTGGGGTGTCTACAGTCTATCATGCCTATGCACTCCACAAGCTGTTTTGCCATGGGCTATAGTGAAACCAAGACAAATCCAAGATCCAAGTGTGGCAGGGATCAGGCAGCACAGGCTGCCCTGTCCCACCCCACTGCCTGGACCACATCAAGAATAAAGAGGGTAACCCAGGAAAAACCGCACGGCAACCCCCATGGTGCTGATAAAGCACAGAACATTAATCACAGAGCCATCCAGAGCTACAAATCCACTAGCTTTTTAAATGATCAGAGATTCTTTACAAAGAAATAGAAAGTTCCCTGAATAAAAACCATTCATATAAGATGTATTAAAACTTACTGAACCCTCTGTGTACATCCAAAGGGAACTGCAGCCTCTACTTTCAAACATGAACATAAATTAACTTTAAATGAATTACAGTCACTTTGATTCTCAGTCAAGGTCACTTCAATTCCAAAGGAGTGCTTATATTGCAGTTTTATACAGATTAACTAATCCACTTTAAAAACCAGCCTTAGGTTGAAAGGTGACCAAGTGTTTGGACAGCTGATATAAATGGTGCACATTATTTATTGAGGCCAGAAAAGTCACCTCAGGCCTCATCACTTAGGTTTTCCATGCTAACACTGCATTCAAGATTTGAGACCTGCTTCATGTCCATCCCTCTACAACAGTCCAAGATACACATCCATTTTCCACCATTTCAAGAACATTTCCTTTGTGAAATTTCACTTGGCAAAAACTGATAGCAGTTAGGACATATTCTAGGGAAGAGAAAAGAACAGAAAGACAAGACTGTACTATCCTCAGCCCAACAGCCTGATAGCCAAAGTGGTATTGGCTTATTAGCATCTGGGCACAGGAGAGCTATCACAAATCATCTAAAAACCTAAAATCTACATTTCCCATAGGCACCCATGCACACGGTGCCATACTCCAATCCAAAACACCAAAATGACAGGTAGGCAGCAGCATCCAACAAGTTAAGGTGGCCAAGGACATCTCTCCCCTTAATTTTGATGTTCAAGAAGTCTTAGAATACAGGAAAGGGCTAGAAAAAAAAAACACAACTAACATCTAAGGGAAAGGGGTAATATAAAAACAACTACTCAGACTGTTGTTCAGGCAAAAGTGAACAAGGTGTGAGTGAACATATGAACATTAACATCAAGAAACTTAAGGTCACACAGCTAAAGAGAAGAATATAAGCCACAGTTAGGATATGGGCTCTTTAACACAGTGCCCTGAAGTGGCCATGGGAGACTGTGCTTCCTCCCTATTGACACTCGTCATGTTCAGACATCTGAAATTTAAAAATAATTTGTAAAGAGCTCAGGGAAAGATCATGAGAATGATTAAATTACTAAAAAATATGTTTTTAATTAAATTAATATCCACTGCAGGGGACTGTTTAGCCTGACCAGATTCTTAAGTTGCTTGATTATATTTTGTGTTAACACAACTAATATATTTATTAACATCATCTTCCAATGTGATCTATTAATATTGTTTCTCAATAGAAAAATACACAGAGACTGGCTGGAGGTTAAAAACAAATTAAATTCTGAATCCCCTGTTTTTCTTCTCCCTCAATTTCATTTTTTGCAATAATTACAGGACTAACTCCCTGCAAGATTAGGAGGTGTGTCACCCAGCAAATTCTACCACAAGCAGTTCTGAAAAAGCAAGATTTAATTTTTATCCTGAAAGATACTGACTAATTCAAACAGGAATTACTTCAAAAAAACAGCATTTGGTGAGAGTTGCACAGAAGGTCATGGCAGATAAAAATAGACTTTAAAATGTGTAATCCCTGAAGCCTCTAGAAAGGGGTATAAGTGATGCAGAAAGACCCAGAATATAAAAACTTTGGAGCAAAATTTGCCCCAATTGCATTTATTTCAAAAACTCATAGATATAGACATAATTATTATCTGTCGTATATATACATACACACACCTATCTCCAGCCAAGAAAAAAAATCATACTCAAAACAAAAAATACTTTATTATTTCAAAACCACTTTCAGCTGGTAATAACATTCTCTATCAGCTGCCTTTCAGGCTATCTAGATGCAGTCTTAGTTAACTCACTTCTTGTATCTGCATTTTTAAAGCCTCACCCCCCTGAAGAGGGTGTGGTTTGCCATTTCATATAATACATAAAAATGCAGAAACAGATATTAAAAAGATCACATTCCTGTAGCACTTGACCGATTAAACAAACTATCATTTTAATTTAAAACAGGCTTTTCTGAGCATTAGCTAAAAAAAACCGACACTCCAAAACACCAACCAGCCCACAGTTTTGGGGATGTTTAGATTACAGTTGTATCTTTCTGTTCATTAAGTCTACAAACTAAGCATTGCATATTTATCAAATCAGAATATCCCTTCAATAACCCAACAGCATTTTCTCATCTGAGCAGTGCAGAATGACAGTGCCACATTCAGAACTGCACATCAAGTCTTCCAGCAGCACGTGTGCAGGACAGAAAGAGAAACAAAGAACAGAAAGAAACCTCAATGTGGAAGTACAGAAAAGAATAAAAATAAGCTATTATATTAACACTAAAAAGCCTTTTTTCTTCCCTGTTCATTGACTGCTGTTCAAAATAATAATTTGAGCTGGGATCATATATTTTGCAGCCTATCTGCAAATCATGAGGCAGTAAATTCAGCATGGGTGTAACTCTCACGACTCCAGCAGAGGTGCATCGAAGCAGAATCGGTGCCATCTTCTGACATTCAATAACCATTGATGCTCCCCAACCACAAGACCCCCCCAGTGCTCGTTTATAAGGGCCATATAGCACTCTGTTGGAGACATGCCCTTATAAAAGAGGCCTTTGTCTCCTCACCACTCCGCTGTCTTACGGAAACAGAGAACACAATTTGCTTTACATTTTTCAATTCCTTTACATGTTTTAAGAAGAAAAAAATTTGCTTACAAGTACATATCCTTCTGCAAATAAGCTTCCTCAACATTCCTTCATATTTTCCATAGCGTGCCCAGATGTAACAGTGCTTCACAGAGAGCCGCGGCTTTCAGTCCAGAACATAATCAATCATTGCCCCTCGTATTCATTAACATGCTGTCTTCACACGTGGATTTAAACAGCTATGGCTTCACTCCTCTCCAACTGCAGCTCTGTGGGATTCTCATCAGCACCCATTTCAGCCCAGGAAACTTCAGTTCACTTCTAGGAAGGAAATTCCCTGCCAGCAAGGGGAACCCAGGACAAATAATCCGGGATGAAAAGAAGCTGACTCTGCCTGGCTGGGCTGGCTTGCACTAGGAACCAGCCTGACTTTATCCCCTGGGAAGCACTAACAGGAGCATCTCAACAGCTGTCATCATTTGTCCATGACGAATAAATTTAGTCATTATTCATTTTAAAGTGTAACCCCTTCAGGTCTGGGCAAGGTGTAAAACGGGGAGAAGAGACTGTGCTAGTTGTTCAGGAACCTCGGTAAACAAGGGCCAGCATTTCCCCTGCCTGAACCACCAGCCTGGGACCTTTTAAAGCAAAGTAATTGAGTCTCAAATTTCCTTTCCAATGAAAGGAGATGCTTTCTGGCTTTTAAAAAACTAAGATGTCAGATTAAAATCTTTTCATTATTTATCTGTAAGCTTTAGAGAAGAGAGCTACTCTAGTGACTAGAGTGTGAAAAGTATTTCATGATTGTTCCTACCAAAGATACCCAGCTACAGTCTTTAAGCCTGACTCTGCAAGGTACTAAACCTGCTCTGGCCCCACTGTGCCCAATTACCATGTCCAAGCATCAGTGCTACTGAAGTGGGTGAGCAACTTCTCAAAACTCCCTTTTACAGGGCACCATCTCCTCCCCCTTCAATTGTACATTTTAATGGTTAAATCTCTAGTTTGACATCTAAATAGACTGAAGCACCACAGCCAGAAGCTGGTATCTACAGATACTTTGCCTGCTCCAGAGGTACTCCTTTTTGCCAGACACAACCCAATATGAATTGGCCAATGTTTTCCAGACAGACACCCCTTGGACACCTCACACCATGCCCTCTAAACCAACTAAAAATAAAAGGGCATATATTCTCATCAGCAGGACTAGATGTTTAAAAACCAAGGAGTCACAGTCATGAGCAGCAAATATGCAGTCACAGCTCACTATATAGTGTCTCGTTTGGCCATCTCCCACTGTTTCCCAACTGTTCCCTCCTCTTGGCCCCAGACATGGTCCCTCCTTCCCCTCCCTCCACACCAGGCACAGTATTTTGAGCCTTTAAAATGCCACCTGTTTAGGCTCAGTGGCTCTGCTCAGCCTCCCAGTGCCACCCACTGTCCTTATCCCCTTGGGTCCAGATGTCCCAGGTTGACCTAGCCACCAGCTCCAGCCCAGCTGGCACAACTCAATGAACCACCTCATCTTCCTTCTCAACTGGCTTCCAAGTGAATTCCCAAAAACCTGACCTCAGGGAGAATCCCTCCAAGGACTCACCAGGACTGAGCCAGCCCCAGCAATGATCACATTTGCAAGGATATGGATATCACCATTACCTTGGCTTCTCTCTCGCCTCACATACATCACCCTGTTTAGACTAGAACACATAATTGTGGGTGGGAGTTTGCTTCTGAGTAAGGTTTCTACAGTGTAAATCTAGACAATATATTTATGACTATAATAAATACAATAAGCAACACTGTTACCATCAGCCACAGCTAAGGTGGTATTTAGAGACCCAAGTCAAGAATGTCATGCCAGGTAAGTGGACAAATGCTTTTTATTTTAATGATCATTCTAACACTCACATGCTTTTCTTTCATCCAAAATGTTTCAGTTTTCCTCCCTTTGCTAGGAAAGGTGACACATCAACTTGGCTGCTGCCTCATTCTGTCTAATTACAAGCTAATGAAGTTGCTCATACTGTAACAGCTCTTCAGCTGCTATTACAAAGGGAAAAAGGATCCCTGAAAGACCTAATACTTGGAATATTTCTCTGCTCCAAATACATGACCTTTACACAGGCAGTTGGCTGCAATACACATCCTGATCAGCCCCATGCACATGGCCACAATGATTTCAGAGCACTAATGTCTGCCATCCCTCTGTAAGCAGGAAAAAAAAAATCAAGAAAGTTGTAGCAATAACGAGCAAAGCACATTTCTGTGCTGAATCCTACATTTGGTAAACCAATTCCAGTATGATAAAGTTAACTGAGGCAATTGACATACACCCTGAATCTGACCACACCCAACAACAGGTTCTGTACATGGAAAATAAATACCAACTTCTACCTGACAGAATAAGGAATGGCAACAGTCAAAATCCACCCTCAAGGACTAGCCTAGTAAATCAGACAAAATCTTCCTGGAGAAGACTAATCTGAAATCTTGCCTCTCATGACTGACTCAAGTTACTTTTCTTAAGGATATTATAGTTTTTATTTCTGGAATCAGATGGCTTCAACTTAAGTTGTATCCATGATGGCTGTGGGGCAGCTTGGGAACAAGAACCTTGAAGACTTGAAAACAAGAGACAAATAAGAAGGATTCAATATATATGAGCCTGTTTGCTTCAAAACATTTTTGCAACCATAAGGTTGACGATATTAATGTCATCATGTTAGGAAACCACAGCATGCACTCTCAAAGTGTATAAGCATTAACACAACTAAGTAGTCAGCAACGTGCCTTTCAGAAACTTCTGTTCATGAAACTAACTCACTTTGAAATGGGAGTTTTTAAGAGTAAAACTGTCATTCAGGCAGTTTTTTCAGCAATATGAAAGTTTCCATTAGCTTTGACTAGATGAGGTGGTACAAAGGTTTCACATTCCTACAAGCTTTGTAAAATTAAGACACAATAGGTGACAACAAAAGAGGTATGATACTGGGTGAAGGAGCAACACCTCTAACAGCCAAAGCACCAAAAGCCCAGGTAAATCCATAAAAATAGCAAGGACTTAATAGTTTTTCTATTTACTTTAGTACAGTTCATACAGACACCTAATCAAGAATCACAAACCCATGTGGCTAGGAGCTGCACAGACACACCCTTTGCTCCATACAGATTAAAAAAATTATAATTAAGAGACAGACACAAACATGCACACACAAGGCAAAAAAAAAGTGAGAATTAAAAAGATAAGGATCTGTTTTTCTCAAAGTCATCCTTGGAAATACAATATCCCCAGTGCCCTTTCTACCCAGCCACACAGCTTTCCCTCAGACCTCAAGAGCATCAGGAAATCCACAACACATGCCTTGGAAAAAATCCCACACCCATCCCAAAAGCCCACATGTTTACATAGAGTTTCAATTTAAAAAGCAACCCCAGCCTTTCCCTACCCTGCAGCCAGACTTTGTTATTAGCCCTTCCAGGGCACCTGCCACTACTCCCAGTCAGGCTGTCCACACAGAGATGCCATCATCTGCACATGCAGCCTTTCAAACACACCAGCTATTTCAGAATCTATTAAATGCTCTGCAACAGGATGTTGCTTCTGCATTTTGCTGCCTCAGCTTTCCCTTGCTAGCTGCCTTCAGGGTGCTATCCCTGTTCTGGACCCTTAAAAATACCTTTACCTTGCACTGGGTGGAAACCAGCCTGTAGCAGCTCCAAGCACAGACATAATTATTCCCTCCTCACAGTGCTCTCATTAGCATAATGTTAACAGATAAAATGGGTCCTATACCCTGAGCCCTAGATATACTGATCAATGAGAAAGGCTATTTATACAGGATGGACCAGGGGGATCTTCTACAGTCAGGAAGTATCCTCTTCCAGATCTACAGGAATTAATGGCCTATTGCAGGCCTAGTATAGCTGCAGGAAAGCATTCCTTGATTCCTGAACAGAGAAAGCAACTGCTTTTCCATTTTAATATTAACCCTCTGTGCTGCACAGTGCCAATATTAAGGTTTCTCCTCAGTCTTAGTAAAGTTTAATTATTTAGGCAAATAATTTATATAAAAGCAAGCTAATTCTTCTGCCTTTGTTCACAAGACAGCAAAATTCCATTCTGCAGAAGCACAGGAGGGCCCTGAGGCACCATCTTTATACACACACAGCAGGGATACATCAGGTTGAAGCATGAGCAATGAACCCTTCCCCTCTTCACCCTCACCTCCAGGTTTTAACCAGCTGCTTTGCCAGGGTCTGTGGTCAACCTTGCACAGAACCTGTCCTAAATGCTATAAATGTGATTTAAAAGCACAGCCATTCTACAGCTGTGAGAAATATTTGTTATTTTAACATATAAGCAAACTGAAACAGGGTTGCTGAGGGATATTCTCAAGGATATGAAAGACTTCAGGGCATTGGCAGAATCTGGATTAAGCGCCATTCCTAAACATATATTTTTTTTCTACATCACTTTTTCCTATCACCTACTAAAGGTGAGAGTAGCATCCCACATACTGATTTTCCCATTATTATTTTCAAAGACTGTTTAATTCGTATTCAAAAAGGACATTTGCAAGTGGCCCAGAGAAACAAGAAATCACAGCACAAGGTATTAGAAAAAATGTTTTAATGTAGTTCTTTATAAGTTGCTTGAAGCTTAGCTACACTTGACACTGAGTTCTCAGTTTCACAGGAATGGTACCCAGCAATGCAGCAGGAAAACAGCTACCAAAGACAGTGCTGAACCAAGCTCCCCAGCACACATCTGCTGGTGACAGCTCAGTGTCATTTGCCAAAACCCGTAAGAAACAGCTACTTGGAGAATCAATAGGTCAAGTTTTGTCTTACCTGGGCTGTCTATACCCTATATAAATTTAATTAAGGGGTACACCATGAATCTGAAGCTCTTAAATGGGCAGATGCTTTTCACCTGCAAAGCACAGGAGCCCCGTGTGCAGTGTCATCAGGTGCCTCCAGCCCCACAGCCCAGGTTCAGGTTTCCAGCTATTAGCACCATCTGTTGCCATGACATCATAGGAAAAGGCATCTTCTCCAGCCTGCACCCAACTGGCATTCCCTGCACAAATCACTCTGCCTGCTCCAGTTATTACCATGTGTAGCTTGCCTAGATGCTGACTGCTCTAACACACTTCATTGTCAACAAAAGGAAATTGCATTTTAGATCACTGTCATTTATTGCTTCCCAAAGGGGTGCTCATTTTCTATACATCCTGCATACTAAGGTGTACAATGTCGACAACTAGCATGCAAAGCTGTATTAGGAAGGAAAGCTATCCTGACATTTTTAGGACAAAGCACTGTTATGAAGACCAAAAGCATCTTGCTTCCTCAAGTTATCCAGAGCATGTTTGGGGGGGCAGAAATGCTGCAGGAGATCCCACTTAGAGCCACCATAGAATATCCTCCCAGGTGCAAACCCTGCACACAAGTTTTGTGGCAAAAAGCTTTCTAGAAATACCTACAAAGAGATAAAAATGCCAAACTGCAGTGTTTCCTTTCTGGGCAGGTCTAAGAGCATAGCTGGGTTGGTGAAGTTAAGCCAGTAAGATGTGTTGGAGGGACTTGGGGAAGCTGTAGCACTCAAGCTGTCAGAGAGCTTTGCTTAGCTGTATGTACAATCAGTAACAGAGGGAAAACGCTGCCCAGCACTTCACATTTGCCTGAGCTGACCGTCCTGAGATCCTGGGGCATCCTAAGCTTTCCAAGCAGCCCCCTCTGAGCCAAAAAATACAGTATGTGCAGTTATTCCTGAACAAAGGATAAAAATAAGGGTGTCAACCTTAGTCTCCTATACAGCCACAGAAAACAGGAGCCAGGTCTTCTGGCCTGGTTAAAGGCTAATGCAAGAACATAGGTACTGCAGCTGCAAAACCTGTATGGTGTTATGTACATTACACACCCATGACTCCTACCCAGAATGCCTGGCCCGATACATAATTAATATACTTGAATTAGATAACTATTTAAAATAGGGCAATGACCATGAGACAAGAACATCAAAAACTGCAGGTGGTTGAGACAAAAGAGCCAACAGAAAAGGCAGATGAGGGAGCAGAAGGCAGTGATTCTACACCCTACATGCATCTTAAGATTATCAATTGCTACAACAAGTATGACCAGCATGATGACCAGGAATTTCTACCATAAGAAAATGCTTCTTTATAAGATGCATATTACCACAGTCTGTGGCAACATATGCCAACAGTCTGTTGGCACATATGCCAACACCAAAGTGTACAGCCAAGTTTTGTTTATTTAAAAATAATTCAAAGTTAGGTATTATGACCAAGGCTATGCTCTGTATGTAAAAATGGTTACCAAATGGTGGTTTGAGATACATCTGGTGATAGAAAAAAAAACACATCTAGCAATAGTTTCAGTACCCCCCAGGACAATTGCTACTAGGTTAAAAAGTTGGCTATATGTTCTCCAGAGAATCCACTGCTTACAAAGCATCTGTCCACTTCCCTGTCAGCAAGGGAAAAGGGAAAGTGATGGGGAACCTGCCTTGATGCTGACTCTTGCTCTCGACTATTTGGCTGGCTGCATCAGCACCCTAATGCACTAAAAAACCAAAACTTTTGCCTAGTCTTAATTAATAAAATTTGCACTTGGAGGACTCTTGCTCCACCCCCACTTCACCTCTGTGCAAGCAAGCAGAGCCTAGCTTTGCTAAATTGCACACAAAGGATCTCACAAACCGTACCTAGCACTATTATGCCAGTGCCAATGTTTGCAGCACACACCAGCTTTTGTAAACTCAACTACAAGGAGAGCTCAGATCAGCATCTCACTAGAGCTGGTGACAAACACCTATTTCCCACCCACATCACACCCATTTTGATAGATATTAACAGAAAAGAAGCAATGGTTTGCTGTCAACCAAACCACCTTTGTTTATTCTGTTTTGAGACATGGGGGATAAAAACCCAGTAACTGAATGATCAGCATTTTACATTTCCCAGGATCATCGTAAAAAAAAGCAGTGAAACCACACTTGACACTTCAACAATAACTTTGAAAATGTTCTTTTTAGAAGCAACGGTGGAAACTAGTAGATAACACTGATTACAAAAGAACATTTTAGGCTCTAATAACTGGTTCAAAAAAGGCACCCAACCTCAGAGCAATAAGATATGTTTTAGTGAAAACAATGTTTGGTAACTGAGAATGCATTTTTAATAATGGTTACTTCTAATAATAAATTGCACAGATTTATTTTTGTATTACCAGGATAGGATTAGTTCCATTTTATTGACACAGTGGAAACAGAGGCAAAAACACATGAAGAGGCTGACTACTACATCCAGAAAAGTCCAAATCGGATCAAACACCAGAAGATGCATCAGACTACAGGATTTCCTTTATGTAACCACCATCACACTAGGCTAAATTCTGCTTCCAGCTCTGTACATTGGGGATGAAGGTGAATGCAAGAACATGCAGAACTTGACCTGATCATTTTTTAGATGCTAATATTTCAGATTTCCTTCTGTGATTTCAAATAAGCATGGAGGGGTTTTAGTAAGCTAAACAGTGGCCTATTCAGACACTTCAGTACAGTATATGATTCCCATGTGGTTGGATAATAGAATGTAAGAGAAAGACATGTATTTAATATAATAATTCAAATATATGCCCAGTCTGAATTCCTGATCTACAAATGGAAAGCTCCAATTCCAGAGACATCACTTTTTTGGACCTTCTTCACCCACCCTTCAAAGCTCCATTTTAAACAAACAATTGCCTCAAGGATAATAGTCATAGGAAAAAGACTCTAAAGCCAAAAATGCATCACAGCTTATAAAATATTAACAGCCAGTATGGCTTCTGTTTTCCCAAAGCTTGTTTCTCATGCCTCCAATTCCTTTAAAACAAAAGGCAGATCTCAGCTCCTTGCCTCCACATAAATATAGTATCTTTAGGTGCAGTAAATAAAGTAGTTATAATTTGATGGGGTGTGGAATGCAGATATACAAAGGTGGAGTCATTGGAGACATTGCTGAAACTTTCATTCCTTTTCTCATTAATGACTTGAGACTACTAAAGATCATATTTATATTTCAGAGGCAACATGAAACTAAATAAGCAGAGGGACTCTAATGTGCCACAAATTAAAAAGCACCTTGCCATAAGAGCTTACAATATAAATAATGCAGTCTAAGTATAGTTAAAACATTATTGATATTCAGAGTTTTTATATAGAAAAAAATAAGCAAAAAGGTCCTCTTCCCTTTTTTAAAAGAAAAAGGGCAGTTAAAGAAATGCAAGTACTTGGGTCCTAATCAGTCTAAGGTAATTCTGCCTAACCCATTATTTGGCCTCCATCAGTGGTGCTATTCACTTTCTCCCCATAGCTCAGCAACCTTTAACCATCCTCAGGTCTTTGCACCAAGGTAAAACCTAAGCCTGTCACCCAACTATCCCATGTTTTCAACCATGATTGAGGGTAGGTCCCAAATGAGACTCAAGTATTTACTTTGACCACACAGTTGGTTGAGTTCTTTGGAACTGTCCTGTCTCCCTCACATATTGTGTGCACAGTAGACAACTTCTGCAGCTGATTTCTTTCATCATTCTTCCATGGATGTAACAATTTCCCCACATAAAGCTACTTACTTGCATCCAATAAAAAAAAAATCAGTCACGATCAATAAGGAAATCAAAATTGGAAAAATGTGCTGTGACACCAGTAAAATAAATCTGTTGACCCGGCCTGCATTCTACCAGTTGCTCTACCATCTCTCCTACAGCACTTGACACTAACCCCAATACCACCTTACCCACAAGAAAAGCTAAACAAATGTAGTAAGGGGCAGGCTAAGTTTGACCTTAGTCACTAGGTCTCAATCAAAGTTCAGAATTCAGAAAGAGGTGGTGGAAGCTATGAATAAACATTCACAAGCAGGCAGAAGATCTCCTCTGGTTCAAGGACAAAGTCTGCCAAGGAAAAATGAAGGGTGAATTTGCCTCAGGACTCAGACTCACAATCAAATTATTGCTGTTTAACAAGTTATAAGACACCAGCTGAGTCACAGTAACAGCCCTTGTGCTGCTCTTAAGCTACAGCAAATGCAAAGTAATATAATTTAACATAGCCCTAAAGAAAGTAAGTTAAGTCGAGCAGAATCATTCTGCTCATTTACCACAAAGCATACAAACATTAATCATGACCCAGTTAAACATCTTACTCTGGATATAGCCATTACAGATTTCACAAAACAAATACTGACCTAAATGGAACTGGAGACATTAAAATACAAACAGGTTACCAGGCAAAGGCTGAGAATACTGATTGCAGAGAAGCTTGCCTTAGCCATTTCAACCACTGCAGGGGAAAAAAAAAACAAAAACACTCATCTTTCTTTAAGATGAGTAGCACCTTTTCACAGGTGATCCTGCCAACTTAGAGAAGCTAATGTAGGATAAGATTCCACGTCTACAGATGAAGAGGTGAGCACTGCTGGTTTGAGTCCTACCATTCTTATTCAGAAAATACAGGGAAACAATTAAGTGAGGCAACATCAACAGCAAACATTGGCATTTATTAAACGAAACCCTCTAGATCTGAATATCCATAAGGAAATTCAAATCTATGCAGATGCAAAGAAAACCTCCATCCCAGGTTCACAGGTTAACTAAACAACTGATTTCCATTTATGTAGATTTCTTGTTTCAGACAGGCATGCTTGCCTCCACGCAAGACTTGAAAGGAGTCAACAAGTCAAAAATAAAAAGGAAACAGCATTTCATTAATATAAGGAACCATTTTCTAAACAGCTTCAGATCTTTCCCCTCCCTAAGGCAAGTCTGGCTGGCACAGCCATTTTGTACATCTGTGACCCTGAAAGATCACTGCATTGATAATTCAAACAGACAAATTGGATAGCAGCTTCTTCCTTCTTGCACTGATATGTCTACCCTGTAGATAGTTCCTTCCCTTCATACATTTACACTCTATTCCTAATGTGCAAGCTGTAAAGTGTAGTCCATATAAAGACTGGGCACCTAGAAACAAGCCTTCCCCTCTTCAGCAGGCTGCTCATGCTAGAAGCACAGGTCACCAGGAGAACCACAGGCTCCATTACACCACTGTCTTTTGTTAAATACTGTGTCAAACAAAGAAAAATCAAATATACATGGTAAGATTAATAGTTCCTACTTGTATTTCAGTTCTAGGATGTACAATTCACCCTAAAGCTTGAACTCAAACCTTAAAGCTTACATTTATTTTTACTACTTGCCTGAAACAGAGATTACCCAACGTAGTAAAATCTTTAATTTCAAGTGCCAACTTGTTCCAGCATCACCTACACAGACCCCACACCCTGGCAACTTTTCCTGCCAACTGTGAGGAGTCTACCAGGAAATTAAGCTTATGAGGTTATTCTCACCATTTGTCTGCCACCAGGCACCATTCATCCATATTCTAAATTTACTGGCTAAATTTACTGGCTGGTGGGATATTTTTGAGAATGGGGGGGAAAACGGTGATCAGATAAAGGCAGGACACTCAACTAAGTGATTTCTACTGGCAGCACAGCAGTTATTTTTGGTCTCTCTATGGTCAAGCAATGCACAGAACTAGGTAACCAGCACAGAGCTGAGTTATAATACTTGATGTATGTTGCCTGAGTTAACGTTTGAGAGATAGAAATATGCTCTGGAAAGTACTAAGGAGAGGCAAAGATGTTAAATTTCTACAACACAGAAGCTGGGATAGAGAGCACAGAAGGGATGACAAATCATTGTAAAACACCTAACAGGACATGATGAGTTGTGTGCATTGTCAGCCATCCTGGGAACTGGCATATATGCGTCTCCTTATTTGTCAGATCCACTCATATCATGCTCAAAGAGGAAGAGAATGGTATCCCTTCCAGTTTAGCAATTCCATTAAATACTTCCTCATGACAGAAATAATGAATCCTTATCCTCTATTAAGAAGTCACTTCATACAGTTTGATATGCAAAGTAAAAAATCACTAGAACAGTATCATAACCAAGAGATAACTCAAATACTTAATTCCACTAAGATTGCCTTATTGGTGGATAATTTGTAAGGTGCTAGGCACAGGCAGAAATCCCAAGATAATTATCTAGGATTAATCAAGGATGACCAATTTAAATCTTCCTCTTGCTCAGGCACATTACGAAAAGTACTTTAAAACATGAAGACCTTCTGGACAGGCCTCCAAAACTTCAGACCCATCTGCTCTCTGGGAATTACAAGACTGAGACACCTTTCCATTTGGGGCAGGTGAGAGAACAGGCAGAGAAATCAACATAAAGTGGATTCATAATATTGTAATATCCTACCAGTTAGGAATAGCAGAGAGCACGTGAGCTATCAACTGCAAAACCAACAAGCAGAAATCCTAATTAATTGGGATTGATGACAGAAACTAACAGATTGCTTTAATCCTAAACAGGCTTCTTTCAAAGTTATTTAGCAAATTAAAATAAATAAGCAAGGCTGAAGTCTGAGACAATTCCATCCTGGAAATCCCACAAATGGTTCCAGGGTCAAGCGAACGGTCTTCAGTTACCTACTGGGCCTTTTTCAGTGCAGTAGTGCTGATGAAAACTTTCCCAGACCCCAGGCTTACTATAAGTGATGACTGGGAGAGATTTCTGGAAGAGATTTGTTTTTCTAGTTCACTGTGAAGATAATCACCCCACAGAAAGTATCTGCAGCCATCAGGCCACAGAGAGGACAGACGAGAGCTGAGGGAAGGAAAGCTCTTTCAAGCACCAATGAAACCAAAGACAGGAGGAGGCTACTTCCTTGGCTTTGTATCATTGCCTGTAGACCCATTTTTACTGAATGTCTATTTTTAGATTTTGTTTTCATCTCCCCCTCACTTCACCTTCTTATACAGGAGAAAAAGCATGAATCAGAGCAGAGGAGATGCAGAAGAGCATCATCTGTTTCACATGAGATGAAATGCATTTTCTTCAGAAGGGTGAGCTCATCTAGTGGGCTCCTCATTCAAATACATGACGCTCTATAATGCATCTATGTACCATACAGCAAAAAAGCCTAACTTCAAAGTTATTAAATGCACTTTGTCTTATGCACTGTAAGGCCTCCAGGCACACCTAGTATTTACATTCCAGAGAAGAAAGAACAAAAGAGAATGACATGTCAAAGAATGAAAATACTTTGTTTTGAACACTTTTCAGATACAGGAGCACACCTTGGGTCAGAGGTACAAACGTTACAGGTATGTACCAAGACTAAGATGGCTTGGGTCTGCTTTCTAGCATAAATATCTGAAGGTTCATATGAAAGGCCTTTTGGAATGTGACTGTTCCTTGTACATGTATCAAAAAGGAGTACATGAGTTGGAGAGTTAAAAAGATGCTATTGTTAAAAATGAAGTATGTTCTACACAGTAAAATCTAACAATAGTCCTTGTATATCATTCTTTTCACAATAGCCTCTCATGTGGAAAGCTATACTTGTATATAACACAAGTATAAATATTTGGTGGTTTGCATTTATTATTTGTACTACTTGGTGTAGCAACATCCAGAATCCAGGTGACACCAAGACCTTCTGCTAGTTTCAGAGACACTGAAACTCATCTTCAGTTTACAACATCTAGTTACAGAATGTATCCAGCAGTTTGTTTCTGAACCTCCAACCTCTGGGCTCATTCATCTGGGTTTTCACAGTCACCCACAGTCCTACAAGTACAGCTATCCCACAGTACAGGCAACTTCAACCAGTTGTAATAAGTGTTTGAGAGCAGAGCCTCACTGTTGCCATTCGCTTATCCAAGTAAGAGGGGCTTAACTTTTTTTTAAATTAAAATATTGTTAGAAGCAGTCAGATTCCAGACTGTTATGCATTTGCTTTACATTTTCACAAGCCAGAAGCAGAAGGTGTGACCATGTCAGTATTATGCTACATGTAACTATGTGTTAGTATTTGCTTTGACAGGATTACTATATGTTGGCACATTAAAAATGCTCACAAAATCCATGACTCAAACACTATCAGGTATGGAAGTGGTAATAGCACAGGGGAGGTGTGAAAGTGGAGGCAGTACCAAATTAGCAAGTTTTTATTATTAGCAGCTGTTTCCAGGCATTGCTTAGACTGTCTGAGGTATCATTATGAAGAGCTAACATACAAAATGTGCACAATTTACTGTAGTCTATAAAGATGTGAACTAAAGGAAAATGGAAAAGTGTATCAGTAGTAGCAGATCAGAAAATATCAGCAGACTAGATTACAGAATAAAAAGCCACCTAAATCTTTCTTCACCCAATTCAGTAACATTTAGCATGCAATCTAGTCTGCTGGTACCTTGTTGTTTAGCTACAGGTAACAGTGCTCATCACACACTGGAACTGAACAGCCCAGTTACACTTGGCTATTTACTATTAGTACTGCTGTGGCAGCCTGAAGTGATTGGTGACCAGCAGCATCCTGGGTCACTGGATATTGTGCACAGCCCACCAGCTCCCCAGACATTGCCAGATACTGAATCCATGCTTAGGAGCCACAAGCCAGCCTGGGAAGCAACATTTGAACCATTAGCCTGCATATGAACCAGCACCCAGGGGGGCTTTCAGACTGGCTAAAATAACTCCATTAAGCTTAAAAAAAACGAAACCACGGTCATGCTGTCCCTCCCTCCAGTGAGGGTCTCTTTTTAGGATTATTTAGGTCAAAGGAGAGGGTCTGTGAAGGGATAAGGAGAACTTTGGATTCTTCTTCCCATAGTGCCAGGAGGCAAAGTGTGTGTGTATCCTACATTTGAACTTCTCCATGCATGTTCCGTTCTCATTTAGGCTCCACACTGACAAAAAGGTCTTAATCAATGACTGAAAGGTCAATAAGTGCTTAGCTAGAATGGAAAAAGACCAAGATCAATCCCATCACAAACTAAAACAAAGGGACATAACTGAGGAATTGCAACTCTACATGAAAATTTTGAACTAAAAGTAATGACAACAAAGCAGCTTCAAGCCTGTCCAAGTCTCACTCCTGCAAGCACCCCATCATGCTGGCAAATCATCTGGTTCTCTTTAGCAACCATCTGTGCTTGCCTTCACTTAAAGAATTAGCAAACAGAGGAATTGGCACATGTGAAGCACAGCACGTGACAGACTATATTTAGATTTACTTTCAGCTTTGCTCCAGAGATTGAAAGTAATATCAGGTGCTTTAATTGGAAAATATGAATTCCAATGCCATTTTTACATACTGGCCTACATCAGCAGTCATTGCTCCAATTAGCCTCATTTTGAACTGTTTGCCTTGCCTTCTTTCCCATGCAAAGCTTCACAGGTCCCTACTTCACTACCTTCACTTTAAAACCTGGAGACTCAATCAATGAAGCCTTCGCTGAAAAACAGAACAGAGGAGACAGGCCAGAGAACTTCCACTCGGTTTTATAGTCGTTTTGAGTTTAGCTTAACACTAGAACCATGATCTTACTAGTTCCTGCTAGCACCTGGAAGCCCCCTCCCACTGACAATTACTGCCTAGAACACATGGCTAGGTTTGTTGCAGGGGGTGGAGTGTGGGTACATGGGTCTTAGTTACCTAGATTACATTTAAACCAGGATTCCTTTAGCAAACATTATGAAGGAAGAGGGTCAAAACCTCTTTGTCAGAGATCAACTGCATTTAACATTTGGTTTTGCTACATGGAGAATTGGAACACATTGCTCAGCCAGCAAATTAAGGCTTACCATTGCAACCAAAAGTTCAGAAGACTTCTAAAAAGAGTATTTTGAAGAATGGCATGAAGGTTAAATAGAACAAAATATAGTCTGACCTACTAATTGTAGCAAGCTGTTCCTCAGGTAAACAATTAGAATATGTTCACATTTAAATATCAAGCTTTAAGTTCTTTAATACTAAATTACTGAGTAATCTATCATAATTCTTCACTAAATACGCCTGTGTGCAACTTGACAGTCACACTGATGACAGTCCAGTAAAACTATTCTCATCAATTCCAGTATAACACCAGCTCAGCAGAGGATGTCCACTAAATGATTCACATTGCCATTTATAGAGGTGTCTCTGTTGTGGCTCGCAGGCACTTCATGCTGACATCAGGTTGTGTTGTTAGCTGGAGTCACATCTTCTGCCTTTAGCCCTGTTAGCACTCTTGGTAAACTGAAGTGTTCAGTAACAAACATATCATCTCAAATGACACTGGCAATCTTTGTCTTTAGCCTACTAACATGCACAGCTATAAAAGCACTGAGTAAAAAAAATGTGTTATGGATTTGGAGATGTTGGGTAAGTACTGCCTCCTACTGCAGGAAAAATAAAATAGAAAAATGTAGGTTGGAAGACACCTCTGGAGGTCAAGGAATCCCACCTCCTTCCAACAGCAGGGCTGACAAAGTTGTACTGCTCAGGACCTCATCCAGCCAAGCTTTAAAAGTCTCCAAGGATAGAAATCCTCTGGGCAATCTGTTCCAGTGTTTTACTCACCATCCTCAAAGTGAAAAAGTATCAGCTCATGGCAGAAAATGAACATAGGGCTGTTCCTTCAGCCCCTATTGTACATAACTACTGGAACTTAAATAAAACAGAATTAAAACCTCTTGCTGGATGTGAGGGACCAGCCCTCAGGACACATTACAGCAAGTGGTGTCAACCCACCATTGTAAGCCCCCAAACAATGCCCTACCCAGGTTGTGACACTGGAGAAGGTCTTCTTCCCAATTCAGAGGAATTAGTGGTCTTTGCATTGTAAGTACAGAAAAGCCAAGATTGTAGCCTAAAAATTAAAGAGATGAGCTGCTCTTCACAGTCTATCATTGGTATTTGTACTGTGTTGGTTTACAGAAATCAATTCCATGCCATAAGGCAGCAGGGACAATCTGCTTTAAAAAAAGGCTGGTTGGGTCATTACTGGACAACGGCAAAGAGACTATCAAACATTGCTCAGGTATATTCTCAACTAAATGAACATTTTCTAGGGCATGTGTAACATGCTGGTTTAGATCCAGCATTCCCAGGAGAAAGCTGGTGGAATGGACCAAGCCATTTTCTTGTGCACACACCAGAGGCCCAGAAGGGACCTTCCTGCTGTACCTGATGGGAGCACCCCGCCTGGATTATACAAACAACATTGTTGCCCATGGTTCTCAAGCAACCACCTTTCTCCATCGAGGGTTTCAAACAAAATACTAAGGTTTAATCCTACTTTTAATGCTGACCAGACAGATAAAATAAAGGCTTCGTGTTTATCTCCAACTGCTCTACAGGACCTTGCATGGTTCCACCTCTGTTTCAAACTTCCCAGTGCCCCAGTATGCTACGGTATCTCCCACACTCTCGGGCAACAGAGTGCACAGAGCTGCTTATCCCACACTGCTATAAACAAGGAATAGTCTGGACAAAAAGAGACAAGACTGCTTCAGGGCCCATGCTAATAAATAAGCTTCAGGGAGCAACAAGCAAGGAGCACAGTGTGCATATGTAAAACCCACCCCAGACTCAGCTCTTTGGAGAAAGCCCAGTGTAGTGAGACAAGATCCAGCACATCACCAAATAAAGAAAAATCTACATCTGAGGAAAGGTAGAGATGAGTCTGGAGCTTCTTAAAGGGAAGGGGACAGAGAATAAGCTTCAGTGAGCTGGTGCATAAACATTTTGCCTATGGGAGCTGGGATCAGATCTTATTTAAGTCTCCAGTGAAAAGAAGCATGACTGTCTCTCCACATCATAGGAGCTCCGTGTGATTAGAAGTCTCTGCAGATACAGCTCCTGCCCAGCACAGAGCTCAAACAGCAGGACTGTAAATAGGAGCTGAAGTGCACTGGCAGAGCAGCAGTGGGTGAGAAGCAGGCCCAGCCTCTCCAGGGCTGGCTCCAGGCCTGTCCTTAATCCCTCCTACTCACAAGCAAGAGCTGGGGAGGGTCAGGGGGGGCAATCTAAACGATCAAGAACAAAGTTAAACCAATTCTTCATACAGCAGACCTAATTAGAAATGTCAGGTCTTATTAAGGAAGGCAGGCAAGAATGCCAGGAGACCTGCATAGATGAACAAAGAGCTCCTTGACACTTAGATGAAAAAAAAAGTCTTCAGAAGGTGGAAGCAGGGACAGGTAGCCTGGGAGAAATATGAAGTTGTTTGAGAAGCCAGGGCTCAGGTTTGGAAAGCTAAAGCCCAGACAGAGTTAAACCTAGCCAGGGACATCAGGGATAGTAAGTGCTTCTACAGGTACATCAGTGATAGGAGGTAGAACAGGGAAAATGTGGGCCCTCTGCAGAAGAAAACAGGAGACCTTGTCATTCAGGATATGGAGAAGGCTGAGGTAGTGAACAACTTTTTTGCGTCAGTCTTCACCAGTAAGGGCTCTGACCACACCGTCCAGGTCACAGAAAGCAGAGGCAGAGACTGGGAAAAGGAAGATCTGCCCACTGTAGGAGAAGAGCAGGTTCAAGACCATCTAAAGAACCTGAAAGTGCACAAGTCCATGGGATCTGACAAGATCTATCCATGGCTCCTAAGGGAGCTGGCAGATGAAGTTGCAACACCATTTTCCATCATATTTAAAAAGTCATGGCAGTCTGGTGAAGTTCCCACTGACTGGAAAAGGGGAACATAACCCCCATTTTCAAAAAGGGAAGGAAAGAAGACCCAGGGAACTACAGACCAGTCAGTCTCACCTCTGTGCCCAGCAAGATCATGGAGCAGATCCTCCTGAAGGCTCTAAGGCACATGGAAAAAGTGGAGGTGGTTGGTGGCAACCAACATGGCTTCACCAAGAGCAAATAATGCCTGACAAATTTGGTGGCCTTTTATGATGGGGTCACAGCATCAGTGGACAAGGGAAGAGCAAATGATGTCATCTACCTGGACTTGTGCAAACCCTTTGACACTGCACCACATGACATCCTGGTCTCAAAACTGGAAGGATATGGATTTGATGGATGGACCAGTCAGGGGATAAGGAATTGTCTGGATGGTCGCACTCAGAGTAGTGATCAATGTCTCAATGTCCAGATGGACACCAGTGACTAGTGGCGTTCCTCAGGGGTCAGTACTGGGACTGGTGCTGTTTAACATCTTTGTCAGTGACACAGACAGTGGGATCAAGTGCCCCCTCAGCAAATTTGCTGACAACACAAAGCTGTGTGCTGTGGTTGACACACTGGAGGGAAGGGAGGCCATCCAGAGGGACCTTAACAGGCTTGAAAGGTGGGCCCATACCAACCTCATTAAGTTTAATAAGGCCAAGTGCAAGGTCCTGCACCTGCAATGGGGCAACCCCAAGCACAAATACAGGTTGGGCATAGAAGGGATAGAGAACAGGCTTGAGAAGAAGGACCTGGGGGTGATGGATGATGAAAAGCTCAACGTAAGTCAGCAATGTGCACTTGCAGCCCAGAAAGCCAACCGTGTCCTGGGCTGTATCAAAAAAAGTGTGCCCAGTAGGTCAAGGGAAGTGATTCTGCCCATCTACTCTGCACTTGTGAGATGCCACCTGGAGTAATGTATCCAAGTCCTGGAGCCTTCAACACAGGAAGGATATAGAACTCTTGGATCGAGTCCAGAGGAGGGCCACAAAGATGATCTGAGGGCTGGAGCACCTCTCCTATGAGGACAGGCTGAGAGTGTTGGGGTTGTTCAGCCTGGAGAAGAGAAGGCTCTGAGGAGACCTTATAGCAGCTTTCCAGTACCTGAGGGGGGCCTACAGGAAAATTGGGGAGGGGCTTTTTACAAGGGTGTGTAGTAATAGGACAAGCAGTAATGGTTCTTAATTGAAGGGTAGATTTAAGTCAGACATTAGGAAGAAACTGAGGATGTTGAGGCACTGGAAGAGGTTGCCCAGGGAGGTTGTGGATGCCCCCCTCCCTGGAGGTGGGGTTCAAGGCCAGGTATGACAGGGTTTTGAGCAACCTGGTCTAGTAGGAGGTATCCCTGCCCATACAGGGGGGTTGGAACTAGATGATTTTCAAGGTCCCTTCCAACCCAAACCATTTTGATTCTATGATTATGAGCCAGAGCTCCACTAGATAGGAGTCCCATTACTCAGGGGATATGTACATGGCATACATACATTATAACTTAAGATCTTCTCTACCCACACCACACCCAAAGGGAACAGTCTCATTACACAGGAGTGGAGGCAGCACCAACTCTGTAAGATACAATGCCAACTACAGAAAGAAAACACTGGGGGATGCAGTGCCAACCCTGTTTCATATATAAAATTTATATTTCTCCCTTCCCTCTGAAAGACTAGGAGCAATCATGCCTAAATCACCCTTACCAAGGCCATTATGACAGTAAACCATCAGTTTATAAAGGGCCCTGTTCATTTCCCATTGAAATCATTAGGAAGAGTCCATAAAGGGAGCAGATTTGAACTAAAAAAGTGTAAATATATCTTTCCTACCTCTGCATATAAGCATCCAAAACTATCAACGACCTATCCATCCTGGTCTCCAATGAAGCCCAGAGATGTTTCACATTCATTGGACATTAGGATCTGCATCTAATACCAGAAGCTTCCATGTCAAGCACCTAAAGGATTTTCATGGTGCCCTGACAAGTTCTGAATGAGGGTGGGCCAGGTCTGTGACAGAAAAAGGAACAGGTCTGGAATGTAGTTGCTATGGGTTTTGCCATTCTTGAGAAAAGCAGCTCAGGTGACCCTGTACAGTGAATGAAGGTATTTCTCTCTTCCTCTGTAGTGTATTATTTGTGGCAAAATTCACCTGGCTTGAGTCTGAAGGCCAACTGCAAAGAAGCAGCCATTAGCAATTTTCTTCATGAACATTTGGCTGCAGCAAGCTCCCTGCAGGCTACACATAGGATGTAAACCAAGCCAGGATAATTCAGGGCTGTCTGCAGTTTTGGGCTTCAGGGGAATAAACAAGAAAGAGACTCAAACTGCTTTGTACAATGCAACAAAAAGATTCCTTTGACAGAGCAGCTGGGCAGAATTAATTCCTTCAGCAGACAGAAGAAACCCAGTCATTATACAGTATTTGCTGTCTTAATACTATAAAAATAGGACACTTTTACTTATTATAGTTTGGTTTTGCTCTATTTCACATCACTATATATCTATGTTACAAACAAAACACTTTGGCCAAACATAATGAAGGAGAAGGGCAATGTACTGCCAGACCAGGGCCAAGTACAGACAAAGCATTAACTGTACTTGCCACTAGAGTAACAAATGAGCATTGTCCACTCCTGTGTTTGGAAAAAAGGTCCTTTTCATGCCCCCAACTCACATGGCTGTAACTGCAGTTATTGTTCTACCACTGTATATTAAAACTGGATACACCATCTGTACAGCAGTACGTCTTTCTTGGACTTGGTAGTCCAACCTTATCCAGTCAATTATTTGAATATGAAAAGTGACTAGATATGAGAAGACCCTCAAGCCTGCAAGCATTTTTGCTTAGATTCTTTAAAAATCAACCAGGTGCTCTTCAGTCTACACACTTGAATAACATCTCATGGTTACACAAGTTGCCACTCCCATGGTCACGCTGTACCTACACTGTTCTGCAAGGGCAGGGATGCTCTTCATCACCAGCAAGGCAAACACATCTCATGTACTCTTACTGCCCCTAAAGGCCTACCCTGTAGACCACCGATTACCTGAGGGTGACTGCTGGCCTCAGAGGCTACTAATTACAGCAGCTAAACTCAGTTCACTCATTACATGCTCAACCTGAAAGCAAATCTCAAAGAAATTAGAGCAGCAGCACAAGAATTAAGTGCTCCACAAGAGATGCAAGAAATTTCATCTCTCTCCCAAGCAGTCTTTGGCTACCACTGAGGCTGCTGATTAGGGACAGCCATTTAATTCTAACTGGGACAGTGATTCTATATAAAAACAGCCCGGAGCATTCTATGAATCTGCTTATAAGAAGTATCAGGAGACTACGCTCAAGAACTCAGCACTCAGCCAAAATACAAAGAAGGGTAAGGAAAACCTCCACCCCTCCACTGCTTTTTGTGGAGGCTGAATTATTTCTGAGCCTCAGGCAAAGTTTCCTAGTCAAGAACACTTCTGTAATTCTTTCCATAGCAGCAGAAAGCATGTGACACCTTCACTTATGCTCACTGAAGTGCCTCACTGTGCTTTGCCAACAAGCACTAAAGACAGAGTGTGTGAAAACATGGACAAACACAACCTAAATAAGCTCACAAATCTGCAGAATATACAACTGTGGGATACCTTCCACTCACACCAGGTTGCCCTTAGTAAGTCAACCTTCCTTTAGGATATTAATTTGTACTCCCATCTCTCAGAGAATTGAGAATTAAAGGTTGACTTAAAATCACTGCTGCATTCAGTAATCAATACATGTGTGCACGTGCATGTGCATGAACCATCCCATTGATAAATTAGCCCCTGGAAGATGCTGTGTATAATAAATAACAAAGCTAACAATCAAAAACCAAAAGATTGAGTTAGTCCTTTCATTTGAAAGTATAACTGGAGTTGACAGTGTTCCAGCCTTGACCCCTAACCTCTCTCTCATAGATCATCAACCAAGGGGACATAGCTAGGCAAAACAGCACAGAAGGTACTAGGAAACTGGTCCAAAGATTTAAATACAGTGACCACTGCAGATTTGAGGCTTTGTTTTACTGATTTAACCAACCTGACAGAGTAAGACATGACAGAAATTGGAGGAAGACCACAGTAGAGGAAACAGCGATGCTACTTAGCATTACTGAAATGTGATTGGCACTGAAGTTTTACCAGATGTTACTGCAGTTTCCATGGGGAGGGTGTAGGATCTTTTAAAATTAATTCTAATTCTTTTTATGGACACTGGGCTGTATATTCATCCTTGCAAGTGTTCCAAGTTTCATGTGTTCTCTAAGACAATCATTGAGGTCCCTCAGCTACACATGGTACTTTTACCAAATGGGAAGATAACAGGCCCAGTATAAAGCTCATCTCCAGATGTGCAGGATTTTCATGCAATTAACCTCCATCACTGATAATGGAATTGTGCATGTTTATCCTCTGCTCATGAGGTCCACACTAAATAGCATTGTCTCATCATTTAGCTGCCCACTCCTTTAGCCTACACTTGATGCACATCTGTTGGAAATACCATGAAATGTAGTGATAGGATCATCCTGTTTGGTTACACCAAAGCTTTGCCAGAAGAGCATGTCTGTATTAATATAAAACCATCAGAGGTTAGAGAAGTGATGATACACAACAAAAGTAACTCTGGTCTACTGCTTCCTTGCAAGGGAATCCTAGGGTCAAAGGACTTTGGATTCAATCCAGAAGACACAATAGCACTAACAACTTATTTTTCTTCTGACATTCACTACTAACACAGTTCAGACAAGCAATGGTGACCTACAGGTCAGACATTTCCCATCTGATAAGACCAGCTGGAATATGGCTGCAGGCTTTTCATTCCACTAGACCATCTTTCAAAGTTGAGAAGTTCCCAGCATGATAAAATCATCATGCTTCATTAACAACAAATACATGCTTGTTTTCTTTAATAAGTAGTTAAGTACATTAATTATTCAACACAATGCCAAATCTGGAAAAATGTTACCCTAGTTGACCTGGACAGGAGAAGCCAGATTGAAAGGATCTCTCAGCTGTAAATAGTGACACTGTCCAGTAACAGGTCACTGTAGTTTGGGATGAGAAGGAGAACCAGCCAAGACAGGTTTTGGTAATTTATTCCTGGAGCTGGGAGACATTTACTTACTGTTCACAAGTAACACCACCCACATGCATCCCCTGCCTCCTCTGAAAATATATGTAAGTAACTGCCTTGGAAGAGCATTGTGAAACCATAATAGTCCAAAAGGATCCAAGCCCCTAAATTGAAGAACTGCCTCTAAAAATGGCATGCACTGTCACGTGTATCAAGTTCACAGCATCCAATTTGCCCAGCTGATTTCCACCTTCCAGTCCATTGCAAAAAAAAAACCTGCCAATTAACTCACACCTTGAGACAGTAAATATCAATACAAAACCGAGATCTAGAGAACTCAGATACCAACCATCTCAGACTTCCTAAATTTCATCTACTACATCCAGTGTAGTAAGGATTTCAACAACACAACAGGTACACTGAATGAAGAGGAGGAAGAAAAAAAGATGCAGCTTTTGCAAAGGGAGCTAACAGAAATAGTTTCCTCTGAAGGCTAAGACAAAAGATGCTGGCTTCTGATGTATCAAAAATAAATGCAATACATGCTTCCATCCTGTAGATTAATTCTTCACAGTTAAATACATACAGAAATCCTCTGCCTTTCCATTTCACCTAATCCCCTCCAGTCTCTCTAGCTTCTGCAGATACCATTTTTGTTACAGAAATGCAGTTAAAACACAAAAATGCAGAAAAGCCAGTGATGTCTCCATTTAGTACGTTCTTAGAGCTATGATTCAATGTTAATTCAAAGTACTTATAATCAATTTAAATCATCTTTCCAACTGATGCTGCAAAAGGAAACAGGAAATTAAAGCCTTAGCAATGACTCAAAAACATCAGACCAGGAAGGCTGTCTGAAAATACCTGTCCTTCACCTCTCACAACCTGTTCTGTTCCCATATATATACTTCCCTTATCTATACTCTTCCTTCACCCCAAACAGATCATTTATCATATTTTATAGAAGCTTAAACTGAGCTTGATGCCACCAGGCTGCAGATGCTTACAGGCTATTTTTTTCAAGTTCCACTTTTACTGCAAGATTGCTTCAGTCTTCACACTACTAAAAATAAATTCAAGGCAAGTATTCAGGCAAATATTCAGACACTGACAAATAAAGCCATCTATCCTTGTGGCACGTTCATTAGCACCTACCTTTCCCTGTAGTCATTTCTGCAGTGCTTGAGAGATGCTGAGGAAGAGCAGTGAGCTCCGGGAGCAGCCCTACAGTACATGTCTCAGCAACTCAACCACCAGCACTCTCTCCACCCTCCCAACAGCTTCTCCCTGTGACCTAGCAAACGACTGCAACCCCTCCTCCAAAATAAAAGCCTGCTCAGCATCCAGCTGAACACCATGTGTCCTCCTGTGCCTGCTTGCTCACATCCCTCCCTCCTACATTGGAGAGTTTACAACCCAGGAGGCAGCAATGAGCTTATTTACAAAAGTTGTGTAATAGAAAGCAGGCAGAGCTCGTCTTGCCCATTTACACCTTCCACAAGGATGTGCTATCATTTAATAGCACTCACACAGGTATCACTCAGACATTACTGCTCTCAGCCCCTATGCAGATGAAGGGGTGTTTCCTGGCTTTTGTTTTTCATGCCACATGAATGCTGACTTAAAGTTATAGTTTGTTTTTCGATTTCAATTTGAAAAGACTTCATCGAGAACAAGCCATAATGGAAATTAAATTGCACAAGGACATATGAGTGCAGAAAAGCACAGTGCAAGGTTTGTTGGTTCAAAACCTCTCCTTCCAGCCTGTAACATTTGTGCTTGGATGTGTGTTGACAAACAATATCCCACTCAGACACATGGCAATGCTTGGTAAGTGTGGGTGATCTCTCCTCCTTAAAATAAATATAAAAATAGCATTTCAGTGACTCTGCTTTATTACCAGCAAAACACAGGAAACTAGAATAGTTCTGCTTTCCATCTAATTGCCTCTAAGTTGTCAACTTCAAACAGAATTCGTTCAACAAATAGCAGATTTTCTTTAAGGAGTAGCTCAAATACAGAAGTAGTTTACTCAAGAGTAACGCTGCTCCTTCTTCATGGGCTTTCAGAAATGGGAATTCTCATCTGCTATTTTAGCATTGTTCTAATTAACCTGCATGCTCTTAGAACACCAACTCACATAGGCAACTACCAAAATTGCATTCTCCCCTCACCTTAATCTATGCAAGTACCTGTGGGGAGAGATCTCAGCTCCAGACTTTTGGCTTAGTATCTGCTTTCATTTCCTTGCAGCCCAATACTACTGCCACCTCAACTGTCCCTAAATCTTGTTCTCCCAAGCAAAGCTGAAATTCAACAGACAAGAAAGTTCAATCCCTTCCCTACCCACAGGTGCCATACTGGCACACCACAGCAGCATCCCTGCATGCACTCATGTAGAGGCATCTCCATTTGTATGACTTAAGTAAAAAAAGAAGGTTTTACATAAAATAATTTCATATTATGATATTGCAATGATCAAGAGTATATAACACACACCAAAATGTTTGTGTTACTAATAGCTTTAGTTTGGGTCATCATTTCCTATCATCCTGTATCTCCCAGTAGATGCCTTATTTCATTCTTACTCTGTCCTGAAACTTGATTATAGTCTTCTAGAGTCCAGGTCTGATCCAAAGTCAAGTAAAATCCATGGAAAAAATCTACACTTTATGTTCAGGTCCTTCCAGATATAGTAACAAGGAAACCCACGCAGTGTGAATTTCCTGGAGTCTCTGCTTATCTCCAATAGCCTCTCTATCACATTCAACTAGAGATCATCACACAATGCCACATGAAAACAGTAGCTGACTAGCTGGCAATTATTGGCTCTTTCATGCTGAAAATGTATTTGTCCCAGGGGAATAAGGCATCTGCATAATTAGCAAAAGCAGTTGCACAGAAAATAATTGGCTTGCTGAAAGCCCGAAGGGCGGAAAACTATAATTTTTCCTTCAAGAGGCTGACTAATTATATGCCAAATAACAAAACAGAGATGCAGTGAGAATCATCGAGAAATCCAATGTGGATTTTAGCTTCATATTCTAGCTATAAGGGCTGCTGGTAGCCTAAGCAACAAGCAGCATACTTGAGCATGGAAAACCTCCCTCTGACTTAATAAAATACATCAGATTACTATGCAAACCTCCTCTGCTCCACTATGCATTTGACTCTTGTATTAATAAATGATAAAAACAAAGCCTAGTCAAAAAAATCAAGCCATTAAAGAAACTCAGAGGCACTAATGGACCACAGTATAGAAAGGTAAGTAAATATAAAACATACAAATTTTCAAAGACTTAAAATCCACATTCTAATTAGAGTTGATTCATTAGATTTATTCATGGGATCAGCAAATGCCCTATTATTTTAACCAGCTTTTCTGGTAGACTGAAGAGTTCTTTTTGTGTCTTGGAAAGCTTTAGTTAAGGAATCTTCAACAGTTTACAAAAAATACTCGCCAATATCCAAATTACTCCTGATACACAAAAAATGCTTTTGTAGTTGCTCTCTTTTATTTGCATCTTCAGTAACCTGCTCGAGGAAACTTGCCAAACAGTAGCCTCCAAGATAAGAGAGGCATTTCAGTCATTCTTTAACCAGTTCTTTGCCCATATTTCATCATTTCGGAAACCACAGTTGCCTTCCCACCTGCCCACTACTGCTATGTCCTGCAGTAAGGCAGGTTTGAAAACCACTTTCAATTCTTGTAATTAGCACAACTCCAGTGCTCCTAAGCCAGGGCTCATTTACGAGTGACACTTTAGCCAACAGCTTGCTCTTGGTTACCCACCAGAGAAGTACAAATTCACCCAAAAAAACAACGTTTAAAAGTTAGACTTGATGTTTGCTTGTGAGCTGGGAACTCACAATCTAGCTTCAGTTAACCTTTCCATTTCAGAGGCATGCATTAACCCTGAACAACAGAAAGCCCTTCCCTGAGGGGGCAAGGGTGTTACTTTTCAGCCAGGTTCAATACACAACCAACATGGGCAGAAGAAACTCGGGGTAGAACACCCAGGGTGAGGGAGCAGATTCTGATCCTCCTGTAGTGCCACTTTATGCTGACAAGGGCTGACAGACTGCAGTCTGGCTCCCAAAACCTCTGGGACACTCATGCAGCCTGCATAGAGCTCAAAATAGCACATGCTAGCTACAGACAGGGACTAACATGAACTTAAGACACAGTCTACCACCACCAATATTGCTTGAATTCATCCGATCCAGACCACATAACATGAAGGTTGAAGCCTTGCTCACGTGTTCACACCCTCACAGGCAGCGCCTGGTGGCATTATGATCTAAAAGGAAGAGTGCTAATAAGAACAGATAGACAGCCTCATCATCAATACTGCACTCTGCCACATTCCAAATAACAAGACTGAGACAGCTATTTCCTGAGAAAGGTGAATCTTTTGGATGTGCAGCATTTATCATCTTTCCTGGTGATTTTGACAGCTGCTGAAAGTGTCACCTTTGTTCAACAGCTGCAGGAGGGCGTCAGGGACACAAGAAACCTGACAAACTTAGCTTGTCTTTAGGCTGTAATAAACTTGTGACCAGGGGTGAAGATAAGCTTCCTCCACTGGCTTATACAACCTCAAAAAGACAAACTGGAAGTTGCACAGAGCTGTCGACACATTAGATATGGGGAGCATGCATGCTCTATTTGTGCTGTGCTTGTAGGGTGAGGCAGAAACAACCAACCAGCCTATGGTACTATGGGAAACTGAACCCTCAAACACATAGAAAAGATACATATATGTCCTCATTATTAGCTTCACAAATGAGAATAATTTTTTTAAATGAACTCATGTAACTACAGACTTTTTATTGTTAAGGAAGATTAAATGGTCCTGGCAGAGCAGAAGGAGCTCCTATTCTTCCCATGCTTTGCTGTCTTTGACCCCTTAACACTCTGGACTCCACTCCCCCCAATTCCCATTCCCCAGGCTACTTTTTGGTCTCAGTGCCCACACAGGAGATTCAACAGAGGAGAAATGCTAACACACACATGCTCTAGGGACTGCATCCAGCCACAGCACGAGCAAGGAAAATGAGACATCAGATTGGGTTAAGCAGAGTGAGGAAGACAGGAGTACTTGTCTGGAAGCACAAAAAGCCAAGGACACAAGATCGGGTGTGTAAGGTCTCAGGCACTGCATATGCAAGAAAGTTAGATCTTCAAATTAATATAAACTGTGATGGAGAATGGGGTATTAAGAGAAAAAAATTCTCAATGAAGCCTAAAGCTATCAGATCTAATACATGCTTTACTTGCACTTAAAGAAAGTGTTCCTATGGAATCCTTCCCTAATTTTAAAAACAGGATGGTTGCTTTCTTGGAAAGAGACGACAAATTCGTCAGCCCAGAAAAGGTAATCCCCATTGTACCATCTTGCTTCTTTTGACATCTTCAATGGTGCCAGCAGCCTTGAATCACACCAGACCATACACTAGGATGCTCTGTCCAGAGATCAAAACTACCTCTCAAAAGCCAACAATTGGCAAGTAATGTCTCTGATACTGTTCTGGGGCACCTACATGCAAAAATTGTTTCACTGCCTAAACTCACATTGCAAATCTAAGTTAATTCTAGTTTCTTGCACTTAATGCAAGTTTTTATGTAAGTTTATTCTTACATGTCTCTTACCTATTTCATAGAAAATACTCTTCTAACCAGTTGTGATATACTAGATTTTCTACTAAAATCACCTTCATTTGGATTAGAACAAAAAATACACATTAAGCTCCAAAATCTTTCCTCCTCCCCCTAGAGAAGTAAGCCAACAGAAATTCCACCCTTAGTCATTATCCCACCACAGCATGTGCTTAAGACAACCGTGTAGCAACATATTCCACCACAGTCCACAAACATACCCTTGAACTCCAGACAACAGCAATCTACATAGATACATAGTACTAACTCATGTTTACTCCTTCTGATACTACTCAGACAGAGCAGGCTAAATGAACACGAGTTTTGTTTGCTGCAAAAGCTGTGTGTGTATTTCTGAACAATCACCCATACTTGTTTTCCCTAACAGAATACTCTGTGTCTATTTGAAGGCCTCACCAATTGAAAATTGCTCAAAACACCAAAAAGAGAGTACAAGTACTTCTACTCACCACCTGAACTCTGGATCATGTTTCCAGATTTTTGGACCTCGTCGAATTTTGTAAAAATTACATTCAACCTGTTTGAAAGTTAAAGAAATAACAATGAAGAGTTGAATTCAATTTTTAGGAATCTAGTTTAAGAAGTTACATGACAAATTTTGGTTCACAGGTCACAGAGAGCATTATCAAGGTCAGTGTGGAGGGATTTTAAAGTTTAAAAAAGAAAAATCCCAATGTGCAACTGCTGATAAAAAAACTGAGAACCAACTGATACTACAGAGAAGAGATACAACTGGAAATACTGCATTACTGAAGATGTGACATGTCCAATTGTAGGTGCATTTCCAGTTCATTACTACTTTGTCTATCTTAACCATTTACAGAAATACCACAGAAACAAACAAACAAATCCAAACCTTACAGAACACTTGTCTGACCCTTACACTTCTTTCCCACTCATATCACAGGCCTGATGGAGCAGAAAACCCTTATCACATCTCATTATTCCTTCCACAGAGGATCACTTCAAGCCACATTGTGGCAGCATGTATTTTCACTGGAGAACAAGAGGCAACAACTCTGTCAGGGTGTCCCCCCACCCACTACGTGCACCCCAACTCTGAAACAACCTCTTCCCTCACTCCCTCCTGCCTCTGTGCATTCACACTGCCATCTACTCCATTCTCAGGTCTAACCATGCTCCATCCTGCATGCCAAATATTGAAGCAAGCTACAGAGCAGCTTTCTTACCACACCTGAAGTGGCACAAGCAGAGGGATAGGGCTTTGGTTTTGGTGTGCAGGTTTTTTTTTAATAAAACCTTGGAACTGATATTTACTATTTTTTAATTTATGACAGCCTTCTAAATTGCATATTCACAGGCTACTCTGAAGCATCCTCTCTACATATGCAGAAAACAGGAAAAACAACACATTCAATCTTAAATCCCTTAACTATGTATACATCTGTAGTAATTTTATTGGTTTTCCAAAGATGCTGTGACATACTTGTGCAAAGGTTCAGGATCCACATTAAGTGAAACCCAAGTGTGTGTAGGATGAAACAAAACACAGGAGAAGGTTCAATCATGCAGCTCCTGAAGCCTTCTAAAGGAAGGATGAGATTAAAAAGCAGCCTAAAAACAAATGAAGACATAAGGCATTTCCAACTCACCGGGATTGGGGTAATCCTTTTTTACTGAGATCAGCCCTTACACGTTCACCAACATGTCTGTAAATTTCCACAAGACTGTTTATTGCTGCATCTCGAACCTGAATGCAAGATATGAGAGAAACTGGTCATCTTTAGAATTTAAATAAACTCCTGCCCTACCTTGGAGAAAGAAGTTGGCATATTTCTCAGCAACAACAGTTGCCACTATACATGCTACCACAGAGTTCACAAAGGAGCTTCCACCCATGCATTTCAGATAGTAGCAGTATCAGCAGCTCTAATCTAACTGAAAAGGCAGTCAAGACAGTGAGAGGTTTCATATGTAGGGACACTTACAGGGAGCTTGGCTGCCTTTGCCAGACTCCAGCCCTTGTGTGCAACAGCTCCACTTGCTGGATAAAAAAAAGGAAGGAGACACCCCAAACAGACACGATACTACTAGTAGGTTAAAAAAGACTTTTGATTTTTGATGCTGTCTTACAAACTTATGTTTTTGTGACAACCAAATATGGAGGGAGGGATAATCAATCACCTGAGTCACTATAAATTTTGCACATTTTACAAAATCATCTACAAAACATTGCTGAGCACATCCTTTCACCCAATACAAGAGCTACAAATCTGATTTAAGTGTCACTTTTCTGTACTGCATTCCCTTCCTTCATCAAACACAGCAGGCATAAGGTAAACGATCTGCTCTGCCTACAGAAATACCTATGCAACCATGTACTTTTGCTTCTCAGAAGATATCCCAGCAGACATCCAAGCAGCCACATGTCAGCACTAGCTACAGGATATTTTGTGGGCATAAGCTAGAACTGCCTATAGGTGGGAGTCGAAGGGCAGGCACACACCTTGCTTCCTAGCCTTGAATGATGCTGGTCTCACTTCTCTCCCTCTCCACAGCCTTCCCATGCAGCAGTTCCCAAGCGCTGCCTTCACTCACACCAGCCCTTACTCAATGGTCTCACCTCTTCTCTCTGCCCCTCAGCCCCACACATCACCAGGCAGGACACTTTCTGGGCACAGCTCAGGGCAGATCCTTCAATGCCTCCGGTTTCTGGGTACAGAGCCCCAACCCAGCCTCATTCTCTGCCACCTGCAGCCAGGGAGGAGAGGTGACAGCACCTGCACCTCCAATGTACCTGCACCCAGGACATGTTGACACAGTATGCACCCCCTCCAGCCACAGCACACAAAGCAGCTGACCAGAGGTTCTCACATGTGACCAGGGAGGATGCCATTTACACCAGGTTAACCAGAGGCACGGCTGCAGGACTGGTTAAACCCCATATTGGGGCAAGGCAGGGAGCACCTGCTGCCATACTTGCTTTATTCTGCAATAGTAAAGCTCTAATGCTCAATTTTTTTTTTTTGAGAAAATAGTCATGGTTTTAATACAGTTGTCAAACCAGACACTTACTGGGTTACACGAGCTCTTAAACTGCATTAGTTGAAAAAAAAACAAAACCTAAAAAACACTGATTCTGAGAAAGGCAGTACCAAAACAGCTTCTATGTCCACTACAAAAGGGGAAAAGTGCTGCCCTTGACATGAATCTGTTTTTTCCCCATCATTCCTCACCAAAAGAGGGCAGCATTGACCGAACATCAGGTCTCCCAGAGCTCAGGAAAAGGCACTGGCAGCACATAAGCAGCCCCAGGGGAGCCCAGGACCAGGCCCAACCCTGACAGGCACTTTTCAACCAGGAGCCACTTTGACAGCATTTGTCTGATGAGTTTGGGCATGGGATTTCCGGGGATGAAACACCAGACCCAGGATCGAAGGCAAGAGATCAGCCTCATTTCCTACTGCAGCACGGACTGGGATAATGAGCTGTGCCAGGCACAGGGAAGGGGCAGTGCAGAGGGAAAACATGTCCCAGTCCCCTCACCAACGCCAAATCTTCCAACAGCTCACCAATGGATGGCAGGACCAAGGTGTCTGTGCAACAAGGAGGGTGAAGATTAAACTTTGCTCAAAACTTCTTGGGGAGACAGACCTGCTTCAGTCCTGGATCACATATGCTTTACCAATGGTGGGAGGGTAACAGGGATATTCAAAAACTCCTAGTACATATGTTACACTACATTAGTTTGAACCCTGCTTCCACACCCCCGTCTTCTCAGTAACCTCACATACCTGTGTCTAATTTTAGATTAGGTCCTGTCTAGAGCAGGACAAAAAGCACGTAGAAATGACAATGGTTTTTTTTCAGCATATAACTTCATTTGGTTTGCATTGCTGATTTAGGGTTCCTACACAGTTTTCACCCTTGATTCAGGATCTCCCCATACCACTTCTGGCAGTGCACATGGCCAGGCTGTCTGACTGATCCCATTTGCCCTCCTTGCCCAGACTGATAAGGTGAAGGGTGCTGCACTGAGCCCAGAGGGATCCCTGCAGCCTCCCTCACATTCAGGACAGGAGTTCCCTTCCCACAAAGGTTTTCTGCTCAGTTCATCTCACCTGCAGATTCATGTTACTCTGTTGAGTAATTGATACACTGGTTTAGGCATACTTCAAATAGTGCCTCTTCAAAACCAGCCAAGTGCTCTTCATAAACAGCATTGTTCAGAGTTCACCACCAGCAGCACAATTAACTGATTTACCAGCCAGAACACAGAGCCCCATATGCTTACCCACAAGGCAAATCAGCATGATCTTTACAAGCAACTCACACCAAAAGCTTACCTGGCTGTTTGGATCTCCAAGTAAGTTACATATATGTGGCACTATCTTACTCAGTGTTAAACTCTGAGCTCCAGATCTGGGAATAAAGAGTGGACACTGGTGTGAGATACAAAGTAGGCTCATATACATAGCACAGGTCTGCAGGAGGTTCTGACTTACGCATTGAGTGTTGCAATAAGGCAGAGGCAAATCCCTTCTCTTGTCCGGAAATTCTTGTGTTTGAAACCTCCGAGCATCCTGTCCCACACGTACTGTGGAAGAAATATGGTGAGACAAGAAAACAGGAGGTGGGAGAATAGACAGATTCTTTCTTCCAGCAGACAGACCTTCACACCCATCCAATAAGAACAAAACTAGAAGCAGAAAGACATTTTTTTATCTCTTTTTTTGTTCTGTGCTGACTCTGCAGTAACTCCCTACTAGCTAAAACAACACTAACAGAAAGCAAGTACCTTCTGAAGACACAGAACAACTACTCTAACATCCACCCATCCCATCCTTGGCAACTCCACCCTCCCACATGTATCCTAACATGCAACAGCATTCTTAAGTGAAGCAAGTATCTCATAATAAGGCATAGGGAGATGAAGTCATCAGACCACAGAGCCACAGAAGAAAACCCTCAACCCTCTCACAGAAAAAAGTTCCTTTTTAAGCAGCCAGTCACTCACTCACACTGCAAACAGATGTTGAGCATACCTGAGGGTTAGCAGCTTGTTCCATGATTTTTAGCAGCAAGGTCTGATCCTGCTCCCTCACAGAGTCCTTAGAGTCTCCCAGCCTATCAAGTAAACTTGGCAGCACTGAGGAAAGAAAACAGGAACATCTAAATCCCTCAGAAGAAAACTGTCAGAGCAGCACAGGCCTCTGCTGTCCCGCGGCCCTTCAGCAGAGCTTGAAACCACCAAGAACCTCTCGAGAGGGGAGCAAAAAGGCTTTATGTACAGCAGCAAGAACAGATCCCAGCAGAGCCATGGTGACACCTCCCCTCACACACAGAGCCCTTACCTGTGCCAATCTGGGCCTTGAAACGATCTTGCAAGCGGGACACTAGTGCCGAAAGGATGTCGATCCCCAGGAGAACCACCTGCAGGCACAGGACAGAGGGCATTTTAGCTCACAGCCCTTTGCCCCTGGCCTCAGAGAGCCCCTTCCCACCCACACTGTCAGCAGTGCTCACCCAGGTAGAGGTGCAGATACACACATCTCCTTGCACAGCTTCTGACAGTATTTTGCAAACAGAAAAGCCCCCAAATTATTGTTCCCTGTGAGATTTACAAGCCAAAGCTCACTGCCAAGAGCTTGACAAAGCCAACAACTGTAATTGCTGCTCAGTGCTAAATTCATACATATGTATGTGCAATGTATACACAGCATATGAATAACAATTTCAGTATTTGCTGTAACTAACATTTCTAGTTAATTGTAATTATTAAACTTACAATTAGAAAATTATGTGCACTAACAGCTGCCTAATTATTCACTTGTAGAAATTATACCAAACACTTCTATGACATAACTGGGGAACAGCAGTTGGGAGAAAAGCTTCAGGAGAGGCTATAGATCAAAAAACCCACTCTGATTAACTTCACTTACTAACTGCACAAAAAAATAGATTGTATATGGAATATACTGCATAGCTCGTGTACTAAATACTTGAGGAGACGCTACAGATCATAAGTCTGGTACAAGACAGCTCTCGGTAGGTTTTTAGTGAGGTGCTGAGTTTAGTAACTGCTGGGACTGTTACAGACAGCCAGGCTCCTGAGGCCGTGTCACCAGGGCTGTCAGCCCCACTTCCTGCGGACGGTGTACGATATGTTTTTTATATATGTGTGTATACAGCTCTATACACACGCATGCGCATGGACGCGGCTGCTGGCGGGGCGGCGCGCTCCACCTCCGCCCGGCTGTCCATCCACTTATGCAAATCACTCCCGGCTGGCGCAGAGCACTCTGGGTAGCGCCACCACAGCCGACAAAAAGGCTTAAAACGGAGCCCGAGCCGAGACAGAAACGCCGCTCTCCGTGCCCTGACCCAGGGGGGCGCAGCCCTGGACAAGCGGCAGAGGATCAGACCCGTCGGTGCACCCGCCCCTCGCCTGCACCTTGAACGCGGTCAGCTCTCCCCTAGGGGAGGAGCGTGGAACAGAACTCCCAACCATCCTTATCTGGGGGTGCGCGGCTGTTCAATGAGCGGTTTAGCGAGAGCAGCCCTGCTGACACCTAAAGCAACACGCTAGCGCCCGCTACACGCGAGGCGCAATTTTTGGAACCTCGTACCGGGTAATGTACCCGGCACGACAAGAATAACGGCCGATCCTGGTCCCCGTAAGGGGACTGTAACTGTTCCCGACCCCTGCTCTCCTAGCGACTCCAACTAGTGTGACCGCTACACCTAGTGGCATGTACAGACTGCCAGCATCACCAGCATGTTATGCTGCTGTCTGTACTAACTGCTTCCCCCCCAGACACACACACACACCCCCCCAAAGTCCATCGCCTGTGTTAACCCTCCCGCTGGGGTTACCGTGGCTGCTGCAGCTGCTTTGCCCACCAGCGGTCGGTCCATAACCCAAGGTCTCTACCCCTCATCCTGTTCTATGGATTCACTCCAAATTCAGCTCTGTAGCAGCAAGGGAGCCAAGAAGGGTGTGCAGAGGAAACAGCTATTCTGTATCAAGCCTCCTGAAACGGTACTTGATCATAAAAGCACCTGGATCCTGACTTTCTGCCAACATACCACTTTACCTTCTCTCTCCTAACAATCCTCCCATCACAGCAACAGAGCCTTCAATCATGTCATTCTTCTAATTCAACATCATTTGCAGCATGCCAACAAGGTCTGGATTCTACCCATATGCCAAGCAAGAATTTTCCTCATGCTTTTATAAGCCGTGTTTCATTTGCACATTCATCTTGCACACTGGATTTAATCTACCAGTGACAAATGCTCGGCCAGCTCCAGAGCCAGCTGCCTTAAGCCCTCATCCCTGCCCACTTGCCTGCCAGCTCACTGGGCTCCTCCAGGCTGGGCTATGGCAGCAGAGCCCAGCAAGAGGACAAGCTTTACATCCTCATTAGCTCAGAGATGGTGTTAAGAGAAGTCACCAGGACTCTGAACACCAACCATAATTCACAGCTGTCTGATCAGAGCCCCATCAAAGCAGCATCCTGCACAGAGAAAGAAGTGTGCTGCCTGCAATTACGGAGGTGTGCCCTGGGGATAAATCTGATCCCGGGAGAGGAAGGGATCTCTCTCTAATTCAAACTGCCTGCAAGCTGGAAAGAGCAAGGGGAACACATCACTGAAACATGAAAGGAAACAAGCACAGTGCAAACACAGCCAGTTACCCTGCAGATTGCCCCCAGGATCAGACAGGGAAGATGAGCTGAGCCTCCCAAGACTTTCTGCTGTTGTGCTTATAGAAATGGAGAACTAATTAGCACCATGATTACATTGGTGGCTTGGACAGCTATCGAGGAAACAAACACTTGGGGTGACCAGATGTTATTCCCTTCCATGCTGGATTCATTTATCTACCCTGATGTGCCATCTGCCTCTCAAACTGCCAAAGGTCAGAGGTGGAAAGTTGAAATTGTGTATAGACTAACAGATCTGTTGTATCTCAGAGAGAACTGAAAACCCAAGAGGCATGATTGGCAAATGAATGACAAATTAATTGAATTCCAGCCCTTGCTGCATTGGGTTGACTGCACTAAAGAGTCCACTCCAGTTCACCACTGAAGCAGCTATATTCAAGCTCTGCTGGAATTAACACACACCGATGACCAGAAGGAACCTCAAAAGCAGGGAGACTGTCAGGCAGAGCTGGAGCAGCAACAGGCCCTGTCAGCAGCCAACCCATTGCTGTGATCTTGCAGCACACCCCTCCCCAGGAAAGCCAGCTGGCAGGCACCACTTCACAAAGGCACAGGAAGGGCAACTCTCCATCCAAAATTCCAGATAACATTGCAGTGCTGATAACTACAGAGCTATTCCAGGCCTTTACATCAGAACAGGTCTTTGCTTCATACTCCAAAGCAAGGCAGGACTCAACTCACCAGTATTCCTAGCAGCACAGAGGCTGCCAGCCCTCAACCAAGACAATACCAGAGCAGCAGCTGCTGCTTTTAGCCCCCTACTTTATACAGATACAGGCTCCAAAAAGAGGGATCTCTGGTCCCCCAAGCCCAGTGCAGAAACACAGTGGCACAGCCACAAGCAAAGCAGCTGAGCTGCAGACCTATTTGACACTGAGGTTCCCCAAGTCAGTCAATAAGGCAATTTGTGCCATCCAGTATTCAGCTCAATTGGCATCTGCTGCTACTTTATGTCTCAAGAGTACTTTCCACAGGGCTGTCAGCAAGCCCTTCTTCTGCCTCACTCCAGCTGCCAGGTCTCCAGGCACCATCATTCCCAGTAAACAAAGTTCTTGTTCTTTCCCAGGATAAAAAACTTTCTTCCAAGAACTCAAAGCACCTGGCCTTTAATACCTGGGTGGTGTTGAAAGGCCTGTAGGAAGCCCCATGTATTGGGGAGCAGACAGCCTACCATCATCTGCTCTAACAGGAAATGCTCACCAAGCATGGCAGACAAATGCATCCAACACAGCTTAAAACAAGACACCTAAATACACTCCCTTAAAAGGACAAGAAAGCAAGCTGCACAATCCAGCACCAGCTGATCCAGCACAAAGTGACCAGAATCACAGCCTTGTGTTACCCCAACAGCCAGCACTAACATGGCAACTCCAGACTGTAGTGAGGAGATGAGCCCTCTCCTCCACTCACCACCATACCACACACAGCAGAGGTGTGAGGGCTGCTGCTGCTGCAGGAACCTTTATCCTAGGTCTCTTGCAGAGATGTATCCATGGGCTAGATGCTTTCATTCTGCTGGCTTCCTGCAGGGCCTTCCACATGTGGCAGCTTGGGACCCAAGTGGGAATGCTGGAGACACTTTCTACCCCAGCTGTGTCACCAGCTTGCTTCATGCTCAGTTTCTGTATCTCCAACAACATGGTGACACAGCTTAGCTATTTCACTTTGGAGTCTGAGAGGTTTTTTTCTTGGAAGGGAGGGAGGTGGAAGGCAGACTTCTGAATCTCAATATGCAAAAAAAGTAGGAGAATTCAGATTTATTTTTCTAACACTTTGCTTAATGTTTTGTATTCATAAACAAAGACATGGAAAAACACCTTCATACTTCAAGTAAACTTCACACATTTGTGAAAAAACACTTCAGCTTAAGCATTCAGAAGTCTGAAACAAGCACTGATGCCCCACATCACTGCTTGATGACTACTACTAATCAGACAGGAAGCAGTTCTAATTCCTCAAGACACAAAACATCCACTGCAACTGAACTGGACACCCATGACCAAGCAAAAGCTAAAATTAACTGACGTTTGCAAATTTAGTTTTGAATCAGGTAGGTATTTTGGGTCAGTACAGAAGCAATAATACAACTCCCATCAGGGAAAGAAACATGAAATTAGCTTATGAAATGCTGACTGCTATATTCCATCTGCACACAAACAGAACCATATTCATCCTGGAGAAGTCCATCTCCTTCTGCTCTTCCAGCAGTCAACATTTTATGCTCCAAGGCAGGATCACATCTGCACTGGCAACTTGAGTGCACTGCCCCAGCCCAACGATCCCAGTACAGACACAGGTCATATGAGTTATTCTGTACAACACAATTTGCAAAACCAACACCAAAGAAGGAGGCAGCAACTGGTTTTATTGGCATGACTACAAGCTGTGGTCAAAGAGCTGAGCAGGGGGAAGACTTGAAATAGTTATTTCTGAGTTCTTTCTCTACTTCCATGAGATACCACCCATTCTGTCACAGACACCACCTTCAAAACCCACATACAATTTTGGATGCTGGGCCATTGATTTGCCATTCGATACAGCAATGCCTCAAGAGAGCAGCTGGTTGGTTTGGCCATGTAAGTTTTCCCATTGGAACAGAATCACAGAATCACCAAGGCTGGAAAAGACCTTTAAGATCATCAAGTCCAGCCTATGACCAACACCACCACACCATCTAGACCATGGCACCAAGTGCCACATCCAGCCTTTCCTTGAACACATCCAGGGACGGTGCCTCCACCACTTCCCTGGGAAGTCTGTTCCAATGTCTAATCACCCTCTCCGTGAGGAAGTGCTTCCTAATATCCAACCTAAACCTCCCTTGGAGCAACTTCAGGCTGTGCCCTCTTGTCCTGTCACTAGTTGCCTGGAAAAAGAGCCCAGCCCCCACCTAACTACAACCTCCCTTCAGGTAGTTGAAGAGAGTGATGAGGTCCCCTGAGTCTCCTCTTCTCCAGGCTAAACAACCCCAACATACTCAACCTCTCCCTATAAGACTTTCCCTCTAGTTCTTTCACCAGCCTTGTTGCTCTCCTCTGGACCCGCTCCAGCACCTCAACGTCCTTCCTGAAGTGAGGGGCCCAGAACTGGACACAGTACTCGAGGTGAGGCCTCACCAGTGCTGAGTACAGGGGGAGAATTACATCCCTACTCCTGCTGGCCACACTATTCCTGATACAAGCCAGGATGCCACTGGCCTTCTGGGCCACCTGAGCACACTGCTGGCTCATGTTCAACCAGCTGTCCACCAGCACTCCCAGGTCCCTCTCTGCCAGGCTGCTCTCCAGCCATTCTTCCGCCAGCTGTCTCATGCCACGCCACTGTCTCAAAGAAAACCAAGGAGGTACTGACTACCCTGTGCATCTCCACCCAGACAGGTTCCCAGATCTCCACTACTTGTAGTCTTCCCTAAGCCCTAGGCTCTGTTCAACATAAACCTGCAAATTTATCTTCCCAGCACCTCCATGCCAACATCATCCTGTGCTCCTGTGGCCATACTGACCCTGCAAGTCAATTGAGTCTCCTTCCTTCACTCTGGTGACAGCCAGTACTACCACAGAGTCTCCACAAATTCACAGAATTCTTCTGGTTGGAAAAGACCTTCAAGATCAAGTCTCAACCATCTGAGCCTCTGGCAAACAACTCACCTGCACAACACAATGAGGAACAACTTCCCACAGGTCTTCTGGGGCTGGATAGTGGGAGAACTGCAATCAACCTTAATCTCCTTAATCCCCCCGCCACTCTAACATAACAAAACTCACAGTACATTTCAGCACTTTTAAAGTACTGCATGTAAAAAGCTTTCAAGAAGCAGCATCTATGAATTAAGATCACCGCTCACCTCAAAATTCAGTGGACCAGCTTATTTGATCCAACTCAATGTGGACATCTGCTTCCGGGAGAGATAACACGTATGTCCAAGGTGAAGGAGCTGGAGTGAGTCAGGCCCCAGCCATATTGCTCCCTGCCCTGCATCTGCTCAGCGGAATTGAAGGAGTGAGTTCCCCAAGAATAACAAATTCACCCTCTTTTACAAAGATTCTGCATTGGTCCTTGAGTGGTTGCACATCATCAGGATGAGGAGCAGCACATAACCACTGGGCTCTATCCAAAGCAAAAAGAGGAAATCAAGTTGCAGAGTCATTGCTGTGGAATGCAGGTGGCTCTTCTAGCCTGAGCAAGGTCAATGCCCCAGACAGCACAGCAGGTAAATCGTTACTGACAAACTACAGTCCATGATCAGCCTCCAGGGAAGCAGCACTCATGGTAATACATCAGTTGAAGGCAGAGTCCCAATTACATCAGTTTCCTGTCTGAATTACCCCAAGCACTCCTGAAAACCAGCAGCAGCAAACATTGTTCCAGAAAAGTAGTCCTGGTTTTGCAGCACCTTACAGGTATAGATACTTGCATGGCAGTACTCAATGCTCCGTGTCTTCACATAAAGCAACATCAAAAGGAAAATACCTGCATTAGCAACTGCTGATGCCTTTCATTCCTCACCACAAAGCAGTTAAATACATTAGTCAAACGCTGCCACTATTCTGTACATTTCCATTGCTCCCAGCTGAGCACTTACACTTACAGCCAGGTCCTCAGCCATTAAGGAAAAATGGCTGTAGCTCTGTGAGCACTGATGAGATCATGCCTGAGTGTGTCACCTGGGGTTCAGGCCCACCACATCCTTGAATAAGCTTGTAGCTTTGGGGACAAGTTGCATCTCAGGAGCTCAAGGCAAAATGAAGCATCATAGACTGAGTTCTAAGGTCTCTTCCAGAAAAGCAACAAGAATGTCATGGAGAAGAAAAAAGCTATTCCAATGCCCTGCTTTTTCTTGGGAAAACTAAAAGCTTTTATCATGGCAAAAATGAAAGCCTTATTATGGCAACTAGTAAACTGCTAGTGTAGTGATGTGCCTTATTAACAGCCCAGATTGTTTGGGTTTTTTTTAAAGTGTTTTCCCCTCCATTAGAGGCAAAACCCTGCTACAGTGCACAGAGAAAGCAAGAAGTCACTGGAAATCCACCTTTAGGTAGAACTGTATTAGCTAGGGCACCTCAGAGCTCAGAGCTCCCAGCACAGAAGCTCTGACCCCAACACCTACAAGAACAGATAGTGCTCAGCACATCTTAAAATTTAAGTAGAAGTGATTCTGAGGTTTTAGGCAGCATCTGGAAAAACAAGGCAAACAACATAGCAGATAATCATCCACAGTCCTCTCTGCTCCCTTAGGGCTCAAGAAGAGTAGCAAGAGGATGAGGTGAGGATGCTCAAACACCCAGCTACCCCCCTTGACCACAAGCACCCACATGTCTGAACACCTGCACTTCCAGATCACACCAGTTAATACAAGCTTTTATGAGGAACAGCAATCCTGCAAAGCAGTGATGACAGACCACACAGACAGCTTCATAAGGAGGACACCAAATAGATGTAAACACAGCCAAGACCCACTAGCTGCTGGTAATGTGGAAAAAAAAGCTGGGGATCTCTCAAGGGAGGCCAAGCAGCCACTGTGGTGGGGAGTCGACAGAAGCAGACTAAGGGTAGTTACCAGGTGCTAACCTCTCTGGCTAGATCACAGCTAATCAAGCTTTTTTTCTTGCCTTCTTTGGGAAGAAAGCACATGCAATTAAGAGTGCAATAGCATTTTCAGTAGCCACAGCCTTTGCAAAACTCTGGAACACCCAAAGACCTGAAGTTTCTGCAGCAGCTTCCAGCCCTGCACAGACTGCCTGATCAGCATCTACCATATGCTCCCACACCCTTGAGAAGAGTCTCCAGACATAATCCACTAGAGCATAATAGTACAACAATTAAGAACTCCAATGAGAAAAAGAAGGTTCAAGATGCCTTTGTTAGCCCAAGTAATTGAAGAGGTGGATGTTAGGTAAAGGGACCACAGGTGGCAGGAGGGAATGCTTCCTTCAGAGGGAGGCACCACTTCAGCAGGAATCCTAGCAAAGCTGCTTCCTCAGCCCACTGTAATCTTCACCCAAAAGACTAAGAGCTGAAGCTCTGACCAACTGGCCATAAGGAAAGCCTTTAACAACACCTTAACACGAGGCCAATAGCTTCTAAATTCAGCTTCAGTAACTACAAAGTCCCTACCTGAATTCCCCCTCAGTTTCTGCCTGAAGAATTCTCTCTTCACTTTCCATTGCTAAGAACTGCTGGAAAGTGTTGCTAGCACTGTGGTGCTGTAACAGCTGAGTAAATAAACAACTTCCAAAAAACATGAAAGGTTTAACTATTTAGAAACAATACCACTAAGTACTATGCTGGAGAGCACAGTTGGAAGAAAAGGTAAACACTTAATCACAGAAAGTGAAATAGGCTGCTTATGTTCTTCTCACCTGTAACCATAAAACTATGAATTGGCAGCCAAAGAAAATCACCTCTTGATGCAAACACAACGCAGCATCACAGGAGATATCAAAACCCTGTGTCACAAAATTACAACTAAGGGTTTCAAGAGATTTCAAAAACCAAGTGGGACCCCGATACATGAAGGAAAGAGCCAAATGTGCTGAGAAGCAGAAAGAAACCAGCCTCTAGGACTAAGTAGCACCATTTTGAAGTATAGAAGATCTCTCAACACATGCTGCCCTTCTCTGCTGGTCCTACACCTTCTGCTCCCATTCCTTTAAGGATAGCAAATCTGCAGTGACTCGTGGTAATGGCAAGCACTATCCTCAAGGGAAGTCTTCAGCAGTGTGTCACAAGGGCTTCCTTCACAGATGGGCCCTGGAGAGGAGACAGCACATTTCAAACACCTTTCTGACCCATTCAGGAAAGACCAGAGGGTGACCCTTAGGAGCATGTGTTAAAATACTTCAGTCACTTCTACACCAGAGAGCAGTGCAACTGAGCTTGATCTCACCCAGCACCTACAGCAGCCACAATATCTAGCACAGCACACACAGCAAATGTGATGCAGCTCACAGCTTACTGCTCAGTACTGTCAGGTCAGTGAAGACAGAGCTTTTGAGGTTTAAGCTGTTGACCGTATCAGTTTCTTCTCTTATCATTCTCTCTCAGTCCCTTCAAGGTATAGTTAAATGCTGTTTTTCAATGCATGTAGAAAAACTTCAAGGGATGCTTCCACAGGTTTACTATCAGTGCTACAGCAGTGACTCCAGCTGAAACTAGGACCCCAGAAAACCAAGTGCCACAAGGACACAGAATGGAAAACCCCTAGTCCTGTCCTGCTCATCTGGGTGTGCCTATGCAGGTAGAACCAGATCTCACATCAGCAGATATGCACCAGCACCCATCTGCAAGCTGGGCAGCTGTCACCATGCACACTCTGCTCAAGCCATTGTGTCATCCTGCAAGGTGCCAGGGACATTTGACTAACTGACACAACTGGCCCAAGCCTAGCACCCTGCAGACCTCTTTACACAGCTTCTGGCTCAGCAGCTCCAACCAGACTAACTCATGCCAGCCTCTTGCAACTATGGCTCTCTTACATCTAGCTCCTAGCACAGTCCATCATTTCAGGCATTATATTTACTATCTTTTAACCTCTGGCAAGTAAATCTCCCAATAATTTGATCTAACTTGTCTAGGAAACAGCAATCATAATAAAAAAGATTCTGTCCCTTTCCAGTTAAAAGCTAATGCTAACTTTGAGGGTAATGTTTTCCACATGCTCCAGAACTAAATATTTTACTCTGCTCAACTCTTTTTGACCTATGCGTCTGTCCCTTTGCCTTTTTGGCTGTCATCATTGAGATCTGGACCAACAGCTGAAGCATCACTCTGCTGAGCTCTCACAGGAGAATAAAACATCTGTTTTCCTCCCTCAGACTGAAGACAGACCTTTTTAGTTGTTTTCAACAGATACTCAACTACATGACAACATAGTGAAGCACAATGCATATAAATTAGGGCACACCCTTGGGCCATATTGGTGCATGGCATGTGGTCAGAAGCCTCAAAAGGTTTTGCAGTCTCAGACAAGCTACCTATCAACAAGCACCTATGGTCTGAGACACCCACTCACAGGCAAGGGTAGATTTCTTGCCTTGGCACTTAAAAGCTGCAGATGTATGCAGAACTGCTCTGGAGCAGAAGAACATGTGCACTAAGTGCTATGCATTCACTTCAGTTGTGTACTTGTGGCTTTCCTAACAAGCTGTCTGGAAAACCCAATTCCATACAAAGAACACTCTATATCATCCCACTCACCTGATATTCCAGGTCTGAAACAGGTGATGCTTGCCACCATGGGACAGCTGTTCAAAAAAATCTGCCTGGAAAGAATTATACTGACTATTGTATTCCTGTTAGAAACCCACTGATACAAAAACACACAATTGGCACCCGTGGAATCCCAGCTACAGGGAGACCCAGGCAATCAGCCTGGCAATAGCTGGCTGAACACCCAACTTGAGACAGACACAAGGCTCAGTCAGTTCCCATGCTGTGTTCCCGTAGCTGAAGCATTCCAGTCTCCAGAGCTGTTAAACTGGTGAGACACTTCACACAAAAAAATATCCCACACAAACCAAAACACCAACACAAACACCTCAAGGGAAGAGAAGTGAATTCTTCATGCTGCATTGCTTGAAGAAGCCAGCATTTTCAAGGGAAAAAAAAGTCATCTGAGCAGCTGAGAGCACAAGTGGAAAACAAATTGGAAAATTATAGGGACAAACCACATACCTTTTGGCTTCTACATCCAGGTCTAAAAACACATTTCAACAGGTTGGGCAAATGGTTCCTATTGATGGTCTATCACCACAGCTACACAAACAAGCATCCCTCACATTAGAGGCTTCCACAAATTCTTGTGGATTAATACAAGAAAGGAATGAATTACATGTTCAACTAAATCATTAGCTCTTGGATTAATTATCTTAAATGGAAATCAAACTGAAGTACATCAGAGGAACAGAAGCTATAAATGTAATACAAGAAGCCACTCGGCTCAGCACAGGGGACACAGACAGCTAACAGCCTGGGAAAACACACAGAAAAGGCAGGTACCTCCAGGGCAGGCTCTACTCACCTTTCACAATGTTTTTACTACATTTTTCTCTCCTTCACAACTTGCATCATCACTTTCAACACAAAGTATAAGCTGAATCAAGTGTTTCAATAACCATTTTGATTGTGATTTTGAAGACCCTTGTTTTGTAATTTTGTTTTCTGAGGTCTGCTCTCACTGGATACTTTTTCATAAAAAATAGCCTCCTAACTTCCTGCTGAACAGGATATACTATACATTTATGCAAGCAGTTAATAGCACAGCACACTAAAAAATGTGAAAACCTAAGAATTTGAATATACCTTAGTAAAAAAAGAGGTTGTGTCATGCTTTGGGGGGAGGGAGGGGCTTTTCTCACCCCAACAGTGCAGAAACTTGAAACAACACTTGAAACAACACTGAAAACAACCTTGAAGAACTAAAAATGCAACCTGCTGGATGCAAGTCATATTTCACCTCAAAAGGGGAAGGGAACAGCTATTATTCAAATTGTTCCTTTTAGTTAAAATAAACAGGTTTGGGTTTTGGTGGTTTGTTCGGTTTTTTTTAAGAAATTAATATTTGTAATTTGCCAAGGAAGAGACTCAAGAGACTCAGGTATCCACCCCTGTCATCACAAGCAGGTTCAAAGGCAGATTTTGATTACTTTGTCTCTAAGATCATAAGGGAGGCTTGGTGGAGTTTTTGAAAGCAGACTAGGTATCAACTCAAACAGAAATCAGCAGCACCAAGACCTTTAAAAATGTGCCCTTCACATCTTTGAGACCACTTTGTCCTATGCTGTCTCACCTTTTTCTATTCATACAGGTTGAAAGTCATGCAAGCCTTCCTGCTGCTGTAATTTGACAAGTGATTACTTGACTTGGAGGCAAGCACTCCAAACTGAAGTGCCCCACTAGTATTAAGCAGTATCTTTTAGACAGAAGGGGAAGCACGGTCATTCTGAGAACTCCCAGAATCAAAACCTGATGTCTTGTGAATTCTGAAATAAGACAGCCACAATGGTGGAGAAGAACATGTGATATTGTTAACCTGCCATGAAAAGGATGCCAGATCGTTTTCTCCCATCCCATACAGCCCTCCTGCACACTCTGTACAGCATTAAAAGATCTCCAACCTTTAATGTAAGAAATAGGGCTCCCCAATAAAAACAGGCTAGATAGGGTCTCCAAAGGCCAAATAGTCCAACACTAGCCCCCACTCCACTGCTCAGAACTAGACCATGTTGGTCACAATACTACAAAGCATTTTATTTTATTTTATTCTTAATATATAGGACTCCAGCTGTCATTTACTTCAAATGTTCATTACATCTTGAACTAGTTTTGTATATTCTAGCTAGAAGCAGCCCTGTAAATTCATTAATTGATTTAACTAACTTCTGTGTCACTACCAATACGATCTTACTGGCACACTGTGGAACAGCAGGACTGACTTTTAAATCCTGTTCTACAAACAATCTCGAGCTATGTGATCTGATCCATGACAGTTCTGGACTTCAATAGGCTTTCATGCAGATATAAAGGACCTGAGACATGGATTAGGCTGTGAAATCAGCACATACATGTCAAGTTCAAGTATTTCCAGCCATAGCAGGACTTGGTACATTCTTTTCAGTGAAGAAATGGCATTGGGTTTTTGATTTATTTATCTATGAGGGTTTGTTTAACTTGACATCATCTGATAAAAGTAAAAAGTGCAGTCACACAGTGATAGGCTCCAATTACTATTCTATCAGTCTGTCTACAGCAACTTTGTTCAGGAAGAAAGAGGGATAGTTGCCCTCAAGTCTTTTACAGTCTACAGCACAGAGACTATTTCAGAAGAACAGGAGATTGAGTTTCACAGATAGTAGCTATGTCAGACTAGTAAACACCATGTAGAGAAAGAGGAGTTAAGACATGGTGATGCCCAAGGATAACACCAAGAAACATAACATGCTTTCCTGATAACGCTTGTTGTGCAGGTTAGAGATCAAGTTGCTGCTTTTTCCTTCTGCACAGATGTTGTAAGAAAAGGCAACTAGATCAGTTGCTAAATCTTCCCCAAGACAAACACCAACTGATTAGGCACGGGATCCAGCTACAGTTTACACCTCTTCTTACCCTTCATCTCTTTCCTCCTGTAAGCTAATTGCACTTCCCTGCACACTAGAGTAAGATAGAAAATAGTGGTTTTTTTCAAGAATTTTCATATCCTCATCTGGAACTACAGAATGTTATTACTATCATAAACTTGTCACACTGAGGTCTAGCAGGCCAGTCTGTATGTTGGAAAGTATTATTTGGCTACTTCATACACATCTGCCTGCAGTGTTGGGACTGTGCCAGCATGCAGTCCAGTTACAAATGAAGTTCAGCCTGAGATTTATCTATACATGCAAGGGAAAAAAAATCTGCAGAGCTACTTGTACACTTGCATCACCATTAAAAGATATGTCTCCTCCATCCTTGAAAGGACTTGACATTTTTTGAGAGCACACATACATTCTGTTCCTTGTCTTCCAATTCATACATCAAAGATGATGCCATAAACACAAAACAACATAGAAGTACAGCAAAGATTCATTAACTCTTTCTTTAAAGAAAAGGACTGCAAGAGATGTGCAGGCTCTGCACTGTTTTTTGATGTATCTTGACTTTTTAATCAAAGGTAAGGAGTTCAGATTTGCTGCTGTGGGTCAGATTCTGACCCATCAGACTAGCATAAACCCAGAATCTGAAGCCAGCTGTCTGCACTCACATCATCCTCCCCAGACACAGAACAGGGGATGCTGCAGTCACTGCATGCTTCTACCATTTGATGACTTAATTCAGACCTTAAAGATCACCTAAATTGTATTAGGTAGGGAAAATAGAAACAGACTTTTAGCTACTAAGCTACTTCAGTCTACTAGATAGATCATATGATCTTTAAAGAGTTGCCCAGGTATGTGCTAACATTACATATGCCTTGATAGTTTCTTTAAGTGACTTGTTAAATAACCCAAGATAGCAGAAACTTCATTTTGCAAGACAGATAAATTCAGTTGCATTACTTTTCCATAAAATTCTCCTTTTGTTGATTATTATCAGTTGATTATTAGGACTAGAAGGTTAGGACTAGAAGGCAGGATCTGGCAGCATGAACAGCTTGCTTTATCACTTGTTCCCAACAAGAAACACAAGGTCTCAGGCAAAATATCCATGGAAAGCAACCTAACTCCCAGCTCCTCAGAACTTAGTCTGACATCCTTTCTTAGGAGGGTTTGAGAAGGAATATAATAGTAAGCAACACCCATTGTATTGTTCTTTTTGCCTGTGTAAAGTAGTATGTAGGCAAATAGCACCCTTCTAGCCTACACTGTCTCTGCAAGGACAAAAAGAGGTTGTTTCCAACTTTAGAGAGAAACTGGTATGCTACCAGCTGACTCGGAGCACCACAAAACAGACCTGCGGCAGAGCCAGGATTAGGGTCCCAAGGTCTGCTTCCCAAGCCTTTGGTCAGGTCTTCATCTCTGGGTTTGAACCATCTCCACCCAGAGCTCTTGCAACTTGAGCTGACAGCAGCGGGCAAACTGCACTAAGCCTGGGAGGGCTTAAACAGCAACATCAGAAGTGATCTTAATTCAGCCCTCTGGGGTTGAGAACCCACAACCCAGCCAACATAAAACTGACTGACAAAGCAACATACAGGTAGCTCATTTCTGCTACAAATTATGTCCTGCCTAAACAGCCTTCAGTGAATGTTTTTTTACAAATGTGCCCACCCAGTAAAATCCTGAAAGCCACGTCAAGTAGATTCAATATTTGCACTTCCCATCAAGGCCCTACCACAACAGTGCCTCTCATACCTTCAGTGTTCTGGGTTTTGGCTAAGTCCAAGGAAAGACAGGTTTATATGATAAAGGTCCTACAGAAGAACCTGGCTGTAATTGTCAGACCATAGCTGGACGATTTCTAACTTCAAGCCTCTGTGGCCCCTGCTCCCTAAACATAGCTGCCACATAACCATGCTAAGCAAAAAGCAAGCCCAGCATGTGCCATGCTCAGCTGACAGACACCGCAGATCTCCAAGTTAAAGCAGAAGAGCACAAGTCAAACCAGTTTTCTGTTCACAACTGCAGTTCGGGAACTTCCTTTAAGGCAGGCCTAAATGCTATTGCTCACTCCTTTCAAGTTCTCCCTGTATGCATGTGGCATCTCTCAAGACAGCAGCATGCTGCAGATCAGCTTCAGTGCTCTTCCCCAGGCTGCAAAGCTAACAAGGAACACCAAAAAGGTCACTCCACCAAGGAATGGATAGAGAAAACCGACTGCTAAATACAGTCACAAAACAAAGCACCATTAACACCACCAGTCACTTTCTGCCATGTATCTCAGATGACTGTAAGACACTTTATAGGCACAATGACCACCAAGGGAAATTACAGCCCAGCTGACTTGTCCAGGACACTTCTGTTGCAGCCAAGACAGCAAGCCTCCAAGACCTTTCTCCTCCACTGTTCTTTCCAGGCTGTAAATGCAAGAAGTTCACTCAGGAGAGTGACTTGAGCTCTGTCTCCAGGAGCAAAATTCTGTGCACACAGATCAATCCTACCATCTTCTACTGATCCCCTCCCCCAGAAGTGCCTTTAATTCATATAATCACATTCTTGATCACAGCAGAAGTTCCTACCCAGGGTGACAAATCAACATTGTGACCCGCTTGTCTACCACAGCACAAAAGCTTCACCATGCTGTCTCTTCGGTATGACTGTAGCTGCACTCACCCCATCTGCCAGGGTGCTCTTTTCCCTGCCACATGCTGTGCCTTTCGAGAGATTACAATATCTCTGCCTACAACGTCTTCAAAGCTTCATCCCTTATCTCCTGCATCTCCTCTTTGTTAATGACACTGCTACAGAACTGGAGCAAAAGCCAGGGCAGCTAGCGTAAAATGGCTAAAGATTCCTTTAGCAGATGTTCATTCAACAATTAAGGTGTCCACCTCCGAGGGCATGTGATTGCCTGAGGGAGGCATAAGCAAGGCCTCTTGCCCTTGAGCAGATCTATCTACAGGCCAGTAAAGTGATTGTTCTCTACCCTTCAATTACTTATCACCTTTCTGGGATGAAAAGAGCAGTGTGCCCTTATCCTGGAATCACACCAGATCTAGCAATTAGAGGATGCCTTAGCACAGACAAAGCTCTGCCAATGTACTGCAGAACAAAGCACAAACTACCAGCCTCTACGGCAGACAGACAAACAGTTGTGGAAACTACACTGGAGAGACTTTGCTAGCATGGACTTGAACAAGAGTGGTCATCAACTTTTCCTATATCCTTCAGAACCATAAAAGAAATCCTTAGATTAGCTAGAAAGAAAATTAAGCATGAAGAGCAGAAGGGCACTGAACAGACTAATTCAGGAGGCTGTGAAATTTTCACAGGATGTATTTTAAGCATAGGTTGGATAAACGTCTCACAGAAGACATCTGGCTGCCTTCTGTGAAGAAGAAATTGGATCTGACTATTTCCTGAAGTCCCTTATATTACAATACCTATAAAGCCTCAAAATTTCCTCCTTGCCTAGAAATACAGTATCAGCAAAGTTAGTTATGTTACTAGTTAGTAAACATCCTTTGTGAACAATAGAAGGCAAACTGACAATAGACTTTTATTAGCAGTCCACTGTAGACATAAATTACCCTGGCAAACACAAGTTACACCCCAGGTTAAGGTTGACACCTTATTAACAAAACTTTCCAACACTGGCTTAACTCAAGATTTATGTACAACCACAAAGTACTCAAAGGCTAAGGTGAACCTCAGACTCCCTCTTCTGACACCCAAACTATATCCATCCTTTCTTTCCCTGCACTACACCAATGACACTGACACAAGCAATTTTCTTGACAAAACTTTTTTTTGGGCTCAGTTTTAAGAACTATGAAACACACAGCATGACATTTCTTGGCAGAGTAAGCTAGGAAAGTGCTCGCTCAAAGAACATGAAAGAGTTTTCTCCTTGCTGCAAGCAAGATGCAAGAAGGCATTTGGATTCTATTGCACTGCACTGCTCCAAGACCAAATAAAACTCCTCATACTTGACATTCATTATTCAATAGCAAACAACAGGTCCTAATAAACTTTAGGCTATTCAGAACAGTTTTCTAATCACCCATACATGTAACTTCACAGACCACACATGCTGGAGGACACCACATGAACACGAATCAAGGTTGGCATATTCAGCATGCTTTGTCCCAGCTTCCATCTCGCTGTGACTCAGTTGTGCTGCTCTGCCACAGCAAGGCCTGCTACTAAAGCCAGAAAAACACACAGAACAGTCCTTTTGCAATTAAATTGAACTAATTTATAACACTAAGTGAGCTAAATCTTGTAAAAAAAGTCCCCAGGCCACTCAACTATAAAATTCACTTTAGGCTTATAGTATTTTAGCTCATTAGGGACAAGTGAATTGTATGAAAGTATGCCAAAAGGCGACTTCTCAGTTTCCCAAACCTTACATTATGCAAAGCATCTTCCCTCTATGTAGTTAAGATCCACCATTGAATGAAAGCTCACAGCAAGGTCTATTCTAAGAAGCATTCACACATCTTCAGCTGTTGGCTCTAGAGTGGGTAAGAAACAAGCTGATCTTAACTTGGGCATCCTCCTCCAACTACACAGGTTTTGACATCAGCTCCCAGTTTCAAATTACTACAATGGCCTTACACAACCATTATCCTGAACTTAATAAGCACAGTATTTTCCCAAAAGAACAGAGAATAGAATCAAGAGGAGAGAAAGACACCATATGCTTGGACACTGTATGCTGCCAGCCAGTGGTAGAGCTGCCAGCTGAACCCAGTTGTGTAACAGTCCAGTTCTTGCATGAAGCACAAGCCTTGTACCTATCCGGACTCAAGCTGATGTTCACAACCTGTGCTCCCAGGCCATGCAAACAGACTCACTGCTCCTCATACAAGTGAGAATATTAAACAGTACTGGGAACAGGAGAAAAGAAAAACACAAAAGAGTTACCTGGAAACAAAAACTTTATTTTAAAACCCTATCTGAGGAGATTTTCTTTCTATGGATAGCCTGAATACCATAAAGACAGAGACCACCAAAACACATTAATGACCACAGGCTATTCGTACACATTAACATGTAGGACTCCTAACACTTTACTGCAATGCCCATTCATCTTAAAACCACAGGGTTAAAAAATGCAGTCTAGCTCACAGTTAATGTCTCCTAAAAAGTCATATGCAGTCCCCTGAATGCTCCATCACATTTTCTCCAGAGCTTTCTCCTGAAAATCAATGAACAAAAAGGGCAAGAAATCTGCAAGTGGGTCACTCTGCACTGCTGCTGGACCTGACTCTTCTTGCTTTCTCCATCACAGAGCACAGGAGGCTACAGGCAGGGGCTGTCTCTCCTTTTTCCCTGCGAACACTACAAGTGGGACAGAAATACCAAAAAAGTTTGGTGTCTGCAAGGTACAAAACACTCTAGTGAGCTACCCTGCAAATATGCTGGACTGCTATTCTGACTTCCTCCACAGAAAAGCCTCATTCTGGTGCAGACCTGTGGTTTGCAAACCTGGATTTTGTCATTACTACCTCTATTTCATAGCCTCAGCAAGTAAAGGAGGAAGAAGGGTTTGCTGCAAGCTAAGAGTCAATGGCATGCTCTTCAGTATTAGCCATTCTTCATTACTACTCTCCTCTAAATTGACATTAAGTAAAATCCACACAGCTCCTTCACAGATCAGACTAGGAGCAGAACCCGTTGGCTAACAGATCTGCAACAGTTTTCTTCTTCCAAACCTACACTAGGCAATACATTTAGGGAGGGGGAAATAGTAAGGCTCTGCCCTCTAGTTATTTCCCAAGAGCCCAAAATACTGGAGGCATAATCGCAGTTAACTGCTCAGCAGCAACTAAGCCTTCCCTGCAGCTCCTGCGTGAATTCCATGTGGTGGTTTGAGGAATGGGGCAAGCAGACCAGACTCAGCAACCAAATCCTGCCAATACACTTCTCCCTTCTTTAAATATCCTTCTTAGACCTGGGGGAACAAGACAGCATTAACATGGAACAAGAAGTATCTGCATGTGGCATTAGCTAGAGCACCTACGTATACAAGCAAGACAGAAAACACCTTTTCCCCTGGAGCTAATCCCTGCAAGGGCACTTGATTGGCAGCAAGCCTGTTCACAAGCAGAAACCCAGTTCTCACTCAAGCTGCTCACAGTTCAGCAATCCAGATGGTATTTAACTTGTAATTATAATCTCCAGATACACACAAAACCCACCTACAGTAGTTTAATCATGCTCTTTATCTAAAGCAGCAAGGCTAGTAAGCAACCCATCCAGCCTCTCTTCCACACAGCAAGGAATCTTTCTTCTCAACTTCAATTTGTGGAGCAGCCTCCATTCTTTTGAGAGTGACTTACAGCTTCATAGAAACATAAGGTAGAAGAAGGAGTGTGAAAATATCCAGGGATTTCCTCTCCACTACCAAGTCACCTTGCCTGCCAGCCTAATTCAGCCATGCAGACAGAGGTGGGCTCCCTCCCATCATGTCTGGTGCAAGCATCTTCCTAACACTGGTTCTGCATCTCTCCCCCCAAATGGAGGTGACAACACTGCATGCCAGGCTTTTGTGCTCAGTCACATCACTGCTACCAAACCAGCAGGGTAAGCAAAAGGCTTTGGGATGCCCGAGCTGTGGAGGGCAGAGACTGCAGGCAGAGCAAGAGCAATGTGCCACAGGAGCCAAGCTACCTAATGCAACTGCTGGTGAAGCAAACAGGGGAGAAGAAAGAAGGAAAAGCTTCTTCACGTGGAGCAGGGGACAGTGAGACAGAACCTCTCTACTACTGTTTTGGCAAACACTCGTATCTTCAGTGCCTTTTTTTTCCATTCAGAGGGCAGAAGGGAGGCAATGGAGGCAGGGTACACTGCAAGTACCCTGCACCACTTTCTATCCAAGTCCCACACAGACTGATTTCTGTAGCTCCAGAAACACTGTGTGGGAAAGAAAACTTCAAGTCAAGTCAAAGGAAATGAGAGACACAGTCTTAACTCATGTCTAGCCTTGTTTTTACTGTTTTTTAATTTATTAAAGAGGAAACCTTCTGTTAACACAGTTTGGAGAACATTGTATCTGACAGCAAAGGACCATTCTAGCTACCAGCAAGAATCAGAAGCAGCTCCTGCTTGCAAAGGGAGGGAGGACATCAGGCAGGAACCTCGCTCCCATGGGCTTGTGACACCTGCCTGCCACAGGAATACATGGCCAGCAGAACCAACACAACTGAAACAAGGACAGCTCAGCAGGACACAAGGTACAGCAGGCCCTATCCTCGGCACAGCCCCAAGGTGAGAGCTGCCGTTCTCCCACTCATTCCATGTGCTGGGAGCTTTTTCTGTGAACTAGGAACTAAATACAACCTCTGCCTTAATGTCTGGTGACTAAAGAACATGGCTTCAATATTTAAAGCAATAATTTAGGCATAAGACATAAAACAGCATTTTCTGCAGTGAAGGAGTCCATTAAATGCTCCAACCCAAATATTCTAGACAGATAGAGTCTCTACTGAAAGAAGACACTACACAAGGCATGAGCCATCACCACAGTCCGAGATCCACCAGGCCTAGAAAACTATATGAAGACTAACATGTGAGGTTCATAGTTCAGACAGATCACTTACTGCTCATTACTAACAAAAGACTGTAAAAAAATGGGATATTACAGGTCCCCTGGAACAGAACATTTAACTTCCCCACTCTCCCCTTGCAGATTCCTGGTGCATGTTCACAAACTTGCTTTTGTCAAGGCTGGAGCTCACTGCATTAAGGAAAAAATTAGCTGTGCAAGTCAAATGAAGAGTGTATGCTTCTTTTCAGGTTTCCTTTTAATCTTTTGATGCTAGATAAAAGAGATCTCAGGTATGCAACAGTTTCCAAAATGAGCACTGAACAGCAGAGATTAAAAACAGGTACAAAGATGAAAATAATATCTATATGCAGTTTAAGTGTCATTCACAAACACTGAACCTGTCAGCAAGAAAGATGATGATCTCAAGGCAATGGATCCCTTTCAGTCTTACTTGGGTTCAATCCTTGCCAAGCCTCAACCCCAGCTCAAAGGAAGCAGGATGCACCTCAAGTCCTTGCAAGAATCTGGACCCTACTGCAGATTCTGGGACAACCAACTACCTGCTGATGGACTCTTCCAAACACCTCATTCTTAGTTCTATTTGCTACGGAACAGTAACCCTCTACAAATCTGATCAGAGACAACCACTCTGGTGGATCACCCAGCACTGACCCAAGCAAATAACATTCTGCACAACGACTCTCCTTCGTGACTGAAGCCTGGATTCCAAATCACAATCCAGTTTGTATTGCTGGTTAGTCAGCTGCTCTTCTCCACAACATTTATACCTATAATAATTCTATTCCAGTAAAGTGAGACTCTAAGCTTCCTCCAAAATAACCAAAAGCAGAAACATTTTCTGGATTAAGAGGGAACATCCTTCTCACACCACTGATCTGGGAAGGACAAATGAAATGACAAGGATGAGAGGAAAAACCTGACTGAAAACAGTATTATCTGCCTATCAAACTACATGAAAGAACACAGCCAAAGACCATGATCTCTTTACCCTATGCTATTTGCACCCATAAAAGATTTTTAGAAGCAGAAGGGGCTCACTAGGTCAGTTATTCTGAAATCTGATGTAATACGGTTCATGAAATCCCAACTACTTCCTCCTGCACTGAAACCAATTATTTTCTGTGAATAAAGTGTTTCTTCTGGAGTAGTGTTAGGGCTTAATCTGGTTTAAGATCTTCAAATAAAGGAAAAAGATCAGAACTAAGAATTCTGACCAACATTTTATTTTTTGTTACAGAAACAAACATGGCATATACCAGAGTAAAACACAGAAAGAAATATTTTTATCTGCCAGAAAAAGGACTTTCCCATCCCAAGATTCACATACAATTGTTTTCAAGCTTCTTAAATGTACAGCTTCTACATACTTTCTAGTACAGATGTGGATCTCTGGAGAGCAAAGGTAAGCCCATAGGCAACAGCCTCACTGTCTTCAAGTTATCTTTTATAGCTCCCTAAACAATAATCTTAATTCCATGTGGCCCAGAGATCACAGGTGGGAAACTTGTGCACTCCAGCCAGACTGCAAACAACCTGAGAGGGCTTGGGTTGTTCTAGCATCAATTCCTGCAGCAGTATAAAAAACAGAAATAGCCCAAGAAATTTTTTTACCGTCTTCTATTTTGTAAAAGCTTTACACAAAACAGCATCTTTCAGAGATGCCACATTCACACAATGCCACAGTAACTGGCATAGAAAACAAAGTTCCTGATAGAAATCCACATTAGACAATAAAAGACTAACAATGTTGTAACTTCAAAACCACAAAAATTATCACAAGGAAACAAGATTCAAAAGGTGTAATTGGGGGAGTGGGAAAATCTTAAGTGTCCATCTCATACTCTAACTTCTGTAACAAAAAAGTAAACAAGATTAGTTCCCCCCCCATTACCTATTATCAAAGGTTAGCCTCAAAGGAATGTTCCCAGATAAAAACTTCCCTAAGATACAAAGTGAAAATGTAAATTAGTCCATATTAATATGCACACAAGTAACACCAGCATAGATGTTATTACAAGCATTTCAAGAGTTAAAACTAAAAAAGACAAATTTTTCCCTACATTATCCTTGGTGTTCATCCAAAATTACATCCCATCTCTGGATGCTTTAAGCAGCACATTGCATCAGTTGGAGTTCGTCTGACTTTCATGGCAGCAGGATCTGGCTGCTAATTAATTACCAGATTTCCCATTGTTCCAACCCTACCCCACCTTTCCTGATTAAAAAAGGCAGCTTTTAGAGCATTTTTGTTTTAGCTGCTGCTCAGCCAAGTTTGGCTGCAGAGCTATTTTCTGGCATACATTCACTTACCAGAACTGCTGCTCTCACTTATCACAAGTGCCTTTTTGATCCCCAGAAAACAACCTCCAATAACACATTTCATTTCCATCCTCTCAGCTTGAAGATGCCAGTCACTACAACTGCTGATAGCCGTGAAGTAAACAGAAGGAAGATAAGTCTTAAGTCATCTCCTTGACCTCCCAGAAGTTGCTCCTGGCTCACCTCCCACTCTGATGACCATGAGCTCAAAGCCCTGCCGTCAGCCTCTTCTTCACTTGCACTTACTTCACCCCAGTTAAAAAAGGCACACCAGAACCTGTCCTCCTGCTCTGTTCCTCTCAGACTGCCACATGAGAGTCACTACTGTCTATCTCCCCACAGGGAAAGCAGAGTGTCTCACCCTCATCCTTCCATACAGCCCCATCTTTCCTCAGATCAGCAGCTCCCTTGTACTCCAAGCTCCTAGCTCTCACACACCTGCTAGGATTTCCCAGAGGACTTTATCCAGGCCTCTTGAATTGTCAGTGTTACCCCATCTGCACAACTAGTTCTTTGAGACATGGCCACTTACACAGCTCCCCACATTTCCTCGGTAAATGTCTGACACATCCCGAGCACAGCCCCGATACCTCAGTGATAGCAGTGTGAAGGGTAAACAGCTCAGAAAATACCATGTTAGTACCTAGTACTCATTTAAGATCTCTCCCTGCCTAGGAACCTGAAGGGTACTTTTCACATACAGTAAGTCTCTCACCTTGAAGTATTCCATGCAGACCTAAAAATCCAGCCTTTTCCATCTGTCCTAAACAGCTAGAAGTTCTCATGTGGTTCTCAGTAGCTCACTTTTCTACTATTACATATCCTGTCCCTTCCAGCTTTGCCACGTATTCCAGCTCAGCCCCACTTTTACCACTACTGCTGTACAGGTAATTGTCTTACCCTGGTACCTTGGCTAGGGTGATCCTCTTCACACCCCCACCCCTCTCTAGCATTTCCACACACTGAGGTTTTAATCTCTCTGCCTCCAAAAGCACTGTCGTTTGGCCCAAGGTGTCAGCTCCTGCCTTCTCATTCATCTCTAATACCAGTTCCCATCACATCACCTCTGGGTGCAAGTTTCCAGACTAGAACCACTGCCCTTTCTTCACACATGCCCCTCTGCTTGGGAAAAGTTTCTCATTAATTGTAAGCTAGCTTACTAGAACAGGAAATTCCAGAAGGAAACAGATGAAATTGCCTGGAGATAATAGGGCCCAAGAAACAAAGAAGCAGAGCTCTTAAAACACAGCAAGAAAGCTCAGATCTCAATGGGGACTGGAGCTGGTAGAGTCTTTCACAAGCACACTTATTCCCATAACTTACTCACTGTCCAGCAATATTGTACAGGTAACAACTTTCCAAACACCTAAAGGGACAGGAGATAGAGGCAGATAGCAGACTACTGGGAAAGCCATTAATGCAGTCCTGGAAGAAAAGCTTTAGCCAGACAGACAAAAGAAAGAAACATTCCAATCTGTAAGAGCAGGTACCTCCTAAAACCTGTGAGTAGTTTCTGCTTTCTATACAATATCCAAGTACCGTGAGAAATTTTTGGAGGTCAAGGAGGCCAACCACACATGTAACAGCAGCATATCAGTGGCAACCTTCATTCCTCAGGATACAACACCACAGTACTCCACTGAACATCTCAGTTAAACCAGGTACACAACTATCTTCTCCAGAGTCTTAATTTAAAAAGCTAGGAGTGTACCCCAGGATCTGTCCAAGGATCATTCTGCCCAGAGCACTCTAATTAAACAGATAACCTGAACAGGTACAGTGTCCATTGGGGAGTGTTGGTTTAAGTACATTGGTGCAATGGGACCAACTCAACCAGCTAAGAGCAAACAGGATTCCCTCCAAAACTCAGGTAGACTTTATTTCAATGTGAAAGCTAGACTTGTTTATATTTATAAAGCTATTACAGAAATTGGGTTCTTAACAGGTCTGGCTCCATCAGATAACTTTGGTGATGGGCATACACCAGTAAAAGCCTGTAACATTCAGCTTTAAACAGCACTGAACAAGTGGCAACCCTTTCATTTAAGCTCCCAATAGTGAGACATTAAGTCCTCCTAAGCTGTTAAAATCAGACATTTGTTCCACATCACGGCATAAGCAGGGATGCTTCCATTTGCGGATAGATTTCCAATTAGACCCAACACTACCACGTCACTTGATATTAGTCAAATGGAGAGTCATGACAATACAAGGCAAAAAATACTGCCTTTTAATGGGATATGGTTCTAACAGACACAAAGAACTAAGACAATTAGCGGAAAAAGACTATTTCTAACATACAATTTACAGTAATGCAAATTACTCAAACTATAATTTCAAAATACACTGAGCAGAAGTAACCTTGGGTTTTCCATTTGCTACTGCAGATTCTCAATCACCAGCAGACAGGCACAAACACTCCTACCCTGACAAGATGGTAACACCATATAGTTAACCTCACAATGCTTCCACATCCCAAAGAGATCCTGCCAGACTTCATACTTGTGCACACATCCTGCCTGCCCAAACAGAGCCAACCTCAAGAGGGGTATGGCAGGTTGGGCTCTGCTACCAAACTGCTCATTGTTTCTACAAACTTCTCTCAAAAAAACTACATTTGGAGACGAAAAAGCATTACAAGGCATGAAAATTTTCACACACTTAATTCAGGGCCCAATCCTAAACATTCTTTCCTCTGGCTAAACTCCCAGCCATGATATAAGAAATTATCTTGCTTTCCACGCTCTGATAACTAGGACTCTTTGCTCTGATTCTTGAATACTCAAATGTTGCTTTGTTTTAAAGTTTCATATTTGGCACAAAAGCAATACTAAATGAGCAACACAGCAGGTTTTGTCTGATTAAAAAGAAATCTGATCTAGGAAGAAAGTAATGAATAATTCGTGGGAGGTAATGTTCACTTGCAGAAAATCAGAGACTACATGTCTCCACTGTGTTCCACACCTTCCCCCCTGCATTTAATACGGCCACAGAGCAGACAAATAGTATACAATACATGGGAGATTTATACAAACTCACACAGAACAATCTGCCCATCAGAAACCTGGAGCTCTAGGCAAGCCAAGCAGCAGACAAATGAGACTACTGCGAGCCTCAGCTAGGTCATGGCTCATCTTAAATATTAAGAGAAACTTAAAACGCTACACTGCCATCACTGGCATCCCAAAAACATTTATACAGGAGTTGATTCACATAGACACTGAAATCCACTTGTGCTAATAAATCTTGTTAGAAAAAATAAAAAAGTTTTAATGCTTTGAATCTAAACAATGATAGGGCAGATGGAACTTCACAAGCCCAAGGGCTCTTACAACCCCAATTATCCTGTGATTCTATGAGCTGATCCTACTACTATACAGGAAATCTCACCTTTCAATCTCAAAATGCAACTGCTGCAAAAGAGAGCTGCCAGAGCCAGAATCACATATCTGAATCAAAGAAGTATTCCTGCACCCGACTGCCTAGTCTAGTGGGCTGGTCCTCCAAAAATTGACATAGCTGCACTTACTGCTAAGAACACACTGGAATGTGTTTTTGGTTTGTTTGGGCTTTAAGTATTTCATTAGTACATATCAGGTATTTTTCAGTCTTATTTTTAAGGAAGAGATCATTAAGTTATTCATTTGTCATTCATGTATTATTGCATCTCTCCATAATTTCAGCGTTCTTTAACAATTTTAGCAAACTTCAACCTCACATGGTAGAATAGAGATCCCAGAGCCATTATGCTCTTACAAATATAGTAACCAAGCAAAAGAGATTCCATTAAGAGACAGACTTCAGCATAAGGAAAACAAGAGCATTAGACATCAGCAAATCTACATAGAAAAAGCCAAAGGAAATGAGGCTTCATAAAACTTCTCTGCTTACAAAATGACTTAATTAAAACTAGACTAAGTCAGAGGCAAATAGACCTCATTGCCAGTAGGATTGTTAGTAGGTGATTTTTCATGCTGAAGTTCAAAGGGTGAGACCAGACCAGCCTCCAAGATGACTTCAGGAATATCCCACAAAAAAGACTTGGAAAAGTGTTCCTAATTTTAGCTGAGAAGCTAATAGTCTGTTGGTGGTGGGGACCCTGGGGGCTGATTAATATTCCTTTCAGCAACAACAACAGAACTTCACTGAACCATTTAGAGACTAGTGAAAAATCAAAAAGCCTGTAAACCCACCACTGCAGCTAACCTCCAGTTCAGGCAATGATCCTCAGGTAGGAGTCAGAATGTCAGGGCAAATGAGAATTCTCTCCTACTAACCCTGCTACCTACTAAGACAAGAGGAGCTGGATCACACATGCATGAGTGCCTGCTAATTCCAACCCAGAGGTAACAGGAATGTTATCCTCAGGCAGAACACGAACAGTCTCTGTGAGTCACTTTGGAATTTTGGAGAATCAAAACCAGTTTAAAAAATATCTGTGTTTATTCAAAGTGTTAGAGCAGTCTCAGACACTGTCATACCTGTTCTACTGTAAAAAGGACTGAAATCAACTTTCTCTATCACTGTGCATGATCCTGTTATTCTGTATAGAATATTAACTATTCAAGATCGTCATAAGATCTATCCTAAAACCAAACACATGTTGTTCTTTTCCTCCAAGAGTTTTTCAGTCCCTCAGTGTTCTTGCTGCAGGCAGCTTTCATCTCACATCCACTCTAAATTTACTCACTGTCAGTTTATACCCATTTGTTCTTGTGCTAACCTTGCCCTTTAGCTCTAATAGTTCTTTCCCCTCCCTGATGTTCACCCCTCTGATGTATTTATAGTCAGCAGTTGTATACCCTCTTAGCCTTCATACTGTAAACTAAACAAGCCAAACTTTTAGTCTTCTCTGGCCAGGCTGGCTCTCCAACCGCCTAAAGACCACACTAGCCCTTCCCTGCACCTGTTCCAGCTTGAATTCCTTCCTTGCAGATACACGAGAACTGTACAACACATGCCACAGAAGGACTCTACAAGGCACTGTACAATAGCATTAGTACACCCTTATCCTCATGGAAATAAATCCCCAATAATCTGCCTTTTCAACCAATGCATCAGCTGTGACCCTCAGCCTGCAGCCAAGTAATACACCCAAGGTTCCCCAAGAGCTACAGAACTGTTAAATCTCTGAACAAACCCTAGTGACAAGCACTGAAGTGCTGCAACTGAAACACTACACCAGCATTAAAGGAATAGCTCTATCATCTCAATTTAGTACCCACAATGGTTCAGTCTGTTGTGTGTTGATCAGCCTCTCAGATCCCCACAAGAGCCTGTTTGGCCTTGCCAATGTGGTGAGACAGCCACACCACCAAGCACCCAAGAAAAAACAGCTCTAAAAAAAGCCATTAACGATAATCTTGTCCTGAGTCAGTCCCAGCACTTAAAATCCTGCAGGAATTTAATAAAGTTGGTCAGAAAGCAGATCAGGGGTTTAAATCTCTACAAGCCGGAAGAATATACAAAGGACACACTTTGTATCCCATTTTCATACTCATCTCTCACCAAACCCCTACAAGCCATGGTGCGACAGGAGACAGAGTTGCACTGTGTGTAACTGTGTGCCACTATGGGAACAAACTGCTATTTATTTCTGCATTGGGTCTCTGGTCTTCACACTCCTTAGGATGGTGTAGGTTCTCACCATTTCTATTTGATTTCATAATACCTTGGTAAACAACTGAAAGATCCTATTGTCTGGTACACTCCAACTCAAACTTTGTTTTATGCAGCCAGCAGCACATCCACATGGTATATACAACAATTATCAAGTATTACTACTCCACTACAGGTCTTCTGGAAAAGGACAAACCTTCCTGCTACAACCAGTCATTACCTTTTAAGCATTAAGAAAAAAGCTACAAGGAAACTTTAAATGCTGACTTGCTACAGCAGTTCATTTTTTGTCCTAAATAAGAACTGAAGCTAGTATTAAATCTGATCCAGCCCAGCTGCTACAGATCTATTCTGCATTGCATCTCCTGTGGCACTCCCTATACTGCTGATACCAAATAGATAAGAACTGCACCATAATCTGATCAAATTACTGCACAGAGCAGTAAGTGAGGAAAAGGCAGGCCCAGCTACTAGAGCCACAGAAAAAAACATGATCAGCTGAACTGGGAATTAACATCAATGGCTACAGGAAACTGGATATCCTGGAGCCAAAACTCTGCTCCTTCCTAACTCTAAGGCAGGAAAACTCACCTATTAGGAGTAAGCCAGTACAGCAGCCTAAAAATCAAGGATTGGCCACACTCTGCAAATGCAGTTGAAGCCCAATGAGCCTCTAGCCCTTCCTGGAACAGCTCTTCTCTCCACATGAGAGGAGTCACCAGAAGCAGTCTTCTGCCAAGATACCCATTGCAATCTAGGCATACACAAGGAAAAGGCTCTACTCAAGTTCAGATCACTCTTCCTCAGTAGTCAATTTCTCATATCCTTTTAGCATCAAAACAAATCAGTTTTGGTTCATTTTTATTAGCAATTACAGGTTCACAGTAAAGAGTTATCAAGGATGTAACTGCTAAATGAATGTTTATATTACTGAACCTCGTGTACCCCCCTCAGCATCTCAAAACTCACCAGCTAACAGCAGCTGCTTGGAAATCCTCTACAAGTCTGGTTTTTTTTCTTCCTTACACAGTGAAGTCTTTTTTCTTCTGTGCATGAAATACTCAACAGAACACACTTAGCAAATTATCATATCAACCCACAACCATGCATGATAATTAGTTCTTAAATCAGGATTTCTTCCACTGAATTTCAACCAAAATAAACATGGTATAGAGAACAAATGTATGCTTATAGTGAACAACCATTCATCAGCTTAAGTAACTCTAATGGATGCCACTTTAAACTAAGCCTGCACCATCTGTTCTACCCCTCAATTAGAGAAGCCAAAAAAATTACTCAATACACAGTTTAAGAAAACTAGCTAATTTATGCATGTAATTTTATTTCTCTTCAGCTCAGTGAATCATGCTCTTGTAATACTTGATATTGAGACACAGATGAGAATAGAAGGCAGTTCTCTAACAGAATTAGGAGTTTTGTCAGGGTAAATTTCCCTGCAATATTTCAACATATAAAGAATGTCTCTAAAAATCTAGCAATAAAAAAGTGTGATGTCTCTGCAAGGAACAAAATCAACTAGGACCTAAATAAGTCCAATCTGAAGTCCTGAACACATGAACACAAAGCTTGGAACACAGCCCTGCACAGCTCTCACCCTGACAGACAGGGTCTACCAGCACAACTCTACTTGTCTGGCCAGGAGGCTTTCACAAGTGGAAGTGTCCTCAGCCACTGGGGTCTGTCAACCTTGTCAGTCCTAACTCCCTTTTCACATGCAAATCCCAGTCCTGCGAGCTGCTGGGCAGAGCCTCACACAGATCAAGCTGCAAAGGGATAACCCCATGCAAGGGTGAAATACTCTCCTTGGAAAGCATAGCCTGTGCATTTGAGAGCAGTGCAGCACCAAAAAAATTACTACCTGCCAAAGTGCAGGAAAACACCCAAAAAGTTTCAACTAGTTCCTTATTGCAAACTTCCATGGGATGGAACAATGAGCTGAGATGGGAACAATGGTACATTACCGTTCTATTGTGGGGAAGCGGGCAAGAGAAGGTCATTGCCAAACACCCTCATTCCACCTCTCAGAGTATCAGTCTGGTAGAAAGCGATTTTCAGATCCTGGACATACTCCTTTATGCTACCCCTCAAAATGAAACATCAGTGGAACACCACAGTCTGGGTACTAAGAAAGGCACATTGGCTACAGATGGGTCAGGAGATCCTGCATATGGAGCATCACTAAATGCTGCCACAAGCAGCTCAAAGTGAGACTGTTCACCCAGGAATTACTGATTTCAGCTTTGTCCCCTTGCTATAGGATTGTGAAGCTGAAAGGATGTCCTGAAGACACTGACACTGCTATGCTGTTTTGCTGCACATCAAGGTAAGACAGCTCAGTGCAGGCCTTACTGTTCAAGGATTCAAAGCTCTGCAAAATAACTTTTTTCTTATCCAGGGAAGAAACAGAGTCCAGCAGAACCACCATCCTGAAACAGCACAGACCACACAAACAAAACATGTGACCTAACAGCAGTAGCAGGATTCTTCTTTGGTCTACAGCATCCTACAATACCTTCCCCACCCCAACCTCGCTAATAGGTTCCACAACTTCCAGTGCCCATGCAAACATAGGTTGTCTGCTTTAAGTAACTGAGCTCCAGAGAAGAACAAGAGATCTCAGAGAAATAATGTTTTTCACCCTGCATTATTTTTCTGTCTTCCACCTAACTAACTATTGCTGGAAAAATGCAGGCCAGGCAATATACTTTGAGAGCATTTCAAGCACACCCCAGACAAGAACAGATGTGCAAATGGCCTTGCACTGGACCTCAGTGCCTTGCTCCATATAACAAGCCTCATGTTTCCTTGACTTTAAAAGCATCCTGAACTATCCAAGTACCTTCTGCACCTAAGGCAGTCGTCTGTTACAAAGGACAGATCAGTGACCAGGTCACAAGGCCATTTGCTAGAGGAGTTTGAGTACTGAGTGTTGTCAGAAGTGTTAGGTCTCACCCTGTTTCACACATGATGCTCTTACAGACTTGGACAGCACCAAAAGAATTACCTCTTCCCCTCTCTCTCATTCTATCTTTCTGCATCACTTGAAAGAGAAGATTGTATTGTCTCCATTCCCAGTGCTGAGGTCAAGGACTTCACAAAATACTGTCAGGTTAAAATAGAAACAATGAACAAAATCCACCAAAGCCTAAAAATGTCAATGATTATCATGACTTACATAGCTCAAGCTTGTATGCCAATGAGGGAGACAGCTTGAGCCCTCCCTGTAAAGGCACAGTAATTTCACTGTCCGTTGAGGCTCCTTTTAATCCAAACTGAACTGGATTGCCCCAAAGATGTCACTTCTCTTTGGTTTGCTGATGTTTCTCCAAGTGATAACATAAGTACAAGTGTTTAGTTAGAAGAATCCTAACTGGACGCTGTCCCAAGATAATGGGTCTGTTATCCAAACCCAGTCAGAGCACACACAATCACTGAAGCATTAGGAAATTTCAGATCATGCAGATGATCTCAAACTTTGTTTTAAACTGATTCCCTTCATTTAAAAAAGTGTGAAGTGAGCAGAGAAAGACTGCAAATATAATGGCTTTTTCAACTGTGTCCTAATAACTGCAGTTTAGCTCTCCAGATGGCTATTCTAGGGCAGCGATGCTTGGCCTTTCACTCTCAGAGTTGTTACACTAATCCATGAACAAGATCAGATGACACCAGCTACCCTGTTCTCCCTCACACCAGACAGAGCTGAGCTTCTGAACCCCTACTTCACCAGCAGTCAAGAAGAAAAAACAGCAATGCAGATGCAGGCATTAAAACAAAACAGATTAGCATATGAAGCACTAAGCCTTGGTTGGATACTGAAGCAGACCTTACTACACCACTAACCTCCAGGTAGCCAGCTTGCCCCACTCAAATGTTCCACATCCTCTATTATGATAATTCACTGATAAAAAACACCCTCCAGACATCCGAGATGTGTCTGTTATGCTTACTAAAACTTACTAAACACAGAAAATGCTGTCTATAGAACACAAACACTAATGAATGCAAGCTCAGCAGCATGAGTCCTGGAACAGTCACTGCGGTACAGAAGTGCCACCAGTTTGTTACTGGATAATTAATATGACAGTGAACATTTTAAGTGTGTAGTTCAGCAGACAAAAGACTAGAAAGGGGGTGGAAGAGAGAACAAGTTAGTTTGCAGAATTTCTTTAAGGATGTGTGATGCTGGAACTGCAAAATACTGCATAGCTCTGCCATCGACATCACTTGTTAAAATCCACACAAAGAGCACATTTTGTAACAATTTCAAGTTTACTGTTCTTGGGTTACCTTTTCACTGAGAATCATGGAAGTCTAAGAGAAAGACAGCAAGAATAGGGGAAATATGAATGCAATGCTTTCAGAAAATTGTATGTATGCCACTTGTTAATAACAGCAAACTAAGATTTATTCATGTGTTCAGTCAGAATGGATCCTCTATTGAGACTGTATTGGCTTTGGTAGTCTGTTGGTTTGGGTTTCTTTTTCTTCTTACATACCAAACAGATTCTATCACAGCTGCTTATTGACAAAAAATGAAAAGTGCAGCTGTGCAGCACACATTGACCAAGAGACAGTAATCTCACAACCACTTCTCAGTCAAGATTTCTGTTACAAATACTGTGAATTCATTTGAGGATGTTAAGCTCCAGAGCACTTGCAACCTATATGGCTAGTCTCCTTCACTACTACAGGAAAGAACTCAGTACAACTCTGTTCATTATCTTCAGGTTCAGCTCTGTAGGAACTTTAACTCTCATTTTTCTAGACTTATTGGAAAGGAGCTAGTTCTCCTATTATATCCAGTACTACAGCTTAAGTACTCTACTAGACTTGTCAGAGTGCCTTGTGAAGTGAGCAGGACAGGAGTTTTCCAAGCAACAGCTGAGAACCTCTCCCCACTCCCACAGCCCATGGAAGTGATACTACTTCCTCACTAAAACCTTTAGGGAGATGAAGCAGCATGACAGGGATAACAAGGCAGTGGAGTTCCATGTGCTACCAACTCATTGCAACACTGTCAAATTCAACAGAACACACACTCTACCTTTACTGAGATAAGTGCAGTAGAACAACTGTACTTAAGTTGCACATTGGAAACAGGAAAAAAGTTTAACAAGATTTAATGACAATGAAAGATACTACTGGTTATATACATTTTCTGCAGTTTTATCAAGTTTTTCAATGTGGTTGGAAATCACTGGCATTGCTAACTACTGGGATGGCACGCAAACAGTTAACAAGGTATACAAAAAACCAGGATATAACAGTGTTAACACCAAATGTAAACCCATTTAAAGAAAAACCCATTTACTGAATTCCTGCTGCCTTGAGTCCTCAATATCACATCAACTACCAAGAAGTAGGCAAGAATGGTTGATTCAGCATAATTATTAGTTTACAGAACAGTGTATTAGCAAGTCTATTGTACAATTTTTACTTGGATCAAGTAGCACTTCGCTTTAAAACTTCTGACTGTAATCACATTTCATCTGACAAGTCTTACCTTATAATTGCTGGAATTTACCCAAGAAGTGGCGAGTCCATCGACCATTTTATCCAGCATAGTTTGATCATGTTCAAGATCATTTGACTTCTGTTTATCTGAGAAGTAATCTATCAACTCCTGGCCAACTTGAAGTCTCTTTCCAACATCCTTCTGCAGCACCTGTGCTAAGCAGTACTCCATACTGGGCTCCATAGTGTCTTAGAAATACAGCACCAGCAAGAAAGCTAGAGGGCAGCAGGTCCAAAAAACCCCTCTATAAATGTACGCAGGAGGTCGCCTCTTTGTTCGATCAAGGTTACTGAGGGTCTGGGTTTCAAAGATGCAATTCTGAGAATGGCAACAATGCACCATGTGTGTGTGAACAGCAGCTGGCAGGATATTAAAAGTCCAATTTAAATAACCAGTAATAGATGAAGCAGCGAGCTGTGCTGTACTGTTGAGTCTGCAATAATTCCCAATTCAGTACTCCATTCTGAAAGAAATGAAAAACAGTATTATAGGTTAAATTAAGACTGAAGCAAAAAAGATTGAAAGCATGTCACAAAATAGGTTATTCATATACAGCTGTGAAGCAGTGATAAGCTGGATACCAGCAGCACTGTTCTATTTTAAGGAATCAGACAAGGTAGGTCAAGACAAAAGCCTTTGGTTATTCTTTATAACAGTTACCCATCAGTTCCCTAGAAGTTCTAGTGACAGTAAATCTGGGGCTTAAGAACCGACTAGTAATCAGTATTATTGCAACTACTACCGTCACCATCCACCCACAACAGTAGAGACAAAATCCTTAAGCAGGTCACCATGAAAACACATCTGCTTTAAGTGAAAGCAGGAAGAGCTTGGATCCCATTTGAACTGTTGGCCTTCAGCAATCAATGGCATCAGCTGGCCAGCAAGGTATAATACTAACACTGGGCTCCAGGAATGTAAAATGAGCAGTTTTCAAAAACAAGTTGCTCAAGCTGTTTCCAGGCTGAATCCTGTTATAACCCCACTACACATGCCCAGGACACAGCACTGGCCTAGTGCAATAGTGTAAACACAGTTCCATCAACAGTGCCTGTGGCATCCCCAGGACAGAGGCTATACACAAGAAAGGCCAGGCCAAACCCTTCTGCCACCCAGAGGCACAGCATCATGTGTGAAGTACTCTTTTGGCTTCTGTGTAAGAAAAACAAGGCTATGTTTAGGGTTTGGTTATGGTCCTCAAGCCTAGAAACTTTACTGTCCAAGGACTTGATTAGGGACCCAGCTATAGCTTTTTTGTCCTTCCCACAGACCAAGGTTCCCAGCATCACCATACTGCTTCCTGAAGCACTCCCTTGTCACTTGTCAGCTCTTTCAGGAGGCGGGGGGGATAAAAACCAGTGTCTTTTTGTTTCCTATCTAATAATATCTAAAGCTAGAAATCTGCCCTACTTTTTCCTGTCAGCAGGAGGAAAGCAGGTCAAGCTCAGAGCAAGGGAAGAGGCTATGCAGCAGACACTTTGTTCCATAAACAACTGGAAGGAAGATGGAGACAGAAGTTCATACAAATTGGAAGCACTGGGGCAGCAAATCCAAACACCTTCTATTTGAGCAAATAAGGCCTTCACAACTAAATAAAACAAAGCAGATCTGACTGTAGATGGGATGCACAGAAAAACCTTAGCATGGAGACAAAAGCACACCTAGCACAGCAGACTGTTTCAGTTTACTGTCTCACCTCCATCCTTCTTGGACAGAATTACAAACTGCCACATCTTAACAACACCAAACACAGCATCAAGAGGCAGTACCAAGGTTTGTTGTCTTGAGCTTCCCTAACCCTTCAAGTGCTGCTAGACATGTTCCAGCTGCCCACACTGGTTGCATTGCTTACTCACCAGGCAGGAGGAGTCACCAGAGAGCAGGTCTCCCAGTTCCAGACAGCCAGTTCTGATCCCCACTGGCTGCCAGCAATCAAAACTGGTTCTGTACACCCAGGGACTCCCCACAGCCAACTGTCTGACAAATCCTGCCATCAGCCAGAAGGGATTGTTTATGCCTGTAGAATAAAGTCCCTCCTCACCAGGAAAACCTAGTCCTCCAGAGCAGCAAGGAAGCACTAGCTGCAACTGCATACACAGTACCTAGGGCTTTAGGTTAGTGCCATGACAATTTACTCCTTGTGATCACCACCCCAGCCTGAACTGTCTAAAGAACATGAAGCATAATGGAGAGTTTGCCAAGTCACTTGAAGAGTGATTTGACTTCAAATTCTAACATTAACACCACCTCAATCAATACTCTTAGAGTAATGCCTTTTTTCTTCCTAAAGGAGAGACATTGGTTCCAAAGTAGAGGAAAGCCATGTCTTGTCTTATTGCTGAAGCTACAGTTTCTCACTTGCTTTAGTTTAGGCACCAATTCTGAAAGCACCACCTCTGAAAGACAGGAGTTTTCCCATACGCAACCAAAACGGTTCATGACATGGCTCCAACTACCCATGGCAGCACAAAGAATAGGGCTGCTTCAAGCAATCCTAGAAGTGCAGCAGAAGTCTTCCTCAGTCTCCCTTTCTGTACCTTTGAATACTGGTCCTGCTCCTTGCTGAGGGGGCTGCTGTTATGCAAGACAGTGTTACACACAGGAGTCTAAGCATCTAACTGAAGGGCTTTCACACAGTAGGGCAGCATTTCACAGGACAGCTCACTAGCAGAGAGCTACTGGAGTAGGGGCAGGTAAGTGATATTTAGCAGCTACCATGTTCTAGCTGAAACCTTTCAAGTTAGCTATGTGGTTTGCTTTTGGACTCCAGAAGCTGCATACATGTTCATAAGGGGACTCTTCTGTTAAACTCTATAGAACATGGTGAAGAAAGTTCCCTAATTGCTTCTAAAATTGAAATGCAGAACTTGCTTAAACTTGAAAATTCAGATTACAGGAGGGTGTGAATGACTGCCAGTTACCACAGAATAAACATTTTTTATTAACTTCACACATAGACAAGTCCAAACACATCCAAGAAGCCATCAGCTGGCCATACTGCTGTAAGACAGGAACATTCAAAGTTTCAAGTCTTTCTTCTGTGGTTTACACTCAAGAGTTTAAAAGCCTCTGCCTACAAGCACAGAAACAATATTTCAAGCAAACTAATACAAACAAATTTCTCTCCTGAGTTCCTCATTTTTTGAACATGTGAAGGAAGGTATAGAATTTGGTTGTTCTAAAAATTATGGTGCACTACAGAAGAACAGATTTGTGTCAATCTTGATGACTGTAATCTAAAGAAGATCCACCATACGTTATGGCACCACCACCAAATGTATACAGACAAGAAGAGCCAGAATCCTGAGGAAAACAGTAAGCCAAGAGGAAAGGCTCAAGTTGGCTTGCATGTACCAGCCAACAGATGTTGCACTTTTTTAGCTTAAAAAAAGCTTTTCCACACATTAGGAAGTCTGTGGACTCCCCCTCTTCCTCACAAGAGGAAGTAAAAAAATACCGCTTTAGAAAACCAAGACCCAAATGACAAAAAATGAACCTCCTAGACAATGAAGCATATCCCATCAAGTTCAAAATCAACTGAGCAGATGCTTCCCACATAACAAGCTTTGGAAAAAACAAGTTCACAGTCTCAGGCCCAGTAGTGTGCTTATGTTCCTGCAGGATTTAAAAGCCATGGGATTTAGGTAGCCAGTGTTACAAGATACAACTTGGGACTAGGATTTTGAGTACAACCTCTTCCCACAGAAGTACAGTCATGCAGAAGTAAAACAACTCAGTGGCACAGGTCCTGTGTTTGGAGTTCCTCCAAGTTTTGAGAAGGGTTGCAAATATAGGCTCCAACACAAAGATTTTTTCCAGTCCTCCAAATGGGCTTGCAGCTTGCTCCTGGGGAGACAGGCTAGGCTACATCTGACATATTGTCAACATGTAGACAAGATCATCCGAGAAAAAAATATTTTCCCCACCACCTAAACTCTGTCACTGCAAAAATGAAGTTTCCTCTTTCACTAATAAACCACCAAAACTATGTGCTTAGTCAAAGCCTGTCAATAATGCCTAAATTTTCCATCAAGAGCTACCAGAGCCACTAGAGGCTTAAATTTAATGCCAGCTTGTAGCTCAAAATGATGAGGTTAAAGGAGAAAGCTGACAAAGACCAAACAGACCAAGGTTACTCAGCCTAGATACTGCCACCATAACACCATAAAAGCAAAGCAACCAGCTCAGCATGTAGAGTAAGTTCATCCACATAACAAAATACTTGTTAACTAAAACATTGCAGCAACCTTAAACTGGGTACATAAGCAAAATTTTTCAGTGCTTGGGAGAACCCTACTCACTCCAGGCTAAGTGAAACAGTGTTACTTCAAGTCTTATTTGATGATTTTATCTTAGGATAACTTTACAGGAAACTTCAAAAACTTCTTCCTCTTGTAGAGAGGAAGAAAACCTGAAACATGTAAAGAATGCAATACTACTCTCCTGGGGGCTTGTCTTGGGAGCTCTTCCAACCTAGCTATTCCATTTTAAAATTACATCCCACTCTCTTCTGCTCTAGTCATCACGTTGAGTTACCATATTTGTCATGTTTCACCATAATCTTCATTTGCTGACAAGCCAGGGCAGTCCACAACCTTGCCAGGCAGCTGCTCTAACAGAGCTAACTCAAGGCACAAACTTGCAGAGAGATAAAGTATCACTGCCACTCACAATCACTCCAGGCAAGAGCCAGTGCCACTCAACAACCAGACCTTTCTACTCACCTTCCTGAAGGTACCTCCGTTCCTACTTCCAGACAGTAAGCTTCACTAGTAAACATGGCAATACTTCCTTAGTGTCTTTTTTCTGTATATGATTAACTGTACCCCAACATTTGCAGAAATAACAGCAACACAGTACCAGCAACCCTCCTTCTTCCCTGGTCTCATGACCTAATGGCATGCAAAGTTCAGTTCAAGATTATTTTAAGGTACATCAGGCAGACATGTCTGTGAACCTTGACTTTCCACAACAAAACTCCTCTTCTCCTTCAGGAGATCTCCACCTTAGCCAAATGCAGCAATTTTTCAAGTATAAAAACCACCAGGCATCAAAACTGCAGTAGTTCACCACAACTGGAAGGTGGGCAGCATAAATCCTTCACTGTTGGGTTTGCCAGCCAAGCACCCTTGGGCAAGAGCAATTAGAACAGCACCTAGAAATCACATACAGCAAAGACTAGATGGAGATCTCACCAACAAGGCAGTGTCAAACTGCAGCTCTGTATGAAGGCTGGAAACCCTCAGCCCTCTGTCCACTCATTCTCCTCTATTTTTGTTTCAACTGGTTCAGCTATCCCCTGCCCAGAGGGGATACGGTATCAAGCCTTTACAAAGTATGACACTCTAAGCACTTAATCAAACCTACTCTTCCATCAGTGTGCAAGTGGCAGTGGACAAAGCAGCTCAAAGTGTTCTCAGTTGTTCAAACCCTCCGAGAATGAGGTGGCAAGCAAAACATCAAGTGTCCTACTTGAAGAAAGCAACCTTTTCCTGGAGCCAAAGGCAGTTTGCAGGAGACACCCACCCAACAACTAACAGATGGGCTCTTCCTTTTGTTCACCTGTCTCCAGAAGAAGGCAATAATGTTTCATTAGTGCCCAGGAATATTGCACAATCACCGTGATTGTTTTAAACAGTAATTAGTGTTGCTTTGTAGTTGAGTCTCCCCTTAATCCAAAGATGGTATCTTAGATTTCCAGCCTGACAACTCATGCTTTTCTAGGGACAGCCCTGTGCTTATCTCAATGTATTAAGTGTCTGACTGCAATTGGAGACTCCTTCCACACCCCCTACACAGGAACTGTCTTCAGAGTAGCCAACACACTTCTAGTACCTGCCAGGACAGCCTTGCTGATAAGGAAAGCACTTGCCCAGTGGATACAGCTTCATTGTTGGAAGTGTTTATAGGTCTTCAAGAGAGGGTTTCTTTCTCCACCCACAGCACTAGCCACACCAAAGAAGCATTTGTAAAACAAAATTTGTGGGCAGTGCACCTTCATGAGAACCACATCTTGCTGAAGGCTTGCTAAGACTGCGAAATATTAGGGTTTTTTCAAACTTGCTTGGAGTCTTTTAGGGGGTTCATGTTTAACATACAGACAGTAACCAACCTACACAACTTCACAGCCATGAGGAAAACTGAGGCAGATTTCTGAAATGAAGGCAGCTAAAAGACTTCCAGGGCTTAAGCTAAGGCCTTTCAGTCCTCGCACAATACTTCTCAGACAGATGCTAGCTGTGAAAGTTGCATTACCCTACCCTGGGTAAAATGAGAGATAAGCTTCAGATAACAGGAATATTTATGCCTCTGCTAAAGGTTCACAGTGCTGCCTCAGTAACTGACCACCTCATACAGAGCTACTGATTTGAGTGAGGCATCAATCTTCAAAAACCTCACCAGTAATAAAGCTGCATCCAATCAAGACAACTTGCAGGTCACCTCAATGTGACTCAAATACCCTACACTAATGGAACCACTTTGCAGAGTGGGAGTAACCCTTCAAGAGTAGGGTAGAAAATTAGATGAGCTTTAACATCCTTTGTTTCCCTAATACAACCCCTCTCTGAAATTAGTTTGGGTTTAACTTTGTCTGAGACCAAGGACAAGTCTAGAATGAGCTTTCAAGGTCTCCTTCTTTAACAGTTTGGGCATTGAGATGCAGATCAAAATCCTATGCCACTAAGAGCTGCTCTGTGTGACGCCCTCTTGTAGGCATTTCAGTTCATGGTTCCAGCGTATCACACTATAGGAAATTAGGGGCCTAATGGACCACAGAAAAAACACCAAACAACTATCCTTATGACACTTTACCCTGTGAGTAATACCCAAGTTGTGCATTTGTGCACAAAAATATTTTCTCTCCCTCATACTGGAGATCTAATCTTAACTTAGAGCCTGCAGACTCCAGTTCTGACACCTGTGGGTCCCTGGCCAGCAAACCATACAGTACTGGCTCTCTGGGACCTTCAGCTCTGCAAAGCATCAGAGCCAAGGGAGCTCAGGGTCTCCTGAAGGACTGTGGTGCTGCATACCAGAAGAATGGAAATGGCATCCAGCCCCCTTCTCACTCCAACTATGAGTACAGGACAGAACTTTCCAGAGTCATATCCTAACCTTCTCCTTCACAATACAGCAGAACAATTGGATCATCTAGAAGATTATCGGAAGGAGAGACTTTCACCTGTAGCCTAATGTAGGTAAAATGCTTAGCAAGGTTTGGAAACAGAACCCTACTGAGAAAGAGAGCAGGGTGGCCCATCACTTGCCAGATTGCTAGCAGGATGACTAGCTCACAGCACACATCTGAATCTTGTAATCTGTATTTGTACTGCAATACGTGAAGTCCCTTAGCCTAAGATCACTATTTTAGCTTTTACATTAAGAGGCTTTCCATCTTAAGGACATCAGTTGAAGAAAAGGGTGGGAGAACATCAAGAACCTCCTATTTTACAGGCAGGAATAGGGTAGAAAATCAGTGCCTCTCCCAGGGCTACTGCAAAGCAAGTCTCCAGTAGCAGTAGGAAATGAGTGCAAGATACCCTTCAGGAAAGAAAAAGCCCATAACACCACATGGTGGTACAAGACCAGGATAACCTAGTTTTAAAGTGATCAGTGGGTTTGATATAAATTCCATAATCAACAAATTCTCCAGAACCTTGTTATCCCTACTGATGTATATACAACTGGCTAGTGACACAAAAGAAGCAGTGAAATTTTTGTGTACAAGTCCAAAACACAACTACTCTGAAAGGAAGTACGTGAGACACAAGTGCTATCAGTAAAATGATAGATTGGAAAAACAATACACGAGATCATACCTTGGGTGCAAGCCCTCAAGGGACGCTGAGTGTCCAACTAAGCACCTTTCAGTCAGACTTAGTGCCATAGTCTAGACAGTGTAGTGGTGTTGGTCATAGGCTGGACTTTATGATCTTAAAGGTCTTTTCCAGCCTCGGTAGTTCTGTGATTCCCTCTGCACCCCACATGGTTTTCTCAAAACATGCAGGTGCATTTTAAACAATCTTAAAATGTGTGCAATGTGGAAGTAAAGAAGGGGAAAAAACTCACTCAATGCAATTCGCAGATCGAGTAAGTTCACCCTCAGAAGAACCTCAGGAAGGTAAGCAGATATTGCAGCCACAGACAAAAGCACCTCCAATTCTAAGGCAATAACTTTCATGCATACTTGAACAAGTCAAGCCAAGATGCTGCTGTAGGAAAACCAACCAGACACTCAAAACTGAACAAAGCAGGGACTCAGGTAGGAGCCTGCAATAGATTGGCTATGGGATGCCACAGCAGCAGTTTGTGCATCAACAGTTTTGGAAAAAAGTTTTTTCTTGGTTTGTATTCGAAACACAAACTTGTCTGCATGACAAAACAGGGCTCTTTGCCTGTTCTTCCAGGCTGCCAGCCCTCATGGAAAATGATTGGCTAGGAACAGGAGAACTCTCAACAGCAGCTCCATTTCAGCTGCTGAAGAGGGCCAGTAGAAACCAGCACCTATGACCAGTTCAGCTCCAGGGCAGGCAACAAGGGTAACCCTCTTTGCTAAGATGAAGCAGATTCTATTCAGCCTGGCATCTGAAGTCACAAATGAGCAGATGGCCAAAAAGAAGCCACAACACAGGTAGCATGGAATTGCAGAAAGTCACCACTACATTTAAGATTTATAAAACAGTGAGCAGAGGGAGCACAGGAAGAGGAGCAGAAATTGGTTTTGTTTGACAATACCATGAATTGGGCTGAAATCTAGTGGCAGTTAAGAAACTGCTGGGCTAAGAAACCACCTGAAATATTAACAGGCAGAGAGACATACCTGCAATTTCCTCCCTTCTGCTCAGCATCACTTTGAAACAAAGGTCAGAACCTGACTACATTTTGATCAGATCTTTGCCTCAGCAAATAATTGTCAGCTCAATTTGGCTTTCTGAAATATCTTAGAATCTAAAGCATCTACAAGAAAAGTGTAAAGAGAGAGCCCCAGTTTAGACCTGAAATAGGGAAACACCACAACAGGGACTGGCCTGGTTAGTTTGTTTCGCCTATTATTTTGCTGGCAGGGAAAACAAATTAGAGATTTTTAAATCTGCCCACTCACTTCAAATAAACTAATGATGATGACACTTTTCCAACAATTAATTTTGCTGCTCTTCCTTGGCATGCTGTTTCTAGACGCAGAATAGACATGTCCCTCTTTGCAGAGCCAAACATGCCAAGATTTAATTAAATGACAGAACAGGAAACTACATTAACTCTACTGAACTTCTACGAACCATGAATTGAGATCAAACCTCTTAGAGAGCACCTGTAGCCTCTCAGACCACAAAACCCATTTGTTACCCATCTATAACTTGAACAGTTACAACTCCATCCAATTTATTTGGGTCTTGGGTGTCTTTTGGTGCAAGAATGCTAGTGCTGCCAAAGAGAAAAGAAAGTCATCTCTCATGTTGATGACAGAGGCAGACACTAGTGCAGTGCAGAACACCAAGGAACTTGCATGTGTTTAGCTCTTCAGTGTCCTGCTGTGCAAAGCTCTTAACCAGCTCACACCAGGCTTTCAGATAGCTTACAGAACTGATAACAGGTTGGTCTCAAGAAACAGTATCAAAAACACTGAGTGAGCTCTAAAGAAACATGCAACACAAACTTCAACACTGCATAGGTTGAGGAAAATGAAGAAACTGAGCAAAGAGTAACATGAAGTGTACACCATTAAACAGCAGGCGGGGTATGGCCGCTCTTCACTAGAGTGCCACACACAGCAACTCATCAAGGAAGGAAGTGAACCCCTTTCCTCACAATCAGACTGCTTACAATTTACTAAAGTCACAGTCTGAACAAATAGACAGAACAAGTTGATTTTATTCACTCAGCTGAGAGGCTTTTATAGACTTGTCAGCATATTTTTAATGCACTGACAAGTGCTGCTTGAAGGTGCAGTGTCAGAATCCAGGAGGAAACTTCAATTACGCTGCCAGCTGAGGAGGCATGAGAAGCAGCAAGGCTGATCCAGAGGCACGCTGAGATTTCCAGCCATAGTCTAGGCAAGGCTCGAGATAATGAGACACTCAGGGTGACACATGAGCCAGATCCAAAGTCATATGAGGTCAGAAGGGTACACATAATGGCAGTCCACAAGCTTCAAAGCCATGTTACTTTCACAAAAATTTGTCTATATGTTGAAATGGCAAGGTAATTATCCATCTGTACATCTCCTGTCCAGTCTCCTTCATACTTCTTACAATACATCATGACCTGCGCCAACATAAAGGCTGTGAGGAGAAGATCTAGCTCCTCATGTTGTAACGCATTACAGAAGTGATCAGACATGCTGTCAGCCCGCATCCTCTAAAAACCAACAGCCCAAATGCCTGATGGATGGGGAAGAACTGAATAACATGGGAGAACCAGATGTATAATTTCAGTTTGAGTTTTGCTGGTTTTGTAATCTGTTTTTTTTTAACACTTGTAGCTCAGATTTAAGATTCCTACAGAACTTCAGAGATGACTGGAGGACTAGCTCTTTCAATTGTTGGCGCTCTCTGCAACTGCCCCTCTAGGGAACGTCACATGAACTAGAGAAACACTTTAATCTTGCAAACATGCTGCTGTGTCATTTTTAGTACTGTACAGTATCAACCAAGTGAAACAAAGCCAAAGTGTTTAACTTCATGGCGTTTTTCTTCTTGAAACAAACTTTTGAAGCTCTCTGATCAATTCCAAAGAGTTCACAGGAACATTGCGTGCATCGGTGTAAAAAAATCCATCTATGTTGACACCAATTTTTTTCACAAAAATAAAATGTATGACTATGAAATAAAGAAAGGATCACCACAGTGACACAGTTATTACTCTCTCTCGTAACTTCCAGGCTTCAGTCCCACTAACTGACAGGGTTCAACAGAGAAAACAAGCAAAAGCTGGACTTTGCCAAGCCCCAGACTACAGCACAAAGGCTTGTTCCACACAGCAATCTACACTGCCATGATAAGGAAGACCCTGAATATGACAGTACTGCAGTTTCATCCTGCAACTGGTGTAAGTCCTTTGCTCCTGTGAAAGCTTACCACTATTTCAAGTTCTCAAACATATTCAGCTGCAGTCCCGACTCCAGTTGCAAACCTCTTTTAAATCCAGTTCAGAATCCCACACAGAAGCAAGCACTCACACTTCTAATGCCTTTGCAAGATCTAATTTGAGATCTACGGATCTAAATGGTGGATTTGCATCATCAAGTATCAAGCAACAATTCTTCAGTTTGTCTTCTACAGCACCCAGGTGGCATCAAGAGGAGCATGTGACAGAGATGCAACTGCTCAAGAGACACAGTAAAGCAGTCTGCACCCCTGAGCAGCAAAATGGATTCCAATGTCTTTGCCTGAGACTCTGGAACAAGAACTGAGGTAGAGTCCACATCTTGGCCCTGCCAACACCAGCTCAGCACAGGCTTCTTTGCATAACCTTTGTCTCCTTCACTAAATGTTGACTTATGAAGCAAGTCTAAAAGGGACAGAGATCTACTGGTCAGAACAACCCTTGCACCTGGGAAGTCTCTGCTCTACTACACCACAGGCTTCCCACACAACCTTGAGCTCATCACCCTGCCTCAGTTCCCCACCTTTCCCAAGAAGCTGGGCAGAGGGCTGGGGAAGAAGAGGCTCTTCCCCTCCTCATAGGTATCTGAAGTGACATACCTTAAGTGTCGTGCACACAGGCCTATATAAACTCACTGACAAATAACTACAATTTATCTGCTCAGATCTAGCATCTCTGAGGCATTTTTGCAGGATTTGTCTAATGATCAAACCACCTCCTTGTACAGGCACAAATTTCCTCTCTTAACCCAACTCGCACTGAAAATGTTGATATTAATAAATGAAGTAAAGTACGACACGCGCACAAAAAGGGCAAAATGCAAGAGCTGAATCCACCCAAATCACAACATGGTTTGCAGAATACAGCAGCCTCAAGATATTACAACAATCCCGCACTGTTAAGTGAACACAGCACAACTGCGCTTCGTCTCCTTTGCAGAAGCGTTTGCACCAGAGGAGACCCTCGCAAGCGGCCTCTGCCCTGCGAGGACCCGAGCACCGCCTCCTCCCCCACCGCAGGGCTGGCCCCACTGCCGCTGCACGGCCGGTGCTGGACGGCCTCGCTCCCACCGGCGGGCACGGCCCCGAGCCCGCATCACTGCCGCACCCGAGGCCAGCCGGCCGCCCGCCCCCACGGCTCGCTGGTCTCCCCAGGAGCGGGGGGGCGGGAGGGGGGGGGCGAGGGGCGCCTCCGCGCCAGCCGTTAGGCCCCGGCAGCCCCCACACGCTCGAGCTCCCACTGCGGCCGTTACGCCACCAGACCGCCTTCCCCTCCAGTATACCGCACCGCTGGGCAGACCCGGTGCCGCGGGCGGGCCAGCCCCGGCGGCGCCCACCCCGCCCCGCTCCCGTCACGGCCGCGCTCCCCGGCGGCACCACACAAAGCCCCTGACCGCGCTTCTCTGCCCCCACCTCCCCGGCTACTCCCGGCGCAGCGGCCCTCCTTCCCCGGCGCGGTGCCGGCGTTACCTGTCGGTCACGGCGAGTAGGAGGCGGCGGCGGCAGCGCGGGGGCCGGGCGGCGCTTAGAGCCGGCGGCGGCGCCCGCAGCGCTGCATGGCTGCGCCCGCCCCGCTGCCACGGGAAGAATGGGAGACAGCGCGCACGCGCCACCCACACCCCTCCGGCGCGTTCCCGCCCCGCGCCTCTAGAAGGCTCCCGGGTCGGCAGCGCGTATGCGCGGAGAGCTGCGAGCACGCCCTCTCCCGGCCCCGCCGCGTACCATAGAGCATGAAGGGAAGGCTAGAGAGCACACGCCCCGCGCCGTTCTCTATGGTAGGTGGGGGGAGGCCCTCAGCACGGCGGCGGTGACGTCAGCGTGCGCGGGGCGCGTGCGCAAGGGCGGTGCCGCCACGCCCCTACTCCCCCTCCGCTTCCGCGGCCGTTACGGGCGGTCAGGGTTGTCATGGCGACGCCGCGCGCGCGCGGCGGGAGTCGTTGGGGCAGACAGAGCGGCCCGGCGGTGTGCGGCAGGAAGCAGGCAGGGAGGCGCCTGCCCCGGCGCAGCGGCGGCACGGACAGGCTCAACACCGAGTCGCCACTGATTTGCCTCCGCAGGTGGCTTCAGGGGATACCGTGCTCCTGGCTGGTGGGCCCAACTTGTGAGAAGCTTACATGTTTGGAGAGGAATTCCTGATTGGCGCTTGGAGGCCAAATGTTGCCGTGTGGAAAGAAGCCTGAAGCTGCGTGTCGGTGCCTAGGCCCCCCCCTTCTAATGATTCCCTATTGAAGGAAATAGTTTTTTGTGCAGTCTTCCTGCATTTAAAAGCAACTAATTCTTTCTCCCAAACGGAATGAGTTGCAGCACTCCTACTATACGACCGAGGTGAAAATAGGAAACTCCCTGTGCGTAGGCTCTTTACCAAGTAATGTTTGACCCTCTTCTTCCTTAAGCTTATGTCGGCTTCTTTTATCTTGGTGGTAGGGAACCTTCATTTAATTTCAAACACTCTCAGCCATCCTCATCCTCTGCACTGCGGACAGTGGTCGACACCCATAAAGTGCAACGTTGCAGATCCCAAGTATGCAGTCAGAGCCATCAAAACAGTTCATATGGAATAACTCTATGTAGAATAAATGGGTTTTAGTCATAACTTCTCAAAATAACTTCTCTTTGTGGCTCACAGTTTTCGCACAGCTTTCGGCAAGCCCCCTCCAAAGAACACTGAATTTGCTGACTTGTTCTTTCCCACCATCAGGTTCCAGAGCAATATGTAACTGCTGCTTTGTATGAAGGAGTCAGCATAGGTTGAATACAAAAAGTGGAACAGGCTGCACAGATGTCAAGAGAAAGCTGGAGATATTAGTGCTTAAAATGATGCCAGTTCTGTGTAAACTGAAATCAGGTGATTACAAACCAGCTTTAGAAACTACCGCGGTTCACACCCCCCAGGCAGCAGCTAATCTCCTGAGAGCCCTGCCTGGCTACGTACCAGCCCCGGTAGAGACACAGCAGTTCTGCTTCACCTGCTGTGGCTTTCCAGTCCCCACATTACGGTGATCCATGTGCTCTCAGGGGACGGGCAGCTCTCCCTAGCTGGGTAACGCTGCAACAACGACTCCAGGTATTTGCCCTTCTCTCGGTTTGCAGTCTCCTAACAGCAGCTGATGACAGGGTAGGATCATCAGTACATTAAAAAAGGACCAATCATTCCACTTCAGGTGACTATGTTACAACAACAGGCAAAGTTTTCTCAGAGAGTCTAGATACTAGTTCCCTATCACCTAAAATATCACATTACATTTTGAGCAAGAAAATGAGATAAAAATTGAACAAATAGTTCTAAGCTGAATTTCAGTAAGAAATATTTAGCTTTTGTAAGAAATGAATAATTGTGTGTCACACATATGCTGTGAATTCATTGTCTTCAGTGTTACAATAAAGAGGCATTTACCTTGGAAATCTTTCAATACTGCTTTTTTATATAGTTGGGTGTTTGCCCTTCATCATAGGTTCTTGTAGTGATGTTAGGGTCACTGTTCAACAGTCTAAAGCTTCATAAAGAAATACTAAGAGATGCAGTTGGCTTGTTTTTTTCATATTTTCCTTCCCCTCTCCTAGATAAAATCTGCAAATAAAACAAAATTTTGATTTTCTCTTTTGCTGCAAGACTGCACAAAACTTAGAAGCTTCCTCATTGTGAAAGAAGACAGACAGACTGTTCACATTTTCTCTGTGTTTTGTTCACATTTTTCTTATAAAACAGGTAGAGTCTCTGCACAGAAATAAATTTCTCTGTCATTTAATCAGCTCTAATGTTTGGATTTTTGCTGTTATTACATGACCATTTCCTCGGCTCCCTGCAGAGACTTGTATAACAGTTTATGTCTGTATTTTTACAGTAGTGGTGCTGATGATGGAACAATTGGTTCCATCAGCAGCAGCACTACAATGCCTGGTTTCCTACTGATCTGTGTTGTTTGTCCCCCTATTCCACCCTGCTCCCCCAGCAGCCCTACCTTCCTTCGTGTGGCCTGTGACACTCCCCTCTGAGGGGACACTGGCAGCACAACATGGGCTAGTCTGGAGCTGTGAACACGTGTGGATCAGCCAGCAGGCTGCTGCCAAAGGAGTCACACCATGCCTGAGCTCCCTCCTGCCTTTCCCTGAGGCTGGCAAAGATTATTTCTCCCCTCCAGTTCTCATGAAACTTTAAATTCTTTCCTCCTCCCTAAATGTTGAAAAGTAAAAAAGGAGGGGGCTAGCCTGACAGTTGAACAGATGCAGACAGACTGACAGAGATCCCTTCCAAACCCTACCATCCTGTGATTCTGTGATCACATAAGCCTCACATTCATGAGGAACAAAGTCTAAAATACATTGGTAACCTGGAGGTTTTCTTTAAACTTTTTTAAAAGTAGGCAGGGAAGGCACTGTTCTCATATTTGCCCCTTAGGTTCCTTAAAATTAATCATTACTGCATATAGTATTGCACTGTATCACACACCATATTGCACACTTCATCCTGCATCCTCTAACAGGACACTGTCCTTGTGTGGATGTGTATTGTCTTAGCTTTATTTTAGAGTCTCTCAGCATCCCAGCATTCTTTAACTCTGCTCAGAGGAGGCTCCCCTTGATAACACGGCACAGTCCATCAGCTTGCACACAGACATCAATCCACATTAATTCTGGCACCATCTGTGATAGACCTGTATGTCCATTACCTGCAACAGTTCACAATGGAAACCCATCATGACAGTAGGTCAGGATTTTCCAAGGGCAAATACATGTAAGTTTCTGGATGGAATCAAATCTGCACAGATAGGTCAGCTTCTCCAAAGTTATTGTTGGGTAACAACCACACTATTTCTAACCAGTCCTTGGGGATTCATCCCCAGGAAACTGGCAGCATTGCTACCATCACAGGTGAGTGCTTCACAAGGACTGCAGTACCAGTGGTTAACAGCAGGCACTTGGCATTACCCTTACAATTAACATACCTAAATAAAGGTACTTCTCACTGTGCTCTCATTTCTGAAAGATCTGCATTTATCTTGGATGCCAGCACAGGCAGGACTGCTGCAGCAGAAAGGTAGGAACATCTGTCTCCTGAGAGGATCCAGTGAAGCAGCACATCTCTCTCTCTAATCAGTCCACCTGCAAAATGCAGAGTTCCCTGCTTGTTGAGAAAGGTCTGGTTTGTCATAAGTAGGAAGTGTGTGCCTAATACATGCAAAATACAGCACAGTCCATTTGCAAGATGAAACAGGAGCTCTGCTTACGGTCATCTGCAGTGAGGGCACAGCTGGAGGGAAGGGCAAAGTAAAGGCAGAAAACTTTTTTAAAGAAACAGAACCTGTGGATATTCTATATTTAATTTACCAGCACTGCTCTTTCAAAGAAAAACACACCAATAAAACTGAACTAGTGGGAAGCAGAGGGATGGACCAGGAGGGAGAAAGGCTCTATTTCAGCAGTAACACTGACTACAGCTGAGTGACCTGCTCTTCCCCTTTCCTCCTGGGCCCTTTTGCACAACATCTGCTCAGGAATCCGATGGCCAAGTGCTCCAAGGTGAAACGTATTCTTTTTTTGAAGGACAGTATGGTGCTGTAGTTGCTCATGACAGCCAAGGTAGCAGCATCAAAGCCTGGCTGTCCCTGGGTTGCTTCCCTAGAGTTCAGCACACCACCACACAGACTTAGAAAGCCACATTTCCTCTATGTGCTGTTCCAACCTGACTACTGGCATGGCAAAGGGAAAGAACAACTTCACCTGGCTCAGTGTAGCACAGCATCTCTCCCTTTGCCATCTCCTGGTGCTTATATCTCCTGCACACATCACCTGAGCAGACTTGAGCAGTGCTAAGGAGGCTGGATTGCTGCTGGCACACAGATAAGTAACACGGGCCGACACAAAGTGAAGTCCAAGTACCTGGCTTCTGAGTGCTGTTGATCCCCCTCTGGCATGGGATCCCTGTGTGACTCACCTCCTCTACCCCTCACTTACCTGTGAAACAGGCAACAAACTCCTTGTCCATACTTCCAAACACTTGAAACAGGGAGAACATTAGCTACGTCAGATCAACATTACATTTAATAATTCCTCGTTCTTTCCTTTGCACATGACAGTTGTCACAGCCCCAGATTCGAGCACTTTCAGCTCAGACAATATGCTCCTGCACTGCTATCTTTAATTGGCACTTTCCTGCCAAGCCTCAGCATTTCACATCGGGCTTTTTTCCACGTGAGAGCTGCCACAAACAAAGCAGCCTGCTGACCCACTTAACTCCCACGTGAAGGCTCATGAAGCATCGCTTCGATCACCAAACAGAAAGGAAAATGTGAGAGCAGAAGGTTTTGATTAAAGGGAAGTGAGCAAATGGCTTCAAGGCTCATCATGTCCACATGGGCATGTCTGCATGTGTTCACTCCTTGCAGAAATTTGGTCACCCAGGGAGAAACATCACATACAAAGCAGGTAGTCCTCATGCAGCATCAGTTGGGTTTGATTCCAGATTTCCTGTTGGCATGAAAGTCCTGTGAGCCATGTGACATCCCCTTGGGCCTCTTGCTCTGACCTGGAGTGACTGCCTCCAGGGTGGCAGGGAAGAGTTCATTCTCCCTGGCCAAAATAACAAGAAAGGTACCAATTAGTGTTAATTGTGGCATTCTTTGTTTTGTGACTGGAGTCTGAGCAGAAACCCCCCAAAACCAAACACAGGCCACTGGCACCAGCTCTCCATGCTTTCTGACCCAAGCCAGGTTGAATACAGTAGCCTAGAAGATCTCTAAACTGGGCATAGGCATTAGGTTTTGGATTTCCATCAGAGACCATATTTTTCCTGGCTGCCCCCAGGCCTCTGGGAAGCAACATTTACAGGTCAAACTAACAGAAGTCCTATTTTTGTCTTGCACTTAAATTTACATTAAATGACATTTCAATTCCATTTCCTCTTCCCTCATAATTCCCCATTTACACTATTTCAAATGGATTTATCTCTTCCTGTGCTCATTCTCTATAGTCATCTGCTGTTATTTTATAGAGCTATCTGTGTTATTCAATCTTTTTTCCACCACCCAAATGCTTACAATTATGCTCACATCTCTTTTTTTCTTTATACTTGCACATCACACATGCACATACCTTAGCAGCATGGATTCTTTTAATCTTTGAAAAACATTTCCTTTTTATCCTCACCCAAATATTTAGTCAACTGGAAAGTGACACATCAAGGTTAGGAATGCAGTCTGCTCCTGACAAGGAAAAAATGCTGAGCTTTGCAAGAGAGGCTAAGTGGATTAAGATCCTTTTTAGAGATTAGGTCACCCTTCACCCCAAATGCAGATTTCTACTGAAATTAATGGAAGCTGGTACAAAATGCAGTGGTCGGGCTGACATTGAACACAGCAAACATATATTGGCAGCCCACTCAAAACTGATTGTCCAAATCACCAACTCCAAATGGTTCTTAACAACCGACTGATTGAATCTATACTATGTATTAACATGGCAGGATTTCATCTTGTAAAATTATGAGCTGATGGGGAAAAAAAGCTGAGCTAGTAGTTCTCAGGATAAAAACTTGGGCTGTGATTCATCTGATGTGGCTCCACTGACATTACACCAAAGGACAGGTTTGCCTTAGGAGAATCCATGCTGCCTCTGAAGCTAGTGCTTTGCTCTCACATGGCTCCTGCCAGCCTGGTCACAAAGCTCCAGCAGCTCCAAACCTGGATGGTTTAGTTTACAGGATACAATTCAACAGAATGCACTTTAAGGATTATCCAGCTAATAAACTGCAAACATCATGTCTTTGTGTGGGATAGCTGAAGGAAAAGCCTTATAGATTTGTCTTAAATTTTCTCTGCCTACCACTTCTGGGCAGAAGAACCCAGCCCTTCTAACAGGCAGAACTGAAAATGCAGCCCAGCAGGCTGCCACACCAGGTCCCTTCCAGACCTCACATCAACAGGAATAAAAACCCTGCAGGCAACAAAGAGCTGAGCTGCTGCTGCACCACTGGCACAGACCCTAGTGAGCTCCCCACGGCACCACGGTGGGCTGCAGAGAAACAGTAACTCTGAGTGCACTCAGAGAGGGGAGGTACTGCCTTCACACTCACCATGGTGAAACACTTTATCCTTACTTGGATACAAGTAACTCTATTTCCCTGCTCGTTTTAAAGAAACCAAAACACACACGTGGTGGGGGTTTGTGCAAGCGCTTGTAGGGAACTGGCAGCAATGCCACGCTGCAGAGCAAGCAACCCAATCCCATGTCTGTACTTGCTCACCAAGCCCTCCTCTCAGTCAGCACTGGAAAATGCATTGAAAAAAACCCAAGACTTTCCAGAATCACTATCCTAAAAACCAGTTTTATTTGGTTTGCTCCTCCCTGTTCTTTAAAGCAAGATTCAAATCGAGGCCAGGCCCTAGGCTCCACGTGACGGGTCAAGTGCAGGGTTGAATGTGCAGCCATGGAAAGGAGGTGACAATGCCCACGGCTCACTGCAGACACCCATCTTGCTGTCTCAAAGTCCTGCAGCATTCGTCCCCACAATCCTCCCTGCTCTCTTCAACACCACATTTGAGGAAAATTATAAACCAGCATTTTCTTCTCTGATCGAAGCCAAGACTTGTGTAGAAGCTTCTCTGTAGCTTATGCTTTCCCAGCACAGGAGATCCACATAGTTACTGGCCACAGACACTCAGGTGTGTTAACTACTCCAAGCCTCCCAGGGCAGCCAGCATCTGTGTCCCTGCCATATGCTTAATTAATGCTGGGTGGGAGAAGCAATGAGAGGCTTTGCTGTACCCTGCATGGGAGAAAATGTTTCACTTAGCAATTCTCACTCATGCAGTTAACCATTTCCTCAGCTTGGTCTGACAGCTGCTGGCCTTGGGCACAGAGAGATGTGCCTGGATTAGCAGTGCCGGGCAGCAGCCTGACACACAGAACAGCCCTCCCCACCATCTTCTGTGTATTCCTGGCCAAGAAGGTGCAGATTATTGCTGCCTGGACTTGGACATTTCAAGGCTTCGTGGGTTAGGTTGTAAACTGTGGAAAACAGAATGTGTTTGAACAGCACCTTGAATAATAAAGGCGTCTGGTCCACAAGGAGGACTCATGGGTATTTCTGGGTAACACTTAATAGTGATCACATCCACCACACTCCTGTTACTGCTTGCTGGCTTTCACCTGCACCACCCTGCCCAGGACAGGGATGTGCAGAGCACCTCACACCACACAGTCCCACCCTGGCCGGCTGTGCAGCACAGGTGAAGTGTGAACCAAATGCTCCAGCACTCTGAAGGGAAAGCTGGGAGAATTTGGTAAAGCTACCCTCTGCCTTGCTGGTGCTTCACTTGGAGAGGATGTCACCCCTCAGAGCCATGCATAAACCCTCCCTCGCACCATCAGCTGTTTGCAGACAGGTTTTAGTCTTGTTCCCTGGGGCTGCAGCCATTCTAAAAAACAGGTATGTAAGCAAACAGGCTTGTTATTGGTAAGAGCAAGTGTCACTTGCCCAGCCTGCTCTTCTCCTCCACTCAGAGCTCATGAGTAAGCACTGACACTTGGCCCAGGGTTTGCAGCATACTCCCAACACACTGTGCAGCCTGGGCATCCCACAGCACATCTAACAGGTGAAACAAAGAAAAACATCAAACCATCTTTAATTTCAAGCAGTCTAAGACTGACAAATTCACCAAGGCTTTTCTCTAAAAGTGAGCACTGGCTTCATAATTTCTTTCTCCCCTTTTTGCAGCCAATTCTGCCTTTCTCTTCCCCACCTCCTTCCCCATCCCGTTCCTCTTTTACTTCCAGTGCCTCATGTGCTGGGAGATGCTGTGCACTCCTAAGCCCAGCTCCCCTTACTGCAAAACAGAGAAATCAGAATAAACAAGTGTAAATTAGCAGACTTTGCTAGCCCCTCAGTGTTTCTGAGCCTTGAAAATGTTATTACATATATAGGTGTTCAGGAAGCCAGCTTCACAAAGTCATTCATTACAGAAAGGCAGAGAGCTTGCAAGTTATGCCTTGAAACCAAAGTGCAACACTCCTAGCATCCCAGGAAAAACAACGCCCAGCCTGCCCTAAAATCAGTGGCCAGGATGTTTATGTTTGTCCAAGATGAATGAACAAATGATTGGAGAGCTGAGAAATAAAAATCAGAGCAAGGACTGAGGCATAACTCATGACACAGCACGTCTGTCCATTTGCTATGGAAACTATGTTTGGCAAGTATCAGGTGTCTGAATTTCTGCTTATGTACATCTCCCGGGACAGCAGGATATTAATAACACAGGCAGCCTAAAAACAGACACTATCACCAAGAAAAGCTACCCTTCTGCTGAGAGTTCCTTGCTGCAGCCTGGGTGTTGTTGTGCTCGACTCAAACAGCATAGAATTTTCTTTCCTTGCTTTTCAGATTTGCCACCTAAGCTGATCTCAATTGAAGGAAGACCAATAAACAAAAGGAAGGGAAAGGAAAATTACAGCAGGAAGCAAACTTTATTGTAAGAGCAGCTTTCTTGAACGTCTTCCCATCAAAGCTTGCACTGCCATGTGAATATGGAGAGCAACCAGGATACAAGTGTAAAGGCACAAACCTCTTCAAGGGATCTGTAGAAGCATGAAGTCCCTGGAAGCTCAGGCAGCCCACCGGGATAGCCCTGGCATGGCAAGCAGCCTGAAAAAAGTCAAACACAGAAGAAAGCAACAAGCAGACACAGGCTTCCAGGCAGGGGCAGTACAGCAGGCACAGACAGGAACACAGTAACAGAAGCATAGGAGGAGGAAAGCAACACCTGATTAAAAATGCAGGCCAAGGGGCTGGAATGAGAAGCAGAGGAATAAAGCTGCACAGGCCTCAGTTAGCTGGATAGGCTCCTCCAGATAAAGCTGCTCTTAAGAAAACTTAGTTTAACTCAACAGCTTTGGACAGAGTGTTTTTGACAGCACCAAAGAAATGGGCATATATTAAGATCCATACTAGGTTTCTTCCACATTCTTAAATCGTGTTAGAGGTGCGTTAGTAACACCAATGCAGCCAGGCACTCCAAACTGCCTGGACTACACCGGCTTCTTCACAAATCCGGGAGAAATCTTACTGACAAATCCCAGGAACCCTTGTGCTGCCTTTGTAAGAGGGCAGCGTCAGTCCACACAGCAGCAGCGTGCTGCCCCCCGCTGTCAGAACCAGAGATCCGGCTCCGGACAGGAGAAAGTGCAGCCACATTTCTAGTACCCAACAGCCATCTATCTCTCTTTGCACAACACGAAGTTAGGAGTATGGATTTCAAAATAAAATTGTCCATTTTAGGAAGATGTATTTTGCTTCTCTTCTGCTGCTCTCTGCTGTATGGAGTCAAGATAGAAAAGGTTTTTCAGAGCCCCATGTCAGTTACTAACAGATAAGCAATTTCTGCCAATCACTCTTACCACATTGATCTCAAAACTTAGCTAAGGATGTATTTTCCATGGGTTTGAGGTGTAAACACTGCCTGTTTCACATCAAACAATGCACCGGGAAGAAAGCCTGTAGATGCACAGCAGCACTGCTACTGAAAGGCAAGGACTGTTGGTGACCATCGAGCTGGTCAACAGATTTCCATACCATGCTGAAGATGACAAGTGTTTGATATAAAGACACATGCCCAACCAAGTGTCGTTCAGAGCCAGAGAGAATGATCAGAGTCAGCGAGTGAATGTCATTATGATCACACGGTTATTCAAGTGATCAGGCCAGACAGGAGAGAATTAGCCAGGCCAATGGTTCAGATTTTTTGTCCTCTGCCAAGAGTCCAAGTCTTAAAATAACCGAGGAGTTAGTGCCAGCCACCTACCTGAGCAGCCAGTTATCACCTGGGCTTTCCCTGAAATCTTCTGCCACGTGTGACCCCTACAGCCAACAGTGCAGCGGCAGAGAGTGTTTCGTCTTAGACAATAAAAGATCAAGACTAAGTATGTGCCACAAAATCCAAACTGGAACTTCTACAGGTCTGATTTGCAATAAAATCCAAATTCTAGTTGCACAGTCAAACTGCATTTTCAAACAGGACTGGATAACTGCAGTCAGCTATGACAGGTTATGCTGGAACAAGAATAGATCTTGATGTAAAACAAAGTTCCCCTCAATTCTCTGAACCTGTCCTACTGGTGACAAAATGGTGCCTCCCCACCTCTGGCTCACCCACCTAGAGGCTTATTACACTATTGTGCTTATCACACCCTGAAGCAGAAGACAGTGTTGTTTCACACAGGCAGTAAAAACTAAAATACAGGGACAAGGTGCTGTGGGGCTTAAAGGACAACAGAACTCCTAATACAATCCAAACTGCTCTGATTACTGATGCATCTTCTCCAAGAGCATTGCTCACTCTGAGAACAGGTATACACCTAAGGGAGCTGCTACCATTTGCTCCTTTCCACAGTTCACCAAGAAGTCCATTCAAAGGCAGCCACACTTTGCAGGTCCTTGAATGTTTTCTGAACCAGACAACAGCATGTTTATGACACACACAGCCCCAGAGAATGGGCAAGTTACCTTTTCCTGGTCAGCCCAGAGGTAAAGCAGTATGTCAATATGTGCAGCAGTATCTGCACACCTGGGACCTCTGCAGAGTGAAAAGTCTTTTACACATGTGTGTGGGGAATGGAAGCACAGCTGTGACTGTGGCTAAGCCACCAGCAACCAGAATGGTCACCCTTTGTCCTCAACAGCAGGGTACACCCTCAAAAACAGATCTTTTGCCTGCACAGGGAAAGGAATGTCAACCCCGAATGCAGATGACTTCAGTCACCTTCCTCTGTTTCTTACTACCTTCCCAATCCCAGTCCCAGAATGCAACCACTCCACATCCTGGCAAAGGCTGGGTTTCCCAGGCACCACTGAAAGACACCAGCTTGCTTGGGCAGAGTGGTAATCTGCCTCTGCCCTGGACAGTACAGGTACATCTTGACTGATCACAAACCAGAGATGAAACTCAAGGGATGTGTTTATTTGTGTAAATATGTGAGAACTTGTACGAAACACAGACATTCAGTTAAACAGAAGAACCACTACCGAGAGCCTGCTCAGTTGAAAAATGTTTTTTATAACCCATCATTAATTGTAAATGTAAGATACAGCCCACATCAGCAAGCTCTGAATTGTCAGCCTCGCATTTTCTTTCAAAACAGTGAGCTAGGAACAGGTTACAGAATTAATTGAAGGTTCTGGCACAACTGTAGGTGTGTCACAGCACGGGCACTTGAGAGCACAAAGTCAAGAATATCTTCACAGACAAAGAAAACTGTAGGTCCCCTCATGGCTAAACAGGAGGGGGAGGATTTGTGAACAGATTCCTTGCCTAGAAAAGACTGAAACAGTCTAGCCAAGATGAATTGAGACAGGGCAGCAGAACCACCAGAAGTTTCATTTTGCCAGTTTTTGAGTTGAGGAAAAACATGGCTACAGCCACCATGATTTTAAGTCTATTTCTGTTTCTTCCAGGGTGGCCTTTTTCTTGGCTACTTCTTCGGTCTCTGCACAGCATTGCTAACACTGGCAGGGGGCAGTCTGAGAGTTATTTCTTTGTCCTCCTCGTCATCATCCACCTGGGAAGCTTTCCGGCGCTCCAGCACTGTGGGAGTACAGACTGGAGTAGGATCCTGAAGAGACCAGAAAAACATGATTCATTGCAAAGCATCTGCCAGAGAAAGTGGTCACTGCCCCTCTGGTACCAGAAGGCACCTCAGTCCACCTCTCCTTCAGAACTTCCACGTTAGGAAAAATTGTTTCCTTTTTGTAACTAGCTATTTTTGTAGACAGTATTTCTTCAGACAAAAGCATCATCTTCAAAAAAGTGTACATGAAAGGCAAATGTAAACTAATTCACATTTTCTAACATCATCATGCACAGTTGCTTTCTAAACTCTCTAAACTGTTTCCTGACTCAAGGCACCAAGAAAGCCAAGAGCCACCCTGTCTTCCTCACAACCAGCCCTGTCCTAATCATCACAAGTAAATCCAGTAACATTAAAAAACAAAACAAAACCAAATTCACAACAGTGATGAAATAAACCAGAAATGTTAATACCTGACAGACTTTTCAGTCTGTCAGTGTCCAAACCTCAATCCTGATGACCTGAGCTTTCCTTTGATCCTACTGCTAGTTTTAGCTTGCATTAGTTTGCAAAATACTGGAACACCACCCCTGGAGAGCCCGAGGGAGGAGGGACAGTAGAGCATGTAAATGGAGACAGACAGCACTAGACTGTATTAACAGTTCAATGTCCTTTTTTGTCAGAACAGGCTGGTATTATAACATAGCACAGACCAACAGAAGGATGCCAGCAAGGAGATCATTTTGTGTTGGTTTGAAGCACAGATAGGTGACTGTCCCTAAGCACAGATGTAGGTGGTGTACAGTTGACTGTCCCCAGCACCCTGAGTTTCTCCTGCTCAAGCCTGCTGAACAGCAGAGCTGGCAGCAGACACGGCGCTGCCTGGACACACCTCAGGACAAGCACTGTTGGTTTCAGCACACTGAGCAGAAGCCTTTGCTGCCAAATACTCCCACAGAAGAAAGAACTGAGAGGATCCAACCACCCTCCCTCAGTCAAGCATGTTAATGCACCTCAAAGGAGTTACTTATGGCACAAAAATCTCTCAAGCAAATACTATCCAGGTTTAGAGGTGTTGAAATTAACATGAAGAAATCAACTGCAGACCTGAAACATCTGCCCCAGTGTGAATGGTGGGGTATGGTGCTGGGCACCACTAGGACTGTTCCATCTTACCTGGCTGCTTAAAGAATTGTTCAGTTTTGACTTCTTGGATGTTCCAATTTTTTTTCTCTTCATGGCAAGCTCCTGTGCAGCCTAGGAAGCAAGACAGACCAGGTGGATCACTACAAACTTCCCTGTGTGAAGATGTAAATTGTCACTTAACAGTCTATAGATTTCTTTGCTTCTTAACAACAAAATCTTGGCTACAGCCATTAAGTCTGAATTCATAAATCACAGATGACAGGGGTGATCTGGTTTGAACAAAAACACCCAAAGCAATGTGATAAAAGCTGCTTCTGTGCATTTAAAAAAATATATCCCATTAAACAGCATTGCTTAAAATTCAGGTACCTCACCCAAGCACTCTGCAAGCCAGCAGCATGCTTGGTCTGCTTAGGCAAGGTCTAGAGATGGAAGCTCCAGTCTTGGAGCTTTCTGCCTTCCAACAGCCCCCCTGCCACAGCTTCCCACAGGGCTGGGTGAAGCCCCCATCGCTACCGTGTGATCTACAGACAAATGTAAAAACCACAGGATATGACATGGTTTATGCTAACTGAAGGAAAGGAACATCTTCCCTTCGCTGTTACTTATTCCCTTCTCTCAAGAGAAACCTACACGTACATACAGCACAACCCAGCCACCCCACTACACACATTTCCAGGAGCTTCTATCCAGTTCTTACCACAAGCGAGTCTCCCTGGTGCCACCAGTTCCACACAAAACACAACAGCTTCTTGTATTTAGCACAGCTTCACAAACATGTTTTGTGTAAAACACTCATCGAAATTATGCCGAACTTACAAATCCTGGGAAGTCATAATCCAGCCCCTTTTCAGCCAGCCTCTTCCGGAGAAGCTTCTCCTTTCGTAGCAGCCGCTTTGTCATCTTTGCCTTCTGAACCAGGGAGCGGATCCGGTTGTACCGCCTGACCGCCGGCTGAGAAGGCTTCAGAAATATTTTGTTACTGTTTTTGAAGAGGTTTTCATGGACCCTTTCAGGAGGTAGGAACTGACCTGGGTCAAAAACACAGGACATCAAGTTATAGCAGAGCTACCCCCCTCACCAAACGTACTCACGGGACGCTGCTTAGTTCTCTCTGTCACATTATCCACTGCTACAGCAGAGACCTGGTACAGCACTTGATGAACACAGAAGATGGAAAGGAACTGAATGCTGATTAGTAAGAGAACTGATAATGGATGGATGGAAGAAAAGGACACTTCTTCAGTTCCACCCAGAAAACAGTCAGATAAATTTGGCTTTCAAAAGCTGATGCATATATAGCTCACAACCTTTTACAAAGCTAGTGTGGCTATCACCTTGTCTAAGAAACCTGCTGATTCCATTAGTCTCTTAATCAAAAAAGCCCCATGTGTCTGACTACACAGACAGCAGCTGCAACAGTTACAAATGACAAGGCATTTCCACATTAAAGGAACTGTTTCCACAGCAAACCCCATGGCTCCCTGCCATTCCACATCACAAGATTACACAACAAGCATTATCAGCCTACAGGGAAAAAAAAAGCAGTAGTGAAAAAAAGGGTGTTAGTATGAATTTATTTTGCAAGTTAGAGGACTTACTCTTCATCTTATACTTACACTTCAGCAGTCTTTCAGAAAACAAGTAGTTGTTCATTGTGTCTGCAACGATCCTAGCCACATCATCACACTCAAACTCTATGAATCCGTAGCCTTTGGTAGCTCCAGTCTGCAAGCAACGACAGAAAGAAATCTGAAATGACACTTCCATACCTGAAGAGATAAATCCAAATTATGTTATGCTGCAAGAGTCATAGCCCATTCTCAGCTAAACACAAGTAATTTAATAAAGTTAAGTGAAATCATGAGAAACACCAGATTTATTCATAAATACGTATTTGCTGCTGTTCTGTTGTTGATACCAAGTGTACAGAGCAATATTATAACACGACAATAAATCCAGAAATGAGAAGTTACATTTATTGAGTGTATAGCAACAAAAAGCTAAAATAAGAGTATTTTCTATGACATTTCATGTTCTACCTTGAATTGGTGTATTCTGGCATCACTTCTCACGCAAGTGTATTTACTTACAGAAAAAAAAGAGTCTACATTAAATGTCGCTGAAACTGCTTCTCTGCAGTCATAGAATCACAGAATGGTTTGGGATGGGGGGTACTTTTAAAGATCATCAGTGCAACCACAGCGACTACGCCTCACGGGCTGTCAGCCTGATCCTCGTTTGGGAAGGATTATTTTTAGGGCAGTCCGCCATGCGCGGTGCCCCCCTCTGCCCACCCACGGAACTGCAACACTGCTCTCCACGTGCTGCGGCAGGGAAGGGCGCACAGAGCTGCTGAACACGCTTCGGCAAGGAGTGGACTCTGTTAATTCACCCAATCGGCAGCTTCTGCAAGGAAGAAGTTTCAGCGGCTCAGACCGATTGCTCGGCCCAGCCTCAGGCAGCCGGTTGCAGACGCAGCGCTGCGTCGGAGGCGCCCCGAGAGGTGACAGCGGGAAGGCCCAGAATGGCCACGCTCCCTGGCCGAGGGCCCGGCCCTGCGTTACCTTCTTGCTCCTGGAGAGCCGTAGCCGCGTCACCGTCCCGAACTGCTCGAAGTACTCGCGGATCTGCGGCTCGCAGAGGCCCCGCGGGAGGTGGCCCACATACACCACGCCCGGCGTCAGCTCCTCCTGCACAGGGCACAGAGCAGACGGTCAGGCCAGGTCAGGCCCGGCCTCGCCCGACCGCCCCCAACCGCCACAGGGCCCCGCTCACCTTGGCCGTCCGGTTGTTGCGGACCCGCTGCACCTTCTGCTGGAACTCGCGCTGCAACCGCGGCTCCAAGGCCAGGAACGACGCGGCCGTGGGAGCGGGAGCGGGCGCGGCCGCCGGTGCCGACGCGGGCACCTCAGCCGCCGCCATGGTGCCGGAAGGCGTCACTCAGCTCGCGCGCGGTGTCGCGCAGGCGCAGAGCAGCGGGGCTGTCTCCTAGCAACGGGGCACGGCGCTGCCCAGCGCCCCCTCTCCCGCACCACTTCGCGTAGCAACGCGGCGCCGACATCCAGCGGCGGGGCCCGGTGGCGGCGACCCCGGGCCCAGCTCCGCCCCAGCGGGAGCAAGGCCCCGAAACACGGACACTCCCGGAACTACCTCCCCACGGGCACCTGCCCCCGCCGCCAGTCCCTGGCTGCTCCGGCCGCTCAGGCAGTGTGCGGGGCAGCCCTCGCGCCGGCGGCACAAAAGGCCCCTGTGGGCGTAGAAGGCCCGAGGTGGGAGGCGGCGGCGGGCACCATGTCGGTGAGCGAGATGTTCATCGCGCTGCAGGGCGTCCTCACCGTCGACCAGGACATCCGCGAGGTGGGCGTGGGGCCGGGCAGGGGACGCGGGGCTTGGCCTGGCGTGGCCTGACGATGGCCTGTCCCCGCAGGAGATCCGGAAGGAGGTGCAGGCGCTGGAGCAGACGGCCCGGGAGATCCTGACGCTGCTGCAGGGCGTGCACCAGGGCGCCGGCTTCCAGGACAGTGAGTCCCGCCTGGCCAGCGCCGCGCTCTGCCTGCCCCGGGACCGCGGGGAGGAGCCGTGCGGGGGGAACGGGCAGTGCCCTGGGGCGCGCGGGTCCCTCCGTCCCGAGCCCTTTCCCGAGTGTCAGTTTGACGGTGGGCGCCCCGGGGTGTCCTGGGTGGGCGCTCCGAGGCTACTTGGGGGGTTTCAAGTCGGGTAAGTAGAAAAGCTGCCGTTCGTCCTCAGGAAATGCCGTTCTCTCCTTTTCTCCCCTCCCTAGCCTGGCCTTTCACCGTCTGGGTGGAGAAGAGCATGTTGTTTTTCCAGGTGCTCACCTCCTGGATTGTTAAATGGGCTCAGAGGTTTTTCTCAAGTGACATGCATGTAGATTTTTATATTCTGGTCATTTTACCATCACCTGTTGGGCCTTTGTATCTGTACATTCCTCACCTCTTCACTCCCCAAAAAGCTGTGGTGGTGCTCTGGATGGTGTGGGAAGGGAGGCCTTTAGTCTGTTTTGTACAAGACCGACTATGTGTGTGCAGATATAGCATCTGCTTAATGTTTAAAAATATAAAGGGAATTTGTGAAAGCTGATAAAGCAGAAGCTGTCCCTGATGATGTGGCAGCCAAAGTCATTCTGCTATTTTTGGGGTTCATAGTGCACCTAGCCTGGTCCCTTGCTTTCAATCCAGATTTCTTTAAGATGCTTGACATTTTGTTTCTGGGCCAACCCATTTCCTCCAGGGCATGGGAACAGCACTACAGACCTACCTGTCAAATGTGCTCTTTCTGCTCCCTTATCCCCATTTTTAGACTTACTGATAAAACTACTTGCATAATCAGGTCTTTCCCTTAAAGGTGTGACTTAAAGCTGTTTTTGTTCTGGTTTGTTTTTTTTTCCCAAGTCAATTAATATCTCCTGAAAAGAAACAACAGTTCTGACTTTCCTGGAAATTCTTTAGAGGAATTTAGGAAGGGGAGACACCTGGTAGGCCACCTTCTGCAGGCGAATAAAAGAAGGAGCCTCACCAGGTGCTGCTTTAGTCACCTGCAGAGCTGACTGGCTGTCCCCAGCCTGACCATGTTCACCAGCACACTGGAGCTGGAGCCCCAGCATCTCTCAGGCCTCTGGGAGGGTACACATTTAGCAATGTGCAACATCTGAGGTTTGACCTTGGCTGGCAAGTGCAACTTCCACCTGCCTAGGAAACCTGGCAGTGTTAAAAATTAGAACTGCTATTTGGCTAATTTACATACACATACACTCAATTTTCTAAGCTGAATAAACCCTTGGATGTTGTTACAGTTGTTTTGTGTGGGTATCAACTCCAGGGGTTGCTTTCCAGCATTTAATTTGTAGAGACCTGTGTCTGGTTCAGTGTATTTTTACTTGATTTTTAATTCTAGGAGAGAGCTGGTCCTGGAACTTGCAGAGTCTGAGAAGAGATTTCGAATAGTTAAAATTTAAAAAGAAAAAAAAAGGGTGGGGAGAGGAGGGGGGAAAAAAAGCTTGGTTTATAATTCTTATAGTACCAAAGATAACAAATACAATCTTAATACATTAGGACTGAACTCATTATAATAGACCTGTCAGTTTGTCATCAATTACAAGCATAATAAAGCAAGTCAATAAAGGTTTGGATTAGTACAGGTTTACAGCAGAATACTAGTGCCAATTGTTGGAAGGATTGCTGGGGGGATAAATAGCACTTGTCAGATGTCACATTTAGACTACAGTTTATTTTATAATGGTTGTAGTTCCACCGTCCTTAAATAGCTGTTTGGCTTCCCTACAGCGTCTTGGTTGAGTCAGTAGCATGTTTTTACTAGGAAACTGGAATGATTCTTCCTTAGCAGATTAAAAAGGCATAAATTATGACTCTAAGAAAGATATTTTTTTGTTGCAACAGGGCTCTGGCCTGATTTTGTAGCATCAAGGTAGTTTAGCCTTACATTTATTCTAAGTTGTAAGAGACTATTAACACTAGTAATAAGCTATATTGAACTATAAAAATATTAAATCATAAATGAACTAATAAATAATTAACAAAAAAGAAAAAAATCTAGTAACTACTGCAAGTTCACAGGTGACAGAGTAGCTGAGGATGCTTGGCGACTGCGGCTGTGTTGCTGTGGGTGGCTCAGGCTGGTGCCCTCCCTCACACCAGTGTAGGTGGGAGACAACTTGCCTTCTTCCACAGCCTCCTGACTCACTATTTGTAATTATTCTTGCATCATCAGTTGAGGCAGAATGATGAAAACCCAAGAAGACAAGGGAGAGCCAGTGAAAACAGGGAAAGGGTTTGCACCAGGCTGAGTGATCCACCCTGCCGAAGAGGAGGGTGAGGAGGGGTGTGAGCTCTGTTAATGAACTATGGGCTGGCTGGAGGATGGATGGAGGGCAGCTTCCTGTACCAGCCCGTGGTCTATCAAATGTCAGCTTGCACCTTCCCTCTGCTCTCCAGGCCCTTACAATACCTCTTGGTTAAACCTGTTTGCACTGAGTTTTCCATCTACCCTCATTCACTGTCGGGCAGCCACGCACCAACAGACAGCAGCTGGCTCATGCTGCCCTTCTCTGTGGTCCCTCCCTGCACTGAGCAGGAGACTTGAGCTGTGGGATATGCACTTTCAGTCGTGGTTTTTATTCAGCTGTGGGGAAGGGAAGGAAAACCAGCAGAGCCTTAGGCCAGCAGCCTTTGGAACAGGGTCAGAGAATCTCTCTTCCAGCTTCCTCTGCTCCTTGTTCAAAACGGAGTTTAAGAACTGCTCAGAAAGCTTTTACATTGGTTTGACCACAGGCAGACACCACATCAACACTGCTCCTTTCTGTTTGGTTCTGGGTGCTTCTTGGTGTGTAGGCTGTGTGACCTTTCCAGCATTTCTTGCTGCCAGTGCCCATTACAGATTGGGTTCTTCACCAATGACACCAGGTTTATAGCAGCAGTTATCGGTCATGATTAGCATTAATTCTTAAATAACACTGGGCCATCCTGTCTCCAGTTCAAAGCTAAGGACTAGAGCAGATTAGGCAGGAGTGTTTCTCCTCTACCTGTGTGACCCAGGGTGCCACAGTGAGTGTTTCTTAGGTCGGTTCAGATGTCCCTGCACTACCTGAGACAACAGAGGAGCATACATAATGCTGCCTACACTCGACAATTCATTACAAAACCCTGCTCTCTGTCAAGTACAGAATGATACACTGTTTCTTTTTCAGTACCAAAGAAATGTCAGAAGGCTCGTGAACACTTTGGCACAGTGAGAACACAGCTGGAATCTCTGAAGACCAAGTTTCCTGCTGATCAATATTACAGGTGTGTGGGATCACACATAGTTGGACATGGATGTGGGAATTGCATGGGCATATTTGGTATCATTACTTTGGGAGAATGATTCAAAGGTTTATGGGCCCAATGCTTCTCTCTGTTTGAAAAGTAAATCATGGTGGAGAAGCGTAAGGTTTTTGAGCAAAAACATTTTTTAACTTTTCACTAAAAATATCCAGAATTATTTTTCTATACACTTTTTTAAAAAAGAAAAAGGAAAGTTTAAGAAATTTGTTTTATTGGAGCTGCCCTTGTTTCTGCGAGCAGAGCATTTGCTGCTCCATTAATTCCAGGTAAGTTGTTAGGTTTGGGGCATTTCTGAAGACAGCTCTAAATCTGTCATGACATGGCTGTGTGATGCTGCAGATGCTAAATGAAGCTGTTGCCTTGGTGTTTTGTTTGCTGCCAGAAGGGGACAGTGTCTAGCAAGAACATTTCAAAGAACGAGAACCTTGTCAGTTCAAATCTGCTGAGTGAAGATGGGAGGGGAAGCCCTGGTTATCCCGTGGGCAGGACAAGTGGAAAAACCCGTGAACTGAGTAGGTGTGTGGGAGGTGTCCAGCGTAGGGTCCTGGGGGTGAAACTCTAGAGTACCAAGGAGATGACTTTAAGCTGGTGGTGTTTTGATAAGCCAAAAATATTGCAAAGTGCTATGCATGAAGGTGGAAAACAGAAGGTGTACTGCAGATATTTAACACACTTGTTGCCTGACTTTCCAGTAATTGAAGTTGCTTATTTTTACCTTGACTTGGTGTTTTCTTCAACAGATTTCATGAGCACTGGCGGTTTGTGCTTCAGCGGTTGGTGTTTCTGACAGCATTTGTAGTCTACTTGGAGTCAGAAACATTAGTGACCCGAGAAGCTGTTGCAGAAATACTTGGGAGTAAGTTAATGTTGTCACTGAAGAGAAAAAGCTTATGAGGTTTTGAGGTGGTGTCAGAGGTACAGGGAAACAGCAGAACTTCATTTCTTTCCCCCAAAAAATCCAAAATGTATCTGATTTCACTATGTAAGCAATACACTATTTTAGAAGGTGGAAACCAGCAAACTAATGTGAACAAAAGTATTTATTATTAATTAGTAGGTTATTTGTCAATGAAGATTATTCACTCTAATTGCCTAACTCTACCAAAATAATAATATTAAGATGAGAGCTTATTTTTATCAGTTTTCACTTTTGGTGTTACGGAAGTCTGGAAAACACTCATTTTTTTTTATGCTGTAAGACAGCTCTGTCCTCCCAGAGCAAAGGATTTGAAAAAAAAAAATCATGAAAACTATCTCTAGTGACAGCAATAGGACAAGAGGAAATGGGGTCACGTTGAGCCAGGGGAGGTTCAGATTGGAAATGAGGAAAAATTTCTTCACAGAAGGAGTGGTGAGGCACTGGAACAGGCTGCCCAGGGAGGTGGTGGAGGCACCATCCCTGGAGACGTCGTGTTTCAGGAGATGGTTCAGTGGTCACTGGGGTGTAGGGCTGATGGTTGGACTTGATCTTGAAGGTCTTTTCCAACCTTAATGATTTTATGATTTTTCTAAAAAAGGACTACAGACCCCTCTCCTATATATGAAGGTAAATTCAATTATTCTGTTGGATCAATTATAACCTATCGCGTGTTCAGTTGAGGATGTACGAGATGCTAAATCGAAATGCTGAGAACAGGCAATAATTACATCACATACAGGAGAAGGCTGACTTTTATTTTGTAATAATATTTCATAAGTTTGATATTTTAAATTTAGCTCCAGTAAACAAATGCAATTTTCCTCATGTTCTGTACCACTCTGGTTTTTATCTTAGTTGAAGCTGATAGAGAGCGGGGCTTTCACCTGGACATTGAAGACTATCTTTCTGGTGTATTAACTCTTGCCAGCGAGCTGGTAAGAAAGATATTCTTGCATATATTTGGATTTAAACTGAGCTAAAAAAAAAGTGTTTTCTAACTTTTCCAAATTGTTCCTGAAAGTTATGATATGCAACACCTTGATCTGAACTTCCAGCAAATTGCCTCTCAGTGATTCCTCACTGATATTTTCAGAATTAAACTAGTCCCTTGATTGAAAATCCAGGATTATGGTAAAGAAAAAGGTAGATCTAAGTACATATGATCTGACTGCCTGGAACAAAACTGCTTCGTTTGGTAAAGTAACTGATGGGATTAGTGACCCGATTGGGGTGGGTTCTTCTGCTGCTGTTCTCCTATGCATTTTCCTCTTGTAGTCCAGACTGGCAGTGAACAGTGTCACAGCTGGAGACTACTCTCGCCCTCTCCGCATCTCAGCTTTTATCAACGAGCTGGATTCTGGCTTCCGCCTCCTTAACCTGAAGAACGACTCCCTGAGGAAACGTTACGACGGCCTGAAATATGATGTCAAGAAGACTGAGGAAGTGGTGTACGACTTGTCCATCAGAGGACTCAATAAGGAGGCAACGGTTGGTGCGGGTGGAGAGAAGTGAAGGATGCTCAGTTTAACAGCATCATTGATTACCTCAGATGGTTGCCAATCCAGGAGGCATGCTAGCAAAGCCTTCCTGCAGTAGTTTAGAAGAACTGCAGCTGAAAGCTGCTCTCTATTTTCTTACCGGTGGTGTAGTACGGGTGTTAGATCTCAAAATGTTTTGTAAAATCATGTCTAGATTAGGGCAGGAGGCTCTGTGTTGCCAGTGGAGTTCCTCTCTCAGAACACGGTGCTGTTCTGTGCACAGCAGCAATAGTCATTAGTAACTCCCATGAGCTGAAATTCCCATTAGTTCTGTAGTGCTGTCACTGCCCTGGCAGTGCTGTGCTGTTGCTGTCCCCCCACACACACCTGCACAGGTGTGCTCAGCACAGGTACATGGGATGTTTTAGAAAACCCACTGTGTAAATACCTGTATGTTATTTTTTAAGACACTGATTTTTGCCTTTTTCTTGTATTTTCACCTATGTCAGTAAGTTGAACAGATTTGCATAACTGTTAAATAACCACACCTTTTTAAATGGCTTCGGTTAATGTACCCCCTTAATAGACAAGTTAGTGAAAATATTCCTGGGAATTTCTCCATCAGAACTGGTGTTTTGCACCTGGATACATCTTTGTTTCTCTCTCTCGTGTTTTTTCTTTTCCTCCAACATCTCAGTTGCCAGGGAGAGCAAGGCTTTCTCCCAACATCTGCTTTTGCTGGCCATTTGTTTTACTGACATAAGTAAATGCTGATCATTTGCCTTGAGAACTTGGTGTAACCAACATTTTACTTTAACTACCAAGGTTTCCAAATAGAGATGTGTTAACTGATGAACTGCAGGTAGCATCTGAGTTTTAACAACCTATGTAGGCCACAACTGTATCTGTGTGCTGGGATTAAAAAAACCCACAAACCCAGAACTTAATATATTAAAATATTTGAATCTTCAGAAAAGGGGAAATTACTAGTTTCAGATACTGTGCATGTAAGATGTTTATTATAAACACCAACAGCCTCTTTCATACCTCCTGGGGTGTTTGTTCTCTTGTCCTAAATGACTTTGAGTTTTGCCATTCTCCTTCTGGTGGTGCAGGAGGGGCAATGAGAAAAACCTCTTCAAGAGGATGAACACAAATGGTCACATTTACATGGGGTTTGTTAGTGTTTCATTTTGTTAGCAAAGATTTCCCACTGTTTCAGTTAGGGTTTTGTTTATTGGAAGAAAATTATTTCTTGGTTATTTTGGCCAATAAAAGCTGTTATTTGATTTTGGTCATTTGGTAATTCTGCCTATTGTCTGTTATTTGCTTCCCTTCCTGGACCCCTACTCTGAAATACCATCATTTAAGCCCAGCCTTCAGCTGGACTTGGACAACAACAGAGCTCTTCACTTCAGCTGCATGCTGTTTGGTGGCCCACTCCTGCCCACCAGTGAGTGGTGCCTAAGTCAAGCTGCCAACAGATTTCATAGGCTTTTTTAAAATTCTTTTTAATTTTTACCTGTTTCACCAAGTAAAATGTGAGAAGTGTGGAGGAGCTTATCATTACCAAATCCAAGATGTTGTACGGTTCATCTTCAGAGAATTATTTTCTTTTGCTGTGAAAGAGGGATATTGCCACCTCCCTAGGTTATGTGACCAAGTTAAACAGGAGAGTTATGGAGGAGTTTATCATTACCACATGAATCTTTCATGTTTGTCCTCATCCTTTGTATCTTATGTCACATAACGTAGGGAGAGGGTAGTATCTCTTTCACAGCTGAAGAAAAGGTGTAACTTCCTGAGCCCCATGGCAATGAGACCAGCTTTCAAAGTAGCTCTTTGTTCTTGTCTGACTCCACTGTTTGCTTCTTTCTCACTTTAACCTTGTGGAGGTGGGAGGAAGGAAGGAGCTTAAGCCAGTTCCACTGCCAAAACCAGAGACTGGTGAAACAACACCCTAAGGCTCCAAGACAGCTGCGCAAACCAAGGTCACACAGGAAATGCGTAGGAGAAGGGGAATTAGAGGGAGGTTTTCTGAGTATCAATCTGATGCCTCTTGGGTTGGAGGACTCCTGGCATGCAGGACAGGTGTTTGTTAAGGCTTTGTGCTGGCTTATGTCCCAGGTTGGCTGGTTGCATTTGGTCATGCAAAAGGCCTGCTTCCTGACATGGGATTCCACGTGCCTGTGGCAGCTTTTCAGTAGATCCTTTTTCTGTCAGCTCTTGCATTTTACATGGTTTCCAAGAGCTGGTGAAGACAGAACAGTGCTGTGCAGAGGTGCAGTTACTGTGGGAGGGACAACTGGAAGAGCAAGTCTCTTAGGGCTTATAGAGTCTGCAAGGTGTGGGATCCTTCTGTTTAAGTCTCTGTGGAGAGCAAGTGCTTGAGACACTCCAGTGTTGTGTTCCTGGGGGGTGTGTAGCAAACAACTTGTTCTTTCCTGTTCCTAAGTTTTGGAGAGCCTAACATCATCCTCTGGAAAAACATCATTTGTGAGAGCCAGGCTACACAGTGCGTTCTCAAGCCAGATCTGGTGAAGGGAAAAGGAAACCTCAAACTTTCTCCCTAGGCTGCAGCAGGGAAAGCCAGGGACGTGCTTTTTTGTGGCTTCCTCTGCACAGAGGTAGCCTTTAGGACCTTGTGGCCTTGATTGTGAATCTGCACATAACTCTGGATCTAAATGATAAGTTGTGTTTCTGTCCCAGAGCTGGGAGCAGAGGGAGGAAGGGAAGACCCAGAAGGACTTGAGTAAAGGGTTTCTCTCTTCTCTCACCCTTCCCTTTCCCAGGGGTACTGGGAGCAGGTTGGCCAGTGGGGAACAGCAGTGAGAGATGGAGCTCAGAGGACTGCAAAAGCTTGATGGCTCATGATGAATCAGATGCACTTGAACTCTGAACAAATAACTCCTGTTGGTAGTGAATGGAGGGTGCAGCGTGTGCTGGCAGCTGGGAGGAAAGTGAGTCAGCACAGGAGCACTGGAGAGGCTGACTCAACAGCCAGCACAGCTATTCTCTGAGCCACTTCAGCTTCAAGTGTGTTCCAGGGAGTGCTCTCTTAGATCATCTTTGTGCTCACTCTGGTTTGGGTTTCCCCCCCCCCCAATCTTGACGTCATTTCTGTGGGTTTTCTTTATTTCAGTACAAGGGGCACTTACATAGTTGATTAGCTGCTCTTTATTTATAGCTCTGCCTGTTCAACCCCTGCAGATCGATGACAGTGCTGACCTGAAACCATTTGGGAAATAGTGGTGGACAGCACTCTGCAGCACAGGATGCAGAGCAGAGCTTGGGGCTCGTTGTTGAACTGGGCTCTGTCTGCTGGAATTAACTGCAGCAGGAGACCAGCAACCTCTTTAAGCTGGCACTTGTTAAAGGACACGTTATCACCTCCCGACTGCCCTTTCCTAGTGCCAGCACACGTCTTTGTGCAGAGAACTGGATCAAGGAGCTGATCCAGCTGAAATAATCTTTATTTTTCAAGCAGTGTTTGCTCCAATCCTGTTCACTGCACAGTCCCAGGTGGTGCCTGTGTCTGGAGGGAGGCTTCTTCCTCTCCCTGCAGTGCCAGCTGTCAGTGTTCCTGAGCTGTAACACTACATGGTAAATTGTCTGCATTTCAGTATTTTAACTGCTTCCAGTTCTGTTTGGATTACCAAGGGTTTTCTCTTTGGGTAAATAATTTGCCTTCATCTTACTGTGAAGTGATGACTTGTGTGCTAGAGAGCCTCACTCACATTTTTCAGCTGGTAAGGTCATTACACACAGAGGCAATTAAGAAGAGCAGAAAGGGATGACTCCTGGGGTCTGTGCATGGATATTGACCTGGTGTACTCATCAGCTGTCCATCTTCCCTCATTAAAGTACTGCCTGTTGCTGGATACTGCAGTGCAACTATACTCAAGTGTGTGTAGGGGCTGCTCAGAGAGCCTCCTGCCTGCTCCATTTGTGGAGGGTCATTAAGCAAGTGTTTGATTTTGAAAGGAATAATCCATTACAGTATCTGTCTCCTGTGCACATGCTGTGAGTCAGGCATGAATTACTTGAAGATGGGTATCTCTTCGCAGGTTTCTCTGCCTCTCTGTTTATGGTCACTTCAAACTGCAGCACTTTTGGCTGGTTTAGCCATCTCTGGAGGGTCGCCCTGCCCAAGGGGAAAATGGCTGTCCTAAAAGCAGCCCCTTCTTGACAGAAGGGGGGAAGTACTACTTGTTTGAGTGCTTGTTCATCTGCACGTTGACACTGTGGGTGTACAAATGTCTAACCTGCTTCTGTTGGGGAAAATGTAAGAGCCAGGGTGCTGCCTGCTCCCCAGGAAGCCTGCTGGCTCACAGCCCAGTAGGGAGAGCTGTGCACCTGCCTCTGGGTCTGCACCCAGGCCCTGTGCAGCTCCTACAGGCTTCTGTGACATCTGATGCCCACGACAGCCTGTTGGAGACTTCAACAGGGATTGTAGAAAGCCTAAAAGGAAGAAAAAGCCTGGGATTTCAGCCTCTGTGAAACAGGTCAGGGCTATACAGGCCTTGTGCTTTTCACATGTTTTGGTTACCCCAGGCATCAGTCATGGGATCTGCTCTGTGACTTTCTTGTGACCTCCAGGCTTCCCACTGTCATCTGCCAGCACTGCCCACAACACCCAAAGACGTTTTATGCAGATCCCCCCCCAAGCATGTGACTCTGGCACTGCAAGGGAGGCTCCTGCGCTAGGAGAGAAGGGTTCAAAGCCACCTGGGCCCCCACCACTGCTGAAAGAAAGGGTTGCTTTGCCTGCTTCTGTGCAGAGAATCTTCGGGGGGGTGGGGTGGGGGGGGTGGGCTGTTTGCAATCTGGGTCTTCTCACCTGCAGCTGAGATAATTTCTCAGGGATGCCTGCACTGATAGAGATTAGACTGGGGCAGGATATGAGCTGGAGAGTTGCAAATTATCATTACCTTAATCTCTGCTAATGAGCCTAGAGCCTCATGCCAGCTTTTCAACTTTTTCCAGCTGTGTAACTGCTCCAAGTCAAGCCTGGCCAGACACCAGTGCTGAAGGATACTCTACCTGCGTTCTGATTCCTCACTCTCTGTTGAAGAGGACCCTCAACGTTCCTATCACTCAGCTTTTCCATCCACGTTGTAAAAAGGTTTCCCTTAAGGAACCACCTTCAGCTTCCTGAGGGAGATGTCTTCCTTCCTAATGAGCACCCTTGGCACTTGCCTGGAAGTTTTGGACTGTGCAGTGTTACTGTCAAAACTTTGATTTTGTTTTTAATTGCTTGTACCTGTATCTAGTCATACATTTTGCAGCAGCCTCTGTGAGAAATGAGTTAATTTCTTTGTCTGCCTCATCAGTAATACTTTTTGGTCCATCATATTCCACTGTAGTGGCAGAAGGTCACTCAATGATGAGAGTGAGATCTGTGAACATTTTTCTGATCTCCACCAAAAGAAGTTTCCTTCATTGCATTTGGTTCCAGGTGTCGCGGACACCTGGTTTTTCCAGTTTCAAGTTGGAGAATGTCAGCCTAATTCCAGCTGAATCTCACCTGGTTTCCCAGCATACATTTAAGAAGAGACACGGGCAACATCACAAAATGAGAGTTCCTACAGCTGCCTCATCCACAAGCCCTGAAGGAATATCTTTGACATGGCACTAGCAGACTCAATTATCTTCCCTGTGAGGATGTGAGGGACAAGCAAGAGAGTGCAATATTCACCAGGAGCTCCTGCTGGAGATCTGCTTCCTTGGATGTTAGCTCCATAATAGATTCATGTGCACTGAATGACTTAAGTTCCCCAAGGCAGGAGATCTGACACAATCTCAGAGCTTTTTCTCAGGTTTTGGGATGTGCTGAGGTCAATTTCTCAGTCTCCAATGACAGCTACAATAGCTTCTTGCTGCCAGATGCAAAGCTGGTGCTCCCTTTCAGATGTGTTCTTCATCACCCAGCAGAGGCCCATGCTGAATACCCCTTCTGCACCCTCACTTCTGTTAAGGACAACCAGGAATGTACAAGGACACCGTGGAAGAGAAGATCTCTGTTCACTAAAGCAGAAGTCTCTGCCCTTTAAAGTATTTACTCTTCATCTCCCTGTGCTTTTTTCAGGCTTTCCCATTCAGCCTGCTGACTCTTAAAGCAGCTATTCCTTCTTTCCTTGGGATTTGATCTCTGAGGGGCTCTTAACCCAGTGTTGTGTCTTCTTGTGTGTCTGCCGTTACCTCAAAGCTACATGGACTCTGTGATAAACACTGCTGCTTCTTGTTGTGGTTTTCCTCATAAATGACCAGTAGGACTCATCCTAAATTCTTGCTAAAGGTCATCTCTGAGTTCTGATAAATCAACAGAGCAATGTGACATTCTCTTTTCCTCTTTTTTCCCCTACCATGGTACCTCCAGAAAGGCCTACTTCTGTTATTCAGCTGTGTTCAGTGGGAAGGAGTCTTGAAAAGTAATCTTAGTACTGTCAGTCATGACTTCTGAGAGGCATAAAAATATCACAGAGCCCTAGGACGGCCGGTTTGGAACAAGTAATTGCTTTCTTGGCTTATGGACAAGCCTGTTCCCAAGTACCCTGGGTTATAATAGCATTTTGTCAGGTTTGTTAATCAGAAATGGAAAAATACAGCACAACTAATCTCCAGTGCTGCCAAGTAAGATGTGTACATGTGATACTGAAAGACCTGGAACTTCCCAGGAGAGGGATCATCTAGTTGAGAAAGGTGCCCAGGGATTATGGAAACCTACTGCCTTGTCAGTGTGCTGACATTCTTTGCCCTTCCTGTGCAGGCTCACCCCACAGCTCGAGCACTCATGGGGCCATGGAGATGGTGCTGTGCTCGTGCTCCCTTTCAACACCTGTAATTTAAAGGCAGGCGAGCAGCTGAGTACACACCAGATACATACAAGATAAATAACCCTGGAAGCACCACCTCTGTCTAGTCTGACGGGTTCAACAATCAGGCTGTTGCTTCCCATAGCAGGCTGTCCCAGATCAAAGAGCTTGTACTGTTCCCTGGCCACAGGTTTTTTAGGACAGGGCTACAGCACCACGTACACGTCCTGCTCGTAAGTCAACACCCAACAATTATTTATGGACCTTCTTTTGGGGAGGGTTTGCTTGGTTCAGAGGAAACAGGCCATGATTACTAGAAGCCTGGCAGGCAGGTGTTTCCTGTGATACCTAGAAAAACCCTGAATCTGACAAACTGAACAATCACCCAAATGCAAGATTGATGCTAAATATCAGACTTTTTACATATACTTATTGTTCTCTAACCTTTTTGAACAGCCAGGGTGGCTGAAGGTATCTTGATTTAAAGATATGACTGTACAAACAGTCCATGGCTGGTTCTGAGTATGAATTGGTGTGGAGAAAATCACTGCACTGGAAAGTAATTGAAAACTTTCCAGGAAGCAGCAGCTTTCTGTGGCTGTGAAAGCCACTGGCTGTTTGGATAAATTCAGCTATTAGGCTCACTGTACTTTAGCCTTCCCTTATCAAAACTGCCACTGGAGGTAAATAAGAGAAGGTAGCTGAGCCATTTTGATCTTGGGAGAGAAAACAAAGGTGCTACAAGCTGTTGCTTTTTGTATGTTAGGTGAATAGGGCTTGAAGGCTGTGAGATGCAGATCTGTTATGACAGCTATCAGAGAAATGTTCCTCCAGTGCTGCTCTGCTTCAGCATCCATCTACTTAAAAATACAAGCAACAACCTTATCAAAGCAATGAATCGTGCTCGTCACTGGCTGCTCAGTGCATATCTGGGGGGAACAAACAATTTATTGTCTCATGACTAGAAATAGCTGGAGGGGATTCCAGCCCACTTGAGGGAGTCAGGCTGCTGCCCCAATAAACATTTTGCCAGCTATCACTCACTACAGCCCTCAGCTGTGTGCTGCCACCATCATGTCTTGGTTGTGTGTTTCTAAAGCCTCCAATGATGCAACAACTCCCATTTCCTTAAAGACAGAATGAAGCACTAAAACGCTGGATGGTGCAGATGGAGATAAAATCCAGCCAGAAAGCACACACTGCTGGTGTCTGCCTCAGTGCCTGGAGCAGTGTGACGTGCCCAGCAGCTGTGCTAGGAGGACAAAGCACTGGGCATGGTTTGGAGCCCTGCTCAGACCTTGGGTCCAGTGGTGTCTTACAGCATGAGGGCTACCTACATGAAGCCTCTGTCCACCTTCCTTTGTGTGCTCACTGATGCTGGTTGATCTCTGGAGAAATAAACAAATACGCTTCTTTGTGTGAATCCTCCTGCAAAGTAAATGCCTGTAACAGAAATATTTTGTTGGGAGTGAATAATACTAATTAACTTTGTCTCTACCTTGGGGTCTGAAGGAACATTTACAGGTTGTCCTCTGAGATCCATCGACCAAAATTCAGGCTCCTTTAATTTAGCCTCTAGCTCTGTGATCTGGCCTTTGCTGGGTAAGTCACAGTGTGACATTTTGCTGATCTTGTAATCACAAGGTCACCATCAGTGGTCATGTCAGGCTGAAAAGGTTAAACCCTGTTTGCCTTTTTACTATTGTTCAGTTTTGAGTCATGTCCCTGCTGTGGAGCTGAGGGAGGCTGGATCTTATGGGGGAGTGTTGTGTGGCCTCAGCTTTGGCTCTCACGTCTGGTGCACCGGGCCTGACCTGGGCGGCCAGAGCATCAGATTTTGTGCCAGTCTGTTGTTGTCTACTGAGAATTAGGGTAGCAGGCTTGTACTGTTCTCCCAGTCTCATTTGGAGTAGCCCCTGAATTCTGTTCAGGGGATCCAACAGACAGAGGCAGGCACACTGCTCCCCTGAATACCACCCACACTAAATGAAGTATCTACTCCAGAAAACAAATATTTAAAAAAATACCCACCTAAACTCATTGAAACATAACTATTAAAACCTTTTATGTTACTCTACAGTACAATGTAAATTGTTCCTTTCAATTAAATTTTTAAATACACTAGATTACATCTTTTAAATAATTGCAAACTTTTAAGTTCACTATTAGTGGCAGCAGAGCTGTATTTACATACACTTCTGAGATATTTCAGATGCAGCGTTATGTTCCAGTCCCTAAGTCAGTGGGGGTGAACTGCTTTTCCACAGCTTCTACACATAGCTGGGGTGTTTGTGTCAGGGAGCAAGAATTCTTTTTAATCTTGTCTGCTTTTTTTTTTTCTTTTCTTCTTTTTTTTTTTTTTTTTTTTCCTGTGTGCATGCAGCTGTATCAGAGCAAACTGATACCTACTTGATTCGGATAAAAGATGAAAGACCTTGCTTTTTAAACAAATATTTTGACTGAATATATGGAAGTGAATAATGAAATATAGTCCTTAGGAGTAGTGGTGGAAAATGTAATTTTCTCCAACATTCCTCCCCTGTTGCATAATACTGCACCTAATTTTGACCCTGACTTTACCTAATGCTGATGAAATACAGTCAATGGTGAAAACCTCCCTCATGTTGTCAATGGCTTTCAACACAATCCATGCAATGGCAAGCATCAGACATCATTCTCCCACAGTGCAATATTAACAAGATTAACTCAGTGTTTCCTTCCAGAGATCTGCTCCTCGAGGGAAGCCCATCTCTGTATGTACAACAGCCACAAACACGTTCTGAATCCTAAAGCTGGACACCAGAATTAGGCTGTAACACTTGGTTCCAGCGCTGCTAAGAGTCTTCATGGGCCAGGCTCCTCCCTGTGTTGTCCATGGAGCAAAGCAAAATCAAGCCACCAAGGCTCTTGGTCCTTGCACATGGCACCAGCCAAGGCAAGTCTCCCCAGGTGCTGCCTGTGCAGGACTCAGGGCCTGGTGTGAGGGGTGCTGATCATGATGTTGGGCAGCGCGTTCCGCCGCTTCTTCCAGGAGCCCAGCTCCCTCGAGTATCGCCTGATCTGCCTGAACCAGTGGTGAGTCCGTGCCCGGTCGCTGTCCCGGAACACAAATGCCTCCCGCCTGATCTCAATGAGTTCAAAAGTGTCATCGCAGTCGGGATCAGTGGACACAATGCAATTACTCAGCCTCAAGGGCTCCCTGAGCAAATGGAACTTCCCATTATTTTTGTCCCTGATGAGTACCAGCACAGCGTCCTTCACAGGCCCTGGCTCAGCTGACTCCAGGCTGGACTCAGACACACGCTTCATGTTCACCAGGAGGAGGACCTGCATGTTCTGGAACTTCAAGGTCTTGCTGCCTTTCTTCACCCATTGGCCGTCAGGGGGCTGAGCCAGCTGCAAAGACCCCTCCATCACAAATCGTGTTTCCTCTCGCAGCCAACCTACAGTTTTGAGGGCAGTTTCTCTCATCTCAATGTTGATGACTTCTCTCTTCTTCTTGCTGTCCTGGCGAAAGGAGCGGAGGGTCCATGTATTTCCCTCCTGCTTGGTTTTCATGTTGATGTGCTCCAGGTGAGACTCAATGCGGCTCTTGGCCTCCCGCAGGTTGCCATGATCTGGGTGGTACTCAGTGGTGGTCTTGATGATTCTGCTGAGCAGCAGTGGGTACTTGGTGACTCTTTGCAAAGGGGCCATCAGGAAGGACCTCAAGTTCATCCGCCGCAGTGCTGTGTTGTCATTCTGGGAGACATTGAGGAATATTCTGCAGGGATTTAAGAAGAGGGAATGAAATGGTGGCTGTTCTACCAGCAGATGCTGCAATCCTAAATGCAAAAGAACAGCATGGTGCTGACAGCTGCTGGGCACTGCAGCCTCCCCTTTGGTTTTAACAGCCTTGTGAATTCTGTCTTCTCAAAAGCCAACCTCAATTTCTGCAGCTGTGCTCAGCTGTGAACAGCAATGAGGTGCCTGGGACACTAGAACATCCTGTCAGTCCTCTATTAAATCGCTGTTTAAACAACGAGGGTGTGATCTTTCTCTGGTACACACTGACGTAGGCCCAAGGCAGATACCTCATCTTATATCAGATTACATTAATTTGTAGTTCCTTTCATCATTAGAATACAAAGCACTCTAAGCAAGAATTTGGTACTATCATCATTTAAGCTCTTGCCGTGGAAACAGAGAAGTGACTTGCCTGACGTTGCGCAATAGGCCAGGGCTAGGAATGGGAAATAAATGCAACTCATGCATGCTTCACACAGTGGCTCTCCCCAGTGGAAATGCAAAGTGTGCTCTGGAGCAGGGACTGAAAGCTGTTCTCAGCTGGGTGTTATTTGGTGACCATTCAGCCCAGTGGCTGGGGGGCAAACACTGGTATCACAAAATACAGTATACAGCTGAGGACCTCACTGGAGGTATCAAGGGGTTAATATATTTTGGAGAGTAAATTACTCTCCTCACCTGAAGAGAGAGCAGCTCATCACTGAAGAACATCAGCATCAAAACTTCGATCTAATTGAGCTGACAAAGGCCTTCCTGTCCCCAAAGCCTGGAAGAATACACTCATTCTTTTTCTCACCTGAGCAACTCCTTCTCCTTCTCCAGTGCGTTGAGCATGTTCACGGAGGAGGACTGCTGGAGACAGTAGGTCTGAAAGGCTGGCAGCATGTTGACAAACTCTAGAAATATTTCGCCGATGCACACGGTCATCAGGTCATCATCACCCTGCAAGCATGCAACACAGCCCTGCTGGGTTAGTTCGGGAGAGGCACAACCACAGAGTCTGCATTCCGTCCTATCAGCATGAACCTACTGCAGGATCTGGAGAAGGCCAGACCAAAGGTGGAACTGGGCTCACCCTTCCTGATGGAAAGGCAGTTCCTGAAGGTCCAGGGGGAAGCAGTGCATGGGCAGAGGAAGGAAAGCTCGTCTAACTGCTTGCTCTTTTACACATACAGAGATGTCTTCTCTGCTTCTGCAGGCTTGGCCACTGCACCACAACAGGGGCTCAAAGGCCAGAGGCCAGAGTGAGCCTGCTAGTCAGAAGAGTGTCCTGGGGACCTTGTTGCTGGCAGGTCTGCCATACAGCTAATGCAGCAGTTCATAAATTAACAATGAATGTTTAGGAGCAAATGGGCCGGGGAGGCCTGTAACTCAGGTAACAGACATGGCCCTTAACAACTTCTGCAGTTGTTGTCAGCAGCAGGCCTGTCTGGCAAGCAGTCTCCTTCAGTTGTCCTCTTACTGGCTACTTTGATGCCTAAATGAAAAATAAATTTCATGGTAAACTGTTCTCTGATTTCTGGATGTGTAATAAGAAAAGGGAATAGTAAGAATCTGGTGCCACAGAATGGTCCAAGCTGTGCTGAACTGCCTGCTGACATGCCCTGCAATCACTACTCATTTGAGCAGCGAGAGAGGGAGCAGGTCTCTGGCTGCTGGCAGCTTTATGGTGCAGTACTGAGCTCTGACTGCAAAGGGCAACATGGAGGTGGACACAAGGAAACCCACAGCTCTTTCTAGAAGCCATCGTCTCAATAAATTATTCACAGGGGATGGGACACCCCAAGTGCACATCGGTCTGCACTATGCCAGGTACATAAGAGTGGTTGTCAAAGTTGCCAGTTTTTGAGACATGTGTCACTCAGGCTGACATGCAGGGTTTCAGAGAGGGAGAGGGGGCATGTGTTTCCTAGAGAACAAAACACCCTGGTGAAACTGATACAGCAATAAGTGGGTTTTGGTTTCTTGAAGAAAAGTGGAGCTGTTAATTTGTCCTTTGCAGTGATCGTCTGTCTCATTTCTATTTCTCTGCCCTCTGACCACCATGCTGGTGGGGTAGGAAAGTTCCTTGTGCAAGGCAGGGTGCATCAGTAGAAGCAACTGGTACACAGAGCTCTAAGTGACAACTGTCACCAGAGCAGGGAGCAGCCTGTGCTGCCGGGCCCCGCAGAGGCCAGCTGCAATAAACTACAGCCCTAGACAAACACACCCAAGCCAGCCTGACATGAGCCAGCTCAGGGTTGCAGGCCAGGGAGCCAGACCAAGCTGAGCTCAGTGCCCCCATGGTCACACTCTTATCAGTGTCCAAGCAAACTGGCTTAAAGCTAACTTTGGCAATGGGACAGTTAGGTCCTGCTAGTGGGATTCAATCAGCTAGACAGCTGATGGGTTGCTAATGTCAGTGGCATCACGACAGCAGAGAGTGAGCCCAGCAGCTGTGACCTACTGAAATCACTGGTTTACAATAGCTCAGGGAACAAGGGACTATGTAGATTACCAGAACCCAGGAGTCCTACCTCCTAATCATCTGCTCCACCTGTGCTGCCTCACTAATACAAAACCTACACCTGTCTGCCCATTCTGGCCTCTTTAGAGCATGCAGCATCATACCTGGTCAAAGGCCTGATCGATTTCTTCCTGGAGTATCTCCAAGAAGTTCTCATTGAGGTCAATGAGCTCCTGGATGTTGCTGAAGATGCCCAGGAGCTGCTCCTGGCTCAGCAGCCCAGCCGTCTGCATAGGGAGGTAGAACTCCTCTTTGATGATGCGCAGGTCCTCTCCATAGCTGGCCTCTGTGTTAACAAACTCCAGCACAGACTCCTTGCGCTCCATCCTGCGCTTGCGGCACTTCTCACAGAGGTCAGCCCGCCTCTGATTGCAGTTCTGCACATCGGTCTCCACTGGGAGGTCCCTTTCTCCACAGTCGGTGCAGGGACGGTGGGCTTCCCAGGCTTGCAGGGAGCTCAGTGTTTCGGATGCCCTGTTCCTCCACTTTCTGGCTGGCATCTGGCCAATGCCACTATCTGCTCTCTCCACATCCACTGACTTGGTGCGGGTGGCCTTGCTGGGATCCAGGTCATCCCGGACATCATTCACGCCAACAATCCCACTGTCTGTGCTCAGGCTGCTGACATTGCTCCAATGACGTCTGGAGCGCAGGGAGCCACGTGGGGTGTGGCGGGTCTCATCGAAACTGCCACCATGGCCAAGGTTGGCTTTTGCTACCACTGGACCTGAGAACAGATACAAATCACTACAGGCACAGAGCTCACTTGAGAAGCCCAAACTGGCACACCCGTGAGTGGTAGAAACCCTGCTGGGGGAGATGTAGTGAAAGTAGGGCTCCCCCCCTCCTGTTTTGCTACTGGGAAGGGCAGGGTCAAAAGTGAATGGCTCCAGGAGAAACTTGTCATCCCTGCTCTGTCCATACCTGTGAGCTCATTCAGTCCCTCTCCCCCGCTGCCATCTGCCCGGCAGGCACAGAGGCACATCAAAGTAGATCCTCACTTTTTACACACCTGGGTGAAACCCAGAACACTTCCCTCCCCCAGGTCAGTGGAGTCACTCCATATCTACACCAGTGCAGCAGGGCTCAGCCTGTGGCCCATCAACCCCCTCTGAGCGTGCAGAATGTGGGTACCGTAGTCTCGCTCCTGCCGGCGCTTCTGAGCGTGCTGCCGCGCTGCCGCCGCCATCTTCAGCTCCAGCTGCTTCCTCTTCACCGAGTCTGTCGGCGTAGGGTCGCTGAAGTGTGGCCGCAGCCGGCACTCCCGCTGGGCCTTGGCACCATCTGTGTTCTCATGGACAATGTCAGAGCTGGATCGGCGGCAGCTGGGGCTGGGAGTCTGCAAGAAAAGAAAGTAGGTTTGGAGCAAAGAAGCGGTCAAAGTGGTGCCTGGTTTGTATCCATTGGACTCCAGTTGCCAAAGGAGAGAAAAGGCCACTCCTAAGTGTTAGGATTGTAAATGCAGCATTGATCTACATGATCATTAGGAAATCTGTCCCCCCAGGTCCCTCTGTCTTGCTTAGTCCCAACAGCAGGGACCCCTGACCCTCTGCTGTTATGTAGCTCAGTACAGTGGCTCCATGGTGGCTGGATCACAGCTATCAGAATAATCATGAAGAAGTCAAGAGCATAGCACTGGCTAAGGACCTAAAGGGGAGGCTGAGCCTGTCCTCCAGGGATCTGAGCTAACTTGCCTCTGTTCTCTGAACATTTCAGCACTGCAGGGTCAGGAACTCCAGCCTCTATGCCTTACCTGCCTTGATGGTCTGGCAACATGGGGGCTAGGAGGGCATCTGTCTGATCTCCTGGGCAGCACAGCAATGAGGGCCTGGTGGCACATTGAAAGCCACAAGAGGTTATTGCTGAACACCTCGCAAGAGATACAGTGGCAGATAGGCAAGGGCACAAAAGTGACTCCTGTTTCATTAACTGTACTGAAAGAGGCACTAGAAATCCTTGTAACAGTTAAATCACCCATGGGAGTTGGTGTGATTTCAGATCCCAGGTTCCTAGTCCACCCAGTTCCTACAGCAAAGGGATTCTTTAGAACTTCTGCCAAGAAAAAATCATAAACATGCTCAAGATGAGAGGTGAACTTCTCTCCCTTACATTCTCTGCAGGTGGAGTATTGCTGGGTGTCTCATTGCTTGGCTTGTCCTCCCAGGTCTCTGTTGCCATGGACATCGCTGTGGGCTGCTGGCTGTCCTCTGGAGGTGGGAGATCAGATTCCCTCAGATCACACTGTCCCTCGGAGGGGGATTTGGCAGCAGTCTCAGCATTGCAGCTGCAAGGGGAAGAAGCAGACTCCAATGAACATCACATATGCAGTTCACCTGACATTCCTGACACAGGTGAGACTGAGCAGAAAGCCCCAGTTTGAACAACCAGCCACAAGAGTTCAGGAAAAGTGCAGGCAGGAGTCTAGATTGATCGGCATGACAGCTGTGCATGTGTTTCAGAGGCTCTAAACACAGCTCAATGACAGCAGTGCAGATCGGGTAATTGCACTCACGCCAACATCAGTCTGGGATATCAAGTTTTGGGTGTTCACAGGGCATTTTTGTGTCCATAAAACATGAGGTTCTCCCATAGGGACCAGAAAAACCTCTTTCTAAGTAGGCCATATCTATATTTGCTGCTATTTAAAGAGATGTTGTCAACACAGAAACCATATTGCTCATCTGGAAGAAAATCACCTGCTAAAAACCATAATACTTTGAAGAGATTAGAGGATTAAAGGAGCTTTCCCTCTGTTTTTCATCTCATATTATCACAGGCTTGCTGAAACCACTGGAAAGATTCCCTCTGCTTCCAGTGAACTCAGGATAAGGCCTTTTGGTGCACTTAAGAGTCCTGAAAAGATCAGCAGAGTGTGTTGTTCTCACTTGGCAATTCTGGGATGCTCTTATTCATGGCTGTCTGGTGCTGACAAAGGCCTGGCCTGGCTGATACGTGCAGCCTGTTCCAACCCAACATTCCCCTCTCTGTAGACAACACCACCTCTCCAGACAGACACAGTCTGGTGCAAAACCACTGACTTGACAGAGTAGTTGACAGGCTGTAGATTGTGATACTACTTGTGACACTTTTTTTTTTTTTTTAACAGATTCTCTAAGATACCTTATTTCCATGCATAATGAAGCCTGCTTGGAAGAATATTAATTATTTCATTTTGGTTTTACTTAATTTGTATGGGCTTGGATTCCTTTAAAAATAAATGTTGTCAGGACTGGATATGGATGCTTGTACATAGAGGAAGCCCATGTCAGGGACGTATTTCAGATTATTAATCTATTTTATGCTTTAAAAAAGTCTCCTATGACAAAAATCTGCTTAAAGGCTTCACTTCTGAACTTATGCTGGTAGGTCACACTGCTACTGTGCAATTCCAACACTGTCATCTACAAGCAAACACATGAGACAGATGGGCATTTTTCTTCCAATGAATGAGGGTTGCTGCTGGTAACAAACAATCAGCCAATACTGGAATCACTGAAAAGGGAACAAATCTCCCAGAATACAAGCTGGCTCTGTTGTCAGGCCAGAAAAGTTGGTTTGCAACTTTGCAGCTGATGCTTTTTCAACTTCCTCCATTTATGCTTCTAGGTCCCACCTAACACTACCAGAGGATTTACCAGCTTAAAAAGAGTTTAGCCCCAGCTGCACAGCAATGGTACAGTGCTAACAGCAGGCTTCTGTCTCTCCTTTTGCTGTGCTAACTCCCTGCTATATGGATTCGGAAGCGTTGCTTCACCCCTCCGGGCCTCTCCTCCCCAGCCTGTAGAAAGGTGCTACCAGCTTCAGAGGTCCCTGTCTCCTTCCTCCTTCCTGTCCCCAGCCACATTTGGGGTATCACTTCTTCAGCCAGTCCAATGTAACTGTGTGGCCATGAGCTAAAATCAGTCATGAAATGATCTGGGTTTAAAAAAATCCTCCCTCATTGTATTCCCAGCCAGACCATTTCATCGCTATTGCACGGAGATGGATAAAGCATGAACACATCAGCTGGGCACACCTGTGGGAGAGATGGTGGAGGCCAGGGAGCAAGAAAGCTCCTAAAAAGGATCTGCCACTGCTAGAAAACCACCATTTCCAAAAGCTGCTCCTGCTCAGACAGCTTCTGGTTGAAACATGCAGAAAGAATGGACCATGCTGAAGCACAGAGAGGCAATGGGATGTGTCCACACTTAGTAGCAAAGCTCAGAAATGGAATATTGTCCTCTTGATCACACCACTCAGAAAGAAGCATCTGCTTTGCTTCACAGTCTCTATGGGATTCTTCATGGTTTTGTCATTGTCCAGGCTGGCAGTTCTCAGTCCTTTCCACATGTTCCTGACTCTTTCTGACTAATGGAAACATTTTTGTCTGCTCCTTCCCTGCTGGCACCTGCCTTACAGACTTGGAGTCCTCTGCTATGGGAAGCTGTTGTTCTACCCACCATCCCAGTGTCATCCCAAACACAGCCCAACACGCTTTCCAGGAAGCCCTCTCTCTTAGTCATGTCCTTTGCTTCCTTGTACATCTTTTTGTTGTCACCTTGTCCCCCATTTCATAGACAAGAATGCCAGGTCCATGCGTGTCATTAGCCTGAGCAATTCACTGCTTAAACAAGTTCAGAAAGTGGACTATATATTGAAATGCCCACAGGATTTCCACAGAGATCTCAACATCCCTTCCCAGCCAGGACTACAACCTAAGTTAAAGGTACCGAGTGACCCATGAGGGAGCTAAAGCCACCATAATTATGAAGCTGAAGATCAAATCTTCACTGATGAAGTATTAAGCCATTTGAATGAGTCTTAAGTAATTAACTATGAATTCTTAGGGAGGCAATTAACTTACCAGATAAAACTACTTCGTAAAACTGTAACACACAGAACCACTAAAAAGAGACAATTTCAGCTATCTGATTCTGTGATGCTTCATCACACCATCTCTGTCTACTGAGCTCGTTGAGCTCAGGATCTGTGGAAACGGTACCAAATTCCCAGCTTTCAGCTCATTTCATTGGAGACTTAAAATAAAGGTGGCCTGGACATCAGCAATCATAACTTAGGACCCAAAGCAGCCAGAAAGAGTCTCCCACCTCTGCAGTGAGAATCAGCTTGTGTTATAAATGAATATTCAGGCACTTTACACTTTCAGGTAAAATGATGGAAAATTGAGAAATGTCCAGACAAAAGAAACCAGAGTTTCCCACTAACCAGTACTTTGGCACTGCCAGCAGACTTGTTTTCCTCCTGCTATCCTGAATAAATTGCAAACTTTACCATTGTTATTACTATGGAAAATAAATAGGCCAGGGCGGTTCCTCCACGTGAAACAACCTCTCTAATAGTGGAATCACCATCATCCTTGGTTTTAGTTCAATTACCATTTTGGTATTAATAGAATCACCTCATATATTTTAACAAATCCACCTAGGGAGAATGAATACATTCACGGAAACAAAAAACCCTGCAGATATTAAAAGCACAGAAACCACACTGAAACCATAAAAGCCCTGGGCAGAAAGTGTTTGGAGGCTGGGAGAGTAGTAGGAAGGAAGATCGTATGCACTCCCCAGTTCCTATATACTTTGCTATGCATGCTCCTCGGGCTCCAGATACTACTCAGACCTTTGATCTCCCCAGAGCCAGCATATGGAAACAAACCACTCCACCAACACTTACTTCTCCTTTTCCCATCAGCCTTATCTACTGTCAAGACAGTGATAACTGACCCAAATTTCTAGCTTCCAGAACTTTGCTGGTTTCTCTTGGTCCACCTGCTTGCATAGAAAAGGATCCCCATTTCTTTGGCAGGAGGGAGAAAACAGGACTGCAGTGTCCAAAACCAGGATAGAGAAAGCAGTCCTTGTGAAAATCCTACCCAGAGAAGGGGAAAACCTGATTGGAGAAGAGGGAGGAAGGATTTACTCAAGTACTTTCTGTCACTGTTTACACTGTCTGAGTTGGTAGAAGGACAGTATTTCCAAGTACTTTCACTTGCTGCCTGTGCTGGTCTCCAGAGGGTGGTTAAAGACTCACAGCAGCTATCTTGTTCTCTTTGTTTGCCAGTTCACTACGTACAGGCAGCAAGTGAAAGCACTTGTTGCTGCATGTCACACTACCTAAATCTTTCAAAGGAATTATATTAGTACTTTGTATCCCACTGCTGTCCTCTACTTTTATCAGAAGTTAAAACAAAACCAAAACCAAAACAAAAGATCTTTCAAAAATTTATTACAGAAATACAATGGGTGGGAAAGCAGGTGTCAGGGCTACTAATGGCTGCTGTCTGCACAGGATTAAGGTGTACAAAAAGGCAAAGTCTAGATGTTTTTGATGTTTAATCCCAGGTAAAGATGGAGTTTAAGCTCTATAGCTTAAAGACACATCCATGTGGCTATCAGAGACCCTAAGATGAAAGGCTCTGCCAACAGCAGATTTATGGTATAGGAGTTAAATGTACATATCAGGAGAGAGACCAGACTGTTAACAAGGGAACTGCTTTCAGGTGACCCCACAGAGCATGTTACCTTTTCTTAATAAGTTCCAGGGCTGAACCTATGAATTCATCCTTCATTTTTTGTAGTTTAGCTCCATAGCTGGATAAGTCTGTGGCTTCTAACAGCAGCGATGAACAGCAAGAGGACTGGGCTTCAGAAGCCAGTGACTGCCCTGCAAGGTGGAGGACATCATTTAATTGTCTTGTCTCTCCTTTCTGCTGCTCATCACTGAAGATCTCCTGCCCAGCAACGTGTATTGCTACTGCCTGCAAAGGTGATCTTGGAATAGGGCTAGAGCAAATGGGGACCAGGGATCTATCCGGGCTGGAGATCTGGAATGTTCTGTCCTTCACTTTAGGGCTGCTCATTCTCAAACTATCCCACGTGGCTGGATATTGGGAAAAGCCATCAGAGGTGTGGTTTTCATGGAACACATTGTCGTCATCCTCTGCTGAGACAGTGGCTTCATTCACAGCTTTGGTCCCCAGAGCTTCTGGACAGACATTCTTATTGTTCTCCTCCTCCAGCATCTGGTTTGCAGGCAGACCCTTATTCAAGCACTTTGTTAGCCCACTGCAGCTGGCAGATAAATTTGCCTCCTTCCTTCTCATTTCCTTGAATTCCTCAAAGGTGGGTATGTAAAGACTCCCTTTGCAGTGGTCTTTCTTACTCTGTCCCAATGGGGCTTTGACATCTGTTTCCCCAGTACATTGTTCCAGGGTTACTGCTGTTCTGGATTTGGCCATCTCATGGCTTTCCCCGGCATGCTGGAGGGGCAAATCTGGGGAGCTATTCTGCCTCCAGAGCTGAAGCCTCTTCTGAGCCTCCTGCTTGATGTCTTCTGGACTGATGATCCTGTGTGCAAAACACAGTCTCTGCCTTCCTGTGGGGCTGTGCCTGAGAGCAGTGTGTTCCACCAAAACCGTGCAGCAGTTGACCGCACAACCATTCTTGTACTGCTGGCACATCTGGCATTCAAAAAACTCCTGAGCCCTCAGGTCAGGGAGGGTCCCCTGTGGACACACAGGCTTGCAGGGCTCTGGCACCTTACTGCTGTGCAGCCTCAGCTTCTCCTTCAGCTCTTTTTTGGCATCCCTGTGTAGAGCCCTTTCCTCAGCAGAAGGGAAAAGCCACTGAGGCACTTTGGCAAGGGGAGAGAGGAGCACATTCTGTGCTGATCGAGATGTCTGTTTAGCATGGAGAGAAAGGTTTCTCAGAGAGTCCGATGTGCCCTGTACTGGGGCCACATCCACACAGCCTCCTGTGCACTGACTGGTGCCTCCAGAGCGAAAGATGATCTCGTTATCCAGGCTCCGGCAGTGAGAATACAGCCCAGAGTCAGCAACTGCTGCCCAGTGAAGGTCCTCCACGCTCCGATACATCCGGTTTTCCACAGGACTGGCCAAAGGTGCCCTGCCTGTGTGGCAGGAGTCTAGAGTGTGGAAGTCCCCAGAAAAAATACGAGTGTCTAGGTTCTTTAGTGGATGCATGCTGCTAACTGAAAAGTCCTTTAAGCCATGTTGTGCATAGAGCTGATTATTTTGGCAGCTCAAGATCACCCGGCAGTGTTCCTGTCTCTCATCAACACTGATGTATGTCATAGCAAATGCACATGGAGGCTCTAAGACAGTGGCGTCTAGGGGGAGAGGAGGGAGCTGGGGTGTCGCTTAGGTGCCAGTCAATGTCCACAGACCACAGACAGCAAAGTGTGCTGCTGGGTACTCACATAAGAGAGCTCTCACATGGGTTGAGTCGCCATGCGTAGAAGACCTGTGAATTGAAGGAAAGATGAGTTACTGAAGCAGCCTGGTGATGACTCCTTGGATGCAACAGCAGGTCTGCTTCCAGGGAACGCAGAAGCCAAACACCAACAGCTTGGGTAGAAACAGAGCAGCATAACTAGGAAATGAGCTGCAGGGCTTGGGGCAGGGAATCTTTATCATGCCTAGCCAAGCCAGCAGTGGCCTTACACTACCCTTCTGAATGTGGAGAAGTTTCTCCTACCTACCTTCAGTAAGCCCTTACAATAACACCACTCAACTCTAGTGACAGATGCTCAGAAGTGCTTGCTGCAGGCTCGACTTACTCACACAGCAGCACTAAGGAGATGGGAGGTTTGCAAGGGATAATGAGGTTCTTTTCCTCAAATGGGGTGCAGACAAGAGTGTGTGGGTTAAGGAGGAGGCTGTGGGTGGGAAAAGATGACATGATGGTGTGGTCTCCTGGAAGGTTCAAGTAGCAAGGAGGAAGAAGAAGGCTGTCTGGTGGTGGTTTTGTCCCTGAGAGTCACTCTGCAGCCCCTTAATGCCCTGATTTACCCTTCACAGGTAAGATGCATATGGTTTAGTGACTGGTAGCCAAGCATTTCACAGGCCTTTCCAGTGCAGAGATAAAGGTACCTCACAGACTTTCACAAATGCACCCTTCTCACCCCTTAGAATTGGGTCCCAATGATCACCCCCCATGACAGCTCAGCAGAGGCCCAGAAAGAGAAGGTGTGGCTTCCACAGCTGTTCCTATGATCTGTGTTCAGCATTGTAAGACCCAGGGAACCTAAGTAACTAAACCAGATGTTCAGAGCAATGTGGAGAATTAAATCCCAAAACTTCAGTTTGGGTGAGCAGGATGTAGGTTGAAATCATCCTTGGAGGTAGAGGGTGCCTCCTTACATTGAATGGAGAGACCACTATGGCAATGAGTGCCATACGTAAAGGAGAACAAGACTGAGCTGGGGAAATGGGGTTAGCCTGAGATTTGCATGGGCAACTTAGAGCTGGGATGGTGGGGCATGGATCTCTAATAATAAGCCAGGCAAGAACCAAACAGGTTGACCACCCAGGAAGAGGTCTTGATAAAGCAAGCCAGGACCACGTAATTACAGCCCAGACTGTTTGCTTTGTAGAGCAGCTGGGTTCTCTGCATGTTACCAACCATTCAGGCAGCACAGCCATGTTGACCAAAACGGGAAGGAAGAGGCTTGTTACTCTCTGAAAGTTAGGACACTTCAGGCATCTAAACTGTGTGAGGCACCAACAGACATCTTCCATCTGAGGAGAAGTCTGAGGCACTGTATTGCCCGCAAGCCAATCTTGGCTGGCAGCTTGATTCACCCCTTGCTTAGAGTGGTCCAAATTAACATACTTTCCCTGCATTAATGAAACTATCTCTAATCTAATCCCACAGAGGGAAGGCAGAGCTGCTCCTCTGGATCACCACTAAATGGAGAACATTCTTTCAGTCTGTCATAATTGCTAAAAATTAAAGCTAGCTCTCAAGGTGTGGCTGTTCCCCAAGATGTCATAGGCACTTCTCACCCAGTCTTCTCATGGTGGGGCTGGAGTTCCCCCTTCTTCGTGGCTCTGGAGGAGCCCATAGGTGACAGCAGAGAAACGTGAGGATCAGGACTTTCTGTGATCATAGGTTATAACATGATCTGTCAAGAAAGAGAGAATGAGATGATGTGAGAGCCAGTTTCTGAGTAGGGAACAGGGCTCCTGTGAGAAAGTGCTGTTAATGAGAGATGCCATGGCCTGTCAGGTTGGTCTGTGATCTGATTACAGCCACAGGACTAAAGGCCATTGTGTATTTCCTGCACTCTGCTTTCAAAACAAGTAGAAAGAGAAAACAACTCTTGCTGTTGTGAGGGTTGAGAATAAAGCTGTCCTTGCCCAAGGCAAGATGTTACAAACAGTAAGGCCTGAAGAGAAACCAAGGCCCTTGTGAGGCAGGTTCCTGAGCTACTCCCTTCTGGGCAAGTGCTGCCTGCGTGCATGTGAGAGTGAGACAGCCAGTGAAGACAGGGCACAGGCAAAGGGAGAAGCAGTCACGAGAAGAGCAAGGAAGCAGAGGGACAGAAACAATGGGGTGGGATCTGTCTGTGGCAGCTCCCTTCACCAACAGACCGGGCAGCACTGAAAATGCAACTGACTTATGTCCTCATGGTCTCTCTTCAGATGGAAACTTATTGCCGGGGTCCATAGTGCTGGCCCCTCCTTGAGCTGCAGGACAGCTGCAGTGACACCAGGCATGAGTGGCCACAGACCCCTGCCCACTCAGGTGCGTGGCACAGACCGTGTAGGTGGGGCTGTGACCCTCCATTACATGGGAGAACACCTCAAACCCACCAGCAGGAGAGTGTCCCTCCCTGCCCCACAGGAAAGCAGAGGCTCATTTCCCCAGTGGTGTGGAGGGTGTCAGTGCTCGTGGGCACTGCCGGGGCAGCCCGGACCTGCTGCTGCTTTGCCAGGGCAGGATTTTCCAGAAGATGTGTGTAGGGTGGCAAAAGTTGCTTTCAGGGAAGGAGCAGCTGGGAGAAACCTCCTGTAGGCAAAGTGGAACAGGCAGACAGTGAAGTACAGAGAAGAGCAGCAGAGGCAGCTTTGCAGGGTGGAGGACCCAGAGAAGACAGAGAACAGCCAGAGCCAGCAGTGAGAGACAGCAGGAGACAGAGACTTTCCAGAGGAGGTTCTGTAGAGTTTGCTGATGTGTAGGCAGGCACCAAAAATTACTGGACTAAGTGGAGGAAGAGGGGAATTTTGTTTGCAAATAATTTATTTTAAACTTCATCACCCATCAGAGCTGAATTTTCTTTCTTTCTCTTTGCTCAGAGCAAAGGTGTACATGGATGTAGCTCAGAGGTGGGCATGCAAGGGGGTCCAGTGCCCTGGTGCAGTGAGGGAGAGCCTCAGAAATCCATGCACTCTGTTTCAGCTCACAGCTTCAAGGCAGCCGTGGGATCCATAATAGTCAGCTTGGACACTGCCACTCCATCCTTAAAAGGACCCTCTTTCCTACTGAACTCACCTAGTCTTGCCCTTTTCCCTCATGTCACTACCCTGAGGACTGTGCACGGCCTGTCAGGTAGCAAAGCTTAGTTTCACTGATCACCCAGGCCAACTGCTGCCCGAGTCATGACCTGTGCCAAGGCACATCCTGCTTCCCCCGCTGCCCAGGGATGCTTGGAGCAGGAAGAAAGCAGAGGTCTCTCTAAGACACCAGATAATTCTGACCTGGCCTAACCAGGACACACTAAGCCCTTCTCCCTTCTTTCCCTGCCCCTGTGGCCCATTCCTCATGGCACACAGTAACAGCATCACAGTTTCAGCTCAGATGCCTGCGTTTGTCAGGTCAGTGGCACTGCTACAATATAAAGTATATGTTTACACACCCAGCTCTAGAGTAACCTGACCACAAGCATGTTCTAGGCACTCTACTGGAGAAGAGCATGAAATGGAGTCTTACACAGACTCACCAAAGAAACATTGGGAACTACAGCAACATTTAAGAGTTGGTGCTCCCACCTCCTCAGAGCTCTAACTACAGTCTATAGCTGTAGCAGCTATGGCAAATGCCACCCAAATGTGAGGCAATGGAGAGAAGCAATTGCTGATCTCTCACATGGTGACCCTACCTAAGGTCCTAACTCACTCTCTCCTAAAGGCACACTGCAGTCCTAACACACCCTGTGTTCTCTTCCAGTTAAACCAAGCAGTGACTTGCCAGTTCTTTGTTGCTCTCTGGCATATGTGAGCACTGTGGGTTGATGCTGCACCCCTTCATTTACCCACCTGGGTACTTCCAGGCAGTCCTGTCCACATTTCCCCAAAGCTAGGGCTTTATCCTAGTCCAGCAATCCTCCAGGCCAATGCTGACTTATTCCAGGCCAAACAGCAAAAAATAGCTTAGAGCTGGCTGCTGCTTTGGGGATGGCACATCATTACTCTTTGATCACACTGTCTGTGCAACATTTGCCTGTTCCCTGGCTCAGGGACTGAAAAGCTCCTGGTGGTTATGAGCCTCACACCTTAAGTGAGCATAAGACTAAAGGCATCGCGTGCTCAGCTTCTTTTCTACCATGTGATTCCGTTTAATCAACTTTTGCTCCACTACTCTGATAAGTGCTTGCTTGGAGACTTGCCACGAACTTTCATTTTCCTGCAAAATCCCCCCAAAGAACAAATTTCTTACGGATTAAAGCCTGAAGGCTAAATTATGCCTTCCCATACACATAAAAACTGTTCTGCCTGGCTGATCTTCCCAGCAAAGCATCAGACAAACTGTCAGTAGGATGAATCAGGCAGGCACAGGGTAGGTTGTTCAGTGCTAGTGAAAAGCACTGTGAAGAGGACCAGTCATGTCCAAGGACTCTAGGGACATCAGGACAGGGGACCACAGAACCTCACAAGGCCTGAGGAAGAGAGGCCACCAAATCTGGCAGGGCTGAGTGGGTTTGCCAGTGCTGCTTCATAGAATTGACTGCAACAAGATTTTCTTGATAGACTTGCCAAACAGGGAAGGTTGTTCCATGAGATGGTGGGGAGCAGCTTGCTAGTTTCTAGCCTCTGAGAGATCAAGTGAGTTCGGTACATTTTCCACTTTTGCCATTTATGACACCCCAGTCACAAGCAAATTAACTTCTGAGTCATGGTCATCACACCAAACTCCTGTGTAGAGGGGTGGGGAGTAACTGGAGTCACCTTACTCCATCTTGAAATAAGAGATTAAGCTAACCTTCAGGTCTTGTTCTAATTTCTCTGCATTGGGTTTTGCAAATTGCACGACTGAAGAGAGATTGGTTTATTCTGGAGTACAGTCTGCCTTTTATTTCAGAGATCTAACCAGCTAGAGGGATGTGAAAGGCATGGGGAGGCTTCAAAGAGCTGTACAAAGGCTTTTAGCAAACCATGACACTGCTGTGGGGTTTTTGCTCTCTGATACAGCAAACCTCACAGACACAGCATCACCTGTCTACTGCCGTGTCATGCACATCACTTCAGGTGAACACCAGCAATCTCAAAGGAAAGAATGTCAGATACATTTTTTTTTTTTTCAAGTTAAAGGTTAACAGGAAAAATAAAGGTGCCCTGGCTGTATTTACTTTCTTGGCTGTTCACTTAACTAGAGCTATGCTGCAGGAACTAGTTGACACAGTAGGATGATTAGGTGACTGCAGTAATATTTCTTGGGGTCTTTTGTCTGTTGTAGCAGCTGAAACAGGAACAGGGCTTACCTAGTGTCTGTTAATTACAGCAGGAGAGGTACAGCCACAGTAGTTATCTAAACCAGTACCATTTCCTGGGTTTCTTTTCCTCCCTAGGGTAAACAGCTGAGTGTAACTTTCCTGAGTTTACAGTATGATCACTGCTTTCATTGTCTGCTCCATGACACGAATCAGGATCCCTAAAAAGAGGAACAACTGCCATCTTGGTTTCAAAGCTAGGTAATACAGAGAAAACCATAACCCCTATATTCTGCTCAGTGTATGTATAGTCCTTGTGTTCTCAGTTTAATCATAAGCATGGATGGCGTCATCTCAGACCATCTTGGCACAGGGAACAAAGTCTCTCCTGAATCTCTGAAGATCCAGTGCAGCCCAAGGTCTAGGGGGTTGCTGAGAGCACAGGCAACGACATCAAATTTCTGCTGTGCAATGAGCTGCTTGCCTTGTCACATGATATTGTCTAACCATTATCCCCCATTCACATTTCTTCTCCTCATTCTTTTTGTTTTTTTTTCCTGTTCTCCCAAACCTTCCTCCACCCCACTGCACTAAACACAAGTTTAAAAAGCCCATCTGTGCCTGCTGCTTAACAGGTACCACTTCTGAATCATCATCACCAATAACATTGCCTCCTGAAAAAGACCTGCTCTTGCCCATGGTCAGGGCTCGCTGATCAGAGTAGCCTAAAGATACACATGTGCCAGCCAGATGTGCCAGAGAGGAATCTGTCCATATTATTTGTTTATCACCATGGGAATATCCTGCAATGGTACACACAGTTCCACCAGATAGTGTAGGAATCACCTCCACTTCACCTGAACTTCTGTTTTGGTCAGATTGGCCCCTAAATAGTCTTAAGGCAGTGGAAAAGCTAATCTCAAAATTTTATGGAATCACTGGTCTTCAACATTTGGAATTCAACCATTATGGAATAATGGTCTTCAATATTCTTGGCTCCCTTTCTGTGGGATTTTTAAGCTGTTTGGGAACTTTGCTTTATTGGCATGAAAGTTTTCACCTGAGAAGCCCTACTGCTCCACACATCTGTGCACTTGGTGGCAGTGCCTTTGATGAATTTTTCTGGCTGCTCTCTAAGCCTGAGCAGCTTCTCCTTCTTGTGTCACAGCATGGTTTTCTCCTTGCGTTACTCCTTCAAAAAGGCGGTGATGACATGATACTTCCAGTGTACCTCTAAGGACAGGCAGTCTGGCACAGCACACTTTTAAGGTGACCTGAGTTCCCTCTTGATTCCTTGCTTTGGCAAAGGGCATCCCCTTTTGTTTCATCAACGCACCACTCCAACTCTTGGACAATATTGCTCCAACAGTCCTGCTGACAACACAGCAGAGGGAATGGAGCTTGAGAAGATGAGCATTCACCTTGCAGCAAACAAAAGCTGAGTATGTTAGTTACTGTAACAAAGGCTCCTGGAGACACCAGTGTGACACCCCCATCATGTGCCCCAGCTGGATCTGCTTGGCAACATTGGCTGTGAAGTGCCTCAGGAGATGGCATCACCCATCCCCTGTCAATATTTCAGTTAGTCAACCCCCTGGTTGGCCACAAAGCTCCTTGGGATGACTCCTTTTCAGAAGGAAGAAAGTCCTGTTTGCAATAAAGTCTTCTCCTGGCACAGATCACACAGAGATCCTGCAGGATTCACCTGATTGACAGATTCTATACTTCATTGTAACACCATGAGACACACTGTTCCCCTCTTACAGCTGAAGAAATAACCCATGGGGGTTTATGTCCAAGCAGAGCCAACATTTAGGCTTGAGTTAGCTGATGTTCAGGATCCAGGTGGTTTCCCCTGCCCTGTGTACATGCCACGAAGCAAGCATTCCCATGCCTTTGGGGCATGCAGAGCAGACCTGGCCTGCCACCCACCTCGGTCTTGGCATACACACACTTCAAGCATGATTAGCCTTGTGAGGAACAGGCGTGAGCTGAGCACAGCTTTCAACTGTGCTTCACACCTGGTTCCAAGCTCCTTAACTTCGACACAGTTCTCGGTGGCAAACCTGAGCCAGAAAAACCTATCTAGCACACCATGAGATCTGGGAAGCACAAAGCCATATGTCAGCCCACTTTACAGCATGGCACCTCCGCTCCTCCAAATTCCTACTCTGCGTAGATACATCAGCACTACCTGCAGAAAATGCTCACAATGTGGCTACAAGTGAATGTATTATTCCTCAGGGCAGAGGGGGCAGAAAAGGTCAAAGCTGTCACTTGAAGCTCAGCCCCAGCAAAGGGTCAAACATAAATTCTAACTTCCTGGTGCCGGCTCCAGACCCTCCTCCTTTGGCTTTCAGCTCACAGAGGCGCACCCCCAGCACAACCCCACCAGACCTCAGTCGATTGCTTGACATGCCCAGAGGTCTGTCTCCAGCAGTGATTAGCAGCAGATCACTTTGGAAAGAGCAGACACAGATACACCATGTCTGCATGAGGCAGCTGATGAGGTGGGGAACCGTACCTCAGATCTTGACCCTCTGCATGTGTTTAATGAAGGCAAAGAGGACCGTGCAAAAAAATCGTGCAGCATATTGGGTTAGGTGAACATGAGAATAGAGAGAGAGAGAAGTAAATCAAGACAGCAGAAGGGAAGAGCTGACAACTCCCTTCCCCTTGCAGCATGTGATACGGGTCAACAGAGGCTGCACCTAGGCAGTCAGCTGAATGTTTTCTTCCAGTGTGCATTAAAGACTGGCTTTCAAAGGTGGAAATACTCCTGGCTGGACTAGCAATATATGACCAACAGGGAACACAGAAGTACAGCTTTTCCCATGTCCTGCTATGTTGGCTCCACCTGTCGCAGGAAGACAACAGAAAACCAGTCCTACACAGTTGGATCTATCAGGGTTACTGAAGGGATTCCCAATTCCTTATTCTAACATCGTCCCAGGAGTCCCAGCCCAATCCTTAAAATGCACAGGGCAGCAGAAAGACAACACACATTGATTCAAAGAATAAGGCGTACATCAAAAGTTTTTGCTCCCTTCCTTTTACAAGAAAGATGGATTTTGCAGCACAGCCATAAACCCCAGACTTTGAGAGCACTAGTGGCCTACTGCATTGGTCTTTCTAACAGCACAGTATGACCCCTGACTCTCACCTCACTAGTGGGGAAAAAAATCCCCCAATCTAACTTTGTTATCTCAGTTTGTTAACTTTGCACTGGGACCTAGTACAGCACCCTCAAAGCCAATGGAAGGTGGAGGAGAAGAATCCTTCTAAGGCAGCAACGCACACCTCATCTGTGAGCTCAGAGAGAGGCCTGAGGGAGGAAGGAGGTGTTCAGGAGCGTGAGGGAGATGGATGATCTCACCCTATGCCTTGTTTGGTCACATCCCAAAGCACTTTCGCAAATTGCTGGTGGAGACAGGTTCGACATGAGGAAATGTGCATGGCAGTAGTGTCAGCAGCCCTGGCCAGGGTGTGGATGGTCATGGGCAGTCACACTTCTCATTCCTTCCAGTGTGGAAGTGCCTAGTGATGCTTCTACAGAAACCTGGGAGGGCTGTACCCATCAGCTACCTCAGTTGAGGGATTTGTCCTCAGAAGGTTCAGTGCTGCATGTTGCCTGCTATCAGGCAGTGAGAGTCCTGCCAGGGAACTGGTGCAGCTGGCCAGGCTCTGCCTCTGCATCAGCCCCAGGGAACATCACAAGCTTTTCCCTACCTACCTAGAATTTATTTCCATCATTTTTTTCAGATTTTCAACTCCTCAGCTCCCAACTGCTCCTACAGGCCTCTCTAAACAACTCCCACCCTTTCAGATGCTGATGCTTTTCAGATTATTAGACTGTGGGCCAGACCATGAGCTGGGTGTAAATCATAATAGCTTGTCAATGCTAATTTACACCCACTGAGAATTTCCCTTCCTTCACCATTTAGCAGAATTATCTGACAAGTCTTTTATCTCTCCTTACAGTTTAGCCTGCTGTTCCCCTTTCCTGGCCCCCAAGCCTCCTACTTTGCTCTGAACTCCCTGTTGGTTTGCAGGATAAGTTGCTTATTTGCAATGTAAAATGTTCCATGGTGCCACAGCCCCGTGCAAACAAACCCAAGAGAGGCACATTTATCCTGAGTTGTGCAGCAAATCCAGCCCCATTTTTTCCCAGCAGCAGTTCCTTACAACACACACTGTACAAGACTTGCTAAGGGAAGAAATATGTCCCTTACTGCCACCACGCAATGCAGGACCTCTCTGGGGAGATGTAGGGGAGGGAGAACGAGAGGACGGATCCCACAGAGACCCTGAGCTCTTGCCTTTCTCCTTGAAGCTGATGGCAATGGCTCGTCACCCAGCTCAGCACTGTGTGCTGTCAATAGGCAGGATACCATTAATGACTTCTTGTTGCTATGGTGATATTGATGGATAGTCCCTGGGGTTGGTGGGAATTCAGGGGAAGCTAGCAAAAAAAAAAAAAAAAAAAAAGTGGGTCAAAAAAATCCCCCAGGAAAATGTGAGTTTGCCCACAAATGGGCAGTTGTGTGACACCCTAGATGAATTCAGTGGCACTTCACACTTCCTGACTCATCCTCCCTCTTTCCAGAACGACATGGTGTTCTTCAGAGGCAGTGCAAACACTGCTGCTGGCAGCAGGGCTCTGGCACACAAGCTCACTGCTGCAAGTGGATTTCATTACCAGGCGTTATTTTTTGCCGCTTCACCCTGGCAATTCATTTCACATACAGAGTAAAAATCTTGGCTCCAGCGAAATCACTTGGATCAGTGCCAGCGGGCACAGAGCCAGGATTTCCCCCAGCTCTCAGGATGCCTTATCACAAGTGACAATTTCATTCAGCTGCCACGATAGCCACTGGGAACCCCCTGCCTCTCCAGAGCTTTTTCGAGCATGGAAGAGCCACAGTTGCTCCGAGTTTTTTGCTCTATTTTCCTGAGGCTCAGCACTGTACACTCTCCAAAAGTGGTGTCATGGGCTCTCTCACAGCTTCCTACTCTGCAATATGCAGTGTAAAGTAATCTTTTACCCGTCATCCTAGCTGAATCATAGAATCATAGAATGCTTAGAGTTGGAGGGGAACTTAGAGATCATCGAGTTCCAACTCCCCTGCATGAGCAGGGGCACCTCCCACTAGACCAGGTTGCTCAGAGCCCCATCCAACCTGGGCTTGAACGCCCCCAGGGATGGAGCCTCCACAACTTCTATGGGCAACCTGTTCCAGTGTCTCACTACCTTCCCACTAAAAAATTTCCTTATCTCTAACCTAAATCTCTCCTCCTGCAGTTTCAAACCATTACCCCCTGTCCTATCACTATGTGCTCTTGTAAAAAGCCCCTCCCCAGCCTTTCTGTAGGCCCCCTTCAGGTACTGGAAGGCTGCTATGAGGTCCCCCCGGAGCCTTCTTTTCTTCAGGCTGAACAACCCCAACTCCCTCAGCCTTTCTTCATAAGAGAGGTGCTCCAGCCCTTGGATCATTTTCATGGCCATCCTCTAGACATGTTCCAGCAGGTCCACGTCTCTCTTGTGTTGGGGGCTCCAGAGCTGGACACAGTACTCCAGGTGAGGTCTCACCAGGGCAGAGTAGAGGGGCAGAATCACCTCTCTCGGTCTGCTGGCCACACTTCTTTTGATACAGCCCAGGATGCTGTTGGCCCTCTGGGCTGTAGTTGCACATTGGTGGCTCATGTCCAGCTTTGGATCCACTAGTACCCCCTTTGTTCCACTAGTACCCCCATAGCAGAATAATGACTGCTGGCAAGGACGGGCTGAGCTCTGGTCACAATCAGGCCCTCTCACCTTGCACAAGTGCTCTAGGGATTTGGGGCACAGGAACAGTCTCACTAAAATACTAGTTCCCTCTCTGGCCTTGCTTTCTCTGCGAAAAACATTCCTAATTCATGTTGGTGACATCCTAATGAAGAAGTGATGAAGTCCCAGTTGCACTCTTCCTATGCACATGCTATTTATCTAAGCCCACCAAGGGGTGCAAAAACTGCAAGACACCTTGTTTTGGGGGATTTGAGAGTACGCTTTTTTGTCCTAGCAAAGACTCTTTTCTACTGAGTTTTATGTCTAGGAGTTGCCCTACACACATACAAACTTCCTAGAGAACTTTTTATTCCAAACAGTGGTACCACTCCAGGCCCATACCACTCCATCACCTGATGGTAACTCTTTCTTTTCCAGAAAGTTATCATTTTGGATCTGTTATTGTGAAAGAAGTATATCCACAGGGGAGTGGTATCTATAGCAGTATCATTACATAGGCTGTTTTGCCAGTAAATGCCCCAGCGTAGATCAGATACAATTAATGTGTCCGCTTTCCCATTTACTTGTGTGTTGAGATCCTGCACCTCCATGTGAACTCAGGACTGGAGACAAAATTACCCTGCCCTTCTCTTCTGCATCTTTTGATAAACGTCATTTTAATGGACTATGGAGTCTGAAAGCACTTTACATCAGAACAGACCCCCAGTAGCCAAATTCGGTTAGTTTCTCCTACATTACATGTTCATCACATTTATTGGGTGAGGTTCCTAAGCACAGGGAGGCCAGACCAGCACTGACAGAGGCTCTCTCTTGTATAGCAACCCTTTGATCACTCTGTCAGCATCATTTATTTACTTGTGTTTTATATTCTTGAATGCTCCAGTAAGTTCTGTTTCCCAGTGGACTATGAGAATCAAAGACTGCTCTTTCAAGTTAGATTTGCACCTCTTCCCTTCCTCTCCATTTTAATTAGCTATGGAAATTATTTTTTAGTGGTTTTTTTTTCCTAGCCTCTTTTTGCCTGCCTGTCTGTATTACAAGCTTTAGGAACACCAATGGCTGGAGAAGACTCCAGTTGGTCTCTTCCCTGTAGGAAAGGTTGTGGCTTGCAATTAGCAATCCTAATTGCTCTGCTTGACCTGCTGCTGGCCAGGGTGGAGACTGCAGAACCAGCTGCATTGTCCTGCTTTTCCCCCAGCTAGAAGCGATGGGATGTGGGGGCTGTGAGTGCTATGGGTGGAAGACAGGAGGTATCACCACAAACAGGTGGGGCCAGACAGGGGCAAGAACTGGTCTGTTACACTGGGAGACAGAGAAAACTATAGGAACATAATGGCTTCTTGAAATTGGATCTCTGCCTGTGGGGAACTGCGTATCCAGCTATTATTTTTCTGCTAACGATTCTGTGACTGCAGAGACATGACAGGGGGTGAACTGCCCAGAGCAGCTCAGGGCAGAGCAGAAGTGGCATTTCTGTGGCCACCCCCAGAGGGGCACAACTACCTCTTTTGACCTCCTGGCCACACTGCTTTTGATGCAGCCCAGGATATGGTTGGGCTTCTGAGCTGCAAGCGCACGTTGCCAGCTCATGTCCAGCTTTTCATCCATCATATCATTACTTTCATGCCATTCTGCTAAATGTTCCAATTGTCTCATGAAGGTTGCTACTTCCTTGTTAACCTTTATTTTTTTTGTAACTGGGAAAAAATAAGACACACATCATAGTAGCTGATGGCAGCCCTTTCATGCACATTTATTTTACCAAGGCAGTGCTAAGAGCTGAACCAAGAGCATCACGGCTGAGCTGCAGGCCAACAACCAGCTTTCTTCTAATGACTTGGCTCCTGCACAGCACTGGAAGTCTGCAGTCTTTGTGGTTGTCTCAGAGTTCTCACACCTACCCAAAGCTGAACAATCTACAGCAAGAAGAGATAAAACCACTCCATAGATACAACTCAGTCATATTGATCAAAAGAGAGGAAATATTGTCCATGCAGACACCCAGTCACTCATGGAGAGCAGGAATGAATCCTTTGCAAACACCTTATTTAAGGGGTACTTTGAGAAGATATGGTGGGGATGCTGCAGCCACTGTGATGGTATAAGAATCATGCAAGACAGCACCTCAGAAAAGGATTTAACTTCTCCTTCATAAATGCTGTACATCAACAATTCCTGCATGTAGCTATAACACCTCAGAAAGTTTAATTACCACTTAGGAAATGGAAGACAAAATGAGCTATGTGACCTTTCCCACCCCAGATCCTGTAGGTCAGCACTATTTAAGACAACTGGGAGCCTGAAAAGCTAAACATTAGTATTGGCAGATGAACAGATGGATGGATCACTGCCAGCATAATCCATCTTCCCACTTGCCTCCGCAGGACTGGGTGACATTCAAAACTAACTACTTCCCTACGCAAAGAGAAATGCACGCAATGCAATAAGCAGGCTTTAAAATGGACTCATCAGCTGGCAGGACCAGTGGCAAAATGCTTTATGGCTGCTCTTTAATGTTGCAGGTGAGGCTGTAAACAAGAGACATCAGGCTGTGACAGAAGTGGGGAATGCAGTGACCACAGTGGATTTGCTGTGAGCCAGCCCCTGAGCAAGCTGTAAAAATCTGTCAGGATGCTACCATGTTTCCTTTGTGTATAAATGCTCTAAATCTAATTAACCTTTTAATCAGAGCAGATAAAATTAGGGTATTACCATCAAAGGGGATGCTCTATCTGCAGTTCATGAAAAAAATTTCCATCTCTGCTCAATTTGGAGATTTTTTTTTCTACTTAGGACTCTACGAGTAGATGTCCCAAAACACTGAGAAACAGAAAAGAGTAAAGTCCATTTTGTAGGAGATTCCTTAACAGGCCAGTTACTGTGCAAACACCAACTTGCCTGGAAGTTGCCAGATGGGACTCAGTCCAGAGCCTTCAGACCCAGCTCAAATACCTGTTGTCTGAACACAGAGGACACTCCTGCTCCCAGAGTGGGGCAGGCACAACAGCAGCTGTGACACGATGCACCAGAGTCATGTTACCGAAACCCAGGGAATCCCACATATCCCAGGACCTTCTGATGCTCAGCAAGGATTCAAAGTTCAAAGAATTTCCTTCACCTACTAGCTACAGCAGACTATTCTGTCAGCTATTAGACTACAACACAACTTCTCTAAATTGACACAAATAACTCTAACACATCTATTTGTGCCTAGAGTAACCCAAAGAGATCACTGTCTCTGAGTGGTCTCCAATATCCCCCAGATCAGACTCTACGTTGTGGCTTGGCTTTTTTACAATGGCTGAAGTCTCCAGGATTTTCTGCATCTTCTGGCAAACACCAATACTGTTGACAAAGTCAACCAATGCAGCCAAGTGTAGAAATAACCCCAATCAAGATCTGAACCTGAGACTCCAGGTGAATGAAGCTTCCTGTCTAACCCACTGCAGCATCTGGCTTCACGGAACTTGCCTGTGCAGTCTGAAGCAAAAAAGCACTCATTTCCTTTTGCTGTTGCCCATATGTCACCTCTAAATATACTTACATATTAGCATTTAGGCAATGTTCAGTACAAAATCCATATGGCTCCTTTCAGCAAGCAGCAACAGCAAGAAGGGTGAGTTGCAAAGAGAGGCTGGAGACAGAGCTTGTAAAGATTTCTTTCTAAGTACCATAGGTACTTATTGCAGATGGATAGTGATGGAAGAGTTGTTATGACCTGCTCCAAATAGGCCATGTTTTCTTTTTTGCATGAAGCTAAAATGGATTTCTTTGATATGAAGTGTCTACTAGTGATGTGGAACAGAAATTGGGTAGCAAAGCAGATCCAGGCCTAGGCTGAGGAGTATCAGAGCTCCTCATACAACAGCCTCTAATTACCTTGACCAGTCCCATCTCAGACCTCTGCCCTTGGTCCTGCCCCAGTTTGGTATGGGAACTGCATTTAAGTCCTCACCCTGCTCCTTGCCTGAGGTAGGCTCTATGTGTGCTGATTCTGGTCTGACCAACTTGACTTCCTGGGTGACATCAGAGCTGTGTTGTGACTACAGCTTTCTCTGGTGCCTGTTGGGCTGCTGGCTGAACCAAGATACAGCCATGGGGCCCACTCTGCTCTTCCCATTTGGTCACAGTGGGACTGTACCCCTTGTCCAAAGTTGCTGTCTCAGCCTGACCTGCTGCCTGGCTTCCACTTCATCTTCCCTTCCAGAGATGTCCACTCTTACTTGCTCACTCACAAGGAATTTTCCAAGCCCTTGGGTTTGGTGAGTATTATGTCCCCAGGATAAATAGAAGAAAGAAATGTTTACATGGAACAAGGGAGTAGAACATCAAGTTGTCAAATGTCTCACACAGCAACCACTGCCAAGAAATCTTCTGGGATGTAGAGGCAAAGAAACTCAAGCCTGCTACAAGTGGCCTTCTGACTTCTGAATGGCAAACAACCCAAATAAGAGCCTTTGAATGCTAAGGATTTGCTTTAACAGATAAAGGGCAAAAATGAGCTTGCTGTCACTGCATAAATCACAGAAAAAGAGATGGCAGCCAATTAACTACTTCTGGATAATGCTTACCTTAGCCATCAAGGCTACAAGGCCATTAAATATTCACACTGAATCCATCCATTTCACATCCACTTGTGAAAACAAAGAATATAATTGGGAGAAGTCAGGATGGATTCACCCAAGGGAAATCATGCTTGACCAATCTGATTGTGTTCTATGATTTTGTAACTGGCTGAGGCTAGATGAGGGGAGAGCAGCAGATGTTATCTACCTTGACTTCAGCAAGGCTTTTGACACTGTCTCCTATAACATCCCCATTAGGAAACTCAGGAAGTGTGGGCTAGATGAGTGGACAGTGAGGTGGATTGAGAGCTGGCTGAGTGACAGAACTCAGAGGGTTGTGATCAATGGAGCAGGGTCGAGTTGGAGGCCTGTAACCAGTGGTGTCCCCCAGGGGTCAATACTCGGTCCAGTCTTGTTCAACATATTCATCAACGACCTGGACAAGGGGACAGAGTGTATCCTCAGCAAGTTCACTGATGATACTAAACTGAGAGGGGTGGCTGACACTCCTGAGGGCTGTGCTGCCATCCAGCATGACCTGGACAGGCTGGAGAGCTGAGCAGAGAAGAACCTAATGAGCTTCAACAAGAGCAAGTGTAGCATCCTGCAACTGGAGAGGAAGAACCCTGTGCACCAATACAGGTTAGGGGTGGACCTGCTGGAAAGCAGTTCTGAGGAGAAGGATCTGGGAGTCCTGGCAGATAGTAAATTATCCATGAGCCAGCAGTGTGCCCTTGCCACCAAGAAGGCCAATGGAATCCTGGGGTGCATAAGGAAGAGTGTGGCCAGTAGGTTGAGAAAGGTCATTCTCCCCTTCTACTCTGGCCTGGTGAGGCCACATCTGGAATACTGCATCCAGTTCTGGGCTCCCCAGTTCAAGAGAGACAGGGAACTACTGGAGAGAGTCCAGAGGACAGCAACGAAGATGACTGGGGGATTGGAGCATTTCCCTTATGAGGAAAAGCTGAGAGAGATGGGACTCTTTAGCCTGGAGAAGAGAAGGTTGAGAGGAGACCTTATTAATGCCTACAGGTATCTAAAGGGTGATACAGGGAGGATGGAGCCAGATTCTTTTCAGTAGTTCCCAGTGACAGGACAAGAAGCAACGGACACCAGCTGGAACATGGGAAGTTCCACTGAAATATGAGAAGAAACTTCTTTACTATGAGGGTGACAGAGCACTGGGACAGGCTGCCCGGGGGGGTTGTGGAGTCTCCTTCTCTGGAGATATTCAAGACCTGCTTGGATGCAAACCTGGGTAATGTGCTTTAGGGGATCCTGCTTTAGCAGGGGAGCTGGACTAGATGATCTCTAGAGGTCCCTTCCAACTCTGACAATTCTGTGAAAGAGAAAAAGGCTACATGCCTGTAAGAGACTGCAGGCAGAGTGGTAAGTCAGGGGCTTCACGCTGCTCTTACTCCTAGTCTTACAGATGATGGGTTCTTAACTCTGAAAATTGTTGTATCCCTTGTGGGCACATGCTGTGTTAGACTTAATCTGGACAGATAGCAAGGAATTGTTCACAGAATTAAAAACATAACTGGTTGCTTAGTTACCAGTGATCACAGCACAGTTACATTTGCTGTGTGCAAACAGAGCCCAGTGCAAACCAATTATCCATCATTAGGACCCTAAAAATGTCAGTTTCTGAGAGCTGAAAACAACTGTGAGCCAGGTTATAAAGGAAATTTGAGTAGAAAATAAGAGTTATAATTGGGAGCCTATTTTTTTTTTTTTCTAAATGTCCAAATAGCCACAATTCTGTGGCTGAGGAAAGTAAATATATTGGTTTGGAAAAAAAACAGGATTCTTGTTCATTGGGAAAGTGAAAGCTGGCATGTTATGTGTATAAACACTGGGAAAATAGAAAGTAATAAATAAAAATTACAAGCTAAGAATTGCACAAACCTGAGAAGAGAAAAATAGAGTTAAAGAGTCTCAGGATTAATGATGGCATGAAGGAGCAGAAATTTGTTGGGTTCTAAAACCAGCATGGTGTCATTCCAAAAATGAAGTGGAACCAGTCAGTAGCAGTGCCATGAATGTGGAGTAAGTAAAGAGCTACCTCTGTCAGCTGCTCAGCAATAACTGTCTTGGGAGCTCTGCAGCATTAATCTGAGATGATTTTTTTATTTTTTAATACCAAAACATGAGATAAGAGTGGCCTTAGATTTAGGTCAGTTTGGAAAATACATTTCATAAGAGAAGCACTTTCCTGTTGGTTGGGAACAGACTAGGCTAAAGCAGACTACAGAAAGGTGCATGATTTCACAGAAGATTTTTAAACTCCAGGACAATTTTCTCAGGACTGTGATGGTTAGTGGGAATGACTTGGGCACAGGCAACAGCCTTGTCTGTGCCAGGCAGACTGGAAGAGCCAGCAGGTGCAATGGTTGCAGAGATCTGCAAATGTCCCTTCCACTTCCTGAAACACAGATATATGGATATTGCTATTTAATACACCGTGAGGAGCCACACTCTTATTGCTCACAATTAAGTGTTATTCTTTCATGTTCCATCCCCACAGATCGAATTATTAAATCTCTCATAACTGTGACCTTCCTTTAGCAAGGTCTGTCTTTCATCTATCAAACTGAGCTTTAGTGCCAGATCTGAGAATAAGCTGCTGTACTTGGATGCTTTACCAGCAGCACATTCATGAGAGTATCCACCACGTAGATACTGGCAGGTTAGATACTAACGTGCTAACCTGTGGACTGAATTTATCACCATGGTTGTAGACAATTTGTGCTCAGCACTGCTGGTGTTCAGCCTCTCTTCTCCTGAGCAGTGCATCTTCCCTCTCCTAAAATACATGCAAATGAAAACAGCTACAGATTTCAGCCTTCCTTGGACGTGCTGTAATGTGCAACTATGCTATATCTGATCATGTCCTCGTGACAATTTAAGTTCTCTGAGACAGGAACAGTCAGGGCTGGATGCAGCCACAGTAGAAATGGGTGTAGGCTGAACGCTCTGCTTCTCTCCAGTAAAAACTGCATGTCCTGCATTCAGGAAGGATAAGGGCCATAAGCTCTAAACTCTCTACAAAACCTGTGCTGAAGAAAGTCCCTGCTGTGAGTAACTTGCAGTTTACAGAGGAGGAGAGAAAGGAGGAAAATAGGTCAATTTGACTTCTTTATGCAACACAGCACAATATGGCAAAAAAAAATTATATCGGGTACACACAACACCTTTTTGCCTTTCAGTCTATTATGAGATTGCTTCTTATTTGGCCAGGAGAGCAGAAGTGAAGAACAGACTGAGAAATTCTGAGGCTGATGGTGAATGAGCAGAGACAAGTGTGCTCCTGCCTACTGAAGAGTTGTACAGAAACCGCCAATAGCACTTCAGTGTCAGAAAGTATCTTCTGTTGTTGGGTTTGAGCAGAAGCTCAGGAAAAGATAGGTTACAAGAGTCACCAGCTCTGCTTTGCATTTGCTGTGGCAGCTCTTGAGCTATGAAGTTTATCAGCAGCCTGGACATGATGTATGCAGTGTACTGAGAGATGCTGCTTGCATGTCTGTTAACAGTTGTGCATGGCAGTGTGTGCATGTGTGACATCTAAGAGTGATCCACCCAGGTGCTTACTAAATGGGATTGGTTCATTAACACCACAATCTGCCTGCTCTGGAGAAATATTAAGAGACTTAGGAACTACTTAATGACAGTGAGTCTGTGTGAAAGATGGGAAGTGCCTCTCCCAGCTGTGGTGGCGTCCAGGCCATCTGTCTGAAGGGTTACACCCTGCCTGGGAGGTCAGCATGTAGCAGCTGAGTCCATTTCTGTACATGCAAAGTCCTCTTCACTGGGTAAAGACAAGGCTTTGCCACCTCCTGAGAGACAGGGGTGTTCTGTTGCCTCTTCTGTCCACTGTAGGTCTACTCCAAATCAGCACTGTCTGCTACTAACCTCTTGTTCGCTATAAAGGCCCTCAGGACTGTAAACCTGGACCAAATGAAAAAGGCCCCAGGAAATAATGGGCTTACCTCATCATATCCCAGCTGGCAGTTCTGCCTGGAACATCGTGGAACACTTGATTTATTAAAATTAATGAAAGAACTGGCTAGTTTTTAATAATTCATTATATATCAACTGCTGCTGAGGTAATAGGAGCTTTAGCACTGCACAGTGCCTAAAATCTTTAAATAAAATGAAGTCAAAGATTGGCTAAAGATTGAAGAGCTTTCTCCATGTGAAGTGGGAGGCCCTGCTTCCAGTCACTGAGGTCATCCAGTTGCCATTTGGAAAAAATGACAAGGTCTTTCAAATGAAAGCCAGCCAGCTAACATCACTGATTTTTGCCAGGGCACAAAGCCTCAGCCATCAAATTCTGCAGAATATAATGGCTCAATTTTTCATAATTCTTACTGAAATCAGGTTTAGATGTTGATATTTACCATAAGCTAGGGATGTCTGGGGATATTGGCTTGCTTTTCTGACCATTAAGTATAAAAATAAAACAGCTGGACATGCAAAGAAGTAGGCACTACCATCTGAATATGCAGATCTTAAGATGCAATTTCTGCTGCTGCTCAGGGCTCTCGTCAGCACCAGCAGAATCAAATTACCCACAGCCTGGGCAGTGTCAAGGCTGGATTTCTGAAACATGTCAGAAGCCCTGAACAGAATCCTGATAACTTAATCTGGTGCCACTTCATGAAACAAGAGCTGTTTTTCAACTCTGCTGAAGTAAATGTTAAAACCTTTGATAAATGTGTAAAAAGCAGCACCAAAATCAGGCACTGTAATTAAACGGCTCATACTCATTTTCCTGTAAACCTTCCTCCTGCAGAGGTCTGAGGAATTGTAGTAAACAAAGAAAGAGGAAAAAACAGATAATGCAATGAACGCTCTCCTGCCTCCCAGCTGCTGGTACAGGGTCTCCGAATGCAATCACAAAACTCTCCACTAGCCTTAGCTAAAGACCCTCCCTCAAGTCCATCACTTTCTCTGTGATGATGGAACTGGCCCTACAGGCCAGCACTGTGTCCAGTGATGGTTCTGTTCTCAGCTCCAGCTCTGCTTTGCATTGCCCTCCTCTGTCCCCCACTGGGCACCTAGGAATTTGTGATATCCTGATGTTACAGAAGCTCTGGATAGTGTTTAGACAGTTGGACAAGACAGCCTTTGACTCAAGATCCTGATGCCCTGTTGATTGCCTCAAGCCAGATTTTATTTCCAGATGCCATTCCTGCTTCAGCCAGAGCAGATGATTTTGGCCAGGCCTCAGTATCTGAAGTATTTTGGTAGAACTACTCTGATGTAGGTAACTGGCATCCTGAGATATCTGACCTAGCCCCAGGAGGCTGCAAGTTTCCTCACCTCTCAAAAAATACTGTTTCATCAATCACTTGTGCAAGTATTTTAAAAATTAAAGCCAACTCCCCTTCCCTTGAAATGAAGGCAGCACTTTCTCCTCTTGCTGTTTGTTAACAGCCTCTCTGCAAGAGCTCACAGGACATTGATTTCTGCCCCCGAGCTTTTTGTGGACATATGTTAAGATCATCTGGAGAAGCCACAAACTGATGTTGTGACTTCTCACCCCGAAGTGCGTGAGTGAAGCTAATATTCTAACTTTCAGAGCTGCAGAGTGGGAGATGCTGTGGACAGGTTGTAACCTGGTAACATGCAAGACTGACGTTGGGTCCCCAATCTCCTGGGGTTCTCCCAGACAAGACACTCCAATTCGTGTGTTTCAGGTCTGATATCTGTAAAAGGAGATAATAAAACTACCTTCCAACATCTGCAAGAATTAGACCCTTCCTCTCCTCGCAGTTTTTGAGCACTCAGGAAGTCAGGTAAGGTTTCCTAAAAGTGAAGTGTAATTATTTAGAACTAACTGAACTCTAGGACCTGTGTTCAAGTGTGTCAGCTCCAAGCCACGGTCCAAGCACAAGCTGGCATGTCTCTAGCTACCTGGAAGGACATGGATGCCTTTCCTGCTCAAAGCTGTAAGGAAATGCAGGTATGTAGGCAAGGACAGGACTGTGGTATCAAAGGAACTAGTCCATGAAGCACACACATCACCAGGGTAATTGTGAGTGAGGTTTTGTCTCTGCAGCTGCTTTTTGCATTTCATCACATTTTCTTCTTCTTTTCCTTCTTTCCCTCTTTTTCTCCCTTTTAACATTTTTTTAACAGTCATCCATTATCTTCTAGAAAGGACACTTGACTAGTGATGATGTACAGTCGCTCTGAGACTTTAGGAGGCACAGTGCCCTTCTGACTTGCCAGACAACAGCAGTTGCTATGTGGCTTCCATTGTTTTATTCCTTCAGGAGACTAGTTGGTATTTTCAGCATTTTCTGTAAGCAAGGCATCATCCCTGAGATATGTTCACGTGAGAGTGCTTTAGGGAATTCCAGCTGGGAGGTGAGAGTAAAGGATTTCATCATTTTAAAAAAACAAACACCAAAACACCACACCACAAAAAAACCCCACAAAACCCCAAAGAAATCCTGGAGGAGGTGCTGTTTTCTTCCAAGTAATTCTGTGAGGTAGGGACTGCAAGAGAAGAAGGGAAACAAGGGTTTTACCAGTTCCCATATGATCCCTTTTTTTTTTTTCAGGAAGATACTAAAAGTGCATTTCAATGCAAACCCATGCAGAAGGATGGAGGCTGCAGCCTGTTCAAACATTCACCTGGTTTCCACTTTCCCAGCCTAAATAGTGAAAAAAAGGTAGAGAGGGCACAAAGCAGTCTAGGTCTTATTCCATTCAGAAAGGAAGGCAAACTTGGAGTAAATGAAGAATAGCACAATTTAAATGCTCCTGTTAAGTTTGTTTGTGTTTTTTTTATAACCTAGAGGATAGAAAATAGATGTAATTAAGTTGGATAGGATTTTAGGGATGCTGGGATGGCTAGGCTGGGATCACAAAACTGGAATAGGCTCCCCAGGGAAGCAGTAATGGCACTGAGCTTGACAATATTCAAGAAACATTTGGACAACGCTCTCAGGGACATGGTGTGAACTTTGAGGTTGGACTTGGTGATCCAGGCTGTCTGAGGAGGTGGTTAAGCCACCATCCCTGGAGACATCTAAAAAGACACATGTGATGCCACATGTTCAGTGGTAGACGCAGCACAGCTAGGGTAGTGGTTGGACTTGGTGATCTTCAAGATCTTTTCCAACCAGAACAATACTGTGAAAACAGTCTGTAAGCTGCTTAAAGAGACACACTTGTTTCCCTGGGGTGTGACAGTGAGGGAACAGAAAGGGCCCTTCTCCTGGTTCTCCCAGTTCTGCACTCAGTGCTGTGGATGGGTGAGCTGAGCTGTGTTTTAAACTTGGCTTAGTCTGTGCAGGGGGGAGAAAAAATGCTTTTTTTATTTTCTCTAAGGATACGGTGGAACTAAGCCAGAAGTGTGTATTTGTACTGCATTGCCTAAGGCAGCATAAACACCTTCTCTGATGAATCACTGGGTCCCCAAAGCTTTTGCTTCTCCTAAATGAACACCAAGTATCCTGGGGAAATGCTGCCAGGTACAAGGACACTGTGACGCTGCTGGGCTAATGCATGACAGGTGTCTGTGGCTGAGGGTCTGCACAATTCTGCACCAAGCTCCCTAGGATGATGACGTTTGGGATCTAATCCCTAGTATCTGACTTCTTACTGTGCCCCAATCTACCTCTGTTTTTCTGACTAGTGCTATTTTCTAATCTTCCAGAAAGCATTTTCCCAGTCTGTTGCCCAGTACCTCTCAGGAAGCTGCTGTTCAGGGGCCAGCATGAGTGGGATGTCAGGAGGTAGGTGCACAGGATAGCTTTGGAGGAGAAGGAAGGCAGAGATGGACAGAAGATTGCTGCCACCATGATGCTATGGGCAAATCATACACAGCAAGGTTAGGAAACAGAACTTCTGCGAGATGGAGATAAAGGAGGCCAGGCCAGACCCATTCAGATAAACCTGAGGCTTCCTTGCAGCTACAGCAGCCATGTTAACATGCATTAGATGAAAACCAGGCTCAACTGTTTTGATGTTAACTGCCTGGCTGCTTTAATTGGATATAAGCGTTTAAGTCCTAAAGTCATCTGTGTGACAAGACAATTGATACTTACCTCTTATCTCCTTTATCTTGGCTTGCCCAGTGCTGCATGGTCAGTATACAAGTTCCCATGCATTAGAACTGTCCACAGAGCTGGTGGATTTTTTTGCAAGTGGAACAAGTAACATTTTACATCTGAAGTGACTGTTCATACTCTGAGTTGAGGCAAAGCTACCTGGGCCTGAGTTCAGTTTCTGCTTCAGGGAATGCCTCCAAGGCACTGATAACCACCATCAGCAACTGGATAATAATCACTGAGCTGCAGGGATACTCACTGGCAGTGCATGGACTGCACATGGATACCTGGTGGCCTCTGGCAGTATGACACTTGCGTCGCTCATGCAGTCAGTGTCCCTCTGGACTTGGTGAGGGACACGCTGGTCTCGTGCTGTAATGACACATGGAGCTGGAGGATCAGCTACCACAAAGCAGTGTTTTGAGCTGGGAGGTTACGAGCATGGCTGAGGATGAGGTAAGACTTCTAAGATGGGTCTTGGCACACTGGGCTTCTTGCTGCAGTCTGTGCCAAGGGAGATGGCATGCAGAGGGATTCAGGGCTGTTGAATCCAACTTCTGCCCTTCTCCTCACTTTCACCTTTGGCTCTTTGCTACACAGATTATGTAGGATAGGAACATCAAGGGGGGCAGAAAACACCTCCACTGCTGCTGAGCACTGCACTGGCCCAGAGCTAATTTGATTAGGTGGAGCACTAGGTTTGCAGCCAGGCCCAGCAAGCCACCAGCAGCCAGGAGTAGCAGGCTGCATGGTGCAGAGCCAGCACGTGGTTCCAGGCTCAGGCTGCCCATGCACTCCTACCAACACACTGACACACCCAGCCTGGCTCCACTGGGGCATCTCTCAGCCTGTGGAGCAAACTCCTGCCAATGTGGTGGCAGGTTATCTTGCAGTCACCCCGGTTACAACCAGCAAGATGTCTCAGCCTCCTTATCTCAACCTCTGGTAGGGCTTTTTGTCAAGAGAACTCAGGCTCTACCCCTCACCCCCATGACAGCTTCTGTGATGTAAAAGCCGAGGGAAAAAGGACATTAAATACTCTGCATCAAGGAGGGCAGGGTCTTTCTCTAAAGAAAGTGGAGAGAACCTCTCAGTAGGGTGTAGTCTCACACCACAAGCTTTTCTGTCAGATTCCCTCGCTGCGAGAGAGGCCCTGAGGCCAAGGGTCTCCCTGTTGCTCCATCACCCTACGGACACCCGGGCAGTGGTGCAGTCTACCATGTGCCCATCAGCCAAGGTCAGCATATGGGGACACAGGAAAGAGGCTGGCCACTGCCTGCAAAAAGCTTCCTGGACAGGCATGTTCCAGGAGAAGCGCTGCTGGAAGACACCTCTGACTGCAGCTCTCCTCCCTCCTTGCAGGACAACTCCCCTCAGGGAGGACCACTGCTATGTGCTTGGCCTAGAAGCAGGTTTGTCTCCATCAAATGACCACAACCTGACCTCACACTCAGCACATCGAACAGAAAGGAACTCAGGAGATCTGAACTATTGCCTGTAAAGCAGCATTACCACAGGCTCCAGTTTATCCTCACTTACATGGATGTAAACAACCCGATCAGAAGCAAGCAAAGGTACCTGATTGTGGCTATTGCCAGAGCTAGGAGGACACTGCATGGGGTATAGAGCTACCAGGGGAAGCTACAGTGGAACTGGCCACCTCTTCAAGCCATTTAGCACATCACGAGGCAGGATGAATCAATAATATATATCGAGCTGGGGAAGTTAATCTGCATCCAGAGCATCATAACAAATTAAAAGGAAATAAAATCAGTACAATTCCACTGGCTCTCATTACTATCACAGTGGAGAGTAATTAAATCCATGGGCCAAATTCAAAGCTGGAAGAACTCTCCTGAAGTCAAAGGTACTGTACAAGGGGATTGATTTTTGCAGATGCTATGTGTTTCAAACAGCAGCAGGAGTGGCAAAATGGGCAGAGAGGATAGGGCATGGTAAGAGGGGAACCTATTTAGGAGCCAGGCATTCTGCTTCTTGTTCTTCCTCACCTGGAGTGATGCTGCCTGCCTGCTGCTTTGGTGCTTGATGGGGCTGAATTTCAAAAGCTCCAGGCATTTGTATGTGGGGCTCCTACTCTGACTACAAGGCCTTCCCAAGCCAATACACAACTGTCACCCACCAGCCCTGGCTTAACACCCTGTCCTGCCCCTTCCCCGCTCCACTGCCTTACCCTGCTCCCTCTGAGCTACTCTCTTCTCCCTGCTCCTCAGCATGGCCACCCCTGCTACACCCTCTCCTTCTTGGTCCAGAAATTCCTTTCCCTACCACAGAGCACCAACTGCTTTCCTATTGCCTAACGAGGCTCTCAACCCATCTTTCTGTGCTTTCCTACAAGCTCCTCATCCTTTGGCCCTCCCAGGTCCCTGAAGAAGCAGCTGAAGGAGGACTATCACCTGCCCCCAAAGCCATAGCCACTTGCATGCCCACTGCCCACACCTTAGTACCCTGCCCCTCCAGGAGCCCCCACTGCCCCACACAGCTCTGTCTCAGGTCAGTCCAACAGCTGATTCCCATTGAGTGGCAGGAGAATGTGGGATGCAGAGGAAGCACATCCCATCCCTCATCTACGCACACAGCATTCTGTCCAACTAATGAGCACTGCAGTGTGAGGTGGGAGAGCAGCCACCACACAGGCACCCAGAGAGGCAGCTGATGGTGACACTGGCTGCTGACAGCCAAGGGGACTGGGGATGTGAATGCCAAAGTTTGGTCCACAAGGCTCAGGGGCTGGGAACAGCCATTAAAGGAGAGTGGCACTGGACAGAAGAAATCAGTGTGGGGAAGTCTGTGTGTCTAGCAAAAGATTGCATCTCATCATTCTTGTCAAGCCTTCAAGTTTATGAACCTCTTATCCGTGTTACCACATCCTGTGCATGGCTTCCACCTATGGAAGATATGTTGGCATCAGCAGGATTATGCAGCTGCTAAATACCGTGTCTGGCAAACTGCAGTCTGCACACGTCACTGCTGAGGACTTTCACACATGGACACATTTACTATGCAATAATTAGGATAATCTACAGAGATAACCCAAATACTGTTTTACAAATTGATATAGTGTGGTCCTGCAGGTAGAACCATGGACTGAGTTGTATTTCCAGACATATCATGATCTTGTTCACTCTCTGGAAAGGTGGACATCTTACCTGACCTAGCTTTGCCTCAGTATGCATTTCAAAAGTTCAGTCACTCTGCTAACACATATCTATCTCCCTCTATGTTCAGGTATCTTAATAAGCAGCACAGAAGCCTCATTCTTAGAGGTGTTCAGCACCTATATTCATAGACATATTATCACAGAACATGCTATATCATTTCACAAAAAAAAAGTGCTCACACATTTCAAAACAATTCAGCAGGGACTGCAGAGACCCTCTGGACATCTGCCCACAAAACAAGAACATACCGAGGGGCCAACCTCCCTCATTTCTCCCATTTCCACCTGAAAACAGCAGACCATTTCTCCTGGTCCAGAAAGCCAGGACTTCTCTGCTAGGACACCTTTTTAGCTATCCTGCTGAAAACAATCAGCATGAGCTTCTGCTGTGTCATGCAAGCAGGTGCATTCACCTTGGCTACTATGGGGGGGGAAACGCTGGGTCTTGTTCTGTGAGGAAATCAAAAGCCACAACCAGGTAAGGGGAAGTGTTTCTTCCACAGATCTTAAGAAGGGAGAGTATGTCTATATTTTTCTCTTTATGGTGGGCTATGAACATTATTTTTAATGATGTACTACTTGGCATGTATATCATCTGCCTTTCCTATTACAACAACTTTGAGTTGATTTGTATAACATTTTGTATAATCAAAGGGATTACTCTTTATGGTGGTGTTAGCTTGAGGTGTAACTGGAGTTCTGTCCTGAATACGACTCAGAACCAACTGTTTTGACAGTCTTTATACGAGATGAGATGCAGGTAAAAGCACGGCTCTTAATGCAGTTGGGAAATAAAGTTATTGACTCTTGTCCCTCTGGACATCTCAGAGGGACTTGGGAGCTTCTTCCCATGGAGGTCAAAAGCCTGCACAAAAAGCTGCAAGCTACACACTAATGCATACTGCAGTGCTGTAAGCATGGAGAGGATGGCTGGCCTGACTGTGGGCTGTACTAGTGCCTGTGGTTGCTTCTCGACTGGGCAAGCCCTTCAACTAGGCAGAGGATTGCTGCACTGGGGCTCTCAGACAGGTCCCCTTGTTTTGCGGAAACCTGAACCCTGGCTGTCCACAGATAATAGAGCTGTTGCAACAGCTGTGGTAAAAAATGGGGCATATCAGTGCAAAACAGTTAAGTACCGCAAACCAGGACTCCTGAGGGAGAGCTCTCAGATCTTCTTGTAATTGAGAGGTCTCAGTTCAGTACAGACCTGAGGTTTTTCCAGATTAAACTACCACAGCATGGATTAGCAGTGAAACTGTATTGACCCTTTATAAGATGCAGTTACCTCTCTGGCTTTTGAAAGGCACTTTCTTGAAAGCAGTCTTTCAAGTGGGCCCTCCTTTGTGTATTCCTAGAAGCAGGCTGGAAGGATCAGCCACACTACCATGAGTGACAGGAGTACTTCAGCACAGAGCTGATCAATATCCCCAGGCACTGATGTCCTGTTAGTCCAGAGGGCTCAGCTTCAATTCAGTACCAGCCACAGCTGGGGCTAATTCTGCTCCAGTCAAACTCTAAACCCCTGCTTTGCCTCTAGACCTCTCTGCAGGGTGGGTTTATGGAGCAAGGTGCCTGAGATGCAAAGATCCTTAAGATGAGCAAGGACCTGATTAGAGGGAATGGTAGACATGTTGTCCTTGAGACAAGCTATGAAGCCAGCAGATAAATCTGTCACAGCAGCTCTGACTGACTGTGACACTAGAAACAAATGTGTATCACTTCTGTGCTAGATCTGAATGGAGCTGTCTTTCCTCACTGTCTGAGGGTCTTTAACTCCATTCTTCCTGAGGGAAGAACCTTGCATGCAGAGTTCAGCTGTGTGTACTCCAAGTCTTGTGAATCACTCACTTGTGGTCAAAGCCACTGTCATCTTTCCGTTGCTAACTGGCTTCCTAAACATGCCTGCAGAAACAGTCAGATTGCTGTGTTGCAAACAAATGAGTTTTGACAGCACACAGCCAGCACTGCTCCCAGACACCAGGGAAGCCACAAGATGGGCTGCAGAGTGTCTGACTGGAGCAGCTCTAGCACTACATCCATACCTAGTGCAGTGTCTGGCTGCTTCTGCAAGCCCTGACAGAGAACCAAGCCTGTAAACTCCCACTAGCATCTGCTGAAGCTTCCTTTTTTCCCAAAGGAAAAAAGGGATTTTTGCTTACAGCTCTCTTTAAGCATTTCAGCAGCAGAGAAGGCAAGGGCGTAGACACTCTCTCTAGCTAAAACCAGAAAGCCATGTTTTTTCCTTATAAGAAAAAAATTTACTGCTGCTCCTTGACTTCCTGTCTAGGACAGGAGATGGAAATGGATTTCTAAAGCTTTAGTCCATTTAGTTCCTTCCTGAAAAAAAGTCTTTAACACAGGTACTGTTTAATTCCCAATCAGGTTATTTCTAGAAGGTGAAAGGACTGACTCAAACCCAGGTTCCAAAATGTCTGCAGAGGGCCCCAAGTTGTTCCAGACTCCGAGTTGTTCCATCAGCAGACAGTGGAGAATTTTTTTTCTTTTTCCCCTTGTGCTTCACCTTGAAGCAGCTGTTAGCAAAGTCAGAAAACTCCTCTGCCCCTCAATGTATTCAATACAGCCTCGGCAAAGCAATTGAAGTCTGTCATCTCATGAATATGGGAATTGCCTAAATCTCCAGCTATTCTTATTACCTCAGCCTGAGGGTCCCAGCTTTCCATAACTAATTCCTGAAATCACAGCCTTTCCACTGTCCTTACTGTCCTTGAGCAGCAAATTGCTGCTCCTCATACAACGGATGCTGGCACCTGCTGTGGTGACCCAGGTTTCCCCTGGGTCCTTCCTGAGCAGGGATGGCACTGTGGACAGGGCTACTGACCCCAGCTCTCCTGTGCAGTTCCCAGAGCTGCTCACCCTTTGTTGCTGTAACTTACAGCAGGGTGTTTTGAAAACAACAAATGCTGCATGGCATTCTGCAGTGGCTCTGAAGCCTGTGCAGTGGGCTGGTGGCAGTAACACAATCCATCCCCAGCAGCAGAGGAGATCCCTTACCCTGCTCCTACAAGCCGCAGTTCCCTGCCTCCTTCCACATCTGCAACTCCCACAAAGTCTAGGGATCTGCTGGGACTCCCACGTGTCAATTTTCCCTTCCTTGTCACATATGTTCTCAGTCTACCTTCCTGCCCTGTGCCCATGCACCTGTTTTCTGCTCCTGCATTGTTTTTCCTAATATTACTGATCCTGCCAGCCCTGTCCATCCCCCCAAGACTCAGAGCTAAAGCTGTTCCTGTGCTGGAAGGTGATAATGGCTGCCAGGAACCAGCTGTTAAGGCTGCTGTGAACTGCAAAGAAGCTGAGGCTGAGCTAATTACGAAACAGGGACTGTAAAACTTGTAGAGATTCTGGCCAGAGGTGCCTCATTTATTCCCAGAGACAAACGGGCTCATCCTTTGAATGTCAGCAGGTGACACATGAGCAGAAAAGTCACCAAGCTGTGGCCAGAGTTACCATCCCAGCTACAGAGTGCTGCATGTGATGCCTCCTCATCTCACAACCCCCCCCGACTGCTGCTGCCAAGCTTCTCTGGACAAGAAGAATGTGCTCAGGCACTGCAGTGGCAGCTGAGAAAGTCTTAAAGCAGGTCTCAAGAGCCAGATTTCTGCAGATCACAGGCAGGTAAAACATATTCTCAGAGGCCAAGAAGTAGCTACAGTAGCACAGGCTACTAAGGCAAGGTCATGACAAGGTGGAAAAAACCCCTACGTTCTTCCTGTTTCTTTTGTGATACAGATTTTTTTTTTCCCTAGAGTTTGCCAAAAGGGTAAATGCATCAATGGTAAATAAAAACTGGATTATATCTTGTAGTAGTTAATCTCTTCTTCAAGGTTCAAAACTGGCCTATACAGAAGCTGCAGAAGGAATCACCTTGGAAGTCCATGGGTTTGTAACCAGAACCTCTCTTTCAATTAGTCATATTATAGGGCTGTAAATACAGTAATTCCATCAATAGTATGGAACAGTCATGCTGCATTTGTATTAACATAAACAAGTCCTAATGTGCCATAGAGCTAATCTGTTATGACAGTAATTGGCTGATGCCCAGCCATGGAGGCCCTGGAGCTACACTCGCTCCCTCTTTTCTACAAGAACTGTCCTCTGAAACACTGGAAAGGAAACCGACTGTGATACCGTATCTTGCCTGCCAGCAATGAATGATCCTTCTTGCAACTGCAGCACTAAGGAGTTTGGGGATTTGGGGTGAAGAAGGGGGGCAGCGTGTGTTTGGTTTGGGTGGGAGTGTATTTAATGTGGAACTCGATATCCTACAGACTTAAATATTAAGAAATCAGGATTTCCAGAACACGTTGTTAAGACTAGATCAGACTCCGCAAGCATCCAATGGATACAAACCCAGAAAAGCCATAAAAGCTTTCAGTCTTCTCCTTTCCCTTCCCTCTGTGGCTACCAGGAGCTGTACACCATCACCTAGTCTGCAGCAGGCTTTTCTTACACAGATGAAGCTTAAGAAGCTTAACACTTTGTAAATGCTTTGGAGCTACTGTTGTCTTGTGCAGCGCTTTAGAGACAGGGCAGTGAGACTTCAGTCTGGGACTGCAGCTGGGATTCTCTGGTTAAGGGTCTTAAAGAAGATCAACACAAGCAATGCCTAAGGATGGGAACCAGATCTCAAACACAGCCCATCTCCTGTCTGGGCCATGAAAACAAATGAACACACTCAAAAGCAGGCTAGGGTCAGGAGATTTCTGGGTTACTGTCACAATAGGAACCACTTACTTTTTGGAAATCTGCCCTGCAGAGAAGGTCCCAGTGAGGACAGACCCTCTCTCTTTCGTGAGGGAGGCTGTCAAAGAAGTCACAGCAGATATTTAGGCTTTCTGTATTCAGCTCATTGGCTCTGTGCATGCTTTGCTGTCTGGCTGTACAATGCCTTGCCTAATGCACCCTCATCCATGATGGAGTTATTGAGTTCTACCCCAGTACAAACCAAAGAATTGGAGACTTGCTTTAATCAGAAATCATTCTTTCCAACAGTATGGCACTAAAGGCACATAATTTTATTGGCAATATGTAAGAACAGTATCCCAAAGCACACATGGCCTGTCATTGCCCAAAACAGCTCCTGGATCAGCCAGTGAAATTAAGAGAGTTTTGTTAAAGTAGGTGAGAAAGAGCACGCTAAAGATAGGATTTAGGATGTGTGATATGATGGCTTAGGCTCTGAATCTTATTTACATCTTTCTAGGTCTCTGATCTGCTCCTCCATCTGTAAAATGGGATCAATAAACCCTCCCCAACTTGCAGCAGGGCTCCCAGTCTTAATTGATGTCTGTGAAGCATTCTGAGAGCCATGCATGAAAGAAACCATCACCAAGCCCTCAGGCCTTACTATAATACCAAGAGACAATGCAGAGTTGTTTATAATGCTTTTCAGTGCCACAATGACAAGGAAAAAAAGGAAGGCAAAAGTATGGATGCACCCAAGGCTGCTTTGCTGCAACGTAAATAAAAATGGTAGGAGCAGGTTTTATACGTTTCCCTCCAGAGAATTCTGTCATATCTACTATTTTCAATCACGCAGTAAAACTTCTACCTCTATGGATTCAAAGAGATGCCCTTGTTAATAGCCTAGGTGTCAAAACCTAGTATGAGTTTGGGAAAATGCATCCTGAAGTTGAAAACGTTATGAACCACATGGAGACGAATGAAGAGATGACTCACTTGCACCCCGCAGGTTTAAAGAGCTCGGTGCTGCTCAGCCACCCCTTACAATTAAACTCAGGCTAACACCGTACAAGAGCACAATATTCCACCTTGCACAGGACAAAAGCCCTATGGCATCTAAAAGGCTCTAACCTGCCAATTTGTAAAGTTGCCTCTGCGGTTGCCTTTTTAGGACGCGGAGAAAAAAAGGCGGGGGGCTGACCGAAGCCCGCTCCCCTGCGCCAAGAGGAGCCATCACTAAGCGCTGCGACGAGCCAGCAAATGCAGGGGGTGGGGGGCATGCGGGTCCCCCAGCAACGAGCAGGTGTTAGCCGGGAAAGGGGTTGGAGAGGTTTGGGAAGCGTGTCCCCCCATCCCCGCTCCCGCAGCGCTCCTGGGCTGGGCACGGAGCTAACGGTTGTACCCGAAGGGCCCCGCCAGGGCGGGCAGAAGGACCTGAGGAACGAGACCCAACCAACAAATACACGAAAGGCTGCGCCCGGTGCCGCTCCGAGAGCGGAGCAGAAGCCGGGCAGAGGCGGGGAGGCCACGGCCAGCCCCGCAGCCCTTCCCGGGGCGCAGCCATTTGCCTTTGTTGCAGCCCCGCACCCGCAAGGTACGGCGCCGAGCCGGGGCTGAAGCCGGAGATCGCGCCCCGGGCCGCCCTCCCGTGAGGAGAAGGGCCCCCGCAGCGCGGCAGAGGGCAGCCGGCCTGCGGGAGGGGCTCCCCATAGAGACCTGCCCGCGCCCGCCCGCACCTACCTACTTACCTGCGGAGCCCGCCCGGGACGCCTCGCCTCCCGCCTTTGTTGTGCATGCCCCGGCAGCGCCGAGCCGCCGGCCCGTCGCCGCCCGTCCGTCTGTCCGCCCGTCAGTCTGTCCGCCCCCTCAGCGCCCGCCGAGCCGCAGCCAGGCCCCGGCTTAGCCCGTCGCCACGGCAACGGCGGGCGCGCGGCGGCGCGTGCGGCGCGGGTGGGGTAACGGCCGCGGGGCCCCGCCCGCCGCGCGCCCGGGGCGGGGGGGGGACACTGAGGGGGAGGGTGGTCAGAGCCGGGTGTCCCCGCGGGGTCGGAGGCGGGAGCAGGGAAGAGGCGCTCCCGCAGCCTCAGCCTGACGAGCCGAGTGAGTTAGGAGGTGGTTTGGTGAGCGCTTGCGCTGCTGGAAGGGGAGAGGGCGGCAGCCCTGCCAGCCCCCCGACGGACCTGGTGGCACCGCCGCGGCTCCCCGGCCAGGAGGCGGCTCGGCCCGGCAGCCACCCGCCCCTCTCCCAGCCTTGCTCCCCTCATTGCCTAGCGGCTTGCTTAGCTGTTGGCTTCCTCCACTGTGCTTGGGACCCCTCGTGTTCCATATCTAGTAGTTTTCCTTTAGATTGAGCACCTCGGCAGTCCCTAACATCTGGTCACAGGTCGCGCATCCTTTTGCCCTGAAGCAAGCATGGCTCGGGTGACTTCTGTGACCACCCTCCTGTATCAGCCCTCACAGGCTTTTCTACACGTGACGGGCAGTCTCGCTGGAGCCAGCGAAGCTTCTCAGAGAATAAAGCCATTGCCTTCGTTTTCCCCTGTTCCTAAGCAGACAGCTGAGCTGTATCCTGCATTTGCAACTATCTTATTTTAATTTGCCATTCATTTTAGGGGTAGCAGTGCCAGCTTGAACACCTCTTTCCTTTCAGACAGTACAGACTTGGCAAATTCAATGGTTCCTTTGATTGTTTCAAGGACTAAGTGTTGCAGTTCACTTGCTCTGTCATGCAGTGCTGGATTGAGCTAGGTCTTACTATCCATCTTGTATGTATGTTCATCTTGTTCCAAACAGGCAGGTTCTGGATTGGTGAGGTATGTTAAATGAAGTTTCCCTGATCAAAATTGCTTGCTTTTCTGGGCTTTATTAAGTGATCAAGCATAGGTAAAGACTGTTTCTTTTTGAGGATGTAATTGAATAGAGAATAACTACATTCTGCAGATAAAAGCTGAATTCAGAGAGAAATTAATAGCTTGGCAACTCTGAGCTCTTTCTGTGTTCAATATCAGATTATACAAATGTTTTGTTTTTGTGGGATTGTCAAACTCCTGTTTCATCGTAGTAGAGAGGGATTTCAGTGGCACTGGGCTCACACAGCATCCTCCACTGAAAGCTCTTAAAAAAATGACAGTAAGCCCCATCTGAGAGAGGAAAAGACAAAGAAATGTGCTCAAGGTCACAGAGGACTTCTCCAGCACAGCTGGGAAAAATTGCCAGAACCACAGTGTCCTGCCCTTGGTCCTCACCTGCCAGACTTTGTCCTTAGAAGGCAGCTGGAGCAAACGCAGCCCTGCCTTCAGCAGGGGAGGGGGCAGGGGAGAGAGGATGGGAAATAAGACCCATGCTTTAGTTCCCCATGGTAAACCTGGGCCCATGTATCACTCACTTAGAAAACCATTTCTGTATTAAAGAGTTTTTCACTATGCACAAGGATGCCTGGCGGATGACCCAGTGCTACTGCACTATGAAGAAGGACAATAAGGAGAACTTGGAGACGGACTGCGATGATCTTTGCAGCTCCCTCTGTTTCTGATGCATGCTAATTTATAAATAGCCCCGATTCTGCTACTGGGGGAAAGCTTTAATTTCTCCTTGTCCTTGATGTACGTGATACTCTGCAGTGGAGAGCAGATGTTTCTAGCAGATTCTGCTCCCAGGGAAATCAGCAACGGAAGACTCAGAGGCAAGAGGTGAAATAGCATCGGGGTTATCTCCTGCCCTCTGCCCAGAGCTCCTGTTACAGCCAGTCTGAAAGACCAGGAGACGCCCTTGGACTTAGCAGCACAGTCTCAGGCGCATGCCTGTGTCTGCTGGAGATGAGCATTCTGTTGTGTGTAGAGGCCAGTTACAGCTAAAGCTGGAAAAAAAAATATGTCTGCACAAACAGGAATTTTCCTCAATTACAGAAGGCAGCAGAAGACACTGCTTTGTCTCCAGCTCTGAAAGGACTGGGTGATTTTTTTGTTTGTTCCTTTTGCTGCCTTTTTTCTTTCTGTTCCATGACTCTGGTGTCCCTTCTTTTTTATCTATTATCTATCCATCAGAGGATTTTGTTTTTTCCAGTGTTTGCTGCTGCTGAAGCAGTAGCAGCGACGCTCCTGTATAGCTTTACTTAAGGGAGGGAAGAAACAAAATACATGACAAATTGTGTGATTTATCACAGCAACAGAAACCTGCAATTCAGCTAAATCGCCCCCACAGGCCAGCTTAGATGGTGTCAATATTTAATGACCTGAGCACCGCTGCCTTTGTAGCTCTGTTTTCACCTCTGCCCCTCCTCATGTCACAGCATGTCCCCCCAGGTTTGTCACCACACCGATGGGGGAGGGCACCCCTGCGCTTCCTCTGGTGTGAGCAGGGTCTGTCTTCAGGCTGCCAGGGCAGGCCTTCTTGCTAACCAACTTGGCACAGCCCAGACCTGCTGCCCCTTTTCCTACCCGGCTGCACCACCCGTGCAGCACATTTATACCCTAGTGGAGCTCCCAGCTTTCTGGGTATGCCTGTAGTCTGTGGGAGCAAGACTGGACCCATCTAACCTCATGGCCCCTACTACAGTATTTTTTTGGGTGATCTTATAACCCAGACGGGACTATTCACCTGGTAGCAGGCTGGAGATGGCTTCTGCTCAGTTGTCTCTGTTCCCATCACTCAGGCAGGAGTATTTTATGCCAGCAGGAGCTGCAGTGGACTAAAACCCCAGCAGCATGTCCTGCATGTGGCACAGAAGGACCCGAAAAGAGGATGAGCCAAGCTATGCCAAATCCCTCCCACCCATGAGCAGAGGGGCAGCAGGGGAGCTCAGGCATCTCTTTTGCTGAGCCCAGGCTCCAAGCTGGCCACAGCAACTGGTACCTGCCAGCATCTTCCAGCTCCAACCCAGCATACTGCAGTAGCTCCTTCCTGGCTTGCTCTGCCTGGGACAGCAACAGGAACAAGTGACAAGTTATGTGGTTATATATGGCTATAGGCATGTTCCCTCATGGCTCCCTTGCCTCAGTTTCCCTGGACTGTAAAACAGAGATGACTGAGATCTATTAGGGCAGTGGTGGGGCATAGGAATTTGCACTGCTGGTCTGGTAATAAACAACCCAGCAACTCAAATTCCTCCAGCAAGACTGCACCTTTCACCAGGCTCTCTGTTCACTTAAAAAACCCCCAAAACATTATCCAGCAAAATGCATATTCCAAAGGGAGAGAGAGTTCATTATGGACTTCAATGGCAGTGAGTGGCAGAGGCCATTACCATTACAATAAATGGCTTTTTGGTAAGATGGTTCTATAATTCACTTGGTATTTAACACTGGCCAGGGGGACTCACCTTTATTTACATCAAATACATTAAGCAAAGCACCTTTTGAACATCCCCCTGTACTAAAGAGACATTATAATGAGGGTGATTAGGAATAAACATAACAGCAGAGGCTGCTGTCTCAAAATAGTTCGGATCAGCAGCAGAAGGCATGTGCACAGATGTGCACAGAGGACTCTGGTATTTCCGAGGGAATAGCTGGCTTGCTGCAGTTCATCCAGAGACACTGAGCCTTTTCCAGCACCAGAGCTTGGCAGCTGCTGGGGGGTCACTTCCATCCCCTGGAGTGCTTGGTCACTGTCTCCCAGCCCCTCCACTCCAGTGGTTGTAGGGCAACTGTCTTGTTATGGACACAGCCTAAAGCTAATAGCAAGGCTGTGCAGAACAACATGTAACGCAACAGACACATACAAGTGCGCTGGCAAACACTTAATGGATTGTTCCACCAGTTAACTCTCCAAGAAAGGACCTGAGAGCCAAGTCAGTGCCTTCCAAATCACAGCTCTGTTACAAAAATTAACCTGGAGCACAGCTCTTCCACTTGGCAGCTGTCCAATTATTAATTTCAATTTACCAGATGCATCTGAATGGGCTTGGTCTTCTGCCTGCTATTTCTATTTATTTGTTTTCCCTTCATCTCCACTAAAAACTCAAAACCTTATAGAGAATGGAAAACAAATATGCTGAACCAGTATTGCTGCCCACATACAATTGCCAGAAATCACTGTGCTTTTTCCTCCTCTGCAGAGAGGTAAATGTAATCCTTAAGACTCTCAGGGCCTCTCACCTAAAAAATAGCACAGGCACCTAAAGCACCAACTGCAGCCTGGAGTACTCCTTGCTGCCTGGGCACACTGGTAAGCAGCATCATTCAGCCCCTGGCTGTAGGCTTTTGCCAGGTACAGGGTCACAGTGACTGCAGGGGCCCTGTGCAGGGACCCTTCTGGATTAACCAGCATCTGGATAGTTTAAGAAGATGGATGGTCAAGATGGTCACACTGAGGCTACAATCCCATATCATAGTTTGTACTGCACCCATGTTACAACGTGCTGCACTGGCCGTGGAATGAGCTGCACGCTTTTAATTTCATTTAATTGAAGAATATTGGTAGTTTTTTTCTCCCCTTGCTGCTGTTGAGGCTGGTGGACGTTCCTCAGGCCAACCTTGCTTGTGCAGAATGGAGTTAGCTGTTCTACCTTGCCATAAGCACCCAGCCTGCCACATGCTTGCTTGACTTCTTATTGATGTCTTGGTTTGTTCTGAACACATCTTTACCTCAAAGCACATCACCCAACAAAACCTTTTGCTATAAAAGCCCAGGCTTTTACAATGGTGTGATTCTTTATGCATCCCAGTGTGAATAAGAACTGAAAAGCCAAAGGTTATGAACTTACTTTTAAAGTGATACAAATTACAAAATATCCTAATTTACAACTACAGTATTTCAATCCTATTTGCAACAACACAATCTGTAGGATCTAACTGTTGAAGTACAGGAAGATGTTCTTAATAAGGCAAGCAAAACGTACTAAAAGAAGGCTTTGGTCTTTTTTCAGTGCTTTGTCTTACAATTCAAATGTTTTTCTTCCTTAAAAACACATCCAAGTGAATGCGTAGTGCAAGGTATGAGTCTGGCTGAGTAAGAAATTCTTCTGCCTGTTACCTAAAAGGATTTCTTTCCACCAATAAATAGAGTTCCCAGTTCTGCATTTAGGGCATCATCAGGAATGACATCATCCTCCTCAAGCTCGTCTCCAAGCTTCTTCCACCATGGCCAGTGAGTGTGTTTCAGCATAGTGTTGTGGGATTGTCTTGCCTTGGTAGCTATAGGGATTGATCGACTCATAAAGACACCAAGGTCTTTTTCTGTGGTCTCTGCTAACCCTGGAGCATCTGTAAGAGCAAGGACAACAGTTTTCTGTATTTTGTTTCTTATGCTGTGGTTATATGAGTGTTTCAACCAAAAAAGGAAGGAGCACTACCCTCCCACTTCCCACTGTCCTAGGTCACTCCTTTCCCCAGGCTGGCATTACAGTTTTATGGCTGCATGATAAATCTGATTGGAGAAGCAATCCAAATAAATTCATAATGGGGCAGGGAGAAGAAGTGGGGAAAGCAGCAGTACTTCATTCAGGTGCAGTGGTGGCATCCACCAAAATGACTTCTTGTGAAACTATGACCTAAGAGAAAGAAGTGCTCCTGGTTGCTGTTGCTGTATCAGCACTACTGGTGCAGGTGACACCAGTGAAGTGTTTCCAGTGCTCTGGCACAGCAGCACAGCGTATTCCCTGCCTGGGGGACCCAGCACAGTGTTGGGTGTGTTGCTGATGGCTTGGTCAGGCAGAGATGACCTGCAGTGACACAGCATGTGACAGACTAAGAAATAAAATTCAGTAACTTGCTGAATTTTGTCCTGCTTGGGTGCTCTCTGGTGGCTGCAGTTTGCTATTCTCACTCTTTACCCCGAGCTACTTGTCTGGAATCACAATAGCACAATAGTGAATTCCATTTTACATAAAGCCAGGCCAGAGAAAATGACTTGGAATTCATAGCTCAAAGATTTCCCTCCTTATCTGGCAGAGCTGAGAGCACTTCAACCAGCAGCTTACTAACAACACAAGGAAACAGAAAAAAGCAAAATAAACATGGAGGAAGAGGTTGTGTGAGATCCCCCTCTAATGCATTTTAGTGCCTTTTTCAGGGCCATTGCTTTTCCTGTGAACATATTAGAGAGATACTTCTAGCAGAAAAATAAGCTGAAAAGCAGTGGTGCATACTTGACCTATAGCAACACCTGGATAATCTTTAACAAAGCCTGTATCTCAAGATAAGGCATATGGCAAAGGAAGAAAGAAATTTCAGTCTTGAAATGAGGCTTTGCCACTGTTCCCTCTGATTTTGTCTCTAAATTAGTTTAATCCAAATGGTAATCAAAACTAAGACCGGAGCAGCCACATACTCATTAGCAGCTCCACATCAGTGTTGACCTGAGCCAGTAATGTCTCTCTGCGCTGCGCTGCTCTCCAGTCCAGTCTGCTCCTCAACAGGAACTGTGCCAGCTTTTCCTGGGCCCGCATATGTAATTCCTTACTCATTTCTTCTGACATTTGGGAAGCCTGGAGGAAAATAACAGTCCGTTATCATTAGGAGCTGGCTATTTTAAATCTTTTGTGAACAGAATAATGTCTAACCAAGGAATGCAAATGCTGTACTTAATTGTTAACTTAATAATTATGCTTCCTCTGCAGCTCTCTCCAAAACTATCCATCATCACGTATATAAATTTTCCAATTACAGTTTGCTTTGACCCTGTTTATTAGATTAATGGTTCAAATCCCCAATATCATAGCACCTTGCTCTCAAACAGGCAGGGTTAATATTATGAATACCTCACATGGATTATCTTGATCAGAATCTATGAGGCTGAATATATTTCATCCCTACAGTATTTTATGCTTCATCATTAATGCGAATTACGAAATGACTAAGAAACAGACCGGATGCAGTTTGATGTAGTCATCCACCTTCTGCTGCAAAGCTAGTCTCTGCTCATCCGTCAGTCCCTTGGGATCTTTCCAAGGAGAGAGAGGTCTCCTCCTTCGTTTTTCCAAGAATTTACAAGCCTTTGTAAAGAACATATGAGAATATGACAGTCACAGGCAGGAAGCTCATCTTCTCGCTTTGTTTGTAATCAACCAGTGAGAGAAAAATGTTTCAGTATTGCATCTGTTAAAGCATAAATTTAGCTATGATGCTGAAAAGACAATGTGCAATGGTCACCATGAATACTAAATAGTAAGAACAGTCATAATAAATTACTGACTCATCTGTAGCGTGGTGAAATTCCAACCTTGGGTCTCAACACGGCAGCTCTTATATTTTAGTTGCAAGATGGTATCAGGCTTTGTAACCTATGCAAGATTTAACCCATCTAAACAACTGGTGGCTCTAGACTTTCATCCTCTGAGTAATTTTTAAATAAATTATGGCTACACCAATAGTAAAAGAATAAACAGAGATTTTTAAGCCATTGAAATAATTCACTTAATCCTAGCCAATGTCAGAACAAAGTATATATACTTACTGCTCTCTGAATGATGACAGCTGCTTTATACTCCTTAAGAGATTGTCTCTGTTGATGAAAATTTCTTCTTGCTCTATATCCTCGCCAAAATCTCTGGATAGTTAATGCTGATTTCCTCTCTATTTCCTCCATATACTTAGTTACCTGACCTACGATTGTAACAGAAATCCAGTTATAAGACTGTGGATTGGGATCTCTTAACAATTTACATTTTTAATCCTCAAACTAGGTACTACCAATAAACGTCATCAGTTAAAAACCCCTCTTCCTTCAAGATCCACTGGCTGTGGACCATGTCTCAGAGACCTGTAGCTGCAATGGAGCTTTGTAACACAAGAAAACTGGGTCTCCCTTTCTCCTGCACCATTTTGAAGGCAGCAGATCTTGATCAGTAGTTATTGAGCCCTTGTAGAATCAGCATGTTCTCTGTCAGATGACTGGGACAGAAGGTAGGACAGTAAGACTACAGTGCAAACAGACATGCAAGATTAGGAAATATATTTGGGGAAACTGTTCATAAGGAGACCCAGACAGTTTAATCTTCTGATATAGTTTAATAGAAATCATACTGGCGTGGATTATTTCTAGAAAGGCCAGCTGTCGTTCATGGAAGAGTCTCATGGCCCTCTGTCTCTTCAGTTGAATTTGCAGTTTCAGAGCCTCATCTTCCCTCTGTTTTTTTAAATGCTGCAGCTCCTGTTCCCGTTTAGCCCTGCAATACACAGACACATTAACAATTAGCTTCAGTTGTACACTTCTAAAAGTATCTCTCTTTCTCTTTGTGTTAAATGGTCCAGCATCGAGGGAGGAAATCCACAAAATAATCTGCCATCCCAGCTGTTGGCTGCAGGACTGCACCAAGCAATGAGATCTCACCTGCCAGCTAACAAATCACCACACTATCTACAGCCACCATAAATTCTGAGCCAGTCACTCAATCTGCTGTCAAATCAAAGGATATGTTTTTACTTCGAATAAAGTTCTAAGGACCCTTAAGGGAACAATGCTCCGTGTGGGACACTCAGAGCTAGCATGAACTAGAACAACAATTTTGGTTCCATCATCTGGGGAAGAGGTAAAGCAACATTCCCCACCTTTTCCAGGGCATCCATCAGCATGCATGGCACCTGCTTTCCATTATACATACTATTATTTTTGCAGCGTGCCAGAGTAGCTCAGAATGTTGGTTGTTAAGGCTCACTTCTTAAATTTGGAGAGATTCTTTTTTCTCCAGGAAATACACACTGACACATTTTCTCTATCAACTTTGTTAACAGAATACTAGGAAAGAAATTTCTTGTAAATTCTTCCTGATTTGTACTAGTTGTGATTTGATGGTGGGATGTTGACCCACTGTGCTTGGCATTGGAAAAGCCCCAGTAAATGTTTCACAGATGAGACAACTGAAAACTCCCTAACTGTCCCTGGAGTGTTTAAGCTAATAATAGCCTGTGTATCAATTACATACACACTGAGAGATTAACAGAGACACTAATATATTAATATGAAATATACTGATGTATTGATGCTAATAATTACTCCACTTGGACATGGTTCCAGTGAAGCATGAGGAGCTGTGAGGTGGGGCTCCCCCTCTTCACTACACCTTCTCGTCCCAATGGACCTGACCACATGCTTGAAACTTCATAACTTGACCCCACAATGAGGTAGTAACATGACTCCTCCTCTTCTGTTGCAGCAAAATCACTTGCCTGCTCAGGACCCAAGTACCCTTACTGGGCCCACAGCCCTAAGTTCTGCTCCCCTCTAGCACTTTGCTAGGGACAAATGAAAGTAGCACCTTCAGCACTAGAAATGAGAACAAATGGACAGAGCACGGGCGTAAGAGGTACCAGAAAGGGACAAAAAGGCTGTAGACCAGAAATAATGTCCAGTACATCTGGTATTGGTGTATCTCATGTACCTTTAGACTCCCAGTACTATAGAGTTCTTTGTGTGTTTCCCATTGCTAGCATAAATTGCGTTGTAATTTTTCCACCAACCATAATTTCTCCTCAGTTTCCATACGTGGGTAGGGAAAGATGGGATGGAAGCTATTGTGTGATAGAGATGCTCTGTATTTAAAGCTCTGGCCCTAACTGATAAACGGCCTCCACCATGATCTGAGAGACCATAATCCTTTTATGACAGTAATGCAGACTTGAAGCGTGCCCACACATCTACCTACAGAGACAAATCATGATCTATGTGATTACATCAGAATAGGCTCAAGGAAACTAGAGGTTTTGAGCCAACACATTTCTGCCAATTTGAGCTGTACATCTTTACATTTTTAATCTAGGCAGGCACACATTATACTTCCAAGTGGAATGATGCCACAGGATCAAACAGGACTTTCGATGACATTTTCCTGATAAAACTATTAATAATTTACCCTAGAAATTTTTATTAGCTCCACTAATGGTGGAAAACCACAAGGATTTTTCATGAGCTTCTCAGATGTGCATCTGTGAAACTACCAATAGTCTCTGTCAGGTATTTAAATGTTTCTTTCCTATGTAGTCTGCAAAACATGTGTTCTTCTTCATTCTCTGTTCCTCCTAATAATAAGACATTTGTTTGCACAAGACCACACTGTGACAGGGAAATGCCTCTGAACAGAAGCAAAACACATGCAGAGTAAGGTCCAAGCTTCCTTCAACAGTTCACGCTAGAGATCAGCCTCTCTCTGATCACCTCTTTATATACATAAAATGGTTTGATTTTTGACACATGATTAATATGAATTATTGCCATTTTAACCGTTCTACCATGAGCTATGTAACGGTGAACTAACTTCAAGGACAGATATTCACTGAGGAGCTATTTCTGAAACCACAGAGTTTCAAAAGTTTGTAACTTGCAGAGTTTAGGATCTTCCACTGCAGCTGCAGGTGAGCAGAGTTCAGAGTTTCAAACTCAGCGGTATTTAACCACGCTTGTTCTAAAATAAATCTGTGAAAATAACCAAACACTGACTGTTAAAAATTCAAAAGTCCTCCTGAAATATTTTCTAAAGTCATGCTTACAGTATTCCAAATACGATTTTTCAGCATAACACTAACTGCAGCTTCGACCTGGACAGAAAACAACAACACTGGAGCTCTACAATTACTATATTGTACTTGGTACATTGGGACTGACTGAGCTATGAACACACAACTGTAAGGATATTAATACATTTTCATTCCTCAGCACATTCAAAAGTCCATTTAAATGGCTCAAGAGGCACACTCCAACACAATACTGAAAACATGACACGGGGAAGTCAAGCAGCTTGTGCATTGTCACTAGCCTTGTCACCCTTTCCCTTCTGCTTTACTGTGTTATGCCTTAGCCCATCATCCAAGTTTCCTGGGCTATGATGTTAGCTGGCAGGCTTTCAAGGTGCCTGATGAAGGAAGGAATATAGGCTCAAAGCATACAGTGGAGTAAAAAGGAGTGACAAGGATGTAATTCTTGGTGTTCCAGCACAAAAGCTGGAGTGGCTAGTGTCCCTTAATGGACACACTGCTTGCCTCTGAAAATCTTCCAGAATCTGAAGAGTACACCCTAGATAGTCCAATTATCTTCTTAATGCCAGTCTAGATGACAAATCCTAACTGTCTGCTTTCTAACACTTTGGTCATAAAGCAATGTGATTTAACTAATTGATTTGTAAGATCTAGTTTTGACACAGTAGTGCTCAACATGTGCAAAAAAGGTTGAAAAAAAACTTCTGTAGAGACCAAACTTGATTTAGATCCCTTAACCTATGTTAAATTCACATCAGATTTAACCTAATATGTGCTATCATTACTGCTGAAATCCTACTTCAAGTAAGACAAGTATTATTTATGTAGCTTCATTCTTCTGTGGTGCTCCAAGTCAGAGGATACTATTTCTAGGTCACTGAAGTGACACCACTTCAGAGAGTCAAAGATTTCAAATATTAATGAAAAACAAGGTCTTGCAAGCACTGTACTGAGCAAGCACTACGGGCCATGGCTTCTCTAGCACTCTGGCATGGCAGATTGGAAAGTCCAGGACAGCTCCACACTCAATTTACAGTGGAATTTTCTGTCAAGTTAACTGTGAACCAGTTGACTGCTCTACCACCAGTACATCAGCTTCTAGTGCTATTTAGTGCAGTCCCATGCTACAGCATGCCACACTTTTAGTTTTCTGTATGACACAAATTTTAACACTGAAAAGATAAAAAAAAACATCCTAGAAGTAGGGTTTTTTTCATGGAGAAGTTTGACAGCTGAGAAAGGGACAGTTGGAGCTTTTGGCATCAAGAGTAGCAGTTTGGTGCTGCTGGAAAAGCACATTGTTTGCATGTTTCTGCTAAAATAGTCTGTAGTGAAACAGCTCATATTGGCACCTTTATGTTTCAGAAATAGCAGCTGACTGGAAAAAGGTATCTTCAGAATGAAAGAACTCTTGGTCAGCCCAAACTTTTGCCCTGGGACATGGAAACAAATCCTCAGGGAAGGCATTTTCAGAAAGGACAGGAAGTGAATGGTAACAGTCAGCAAAGATTTATCACAAGCTAATCATATTTGACCAGTCTGATTATCTTCTGTGATACGAGTGGCTCTGTGGATGAGGGGAGAGCAGAGGATGTCATTTTCCTTGACATTATCAAGGCTGTCATCACAGCCTCCCATGCAGGGCAGAGCTGACACTCAGAGGGACCTCCACAAACACAGAAAATGGGTCAGCAGACACCACATACAGTTTAAATTCAGAGCTCTACATCTGCTACAAAATAACCTCATGAACCAGGACAGGTTGGGCACTGACTACCTAGAGAGCAGCTATTTCCAATGGAAAGGGTCTAGGGTTCCTGGTAGGTAACAAGTTGAACACAAGCCAGCAGCATGTCTTTGCAGTAACAAAGGCTAGTTGCAGAGTGGGCTGCATCAGCAAAAGCAGAAGGTCAAGGAAGATTATTATTTCACTATTATTATTAGCACTCTTGAGGACACACCTGGAATATTGGCCATGCTCTACTGGGCGCCCCAGTAGAAGACAGCTATGGCAAACTGGAGGGATAGAGACTGTTCAGACTGAGCAGACTGAGGTCTATGGAATGTATGATATACTAAGAGAGGTGAAGAGATGGGTTTGTTCAGGCTAAAGGAAGGGAGGACTAAGCCAGACTCTTAGAAGTACCCAGAAAAAGGACAAGAGGCAGTGTTTAAAGAGCTGCAACAAGGAAATTCCCACTGGCTGTAAAAGAAGAAACCTTCAACAGGTGAGTCATGCAGCACCAAGACAGGGGCCAAGTGAGATGACCGGATCTCCATCCTTGGAGACTTCCAGAACAGGATACAGCCCTGAGTAGCCAGTTCCCATTTTGAGGCTGGCCTTACTTGAAGTACTACATAGGATCAGATTACCTGCATGTTTTATGTGACTCTGTGACCTAAGAAAAGCCAAACCAAACCTTCTTACTAGATTCTTCTCTTTAGTGCTTTTTACAAAGCCATACTTGTTTACCTGAAGCTTCTCTGTAAAGTGGTCACTGCTTGGGGTAGTTTTTTCAGTCTTTTCCTTGTCTGAAATCCCCTCCACGTAGCCTGGATTATACAAGCTGCTTGATGCTGCCTCTGAAATTAATAAAGCAGTTGGAAGTGTATTTTCTCTGCATATAAAACCACTTTCTTACTGCTTGCTTATTTGGAACAATCTCAACATTTGGCCAAAACCCATCAGTTTTCCAACGCATGAAAATTCAGTGTTTGTAACAGCTTGGGGAATTTAAGGTCCTACAAGATGGTTATTATCACAAAACTTGTACTTGCTCCAAAGGCAGCTAATCTAATCACCTGGATTGATGCTCTCTGTGGCAAACAAACGAATCTACAGCATAAATATGAAATCTAGATTAGTTGCATTAATCAGTGTTAGAAATTCCAATTTAAAACACCTGAAGCACTTGATATTTCAGATAGTGATTCAATGAAAATACCTACACCAGAGAGGTCAGAAAGACAAGTTTAGAGAATTAGCAGCAGAGAAAATGTTACATTTGCAGTAAGACACTGAAATGCAACAAATTTGGAAAAATAAATCAATGCTATTTTAAAATGGAATTTAAAAACAAAACAAATCCCAACACCATAACACAAGACAGCTGCTCTGTTGGAGATGGAAACAGGTCTCTACAAACGTAACTCTCATTTCCTTTAAAGTATTGTCTCTGAGAAACCTGCTTGTAAAATTTTGGTATGAAGTTCATAAAGCACACATTGTGGGAACACATGTTGGGAACACAGGCCAGAAGGTATTCTTACTGAATATTTTTTCTATATGACTTAATTCTATGTGAGTGCTGCCTAGAATTCAGAGATCTAATTTTGTAACATCAATGTGACAAAAGCAGATACAGTTATTTTATTTTTGGTTTATAGTGATCAAAACAATTATTTTTTTTTCTCACTACAGTTGTATGGAAATCTAGGATGAATCTGCAACAGAAAATCAATTTCTTGAGTCACAGCCCCATACCTTAATCACTGGACAATTTCTTGATGTCTTAAAAATTATGGAGGAGGAAAAAATAAATAGGAAATTTAAAAATCCATTAATATCATGAAAACATAACACAATCTTTGACAAATGTCAAAGTGATAGAGTAAATCCATTCTAAACATACACCACATCTAACTGAGATTTCACACACAGAAGTCTCATTAAACTTCAGCACCTGCAGTTCTGCTTTTCCACTGGATTGTTCCAAGCACAACAGGTCCAAGAGTTGACTGAGATCCCGGTCAAATCCTTTGCCGGTCCACTGCTTACTTAAAAGTCTTTTCAATCCTAAGAGAGAGAAAAGAAGCATGTGATACTGCTAAGATGAATTTTTCTTTCCAGGATTTCAAACTAACAGTTTTCAAGTAAAAAACAATCAAATCTGAGTCTATGTGCAAAGGCACACTAAGTTGGAGCTGAACACCACTGGTCATCTTTGAGTTTCAGTGTAGAATATTATCAATGAGTATCTGGTGCTCCAGCCACCACACAGAAGTACTATACAGGGATCGTAATTTTGTATGTCCAAGTCACTATCTATTGTATCTACATAACTGGCAGTTAAATTATTAATGTACTTTCAGTGTCTTATCAGTAAGTCATTGTAAGGCACTAAAAGGATGTAAAGCACCATGCAAGTGCTAGGTTTTATTATCACTGCTTTTCTATATTTCATAATAAAATGTATTTATTTGTAAGTGGAACTCTTTGATGTCTTATCTGTGTAGCATAGTCTAACTGTGCGTACATGTGCATCCCATCCCTGAGACAAAACAGCTTTTTAGGTTCACAGTAGCTAAAAAGCATACTTGTGCTCCCTCCAGGACACATACACACTCCCTGTGTAGCACACAGGACACAAGCAGACAGTAACTTATGCTTTTTAGCTTTGTATCAGACAAATCCCAGAGCTTGAGAGTTCTACAGGGAGTTGAAGGGAAAAGGAAGGAGGGCAGGAAGTAGAAGTGTTTGGATAGCCTCCTCAACAACTGCAAATTCAAGTAACTTTTCCATCTTCAAATCATTGTCCTTAAACATATTAATACACTGGGCAACTGCAAGGAATAATCCATTGCATATGCTACAGGATCTGGATAGGGAGCACAAAGTCCTCCATGTAAAGAGAAATGGCACCTCTGCTCTAGCACACACAGAAGATGATGGTTAAACATTTGAGAGAGACAGGTGAGACTCCAAATGGACCTGGTGGGTGCCCTAAGGCTTCCTGAGCTCTGCAAAAGCACATAGCCTGGCTACACAAGGCAGTTCCCCCACAGAAACCCTATGGGTCTGACACAACCACTTGCCAGTTCATGTATAGACTACACAGCCACATGACCTCTCAGTGACTAAGGGAGTACCACAACTGTGTCTCTCAGATGGGTCAACCCCTGCAGACAAAGACCAGGCCCTCCTGGAAGCCTGATATAAAGATTGTGCTGGTCTTGGAGATGTGAGGTTCAGTTGCTGTCCTCACCTCTGGCAGGCTGTCTTTACTGACAGAAAGTTTACACCTCACACTGGTAACAGCTCTAAGCCACTGTGAAGCCAAGTTACTTCAATGAGATAGCCAGAAATGCTGCAATGCTTGCTTTGTTGCTGCTGTTCCTCAAACTATCTAAAGAATTCCAAAGCCTAAGTGAAAACTAACATAAGGACTCTAAGTTAGAGGGTTTTTTTTCCCTTAGTGGAAACAGAAAACATGTACAGAAGAGAGATGAGAGTCTCTGAACAACTGTGGCATATTGTGATTCTAGGGCAAAATAAAACATAATCCTTTGATGGAGACTTGCACTTCTTCAGACAAGCCAGCATTCTACACCTGGGATGATCAGACCATCACAGCAGCTTCACAAGAATCCACAATGTGATACCAGCCTTGGGCACATAATACTTTATTTCATAGGAAAACAAAGCTATCCTCTTTCAGTCCTGTAGGCAAAAGGGTGGCAAAACTGCCCATCTGGTCCAGAAAGTTATCTGGCTGGTATTGCCTAATAAATAGGTGGTCAGCACAAGCATAAAAAAAGGGATTTTGACCTTTTGGTCTAGCATATCCACTTCTTACTGTCCTTGTCCCCAAAGCACTGAGGCTGCTCACAAGTAGTTCTGACCATCAACAACATATGAAAGACTTGGCAAAAATCAAAGCCTCTGTCTTAATCTCCATGAGCACTGCAGAGGACAAAGGTGTTTCCTGGAGCTCTCTACTAGACTAGAGACAGATACATTAAATGGGACACCTCATTAAATAATGACTAACATAGAGAAACTTATATGAATTCTCAGCCTCATCAGCTAAAAGCATCACGACAAAGTGATAAACTCACTTCATGAATTCTTGGAAAGAGTTCATTCCAGTCACTTGGATATCTAAAGGCAGTCAGCTCCTCAGTAACAGAACAGCACCTATCAGACAAGCAGACCTGTAACAGCCAGGCTCAGAAGCTGGCTTTAAGTAAAGCTTCCATGCTTCTGGAGTAGTGAGTGTTAGCCCACTGGCACAAGTCTGACACACTGCTCTTACCCTGGCAGTACAGGAACTCTGCTACTAGGATCTCTCAATATCCAACCTGCACAGGAAAAAATTATGCAGAAACAAAGAAGTAAACCCCATCAGGTTGGAAGTGACAAACAGCAGCTTTAAGAAACACTTGCCACATGCAGATTCCTCAATACACAGAAGAAAATTAACATAGGAAACAGAAAGAGGTGCAGCACCTTAAACTACCATGAAAATTCACAGCAGAGAAGGAAAAAAAAAAACAACACAGCATTGCAGTTTCCATCTCTATTGGATAGTTATTGAGCCAGGGTGGGAAACCTCCATCTTTGTATTCCTATAGTGAATGCAAGAGGAGGCCGAGTGGTTGGTCCTGTGCATGTTTACAAACCTTTGTAGCGAGCTGTGAGTAACTTCACAAGCTGCTTGCAACATTTTGCCACCAACAACAGCAGTCTTGTAGCAGCGCTTCCTATGACAGGATTGGTGGTAGATGAAAGCTTGTAAACAAGTTCATCCAAAACAGCATGGAGGGTCTCTTCATCAACCTGAAGCAAGACAGAACTTTAAAAAGAAGGGGAAAAAAAAAGGGGGGGAGTGGGACAGAAATGAAGTATTAATTACAAACTATGAGCTTTTTAACAGTGACTTATTTTTAGATGGATCAGGCATTCAGCAAGCCAATGTACTCAGCAACCTGACCCAGGCAGTGCTACTGTTTCAATCAACTGACTTCCATTCCCTCAATTTAACAACAACACAAAGAAAATAGCTATTTTTTCTATTTCTGCAACAAAGACTGGGGGAAACCCCCCCAACAATTCTTGTCTATGCAAAAGTTCTATTTTACCAAGCAGTAATGAAGTGAGTGCTGAGTTTAAAATTCAGAAAAATCAATAATATAAAAACTAACCTATTGACCTTCAAAAGATTGTGTAAAACAGACATCATTATAATTGCTGTTTCAACATCATCTGTTATTAACAACTGCAGGAAGTGCTCATTTTGCAGTACTGCAAAAAACCAAAGCAAAAACAAGCAATCACACAAACAGAACCAGAGTTAAAAGTACTACAAAAGAAGTAAACTTAATTATGGAACATAAGCCATAGCAAGTAAAACCAGATACTGTTTCTGGAACAAACAGCATCTTTTATAATTTTTACACTGAGACTTACTGGAATAAGTAAACTACTTCAACATCCAAAAAAACATGCTGATGCCTTTGGATATCCCTTGGGCACTGGTGTTACAATGGAATAAAACCTTTTATGCTGCACTGGTACCAGTTTCTTATGACAACAGTGGAATTATCACTGTGGCAACAACATCCGGAAAGGATAAGGACTTCAACCTCAACAGTTTCTAACCATCAGGTTTATTTCATGCAAGTCCACTTATGTCATTAAAGCACCATCTTTTTTATTCCAGTGTATCACTTTTTGCTTATTTAGTAATTGTTCTGGCTGTGTTTTAATTACACATCTTGTGATCCTCTAGGTTTTTGTTCTATATTAGAAACAAAACCAAATTCTGTTTTTTAAAACCGGTGTGATTAACATTGGTTTAATTGCAAGCTTATTTTGGTCTGAAGTGTATAATGAAGTTTGTTAGATATTGGTAGCATTTCCTGGCATGGCAACAACTTCAGAAATCAGTTTTCAGGTCTATCCACTTTTCAGGACTGGAAATGTCCTCTGGTCAAATTTCTCCATATGTTAATCACACACAGGTTAAAAGATCAGCTGTATCTTATAAGGAAAAAAAAATAATCTGATTTTTTAAAGTTATAGAATTACAAAGGGAAAACACTTTTAATGTTTGTCACTGAAAGATTAGAAGAGGAATTCTTTAGTATTTCCCTTTAGTGGATCTTTCCTATTTTAGATATTGCTGTTTTTGTTCAGCAGACTACTGTAAGAGGATGATTTAACATCTACTCTTATTTAGGAAAACTAGATGGAAATTAGCGTACGAGTGATTCTTGATACCTGTAGTTGTCACAAATAAATTTTCAGATGTTTTATGGGTTTACTTTTCCCTTACCGAATGCTGCAAGTTGAACATGCCCACCGAACAGCCAGCAGATGGCATCAGTTACTGTTTGGAACCAGCGTAAAAAATCCTGTTTATCCTAAACAAAAAAGAATTAGGTAAAAACATGTGTACGAATCTTCACGGAGAGCTTCAGCTTGAGGTAGAGGCAAGGTTTGTATGCTTCAGGGATTTGGAGACCAAAACTCCACCAAAATCCTGGATGAGGTGGTTAAACTGTAAGAACCAGTCAAAAGAAAAATAACTTGTAAGTTCTTCAAGGCCAGAGACTAATCAAGAAAATCTAAACATAATTAAAAAAAAGCATCCATTCCTGAAAAATAATCATAACAGAGAGAGAGAAGTCTTGTTTACTCCTTAAAAAATATTTGAGGGGTAAGAACACAAAAAATAGCTCAGTACAAATCCATCATAGATTTAATCTACAAAGTGGGAAATACATTCACACAATCACCAAGGCTGGAAAAGACCTTTAAGATCATCAAGTCCAGCCTATGACCAACAGCACCACACCATCTAGACTATGGCACTAAGTGCCACATCCCGCCTTTCCTTGAACACATCCAGGGACGGTGCCTCCACCACTTCCCTGGGAAGTCCATTCCAATGTTTAATCACATTATTTAAGATTAAAGCATGAAGGGGAAAAAAAAGGGTACGAAGTGGCCAAGGACACTGTTAAAATGGAAAAGGTTCCTAAAAACTGGCATGGCGAGACTTCAAGAGCACCTCCTAGTTGGAAGTCTGGGAGCAAACATCAAACCACTATTAAGATGAAGTTTGATCAGTTTGCCAAACAGTCTACATTATGTACTTGCCTGTGATAACACTGGACTGGAAAAAATGACCAGGAAGAATCCAGGTTTGAACATGTGAACACACAGTCTAGAGCCTGTATTCCAGGTGTGAGCCACAGGCCATGGAAATCTAAAGTCTCAGCATGTGAGACAGAAAAGGGGCTTTTTATAGTGCTACATTGCTGACAAATGTTGTTATAAAGCACTCGGTCAGATATCTCCCAGATTAACTGAGCTCCACAAATGAAACTCTGGAAAGCCTAGATCCATGCTGTAAACCCCAGCAGTCAGTCATGGTTTAACTTTGCATTTGGTTCTTACTGACAATGAGATACAAAATCACAGCAACAAGTTAAGCTGTAATATTATCTGCTCTGTGTTTTAGCAACACGTCAGTTTCTGAAAACTATTTCAGTGTTTCCCTTGACTTCAAAGACTTGTACAAAAAGCAAACGAGGACAGAATAAACTACAAATCTCCACTGGCAGAGTGGGATTTCCAAAGTTCCACTGAGCAAGCACCTAGTCTGAGTGCCCAGTCACCTCTGAGACCACAAGGTTTAAAAGCCAAAGTACGAATTATAACATAGACTGCATTTGCATTCAAAAAGAAATCTTTGCCCACAAGCATGAGTCAACTGTGTAGGCTGAGACATAATAAGAAAGTGTGGGGGAAATTACATATTGTGGATAAGACTTGAGTCTCCCGGGATGTCATTCAGGAAGCTTCCTTCTTAAGCACTAAATGCACTTCTAAAGCATTGAACTAACAGAAAATACATTCTGTACTTTCTGAGAATTGATTGTGTTTGTGGTGTCCATCACAATACTCTGTAGGAAAACTTTGACTAACTGCAAGAAGCCAGTGAGCCAAGAAATGAGATACTAGGGAGAAAGTGAGATATGAAAAGAAACTATCCGAATCCATGAGGTTGGTTATTTAAATTATTCATGGGTTTTTGTTGGGTTTTTTTTCCTTCTGATTCTGGAACTCAGCATGCTTCAAAAGCATGAGGAAACCTCGCTGGGCTAAACCCTTCTTCTCTGCAAAGAGGGAGAGAAATGTGAGAAAGCATTCAAATCTACAAATTCACAGTCTGCCTTCAGGGTTCCCAACTTCTAGGTTCAGAAGCAGTGAGCATTTTTGGAATTTTCTGCCAATTTTGTAGCAGAAATCGTATGGCAAAACAAACTTCCACAAATCTGATTTGAAGTCTTAAGACTTCCTAAACCTTTTTTTCTAAAGCTGAATAAAGCAGTGGGAACAGAGCCACTACAAAGACTGAACTAATTATATGCTAAGTTAAAAAGACATTACCGTGACTGGGATGCTGCTTTTTGTAAGGCGTTCTTTTCTATCATACTGCTCTAATTCTTCCATCCTACTTAAAATTGCATTCTTTCCCCTTGCCTTTAAAACTCGTGAAAAGCAGTAGCCAAACTCTCTAAACAAACCTCTGGTAACAAAGCAGCTTTGCACACGTCATGGCCAAAATGCTTCACAACCACAGATTACAGTTTCAAAGCTCCAAGGCATAAGAAAAACTACTGTAACGTCTGGAAAATAGATTTTCATACTATATTGTCCCTAGAACAATATCCTACTTATACAACATGTAACCTTGGAAAGTTTACAGAGGTTCTCTGCTCTTTTAACTATGAAATTTAAATACCTTGATTGCTCGGGTAAACCGTGCTTGCAAGCGTCGTCCCAAAACCAGCAGGTTGTTTATAACCGAAGGAAGGAATTTATTGTAAAATTCCTCAGGATCTTCTTTCACCTCTAGTCCTACACAACAATGACTGAAATGGAAAAAAAAACAAACAAAAAACAAATCAACCTGAATAGTCGAGGGCCTGTTTGAACAGCTTTGAATGAATGTCACGTCATGGAAGAAGAAATGCTTCAGTGACATGGGACAATTCAACGCTGAACAACAGTTAGCTGCTGTGACTGGATCTGAGGTGGCTGCCTGAAAAGGAAGAGGAATCACTGACAGGCTGAAGACAGCAAGTGTATTACTGCTTACTATAGCATGTCTCAGTTTAAAACATATCCAAGTCACTTTCTCCTTTAGCTTCATTGGATCTGTTCAGGCTTGTTCCACATGCTAGGGAAGGGCCCCGATGGTCACAAAGGGAAAAAAAAAAAAAGGCAAAATAGAAAGGTAGACAAAAACCTGAGACAGGAAACCTGATGAAGTGGGGGCAGATAATGCAAGGAAAATATGTACCAAAAAATATTACTTACCACAAAATCTTCAGTGAGTCTGTCTACAACTTTCCTCTAACTGAGGAATACATGTGGGCTAGAAATAAGTTCTTCAGATCTGAAGTTTTATTTTACTCACCGCGAACATGTCGGTCATTTCTGGAAGAACTTGTACAAGAAACTGCATGTTTGACACCTGGGAAGTTTTTCAGTTCTGACACTAGTGCAACAAAAGAGTCTTCCTAACTTTTTATGAGTTTTGCCTTCTGACATCTTATCTAGGCTTGGTTAGCTTTTTGTGAATGCACAGATGTAAAGCTTTGCTTACCAAAGCCCTTGGAAAGCAAATTCTAGGTACGAGATGAGATTCATCTAGTTACAAAAGTTACAAAAGGACATTTTTATAGCTAAAATAAATTGCAGTTTTCACTGCCAACTGAAATAGCTTATAGGGGATGATTTAAGTATCACACAACTCTGGTGATAAATCTTGCATCTCTTTGTGAAATTCCTGGCATTAAAAATTCACACTGCAGATACAGCATAAATAAGAGATGGTTGCCTAATTGCTTCATGACTTAGAATTTTGCTCTCTAGTTAAGCAAAAATCAAGTACAACTTGGGGAAAATTTAAAACTTACTCTTTTTCCTGACATCGAAAATTGAGATTGGATCACTAGGGATTTGAGTTTAATGTTGTCTTATTTACTAGTTATGAATTAAAATTAATTATGCCATTTTCACAATATCACTATCTAGTCTGTATGAACTGTGTCCTCTATCACATTTAAAATGTAAATAGATATTTAAAATAGGTACATTAAATAGATATTTCAATAGCAAGCCAAGCTGTGAGTCAATCAGGCTGAAGATTTTTTGCAAGATGAAATCTAAGTAAACAAACCTTTTAAAGGAACCGCAATCCTGAGCAAGAACTGTGACACTGAGGAGTACTGTTCACCAAAAAAAAAAAAAAAAAGGTAAAGCCAAAACAAAGTGTGTTCCCACCAGTTTACCCAGCTCAATGAAACACAATGCAAATGAATTAAACAGGACCAATTAGGCTATGCCTGACCCCCCTGCTCTTGACTGCTCCCTGCACTTTAACCCTGGCCTTTCCTGAACAACAAGCCTTGTTCTGGATGGGAGCCAACGTATTACAGCTTGAAAAGAAAAAGAGCAAGATGAAAGGCCAGAAAGAAACCAAGAGAAAAACTTCTTAGCAATTGTTTTTACCTTAGGATCTCTGCTAGCTGGGCAGCAGTAGCCCAGCCTCCATGCAGTCTAGAGTGATCTTGTCTAAGGACCAGCATGCAGTACTGACTAAGACCATAATCATATATATCTCGCTTAATTTTTTTTGATTCTTCACATCCCAAGGAAGCACTACTTAAAATTCCTGTGGGAAGAAAGCAGGAGAGAGAGACAAAAAGAAGCATAAGATTTTGAAGTGCGAGATGTTCCTTTTTTTTTTTTTTTCAAAACACAGGAGGAATATATGTACACAGAGTCAGATTTGAGGTAATTCTAAAAGTGCTAACAACAGCATAAAATATTTTGTCAGCATTTTTCACTCCTACAGCTACCATCCATTTGTTAGATTATATGACAACTGGGAAGGACAGCTAAGGTTAGGTTTCCATTTTCTCACTACACATTTAGTAGTAAAACATACATTACCTGGGATATAGCCCATTTGTATGAATTTCCTAGGCCAGATAAAACCACAACCACTGTGGAACATATAGCTTCCTTATAATTACATCCCAATTTAGAACAGGACCTAACATGTTTCTACCATTTCTAGGAGCAGTGACTATGTGGCAAAAGAAAAGACAGGGGGAGTCACACAGGAGCTTGCAATCGCATTTCTATGTTAAGGCTTAAAAATTGAATCCTGACAACCACTCTGGCTCTCTGCTCAAAAGCACTGGGAGAAATTATTTGGCCAAGTGTAAGATCCTTGCCCATATCAGCAGGGGTCCTACAAACACGGTGACAGCTGAGTGGGGAGAAAAGGCTTCTTTTTCCATTTGCTCCCCAGCTCCTCCTCCTTATTGTTGCCGAGCCAAATGCCTCTCAATACCACTTGGAATAAGCCGTATTATCAACCTTACAGAATTTCTACCCCTGCCAGGATCATTCAGAAAAACCTTTTGTATTTGAGGAGGCGTAAGGAAGGAGGGATGTCCATACTTCACTACCTCATCCTTTTACTTTAGAAGCGGTATTAATTACCCTTTAACTTCAGAAGTAGCAGGGGGATGTCCTGTTCTCTGCTCTCAGTGACCTGCGCAGCTAAGGCCTGGACTCGAGGATCTGCAGCTGCCAGCTCTGCACTGGGTGCGTTGGCCATAGGAAACAGAGAGAGGCCTGCAATACCATCAACAAGGCCTCTTCCCTTGTTAATTATTTTGCTGCAGGCATGGGGTCCTTAAGCCACTACTTCCATCAAACCTCCAGCTCCTCCACCATCAGCTGGAAGCTCAGGCTCCGCTCTGCACCTCGGGTCGCGGATCTCCCCCTAAGGAAGAACACAAACATGGAAGAAACCCCATCCATGCTCCCCCACGTCACCTCTCGAGGCCGCGGGCAGCGGGACTCGCTCTGCCGGCAGCGCAGGGCTCCAGCCGGGCAGCCCCTGAGAGGCCCCACGGCATGGGCAGCGCGAAAGGCCTCCCTGAGTGCTGCCAGGGAGAAGAGCGGGGGGAAGGGAACGGGCCGCTGAAGGACACTGCCCGCCAGCAGGGCGGCGGGGGAGAGGTGCCCTGTCCCACTAGAGTCACTTCAGTGCCCCCCGGCCTCCGCTAGCTGGGGTCCCGAAGCCACCGAACCGCAGGGGCCATCAGGGACGCTCTGAGGGAAACCTCATCCCCCCGACCCCTCTCACCGCCGCGCGGGGGCTCCCCCACTTCGGGGCGGGGGGGCGGAAAATAGGGGGGTAGAAACTGAACCCGCCGGCTTAACCCCACCGCTCCCCCACACCCCCCTCCCCTCCCACCTGTGTGGTCGCGGCCGCTCTCCACCAACCAGAGCTCTCCCCTGAAGGAGGAGGGTGTGATTTGCATATCCGCGTGCGGGCTGGCGCCGCCGACGATTCCACTTGTGGAAATCTACAGAGAAGCTGCCCAATCCGAGCCCACGCTGTCCATGACGTCTACGGTGGGAGGCGGGGCTCCGCCGCCGCCAGCTTATGGGAGCCAGGGTGGGCGGGGCCTTACGCCAGCAGAGGGGGCGCGCCCACCCTCCGTGGGGGCGCGTGGGCGTGTCCGGGCGGCGAGAGGGATGTTCGGCGACGGCGGCGGCGGCGGCCGCCTGGGCTCGCCATGGTCTGAGCCGCGGTCTGATGCGCCGCGATGAACGGGGCAGTCCCGTCGCTTTTCGACCCTAAGGAGCGGGTGTTGAAGCTGGGCGAGAGCTTCGAGAAGCAGCCGCGCTGCGCCTTCCACACCGTCCGCTGTGAGTGTGGGGATGGGGCAGCCCCTCAAGGGACCGGTCCCCCGCCCCGGGCTCACGGGTTCCCTGAGGGGGAGGAGAAGCTGTCCGGGCAGGTGCCGTGACCTGCCTTGGCTTTCCTCGCAGGCCCGGTCGGGCATCGGTGTGAGGGGAGGGCACGGCGTGGCGGGCAGTCGGGTGCCGATGGGGGAGAAGGTTTTGGCCTCTCGTGCTTAGTTTTTAGAAGTTCAGCATATGATTCTGCAATCAAAGGTTAGAGGCAGTATTAATCACAAAGCTGGTATCCCCTCCCTGAGTACATAATTACTATCTAGAGAGGTGTGTGCTCAAAGAGTCTGAGGGTAGCTAGGAAACAAATGCTCTCAGGATTATACTTGTGGTAATTTAGGACTGCTGTTTCTGCTTTTGATGTCTCATTATTTATAGACTGATTGTCCAAGATTCAGTCTCACGTATGTTCTCTGGAGAATGTCCCGTATGCTTTCACACAGTGCAGTGAGATGGGTAATGTGCCTTCTGTGAGCAAATGGATTGTCTGCAGCTGTGGGAGGGAGGGAGCTGGCAAAAGCTATAAAAGGATTTAAACAAATGCTGTAACTTGAAATTTACCCTAATTTTAAAGAGGACTAAAACCCATGTCTGGTACCTCCTACCCTTACAATTTCTTGCTGACTCCTGTAATTTGATGATTTATTCTGAAATCTGTTTTGAAATCTCTCTTCCTTTCCAACAAATGAGACCTAGAGGCTGGCACGTTCGTCGGTTCTGCCAAATGTGCATGTAAAAATATACTTTACTGACACCTGAAGTTTTTTTTTAATAAATGGGTAAAGGAGAAAACATCTGCTGGTTAGAAATTAAGGTCAGAAGTCCATTTATGGACACGGGAACCAGTAAATTAATTTTCCAAAGTGCTAACAGTGGCTGTATGTTAAAGCAAACGTTCTCTAATTCCTGATGAGAAACTCTGGAACTATTTCGTGCTCAGCCCTGTAAGATGACGTGTGGGGCTTTGCCGTAAACAAGGTTAGCAGGGGCTGTTACCCGTGTCTTAGCTTAAAGCCTTCTGCTGTGTGCACAGTCCTGCCCACCGGCTCCTGCAGCTTGGTTTTCCTGCCCGGTTGGTGTGCAAGGTGGAGCCAGAGTTCCCAGCTGTGGTCTGTGCCGCCTGGCCAGCGGGTTGCGGGCACTGTTCCTGAGCTGGGAAGCTGCCCGGCCATGGCAGAGTGCAGCCGCCTGTGACCGGGAGCGGTTGACGTGACAGGTTGGAGGCAAGGAGCGTGTGCCGAGCTGTGGCCAAGGAGCGTGTCTGACGGGTCTCCCCGTGCCTCTCCCCAGCTGCAATAGGGTGCTGCTCCCCAGGGCCCGAGGCAGGGCACCCGACATCCCTGGGGTCCCAGCCTGGCCTTGCGTTTGCTGGAACCACGGGTTCAAACCCACATCTGTTACCACGTGCCTTGCAGGGCCTCTTGATGCCTTCCTATCTTTCTAGATCTCTGCAGGCAGGCCTTTTAGCTGCAGCCCTTCCCAATTCATTTATGGAGGAAACATATTTTATGGATAATGATATGTTACAGAGTTGCAGTTCTGACGCCTGAACACGTGTTCATTTTCAATGTCTCGGAGTTTTGAGACCAGAAATTGATATCTTTTATTTAAACCTTATTTTAATCAATACTTTAGATGTTGAAAAAGGCAAAAAGGAAATTAATATCTGATTGGGAAGTAATTTCGCTTTTGACAGAAACAAATATACTGAAACCAGAGTTTTGGTCAGTTTCTGACGTGCGTATTACAGTCAAATCAGAAGTGGATTCCGGGTTGGTTGGATATCAGGAACTTCTTTAAATGGATTTGAGGATTGATGTTGTTCTTTGTATTTTCAGGCACTTTTCTACATCCCCCATGTTTGGGATCGACGTTTTCAAGAAGCACTTATTGATTTTTCTGAAAGTAATTATGTGAGGATTTATCTTTTGAAGCACAACACAGCTCTTTCAGGCTCTTTAGCCATTAAAACCTAAAAGCATTTTTCTCATTTTAACTGAAAGATGTTGATACTTAAACTGAACCCTGAGAAAACCATCTTGACTTTGAAATCTACTGGCTTATGGAATGACCTGCTCAGGGGAATGGTAGAGGATACAGTAGCAAAAAAGGGTTTCACTTAATAGCCTCCAACTGCAATTAAAAGGTTTTTATTTTTATAAGATTCCTGAAAAGCCTGTAAATTTTGTTTTTATATCTAGATGACTTCAAGCCTGCATCTATTGATATGTCCTGTGAAGGAGACCTTGAAGTTGGCAAAGGTGAACAGGTGACAATAACACTGCCAAATATTGAGGTGAGTGGGGCAGCTGAAGAGTGGTGGGCCTAACGGAATGATTGATGTTGTCTTAAGCATAAACTGAATATAGAAGGATATGAGGTTTCAGTGCTGTTTCAGAGCTGCTTATGTGATTTTTAGAGTAGAAAAACAATTGCTCTAAGAAGGTATAATTACAGAAGACCTAAAGGTTAAAAAGCTGTTCTGTAACTTCAAGTGCATTCACAGCATTGGAAATATGCTGTAGGATGACCCAGAAGTGTTGCGTACACAGACACTGCGTGTGGATGTTGGCAGTGTGAGTTTCCCCTTGGTATTTACTGCCCTAGTGCAGTTCCAAAGCAGGAAAGACTGGAAAGGGAAAATTTACTACCTGCCATGCTTTACTGTTCTGCTGATATGGTAATTGAAACCCCTTTTGGTAAAAGGAGTCCTACAGTGAGCACACTGTCATTGGGAAATGAGCATTTCATCAGTTTCAAACTAAGCTGAGCTGGGTGAAGTCTGTTCCAGTCAGTCACCAGCTGCTTTTTGGTTGTGGCTACTCTGAATCTAATTTGAATGAACTGATAACATTTTTAGAGGCTGGAAATGGTCACTTGTAGTAAATTTGTCATCACTGTGATGGATTGTTGTTTCTAATAAAGAAAAATACTACACTAGTAACACTGGACTTCTGATTTAATAGGGCTCAACTCCACCAGTGACTGTGTTCAAAGGCTCCAAGAAGCCTTACTTAAAAGAATGTATCTTAATTATCAACCATGACACTGGAGAATGTCGCCTAGAGAAACTTAGTAGCAACATCACTGTGAAAAAAACCAGGTGGGTGATTTACAGGGGAAACAACTGAGCCTTACTCATTGTGAAAATTGATTTGCTAATGAGTCTATATTGAGATGCAGGACTGTCTGTTACTATTTTTAGCAAAACGTCATTTTTTGAAAGTCCCTGGCCTTGTTCAATAGAGTGAAAAACTTGCTTCCTCAGCTTTTGAGTCTTAACTGGTGGAAGAAATGGGAATGTTGGGTTTTTTAACTAAAAACTGTCACATTATTGAAAGAGATGGTAACTATTTTCTGATGAGTTTAAAGGGGAGGGAAATCTGTTTGGAAAGTAGCTTGCCTACTGTCTTATGACTTTTAAATGAGAAAATAAAAAAAGATAAATTCTGTGACATGCTTCAGTAATATTAATGGCTTGTTTTTCTTGTACTAAGTTTTTGAATTTTTTTTCTGCTGTTGAGTCCACGTAAGTAATTTCCAGCAGAATTATTATTAAATGATGCTGGGTAGCAAGGTATAAAACAAATCAACTGACAAAGGGTTAAAAAGTTATTGGCATTGTGTTAAAAAGCAATTTTTAATACATCTATATATCATTATATGCCACTACAATAACATACCTAGAAATCTAATGATGCTGTTTAGAAAGGCATGACAAATAATTCTGTAACTTAAGGTACTGTATCCCCTGTATTTTTGCCTGCTTCCTCCTTGCATCTTGTCTTCTAGAGTAACTAAAAAACTTTTGCCTTTACACACAGAGCTGATGGAAGCAGTAAAGTCCAGTCTCGCATAGAGCAGCAACAGCAGCAAATGCGCAATGCAACCAAGGTTCCAAACAACCTGAAAAATTCTCCACCAAAAGACAAGATGTTTCCATCTTCTCCTATGGATGACATTGAACGAGGTAAGCTCCACTGTCACCCAAGTTACAGAAACTTTGCTCTTCACTAGCAACTTGTTCTGAAGAGCCAAGGTTTTTTTGTTTGTGTTGTTTGTTTTGTTTTTTTAATTTTATTTTGAGATTCCCACTAGAAGCTGATTATGTAAGCACTTTACCCTCATATGGAAATGACCACTCTGGCTTGAGTGGTAGCAAAGCAGTATTTGGAACTTGCTAATGTCAAAAACTTAGCTGAACCATTAGGCTTAATAAAGCCATGGGTCTCACTGCTTTCTCTCCTCGATTCTGTCTTCCACTGCTACTTCAAACAAGTGTGGAGTTGGTTGTACTGGAACCATCTGAGTCACATTTGGACGCTGCTGCTTGTTCTTCCTCTGCACTCAGAAAACATACAGGTTACAGTGCGTTACAACTGAAAATACATTTTAAATTCTCAGATAAGACCTGTGAAAGATGAGGTTCCAATGAAGATGACAGCTAAAAACCTGCATAAATCAACCCTTGAACAGTGTTGTGTACTATATTATTGAGAGACTCTGGTTTGGTGTGACACTCGTATTTCACTTAATATGGAGGCCTTATTTCCTTTTGGAGGGCAAGGAGGATGGCAGGTGGTAATTACTTGCTTCAGAAATGCTGACAGGTGGCAGTTTTGTTGCCTGGAATTGACGTCTGCCTCCCAAGATGTTATTAATTCCTTTAAACAGTTGTGTTTTTTTTTTTTAATGAATCATTATGAAATATTGGGTTTTGTTTCCATTTTGGTTTTAAACTCTGACCGGAAATCTATAGTACAGAACATTACTAGAATACAGTTAAGGTTGCAAGAGGAAAGAGTACTTGAGCTCATGGAATAAAATTATGCTTTTCCTTGGTGGTCTGTCATTCTGGGGATAGTGGTGGTGTCAAATATACTGCAAGACACCAAAGTGGCTGCCAACATGTATCAAACTTGTGTAGCACCCGTCCAATTTTGAGTAATACTAAATAATGTGGAATAATGGACAAAAAGGGATGGTAGGGACCTTTTGAAGTCATCTACTCTATCCTTCTGTCCTGAGGTCAGATTTCTGACATAATTTTTTAACCTGTTCTTAAAGCTTTGTGGCAGAGTGTGTGTTCTCTCTGGCAATCTATTCCAGGGCTTTGCTCCTTACTGTGCAGGTTCTTCCTAATAAATAATCTGACAGTAAGCCCATTATGACTTTCATATTCATCATGCAAGTATAGGCCAGATTACTCTGCTGCTTTTGAGCAGTCCTTCATGTACTCAGAAGCTGCTGTCTTTCCCATTCTTTATTCAAAATTATGCCAGTTGGTTCAAATCTTTCCTTAGAAGTTAAGTTTTCCAGATCTTTCATTCATTGTCACTCTCCTTTAGCTATCTCCTAATGAGTCCAAAAACTTCCTGGAGTATAGTGCCTAAATACATTTACTGCAAAGATTTTAGCAGTGCAGAGTTGTCTTACAGGCACTGCTCATCTGTATGCACAAAGAGCAGATTGTGTCATGTCCCAGTGTAACGCTTGTCATGTCTGCAACAGCACGATGCAGGACAACTGTGTGTAGTGATCCAATGGAAGTCTCACATTCTTCACAAGTGTTGCCTACTTAATCGTTCTTCATCCCATGATTGTGTAACTGACTATTCCTGCTTAAGTACACTACCTTGAACTTGTTGCTAACTTTGTTTTCTTGAGCAGGGGAAAGATCACTCTGCCTTTCTCCTCTACTATATGTACAGCCCTTCTGTCACTGAAAATACTTAATTTAAATTTTGTCAGATTAAATTAAATCAAAATTCAAGGCAGACATCTTGTTCCCCAGTTTTTGGTATTAACTGTTAGATTTTCACTTAGATTTTTTTCTCTTGTTAGACATGGGTGAGAGCCAGAGGAAGTGCAGTTAAGTGCATAGGACTTGAGTGGCATCTTTCAGTTACCATACAGCTCCAGGTGTGTGGTAGATCAGTTGTTTCTTTGGGCTTTCTTCTCTAGAAAGAAATTTCTTTTGAAATTATTTCTTCATCGTACTGCTAGCTGCATTTTATTTTTTTGCCTTAGCTTTTCTATCCTTGAGCTGTTCTCTTACATGTGTATGGTCTTTTATTGTATTTTCTATTTTTCCTTAGCATGCGGTTAGTTTGTCCTTGTAGCTGTAGCTGTGCTATTTCAGGTGCCATTTCTCATGAACACCATTTTCCTTTAGACTGGCCTTTGATAAGGCTGACTGGCCTAAGTACCTTTCATTTAGAATGGCCTTTGATAACTCAGAATTGGAAAGCTTCATGGAAGTCTCTGTTCAGGCTTATTCTTTTGTTCTCCCTTCTTCTCTTGGTTAAACTCTGGGCCATTTTGCATCTTGGCGACTTTCATCTTCAACCTGTTCTTCTATATTGGGTAAATTTGAAGTGAGATGAGCCACTCTTCTACTTGCTTTTTATGTCTGCTATATCAAAGCTGTTCCTGAATTATTCCAAATGCTTGTAAGACCATCTTAACAAATGCCTGGCTAGTTACAATCTTTTATAATGATGAACTTTTGCACTCTGGGTAACTCCTCAAGTCTCTGTATAAAATCTCCATCTACCACAATTCAGTGGTCTGTTTCAGGTGTCTCACTTCAGCAGCACCCCGATTTTGCACAGTTATTATGTGTCCCCCTTCTGCAAAATCTAACTGCATCTGTGTGCTGGACTCTAGCTAATAGATATAAAAAAATACATACTGTGCAGCACGGTCTATCCAGTCATACTCCCCTAAATCTTAGTGTAGTCAGGTGAGTTATTTAATCAAGAATGCAAGTTGGTTGAGTCAGTTTGATCTGTTAATTTCCAGTATTTCTTGTCTCATGTTGTTCTAGCATTTTTCCCTGCCCCCAAACCTAGAAAGAGAACAAAAATTTGGTGGTAATTTTACTGTTACTTCCTAAGAGTAAACTGTGGACAATTCCTTTGGATATTCTTCATGCTTAACCTGGATTTCAGCAAAATGTCATATTGTCCAGGCAAGTGTATTGATTGTAATGTTGAACTGCTGGAAGGCATTTTGGGTGCCACTGCAGACATCTTGCAGCTAACCTATCTGTGTGACTGTAGCTGCAGTTTTTAGTGAAAGGCTCTTGGAGGGTGCTAAGAAAAATACAGAAGACTTGCTAGTTGCAGAAATGAAAGGCTATGGTGGGATGCACCACTCTGTGGAATGTGGGGTTAGCATTTGGGTTCACAGTCACCGTTGTCCTAATGCTCGGCTTGAAAGGGAGAGAGCACCCAAGCTACAAGAGAAGAAAACCACATGACAGACTGGATGCTTGCTTATGCCCTTTTCTTTTTTCTGAAGAGCTTTGGTGGTTTTAGTTTGATTTTTTTTTTTGTGTGTGTGTGTGGTTGATTTTTTTTTTTAGTTGCTATGATATGTGTACCTGATCTCTGTTGTTGATTTTTTACTTTTTTTTTTCTCCTCCTCCTTGTATTCCAACTATGATGAATGTTGACTAAGAAACAAATAATATTGTTTGCAGAGTTAAAAGCAGAAGCCAGTATCATGGACCAGCTGAGTAGCTCTGACAGTTCATCTGACTCTAAAAGTTCTTCATCCTCTTCATCAAGTAGCGAAAATAGTTCTAGTGATTCCGAAGACGAGGAAATGAAGCCCTGTCTTCCCATGTCAATGCCATATCTGCAGTCACAGCCTACTGGGTCTGCCATACCACAGCAGGCTGTCCCTGACAAAGATGCCAGTCATAACAGATCCCAAGAGAGCAGTGGTCATATGATGAATACACTACGTAAGTACAAAGGCTGTTCTTTTCTTAGTGCACAATTCCAGACATCAAGATTCTGAAAGGAAACCATATTGTTTTAAAATATGACTCTGTTATAATTAAAACTGTGGGAAGTGATGCTAGGGTTTGATTGTTCAGCAGCAGTCTGAATTAGACACTGGGCTTAGAAGGTTTTTGGTCCCCAGAGATATTAAATTAAAGCTGATGCAGTTGAAAATATTTCCTAAGCTCTTCTGGCTTCCTCCCAGTTATATACGTTGGTACTGGAGAGCAGTAATTTTGTATTGAAAATCCTTGAACTAACAGGGCGCTCCCAAAACATGTGCTTGTAATTTCTTGGATGGAGCTGTGGGAAAGATAATATTGTCATACTGGCAATAGTCTGAATTACAGAAGAGATGGTGTATTCTTAGCTACTTCAGTAACTAGTAGTCATGGCACTGTTCCACTGGACAGCATGGCAAAACTGTCCTTTGCATATAAGGAAGGAGGTGATTTGCTTTCAGGTGATACTATCTTAATCCACCCATTCAGGCAACTAAAAAGAGTAATTAGAAGAGTAGCTGTGATGTTCTTCAAGAAGTGGTTTCTGCACAGCCTGAAATGGAATGCTCACTGTATTCAAATAGGGAGAGTTTGGACCGAAAAAACCCCACTAGGTAGAGAACCTTAAGTTTGCTACCTAAATATCAGGAGTATTCAGACATAGAAGTGGATATTCACCTATGGTGACTCTTCAAAAATTATTATATTTTTAATGAGTTACTCAGCTGTAGGCTCCTGGGTTGAAGAGATTCCCATCAACCCTGGTTTGCAGCCTAGGATCTTTAAGGTTTATCATTTGTATGTAAACTTGTTATACTGAGTTTTTAGACTCTGGCAGTTCTACTTTTATTTCAGTACTTAATGGGTAACATGAACAGGTTTTTTTTGTAGCTAGTATTTAAATACTTAAATAAGCAGCACAGATACTTAGGTACTGTATTAACGGATAAGATCAGACTGAAAAGTCCTGTGACTTCGTGTGCAAAGGACTAAATGCTGCTTTCATTTTACTGTCACTGTAGAGAACAATGTCTTCAGGTTTATAATTTGCATAACTCTAGAATCTGCCATTTATTTCAACCCTTATTCACAAATGGGATTTCCCGTTCTTCATGCTTTAAATAAAACTGTTATGAAAACGAGATTAAGGTCTATCCCCAGTGACAGAATCCCAGCTGGCAAAGTTTCCACTGAGAAACACACAAGCACAGGTGGCCAAGTCCACCAGTTCCAACAGTCATAGTGAGAAAATGCTGCTTACAATATGAAAACATCGAGACTGTTACAGAAGTTGGTGGCTTGATGGTGCTCAAGAACCACATTGACAGGTAGAACCTCTGTAGTGTCAAGGCTTGGGCTTGACTATCTGAGCTTGTCTACTAGATCTTTAGCTGAATCCCATTTACTTCTGTCATGGCTACAGATCTATTTACTGCTTAAAACAATTCTGTCCCCAACTTCCAGTATGGTTAACACTTAAAATACAGACAAAGATTAAAATAGTTATTTTCAAGGAGAATGTGTTTCTCTAGGTCCCTTCCTGAGGGAATTTGGCAGGAGACTGAAACCTGGAGAAACTAAATGGATAGCACATGGTTCTAGCATGAATGGCAAGAGTTCTCAGTTGGGGTCCTGTACAGTCATTTCTTCCATGTCAAATAATGTTTTACAAAAATAAAATACTGAATCAACAAAGCTGTTTGCTTGTCTAATCCTGTTTCGAGGTTTGGCCACTTACATGTGTGACCTGTTTTGAGCACCTCTGTAGAATCAGGGCCATACTGGGTAATTAGTGAAGTCTGTCTTTGGTTTGCTGTGTGCAGGCAGAAGGCTGGGGGAAGGGTTAGAGAGCAGAGTTTCATCTTGCATGTAGAAATCTTACAGCTGAGGTTTTGTGTAACTTGGAAAACACAGGAGGTGGTGTCTAGAGCATGGTAACCAAATACTTCTGTCAGATATACATGATCTATCTCTTCAGGAATCTGGGATTCAAGGCTGCCTCTCACCCTCAAAATACTGCTGCTTCCCCTTTCTGCCTTCAGAAGCTGATTATATAGGCTCACTTGCCTTACAATGAAGTTGGTAAATGGTGGCACTAGTGTATCTGTTCTTCATAAATATTTGATCTTGTATTGCTTTATGTCTACTTTTTATTTAAACAAGAGTTATGTTAAATAAAGTAACTTTCCAAAGAAAAGCCAGCATAGATTGGCTATCCTGGAGGCTTGAGTTGTGGACATAATGCTCAATGCAACTTCTTTTGATATTTGGTGCTGGTACAAGCAGCTAGTCATGAAATAATTTTCCCTTTTATTAGTTTGGTGTTGGTGTGACTGCTAAGATCTGGGAAGCACAGCTCACTCCTGTTAGTTTCCCTTGTCCCCTGTAACTTGCAAGAATTCAATGAAATGTATTACTGTCATTGACTTAAAGGTCTAGGAAATGTAATTTTCAGAGCAATGTCTTACCCAGTTGATATTGCAAATAAGCAATTTACACTGTGAAAACCGAATGAAACAGTTTTCTCCACTTTCTGCCGCCTCATAAGTACAATAGAGTCCAGGTATTTCTTCAGAATCCTAGTTAAATAAACTTTCTTTTCTTGCACCAAACCCATCTGAAAGCTACCAACTCTAGCCCCTGTTATTTTACCATGTCTCTGAAGGTGTGGTTTGCAGGTGGGGTTATAAAAATGAAGTGGAAAGTTCTCCCTGAAGTAAATCCTAATGCATTATTTCTGACTCTGGAGCTTTGAGTTCTTACTTTTCCCATCTGCTCGTTCTCACAAGAATTTGTATTTTTAGCTGATGTTATAGGGTTTAGTGTAATTTCTATTAACTATGTTGAAATAACTTTTGAAGGCTGTAGAATTGCTGCTTGGAAGGTTATCATCTTATGCATACTTCCAGGCCTCTCCTAAAGTAGGTAGTACATAACAGGGCTGGGATTTCTTGGAATTCACTGTAAGTTTTCCTGTGAGTGATAAATGCAAGAGTTTAATTTACTAATGCATTCTCTGCCATGAAATATTCCTTGGGGCGATATATTGCTCTGAATAATTATTGACAAATTACTTTCATTCTGTTCTTTCAAAATTCCTTTTTAAATTTACATTAAAATAGAATGGCTGTAAATGTCTCTATATAGAGGACTCGAAACAGCCATTTTCACTATTCTTGCCTTTTATAAAGTATTTTCTGTTTTGTTGCAGAGAATCATGTGCCTATTTCGAAGCTTTAGTGATGACATAGTGGAAAACAAAGGAAGGCTAAAAGCAGCCGTATTAGAGACTTCAGTGTTCTGGCAAAAATTATGTGCCTGATAACAAAAGATCCAGTCTAACTGTCTTGTTGTGTTTACCCTCTTGAGGTTACTTTTTTACTTATCTGCAAAATGATCTGTGAAGGGTGCTGCAGCTGAGGAAAGGCCATGTGAAAACAGCATGCCTACTCAGCTGCAGTGATTTTTCTTTGGCTTTTAGGCCATTTCTGCACAACCTAAGATGCATTCCTTTTTTTTATGGCTCTTTGGCAAGGGAGGTGTGAATAAAAGCATGCTAGCTGGCACAAATTCTTAAAAATGTGTGGGAAATTGCCAGATACCATGTAGATTCTGTATAGCATGCTGCTGTATTTCTTTGTTAGTTATCTGTCAACCTGGAGAGATTCCCTCCCTCCCACCCCTTAAGCTTACGGACGTTCATTGCAAGCACAATGTAATCTTTCTTCTTACTTCCCCATTTTGAAATATATATATATATAGCCACCAAATTAAAGTGCTGTGTAAAATTTCTTTTGATGTTTTGTTTGTTCACTTGTTCCAAAACCTGTTTGAAATAGTAGGTCACTGATACATCTTTAAATGGTACATCAAAGAGCTGCTTTTCTTGATTGAGACACCACTTTGTTTTCAAGCACAGCTGAGTGGCGTTCAGATGCATTTAAAAAAAACCAAAACCCAAACCAACAACAACTTGTTTTTCAAAAAAAACTGCCTTCACCAGCAATTTTCCCACATATGAAGCATGAAAATGTAGGTGGCAAAGATAGCTAGGTGTTGTCTTTTGTGATCTGGTGATATTAAATAAATGCACTTGTGGCTAATAAGCTCATGGCTTCCTTGCCAAGATTTTAAGATGGTAGAAAAGTGGTTGCTCTACAGTTCTGTCACTGGGGAGTTTGGTTCTACAGCTGTTTATTCCCTTTTCACGGAATATTTTGGGTTAGAAGGGACATTTAAAGATCATCTAGTCCAAACCTCTGTTGGTGACCTGTTTGGTATTAGTTTTTGTCAGCCTTTAATTGGGAAAGGGAGTATCTTGAAAGAAGGAAAGTATTTTCTTGAAAATTACTAATATGATGATTCTCTTTCTTTTAGGAAATGACTTGCAGCTGAGTGAATCTGGAAGTGATAGCGATGACTGAAAACATTTTTGGCCTTAAATGTATCACCTTTTTTGCTAAATATGTCTTAGCATCTGTTTTTGCACTAAGATTAGATTACCAGAGACTGGAATGAATGTCCTCGATTTTGATAATAGACATCCTAATTTTCTACTGACACATCATGTCTATAATACAGCAGCATTGATGTCCTGTCAGTGCTATGGTTGTGTGTTTATCTTTCAAATTACTGTATTTACAGTAAAATTGTGTATGATCTGATTTTGATTATTTTTTGCCTCAGCCACCTGTTTTACTTGAAACTGATTTGTAACAGCTAGTTACTTCATACAAATAGTTATGGAATGGAGAAATTTCTGATATTTATGGAGGCAAGTTTCCTTCCTATCATTTAAACACTGAATGCTGATCTCACAACTTTTACTTGGAGCGAGTGAAAGGGAGAACAACTAAATGAGGTCTGCTGTGTCAGCTACGCTTTTTGTTCAGTTCACAGTTCATACCTTTAAGGAAACTGCTGAATAATGTGGTCCATTAGTGTAGTTACAGTTTACAATTGTTCAACACATTGCTGAATTCCTAATTTCATTGTATTATAGGACTTTATATTTCTGAGCCTCAAGATTCCTAAGGGAACTTGTCTATTCTCTGCCTTTTTTATGTAACTTGAATAGGCGGGTCTTTTTACAACCTTTTTTGTATCTAAATTTAGGTGACTGCAGAGACAGCAATGAATTTCCTTCATTTAATTCTGTAACAGAAATCGGAAAATTTCTTGTAGGAGTATAAAAGTAATTTAATAAAGTAATATTTATAATTTTCATGCATCCAAGTCTGTTTTTACTGCTTAAGAATTCCACTTAGTACCTATAGTAGTCATGGCAATGGAAGAGACATGCAAAGAAATAGAAAGCAGTGAAATGGTAGCCAAGATGGAGTCCCCCTGCAATCTGCAGGACTTTGGTGCTTGTTGCTTTTGCCTGCTTTGAGACAAGCCCTAATTAGAGCTTTCCAAAGGTCTCTGGTGGTGCTAGTGTACTGATGAATGTTTGTTACAGATTATATCCCAATGCCATTGGTAAGTAATACTGTGTTAGACAAACAAAAGTGTTTGCCTAGTCTTATTTTTCCTCATTTGAAATTATATTTCTAGACCTGAAGAACTGCAGGTAGGAGTCTGAGGAGTTTTGTAACTAACAGTAGGAAATGTCTGTAAGATGAATTCTGATGAGATAAAACTCCTCAGTCTTGTACAGAAGTCGCCTTTGCTAGATTGCAGGGGTTGAATCACAGCTCTGTCTAAACTGTAAGGAGTGAATCTTACATGGAAGCCTGAATGTGCAGACATGAAAAAAATGCACAGTCAGTAAATGTATACAATAGATGGTACTAAATAGTTGTGCTGCAAGAACCAGCCTGTGCTTACTCTAGGCAGCTTAAGAGGCCAAAACCATGGCTACCCCTCACCAAGGAACATTTATTGGTACCACCTGGCAGAAATGAAATGTTGGAAATGCTGCTTTCTGAGGCCTCCCCACCTTGCACTCTGTACCCCAAACTATGGCAATGGTCCATGCTCTGCACTAGGTAACAGCTTCCTAAAGTTGCTATCATAAGAAGCAAAACATTTCCTTGTTGATACTCAAAGGAAAAAGCTCAAGTTAATAACCGTGGGCGAACAGGTCTTTGAGAAGAAAAGGGCTAATGAGCAACGTTGAGGAAGTGTGCTGTGTCATAATGACTGTAAGATCCTTGGAATTTTCTCAAGGGAAAGTATACTGAGTTCTCTGATGGATCATAGCTGGAGGTCTGGGAGCTCTAGCAGAGTACTTGGTTCTTGGCACCCAGTGCTAATAGAGTCTGCGAGGGTGATGTGAGGAGCGGAGATGTTGCAGGTAACCTTAGGACTAAGGAGTAGCCCTGTGTGCGAAATCAAGGGGTGCATGATAATGCAGTGTCCTGAGCTGAAATGTCCTCTTTGCCTTCCCCCTGTCCCCAGTGGTTTACTGGCATCAAAGCCTTCCTTTAGGCCAATGCTGAATTCTAATTCTAGCCAGAATGCTGTTGTTCTTTCTGAATAACTGTCCATTAAGGGTGTATGAGGGTGAGGAGGTGTGGAAGCACTGACAAGGCCAGGGTCTAAAACATGGAGGGGGTGTGTGTACTCACGGATTATAATCACTCCTTCAGGGATAAAGCTGTTGAGTACAATCTACCTGCATCTGTATATAATTGCACTTGCACGTATACAGGTGCTTAAATATAGCTCTGGGAGTAAAGCAGATTTCCAAGTTCCTGAGTGTCAGGACTGTAACTAAGCCTGTGCTATCTTTAGGATTTGATCTTTGGGTTGAAAGCTTTCTAGGATGGGAAGAGTCTTGGTTAAGCTTTGGTATAGCACATGGTAGAGAGTGATTAATGGCCAGTCAGGCACTACCCAGTGTGTGTGACCTAGACAAATATATTCTGTCAAATGCACAGCTGTGATAATTGAGGAAAGGCACCCCTTAAATATTAAGACAGGAGATGAGATTCTGGAACAGAGTTCTTAAAAGGGAAAAAAGATAAGACCTTATATGTGTGAAGAAAAAAAGCTCTGTATTTCTGGTTCCAGTCCAAATGTATGTGATCTGACTCCCCTTCTCTGGGTAAGTGTTGAACAGTGAGCTAAAGAGCTTCTGACATACAGAGGGGATTGGCTTGGATCTCATTTGGGAATGGCTGGGGGTGTTTCCTCCCTTAAGGCTGGGTTTGTGTGCCCCCAGCAGTGCTGAGCCCTGTATCTCCTATGCAGGATGTTCTCAAATGGCAGGTGGTTGCACTGAGATTTAGAAGCACAGTAAGGGAGGTAATATAGCAAGAGAAAAACAGACCAGGTTGTCTTTTTGGTCTTGGAATTTATTTTTTTTTGACCCTGACTTGAAAAGTCTTTCTTGCTCCTTTAAAAACAGTCTTACTCCTGTCATGTCAACTTAACTAGCAATGAATAAAATCAGCAACTGCTATAGATTCCTCTGACCACTGTTCCTATGACCTCTGAGTGCCTCTTCCAAAATAATCCTCTCAAATACATTTGGTTCTACCTTGTTGCTCTCGGCTATTTTGTCTTCACATCTGAAGATTTAAACATAAATGTATCTACTGCTTAGAGATACACATGAAGAATGTTTTTTGTGACATTATAATTAAGCTATTGCCTTTGTTCTGGATTTGAGGAATATCTGTGGATTACTTACATTGATAAATCAAAAATATCTTCCAAATTCAGCTGGCAACTTCAGAAGTTTTCAGTCTTCTGACTCCTGCAGTGCTAAGGACCATTGTCCACAGCTCACCTGAGCCCTTCTCTCTGCATGGCACGTGGTATGTGCACAATTTGTCTACTAAGTACTTCAGGGTACCTGTTGAGTCCTGAAATGGTGATTATGTATGCTTCCCAGTTTTTTTGTAACTACCTTGCCTGTCAGCTTCCAATCTTTATAAGGTCATTGTCCTACTCTTGTTTTTCATGAACTCTGCCTTGGGGCAGGCAGACAGACTAAGGTGATCTCTTCAGGGCAGCCCTGGCACCACGGTATTCCACAACTAATAGTGGGATTGCCATTTACTTGGGGTTTTCTGTCTATCTGTAATTCCCTCTTGAGATCCTTCCTCTAATGCTGTAACAGGCCTTTTGGAGGTTTTAATTTATAAGGATCAAACTTGATCCATGCATTTTCTAATTGGTAAGTAATTTATTTCCCACATAATCTATGAAAATTATTTTGATGCTTAGGCATGGATTACTGAAAACTGCTGCTCATCAGAACCATGTTATCAGCATCACCTGGAGCACAGCTCATTGTGGAGTTTATTGGCAAAGCACCTGATATGATCAGCTTCATTGCACAAGCTTTGTTTTCTGTTTTGGAGGAAGGCAGGAAGATAACAATTTTTCAGGTTATAGAACTTTAGTAAGTCACTTCTGTGTTAACAGACAGTGAATCATCTTGAGAACAGAGCAACAGTATTTCTAAGAAGAATTATTTGCTGTATCTTTCTTGACATTTCTGGGGAAGGAAACATGAACAGATGACCTCAGATAATAGTTTGCTTTGGTTCTCAAGATTTCGGCCCACAAAAATTGAATTATTTCTGGCAAACACTTTTTATTTTCTTTATAATTTCTACAAGGTTTCTGAGAAAAGCCAAGCATATTGCTGAATCCTTCTTAAACAGAAGAGATGCAGATACCTAGGCTGGACAGAAACAAGCCCAGAGGAGGAAAGAGAAGATGACTTGGCTCATGATGGTTCCTAGGCTGAATGCTTGCAGTAGGTGTGAATTCCTTCTCTCACAACTTTTCGAAGTCTTTCAGGTAACCATGTAAGGTGCTGAGGACAGTTTAAGTAGATAGGGAGTTCAGAACAGCTTTTTGAGGAGATGTTAAAAAGAAGAATGAAGAAAAGAGAAGTTTTGAATAGAGGTGTTTGCATTTTATTAAAATGTTCCTGCTGCTTTGGGGGAGGTAGGGGAAATGCTGAAGGTGCAGATGTACTGAAATGAGGAGAAAAAAGTGGGAAATGGTAATTTCTTTCATGGTTTAAACCTAAAACTTGATAGGCATAGTCATCCACATCTGAGGGGAGAACTGAAAGACCTGTGTGTCTCAGCAATTACTCTGCCCAGTTCAATGAAACTGAGCTGACAGCTTCTCCTGGTTGTTAACTGGTTAGCAGTTCTGTCCCAAGTGATCTTGGTCCCCCTACACAAGGATAATTCATGATGGCTTGCATATTTGCAGGCAACAGCTCCTGACTTACCAGCTATAGGCACAGGAATGGGCTGAATCAATGGAAAGCCCTTACAGACTTTGTTAGTGTGGCTTTTATGTCACTGCTTGCAGGTTCTGGTGTTGGAGAAAAGCTCTTGAAGGGCAGACTCAGAGCTCAGGGTTTGTGTCAGCAGGGAGAACTATTCTGCTTCTCAGCAGAGATACCAGCTTTATACAGGGTTTTCATAAAAGTCATGCTACATCTGCTGTAGTGAAGGGTCTGGCCTGCTGGGAGCAGCGAGGGCTTGGGCTCTACTTGTCCCTGTGGTTTTCTGAATCCATAGAAGCAGTGAGTGTGTTCTCAGATTTTCCTTCTCCGAAAAGCAAATCCCTCTGCTGTGGTGAGGAAGGAATGGGGGTTAGAGGCATAGATGAAGGAGCCTTTCATTCAACAGAGGAGGCTTTGTTGATGTACAACACATACCTGGTGAGTTACCCGCTGAGACCTCTCCTGACTTGCTTTGAACAGGGGCCCTTGTTACAGAACCTGTTCTTCATCTCTCATCTCCCATATGCTGTCTTTTCTCTGCAGCTTGGTTTGTCTCCTGAAGATTCATACCTGGCTTGTTCTCCTAAGCGTGCTTACGCATGACAGAGGATTATTTGCTCCCTCTAAGAGATGAGGCCTTCTTCATGCTGTTATTTAAAGTTTAAAGAAAAGTGGAGTGTCTTAAAAAGGTAATTAAAGAAGACCCAACAACAACCCAAACTGTTCTTTAATCTCTTCAGTTTCACTTCCACATGCTGTGTATCTTGTTCTACCAGTTTCAATGCTCTTGCAAAACAGTTGCACAATGACTTCCTCTTAGCAACCAGCAGAATTAAACCTGAGCTCACCTAACTGGCTCTACCTTTTTCTAAGCCCCTCAATGTATTGAGTTTCCAGTAAACTCTACAACCCCCCTCCCTTTTTCCTGCATCTTTTCACTGCCACAACTTTTGGAAGAAATACTCATGGACGTCCTCGTATACAGCTCTCAAAAAGACATGGGACCTGCTTGCAGCCTGAAATGCTGACTCTTCCCTTAACCAATTTCCTTTTTACAGCTGACTCGCCTGCTGCACATTTACAATTTATGAAAAGATCTAGACTCTTACCAGAGTTTTGATCTAAGTGTTTATGGTAGTTTAAAAAAATCTCCCATCACCAGGCATTCCTAAAAGCTAGGGCCATTTTAAAGGCCCATGTCCGATTAAGATTCTCCCTTCAAATAAAAACAGGTTTTGTGCCAGTTTTTTTTTTATTTTGTTGGAATAAGGAGGGCACAAACTATTTTGGAATTAGCTGTCTTTCAGCAACTCTTCTGGAAAGGCTTGTGTGCTTTACAATCCTCTCCCACCACACTGTGGAACAACTTCTACTCCCATGCTGCATGATAACCCAGGTGTTTTTTTTTGCCCTGTGTGAAAGTCACCAATAGAAGTGTTTAGCTAACATGTCATAAATGCTTTTTTTATAAATACTGGTAATAAAAAATGTTTCTCAAATGGGACCTGAATGTAGGTGGGGAAAACTCCATGCAGATTAGCAGCTACACTTGTGTTGTTCCCTTATTTGAGCTATTAGACCAGACTTTACCTACTAATCTTCATCAGGATACAGTATTTGTCAAGGATGCTGATGGTCAGTGGCTGTGGCTATGTTTGACAGAGGAGGCAAGACCATTAAGCTATTTAAGAAGTTCTTGCTACAATGAATATATTTGGGAAAGTACCACCTGGAAGAAGTGTACTGAGCTTAGTGGGGACTTTTTATCCCCATTAATTTGTAAAACAAAATGACTGCAACTAACTTAGAACCCATCCCTGCTTTTGTACTTTCCATTTGACTCCCTCCTGGTGATGAAACAACAGCAACTCACAGGTGAATAACTGAGGTCCCCAAGAGAGAAACTTGTTAAAATTTTAATAATGTCTCAGCTATATTTATAATTCCGTGGAGAGCCTCTGAGCTGAGTGAGCCAAAGAAGCTGCCATGTTACATCAGAGCTTTTGATCCAAATTACCTCTGCTCTGGAAACAAGAAGTGCTTATGCTGCACAAATCTCTCTAAACCTAACAAAAAGACGTGAAATTGTCTGTGCTGTACTGGAGAATGATCACTGCCAGGTAACTTCAGCTGCTGTTAAATGGGAGTAGCTCTGTGATGGGAGGCTGGCAAACAGCCAGGGTCTGTGGGATGTGTTTGATGGTGCTGGTGGATTGATCTGATGCTTCCTGGGACCTTGAGAGCAACCCCCAGGAAGGTGCGTTGGTTGCTTGAAGTGTAGAAACTGCAAATTGCTCCCTACTGTGCAGCAGCTTGTGAATCTCCTGGGTCTCATCAGCAGCTCACACTACACAGAGACCTCCTGCCTGATATAGATGCTCAGATGCAAGAGGCTGCCTTGCAGCTGCATTTTCTTCACCTTGTACTTTTTTTCCAAGCTAAATTAAAACTGTAATTTCAAGCTTGCTTTCCTTGGCACCTCTCAAGCCTCTCCAGTTTACAGGGATAGTGGCAGGGTGCTCAACAGGGAGGAAAACATTTTGGTCATCCCACAATAAGGTGAGGTGACTGTTCAAGGTTGCACAGTGCCTCAGCAGCAGGACTCCTCAGTGCTGGACTCTGCCCAGGTGACAAAACCATACAATTTAACACCCAGCCAGCTTGCTGTGCTGCTACAGGCCTCCCAGGCTGGCACTTGAAACAGTTCCAGTGAAATCAAGCCACTTGGTCTCACAGGCTTGCAAGAGATTCCCTCCTCTCTTCCTATGGGAAAGGGTATTTAGGATTGTGTTAAGTGCACCTGGTATGGGGCAGTGATAATACGCCCCTGCTCCTTCCTGGCTTTGCTGAGGCCTCCTAAGCCTGGTGGCATGGGGCAAATCACTCAAGTTTCTTCCCACTGCATCAGGGTGGGAAGCTTTAAATTTAAAGCACCTTTGCAATGCATACAGCTGCTTCACTCCCTCTGACTGGGGGACATGTTGACAACTCTTCTGTCCCTCAGCTTCAGTGGCTTGGACCACATCAGGTACCTTCTCTGAAAGCACGACTATGCTGAAGTCAAGCTGGAGCCACAAGGGAACATCTGGATTACCTTGCATGGTGGTGTGTGGTTGAGCTGCCCAGGAGGTGAAAAGAGAAACAGAGCATCTCCTGGTCTCCTGTATCTCCTTGACTCGGCCCAGGGCAGCTCTGTAGCAGTGCTGCATTGCTTCCTTGCAGACATGCAGCTGCAATGGGTGCCAGATCCTGTGTCCATAACCAGTGAGCATGACCCTCTCATCCTACTCTTCATGTCCCTTCTGACAAAAGAGAATAATGAGACCCAGTCTTCCTAAAGGGTCCACTTTCAGAGCACAAAGAAAGAGTATCTCAGAAGGGGGACCAGCCGTGGGAACCACCCTAGGTAGTCCTTTTCCCTCTGGGCCTGAGTTAGTCATGTATCCAAGCTCACAGTCCTGTCAGGGCATAACCCTGATGGAGGCTGCATGGTCTCCCAGCCTCTGGAGCTACTGTCCATGAGGAAAGAAAAAGCATAAAATGCAAATGTTTGAGTCACAAACAAAGGGTGGGTGAGTAGGATTAGGTAAGGCAGTGCTGACTAACCCACCCCAGCAACAGGCAGGTATTGCTCCCAATTTGTCTTGAAGGAGGTGGATCTGGCTCTGCTGAATCTCAAGGTGGTGTTGGAAGGTGCTGCTGGTGCAGAAACATCTGAGCTTTGATCCTGGACCACCCTGCTGAAATGGGATCCCAGCCCTCAGTCTGGCTGAATCTACACAGTGGCATCACAAAACTGATGATAAAAAGCAAACCATGGATATATTGTTGCTACTGTTGGATCTGACAAAGGAGAGTCAAATCCCTTGAGGCAGAAACAATTTATCTGTGGCCCGAAGTGACTCATTAGGGAGCTGTTTCAAACAGTTGGCATCTTTGTATTGAAAAGGCATGTCCTGATGAATTTGTCAGGGGCGCAACTTCAGATCATTTTTATAGTCTGCTTTGTAAAGCTGTATGCAGGGTTAATGACAGTTTAGTATTAATTGTGTATCTCTGGTGATTTGCAGAGACAGTTTTCTGACTAGAATCTTTTTCCTGCTTTTAACATTCGTAGCTCTTGAAGAAGAAAGCAACTGGAAATTCGAGCACTGCTTTCTCAAATGGCTTTATCTGAGGCTTTCAGGGCATGATACAATTAAGCATTTAATTTTGAGGTGCTGTATGGATAGCATTAAATTTACTCATGCCCAGCCACAGTGCAGCCTCCCTCAGACCAGTGTGTGATGGCTGTTTGTTAGTGACCAGCAGTGCCACAATAACTCTTTGCAGAGGCAGGCTTACAGCTGACACTGGACTGGGAGGAAACAAGATGTTCAAGAAGTATTTAGCAGTAGAACAGCTTACCTGTTCAGTCACACTGACAAACAGATGCATAAATACAGAACTATGGCTTCTTATCTCAAGCAACACATGTGAGTGTGGTCTGAGACCTGGCTGCTTTGAATTTCCAGGAATTAGCTGGTAATGTATTAGCTGTGTTAAGATAAAACCGTGTGTCTGCAAGGCCTGCTGTTAACTCTCTTTTGTGTGTGTGAGTGCAGAGATACAGACGGCTCTGAAGAAAGGGCATCTGGTGCTGTAGATTCTGGTCTTGACTTCAACAGGAGGGAGACAACTGTTATGCAGCAATTGTTTGGTGAAGGGCACTTGTTCAGTGCAAGGGAGACAAGCTTTACCATGGCTTTAAATGCCTCAGGGTAGTAACATGGTTTTAAAATTCTGACCATCACTTAAACTAATTGCAAAAATTTAACTTACTTCAATGTGACCAAAGTGACAACTTGAATTTACAAATATCTATTCTTCAGGGCATGGAAAAGTCATTTCCATGGGGATTAGATGCACACACAACAACTCCCAGGGTTGCCTTCCCCAACTTATTTTGAGTGACTGGTGTGGTTGAGTTGGTCTTTCTGCACTTCACTCTTCTAACAATCACCAGCAGGACTGTTCATCCCTATGCACTAGTGTAGCTGGGCTGTCAGTGGGAAGAGTGTAAAGGTCCCCAGAACATCCCCTCTCCTGGGGCTTTTGGTACCTGGGCTTGGGCTGAACTAGAGCCAGTGAAGCCAAGGGCAGAGTCCTTCCTTTGGTGACGATGGGGAGAGAGAGGCTCCCAGACAGGGCTGCAGGAACTTCCTGACAAGGCCACCATCTCTGCCGGCTGCATTATCATGCTTGAATCCTGGCTCCCCATCCCCAACAAAGAGGGAGTTTAAATCCAAGCAGGTTCGGCTTTTGATTTGTTTTTTGTTTTTTTAAGTTCCTGCAATTAAAAGACCCCAGCTGATGATGAAAGTAGTTGCATTCCATGTGCTTGCAGGTTTCCAAAAACCTAAACATGGCATCCTAATGATTCAACCTATTTGGCCACATTGACCCCAAGTATCATTGGTACCCTCTCTGGGCAAACTCTTACTTCAGTTACATTCCTGCAGATAGACACCTTTTTCCAGGAGCTTGTCTTTTCCCACAGACTGACATTCACATGCTGGTAATGCACATAAATAACAGTACTTGAAACTGGTGTTTCAGCACACAGCATGGGGGGATTTGTGTGCAAGATGAGATGGTGCTTTGTTCAAGAACAATTTGATTCCCTGGACTCTTGCTTTACAAGGCAATCTGAAGCAATTTGGTTTGGGGGCTCTTCCCAAAATATTATAGTCTTACATCTGTTATTTTTGCATGCTGTGTGTTTTTCTTCTTGTGCAACCACAGTTTGCTGTGGAAGGCAGACAATTTTTCCGCAATCACAAATTGAGAGTGGAGAGATCCTCTGAGGCTTGGAATGGGAACCAGCCCCATGAGAGCCTGTGTTGATATAGGACTCACAGAGCTCAGTAGGCTTGCCAAGGTTATTCCATGGAGCAGTCCAGAACAGGACCTTTCACTAACAGATTTCTTAATTATTGCCTGTGTACCAGCAGATCCTCTAACCAAGACACTGGGAATTGGGCACCTAGAATACAAAGCCCATTACTGGCAGGGATAGAAACAATAAAAGAGAAGAAAGACAGTGGAACTTTTTGAAACATCTCCCACAAAAGGTGTTTCCACTGAAGGAACTCTGAATGGAGTTGTACAAACACCCAGAGGGCAGCTGTGTGTGCCCTGTGTCCAGTGGGCTCACTTGTCAGGTTCCACACAGCCATTCCCATGAGCTTTGCTACCCTGCTTCTCCCCAGCTCCCATGCAAGGACTTTCCCCTGGCTCACTCTTCCAGAGGGGATAATGTGTATTGGAGTTCAAGCCAGGTGCCAGACCAGGAAGTTGCCCAGAGTTTTGCTGTCTTTGAAGAACACTGGTGTCTGGGATCTCTGATTCCCTTTTTAAAAGCAATCTTGATGTTCAGATCATTTTGTGATGCTGTTTGATGCTGCAGAGAAATCAGGCTTTGCTGTTGATTTGTATACATATGTCTACATATGGGTGAGATGAGAATAACTCCTGAAGGCAAGTAATTCCTTCTTCAGTTCCACCAGAGATTGCCACGCGTCCTAAGGATTGCGTTCCCAACAGCAGCCCTGAAAGAAAAACATTTCCAAGGGAAAAAAGAGTTTTTCATGTAAAAAAAACACACCAAAACAAACACAACTTTATGCTGCATTTTTTCTGCTTGTGAGTATTTTCTTCTGCATTCCCTGAGGTCTATTGCAAGCACCTAGTCCCAGCTGTCACATCAAACCCCCGATAGAATTCCTGCGCTGCCTGAAAGCACCAGGTTGGCAGCGAAGCTGTTTGGCAATCATTCAGCAGCAATTTAAACATTTAAAGGTAGTGACGACCAAGGAGAGCAGCAGGAAAAGCGTGTTACTCCTCTGCAGCCCGATCCAGAGGAAAGATAAATATTCTCCTGGCCACAGGTCCAGGCCTAGGCCCTCTCAACCACTGCTTCCCTGGACTGCTCTGTCTGGTGCTGGAAAAATTGTTCAGTAGAGGTCATGGTTTAATCCTGCCTGCTGAAGGCTGCCATAACCAAACCTGGTGTTTTTCCTCCCAGGGGTGACCTCGTACGTTCCTTTTTCTCCTAATACCGTGTCACCGGGGCATGGAACTTCTTCCTGGCCAGGCTGGGCTGGAGGCAGCTGCCCAGTGGAGACGCAGGCACTCGCCAGGGCTCTCGGCGCTCACTGGAGTTCTGGAGGCGGGCAAGGAGAGGCGGGAAGAGGCCCCAGCAGCACCCCGGGTGCCAGCGAGCACCGCGGGTTCACGTCCCGCTGGTGGCTGTTGCTTGCAGGCACCTTTCGCACCGGGACCTGCAGTAAACGCCGCGTAGGCGATGGCTTCTGTTCCCCTGCGGGCATGGCACGGGGCTGTTTTATTTTAATCGCTCCTTCGGGGGACAGGGTAGTTTCCTCCGTCGTATTTTAACTTCGCACCCCGCAGGTGCTGTCCTCTCCCCCCAGCCCCGAGGCTTCCCAGGCACAGAGGGTGACGATGGCTGAGGGGCCGGCGCCATCTTCTGGGCTCCGTCGCACGGCAGAAGGGGTAGAAGGCCGGGCCGGGGAGCGGCGGGGAAATGTCTCTGAGGGAGCAGTGGAGATGGGGAGAAAAGGGGAGCTCAGAGGGGCCTGGACGGGAGCCGGCCAGGGGCTGTCACGCCTTTTCCCGCCCTGAGGCCGCTGCCTCTCTGAGGAGAGCCCCATCTCTCCAGCCGTCTAGGAGCTCTCTCGGGCCCAGGCTCGGTATTGGGATGAAACACCTGCATCAGGACTGGGAGGTATGGGCAGAGACCTGGTGAAAAAGGGGGCTCAGGAGCAGCCTGAGCAACCACATCTCCTCTTCCAGGGGCTCCCCCCTCACTGCCAGAAGGCAGCTGCGGTCAAAAATAGGGCTGACAGTCAAAAAAGCACTCAGTATGTTGGGGTTTGGAGTTGTTCTCCCCTCTCTTTTCTCACACTGTAATGTGGGCTTTTATCCTTTATAAACTTGTGTTGCTCAAACATCTCAGTTCAGGAACAGAGAAACCAGTACCTTGTGCTTGCCAGCTACTGGAACACTCCCTCACTGCTGATGGCTGAGAGCTTGCGTGGCCAGGCTTCACACTGGGCACTTTGCACGGTGCCACATGGTCCCCATGTCCCTGAGACTCTTTGGACTTGCTCTATCCAGCAGAACACTAATTACAAGAAAGCAGGAAACAAAATGTACAGATCTTATTTGTGACAAGAAGCCACATGAAATGGTGCTTTGCCTGGGTGAAGGGACATCTTCTGTGCTCATGTACCATCCCTCTCAGACACATGTTCTGGGTAGGGAGTTCCACACTTCCCTGAGTGTGAGCAAGAGTGACCAGCGCTGCACTGATTCTGCCATGCATTTCTGGGTGGGATTTGGCTCAAACCAAGGCAGTTGGAGCTTGGGAGGCAGGCATGCCCACGGAGTCTCAAGAGGTTTAAATACAGGTCTTCCTATTGGCACGTAACAGCTTCCCAAATTTGGTGCCCCTCAAGGACAAAGGCGTAATGCTGTCATTGCTCTCACTAGGTGTGGGGATGACATCTTACCCAATGCAACTGTTGTATCTGGTGTTTTTGGGCACAACTCTGGTATTTCTGCTACAGATTATTCCTCACAGTGACCTCTGTGATGGTGCTTCTGCTGCAAATCAGGAAATTGTAGAAATATATCTCTTCCTCTCAAGGGTTTTTTGTGGTTCAAGCAGAGTTGCAATGCAAGAGATCTCTTTTGCCTTGACATTGGCTCGCGTGACTGTAGGCAAGTTCCTCTCTTTGGAGGAACTTCATGTCTCTGAAAGTCTGAAGAGCCTGTACCTAACATGAAAAAGTGGTCCAGAGTGAAATCACTGCTGTGGGGGTAAAGTACAGGAGTGTTTTGTTCTCGCTTAGTTGTCTTTTATTAGTTACCACATCAAAGAAGAAAATCATAGAGGACATCAGTGTAGGGGATAATGCCTCTTGAGGAATACTTAATTCACTGAAAAATACAGGTTTTCAGATTAAATTATTTGGGAATCTGGGCTGAGTTCAGTGAATTTTTTCAGGCCAAAAATGCAGAGGGAGAACTTTTCCAAGGAAGGTTTTGTTCTAACAGCCTCAGAATACAATATGACACATTTTGTTGAAAGTCACGTTTACTTAAATCTCCAATTTCTAGGGAGGAAAATGCAACATTTAGTGTGACCTGGAGGAAGGAAGGTCTCAGAGTTGACTGTAAAAGCCTGAAAACCCCCTCAAACCATCTGAGGTTAGTCTGTTTTATGGGTTATGATAATTTTTTGCTTAGCCATCATCCCAAGCTCTGGGATCCTCAGGATGATAATCGTGGGCTGACAGGACTCCTTGACGCTTTTCTTATCTCAGAGTTACAGTTTGCTGCTGCTCTCACCCAGGGGAAAAGTTTGGCTTGCACCTTGGTGAGGAACACAGAGGAGCAGTAGCAGTTTCCAGCCAAAGATCTACTTGAAACTGGTGACTGTATCCTACAGCTCCTCAGCTGGATGGGCTGTAAGATACTGAGTGATCCTCCAGAAGGGATGCCTGCCCTGCTTTCCCCCTCAAGCAGCAAGTCCTCGACATCATCCTCTACATACCTACAATGACACAGACCTTTGTGTAACTCAAATAACCCTGGGAAGGAGACCCACTTTCTTAAACAAATGGTGCCAGATTGGAGCCCTTTTCACTTAAGATAAATTGTGTTGTGTTCAAGCTGTGTTCTAAACTGTTTGAATTGCAGATAGATTGTCTTAAGAAAAAGCTCTTAACAGGCAAACCCTGTCTGTTAGTTTGGTAATGAGCCCTAAAGCCCTGGAGGAAGAGGGAGAAACTGCTGCAGTACTTTCCCAAGATCTGGTGGTGAACACATCTGGAATATTGCATCCAACTGGGCTCCTCAGTTCATGAAGGACAAGAAGCTACTGGAGAGAGTCCAGCACAGGGCCACAAAGATGATTAAAGGAAGAGAGCATCTGCCCTGTGAGGAAAAGGATGAGAGAGCTGGAGCTGTTCAGCCTGGAGAAAAGGAGACTGAGGGGTATCTCATCAATGCTTATAAATATCTAAAGGCGGGTGTCCAGAGAATGGGACCGGACTCTTTTCAGTGGTGTCCAGTGACAGGACAAGGAGCAGTGGGCACAAACTGGAACACAAGAGATTCAAGTTAAACATGAAGAAAAACTTATTTACTGTGAGGGTGACAGAACGCTAGAACAGGCTGCTCAGAGAGGTTGTGGTCTCCTTCTCTGGAGACATTCCAAACCCACCTGGACATGTTCCTGTGTGACTGAATGTAGGTGACCCTGATCTGGCAGGGAGGTTGGACTAGATGGTCCCCAGAGGTCCCTTCCAACCCTGACAACTCTATGACTGTGGCTGTGAGGTCTTTATGTAAGGAAATGCTGTTTTGGTGGGTGGTTTTTTGTTGTTGTTTTGTTTGTTTTTTTACTTGAAACTGAGGGAGAGTGCTTGGTGACTATAGTTATTTGTGTTTGGGTGTGCTGGTGGGGCAACTGAGGTATCCTCTAAAGACTTGGTTACAGGATCAGGAGTGATAACATTTCTGGAAAACATGTATAAAAATCTTCAAAGCCTGACTTATCCATCAAATTGTGGCTGTCCATGAAGGAGGAGTCTCTGCTGCATGCTGGATTGCACTCCTCTGTGTCCCTGAGGAAGCAGTGACTTGTGCTGAGCTCTGCCAGTTGGTCAGCACACCTGTAGCATCACTGCTGTAGTGGGCAGATGCGTGGTTAGTGGAGCACATGCCAGTCCCCGGGCTGGCCAGGCAGTGGCACTGAAAGCAAAGCTAAATCCCAGATGTCAGCTCTGGCAAGGTGTGGGCAGGCTCTCCTGTGCTGGGAGGATGGATGAGGCCTGTGGAAGGAATTGGCTGCAGTTTGCAGAGTGCAGGAGGACATGGTCCTGCACCATTTGGGAGTTTGCTCTATTAGCCCAGCTGCTCACAGTATGCTTGGTCTGGATTTCACCAAGGCTGTTACCAAAGGCAAGTGAGGATCTTTGTTGCTTGGTCGATTTGCCCTGCAGAATGACAGACTTCAGCTTTCACTTGTGCAAGAGAGGTGTATTTTCAGCCCTCTTTATTTTTTTTTCTGCCTCATCTGTCCCATGAATGAGATGCTGACTTTTCCCATGAGTGTATCTGCAAAGCGCATGGAAGCAAAGAGAAGTTGGAGGCAGAAGTGTTGTGAAAAGAACACAGAAAGAGGGGAGTCTGTCTGCAGCAGCAAAAGTTCTCACTGTAGCTAATGACAAAGGCAAAGATTGCCTGTTGATCTGCGAAGTTGAAGAGTATGCAAAATGCAACAAATAGGTTTGAGCTGCTCTACTTAAAGTGGCTGAAAATATTTTGATGAAATAGTTTTGCTCAGAAAACACTTCTCAAAAGGGAGGTGGTTTTGATTAAACTCAGCTTGGATCAAGGACATAGAAATAATTGGTTGCTGTGTTACAGTGCATAGCATGGGAGTTGCAGCACTCATCTGCATGGCAGGAGCTGTGAGAGATTGCTGAATGTGAGCTTGGGTGAATGGATCCCAACTTCATGCACCAGGTTCATGGCTATTTTATGGTAGGTTTTTACCAGCTTGTCCTGTTGAAACTGTTCCACTTTGTAGAAAAGAAATACTCATTAGGTCTGAAAAAGCTAGGTGCAAGTCATTTTTTGGTTGAAGTTGTGATAATTACGGAGTGAGAAGAAGCTCCAGCAGCAGAGATGGTGGCTTGCCCAGTAGCCTGCTTGCAGAAGACCTGCTGAGGAGTCAACCTGAACTTGAAGAGTCTCATGCCATCCCATTTAATAGCCCCTAGCCACTGGGGCACACATGCATTTCTTTTCAGAAGGTTTTTGAGAGGCTTTAGTTTTACTCTAAAATGGGATTTTTTTTCAAGGTTGCAAAAATCTCTGTGAGTTGGGAACCCATTTTCTACCTAGTATATGTTTCAGTAGAGCAGCCACAGGAGTGCAGTGCAGGGTTTACTGTACCGTGTGGTCACATGCATGTGGTAGCTAATGGGATAGGACAATTAAACTCCCACTCAATAGGTTTCTCTAGTTTCCAGATGAGTTCTAAATTGGGAGCATTTCCCAGAATCTTTGAAAATACACGAGTGTAAGTTTCTTTTCAAACTGTATAAGGTATTATCTATTAAATAACTAGGAAAGCACAGAGCAAGCTGAACCCCTGACCTGCTCAAATTACACAAATCTCTCTGGGTGAATCTGAATTAAAATAATCCTGCTGGATGGGAAGTCCCCCTTTCTGCTTTGGCTCTGCAGATCAAAACACTATGAAAACAAACAAGCTTTCCACCCTTGTGCCTTTTTTCAGACATCGCCTGCCTTGGTCTTGTACAGTATCTCCAGCACTGGTATTACAGCTCTTCCCCTCCCATGCCTAGGGACAGAAAGGGTTGTGGACTGTGGACCAGCACAGATGTCCTGTGGATTGCCAGTTCCCTCCCCTGGCAGATAACCCAGTGCCCCAGACTGTCTGAGTTCACATGCAATATTGTTCAGGATGTGCTTACTGCAACATGGGATTATCATCTGCTTGCGTATCTTTGGTTGCCTCTGAGTACTGTGCTTTCCTCAAGGTGTCTTTAAAGAATGCAGCTATTGCAACTTGACTCCCTCTGTTTTTCCAGCCTCTGAACAAGAAAATAGATTGATTTTGCCTGGTGTGTTTGGCCTTTAAATTGGTGGAGGAATCATAAGGCTTTCAGTTAGCAATGATCTGCTGTACAGATGTGTGCCCGTTCTGTGCTCCACGATGAGCACTCTGCATCTACCACCTCTGCAGTAGTGAGGGGCTATGGGGTACCAGCAGACCTGGAAGAAGCTGCTTCTTTGGCCTGTGGAGTCCTGTGGTTTTATGTAAGCAGCAGGTAGACAGTCCCTGAGATAGGAAGGGATGGAACCAAAGGGACTTAGTCTTTCCTAAAATACAAGCCAGATATGCTTGGGATGCAGAACGAAGTTTTTCTTTCAAATTTACTGCTACTTACCCTTGCCAGGCAGCAAGATACAGGCATAAACCTCAGCTCCTGCCAGTCCCTGCTGCCTGTGCCTTACATCAGCATTCCCCTCACCTAGCAGGTATATTGCTTTCCTCCTCTGCTGTCTGGCTCTGATTGATGCTGTCATTTGTATATTGAGACAACCAGAGCCTATAAATCCTTCCAAATAACCTATTATTAAAAAGGGATCTCACCTTCAACTTTGGGGTGGTGAGTAGGGCTCATTATGCTTCTGTTTGTTAGCTGTGCTTATGCAGGCAGTGTCTCTTGGGGCCAGAGATAACGCTCAGATGTGTGGTGTGATACGGTCAGTGACTAGGTTGCTTGCATCAAAAGGTATCTCGGCGCCAGGCAGAGCTTTCAATGGCAGCAGCCTGCAGAAGTTGAGATTTTTACAGCTGCACTGTGAGGGCTGGCAATGTGGGGATGGGCATTTGTGACTTCCAGGTGACAGCTCTCTCCAGAGTGGTTCAGAGTGGTGGCACCGGCCCAAGGACCCCTTGTTGGTTCCCTACCTGTGAAGGTGAAGATGGCTATAAAACCAGAGGGCCTGCTTAGCCAGTGCTATGCTTGACTCATGGAGCCTGTGGCAGTGCTGTTTGGGGGGACAGAAACAGCCCGGATGAGCAAGGCAGGAGCTGTCTTTAACTCATGAGAGGCTACTCAGCCTGCTCCCTCCTATGTCCCAGGGTCACTGCTTCCATAGGGGCCATCAAGCATGGACTGGCCATGCACCAAGCCTAACCTACAGGCCAGACTACAAAGACATCTGTGAGAAGCCATCCATGTACAGATTTGGCAGTATTGACTAATTGTCTACTCCATGTCACCTCCAAAAAAAATAATGCTGAGGTAAACATCTATCTCTGTGCCCAACTGGACTGGGTTTTCCTGCATTCTGGATATTTCTTCCCCATTTTTTATTCTTTTGCCTCAGGCTGAAGGGTCTTTTTTAGGGCCAGAGTAATAACTATCATAACTTTGTCAGACTGACACATCAGTATGGTGCCAATCACAGTTATAGAGATCCTGGGACCACTTCATCACAGCAGCTTCACTCCAAGGCTCCTTTTAATCTTTCCTAATAAAATTTAAATGACAGTAGCTGTTCCAGTCATGAACCAAGAAAAGCCTCTCATATTATTTCCTCCTTTTTTTTTTTTTTTCCCCAGTGTTGAGTTCTTCATTTTATAGTGACTAATTTATAAGAAAGCTAAGGTTTTCCAGAGCCAGCTGTGTGTGTCTGAAACAAGTGGCACTTCTGTTTAGTGACTTTTCTAAGCAGACAGGGTGTTTACAGAGTGATGTGGAGAATTGTATAGTTGGGCCATTGCCACCCTCATCTGAATCTAGGCTGAATTTCCTGATGCTTGTGGGGGGTTTTGACCAGGAGCTGCCATGAAGCTTGGAGGAAGATTTGCTGCAGGTTCTTCTAACCAGCCATTAGGAGATCTGACACATTGATCATAGAATTACAGAATTATTTAGGTTGGAAAGGATTATTATTTGATATTATTTGACCTTTGATATCACTGAATCCAACCATAAACCTAGCACTGCCAACTCCACCACTAAACCACGTCTGCACGTGCCACATCTACATGTGTTTTAAGTACCTCCAGGGATGGTGACTCCATCACTTCCCTGGGCAGCCTGTTCCAGGCTTGATAACCCTTTAGGTAAAGAAATTTTTCCTAATATCCAATCTAAACCTTCCCTCGTGCAACTTCAGGCACATCTTGTCTTGTTTTCTCTTGTCCTATTGCTTTTTATTCAGGAGAAGAGATCATCCTTCACCTTGCTAGAACCTCCTTGTAGAGAGTGATAAAGTCTCCCCTAGCCTCCTTTTCTCCACGCTAAACAACTCCAGTTCCCTCAGCTGCTCCTTATAAAACTTGTGCTCTAGACCCTTCACCAGCTTCTCTGTTCTTCATTGTTGTTCTTGATGGTGTGGAGGTGCTTGTCTTCCCTTCAGTCCCATGTTAAATGAGGAGAGCCAGCATCTCCTCATACACTTCCACTTTGCTCCTCCCCCCAGCAGAAGATAGTAGGACAACTTAAAAAAATGCACAGCATTTTCAGTTTAAGTATGAGTGGCATTAAATGGCCTGCCTTGCTGCAAAATGGGCCTTGCACTTGGAAGAGGACATAGTTTGTAGCAGATTTTAGCTCCTGCCTGTGGCACAGTCCATGGGCTTGGACCAGCCCATGAGAAAGAAGACTTTGGCAGTAACAGTCAAGCCACAAAAGCCAGTCTCAGCCTTCCTGAAGTGTGAGGGGTCAGGGAGCTGTTTGGAAATGCTGTGGCTTGAACCTCAGTCTGAGCTATTTCTAGCATGGAACACACTGAGACTGGAGCAATAATTTGGATTATGCCCATGTCTTTTCCTTATTGTTGATTTAACCTGCTGATGACTGCTGCCTGGTATTGCTTTTTAGACCTACTGAGAGCAACTGCTTGTGACTGCATTAGTGGGAATGGATGTTTATGACTGATCCCTTGGTGGCTGCAAAAGTCATCATGCTCCATCAAAACATCATACTCAGATTGGTTGAAACAGATATATTTTTCTGGGCTGTTCCTCAGTCTGCTTCTATCAGAAAGCTGGAGAATGACCAGAATCACTGAGGCTCTCAGAGTCCTAGTGGGAAAGAGGAAGGATGCTGCATGGAGATGGTGTCAGCCTGATGGGGTGAATGCTGCCCCAGTCTGACTACCCTGTGGGTGATAAGCTTGTGTTTTGGGGTTGTGTGCTATGGATGGACCCAGACTCCAGGCATTTCCAAGTTCTCTTCATGTCATTCATAGGTTGAGAAGCTGGAGGGAAGGCTGAAGACTGTGCTGGTAACTTGTGAAATCCAAGTGCTCTGGCAGGGAGGTGGGAGATGGGGGCTGACATCCTTTCTTGATTTCAGCTAACTCCTCTATCCAGTGAATTTGCACTGGTCTGGTATGGGGAAGACCTGCTCTAGCTGCTGCACCAGCACAGACATCCCCTCTGACCTCAGGACTTTTTCTTCCTTTCTTTTAGCAATTAGCTAAGTGACATACGTGAGGGAAGGGCAGTGAATTATAATCAAACCATCTTCCATCTCCTTTCAGAATGTGTGTCAGGGAAGGTGATATCTGGAGTCTCATTCATACCACATCAGTGTAATATCACTGACTCTGTGGCACAAGTAGGCCTTGATTTACATGAGTATAATAGAGATCAGACTGAGGTCCTCAGACTTCAGTGTCAAAGGCCTGCAGGGTTGTATTAAATTTTCTTCCCTGCTGATGACAATGAAGTCTTGGGGGAAATGAGTGGTTTGGTCTCATCTGAATTCTTTCTGGAGCAGTGTTGCCTTCAGAAACTAACTGGCAGTCAGTGCCTCTCTTCTTGGCAGTCTCAGCTGGAAAAACAAGGAATGAGTGGTCTGGGAACAACATTTTTGGCATCTTTCAGCCCTCCGTGTTATGTCATTTAGCTACAAGAGGGTTTGTTACCAGGAACATCTGTTTGTCACGTCGAGGTGGAGAATGAGATAACATTTAGAAGGCACACTGTGCATCTGAATCTCTGCCGCTTTTTAAGGCCAACTCCAACCAGACCCTCTTTGAAGGAGATGACATATTTGGTTACCTTTTCTGTCTTTACTCAATGTCCAGTGTCCTTCTATCAGCCTCCATCTTTCTGCATGACTGTTTGGCTCACACCCACTAGCATCATTGCCCTCTTATGCTGATACCTTGCTAGAGATCTAGTCATTTAGCAAAAGTGCATGTTTTTGGGAGACTTGACCTTGGAAGACTTCTGGCCAAAATGTACCTATCTCAAGAGCTTGAATGTTACAGGGCATCATCAGCTCTTTATATCCTGAGTTACTTGTGGTTGGCTCATTCAGAAAACACTGCCTAGACTGACATTAGCTTTGCTGACTGTTTTCAATACTTAGTACTTACCAGTTTTTAGAAGGTGTGAGGGAAAGTGAACTAAGCTCAGATCTGTAACATGAAGTTAGTGATCCTGATCCTTTGGCCTGTGCAGGTTGTTTTGTTTTGGTAGTAAGATCACAGAATCACAGAATGTTAGGGGTTGGAAGGGTCCTCTGGAGATCATCAAGTCCAATCCCCCTGCAAGAGCAGGACCAAATCTAGGGCAGGTCACTCAGAAATGCATCCAGAAGATGGGAATTCTGGTGCTGCTGCAGGAGATGAGTCAGAAGCTGCTGTACATGTTTTCCTGGTGGCTGGACAGGCCTGGGCTGCTTGTTTCCATGTGTATCAGTGGTTCTCACCCATTTCTTATTACAGTGCTCTTCTTGGGTACCATTTATCCCCATTTCCCTTCTAAGACTTTGTTATAAATTACAGCAGAAACTAAGAGGTTATGGGAAGGTTGGGGCTGCTTCTATTTTTCCTCTTTCCAGGTGAATGGCCACCCAGGTTATATGTCCTTGCTCCATTCTAAATTGCAAATACCTCCCAAGAGTTGTCTCTGAAGGCCAACCTTGTTACTACCAAGGCAGAAACAAAGCCACATACGTCTTGTTGATTTCTGGCAGCAGACAGTTTGTGCAGTGCAGGGGCTGTTTCCAGGGTGCATGAGGACCTTGCTTCTCATTTTCAAGGAACCAAATCCTTTTCAGCTGACTCTATCCCATGTAAAGATTTTACAAGATGCCTAGAGCTTGCTACAGGCTAATGCCGTCCAGAGACTCTTTCTCCAGTCTATTGCTTTTTGGTGGATCTCTAAAGAACATCATAAACCATCAGTTTTGAAGTTTAAGAGACCCCTAGGGGCTGAGTCTCTAAGACTTACAGTAATTCCAGCAACATCTTTTTAAACCCCTTTCTTTTCTCTTAAACATTTTAAATCCTGTGCCCTTGTGGCATTTTTTTTAGCATGTACCAATACGTGCAGTTTCTAGCAGAGAGCACCCACAATTCTGTTTATGGGGAACTTGTGTATGAATTATTACCTGCAAAGCTAGCAGTCAAGTAGTAGCTTGTAGTACTAATTAAGGCAAATGTCACAGCAAGAGCATGCTGACGTTGTTGGAATTAATGGCCCAGAGCATTACTACTTAGTACACCTTTTGAAGTTAATGGAACCGTATTAATTGGGATCTTGGAGGGACTGAGGGACACAGAGTACATTGCTCCTGAGCAGCACCTCTGTTATTACATTAAGGCTGGAATAGCGTCCAAGCTCCTGCCTTTTGTGTGCCTTTTGCACAGCCATTTCACAAATGGATGGCTCTGACGAGGCCCAGGGGAAGGTTGTTTAGTCCTAGGGTAAAAGGTGAAAAACTCTGTTCCAGTTGTGGTTGCAGAGAATCGCTCTGCTTCCAGGAACCAGCGCTGAGAACTGCCCAACTGCCTCTGGCACAATCCTGAAGAAACTAAGAGGTGGGTTCAAAAATTATGTGTACCCTTATCCCTGGGTCTGATGCTGCAAATTCACATCCTCTCCATGGACCTTGTTCTGGTGAGCACAACCCAGGGTGTTGGTGTAAAGTGCAGTGTCAGAGCACTAAAAAAAAAAAAGCATCTATCAGTGATGCTGAGTCATTGTGGATATTTGCCAGCTGCGGTCGCAGTGGGACTGGTGCAGTGCATGGTTAGACCTCATGCCAAGAAAATTTAATTTTGATATAGCAAAAAGCAACTCATGGAGGGCATTTGCTTTCTTTGAAAAAAACCCGAGAGAGCTGACACTTTTCCACAGAAAACCAAACCTCCAAACTTCTAATACAGACCTTTGTGCAGTTGAGGAAAAAGAAAAAAATACAACCAACAACAAAACACAACAGCAGTTTTCTACTGAGAATTTTGATTCCAAACCAGAATGTTCTCATTTTCATCCAAGTTTTCCACATGGGTGAAATAATTTTCAAGCATCTGTCATATAAAGTAATTAACCATAGATGAGGAATGGATGATTTCAGAAGAACAGGAACGCATACTATCTCTAGATAATGATATTAAATCCATTGTGCACCAGGAATGGAAGTTTTTATGATGCTGTAGATTTGCTGTGCCATTTTATCCTTGTTGAGTTCAGACTGAAAAAAAAAAAAACAACTCAGCTATGCCATAGCATTTTCTCTGTAATAAGAGGAGTACTTTATTGTCCTTATTAGTTGTCCTTTGCAGCATTACTGGGATGTAGGTTCATGATTACCATTGACTAAATTTGTAGACTTTCACATTATCTCCTGTATTAACAGAGGCAAAATGTTCATATTTGCTTGAAACTCTGATGATTTGATGTCAACTCAGTCTCCCACTGCATAGAAGCTGAAAACAACAGCATAGTTGAGCTGGTGCTGCCTGCATGGGAAGTTCTCTGTCAGCTCCATGTTGGTCGCTCCTCCTGCCTCAGACCCCTCTGGGCCCTGACTGTAATATACGGAGCTCATCACACTCATCTGCTCAGCTGGGCAGGAACTGGATCCTGTGAGACCTCATCCTGCTACAGACTGCATGATGTTGGACACATCTCAGCCTCACTGCTGGGTCTGCTGTACAGCCACCTGTAACTGGCTGCAAGGGAGAGGCAGGGTTTCCCAGCAGAAAGTCCTTCTGTTCAGGGTGGTTTCTCTCAGGGCTTGTTACCCTGACCTGAGCCTGCAGAACTGCTTTGCTCCCAAGCAAGCATGAAATGCTCCTGGCTGTTTAAATCTATTGCAGTCCTGTTTAAATTGAAAGATTCCTCTGTTCCTCGGCGGAGTGTGTTGTAAAACAATCAGTGACATTTGTTAAATGGAGAACACATAGGGCAAGGACTCCATCAGCTCTGAGGAGACAGTGAGTAATGATCTCTTAATGTCTGAGACCTTTAAAGCTACTATAATATTCTTCAAAGTCAAGATAGTCAATGCGGTGGGGCCCCGCATTGCTATCCCATGTTCAGGGGCAGGCCATGGCTGAGCACGTAGCCAGCCACCATATTTCAGCAGCATCTATGTGGAAGGCAAGGAATTAGTTGCTGTGCAACATGCATCAGAGATGAGACATTTATTATTTACTCAGGAGCATTCCTGTAGCACCCATCACTCAGCTGGCTACCCGTGCCTGCTAGACACTGCTTTGCACTTCTGGCAGTGTCTGCTCTGCCCTCTTCCTGACATAAATCAATATGCTAAGCCTCAGCGCGTTCGGGAAGGAGGTAAAAGTTGCACACCCTTCACCACAAAAAAGGGAGTGGAGGGGAAGCACTTGTCTGTGATCAGATGGTGACTTACACTACAGCTGCACAACTGCACTCCTTGTTCTGGATCCCTCAGACCTGTGGTGCCACTGATCTCTGTCCAAGAGCTTCGTCTTACCTGTTGGGCAAGAAGGTCCTGCCTCTGGAGGGCTCAGAAGAAAAGGCAGGACAATAGAATAATAGAATCATAGAATGGTTTGGGCTGGAAGGGACCTTAAAGATCATCTAGTTCCAACCCCTCTACATGGGCAGGAACACCTCCCACCAGACCAGGTTGCTCAAAGCCCTGTCTAACGTGGCCTTGAACACTTCCAGGGAGGGGGAATCCACAACCTCCCTGGGCAACATCTTCCAGTGTCTCACCACCCTTACACTAAAGAATTTCTTCCTAATGTCTAACCCAAATCTACCCTCTTCCAGCTTAAAACCATTACCCCTTGTCTTATCAATACACATCCTTGTAAAAACTCCTCCCCAGCTTTCCTGTAGCCCCTTTCAGAAGGGGGAAGGCCGCTATGAGGTCTCCTCGGAGCCCTCTATTCTCCAGGCTGAACAGCCCCAACTCTCTTAGCCTGTCCTCGTAGGAGAGGTGCTCCAGCCCTAAAATCATCTTTGTAGCCCTCCTCTGGACTTGCTCCAAGAGCTCCATGTCTTTCCTGTGTTGAGGGCTCCACAACTGGACACAGTACTCCAGGTGGGTTCTCATGAGTGTGGAGCAGAGGGGCAGAATTACCTCCCTTGACCTGCTGGCCAGGCTTCTTCTGAAGCAGCCCAGGACACAGTTGGCTGCGTTTGGTTCAAGCTGAGTGTCTCCCTCTTTCCTGTGCAGAGCTCTTGAGCTGAGGGGAGCAGCTTAGTGGAGGAGGCTGTCCTGAGCACATGCAGGACTTGCAAAGGCTGTCTACCAGCCAGCATTTCTGCTGCCATGCACAGCACAGGGCTGAACTGATCGACCTCGTCTGTCACCGAGACATGAAGATGCATATTAACGCTGTTTGAAACTTGGCTGAGTAACAACTATGTGGTAATGAACTGTGCATTTTTAGCTTCAGGGTCTCTGGGACAGAGGGATGGAAGCAGAGGGATGATTTATATCCTCAAACCTGTTATTTACAAGCAGTCATGTTCCTCATCTTCCTGTAGACAAATTGAAAGAGTTGTAAATTTGCCATATACAGTCCCTTAAGCTAATGCTTATGGGGGATGTAATTTAAAACATTCATTTGTCCTGGAGAACTGAGCCTGAGCAGCTTTGCCATGGAAATAGGTACAAAACCTGAAAATAGGTGGACACACTCCACAAAGTCCTTACTATAAAGAATTTACTGTCCATATAGACACAGTAGAAGAAGCAGGAGGGAAATTAGGTCTCCTGAGTGGCAATTCACTGTATTAATCACTGCCAGTAGTGAATGGTTAAGGACTAATTAAGGGCTGTGGGTCCTGAGAAGTGGGCCAGCTACCAAATAGGTATTTGGATATTGGTCCAATAGGCATTGGACATTTATTCCCTAAATGATAATTTAGACCTGAAAGTGCACCTCCTGCTTTTAGTAAGCATATGACCACTGACATTTTAGAATTCATCTGGAATTTCTGCCGTGTTTCTAAGGAAAAATCTTGTGTGTGTGTCTGTGGGAATACAGCCGTTATGTGAGATAAGGTACAAAGTGTGTGTGTGATCAGGCCTTGGAGTATTTGTACTTCTTCCTTTCTGGACACTTCTATGAGCACAGTGTTGCTCAGTAGGACTCACCCCATGCGGAAGCATTTGTAAGAGGAGGGGTGGTGAAGAACTGTTATTTTCCTTTGCAAATAGTCTGGTACTTTAGTATCATCCTTCCCCAGTGCCTGTGGCTTAGCATCCTGAGTTTCAGAAAGTGGTGAAATATAGATATTTTTTGTACTTTGTCTGTTTTCCCTGCAAATCTACTTTCAGTCTGGGATGTGGATTTTTGAGGGCTAGGGTGGAAGTCAATAGATCTAGTTAAAGGGATCGGATTCCCTTTTAATTATAGTAATTTCTCTGGCTTGACTGGAGCTGTTACTGATCTACAAGAAGGAATTGCCAGTTGTGCCACCGACTTCTTATGTGAAGGAAGAGGCCACACCCTCTGTAGTATGTTGTGCCTCAGTTTCTCCTCTCCCTGCTTCACAGTCTTGTTTCTTGCTGTGAGTGGAAAGCACCAAGAACAGTGTCTGCTCAGTCTCATGGGCAGAGCTAATGGCAGGTTCTCAGAGTCCTGGCCAGAGACTATGGTGTGAGCCTTGCTGTCTTGCTGTAAGGCTGGCACACATATCTAAAGCACACAAGGAGAAGACTTTACCTATTTGTCCAGGGCTACTTCAATGTCATGTTACAAGCCAATGGCCAAGTTCTGTGCTCTGGATCTGCCTTTCTTCCTGTGTGTCCTTGGATCAACCATACCTAGGAGCTCTGCTGAGCCTGATGAAATGGAGCTTCACAGGGTAAGTAACTACACCAGTCTCATAGTCCTAGGGCTGTCAGGGCATCTGCTTGCCTGCCTGTGCCACTGATCCTGCTTGAGTGTCTCAGCACTTTGCTAATACAGTAGCAATATTCCAGTACTCATCAAAATATTACTTCCATTGTGTTCCTTCACTAGCAGTGCCGGATGTTTTAAAACAGCTTCCTTAGACCTGGTGCTCTCTGGCTGTTACCTTAATTTCCCACACAGCTCCTAGATGTGTTTTCTCTTTTAACTGAGTGTTTCGTGGATCTGGTTTGGTGAATGCCCTGTATTTTCCAGAATCACTTTTGTTGCTATCTGCACATTATCTATTCCTCTTCCTCTCATAGATATAGTCCCTGTCATGGCATTGAGTCCCCTCTTCTCTGCAAAGAGGCAGGAGGAAAAAAAACAACTTTATAAATTCCCCCATTTCATCACCTGCTGACTCCAGTTCACCCCTATCATTTTTACTGGAATAATTGTCTTGTTTACTTTCTGTCTGGTATAGGCTTGTCCACAGTGCACTGTGCTTCCTGGGAACCTCTTGTAAGTCTGATACTCAATATCTCTTTCTGGTTCCTTATTAATCCTCCTAACTCACTTCACCTTATTTTCATACATCTTCCCAGTCCCCTTGCTAGGTAGTTAATATCTTTAATACAATTCTCTTTATTGCTTGTTCTTCTCTTTACCTTCTGGCCTAAACACATTGGTCTCTAATGCCCTGGGTTTTGCTCCCAGTCTAGACTACTGTAATTAGCACTGACCTCACAGCAGGCAAAACAGTAATATTACCAAGTCATTCATGGACCTGTGTGTATCAGAGAGTATCCAGGGACAGAGGCTGGGTTTCTCTGCTCCCCAAACTGTCTCTGACCCTGATGCTCTTACACAGTGCTGTTCCTTTCCTTTTCTGTGGCCTGCTGTTATTTCAGGTACTAACTTTGACTCTTATTAGGCCTGTTTGGCATTTACCACAGTGGAGCTGGGCATGAAGGTGTCTCCCACCTGCAGATCAGAAAGATATCCCCTTGCTAGCACTAGTAGGGTTGCTATCTCTCATTTTTGGGCTTATATCTGCAGAATCCAGTGCTAGCTCAGTGCAAGCAGACGGGTGGATTTGACTGTATGCTCTAAGGCATATGGAAATTACTATTTGTCTCTCTACGTGGGCACTTTTAAAACCTTAAATGTGTAAGAACTGATTCAGTCCCTCCCTGTGAACCACAGCCCTGCTTCACCAGCATGCAGGCTGGGGCCTGCTCTGCACGGTGTGGCTGGGGGACAGTAACAATGTGTGAATGGCAGAGAGGCCCTCATCCAGGTCAGTATCTCTCCCTCTGCTGTCTGCAGGCTCTTCGCAGACTTTTAGCTGCTCGAAAAAGAGAATAAAGACCACAGATGAATTTTCTCCTAACGCCAGATGGAGAACTTTTCCTCGGGTCAGTACATTGGCATATCTCCACATGCAATGCAGAAATTCTTCAGATGGACACAGGACTGCTAACAGGAAGGGAACATCTCTACAGGCAACATGTTAACAGAGTGGAAATAAAAATCTGTTCTCCTTCATATTGCCAAGATAAAATGTTCTCCATGTCCCTGACCTGTGTCACTTGGCTTCCTCTCTTGCCTTTTTGTCTGTGGCATTAATGACAACAAGTGATCCAGCAGGATAACTTTCCATTGAAGACTGCAGAAAGGCCAGATAGCTGAAATATTATTATTCAGAAAAGCAAAGATCTTGAGCAACAATTACATTTTTTTTTTTTTTTTTTTTTTTTTTTTTTTTTTTTTTTTAATGGCAAAAAACGGTGCCAGTATGACTCTCTCTTCCTGGTGCACAGAAGCTACACGTGTGCTTTAAGTGTTGGAATGTGCATAGCATGTCTTGTGCCCAGTCTTGCTCTGCCTTGTTGCTGGAATTTGAAACACCAAAGCTGCAATAAAGCGGAGGGGACTGAGACCAAGTAAGACATAAAGCCATAGTAGTGGAGTAGTAGTGGTACTGGAATAACAGCAAAAGGCAGTGACGACTTGTGCTTTGGAGGAGAGAATGGCACTGAGAACTCCTGGATTCCTTTGTTTTCAGAACCAAAGTGTGTCAAGCAAGCCTGATTACCTTTCTTTTTTCCTAGATACCATTACAAAAATTAATAATGTAGGTAAAAACACAGTGTATGGAATGGAGTAAGGTATTAGAGACACTGTTTCATGAGATGTTACAAGCAAAATTGAAAAATTAATTTCAGTTGGCTGGGAGGGAAATGCTACCCCAAGGCTTCATTTTGAATGGCTAGAATATGAAATGCATACTCCTCTCTCAGAGGGGTGTGCGTGTGATATCTATGCTTGATTCTTAATGTGTATATGTACTTTGTCTGGCTGTAAGAGACAAAAACAGAGGTGGGGAGTGTTCTGAGCATTTCCCCAAGCCTGTATTTCAGCAGGACTTGGGTACACAGCCTCCTGAATCTTCTGGGGCAGGGTCCTCTCCCCTTCCTGCAGGTCATCTAAATGTAGGCTGAGAAGACTTCATCTCCTCCTAAGGAAAGGGTTGGAGATGGGCAGACTAATTGTGTGCCAGAAGAGTTAGTCTCCCTCCAGTGACTAGAGGGGCCATCTCAATGAGTAGGTTAGACTACAGGTGTCACTTCTGGATGGCTGAAGATAGTTAAGCAGTGTCTCACACCGCTGTGGTCACACTTGCAGAGATATTTAGTAGGAGTTACTGGACAGTGACAAGTGGTGTCCCTCAGGGGTCCATACTGGGACCTGTGTTGTTTAGTATCTTCATCAATGATATTGACAGTGGCATTGAGAGCACCCTCAGCAAGTTTGCTGATGACACCAAGCTGGGAGGTGCATTTGATATGCCAGAGGAATGGGATGCCATCCAGAGGGACCTGGACAAGCTGGAGAAGTGGGTCCAAGTGAACCTCATGAGATTCAACAAGGCCAAGTGCAGGGTTTTGCACCTGGGCCGGGGCAACCAGAAACATCAATATAGGCTGGGGGAAGTCATGCTAGAGAGCAGCCCTGTGGAAAAAGACCTGGGGGTACTAGTGGATCCAAAGGTGGACATGAGCCACCAATGTGCAACTACAGCCCAGAGGGCCAACAGCATCCTGGCCTGTATCAAAAGAAGTGTGGCCAGCAGACCGAGAGAGGTGATTCTGCCCCTCTACTCTGCCCTGGTGAGACCTCACCTGGAGTACTGTGTCCAGCTCTGGAGCCCCCAACACAAGAGAGACGTGGACCTGCTGGAGCGTGTCCAGAGGATGGCCATGAAAATGATCCAAGGGCTGGAGCACCTCTCTTATGAAGAAAGGCTGAGGGAGTTGGGGTTGTTCAGCCTGAAGAAAAGAAGGCTCCGGGGGGACCTCATAGCAGCCTTCCAGTACCTGAAGGGGGCCTACAGAAAGGCTGGGGAGGGGCTTTTTACAAGAGCACATAGTGATAGGACAGGGGGTAATGGTTTGAAACTGCAGGAGGAGAGATTTAGGTTAGAGATAAGGAGGAAATTTTTTAGTGGGAAGGTAGTGAGACACTGGAACAGGTTGCCCATAGAAGTTGTGGAGGCTCCATCCCTGGGGGCGTTCAAGCCCAGGCTGGATGGGGCTCTGAGCAACCTGGTCTAGTGGGAGGTGTCCCTGCTCATGCAGGGGAGTTGGAACTTGATAATCTTTAAGGCCCCTTCCAACTTGAACCATTCTCTGATTCTATGACTGCCTGTGTACTTAAGGACTCTGGGAATTCTTGTGTTCTGTAGACAACACCTTGAGGGCAGCTGAGGATAGATGTGCATGCCATCCATTGCAAGTAGCTGAAAGTACATGCTCCTGGGTACTGGAGAAAAAAGGAATACTTTCCAATTTCAGCATTTGGGGAATAAAATAATAAGATAAAATCTCATCATTTTGATTTCCCTGTTGGTTCTAATCTTCTGATATTAAGTATATTCTGACGTCAGTCATGAGAGCTGCTGGCTGTGGAGTTAATGCTGTACAGTGCCTTGGAGCAGAGCACACCAGCATTCCTGTGCTGCCTCTCTTTTGAGGATTCATAGGACTCTTAGCTGGACCTGAAGTGTGATCTGGGGGGGAAAGCAAGACAGGCATCATAGGAGATGATCCTTTTTGAAAGGATTATTTTCTTTATTTCATTCTCTTTTTCAAAATCATCCGTATTTTCTTCCATTCCCAATTCCTCAGCAGTTTCAGAACACTTAATTAAAAGGTCATATTCATCTATGCCTGGTGCACGAGATAGCTTCTGCTTCCACTTTCAAGAGAAGCTAAAATTCCCTAGTGAAGATAAAAGGGGAAAGTATTAGACCAAATTGGGTAGATGCAGTTTCTGTGGAACACAGGGGAGAAGGAAAGCATATGTAGAAATCACATCTCCTGACAAGACTCCTCAGGCAAGACATTAGTCACAGGCTGGGAGTCCAGTGGCTTCCTGAATAACACCAGGAAACAACAGCTATCATCAAATGACACATCACAATACGATATTTGGTGCAAATTGCTTAATGCATATGCATTTCAGCTTAACTCGCTGTGAAATAAGGACAATGCAGTGTTCACTCATCCCCAAAAGTAAATATGTAGGGAAAGTAATAAGTTCACTAGATGTTCATGTCATGGAATGATGCATCAGAGTGTACTGTGCACTGAAGCTTAGGCACTGCTGCCTGTCCTTGACAAACATGCAATTTCATATGGTCATATCTGGAAGCATCTACTTAATCATCCAGGATTGGAGAGGTTTCACCAGTGTCCTGAGTGGGAGGTACTGTCCTGTTCATGAGAAATGCTCCTACCCTCTGATACATGCCAATGAAATATCTTTACTCGAGCACTCTGCATGTCATATGCACATTTTTGCATGCATGCCCTTATCTGCATACATGGTGGAAAACTAAATTATCTTACCCCTTAAGCAGAAGGTTATTAAAATGTGAACTCCATAGTTAAAGTTGTAAAGCCAATTTCATAACTCATGTGGTAATGTTCCCTCTATTTAATAAGGCAATTCGTTGATCTGCAGCAGCAAATTATACTTTTTGAGCATTTAGTAATACTTCCACTTGGCTTCCAGTTTATGAGGCTGTTTAATATTTCCCTGGGCTCACTAGTGCTGACTGTACAGAACTTCTGGTGTTGGGCATTTATTCAGCATAGAAGCTTGAACAAAGTTATTGCTATTTTATACACAATATGGGAACATTTCCTTTTAGAAATCTCCCCTTTGCTACCACCAGCACCACTGGAGTACACCCAATTCTGGCAAATGAATCCAAAAGGCCTGCATTAATCCAAGTAAGCTGCATGGGCAACCAACATCAGGAACATCTGACCCAAATGGGACTTGGTGCCAGATTTCTAAAGCCAGCTTGACCTGGTCACCATCTCTTGAAAAGCACCAAATGACCTGGTGTCTCCTCTGAATAATGAGGATAATTCAAACATAAGAATCAGATGCCTTGAGAAAAACTGTATCAGAGGGAGCCGTTGAACAAGAACTGGTAGTATTTGTGTTGAGTCCTAAATGATTTTAAGAAGATATTTTTATGGCCCTAAAGCTGTTTTGGTTTTCTATTTAGGTCACCTCATGTAATGAAGGATATTGCTCCTATCTGCAAACCTTTTCTCATCTGTAGCGTTAGACCATGGTCATCAAGACAGTCACAGCTGGAGTCCTCGCAGTGCTGACAGCAGAAGTGCCCTGGCCCCATCCCTTTGCAATCATGGTTGTTCTGGAAACCTGCCAGCTGATTCCTGGATACTGAAATACCCTGGTTGTAATATTCCTTTTTTCCCCAAATGGGTCCTTCTTCAGCTAGAAGCCCACCTTAGCCTAGAAACATAAACATGTTCGTTCCAGGATCTTGCAGAACATTTTTGAAGAATTTCCTTTAGGTGGCAGCAGGAGTACAAGAATATTCAGCCTTTTCGCTGCTCCCGGCTGCCGAGGTGGCGCAGCTTCATGCTGAACATAAACCCAGTTTTACAACCCTTTCATAGCCTGGCATACACGAGTTTTTAGTTTCATTATTAAAGCAAGTTGCTGCTGAGCTGATGTCATGAGTCAAGACCCCCTCCACCTGTCTGGCGAGTCCTTTGGTTCTCTGCTGTGACAGTCTGGACGCTGAACAATATGGAAATGGTGCAGTCCCTCCCTTGGGGATCTCAGTCTGGACTGGGTATTGCCTACACGTGTCATTGCGATGGAGTGTGAAAGGCAAGGAAACGGGGGAGGAGAATGCTCCAGTTTGCTCTGTTGCTTCTTCACCTGTTTTACAACTTGAGGCAAAGCCATCAATAGTCTTAAGTGTAATTGCAACAGAGCTGCTGAACTTGGCAGAATTCCCCACTTTGCAGAATTCCCCATCTCTGTTTATCTGTGGGGAGGCCAAAAGATATTTTGCTACTCCTCCCCTCATTTTCAGACTCTTTCTTCCATCAGGCCTTGTTTGCTTTGGAAGGAAATTCCCAGCTGATGTGTCCATCACATTTCCTAGGAAATGCTTTGAAGTTTATGGTCTGCTTGTGAGACAAGGAAGCCTGCAAAGCCCTATCCCTTTGGACGCTGGTATGCTTAGAGGTCTCTTGGGAAGAGGAACAGGGATCTGGAAGTGCCATCTCTATGAACTCCATAGGATGTCATTCAGGTACTTCCATCCAGCTGGAAATGAGCCAGTGGCTCTCAGAACTGCTGAGGGGGGACTTGCCTCAGGCCATACTGGCCTTGGACTTGTGGGAAGCAGGGCAGAGGCTGAACTCTCTGTTCAGAGGCTGTTATCTCTCTTTCACCGTTAAGTGACTGATGTGGGATCTAGCTGGGCTCTGATGGTTGGAGCTGCAGGTGATTGCTCCTGTGCTGCTGTATAAAAGCCTGCTCTTCAGATCCTTCTGCTTCCTGTACTTGCTGGCCTCAGACTCCTAATTTCTCAGTGCTGCTCCAGAGGAGAAATCATGTTTTTCTTATTTTTTGGGCTCCTGCCTTCTCAAGAGGGCCTGAAGGGCATCACCTTTTTGAAGAGCAAGCGAGTACACCTGATCTATACATTGCAGTGACTTGTGGAAGCTGCTGGCTGGGTGGTATAGGTCCCAGTATCCTGGCATTCTCTGTCAATCTCAAGCCTCCTTCCATTCATCTGCCAGTGAACAACTACCTTTGCCTTACACCCTCCTGGAGCCTGGCCATTTATCCAGCTTTTATGGGGAGTAAATAATATGCTCAGTTATATGTCTGGAAATAAGGTTCTGTACAAATTCCTCGGGCAATCAATATACAGAGTAGTTTTATGTTAGAAATAGCTTGTTCCAAATGGCTGTATATATCTTTATTATACTGTAAATTCTCACTGCCACTGGAAGCCACATATGCCTTATTACCCAGCTTGGGCTGCAGAGCAAACTCCTTCCCTTCTTCCCTTTCCAAGCCTCTTTCTCCTCTTATCCTGTTGGCTCAAGGCTTAGGAATTAACTGGCCTCTCCAACAAAGTACAAAATCTGCTTCCCTTCCGGGTACAAAAGTGTCATCTTGGGATTTGTTTCTTCCCTTGAAGACCTCACTGCAGCCTTCTTCCAAAGAAACAAATCAGGCTTGGAACGTCCATGCCCTATAGCCTTCTCTGTCAAAATTATTTGTATGGCAAAAGCCTTGAGTGCTCCCAGCCAGCACTAAGCCCCATTCCATAAGGTGCTGTACCCAGTGCACTAGGAGGCTTTAGCCATCTTGAACCAATAATTTAACCAGAGGTCACCTGCATCCTCTGGTTAAGGTCTCTCCAGATCTGGGGACTAGTCTGAAAGATTTGTGAAAGATAAAGTTGTGGGACCTGGCTGGTCAGATAAAGAGAGGATAGTTCTGGCCACATCATGGAATACAAATTGCATTGGCATCACAGGCCAGGATGGGGGAGATGGGTGGTTACTGCCCCTCAACAGCTGGGTGGTTGCCTCGCAGTCCTGTGCTTTAGCTAGAAAATCACTGGCAGTGATATAGGAGGTTTTTGGTAACTGTGAGTCTTCTCTGTTGGGAAAACGTAAAAAAATTGGGTGGGAGGCAGAGCGCGGTGATATTTGCAGATGGGGAATGAGAGCCCTTGAACACGGGCACAGCTGACCCCCTAGAAGCACTCCCATTCTCCTTCCTGAGATGGGGAAATTAAAGCTATTTGCAGGGTTAAAGTTACGGGCGCTGGAGACAGCAAAATAAACAACAATGGCTTGAAGAGAAGACAGGGAGTGAAGCATGGCTGTGCCCTGGGAACAGCGACTGCTTGCTCAGCTGAACACCAGCTCAGAGTGGGTCCCACCTTCAGACTTTGAATTACTTCAGGGGAGGTATCTCTTTTTCCTGTTCTTACTGCTTTTGTGCTCGGAGATGGCAAGCAGGGATGTTTTGCTCTGGCACAACTGTAGCAAAGCTCAGCCAGGGAGGGACTGATGTGGAAGAGGAGGGGTGATGCTCAACAGGGTGAGGAGCATGGATTATAGCTTACTGTGGGTGTCAGCTAAGCTCAGAAGAAAGAAATTTCTTCCCAAATCCAGCATGTTTGGGCAGAATTCCTGAGGAGACAACTAAAATGCCTTGCTGGGAAACCATTTTTGTTTTTCAGGATGAGGGTGGATAATCAGGTGCATCCACATTGCAGGGCTGGGCCTGAGTGGAGAGGCTGAAATATGACCCACAGGTCTGGGACCAAGAAGTTTCTCCCCAGCTGGTTAGACCTCCACTTGGAGTAAGTATTTCTCTATGCCAGGGGCTGGTGCTCTGCTTAGCACAAAGGTGACCACATCTTCAGCTGTGGAGAGACTGGATGTGGCTAAGCCATGACCTTGGGCCAGGGCACTCAGGGGAGACTTGCTGCCAGCTCTGTGGTCTGACACAGAAAAGATAAGTGAAGTTGCTCAGTGTGGTTACATGACATGTTTGGGAAGGCTGTTAATAAAACCCAACAAGGAGGACTGGCTCCATCACCCTGGGACAAGGTCTGCATCTCCATGAGCATCATGCCCGTTGTTAGAGAAGGAGTGAAACCCTTCCAGAGCCCCTGTAGGCCAGCACCACTTCTGTGGGGAGGCAGAGCTCCTCTGGAATAGCCAATGTGATCCTGCAAAATGAAGTTACAGCTGGAGGCAATGGGCACATCCTTTATTAGTGTAAATCACTGTGACCTGATTGATTTTAGGACTAGTCTTGGTACTGAAAATGTCGCAAACAGTTCCTTCAAAGGAATCTTTAGAGAAATGTTTTCCCCTTGGTCTCCTGTTAACTTGCCTGTGATAATACATCTGCAGCATGCTATCAGTGTGGAGCTTGCTCACAAGGAAAAGAAAGGGGAGAGACTGCTGTTCATCTTATTGACTGCTTATTCACTTCTTTTAAAGTAATTAGGAGTTTAATCAGAGTTTCTATGGATTTTTGGGAGAATCTGTAATTAAAATCTGCACAGTCCACTTGCATTATATACTTAACTTTCTCCCAGAGCTGCTCAAATATCTTTAATATTCTCACTTCCTCTAATGGAAACTGTCAAGTACTCCAACATGAAAATGAATGGCTAACCAAACTGCTGCAACAGGCTGCCAAACTGCAGCCCCCAACAGTTTTTTGTTGTTAGGCAAGGTCTGATCTGTGATAAGAGCCCAGGCTGTAGGTTAACAGGCCTGATCGACTCTGAGCTGTTTTTTCTCTAATGAATAGAGTTGTTTCTTTTCATCAGCCTAAAGAGTGCAGCGTATGGAAAGGGGGAAGGAAAGGAGAAGAAAAAGAAGCCGTCTCACTGCGTAGGGATGGAGCCAGTCTCTTGATAAGCTTTCAATTAAGAGCAGATTAAAATTAGGTTTATCTTCTCCTGAAAATGGCAATGACGTTAATATAATAATACAATGTAATAACTTAATAACCCAGTTGGAAGTGACTCATCCACATTGGAAAGATCACAATTTTGCTGTCTAGTTCTGTGGAGGTTAAGTGTGCCCATTCCTTGTTCCTGCAGGTGTGCAGGCACTTGTGGGGTGAGGCAAAGCTGGACAGTAATTCACAGCCTGGCTGCTTCTCCTGCCTGAATGGTCCTCGGGGTGGTTGGATCATCTGCTGGAGGTGAGAGTTGGGTTGAGTGTGGCTCTTATTTCCCTTTCAAGGCAAATATGCTGATAATTAGTGTAGTCCTGGAGAAAGATCTTCACTTGCTGGCAGATGGGTAGCCAGGGTTAGCCCAGCTTTCTCTCTCTGCAGCAGACCTAACAGTGCTTGCTTCTTGGTTAGCCCCTACCTGGTGGGAGAGTCCTGTGTGCTTGACCCAGGCAACCAGCAAGGGACCAGTGGCATCTGGTGGCCTGAGCCACACACAGGAAGTGCATTTGCCTCCCTGTGAGACTCAGTGTTTGGAGCAGCTGATGCCCATGTGCAGCCAAGTGTCCCCACCACTCCCTGGTACACAGCCCAACACATGGGCACACACAAGCAGCTGGTTTGGCCCATGCAACTGAGCCTGCATGCACTCAACTCTGTTTAGATCTCCCTTGTAAGTGAAGAAAGTTCCTTTCCTTGACCCCATCAGCTGACCAATGTGTTCCTGAGCATGTAGGTGAGTCTGGCAAGTCAGCAGCTACGAGAGAGGATTTTCTTCCCTGTGAACTGCCCCCAAACTTCCTGTTCCCTCACCCCTATGGGGCCCAAAGCTTCCAGCAGCATCAGGAATGTTAGTGCTTGGTCAGCTGGTTTGGAGGTGTACGTTGAAGCTATGCTGACCTAGACCACCACTGCAGACCTGCTCCACAGCAATTCCTTCTTGGCTCCTTTCTGTGTGCCACTGGCTTTTCCCAGTTTCTGAACCCTGCCTGGTCCTGGAGGAGTACTCTGTTGGTGTTTCTCTTGCACGATACACAGTGGTAGAAGCAGAGCCCAAGGCTTCATTTTTCTAGGTACTCTATTAGCATTTGGCTCCTACCCCCAAGTGTGTGATGGGTCTTTGTACAGAAACAACTGTTGAGGCTCAGCTGAGTCCTCCAATGCCTGGGCCTCACTGCTTAGCCAATCCCATTGCTCCACCAGGGAAAGGACAAGGTCCCAGAGCTTTGAGGTGTAGCAGCTGGTGTCTGGCATTTCCAGAAAAAGATCCAGGAATCAAACACCAATGGCTGATTGTTACCTACTATCAAATCTGCTGACCTTAGTGGGAGTTTATCTTCTCTGTTCAGGTAAAGGAAATAGATTTCCTCTGCCACAGGAGAGTGATAGTGAAAGCTGCCCTGTGCAGGGCTTGCTGCCCTGAGCTCAGGTGTTGACCCCTGCAATTAACCCAGATGTCACCTGGGAAGAGCCTGATTGAACTGGTGTTGTGGGATAGTGCAGCTGCTCATTCAGCTCATGTCTGGATGAGCCTGGATGATCTCAGACATGCCTTTTGGTTTCAGGGACAAAGCTGGTAAATCTATTCCTGCAATCCAGACAAGATAGAATGCTCTCCTTGACAAGGTTCCTGCTCTTCCTGGAGAGACATTCCATGGATTTATTTATGTCTGGGAAAAGCAGTCAGATTATTTTTTTTTTAAATAAACCCCTGCTTGAGATCATAGCAATCCACTTTCTTCTTAATATCTGCGGAATCTCGCTGCAGATTCAGGCCTGCTCCTGCAATGAGCTGCAGGTCCTCTGCTTATAAAGCTGTGTGGCTTTGTATTAAATCCCTGAGGGCCAGAAATCAGCCTTACAAGGATCTGAATGCCAGAGCAAAAGTTTTGTAGGCCCTTCTATGAGGGTGCACTAGCTGGAATTAGCCTTGATGCTTGCCATCTGTTTGATATCACTACATTTGGGGTCATTCTGCCCAGAGTTTTACTGTTAATCAATCCATTACATCTCCTGCTGATCAGTGCTCTGTTGGCAGACCTGAGGCAATGTCTGCTGCCCCCTTGGAGGGCAGTTCAGGTTTGTTATCCTCTGTACACCCTGCGGGGTGCAGGTGACATGCCCTATTTCTCACCATCCCTTGGCAGAGGTGACTGTTGCAAGATGCTTACACCATACCTGGTGATTCCAAGAATCTTCCCTCCAAGAAGCTGAGATGATCAGCCTCAGAGGAGAATCAGGAAGGAGCTTCCAGTTTAAGGCAATCTCTAGTGTCTTTAGCTCCCTCTCGATTGGGCTCTGCCACCTGCCCTCTGGATTGAAGAGATCTGATTTGGCTGGGGATGGTTTGCCCATCTTGTTTCATGGGTTGATAAACACTGTAGCCTGTAACTCGTGTCAGGGAAAGTTATTTGTGTGCCCTACGTGGTGTTTTATGGAGGAGAGTATAAAACGCTTCTCTTCCCTTGTCATGAAGGCTGTTGTCTTGGTCCAGAGCTTGGGCATTGAGCTTTACCCATGAGAAGTGATCAGATTAAATGTGTCTCTTCCAGATAGAGCACTCAAGCCCTCTAATAATAAAGTGTAATGATATAGTAATTTTCAGCTGACACTGTCTAAGCACTTGAATGAGTTACCATGCTTTTCTGTGCTGGCCACTCTGTCATGTGCTGGAGATTTCCTGCACTTCAGCATGTCAGTGGCCTGCTTGTGCCCTTGAGTTTATCTAGCTGAAAACAATGGATTAAAGCAGCTTTCCAGAAAGACACTTAACCTGTGCCCAAATGCAAAACCCTTCAGAGCAGGATTTACTCATGTCTGACCTCTAATGTGGGTCTAATAATTTACCTTTTGAGTGAGTGACTCACTGTGATTGACTGCAGGATGGGTCTGCTTAGTCCTGTGCAGGTGCAGGGTGGACAACTTCAGTGGTTAAAAAAAGTGAAAAACAACAACAAGCAATAGAAGTAACGAGGAAAAAAGACCAGATTTCTTTCTTTTGGCATTATGGGCTGTGATCTTTCCATCCATAAAATGGAGTGTGTCAGACTCTTAAGGTCTTCAAACTCCAGCTTTAATTCAGAAATGCCTCTTATGCACTGGAAAGTCATCAAATTGGAGAGTGACAACACAGCAGTGATGTGACCATGACTGACCCAATCCCGCTCCTGCTTGTGCAGCTGGGGACATTAGTATGGGAAAAGAAATGGCTTGAATGCAATTGCACTAGGAAGTAGTTAGATCCTCTGTAAGATCCTTATGGAGAGGAGAGTAAAGGAAAACAAGGGAAAATGAAGAAAGGAAAACCAGGAGTTTCTCAGGTGTGAAAAGGACATTGCATGAACTTGATGAGATACGGCATCAACACCACCAGCAGGAATCCATCTGTCCATCCTGCACTGGTGGTAGGGATAATTTCCTTTTGATTTTGAAGGTCATTCAGCACCCATCTGGGATCAGGGAAAAGAGACCCTCATTCCTGTGTTTTGTCTGAGGTGATGCTCAACAGATAGCTTTTCACCACTCACTGTATTGGTGACCTGGTTTCTGTGTGCAGGAACTTGTGGATGCAAAAGGGAGGGGACAGTCCTGGGACCCCAGTTGTCCCCAGGTTTGTGTCTGACCTCTTTACACCAGCATCCATGAATTCAGTGCATACTGTTAGAGGAGCTGCCTGTGTTGGGAGGGGATGAAATAGGCTTTGTTGCTGGCATTTAAGGTGAAACTTTGCAGCCTCTGTTTGAATGCTCTTCTCCCTCAATTGTTTGACATAATGAAGGCAGCAGTTTCTTGTTTGGATTTATGCTGCTTTAGAAGGTTATGCTGTGGCTTGCTTTCAGGTATTTCTGTGTCCCATCACCCACATCCCATGACAGAAGATTTGGTAAGTGTCTGCTTAGCTGCATTTCCCTCCAGATACTTACCAGTAGCACAACTGTATAGATTTGTTAAGACTGTCAGGGGAAAAGAAAAAACATGGGCTATTTTACAATGGGAGTCTGATTTTTATTGTAGCAATGATATAGGCAGATTTCTTGAGCTTTGCCCTGTATTATTTTAGCCTGATTTTGAAGCTCTTGGTTTTTAATAGTTTTCCATTGAGTGACACAAGAGGCTGCTTGAAAAATTGTAATAGAGATATTAAAATGTTGCACTCTATAGAAAAATAAGATATTCATGTTGTGCATCATAAAGTGGGAAGTTTAGCCTTTGACAGCAAGAGCAAGGTCAGCTGATGGCAAAGGTTTCTGAGGATGCTTTCTAGCTTTGTTCCCTCTCAACAGCATAATCAGAACTGGACCTCCTACATGGGTGTGTGAAAGGTCCTTGTCTTTACTCCGGAGTGGCCAGGGGTAGGCAACATTGATAACTATGTTCAGTGTTTGATAAACTGTGTTTATAGTTGTTGGAAAAAAGTAATTCCCCTTCTGGCAGTGAAGAAGGTGTGCTTTGTTAACAGAAGTCTGGGAGCAGTGCTGTGGCTGCAGATACAGTGAAGATTTGACAGAAATGCAGCAGAGGTGGCTTATGTGTGTATCAGTGTGCAGGAGCAGAACAGCCCTGTCAAAATGCAGACTACTTGCCAGAGCCACGGCCCTGGATGAGACCCTAGAGAGCAGGTACTGTGCAAAATGGCTTATGTACCATAATTCCCAGCTGTGCTTACTAAGGGGGAATTCTCTAAATTAGGTGGGACTGGAAAACCATGCCTAACATCTTCATATGCCATCATTTTAAACATGAAGTATCTTTAAGGAAAGTACCTTACATTGGCCATGGTGCAGATATTGAGATGCCTACTAAGGCTTGTTACACAGATCATGGCTGTTTTTCTTTGAACAGATAGATAATATTGCTTGTCAATAGAGAGTGTTTTCTTTCAAAGGATCTCCACTCATCTGGCATGCTTATGTGGGTTTTTGAGCTCCCAGGAACTGCTCTGCTCTGATATCCCACCTGGTGTACTCTTTGGTACTAATATCCTCTGGAACAGAAGCACCTGATCTTCAAACTCAGATGCTGGAGAAGCATTTGGGAATACGCCGTTTGCCCTGTTCCTGCATTTTTCCCTGGCCACAGTTGAGGACAGGCTCCTGACCAAGGTGGACACACATCTGTCCTGGCAATGCTGTTCTTTTTTAGTTATTCCTGTTTTTCTTTCCCACCACTTTGCCACCCCAGCTCTGTGCTGGGAAGTCGGTTGAAGACTCACCTTGGCCTCTTCCCTAACTTGAGCCTGGCATCATCTACAGGCTGGATGTAGAGAGGGGGCAATGAGCAGCTCAGGTACCAATCCTTGGCTGCCAGTTTATGAAGCAATGATGCAGGAGAAACCTCCTTTTCTTAAACACAGGATTCCCAGGGTAACTGCAGATATCCTGGATCATCCCTCGCAGTGCTTATCTCCCAGATGTGTGCAGCCAGCTCCCTGCCCTGGGCCTGGCTACTACTTAGTCAGGATATAGATGTTTAGTCTGTTTTAATTTGCTCTGCACAAATCAATCCCAGAAGCCTCCCAGCTATTTCTGCTGCCTTTCTCCCAGTGCCATTCAGTTTATCAATACTCAGCCTGCTGCTGAAGATTAAAAAGTTTATACGTGTATTTTTAAGCAGCTCTTTGCACTGAGCTCTTGCAGAGCAGCAGCTGAAGGCTGTGTGCATGGAGGTGTACAGGGAGGGGAAGCTGGAAAAGGGAGGAAGATTCACGAGGATGCTTGCTGTCTCTCCCTGACCCCATTGAGGACCTGCTCAGAGCCCAGGCCTCATTTTGAGTCTGTCACCTCAGTCATCAGGGAGCTGCTGGAACAGGCTGGGAACATGCTGTGCTGTTGCCAATGGCGCTACACAAAAAGGCATTCACAAATAACGAAGCTCTGAAACACCCAGAGCAAAAGTGTCAGCAGCTTGAATTGGGGTCACTTGAGCCTTGGAGAGAAGCAGACTGGACCGGGGGAGTGTGGAAGAGACCTCCCCTTCTTCTGCTTGGCTGGGGGAAGGGGCCTGCAAGGCAGTGGGGAGCAAACCTGCTCCTACTGACTGTCCCTGGGAAGTGGGACTCTGGCAGAGGCCCTTAACCCTGCTGCAGATCAGGGTCTGGTTACCCTGGTCTTCTTCAGGCCTCACGAGGATACATGTTCCCAGCCACAGAATTTGGCTTTCTGAGACTGCTGTAGGCAGATGCTGCCAATGGACCAGCAGTTCATGTAGCCTCCTGACTGTCTGTAGTGCCCTGAACAACCTTGGACAAGTTGCCATCTTGCTCCATGCCTCGGTGTCCCCTTTTCTATAACAGGGTAATGATGCTGATCTACCAAGGGGAGGGGGGAGGTGAGGAAGGAAGTAAGTTTTGTGTCATTATGGCTGTCCCTGCCTGAGGGGCTGCTGCTCCCAGACAGTGAAAGAAGGTTGGGTTTGAGACAAAGGCAGAAGGGTACTTTATGCCATTGAACCCGTGGCTGGTGGCACATCTTCATGCTTTTTCCTTAAAACATGAAGGCAGATCCCACCAGATCCAAGCAGCACCAAGGGTTTGCTGAAGCTTAGTTCTGAGCCAGCTGGTCTGTGGTCCCCATTTGAAGTTCTCGTACCTCTGGCTAAAGGAAGCTCATCCAGCCAAGTCATAAGAACCCACCACAGCAGGGTGTGTAAAACACAGGCTTTCCACTGCCTTGACTTGCTTCATGAATCAACTTTGAGAGAAGATTTTTAAGGCTGTACTGGGTGGGAGAAAAGCCTGCCCCTGCCTCCCAGGTATTTAATAACAACTAAGCTGCTGAAGGACTTTGCCATCAGAATTTCTCTGCAGTGCAGTACCTATAGTTGAGCCACCAGTGCTACCTGCTCTGACAGGAGATGCAGTCCTAAGGATGTGTGGGATATAGTGTTGCTATTCCCCATACTGGAATGATGAGTGTGCAGATACCAGCTGGACATGTGTTGAGGGTTATTAGAAATGCAATCACCAAGTGCTGTCTCCTGAAACCCTGGGGCTGCTTCACAGCAAATCAAAGAAGAAAGCAGAAACCCATATGCCATTTCACTGGTCGAAGTGGGGAGAATGAATTAAAGTGCCTGTTTTAGCACAGTGAGACAGCTGTGCTCTTCTCAAGGCAGTTCCTGAGAAGGCACCTATCCATGCTTGATGGAGGGGAAAGCATCTGGCCTAGCAACAGCCAGTTAGGCAGAAGTGGCAGGGCTGGCTAATGCTTGCAGTTGAGGAAATCTTTGGATGACAGCCTGGCAAAGACCGATGGGCAGATGCAAGCTCCAAACACTCCCCACTAAGTAGTGTCAGGTGCCTTTCATGGGACTGTCATGTGCCAGGTGAGAGGGGGCTGTGACCTATGCAACAATGGAGCATTTTAGGGCTCAGCAGCAGTGGGTGTCGAGTGTTCAGTGGGATTAGCTCACTGTTGGTTGTCACTCTGAGTTACCATTGGGGAACTGGGTAGAAGGAACCTCTTCAGCTGCTTCTCTGCAAAGGCACATACTTAAAGAGCCTTTAGTGTTTTTTAAGCAGTACAGACATATTGTGTATACCATGTTACTGTTAAACCTTGTTGCACTCTGGAAATCTCTGGGATTCTTATTCTTCTATTAGCAAAATGGGGTTTAGGAAGTTCAAACGTCCAGAATCCCAGCAGATTTCTGCATGAGCAGAAAGCAGAAAGGTGAGGGTGTTATCATGCCTTGCCACAGGCATAACAAGTGATGACTGAATGTTGCTAACTGTGTTTGTTCTTTATTTCTAACATAATTTTTATAATAGAAACAGAGTTGGAAATTAGAGAAAATGTCACTTCAATGTTAGTGGACCACAAGAACTAAGTTGCTCAGAGGATGTAGTCACTCACTGTACGTGTAGCTAGATGCTGGGTATGTTTAACCATTCCAGTGTCCAAAATACTCTAGAGGGATTGTTAGTACCATCTTTTAACCTCTGGCTGATAGTGCTTTATAGTTCACATCAGATGATTCAATTACATTAAGCCACACCAAATCTAGGCTGAAGTTTTCTTTACTTGGTGTTTAGGACCTTACACTTTGGAATGAGTTCAGCCTGTGATATGTATGTTTATCGATGCTCCTGGACTATTCCTGTGTGGTCTGAAGCTGAGAAAAGTCGCTTTGTTATCAGGAGGTGTTTGCAAAGCAGTGCCTACCTGTCTCCTGAAATGTTCTTATGGGTCCACAGTCAATAAAAGGTTGCAAATGATTATTATAAAGGGCTGACTGCTTAAAGACAAAAGAATAGTTCCTTTCCTTTTCCAGGTGAAAACTTGTCCTAAAGGTGAAGTGGTTTGCTGAAGGTCCCTCAGAAAATGTAAAGAAGAGACAGGAGATGAACCCACATCATCTGATACCCCATTTGATGCTCTCTTAACCAAACTGCCTGCCTGCATTATGGGAAACTCAGCAAGAAACATGGGTAATGAAGATGCCCAGCTGCCTGGAAGAACATCTTTGCTGCTGTACAGCAGGTAATCCTTTAGATTTAAGAAATGGCATAACTTGTAAGTAGGAAGTTTAGAGAATATGTCATCTGAAGACACTGCCATGTTTAATGCATTTGGTGCCAATGATTTGCTTTCCCTTGCTATGCTGTTTACAGAGCAGCTGGTGCAGAGCTGTTGAGCTTGCTATTGAAGATGAAAGGCTGGTTGTTTTTCAAAGCCCTTTGTGCCTCTTTGCTCCTAACTGGAGCTGTCAGTGCAGATGCTTTTCATTTCCTTTTTCACTGGAGGTCTGAAGTCCCTTCTCTAAAGATTTGCTCAATTCAAAGGAAGATTTCTTTTGCTTTTAGTCCCAAAAGACCTGGAGGTTCTTTGCTCTTTTGTTTGGGCTGGAGACTCCACAGGCAACAGCCAGTGCCTTGGAAGGACTGCTGAAAACCTTTAACCCACAGACAGCCAATATCCCCTCTAAAGTCCTGTGATGAAGGCATGGGGAATGCAGTCTGTCCTGCTCATTGCTGTGGCCTGGGAAAGAGGACACCACTCTTGAACTATATAGAGGCAGTGAAAAAATTCCTGTGATTACTAATTAGTGTTGTTTACAATGGTACATAAAGAATGAAGCTTCTCCCCCAGAAACAGCCACAGAGAGCATGTGTACAAACCCCACAAAGAGATGCTCACTGAAGTTGTTTAAAAGCCAAGTAATCAAGGCAGCAGAATATCTTCCTCACTTCAAAGCTGAGGTACTGAAACTATGGGAAGTCAAGTAACTTGTCCAAGATCATGTCAGGAAGATGAGACACAGCTGAGAATTGAAAACAAGGTGTAGCTTTGGTACCTTAACAACCTGATTTTCCTCGTGTGCCATCTCTTATACACTGACATAGGCTGAATTATAGGATTTTTCTCTCATATAGTCTGTCAGCTGGTGATTCTGTTACTTTGGTGGGGGACCTGTCGTAGAAATTTCTATGATCAGCCATTAAATCTGCATGATCTCGCTTTTTTTGAAATGTTCTAGCCAATGAGTTTCACTCAAAGCCGATCTAATAGGTCCTTAGTGGCAGCCTGAAGGCCAGCCCCTGCCATGCCCATTCCAAGCACACAGTCTTCCCACCCAGCCTGCACCAGCAGGGTCATCTGTCAGTCAAACCAGTGCTCCTATATCACCCAACTGGAAAGCAGTCTATGCAGATCTCATCACAAAGCTGTACTGAAAAGACCTGGATCCTGAGTGTTCTCCAAAGCTCTCCCCATCAGTGCATTCAAGTGACTTCTGACTGATAAAATCCTCTTCAGCTAAATGTGCTTTTCATCTGTAAATGTGTTTTCTGTAAATGATTCATAGAAGTGATTCCAACTGGTATTTTTCAGGTTGCCCCATAGCCCTGCTGCCAACAGACACCCCTCTTGCTGACCACACAGTATAGCCCTGGAGGAGAGCTGCAGCTCAGCTGCTTGTGAGTTCTGCAGGGCTGAAATCCCACAGCCCAGACACTCTCAGCTGGACAGGAGAGAAACAGTCCTGAAGTCACATAGTTTGCTGATGGCCAGAGCAGATCTTGCTTTCCTTGCTGAGCAGTTTGAGCAAATTGATACTGAAGGGGAAATGCTGAAGCCAAAGGAGAAATACTTCTAGATACATTTCCAGTTTTAACGTTCTCTGCTTACCAGAGAGTGATGGAACCCAACACTGGAAGATCCAGGGAACTATCTGCTTGTTTCCTCCTTGTTTTGTTTCTTGGGGTAACGTTTACACAACAAACCACATGCAGAACGCACACAGCCTTCATCTTCCTTCTGTGCATCTACATGTGAACTACTTCTTTGCTGTTACTGATTATCCATTACTTACTTGAGATTAGAAATACATGAGTGTGAGGAGGGTGACCTGGCTGCCAAAGAAAACTTGTGTCCTGCATCTCAAGTATCAGGTCACCAGAGAACTGTGTAAAGAGTAATCAAAATGCATATGGCTACTGCTGAAGGTAACTGCATCTCAGCAGGGAATGCAGTTCTTTTTCTCTCTGTTATATTTGCTCTGTATCAGTGCAAAAAACGTTCCTCAGACTCAAAAGACTAGGTTGAGAACCACCAGAATTCTGTACAGAACTGGTAACAATGTGAGACTTTTTAAGTCCTAGAGCATTACCCTCAATGTGTTTTCTCAAATTGCCCAATCTGAGAATGCCATAAATTCTCTACCTGATTCTGTTACCAACTTTGCTGATTTATATTTTTAAAAGGTTTTGTTGATTTCAATTTTTTTAAAAATTTTAACCTCTTCAAAAAATACCACAAATTCACTGAATATGTCCTCTCCTGCCACAGAACCCATTTTGCTTAGTAATTAAGAGATTGATCACCACTGGCAACAGACATAAAAGTTTAAACTGTGTATAACTGCTCTCTGTACTAATGCAATAGAAGTGGCTTTACTTTTACAGTGGTAATTTGAGCAGCAATCTAAGTCAACACCCTGTTGATAATCAGACAAATCTTCCTTTAAACAGAAATGCAGTGCAAGTAAGATAGTTAGTATTATGGTGATGTTATTGTCTTTACTTTCTGCAATCAGCTTTTATTCATGCTTTTACAATAGGTGTAAATTTTTACATTTCCTTAGGCAAGCAGAAGAGTGAACTGAACTTCTAGAAAATTACTTAAAATAGGCTATGGTGATAAAAAATAGACAATCCCATGCAATTTGTAAAAGGTCAATGGATTAGAGTGCTGAGTACTGCAGATGGGCAGCCCTGCTAGGCTGGGGCTGGCAGGCAGGCAGCTGAGAAAGAAAAGCTTGACTGGAGCAGTGTTTCAAGTGTGGTGGGGTGTTTTCTGTGTGGAGGTGTGTTGTGGAATTTGGGAGGGGAGAGGGAGAACAGTGGGGAGAAAATTCTGTGGTATGCGGCACAGCCACTGAATGAATTGTGTTTGGAAAAGGAATCCTCTCATGTGAGGATGGGGGACTTACTCCTCTGATAGACCTGGGCTCCCTTAGCTGTGTCTTGTCCTCATCCCTCAATGCTGGGCTGCTCTCAGCTGTGACCAGGTGTAGAGGCAAGAGAGACTAGGGAAGTGGCTTTCTACCTTTGCGTGATACAGTGACAAGCACACTGTGCAGAGAGAAGAGCGATTCTGGAAAGCTCTGGGTTTGATGCTCCTACCAAAAATATAGGGTAGCCCGTTTTCTTGTCTCATTCTCTTGACAATGTTGCTTAAAAAAAGTTGAAAAAAATAATTGAGAGCTTGTTATGCTACAGTTTCAAGGGCACTCATGGCATGGAAAAGCTTGTTGCTCTACATGACTATTCCCAAGCTGCACTGGCTCAGGCAAGCAATGTAGTTGCAGTTCACAATCACATTACTTCCATTGGTGGAGCTTTTGGTGTTCCTGTTTTCTAGGTCCCTCCAAAGGAGCCCAGGTCAGTCACAGGATGTCCTGCATGCCTCTCTCTGGAAACTAGATGGATTTATGCTTGCAGTTGATTTGAAGATGCCAACTTTATTTTTGTCAGGAGTGCAATTCCTTTTGGCTTCCAGGAGAATCTGTTCAGCTGAACATCTAGATAGACATGTTAATTATTATACTTTCTGCTCCTTTAATGTCTGGATAGTCCCTTGCCATCATCTTCTAAAACAAGACTACCCATGAATCAGTTTGATTGCTACATGCAATGTGTTGCTCCTATCTGACAGGGGACAGCTGTTCTGTGTGCATGGCTACACGTCAGGGAATGCTTGGAGCTGAGGTCTCGAGGCTGACCTGCCTCAAATAGGAGTCACTGCCCCGTGTTTTCCCATCTGTAATCTTTCAAACCCTTCTCCTGTCTGAACGCTGTTTTTTTAAGCTCTCATGAAAGTTGGTTTCAAAGTGTTATCATTGCAATTTTCAATCAAAAAGAGAGAAATGGTGGTGGCAGATTCAGTGCAGTGTGACTGAAGGCAGTGACATACATTGCATTACAGTTGGCCTTTCTGTCCCCTCCTTTTTTTATGAGTTGCAAGATGACAATAAGTCATCGTAGGTTGACTGTTCCATGCCTGAAGAGCCACGTCAGTGTAATGAGAGATGGCTATGTGATGAGCAAGTTGAATGGTGAACCTTGTATGTTCGGCAGCCTGGATTATTCCTCATTAAAGCAGTTGATATTAGTGCAAGTTCAGATCCTAAAGTAGAAGCAGCCTCCTTTGCAACCAACAGGGATGTGCTGGGCCATGGCCTTGTTTCTCAGGCCTGTTCCAGTTTGCAGAAAACCCCATTTTCCTGGGCAGGAACAGACTGTACCTTCTTAAGTTGCTTAGTCAATTTGGTTCACATAGCAACAGTAGGATGGGTATAGCAGCTTGGCTTGCTTTGTCCTAGAGAGCTGTGTCTCCAGGGACTCTTAAGTCATCTTCTCTGCAGTTGCTGACAGATGGGGCTGGCTTTGATATCTGCTTGCTGTTTCCTTGGGGACTCAAATTGAATCAGTAGCTCATTTTAGGTGGGTTGCTGGAGAGCTACTGAATGGCAGTGCAGTTGTATTTTGATACCAGTGGAGAAATTACCTTGCCTGTCAGGGGTAAAACAGCCATGGAGACTTCTATAGCTGATGGAAAGGGAAGAGACCAGGGATGGAGAGTCTATGGATCAAAGGCCATTCATGTGTTAAAGAACAGAGAGGCAAATCCATCTGTCAGCTGATAATTATAGCTTGTCACCATGGTTCTGGAGTGACTTGGAGGACAAGCACTCTCCAACTGCATGCTGGAAGTGGAAGGTTCAATGAAGTGAGCTTCTGTTGTGTACCCTGAAGCCAAAGAATGTTTATTTCAGGAACAACCCAGTGCTGGCAGTGACCTTTCATATCCTATCCTTCTTTGTGGCAGGATCTTGGCTCTGGTGCTCTGTGTAAGCCAATCCTTTGTCTTGGCTTTGGCTTTACTTTGCCTTCCCAGTTCTGGCTCACCTTGGTTCATCCCACGTCAAATTACTTTCATCCTTGCTGCCTGCCATGGTGGGGCATGGACCAAAAATACAGTAGAGCAGAAGCTACCACATGCATAGTCTGCTTTCAGCTGTGCAGCCCAAGCCTGTGGTCCCAAAGCTCTTTCCTTAGCCTGTGAGCAGGTGGGGAGTCTGTTGCCTTCAATGTCTCTCTTGCGTAGGGAAGCACTTTGTGATATGTCCCACAGCAAGACATTGAGTGATACAGACTTGATTCTGTCCAAGCCACCTGCCCAGCCTCTGATGGAGAAGAGAAGCTCTTCACTGTGTTGTCTAAGCTGTATTTGGCCATCCTGTTGTTTGGGCAGATGTGCTGCCCTTTGCTGGCTTGCACATCAATACCAGCTGGCTCAGGCAAGCACCCAATGCATCTGCCACCTGTTTACAAAGCAGCCACAGCTTTCATTGGCATGGCCAGAGTCATCTGTTCTGCATGAATGGAGCTGCCCAGCATCTGGCACATCTGCACCAGTGGGATGGATCTGTTGTAAAGAGTGAGGGATCAAATGATCCAACAGCCTAACTGTAGAGCAGGATTTAGTCACTGTAAGCAATGGCTCTGCCCGTGCATGGTTGCCTTTGAGTTTTGAGCTGGAGTGAGCCAGGGTCCTTCCCCATTCAAAACCAGCTGGATCCACAGTGTCTGGCAGAGTCACACTATCTGTCACATAGGCAGTTTTTTGGGTGCCCATGGCTTCAGTTTCAATGGTGGGTGCTCTCACCATGGAAAAATTTGCTCTGGCAGTCAGCACATAGCTTAGGCATCTGAGAGTCTGCTCCAGCAAGGGAGGGCTGGATGAGGTGGATAGGTGGGACAAATCTGGCCCATGCAGGCAGCAGTGTTTCTCCACCCTGTGCAGGTAGTCATCCTTTTTGGTCTGCCCTTCCCTAACAGCAAACATAACCCCAGAGCTTGTCTTCCTTGGCTGGCTGGTAAATAAGCCATGTTTACTGAAGAGGCAGACAAGGCAGCATAAACCTGTATTGCCACTGCTTGACAATAACCTGCCTCATTGCATGTGCTTTGTCCATGCCAGTGCACCATTAGCAAGGTGGAGAAGTGGCAGGAGAGTGCACTGGCAATGCTGCTGTCTCCAGCTCTAGAAGATTTGGGAATGTAATGGTCTTAGAGACTCAGAGATGCACATTGCCAGCCCACCAGAATGTCTGAGATCTAGCAAATCTTCCTATCCTGAAGCAGAACAAAATTGCCTGCATTTTGAGAAACTGGAAACCATGGCTTTAGTCAGTCAAAATGTTTTTGATGTGTTTGAAATTTTACTATATGTTTGCAGACTTTTGAACTATAACAACTAAAATCTTTGAAATTACATATTTGAATAATTTTGAAGCTTTATTCTCTCTCTCTCATTTCTTACATAAAGGCAAGCTTCTCAATTCCTTTCCCCTGCAAGCCTGCATGTTTCACCAGTCTAAGTGAATCTCTACTTCTGGCTTAAAAAGAATATACCAGTTGGTATAATCTAAATTTGCTTGATTCGATTAGGAAGAGCTTTTTCAGAGCTGCAAAGTCAAGGAGTTTGTCTCTTGAATACTAAATGGTGGCAAAGAGGTCATTGCTGGACATAAAATTAACCCTAGAACCAGTTTTTCCTAGCTTCTAGCTCAGTTTTAAACACTGGTATTTCTGTCTTTGGATTGTGTCAGGAAATCCCAGTAAGAAGCCTCATAAAGCACCTAGAAATATTTGATAGAGAGACACCAAACAAACAGAGATGTGCATCCACATTTTACAGCCCTAACTGCAAGTAAAGACATTAACTACTCATTCACTAGCAGCTGAATCCAAATCCCTACACAGGGCTTTGAGAAAATGTATGTTCTTAAGATTTACCATCAGCTAAGTCTTTCCTCATACTGGGTTTTGTAACCACTTGACTAATAAATTGAGGCACAAGGGCGCAAGCCACCTAACAATTTAGCACCAAAGTGAATCTATTCAATCCTTGCAGCATGGGTTGGTTTTTAACTAGACTTAACTCCAGATCTGTGTCCCTAGCACACAGCACTGTCTTGCTAGTGACAACCCCCTGAAATCAGTGGAGTTACACTCTTGTATCTGTGGATCTGGTCCTACAGGCTCCTCTTGGTCTTCTGCAGCCTCATATGCCATGCTACAACTTAAGGCTGGAGTGTGACCTGCCACTGGGCTCCAAGGCTGGCAAATTAAAATGTGTGGATGTATACACATTTTAATGTATTTTGATAATATATCCATATGTGTTTGGAGAGTTCAGCCTGAGGAGGGTTGAACTGAGGTGTACAGGAAGCACCCCTACCTGGCCAAGGTACAGCAGAGGAAGTCTCTAATATAACCAATGATAACAAACCATGCCAATTCCTCAATCGAGGCTAAATCCATCTTTAATCAAGATAGTAAATTTAAAAGACCTTTGGGATATTTTGAGAAGGATGAAGTCCTAATCAGTGGGAATTACTCCTATTTATTCCAGATGTGAAGTTGCCCCCAAATTTGCAGATGCTAATTTTGAAAAAGGGAATCAAACAGTAGTTTTTAATAATGAACTTTTGCTCCTTGGGAGGTGGGGGGGAGGGACTGAAAGCGTTTCCTCGTATGGTTTAGAGTTCATTAGTGCACTGATCCGGGAAAGTGTGCAAGAAAAATACAGTCAGATGAATATTCCGTATTTAACCTCTGAACCAGCAATTCAGAAAAAAAGCAATTTCTTCTAAATCTGAGTTCCAGGTGAATGCCTTTTATCTGAGCTCCATTAAATTATTCCCCTGATAAATTCTCATGAAATAGGCTGTTTGCTCTGGTAGCTGTTGACTCCCTGAGATAATTTTGAAACCAAAACATTCTGGTTTTATTAGTAATGATCCATCTTTCACTCTGGTGTTGTGAAGGGCTTGAGGAAGGTGTTTATGCCTTGTTTTCAACTTTCCACACTGAATCACTGTTGCTGGCAGAGGGACAGGCTGGATGAGCTGGTTCCTGCTTGTTTCATTGGCTGTGGGTAGCACTGGACTACAACAGAAAGACATTCTCAAGCTGCGTGTCAGTGGCAAGTAATTCTCACATGTGTAGAGAGTGGGGCTGCCTGAGAAGGATTTGGTAGTCACAGAAGGACTGGGTTTTTGGAGAAGCTGAGTAGTAGTAGATTCCCCCCCTGCTTGCCATTCACCAAAGCCTGAATCTAATTTTAGGCATTAAGCTGAATATGAACTCTTGAAAACATATGGCATCAGTTCTGATTGATGATCACTTTTGGTAAGTTGACTTGGTACAACCAAATCCTTTTGAGTTACTTTCCATGCCCCAGGAGGGAATGTGGAAAAGGAAGAATCTCTAGGGCTGAGAAGGACCAGGTCTGGCCAAGCTAAGCACCAACATGACCCCTGTTTTAGCTGTCTGTCCTCCCTGTAGGAGCAGCTGTTTCTAGAGGAATCCTGCTCTGGAGCATGTACAAGTCAGAAAAAGACCCCACCAATAACTACACTTACAAAGCTATTGAGTGGTACAGAAAATACAAAAGACTGCCCTGAAATACATGGACAATGAATTAAAGAGTTAATGAATCCTCGAGAAGCTATAAGTTTCCGTACAGAAATTGGAGATGGGAGGTTCACCAGTACATTTCTCTGGCCAAACCCACAGATGAAGATTAACTGAAAGCCTTTAGGGACAACAAACAGAACAATGTTACTGTGAGGCCAAGAGCCTGTTTCGCCATTTGTTCTCTGTACATCAGCATGGGATACCAGTGCTGCTGTGGGTACAAGAAGAAATAACCTTACCTACATTCAATAACCTACATTCATCTCAGACACATCCTGAAGTTTAAACAGTTCATAGTGCTTATATTTTTGTCTTGGACCACTTCAGTGCTTCTTCCATGGAAATCCCTCTGTCTGGAGATACTCCACCAACACATTTCTTTGAGACCTGCTGCAGATGTTGCCGTAAGTAAAGTGTTCATGTTCTTTCCGCGTTCCCTGGCTGGGAGTGCTTGAGGAGACAGACATCATATGAGGAATGTTTGTGGGAGTGGGCTGTTCTGAGGCAATCATTCAAAATATCCAGGAAAGAGCTTCAGAAAGAGGGTTGTGCAAATGTGCACTGCAAACCCGTTTCTAAGATGTATGCTCATCCATGTGAAAAACTCTAAAGTGTATGGTGTAACCTGTGTGCCTTGTCGTGCCTGCTTGTGTTGCAGATCTCTAATGCTGTTGAAGTACCTGAAATTGTTTGCAGAAAATACTGGGCAGGTAGTTCTGAAAAACAAATAAACCTAAGAAAAACCCACATCTGTTCATAGAGGGAAAAAGCAAAAGGCAGAAAATGAGCAAGTTGCTATTATTTTTTGGGAATGAATCACCCATCTACAGATCTGACAAAATAACTCAGAGGAGGCTGGAGTATCTTTTTGCTCTGTTTTCAGCCAGTGCTGGAAGCAAAACTTACGGAAATCTCTCTGCAAAGCCTGATCTGATGAGATTTCCAGCCAGTTTCATGAATCAAGTTGGTTTGGATTAACCATGAATGAGCCCTTGGGCAGAACTAGAATATTATGGCTTCATTGATCAGAGACATCGCTGTGCATGGGGTCTGACCCAACACTCAATAAAGGCAATGAGAAACCTACTGGGGCAGCTTATCTGATAGCTATGGATCCTCTTTGTGGTTTTCTCCAAGGCAGCTGGAGTCAGCTGTTTCTAGACACTGGAAACTGGATAGGGGTGAATTATGCTTGCAGTCCATTCACCCTATTTATGGGGGTTAGCATCAGGCTCAGGGACAAGTTCTCACCACCATACACTGTTCTTTTAAAAAACTGGTGTAGCAGATGAGACCTAGTAAGAATCAAGCTCGTCTTTTCCTCCTGCTGCTTCATCCTTTGTTTCCCAGCAGTAATTAAAAGGGACAGATGCCTGCTTCTTCTGGGATGGTTTAACTGTGGGGACAATTTCAGGGCTGTCCCTGGAGGTTGTCTCCGCAAGTACCACGTTTTTCAAGTTATGCCCCTCTATTGATCCCTTGTCTGAACAATTTCCAGCCGTGCTTGCTCTGAGCCCAAAGGTGTCTGCAATCAAACCCAGAACGACATTTGAGGAGAGCACAGTTTTAAAAGGCTGCCTCTCCTGAAAGGTGCTGTGTATTTCAAATGTGACAGGTTACACAAGAGGACCTGAAACAGCGACATTTGAGAAAGTGTGAGAACTTTTAATCCTTGAGCCTGAGCTGAGCCACACTCTCTGACTTTGGTTTGGGAGCCTCTGATTCTAGCACAGGCTTTGCACTTGGCATCCAAGCCTGGAGTGTACCATGTCCCCTCTCCAATCCATGCCTTTAAAAAAAGGCAAATTCTATCAGAAGCTTTTGCCTCTATCTAAGCTAAGCAGGAAGTTGCAGCTACTGCTTCAAGATGGGTAAAACTTTTCATACCTCTCTGTATCTTAAGAACATTTCAAAATAGAAATTAAAACATCTACACAGCTGTACAGTCAAGCACAGAAAGCACTGGGTTTGAGATGAGTGAGAGTTAGTGAGATTTGGGTCCTCACCAAGTAATTATGGGATAATTAATTTATGAGATACATCTGTGGACCCAGCTGAGCTGTAGTTGGGTGGGGCTGGTGACAGGCAGTTTAAAAGGCAGCATATCCTACAAGTCTGTTGGTGCAGTGTTGTTATGGGGGTTGGATTTGCTGAGTGCTCCCCAAGGGGGAGGTGTCTGCCCTATAGTATAGGGTTTAGCAGTTGTTTCTTGCTTTTGCCTGTACCACAACACTGCTGTTGTAGTGCAACATGCATAAGGCTAGCTTGCTCTCTAGCTGCTTCTCATCATCCTGTTAGGTTCCTGGCTGCATTTGCTATGCTGCCCTTGAATGCAAATGCTGTGAGTTCTCAGTAGACAGGGAGTCCTGAGGTCTTTGCTGGCTTTGTGTTTTTGTTTGATTTTTTTTTTCCTTATGAGTGTATCTGGAACACACTTGAAGGACTGGTTTGTAACATAATGAGGGAGAGAATACAGGTTTCTAGGTTCCCTTTGTGCTATAGCTTGACAACCTCTGCTGAGCTTGTAGTCCTCCTGAGGAATGAAAGAGGTAATGTATTCTCCAGCATCTTTATTGTTCCTGCAGAATAATCACTGTTTTAAAGATGCCTGCCTTGATACTACAATGTAATACTCTGCCTGACTAAACCTTAAAAATCTGGTGTCTAGTAGGTAAAAATCATTGAGAATGATCGTTTCATTTGAGGCATCGATAACTTCAGTAGAGCTGTTAGGGCAACAGTTCAGCTGCTCAGAAAATGGCAAAGAAAACTGTTTTGAGTCAAGTAGCTCACTTTACTTGCCCTGCAAGCTCTAGCTGAGGCTCCTGGGGGTCAGATTTTTTGGAGGTGGAAATACAATATTGAATATCTGATGGGGCATCAGGGCTTCCAAGGCTGCTTGTGAGGCTGTGTGTAGTGTGTGTTGAGAACTAAAAGAACTGACTGAATGATCATGTGGGAATTGTGGGCCTAGTTCTCGCTTCTGTGGCTGGTTTTCTGCACAGCCTTGGGACGGTTGCTGCTTCTTGTCCTTACATTAGCTCAATTGCTGGACCAGTCTTGCAGTAGGTGGGAGAGGTTGGACCTTCTGTCAGCTCCTTCATGGAGTCTGGACAGCTCCACAACTGGCTGGGTTTCTGCCTGGAGTGGCCTGAGCCAGCCGAGGCAGCAGAGCACTATGATTCCTGTTTTCTTATGGGCTGTCATTGTGCTGCTGAGCAGTTATAGCACCAAGTTGTGCTTGTGGAGCCAGATGCCATGCTGGAGATGGGACTTGCAGCAAGCATTCCTGAGGCCCAGGTTTTCCTTTAGGTCTGTTATTTTAGAAAGCAGATAGTCCTCTGTCCCTTCTCCCCAGCCTGGTGGCAAGTTACTTGGGCTGATAGCCCTCAGTTTGGAGGCTGATGCAGGAAGATGGGTTGAAGAGAGCCTGAGTTTGAAGGAGTCTGTGCTGATTAGAGTCAGATGCTGTAACCATAGGGGCAATTAATTGAGGTGAAATGAAGAAACAGCAAGCCATCTCTCTTTCTAATTTTTTTTTTCCTGCCAGCTATTAAAACTCCTGAGAGGAAGTCTACATTATCTTTAATTCTGTGACTGCAGTAAAAGCCAGTATTTGAGAAGTCACTGAATACAGGATAGAATTGATTCTATAGTAATAATAAGTTGTTTTTCCTCTTTGAAAATAAATCTGGCCCTTAGTAGAAAGGCTTACCCGTTGCTGGCAGTCAATCAGCCAGGACAATTTGGGCTCCAAGTACTTGATTAGAATAACTTTAAGGAAAATTGCCTTCCTGAATCAAGTAAGGATCCATTAACCTGATGAAACAGGGTTTGCTTATCTGAGAGGTTAAGGCTCCAAACACAGCCTGGGCTGCTTTAGATGAGGCTTCTTTTAGAATGGCATAAAGATAGAAAGTAATAAAAACACCATCTGTTCTGTCTAGTCAATCAGATCTAGTATAAGAGAGAAATTATTTCTCTGACTTTATCATTATACGATCATCTGTTTGTTAACAACTGGAAGTGTCAGGAATGCTGAAAACTGGTTTTATTGCTTGAAATTATTTCTAGCTGTCTTTATCTTGGAGACAATTAATCCAAGTTAATACAGCAAATAAATGTTTCTAGATGAGTAAAATGCTAAGGAATTCCATGTTGAGTTTCTATAGTGATTTATTGTTAGAGGTAAAAATCAATGAAAGATGGAGAAAAAGTGCCATGTACACTTTGCTTCTGAGAGTGATTATTTCTATAAACAAATCTCCTGCAAGTTACTGAGCACTCAGAGGTTCTTTGAAGTCAATTGAATACATCTCCTGAGTGGCCCTCTGCATCTTAAAGAATTGGTGTGGCTAGATTTTCTGAGGTAGTCCAGGCATAGCTGGAGGTCATGGAAAGATGATTGCATTTTTTTTATGTGGGTTTATTAAAGCCAATAAATGTTAGCACTAATGGATTGTTCTGTCAGTCATGAGTACCAGTGTGCTCTCATCTTTACTGAGAGCTATGCAGTAGCACTTGGGGACATCTGAAAGCTTAATGCCAAACAGGAAAGACATGTCAGCTGTGGGCACAGGAGATGGAAGGGGTGATGGAAAGCCTACACCAGCATATTCCCAGCACTGCTGCTCATCAGCTGGAGTGGAAATGCCATCTGCCCTTGTCACACTCCACAGATCAGACTGCAGTGGATATATTCATATGTGCCATGAATGGGCACATCATCTAGCAACTCTTGCTGTAGCTGGTACAAGCCATGGCTACCTCACAACCCATGTGTACCATTCCCATCTTGCTATTGCAGCTGATGCTATTTTCCCTGTTTGCCAGGCAGACATCCTCTCTGGGAAAACAAGTTTAAGAGAGCAAGTGCTGGGGCTAATGAAACCTCTGCTAGGTCTGGGCATTTTGCTTTGCTCAGATTAGGATGGGGTTGGCTACTGATCAGTAAGGGATGTGAAGAAGGACCAGATCAGTAGCTGGTAGCTCACCACAGGTAGATACTGGAAATCTGCTAAGGATTTCCATCTGTATGGTGAACAAGGAACTGCTTAGAAATAGATTAGGAGAGCAGAAGGGCTGGAGTTGAGTGTAGTAGCCTGAAGAGTGAACATAGCTTCATTTGACTTAATTAAACCTCCTGCTATTGTGTAGGGCTCGTGCTCTGAGCCTGTGTCTGCAGCCACTCAAAACATAGGGCTGGCTCTGCTCCTGGTGAAGCCAGAAAGCCTCTGGTGGCCTGCAGGTGCAGTAAGAGCAACGTTCACCATTACCTGCTGCTTGGGCACATGCCGTGCTGCTGCCCTGCACGTTCAGCACTGCTCTATAGCTCCTGAATGGCCACAAGCTGAAAATATCAGAGGTGGTTTTCATGTGCCCATGGGGAAAACATCTCTGTGTTCAGAGTTGCTGTTTGCACAAGTGAAACAAGCAGAGTTTGCATGTACGTGATGCAGTACTGGGCCATTGTGTGATGGTCACAACCCCATGCAAGATCTCAGGAGGAAGGAGATAGGACTCGGGGTAGAAGAAGAGGGTTAGAGCAAGTACCTGATTCAGTGTTCAGTCATAACCAGAAGATGAGCTCCAGTAAAGCTGCTGAGACAGGAGAGGGTATTTCAGGGAGAAAGGAGTGTTGAACAGAGGGAAGTTAATGTGCTGTGGGAGAGGCTGAGCACCCTTGGTCCCAGTGATGTCAGCTGGATCTTTTGGGGAGTGAGTATAAGGAGGAAGAGGCACAGGTGAATTTTTCTATGTGAGTATAACCTTTCTCCCTCAAAAGTCAGAGATGACTTGCCATGAGAGCCAGTGGAGTGCAGACTGGCCTGGGCATAGGATGGCCAGGACAACATCAATTGTGCTATGAAGCATCAGGATCCCTGGAGACCCAAAAGGCTTAAGTTTAAATCAATGTTAAAATAAGCAAAAAAGGCTTCTAATTTTCATCATGTCCCTTTGGGACATGATGCTGGGAGAACACGTGTGACTACTTCCAGCTGGAGCTGGGGACAGCTACTCCCACTCACCATGTCAGCAAATTGATCCTCATGTTTGCTGCAGCAGGAGGCTGAAAAGAATGGATGGCACTGCAAGCTCGTTATGAAAATGCAGGGAACCAGAGTTAATGAATCTTGGATGAGCCCCTGATCAGCCTGGCCCTTGGTGTGGCAGTGGAGGGAACTGCTTGGGGAGGATCTTAGTAACCTTTTGGTGGAAATGACAGTTCCCTAGAATGGAGAAGGCCTTGTCATATCTGTTGGTGCTTGCTTCTGGGAGAGGTCACTGTCAGCTGAGATATCTCTGGATTAGATCTGCAGGTTGGGGTTTTTTTTTTGTCAGAACAGAGGTATTTCAGGGATTTACATGTTCTCTGTCCCTGGCAGCTTGCCTTGATGAAACACTGATTATGCAATTGCAATCTAACTTAAGCTGTAGTCAAAAAATGGGCTGTGTGCTGGGATATGTTAAGATTACTCTCTCTGGATGGCAAAGATTTGAAATTGTGCAATGCATTATGTCTCCTGACACAGATGCTTACAAAGAATAAAACAATCGGGCTGTTTACTATGGGTGGATGGAAAAAATTGGAAAAGCTGTAATTAATGCCATCCTGAGATACACTTAGCAGGATTAATGAGTGAAACCATTTGCCCCAGATGTACAGGAGATTAATGCTGCTTGACTCTTGTTTTGTGGCTAGTGTAGTTAAGGCTAGGAAACCTGAAATATGTGCTCAAGGTTCCTGAAGCAGCATAGTAAGAACTGAACCCCAGGGTCTTGCTGCTATGTCCTGTAGCCATACCCCTCTGTCACTGCCCCATAGACCCCCCTCCCCTGCTGCCAGGCATCCCTATGAGCTGGCTGCAAGGAAGAGAGAAGTTATAGGATTCCTGCTTTTTCATTACCAGCTGCCTCTCACTGAAGGAGAAGCTAGCAGTGAGTAAAAGCTTTTCTCCAGAGCTGGGTGGGAGACAGTGCAGGACTTGGCACCAGACAGGAGCTACTGCCCAGCTGAGGGGGCAGTGCAAAAAGGGAAATTTCAAGGCAGTATCTGTTCCGGAGGCTTGAAGTGAGTACGGAGGGGAGGACAATTCACCCAAGAGATGGCAGAGATGCTGCATGTGGCTGTCTTTCAGCGTTCCTCCAGACCCGAGGCTGCTGCAAGCTGTGGTATCTTCAATAGCTGAGCTATCCCTCAGAACGTGTGGCAGAATAAATCAAGAGCTGGCTTTTCTTTGCTGTGATAATACTACAGGCAGGGCAGCTTAATGGATAGACTGTTGGGCTGGCATGCAAGACATTCTAGTGGAGTCTGAGTTCATCAGGATGGTGTTTTCTGCTCATCTCTGAAATGGAGATACTGATAGCTGCTCAGGGAAATGCCCCAAGACCTGCTGCTGAAAGGCACCATGTAAGATCCTGCTTGTGATACTACCAGGGACAAAATGTTAAAGGGGCACTAAATGGTTCTCAAGTGCTTTTCCAAAGTCCCTCCACACCACATGCATCTTTCTTCCAGCTGCAGGGACCTCCCACCTTCTCATTCCATGAAGGGGACAACCTAGCTTCAGGCAAGTGGACTGGGCAAACCTTCAGATTTTTCTGTTTCCAGGCTCTCTCTGTTATTCAGAGGTTTTGAACAGAGCCTAAGTTATGCCAGACAGTTGTGGCATTGGGTATGTGAGGGGCTGGCTCACCTCGTTTGTTACAGACATAAAGATATTCAGAATTGATCACTTACACCCTTGTGAGTCAAACAGCACCTGACTAGTGTGTTAGAAACTGAGCTCATGTTCCTTTTACACCTACCTCAGCTCTCCTTATTTTTTTTTTTTCAGAGCACTCTCTGTTTATCAGTTTATGTACCTATATGGACAGTAAAACTAGCTATTGTTTTAACTGGGGACTATCTCTAAGAAGTGGGCAGCATTCCTAAAGTGCTTTAAATCACTATAAAAGGGAAAAAAAAAGGCAGAATGTAGAAACATCCCTGGGACTGGACATGTTCCCATGGGTCCAGATTGCCTGGGGCACCTGGATGTCCATTTTCTGTCTTGAACTTACTGAAACCAGTGCTACCAGTCAGCTCTAAGTCAGGGCACAGTACCTTATCCCAGACCATCAAGTACAACATAGAACTGGAGGGGAAAATAGCTGGACAGGAATTAGAGGTCACTTAGCCTTTCTCCTTACTGACAGCCTGAATAGTTAAGTTGTTCCTGATTTTCTATGCAATATATAACTGCCTTGGTATTCACTTAGTGTTAATCAGTGGTCTGTTCTGAAAGACCACAAGTCTTATTCTGGAGCCAACTTCCAACTTTTTGTAGTGATTCTGATACTCTTATCTTGAGAGCCTAGAAAGTAATTTAAATGTGTTTCTTTTGTTTGTGCTAGTTTTCTTCATTGCCTGCCTCAGCTGATTGGCTCTATCTTTCCCTGTGTTTTGCTTGGACAATCCCTCCAAAGAAGAGGGAAATCCTAATTTTTCCATGCTATGACAGTCTCTTAAAAAGTTGTTTGGAAAGAAAAGCCCTTTCCTGCTTTTTGTTTCCTCCTTAATCTTCTAACAGAAGTCACAAGCATTACCAAGTAAAGCTTTTTATTCTTCTCAATAGCTATTCTCCCTCCAGCTTTTCTTCTCTCTTGCATTGTCTGGCCTGTAGTGCTCATACTTTTCTGCTTGTTTTTCATAGTGCTTGCCGACAGTCTCGTACTGCTAGCTTTGCCATGCTGTGCTTTGTACTTATCTATGGTACATCATCTTGTAATGTGACTAATGCTCCCTGGATCTTGGCCATAGATCCTACATTCTGGATGTAAATCCTTCTTAGCATCTATCTTTACTTTAACGCATCTTGTGTGAATACCCTGTTCTTTTGTAGCCATAATTAAATTGTGCTTCAGTTCTTTCACAAGCCACTGATAATTTACCATTGTCTTTTTTTTAGTTTGTGCTGTTCTTCCTTTCACTTTGGCCCATGCAGCCCTTGTTGCTTTATCAAATGACTCAACACGTGTAGGGATTTATTCCTCACTTATTTTTGGAATTTGATCTGCAATCGGCTTAGCCTGCTTGCTATTACATATATAAGCAGTTATTGCTGCATGTTTCACTTCGCTGTAGAGTCTGGATGACTTAGTGTTTCCCTAGTGCATCTTTCTAGTCCTGTTGCCCAGTTCCCTTGGGTCAACCTTTGTTCAGCCAATAGCAGAGTTCATTAGGAACTACATATGTATTTGTAGCCTTGACTATATTTTGTGTACTGAGAAGATTATGAGATTCGGGGCCACAAAGCATGTGCAACTGGGATTTCAGTGCAGTTGAGAGGAAGGATGCAGGTGGCTTCAGGGCCATGATGTGTTGTGCTGGAAACCCGGTTTTGCTTTGCTGCTGAACATATAGAATTTCTTTGTGAGACATTTCTGTATTTGCAGAAAATATCTGGGGCTTTCATCTGCAGAGGAGATGCCTTAGAGCCTCTTTGAAAGCAAGTTAGTTTACAGGAGGCTATTGGGGGAAAGCAGAGAGAAATAAAAAGCAGAAGTGTGGCAGAAAAAAAAATGTTGATCTTCCTTCAGGCAGCTCATGGCTTTAAAGTGAAAAAGTCTGGGAGGATGGCATGTCAATGTAATGTCTGCATTCCTGTGTGACACATGTACTGACTCCATCAAAAGGTGATGAAACCATGTGTCCTTGCAACCTTAACTACTAAAAGATGTGTATAGTTAAGGCCAGCTCTGTAGCTGGTGTACAGCATCAAAAGTTTGGATTTATGGCCACCTGTAAATCCTTTCTAGTCACAGGTCCAGTCCTTTTTCTCATCCAGAGGTAGTAATTTTATTGAAAGATAGTGTAGCTACATCATGAAGTGTTTGTTCATGAACATCCATGAAAGATGTCTTGCAGCCTTAGAGGCTGTATTCAAGGAGAGAGGCAGATTTCCTCTACTTAGCTGAGCAAAGATGACTTCAGTTTAATTTAAGGTTAAAAAATAAATGAATCTTTAACTATATTATTGGTGACCAAAGGACTGCTGTTGTGAAGTGAAACATTAACAACAGGGTGAGAGTGAGCCAGGGTTGCTTAACAAGATTTATCTGCAGGCACAAAAAGCTGGGGTTGTCCAATGTGCAGGAAACAGCAGGGATGACAGAGGGGGACAGCATGCTGCAGGCTGCAAAGGATGCCCAAGCTGGTGAGAGAATTTAAGGATTTCTTCTTGCTAATCATAGGAGGTACTAAAGGCAAAAAGGCATCAGGGAGGATGAGAAGTTTTCTGATTGTTACAGGTTGACTAGTGACCAGGAGACAGGTTTTTAAATAGGCAGTTATTATTAGTGATATGGATTGAAATATCTTAACAGTTTTGAGCCTATAAGGGCTAGTGAATAGAACAGGGATGCAGGTCTGAAGACTTCTGGCATAGTTTCCTGGTTGTTCAAGTGATTTGATACATAATTTTCTTAAATTACTTTGAAGTTTGAGAGAAGTCTGGAGGCAATGGAACCCAGTCTTGATCTGTCTAAATTGGTTAAGCCATGCTTTTTCCTGTGATCAAAGAATTGGAGAAAAAAGCCAGAAGAGACCTGGGAAGGTTATCTTGTCCATCCAGGGCCAGGTCATTAAATGCAAAGTGTTGCTGGCAAACATCTAGCTTCTTATAACCTTATCTTGGAAAGAGAGAAAGGAGAGAAGCACAGATATGGTAAAAGGACTATAAAAGTATGGCCAGAGTATATGAATTCAAAATATGATTCATTATTACGAGACAAATGTGGCTGAGCTGAAAATCAACAAGGAATTGTACCACAAGATGAATGCAGATAAAAATGAAGAGATCAGTTGAGTATAAACAGAGCAATGTGTGCAGTACTGCAGCAGGAAGCAGTGAAAATCTGAGGATTGTAAATGCAAAGGGAAAATACAGACTGTCTTCCTGTGGATTTGGGAATGAGAAAAAATTAAATGATGAACTGAAAGTCATAGAATAATGTATTCATAGGGACTTCTGGCTATGTGAGGCATCTGTTAGCTGAATATTACATTTAAGCATGAATCATCCTGCAGATTCCCCACTTGCATAAAGGATAGCTCAGAAAAGAGGAAATGTTACAGAAAGGAGTCCTTACTTTTGTGCTTGCCAGCTGAAGATGTTTAGCACATGATTTTTATAGAAATTCAGGAAGGCACCTCATCCATCTACCTGCTCTGGCACTTGACCTGACATTTAGCCAGTCCCTAATAGTTTTTGTATAACAGACATCAGGGATTTCCTGAGCTCTGCAGCCCCAGCCACACTGTCTCTGCTCCAGTGCTCACGTGTCCTTACAGAAAGGGAATTTGGCCAAAATGAGCCCCGAATCTTTTACTGAAAATATAGTTAGTTACTCTTCTCATCCTCAATGAAAATGGAGAGTAGTTGGTATCTGTGGCTGCTTTTCCTGCTGATGGATAATGGTAACATTTGGTAGTCATCTTCCCTGAATTTCATCTTTTCATTCCAGAGCTGCAAAGTGGCTTCTCCCATTTCACATCATTTTGAATTCATACACTGTTCTCCCCCAGGCTTGCTCCACCCTGGTTTTGGACACAAGCATGAGCAGCACAGTGGCTGTGCTGATGTTCTCTTTGCTCATGGGAAAGCTCAGGACCTCCATGTTTGGTGCCTTCCTAATATGATAGAAAATCAGTGATAGCTACTCTGAGAGGGATTTCCCAGTTGTGCTCTATATGGGTGTTTCATCTGGACCCTCTTTTCCTTGAGACATTAGAAACCCTAGAGTTAGGATATATCAGATCCACAGCTGCTCCAGCTGTTACACCACTTACTCTGCCACTGAAGAATAAAACAATCTGGTTTGAGAGCATTTTTTCCACCCCAAAATGGCTGGTTTGTAATCCTTTTTCTCCTTTTGGTGCTTGGAAGGGATTATCTGATGCAGTGTCTCTCTGGCTATGGAGGAACATGACTGGGTTGTCCTAACCTGCCTTTTTAAAGGCAGTGGTGATGCTTGTCCTGCATCTGCCCTTCACAAGGAAAGTGGTTCAATACTACGTTCTGCACTTGAAGGTGAACTTCATCAGGGTCTAATGATTTGAGCACATTTGAGGTATACAAATATTCTTTAAGGGGTTTTTGTCTCATTTCACCCATATTCCTCTTGGTTCATTTTAATGGTGATATGTACCTTGTTGCAATTTAGTTTTATTAGCAAAGACAAAAAGGACAAAACTTTTCTGGCTTCTCTGGATGAGCTGTTGTTTGTTTGTTGTCTAGTTTAGATAACAGACTTTCATTTTCCTTCCTCTTTCTCCAATATTGAAAGCATTTCTAACACCTTTTCTTATTGCCTTTTGTGTCCCCCGCTAGCTGTAATTCATTTTGTGCCTTAGCTTTGTGGTCTCTGTCGCTCTATGCTCGATCTGATTCTTTATACTTGTCTTCAGAAATGCCACCTTATTTCCACTTGTGGTACAATTCCTTCCTGATTTTCAGTCCAGCCACACAGGTTTCCTTCTATTGAATCTTATTCTGAATTCAATTGTATCTGAGGTGCTTGCAGACTTTCTCTTTAACTTGTTCTTGCTGTTTGCTGTGGGTAACCATTTATTACCAGACATTTGAATTCCTTTTCTCCCTTTCTGTCTCAGGAAACCTCTGGCAGCTAAAGACCTAAACATCTCAGCAGTGTATTTGACAAGTAGGATGTTAATCACACCAAGTGATATGGTTTTTCATGTTAGTATAAAAAAAAAAGAAAATAATTGAGCTTATGTGGCTCAGGGGGCTGTGTACATGCTCAGGAAGTACAGCTGCAGGATGCCAAAGAGACTGAGGCAGGACAGAAGCCCTGCACAAGGGATGGTGAAACATTTTCTGTCTTGAATTACTCCTTTACTAACATCACTGCTGCATTTGCTCTGCTTGCTTGTGCACAGCAGAATATAGCAGGTGTCTAGTAGCAATTGTGTAGAGAAACTTGGGGCAGAAAGGGGTATCACCAGAGGGCTCAGAAATATTCCTGCTTCCTCTAGTGCATGGCCAGACAAGAGTACATGCTAACCTGGTGTGCAGGAGACAGGACCAAAATACACAAGTCCTGTCCTTGCACTGCTCCTGGTGTTGGGTATCTCTGTGGTCACTCTTGCCTGTGGAATTGGATTAAATCCAAGCTGCCCGGAGGCTGTTTGTGGCACCTGAGAAGTGGCCCAGGTGAAAAGCAAGGTTGTATGGGTGTGCAAATGCCTGGGAGGACATTAAGAGCTGCTCTGTGGCAGTGTGGGAGGTACCAAACTGTTGCTTTGCCACTGCTGTAGATGAAAAAGGGAGTAAGAAATGGGTAGGCTTTCCTGGCCTCAGCTGAATTTCGGGCTTCATCTTTAGCTGCCCAGTTAGCAGCAGTGAAACAGGACCCATGGGGATCTTCAGAGGAAGCAATGCCAGAGCACACTAGAGAATGTGGAGAGTAATTGTTTCCTTTGTGCACTCTGTCTCATCTGAGTCCCTTATTGAAGTGTTCCCCATATCTTGTTAGCAATAACTGAGGACAAATTAAGGCTCTGTAGTGTGAGCAAAGCCTCTTTCCTGGTCCGTTAGCTGCAAACCTGGTTCCTGTGATATCGAGTGCTAGCAACAGCTTGGTACTGGACCTAGGGATGAGTTTATGGAGACTTCTTGTACCAACTGCAGTTTCTGGGTATGGTCTGTACTCTTGCGAGTAAGAGAAGGGAGAAATAGTTGGGAAAATTCTTTGAACATTTGCCTTTTAAAGAAGTCAGTTGTGAAGGGAAGAAAAAACTCCTGGCCCTGCACTGAGAATGCTGCAGAGCCACAGCCACTGAGGATGGTTTATGGAAAGGTTGTGAATTTTGCACTGTAATTGCAACTGGCATTAGAAGAATACTGATAAAGATCTCCTCTATTCCCATGGGAAGGGCATGGCAGAAGGGACAACAGGGTATCTGCAGGGAGCTGAGTCCTTATAGCTGTAGCAGTATTCCAGGGGCTTCCAGTACAGTGTAGGATGCATTTGTGACATAGGTGACCTTTTGGATATAAGAAGTGGAGATGAGGCTTGGGGCTGCTCCTGGGGGCTGGCTGTACCCTCTGAATTAAACTGTCCCATATCGAAAGGCAACCTCATTCCAGGGAATTGGTGCAGGAATGAACCCTGGCTCACCTCACTCCTGTGACAGCAAATAAATGATTTAACAGAGTGCAGGTGTCCGTGACATCCCGTGTCCAAGGGTTTGGCATGCTGAAAGTTTTAGTAGGTATGACTTGGGATGAACGTGTGGCTTTGCAGTGGAATGAGATCCCTGCTGTTCCTGCAGAATAAACCTGTCCTTACTGCACTGAGAGGGAGATGCATGCTCTGCTCCTCAATGTGTGGTCTCTAGGGATATCTGGGACCTGGGATTTTTATTCAGCTCACATCTGTTCAACATACAGTGCTGGGCTGGTGCACCTACAATAGCTGGGGGCATGCCAAGGAAATAGGAGGTCTGTGCCACAAAGTGCTGACAGCCCCAATGTGTGAATGATTTAGGCTGTGTTCCCTGACTCTTCCTGAACTCTGGACTTGTCTTTCCTGGTAGCATCTCCCTCCCTTTTCTGCCCTGGCTGTACCAATGTGCTCAATTAGGGTTAACTCAAACTGAATCAAACTTCATGCCTGATGTTGGAAATCTTCCCAGTCAACTCACCACAGCCACATAGCATGGTGGGAGACAAGGCGAGAGGGGAGATGAACGCTTTTCAGAGAAATGAATCCAAGGAAACTTTGTTCAATTTTATTTCTGCAGGAGATGATCACCCCAAAAGAGATTTCCCTGTTCAGAAAAAATCCCCGGTGAGTGTTACAACTGGTTTCCTTTTCTTTGCTTTCTGCTCAGCTTGCTCTAAACATTGCAAGATCTCTCTGTTCTTTTCTCTGTTGTGCTCTGGCTAGAGACAAACACTTTCTTGTAGAGGGTTGAAATAAGCATGAACAACAACTCAAGGCAAAATCCCTCGATTAACCTGATTAAGAAAGTGCAGCTTAAAGGAAAAAAAAATAACTCAATGTTTGGGAAAAAGGGTAAAGGTTTTGATTGCTGCCTTTTTCCTGAGCACTGCTTTCCTTGTGGGAAAGGGCTTACTTCCCTGAAGCAGAGGGGGAATATTGTGAGTGGGAGGGAGGGAGTGAGCTGACCTGTGCATTTCCTTAGTCCAATGAAACCCACTAGGGAGGTGTCCCCAGATGCTGCAAAGCAGAAGAAAGGTCAGGGTTTGAGGGCAGGCCACTAATGTGTGCTACAGAGCCCAGCTGCAGTGCCAGACCCTCAGGTTTACATATTTGGTTCTGATTTAAAGCCAGAATCGGAGAAATATTTTGTTGCCTTATGGCTTTGATGTCTGTGCAAGTTTCCAGGCTAGTTCTGCTGAGTGCTTGACCCCTGAAACTGTACACTGTATTGACTTCAGGGAGAACACAGCTTGTATGGCACCTGCTTTAACTTGCAGGACAGTATGGTGATACTTGCTCTTAAAGCTCACAGTCACGTCACTAGCAAGCCAACTATTTAATTCACAATTTAAGTAATGTGCAGACATTAACTATTGGATTTCCAGAGCTCCTGGGAAATCCTAATCTTTGTCACATTTTGCAGCTAGTCAGCAAGAAGGAGAGGTGAAAACGAACGTCTCCTGTAGCTGGCATTTTAAATTACTTTTCTTTTTTTTCCGAAGACACAGACTATCAATTTCTACAGTGTCTTTAAGAGCTCCATAATCCCACAGATCCTAGACTTACAGTGGTAGCTCAAAGCAGCAGACTATCTGTGTGCTCATGAATCCTGGCTTAGCCTCTTTGCTTTTGCCGGGGCTCTCTGCTGAGCAAGGTCCTCCTCCACGGAAGCAAGCAAACTGCATCTGGCTCTCTGCATGGATGAAAGCTGCCCACTTCTGGATGTCCAGGCAGGCCACAGGCAGGTCAGTGATACAGCAGAGAGACTGCATGAGGGTTTCTACATGTGCTGATCCCATCTCATGACATACAAGCCAGATGGAAGTACCCCTGCTTGTAAGTCGTTGCTCTGTGTTTGTAAGCACTTACTCAGGGTCCTGGCTCAGGTGTTTGGGGTGGTTTAGCTGGGAAGCCACCACCACCTGCTCTGATTTCCCAGCTCACCTGTAGGAGGTGCTCAGCCCAGAGCAGGAGTGGCTGAAATGGGTCACTACTTGGTTTTCTGTCACTGTAGGTCGCAGTGTGGCATGTGTGCCTTAAACCACTGCAGCTAAATCCAGCAGGGCTTGTGCATTGGGTATGGATGAGTGAATTCAGGCAGCAGGGCTCCTGACACCTGGCCATCTGACATCATGACACCACAGCCATGCTCTGCATCTCCATCAAATGTTATTAGATCTCATGAGTACTGATAGCAAGGTCTGTGAAAGAGTAGGAAAAATATCCCTATTATACAATTTTACTTCCAAGTTCAGAAAATGCCTCCAAGTGCCCATAGGAAACATAACTTGCCTCTTATGGCTTTTCTTCTTTATTATGAAAAACTTGTTGGAGAAGGGTATTCTGTGTGCATATGCATGTGTGTTGGTGAACTTACAGCTTATATATGCTACCATTTTTAGGCTAGTATAAAAGCAGGAGGCCCCAGTGTGCTTTCCAAGAGAGCCCACTGTGTCTTACAAGCCATATGCTGAGCAAGATGGTTTCGGAGTAAATAATAAATGGAATGGATAATTACATATTTACTCAAAGCAAAGAGGTGAAGGGTTTTCTAATAAAAAGGCAGCTCATAAACAGCAAGAGAAAAATATATATTAAAAAGGACAAAAATATTTGTGTCTGGGGATGATGGGTTAAGTAATGAAAAGCATTGCTTTTGTTATTTGTTGCTGTTGCTGTGGACAGTCAGTCTCTTTTGTTGATCTTGTACAATGTTGAGCAAGACAGCATCATTAAGCCTAGACTCTTCTAAACTTGATGCTGTTGCTTTGGGAATCCAAATAACCGCAGGTCTCTTGGTGGTGAAATAAACCTAAATAAGCACATCTATTTTGGTACCTGTATTTGCATTTGGGACTGTGGGAAGAAATACAGGAATTAATTATTTCCGACAAGGCACAGAAATGCATGTGAAGGGTTCATCTCACTTCAAACCATAAATATAACTGCAGCTGCTGCTATCACACTCCCCCCATCCCTCATCAAGTGCAGTGCCAGCCCCTCTCTCCCACTAACTGGCAGAGACTGGGCAGTGCTGTGAAAACCTACTTTCCCTGTTCTGAGGCAGTGGAGCTAAGCAGCTTCCAGCTGCTTAGCTCAGACTGCAGTGGAGTATCAAGAGGGATGGAGGCCCACACAAGGTCATGCCAAGATTCCTCTGCTTAAATGCTTTGTATTTCACTTGGAAACATCTGATTTTAGCTGGATTAAAGTCGGAGTGGCAATGTTCAGACAGGTTTGACAGTCCCATTGATGTTTTGTTTAGTTTTCATTAATAAATTAACTTATCCATAGTTATGCCAGCATTCTTGGAATACGAAATGATGCCATGCCCGAGGAGTACAGGACACAGGGCTCTTGCTTGGCTTCAGTGAAAGTGGTGGCACAATTCAGTGCAAGTGAGGTGCAGAGGTTGAAGGCAGCTGTAGCACAAGAGGGAGAAGCTTCACATGGAAGCAGACAGCAGCTGATTCACTGGGGAGCCTTTACCAAAGCAAGACAAGTGTGGGGTCCTTTGAGTCTAACCTACAAGCCAGTCAAGCAGCAGTGGGCACCTGTTTTTTTGGACTGGACTCCCCTCCACTGCCCAGGCACTGTGGGGATATGTTGCTGGGGTGAAGGCTTTCACAGAGCTGGTATGTTCTTGTTTGTTCTTGTTCTTGCATCAAGAATAGTGTGGCCAGCCAGAGTAGAGAGGTGATTGAGCAACTGTACTTGGCATTGGTGAGGCCACACCTTGAATACTGTGTTCAGTTCTGGGCCTCTCACTGCAAAAAGGATGTTGAGTTGAAAGGTGAAAGGCCTGGAGGACAAGTCCTACGGGGAGAGGCTGAGGGAACTGGGGTGGTTTAGTTTGAAGAAGAGGAGGCTGAGGGGTGACCTTATTGCTCTCTACAACTACCTGAAAGGAGGTTATAGGGAGGTGGGAGTTGGTCTCTTCTCTCCAGTGAATAATGACAGGACAAGAGGGAATGGCCTGAAGTTGTGCCAGGGGAGGATTAGGCTAGATATTAGAAAGAATTTCTGTACTGAAAGAGTGGTTGGACAGAGGAACAGGCTGTCCAGGGAGGTGGTGGAGTCACCATCCCTGGAAGTGTTTAAAAGAAATATAGATGTGTTGCTTAGGGACATAATTTAAGCACTGAATGGGTAGATAAAGGTTATGGTGGGTGGATTTAGGTTATGGTTGGACTTGATGATCTTTCCAACCAGGATCATTCTGTGATTCTGTATCCTGCAGAAACTCTGTGGCTCCAACTACCCCTTAAGCATTGCCTTCATTGTGGTGAACGAGTTCTGTGAGCGCTTCTCCTACTATGGCATGAGAGGTATGTGACCTGCACTGGGGAAGTGACTTCACCATCCTTAGGTTTCCATACACACTGGCCTGGTGTTCCACAGCTGTGCTGTATGTGGTCTCAGCTGTCTTTCAAAGTAAGTTGGCATTTTGGGGTGGAGGTATAGACAGTGTGCCCTAACATTGATGCCACCCCTGCTCTGAGCAGAAATTAGGACTAGAGAGCTCCAAATGTACCTTTCAGTCTAAATTTTCATATAATTTTCTGTATCAGACCTGGTTTCCCAGTGTGTGATGTCTTTCACAGTTGTGTGCTCAGCAGGTTTAGGGATTGAATCATACAAGCACCTAATTTGCAAATAGAAAATGTGCATAAACAGAACTACAGGTTATGGTGAGATAAGCTAGAAAATATTTTCCAGCTAAACATTAATGTATATGAGCTAAGAATGCCTGATACTCATTTATCTCATTTTAGCTTTTCCTGTGTCAGAGATTATGAGGAACAGGTCTGAAAGCACAGATCTTTCCAAAACAGTGCTCAAAGCTGCTAGACAGATCAGCTCTTTTCTTTCCACCAAGTTCCTGCTTACCTACAGAGCTACACATTAATTATCTGGTGTGATTTTCTTGTTTACTTTCAGCTGTCCTGACACTATACTTCTTAAGCTTCTTCCACTGGGATGAAAATCTCTCCACTGCTGTGTACCATGCCTTTTCTGCTCTATGTTATTTTACACCTGTCATTGGAGCCATCATGGCAGACTCATGGCTGGGGAAATACAAGTAAGTGAAGACATGTCTCTCATTCAGACAGCATACATCTAAACCTTGCAGTCTGTGCAAGGGCAGTGAGTGCTGTGTGTGCTCCCAGTTTTGTGCTAGCTCAGAATGCAGCAAAGACACTTGTGAAGGTCAGTTCCTCTCTGTTAGGGGATGAACAGCTAATCTGTTTGCTCATGTTGTTCTGTGCTCCACTTTCACCCCAGGGCCAAAAGGCACCAAAATTGGAACAAATCAAGTGTCACGAGTACAATTGTCCACCACTATCCTTCTTTATTCACCTTGAGGAAGCTGAGGTGTGGGTTGATTAACCCTCAGCTTGTCCAGATCTGAGAAGAATTCAAAGATGGTGAGGAATCAGTGTCACCCTCTATGCTTATGTACACTTATGCTTTCACAGCATGGGGAATGTGTAAGCACCCCCATTTTTATGCCAGAGAAACTTGGGTTCACTGAAATCATCTCCCTCAGCACATAACATAAGAAGGACATGGAGCTGTTGGAGAAAGTCCAGAGAAGGGCCATGATCTGAGGGCTGGAGCACCTCTCCAATGAGGACAGGCTGAGAGAGTTTGGGCCATTCAGCCTGAGAAGACAAGGCTCTGGGGACACCTTATAGCAGCCTTCCAGTACCTGAAGGAGGCCTACAGGAAAGCTGGGGAGGGACTTTTTACAGGGGTGTGTAGTGAGAGGACAAGAGGTTATGGATCAAAACTGGAAGAGGGGAGATTTAGGTTAGACATAAGAAGGAAATTCTTTAGTGTGAGGTTGGTGAGAACATGGAACAGGTTGCCCAGGGAAGTTGTGGATGCCCCCTCCCTGGAAGTGTTCAAGGCCAGGTTGGATGGGGCCCTGAGCAACCTGATCTAGTGGGAGGTGTCCCTGCCCATTCAGGGGGGTTGGAACTAGATGATCTTTAAGGTGCCTTCCAACTGAAACCATTTTGTAACTCTATGAAATTCTCCCCGAGCGAGTTAGGCAGTTGTTACTTACACTGATAAGTTGTGGGGCCATCATCTGCCTCAGGGTGCTGGTGAGCAGCTGTATAGGACTTTCTTTTCTTGGCACTGTTTATTCGTTGTTTGAGAAGTCTTGGCTGTCAGAGTGATGAAGTGCAGCTGAACCCTTCTCTCTAGGACTAAGCGCATCTGGCAGAGCAGTCTCAGCAGGAAAATAACAGCTGCCATATGCTTTTCCAGGAGAAAGTTCTTGAGGAGATATCAATGTTCTTTGTGCTCATTTTAGTCTTTCTCTTGTTCCTTTGAATGAAAAATATATCAGTGAGGCCTTATTAACTTTATTTAATGTCACCTGGCAATGTTCATTGGTATTTGAGGATCTCTATCTTGCCACACAATGTTGTGAGAAGGTAAATCCTTATGCAGACTTTTGTGCATTAGGCAGGAGTCTTTCTCTGGAGTAATCCATATGCTTAATGGGAGATGGCCTTTGCTGTAGTAGCTGGACCTTGGCCAATACCAAGGACAGGACGGCAGATTAGAGGGGCTTTTAGGAATGATCTGATGTGGCTTTAACTGTTGCAACCAGGGTTCGAATGTGTCAAGGACCACTTCTGTACTCAAAGCTCGTAAGATTTCCTCCAGTGCCTCTGTCGTAGCATTCCCTCTGTGTGTCTAGTTTGCACATAAATACATAGACACTTCTTAATCCTGTGGGTGATGAAGGAATAGAAGAGCCTGATCCTCCTAGTCAGATTTCTTCTCCTTTGCCAAGACATTGAAGGCAGATAGATTAGCTCAGTTCTTCAGAGGTACTTGGGATCTCTAACAGACTTGTAATCAGGAAATCCCACTCCTAATTCAGATGTGTTAGGTGGGTTGAATATAGGCAACAGTCCTATAGCTGCCTTCCAGTCAAGGGTTTCACTTAGGCACATGGTACAAATGCCAGTTATTAGTAATCTGAAAACTGACTTGGACCTGAACAGTACTCTTCTATTTGCAGCCTTCCATGCATGACAAGACTGGAACACTTTTGGTTTATTCTCCTCAGCAACCTTTGCAAAGAAAGCAGGGACTATCCCTTCTTTATCTGAACCTGTTTGCCTATCTCTTTCCTCCAGTGCACTCAGTGTTGACACGAAAGAGTTACAGCTGCCTGCTATACCAGTGGTATGAACAAGCCAGTTCCTTGTGTGTCTGCCAAGTAGACCTGGCATATCAGGAAGCATGGGCACACTGTTTTTGGATTGTACATCAACCCAGCACCTTCAGTCACTGCTGTTTGCTTTCCTCACAGGACGATCATCTACCTCTCCATTGTGTATGTGATTGGCCATCTGATAAAGTCAGTCGGTGCAATTCCATCCCTAGGCAACCAGACGGTTCATGTGTAAGTAGCTGGTGAAGCTGCAGCACTGTAGTAGGTTGTGATGGTAGCTGGTTTACCCAGGATGGTCGTGTTTCACCTCTGTCAGGCCAGCAGTTTGGGAGCTGTGTATGGGTTGCTTTCTTTAGGGAAGGGTTTGGGATATCTGAGTAACAGAAGAGCAGATATAGAGTGAATGCACTAGGAGTTGGAAACTGCAGAGACTCTAAGCCCTTTGATTCAGGGAGCTCAAATCACCCCCACTCTGTTATACCATGCAACTGGAGTTTGGTCTCCTTCATCCAGCTGCCTGCACCAGGCTCATTCTTCCTCCATTTCCTCATCAGCATAGCTGCCAAGCTCAGCGAGGTCCCCCTGTGTGCTTAGGAACACAAACCGAAAGATGTATTTCCTGAAGTGACAGAGGAAGGGTTTCTCTCTTCCATAGGGTACAACCCTTCTTGCCCTCTAGATTCTGAACTGATAGAGTTGTCAGAGTAGTTCCCCAGCTGGCATCTCTGAAACCACCCAGCTGTTTTTGCCTAGGTGGTCACAGCTCTAAAATACGCATATGCAGGCAGGAGCACATCTCATTTACAGAACAGTTTTATTTTGTCTGAGACCTGCCCAGTCCTGACACTCCTGTCTCCTATGGACAGAATCTGTCGGGCCAACAATAGTATTCTGAGGCACACTGGGGGGTAAAAGCACCCAAGAATGAGCCTAATTCAAAAAGTGTTTCTGTGCTTGCCCAGGCTGGAAGGCTACAGGAAAAGGTTTTATCTTTTTTTAATTTATTTTAAGTTTTCCTTGTTGATCTCTGCAATCTTTTGTTCTCATATGAGTGGAAAATAATCCCATAGACCTTTGATCTTTAGTATCTCCATTGAGCCTCAGCACAGCAAGAAACTGACAAAAGCAGTTTGGTTAATTGACTGGTACTGACGGCAGAAATTAGGATAATTAATTTGTTTTTCACACTTACCTGGCTCATCACTACCCCTGTGCAAAAGACAATGATACCAGAGGAATCGTGATTGGGTGACATTAAAATGCTCTCATAAGCACTGAAAGGTTCTGCAATGGTGATATTTTTGTTCTTGCATGAAGGATCCTGTCTATGGTTGGTCTGTTTTTGATCGCCCTTGGAACGGGAGGTATCAAGCCCTGTGTCTCTGCATTTGGTGGGGACCAGTTTGAAGAGGAACATGTAAGATTTCTTTTCTTTCCTAAAATCTGCAGTGTCTGCTTACTTTATGAGGATGTTTGTGATCAAATCCTGTTGTACTGCAATAAGGGGCAGTTTGCTAGGAAAAGATGTAAAAAGATGTGAGGTAGGATGGTCTGTGTGAAACTTGAGAAAAGCTGAGTACTTCAGGAAAGGAAAATGACAGCAGAACAGGACTAGTATCTGGAAGGATAGATTGTAATTGCATATAAAGTAATATAAAAGTTAATTGGGCGTCAGACTAGTTGGAAAATCCTGTGTTATGGGATTGTTGCCATTTCTGAACGAGGTTAGCAGGGGTGATTATCATGCACTGCAATGAAATACACCAAATAAAAGAGAAAATTGTATCACTAGTGTATGCTTCCTTGGGAATTTTCCCTCATGCCAGTCATAGTCTGTGTCTTAGATTGTGTTCAGAAAGAACTGCAGGAAGTTCCAGTCTTTTGAAAGTAGTCCTGGTACCAAATCTATGCAGAATATTTTCTAGATATTCCTAAATGGAAAATTTTGAAGCTTTGGGAAAATGTTTCTTTTTAGCTCTATTTGTTCTCTGCATCCTGTGAATTGTAGTCCAGTTGTTTTGTGTCCTCATTCTCCATCATGAATGCTTAGCCCCTCACCTGCACTAATCTCAAGGTCCAATTATGTAGCACAGTGGCTCAACCAGGGATAAGTAAGTCCTTAAAGAAGCAAAGCAGGTCAGGGAGTGCTAATCCTCAGGCAAAATGCACAATTTTCAATTTGATCTCAAAGTTAACACTAAGACTGATGGGCACCTAACATACACACACAAAAATCAATTTTCTGAATGTCAGAATTCAAATCAACAACTTCTGTGCATGGCATAAGTCCTCAAATATGTAGAAGGCCACTACTACAAGAAAGAAAAGAAGTGCTTAAATTCAAGGAGGATTACTTGAATAGTAGGAAAAGATTTTCCAGAAGCACTGGAAAATATTAGGATATTTAGGAGTTGGAAATTCCCATCAATGGAGGCACTGAAGAATTAGACTGTTAGACTAATGGTTGGTCAGGAAGGCCTTGGTAGAGTTGGACAAGAGATGGTCCCTTGGCCTTGAACAAGGGATGGAAGCCCCATAGGGCAGTTTGCTGTGTCTTTTGCAGTGCTCCAGCACACAGTCAGCATTTGATGAATGAATAATACAGACTAGGATGCTTATTTTAAAATTTTGTGAATACTTGTGATTTCTGCACGTGACTGTGTGATGCTGAAGTGATGAAGCTTATGGTGACTGAGGAGTAACACAACACAGGGTGTTTCATGGTCACTTGTTTAGACTAGACCCTTCTGCTGGCCTGTCCATCTTGTGCTGTCAGTTGGACCCGGTGCTTTAGAGGATGCTGCAGAAGAGGGAGCAGCAACCATCTGGTGGTCACCACTCTCCCTGGCTGGCACAAATTTGACCACAGGCAGGCTGGCAGTACAGCACTCATGCCCTGGGAAAACGCTGCCTGCGTGCTGGCATGTGGGCATCCCAGCTTGCAGTGCCAATAGTTGCTTCAAAATAATTCTAACGTGTGTCACAGCAGTGTTTTTGGAAGTGCTACTTCTATGAATATTAATGATTAATAATGTTTATCCAGCATCTTTCAATTACCACCTAATTACAGTATGATAATATGTACCACTTATCTTCCGAGTGTTTTATAGACTTCAGCTAATGAATCTCAGCACCCCAGTCAGGCACATAGATATTATTTTCCCAAACTTACAACCACAACTGAGTTACAGAAGGAAAACTGAATTGCTGCTGATTCTGTGGGCCTGTGTCCATTCTTCAGCATGCAGACTACACCTCTCCAACAAATTTATGTACCGAGGCTCAAATATTCACCTATGTGTTCCCTTAAAGAAAAACTCATTTAGAGAGAGAACTGTAAAAAGCCTTCTGATAAGGACAATGCATTCTGCTCTATTCATTCTTTTCAGAATAGAAAGTTTTGTATTTTACCATTTTGAAATTGCTTGGCCTTTCAGAAGGAGAAAAGGGTTTATTCTGTGTGATAGGAAATGTAAGTCTTTAAAATCGGAATGAGAAGTTTTGATTTTGTAAGGAATGAAAAGGTTGGTGCCAACCAGAATATTTCTTCCCTCTGGAGTAGTGTTTGATAGGATTTATCCTGTTCTCTGTCTTCCACTCCAGGTAGGATGAAACAAGTTTTGAAAATTCCCAATCAAATGAAGATTTGATCCCCTCTTGGTTTTCAGGACAGCAATAAACTTCAGCTGAGCCCTTAAGTGCACAGGCTTAGTTTTTCCATCTGGAAACGAGAGATGTGGTAGTTCTGTATATAAAATGAATAAATCAATTGCTTCGCTTTTTACCACAGAAAAACTTGTTTTGAGGTAAATGCACACCATTGGTCTGGTTTTCCTTTAAGTACCTCATTAGTGTAATAGTTTTGGATCTGCCACTTTGAGAACAGTACTACTACAGACAGTGATGGAGACTGCTTTAGCAGGAGGTCAGATAGGGAAAGTGGAATGCAGGGGGTTTCTAAGCATCTTTGTCTATGGGATTCGGAGTTCAAGCTAAAAATGCCTGAACAAAATATTTACAATATGCTATATGAATGTGAAGGCTGCTGTGCATATTAATTAAGGGCCAAAGCTGCTTTCAAACAATGTGATACAGTGTTTAAAGTACTAAATAGCTTTCTCTTTCTTTATTTTCTGGTTGCCAAGGAGATCAGGATTATGGTGTATGGTACCTCTTCTCATATTAGCTAATCCAAAACATGTTGCTAATGTACATCTGCTCCAAAGATTAAGAATAGGGTGGAAATTATTTTTTCTGATCAGTCTAATTTATAAACTGCTGGGTCATTACTTTTGTACTCACTTCTGCTTTTCTCTGACCATTTTTTTTTTCCATCACTGAAATCTGAAAATGCGTGAAATAAGATGCTCCAAATTATTTGTGTCAATACCTTCTTCTCTTACCAGTACATTCCTTTTGGTAATTGCTGCTGTAGATTTTATCATGTTGAGAGCTGCAGGCTTGAGTCTTTCTCAGCTCTCAGAAATTCTGAGTTGCTCATGAAAATTTACTAGAAAAGGGCAGAACTATGAGGGCTCTACTGCACCACCCATGTCAAGCCATAGCAGGGCTACCCTGGGAGCAGGAGAGATTGCTGAGACTGCCGTAGGCTTCCTTATGATGACAAAGAACTGGTCACAAAAGTAGAATGAAGAAGAAAATACACTTTTATTAGCTTAGTGGTAGAAAGTTTCAGGTAATAAGAAACACTGGTAAGGACAGGAATGGAGTATAAGGGGTAGTAAGAACCAGTGCCATTTGCTATTAACCATGGGATCATGCTATAGAGATTATGAAAAGGATTATGAATTCTTTAATCCAGGATAAACCATTCACAAGTTATGTATGGATTAGATTGCCTGGAACACACTGGGAAATAAACTTGTGGAAGAACCAAAAGCTCAAGTATAACTGTGGTGTGGCATGGCAAAAAGCCTTTAATCCAAGTGAGGGGACCCCCAGACTCTTTGGCAGGTGGCAGTGGGAGGTGATGAGCCCCTCACCTTCACAGTACCAGCTTCACAAGGGGAGGTAAAGCAAAGCCCTCCCACCTGGCCACCTTCCTTGCAGTAATCTCCTGAGATAAGAGGCTTCTTGCCATATGAAGTAGCAGTATTTTCTGTTGGCTGTACCATCAGTCATGATGGTTATTTTTGTTTGTTTTGTTATATTTTTGGATCCCACGTTTCATTCCTTAAGAGCTGTCTTCTTTTAGCTGCCTGTAATTCTTCACATTTTCTTATATTTTCTAGTCTTGTGAATATTGTTGTCTTAGAGAGTGGAAAGAAGCAGGACATAGAAGGAGAGGGACAGAACCAGGCCCCTCAGGAGCTTCCTTACACTAAGCTTTGCATTCAAATGATCTGTAGGTCACAGAGATGTGGCTCAACGTGCTCTAAGGAGTTGTCTGCCAAATGCCTAGTCATGTCCCAAGCAATTTTCCCACTATCTTTACAGGAGCTGGTGGCAGCTGTGAGTGAAGTCTAGATGCACATGGACTATATTGGCTGCCTGGGCTTGGGCTGTCCTTAAATGCTGGTTTCACTGACAGGTGTCCCATAGCTGGTGATACAAATGAGCATGGGGTAGGTCAGGTAGCCTGCTCTTCTTTCTCCACTCTGCTGGCTCACCCAGGCACAGGGAGGGGTTAAACACTGTGTGTGTGACTGTGGTGTATGTCTCCCCCACAAGCAAGGAGTGACTGCTCTCAGTTTAATGCCCTCACACATTATTCCTGCAGAAAGGAGCAAACTCTGCATCAAGCTCTAGATTCCTTGCAAATTATGAATTATGGAGGAAGAAAAGATCAACAGGAAACCTTTGATTGTATGAATTATGTTGCAACATCAGTTAAATTCTGAACTATTAGAGTTCATCCTTCTACCAGGCTCTTGAATTTGTTACTGTAGATTTAACTTACCCTGTTAGTTTGAGGTTGACTTGGGTGTAGCTTGGTAATCTCCTGTCTGATGGATACTCCTTATTTGCTGGTACTTTCTCATCTATGCTGTCATTACCAGCTCCTCAAAGTACACGTTTCTTTTTCTATTTCTACACAGCAGAGGAGGGGGGAAAAAAGAGCTCAGACATGGGGAGAAATTATGAGCTTGTCAAACTGTGCCAAATGGAATTGAATTAGGTGACAGAGGATCTGAATCATGCTACTTGTTCTGAATAAGTAAATGCTCTCCCCTCCTTCCAGTCTCACAACTCTCAAAGCAGTGGCTTTTCCTCTGAAATGCCAAAAAACCCCAGAGCACTTCTCAAGTAACGTGAGCTGATTTGTGTGAGCATTTACCATCACCTGAATGCAAGCTTGTTTGCTTAACATTTCATGCACCGTGCATCAATATTTACCCAGCCTTCCTAACAAAAGAATTGATAGTGTTCAATTTGCAAGCCCGATGCTGTGTGTTAGCTGTGACATTGTTATTGTCTTTTGTTTTAGACCTCGGAGAGAAGCAAGTTTTTTTCCATCTTCTATTTATCCATTAATGCTGGAAGTTTGATCTCCACGTTTGTAACTCCTGTATTAAGAGGTCAGTGTTGATTTAGAATAAGACAATAAATTAGCTGCCCTCTTGACTACTCTGCTCTGCATAGTTAGGCTCTTATGACAACTGAATGGCAGAAATTATATCATCTGTGGTATAGCCAGTGTGTTCCATTTATGCCTGGTTAGTCCTGCCATAGCAGCATAACAGATTTATAGTACTAGCAGACAAGTCACAGAAGCTATATTACTGGTTGTATTTCAAAGCCAGCCTGAACTGTAGAATTAAAATATGAAAGGTGGAAGGACCTATATGGTCATCTAATCCTCCCTACTGCCCTTGAAGGATTATTCTTCCACTTTCCTGCAGGTAACTTGTGGATGGGAGCTGATCTCTGCTGTCCTGTGCAGCTGTCAAAGCCAAAAAACTTGGCTGGTTTTGAAGTCCTACCTTCTCCCTCCCACAAGGTGCTGCTGTCTTCTGCAGGCAACCAGGCATGTCTGTGTGGGTCTGCTGGCAAGATTGCAGCCCTGAGCAGCTAGCCTTGAAGACAAAGCATAGGCCTATGCCCCACTTAAGACCTACTTTACATTCTGACCAGCTTGCGTGATGCCTGGAGCCTTGCTGTGCTTGCTTCATTGTATCACGGGGCCTAGAAGCCAAAAGGGATTGGCACACTCTAAATAGAGAGGGAGGCAGAGCAGCAGGCTGTAGGTAATGGGGACAGGGACAAGGTAGCTTCATTCTGTTCCATGGCCTCTAGGAAGCTTTCTTTGTAGTGGTTATTTAAACAGGATGTTCTTTTCACAATCGTGCTTGTCTCCCGTTTACCATGTGTACAAGCGAAGACAAATGCTCTCTTGTACTTTCTCTCACTGGTGTCCCAAGGTGGGCAGATGAAAATTCAGTCCCCTTCAGATATCAGAGGCTGTGCCAATGCAGCCTGGAAATAAACTAGTTGCAACATGGAAATGAGGTGGAGAGGATGGAGAAAGAGTAAAAATTTCTGCTAAGTGTGAAAGCTTTTCTTGGAAGGGCAAGAAGTGCAGTTCATAGACACTTGGCAGAAATGTGGAATTTATAGTTGTAGGTGGAGAAGTCAAATTAATTTTGCATGTCCAAAGTTCAGTGTGCCCATAATGTCTTACTTTCAGCTTTGTCAGTTTTCAGCTAATTTGCTGAAAATAAGTTAGTAAATGCTATGCATGCCCACAGCAATGCAGCTGACTGTGACTGCCCAGGAACAACTGAAGGCTTCATGGATTTGTTTCCTGTTGACTATGTTGGTTTATTTTAGCTGTTTTGTTATTATTCCATGTAGGAATGTGGTAATCTGTAGCCACTGGCAAACACATACAGACCCCACTGCTGGCTTGCTGTTTGCAACTGGAATTCTAAGTTCCTGTGGTGTGAGGACTGACCTGGTCAGTCAGGGTTTCTGTGAAATGTACCTCAGATCAATCAAGGCCATGCTGTAAAAGCTTGGCTTCCTGATGGGTTATTGCCAGAGCTGACATTTGGAGCAGGCTGCCCCTAGTGAGATGGGGAAGGGGGTGAGAAGGGAAACTGGAGTGTTAAAACTAATCCTGTGCTCCCACTTATTTAGTAGGGTTATTGACTTCCACTTTATCCACTGTAGGTAGCTATGAAATCAGATTCAGGTTTTTAGCTCAGTAACTCCTACAGCTGACACAAATAATGTGGAAACACAGTACTGGTTATTTAGATCTAGGCAAATACAGAATAGCTTCAGGTTATTTTGAATATTGTAGGCTTTTTCCCAATTACTGTTCCTGCTAATTCTTTCTACCTGTTGGTCTGTTCCCTCCCTTCTACCTTTCTCATCAATATCCTATTATCAGCTGCTTTTGCTGGCAGACACCAACCCTGCTTCCAAATTGTCTTCAACAAGGAAGGGCAACTGTTTCAAGGACATTCAATTCAGTGTCAAGCACCAGAGAAGAAGATTTAAAGCCAGAGCAAGTGACTGATTTAGGGGAACCAAATAAAAGATTCCAGTAACGTAAGTCTGACTGTAATGAGGTGTTTTTGTTTCTGACTTCTTTTTCAGGGGATGTGAAATGTTTTGGAGAGGATTGTTATGCATTGGCTTTTGGTGTCCCAGCAGCGCTGATGGTGTTGGCACTTGGTGAGTGGAAACAATAATGCTTGTAATAAGAGTCCATGGATAGATGAGAAAATGCACAAATTCCTGAGCTCTGGATGAATACTGCAATGGCAAACTCGGGAATTCAAAGTTATCCAACAATTCCACTGTTCAGAACAAGAAAAATCAGTAGTTCATGTAAAGTTGGGCAGACCATTGTTTTACTGCAATCCTTTATATTATGATACTGATGAGGGGGTGATCTGATGGACGTTTCATAATTGCCTTGTTCTATAAAGTAAAGGGAGGCACTGAAAGGGTTTATTGATGGCTTGCAGCTTTGCCTATGGACAGGCTTGGCCTTTGAACTGCAATCTAAGCAGTCCTCAGAGTTGCCCAGGTTATGGAAGAGAAGCTTAGCGTGACACTTCTAACCTTTCCACAGGGCTCTTTGCAGCTTGGGGCCATTTTGATGGCTCAGACTCTTCTTCAGAATCTGTGCACCACAAAGAAATAGCAGAGGGGGCTGAAAAAGATGTTACTTTATTCTGAGCTCTCACTTTTCTTGGCTGAAGTAATTCCCACAGTTACAGTGATAATTTATTATTATGTTGCAGTAAAAAGCCCTTATTGTTCAAGTGTCAGGAGGCAGCTGCAATCACCCTATTTCCTAAAGCTTGTGTCTTAGTCCCACTAAGGTACTTGTCAAGATTTCTTCTTCAGCCCTTATAAAATACTCAGCAATTTCCACATTCTTACTGTTACTCCTTGGTAGCCAATAGAGAAGACACCCCATTAGCTTTAGTTTTACAGTTGCAAGCTGCTAGAGGGGAGCAGTCTCCCTATTACACTGCATTTGAGAGGTTTTGACACAGCATGGGGTGACTTCTTGTTCAGCTTGTTAGCTTAATTGAGAGACCAAGCAATTGTGTGATTTCTAATTGTGTGATTTCTCCACAGCATCTGTGATTTGAGAATGTGAGTGTTGCTCTTTCCCCTCAAACTTGCATCAGAGAAAAGAATCAGGACACTAGAAAAATGTCATCAGGCCACAGCTAATGTTACAGCAATTATTTTCAAAAAAGTGCATGGTCAGACAAGTTTTTATTTCCCCCTGTGACCTGTTCCTATCAGTTTAAGACAGCACAGGCTCCTCTGTGCACCCATTTTGTGATGAATGTTTCTAGCAGGGTAGTATTTGCCCAGGGGAAAAAAGGACATGTAAATATTGCAGTTTTGGTGAGGGCATCAATCAAAACGTTTTTTTTAGCTGGTGTCCTGCTGCCGGATTCCATGGCCTGCCCAGCACAGCAGCTCTGTGTTCTTTTGTAGCACACTAAAATCCTCTTGCAAGTGATATGTTTGGCTGTTTGAGCAGCATGTAGAACTGGAGAAAATACCCTTTCAGCTCTGACTAGCCCTCTCCCCATGATGACGGAAAGGAAGGATGGATTTAGAGGCATAAATGAAATCTTGTAGAGCAAGATTTTCTGGGCTACTTCAGGTTCTGAGAGAATTCCAAATGCCAAACCTAATGCAGGAGCCTCAGTTCCCAAAGAAGTTAATGGCATAACCAAAAGGTATTTCAGGAAACCTAATTAATCACCTTTTAGAGGGGCCAACAAGTCCACAGGGTCATGCTAAAAATTAGATAGCGCATCTCTCCACTCTGGGTGACTTTTTTACAAGTGTCTTCCACCGTGACTCACCTAAACAGACTTCAGAGGTTTCTTTGACAGGTCTGTAAGTCAAAACTGGATATGAAGGATCTTCATAGTCAGAAAAGGGAAACAGTGAATTCCCTGCAATGTCCCAGGCCTCCTATGTTAGGACAGAGATGCCTGCTTTTCTCCACTGACTGTGGACTGACCTAGACAATTGGGTTAGTTTAAAATGTTGAAGTTGGTTTGTTACATGGATTTCATGCTCAGCTTTTATGATGCTTCTTTCTGTTAATGTCTTTGGAATTGCAATGTGCTCAGAGGTTCTCAAAGAGCAGGACAGATTATATGTAAACAGATAGTCCCCTCTTTGACAGAATTTTGAAGCCTGGATCCAAGATTCTTTGTGCTTTGAGGAAGAAAATGAAGACAAAACAATATCTTAAATTGTTCATCCCTTTGTGGAAACCATAAATGGAGGTAAATTCTGTTACACCAGTGTGTGATGCAGTGACTGACCTTCATGGCAGTTTCTATTGAAATGTGCATGAGATGCAAGTGTGCAGAGACCACTTTGGATCTGGATTAATCCTCACATGGCTGCGATGACTCAGGGCTGATTTCCAATGTCAGGTGCAGCAATTAAATGTGGATTGCATGTTAAGTTTAGCCCCCAAAAACATAGATGGGAGGGACTTTCAAAGCTTTGATTCCCAGCATGAATCGGATGTGGAGGTGTCTGTTGTGCTAGAGCAGACCATGAGAAGATGAGAGTGACTTCTTAGAGATCACACTGCCTTTTGTAAGATGTTGGAATTTCTTCCATCTGAAGGCATTAAAGGAGTCCTGTATATTTATTTTGTTAACAGTGCAATCCTGTAAGCCCTAAGGGCAGAGGATTGCTTTTTAATAAAGGGGGGTGGGGGATCCTTCCTGGCAGCCAGTGCAGAGTTGAGCCTCAGTCATGGGAATTCCTGTTTGGATTATAATATTTTTCAGTTGTGTTCATTGCTGGAAGTGGACTGTACAGAAAAACACCACCACAAGGGAACGTCTTACTTGAAGTGTGCAAATGCATCGGTGTAAGTGTGTGACATTATTTTTTCATGCATGACTTCGAGGTTGCAAGTCAGAAAGTGGCAAGGGGAGGTGACGTTTGGAGTTCTGTATGCTGCTCCTGGATATCTTGCTGATGAGCTGTAAGGAATAAGAAATTCATTTAGGTCCTAGTATATTCTTTCAACTTGACTGTGGCGGGAGCACAGACTAACGCACCATGATCAATGTGATCAAGAGAAAGCCATTTATTATTAAAAATGGTGGCAATTTATACCCTTCTGACTCCAGATGGTCCACCCCAGTACAAACCCCGTTGGTTACATACATACACAGTTCATATATGATTGGCTACGTGTCTTGTCACTTGCTGCCCATGTCACGATGACCCAAGGTGTTTCGCTTCCCAGCCGGTGCCTCTCAGTTCTTGCTACAACATTCTTTTCCCACTACTTCATGAGATAACAACCATCAGATAGGACACCTGTTTGTTGGTCCCGTGTGGTACCAGGCTGTGAGACATCCACTTGTTTACTGATCCCACGGGCTGCTTCAAGGTGCCTGACAATTTAATTCAGGCATATTAATTTTCCATAAATCCCATGCTAATTTTCCATAAATCCCATGCTAATTTTCCATAAATCCCAACACTTGACAATACTTTTTCCTTGGCTCCATGAACTGTTCAGATGATGTCAGTGGAACCACCAGTAGTAGATGCTGGTGCAGACTGAACTGAAAGGAAAATTCAGAAACTCAGAGTATCGGATATATGACCCAATTTTTTTCAGCTGAATAATTTTACTGAAGTTTATCAGTTCAGCAGACAGTAATAGTGCACATTCAGCATTTAATGTAAATGGAAGAGACACCTGCTGAAGTTGCATTGCAGCCTTATCAATTATGCTTTGTAGTATGTGAGCAGAATATAGTATGTGAAAATATATTGTTTTATTAATTGGTGGATAATTATGTTTATTTTTCAAAGGGCTCTTGCTAACAGCAGATGTTTTCTTTTTACCTACGTCAATCCTAGTGACAGATTAACCCTGGGGAAACAGGCCAGGTCTTAAAGACAGGGTTTCTAAGTAAGACCTGCTGCTCTTTTTGCTGGGGTGGCTGTGTTCAGTGGCTGGAGCACACAGCATAAGCAAAAGTTATGAATTTGGTGTCACTAATTTATCCTTCAGTGAGAAAAGGGATTGAAAGCTGGATTAGGAGTGAATGAGACACAGCTTGTGCCAGGAATATATAAAGAAAAGTCTGCAGAACAAGAAGGGAGTGAGAGTTCTAGTTTTGACATTGCTTTGGATAATGAGGCATTTCCTCCCCAGCACAACTGTCAATACAACAGGTGTTTTTTGGCAGAGACCTGAAGAAAATTATGTTTAAGGCTTTATCATGTAGCAGGTTTAATCAAACACGAAACAGTCTTTGGGGACCAGTGGCAGATTTTTCTCTGAAAGAGAAGCCCAAGAGGTTCATTCCCACATCGTACCTTTAATCAACCAATGTCACAAACCTCCCTGCAGACAATTGGTCATAAAGTCATAAAGCATTCAATCCAAGATTTTGGAAGTGTCCAGCATAATCCTCACAATTTTCTGGCACTGCTTACATCTGGAGATGAGGAGGGCAGCCTTGGGTTGAGAATGTAACAAGGGCACACATGCCACAGGGGAGTTACTCACCTGTTTTTCTCCCTAGTTTGCTATTAAAAACCGGCTGCAAAACCGCTCCCGTCAGATTCCAAAGAGAGATCACTGGCTGGACTGGGCATCAGAAAAATACTCAGTAAGCAATGCTCTATCTGGCAGATTTGGAGGGGAAGGGGGTAAACTGGCAGACAGACAGGGGAGACAGTAAGACTGGCTGGGCCACGCTGTTCCTGACATGCACCAAGCTCTCATTTGTCCTGTCCCTTCCCATTTCTGTACTCTCCTGACCCTTAATGGACAGTTTAGGTGCTGCACTGGAATGCAGAAATGCCAGTATGTCCATATCACAACTAAGTGCAATGAATAACTGGCATGCAGAAAGAAATAGGAGCTCTTTGTGCTTTGTGGCTTGAATCACCTGTTGGTTTTTCACCCCATCTTACCTTTTTGCTTCTTCTCTTTATAGAAACAGCTGATTGGGGAGGTTAAAATGGTGACACGTGTTCTCTTCCTATTCATACCACTGCCAATGTTCTGGGCCCTGTTTGATCAGCAGGTACAGTACTGTGTGGTGCAGATCTGCCTGCTGGCCTGGGTTTGCACCCTTTTCCTTCTAGCATAACAGCAAAGCATCCTGGGGACACAGATGCCAAGATCCCACCAGGTATCCAAGGGCTTGCCAAAGCAGAACCCACCATCACTGCTGGCTCTCCCTTTGCAGTCTTGCCAGGTGCCTGGCACAGGAGGGTGAGAGGAAGAATTTACCCTGCCTACTGACAGTTGTTACAAGGGAAGGAATAGATGGGAAATAAGACCCTCCAGCATTGTCTTTTTCTGACCCCATATTTTCTAGTCCCATTTGACATCTTGAAGGCTTTACAGCTGTCTGTTTTCTTCTTAGGGATCCAGGTGGACTTTGCAAGCCACAAAAATGAATGCTGATTTTGTAAGTACTTAATGTCACCAGGGCTGGTAAGACTAGTAATAACATCACTGCTCTTGGTTTTTAACCGGAGTCTCGCAGTACTAAGAGCATCTGCTTGATGAATCTGGGTGAGTTGCACTTTTGGTGATTAGAAGGGAGAGGCTCTGTGCAGCCATGTTCAATTCATCATAGCACATCTTGGCAAGGAGTGAGGGCTGAGGAGCCATCTGCAGCCTGCAAGGTCAGGAGTGCTCACCTACTGACAACTGGTCATTCTGTGACCTTGAGTAGGTAGGGTTCACAGCCTGCTACCCCCCTGGAGATGGAGAAGTCAGGGAAAGTTCACACAGCCCTAACTAGAGCTATTGTAGTTGCATATGTCTACTCTGGTTTACTTGCTCTTACATTAATGAAGCCTCTCAAAACCAGCAGGAGTCTTGTGTATAGGGTAGAGATGTGGTGAAGATGAAAGAAGATAAAGAGCCATAGAGCTCTTCAAAGATGTGAATGGCAAATGGTGCAGGGTGAAGTGTCAGCAAGCTGTTCCACATTTATCTGCCTAGAGATGCCACCATACAGGGTTTCCAGACACACATGTTTAACAGGCCATTTACATCTTACCTGTGGATGCTCACATCAGAATCTAGGATTGTAAGTGCTCATTTTCCAGTTCAAAATTGAAAGCCCAGAAGTCGAGCCCTTCTGTGTCATTCCTGTAAAAAAATTGGGCTCTTAGCATGTGATACTCATTAGGCTTGCTTAATTCAAATGAGCATGAAAAAGAAAAATATTACCTTGGTAATATTTGTCCACTTCAGACGAAACAATCACAGTTCATGCAGTCTTTGTGATGTATATCTAAACCCTTTGTTTTCTGCTGTTTTGCTCACATGTGTTTAGTGATCCTTTAGCAGAAGATCTAAGAATCACCAGGTGTCACTTATTAAAGTCTCCCTGGTGGAGAAGGACATATTCAGGGCTTCTTTGTCACACCAGCTTGGATAGCTTTTTGGCTTGTGTTTCAGTCCCAACTCAAGAAGGTGAGAATTAACTGCAACATTGGAGTGATCCCACCATTAGGCTTGTTGATGTTCTCATTTGTAGTGTTCTTTGCTTTTCCCTTCTGCAGACAAAGGGCTCAGCTAGGAAGTCTGGAGTTAAACGGGGAATGACTAGAACAGCTCAGGACAAGCCTGGCAGACAGGAGACAAATCCCCACAATACTTTCTTAGATATTTCCTTCCTAATTTTCTCACCTTTTCTCTTTATCTTAACTTCAAATGATCATTGAGTGCAGTTCAGACAAACATCAGCCCCTCCCTGAAGACAGCTCATTGGTCCCTTCTGGGGACTGGGATCCCTCAGTCCACCCCTGTTGACCTTGTGAGGGCCGGGTACAGTGATGCAAGGCTGAGTCATCTCTTACACCCTTTTTAGGACTCTTGGCTCAAACCAAGAATTTGACCAAAGCCCGTTTGATGCCCTGGGCAGATGGAGGGAGGAAAGAGGTGTTTGTGCAGCCCACTGGCTTGGGAATGCTTTTTTGTTATCTCTCTGGGCTGCTTGGGAGAAATGCCAGCAGAGGTCCAAGGGTCCTGAAGCTTGAGAGTGCTCACTTATAGGATTTGGGCTTTCCCCATTACAGAAGCAGAGAAGGAGGGAGCTCTAAGTCCAAATCCCAGCAGGGACACTAACACTCCTATTCCTCCCTGCTCACATAGTTCATGGCTCAACCAGTCTGACAAATGGGCCTCAGTACCTGTCATAGGCTGTCCCCCCACTGCTTTGTATCAAGGACTGAGTGTAGCTTCCTTCTGCAAAATGATTCTCATTAAATACTGTGTCCTTAGATGGGAAGTGTCCAGAGCACAGTATCAGCTGCTAAAGCCAACATAGAGCTTTTGGGGAAACTACCTTTGATACTAAGGCCTTGTCATGGTTTGACTTAGGATTGACAAACCAGCGACAGCAATGCTCTCAATCCCTCCCACCCAGGTAGGGAAAGGAGAGAGAATTAGGAGAGAGACTTTCCAGATTGAAAACTAAACTAGACAGCTTTAATTAAATACTAATGATAAAATAAATATAAACAATTATATACAAATGTGTGCAGGAATGTACAAAACCCTATTGCCTCCCCTTACCACCAGTAACTCCCACGGCACTCTCCTGAGCTGTGATCAGTCCCAAAATGTCCTGGAGTGTTGCTGGAGATAGTGACAGAGTAGACAGGAGCTCAGGGGAGAGTTATGAGGGTCAGGAATGCATGAGCCTGGGCATCAATGGTGATGGACAGAGTCCTCCCTGGACTCCCTGGACCAGGCATGAATGGAAGAAAAGGGCAGAAGAAGCAGGAAGGGGCTTGACTTCTGTGATCCCTGACTTTATACTGAGAGCTATGTAGATATTAAGGGCTGGAATACTCTCTTTGGCCAGGTTTGCCATCTGTCTAGTCTGCTCCTCCCTATGGGAGGGTTGCAGATATGACTCTTCTGTTCCTTTAGTATCCAAAGTAGAGCAGTGTCCTCAGTCTTTCGGCTGTAACAAAAACATTCAAGTGTTATCAGTCCACTAGCTGGAAAACTTGCTGCTACTTAAAAGAGAGCTCATTGAAGAAGAAAAAAAAATCAGTAAAAAGAAAATTGGCTTCATCCTTGTTCAAACCAGGACAGGCCTCTACTTGAAATGGTTGCTTATTTGCCATATGCACTGTTATACTATTGCATTTATGAATCACTTGGAATATCTTTTTGTTTCAGGGAATATATGTTCTTCAGCCTGATCAAATGCAGGTAAAAGATTCTACAGGGTAGAAAATAACCCTTAGAAATGTATTTTCCTTTTCTCTCCTTTTTATTTTTCTCATGGGACTAGCAGCCTTTCACTACTCCTTTTGAAGGTAGTAGCAGTATTCCTGCTGATTCCTGTGGTGTGGACTCTACCTTATTGCTGACAAGCTGGTTTGCAAGCTTAGTCTTGGGGTTCAGAAGACCCCAAGGATGTCCTGACATGGAGGTTGAATCCTACAGAGTAGTGCAGAGGTGTGGGGAAGAGACAGTTCTTGAACTAGTGCTGGCATGTGGATGATACAAGCTGTCTTCTTTAAACATGGCCCTGCACTGAGAAGATCATTATACCTGAAACATGTTTCCTTCCTCCCTTCCTGCAGGGCAGATTAAAATGGGAAGGCTCTAAGATGGTGCCGTGTTATCTACAATTCTAACACTGAACAGCTCTAGAGAAATTCAAAGCTGTCCTGTTCCCTGAAATCTTCCTTTGAACCTGAAACAGCATCTCTCTCTGCTTGTTCTCCATCACTCATTTTCTTGCTCTGCCACTGCTGGCTGGCAGACAAACTCTGGCTTTCCCAGAAGAAACATAGTTCCTGGGGGATTACCAAACTGTGTGGGAGTGTGAGAAATTGCCAGTCTCACAGAATAGTGTCTGTTCCTCTAGGATTTTGCTGAAATCCCAAGATGTTTCCATTATTGCTGGTTTGTTGTAAGGTCCCACCACAGCACCGAAGGTCACCTGCATCTATTGTCAGTGGGTTTTGTACTCATTAAAAACATACTGCTTCAGTTCCCTCTTCAGGGAAATTGGGCCAGTGATGCTTGCTTACCTCTTGGAGGGAAGGATATGAACAAAAATGTATTCATGCCTGTGAAAACTAAATAGCAGAAGCTGTCCAAGTGCAGACTATGATTATATTTTAAAAGGAGGTTTTTAAGTGTTTGTTCATGTCCTTTCTGTAATGGAATTATTTCTGGAGGACAGTGCTTTATGAGTTTAATTACTGAAAGTTGATTTCTAGTCACTAAACTCCCATTCTTTTGTATTGCAGTTCTTAAATCCACTCCTTATTCTTGTCTTCATCCCACTTTTTGACCTTGGGCTCTACCCTCTGATAAACATGTGCAAATTTAATTTCACGTAAGTACTTTGGGGCGAGGCAGATGCCTCAGTGCTTTTCCTTTTGCAGCAAGTGTGCAGAAGAGCTTTTAAGGAGGAGAAACACAAATTTCCATTCCCTCTTCTCAGTACTTGCCTCTGCTTCTCTGGTAGGCAGCATCACCCTCTTCCATAGGCCCATGAAATTTCAGAGAGTAAAATTCAGCGATGTTTGATTCTGCTGTCTACAGATTTTCCCTGAAAACAGATATGAACAGTTCCTTTTTGAGTTTGATCAACATGTTCTTCACCTTATGTCCTATATTGCCTCTAAATAATTTTCTCCCTGAAACGACCCTGTGAGACCAAATTTGCTGTCCCACATGGGTTACATTTGGTGGTATGGAAGCAGATTCCACACAAAGAACATCTACATAAGGGGATTTCCATATGATTCAAGCATTTTATCCCGTGTGTAAGTTAGCAAGAAGTGCAGTGTAATAGCAGCAGACCTCCAGGCTGGTTCTGAGACCCACTTTATGCATTTTGGGGGATTTTACTTTATTTGCAATCTGCCTCTCTGGACTTTAGCAGTGGGAGTATGTTGTATCCACTCATGGGGTGCCTTTGGCAATGCAGTTTCAGCTGAAATTAATTAAGTTTCCATGCATGAGCACCACTTCTCAACATGACCTCAGCATGTGAGCAGTGGGTGGTAGACTACCAAATTAAAATGCTGGATAGGCAAAACAACATACATGGGAATGGAAGGAGCCTCAGAAGACTACACCTTCAACCTGCTGATCCTCTCCCTTTGTGCCAAATTGCTTGCACCTGAAGAACTATCAAAGACTTTGTCCAGCCCAGCAAAGGTGCCTTTTGGAGGACACACATCAGAAGCTGTACTTCTCCACACTAGCTCAGTTTGGGGCTGTGACCTGAACAAAGACCCAGCTTGACAGAAAACTTCCTGCATGATGACAAGTTCACAAACTAGTACCCCCAGAAGCACAAACCCATGCCATGCACTGCTCAGGACTAAATGCCATGCTGTTTCTGTCCCCTGGATGTGGGATACTAACAGGCCTGTATCCAGTTTAGCTGTAGAAACACTGTAGCCTGCAGGGTGTTGGCCTCTGTGACTGCAAAAGTTCATACTACAGAATCCCAATGCAGCATTGAAGATCAAAACCATTTTGTTATTACAAGATGCAAGCAGTAAATATTTTCTTATCCCAGGACATGTAACTGAGAGACAGAATTTGGGTTCCTATTATGAACTTCCTACAGCCCAGTCAATCTGGAATGTGAATCCAGACCACTAGAAGAAGTGGAGACCACTGAATCTATAACCAGATTTGCTTCAAATCTCAACGACTCAATACTCAGTTTGGACCTGCCGGGCTGGACTTATTTTATTCTGCTTTACATGAGATTGTCTCATGTAACTCTACCAGAGCTGCACTAGTTTTGCTCAAAGTCCAGAGGCAAGCTCTTTATTCTCTAGAAATATAAATTTATTGGCATGAGAAATAACCTAGAATGATGCCACAGGTGGTCAGGAACACTGACACAAACTACACATTTTTCTGCTCCTTGGGCCTGCTACTATAGCATGATGCTTTTCTTTTGCCTTTCCCAAGTGGGACTTAAAGATATATTGTCTCTAGTGCTTCTTGCAGCATCACAGGTTAACATAATGCCCTGAGCTATTCCCACTAGAAGAGCTAGGAACAAGGTTGTATGAAACTTGCAAGCAAAGAGCTTTTTTTTCATGGCGTAACAGTTTTAATTGGCCTCAGTGCTGGCCCCATACAGAATAATAGAATAGTTTTAAGTTAAATGATTGGCAATTTAAACATTATGTCGTCCCCAGTGCCACCTGTTGGACAGTTTAGTACATGGTTTTGGCACATCTTTAGCTCTAAGGAATGGTATTCTATATTTGAAATTACATTTTTTTCTTAATGGCACCTCTTTCATTTGCTCCGTAGACCTATTAGGAAAATGGCAACAGGTATGATCCTTGCAGGGGTGGCATTTGGACTTGCAGCTATTGTAGAAGTCAAAATAAATGTAAGTATAGAACAAAGGATTCCTCAAAAATCCTTTATTTCCTTGGGGTATTTTTATTGATGCCTGTTAGATGCTCCTTTTAACCATTGTGTTCCTTGATCATAATATTTAATATGTTCTTTACAATTAAGCATACTGATCCACTTGCTAATGATATTTCTTTGCTTTTCCCTCTCTTTGTCTCTGTCTCTCTTTCCAGTCTTTGCACTTTGCTGTGCTGATTATCTGTATTGGTCTATATTCTAGACTTCCATCATCAAAGTGCTTGACAGACATCTAGTTAACACTAGTGATTAATTCCAAAAGGTAGTCTGTTCTCTCTCCTAATTTCTTGCTATAGCTTGCCTGTATTTTACTGTTTGGGGGTTTTGTGTGTCTATGTGTGGTGTTTTTGTTTTCTAGTTTAATTACTTTCTACTTCAGGGTGGGGATGTGGATTTTTACAAGCCAAATTGTTTCTCCAGTGAGACAGGTGAATGTGGTCACTTCTATAGTCACAGCCACTGGGGACTGTCAGGCATTCCCTGAGAGGCTGACAGCAAATCTCTTGTAAATTTGATCTTAGCCCCTGCAGGCTTGTACTGTTTGTTTCTGGCCTGTGACCAACCTTGTGCAGACTTGGCTGACCTTTGGCTCATGAAAGTTACTGTAGGATTAATTTTTTAAAGCTTCCATGTATACTTAAATGTTCTGTTAGAGTGGCTGCTGCAGAGCCCTGGATTAACATCTGCTGGTTCCTCAGGTGAATCAACTGACAAGTCTCATGCTAAAATGAGACTTTGTGTGTTCAGGTCTTTCTGATCTCTTTATGTGAGCAAAGAAATGATCTCACTGCCACCACCAGCAGCTCTGGTTGAGCACTGAAGGGCTGCTCTGGCTGTGAGTGACTCCTCTGGGCAGAGGCAAGGTGAGTTAAAGATTATCCTCTACCCGTGCATGGAAATTTTACCCTCCTTGGCTTGGCTGTAGGTAGTGTGGGCAAAAAGCCACAATAATTTGCTGGATACCATTAACAAGCCTGTTGGTCCAGAGGAGTGTATGGGTACAGGGAAATCAGGGTTGCCCAGTCTTCTCTGAAAGCACATCCCCCCATTGAGTTAGGTTCAAAATACCCTGACTGTGTTACCCCACTTAAGAGAGAGAAGACAATTAATAGCTCTGAAATATTCCTGGTGGCTCCTTGAAAATGAAGTGAGAAAAAAAGGGAAGTTTTAGAAAAAAACAGCAACCCGCCATTTAAGATCTGTAGGTAGTACAAGGCTGGTGATGCTGATTGAAGTACTTTTTCTGGGAAATTATTCCTGACAGAAGGAGACACCTCTGTGCTGGAGGCATTGTTTTCCCTTGCTTGGGAGTCAGGGAAAAATAACTATACAGTTGGCTATTAAATAAGATAGTGTAAAGTGGTACGAAAGCACTGATTACAGACATGGAGCTGGACTGGGATTTTCAAAACTGCTTAGCTTCTGGCCTAATTATTTTCCCAGTCACTGACTGCAGTGGGAAATAATTGTTCTGATCACCACTTTATAAAGCTCCACACCATTTTTGTTTTTCCATTCTGGTATGGCAGTTGGTTACATCCAGGCACTAGGGAGCTGTATAATGAAAGCAGTGACATTGTTCTACCCTACCCAGCAGTTGTGTAGCCTGTATGCTTAGTGATGTGAAGAGCAGTTTTGGGGAGTAACAATAGGCTGGTTATTGAACTACTATGAGAGAACCTCCCTAAATAAGATTTATGTTGAGTTTTCTCTCAGTGCAACTTCTGATGAGGAAGGGATGGAAAAGTGTCATTACAGAGAGAGAGACTATTATGGCTAAAAATGAAGAGATATTAAAGTGCTAATAAAGCATACAGACAGTACTTAAAGCCTTTTACTTTAATTAGGAAACTGATATGCCTCGACTCATCCCAGAAGAAAGTTTAATTCGAGTCCTGAATTTGGCAAAAAACCCTGTTAAAGTGACAATCCAAGACCAGGACCTATTTCAGCAGCCCGTGGAGGCTTTTCAGGTAAGCATATATATGTGGCTGGAAGGCCTGACTTGCACCCCATTGAAGAAAGGGTGAGGTTTTTTTCAGGCATTTTCTAATAAAGCCCACAGGTGCTGGAGCTTGTACTCCTCCACTGCCTTGGAAATGCATGGGAATAGCTTTTAAAATGGAACATGTTATCTCCATTGATAAAATAGAAATTGAAAATTTGGAGACATGGCAAAGGAGGAAATGGCTAATTACATTCACCTGTAATTAGAAATGAAGGGTAATTGTCCTGAGATGGGCATGCGGATGGATTCAGCTCACATCTCTCAGCACTCAGACCAGGCATTGCTGCTGAGATCTGGATGGCATCTGAAGAGTGTTTACTTGCAGAGGCTGAAACAAATGGGAAGGCAATTAACTGGGTATGGGCACTGGGCTGCTTCGTACTTCAGCTTCCAGATTACTTTACAGGCTCCCCTAGCCCAGCAGTCTGTTGGCCACCAGCCTTCTGCCATGTTCCAGATGTGGTCCCACTGGGTCAGAGTAGGGCCAGCAGGAAGGGTAGCTATGAGGCTGGGAGGTGTGCCCTGGCTTTTGGGTTGCATCTGGCAAGAGCAGGTACCCCAAGCTCTGGCATTATCAGCTCAAAACCTGTAGGTCAGCATAGGTTCTCTGCTGCGGAAGACATCCCTGCTGTTGACCTCTCTTTACAGCATCCTTTGAAGAGAGGATAAGGTTGTACTTGGTGGGAAGAGCCAGATCCTTTCTCATTTGGAGAAAGAGTGTAACCAAGTTTGTTTTTTCCACAGAACCCAGCTGAGTACTCAAAATTAATACTGAACGGAGAGCAACAGAGCCTTCACTTCACCCTGCAACATCAAGGATTGTCCCTTGCTTTTAACTACACCGTGAAGGAAAAATCAGTGTACAGCTTAATTGTTTTTGAGGCAGAAGGAAGCCTATCAAGCCGCTTAGTGAGTGTGGGAGTGAAGTGTAAATACAGTATTAATTCAATGGCTGTGATGATACAATGGGGTAATCGCCTCATTAATTCATTTGCTCAGTTGCAGTGTCTGTCTGATTGCTCTCAGATGCTCTAAACCTGACTTCTTAGCTAGCGGCGCTGGGTCTGTGTGTGTTTCTGCTGGTTGATTAATGGAGGCGTTAAAGCATCTGAGAGTTGCTGGGCCCACTATAATCCAGTGAATGCTGCAGAGGGAGAGCAGAGTCATGCCTGCTAGGCAGCAGAGCTTGAGAAAGCTGAGGAAACAGCCAAAGATTTTTCCCCCAAAGATGGTTCTTATAAAGCAAAGATGTTAAAGGGGCTCTAGGGCTGGGCATGGAATAAAAGCATCAGAGGAATAATTCTAGGTTTAGTTATTGCAAGTGTTTAGTGAAAATGCACAGAAGGCCCATTTGTTCTGCTGAACAGAATAAATGATGAAGTTCATTTCAGGCTCTGCAGCAGAGCCTGTTATATTTGGACTTCTCTGTATTGCCACAACAATTGTAGAGAGGCACGTGGGATGTACAGGGCCAGGTTCTGATATCTTTTACATGCAGCTGTATCCCAAGAAGCTCTCTTGGAAAAAATGGTGCTATTGCACATTGTGGCAGGTGTGTATGTATGTGTGTAAATGCCATCACAGTCTGCCCTCATGCTAAAATATCAATTCTCTTTGCAGTTCCTCAGCCTCCTACCTTGCAGGGTTGCCACACTAATAATTCAGTATTGTATAGTAGAAATCACACAACTGTTTTTAAAAAATGAGGAGGTTTAAGAATTTATTTTTTCCTAACATTGGGGGTTTTTGCTGCTTTATGGTTTAGACCCTGGGGCTCGTTACCACACAATATTAAGTTTTCCTGTGGCTCTGATCCCTGTGTGCTGTCATCTTAAGAAATGGATGCTTGTACAGTGATTTTCACATAGTCCTTAAGAAGAGAGAGCCTGCAGCAGGATAGAGCAAAGGAATCTCTGAGCTTCAGTACATCTCTGTGCTGACTGAGCTATCTGGCCAGTGTTTAAGTTAAAGCTCATCCTGACATGGGCAGGCTCCCATTCAATGGGGCACAGCAGAGGTTTTGGGTGATGCTACTGACTTGTCATTCTCAGCTCCATATAAGGGAGGTGTGGAAGACAGTGTGGTAAGTGATGCTTGCTTTTCCAGCATTACAACACCACGAAGGTGATGCCAGCATCACTGCTGTGTTGCAGGGCTTGCCCTGGCGTAGTCATGGCTCACACCAGCCTTCATCACTGCTGGGTTTGGCCCCCTCACTCAGGTCGGGGTGCTTTCATGAAATAAGCCAAACTGAAATTGGTTTCTTCTCCTTTGTGGGCTGTTGACTTGGCAGGAAATTAATTTGAGAGCTCTGGGGATCACTGATGAAAGCAAGTAGTAATTTGGCTGGCGTGTCTGCAACAAACAACAGTGCAAATCCCCATGTGCCTCCCATTGAAAAAACCTATGATGTTGTTTATTATTTATTGCTCTGACATTTATTATTCACTATGGCTATTTATTATTTAGGGCATACAATATTTGTGGATCAAGCAGACACTTTATAGGTATACTGAAATTCTAGATCTCTGCTTTTAGAAGCTCAGGGTTTAATATTGGGAGGAAAGTGTGGATGAAGGTGTAGAAAATGTTGAGAGAGCCAGTTTCTGAAAGTAGATTTGGTCCCTTTTGGCTTGTCTAGGTTCTGTCTGTGGGCAGTGCAAACTGAAATTGCCCTGCCAACTTTAGTGGACGTGACAGAAGTGTGGATTTCTACCAGCCAAGAACCTTGCTCTATATTCTTTTTGTATCACATATAACCTTCTGTCAATTTTCAGCATTGTACCCCAAGTAGGCTCTCCTCAAATGAAGGTAGATCATCTTAACCATTGCGCTGATGCTCTGTGATCTCCAGGAGAGGCACTTTCACTCCTCAGTGTGCCCAATCAGGTGGCCATTCCAATGATGTGTCTGCACAGATTGTGAGTGCAAACAAACTCGGGGCATCTTGGTCCCTCACACACTCTGCCTGCACCATAACATAGTTCAGTCTCTTGAAGGTCAGGGAAAATCAGTGTTACATGATGATCAGAATAGTAACTTAGCACTTCCTGTTTGCTTTTAGATTTCTGTCAAGTCTATAAGTAAGCCAAGAATCAAGGTCTGAAAGTTAGGCAGTTGCAGGTTTTGTAGGAGTAAGGCACTCATGTTTAATTGTAATTATTACTGAGAGAGGCAAATGTGGATAATGTTCTCTTGCTATCATCTCCAGATCAAGACGAATACTTTTTTACATGCCTCAGTAGAGAAGGGTGGCTGGCTGAAACTCTGTAGCCTTTTCTTGTGCAGGAGGTGAGGAAATAAGGGATGATTTCATCTTAAGCCCTTGGTGGAGCTGAAGTTTTTGCTGTTGGCTTCATTGTACCAGGACTTTACTTCTATGGCCAGATGTAAAGCTTTTGTGAGAGTCCAGTCAATTTCCATGGACTTTGCACCATGTGTAACTCCATAGACACTAGTATTTTCTGCTACACATTGTTTATAAGGCAGCATTAATAAATATGTTTGATTCTTTTTTTTTCTTTCCTTCATTAGATTACAGACTTGGAAGCAAAGCCAGAAAATGGTTTGGCAGCTGTTAGGTAAGAATGGCTTTTTTTAAGGATTTGGAGGTGGTGGGGTGGGGGAAACAGCTTTTGTCTAATACAAACTGTATGTAACATAACCCAAATGTTCTCAGTTTGGAATCTAGTCCACATGTCTCATGCAAGACTCAGGTGTCAGCTGCAGAGGCTGACAGTGTGTCACCTCCCACGCTTGCCATGTAGAGCTGAGCATTATTGTCACTTATTGCCCAGGATAAACTGGGTTGAAATGGCAATGCCTCCTCCCTTGGAAGAGTGGTACATTCATCTCACTGTGTTCCACCTCTTTGGGAAAGAGAGGGAAGAAGCAATCTGGAAAGGAACTGTTGCCATTTGTCCTCTGCAAATTGGCCAACCCATGATGCTCACTTATCCAACCTCATGTGTAAACACCTACTAAATCGGATACAGCAACAATTTTACATCTTTGTAAACAATTCAGCTGGGCATCAGTTCTGCTTAAGCAGCTAGTCTACTTTCCAAATTTGAGCTAGTTCATGAACAGTCCTGAGCCAGTCTGTGCCAAGATGCCATCTCACTGAGAAGCCAGTTACCTCCAGCACCATGTCACCAGACCTATGGAAGGATGTTGAGATACGGAAGCAGTGGATTTCCAAAAAAAAGAGGGTTACAGCTGAACTTTCTGAAGGATTTTGGCAAGTTGCAATTAAAAAAAACCACAGCCAAAACCCAACCAGACAAATAATCTCAAAAAAACTTTAAATAGTTTAAAACATTGACCAGCTCCCTTGTTGACAGCTCTGGAAGGCCGTGTTGACAGTAGCAGGAGACCAGTATCTCTTTATAGCCCTGTGCTTGTGAAGGCTTCTGCTGACTAAACAACACCTTGGAGACTTGATTAATACCTGCAGTCAGGTATTTTTTACTTTCCTGTGAATATTTTTGACAGAATCCCAAACCTTTCCCTTCAAAAATTTATGAAGAGGTTTCTCCAGGAAAAAAGTCACTTTTGTAAAGCACTTGAGTGCCTTCAGGGATTTGAGCCATATTTTAAGAACTGAAAACCAAAATATTTTACAACACAGATCAAATGAAAGGTGTTTGGTTTTGCTAACAATTTTTAAGTTGTCAAAAGAAAACTGTTTTATGTACAAAAAAAAATATGGACACGGGATGAAAAAACCCAAACCTGAACATTCCCATGAAAGTTTTGGTTTTGAAAATATTTTATTTTGCTAGAAACCTCTTTCCCACTTGTAGAAACTCCTTGGAAAGCATGCCAGCATGGTGCACATGCTCATCAGGGCATCTCACTTCATAGTTTCCTGGGGTGGGCTGGGACTCTGTCCTCTTGAACAGCCATGGAGCAATCTTTGAAGGTCTCTGAGAATGGATCGCTTGGAAGTCATAACCCACAAAATGTGGGAGTCACTTTTAATAGGAGAGTAAGAAGGCAAAATTACATGGCAAGGAAAACTAATCTTATATTGAAAAAATGGGCAACAGATCAGGCAAGTATTTTGATAGTTTGCAGGAGAGGCTGTCATAGCCCTATGGAGTTACAGAATGCTTTTGGGGAGAGAGTGCACTTCTGAGGTGTCTGATATTGTGCTTCTCCTGCCCTGTCTGACAATTCAGTGCAATATGCTTTCTTTGCAGATTCATTAATGGTTTGAACCAAGATGTCAACCTCAGCATTGACAGCAGGCAGTTCATTGTTGTTCAGAAAAACTACAGCACTTCTGAGTACTTGCTGCTAGAGAGGGATGAGTAAGTTTCCCATCCTGTGCTGAAGGTCCTTGCTGAGGCCTCTCCTTGGATACAACGGGGCTTTTCTTGGGCAACTAGCAAAACCTTCATTGCTATTGTCTTGACACTTGGCAGATGCTTCTGAAAAAGCAGAATTATAGGCTCTGCACAGAGCAGGTGTTCCAGGCCACTCGTGTGTGCAGAAGCACCATGCATTTAGTCTGCAGTGTGTCCAAACCAAGGGACAGCAAATCAGTATCTCAGTGTATAATATGCAGTTGAATAGGTCCGGCCTCCAGTGTCTAGGATAGCTTCCTTCCTGTGAATATTACTGCTTTGGTAAGATAAAATCAGTAGGGACAAAGCTTGGAAACCGTATTCCCATGACATGAGTATAATGAGATCCGATTTTAGGCCATAATCTGAATTTTCTCAGAGTCAGGTGAGGGAAATTTTGGAAACCCAGAAAGCCTTTTGAAGAAGTCCAGATACAGGACTTAACTTTCTCTGAGCTTTTATTAGCCTTATTTGGGGGCTGGGAGGGAAGAGACAGGCCATTCCTGTGCATCTGTCAGCAGAGAAGCATGGGACATGAAGTCCACTTGTCATTTAATGCCTGCTCTATTTTGATATTCTCTCAGGCCCAAGCTCTTAGTGTTAGGGGGCTCTCAGGAAAAGACCAATTCATATTCCACCCTACAAAGTGTTGGTATGTGGGCTGGTAACATCAAGTAACATTACAAGGCTTTGCAGGCTGGGCTTGTTAGACAGGGGCTCCATATGGCCTTGGTTTGGCAGCGTTGGAGTTGGCTCTTGTAGGGTATTTCTGGCATTTGCAATGTTTGAAAACAAGCTTCATGACTTTTCTCTGCATCAATTCCATCCAAAATATTTGTTGCTGCAATTCAGTAGGATGCTGCAGCCATTGTAGCAATGCTGCTGAGCCTTGGTGCCATCTCACACATCCAATGCAGAAGAACAAATGTGAAGTCTAATTTGCTCTATTGAAAGGAAACAAAGTGGCTCGTGGGTGCATGTCTCTGATTTCCTGAAGGCTGCTCAGGCCTGACTAACTTGTCTGGCCCACAGTTCCTAAAGAGGTGGATGAAAGTTGGGAAGGAAAATAAACCCAGTGGAGGAGTGGAAAGTAAGCAGAAGCCATTTTAAAGTGTTAGCAATAGCCCAGGTCATTAGGTGAACTCCAGCCAGTGCTTGAGTGTTTCTGGAAGGTAAAGATGGCAAGAACTCTAGTGATGATCTGGCATAAACTTTACTGCAGCTTTCCATCCTACACCCTCCCTACACCATTGTAGGGGCATGTTTGATAGCTCTCCTTTGTGCTCTTTGTGGGAGTAACTGGGAAATACTGTACTCCATCCTTTTGTCTAGATATAATAATGGAAAATGCATAACTGAAGCAGGAGAGTTCACCCTGGAGCTAGGGCTGCTTGACTTCGGTGCATCATACACCATCGTGATAAATAATGTAAGTGTTCCTGTGATGGTTACAAGCTCCTTCTATCCTAGTCTCTGGCAGTGCTTTTGTTCTTATGTTTGTGGCTCTCACTTGCTTTCTCCATCCTGCAAGACATGGGCAGTAGCCTTCTAAAGGCAGTCCATTATACAAGGGCTGGTAAGAGGTTTTGGCAGCTATATAAGCAAGGTGAGTGGGTACTCATTCCACCTTACACTGTGATCTTGTCATATTTCATGGGTTAAAAAAGATGTAAGTTTATTTTCCTTGATGGAAATCCTCCATGGAAAATCATGATCCATGGTTTGTGCTGGTCTCATGATATCCTTCTTCAGTTAACATTGACCCAGTGCACTGCAAAGAGATATTGCAGTCTGTCGAGAGGCAACCCTGCTTGAGGTCTTTGAAGTACTGTGCCTGGTGGTACCTCACACCTGTAAAACTCTGCAGAAACAGTTTGCTGTATCCTCAGATTTCATTTGCTGATCTTCCAAGATGAGGATTATGCAAGGCGGAAAGAAGGACAAAAAATATTGGAGGATGAGGTTGGTGAGATTATGCATCTGTTTTTCCTCCTCATTGTCTGTAGAGCTCATTTGGAGCCTAGCATAAAGTCAAGGCATGATTTTCTGAGAAACGTAGCCCTGATGGGGTGTGAGCACTGCTGAGAGGGTGGATTTCTTTCCCTGCCTGCCAGCCTCTTAAGCATGCTGCTCCAACCCTGGTCCAGCTGGCAGGAGCCATAGAGATGAATGTGATCAGTTTAGTTCCCATTTTAACCTTTCCACTGTACAGGCACACAGACAAACCAGGTCTGACAGGACACACTGCTAAGCTGCCCTCTGGGACTTTGACTTCTGTGTTGTGATGAGAAGAGCAAAGTGCTGTCAGCTACTCCCTGGCTGTAACATCTCCCTGTTGGGCAATTAATGGGAGCTGTTCATGTCTGTGGAGTCCAAATACGTAGGGGGAAAAAATATAGCTGCAAAGCACCTGGCATATTTTATTTTAACTCCAGTAGCTGGAGCAGAATACACAGTTCTGGAGGGAACAGGCAGATGCTGCCATCTGTGAGTGCAGAGATTTACATACATAAAGCACGCACACACACTTGAAGAGATATTGGCCAAACCCTTCCTCCATGGCTGCAAGTCTTTTTCACCAAATGAGAAACTGAGTAGAGAAGTTGCATGAAGAATATTACACTAAGAATATTGCCTCAGTCTCTGGTGATGCAACTGAGGCAGATGTGTGCCACATCACTGGATTCCAGCTTGTGGTCCCATCTATGAAAGTCCCTGCCATGGGTACTTGGGGGTGGCTTTGTGCCTCAGCCCTTCTGGACTCCATCCTAGTCCTTGATTTTTGACCCTCTGTTTTATTCCATCTCTCTCCCTGTGGTTTCCTTCTTCTCTAGAGGGTTTTCTCCAGGCCAAGATAATTAATTAATTTAATTGTTGCAGTGATCTTTCCTGAGCCCTGCTCCTCTGCCAGGAATGCTATATAGAAGAACCAAGAATGCAATATATTAGTCTGCTAATGTGACTGAGCTGTGATACTTAAATCGTGAGGATGTTGCCTTCTATGCAGCCTTCCTCTGTGTGCAGTTACAGTATGGTGCTTGTGACATTTCTTTATGGGCTAAAGAGCAACCAAAGCTCTCCTCTCACTCCTTTTAGCCTTCTGAAATAGTCTCTTGATTTGCTTCCCTGCATGGTGATTAAGTACATCTCATAAATATCCTTTGTATTTTCCCAAGTACTCTCCTTAAACACGGGGTTTTCTGCCTGAAGTAATTTCAGCCTAGTGTCTTCCTGGTCAAATCTGTCTGCCTCTGAGCTTCTGTGCATCAGAGGCAGTACTAAGTATGCCCAGGAAAGCAAACAAAAATATATTTGAAAATGCATTTGACACGAGGCAGTCTCTCCTACTCTTGGTATTCATGAACTGGATTTGTTTGGGTGTCACTGTTACAGTTACAGTAGGAAAGTTGTACAGTGCCAGTGAAATGGGAGCAGTGGCCACGTAGATGCAATAAGCATTTATCCCCTCATCTTTTGGCCTTAGGGACAGCAGCAGGTCACAAACTCTGCACAAGTACCTCACAGGCTTTTCCCAACCTCACTGTAGAAGGGAAGTTGCTGGATTGTCATAACTCATGTAACTCCTGTGGCACATGAATGAGCTGGGACCCTTCCATCCTGCCATCTCTGCCCTGGGCAGGCTTGGAAATGGCAGAGGTCAGACCTGTAGTTTTGCTTCCCGGGCAGAGTTTTACTTCCACCTTTGCTTAAAAATTTGTTTTGGTAAATTTATTGTTGCTTTCCAGGCTAAGGAGGACCTGATATTTCAGCAGCTAATCAATGTGCCTTTATTATTGTGCTAGGTATCTGGAGGTGCTGTTAAGACATGGAAGTCAGAAGACATCAAAGCAAACAATGTCCATATGGCTTGGCAGTTACCACAATATTTATTAATATCTGCTGGGGAGGTGATGTTCTCCATTACAGGTCTGGCCTTCTCCTATTCTCAGGTACTCCACTTAAAGATAAGGGGCTTAAAATGAGACTTTAGGATGTTTTCCTGCATCTGCCATTGACTTGTAATATGTCACTTGGCATGATGCTCATTGACAATGCTGTCTGTGCTTCAGCTGAAAGTGGGATTTTAACGCTGCTTGCTGGGTGCCCCTAAGCTAAATTAATTCATACCCTGAAGATATCCATTCTTAATTATACTCAGGAAACTCCTTTTCTGGTAAAGCTGAGAAGATAGAACAGAACTGTATAGAAGTGTGTGTAGCAGTGTTTTAATGTGAAAGCTCACTGTAATATCAGGTTTTTCTCTCAGTGAAGTATTTTGTGGAATGTGTTTTTCAGTGATAAAAAGGCAAAGGTATCTCAAGGACTACAAGGTGGCATGGGGGCTTGGGACCTCTTTAAGCTGAAATACTGAAGGGGTCTAAGCCTACCTGAGTCTGTAACAACAGAGCAGAGGGTAATGAGTGTGCAAGGGATGAGTTGACTATAGCATACTATGCTGAGGAGGTTTATGAGAAGGGAGGACTGAGACACTAAGATCAAAAAGCTGAAGCTTCTCAAATTTATCCTTGGAGTCAAGTTTAGTTGTTTATTAGTGAGGAAAGTTAATCCAGTGGGATGGTATTTTGTGGGATGATATTTCATGGGATGTGGGAAATTTGTCATCAGCAAGAAGCTTAACATCAAGATCCAGTCCGTTTTCCAAAGGTGTACAGGTACCAGGCTCCAAGTTGCAGGGCTTGTTGTGTGGCTGCCTGGGCTTCCTGATCTTATGATCTCAGATGATCAGGACCCTGCTCTGCAAAAACAGCATCTCCTTCTTCTTGTGTCCTCCTGGAGGACATGTTTTCAAAGCTCCTTGTATGCAGCTGTTGAAATTAACCACAAAGGAGAGACTATGCAGAGGAAATTCCACTATCTCCTAGGCTGAGCCCAGTGACACCTACACCAGGCAGGACATCCCAGGGTGAACCAAGGCAGAAGGGCACAGCATAATACCCACTGACCAGGCCCTTCTCTTTTTAGTCTCCAGCCAGCATGAAGTCGGTGCTGCAGGCAGGCTGGCTGCTCACGGTGGCTGTTGGGAATACCCTTGTGCTTGTCGTTGCAGAGGCTGCACCAATGGCACAGGTATGGTTCAGCTCTTCAAACAGAGGTAATGCTTTAAAACAGGCCTGGATGGTGCTTCTGGATGTCTGTGTCCTGAGGCACAGACTTCTTTGCACAGCCCCAGGCTCCTGCAGTGAATGATGGCAGCCTGCACCAAGCTGCCTCCCAGCCAGCTCTGTGTTGCCCTCAGCAGTGTTTCCCTCTGGAGCAATGGCTCTCCCCAAGTCTCCCAGTGACAGTAAATAATAGTGACCTGCACTACAATGTTGCTGGAGCTCAGCTCTAGGCAGGCAGCCTGTATTTGGGCCTGGACATGATGCCACACATTGGAGTTGCTTACAGAAAGCAGCTTGCCTTCATCCAGCTAGCCCAGTGGGCACGCAGCCTCCTCAAGCATCTAGCCTGGGACTCATCCAGGGCCTGCTGCCTGTGGCATCCCTGAGATGTTGGACTTGCATGGGGAGGTTGTGGTACAGGACTTCAGGCTATCAGGCTTCTGAGATGAAGGCATGAAGGTATGAAATGGGTCTCATTTATGGCTAACAGGAAACTGCCTCTCCCAAAGGCATCTTGTGGCCAGAAAGTCCAGGCAGGTGTGTTCCATTCAGAATAGATCTTGAGGAAAAAATTAATTAAACTAGCCCAACCTAAATGGCTTGTATAAAGATATATCACCTATTCATAATTACATTGTGTACATGAGTTAACTAGAAAACAGGATGAGAAAGTTCCTATCTGATGAGCAATCTCAGAAGCTAAAAAGTAATTTTCACCCAGCTCTTTAAAAAGCACTTGGAAGTGCAGAGAAATCCTCTGGACTGAGAGAGTTGGGTCCCCTGACCTGCTGTTCTTTTTTCTTTCGTAGTGGGCTGAATTTGTCATGTTCACTGTTCTCCTCTTTGCTGTGTGCATTATTTTCTCCATCATGGGATATTTCTATGTCAGTGTGGATCCAGAGGACTTAGAAGAAAATGAAGAGAAGAGAGACACCTCAAGCAGAGGAAACATGATTAGTCTTGTTACTCAGAAAACAAAGCTCTAACACATCATGGGTTGGGATCTTTTTTTTTTAGCTCAGTAGATAGGAGGGTAAAAGAAGGGTAGGGACAATGTTATTTTATTTTACAGCATTGCAGTCTTTATTACTCAAAAATGTAGCCACCTTCTAAATGGGACCAAATAGCCCACTATAAAAACAATGGGGGTCCTGAATTCCAGAGCAAAACTCCCTGGGAAAACTCCTCTGGTATTAAAAGCTCTTATAAGTAAATACAGTATAATTTAAAACCTGCCCATCTTTTTAAGCATGGAATGCTTTCCTATGGTTTTGTTCTAAACATGTATTTAAGGCAGCATGGAGGAAGGAATGCCATATGACAGAAAATTTTGAGACGTTGGGAAAACCCAGTATAGGAATTAGAGAATAATAGATGTTACAGACTGAAGAATTTTTAATGCTGTTATCAAGGTCTGGAAGTGTTACATCCAATCCCAAAGGATTTCATCATGTAACACTCCTTATGAGTATTTCACCTCATTATTGCATGTTATGAATGGTCCTGATTTATGACTTTCGACTCCAGGCCTAGAAGTAATAACAGGGAATTGAATTCTGTAGGCTACAATACTCCCAAAACACTACTGAAGAAGATGTGCATGCTGCCATCTCTCTGATACCTGTATTTTCCTAGAAGTTTTTAGCAACTGATGGTGTTCTTTGATTGATGCGATTAGATAACTGGTTTACACTTTCCGATTTCAGAAACCCAGTCAGCTATTTGCCATCTTTCTATACATTAAACCTCTATTGGGCATTTCCTTTTACAGCACTGGCCACTGCAGGTTAGGATATAGCTGATTTCTTCTCATCCTTCAGTTATTGCCCACTGGGAAATCCATTGCAGCAGTTTCTATAAAATTCCAGACACCCGCAGTGAGTTAAACAAGGATATGCACTTTTATAATTTTTTCAGTCTACAAGAGGATACCATGGAATAGATTTCCCTCCCCCCCACCCCCGTTTTTGAATCTCTCTACCAAACTTTGGGTATAGCTATTTTATCAGAATTGTGATATAATTTTCAACACTTTCATGATGCTGTGATTTCATGTTCTGTGTAGAAGTAATTCAGCCATTGCTGAGCTAGTAAAACTCCTGAGACTCTCTGCCTTCCTCTGTTGCTCCAAGGCTGCAGCTGTAACAGGTATGGCTTAATCTACAACAAGGTTGTCAATAGCAACTTCAGGTTCACAAAGAATAGATTTTAAATTATGCTTTCCTCTTCCACCTTGGCATTGGCCATAGGTGATCACTGATGCTTTGATTCAGGAGATCATGAAATACATGTTTAATTTCATTCCTGTTCAGGGTAGTGCTTGGGAATATACTTGGCTCAACATCTCTGCTACTTTAATGTGCTGCCAGTTCTTGGGGCTGAGAAAACTCCACTTTCTGGTTTGTAACTGGAATACTTGCCTCAGGTTGTTTCCTTTGCTTTCTGTCCTAAATGCTCATGAACTTCCAGTTGGTTCTGCATAAGCTCCTGCCTTCTGTGAAGCAGCACCTGGGTCTTATGCCAGAGGGGGGGACCATGGTCTCAGATAAATGACAGCAGAGTGGGGGTGTGCACACAGAAACACTTAATGTGGTTCTGTTGATGCAGGGCCTTTTATTAAGCTGCGGTGGCTGGATCTGGGCAGCTGAACCTTGTGACTCAGTGGGGAATGAAGGGCATTGAGAGCCATCTATTAGGTCATCTGACCTGCTCCTCAGAAGCCAAGTAAGGATTATTCCCCCTGCTCCTTTCTGGTATTGTTCTCCTGCCATGATTCTTTGTGTGGGTTCTTTCTCCTCCAGGCATTGTTGTTTCCTGTTTTATGTTACACTGTGAATCAGCTCAGAGGCTGCTGAATCATTCTGCTATGATGCTGTTTGACTGACTTCCAATCTGAAGCACTAATAGAAAGCATTTCTTCCTTTGCCCCCCAACAAAAAAAAAAAATCCCCAAATCAAAGGAATGGACAGGCTCCAGTAACACTGAACAGGCACAATTTAGAATTATTGGAGCATTTAATTTTTTATAAGCCTTGTATTTGGAAGTATGTTGGAGTTTGAGGGCATATGTGGTAAAGAGACAATTGAAAATTATTGGAGCACTTTCCTTGGGGGAAGCACTTGGTACATCACAGCTCAAAGTGGCATGAGGGAAAGCAGTGTCCAGAGGACATGATCTTTAAGGCAAACGTATACTTACAGACCTCTTGATTTTTGTTTTATTTCCTTACTGGTGGCACTACCAGAAGCTGTCACACACTCAGATTAATTTAAAGGAATCATTCCAGTCATAAAAGATACATATAGGATGTCATCTGTATCTGCTTTTTAGACTCCTAATGCCAAACTGCCCCTTTCCAAACATGTCCATATTCCAAACCATCACCATAATGCTGGGGAGAGAAAAATTGCCATTTGCAGTTGGGAATGCTATAAACAGGAAGGCAATGTTATGAATAAAGTGCTAACATGAGGCTGGGGGCTGCTCCTGCAGCCCCACCAGGGAATTGCTTGCCCGAGGGAGTGTAAGGCTCTGTTCACATTTCTCTTCCAGCTAACACAGTTACTCCTTCCCACCTGCTCATCGTCACCTATTGGAAACTTTCTTCTCCTCTGGTCTGCCAGCTTGGTTGCTGATATGACTCTTCCCCACCATTTCAGCTGCAGTTGTAAAGCTTTGCTAATTGGACCCATTGATTTAAAATGCACCAGCAGTTTGGAGGGATTTCCACTGAACACGCTGACAACCAGCCAGGAGCGGGCTGGGGGCTGCAATGAAGAGCTGCCCGTGATGTAGCTGGAGAAGGTGGCAAAATAGCCCATTCAGCATAGCACTTCTCCAGTTTTAGAGCCACAACTCCATCCTTGGAACCTTTTCATCATTTTCAAATGGACTGAAAACTGGATCAAAGTTTTAGGACCTGATGCTGTAGAGTATTGAGGTCTCTGGGTATTTGGTCCCTTATGGTCAGCTCAAAGATGGGACTATCTTTGGTCCATTTTAGAACAATATTCCTTATTCCTTCTGCTTCTTTGATTTAGGATTAGAGGGAGAAGCCAAAATAGCGATGATATATGTAAAATTATGTGAACATCTGTAGAGAAATAGCTTGCTGCCTCTCCAGCTTTACCTCTCACTGAAGGGAGTCTCAGCTGTTGGTGAGTTTGCTCTGGAGCAGATTAGGGAACGTTCACACCAGCTGTTTTGGAGGCTGACCTACAGAAATCATCATCTCCAGCTAATGAAGAGCTGGTGGGGATCTGTAGGTATGGAGATTGCAGGGGTTTGGCTTCACTGTGGAAGCATGTGTATTTATCTGTTTTTCTGAAGGATGCTTTCTGATAAAGTTTTTTTGTGCAGCAGTTTTCCCTTCAGTTGCACTAGCTGTTATTCAACACATTTTTGCCCCTTAGCAGGTAGTGTGGCCAGTGTTATTTCCAGCTTTGCATGAGATAAGCATAAAAATGAGATTTCAAACTCAGCAAAACAACTTCTTGGCTGTGAGTTCCTTAAATTTAGCTCTTCTTCCTGAAGCAGTTGAATGCCTTTAGGTGGCAAGATGCTTTGTGCAGCTCAGGGACTTTTCTGCCCCCACCCCACCGCCTTTCCCCACAGTTCCAGAAGATGAGCTTTTGGGGGATTCCAGAGAAGGAGCCCCGGGAGGGCTGCATGGGATTGGCTTGGATGCAGCTGGTGTGCACTGTCACTGCTGGTGGGGAGGAAGGAACCTGGCCAAGCACAGGAGCTGGTTCCTCTCTGGAGACCCAAATGGGACTGGGCAAGGTAGCCTTTGCCAGGGCTTGCCCTGGTGGAAGACATGGTTTTCTTGAGCAGTGATCTGGATGTGAGTTTTATTTTGAAATGTGAGTGGGAGGAAAAGTTTTCACTGGCCTTGACTTTAGCCTGAGGCACTTTGCAAGGAGCCTGAAGGCTGATGGGCAGGGAGGAAAGAAAGGGCTATTTGGTCAAGGTCTTCCCAACTCCACAATGAACAGCTGAAATTCCTCCCATTGAATTAATTGGAGAGAAAATGAGATGGGGGAAGTGGAAAGCTCAGATGATTACTTAGTGGATGATTTCAGACCTTTCAGAAAAGAGCTCTCTCAACTGGTGGTGAGGGGACATCAAGGGAGTTAGTCACCCATGGATTGAAAACTGGTTTGTCATTCCAGAGTATTCAAAAAACCAGCATACAGACCTGTGTCAGTGGGTCTGCAGTCAGTGGAGGAGAAGGCAGCTGTGCTCCTGGTGATGCCCTCACCATCCATGGCAGCCACTGTGTTGGCTTCCCCTTGGGACAGAAAAAACAGCTGAAGGTGTGATTACAGGTGGGGGTAGCACAGGAGGGAGAGCTAGTTAGGGGTGGTTAGTGGGCAATTTTAGCCAGGGTCACACAAAAAGCAATAATCTCTCTGTTGAATTTCTTCACCTAGCTACAAGAAACATTTTCTGCACTTAGCTTAAAACTGGGAGCTCAGGTTCATGGCAAATACCACAGCTGCTGAATTTTGGATGGTATCAGACTCTGCATTTCATTATCGCTACATTTATTGTGACGTGATTTTAAATCAGCGTGTAAGGGATGTTTCAGGTCCCAGATGTTGAGAGATCTGGCCAGGCTTTTGCATGTTGAAAGCTGGATTTACACTAGGCTTTCATGTTAACATGTGTGATAAACCTATCATGTACAAGTAGCTGTTGTGGGGCCTTTGGATTTCCCCAGCAATTTAGAAAAAAAAAACCCAAATCCCCAATGAAGCTGGCAAAGCGTAAACTGTGGCATTGCTTCCTTGTCAGAGCTGCCCATATGCTTTGTAAAGCAGGGACCCTCATTCATCTTTTGCAATGTGCTTACCAGAAAGACAAAACCAGGGAACACTACTAAACATTTTGCCTTGAGTGGGGTTCATGCTGCATTACAGAAATTGCATGAAGGAAAGGAATTGCTTTGCTTAAACTCCCTCCTTCCCTGTTATCTTGGGTGGTCAACAAGAAAGGAAACAAATTGTTTCTTAGTGAGCTTTGAGTCAAGAAGCTGCTGCATCTTCTCAAGGTCTTTCCATGCTGGGTTTTACCAGCAGATCAACATTAACTTGCCTCTAGTATCTGTAGATCAGAGGCTTGCCAGGATGCAGAGCAGCCACACTGCAGGCTCCCACTGTCATCTGATCAACTCTGATCTCTTCTTTTTTAATGAATAGTTTTAGCAGTTATCCTGCAGGGCTCAGAATTGCTCTAAATTTAGGCCAAAAATAAGGACCTGGGAGATTTGCAATCAACAAGATAAATAGCAAAGCTCTCAAAAAACCCGCTAAAACACTGGTTTAGTGCTTAATATATTAACATGCTCACAGAAAGTAAAAACCTAAACCAGAGTACACAACAGTTCTGGCTGAAGAGCTGCGGTTGGAATCCAGCAGCATGGCAACTAACAGCCAAGCCAAAGACAGAAAAATCAAGCAAACATTGCTTTTTAGATTATTTTTGTCATTGCATATGTTGTTCAGTCTGTTTGGCCTCTCCTGTTCAATCTACCCATGTGTGTAAGGAAAAGAATCTGAACTGACTTGTGGAAGCCATGCAGCCTTCCCAAGTTGCAGCTTGGTTGTTTTCTTGTTGCAGAATCCCAAGTTGGCTTCGAACAACTCAATTCTCTCGCAGTCATCCCCCTCATTCCCACATGCTCATCTTTCCTCTCCAGAAGTCATTCAGTTTTCTCCCTGATGATTTTGCCAGCCCTTGGCACCCTGCTTATTCCTCCTCTCATGTGGCTTCTATGATGCCAGCAACATCACGTCTTCTTGGGAGTTGTCTGGGTAATGCTGCCTGTTTTCCTACAGACAATGAAAGCTTCTCACCCATGGGACCACCATGTCTGGGCAGAAATCACACAGAGCCAAATATCTGCTGGTAACAGGGCATCTGCCCTGGCTTGCTTTGGCTCTGACCTCTGGTCACAGCCTTGAATTACCCTTTGCATCTTCTGTAGATGGATGAGTCTAGAAGCATTGGGGTAACCTACCATCTCTGTGTCCCTCCACTCTGTCCTGTGTGCAGTTAACTGCCTGCAGTCAGCCCTTGTCTTGTGCCCTGTCAAGGTTCAGGGATCCCTGGACTGACATACAGCTGGAACCAGCTATGGGGGTTCTGTCTGTGCTGCCTGTGGCCCTTGGTGGCCACAGCCTGCTTTAGCTATCCTTTATGCATTATTTATGGTCAGGTTGCTCTTTCCAGCTTCCCACTTATGCCAGAGGCTCTGGACCACCAGCCTAACCCCCCAGGTACTCTGTGAGTCTTTCTTTTGCAGAGAAGCCAGTCAGGATGTGTTCATCACAGCACTAGTGTGTGGTCAGTGGGCTGCATCAGCGGCCATGGATCTCTTGTCAGCGTGGATGTGGTGGCCAGTGAAGCAGGGCCAGCTCCTCTGCCAGCAGTGCTGTCCCTGCTGGTGTTGGTGAGGCTGGCTCTGTGGCCTTCTCAGCCTTGACTGTGGTGTTTCAAAAGCCAGTGTCAACATTTTACTGGGACATCTCTGTTGTTACTATGGTGCTGCCAGGCTCCAGCTTCTGAATCTGCTGGGCAAAGAGCAGCTGACTGCATGCCTGGGAAGAGCTGCTCCTACTGGCACAGGGACCTGTGCTGTTCGCCCATGGCAGGGTAATTTCTGCTCCTCCTTCATCTACTTGCTCAGCCTCAGTGACCAGATCTCGGGTAACTGGCATCTCCCAGACCCTGCTGTGTGATGTGCCCACTCACAAGGGAAGTTTCTTTGAGTGGAAGTGAATTGGTTGCTTTGATCTTTGACTGTACCCAAATCTGCTTGGAGCTGCTTAGAGGCTTGGTTCAGGCTCTTTCTCTGTTTGACCTGAGCATCAAAACACTCTTCATACAGGCCTTCATGCTAGCCTCACCACAGACAAGAATCTCTCGAAGGTGCTGTGCCAATATGGATTTTTTCTGCCCAAGTTAGAGGTGAAACAGGCAGCAGGAATTCCCCAGGAGCTGCTGCCTTTCTAAAGGCAAGCTGCTGTCAGTCCCGGCAGCTCCCCACGTGCGAGGCTGTGCAGCCCAGCTCCTCCTGTGCCTTTAGCTCAGCAGAGACCAGCAGATGTTCCAGCACCTCTCTTGGGCTGCAGCTCCCAGGTCCCAGCATGGGCCAGCCCACCTGTGTGTGCTATTCGTGGTCTGTCAGCACCAGCTTTGCTTCCTGACACTTCATAGAGACCAAAATCTGCAGAGCAAAGAGAAGAAAGTTCTCTCTTTCTGCAGAGTGTTTACTTTGCTCTGTTAGCTTAGGCTCTGCATCAAGCCTTGAAGATGAGAAATGTCTGATTGGACACAAATACAATTTTGCCTGTTTTTTTTTTTCCTCTCAGGTTACTGAGTCAGAGCTGGATGGCATATGTAATTGTAGCAGGGCTATTCTTCTCTCTTTTTTTTTCTTCTAAGGAACATTCATGCTGCATTTTAATTACAACATTTATAATACATCCAAATAGCTTGAGCTCAAATTGATCTTGTTTTTCAGCCAGGAAGCTTGTTTTTTCATCTATTATAATAAATATGCTATTGATAATAGTTTAGGTGCAATACAGCAAAGCTTTGTGTTATACATCAGCTCTGGCAGGCCAAAATTTTCTTGTTATCCGTTATTGATGTGACAGTTTGCAAATATTTAACAAACTTGACATGACAGTTTGCAAATACTTAACAAACAAATTACAAGGTTTTCCTTGTTCCCCTCTTAGTTCGTAGTCTCAGTCCGTTTGACAGCTGAATTCAGGATTAATTATGATCTTGTTTAAGACAGTTGTTCGCTAGCAAGTTCGTTCTCTAAACCTAAAAGTGAAGTAGAACCAGTACTGGCACTTGGAATTAAATCTCATCCTTGAAGCAAATTTTTTAGCCTTCTTCCCTCCAGTTCTCCTAAGTAGAAATTGGATTTGCTTGGTAAAGTGCTTAGACCTGTTATTAATTTTTTACTTTGTATAGTAATTTTAAATATAGAAGCTTACCATGAAGGGCTGAAAAAAGGAGCTTTTTTTTTCTCCCAACCCTCAGCTTTCTGGGTCTGTTCAGACTGTAAATGCTTTAAGAGATAGGTCTTCTCTAAGCCCAAGCATGGGATCAAGGAGACTACCTCGAGCCTCTGTGGAAAAGAGAGAAACAGAAGGACAAGCTGGATTTGGTCCTCAGTAAAGCACTGGAGGTGGCACAGGGAAATGTTCAGTCCAGGCCCTGGTACTGACTGATTGGTAAAACACATCTATGCCCTGCAGTAGCTTCCTTTCTGCTCCAGGTCTGAGCACTGGGTAAAGGGTATGGAAAAGGCTGAAGCACCAACATCTGCCTGGGAAGGTTGTTTCTGGTGTAGATGGCTGCAGGGGAAGGAAGGAGGGTGATACAACCCATGGAAAAACCTGATGCATCCCCCAGAGTTTAAGCAAGGGGTTAGTTAACCAGTGGGGAAGCTGTCACAGAGGCAGGGACATCTTCTGGGGTAAAAAAACAGCAGCAGAATAGAGAAACAAAGCAAGCATGAAGCACCTCTTTCAGAGCACATGCTGGGCACTGGGCCATTTCTGCCCTGTGGTTTCTGACTGTGGGCTTTGCATACACAATACAGGAATTCACTGGTGTGTGAGCCAGGCTTTGGAGATGAGGAGTGAATTTGTTCTCAAGTAAAATCACCTTTTGTTAGCAAAAAATCTGTGAGTTGGGTTCCCCAGGGGAATAGTGTTTGAAAATCACAGATGATTAAAAGAGAACACATTTGAGGGTTTTTTTTTTTATTTTTTGCCTTTTGGGTTTGGGAAGCTGGACGTGGCACATAAGTTTCTTCACAACTGACCTGGTCCCAAATTTTTGTTTTAATGCAAGAAAATCTGAGTCTCTCCTTAAAAGAGGAGCCCCCAGGAGTTCTGAATGCCAAATGTCACACCAGCAAAAATGACTAAAGTTGGCAGCTCCAAGTGTAGTGTATCACATCGGTCTTAAGCAAAAATAAGCCAAATCAAACAAAACTTAATGGCACAGAATAAAAGCAGGCAAGTACCACAGCTTGGCTTGAAATAGTGTGTTAGTAGGAAGAATGTTTCTTTGTTACTTTTGATTTGATGAACAGTAAAACCACAAACTCGTGCTGAACACAGTTTGTATGTGCCCTTTGCTAATTGCCCATCCCTGACTGCAATGTAAGCACTCATTGCTTGCCTCCCTTGCAGCCGGTGGTGGCCAGAGTGGACAGGGACACAGCTGTGTGTCACAGCATGTCTTCACCTGTGTTTTCAATCCTGGAATAGTCCTTGTTATAAGGACATTTTAGCCTGGTATTTAAATCTTCATCTCACTTCTTTTTAAGGCTTGCTTAACACTTTTTCAGTTGATTGATGCAGCATCAATCACAGCAATATGCTGGCTATGACATTCCTGTTAATAACTACCCAGGAGCTGGGTGGCTCAGGGCACTGTGTGATGCCTTCAGCTGAGCATGGCCATTTTCTCCACAAATGCTAGGGGAAATTTGCTGACCACAGCAACTTGAAGATATGCCAGGCAGCAGCAAGGGTCTGCCCATCATTTGGTTTCCAAGCATCTCCCAGCTTGGGAATATGGCTATCGATGTGGTTACATTTGCAGCCCTCTTCTGCTGTTGGGGGTCAAGGTTTTGAGAAAAAACAGCCTTACCTGGAAGTTTGTGAAGTGACACTACCAGCTGGACACACCAAGGGTAAACTGACTCCAATTACCTGCTTTGCTTACACCAGCTGCCATGTATTACAAATCAAACCAGCCACAAGGAACCAAACTATTAAGCTGCTTTCTCACAATCATTAATTATGAAGATACCATCACTCATGTTTTTAATCTATGAACTGTCCCGTGATAGCAGATTTTTTTTTTTTAGTTCAATGAATTTTGATGGTGAGGCTGCAGTGTTGGCAAGTGATTCCTGCAGGGGCCCACTCATGAGGTTCTGATCTCGTGAAACCTCCTTTTCCTGACATGAGGCCAGCACAGAGACTGCATGGGTACAGGTTTGTGTTTCCCCATCCTCCTGGCCAGCCTCTGGGAAAAGCCCAACCCTAATGTGTCCTGCTTTGATGACCAAAAAGGCCAAAAGGGTGCCACCTGAAAGACTTCCTCTGGCATGTTGAATACCCCAAAACTTTGCTGGGATCCATCAATCTGAGTACTAATTTTTCCTCTCCTTTGTCATGTCTTAATATGTTTATTCTCCACGTGACTGTGCAGTGAGAAGGGCTCTTATCCCCCTCCAAGAGCAGAGGTGCAAACCCCACACTTCTTCAGGCCTCCCTCAATTAATCCTGCTGGTGTTTGGCCCTCCTTGCACATCTCTGCCCTTTCCTGTTGCTGGGAAGGGCATAAAAATGGGTCAGAAGAGGAAAAGCCCTCCAAAGTTGCTCATCCCACCAGGGTCACATGTTGCCCGTGCTCTGGAGACTCAGGACTTGCTAACAGAGCATCTGGGACAGTCTTACACTCTTTTCTCCTGTAACTGCTTCCTGGACAGATGTCTCCCAGCTGGTCATTTTCCTCAGATGTGCACATGAGTCCATGCGTGTGATCAGATCACTGATAGATGCCCTGCAGCCATCTGGATATGGGGAAGAAATGACAAATCTCCCCCTCCCAACCACACCTTCCATGAGATATTGATGAATGAGATCTTTATTGGCTGCTGGGCTAATTAAATAGAAGTTGCATCACCTTCTAGCTGACAGGCTCTAATTGCTCCTGAGCAGATTTTGAGAGGACTAGATGAATAGGAAAATAAATGGAAAGACTGTGGATTGGATCCAAGGATATACCTGACTGCGTTGTGCTTCAGACAAGCTGGAATTTGGTCCCACCTTTCCCTGGGGAATGGGGCCAGGGCAGGAGACTCTTGTGCTGTGAGAATACACAGGGGAGTGCTGTCAGAAAAGCCAGAATTAACATAGGAAAAAAAAAACAACAAGAAGAAAATAGTATCCTGGTTTTAGATAAGAATTTCTGAAGACTTATCGTTGCTCCAGTCTCTAGCTTCAGCCTCCAGCAGCTGGAACCCGTTTCTTTGTGCTCCTTTTTTCTGTCTGTCACACAGGACTAAAGAAACTGCTGCTGAGGGCTGAAGTGCCTCGGGTGCTCTGGCACCACATGAATCCCTGAGCCTGTGGGTTTTTTTTCCTCCTGTTGCCTTGAAGTCCAAAAACACCAAAAAGAGTGTCAGGCACCCGGTAGCCCCCCCAGTCAAGTCCAGCCCTCTGCAGCCCTGCTGAGGGCTTAGGGGAAGGATGCTCCCCTCAGGCAACAAAGATGCTGGAATTTTGAGCCTAACCCTTTGTGCTTCATGGTCCTTTGAAGGTGAGAGGTGCTGTGTGTTTGTGGTGTTGTGTGCCAGCTGCCAGCAAGGGGTGCAAAGCCCTCTCAGCCTCTGGCTGCCCTTCCCCCTTGCAGGAGCAGGGCCAAGGTTCAATTTGGTTCTCTCCTGCCTAAACCTCCAAGTAGGGAGTGTGGCTGGTTCAACAGGAGAGTCACTAACAGCAGAAGTTGCTGTGTACCCAAGTTTTGGGTTGGTCCGGGGCAGAGCTGGGCCCAGTACACAGTAAATCCTGGCACTGAAAAAATTAACTGAAATTAATGGCCAAGCCCTCAGTGACTTCAGTGGTGTCATGTTTTCCCCAGTGGACTCTGCAGGCTTTATCTGGGCACATCCTGACTGCAAGGCTTGTCCCATATTTAATTTATGGGGTGATTAATGAGTTCTTAGCATACAATGCACTTAATTCCATTTTGGCCTGATTTATGATGTGATGTGAACTGCATGTGAAGTTTTTAATTCACTAGGTGGTGACTCTGATTCAGTATATGGAGTGTGACAGAAGAGGTGATATATTTGATTCCAAAGGTGATGCATCAATTTCAGTGTGAAGTGCATTAAATTTCTCACATGACAGGTTGGTTGCAGTGCATGACACCTCAGTGACAGCAATGCCAGGACAGTTAACTGGGATACCTTCACTGTGTCACCAGTGGTCCCCATGTCCACCACCTCCCCAGAGGAAAATGTCCCCTGCTGCTGGTCTTTTATTCAGCCTTGCAGGACTTGAATACAAACAGTAAAATACCCCATCAGGAGCTGGTCAAAATATTTGTCTTCAATTTAATACATGCCCCAGGTAAGGGTTTTTGATATCCTGCCTAATTTCAGGTCTCAGGAAGATGCTGCTGCTCCTGGGAATCTCAGCACCACCCAGAAAATTGCCTCATTTTGGGTTCGTTTCAACACTCAATATCTCTGCTTTTAACTCAAAGTCTGGCTGATCCACGTAGCTGAATGAGGATGGGAAGTTCGAGTCCTCTCTGGGAGAGAGAGACTTTAACACTGGGCTCTGTCACACCTGTAACTTTTGAAGGGAACTTAAAAAAAAAAACCCTTGGAGAGCACACCTCCTCTTCCCACTCACTCTACACTGGGGCTGCTTTTAGGACAAGGCTTCTCTGCCGAAATGAACCCACACCCCCACCAGGGGATTCTAATGGCACACAAGTGGGACAGCCTTGGCTGTGCTGGGGACCGAGGGGGCTCCCAGTGCCCCCAGTGCCCAACCCCATCCCCATCCCCGTGCCCCAGTAACACCAGCATCGATGAACCCAGCCTCTGCATGGTGGAGCGTGGCAGGTCACTAACACAGCCAGGAGGGACGTGAGAGGGCTGATGAAGGGATTTGGTGACAAGCTGAGCAGGAAGTAATTACTTTCCTCCTTCTCTCCTGCTCTGACTGCCACAGCCTCTGCAGCAGTGAGGATAAATGCAATATATTAGCAGCACTGAATGGCAGATTCACTGAGCTGCAATTTATAACACAGTCCTCCCCAAAGCCTCACTGGAGTGCATTATGAATTTAGCTTTGTAAAAGGGGATAAAATGATGAGAGAGTCACTCTGGAAAAGCATTTGGAAACCCTCAGAAAAGGAGTTAATTTCTTCTCTCCAAGCCAGGTGTGTCTCATTGAGCTGACCCCAGTGGAGCTGCGAGGGAGGGTTAGTGCTCATACACCAGGTATTAAATTTAATCCAGTGAGAAGGAGCAGATGTTGATGTGCCAGGCCTGTCTGTCTGCCACCATGTCTAATGCATGAGGATGGCTGAAAAATCTCCCATCAAAATGTTTTGATTTTTCTTGGAGAAAAAATAGAAAACTTCTACTGGATAAAAAAATGAACCCTCAAGGCAGAAAACTTACAGCTGAGGAAACTTTGTCTTCAGACTGTTGATAAAGGATTGTTGCTGTCAGAAGGGATAAAGAGGAAGATGTTTTTCATCAGCCATGTTAATCTGATCTACCCCTGCACGCAGGCTTGTGCAGGCAGATAAAATGAAAGAGATCCCAATATGCTGATGAGCCAGACTCTATCCCAGTTTCCAACAAGGGACTCTAAGCAGTCTGGATGGAGAGGCAGGGGAGGACTCTTGCTTATAACATACCCCCTGGTGAAGGGTGTCAAGCATCAGGGACAGGCAACACTCTAATGTGCCACTGGTCTGCCTGGAGAGAGCTGTTTGCAGGCTCTGTCCATGCTCTGGGCTCCCAAAACCTCTACAGCAAACAGCAAACACTGTTCCCACTGCTGATAGCCTGGTTCCTGCAGGGAGGGGAAGCTTTAACCCAGTCCTCCACTCTCCAAACAGATTAAAAAAATTCCCTGGCACACTTTAAATGGTTTAAAAAGTACAAGGGAGAGGAAATGCTAAAAAACATCCCTTTTGATAGTGAAAATGCTCATGAATCTGAACTATTTCAGCATGACCTTGCGAACACTTTTGTTCATGACCAGACTAAGAACAGCTGGGCCTGGGAAGTCCCTGTGCCCTCTCCTCCATCCCTCAAGCACCTCATGAGTGGAGGTATGTGCCCCGCTGTACCCCAGCCAGGGGGACCAGGTGAACTCAGGAATGCTCCCACCACTGCCCTCCGCAGTGAACTTCAGTGGCTGAGAGCCTGCTGGGAGCTGGGATGAGGAGCAAGGGGCATCCAGCAGAAAAGCATGGATTCTGCTCCTGCATCCCAACTGTGGGGCAGCTCATGAGGCCCTGGCACGGACCCTCCCACAGCACCATGCAGCCACCCTGCAGAGCTTCCCAGCTGCCAGAACATCTTTCCATTGTGGTGAGAAGCATGTAATTTATTTCTTTATCTATTTGTTTTGCATGGGAGACAAGGCAGCTGGTTTATAACGTTAACAACCATTTTAGCTGAGTGCAGTAGGTCCCATAAATCCATCTCCCTCTCCATAGCATTAACCAGTCACCAGGAACCAGCAGTTTTGTAACTTTTTGTTGAGGAGATTCTGGGGCCAGAGTCTCAGCTGGTGTAACTTGGCCTTGCTGCCCAAATCCAGGTGATTTACATTAGCTACCTGATGCTGCTATGAGCTACTGCAAGTATTTTCATACAAATACTTAAAAAATCTTACTTGGCTTAATTTTTACTGAAGGAGGGTTAATATATTTCTTCAGGGTGTTTTAAAATGCATTTGATAACACTTATTTTCCTCAGGTCAACCTGTATGTCCCAAACAAATTCATCTGTCAGTCTGAAGTAAGTATTAGCTGAAAAAAGGTCCCTTTCCAGTAGTATGTACTACAAAGGCTACTGGTCCCATTTCGCCAGACCTCCTAGGGACTCTGTTTCCTCCTGTTTGGTTTTCCTTAAAGCCCTTTGTCTATCATCAACTTAAGAATGGTGAGGTTGCTGGTGCTGCAGCCTGTTGGGATGGCTCCTATCTTCTCCTTGACTCACCCTTCTCCACTATCTCCATCTGCCCATCCACCTATCCATCCATCACCTTTTATTTAGAGAGCAAGATCCTGGGGCAGGAACTGTCTGCCTTTTCTCTGGTTTATACTGTTCCTCGAGTGGCAGGTTTTTATTGACTTACAAATCAACACAAAGATCATTTCTGGTCATGATCAAAAAGACATGGTTCAGCTAATGTGTTTCTTTTTTTCCAAGCTTTTAAAACATGAGCCCGTATTTTTATTCTAAATTGCAGTTTTTAATTTCTGCTGGCTACAAAGAAGTTTTATGCCTTGTGAGCCACACTGGACCCCCACACAGCCTCTCAACAGGGTGGACGTCACCGATGGGGATTCTTGTACCCTCCTGCCCTGCAGAACCCCTCACACCTTTGATGATCAGACAGTCACTCTGTGCTGTTGGATTTCCTGGAGATATCTGAGACTCAGGTGATTTGCACCATTTTGTCTCACTTGGTTTTCCTACTCTGCTATTAATTTTTTTACACAGAGAAGAGAAAAAGGAGATCTGAGTCCTCTGGGTGAAATCCATCCTCTGCAAACAGAATGAAATGCCCACTCAGCTGAACATGGGCCTGTCTTGGCTTTTGGCTTATTATCTGTGCAGATAGAGCTAAACTTAGTGTCAACTATAAAATTTCCCATTTGCATCAGAGGATGTTTCAGTTAACTGGTAATCCACGACAATGAGTTTTTTATGAACTACAGGGCCCAGGAGGCTTGAAGAGAGTACTTCAGTGTGTCTCACATAATCACAGGGTTGTCAGACTTGGAAGGGACCTCTAGAGATCATCTATTCCAACTCCCCTGCTAAAGCAGGATTCCCTAGAGCACATTACCCTGGTTTGCATCCAGGCTCATCTTGAGTATCTCCAGAGAAGGAGACTCTACAGCCCCCCTGGGCAGCCTCTCCCAGTGCTCTGTCACCCTCCTAGTAAAGAAATTTGTCCTAAAATTTAGGTGGAACTTGCTATGTCCCAGCTTTTACCCTTTGTCCCTTCTCCTGTCACTGGGAACTACTGAAAAGAATCTGGCTTCATCCTCCTGGCACCCACCCTTTAGATACCTGTAGGCATTAATAAGGTCTCCCCTCAGCCTTCTCTTCTCCAGGCTAAAGAGTCCCAGCTCTTTCAGCCTCTCTTCATAAGGGAGATGCTCCAATCCCCCAGTCATCTTTGTTGCTCTCCTCTGGACTTCCTCCAGTAGTTCCCTGTCTCTCTTGAACTGGGCAGCCCAGAACTGGATGCAGTATTCCAGATGTGGCCTCACCAGCACAGAGTAGAGGGGGAGAATGACCTCTCTCAACCTACTGGCCACACTCTTCCTTATGCACCCCAGGATTCCATTGGCCTTCTTGGTGGCAAGGGCACACTGCTGGCTCATGGATAATTTACTATCTGCCAGGACTCCCAGATCCTTCTCCTCAGAATTGCTTTCCAGCAGATCCACCCCTAACCTATATTGGTGCCTGGGCTCCAGGGTCTCTCCCTTTGGCACGGGGCATTTGGGAATGACTGGGGTCCAGGCTGATATCAGTACCTCCACTTTAAAAGGATTTAAATTATAAAATTTGGGCAGCTCTTTGTTTGTTTTGAATCAGCTTTCCCAAATTTCCACCAGCAGCATCTGGCTTGGCACGATTTTAATGTACAGCTTCAGGTTGCAAACAGAATTGAAATTTTCAGACATACGGTGCTAGCTTTGTAAGTGGTAATTGCCTCAGCTTAGGATCAATGGAGCAGAATAATATCTGCCCACTAATAATGGCGTAATAAAATTAATAGCATTGGCCCTGCCATGAATTACTTTAAAATAGGGATTGTAGGATAGTAATGTAAACAATAATTGATTTTTCTTAGGAAAGTAGAGTACTGTAAATTAGATATGACTCTCTTCAGTGTGTAGTTGATACCAGACAATGCAGAAAAGGTATTGGATTACCTCGAAGGTGGGTGGAGAGCGAAACAGCAAACGGGCCCGCTGTGTCATCAGGGAGGTGATTAGATAAATGAAATGAGCCTGGACCAGAAGATGAAAGCTCAGAGCTGCACGGCACTCAATATTGCTGCCATCCAACCCGACCCAATTAGTAACATATTAGCACAGAACAGGTCTGTTCAATGGTCCAGGTCTGTTAGTTGAAATAATGTGATTATTGGCATTGAAGGACATGAGGAATACTTAGAAAAAATTAAGGGAGTCTGCAGCTCTGTGCAGTGGCCAGTGCATTCCTGGAGGCGAGGGAAGTGTGAGGCAACCATGCTCCTCACAATGCCCAGCCTTCATGTTTTGGCACCCCCTGGCTGCCCTTCGGTGCTGCTTTTAACCCCACTAGCACCCCAACTCTGAACTTAGTGTCAATGCTGGTGTGTGAGGTGGCACTTGGAAGGACTAAATCCATCCTTAGCTTTTCCAATGGGGTGGGACAGCCACGTGTGCTCAGCAACACTGATGCCATGGGGTTTCCATGTCCATATCCAGGCTGTATCTGGCAGCCAGGGGTGGGGCTGGAAGTGGAGCTGCCCCTCTTGTGAGAGCCAGCACCCGTGGATGGCATGGGAGGATGTCAGGGCTCCAGCAGGAGCATTCCCACTAGATTACATGCAACCACTGTCCAGATTTTTCCTTCCGGAAGCCAATTTTCCTGTCGATTCCAGTTAACCCCAGCCTTGACATCTCACAGGCAGCTCAGGAGGAGGCTTTGCAGAAGAGCAGCCATTCAGAAATGTGCCATGAGGCTGCGATGGCACCCCAGAGCCCAGCCTGAATTACAAATGACCAGGAAGAGCTGCACGATGGTTTGAACCATTGCCATTTGCAGAATGATTTGGCTGCAATACCTGCAGCCCCGCTCCTGGCCTGCCAGCCTTCCCTGGTGTTGGTGCCACTGCTTGAACACGGGGCTCAGCACAGGAGTGGGCACATGGTGCACAGCTTGGCCATCCACCTGGCAAAAGCAGTTCTCCCAGTTAAATATATGCCTGCTGCCAGAGCATGAGGCTGCTGGGGAGGGGAGCAGTGGGCTTTGCTTCCAGGGAGCCAGGGTGTGCAACCAGCTCATCCCAAACCATTGCCCTCCCAGCCACGGGAGCCTGGGATCCCAGCATCATTGCTGATCCCAGCATCATTGCTTCAAGATCTGCTCTGCCCTGGTCCTTTCTGGCATTTTCATTGCCCCCAGGACATCTGGGTTTGAGCTTGTCCTTCTGTGCCTTGGGGACAGCTGTGTGCTCGTGCCTTCCTCCTGGCACAGAGCCTCTGCCGGTGAGCCTGGGAATTCACACTTGATTCTAAATACCCAATTCCTCAAGTTTTTGAAGGATGCTGTGGCAAATGGGGACGGTCCGGGTGCCTTCGCTCCTGGCAGAGGCTGCATGACGCACGGCAGCTGTTTTTGGGCTATCAGAGGCAAGGGGACAGAGCTACAAAAGCAGCGGCAACATCAGAGAGGAGTGGGTTCAGAAGAAAAAGTCAATGGCTTTTAATATGGGGAATAATAAATGAACAGAAGGAGCCACAGCGCCACAATGAAACATCCCTAAAATCCTTTGTTTTCATTTCAGATGATAAAGGAAAATCATTAGGGCTCAATTAGTGATGAAAGACAGGGGTTCTTCTGCATTGCACTGGCTTGAGAGAGCAACTCCTGCTCAAGAGCACATCTTCCCCATCCAGCGTGGGATCATTAAATACCAAACACTTTGTGCTGTTTGCATTGCCTATTGTGCCCTTGTGTGGCATGAAAACTCCGCAGTGATAACTGATTGTGAGTCATTTTAAGGGCGCTCTGCTCTCTGCCTCACAGAGCTTAAAACCTGTGGAGAGCTGAAGGAGAGGGTCTGGATGGTGGAGCTGCCAGTGCCTCTCCAGCAGCCCAGCGGAAAAAAAAAGAAAAGGGAAAGGAGTGACAGATGAGTTTATGTGATCTTGACATGGGGAGATAAGGGTTTTGGGTGCTTTGGCTTTCCCTTGAGGATGGAGAGGAGGGCACAGGGCAGGTGACAGTCACCACCAGCCCCAGCGTGTCACTGGGATGAATAAGTGTTCCCTCCCCACTGTGCTGGGGGGAACTTTGCTGTGGAATATTGCACACAAGTACATGAGGCCTCTAGATATTTCTACAGCAGTAACTGATGTGGAGGTGATGGGCGAGAGAGACTCCAAACCTGGAAGGTTCCTGGAGCTGTTTACATGCTGGCCCTGCTGCAAGCACTCACTGTGCATCTGGTGGGACCCTTGGTGGTGCTGGCATGGGGCTGAGCAGACCAAGGACACGCCAGGAGGAAATAATGTAAATGCTCCATTAAAAAAATCACACAACAGAACAACCCCAGCCCCTCCCTCTCCCCAGACGTGGCCACACTGCACACAGGCTGCCATTTGTTTTTATCACCATGGGAGATGTAAAGCACAGCAGCTGTGCGTTACTTACTGCTTTTATCCCCCGTCTCTCTCCCTTTATTTCTTTGCCAAGACTGCAACTAAAAGAGCAGATTAGTGGCTGTGCTGCTGTCACCATGCTCAAAGGCTGGGAGGACAGAGGCTGCCAGGGGTGGCTGAGGTGCCCTGAGCCCCTGCATGACCCTGCAGGGAGGAGCCAAGGCCAGCACAGGGTGCAGAGGAGGGACAACCACCCAAGTCTTTGCTGTGTTTTGGCACATGAGAGACTGTGTGATGGGGCAGAGCAAGCATCCTTGAGCTGTCACCTTGGGGCAGGTCATGCAGCTGGGATGAGCTGTAGCAGAGGGTTTTGGCAGAAGCAGGTTGGACATGGCAGGAGATCCAGTACCAGCTCACCTGCCCACAGGGAAGGAAGATGCTTGTGCTACCACAGGCATCTCATCAGCTTTGGGAGGAAAATCTGGCCAAGCCTGCCCAGTCTAAAGCAGAAGGGACCTGCAGTGGCTCTGGGACTCAGGGATTTTGTTCCTTCCTCTCCATGCATTATTTTCCTTCTTGCAGGCAGGGACTGCAGCAGGCTAAACAAATAAGGGGCTGTAATGTAATTTTAGATATATGGTCTTTAGAAAATGAATTCACATTTAGAGCGCGAGCTGTAATACTTGGCTTTATTATTTAATTACAGAGTTTGTAAATGTAAATGGATTTAGACCCTTAATTTTAAGAGGCTTGAATAACCTTCCACTCCTTGTTTAGTGTTGAGGCAGAAAAACTGCCACGTCTGGCTGCAGCACGTTTGGGGTGTGCGGCGCAGCCGAGCGAGCCGGGCATTTTCACCGCTCTATTGTCCCATCTGTAGAAGTTGGGCCAAACTGTGTTTTACTGTAAAGTGCTTAAAATCAATGAAGTGGCAGAGCATAAAGGAGCTGGTTTGAGTTCTCCTTCCCCCAGCAGTAATTTGCAAGCTACAATAACCTCCTTGGTGAAAACCAGGAGAAAACTGAGCCCCCAGTCTCCAGCTTTTCTTCTGCACCTGAAAATGAAAATCCCATCTTTCTGGGAACGTTACCCCATTAGAAATTGTTTGCCTGATATTAACCAGGTCAGATGAACCCTCAGTGGTACAAGGCCTACTTGGCTTGAAATCTGAGCTCTGTTCCTGCACAGTACTGGGAGCACGTCTCTTATTTTAATCAACTTTTGTCAAAAGGCTTGAGAACATGCGTGGGCTGAGCCAGATGATCTGCTCCTGTTCAAGGTGACTGAGGCTCTGAAACACTGAAGACCGAGCAGAAACTGCTTTTGGAGACTCACATCTGAGTCTTCTGCCCATCCAGGGGTTTGATCTTCATATTTTTCCACTTGGGTGGATGCTACTCTTCCAAAGTAGCTGCTTTTCTGGAAGGTTTCCCATTAATTTTCTTCTAGTGAAGTTTTTTCAGAGGAGTTGCCTCCCTATTTTGTCGTGACAGGCTCCTCCCAGGTTGAAACTACCAGTGTGCCTTGGGGGACAGTGCCAACTCTCGTGCCGGAACCCACAGAGGTCCTGCCACTCAGCTGGGCAGAGACACTCCTGGATGGCTCCACAGGGGTTTGGGGGCAAACCCCATGAGCAGGACAGCAGCACCCACACCTCTCCACGTCTACCCCTGCCACCCCAGCGAGCCTGGGGCTCCCACACCACGTGCCTCCCACACCACGTGCCTCCCAGAGATACCGCCAACCAACAGGGCTGTTAGTTAGGGAAAGCAATTTGTTGCCTGGGCAAGGAACCAGCACCAGCAGCACTACTCAGAAGTGACATGGTTATTTACGGAAAACCCATCGTTGGGCTTTTGTATCCCCCTTCCCCATGGAGCTGTTCAAGTGAGATATTGCCAAGCACTTGTCCAGGAGGCACAGCAGTGGTGTGGGACGTGGTCCTGGGGGTCCTTCCCTGCTGCTCCCCTAGTCACCCCACATAAGCTCTATGGGTGGGGCCAAGGCTGGTTTGGAGATGCCTCACTTGTCGCCCATCAGGAGGGAGAAAGACTTAGCCATTTTCACCACTCAGAGGAAGCCTCAAACAGAGCTAAAATCCCACCAAAGCCAAGCCTGGGGCTATGGGCTCAGAGACCCTGGTCACTGCAAGGGTCCTGGATGCCTTTTGTGTACCTGGAGGAAAAGGGAAAGGTGCAGCTTTTCTCACTGCAGCTTGAGAAAAAAAAAAATAATGTTTTGTTTCCATTATCTATTTTGAACTGTGTTTAACTCAAGCTGCTCATCCCCTGCAATTCCTGTCTCCTCATGCTTCCTCCCAGCATCAGCTATGTCTGCCAGCAGCTGGACAACACTGCGAGCAACTCCACAGAGAAGCTGCACACATCCGCAGTTAAAACCCTTACGTACCTTGCATGGAGACCCCAGCCAAAATCAGGGAGGGGGGCTGCAATCTCTTCAACACCTCATGAGGCTCGTACACGCTCCCACCCAGGTTTTGAGCAGCAGGTTATGCTTAACATAACCTACAGCTCAGCTCTCATAAACAGAATTCCCTTTTCATTCAATGTTGAGTAACGACTGTGTAACCACTTCTCAGTGAGAAGAGTCTGCGTAGGGTCGTGCTAAGATTGGTAACATATTCTTTGGGTACACACTGAGGAATAACTGTTTTCCCTCCTCAACATCTTGTTTAACAACAGGCTGCTTTTTTTTTTTTTTTTCTTTTAACGTTGTATGATTTTAAACCACTGCATTCAAGCAGATGTTCATTTGGCGTCCAGATAAACGATGTAACATAAAGTAACGACCATCTAATTCCTACCCGTCTGGATCCACCATAGAAATGATTAGAGTGAAACACCTTCAGAAAGGAGGCTGGGGGGGTTCTGAGGCCATCAGCAACAGCGTGTGGTAAATGGCAACAGAAGATGTCAGAGTTTGCACCACTTGTCCGTCTTAATCCCTCGCTGCAATTCAAGAAGGCTAAAAATAAACCCCCTTTGAGTTCTGGCTGTTTACACAGCTGTACCATAAATATTTAGATTTGCAAGAGAGATGCTTGCTCAGCCAAAATCCTGCTCAGATCTCTGGAGTCAGCAGAAGGGGGTTGAGAGAGGCCCAACATTTCCTTGGAAAAATGAAAATCGATAATAATTAAAGCATGGAGCGATGTTTCTGCAGCAAAGCTCGGCACTTATGTAAAACTAACCGGGTTTGTGTTCTTCAGGGGGGCCATGAAAAACTCTCTGCCAGGGCTGGTAAACACCATTACAAGCTGCAGAACAAGTGCCAGGAACTGGGACCTTATTTATGCAGCTGGTCTGAACATGGGGCAAGTGATGGGGAGGGAGCAGCCTCACTCCAAGGGCAGGGGTCCCCTCTGCAGATCATTCCTGGCCACTGGGACAGTGAGGGGATGGTCTCGTGTGTTCTCTGGCCATCAGGTGCTCCATGGGGGATGTGTCTGGTGTTGCCTCATCCAGGAACCACAGTATTTCCATATGTTGTGTTTTTCTCCCTACGTTTTGTGACCATAAATTTGGTTGTGGACCTGAGATCATCTTTTGCCCACCTCTTGCTAGGAAAAGGAAGGTTTTCCTGCTCTGGAATGTTATGCAGGCAGGTATGGCATCTGCCATCCCAGGGATGGGATGCAGAGCTGGCTCCTTCCTGCTGAATGCCTCCAGCCTCCTTTCTAGATAAAAATCTTTAAGTGGATTTTCCATCTGGTAAACCGTCGCTTTAGGAAAACCATAAGGTAAAGGAGTTATTAAAAAGGGGATTTTTACTAATGCACCTACTGTGTCTTCATTATGTCAGGGCACCTCTATGAAGAGATTTGCAAAAGAATCCATCCATTCATTTCCATGCATAATTCCTCAGTAGCCCATTTACTTCAAAGATTTTTATCGACTTTTACTACTACGTGAATCCTCAGATATTTATTTTTTAGGCTCCAGGGAACCCATTCAAAAAGAAATTCATTTTCTGAAGTTTTATGACAAAGGTTTTGCTCTGGATAAAAGCTTCCCGTTATTTCAAAACTTCTGTTCTCCACAAAGATGACTTTGGCAGGTCTGCTGCCACGGGGCATGAGGTATGAGTAAAATTCTAGCTCCCAGAAATACTTAATATATGTGTTGGAAAGGGCTCCTTCCTTACCACCACTGCTTTCAGTAGAGTGGACATCTCTCCACAGGTGTTGAAATGCACACAGAACCACCCAGAAGCACGGAATCTTAGGGGTTGGAAGGGACCTCGAAAGATCATCTAGTCCAACCCCCCTGCCAGAGCAGGAGCCCCTAGAGTAGGTCACACAGGAATGCGTCCAGGCAGGTTTTGAATGTCTCCAGCAAAGGAGACACAAATGTCTGGAAGCTGGAACTCTGCGTGTTCCTGTGTTGTTCCCATCCCCATCAAGTGCCTTCATGCCTGACCCATCTCTCCATCTCCCCAGGGGTTCCCAGCCAGCCCGGGGTGTACCTGGGATGTTAACCCAACCTGGCAGGATATCCCTTGGACAGAGGCTGTGGAGATGGCAAAACTTAATAAGAAAAAAGCAAAATTAGTAATCACGAAAACCTTTCTCCCTGTTCCCCTGAGCCCTGTGCAATATTTAAGCCGTGCAAGGGCAAGGCAAACTCACAGCACTCTGGGAACATTTTATGTATTTTTTGGGGAAGGAGCCAAGTCTCTTCTCATTTTGCTTTCCTGAGGATGGGGAGTTTCCAAGAGCAAGTCAGATGCCTTGAAAAACAGGCTAATGTGACTGTAGGGATGTCACACACATACACAGGCATTGGAGACAGCCCAGCAATCCAGGTGCTCCTGGTTTGTGTAGCTCCAGGATGATGGTGACCTGTAAACTGGAGGAGTAGATGTACTTTGTTGCTTAATAAAAATTGAAGCTGTCTGGGTGCAGTCCTGCTTTTACTGAGGTCTGTCAAGATGAGATTTCACTGCCTCAGTTTTCAAGGAGATACTGAGTGAAGTGGGGAGATGGAGTTGAGGCCAACAGAGAGGGGGGAAGAGGAGGACTGGAGGAGAGCAAACATGGCCACATCCACCCATGGCTGTCAGACAGGCACAGAGGGAAAGCCAGATGGTGACACTGAGACAGCATTGCCACAGCTAAAGAAAACATTTAACTGGACTTGTTTGCCTCGAGGTGTCATTGGAATTCAGAGCCAACACATCCATGCAAGGATGAGGTGCTACATGGCCCATGAGGGCAGCCAGCGCTGCATTCAGTGAGGGACACAAACGACCATGCTTCAGGGAGCAAGCCAGCCATGATGGAGGGAGAGGAGGAGGAAGGATGCTGTTGACACAAGGGCACTTTCTGGTTTTCCTCATGGGGAAATGTGCTGGCAAAAAACACAGCTGGATTTGCCGTTCATTTGCCCACGTGGTGCCATGGCACTGCACCAAGGATCCCTGCTAGTAAACTGCTCCATAGGACACTTCTACAGCAAACCAAGCTTCCTACTCTGTCTCTCCCATCCTGCTGCTGTGGCTGGAGCTGCTGGGACAACGTCTGCATCCCTTTGCTTGGCCTGCCCCATGCAGACTGGCAGTGCTCCATGAGCAGCAGTGGGATGACAGTGAGTTCTGTAGGCCACTGGCCAGCTTGCATCAGGTGGCCACCTCACCATCACTGTGAGTACCTGAGGGACATCTCCAGACCTTCACAGCCCAACAGTTCTGCCTCAGAAACTGCAACAGGCAGTAAAACAAGACAATTAGCCATAATCATTCTGAATTATCACAAGTCCTCCTCCATCCCTGCTTTTCTACCTCTCCTCCCCCCTAGAACTTTGCACTCTCATTAATCGAAACAGAAACTTTCTGTCACCACTGATTGCATTTTCCAATGTCACCTGCCTGGAAGGATAAAAATATAAAGTGGAAAGCATTTGCCTTTGGTAGAAATAAACAGGTGCCAGAGAAGGTAACATAATTATACAGTGATTGAATTAAGTAGAAGAAACTGCATTATGCCTACACAGTATCTGCCCTGACCATTGATTTGAGGCATGGTCCCTGTTTGGCCAAGTGATGGGATTTGGCTGGGAGAACCAGTGAGCAGTTCCCACCCAGTGCCATCGGGATCATTATGGATACCTGGGCTCACCCCTCCTTTTCTTGGTGAATTTGGCTGTTGGCAGAGGGAGGTCAGCATTAAAATGTTCTCATTGTCAGCTACATTGTCTCCATACAAGAAAAAAATCACTTTAGCACAGATGAGCCTTTTGACTGGGCTGTGTCCTTCCACTAATGACCCTCCTGGGGGATTAAACAGGACAAAGTGGGGCAGTTAAGGAACAAAAGGAAAAGCTCACTGTGGATGTGCATTACTCAAAGGTAAAAGCCACAAGGAGTTTATGCGGGACAGAAGAAAATGTGGATTTACAGCTGAAAAAGGGTTTCAGGCAAGTCCCAGAGCCAAGCACCCTGAGGGACATGCTGCAGCTTGGGTGCACCTTTAATTAGGATGAATTTCCCTGGTGCTGGAGTTAATGCATTATATATTGAAACCATTTGTGTTCATTTGTAGCCAAAAATTACTTTTAAATGTTAGCATTCATTTGGGTTATTTGAATTCTCTATTAATTCTATAAATAATGGTTTAAAAAAATCACGTTGAGGTCAGTAAAAATCATCAATATTATTCCATTATTTGTTGATAAACATGACAGAGCAGCTCCCTGTGACTAGGACAGGGGAGAGGTAGTGTCTGACCTGTTGGCATCACCACAGACCAAGCCAGAGCCCTCCATTCCCAGCAGCTTCCCACCCCCCTTTGGTGACATGGGACACGTGGCACATCTGTACTGAAAATCATCTTGTGCCTCAAATTTGTGTCTCCCTCGTAATTGTTTGGAAATGCTCCAGTTCTGATGTAAAGTGGCACCCGTTTCCTTTCCCTGTAAATTTTCTGTCCTGAAACACTTAAAAGAAAAAGCAATCTTCTTAATCACATCGTTTGATAACACAAACAGAGGTACAAGTTAACAGGCAGCAGGGCATTAAGCTCCTCTGTTGTGTGCCCTTCAATCTTGATAAATGGAGATTTCACTGGAAGATTTTTCATGCATTAGCATTAAAAGGGGAGCAGGGCTATTTTCTTTCCTTGCGAGGCAAGACAAAAGAGCTGTGCTTTGCGATCCAGCAGCATTACTCTCTATTTCAAGGGCGGAAATTAAATAAATTAATCTGAAAGAGGGAAGGAGGGAAAAGCCTCCGCTACAGAATTTTTTAAAATTACTTTTGGGGCGGCCCACATCTTCCCAATGCTTCAGCCAAGTCCGTAAAGCATTAGGGAAACACATGGACCCCATAAGCACCCCCCCCAAGCAATCTGGCTAGGGGTGGGGGTAGCAGCTCCCTCTCGCTGATGCTCCAACCCAGCAGGCTGCCAATTTTTTTTTTTTTTTTTCAAAGTAACCCATCAATTAGCTGATTCTCTCAGAAGAATTTATTCCGGATGAATCCGAAGGGAGAACTTAAAACCTCTTGATGTTTAATTTGATCAAGGCTTTAATAACATCTGGCTGGATTAGTATGCGGGTGCTGCTGCACTCCCAGGAGCAGGGCTGGGAACGGCCACGTTTGCTGCGCTTGAGCGATTTCCCCATGACTTTGTGCTGTTTGCCAGTAAAAAGGGTGCTGCCGGGTTGGGTGGCACAAGGCTGCTCCTGCAGGCACCCAGCCTCTGGGAGCTGGGGGTCCCGCCAGCACTGATCCCCCCCACCCCATCCATGGAGATGACTCTGGCAGAGCCACCGTCATGAACTGGGGGAGAAGGTGCTCTGTGGGGTGGGAGGGAGAAGGGGCAGGGTTGGAGTCTCTGCTCCTTTGCACCTCCTGCTCTCACATTGCCTTTCTGTAGTGGGGTTTCTCCTGAGAAGCTGTCCCAGCAGCTGGCACTGGAGAGGGATTTTTGCCCCCCCCTTAAATCATGGCAAGATGATTTAAGAGACTGCAAGCTTCAAGCCAGGATTTTAACCGAAAAGACACATTGATTTTCTGTAGCTAATGGAATAAAAGAATTACTGTGGTTCAAAAAGAAACAAAAAAAAAAGAAAACACGGTGCAAAAAGCCACCTTGGCACATGCTGTGCATCGGTAGGGCCAGTGCTCTCAGGTGCTGGAGAGAGCCTCCTGCAGCCCCAACCTCCACTGCCACATGGGCACAGCTGCGGGTGTACACTGGTGGGGCAGGCAGAGCCAAGCCTGGAAGGGCACTGGGCAATGCTCCCCCCATGCTGCTGGAAGATCTGGGGAGGGTCCAGGGGAGGCAGGGGGGGGTGGCAGTTTGAGCATTGCACCCAGCTGCAGCCCACCGAGAAGGGAGGGGTTAACTCTGCTCACCAGGAGGGACCAAGTTTCCTTGCTGGCTTTTCTACTACACCTCAGACACTTTGATTCCCCATCATATACCCCCAGGACTATCATCTCCATCTTACAGATAAGGGATGGAGGGGACCAACACCAGGGCTCCTTCCCTCAGAGTCTCTCCTTTGGGGCAGTCTCGGCCCCACTCGGGGGTTTGGGGACCAAATTTCATCCCTTGCAAAGGGGAGACAAACACTGGTATGACAATGATGCTGAAGCAGCGAGAGGGGGGTATCTCTCCCCCCACAGGGGGTCTTCAGCTGCCAGCAGCAGCAGGGCACTGGGAGGCTTTGCTCTCCCTGCTTTCGAAGGCGCTCTACTGGGTATGAATAATTGAGCTCCCCCTCTCCCGTGCCCTAATTGCCCGGCCACGGAGTCAATCGCTCACTTTCTCGCTCGCTTTTCCCAATGAATATTTCATAGCTCCCTGGGGCAGCCAGCGTGGATGAGGCTTGCTGGGATTTAATGCCCACCATCTGCAGGGAGAGGATGGGAAACAGCAGCACGCTGCCCAGAAAATGCCTTCAAATGCGTCACCAAGTTGTCCCTGGTGCTCGAGGTCTGGTCAGTTTGGTGGCAGCATCTCTCAGAGAAGGGGTGAAAGGCCCTCCCGGGCACCTTGCTTCCCCATTAGTGCCCAGGAACCCCCCCAGAAGCCTCCTGCTCAGTGGCCATGAGGAGCTGCCAGCGTTTCCCCCGCCCTCCACAACGGCACTTGTTAATTCTCCATTTCTTCCTTAATTACTCGGAAGCAATGACCGTTCTATCATCGCTTTACACAGCAGCTTAAATCCACTATTAAGGCAGGAGTGTTGCAGCTCAGACATTTTAATTAACATGAACGATCTCACCTTTGTCCAAAGCATCTTTTTACATGTTATTATATCAGGTAATTGTTAATCTACTCACTGGTTTAGAGAGGTCTGTACTTCCATTAAAATGTCCTGCTTTTTCTGACCCAGCAGACTCCCTACATTTTTAAGCTTAGTATTTTCAGGTTATTTCAGTTAAATCAATCTGCAAGAAACAGGGATGAATTATTTAAAGCTCTGATGGTCTCAAGCTAGAAAATGAGGTTTAGTCAATGTTAGTCCAAAATTGAGGGGCTTCAGGGTGCTCCCAGAGCTGGGTGGGAAACCAACTCCCTACTGACCAATGTTATCAAAAGAAAGAACTGAAGAATTTAAATTCATTTGAAAACTTTCCACGCTTGTGGAAAAAAACCCCAGCGTTCATTACTTTTTAACATCTTCTTTCTCATTTTCTCTCACACCAGAAGAAAAGGTTAGGAGAGAAACCAGGGGCTCTTCCCTTAAGACACAAAAGCACTTCCAACTCCTTTGAGCTTTTTAGAAATGCTGCCCATTGTCTTTCGGTGAAATAAAACCAACCTCAAATACCTAACCCAAAAAATCCTTTCAGGGCACACTCAGCCATGGGTGAAACTGCTGCTTCTAACTGGTTTTGACCACTGGAAAACATCAGTTCTTGTTTCAAATTGGGGAAAATTGGAAAAATCCTGTGCAAGCTAGTAGGGCTGGCTAAAGTATCTCACCTGTGCCCACCCCTCAGCCCTGGAACTGGGCAGAGATCTTGCTCTGCCACTAAAAGATGGCCTGGGGGGCTGCAAGAGGCTCAGTCCTCCCCCACCCAAGGGCAGCTCCGGCTCCTGCCTCCTGGACTGGGAGCAAGTCAGACACAAGCATGGGATGAGACTTTTGCCTCAGCTTGGCAAGGACCAAGGCACTGGGAAAATCCTGAACTTTGGTCTGAGTACCTGCACCTTCATCCTCTCCTCTTCCTCACCCCAGCTTGCTGCCAGGGAAGCAGGAGCAGGGCTGATTTTAGGATAGACCAGGAAGGGAGTCCCACCACCACTGCCCTTCGCTACCAGCACTGGGAGCATCACCTGTCCCTAGCCCACAGCAAGAACAGGCTGCAGGAGGTAAAGCCTTCGATGGTTGCTCACCCTCCATTATCACTGGAGGAAAAGCACCTGAAGGCCCTAACGGCCCTGCCCAGCCTCACCTGGGACCCATATCCTCCCACAGGCTCTGGAGCCCCATTTGAGCTCTGCCCTGGGCTAGTAGTCCTGGCTTGAGCCTTGCCTCAGAAGGGACTTTAGACCCATGCTGTCGTATTTCCAGCTCTGTCTTCTTTTGCTCCCAGCTGCTGGACTCTGGTGGGACCCTGGGCCTGGTTCATGGCTTGCTGTGTGTGGAGGTCTCAATGGACTGAGGTGCCAGCTCCTGTGGGACTGTACCCTACTGGTGAGGGTCACCCTGGGCTCCCAGCTTCTCCTGCTGCTCTCCAACAGTAAGTTGTTTTGCTTTGGGTGGTTGTGGTGAAGGTGAATCTGTGCTCTTACTGCACTGTTATGCAAGGCCTGAATCTGGATAAAGCAGCTGGAGGCACCCTGGGTTTAGAGACTCTTAATTTTTGCCATGTGTTTGACCAACCCAAGTGTGGGCCTTTACCGGGCCTGGGGTAGGCCTGCTGCAGCGTTATCCATCCTGTTGGAGTCATAGGAACTGTAACTGTGTGGGTCAGGGCTGTTGTGTTGTTCTGCTTCTAAGAAAAGCTTTGGAAAAGAGGAGACTCAGGGAGGACCTTATCACTCTCTTCAACTACCTGAAGGGAGGTTGTAGTCAGGTGGGGGCTGGGCTCTTTTTTCAGGCAACCAGTGATAGGACAAGAGGGCACAGACTGAAGCTGCTCCAGGGGAGGTTTAGGTTGGATATTAGGAAGCACTTCCTCATGGAGAGGGCGATTAGATATTGGAATGGATCTTCCAGGGAAGTGGTGGAGGCACCATCCCTGGATGTGTTCAAGGAAAGGCTGGATGTGGCACTTAGTGCCATAGTCTAGCTGTTGTGGTGGTGTTGGTCATAGGCTGGACTTGATGATTTTAAAGGTCTTTTCCAGCCTTGGTGATTCTGTGATTTGTTGCTGCTGGGCTGTGAGCTGAGTCTGGAAGTCCCAAACCCACCCCTGGAGGAGTGGGAGCAGCTCTGACCTGCAGCCCTCTGGAGGTGCTGGCTGGGTGCAGGGCTCAGCCAGGCTCCTCTGCAGGCACAGGCAGCTCTGTGCTGCTGGGATGAGAGCTGTGGGTAACTGGGTTAATTATATTCATGTTGCTAGGATCACTGAGAATTATGTTAATAGCAGCATCTGGGGAAATTACATCTTCATTAATTGGTCATGATTGCTTTTTGGTGGATGGGAGATGTTTTTGACTTTAACACGCAGGACAAAATTTATTGTAATCAGCACATACAGTAAGTGCACAAATACCATTACCTTGCCTTGCTAATTAACTCTCCGAAGAGGTAGAGATGGGAAAGACTTGCTTGGACATCTCTTCCTTTCTCCCTTGTCCCAATGAAGCCAGGCTTGTTTTCTACCGTTCCATGCTCTAGTGCTTCTTCTAATAAAGCTTTAAACATTATTTTTGAAGTTAAAAATGGTAATAATGAGGCTGGCAGGAACAGAAAAGCAGTCATGGGGCTGGGGATGCTTTTTATGCTGTGTGTTGTATCTTGCAGTTGGCCTTGTTGCTCTCTGGCCTTGATCTGCCTGTAAGGCTCCTCCTTATGGATGTAACTTGGTGGCAATCTGGTCTATCCACATGCTTAGTGAAGTACATTGGTGATTCAGAGACCTTTGATCCCATCATGTCCGTGTCTCGAAGTAGAGGAGGCTCAGCCAGGTTGGGTTGTCCCCAGGGGACCACCACTGGGTGGAAGATTGGGCTGTTGAGGTATCAGCAAGAGACAGTCATGGCTAAAGCAGCAATGATGTGAGCTCAGTGCACGGAGTCAATCTGCAATTCTTTACCTTTCAGCCAAGGTAGCAGCAAACAAGGAATTAAGCCACATTTTAATGAACTACTACCACATAGCAGAAATCTCTGGTTTTAGCTGCAGCAGAGATTCTAATCTCTTTGGATAAAGCCCCAAAGCCCCGAGCGAATGCACAGCAGGAGGCAGAGGTAACACATTGCTTCCCCAGGGATAAACAGGCTGAAGCTCAGGCAAGGCATCGAGCTCCTTGTAACTTATGAGGCTGTCCATCTTTGGACAACAAGAAGTTGTGTTATGGCCCTGCTTACTCTGCCTTCTATTTATACAACACCATTTTTCATTTAAATGGTGGTTTTTCAGCCAGCTTTGTTAGGGCTGCTGCTAATTGGACTGGATTCATGTGCCCTGCCCAGTGCTGGTTAAATGGGAGGGGTGTGTTTTACTGCTTAGTGCTTTGAATGGGCATCGCTGTGGGGAGGAGGAGGAGGAGAGGGAATAGCAGGGGTGAGAGAAGAATTTAGGAACAAGTTTAACTCTCTGGCTGCCATGGAAGCTCAGAGGTGCCCTCCCCACAGCAATGATGAGGTAAAGAGTGGCTCCATACAAGTCACATAGTCCCCAGGGAGATGAAACCCCTTTCTGTGAGTGGCCTTTCTGACCTGGAAAGATGCAGGCTCCCTTCTTTTACTGGGAAATTAGGTTTAAAAGTTCTTCAGTGTTCTAAGTATCAGCTTCAGACCTTCATGAAATGGTTTTTATGGGCTACCACAAGGAATCAGAACTCAGTGGGACACTCTCACCACAGCTTTGGAAGGAACAAAGTTTGTGCCCTCAAAACCTAGAGCTGAGTTTTACTGAGAAACTGTAACACATGTTGAGCTGGGAGCCAGCCATGTCTTCTGTGCTGCACTGCCCCTGTAAATAGGTAAGCAATGACACAAGGACCAGGACAGCTGTAATACAGGTGAGATTTTGCTGCAAAGCAATGCTTTTGGCTTTTAAGACCTTGTCACAGGGAGGTCAGAGAGCTCCTGAGTTTCTGCTTTCTTTCCCAGGGCCTCTGGGAGGCTTTCCACAAAATATTCCCCCCATCCCTGACCCACAGCACTTGCCACTCCCAGTCTCCACTGCTGTATGGTCCTGCCAAGCTGACTGTTCCAAAGTGACCAGATCTTCTAGCTTCCAGTCACTCCAGTAAGACAGACAAACCCCACCAATGAGGTGGAGAAATAAATGTCTGGCAGAGCATCCACTTGGGATGTCTCCAAAAACACAGCTCTGAAATGTGTGCCTTGTTAGGCAGAGGTGCAATCCATCATCCCACCGCCCCTTCAGCTAGTGTGGCAACATCTGTCCCCATCTTGCTATGGGATCAGACCTCTTTGCTCAGGGGACAGAAAAGCATGGTGCAGATGAGCTGGGCACCTTTTCATCAATCAGATGAACCAGGTGGTAAAACCAGGCCACTTGTTTGCCATGGTCTTTCCCCATCAGCCACTGTTGTAGTAACACCAGAAATGTCAGGTAACTCCCCCAAAAGAGGAAGCCAGCCTGTGCCATACACCCAAACCCAAAGTTTGTATTTGTGGCCAAGAAACACAGCAAGGAGCTTACTAATTGGCAAAAGTGCTGATTTGCAGCACTGACTTTATTTTAAAAGGCAATTAGCACTGTGGAAGGATTCTCTCTTCAATATGCCACGTTTGTTAGTAAAAATTTCCATTTATGGTAACACTATATCATAACATATGTCACAGCTCTGCAATTGAGTCGCTCTGTGGCATCGGGCAGACAGAGCCAGAGCGGGTGTCCTGGGAGATGTGGATGTGGGGGGAAATAGTGCTGTGAAATGAAATGGCACCCATTGAAATGTAGTGGGAAGGTTTTCAGTGAAGGACTAAAACTCTGGAAGACATGACTGTTTGGGGTTTTCCCTTCCTGCTCTCTTGAGAGGTGGGGCTTTCTCATTTGGGTATGCTTTTTTCTTTGCAGACAAGTGAAGTGCAAACCCCTGTAGGTGAGGGCTGTGCTCAGGGACAGTGAGTAGCAACACCAAACAACCTAGGGGAGAGAATCCAGACTGGCCTGGGAACCACTCCATAAACCCAGTTCTGGGGCAGGAAAGACCCAGGGTTTCCAGCAGGCAATAGGGATGGATGGGACATGTGTGCAGAGATGAACAAGCAGGCCAGCCTGCTGCTTGGGCTGCCCTGGGGCTTCATCACTGAGCCATTTATTGTCACTCAGGGATCAAGAACATGTCACCACTGTGACCACCCTGGAGATGGTTCCAGGCCACCATCTCAGCTGTTGCTATGTCCACTGCTGACAGTGAGCAGGGGATACTTTTTTTTTGGGGAGAAAGAAAGTTTTCTTTTGGTTGTGGAGGGCTAGGTGTTGGGTTCCTGCTCTTTGTTGAGCCACAGGCTGTAACCAGAGAGGTCAAAAATTGTTTATTTTTAATGCTATGAATATGTAGAAACTTATGCAAGCTTCCCCACCCAGTGGCCATGAATTTAGAAGTGTTGTCAAAAATCATGGCACTTGCTATCCTGCCAATCAGGTCAGAACTGTAAATTTCTCTTATTGTTGTGTGAGCCATTTGCCATACGTGACTTTCTGAATTCGTGGTCATTTCTCTCTCTACCCTGGTGTCCTGAGTGTGTGACTGACATTTTATATCGTGCCTCTGAGACACAAAGTCCTTTTGCCTGGCATCCTAAACAGGCTGGTTTGCTCTCCTCCCCATCCTCTCTGCTAATGGCTTCTGGCCACAGCCTGGCCCTTAAATCATGGGCTGCACCCAGACAGGCACAAACCACAACTCTCCCCAGACAGAGGGTGTGTGTTTGGAGCAGAGAGAGATGTGCCTCTGAAGCTCTCAGCGTCCTGAGAATGGCTGCTCCTACACTGAGCCAGAGACAGGTCCCCCAGTGCAGACACCAGAGCCCCTGCCCATGGGGGCAAGTCCTGTGAAGACCTTTGAAACGTTGAAAGAGCCTTTTCGAGGACAGTCAGCCTGAATGTAAAGGGAGAAAATGTTCAGTGTAGATACTGTGGGGTATGTTACCATCATCTCTGTGCTGAGAGGAAAGCCGAAGCTGAGGAAATTCATGTTGTGGGGAGTGGAAGGAGGCGTTGCCAACCACCTCCTCCACTTCACTGCCTGTGCTTTTCCTCCCCCACCCGTACCTCTTTTAGATAGAAAAGCTTTTTTACTGCAAGACTATTTTTGCTCAGTGAATTAAAAGGAAGCATTTGCAGCCTCTCCTCCCCATTGCAACGGCTGCCTGCAGCAGTGATCCCTGGCTGGTCCCAGCCCCTCTGGTCAGCAGGGAGAGCAGACAAGTGCAGCAGCAGGATGGCAGCACAGGCTCTTGCTAAACCCAGCTCTGCTGAGATGCCCCCATGCACCGAAACGGGGCTGCCATTTGCTGCAGTTCTGCTCCCTCAGAGCCTGGTGAATCACTAAAGGCAGCAGATGTGACTCAGATGTTTCCTAAACTGATTTTTAATCCTTTTGGCACAGCAGTGCCAACACACAAACGTGAACTGTACCAGTGGGACTGTTTATTAAATTCAGGTCTTGTTGCAGTGGGGAAAGCATGTTAAGACAGTTTGGTGTGTTAACATAAAACAAGAAAAGTAGATTTTCTCAGATGCTGCTGAGGATCACCTCTTGCCAGCAGGTTGCTACTGACAAGGATAGATCAGTGTTATCAGGGTCTGAGCCCAGTGACAAGGCTCTAGGGCAGGACACTTGAAACTGCACCTTTCTGGGTCAAAGACAGCTGATATGGCCCCTACTACTAACCCAGAGTCACTTTCAAAGCCAAGGTCTCTGGCAAACTACATGTGTCTCTTTGTTTCATCTTTCTTCCCAGTTAGTCAGAGGAATGAGAGCTAAATCCTGCCCCATTCAGCAGCTGAAGTAACTGAACCCAAAAGGGCCCACCAGGATAAGGTTTCTGTGCTTGTTAAATGTGAACCTTCTAGCCTTGTCAATTTAATCCTTTCCAAGTGTATTAAGGTTGTGGTTGTTTGTTTTGTTAGGGGTTTTTTTTGGGGGGGGCAGGTTTAAATGGCAAGGTTTCCTGGATTTCTGACCTGTTGGTGCGTATCTAGAGCACCCAACATCATCCATCTAGGTTCTTGCCAACCTGCAGTCTGTATGAAAGCAGAGAGAAGGCACCTTTGCCATCCTGATTTTTCAACTATAAATGTCTGGAAGGTGGTATTTGTGAAAACAGCAGTAGCTTCATGTATTTAGCAGGGAATAGGCATCAGGCAAAGGAAACATCAGGAAACAGGGCTGGTGATGCAGGGTTATGAATGTGGAAACAGGTTAATGACAGAAACTGGTTCCTAGGTGCTAGTAGATGTGAGCAAAAGTAAGCTTTGAAAGCAAAGGCTTCACAGGAGTTGTCCTAGAAGAACCCCTGAGAAGCTATGGCAAATGCCATTCTCTGTTGCCCCCACACACAGAAAGCAGAAGAGGCAAGAGCATCCCAGAAGTCCTCAGAAGCTTTCTTCCCAATTTTTTTTCAAGCTTCCATTCACTGTTTCAGTGTTAACCCACCTTATTCCCTATATTTTCAAGTTCCCTAACATTTTAATCAAAGAACCACCCAGCTTTCAAAAACAAATCCAAGGACTACTATGCCTTGAAAAAAGGATGGTCTTGTACAGCAACCAGTTACACCTAAAGCATCATTAAATTTTGACTGCTATGGTAAAGAGCAGGACAGAGACTAGAAAGTCAGAACTGCTTTGTTTTGTTCCTTAGAGATGGGGATCTGTGCTCATCTGGCTTTAAATACATCATAACAGTAACTTCCCAATGGCCTTTTGTCTCCCATCTTCAAGCGTTTCTGAACCAGTTGAAGGCCCTTTCTTACTAAGGGCTATTGTCCCCCTCCCTCCCAGATCTTTGTGACAAAATTTATGCCATTTTGTGGAAAGAAGTAGATGCATTAGTGAGTGCAGTATCTCTTGACTGAGGTTAGGTTTATTTGAACTTACTGTTTCTAAAGTGGTCAACTGATCACTTCTTGACCATTTTCTTTAAATGCAGTCAAGGACTGCAGTCCACAGTAAGTCAGTCCACCTTCTCCCACTCTTAGTCCCCCTCTGCTGTGTAACCCCCTCCTGAGCCTATCGTTGAGCCATGCTTGTTTCACTGGTGTTGCTCCTCTGCATCTCCCCAGCCCTGGGAAGTGCAGTGTTGAAGGACAGCACAGAAAGTGCCTTTTCAGCCCTCCAGCCACTGACCAGCTTTGGCAGCGCAGGGATGTGAGCAAGTGCAGGGTTCAGTGTCTCTGCTATGCCTCTTCAGGATTTGAGTTGCCCACCCTGAGGCAATTAAGCTCTCTGCTGGGATGAGCCTTCCTCTCAGGAAGGTGCAAACTGCAATCCCCATGCCTGTGGGGATGAGTCAAGTATATTACTAGAATATAGACATGAATCAAATGTGTCAGCTTTCCAATTCTGACCCAGCTGTGGAGCATTAAGTGCTGCAGGATCTCTTCAGTCTGGCTAAGCCACATTCCTTCCTAGTGACTGCTGCTTCCAGGATTCACTGTTGTGCTGACTGATACCTTGAGACCAGAGCTGGCTTGCCTGGTAGCTGGGGCAGTGAGAGTGCTCAGAATGAAGCTGTCAGGCAGTATAGTTAGCCTGCTCAAGTTTAAAAGAAAAAAACCCCACAAAACTAACAAAAACAAACCACCCCCAAACCAACACAAGCAAAGAAAACCTCTGCAAGAACATCATGCACTCCCTTCTGGTAGTTCAGGTCTAGCAAACTTAATCCAGGAGGAATTACAACCCACGCTGTTACCCCCTGAAATGCAGAGTCTGCTTGTTCCTGCATAGCTGTCCTCAGCCAATGCTCAGAGCTGTAGAACACTTCAAAGATCCCATCCACACAACCAGGTGGGATTGTAACTGTGTATGCTCTGTTTTGTTCGTAACACCAAGGAGCTCTCTGATTAAAAACACCTTTCTCTTCCCAGCCATCATTAATGAGTTATTCCCCTTTCAGCTCAACTTCAATATACCACTTAACCATGAACTCTCTGTCTGTACCTAAAAATTATTTTAAATGAAACATTCAATTATTACTAGAGTGTAAACACCCAGAACAAGGCTGCAATTTGATTTCTTTATTTCAGAAATGATAAAGCACTCTGGCACTAAACTCTCACTCTCTCCAACAGCAGCTGAGCTACTAAACTGATGACACGTGGATTAACCAGACAGTCCAGCAAATCATTGGTAGAAAGGGCTGTTTGGGAGGCATTTAGACTGGTGTCTGAATCCATTTGATATGCAGGTGTTTCACAGTCATTACTCATTACCAACTGCTCCCTGGCACAGTGTAACTTTCTAAAATGTCCTCCTTCATTTTCATGGAGAAGATCTCTACCATCACTTTCAACTGCAACTGCACCCATCGAGCTTGTTTCTTGAGACAGTGGTAAAACTTGAATGAGATGAGGCCCAAAAGGTATTTTCTGCAACTTGTCTGCTTGAAACGTTGAAAAGCTAAATTCATGGGTTAGTAATGTGCAGCTCCTTGCTTCACAGGCAACTTCCCCTTTCTTCCTCTTGCATGAGGTGCTCGTCCTTTGCTCTGCAGCAGCGCTGCTGGGACGTGCCTGCTCCGACACACTTGCCTTTGGACACTTGAAATATGCAGACACTGCTTTGTTCAGGTACTGGAGATTGATTTCATGGGATGTTGCCTCAACCTAGGAAAACACCCAGGATACACTCTGGTTAAAAGGAGATATGTTTCAATTCAGTGTTGCGTGATTATCTTCCGTGAATTACTTTTGCTACATGAAGGGAAGGAATTTATAATTCTTTTTCTTGGGCAGCAGAAAGACTCAAAGAGAGCTAAGCAAAATGTCAGCAATTCTCTGTTATCACTGCTATAATGGGAGCAAGAGAGGGCTTACCTCTGTGGGATTTAGCCAGAGATCTCCATCACTGGGATTTTCTGCTGATTTTATGGCACATACCAGCATTCGAGTTATTGCTTCTTCTACACGGGCCTCATGATCTGCATCCTGCTCCAAGGGAAGAGAAAGTGTTTGGAGATAGGTGAGCACTTGGGGCTCTGCAGGGAAGTGGAAGTTCTGGGGAAGAACTAAACAGATGGCCTTTCAGAGAAGGGCCACAAAGATGATCAAAGGGCTGGACCACCTCTGCTACAAAGACAGGCTGAGAGAGTTGGGGGCTGTTCAGCCTGGAGAAGAGAAGGCTCCAGGGAGACCTTATAGCAGCCTTCCAGCACCTGAAGGGGGCCTACAGGAAAGCTGAGGAGGGACTTTTCACCAGAGGGTAGTGATAGGACAAGGGGTAATGCTTTTAAACTGAAAGAGGGGAGATTTAGGTTAGATATTAGGAAGAAATTCTTCACTATAAGGGTGGTGAGGTACAGGAATAGGGTGCCCAGGGAGGTGGTTGATGCCCTGTAGGTTTTTAAGGCCAGGTTGGATGAGGTTTTGTGCAACCTGGTCTAGTGGTAGGGGTCCCTGCTCACAGCAGGGGGGTTGGAACTAGATGATCTTTAAGGTCCCTTCCAACCCTAACAATTCTAGGGTAAGTTTGACAGCCATACTCATGTATGTGAAATCAGTGAAAGGTTTCAGGCTTTTGGTGCTCCTACACATGCATACAGCCCCCACATGAGTAACAGCACAGGCTTTGGTGTGACTACTCATCTGAGTAAGGATTTGAGAAAAATAAATTCTAGTATGCATATATAATCTTCTTCCTTACTAATGTTCTGCCAATTGAATCTGGTGATTGCAGTTACAATGCAGTGTTAGCATTTAATTAATGTATGCATTTATACAGCTCTTCAGGACTAGAAGGACCATGTAAGTACATAGTAAATTTTATATATCTACATATTATGCCTGATTTAAGTACTTAAAACACACAGGGTGTTACAGCAAGGCAGCAACTATCTGGGGGCTACAGAGGCACAAAAGAGACTCCTAAGGAAATTCAGGAAATACTTCATCGTGTAACAGTAGCTGACATACTGCTGCAGTTTCAAACATCACCAGAAGGAAAAACATGTTTCCTCTGAAAGCTCTCCTGCAAAATACTAAGGTAGTTCTTTGTTTTGAGCCATTACTTTCTGCCTCATCCCCTCATGCAGCTGGGTACTAGCTAGTTTAGGATATCAGAACAAAACTTTCTAGGATCTTTTTAAGCTTTCCTTCCTACTTAACTGAATTTCTTTTATGAAGAAGGGAAGGGTATGTGGAGGGAGGCAGTAAGACTCCAAACAAGATGGGTGGTATAGCTATTTCAATCACAAGTGCCTAGGAGTGGATACATAAATTTGCCTTCATTGAGATGCTTAGACATCCAAGTTTTGGAAGAAAGACGTAACCTTATCAACCCACAGCCCTGAACTGCCTGATTGTGGCTTTGGGGAACATGTCAAGCAAACCATGCATCTTGCTAGTGTGAGGGTTGAAGGCAGTAATTCATCATGGAACCCTGAGCAGGATTTGGGATAGAAGCAGGGGAAAGTGCTCTTAGCATTTTGTGGCTTTGGATGTTTGGCTTATTAACAGCCTCGTATACCAAGCCCCCAAAGCACGGAGTTGGGTTATCTACATGTGGAAATTAAATTAAGGTGTTGCACTCTTGGTATTCAACCTGGTCTGCTGAATAACAAGGTTGTCCTTATTGCATAAGACTATGTTAGGAAGCAACGAATACTTTGAGTAGCTCACATCCAGCTGAAAATAAATCAAACTTCTAAAGTCTTGCCAATATAATTAATGGTTTCACTAGGACTATAAATGTTGGCATGGTTCACATCTGTCAATATGAAAGCAGCTGGTAACAGCTGCAAGCAAGAACTGCTTGATTTGGTAATGGAAATGTTCTCAGTATTGTCTTTAAGCATCCATGTCAGAATTTATTTTTATAGATGGATTGTCCAACACCTAACAGTGCTGCCATCAACAGCTGTAGGGATAACTTCTGGAAGGAACTTTCCCTTGGGTTGCCATAGCTACGCTTGCTTATGACAACTTTCAACACTGGGGGAACACTCCTCTGCTCATGATGCCATACGCAACTACTCGCTCTTGCTGCCACCAAACAGGATCTTGGTGACTTCTTTATGGCCAGAAAGGCCATGGGGTTTTGCTCCACTATTTTTCTTGCAGCACATAAAACCAGCTACAGATGCTCCAGCTAAAGCATCACCCAGCCACCTGGGAGCTACTAGCTCAGCACAACTGATCCAGCCCTGACCTGCTCCTCCACAGGGGGACAACTTGTGAGGCACAGCTTAGGGTCCAAGTGAGTGTGTTGACATCAGGGTCTTTCCAAGCATTCAGCCAGTCCCTCTGAATTACCTCAAAGGCTGCTCAAGTTGAAGGCAGGCTTAAATGGTTGCCCTACAACATTGTTGGTGCTTTCTCTGGCACTGGACACAGCTGACTGTACTTAGGGCTATGTAAGAACTTGGTATGGCCCAGGGGCCTGCTGTCCTTTCTAAACACATAGTCTCATCTGGAAAATTTCTCCATGAGGGAAACACCCAAGTGAGTTCCTCTACTCTGCAAATGCCTGGTTTGATGTTGGTATGAGAAATGTATCGTGTGGTCTTTGCACAGCAGCTGAATGTATGTGTTCATCCCCCTGGGGATTTCCAGTCTAATAAAGGTTTAAAAAAAAGAAAAAAGCAGTAAGTATTTTAGTGAGGCAGCTTTCACAGGCCATTTCAAAGGGTCTTTTTTTCTATATATTAAGCTAGGATTAATGATAAAGCAATTTGAATCAGAAAACCTTCTGGAGTATTGAGATGATATCCCTGGAACCATCACATACATAGTGGTTAACGTAAATAAGAAAAATCAAAGCCTGGGGAAAAGAAAATTAATTAAATACTTGAGAAAATCCAACTCCAGGCAAATCAAAACTATCACAGAGAATTCATAATTCAAAAATCCTTTGCCCCCCTGCCTGTAACATTAATCTGATTTAAATTCTAATTTAGCTTTGCATGTATGCACGTGCTTGAGGTGAAGCTGCTGTTTGGTTGTCCCCCATTCAGCACAAACCTAGGTAGCCCATAAGAAACTGGATATGAAAAGTTTAGCTTGTATTTGTTTGCCCAGTTGAGCTAAAGTTGCATATGATTTCTGCTGAACTGGGGCTTCTGATCTGGAACCCTGGAAGGTTCTTCAGAAGAAACTGTAGCTATAGGGGCTCTTCCCTCCCCAGCCTCCAAATACAGCATACCCAATAGGTCTGAACCTGGCAGGCAAGGGAAAAAAGCCCATGCAGATATGGAAATGCTACATCACCATGACATAAAAAGGAAAATACCAGCTCAATCCAAGAGTTTATGCTGACAGTGATGGGATCAATGGATTCCACATAGTGCCACCAGTGCCTTGGAACTAGCAGGACCTGGAATTGGAAACATTGCATTAGAGTACTAACAGAAGCCTGAAGAAAGACAAAGTGTTCTAATTAAGGTGATGTGGGATGCAGAGGAAGAATGAGACAAAGAATAAGTGGGAGGTGATCTTTTTTTCTTCTAAAGAGCCTTTTCTCTAGACTTAAATGCCCACTCTCTCCTCCCATTCTATCAATGCCCTCATCTGAGAAGTGGACATGATCCAGAACTACCTCTCATCCAAACTCCTCCTCATATGAGGCAGGATTGTAAACTCATAACTGCTCTAGGCAAACAAGGTCCAGCTGTACACAGGGAGTGCAGCTGGAGTAGCAGTAGAGCAGGGCTTTAGACAAAGTCTTAGCCAAGCAAGAATTCTTTTGTAGACTCCAGCTGAGCATACTTCCCAGTTCATTTAGGACTGCCAGCTGGCTTCCCCTAAAAGCAGGTATGTTAATGCTCATCTAGGTGATTAACAGTATGTAGCTTTAATTCTGGTAAAAAAAAAAATCACCAGGATTAAACCTGTCACTTTTGGTAGATAGGCTTTTAAAATAAGGTATCCTAGAAATCATGACAATCTAGTTTAGATCAGAGCTTTACAACTACATCAGGATGATAGCTGTGACATAAAATTGATTCTAACCCACAGCTTTTATGGTACAAAGACATTAATGTTGTTTTGATGATATAGTACAAGCTTCACAGATTACTGAACATTAGATTAACATAGAGCTATCAAGAAAAGCATAAAAGATGGTTTTTGACAGGGAATAAAAATGGTCAGAGATGGAGAAAAATATACACTTTGGAATGGGGAAAGTGAAGCAATGATCTGTATCTGAATTGCAGACAATTCTTTTTCTTGGTAGATACAAATTACTTAAAAGAATGTTCTGCCACCTAGATAGCCCTGTGCTTCATTATATCAAAACATGGCTAATGAGAAAATGTCTGTGTAGGAAACAATGACTATAGCCTCAGTCCTGCAAACATCTACAGGACAGAGCAGAGTAATTTTTGGGCCTCAGGACAAAATGTTCTCCACAGGTTTTAATTTAAGGCAAAAAAAGCACTGGCCCTCTAAAGGTCAGAAACACTTGAAAATTGTACTTTAATCCAGTACATCATATAAACCAGAAAAGAAGTCAGGCTGTGGAGGGCCATTATTTTAGAAGTATCACCAATTAGTTATTCCTGACACCTAAAAGTGTACAAAAAAACCTACACAGCCTGAAGCCAAAGCATGTTTTCTACATAGAACAAGTCTGAGTGGTGCTTTTAGAAGTGCAGTTGCATTAGCTGCAATAGGTTTATCTCTTAGCAAGTGTTTGCCCATGTTTCATTGACTGCAGAATCCTTCAAAAAACCACTCACCTCTTTGTAGGGCATCTTATGCCCTGCTAAAGAATCTGGGTGCCATCCAAATGACAGGGTATAATGATGAAGCCTGGAAAAGTTTGGTGAACAGCAGAAGGCAGAGCTTCTGCAGGAAGTAGCTTCTTTCCAAGAACAGGGTCCTTACTGTGAGACTTGTGCAGGAGCAGTGAGCTTGCAACATGCTGGACAAGTGAATGAAGACACTAGGGAGCTGGGGAAGGGTGATGAGGGAGTGTGTAGCAAGAGGCAAATTAGGAAAAGTGCAGAAATGTGTCAGTAAGAGGGGCTGCCTGGCAAAAACAAGATGGAAATTAGGAATGGAATGTGCTGGTTCATTCTGATTAATGTGCAAAGCAGAGACAGAATTGCTTTGCAAAGAGGAGGTGTAGCTAGGAGGAAAATACAATCCCCCAAATAGTCCACTCTTTTAAAACCAAAGGTGAGAGACTAACCAGCTTTTACCTGCCAGCAGGTTTAGGGCAATAAGTGCAAAGTTGTGTATTTCTGCAGCTGCCACTGTTTGCTGATGCAATTTATAGAGGGCCTACAGAGCTGTGACTCAAAGAGGTAAAACAGGCACCATAAAGATACCTACTATCCCTTTTTTATTTCTGGGCAAGCTTATGCTTGTTAAATTGAGATTTATAGCAGCAAGAAAATTGAAATTACCAAAAAGTTAAAGGATTTAAAACTTTAAGGAAGATGAAGAAATGGGAAAAAAGTAATTAAAAAAATACAGCTGGCAAGGGAGCAGTTGACTAATAAAAGACCAAAAAAAATTACAAATCCAGCAAAGAGAAGTAGAGTAGGATTCTTCTACTTTTACAAACTAGTGTTTTTCTAGGTTTGCAAGATGGAAGCAAAAAAAACCAAACCCAAACCACAACCCCACTACAAAAGCAAAACAAACAAAACCCACACCATCTCTGCCCCCAACTACTGATTCCACAATAAAATAAAGCAGACTTCCATATGTTTATAACCATGTGACACAGATTTAGCTACGTTTGAAACTATTTTTCAATAGGAAATGTGAAAGTAAGCCACAGCGAAATAATACAGAGAAAAATGGAGCAAACATTTTACAGGCACAAATGTAAAGTGCAAAAGCAAAACAGAGCTATTCCAAGCTAAGAGATAATCTTCTGTTAGCTTCTTTCTGCAGAAGTATCTAGCTTTGTGGGCTGAGAAGATACTGATCTAAACAGCAACCAATCAGATTATTTTATTATTTAGGCTAGCAATAGGCAAATATAGTCGATGAAGTCAAAGTAGGACAGAAATCCCAGAAAAGATAAAATGAAATTCTGGTCTGTAATGGGAGGAAGGAAACCAAGAGAACAGTTAGGAGAGCAAGTGGAGCAATACTGAAGACTTGTACAGCACAGAGAACAGAACAGGTTTAAATTCTCAATGGACATGATTAACTCAACACAGTGCAAAGGTAGGGCAAAGGTGGAATTGCTTCAAAAAGAGCATACTCTGAAGTGGAATGTTATACCAAGAAATCCCTGCTCATTAGAAAAAGGTATTTGAGTAAATGTGCTGGAAAAGGAAGCACTGAAGAAGGCCATTGTGATGGGACCAAAAAGATGGGGGGCTGTGGGGGAACCCAACAAAAACCTCAGAGCTCCTTGCAACCCTGGTAATGCAAAATAATTAAATAAATGCATAGCCAGCTCTGTGGGAGCACTCTGAGAGCAGTGCCACCCCAGCAGATACCCTGTCCTAGCTGGTGCCTGGCTGCCCTGGTGCTAGGAAGGTCTTTCTTTACCTTGCCTCCCTTCTTCCCAAAAAGCTAGTGTCCTCTCACCTGCTGAAACTGAGCACCCAAGGGCCACTGAGAGCAGAAACACAGGCAGAGCCCTGGGGAGAGGGCTGTGAGCAGGAAGTGAATGGGGCTGTCACCATCCTGTGTCCATCGGGACCCAGGCAAGGGACTGAGGGAAGCTCAGGGAAGAGGTGGAAAAGTAGTTAGGAACTGGCAGCTTTCACCTTTGGTTTGCTTGACTTTTTGGGCACTCACAGGGTTCTGCATGTGTGTTGCAGGCTGAGTCATGTTTTCATCAGCAATTCTAGTGTAAATTCAGCTTCTGGACTTTTCTTCCTCTTCTGTGATGGAGACAATAGTTCTGGTGTCTAGAGGCTGAGCTGAGCTGCCTGCCTGCTCTCTGGGGTGACTTGGGGCCAGCTCTGTAGTCTCCCACGTGAACATTTTTTCTTCTTTCCCCAAAACAGAATTATCAACCATCTATGATGCACAATACTGCAGACAACTCTGAACTCTCCTTTACTAAAATAACTTAAACCTCTCTTCCAACAGAAGTAGTTTTTCACTGCAACCCCATTTAAAAAGTATTTTGCATACTTTGAGCTGGAACATTTCATTGCTTTTCAACAAGTCTGAATGACTGCATTTCCTGACTGACTTCAGCACTTGTTTTTTGTATCAATCACAGAATCTTAGGGGTTGGAAAGGACCTTGAAAGATCATCTAATCCAACCCCCCTGCCAGGCAGGGTCTCCTAGAGTACAGCACCCAGGAACTTGTCTAGGTGGGTTTTATCAATTATACTTTTTCTTGGTTATTCAGACTGTCTGTCCTGCTGTTCCCCACTTAAGCCCAATCTGAAGTTCTCACCCCTTTTCTTTAAAGGGGCGCATAGGGAAATCCCTCCCTGACTTCAGGAAGATTTCTGCTCCCTCAGGGTTGGGCTATAAGTCAGAGGTCTGCCTGTGCTGCTGAGCAGGATTTCACATGTCAGATACTGCAGCAGGAGCACAGGAATAGAAAACCTTCCAGCTACACGCAGGAACGTAGTGATAACTGTAGTTGTGGAGGCAGACTGAGTTTGAGGTGTGTTTCTTTAGACTTTCAGAAGGAAGGCAAGCAAAAGCAGGGGAGGAGAGCTTCTGAGCAGCAGACCATGGTGAGAGACAGCAAGTGGTAATGTTGATCTTTCTAAAAATATTTTTTCCCACACTGTGACAATATTTTCAAGTCTGGCAGACAGCATCCTTCTTGGACTAGATGTGCCTCTAAGAGTAGCTCAGTTAGGCCTTTCCTTGCACCTTTGGTGTCTAGAACTGTGGCTCCTCTGGCTCCAGGCTGCTCCTGAGACACAGGGCTAAGCAGCAGGAGAGCCTGTAGCAGCATGGATCCTGGTGTCCACCACCCAGAGAGAATGGCATTGCTCGTGGGAGCCCAGTGTACGTGGTACTTGCTCTTCATTAGCAAGGCAGATGTGTGGAGCCTTATGTATCTACCTCCAGACAAGCTGAGATGGGTTTTCCAGTCTTTTACCATTGTCTAGTTATATGGATTAAGAGCAATCACATTAGAAAGCAGGAAGGAAGCAAGAAGCTGGTGAGAAGTGGGGCAGAGGAAAGAATGATCAATAATTTTTTATTTGTACAGCATCTCAGATTTTTGTAGGTGGTATTTACCTCTTCTATTTTTAATCATCAAAAAAGTTAAGCATCTATGTGTGTAGGCTCCTTTTATAGCCTGTGCTGAAGGAGAAGGGGGGATGAATGTTCCTGCAGGACTGTAATTGTGTAAGAGAGGGAGGATGATTGCCTTGTAGAGGTGTCAGGTTCTTTCCACTGATGGCAGACAGGACCTCTGTCCCACATGGGGTTTAAGTTCAGTGTGGTAGATCCTACCCTAGCTCTCTCAAGACTTGTCCCAGAGTGTGGGGTGGAAGATACTGGAACAGACATGTTTTGCCCTATTTGCAGTCTTTTAGGCAGTATTTGTATATTTGTGAAAACGATCCAGGCGTGACTAGAAATATTGCAGAATTTTTGAACAAATAAAACAAAATACCAGGGCTTTGGGAGAAAAATCACTAGTTCAGTGAATACAAATCCACCAGCAGTGAACCTGCTGCTCCAGTTGGATATCTAAATGTTATACTAATTTGTATCAAGAACAGATCACTAATGTATAACCAGAAGTTGAGTTAAGACCTTTGTAGAAATGCAGCCAACAGCCACTGGTCAAACACAGGCTGAAACCTTGTAAAACCTAAAGTCTTGGCCAACTACCAAAATTCTTGACAGAGATTCACCTCTGAACAGCACAGTGAAAGGGCAAAAAGTCTGCCATTGAAGTACACGTTGTGCATGGGTACAATGTTTCATGAAGGAATTCTGCTTTAAAGCCTTAAATGGCTGTAGAGAAATGGCTTGTAGCAAACAACGTCCAGAAGGTGGCATTAGCCACGTTGAATTTTTGATATTCAAAGCTGCACTCACCCTACATGCAGTTGCTCTCCCGACTACCTAAGAACACCTTTGTCTTTAATTTTCAATCCTTTATTGCTACAATATCTAATCCATAACGTTCTGCATACACTCTGGGAAGGAGTGGAGATGCTATATTATGACAAAATAAAGCTGGCTGCAAATTCTGCAGTAATTATATTAATTCTACATGAAAACTACTGCCAAGGTACAGATCCAAGATTGTTTTTATTTAGGGATCCTCTTGCTTGTTAAAAAAGCAGTTCTTTTAGGTCATTCCTTTTCTCTCCATCAAACAGCAGCAGTCCCCAGCCACCTCCCTCATAAGCTTCTGGATGAGATGCTGGAAAGCACCACCCAGGAGGTGCTGGTAAAATGGATGAAAACAGTATCTCACTGCTCCCTCATTGCCTCTGTGTTACTTTTCCCCCAGATACCCAAACAGCATCTCCTTCATGTCAATGCAGACAACCTGTTTTACTGAGCTGGCTATATTCCTAGCAAGATTAATTTGTAATTGCTTTAAGCCCAATTAAGATTAAGATAATATTAAAGATTTGCTACTATACTTGATCATTCTAAAGGAGATTATAAATTGAAATAGTGTTGGGGATCATGGATAATGCAGTGCTGAATGGATGTGGCCTTTTTATCAATAGTAAAAAGTTGTTCTTTGTGCTTTAAATTATTGAACGCTGCAACTTTGCAAAGTGCAGAATTCAAAACAAACTTTAGGAGTACAACTAGGAGCTAATGCAGGGCAAATAATGAAGGTTGATCACAAATTCCCCTTTTGCAACTGTACCACCACAGAAGCACACTCTTCCCAGTTCACTGACATCATCCTTTTGTTGGAAACTACTATCCTGCTCCAGTCAGCCATCTCCCCAGTTCACAGGAGTGCCCTTCTCTCTGCCTCCTCAAAATTACCTGGATTGACAAAAATCCATTCTTTAAACTGCTGAAGGCAGCTGGGTTTGCCAGCTAGAGGCAAAAGAACACTCGCACAAGCAGCTGAGCTGGCAGGTCACAAGAGGTGACATCTGCCAGGAAAGTGGTGAAAAGGCCCTAAACTCAGCAACTCCACTGGTCTTAAGGGGCTGGAGGAACGAACATTTCAAAATTCTTTTGGAAAGGCCTGACAGTTTGAGATGCACAGGAGTGCTTCACAGGGACATGTGCTGCTGAGCAAATGCAAAAGGGTGATTCAGACTTCCAATACAGACCATGTTGATTAAATAAAGGAGAACACTATTTACAGTGGGAGACTAGGAATTAAGAGCCATGAGCCCTACTCTCATACTGCTGTTGACTGACTAGAAGGCAGGCACTTTCAACTGAACTTCCTGAGTAAAACAGGATTAATAATATCCTTATATCCTTGTGAAGCACTGTGAAACCTCTGAAAGGTGTGCACTCTAAATGCAAGTATCATCATTATAATACTCTGCTATTAAAGCAATAAGTGGGGCCAGAGTCCCCGGGTGAAGGTTATTCACTATCAAAATATGAGTTCCTTTCATTTACTGTCTCTACATGCTCAGTAACCAAATACATTTTATGGAACATACTGGTTTCAGAGTAGAAAGGTTGGAATACTGTTGAAGAAAGTGTTGAAGCAGACAAATTGGAGGTGATGGCAAGAACTGTGATGGAATTAGGCAGCTGACTAAACTAACTCTCCAGAAGTTTGCATTTTTTGTACAAAAAAGGCTAGGAAATTAACTGTGAGCAAAGTTCCCGTGCTGAGAGAAGTGTTTCAAGCCTGAGTGCAGAGTGTAGGGAGAGGGAAGTTCCACGGTCAATTTAAGATGTCCTAGCCTTTAATTAGCCAGTTAAATAATTTACTAGAATCTTTAAAGTGATGTAAAGCTTGTACATGAATGGTACCTGTCCTGGACTGAGTGTAACCACATGGGCTGTTGTGTTCTTAAACTGAGGAAAGCGTTTCAGATCAGGGTTGGCAACGTTGACTTTGCTGAATACGCTGGATTCCTCATAAGGGATCCTGGTGGGATAAAGGAAACTGGTGTCACCAGGTGGGAAGAGGTGCCATCTCTTCCTGAAAATAGAGAGAAGATAAAAATGTATTCAGTGCAAGTCAGTTACAGCAAAGAACTAAAGGCAGTAGCAGGGTTTTCAATAAAACATAAATCTGCCTCGCTGTGTGAATCTCCTACGCAGTGAGAACACAGGCAGTGCTTACAGGCTGTCTCTTAAAGTGTTTTTAAAATATTCCACTTTTTAATTTTTTAACTGAAAAGATTTACAGCTTCTCACAAATTATTTTTAAAAGGCAGATAAAATAATTTTTTTTAAAAAAAGAGCTCTCCCATCTGCTTCCTCCTTCCTCCCTCTTACAGAGCAACATGCAGCATTTACAGATGCTCAGAGCATTAAAAATTGCTCTATAAACCAGGGAAAATAGTTTTGTTAGAGATAAAGGACTTCCATTCACTGAATGAAGAGCTGCTGCACCCCTGTTTGTTTTAAAAGGAGTGTATTGTGTGTTCAGGATGGTTACAGTAAAGGGGTATGGACATCATCTTCTGTTCCTTGTCATCACCGACAGGACTTATTTGGCCATTAGTCACAGAACTTTCTTTCTCAGCAAAACTCACCCCGATGCTCCTATGCCACAGGTAGGGCAATGGCATAAATAAAAACTAGAGCCATCCCTAGACAGCAGCATTCTAAAACATCAGTATGTTTTGGTGTTATCATTACCACATGATGAAAATGTGGCTTACATGGGCCACCAGGGTTAAGAACTCACTGGCGTGACTAAATGTCCAGATGGAGCCAGACTGGGTCGTTCTGCTCATGAGGACACTCATGTTCTGGCCTGCTCTTGATGCACCCAAAGAAGTGGGTCAACACACTGCAGTGCAGGGCTGAGCAGAGCCAAGACATGGACCTTGTCCTCCGGAGTTAATGCCTCTATTTCAAGGACATGAACCAGATCAAAGAGAGAAAAAAGCATATGTCAGAACTGGTGGTGCCAGTTTTATGGGTACTTATAAATGAAATACCTTAGCGGGTACATATGTTATTTAGAAATAGGAGTTTTATATGGCTGTACTTTAGGTGATGGAAATAACCAGAATAGAATACACAAAGAGAGAATTTATTACATTTAAGAGGTGCCAGACAAGCAGTACAACAGTGACCCATGCACTAAGCAATGGAGAAGTAAAGGCAGTACTTTGCAGCACAGTTGGACAATTTGAGCAGCTCTCCTCTTTGCTTCAGGCTTTAGCAAGACCTTTTCTTTTTGTCCTTTTCCTTGGTACTCACTTCTTTTTTTTTGCCTACTGCTTCTGGTTGTCAGTGTTAAGTCACAGATCTGAAAAGAGGAGAAAAGCAGCCAAATGGCACAAAACCAGAAGAGACAGGAATAGCAGGATAGCCAGAACTGCAGAGATTGGCACAGATGGAAGTGCCATCAGCCACTGACATTTCTTGGTAATTGCTGAAGCTACTGCAGGGTGCAAGCACAAAAAACAGTTCTTCTGAAACTCAAGTCCTGTTGCAGCTCTGCTTTGCCCTCCAACCTAGACCCTCTGAAAGGGCTGAGAGTAAATACGTTAGGAGGCTCATGGGTTAATCCTGCAGACTCATGTCAAAGCAATATCATGTAGCAAAAAATTAAGCCTGAGGGATGCAAGAAGGAAATTCAAGATAGCAACAAAGGGCTAAGGAGTCATCCCCGGCTTTCCTGCAAAGGCAAATCTATTTAAGTTTAGCATAAGCTTATATTTTGTTACAAAGCCTGTCTTGTTTGTGAGTCTCAAGAGAGAATCCTTCTGCTCTGAAGAAGCACAGGATTCACAAGCTTGTGGAAGTTTGCAATCTATTTATAGGCTTTGCTCTGAAGAGGAAAACAACTTTGTCTTTTCAGGCCACGCAAAGGTTTTAGGCTTCTTCCTGAGAGAACAAGGATTTTGTTCTACCAGATGGGGAGGAAGTGTCTTGGGAAGGTAGGCAAAATCACTATGCAGTGCTGGAACTCCGGCTCAAGTTCAACACGTGAAGGTAGAGACCAAAGAGGCTGGGCAGGTATCAGGTCTGTGAGACTACCACACTTATTTAGTACACCCAGTATTAAGGTGGATCCTTAGAAAATATTTCAGCATGTAAATCTCATGGTTTTCAATGAGATTTCTGGCTCCTAAGTACATTGAAGTATCTGGACTTCAATGTCCCATGCTTACTAATGTAATCTGAAGCCTACAGGACTGGCTGCAGCAAAATGCAGTGCTGAGGAGGGCTTCCCAAGTGTCTCTGCTGCATTCACCTAAGGATGTCAGGACTGTTTATCAACAGGAATAAAAACCTGCCTGAGAGCTTAACAGAGAGTTACCCTTCCTACAGATAGGATGATGACAAATTAATTTGCCTCAGGCCTTAAAGGCATTCAATCTGTGGCAGTGCCCAGCATAAAGTCAGCCTACTTGATTCCCAGTCCTGCACCTTCATCACCAGACCACCACGACTTCACTGTTCTATTAAACATCAGAGTAATTAATCACAACAAAATCCCACTGGCAAATTACTCCTTCCACTAGACACTATCAAACCTAAAAAATGCATGCAACTGGTTTTGTTAGTCTAGCATCACTCTAGCAATAATAAATAACAAAACAAACCCTGAGGCCAGTATAGAAGGAAAGGGGAAAAAAAGAGGACAGCATGAAAACAGAGAGAAAGAGAGAGAACAAAGTCACATGCTCCCAAAATTAGTGTGGGGCCTCAAGTGTCCTTTTCAACTTTGCTTACAGCTGGCTGCTCCCATCCTGATGTCCCCCTTTTAAACTAATTCTAGCAGGCCATTAAAGGCTCTCACACAGAGAATATTGTAAAAGTCTGAAGTAGTTTGTTTATCTTTTTTTCCTGGGCTTCTTATTTTTAACTCTTTATCTCCTAATTCCAAGTTCCTGAATTTGTAACTACTAGAAAGATTAGAATGTTTACTACTGGACCACATAACACAGATCAGAAAAGATCTTCCTCAAACAGAAGGAAACAAAATTGTTACCTCCATGCCCCAGTCAATTTCCACCCCCCTGAAGTTCTGATATTTCCTATAGAACAGTTCTGATGCTTTCCAATCAGATAAGGGAAATAATCAGGATCTAGAATTAACACTCAAGAGTCCAAAACTAACTTCATAGCCCAGTATAACATTTCTCTGTATTTGTTATATGTATATAGACTTGTTACCTTCCTTGTACTTGCAACACTAAATTGCAGCCGTAGGAATCCAAATGGCAGGGGGTGTTTGCTCCTTCAGAACCAATCCACAGCGTGCTCTCTTTTCCACTTCTTCCAGGAAAACCAAAGTCAGACCACCTTATATCCTACCACAATGAAAAGGTTGTTTATGTAAGCTGTTGAACTGACTCATGTGCTACCCTCAGTTCTCTGAGTCTCCAGCCTTCTTTCTCCCTCTGCTCCTCAGTTGCCCTTTATCCATTGCAGCTGATACGGTGGGGTTCCTGCAAGCATGGCCTGTGCCCCTTACTCCAAAACTCTCCTCTCTAGTAGCATTTCTTCTGCTAATTTCTTCTTTCTCTGTCTACCTACACAGCCTCCCAGATCTCTGTCTCCAGTTCTCACCCCAGTCTTTTGTATCAGGCAAGTTACCCATTTGTTCTACGGAAGAACAGCCCGACCGCCCATCACCACATGTGGCTTCTTTTCCTCCTTTTCACACACAATTTTTTTCCTTTATCCACTGTTAACCACCCAAGCTCAGGATTGCTTTTAGAAAAATCCTGATATATGGCATTTAAAAGAAGAATGGAAGGAAGGAAAAATCTCTTCTTCCTTTTCAAATCAATTTGATAATCCATGTGGCATATTTGCTCTCTCTTTGCTCCTGTTTCAGCTTCTCCACGTATGCTGGAGATGCAGACTTTACCCCACCTCTGACTCAGTGGTATGCTGTTTTTTTAAAGTTTCTGATTACTTAATGGACACATTCTTCTCCTGCCTTTGCAGCTGGGGAGGCAGGGAACTTAAAACAACTCCATTACATGGTGACAAAGGGCAGAACAGGTATGCTCTGTTACGAACAGGATTCTGAAGCTTTCCAGTCCATTGGTCCTCCCACAAGCTATCCCTTGGGGATGACAGATGGAATGAGGGATGGTGAGGTATTTTTCAGCTAGTTCAAGGGTTTTGCAGGACGGCTCTGTATAGCTCCGATAAAGCTTTCCCCTGTTTCTGTAGCTCACCCTGCCACCTGCAGGGCCTGATCATTTGTTAATTGGAAAGCGCTGGATGTACGCCGGCCAGAGATACTGGAGCCTTTTGGCTGGAGCCCCAGACTGAGCCTTAGGAAAGAGAGATTCAGTTCCTGGCTTCCTGATGGTCTCGGGCAAATCACTTCATCTCTGAGCTTTATTTTTCCCATCTTGAAAAGGAGATAACAGTATTTGTTCTGTTTCAGTAAAGCACTTTGTGGCCATTCACAGCACCTAACTTTAGGAACCTAATTTGGCTCCTGCTCTTGTCAAAGCCCTCTCAATCACTCCTTGGAAAAGCCCCTCTCTTTCTGCTGTCTATAAAGAGAAAATAGGAGTCTGACCTCCTAATTTAAGTATGTAAGCTAGCTGCTTGCACACAGGTGGATAACTATCCTTTTTTAAGACCTATGGATGAGGAAAACTAGAGCTAGACATGATGATAGGATGACTTCGCCATGCCCTGTATGAGGAAACCCTCAAAATGAGTGATAGCCTTCCCAAAAATTCAGTGTTGCTAAAGATTTTGAATTTCAGAGTTATTGATTTTAAAAATGTCATTTGAAAAAAAAATGTAGAAGTGTAATATAAACATTTGTCAAAAGCAGCAAAAAATCAGAAAGAAAAAGTTGCTACTATAGATTTCAGCAGCCATAAAATTTAAAATCCAATACAACTCCTTCAGTGATAAAGTTAAGTGTAACACCATCTCTACACTTTAATCTCACACCTAAATAGTTTTTGTATTTTGTTACCATTTAAGTGGAAAGAAAGCACACATAATCAATATTAGATTTAAAAGAACTTTTTGAAACTGCTGCAGACATAGTAAATAGTTGAAGTGATTATGGGTAAAATAGTTTTTAGCCAATGAACTGAAAAGGAACCAGCAGGATTACTGAAATCTTGTCACAGTGGGTTCCTTTTCTACAATAAAAAGCCACAGTAAGAAGAAATGCACTAAAAGGTGTTCCAACCATAACAGATGGCACATTACTTGTGAATTACATTTATTTCATTTGCTGCTTATAATGAAGTTAATCTGTACCCGTATGTCACTTTAAAAGGTCTCGTTTCTATTTAAACTTCAAGCATATATCTTGCTTCTGATTTATATTTCAGATTCTGTAATGAAATATCAACTGAACAAAAAATGTAAGATGCTAGATACTGGTCATAGATTAGAATAATGGAATCATTACCTTAGCCCACACAACTGTAAATGATAAACAGTGCAATATAAATTTCAAACAACTTCTAAATGACCCTATTAATCACTATAAATAACAGTGCAGTTGGCCTTCTTTTCCCCTTCAGATCACCTTACGTAAATCTAAATCACATTGAAAAAGAAAAAAGGGGTTATCATCAAATGCATACAAGAATGGAAGAGAATTTCTTCAAAGAACTCTTTTGGCTGGTATAAATTGTGGAGCAGTTTCTCAAAAGCCATATGAGTCTGGAACTGACTGGTGCATTTCACTCCCATGCCTGTGAAACTGGCAGATGACACACACCATATTTGCTTGCATAACACCATCGATTTTTTCCTTCCCAGATTCTGCTTTAAAAAAACTCCACAGCATAACCATTACGTGTGTCTATTCTAAAATTGCAGTACAATCTGTTGCTTGTTATCGGGCAGGCGATGAGGTTGTGGCATGACACCTGCACAGAAATGCAATTCCTGAAGCCTCAAATTTTTTCTTGAATGGGGGCAAAGGGAAGAAGGAGGTAGGAAAATGGTTGTTTCCTTCAGGTGTGTTTTTATTGACTGAATGAAGCACCAGGATATTCAGGTCTTCTGAACTGCTATTATCTTGTCCCATAAAACACAAGAAAATGCTGTTTTTGAAGTAGAAAGAGAAAAGACCAAGGCAGAACCAAAGAATAGAGTCACTCAAAGATCTGGAGAAGCCTGAAATATCCCTGGAGCTCTCAACCTAGTTCAAGCAACATGACCTAAGTCCTGTTAAACATATTCATCAATGACCTGGATGAGGGGACAGAGTATATCCTATATTCTTATATAGGATATATCCTTATCCTATATCCTTCCATAAGAAGCTGGGAGGATTGGCTGATCCACCTGAAGGCTGTGCAGCCATTCAGCGAGATCTACACAGACAGAAGAGCTGGGCAAGAGGAACCTAATGAGGTTCAACAAGAATAAGTGTAGAGTCCTGCACCTGGGGAGGAACAACAACATGCACCAGTACAGGTTAGGAGGTGACCTGCTAGAAAGCAGCTTAATGGAGAAAGGACCTTTTGGGTGCCTTTTGGGTGCAAGATGGACATGGGGCAGCAGCAAGGTCTCAAGTTTGCACCTTGCCAGGTGTGCCAGCTGCCTGTCATCTCCACACCCAAGCCCCACCTCACTTGCATACCTTCAGCAGAGGTGCAGGGAAGGTGTTCAGCTGCAGTGGTCACACACATGACTTGGTGCTCCTCAAGCCTGCCCAGACACAAAATGATGCTGGGCTAGGAGGGGAAGTGCTTCCAGTCTGGTAGTTGTTTTTGTTGCTTGGGGTGTTGTTTTTAAGCATATAAGGAGACTCAGGATTTTAGATGGCTGCCACTTGGTACTATTCTCCATTAGCCTGAGAGCAAATGGTTTTTATTTCAAAATTTTAAAACAAACAGCCAAAGGAGAAGAGAGGGGATAGCAGTAGAGGTTTCAGAAGCTACACTAAATGATTTGCCATTATTAAGCTAGGAAGAGATAATATTAATAATATTACTAGAATATTAATGATATTAATTTTTACCTGGAACATTTCTGGCTTGTCTTCAAATATCCTGGCAATGTATTTGTAGTCAGCATAAGCCCAATGTTTGGAGTACTCATAACAACTGAATGGTCCACAGAGACAAGAAGGCTGCCCACAGCTCCAGGCCAAAAACTCTTCAAGTGTAGCCTTCACATAGCTACACCTGGTTTCAAACTGGGGAACTAGAGCAACAAAAGAAAAGCCAAACATTACATGAGTGTTAAGCACAGAACCAGTGAAAATAATATGTAGTTTCTCTCTCTGCTCTGGTTAAAAGCAACATAAGATATCAACTGGGACTAGGTGGTTTGGTCAATAAAATGGTTCTCATCACCTAACTCATAATTAAAGTCTGAGACTATTGCATTTTGATTAAGGTTTAAGGGAATGGCTGTTGCCTTGAACTTGCTGTGAGGTAAAAGCACACCAACAGTTACTGTTGCTCACATGCAAGGCACCCTTCAGCACAGGAACTCAATAATACACCCAAGTTCCCTGAACAACTGAGAGCCTGTCCTTTGCTTCATCTCCCTTAAGTGTGAGCTGCCAATATGCACACAATATTTCTGTACCTTTTATCTTGTCACTGTGGAGTTATGTAGATGGACATGTTCATCTTTCCCTAAAGCAATAACCAAATCGGCACAGTAAAGTGCAGGAAGGAAATTATGGAGCCACATGTGTGCCAATGATCCATTTTAAATTCTGTATATCCTTATTTTTCATTTGGGACTGGCAAAAGCATATTGTAGTGTTCCTTGGCAGACACAAAAAGTATTTACCAGCAATGTTTTGCTCCCATCGTGCTTTGGTCAGGCTGACTGATACAGCCTTTCAGCTCAAGGCCAGGTCACTTGGAAGGCCTACAAGATAACTCACATCACAGCATACTTTAATTGTGGTTAATCAGAGATCTTAATTTCCCACAGCCCATAATTGTGCCAGCTTCAAAGATACTTGTCCAATGTCAAAAAAAAAAATGACCTCACTATAACTACTACTTGGAAAAAATTTACTGCAGCCTGCACCAACAACAATGACTGAGCTGTAATTTAACCTTGTGTAACTTGCATGGAGCTGCTCAGCAATGGGATCCTTTCACTGTTGTGCAGCAGCAGCTCTTTGTTCTTTACCACTCTCATTTTGTTATTGCAGCAATTCCCATAGAGTCTCATACATTTGTTCTTATTCCCTTCAGGCAGGAGAACAGCTTTTACAAACCTTTATCATTTTCCTATTTTCCATTGTAGTAGCCCAGGTAGTGGTTTTCCTTCCCCTCACTATCAAATTCATTAAGTAAAAATGTCAGATAAGCCCCACTGTTCAGCAGTCCACAACCTGGCTCTGTGCAGTAGAAGGGCTCCCTACCTAAGAACTGCAGACATGGGACATACATCACCTGCAGTAACAACAAACCTCCTATATGTGAGCCCATGCCTGAGTTGCAGTCCAATGCCCCCTCCTGACACAGTCATTAATGCCATGCATATAATTTTACTAAAACATGGTCTGATGGAAACATTAGATAAAAGATACAAGCATTGCTGAAGGTGGCTCAATATCTCTATTATTTTGATGAGAACAAAGAGTGCTTAGGACACTGCCTATTTTCCAAGATAACTCAGGAGCAAGTGCTTTAAAGGAAAGAAATATGCTCTTTCTCCCTCACAGTATATTTTGCTCTGAGCTTCATTAAAAAAAAAAAACAACTCTGAAAGGCAAGACTATCTTCTAGGGTAGAATCTCCTCAGGGCAGGGTTCTTGATTTAATTTAGAACTTGTTCAGTGCTAAGGCATGGGTGCTTATAGAAAAATAAATAGTGATAAAAATGTATTTGGGCAACCTAGACAGATTGCTTAGATGGATTTGTAGATTAACTAGGGTGAAAATGTTAACAATGGGCAGCTGAAAGCAAGAACATTATTAATCAGTTTGTTAATACTTAATGACTAAAAGCTGAAGGTGTTTTTTAATTGATAAATTGTACATTAAGCCACATAAGTAGAATGTAAGCTACCAGTTCTGTCTGATGACATGGTATCTGAAGGCACGACAGTCCTCCTCTCCCCCACCTAATGCCACAGACTGAAACTGGAGGGAAGGAGAAAAGGAAGAAGTGCTTTATGGAGGAAGTAGTTCTCCTCCTTAGTTAAAGTCTGGTCCTGACAGACACTAAATTCTGTTCTACTAAGAAAAACAGTGTTTGCAATGTACACTGAGGAAAATGTAGAGAAAAAAAAAGGATAAAGCCTTAGAAAATACCCTAAAGCCCCAGTAAATGTGAAATATCTCCTGCATTTCTTTTAAGTTTAAAGGAAACCAAATGTCTACTCACAGCTGCTGGGGAATTAAAATTATTGAAACTAATAATCCAAGCGAGGAATAGCCTTTTAATACTGTAACAAAGCACAGGCACACTCACAAACCAAAAAACTGGCCATCCACATCCAACTTCAATAACCACCTCAACTTTTAGCTTTATGCAACATTTATTCAGCATTTGGTATTTGTACTGTATTGTCAGCCTCCTATTCAGCTACTGAGCCTGCAGCCACCATTGCAGTCCCTCTCTCTATCAAACCACAGAGGCTTGAATCCTTTTGCTGTCCTTGGTGGCAGAACCTCTTGGGCAGATGTCCAAGTTGCAGCCCTCTTCTCTCCAACTGTGTATCTGACAGCATCAGCTCTATCCAGCAGCTCTTGTGACTCATAACTGACCAGTGTGACAACCTCTTGTTCTCTCCAGCTTCCTCACAGTCAACTCATTGTTTCTTCATTTTACTATGGAACCAGAGAAAATGCTCAAAATAAGAACTGCATACAGAAGTCAGTTTTGTGTAAGCTTTCTCCTTCCTTTGTAACTGTGGGTGTGCTCCAGGTAGTCATCAGATAGATGGGCTATAATGCTGCATTTTCTCTGCCAGAAACTCAGCTTCTGTAGCTGCTGCCCACCCTTTATCCCCCCTCAGAAAAATAAATATTTTAGCATGGCTGGAACTAGATGAGTAAGGATTTACTGATTAATAGCACCTTTGTTGCTCTTGTAACAAAAGATGTATCCTCTCTGGAGGTATCTTACCTCTGCTGATGTTTAATCCTCTGATGATTTTTTTCCCCTCCTATGGACACATTCTATTTAACTTGTGTAATCCAACAGAATACTATCAAACACACAAACTTAGGAAGGTACAAATAATTCACACAAATAATACTGCTAGCTCCCACATTTCCCATGCTTCAAATGTGCCTTCCACATCCATATGCCTCAGGAAGTTCAAAATTAGCAAGAAAAGCAAATATAATATCCAAGCAACTCCCACCAAGTTGCACCATTTGCAGTTCTCACTTTTTTTATATTAAGGAATCTTCAGTTTGGGAATCCCCACCAGGCTGCATATGTAGCACTAAAGAAAGATGGGAAGTTGTCATAGTAAGAGGTCTCAAATAATTTTGGATCTTTCAGATGAACCTCGTGGCTTAAATAATCTCAGAAGCTCTGAGGCAGCCATTTAAGAGTCACACCAAAGTATACCTACAAGCAGGAGAACAGTTTCTTTCTTGTACATGTTTCTGGCTCAGTGGCAGGAGCGGTTCCATCTAGTCTTGAGGCAATTAATCTATTGTAAACACGGGAGGAATATTCAGAGAGATCGATACAATTTTAGTTGTATTCTCATGTTGGTTCCTCTGACCACATTGCTGCCTCCATTTCCCTTGGGAAAGTTAGCATGAACAATGGTAAGAAAGAGAGGCCCCCACTGAAAACCAACGTTAAACATGGAAGAGTGAGATCAACCATCTTCTAAATGCCTGTGGCACAGGAAATGTATTACATTCTTTCAGACTCTGAGATGGCTTGGCTAATGGCTTCACTAATATATCCTTACAATGCAAATATGTTACAGCATCACAGGTCTTATTCAGTTACAATATAACCCCTGAAGGCTCTACTCATTTTCTTGAAGATGACATTTCTAGTTCACATTAGCATTTAATGGAGGTTCCTGGAAACAAACTCATTGCTGCCTAGGGATTGATGCCTTTAGAAAAAAGCAAAATTCAGATAGCTGCAACTTCAAGATACAAATTCCAATTTAAATCCACTTTATACCCCTAGTGACTACAAGTTATTGTTAAGTGATGACTCTTACCTACTTAGTTGGTAGCATCAATCCATTGTTTAGCTACGTAATGCTCCATCAATCCCATCAGAAGCTTTCCTAGTTGGCATACCCAGTTGGCTCTCAAAAAGTGCCTACTAATGAATGGAGACTAGGACCAAAACTATCCTTCTACCTGGTAAGCCTTGCATATCACAGCTGAGAGACATTAACAAGCTAGCAAGGAAAATGTCATATATACACAGAGTCCTTCCCTCCTCCACAGAGATACTGCTGTGAAGATGTGTGCCAACTTATTAGTTACACACCTCAGTTATGCCATCTGTAGAAAGCTAATAAATAACATCAGTTTTCCCAGGAATGGCATAGGAATCATTAATCCATGCTGGTAAAATGCTTTGAAATCCTAAAATGCCAAGCATTTTCCTTTTAACTGTTTCATCACTTGTCTTGCAAAAATTGAACATGAAATAATATGGTCATGATGCTGTGAAGAAAGCAAATTTCACACAGTGCTGTTAAGTAAGATACTGTGATGTAATCCTACCACTTCCATAGGAACTGGTAGACCTTCATCTAGACTATTTGTGCAGACCCTACATTCCAAAAAAGAGGTAGTCCAACAGAAATTTAGAAGAGTATGGAAAGAATAGCCAGGTGAGGTCTAAAAAAACCCCATGATTTATAGTGAACATTTTTAAAGAACTGGGTTTGTCTGGCTTAGGGGAAAAATAAAAAAAAAAGAGACTGAAAGGAGACAAGATACTTTAGATGAATTGGAGAAAGTGTCTGGCAAGATATATTTTGATATGTGGTTGGGAGGGCAACTGATGTACAGGGCATGAACAAGGCAATGCATAACCCCTAAAGAGGCTAGTAGATTGCCACCTTGGGGCATATTTCCTTTATTTTCCCTCCCTGCTCTGAAACTCTGTGACTCTGACAAGTATTGTGTGGCTACAGACAGAAATGAAGCTGTAGTATCTAAAATCAAGTGTAAAAATTCTCATTCTCCCATGGCACGTTCCTAGATGTCTGAGTGTATCCTGGAGGGTTAGAGGTGAAATTATTGTACTGGTGTCAAGTGATTTTCTTAATGCTTCATACTTCTATAGCATCTTTCATCACAGGAGCTTAATGTATTGAAAACCACCATCACAGTCTTATAAAACCTCTGGAGGAAGGTGAGAATTATCACCATTTTACAGATAAAAAACCAAGATAGAATTTGGTTGGCCAATTGTTTAATGCACTCACATAAGCTCACCTCATGTGAACAACTGATTCCTGTACAAGACCACAACCAAACACACACAATACACAGCAAGAAAAGAAAACTGAGAAGCTTGATTCTTTTATGTTAGCATTACCCACCAGACTTCCTACTAAGAATAAACATGAAAGAAAGGACAGTGCCACTGTTGGCCAAATCCCATGTCCTAAAAACAAAGCCTGTGGTGAAAAGCAACACATTAGAGAGTGAACAGTAATAACAGAGAGGCAGAGGATTGCAGAACCTAAAAAAGAGAGCTGTGTCCTGTAACACCTGCCACCTCAGTCTCACCTAAATCCACTGTCTTCAGACCTATCCTGAACTGGATTTTCTTTCCACCTAACACCGCAGAAAGGTATTTTGCATTCCAGTGTAGGGCTGGCCAGTCACCAACCATGTTACAGAAGACTGCAGGTTGCTGTAGAGACATCACAATTTCCTTGGTTTTCTCAGGAGTAAATGGTTTGACATCTTCACCTATGTAAAGAAAGAAACAGCTGTAGAGAGATGATTTATGATACATGGTTACCTACCATCTCCCACAGCACAGGAAACATTAAGAACTAACACCTCCCTTGTTCATGGTTGCTAGTTCTATTACACTTGTAGATTTTTTTAAAGTCAAATTTCTACGGCAAACACCAAAAGAACATTCTTACAGTAAATTAAAGTAGTGTATTAGCACACAAAATGTAATAATTAAAAATAAAAATAGGCAGGTGCTTAGAATTTTCACTTATGGCTTAGGCAATAAAGCACTGTAACCACATTTTTTAGAATTAGGCTGACAATAAAAAACCTTACAAACAATGTCCAGAGTTTACAGAACATAAATTTTATGAGTAAGAGTCTTTCTGCGTGGGATTCCCTCCAAGAAGTCTAGTACATTGTCAAAGATAGCAAACCAGGTTCTTGTGCATTTGATGTAAACCAAGGAACAGCCTAATCAAAACAGCAGGTATTTAAAAAATGTTTTAATATTTCTTTTCATCAACAGAATTTTAGAAAAAGGAAATTGTGCCAATCCAAGAACTGAACTAACCCAAGATTTCCATTTATTCCTTTGCTGTTTAAAGATTTATGTGCCCCTCTGAAGGTGTCAAGCTGAAATGCTGGCAGCCTGGAATAAACTTGATGCTTTCAGAACAACTTTCCTTCAGGGACATAGTGAGAAGAAAACCCTGATGTTTTTTAAAATAACAACTCCATAGAGCTGAAGCAGTGGACTACAACTTCAGATCATAAAAAACCACATTCATTATTTTAACCTCTATTGTAGTTAACTCATCCAGAATTTGCATCCTTACAATGCTTAAGATTTAACATAGCAAATCCATACGTATGGTTCCTTCATGACTCCAAGCAGCTCATTAGAAATAAACAACCCAATTCAGTCGCTCTATTTAGGGGTCAAATTATGGTCTGGTGTGCGTGATGGGTTAAATAAATACAGGACAAGAAAATTCCCTTTACTGCTGGGTGCTAATTTTGCCTCTCACTCCTCCCCAGCTTTTGGTGGTAGGACAGGTAGTGGAGAACCAGCCAGTCCTGCATGTGGCAGTCCAGCATGACCACCTGAGGGAAACACAGAAGACCCACCAGGAATAAGGTCACCAAGAAGTTTCTTTGGGATTGTTTCAAACATAAGAGTTTAATATAAATATATGTATGCTGAAGTGTGGATGGCAGGAATGAGAGGAGTCCTGTGCATGCTGTATGCCGTATATGTTGAGTCCCCTTTCTCTTCACAGGATTTATACTCCAGCACAGTTGGACTGTTTAGTTTTCTAAATTAAGCTGCTGTCTCCACACAATTCAGTAGGAGGTATCAGGGCTGAGGTTTCCTACAGTTGAGGGGTCCCTTCTCCCATGGACTTCCAGGGAAACTGAATCCCTCTCTCCTTTAACTCATGGAAACTCCATCTTGAAGCTTTAAAACTAAAGACTTGCAATATTCTATCTTCACGGAATATAAATTTTTTAGTGGCTTCCCTTTCTCAAGGGAGATGACAGGAGGGAGTTTGGGGTTTGGTTTATTTTCCACGTTTCCTCTTATATGCAGAGCAACACTTGACAGGATGGTGTCGCTGTGACACAGAGATGTCTACAACACTTGGCCTTCAGTCTTGCACTCCAGCAACTACCACAACCAGGACATAAAGAGGCCTCAAAGGGACCTTATGTTTTCCCATATGGTCTTCCCTAACCCCAGTAGGGGGGTCTGGAGGTTTCTGAGCAATAGGTTAGTACACCTAGAGAGAGCAAGCCCAGAGAAGGCAGAAAGACCATGTGCAGGCAGAACAGAGGTGCTGCTGCAGCTACCAGGCCCTGGCTGTAGCATGGGAAGGGGCTAAAGCTCCGCATGTTTTTTTCCCAGTGATGCTGTTCAAAGACTAAGGCAAGACTCAGTGCAGATCCCAACAATCCCAGGAGGATCTGTAAAACTTCTGTCTTTAACCAGTGTAATTATATTGTGCAGAGGTGGCTTTCACGATGCAGGAGCTGGCTGGCCTTAGATATCTTTCAGATTTCCCAAATCATATAAATGAAATTAGGCTAAGTTTATCACCACATGGTTGTCTATTGACTACTCAGTTGTTTGGGGTTGTTTCTGTTTTGTTGTGGTTTTTTTTAAGGGCAATACATTTAATTATTTTAGAGGATGTAAATCCAAAAAAATGCAATTGGTGGCACTTCTGGGGAGGATTTTGTAAAGCTGAGTTTTATTGCAAAAGCTTCAAGGTTTATCCTGTAACTTCAGTCAACAGTTGGGATGTGCTACAAAAGCAGAAATTGCACTGGAAGAGACAGGAAGGCTCAGTGAAGCCAACTGTTGATCCTGTGTGGCTTTCTAAGGTAATTTCCACATGCACATTGTGCTGCTGAAAGGTGTGGTTTTAACCACAGTGAATGTACAGTGGGAAGCTCAGAGCTCAAGCTACTGGGAGCGTTTGTATCAATGCCAAACAAAACAAAAAAAACCACAATTAGGCTGAATAGCCTTGTCTCTACAGAGCATTAGCTGGAGAGTTTTGTCATGTCACCACACTTTACTCAGTTGTAAATCTATTTCCCTTTAGAGACAATGAAAGAGCACCCTCTGTCTTAGTAAGATGCTAATCATTCCTATCTTCAAACAGTATTGAAATCACTGTTGAATGAGAACATATCTTTTCCTGATACAGATAATCACACACAATACACGTGATATAATCAGCAGTGGAATTTGAAACGTTTCAGAAAATTTAAAGCATTAGATAAATGATCGTTAGGGGTTTTTTTTGCAAAGGCAAACAGGGATTCTTGCCAATTTTGTGCAAAGAATCTTCAAGTGTCTTGATTCAGTTTTACACATTCCTTGGGGAGAACAGCAGTCAGCTAAACACAATAATTCCCCCACAATATTTGTCAATGTCCTGGTTTGAGCCAGTCATGCATATCTAAATGCTTGTTAGAGAAAAGGCACTGGATAAAAGGTAAATATCATACACTACATCAAATAGATATTATGATAATTTGGAGAACTCTGTTTATGACCAACAGAGATTTCTGATGGAACTGTAAACTGTAGGAGTGGCAAACGGTTATTAGAAGTGACATCTGAAGATACCTCTTTAAAGACAGATTAGCAGAAAAACTTGTAATTTACAATAATAATAATAATATTTTCCTTAGTTATCAAAGCTTCACAAAGACCTCTTAAGCTGGGCTCTTGCTTTTCAGTATTTCCTAACCTGAAACTGATGGTAATTGATTCCTAGGCAGAACCTGAGGTTGTGTAGCACATATAAGGGCATATAGTTTGGACAGGGATTTGTGTAAGTAGGAGGTGTATCAGTAGAAACTGTTGCAAAGAAACAAAATGTCCATGGCACATCTTGGGCATTAGACATCAAATTCCACGGGGAGATCAGGTAGTAGGAGAGAATAGAAATGCATATGCCCTTTGAAAAGCTCTGTTGGAGTCTTCATTTTCTCAGTTGTACTCTGATTCAAAAGAGAAAAGGAATACTGTTAAACTAGTTCTTTCCATCAGGCTCAGCAAATGATGCAGCTTCCCAGTACAAAAGGAAGCAGGAATAATTTGCCTCATGTTTTGACTTTATACAAGGCACGTATAGAATCCAATCAGGAACCGGAAAATGGAACCAAGTTTTAGCTCAAGTTTTGTCACTGTGACAGCTTACATATTTGGCAAAAAATAAAGGTGTTCTTTAGAAAGGTAACATACTGTGAAATAGAGACCTTCCAATTAAAAATCCAAACCTCTCCAGTTGTCTTTACATAAAATGTTGTCAAATATGAAGACTTATCCAGACTTCAGCACTGAGAGCAGATAAAAAAAAAAGTGAATTAAGTACTTTACAGTAGACTTTGCTTCTAAGAGAGAAAATAATATTTCTGATTAACAATTTTTCTGAAAAACTGAGTGGGGTTTGGGAATAAAGAGTTTAGCACAGCAGGCAGTCTGCCGAAAAGTGGACTTGATCAAAGTTGTTCAGAAGTTAAACATACTGTCATTAAAAAGCTAAATGTACTGGATTAATTTAAAATAATTTAGCAAATTAGAAAAGTTCATTAGTGTGTGGTAGTTGGCTTCTGCCAAAACACCCTGCTGCTTAATTATGAGATTTAATATAGAGGTATTAAAATTATTTTATAAAAGAGGGAGTACAAGGAAAGCCTGGTAATGTATTTTGTACAAGCACCATTAAATTGTTTTTCTTGGAAATCCGTAATGCTTCATCACCCTTATTTCTTAAAAAAAAAAAAAGTATAAAAAGTTAAAATAAAATAAAAAAAGGCAGTTTGCAAACAATAAGACAGACCAGACAGGCCACTAAAAAAAAAAAATCAACTAACCTTCAAAATCTTAACTATCGAACAAGTAGGAGTAGGAAAAGGGAAGGTATGGGGGAGGATGGGGAAATTCCCCAAACCAAAGACAAGTGACTTGGTTTGGAGGTCAGACTTAATGATTTCACAGTACATTAACTCTGTAAATTAAAAAACAACTTTAAAAAATCTGCATGTGATGAGAATGTTATGCACTGTAATCAGCCTACTCTGGGCAAACTGAATTCATTTAACTATAGCTGGGTAGCTTTCAGGATACAGTGCGTGAACATCTCAGTGTTATCTCCTGACCAGTTATTGCTGTTACTATTATTTTTGACTTGGTGAATGTCAATACTACAGATGCAGCATAGCCTGGAGGAGGGTATCTAACCTACATTTGCATCAATATTTTGGCTACTGAAGGATAGGTAGTAGTTGGATGGAGTTGCTCAGGATAGACCAGTCAAACACATCTCTGAACTGGTAAGACAGGCGCCTGAAGCTTACTCTGGAAGCTTGAAGTCAACACACCCTACCTCACCCTCTGTGTCTGCTACTGCAGAGGGAGGGGAACAAAAGAAAAGAAAGAGGCCAAAGCAGGAATTTGTATTTGCACTCACTTCCCAGTCCTGCTGCAGCAGGGCTGGGCATCTTAACAGTTCTTCTTGCAGTAAGTTTGAGTGACTCAAGACATGAAGTAAGAGCGTGAGCAACACCCTCAAACTGTCCTTCCGATACAGAAAAGGAAATAGCTGCCAGACTTCTTAGGGGTGTGAGGTAAGATGTTGAGCCCAGTATATAGCACTGGGAGGGAGTTCCCGCCCCTGCTCTAAATGACAGCACATCATCTGAAGCATACATTTATCGAATTCCTTCCTAAATCCCCTAGGGCTCATCCTAGAAAGCTCTTCCTGAACCCCTGGCCAGCTTTTGCCTGTTGTTTCTTCTTCTCCCATCCAGTAGTGCACTTTTAGAGAGCAGTTGCCTCGATGTTCATCTAACTGACTGTTGAATGGCCTCAGCCCCTCTGGTTTCCTCTAGGAGAAGAAATGTTTTGCTTTCCCTCCTTGTCTTTACAGCTCCTGCTTGCATCTTCTGCCATTTGCAATACCTCCTTCTGGTCCTACCCCCCAAGCTCAGGAAAATTTGAAGTCGATACTAAATGTATTTCCAATGAACTTTGTGTACTTCTTATTGGCACAATTGCTGAAAGCAAAGTGAAGCACAATGAAACTGCAGCACTAGTTGGATAAATGGCACTTAATTTTATTTTGAATGAAAAGACCAAAGTCTTTGACCAAAACCTTCCACTGGGATATAAAGCAGGAGAGACTGCTATTCCTTAAGCTAGGCTGCTACAATTCCCCCTTTCTGTCTGTTTGGGGTGTAAATTACACTCATCTGCTGCTGAGGAAATTTAGTAGCAAAGCCATTTCTTCCCAATACCCCACCTGCACTAACAAACATTTCTCAGAACATTTCCTAATAGATGGGAAATCTAATATAAAACTTAACAGTACTATAATATCATGATTGAAAGTAACAGAACTGGCACATCAGGGAACTAACATCTATATCTCTAAGAAAAAAAATAATTTGCTCATGTGTAGGTAAAGTTTATTTCTGTTTCTTTTTCTACTCCTTGTTAGTAGTAAAAATGAATGCACTACTCTTAAATTCATGAATAGACTACACAAAATTCACTGTCAGAAACTGTAACCATTTATGACTTTGTTGTTGTCCTATCCTGCAAACTAAACACAAGAACTTCAAAATGACAGCAACAAAAGAATCTAAATCTAACATTCACTATTTTGCTATTGCAGTCAATAGCCAATAATAGTCTATAGTATTTTTAAAATGTCTTTCCCATAAGCCATTGTAATAAATAGTCAATAATACAACTGAGCCTTTTGAATTTAATCCACAAAGGGGTTAGGATGGAAGTATACATGACTTTGTTCACTATTATACTACATAAGATACAAATTATGATTAATGACTGAGTCAATTAGAGGTATAATTGTCAGAATGAAATTATACTTGAAAGGAATAAAATAAGTATTTTTGAATTACATAAATTATTGAATTGAAGGAAACCAGAGAGACCCAGCATGTGAATCTCAAGAACAGTTTCTGAAGTGCACAGTAACCAACACACACAATCAGGGAATTAGATGCAGGGATTGCCATTATTACAGGAATATTAAACAAAAAGCATGGCTATTCCACTGGTTTACATCATTTCGTTTCTTTCAGCGTGGGTGAAAAATAAGCAGAAGTGAGCTTAACATTTGTTTAAAGTTGCTATTTCTCTTTAAAAAGGTTCTCTTGTAGCAACATGAAATTTCCCCGTGAGAAAACATTCATAGTGTATGTTTTGCTTCTTGGGGTTCATATAAACAGTGTAAAATCTTGCTTGGACATAATGTTGAGCTAAGGATACATGTGACCTAAAACAGCTCACCAAAATGTGAGCTACCAAGTTATTCTAATTTAATTTGCAACCTTAACATTTTGTTAATGATAGTTCTATTTTTAATATAAATATTAAACAGAAAAGAAACTCTGTTTTTACTGAAAAAGCACAGCCTTGTTGGATAGAAGTTTATCTTTCACAACTTTATAATACAACAAGCTGCTGCTAGTGATATCAACATATCTTTACCATCTTCCCTCCAGAGATTTTTCTTTCTCTTTTCTGTTTCAAATTACAACTGCCTGCAAAGTTTCTTTATCTGTAAACACCAAGAGCTAAATATCAGAAAAGATCAAGGACTCTGTAGGCCCAAATCCCCACTCAGATGTGCATGAACTCTTGCTCTAATCAGCTGCACCTGCTTTTCTGGAGACTGAAGGTGACCTTTAATTTTAGAAGAAACTATGGCAGTGCTGCTGCTTTGACTTTTGGAAGCTTCTTGTGATATGCAAAATTTACCAAAGCTCAGCATTTGTCAACCTATTAGTACATCTGGAAAAGTCCTTTCAGTAGAGGAGTTTCAGTATTTTCAGATTCCTTTTAAACATTAATGTGACTATGTCAATCATTGACTAATTCAATATTAGAAGCAATGATGTCTTCTATATCCAGTTCCAAAAAGCACATCGTATTTAGAAATTAAAGAAAACCCCCTGAGCATCAGCAAAACAGTAACACTGGAAAGGTTTAAGTTGCACTTTTACACCAAGGCACCCAAACTGCCTTGCTATTGCTGTGGTTGAACTATGTGAACAGAAACCAGGAACACTTGCTACTGTATCTACTCCCAAGAGTCTCACTGTGTCTGTGATCACAAACCATAGTATAATTTAATCTTAAATCATATATGCCCCTATTCAGAAAAGCACAGACATAAATTCAGCCTCTCCTTTCTATACAGCATTACATGATAGAGTTGCATTTCCAAACAAACAACATTTTGTGAGCATTGTGTCTTCAAACGGATCTGATCCTCAACACCTACCCAGACAAGGTCTTCAGAAGATTCCTCTGGTGAGCACACGGTATACCTGTTGTCTGACAGCCAAGTGTGACTAGCCAGACCAACAGAAACAACCTCCCTAATGCCTACATCATTAATTACATCAAAAAATAATTAAGTTATTCCTTGCTGCTTTGATGTAAGACAATAGGAGAACAATGACAAAGTCTGATCAGAAATGAGAAACATGTTCGCCAGAGACATGATGGACAGACCAATACCAGGAGCAATATGACTAGCTCTTCTTGCTGGCACCAGAGACAGTGTGGTCTGCATTGAGGCAGTCCTAGCCCAAGCACACTGGTGCAGATTCTCACCCTGCACTCACAACTCAAGCTGAACTACCCCATGTGACTCCGTTCATTTCCATCATTCTCAGGTTAACAAGACAGGAAACCATCAGTCTTTGAAACTGGATTGCCCTAACACAACTTTGGGATGCAAAATATTCTATTGATGTTGTTTGCAGTTATTTGCAGAGAGTAGCCCTGAATAAAATGAAAGAAAGAACATAGGGACCATGGTCTGCTGAGGCTGGAGCTCTAACATCACCACTCTAAAATATCTAAGACCCTGAGTTGCCTAAGTGAGGTAGGGAAGTATTCATCAAAATGAGCTTGGATGAAAGACAGCATGCAGCTTCCATCTCCCACTCAAAGAAGATACAATCATCATCTACATGTTCATCATTAAGCCACTGATGAATGGCAGAACAAGCAGAAATTGAGTAGAAAATGCTTTAAATAGACTCAAAGCCCAAATCAGGTGTGACTTTTGCATATTCCTTTAGAGAGACAGTGAAGAACCTAAAGTGTGGTCTACAGTGAATCTGGTGAGATGTCTTTCATTGGCCAACCACAAAGGTAGACTCTACAAATAAAAGGAGTTACCCTCCATCTCCCTAAAGGACTTCGCAATGTGCTCTGGCTCACCACAAACTTTAAAGTTATCCCTGTTACAGTGGTCACTTTGCAATGTGGATACACCCAGCCTGCAACCCAAAGGTATAAAAAAGTGCCCACTGGATAATATCGATGTTTGAACTTAAGATTAAAACTGTTCAGCTTTTATAAGCTAAAGATGTGTTTGTATTTTTGTTTGTTGTTGATGTCAGAAAAAATAAAAAGGAAGCACTGTAAAACTGCTTTCCTCCTGAAAGGCAAAGAAATCATTGTATGATGTTAGAGCTGGAAGTCTATCTACCACTCAATAAAAAAGAAAAGTGCAAAAAGATGCTGAAATGTACAGAATACGCAGATTGGAAGGTGCCCAAACCAAGCCCAAACCAGAGCTGATTCTGAACTTTTCTTCCTAAGAAACTAAAAAGAAAGGATGTCAAAACTTGCTGAGGGAAGATGATTTGTTCACACCTCCCAAGCTCACCTTCAAGGGTGTTGTTCAAGACAGGGAGTGTAAAGAAGAATACAGCTCCCTGCTGCACTAGTGCTGTTTTATGGCAGCTCTGAAACGACATTGTCACAACTTCAGCTCAAGCCTAGAAGTTGAGGGAAATAGGCTTCTTTTTAGATGCTGGAAGAAATATTCAGAATTGGCTAAATGCCACTTTTGAATCTTTGAATGAATGTTGAGCCCTGCCATTTTGTGCCAAAATACCCCCAGCCTTCATAGGCTATGTGATCAATTGCTACTCCTCTGATTGCAAGCTATGAGTTGACACGAAGAAGTAAATTGTACACATGATGTTAGGAGTTGTTGGGAGAGAGGTGTAAGAAACAAGGGGACGCTGAAGTTCATTGAATCTCTCTAAAGAAAGTAACTTGGAGAGAAAATCTGTCAAAAACCTACCAGTAGAAGAGAGCAAAAGACACTTCCTAATGTGCTAGGAACAGGGGGGCTGCACCATGGGGGGGATCCTCTCCTGGACTCAGGTCAACCATTACATGATAGGTGTGTTCAACCTGAATTAGACTCTTCAGATGCCTCGAGGTTGTAACAAACCTGTCAAAGTCTTCAGTTTATCTTATTAAGTCAGGCTTAAATCAGCACAGTCTAGGTGCCAACTCGTAAGTGGGTCAGCATGACCTGCCTCAGGGATGGGATGAGCATTTGTCAACAAGAACAGCTCCAGCCATCTAATTTTTATCCATCACCACTAGTCCAGCAGAGCTCAAGGGCACCAACTCCTTGTAAGATGAATTCCAGAAGGTTTTAGGCTGGACACAGGCAGATAGGCATGAATATGGAGAGACAACCACCTTGAGAGCTTTTAGGTTTGAAATGGTGGCACCTACCAATGGGTATGCTCTCGTGGTAAGGCAGTTAGTAACTGCATGGGCGTCTGTATCATGGTTTTGGATCTGGGCACAGTGAAATCCATGCAATCCATGCTACAGGCATAAAGGTTCTGGGCCAGGAGACAAAATAACCTTTCCACTTGCCTGAATATATGTGTGCTTCATCTGATAATATTCAAATCTCTTTAGCGACATTATAATGAGGTTAAAGCAAGAAAAGATTTCCCCACCCCAAATATTACAAATGTCAGTAATGAGAACAGTAAAAATGTCACCACACGGAGAAAAGAGTGAAATTAGCATATTTAGAGAAGTATTATACCCATGAGTGAAATAATGCAATCAGCTAGCTGCAAGATAAAGCTAATTTGGTTTCCAACAGTTTATCAACAATGCACTGCTCCTTTACATTAACAAATTTAAATGGTACCATATCCTGCAAACAAGAATAATTCACACAGAATATTACACTGTGTTAATTAAATAGCTGGAATAGAAAAGGTCAGGCCATGACTGAAAGATTCACATATGGGTTGTGAAGCTATGAAGAGATGGAGCAATTTCAAACCAAGCAATTAAAATAAATTATTTAAATAATGATTAAGTCAATAGTAAATAACACTAGATTTTCTTAGCCTGTGTTGACAGCTCCTTTCTTTTGTTGCCGGTTCTCGGAAATTTCTATTTCCTGATGACTTGTGGAACAGTCAAAATATCTTTAAACCCCTTATAAGATGAGGTGGCTTGGGTAAGTTATCAAAGAGTTATTCTGCATATATTCATGTCTTAATTTTACTGTACAGGTAGTAAGAGGCAAGTTTTGTGGTTAAAGGATACTGCAAAGCCCCACTTGCCTTATTTCTGGATGGGTTTCCTGCCACTAGAACAACCAAGAAACCCCCACAATCACTACCGTTCATTGAAAAATGTTTGAAAAGAGAAATATTTTTTCCACTTTGTTTACTGTTGCAAATGACAGCACTTTGTCTTTGGCACAATGCCACCGAATCAATTATATTACAGTAGTAACATAGCCATTGTAAATTGAAAGAACATTTTGGCATGGGCTAAACTATGCTGAGGTGGTAATGTATGAAAAAGACCTAGTAAAACAGGGAATTAATCTTACTTGGAGCCCCAAAGCACTACTGGAATATGCATCGGTCATGCTCAAATCTGAATCTCGTCCAATATTTTTACTGTATTTTATTTTTGTCACTACAGTTGTACATAGCAAGCTCAAATTTTAGTTTGCTGCTATCCGTATGTCCGTGGGATGCGCACCACGTGTGAAATTCACATGTACGCTGTCCAGCACATCAAGAGAGTTAGGAAACTGACATGGATCTAAAACCAGCCCGTGTGGAGCCCACTGTTCGGCTCTCCCCCATTACACACACAGGCATTCAAGCCAACTTCCACGCTTTGTGACAGAATGCTTAAGCAAGCCAAACTGAAATACCTCATTTTTTTTCAGGCAAGATGAAGCATTGTGCACCATACGAGCCATTAATTTTATGACAAGTGCAGATGGTAGATATACACTCACACAACCTAATGGAATGAATATTACTCCAATCTATTTAAATGATACAAGTTTTGTACTGAGTGTAGCCCACGTGATCGTACATTCCAAAGCTCCTTTAAAATGAATTTAAGCGCAGGCTGTAACTGAATCTCACTACTTCCGCCCCCCTCCTACGCCGTTCGGGCCATAGTTGGTTTGTGCCCACCCCAACACAAAATAATTCTTTTATCCCGTTGAGAGGACAGGAACCCCGGAGAAGCTCAGCCGCAGGGTTCCCTGCGTACTTCCTGAGAGCCAGCCCGGCTCTGCGCCCACAGCGGCGACAGACCCACGTCCGAGAAGTTTCGGAGGAGGAGCTGAAGGGGAGACACGGAGGCCCTGCTCAGGGCCCCGCTCCACCCAGCGCTTCGCCCCCCGGATCCGTTTAGACCAGCCGCGCTGCCGGGCCGGGCCTCGCCGTTCGCAGGTCCCCGCTAGGCCGCAGCACGGCGGGCCCGGCTCGGCGCGGCACCGCCCACGGCTGGGCGGGCGCGGAGGGGCGAGGGGCACCTACCCGGCGCGGGAGGACGGCAGCTCTCCGCCCCGGCCATGCTCCTCCGGCTGTTCCTCCGGGGCGGCTCTGGAGCGGTTCCCTCGCTAACAGAAGGGGTAGCCTGGCCCGGGAGCCAGCCCGGCCTGCTGCGCCCTGCCGCGCGGGGCGGAGCTGCGGTGGCGGCGTGATTGTCGGAGGTGAAAGCAGTCCCCGGGCAGGGGTTCCCCTTGTCCCCTCTGGTGACAGCCGACCGGCCCCTAGACCCAGCGGAGCCTCCTGCGGGCTAGTCCGCTTCTGCCGCGGGACCCGAGTCCCTTCTCCCCGCGGGGTGACGGCCAGAAGGACCCAGGGGCTTCCCGCCCCGCCGGCCGCGGGGCTGCAGCTGCCCGCCGGCACGGCTCCCTCCCCGAGGGCGGCGGGCCTGGCTCTCCTCCCCGGCGCCGCTTCCCTCCTCCCTTCGCCGGCGAAGGAGGCGGCCGCCGGCCCTCCCCGACCGCGCATGCGGCTGTGCCGGGCCGGGGCAGCGGCGCCGCGCTCGGGGGTTGAAGTGTGGGTGTTGTTTCCCCCGTCCATCTCCCCGGCGGGCCCCAGTCAGCGCCCCCGCAGATGGGCTTAGGCTGGAGCAGCGCGGAGGAACGGCAGCCCCTCCTGCCGCCGCCGCCACAGCAGCAGCAACGGCGGCGGCCGCAGGCGGGGGGCCCGGCAGGTCCGGCGGCTGGGCCGGTGCAGCGACTGGCGCCCTTGGCGGGCCGCGTCTACGGGCGACGGTGGCTGGTGCTGCTGCTCTTCTCGCTGCTGGGCTTCGCACAAGGCCTGGTGTGGAACAGCTGGGGCCCCATCCAGAACTCGGCCCGCCTGGCCTTCGGCTTCAGCGGCTGGGACATCGCCCTTCTCGTCTTCTGGGGGCCCATCGGCTTCGCGCCCTGCTTCTTCTTCATGTGGCTCATGGACAAGAAGGGTGAGCGGGGCCGGGGACTGCGGGGACGGCGGGTCGGGAGCCTCCGACCCCCTCCTGCGGCTTCCCCCGGGCCAGGCGGGGATGCCGTGCCCATGTCCTGCCGGTGCCGCGGTGAGGGGCGGCGTGGTGGGCCTGAGGCCGGGGGAGGGCCACGCCAGCCCGGGGCTGCCCGTTGCCCTCGGGGCCAGTGGTGGCCTGGCTCTTAAAAGGGGATGACTGATACTTCAGAGGCATCATGAGTGCTATTTTCAGTACACCGCACAAACAAAAAAGCACATTACAGGGCATTAACAAGGAAGGTGCTTAAGCTGTTCTAAAGCGAAGAGGTGTCGCGGCATCACACACGTCTGAGTTGTGGGTCTGGAGAGGTGACATTGCCATGTGGGTGTTTGACCTGGAGAGGGTCGTGTTTTCTGGTAATAAGCTATGAAACAAACACCTGTGTTGATGTTCAGATGAAGTAATGTCAGTGCCCAGGGTGCCACTCCACCTTGAAAGAAATACTTCATTTTTAAAAGCAGAATGGACACGAAGTCAGTTTTTTGCTTCTAGTTGTGTGAGGGAGATGCACAGACAGCAACAGAAACCAGAAGTTGAGCTCCGTGGTTTCAGGAGAGAAGCACGAGGGACAGTTTCCTAATCGGTGTTCAGGCACTTGCGTCTTGGTAAGAAACTTCTGAAAATGGCATTTATCTCTGGAGAACTTCTCCAGGCCCTGTGCAGTTCATTTGGGCTCACCCTGGGGACCACTCTGGTGAGGTCAGGCACCTCTGTTTGCAGATTTGTGGTTGTGGGCCTAAGTCCACTGGAGCGTTTAGTCTTAATTCCTGTTTAAACAGGCCTCTAAGCAGGAGATAGGATAGCCTACGTACCCTTGTGGCTCCTGATGTTAAGTGATACCCATTCAATTTATTTAGGAATTAATAGCTTATTTGTGGGGAGGGAAGGGGGAAAGTGAAGGCAGGCAGGGAGAAAAGTTCTACCTGAAAAGGTTTGTGTTTTGAAATTGGAATTGCTTTTCCTAAAACTGATGAGGCATTGGGGGAATAAAATCTATTGGGCTGAAAATACACTCTCCAAATGAGTCCATGGTGGCTGTACAGCCAGTCTCCTCTCAAGCAATTTAGTCTTAAGTTGACAATGTCTGTCTAGACATAATAGTCTTGTTAATTATCTTAAAGTAAGTTATTTTGTTCTGTACAGTGAAGACAATGGCTCTGCTCATGGTACGAAGGAAATACAACTAAACTTGAACCTGTGCTTGTAGAACTGACTTCTGTATTTTTATTTGTTCAATTTCTACCAAGTTGATTCTGAGCGATGCAAAAAAATACTGGAAAAGTTTCAAAGTAACTCATGGAAGAAGAAACATTAGTGGTTTGTTGTTCCTTTAATGTGATTAGTAGGGTAGTTGCTGGATTTCTTGATTTCACACATTGCTTATTTTAATGAGAATATGTGTACTAGTCTGTTGCTCATTACTTTTACAGATTGCTTGGATGTTTTTATTCTTTTAATTTCCATGTTCATTAGAGATACTGATACCAACTACCTTTTTGGTCTTGCTTTGTTGCTTTCCTTGTTGGGAGAATTGTTGTTGATAGCCTAAAACAGAGCATCTTGACTCATTGGATTTATGCATAAGGAGTACATAAGGGCTCTGGAGCATGTTCATTGCACAGCAGCAGGTTTTGTGGGGGCCCTGTTGTGTTTCCTGCTGTTTTCTGAGTCCAGATGATTCCCACAGAGAATGTGGTGCTGTTCACTTTGGAAGTGATAGTGGGATCCTTCCACTTGGTCTCTCATGGAGCAGAGAGGAGAGCAGTTGCTGCCCAACTCTCCTGTGGGGCACATTTCCACTGGTAGCATGTTGTGGGGAGGCATCTGCTCTTTCAAGTATGAATGATCCAATAGGAGCGTGACTCTGCTACTTTGAAGATGTTAAGTTGGTTGGGTGTGACCTTGCAAGGGCAGTATTTCACTTGCTTAGGGATACAAATGCTTGTTGTTACATCAGTTTTACTCCCTGTACCAAAAATATAGAAAAACTGAACCACTTTCTCTCCTGGCTTCAGTCATCTGTCATTGGAGTTAACTAGTAAAGGAACTGTCAGGATAAAAATGTATTTGTGAAGTGTCAACATGTAAAACCTGGCGTGTATCGGAAGTATGACACTGTAGATGATGCATGTCAGAATTTGAGAGGAGATTCTGCTTTTAGATAGTCCTATACTTCACAGTCAGAGGCATATCTAACTGATACCGATATGTAGCTGTCTGCTGTCAGTTAAGTCTGATTTTGTGTTATGATGCTTCAGATGTAGTCCAGAAGTATTTGTCTTTTTGGTTTTCAGTTGTTCATTGTAGCATATACTTTGAAACATAAATCTGTTTCCATACAAAACTTCTGTTGTATTATTTATGCGCCTGTTTCTTATTTCAATACCGCTTATTTGGTCGCTGTTTGTTGGGGTTTTTTTAAACTTTTAACTAATTAGAAGTTGAAAGATTGAATATTAAGCAACAGACTTGTTAATAATCATTCTTGGAAGAAGCATTTCTTGGGCTGTGTGATTCAGTTCCATCACAGCTTCTGAGAGAAGTTGAGGTCCTCTGAGAAGAGGGGACAGCAGAGTTTAAATAGAAAGTATGCTAAATAAGCTCCAAAATTGTCTGTTCTTCAGTTCTGTATAGAAGGCAACCAGGATGGAGAAATTATGTGGTTTTGGGTTTTTAGCCTCAAAGAGTTTCTTTGAGTGACACAGGTAACGGGGTTGGAGAATGAGAGGAACATGGGCTGGGAAAGGTGTGAAGATGGTGTCTTTTTTGACTGCCTGGGACATTTCTGCGGGAGACACTAGAGGCAGCTGTATACCTCTCCCAAGGACTCCAGTGAACCAGAATGGCTCTTGGTTTCAGAAGCAGTATGACAAACAGTCTTGGTCAGCTAGGCCCACATTCCTGTAGATCTATAGGGATTTCCTGATTCTTAGGAAATTGAGGGTGAATTTTCATCAGGAGAGTAGTGATGATCTTAACGCGGCTGTATTTGTGAAAAATCTTACTTGAGAGTCAGAACAGGCTCAGTACAAATATGCATGTTTTTTGAAGGGTGTTAACACTGCATTTTAAAGGATCTTTGAGGCATTGGATGAAGACTGGATTTGTCTGGTGTTTCTGTAAGGCCTGTAAATGGAAAGCTAGTTCCTATTTTCTGCTGAGCTCTTCTTGTTCTCAAAAATACATTTGTTTTCAGGTGCTTAGCAAGGCTCACATATGACAGCTGGAAATTATTCTTTGGAGAGCGATCCCGGTTCCTGTTCCTGCCTCCCAGCTTCCTCTAGCTGAATGGAGCCTTCTGCCAGTGTGCTTTTTCTTGGGAGCCTGGGGGAGTTTTCCATGCTCATTGGCTGGCTGCTGTAACAGGGACAACGGTGGCATCCATAACCTTCCAAGTCCTGTTATGTGGTGGGAGCGTGTTGAAAGTCAGGAATTAGGTTTGCGTGCATCATTGCTGAGTATCTGCCATTTTGCAGTAGGTTTGAAAACCCTTTTCCATAAGCAGAACTACAGGAGTTGTCATGATTGGTTGGTTTCTTGCTGAAGAAAGGTCAAAAGATGGTGTGTGCCATGGAACTACATGTGTCTTATCTGGTGCATTTCTTCAACAGTAGGACTAGAGAGTCCTTGTTTAAAAGATAATTACCTTTACAGATTCAATAAGACTGAAATTAAGTGGAAATTACTTCAGTGTGCCATTGCATAGACCCTTGTTGTTTACATGATTAAATTTAGCTACAATTTGTCACATGACGCCTGAGCGTTTATGGATGTTTTGTGCCTGGAGTGTTTCATTTCCTGGGAACTGTAAATATAAGCATACAGAACTGTTAGGATGTTTATATATCTAACTTGAAATTGAAAGCTTACATACTTCAATGGATTTGGTTCACTGGGTTGTTTTTTAGTAGTTAAGTTCATAGTTATAAGGTGAGACCTAGAAGGAATGTGTAGTGTCAGTCTTCATTATGTTCCCATATAAGCAAGAAGAAGCAATAAAGAATGAAATACTTTATGATAACTCACATTAAACTAATTTAATAGAAAGGTGATATTTTCCATTAATTTTTGGAATACAGTGAACACAGTTTTATATTGAGTTTGAAGAAATGTGACATGTTACTTGTAAAAGTGAAATATAATCTACTTAGTCCTTTTTTAAAAAATTGGTATATGCTTACATGGGTTGCACAGGCATTCTTAGTAACTTCTTTTTGCTGAAATTAAATTTATGGTGCATTGTTATTGTGATTAAATTATGAAGGAGAGAAAACTTCCATAATTAGATTTTGTTTTTTAATGGAGACTGGCTTGTCTGTTGAAACTGCGAATGTTTTTAGTTGTATGAATAAGCTATTCCTCTCCTGAATATCAAACTCTTTACTTCATTGCTGTCTCCTAAATCATGCTTCTTGTTTCCTTCTGTGAGACATTTAATAGTTCTTATTTCTTCCACCTGGGAATTTTGAGGTTAAATACTTTAATAGTCTGACAAAACAGTCATGACTATTGAGTATGAGTACTAAATCAGGCCTTACTAATATAAAAATGTCTTAATAACTATTCTCTGTACAAAATAAACTGCACATGATGGATAAAGAGAATTCTGCATAGCAGCTTTCATATTTGAGGTTCCCAGGTTGTCACTAGGTTTCCATGCATTCCACATGCATGGAAGCACTGATTTCACTTTCAAAGGATGTTTGGACTCCTTTAACTCATAGCTGGGGTCACCGGGACAGAAGGGAGAAGGCTTCAAAGTGAACTTGTTCTCACCCTAGATTTTAATGTAGGAATTGTGTGTGAAATGCCTTTGGTTTTATTTTGGGAGTTGTGAAGGTGGGTACAGAGAGCAGACAGGAAGCAGGATGCTGTTCCAGAAGTCAGTGGAAACATGAATAGTCAGATAGAGACAAGAGATGGGGAAATTAAATGTTTCTGTTGAGCTTGACGTCATAGGGTCCTTGTCTTTCGTTCAGACTCTCAAGCAACATGGTAGTAAATAGAAATTTGAGCATGATACTAATAATTCCAGCAGGTCTAGTTGCTGATAGGTATCACTGTTGGTATTGATGGACAGCGTGAAGTACTTTTCCATGGTGGTACTCCAAGGAACATGCAGAGTTTTTAATTGAAGTATTCATAGTTCTGTCATGTCCCAAGTGTTCATAAACACATGGAGTTCTGGTTAACAGAAGGACAAAAATAGATTAATTATGAGCCTTTAACGTCTGAGAGTTTTCACCTTGTGGCAAAGAAACACATTTTCAGCTCCTTTTTTGTCATCATCTCAGAAATAAACTTTCCTTATTTCAGATACATGACTGCAAGATATGTGGCTGATATTTCAAAATTACTAATTTGATAATTCATAGGTCAAGTTCAGGCACGTGCTTTAGCTAAAGATGCCTGGGGTAAGACTCTGTGTAAGGCTGTAAGACTTTAATATAAATTGGTGAGATAAAGCTAGAAGAATTTACACACTCAACAAAATAAAAGGTTTATACAGACATTACTGTTTTGGTAGGTTAGTAAAGCCTACAGGAAAGAAATACCCGTGGGAAAACTTACAGGTATGAAAATGTGGGTAGAATGGGAAGGAGCCAGTGAGAAAGGAAAGTGTGGTGTGTTCCTGGTGCTCCACTGAAATCTGCTGGGATTACAGAGAATAGTCTCCTCATAAACAACTGATTCTACTCAGTAGCATTTCTCTTAATGGCAAAGGTCTTGTTAATTCCAGCAAGAGCAGCAGAAGACTCTCTTGGATTTAATGAAAGTTTAATGTGAACTTTGTGTTTCAGTTAAAAAAAACAAAAAAGGGAGGGAGGGAGAAAATACATTGACTCACTTGAAGTGAAAACCATACATATTAGTGAAAAGGTGAGTGATGAATGCACTTCAGCCAAGTGCAAAAGAAATTTGAAGGAAAACACCAGTTTTGCCCCAGTCTGTTCTCTCCCATCCTGTGGACATACTGTATTACGTGCTATGAACAATGGTCTTATAAGTGATACTGATCCACTCTGATCAAATTCCGTGAAAGGGAGTAATTTTCCTAAGCTAACAAATCTTGTAAGAGACGAGTGGAAGTATTGTTTTTCATGGGAAAAGATGAAAGAAGCAATTAGAGACCTGAATATAGGTAAATCCCACTAGAATAGATATTTGATAAGCTTGATTTTGCAAAACTCGTTTTGATGAGTTGCTGATGTGTGTGTTTGTGTAGACATGCTTTTCGTCTATACCATCAGAAGAAAAGAAAAAGGAAGACTGAACCATACTTAGCTTTTGTTCCTTAATTTTGTGTACTGTGGCTGCATGAAATTCCACAGAGCATTTGTGCAAGTGCTTGCAGCAGTGAGGACTCATTAGAGAATTGATTGGCCCACCCTCACTGGAGTCAGGCATGCTGCAGAAGACCACTTGAGATACACAGAGTGATTAGCAACATAGAGGGGTTTAATTAGGATCCAATGAGTTGTATTAACTTGATGCCACTATGATTCATCATAGCAATACTGCCTGGATTGTTAGCAGCACTTCCCAAACCTCCTGATGGGCCAGGCTGAGTTTAAAGCATCAATCATGGCTGTAGACAGATGTCCTCTTCTGGAGCTCTTCCTGTTAGATGGTATTGCCCTAGCCTCTGCTTTGTACTGTTTCCACAGACATTTCTTTTTATACTACTGCCCTTTACACAACTCCTTTTCTCATTGCACTCTGTGCACACTTAGTTGCAGCTGCAGCAGTGGTGCTAGGGCAGCTACATGAAACACCACGTACTGAAGAATATCAGGAAACTGCTGGATTTAAAATAAATTTTTCATGATGGAAAGTAAAATCCTCACATGTTTGCATAGCTCATATGAGAATAGTAATTGCCATGTTATCAGAGGACAACATTATCTTGAGGCTTTGGTGCACTGAGCATACAGGCACAGTGAGTGTGGGCTGGGTAACTTGCTATACCTTGATGTTGACGTGTTGATGAATAGGGATATAATTTACCAGTGTAAAATACAATCCCTTACTTTTATTATGCAGCTGTTAACACAAGCAGCATTAAAGCACTTTAGCATCGCAGAACAGGGTCAGGACACAGCTCCAGCTAGGAAGATATTTTGTCAACGGTAGCTTTTAGAAGTTGACTACAGAGAGTATAATACTTGGGCAGCTATGCACTGGTATCTCTGCTGTTGTATGCTCATGTGTTTTACTACCCCTCATAGTCTTCTCTTGAATAGTGGATAGAGGAGGAGAGGATGGGATGGTAGTGAGTGGGTGAAGCAGAGGAGACAGAAGCAAGATCTGGAGCTGGAGGGCAGGGAGTGGTGGGGATGGAGAAGGTGGAGGAACAAGCTGAGTAGGTGGCACAGGGAAAAGGACACTGAGCATCTTCCCCCACGAGCAAGAGGCAGTAGTAAACAGGACCTAGGTAGCAAGCAGCAAATGATGTGGGTGGTGGGTGCCTGCACCCCTCCTGGGCCACCTGCGCAGCACCCCAGCTGCAGATCAGCAAACACAGCTTTTGTGAACTGCCTTGAGAAGCACTTTTAAAACCAGGAGCTGGGAAGTCTCCTTGAACACCATTGAACTTTTTGCCTTTTCTTATCCCCAATGAAGTCCCAGTCTTCTGCCCCTGCACAATCCAACCTCTGAACTCCCCCTGGCAGTGCCTCTCCTCAGCCAGAGGGTGTATTTGGTCCTTCCTTCACCCTCCCCTTCCCCGAGGCAGCCCGGGCCACGGCCGCCTGCTCCCTGCGGGGCTCCCCGGGCACTGCAGACACAGAGGAACGAGGGTGGCTGGTCCTTCCTGTGTGGGTTTGGTGGTGATGCATGACCGGCCTCATGATGGAGGTGTGAGCGAGATGCTGGGGTGGATGTGGTCATTCTGGCTGGCGAGACTCCCCTTCTGGAAAGCCTTGTGAAATGGGACAGAAAATGCTAAAATGTTGTCATGTTGTCCACTGTCTTGCTGCATTTTAGAAACATTTAAATTTTGCCAATCTCCTAGAAGCTTTTAAGAGTTGGGCAGCTGTGCTTCCTAAAGGTAGATGATCCTAAGTTGTATAACAAATGACAGCAATAATTCCACTGTTACCAAAGTCCCCTGGAAGTAGTAAAGGGCTTAGGAAAGTTGTATTGCATCAGTTTTGCTAGCTGTATGTTTATACTGTATTTCTAATTCCTAGCTATTAATTTATACTTCTGTTAACCTGAGCTGCTCTTTTTTATCTTTTTGGCCTGCAAAAGCGGAATCTGTTTCCTTTAAAGAAAACTTTAAAAAATTAATATGACACTGTTTGGTTTTCCTATCAGAAGAAACTACGTATCAACAAAGTATGAAAGGAAGACCATCTTCATTTGGTAATGCTGAAGTAACCCAGCTTGAATGATTTCTAAATTCCACTAACAGCATTACCATTGCACAAACAAAACACATTCATTATTTTTGCCCAGTGTTGTCTTCAGGAATTAGTTTCATGTTACGTTTTAGGAGTGAAAAGCAAATCTGAAGTGAATGCAAAAATGAGGTTCATTACTTGTTAATAAAGTTGGGATATTTTCTGCATTGCCAATTTCCACCTTTTTTTTTTTTGTTGCTTTTTCTGGTGAGAAATGCTCTGCTTATGGGAAAGGAGCCGTGTAGAGCAGTGGTATTTGCTTGTCTTTTCATAGCACAGGTCCTGAAACAGTGTTCACTGTTGTGAAAATTTGTAGTCTGACACTGCCAAACAAAAATATTTGGCTTCAAACCACCCAAAAAACAATGTCAGTGCTGAGATGAGCAGAAGTACATGTAAGCAACACGATGCTTCAGTAATTGTTAGAATATTTTGCAAATTTTCTTGGAGTAAGTTGTTTCAGTTCTTCCAACCCAGAGTAGCCTCAGCTGAGCAAATCAAAGACCTTGCTGGTACAAGTTTAAGGAATTTTTTAGTTATCATCCTGGGGCAAGGGAGATTGTGGTGTGCTCTGCCTTTCTCTCAGTGGTGACATCCAGAGCTATTCCATTCATGCCATAATTTGGTTTTTTAATGCTTCTTGTGTCCATGTGGCTCTGTAGCTGTGCTGTAACTATAATTACACTGCAGAATCTTGTGATCAGTGCTCCAACTTCCTCAAAAGATGCAAATTAAGCTTTCTCATGCAGAGTTGTAGTAAACAGGATTTTTAGTTTTTTCCTGTTGTTAAAGCTGGAGGTCTGTATGACTCAGCCTGAGGGAATGATGTGTTTTGAAAGTGAGAGGTCTTCTGCTTTTTCAGAAAATCATCGGTAGATTTCGCAAATACAGGATGTCAAACACAACTGCATTTAGAAAGTTGTTTTATTTGGTTGTGTTTTTTTTAAACACCACCCCTTTTTAATATTTAAGAAAGGTGGAGTTGTTACATTTTAATTGATTAAACAAGTGAACCCAAAGAATTGATCAGGAGCCTTAAAAATATAATGGTTTTAGGAGCCAATTTAGTGCTGCAAAGGGTGTTCTTTAGGGTAAACTGTGGATGGTAAATAGTGCCTGATGCAGTTTAATATTAAATTAACATTGAAACTGTTCACAGAGAGGAAAACTGAAAGTTTACTCCAGTGACCTTTCCCACAAGTCACAAGACCTGCATGGGTATTCCATCAGTGGGACTCTTCAGGCTCTTTTCCCCCAGCTGGCAGCAGGGATAGTAAAAAGGAGAGACTTCACACATCGTGTCCTGCTTGGCGGGTGCACTAGGCAGTACTTAGCGTGGCTGTCCATCCTTGCTGCATGATTGCTTTGTGATACTCTGCCACAGCAAAGCAAAATGCCTCTGCATTTCTTAAAATGAAGAATTTCATGCACTGTTGAGAGGTGCAGGCAAGTACCATTAAGATAATGACAGAACATCATCCCTGACAGATGTATACAAGACAGATTGTTTTTCCTCTCTGTCGCCACAGGTAAGGATCTGTAGTTAGTTGTGTGGTAATTAAGCCTGCTGTGCAATCAGGAGCCCTTGAAGTGAGTGGGAAGAGAGAAGAAAAAAGCTTCCCTCCCCCTTGTTCCGTGCTGAAGGGTTGTCAGCGTTCGTGCAGGAATACAACAGCGAGAGCTAGAGCGCAGGCTCTTTATCTTATTGTTATTTCTCTCAACTTGTTAATGAGCATCCATAATTTAGCTTCAAAATTAATGAAGAGCTTTAGTCCTTGACTGCATTATTAGCTATTTTTGTCAGTTGCTCCTCATCTCTGTATTTATACACTAGCACACGTGTACACGCACGCATGCCCTATTGCATAGTTTTTCAGTTTATGGGATGGCAAGGAAGGATTAAGTGATTCACTTGAATCTTCCTGTTTCAGTAAATATTGGAGTTGAGAGTAGAAAACAGGTACGTGAGGTGAAGGAAAAAATAGCAACTCTTGTGAGTGTTTGTATATTGATTTTGCAGATTTAGGCAGCACTCAAAGACCTCCTTTTTTTTTTAATTGTATCTCAGCACTGCACTGAGCCCAGGTCCTGGGAAGACCTGATTTACTAGCCTTTCCAATATTAATGGTGAGACTGGCTCCTGTGTCCATGTTTATAGCCTGAATAAACAAGGCAGAAAAGAGGTGGGGAAGAGAAGAGTGAAGCAGAAGACATAGCCTGCCCAATTTCATAAGGCATGTTGAGAGATGCAGGTCTCACTGCCCCAGGCCAGTGCTCTGTTCTTTCAGAGGCACTCTGCAAGGATTGAGAGGTTCATTGCACTTGGGTTAGTTGCAGATAAAATGGATGCCCTCTGCAGTAAGATGTATAGTACCAATAAACAGCTAAAATAATTGGTCTCCTTTGAAGCCAAGAAACATGGTAATAAAGAATGGAAGATATTTTAGTAAAGAGTCTAAAACTAATTCTAAAATCAGCATTTTGATCTGCAGGCAAATACCATTCAAGTCAGTGCTTTATTTCTCTGTTCAGGCAAAATGTCAGTCTCTGGACTGATAAATAGAATTTACAACATTGTAGAGACTTGCAAGGCAGATTTTTAATCTGCATCTTTTGCCATTTGTTTTTTCCTTGTTGATGTTAAACTGTTAAATTAAAATTCTTAGCTGACGTATGGAAGGAAACTTCAGTACTTGTAATCTGCCTTTCTACATATCCAAAAGCTCAGATGAAGCCCTTCCAGTTCTTTATTTACAGTAACAAAATTTTAAACTGTTGCACAAACTCCAAAATACTTGCTTTGTAGTTAAAGGTATAGTCTGTCATCAACTGTGGTTAAATCTGTGCTAGTGGAGCTAACTCTAAGACACCACAGAACAACTTGGGTTTGTAACAACTATGCTTAAAGGAGTAGAGAATTGGAGAATTAAGCTGTACTTTCCTTTACATCTTTTTAGAGATTATATGCTTGCCTAATAGGCCAAGATGATGTTAAACCAGGATGGGTCTGCTGGTCATGTTATCTTCACCTAACTGATGCAAATGAGACAGAAGCACACTGCATCCTCTTGACATGGTTGTGATAGCTTGATCTGCTTTCTAACAGGTGCAGTCAAATTCTTGTATCTAGAGTAAAAAAAAAGAACTATATTAATATACTTTAATGAATGTTAAGGCAAAAAAACCAACCTCATTTCCCCCCACCCCTGCTGATAACACAAGAAGAGTTTTACAATACAATCCAGAAGTGAGCAGAGCAGTTAAGAGTGTGAATACACAAGTATCTTGTTCTCTTACAATCAGGATGCACCTAGAGAAAGACACAGCAGCTCAGGAATTGTGGGGTGGTTTTGTGATTGTCATGATAATTCCTAAATGCATTATATTTAGCCCTGCTTCTCACAATTATATCCAAGCAGCTTCTGTATTTGCTTTAGTTGTTACGTGTGTTCAGTCATTTCCCTGAAGATGACTGTCATCTTTCTGAAACACTTGGCTAGCTAAAATTTGTGCTTTAAGCCTGTTAGTTTGATTGGGATTTTTTTTTAAGATTCTTAACTAACTTCAAAGTTCAGGAGTGATACTTTTCTTACACGGACTTACGTTACAGTGTTTCTGCAGAGAAGGCACGTTTTTATTCTGAGAGTTATACTGCAAAAGGGACCACTGAGGATGAGTGTTGGCTCCTCTATTTTCAGTTTTGCATGCCTTCTTACTGTGTCTATCCAACAGTGCTAGAAGCACTTTATCTTTGGGTCAAATCTGGTCCCTGGCACCAGTCTTCCTTCCTGATTTGGCAGGGACTTCACTGTGGGTTCTCCCTGCATCGCTGGTGGTAACACTTCTGGTATATTGGCCCTTCTGAATTTCTGACCCTGATTAGGAAGTCTGTGTCAAACCACAGGAACTGTTTTACTTGATGGTGCTGTTTTATACCTACAAAGTTTGTTTCCTTGAATTTAAATTTTATAAATAAATTAATTCATAAGAATTTTCAGACTCCTCCTGGTTGCCTGGAACTGGGCAGCTATTTCTGACAAGATTCTGTTACAAGAGCTGTAAGAAATTATAAAGAGAAGTTGCCCTTCTGAAGATCATTGCCTCCTACATGTACATTTCAAGAGACTTCTAGTGCATATTTTGTCTGGGGATCCCAATCTGCTTACTGTTTATGTCAGACAGGCGTTGGTGTGCAGTGGAGTCTAGTGGAATCTGCCATTGCCATGCAGTCTTCCACTGAAAGGTCAAACTGAGCTGTGTTGTAGGATCCATACAGGAAAAGGGATACTTCTTGTATCCTAGTCAAGGCTGGGCATTGAAATGTAGCTTTGAGTCTAACTTATTTTAGACAGTTCCCATATGATAGAGCTTGGTTCTTACTATTTGATACCAGAAGGATGCTGTCACCTAACTTGTAGAGTGCTTACATGAAGTCCCTAGGAATTAGCTTTGTTTTCAATCACAAAAAAAAAAAAAAAAAAAAAAAAAAAAAATTCAAGTCCTAAACCTTTTCAATTCAAAGTTGGATTGTATTTTGGCACTGCCACATAAAGCCAAGGGAAAGAATGGAAGGTATTTGCTTCAGTTTGTTTAAAAACACAGCTTCTGGAAGATGGAGCAACCTCAGAAGCATCAGCATCCTGTAGTCAGAGAGAAAGGGAGATCCAGGTTGTGCTTAATAGCACCCCGTGACATCTTGGCTAGCAAACTAGGACTAATTTTTGATATATGACCTGCTGGTTGTTCTTCCTTGCATGCAGTCTTTGTATTTGGTTCCCAGTTTTTCTTGCTTCTGAGTGTAATTGCTGCTATTCCTGTTAACATATTTATTTTCCTTTGAATTTCCAAAGGCAATTTCTGCTCCTTTGCAGTCAAGTACTTCTGTGGAATCCGAGGCAGGTCTCATATACTGATTTTTCAAGTTTAGTCCACGGGTTAGGAGAAAGATTGGGACCACATCTCATCTATGAAATCTTCTTATATCAGCAAAAAGGTTCTTTTCTTTTGAGAATTGTATTGCTTGATGCCAGGATGCTACTTCTGAAAGGATTGCTGCATATCCTCCTAAATGACAGTAGTCAATTTGGCAAAGTGCAGGCACAGTGGAAGTTTTATTCACTCTGTTCAGTAGAAAGGTAGCAATTTTTTAATATATATTTTAGTAATGACAAACTTAACTGATCTTGTGAGAGTAAATGGCACAGCTATTAGTATAATTTTGCTGGGATTTACATTTAAAATACAAAGCTTTCTAGAGCGGTAGATGCCAGTGCAAAGCTTTCAGCATTACCTGATGAAGTGAGGGGTTTAATCAAGCTTTTGTTTTATCATGGTTAAAATGTAAAGGTGCACATTAAGGAGGAAGAGAAGCAGACCCATCCTATGAAATGGAGAATTGGTATCTAGCAAAGAAATCCAGTGTAAAAAAAGGGTGCTTGAACAATAAGGAGGATATCTAGACAAGACACAAGAACAATTCCAGTACCAAAGAAAAATTGTGAAAGACTTGGAGCTCTGTGCTTTGCTTACTGACACAAAAGATAGAGGTTCTTTTTTGTAGGTTAATTTGATAGAAAGAAAAATGCAAGAGTCTGCGCTTTGTTTTGTCAAGAAAGGTAAAACAAGAATTTGTTTGAAAACTGCATTTGCTTTAAATCAGAAGGAGAAGCACAATTTAACCGTGAATTGTTGGAACAGCCATTGAAATTAGGGAGTGTTTCATTTCCTGATGTGTCTGCATCAAGCCAAGATTTTATGGGGTTTTTTTAGCTAGATATGGTTTAGTCAAAATAATAGTAGAGTAGTTAAGCAAATGCTCTGTTTATTGTCAGAAGGGACTGTTCTTGCTTCCAGCCTGGTCTTTAAAAACTGTGAAAATGTGCAGCAAGCTGGTGTCACTAATATCTAATTGTTGTATTCTGTATTTGTGAGGACTGATACTAGTATCTGCAGCTGAAGGAGGGAAAACCCTCAAACGTTACTGCAACCCAGAGCAGGGGGTGTGAGCTGCATGGGAGAAAGGCACTGCTGCCGTGCCAGGCAGAGGGCTGAATCCAGCAGCCTTTCCCCTGGCCAAGCTTCCATTAATCTTAGTAGAAAGGTGAAAAGTGTCTGTTCTGCACATCCAACTGGAATTTTTCCCCCCAAGAGAGATGCTTTATTCAGAGGGGGAAAATACAAACCCAAACAGCATCTACCATGTGTGTGATGCTCTGAACTAGAAGTGTGTTGCTCTCTGCAGGTCTGTAGCAGTAGAAGGAAGCAGGGTGCTGCCCTGTGGGGGATGCTTGGGGTGTTCATTGCCACTAGACAGCAGAAGTAGAAACTTCCACTTCTTGATGTGAAGACAATTTTTACTTGAATGTGTGTTTTGTGTGAGTATGGATTTGTTTATACAGTCTGCCAGTCACCTGTTTTATGATGTCTTACTGTAATGGGTGACTGACAGGTGAGAGAAGAAATGGTCATACTTCTGAAGAGCTTAAAAAAGCATTAAACAGTTGTTAATCATGTTCTCTTTCTGAATGACAACGTGTTAATGTATAAATAGTTGGAATGAGGAGTTAATTGTAACTGTACAACATCTTTTATTACATTTTTTATTAAACTGGGCAAGTCAGTAATGCAGTGTGTGTGTGGGAAAGAATTTTCTTTTCATATACTTTAAAAATTATCTCAAAAGTGAGACACTGGAGGAGTTGTGGAGGCTGCAACATCCACGTTTTGGGTGCTATAGCTTGATGTGGTGTGGGTGAGGGAGCTGAAGTGCAGCTGGGTGCCACGGGTGGCCGCTTCTTCCCAATCTGGTGTGAGACCACCTTATGGTCTGTCATGGTTTGCTCGTTTTCTGTGTTGGGCTGTGGATGGTGGGGGGCCCTGGGTTCATCACATTGTGTGCCTTGTTGCAGCAGCTGCTTTCCTAGCAGAGAGGAAAGGAAACTAGTGGGCCAGCTAGCAATGTCCCAGGGGCCAAATCTGGTCAGCATATCCTGCCAGCACAGGTGATTATTAAGGTTTACTTGTGCGGCATGGTCTTGGCTGGATCAAAAGTCTGTGTTTTGTGGGAGAGTTGAGAGGATTGTGGTCTGAGACTTTATGTTAAATCTCTAATAGTGGCAGGCATTTGGGGGTAGTTGTTTTATAAAGAAATAAAAACCAGCCAATGCAGCGTGGGCTGCTGAAGTTGTAAACCAGACTTATTAGCTGCAGGAGGGTTAAACAATATCAACTGTTTCACTCATAAATGATAATTAATATGTCTTTTTATTACCAATTAAATTTCTGCTGCTGGCTCAGACTTTCCTATTATAGTCAATGACATTTGGCCATTCTGATCATGACCACACTTTGCTCAACAGTCAGTGCAACCTGCGGGGCCAAGAAACCTCCTGCAAGAGCAGGGTGGGAATGAGCAGCTAATGAGAGAGGCTCCAAAGAACCGAAAACTTCCTCTGTTGGCAGAAAATCCCTTTAAATGAGCTTCTTCCCTTTCCAGTCATGTGACAGAAACCTCTCATAGAAAGGGACTTGAAAATGGATGATGGATTTTAAGAAGCTGTAGCCCCTCACCATCAGTTACTGCTTGCATTACAGAGTAAAATTAATGAAGTTACTTCCATCTACTTAAAATCTTGGTTGTGTGAATTACTTAGATCTTTTAAAAGAGATAAATAATTTCTTACAGGGGTCACAGGCATTTTTTTTTTTTTTCAGGCTTAGTTGCTTGCTTTGGTTTATTGCTCCCATGATGCATGCTGCAAACTGGTGTGCACCTTTTAGAGTAATACAAGATGTCCAGTTCAGATTAAGGGCCATTGCAGTGTTCAAACCAAAAATACTGAAATAATTATAAAAATAGTGTTAAAGAGAAATTTCTGACAAAGATGAAAAGGAGCAGAGATTTGGAGAGTTAAAATGCGAAGCAAAATAAAAGGGGAAGGTGCTTAGAGGTTAGAAATACATTATGTAATTAGAAAAGAAAATGTCTAATATGCTGCTTGTCTGACAGTCTTTTACTTGTTCACTGTGGTATCATCATTTTCAACATGCAGCTTTAACCAAAGGATTTTTTTAAGGGTGTGTTTACATGTTAAGGTGGAAAAAAAAGGGCCAAAGAATAAGCTGTGTGATCCAAACATTTGAGAGTGATACATTGCAGTGCATAGTATTCAAGATGAGGACTTCAAAGAGTGTTTGGAGAGATCAAACATACTTCATTGTGAGGCTTTAACTGATAATTTTATTTTAAAATTACCCAGCATGTAAGATCGAAGGGAAGGCTTTGTAAGGGAAGGCTTTGGTATCCAATTTAGTTTTCACTGGATCATGTGGGTTTTTCCTTAGGAAACTTTTCTGCAGATTTAAATTAAAACATTTTCTTGGTTTGTGTTTTTTGGTTTGGGGATTTAAAAAAAAATAAATTAAAAATCAAATACAAATGTTGTGGTTTTGTCACAGTTTAATTTTTTAATGTGGAAACACTCCTCATGGGTTCTGTGGTGATTTAAACTTAAGTTTCTGTATTTAACTTGTTTACTACTGTGCCCTGGGCATGCTCTGGGCCTCTGCCTCCTGTGGCACCTTGTGAGCATGACCTTCAGGGCTGGCTGTCTCTGTCCTTGTGTCTTCTGAAAGGCAGAATGTGCAATGTTCTGTGAAATGTAATTCAGAAAGACCATGGTTTATAGAAAATACGGAGGTGATACCTATATTACTAGAGATTTCCTGAAACATCACAGCAGGATTTCTAAATGGAAAACATAAGATTTTTCAGTTAAAAGACCTGTGTTTCAATTTTCTGTCTATAAATTCTAATTCCCATTGTGTACAAGTTCTCATTATGCACAAAAGCAATGCTAACAAAGATTCATTTCCCAGGAGAAAAGGCAAAAGCATCACACACGTGATCCTGATACAAATATTTAGCCCCCAAACATCTACGTTCTGGTAATACTGGGTTAAGCATGCCATGTGAAGGCTGACATTGTGGCCCAGAAAATATGAAGAACAACAAGATTTTGAACAGCTGTATTATCCAGACATTTAGTTAGGACTCTTTAAATGAACACACACACACATTCTTGAAAAACCAGTTTAACAGCAACAGGTACTGGTTGGGCACAGAGTCAAGCGAGTAAATCTGGGTGGGCACTGGAAATGCTTTAAGGAAACAAATATTTTTGGTTGATGATACTTCTCCAGGGCATCAGGGATGTGAGGTGTCCTTCTGAGTTGCAGGACTAGGGGTTGCATTCCTTTTGTTAATGACTGAGACATACCAAAGGAAGTCATACGTCCATTTCAGAAAACCTGTCACTTCAGCTTGTGTTTGTGTTGTCTTGGACTAGGTTGGTTGAGAGAGGAGTTGTCCTTGGTTTGGTTTGTGCAGTGTCCAGCTCAAGGGGTTGCATACCCACGAGTGAGGTTCACCAGGAGCAGTTGCGATAAGAGCAAAGTGATGTCTCATCCTCTAAGATTACATTTTGGTGAAAAATACGGGCTTCAAAACCCCCGTAAAATTCACATGGAGGTAAAAAATTTGATGTGACTGGTTGAATGGTACTGGTTACAGTAACACAGAGAAAGCGCTTCTCTGGAAATTGGCAGGTTTAGAATCAAAATTGTTTGTTTGTTAGGTGAGTTATCACAGCGACTTGTTCTTTCTTGGGTCTGTGTTTTGGGTAGTTAATAGTTTCACCTAAATGTTAGACATACTGCAAGGTTGTCGTCATTTAATTGTTTGTATTATGTTCTGCTAAGAACATGGAAGCCCTTTATTTTCTGTTTGTTGCTGTGAAATTGTTTCAAGTTTTATGATTTCACAAATACAGACTGTATCGGCAGTTTCTAATTACTCTTATTTATGGTTTTGGTGTTTTACAAGATTCTGGAGGTTAAGCCCCGCAGCTGTCACCATTCTCTTTCTGTTTGCTGCTGATGGAAACACCTTAACAGCAGCAAGTAGACTGCTGGCAAAAGGAATTGCAGCACTAAGATAAAGTTGCTTCTAATCTAAGTGCTTGTCAGTCGGGAATCGCACTATGAGGAAAAACAGCATATTCAAGGAATCAGTCAATTGTAGCTTTTTTTTAAATGTACTAGATTTACAACCTCTGACTGAGCTGAGCGCAGCGAAAACCTGGCCTAATTGCAAGGACTGCAAAAAAAAAAAAACAGCTTTTTTCCCCTGAATAAAAGGTTATTTCTTCAGGATGAGACGCTTATCTGCATCATGAAAGAACACAATAGCAGTCTGGTGTCTGCGCTTGTTAAGTGGTTGGAAAAGAATGTAGAAGTCCAGATTCTTCTTTGGAGCTACCTAGATTTCCCATCACACACTGGAGCACATTGCCTGATGATTCTAATTCTAAAGGGAATATTGTACATTTTGATGATACTTTTATTACCACTTTTCATTTCCACGAATATCTCTAAGATTTTGGGTACAGTCCCTGTGTTGTAGAATGCCAAGAGTAAGTCCTTGTAATTCTGATAAATATAGAAAATAACATAGGATTTAGTAATGTGTCTGTAATTCATATCAGGACCAAAGTGTTTATGATTTGAAAGAGAGATGCATTGCTTACGTGAGACTGCATGGAAACATACATATTTAGGCAACATTATTTTGCAAGATTGTTGACATAACTTATAAAATACTGTTCTTTGTTCATCTTAGGTCTGAGAGTAACTGTGTTACTAACATCATCCCTCATGGTATTGGGAGCTGGCCTGAGATGCGTTCCGGTTTCAGACCTAGAAATCAGGAAGAAGTAAGTGAATTTGTTATTTTTAAGATACATATTTTATACTTTCTGCTAGTGTAATTTTTGCTGCTACTGCAAAGAAATGTTGGTACAAATTTTCTGGATGAATTTGATATGCCAAATGTGTGGATGTGGGCTTACATGCTTCTTTGCTTCTTGTATGGATTTTTCTACATAGTATCTGAAGATCAGAAAGACCTTTACAAACTTGAGTTAATTAAACCTCACCCCATCCTGCATAACTAGCATGAGTCTGCTTTGCAAACAAGGAAGCAGAGATTTAGAGAGGTTTAGAAACTGGCCCAAGATCACACAGGGAACCATTCCACAGAACCCCCAAACACTTAATTTATATGCAAATGTTAAATAATTAGTTCATGTTTCTCATACTGGATGTATGGGATTGTGTACCAAGTCAGATGAATTTACACAAAATGGACTTTCTTTCCTACAAATCACACAATCCTAACAATTTGATTGTCCTGTTAATATATACAGAACCTGGGAATCCTTGGTGAGTACAGGAGTCGCACTCCTTTTGTACAGCCAGGTAATGTGGATTACTTGTTCACTTAACTTTCTTTTGTCTCTTATGCTGAAGGAGGAAGGAGTACAGGCATTACTACATTTTTCTGCTTCTTTAGAAATAGTAGTAGCACTAGCTCTTCACTAGTTATGCTTACATAATATGAAGCACCAAGAAAATAACTTATTTATAAATAGGTTTTTGTTTTGTTTTGTTTTTTTTCCCTTGAATTCTAGTCAGGTTCCACACAGCCCTTCTATTATTTGAGCAAGTTTCTTTTTTTTGTCTCCTTAGTATTGCTTACCCTGAAAAGCAGCTTGGAAACTTTTAAGTTGGAAAGAAAATGTTTGGTGTGAAATAGAAGGCAGATGGCTGGGTACCATGGATAAAACAAAGGAGTAGGTTCAGATAGAGGACTGAGAATGTAATAAATGCATTGACTGTAAAACTAGCCCCAATCAGGAGTAAGTAGCTAGTATGGAGTGCACAGTTTAGTAAACGAGGTGCAGTGTGGTGAGTAGGGGATGCAAGTTCAGTTCTTAGGTGCTTTGTGAGTGTGTAAGGAAACCCAAGATGCACCTGATTGCCCAGCTTTGCCCATTTCAATGAGGTGTTCAAGGACTTTGTGGGCAGGGGAGGCTGGAGTACCTGTATTGTGCTACTGTTCACTGTGACCCTTTTAAGGTGAAAAGGGACTGTTATGATGGCCAGGAAAAACGGTCATTATTGTGCCCTAGTTTTAGCTTTTCTCAAGATGCCAAAGGGTGCTCAACATCCAGTTCATCTGTTCTAATCAATCTTGCATTAAATATGTATATCTCTCTTAAATGGGCCAGATGGCTTAAATGCACAGAAATGTGGTGTCTTATGTAGCTTTTAATTTATGATTCATGCCAAAAGACTTGTGCTGCCCTAGGCTTTGCCAAAGCAGGGATGCAGACTGTAAGAACCCAAGAAGAAATTCCCAAATTAAATTTAGATGGGAGGGAGTGGGAGCATTTGGGGAGTGGGAAGGAGAGTTTCTACGTGTTCTGATCACCTTTAAACAAGGTTTTCCAGTGTAACTGCAGTGAGGAGACCTAGGAGAACAATGCAATAAATGTCTAAGGAGAAGCATTCAAAGAACAGCTTCTTCAACTAGGGAAAGAAAGACAGTGGACTGTGTAGAGTCTGATGAGACGTATAAAATATGATGATACATTTTATTGAAAACCATATAGGCAAAAAAAAAAGAGCGTGAGCAGAATCGTGATGGAAAAGGTTACTAACATGGTTTATTTGTGCCATGAAAATAGGCATCATTCTCAGCCAAAATTGATAGGTTTTCTTACTTAGCTTACTCAGAACAAAAGGGCAATTTTGAAGAATTGCAGCTCAATATTAAAAAAATCTAAAGAGAATAAATAATAGCTGAGTGAAGCAAAAGGATGGTTTTCAGGGAAGATTTCTTGAGGCATTGTAAAATAGACACTGTGTGTTGTTATATCAGGTAACCTGCATTATTTTAAGGGGTAGGACTGAAGGACAGTTTTCACAATTACTTGAAGCATAATACCAAATAAAAGAACATTTTTGAGATGAGCATTACAGCTTAATGCATTGGCAACAACTGGCTGAGCAGTAAACTATGCACTTATTCTGAATGTGTATATGCCTTCATACGACAATTTGAACATTACAGAGCCAGCCAGATGGACAAGATCACACAGAAGCTCACACTGCATGGAGCATTTCAGCAGCCAGTGTAACTGGAATTTATTTAAATGCTTTTGCATGTTTTGTAGTATGTTCCTTCAGTTCCTGGGTAATTGCAGTATACACTGAAGAATTTCTGTGGGAAAATTATGTCAGAGTTGATACCTAATATTAGAAGAATGTTCATGAGATTTGTCAGGTTTACAGGTTTTTTGCTACTTTGTAGCTGTCTCTGCTCCCTAAGCTCTTGTAATTTGACATTAAGGAGAGCTACTAAAGCCCATTGCCTATCAGAGCAATCACAAACACGAGGAAATCACTGTTAAGGCTGACATTTAATCCTGACTGCTTTATGCTCCTTATCTCACACAGAGCTGTAATATCCAAGTACATTCTTAAGCTCCTCTCTAGTCTGTAATTATTCTTTTGGCTCTTGCGTGTAACGGCAGACTGTGACGATCTCCAGTTCTGTGAGTTGTGTTTTAAGCACAAACCTTAACCTCTGTTTTGAGTTCATTTGATGACCCTGTATATGCGTGACTTGTATGAGGAAGAAAATCAGGTTGCACATTTGTGTGTCTGTTGGGAAGCAGCTGTTCCTTAGGGTGAATTTTTGTTCTCTGCCACCGTGTGACCTAAAAACTGTACTGGGAGTCCATGTCACAACTGCATAAATTCAATGAAGGCTGCAGTGAGTGCATGGTGAAAATGTGGAAGTATGGACTTGTGTATAAGATTGAAGAACCATCCTATACATCTGCTAGTAAAGTCCCTCTCCCATGGACATAGGCTCTTACTTACCTGCTTTCCTCCCCAGCCCACTAACCTGTGAGGTTAATATGTAGATCATACAGACAAGGAGGTTAAAAAGAATTTTTTCTTATGCACCACACACTTCTGGGCTTGTCATGTATGCCAGATATGTGACAGTGAATGTAACTTCTAAAAATAAAACCCCAAACCATTATTCCTCTCTAAATGTTATGAAAACCATCTTTGCTACTCCAGTTTTTTTCAGTTCATAGCTAATGTAATTTATGTAGAACATAAAAAAACAGGCTAACAAAGTGTACCATTCCTGAACTTGTACATTCTTCCTTTCCCTGAAGGTCACAAGAGCATTGCTAATGCTTTTTGCCTACATTTTGTCCAGTCTTTTCCTTTTTGACTGCTGCTTGGCACTGAGTGAATATTTTCATTGGACTCATAGAATTTTAATATTTTATCCTGAACACTAACAGTACTAGGAGGCCATTTTTTAATATACAAAAGACAGATTGTTTTTTTCCCCCCACATAACACTTCATATTTATCTCATATTCTGTCTTTAGGAATAGATTTACATACAGCTTAGGTCCTTGATACAATTGTAAAATAATACATCTAGGCAAAAAGCTCCTTGAGCTGAAATGTCTAAGAAAGAAGAAAATGATGAAATCAGCCTGTAGCAATAAATCTGGGGCTTTTAAGACTGACCGTGTGATGTAAGACTTCTTAAAATGTTTTGAAAGACAGGATAATTAAAGACGTGGAAGTAAAGGATGTAACATAATTTGTCATTTGTATTGAATATATTAATTAAGCAATTCATTAGAACTTAGTATGCTGTGGGCTGATAGGGTTTGGTCTTCACATTAGATTTCGCAACAGAGAAGTAGTGACGAGGACCTCGAATCACGGCGGTGAGAGGGCACTCCTTGGCACTAAGTATCATTAGAACATTTGCTGGGAAGCCAGGAAAACAGTAACAGAGAATGACAGTGGAGACTGGAGCATTTATTTACAATGCCTTATGGTGACACAATGGTAATTGGTAGTTCCTGTAAAAAGGCTTTTTCTTTCATAATAACACTTCTTAGGTATTGGAAATTTTTTTCCTGCTCTTAGGTATATTGATGTTGACTTTTCCTTTTATTACATTTGCAGATTTGCTTTTACCACAGCATTTGTTTCTATTAGCTAGTTGCAACCTAGTTTGTGTCAACTATTTTACTCTTAGATATATTTGTGAATAGTTCCACATTTTCCCTTTTTCATCCCTGAAAGCCTAAACAATGTAATGGGATCATCTTATCATGAGACTGAGCTACCATTCTCATGCATGAGAAATGTAAAGGGACACCTCACAGGAGGTAATTCAGTAAAGACAGGACATATTAGGACTCTCATATTCCCTGGCAATGCTGAACATACATCTGTGCTCAAAAAAACCTCCCCAAACTGGAGCAACTGTGAAGGAAAGGAATTAAATGTCCCAGAGAATGAAATGAGCCTTTTAGGGGAGGATGGTAAACTAACCTGGCTGTAAAAAATAAAGACAGAGAGTGATGCATGTTGTGTGCTCCCTAACTCAGTAAGGGAGATAAATGAAAAGAGTATTTAAAGTGTGGTTCTGGGAATAAAAAGTAGAGGATGTTTGTATGCTGTAGCTCAGGGAGTGCAGGAGGAGGATGCTAAGATGGAGGCCTGGCTGGGCACTGGTGGCACTTGCTGGTTTGTGCTTTGGCTCCAGTGCTGGGCAAGGGTGAGTAGGGTTAATCCATAGTATCAAAAAAGGTGAGTGAGGGGAAAAAGGAAACAGATCGTACACAGATAGGTTGTAATGGGAAATATTTAATCTTTATAGACCTGTAACTTAGCAGTTTAGCTTGTTTTATTACCTTCACCAGCTTCACCTTGTACGCAGATTGTACTTTTCAACCTCTGCCCCAAAGCTGCTGTTTTGGGTGAGAGGTCCCGCGAGTTGTTCCTAAGTGGTGACTATTTGTTCCTGCTCTGCTGTGTTGTTGCTGGCAGAACTGGATTTGGCGGGTGCTGAAGTGTCCGACCAGCTGCCCAGCGGTCCCACTGGCTGCTGCCCACGCTGCCTGTCTCCTCATGCACTGGCAGCTGCTCCTCAGCACTGCCACTGAAGTGGCAGCCAAATTGGCTTCTTCAGCTGAAACAGCCGTGGTGGAAGCAGGAGGCAGCTTGACAGTTTTGGTGACAAACACTCTTTCCTCTTGCTCCTCTGCTGGATTTCAGCTGTGACACTGTGGGTGTCGTCTGCCTCCCTCAGAGACGGGGGTGACTGCTGAATTAGCAATTTACAGACGGTAAATTCTTGGAGTGGTAAATCCAGCAAATACATTAAAGGAAACTCTGAAATCTCAGAAAGGGTTGGTATTGCTGCAATATTTAATGGGCAGCATTTCTACAAGGCCTCAGCTAGGCCCCAAGGTGGAAGGGAGGAGAATTTATATTCTTTGTGGGCTATTTGGCTCCATCTCATAGAATGGCAGGTGTTGTCCTCAACTGTAGAGAGCTTTTAATTTTTTCCTCATATTGAGCTCATTGCCTTAATCTTGGGACTCATGTTCTGTCAGCTAATTTCTGTCCTTTAAGAAGAATTCATATTAATTGAGTTTATATTGAAGTTGCTGCATTATAATCAAAACATCCTCATGGCTCTTTCAGTGAAAAATTGTATGGAAGGGTTTAAATAGGTCTCATTTTTCTCATTCCCCAGTTTGCTGTATCTCCTGTACACTCCTATACTGTTACTAAAGATCCTATTAGGACCTATTTTGTGCTAAGTAGTCCTCATCAGCTTCCTCCCTGGTAGCAGCCAGTCCTGGTGCCCTTCCCTGATAACTTGTTTCAGTGTGTTTTGCCTCATTAGTCTGTAATGTAATTGCCTACTTTATGTTTACAGCAATTCTGTTTATTTTGGGTATGTTCGTATTTGATGAGTGTGTCTTCTGTTAGTGTTGCTTTAATGATGTCTGCTTTTAATAATCAGTTTGTGTAGTGGGTTGGTTTTAAAAGAAAAACAAAAAACCCCCACTTGTAATAAATAAGAAGTCAAAAAGCAGCTTTGATTTCATGTGCCCTCATCCTTCAAACTTGGGTAGAGCTTTAAGTGAAGAAACTCTCTTCTAAGCCGTGTGACAGCTGTGATGGCTGCACAACAACAAGGCATTAATGATGTGAGGATGTGGGTGAGTTTGTCACCGTACTGCCAGGGGTCTCACTGCACACCCACCACGTCCCTTTCCTCTGCCAGGACATCTGATGGAGACGTCAGGGTCTTGGCCTGAGATTGCTGCTTCCTCTCCTTGCAAATCATTGTCACTCTTTTGGTAGACTTTCAGTAATAGTAGTTTTGGAGTAACTCTGCTTTTCCAATAAATTGAAATTTAAAACCTCAACTCACTGTTTTTCAGACCATTACAAATGTGTTTGCTGTTTTCTTTAAGAGTGGGAGAAGAGACATGAGGCTGGGATGCCTGGGAGATGCTATGGTTCATTCCAAGTCTGTTCCCATAATGATGTGACCAATTGTGCTGAGGCCACAGTTTGTACAGTGGGTGATGTGAGTCCAATTCCTGATGAAAATGGTAGACAGTACATTTTCAAAAGTTTTTCTCTTTTCTTTTTCACTTTATTGCTGGAGATAATCTACCACACAGTGACTCAGGCTTTCTGCTTGTAATAATTTTTCTTACTGATGGGGAAAAATAACTTTAAATTATTCCACATATCAATGGTTGCATGCATCAAAAACAAGCTGAAAAATGCTAATGGCCTCAATCCATGAATATCCAGAAGGCATAAAGCTTTTGTAGTATAAATATACCATTTAATGAAAATATTGAAAGGAAGTGTATTTCCATGAAATTTATCTTTCAGAATGTTATTCTTAATACATTAATTCATTGCTATACCCAGAGATATCTTTCTTTCCAGTTTTTTTTTTTAGAGCCTTAGTGCACTCTCTTAGGGTTATGAACAACTCGGCATTTGCATTGGGTTGTCCCCCTACTCTGTAGCAGTGAATTGTTGTAAAACATGAGCTTGACCTCCCTAATTCTATCTTTATCTTAAAAAACTACCTGAAAAGGTTCCACTTATTAGAGTGTTCTTTTGTTGTGTTTATTTTTGTGAGTCTAAAGGAAAAGCTCCATCCTTTTCTTAATAACTTGATTCTGAAAGATCAGTTGGTTCTTTACAAAACTGGTATCTGTTCCCTCTGAGGTATAATAAATCTCCTAATGTATAAGGTGGATTAAGTCTTCATCTTTTCATATTCGTTCTCCTGGGCAAGCAACTTGCATCATGCATCAATGTAGGCACTCTAGAATAGAAAGTATTCACTTGCTTTGTAGTGAAGCTAAGTTCAATGGCACTTGAAAAGTGCTCTGAAGTCCTCCAGTGGAAAGGTCTCTTTCATTTGCTTCCAGTAGTTCCCACAGTGAGCTAATTGCTATGTAAACTTACTTGTCTTCCAAATTAGCAGGAGTTGAACAATCCACTTCTTTCAATGAATTGAAATATCAGGCAGGTGAAAGAAAAATCAGCCATCCATTTCTGTAAAACATTAATTTCTTTATCCAGAAATCCCTTCTTGTGTTAATTGTTAGAATCAGCAATTAATTTACTAAACTTTTCCACACTAAGAGGCACGCTGCAGCGCTGTCTTCATGCAGCAGCAGGCTAGTGCTGCTCTCTGTGGCTTCGTTGCCCCTCACACTTTGCCAAACAGCAGCAAAACTGAATTACCAGGGTTTTTTTTATTACATTTGTGTAGCAGTTTGAGTAACGACTAAGCGGTCAATGCTTGTGGCCAGCTAGTAGGAAAAGCGTGGTAAAGGTTTCAGAACAACCTGCACCAAAATCTCATCTTCACAAGGCTCTTGAGATGAGCTCTGCTCCCTCCCAGGACCCAGAGGAACCTAATTTCTCTGTTGACTGGTGGCTCATAAGAGGCTGGTAGAGAAAATCCGTGTGTAGAGACTCAGCAACGCACTGGGGCCGATGGCCTCATGCTTCCCCTGTGTTGCCTGCCAAATAAAAGGTGAAAATGCATTTTCCACTCTCTTAGTGTTAAAATACTGGTATGACTTCCTCAGGTCCAGCCTTCCCAAAAAAGGCTCAATTAACACATCTCGGAGCTGAGCATTGGAGACTTGTTTTAGTGTTGTGGTTTAAATCTGTTGTATTAGAAGAAGTTTTTTGAGTAAGTAATTTTCCCCTTACTGTTGCCTTTGTTTCCCCAGCTGAGTACGGATCCTAATGAGATTTTCTGTCATTTAAAATTCTGTTAAGTCCAGGCATGAAATGTACTGCAGTAGAAACACTGAATGTCTAAGGTTTTTTACATTAAAAAAAGTGTTTATGTAACACCCAGCTTTTAAACAGCTTAAATCCAATACCTGAGAGGACTGACATGGATGAAAAGTTTCAACCTGTACAGGCAGCAAAAGATAAATAAAGCTGACTGTAAATGGAAGCTCTTTCCCATCTTAACTGTATGGTATTATCATCAATCACTGAAACCTTTTTCCTGTTGACTCTCACTTTTTTTTTTTCCATACACAATTTTCTCAGTGATACTGTAATTTCAGCATTTATAGCCTTACATGTGTTTTATTGTTGTTGCCTGTTAGGATATTGCAGTAGTGACAGCAGGGACTGAATAAAGGAGGCATAACCAGGTTACTTCTTAGTACTCTTATAACGTTTTCTGTCAGGGAAGTGATGAAAACCATATAATCTATGTTATTTATAATGTGACTTGAGAAAAAAACTGGAGAAGAGATTACAATATAGTACAATAAGATTTTTTTTTGCCTTTAATTTCTATTGCTGTATCTGGACTATCCCTTGTTCTCTCTTTGCAATTCAGAGGTAAGATTAGGAAGGAATGTGATCTTTATTTTGTGCAAAGGGGCGTGTGTATGTATATAAGTCTGTGTATTTTTGTGTGTACCTACAGATAGGTATATACATAATGTAAATTTGTGAGTTATCCATTACTGTGATGCTCTGGCACATGGTATTTTGCACTAGCATTTACTACCAATCCTCACAGGATTTTTTTAATTTTTTTAATTTTTTTTGGTAAAGGGCTTGTGTTCAACTGCAGGTTAGAAGTTTGGCAGAGCACACATTCATTAGTGCAGAGGTCAGTTGTGCAAAAAAACCTTGCCATTTTGAAATGAGTCTCTTACCTGGCTTCTGAAATGGCTAGAAGCAAGACATTTTGGGTACATGTTTACTTCCCAGCTGTTGCTTTACGATAGACAGTCATAAATTATTTTGTAAGTCAGGGATGAATTTCTGGTGTCATTTTTTCCAATTTTCTCTTTCACACTTGTGATTAAAAAGCCTCCATTCTTGTGTTATTTTCTATTATTTGACCTCAGTAAAGTTCTACTTTTTGATTCATGAAATTAATTAGGTGATGATTGGATAAGTAGCACATCTGAAAACAGAGCAGAACTGGATAAATCAGAGGTGAAAATTACCCAGTTAGTGTAGTAAGCTTGAAAAATATTTTTTCCATCTGTGTGTCCTGAGCTAAAGTTATCTGGTTAGCTCTTTTCTCAGGGAAGAGAAATCTTGTTGTGCAGAATGAAACTGAAATAGTGACAGGGAAAAATGCAGTTGCTCTTTGCACCTTTTCAGTAGCAGAAACAAGAAGAAAATCAGGGAGTAACAGAAACAAATGTCCCATGCTGTTGGAGCAATTTTTAGCACTGGTGCTGTACAAGAATAGACTCCTATGGACAGTGAGACTCCAACCTACTGCAGTGGTGATAAGATGTTGTAACAAACAGCTAAAAAGCCACCAACACTGTTGTGTTCATATTTGTGTGTCAGGTGGAGCAGCTGCTACATAGGTCTCCTGGAGCAGTAGCTTGGGAAATGAACTGAATCGCATTCTGAATCTCTCATCCCTGCCTCTCTAGGGAAATGAGTTAAGGGTGTCTAGAGGAACAAAGCAAATAATCCTTTTTTCAGGAAAAAGTAGCTTAATTCAAGCCAGTATTGAAAAACAGATAAAATAAGGTTTAGGTTGTTTTCATATGCAGAGATATTGGAGGTAGTAGTCTGTATGTCAGCGGCAACATAGTCTGAAAATAGTGGTTATTAACCCAGGTATGTTAGAGCTGGAAAAATTAGGCAGTATGAAGATGGTGCTCTACCCTCGATGATAATGTCAAGCTTGGCAAATGCCAAAAAAGCAGATGGAGAAGCAAATCTGTGGGAACAGCCAAGTACACCAGGCAGGGCAGAGCAGGAGGGAGAGCAGTCAGGAGAACACCAACAGAAGAGACCCACAGAGAGACAAAAATGGGCTCTTTCTTTGAAAACAAACAAACAAGCAGCTAAGACAGAAAAGTAATGTAGAATTAAAATTCTGGACTAAGACACTGCTTTCTCCCTTTGGATCTGCAAAGTAAAATTAACATCTGTTTCTCCATCGAGTATAGAGGTCAGTTACAGAGCTGTATTCAGATGGTCGAGTTTGATAGACGTAATAGAAATCTGAAGTGTAAGCACAGGAAAAGAGTAGGTATGATTCTTACAATATAGAAATTGCATCTTTTGTTTGGGGTTTTTTTACAAAACTTCTACCAGATGAAGCGCCTGCATGCCCATAGGCACTGCAGAAGGACTATTGTACTTTTTTCTGATTTTACTGAGTTTTATTTGCCCTTAGGAATTTGATAGAGTAGGCAGATTTGAATTAAAACAATATTATCATATTGGTATAAGTGAACAGAAATGTTAGTATGGCACCTGTAGCTATAAAAGTTATTTTGTGGTAATGCAGTTTTCCTAGCACACAATAACAAACCCACAATTTAAGCATTAAATTCATTTTAGAACAAGAGGAAATACTAAAGGAAAATCTTTATATATCACAGTTGTTACCTCGCTTGCTACTGAAATGCAGGTATTTCTGGGGATGCAGCATAGGTCCATAAACTATCCTAGGACAGTTTAGAGCAAGTCTGAGAGTAACTTAATGTAGAATGAAAATAAATGTAGTATTAATTAAAATGTAGTATTACTTAATGTAGAATGAAAATACCAAAGTACACAAGGTTGCTTTGGGTTGTCCAAAAACACTGAGTTGTAGAGTAACTAATAAGGAATTCATGTAAAGTCTCCTTCAGAAAACTATACTACATTTAGATCATACTTTTTGTTTATTTAAAACTATTTCATTTTATTTTATTGGGTGCCCCAGTTTAACAAGCATTAAAAAGGCCTGACTGTGCCTTGGTGATGTCCATCTGAAGCACATAATGAACAAATAGGAATGAAATATATCCTCACTAAGTGAACTTTCAAAACAAGCAAAGAAAATGGAGAAAAAAACAACAACTATTAATTGCTTGTATTTAAGAGTGGATGGATATCACTTCTGTCCCAACTTGGAAAGTTTTTTCTTCAGATAATGTTATAGCTTTTTCTTTTTTTCTGTATATTTATATCTATTTAAAAAAAAATAATTTCTAATCCACTGAGAATCAGTAGCAGCTATTCCTTTTTATTGCAAGCTAGCTTGTTAATTTGATTAAGTGTCTGTCAGCATTTCTTTTGCATATTTTGTTCCTTTGTGTGCTGTAAGAAAACTCCTGCTAAGCTGTATATTATTCAGCCATTTGTGGCTTGAAACACTGCCTAAATGCTAGTTTATGTTTCCACATTTTTCAGGCCTTACCTTCTTATGTCTGACAACTCGAGTCTTGCAGCAGAAACATGGAGTTCCTGCTATGCTTAGGAAAACACCACCCATTTAAAACCATCATCTGCCACCTTTTTATTGCACAATGGATAGATCTGCTTTGGAGGATTGCAGTTTTTTTGTTTGAATCATTAGCCATTTTTTAGACATGAGGTTTTTATATAAATTCCAAAATACTTTTGCCTTTTGTGGTTGATCACTTTTTGGGAAAGTCAAAGTGGAAGGTTTCTGGCTGACTTCCACATGCAGTCAAAAAGCCCTTTCTGTATGCTTCCGTTGTACTAACGTGAGTCAAAGTTTTTAGAGACTTCACTACTTGGAAGTACTATCTCTGCTCTGTCACCAGTGTTATCTGTTAAATTCCAATGAGTGTGAAAAACAAGAAAAATCTGGGTTTGCTTGGCTCTTTCAACAGTATGTTGAGAGGAGCCAGATTGCTGGAGAAGACATCTCTCTTGGAAACCTCAACAGCCCAGCCTCTGTCGGCACATAGAGCTCATCTGAGTGCGTAAATAAAAACAAATAATGCAGAGAAAAAAATATGCAGAGTATTTTGCTGAAGTGTTGCAATTTTGGTTCTTCCACAACTGATTTAATTTTTCTTTTGGGATTTATTCAGGCAAGGGGTGAAGTTGAAGGCATTTATAATTTAAAGCTTTCATGCTACTACACCTTTTCTACTTTTACATCCTATCATGGCACCTTTTTTCTGCAAAGAAAGTCCCTTCTATTCCCTCTTCCTTTCCTGCTTTGTAGAGAACATTTGCTTCTCCATTTATCTGAGGTAATGAGAACAGAGTAGGTCCAGATTCTTTTAAATCAGTCTAATTGGGTTTCTTTTAGTGTATAGAATATCCTCTTTTTGCACAGAACTTGCATTTCTTTGTGCAGCTGCTCCATCTCCAGCGCTCGATGTCTTACATGATTCTTTTAATTAAAAAAAAAGAAAAAGAAAAGGAAAAGAAAGCAAGCAATTGTTATCCAAATGACTGTGGTCTCTATTCTCTCTTGCAGGCTGATTCACGGAGGGCAGCTGTTAAATGGCTTGGCGGGGCCAACTGTGATGAATGCAGCACCATTTCTTTCCACAACGTGGTTTTCTCCAGATGAACGTGCCACAGCCACAGCCATCGCCTCGCTGCTCAATTACCTGGGCGCTGCTGGCGCCTTCCTAGTGGGACCTCTGGTGGTGCCATCTCCTAATGGAACATCTCCACTCCCGCTGCTATCGCAGAGCAACACCGAGCACATCAAGGACCGCATTGAGGCTGTGCTGTATGCAGGTGTGGTTTAAAAATAAAAGTTAAGAAAAAACAAAACAAAACTAAAAGCTACTTCCTTGCATGTCTGTGTTTGGTACTTGTGAACCACTACCCTCTAGTGGCTGGTCTGCACAGAAAACAGTTACTCACTGGTGGAAAATAATGGAGTGGTAAAATGTTGAACCATCAGAAGGGTTATTTTTTTTCCCCTTTTGTGTAGGAAAGATTTAAAAATAGCCTTCTGTACAGACTGATTTCAAATGAAGTATTTCAGTTGTTTGTATCAGCTGAGCTTAGGAGAATTTATGGTTTTCCTAAGCTTCCAAACTGGTTTTTGCTTCTTGAATTTAATTTTTAAAATGTGTCCATGACAGGTTTGGGTTTTTTTTTTTTGCCTTTGTTTCTGTAAGGATGGAAATCCAATAGTCTTTCAGCCTTAAATTATTTTCTGCATCAAATCAGCCTTAATTTATGACTTGCATATGCCTTTCAAATGTGTTTACATCATTAGTATTTAAGAATCTAACACTGAAATGAAAACTCAATAGATATTGTTTTTAACTAAACCCACATAATTCTTTTGTGGTGAGCAATTTCAGTGTAATGACAACAGTTTAGTGGAAAAAAACACTGATATAAAATTCACCTGATGTAACTTAGATTTTATGTCCTTGCACTTTTTTCACTCTTGGTGTCACTTAAAAAAATGAGCAGTGATCCTTAAGGAAAAAGAGTTGCTTAAGTGGCTTAAGAGTCTACGATCTGATTCTTAGTGGACATAAATTGGTATAGCATTAAAAGCAGCTGAACTTCACCACATCATGGCAATTGCACATTTGGTTGGGTTTTTCCCCCCCTTATAATTGCAGCCTCTGAAATTCAGCCAGGAGTTAGCTCTGAGTGTTCCAGAAGTCTTAAAATATATACACTGTGTAGTTTATATCCAGGTTTATAGAATGGAGTTAGCTGTTTGGGATCATTTATTCCTGGCTGTTATTCTTACGGAAATTTTGCCAAGTTAATACTCCTGTTGGTTGAGGGCCACTTTACTGTTGGTTTTTTAAGAAGGTGTAGTGGAAATTGAATCACTATTTCAGGAAGTATTCTTGAATAACCTACTTTTTACTGGAGTCTAATGTATTGGAACAACAAGGAAATTTGGGTTTGGTTTAGGCCTTTTTCAGAGGGAAGTATGATGTTAGACTCCAAAGAGCTTAAGGCAGATGAAAACAGCAGGTATGAAAGCAGGAAAAAAAAAGGCAAGTCAGCTTTTGTCCTGAGGAGAGCAGTACGTAAAGGGAGGGAAAATTTAGCAATTAGAAAACCTTTCCTGCGCCAGATCATCCCCGAAGAGAAAATAATTCATCCACCAAAAGGAAGTACAATTTTGTGCCTAAAACCACTGTTTTGAGTCTGGTAGCACTAGAAATGTTGCTTTCATCTGCTTATTAGATTAACTTTCTCCTCTGTTCTCTTTTGGGAGGTTTTCCTAAGCATTTTCTTCTGAAATTATGATGAATCTTGCTTGCCACCGAGGTTCAGAGGTGTGTCTTGCTGGCCCCACGTCTCAGCACGGCCCTTTCTGCCTTTCTGAGCTGGCAAGGCTTTGGGAACATCCTGTAGACCTGTTTGGGATTGTTGGTTTCAGCATAAGGTGATTCCACATCAGCTCTTCAGTTTCCTAGAAAATGTGTTTTGTGGGGTATTGTGAGGTTTCTAGGTTTGGATAGGCTTTTGTGCTGTAAGTAGCCTATCTGAAGGAGAAGGACCTTGTATGAAGGAGCCTTGTGTATCTGTAAACCTTTTTGTCTGCTTGGGGCTTTCACAGGCAGCAGTGTGCCTACTTCTAGGCTAAGGTGCAGGCACCTTGACAACAGTCACAGGTCACTGTGGCGTGGCACCTGGCTTTTCCGAAGTGTTCCAGATTCACTCCTCACCAACGGATATACACAGCTCTATTTTTGTACACTAGTTTATGCTGACTTGCCCAATTCAAGTGCTTTCCTGCATCCCTTGCACTGTTGAGAAGTTCATAGCTCCTGTGGAAGAGCTCTTCTTTTGTGACTGCAGCTCCCTTGGTCTCAATACTGACCTATTTCTTATTTTCTTTTGCTTACTTTTGCTCCCTACTTAAAATTTAAAAGTTTTTTTGGGAATGTACTTTTCTGTATCTAGTCTGGTAGAGTACATGATGATGGAGATTAAAGTATGGGTTTCCTAAGGAGGAAGAAATGCAACATGTAAGAAACCAGATGTGTTTGGCAGTACCAGGACTTTTGATAGAGGTGCAAGTGTGATACACAAAGCTAAGATGGCACTGAAGGCTTTTATTCTTCAATAGAGGGAGCTGCTTTAGTTCCCAGAGTGAATTCTGCTCTGTTCTTTTGTGCATGAGAGTAGTGCTTGCAAGGCAAATTTGTTAGCCTGGAAAGTATAACACTGGGAAACATTAAAGAGTTGCTAGAAGGTACTACAAGTACTGCATGCTGAATTTCATAATTAAAAAAAAAATGAAGTGTTACTATACTGCTCCTACTGCAGCAATTTGACTGGCAGGAATCTTGAGGCAACCCATAGAAGAGGCCCCAGATGGGCACCTGTTATAAAATATTACTGTGACTTAAAAAAATTATCAACGTGTTTTCCATTCTGTAGAGAAAGACCTAGCCTTCCCCCTTACAGCGCTGCGGTATAATGAAGTAAAATAATAAGCACTTTTGGACAAAGTTTATGGTTTTATGTAGTCACGTTCTTGTTGGCCATACCTATGTGCAGGCTGAAATCTTCCTTTAAAATGTCATTAAAGCATGTGTATGCATGTACAGTATGTATACCTAATAAACCTTTATGTAGACCCAGATGCAGGAGAAGGGGATAAACAGCTTTTGGTAAGCCTTGCTTCCCTGGCCAGAATAATTTTGTAGTGACAGAGCATCTCATCCCTTTCTTAGATCTTGGATGATCAGTTACAGCCAGTTTTTCATTCACTGCTCACGATACCAGAAACAATGTACACAAAGATAGAAACTAATCTGTTTTCTGGAGAACAGAAGAACTGAGGAGATGTAGTGGGAAGGTCTAGTTAAAGTGCCCTTGACCCTTGAAACATGCAATTGGACCACAGCAGGAAAAAAAGACACTACATAATTCAGAAATAATCCTTTAGTATTTGATCCTGAAGAATGACATTGTCACATTCCTGGTATTTCTTCAAAAGAAATTTAGTGTAGATTTTTTTCTTTTTACTGACTAGAACCATTCATTTGCCTTCCCCATCTCCTGCTGATCCATTAAGACTCTGAGTGTTACTTACTTTCCAGTTTCCTGGATTTATTTGCTTCTGGTTTAGCAGAATAGCTGGCAAAGTGCCATGTTCATATCAATTTATTAAAAAAGAGTAGGAAAAAAAAAAGGATATTAATACAATTGAGTATCCAGCTCTGCTGGAATTTATTTGTTGTGTCAGTGAACACTTCTTTGTTATAAGATCACAGGTTCTTTCAAGGTAACACACTTCAGCTATACATATTTCCCTCCAGTAGCAAAGAATCTTCTTTTCAAAGGAGACAGGAGAAATACGGGAATTGAGGACTGTGGAGAGCATGATATACATTGTTAAAGGCCTGTAAAACACATTAATTAGACAGACTCTGGCTAGAGTAGTTTTTCATCAGAATGTCTGATCATGGGGCTTGCTGAGTATTTTCTGTGGAGTGCTCATCACCTTGCAAGTTCAGGTCCAAATTTCTGCTATGAAATTTTTCAAAGATCTGGAACACCTGCTGCTGAACAAGAGGAGCGTCTGCAAACAGCTGCATTCTTTCATTTTCCTCCCTATTACCCGTGGTCTTTCTATTCCTGAGCCATGGATGCTTCTTCACTTTTCTCTTCATATTCTGTTGCCATGTAGTAGTGTTTGTGTCCAAGATGCTGCCTTGCTTGACCTTTCATTTGCCTTCATCACTGAGTAATTGTCATTCCATTCCCTGGGGCTTTCCCAGTCCCATCTGTTAAAAAGTCTCTAGGACACTGTTACCTGCACTGTGTTACTTCCATTGTGAGGAAATACCTCTTCATAATGCAGTTCTCTTTAAAGAGAAAAAGCAACAGCTTTCCTTTTGCTGCACTGAGTTCCCCATGTGTGAGCCTGTTGCTCTGCAGCTCCTGTCACTGGAATGGACTGCCAGTATTTCTCCATCTCATTGATTCTGCATCTCAATTTGAAGTCTTGCTTGGGGAGGAAAAAAGAAATACTCCTTCAAGTTACGGAGTTCTGTTGTCAGTAGCAGTAAAGCACTTGTGGTGGGATTTATGTATCAAGAGGCTAGTTGATAACAATGCTGTGCTGAAATAAGTCTTTTTGATGCTAACATCTGTTCTCGGTTTTCTTTTTCTTTGACTTTTTTAGAATTTGGAATGGTTTCCCTGATATTTTCTGCAGCCCTGGCCTACTTCCCCTCCCGCCCTCCATTCCCTCCCAGCGTGGCTGCAGCGAGTGAACGGCTCAGCTACAGGAGAAGTTTTTGCAGACTCTTGAGGTACGTCCTCGTAGGGTTTCCACTTCAAAGCAGATCAACACCTAAATAAATAAAAACAAGTGTGCTTTAATCTTCTCATTGAACAAACAAGTTGGTTTGTAGTGCTTTTAAACAAAATCAACTTAAATATTAATGCTAAGACATAAAAGGATTCTAACTGCTAAAAAGCAGACAATAAATTTTAAGTCATTGAGTATAGCTCAAGCCTTTATGCCAGAGTCCTTCAACACTGCTTCAGTCATCCTGTTAGCATGGCTTTTTTTATGCAATGCTTCTGTTTCATCAGGTTGTACAAGATTGTTAACAGTGTGAGTACTGCTAGGTGTGAGATAACAATAAGCAACACTGGGCATAACTAATTAATAAGCTGCTTTCTTCCATGCTTATTATATTGGAATGAATTTGGGGTTTGCTTGTCATTCAAAGAATAATCCAGCTGCTTTCATTCAGCCATGAGACCAATTAATAGACTGAAACAATTATATAAACTATTTGATCTCATTAATTGTATGTTAAATATGAGGTGGGGATTGGAGAAGCGTGTCCAGATGTGTTTCTGGACAATTCAAAGGTGGGTTAGTTTCCTTTAAATTTCTGGGTTTAAGAAAAAAGAAAGGTTATAAAGAAAATGCTGCCTCCAACTTTGCAACTTCTCCCAGTTGGACTCCTTTGGTAAGACAGTCCTGTTTCCCCAGCGTTTCTGGAACATCTTGTGTAATGGGGATCTGATCTCAGAGGAACAGCTAAAGCAACTGTTATATTCATCCTGAATAATTGCAAAGGCCTGTGCCCTGTATGTGGTATTGCACAGGTGGACTTCCTGGGACAAAGAAGAACCACTCCTATGCTGCAGAGTATGGCTGACTTCACTGGTGGGCTTCAAACTCTTGTAATTGTTTCTTGGATGATGCAGTAATAGGAGCTGAATCTGTACAAAGGACTGCTTGAAACTTGGTAACTGTGGAGCTTTAGGCCTTTAGTTATTACAGACCTACTGTGGGCTGTACTTTCTGGAAGTGTTTTTAGAGCCAGCAATAACAACTCACCCCTCATTGTTATTGGGGTTTTTTTCCTGGTGTTTTTGGAGGCTTTTGTTTCAATTTGGGGGAGTGAATAGTTGGGAAGATGCTTAATCCTGTGTGCTCATCCTGGAGCAGGCTGGCAGTTGGGAGAAGCTGTGAATGCAGCTGGCTGGTTAGTCTGCAAAGTGACCTATTCAAGATATAAAAAAAATAGCAATTCCCATCAAGACATTTAGCACACACGATAGTGCTGTTACACACCCAAGCTGGTGTGTGGTGAGACTCTGCCTGAGGCCTTTGCTGTAAAAATGTTGCTGTTGAACAGAAATCCAAACAGCAGCTAACTCCACAGGTGAAACACAAAATTTCTGTTGACAGTGCTCCATTTGGGAGCTCTATAACCATTAGATTGAATGCTCAAGGTGTGGCAAACAGTGAACCTGAGATACAGGTGAGGTCAGGAGGTAAATAGCAAAGCTGGCTTACTATTCACAATTAATGCAACTGAAGAAAACAAACTGGACACTCAAATAATGGGCCTAGTTTATAATGTCTCCAAGAACCAAGAGGTTTTTTAAAATGCAATCAGGTAGATCATTATATCTCCCTTCCCTCTGGTCTTTATGCATTCTTCCATGCTACCCTTGATAAGAGGTTATCAAGGGTACTTCTTCATTCCTTTGTACATGAAACAATCAACAGGTCATCATTAAAACCACTTATCTTGGGGAGCCTCTCAGCAACAATCCATCAAACAAGAGAGTTTTATAAAATAGAATAGTATCTGCTGTGCTTCGAGAGAAATCCATCATCTGGTTCATTAGGCTTCTAAGCTGTGTTGCCTGCCTAATCTAGGCTTCATAATTCTTGGCACAGAGAGTCTTTCTCTTGACTCAATGGTGTAGATGGAAGGTAATCAGCTGATGAGTACCAGGAAATCATGATTTCCCCTTTATTGCAGACTTACATGAGAAGGATGTGTAAGGCATTTAGGATGTGTGTAAGCTGGTGGGCTGACCCAACTATGCATCAAAAAACACTCATGAGAATTGAGATGTTCATAATTTTCCTCTTCTCTCCCCCAGGCTGCAGTTTTATTACTTCAGAATAAAGCTGCATAGCATAACTCTGCCATTGAAGTCATTGACCTTTTTCCTTGGATGCCAAAGGGATCCACCACATCCTTGCAACTCCCACACTCCTTCATGCCTTCAGGTCCTTGAGTGGTCATCTTCATGAGCTGCTTCTTGCAGAGTTTTATTATACCTATCTTCTTAGAGTCAAGCATCCCCTGCAGGCTGTTTTTTTGGGACTTGCTTAGGAACTCGGTTCCTCCTCCTGATTAGGAGAAACTTGGTTCTCCCTCCTGATTTGAATGATTCCTGCTTCTGACAGATTTTAACAATTAGCTGATCTCTCGCTATCTCTTGATACCAACTCTCTCAGCCTGCAGTGGAAGATGACAGATTAGTCATGGTTTGGGAGCTAAGCCCAAATCTTTTTAACAGTCTATCACACAGTGTGACAAGTGTAGTTTTTCCAGTAGAAAAAGTACAGTGCTCTTTCTCGGTTTCTTGGGTGAAGCAAATAGGACTTTTTTTTTCCCCCCTCCCATTTCAGGATATGCCAGAAATTTCCATGGAATACATTCTAACACAAGTAAATAGTTGGGAAGTCTTAAAATCTGCATTAAGAAAACATGTAGTGATTTTTTGCTTTGAAGTAATTAGATGCTTTTAGCTAATTACATGCCTTTTATATTTTCAAGGGACTGTGTAAACAATTTTGAAATTTCATAACAGGGTTTTTGTGCATCGTTATTTCTTTAATGAAACTTTCATATGACATCACCATTCAGTGATGGAAGCTGCTCAGAGTGTAGCTGATGTTAATAAACACTGTCAAAGTTATTCTGGACATGGTGCCTGACTTTGACAGGGCTCCCCTCTCAACCAGCCTGTCTTAGAGATTCTAGTAGTGTTAAGTAGGTTTCTGGAAAAAACAGAAGAAAAACCCAATTCGTATTCCAGCAGAATGGTTTAACAGAGAGGCTAATGCTGATACCCTGTCATAAGGGCTGATATGATGGAAAACAGAGTGGGTTTCCCAACTGATGATGTGACAGACAGCACATTTTTCTCTTTTCAGTGGAGCAATTGCAAAATTGCAAAAACAAATAGAAGTGACTGGAGCCATGGAGAGTGAGCTGCTACTTAAGATGTATGTTTCAAGTAGCTGTAGCACTTAATGCAGCCAGCACTAGCTGTTGTTGGACAAGGGGACAGAATGGCATCGGGTCATGGGTGCCACTTTGTCACTGCCACGCAGCCTGTCCTGGTTGGAGCCAGGATGAAGCTAATTCTCCTTTTACTGATTTTTTTTCTTTTTCCCTTCAGTAAGCTCTCTTTTAACTAGCAGCAAGTGTTCCAGCTAGTGGACTGGTAACACTGGAATGTTTATGTTTCTGCTGAGACTCCAAGGTCGCTCCTTAGCTCTGCCGCTACAGAGGCTACTGAAACCAGGGGAGTCCTACCTATGACCCCCCTGTAGGGGAGCTGGACTAGACAGACAGCAGAACTGACCAAGGGTATTCCATTCCATATATCTATGTAAGCTCCAAGGAAGGTCAGAGATCACAGAAGACAACTTCCTTCCTGCTTCTTTTTCCCTTCTCTTCCGTCCATGGCCAGTGTCCAGGGAGGACTCCATCCATCCATCACCATCGACTCCTAGGCTCAGGCATCTCTGACTTCATAACCCTCATACCCCAGCCCCTGTCTGCTCTGCCTTATCTCCTGCCTGTGGGCCGAGACATTTTGGCACTGCTCACAGCTCAGGAGAGTGCTGGGGGAGTTGCTGGGGGTGGGGGGAGGCAAGAGGCTTTTGCACATTCCTGAACATACTTGTATATAATTGTACATATAATTAAAGCTGTCTAGTTTAGTTTTCAGTCCAGCTAAGTCTCTCTCCTATTTCTCTCTCTCCTTCCCTACCCGGGTGGGAGGGGGAGGGGATTGAGAGCATTGTTGTCTCTGGTTTAATTGCTGATCCTGAGTCAAACCGTGACACAGCCTTTCTCCTGGTCACCTTCTTTAATCTGGAGGCTAGGCGGGGGGCAGCATGGGAGCCCCTATCACTGGTTCTCTGGTCTTGGGACTTGGAGTTGCACATTGGCACAGAGCAGCTATCCCACGTGCCAGTGTGTCTCATGGCTTGGCTTACAGAAGACAAATATGGCATGGGATGTCTTGGTCCAGTAGGGTACAAAGTACTCACTCCCACGAAAGTAGCTCTTTAATGAAGATGAGGTTCAGATATCCAGAGATTTTGAATATTGAGCCAGTGGTATTTTAGAACAACACATTCAGGCTTGTTCCCTCTTAGCAATCTATGACATGGCTATATGTCCATGGAAAATAAATGCTTTCCCTTTTATTCTACAGATATTGGGATAGCTTTTACATGGATAATATTAGATAGCATCAGAGAACCTGCCTTCAGAGATACCAAGATGATACAAGATGGGATAAGAGTATCGCATTCTTAAGAGAGAAAAGAAGTTGTCAGGAGGACAGCAAATGCTTTAGCATTCAGAGAAATACAGGCAGTGTGTGGAAGAGCTGAAAGTTTGGGACTTGTTTTTCTTTGCATTAAACAATAAATCTGACATGAATGATATTGAAAGAGGAGAATATGTTCATGTGATAGAAAAGTGTTATTCAAGAAGAGGATGTGTGAAAAAGAATAGTGCAAAAAAAAGCCCTGCCTGGTGTGCTGTGCGTGGATCTTCTAGGGGAGTAAAGCAAACCTCTGAATGTTTTGGAGAGTATTTGAAGCTCTTTCCCTCCCTCTTGGCTTTCATAGCTGCATGCTATCAAGTTGCTGATGCATGCCAAGGAACTGGTGCTGATCAGGATCAATTTTAGGTAAATTCTTTGGGAAGGGGGGGAGTCACATTTTGTGGTTACACAGATAACCCACGGGATAACCTTGAAATCATGGTAAAATCTCTTCACTTTAAAATACCAGCATTGCAGAGTCCAAACTATATTGTCAGTTTTTATTCCCAAAGCGAAACATTTTTGAGGAAAAGTTGGATGTCTCTTAGCCAAGATTTCACATTTGCTTTTGGTTATGGTGGGTGGGTGGATGAAATTGGTGGTGGTATTTGTCTGCCAGCTCCTGTTTAGTTGTGTGCGATGAAGATGATGACACAGCTTTGACTGCTTCATCTTCACTGAATACTAAAGGTTGAATAATTTTAAATGGGAGGAAAAAGCAAACACGTTGAGTATTTAGAGCAGAATATTATACTTGTCTCTGGTTTTTGACACTTCAAACTGTCAAAATTTTTCCACTCTCACGACTGTACCCATCTCATTCCCAGAGCTCTCCCTGCCTTTCAGCAAAGTAAAAATAAGTAAAACAGTTAAAAAAAAAAAGTACAGTTCACAAAATATGAATATTTGCTTTTATTCTTGAAATACAATTTTTGTCTTATAAATTAGTGCTTATTTTTCCTAACATACACTTAGGCTAAGTAGGTTGCCCATGCAAATGCAGAAGAATTGCTTGAGGAAATGAGAAACAGATGAGCCCAGCGTGCTACAAAAATCTTTGAACTATGTGGAGAGACTGGCTTTTTTTATTATCACAATATTAAGGCAGCAAAATCTCAGCCACTGGAATTCCAGTGACATGGCTGGATACCTTTCTTGTTTTTCCTAGCTCACTCCTTCAGACCTCTACTGTTGTTCTGGATGGGCAAAATATAGATTCTAGGGTGTAATTTAATCTAGCAGCTTGGTGCAATTTCTAATATAAGCTGCAGCTAATTGCATATGTTTTGTCTTCACAGCAATTTCCGATTCTTGATGATTGCTTTAGCCTATGCTATACCACTGGGTGTTTTCTCTGGCTGGTCTGGTGTTCTGGATTTGATATTAACGCCAGTTCATGTAAGCCAAGTAAGTATCTCCTAACAGATAATCAGCAGCTATTTTGTAAGTAGCAGGTTTTTATTTTGCACTAACATACAATTTTATAAGGCTTTTACGTCTAAGCTGCTGTTAATACATACGGACCACTTTTCTTTTTTAAACAAAATAAACTCTAGTTTTGACATCTCAAACTGTCATGATTCTCCCTGCTGACTCTCCCATCAGCAGTGTGTATTTTCAGAATTGTACACACCTTTTGACAAGAAGGAAGAGGCAGGTAAACAAATGAGAGTATTGTTGGCTGCTGCACCTTTAGAAAAAGAAAATAATGTTTACCAGGTGGAAAAAATAAAGTGGGAGAAGAGGATTTAGAAGCTTTTAATAGAGTATTATAAAAATCCAGAGGTCATTACTCAGATACTATAAAGAGAGGTCACTTTTAGAGCATAGACTACTTAGTCATACTTTCTTGTAGTGAATTTATTTCCTTTTGAATATCATAGAAAAAATCTAGCACTTCAGATTGTTGTCAGGGCTGTTGCTAGCAGTTTGCAGCTCCTGCACACCGTTTGTTTTGAAAGTAACATCATCTTATTTTCTCAGCTTTAACACATTTCTCTGGTTTGTTTTTTTTTTGTTTTTTTCCTGTCAGGTAGATGCTGGCTGGATTGGATTTTGGTCTATTGTTGGAGGTTGTGTTGTTGGCATAGCGATGGCAAGGTAGGAATGATCACGTCTGTCTCCATTTCTTCAACTGTAATTGTCGTTTACCTTATCCTCATTATAACAACTTGTTTTCTCTCATCTTCTAGATACTTGAAATTGAAAAAGCATAGTTCTGGGGTTATGCTGTGTGTGTAGAGCCATGATTTGTGTGTTCCACGTTAGTGGTTGCTGGCAGTTGAGAACTCCACACGCATGTGTCTGAATTTGGCAAGTCATATTTTTAGTCCTGACAAGTGCTTCCTGGATGCCCCTCCTAAACACAGTTCTTGTGAATTCAGCTGTGTGGTATGAGGGAGAACCTGTTGCAGCACATTTGGGAAGCACTGAAGAAATTAGTGTCTGTCTCCTTCCATCAATGCTTTTGGCTGTATTGATTCCTGAAGGGATATTAGGAGTGTAGCACAAGCAATCTACCCACAATAACGTTACGTTCCTAGACAGTGAAATTAGTCTGGGCCCATTCTGGCCAGGTTGCTGGATTTCTGTAAGGCCCAACTATTTTTTTGAATAATGCCATGGGTGGTATGGTTATATCTATGCTTTTTAAGTACCCAGACACAGCTCTCTCTGGCTGTCATGAATGCTGATGACATGGGGAGTGGAAAAGAAAAGAACGGATTTCCCTTCCAAAAGGCTGCTGCTTTTTCTTCATTGGGGATCTCTTTTTATATATATTAAGTAAAAAACAGCCGGGGGAAAGGGGCTGGCAGAAAAAGTTTTTCAGGAGGTACTCAAGCAGTGAGTTTATAAAGCTGATAAAAACCAGTCACATGTTCTCCTTGCAGCTGGTGGATATCAAAGCATTGTCCTGGCTTCTTTATGTCCACTCTTTAGACTCCAGTTCTGCAATGAGTTTAGCTCAGTTGCAGGGGTCTGTCGTGACTGCAGTCATTGTGGGATTGTGGACCCAGAGAGGCATCTTTTTAGGGCAGAGCTTGAAGCTCTCTTTTTCTTTCACTTGCTGTGCATCATCAGAGTACACAATGCCTAAAGAAATGAGGTTTCTCATCCTCACATTTTACAGGCTGCCTGGCAACTGGGACAGAGGGAAAGGAAAAAACTCCTGACCTAGGGAAAAGAAACAAGCGCTTCCCTCCTGCCTGCTCCAGTTGCAGGCCAAAGGACTTAATCTATTGAAACACAGTTCACACCCTGGTTTCCTCTTAAAAGGAGTTAATTTTCATTAGCCAAGCTCAGATATGAGGTTTTCTCTCTAAGAGAAGCAGATATTTAAAACTTACTGCTGTAAATGACACCAATGCTGTAGCAGGTTACATGCTGGTTTAATCTTTTCCAGCATGGGTTAATCTCTCTTGTATTTGTGACATTGCAGTAGTAGGGAGGCAACCTGAACAGCTCACTTAACTTTGTTGGGAGAGAATCTGCTGACTCAATGCCAGCATGCAAATCTCAGTCTTTATGGTAGATTAATTTATTTAATACATTGCCTGGGTTAAGTTTCAGGAAATGCTGACAAGTCTCTTTAACTTCTTCAAAACTGATTTCAAACCTTGTTGAATACCAGTATTTTGCAGCATTCAGAGCTTTGCTTCTGAGTAAATGAAAAAAATACCTCAAAATGTTTCTTTCTAACTTGGGTGATACACAGTTCACAGGGGAGGGTTTGCACACAGAGGGGGAGGGAGGAAGTGGTTTGTCAGTCCTGATGGATGACTCTCCCTCCTAGGCCTATTCAGCATTTATCTGTATAGGGTTGAATCAATGACGAGTCTGACTGTAATCTGCTGAAAGTTGTAATTAGGAAAATTAAGTAATGATTCTTGTCAAGGCTGACAAGTTGATGTATTTCAGTGTCAGAACTGTGATTCGCCAAGCAAGCAGATCTCTCCCTTAACCGCCTCTCAGGAAGCTGCTGGCTTTGGAGAGGTTTCTCCTAATATTTTTTTTTCAGTCAGTTTGTCAGAGCAGAATTGGTGCAGTTTAAGAATTTGCTCCTTCCAGTTTTGTCAATGGAGAATCTACCATTTAGAACTGTAACAACCTGAGCTTTGCCCGGGAGCATTTGATACTGCATGTCACAGTAGGTGTGAAATCATCTTCATTTGAAGTAATGCCCAGTCTGGAAATTTGTTTATCTATCTCATTTTCAAAATGGTGCATGTTTTCCTCAGCACAATACATAAATCCTCCTACTCTCCACCCACTGCTCACCCTATAGCTGTGAACTTAGATATGTTTAGCTAATTTGTGTGATGCATTTTTATAATTTAAAGGCTTGGGCTATTTTGGGCAGCTGGCAGTTGCTGTACCCTTTGCTGGCAGCTTTCAAATGGTATTGGTTTGAAGAAAAGCAATGTCAATGAGCAACATTCTTATCATTACATGGAAACAGAAATCTGTTCCCTTTTCTCAGGTTTGTTGTTTGGGTTTTTTTTAACCACATTTGATAATGATCATAGATATTTCTGAGGTTTTGTCCTCCATGACTCCGTTTTTTATTTCCTGCTTTTAACCTACAGTGTAATCAAAATGGTGAAATTTTATGGCATGGTGATAATTTGCTTAGCAACAGACAGTGTTGTCAGCAGCACAGGTTTGTGATTTTAACTGTAGGATCCAGCCTAGGACTGTTCCCAGCAGTAGGCTCAGAGGTCTGTGTCTGGATAAGTATACACACCTTCTCCCCTGGCATGCCTACTTTTTTAGCAGCTGCAGACATTCCCTTACATGCTAGATGATGAAGAAAGATTTAAGCAGAACAGAGAGCTTTGAAATAAAATACTGGAGTCAGAGAATAAAAATTATCTCTCTTCTTTTTGATTGAAACAAGTTTTCTGAAGAGTTGACTAAATTTACAGTCTTCTTTATTCTGTGACTGGACATGAAGTCCCTCAATTACCTAGTTCAGGCGAGTTTGCTGTGTCATTTTTTCCCCCATGATTTCTGTTCTGGCTGAATTCAGTAGCTGTATAAACCTTTCAGTTTGTATTTGACCTTTCTGGGGTACTGAGATGTCAGAGAGCTCCTTGGAGCACATTTTTATTACTGATACCCAAACCAGGACCTTTGTGCCAAAAGGAGTAGCAACTGCTCAGTAAAGGTAGATAGTTTCTCCACTTCACTATCTTGAATGGTTTAGTTGTGCATTGTCATCCCATCCCCACATATGTGGTGGGATAGAGATGGAGGACCCCTTAGAGATCCCTTCCACATCTGTTGTCCATGAATGCCCCTTCCTGAAGGCTGGTATTTATCACACTGTTTCATTAGACAGGCTGTACCAACTGCTCTTGCTTGTAAGGAGAGGGAATAGTGATTTTGCTGGCAGGCAAAGCAGGGAGTCTGTGGAAGAAGTCTAAAGTTTGCACTTGGGGGTGCTTCTGAGAAGCTTTTAAAATTGCTTATTTTGACCCCAGTGATCCCAAAGAATAATTAAAGAAACTGGCAAACCACTGAGAAGAGGTGATCCTGATTTCTGGATTTCGATTGTCAGAAAAAACCCGACAGAAGCAGCTAACCTCAGACTATTAGAGATTAATGCATAAGCCACTTGAACACTGCAGTCATAAACTTTTAAGATTATATGCAGCATTGATCTTCCTCTACTGCTTATTGAATTACTCGGTGCTAAATTCAATGTGGAATTAAAGCAGAGGGAGAATCAAAGCAAGAGGAAAGAAGTGCGTTTTATATATATTTTTTTAATTGCATTACTTGTACATCTCTTATGGTGTATGTAGAGCTAGGCTTCTTAGTTCTCAAAATACTGGTCTCATTATCTGTTTTTTCAAGTAAGCTATATGGTGTCTGCCTGTGAAGTGATCTTGGTTAGGGAGAGAAGGCAGTTAGCTGATGGGTGGGACAGATTTCATCATGGACCAGCCTAGGTGGATTGTCCTGCCATTAGCCTAATCAAGGTAGGAGGCTATAAGAGCAGAAGACATTCTTTAGACATGGATACTTAACCCAACCAGCCCCAAATCCTGTCTTCTAAGCAGGATGTTATAGAAAATTACTAGTGTATAAAAGACATTGCCTTTTCTAATGTATCTTTTTTAGTAGCTGTATGGAAATCCCTTTTGGAAAGAGCAGTTGCACTGATAATTATTCCATGTGAGCACTGCTCAAATGTATTCTTGAAATGTCTCCTTGAAAGAATAAGGAAAAAAACATCCAAAAAGCAATCATACCATCAGGTGGTATGAAGATCATATTTCCCTCTGTGTATCTGTCAGACTGCCCAAAGGCTTGTGGGGTTGTCCTCCCCCAGACTGTCAGTGGGGCAGGTGTGGAGGAGAGAAGTGGCACCAAGCTCTGGCTTTTCTGGAACATTTCAACCCAAAACAGCCACTGGCAGAATGAACTGAGTAAATAGTTCCTGCTTTGCCTGAGCCACCAAGAGCTATGTTGCCAGAGCATCCGAGGGTTCAGAAGCTGTTCCTTGTCATCTTAGATCTAGGGATTCTGGTATTTGGAGTTCTGTTGTTTCCCACAGGAATGAATCGTGACACTTAACTATGTTTTGAATGAAATGCAGCAGCCTCCTCATATGCTAATTGAGCTCTGTGTCTGCCAAGGGAGACTGGCAAATGCTGACAAAACTGAGATAGATGTAAGTAGTGGTGTGATGTTGTGTCCAACAAATGCAGAAGAAAAAAAAGCCTCCTGTATACCAAGTGTTTTCAGTTGATGCCTTGAGAATTCTTCTGTTTTGATTGTTATTTTGTGACAGCTAAAAAATCTATGGCTCTTCAACTTGACAGCTGGAAGTATCACCATTCTCTGAAAATACCTTTTTTCTATTTCTGAAAATGAGAAATGATTTAAAAATGGATGTTAATAGTCTCCAAAATGTTGAATGAGAATATACTGAATTAATTGTCAAGCATCACATTTAATTAATGTGAAAAACAGCGTTTGTACTCCTTTGATCTGTGCTTTTATTTTAGATTTGCAGATTTTATCAGGGGCATGCTGAAGTTTATACTGCTGCTGCTTTTATCTGGAGCAACGTTAGCATCAACGTGGTTCACTCTCACCTGTCTAACTAGTGTCACTCATCTGCCTTTAACCACAGGTATTTACAGTTATTTTAATTCTTATTATTTATAATTGGTGTTGCAGGCAGATACTTGCAGTCTGAAATCAGCTGTATTATAACCTAGTTTGGTATCTGTAGTAATATGGTAGTTTTGCCAAGACAAAACATAAAATGTTTAGAAAACCTGCTGAATCTGAAATCTCTTTACCAGCTTTGAATAACTTCCTCAAAAGGATTAAAAACAAACAAAACTCAATAATAAGAACCCAGAATATAAATTTAAAATTTATTTTCGGACTCAGTCTATTTCTCTTTTGAGAGTTTTGGAATAACAAAGGTGAGAAATAAACCAAGAAAAATTAGATGAATGGGAGTAGTATTGTGCATAAGAGATGGTGGCTTGTCTGGGATTTTAGGGTTTTGAGACTTGCATTAATTATTTGGTACACATGGTGCAGTTGAAACCAAGGGTGACCCATGGTATTTTCAGCCATCTAAATCTATGCCTGCACTGTGCTGTCCTCTTTTTTGCACCTGTAGGCAGGTTCAGGAAGCTCTTCCAGCCCAAGATTGACTCAGCCCACGCCTCATAAAGATGGGAAAAAAGCTGTTGGCAGGAGTAGGGAAAAAGCTCAGAGGTCTACTCAAGCTGCCTGTGAGCTGAACCCTTAGTTGAAAATAAGCACTGCTTAGTTCTTAAAAATCTGTCCTTTTCCTTCCTATCTGCATCAAATGATTAAGTCACCTGTGACTCCAAAACCTTCAACAGAGTAATAAGTTACAGTAAAACGAAGTCATTGATATTTTAAATATATATATATTTATTTATTAAAGAATACTGTCAAACCATTTTGAATAAAGTGCCATCTTTGTTATAGGGAATTTTATGCATTATAAGAGAAATGAAAATGGGGTTTTTCCCATTTCTAATAGTTTCATGTGGAGAGTAGTATACAAAATACAGTTTTACTCAAATTATTCTTGAGATTCAGTAAGTGTCTTTGGTGCATTGCATATGTCACAGCTATAAAATGAAGTGGGTACAGCAAATTGAAATGCATAATCAATTCAGGAGAAGCACCATCTGGATGGATAGGTAAAATTTGTGATTTATCTTGAAATTTCAATTTTTTCAAAAACCATCTGCTTATATAAAATGTAATTTAATCAATAAACCAAATTTCATGGTGAGTATTGTCGTATCACATGACTATGCCTTTGTTTTCCATCAAATCTCAACTAAATGCAATAAAAGCTTACTCCTTGTGCTTGCCTGCTTCATCTCTACAAGCCTGTAGTAATGTACATGTTCACAGTAACTCTATGCTCTGAATTGATGCAACAAGCCTAACACATAAAAGTTCCTTCAAGCCTGTGCATAAGAATGAAGCAGAGATGTTTCAAGAGGTGAAAATCATTACATATGTACTCACCAGTGATCCAAAACAAAACTGATGGTACTCTGTCTCTGATTTTATATTTTTATTTTTTAAAGAATTCAGATTGCAATATAGGTTCTGAAAGAATTCTTACTTATTTTTAGCAAGTTACACTGCCTTTTTTTTGAAAAGTGTTCCACTATCAGGACATAAAAGTACCTAAAGTATTTGGGGTTTGATATAAAGTATCCTAAACTAACATCCCTTGATAAAAACTTAGGGATTGGGTTGTTCTTTTCATGCTGTTACTGTTTCTTTTAGAATGGATGATTCCTCAGACCGAGTTGTAAATTAGATTTTAGGGGTTTCTGTCTGTGCTGTTCTGTAGATATCACTGTAAATGTTGAACCCTTTTCTATAAAACACAAGCTTGTTTTGAATAGAAATGCCAATAATATGGTGCATTCCTCTAAAAAAGGCAATCTAAAGCATCGGGGCCTAATGTACAGCCAGCAAATAAGATCTCTTTTCTTCTGTGGCATAATGTTTAAACTTCATAGATAGATTGGGGGGGGTTTCATATCAGCCTTTTCTCATTAAAGTTAATATAAAATAGATGCAATGCTCCTGTTCAATTTAGATCCTTGTACACAGAAAAGCAGTGGTATATCTTTATGAAATATGCTGTTATGGATGAAAACACACAAGCTATTTAAGCTAATTTATAGGACTTCATGCTAGATTATTCCTCAATGTAATGATGCAGTATGATGATGACTTCTGCATTCCACAGTAATTGGGAGAAATGGTACATCTGAATTGATTTGGATGAACATTTTTTTTTTCCTCTTCTCTTAATTAAAAGTTTGAGATGTAAAGTATGCCAGACTAGGAGGTCAAATGCAGACTGCTGGCTGGCAGCTTTGGGAAGTGGTTTGAGGTAGCTGGTTAAGGTAGAAGTCACACTGCCTAGTTGAAAGTGGACTTCCAGATAATTGTCCTCTCTGTGTTTTTGTAGAGCTGGAAGATATGCAAAACAAAAGCAACCATCCTTGTGTATTTTTGTCTGTCTGTTTTGGTGTTGTTTTTTTTGTGTGTAGGAGATGTCTGTGTAATGCTTTGTATCCCAGAGCTACTTTGCAGGCATCACTGAACACCTGCTTTGCAATGATAGTTGTTACTGAGGGTAGAAGGATGTAGGCAGGTTAATAGGCTTCTCAACTTCTTCCTGTCCCATGACAAAAAGCACAAGCATTAATCTTGGTAGTGTTGCAGAATCAGTGATGGACCCTGGTCCCTATTTTCAGTATCATTTGAATGCTGAGGCAGAGCAAGCAGGGTTCCAAATTGACTATTATGAAAAGTTGTGTGGGTGGACATTTGATCTTGAAAGGAGGTTTTCCCTTCCAACCATCTAGCGCCCATTTTGTTAGGGGCTTCCTCCTCCTCTCTTGCCCTGCCTCCAGTGTTGTTCTCTTGAGCAAGTCAGACTTTGCCCTACAAAACCACAAGCGTTGCCATCTTCAGCAATACCTGGAAACTGGTAGAATGTTCATAGGACCTGACAGACTGCTGGTACAGTTAAAAGGGAGATTTTCCATGGGACAGGATGGGCATTTTGATGAGGAAGCAGGACACCTCGTGGGAGTCTTTTACTGGCCCAGGTGTTAAGGCAGGCTTCACCCCAGAGTCGAAGGCTGGTTAGAGAACATTGTCATCTGCTTCATCTCATCTGACAGCTGCTTGGTCCACAAATAAAGTTTGCATCCATAGGTAGACCTTGCCAGTGGTTTCTCCAGGTCCAAAATACTCTTTTTCTTCATGATGTGGATGTCGTGTGGCATACATTCTGGGTCCCCTTGTCTGAAAACCTCTGCCTGTCTCTTACCTGGTCTCCAGAATAAGCACTAAGGTGGGAATGTTTGCATGCAGGCAGGCTTTCGAAATGCTAAAAAGATCAGTTTGGCCAATTATTCATCCAAAAGGGGAGAAAATCTTTAAAGACTTGACTTTAAAATACAACCAGCCAACCACTCTCTTTTAATCAGTATTCTTTGTAGCACTCTTAGTAATGTGTGGTATAAATATTGGAGGAGGAATTGTATTTCAAAAAATGGTCACAGCAAAACATTTTTTTCCCCACAGACGTTTGTGTAATATTCTCCTAATTTCTTGTAAATAGGCATGACATCATCTAAAGATATTTTCTACAAAAAAAGTAATTACTTCGAATGGGGACTGTTAATAGAGATATTAGAAATCAATGACTGCTTTGTGTTTTCTTTAAATGATGCTGTTTAACATCGTTTGTGTCGTGTAGTGCCTGCTTTGATCTGTGTCATCATGTGCTCCAGTTTTCCTCCTGCCACAGAGCAAGACAAGTTTTCTGTCACTTGTTGACTTCTTAGTGTATCTCCATAAGATTTTATAGAAAGTACATTTGGAGTCATGTGTATGAACTGTAACTGCTAGTGTGGAATAAAAGAAAAAAAACAGTGAGGCAATAATGATATAGTGCTATCATAGCTGCTATATCATCTGTCTAAAACACCTCTCATCAGCTAATCACAGCTCTTAAAACCCCTTGATTCTGGAATTGGTTTACATTTCAAGGAAGCTGGAATTTTCTTTTAAGAAATTTTAATTTTAATGTGTATTATTTGCATTTTTTTCAGCAAGTTTCAAAGACAATTTTGTGCACACATTGAGCATTAAAATAGTTTTCTCCATTGAATTTCCAGTGCAGCTGCTGGTCTGTTTCTGTGTTTCTCTGTGCCAAGCCCATTGTTAGTCTGCTTTGTACTGAACTTCATTATGTGAATTTATGTGCAATGGGATCCTCTGACCCAAAATAATTGTGTAAGGCATTGTAATGCCAGTTTGAGTATCTTGCCACTTTGTATTGCTGGTAGTATCTCGGGATACAAACACCAGCATTTTCCAAAAATTTGTATTCAGCGTTGGTTGCTTGCAGCTCAGATTGATTGTTTTCAGCGTAGCATATCAAGAGTATTCTAATATTCATGAGCACATTCAGCAGAATTTCGCTTTACAAAATCTTTTCTAGTGCTGCATGGCAGATACTCTGAATATTGTGGCAACTCCATGAGTTGATGACTATATTTAGGTTAAGCAGTCTACACGTTATTTTCAGGTTCAATAGATTGAACATTATAAACACATCTGTCTCCCTGTCCTCATCTACAAAGCACAGTATTGAAAAAGAGAGATGTTAATTATTTAATACTGATTGGTTTATTCTTTGAGTTTAATTTCTTTACTATAAACAAGACATGCTTGATAGGATAAGGCAGGGGGACCCAGAGGATAAAACAGTGGCCTGAAAACGTGGAAACTGAGACTCTTTTTCTAGCTTCAGTATTAATTAATTATTAATTAATCATTACCCCCACTCCTGTTGTAGTTTTCCCACTCATAGGATGGGGATAATGTCTTTTGTCTTCCTGAAGGTTTCTGTAAATCCACAGATAAAAGTGTGCTTGAAGAAGAATAAATTTAAGGGGTTTCTTTAAAAACAGTGTAAAAACCCAGTCTTAAATAGTATGTAATGCTTGAAATTTGGGATGAGCATTTCAGAAATAAAAATCTAGAAATCTGGGCACTTCAAATACCAATCAGTAAAAAGCCTAAAATACTGTATGATTTTCAGCCCCTTCTTTATTTTATTTTTTTTATTTTTTTTTTTAGGATCACTCAGTAATTTCTTCAATTTTAGTTCTCCAAAGCAAAGCCTCTGCTTTCAAAGTGAGTTCCACTTGGCTTTTCTTTTGGGAACTTTATAGAGCAAATCCAATTTGATCAGATTTTTGGTTACTTTCATAACGACACGATGAGATAAGAATTTGATCAGCGCATGCTGGAATGGAAATCAAGGCAGTGAAACATACTGATGTTATAAACATGCACTACAGGGACATCCTTCTTCTATTGTTTTTTTTGTTCCTGGAAGAGAATTACAGTAAGAATTACTGTCTTACCTTGAGGGAATCACATTTCTCATGGAAAAATTAAGGGCGACTACTTCCATGACTATTCTTACCATGGCCAGTAGCAAGAATTAAATTATATGGAAGTTTAATTCCACTTTAACAGACTTCAGAGAGTTTGAAAGGAACTAACTTTGAATTGTTCAAAGCATTCATGGAGGTACTACAGTCAACAAAGCATACATCCTTGTGGGGAATTATGCTTCCACTTTAGCATTTGGGATGCTGTTGTACTGGTCAATAAGAAAATGCCCTAGATCTCTGTAGGTTTCACTTTAAATTGTATCCTGCCCCCAAGAGAACATGTTCAGTTGTGTTTACTTTCCTGTTTATCCATATGAAATTTGGGTGAGTCTTGGCTCAGTTTGTCTGAGAAGAGAACTGTTACAGAATGTCCAGAGTTCAACAGTTTCTGGCAAAGGACTTTGGAAGAAGATACTGTACCACCTGCTTGCACTTGTTGTACTGCTCTGGGCTATCTGCATTTCTTTTGTAAATTTATCTGCAAAATAGTTTTCTTTAAAAAAAACAAAACGGTGATACTTCATATTCTTTGTTAAAAATCAGCCAAGATGTACATGCCAGTGGGCTGATAAGAACCATTTAGATCAGCGGAAGTCCTTCCATTAATATCATTTTGTTTTGGATTGGGCTCTGCAGTTATAAATTTAGTGATGATGTAATTTAAAGACTAAATTGCAAAACATAGTGCAGAATGTCCTTGGAAGTTCTGGGAACTTGTTTGGATGTCAGAGATATTAGAGACTCCTGGTGCTGTGTTGCAGGCTCATCTAGGGACGCCAAGTGCATGCTGTCATTTAAATCACCTGCCTGTTAGAATTCCTTTTTTTTTTTTTTCTCCAGATTTTTTTTTTAATTGGTATAAAGCTTTTGCCACAGCTTGTGACTGGGAGTAAAGAAAGTCTGTTTCTGGAATATAGGCATGTATTTACCATCCTGTAGCTGAAGACCTGCAGGGGATAAGAAGGAAGGAAGGAACCTTCCTTCTGAATGCTTTTTCTACTTTTTGTGCTAAGCCACTTTATCCCCATCAGTGCTCAGTCAGTACCTTGCTTCATCTAACTGGTAAAATCACTAGTGCTATTGTCAAGGCACATTTCATTCTTTGCCTCCTTCCGGGCCAGGAGGAGAATGAGCACTGAGGGAGTAGCATGGGTTGTGTCACATACCAAGCAGGAACATGGAGCCCAGCCTGAGCCTCCTGCGGTGGCAGCTCCAGGCCTTTTTTGCTGAAGCAGCTGTGGTTTGGGTGGCTGTTTTGCCTTTCCTGCTCTTTTTGCAGTCCCAACCTGTGAAATAACTGCTTAATTCACACAAACATCTTTAAAACGTGACAATAATCAAAGTGGTTTGAAGGAACCCTGCCCAGTTCCATTATTTATTGCTGTCTGCAGCTGCCACTGTCTCGGGTACACAACTTTGTGGATAGCTTCATAGGCAGTTTATTCCCTTTCTGAAGAAAAAGTGATCTCTTTTTATACTAATAGCATGACACACTTCCCCAGCATATGCTTATCCAAGCTAGTTATTTGTCCTTGTTAGGCTTTAGGACATAATGTTAGCTTCTTGGTAAATAATCTCTTTTCCTTTTCTTTCCTTTTTTCTTTTTTTTGGTCAGCGCTTTCATACCCTTATATTCATTTCCAATGACTGTCATCAAGATTGTCTTAATTGAAAAAACAATTGCTGTAACTTCAGCAGCTGTTCCACAGTATAAAATCATGATAATGGTTTGTGTTCATTCAATGCAAGGTCGCTGTAATGGGAAGTAAATGGTCTCCATTAGTAGGTGGTGGTGTCCCTGCTGCAGCATCTTGTTGCCCATGAGCTGGAATAGGAGCTGCACTATTTAATGTGTGAAATAGAAGGCAAAAACCACTTTTGAACTCTTATTTGACTTCTTCCTATAACTTGCATTTCTGAAACTACTTACCTTATCTTTGACTTCCTGTCTAGTTGACTGATAGGATTTGTGACTTAATTGCCAAGTTAATGGAATAAGCTTCTTTGTATAGCACTCAGGAAGACCATGGGTGATTTATGGAAACATGAAGTAAAAAATATTTTCCCATCACTACAGTATGTACCCATTTAGGGACAGTTTCAGATGTGTACATCTCCTCCACTTTCAGAGCCCCTTCTTGTGGTTTACCATTTAAAAACTATCATTTCCATTAGATCTCAGAACTTATATTGGCATCTACTGGGTGCTGTGTGCTGCTGGTCCTTTTGACTTGAGATTTCTGCAAATTAATTCCAAATATATGTGTACAGACATGTAGGCCTTGTTTGATACGTGTTACCTGAGATCTCAGCTGAGGTGTTGTCATTGCTAATTCAGCTGGCAGTTTTGGTGTGCACACAGGGGGCAGGTCATACTTTGGGGAAAACCCAAAGGTAATGCTGAAGCTGCTTTGCTCATGGTGGTATGGAAGTGTCAGGTGTGTGCCAGTGGCTGTGTTTACATGACAAAGTCATGACAAAGAAATGTAAGGGTATTGCTTCAAAAATAGAGTTATTGTGCTTACTTGCTTACAGTCTAGTCTCGTTAATACATTTTAGTAGGTGATGAGCAATGGTGTAATTCAACTAGCATATCTTAAACTATCAAATTTATTTTGAAAGCTTCTGTTTGTTTTATGGAAACTTTTGCACCTGCCGTGTTCACTAAAAATTGAGGTCTTGATCTTTTAAATAGCTGCTAATCTTAGACGCGTATTTTTTGCCTTCACCTTAAGTTTCTGGAAATTATATGTCTAGAGATTCTCTCTGTTCAGAAGCACATGATTCCCCTTTCCTGGCTGTTGCTGTTGATGGAAGAGTTTTCATTCTTCCTGCAGAGGTATTCCCTCTGGCACTCTCTGTGCACAGCTCCATTTTTGATGGTGATTATTGTGGCATTCAGCAGCTTCACAACTGTTTCTGCTGTGAGTTTCTGGTACAGAATTACAGCTGGCTGCCGTCTTCTTTTCTTTGGGGAGAGTCTGGAAAATTTTCTTAAGAACTTACAAGTAGTTATCTATAGATATCTTCAACTGAGTGTCATGAGGGGCAGGTGTTCATTTGTCTTCAGAGGTTCTATTTTATTTATGTGTCGGTTTCTCAAGCCAACACAAAAATTTCAAATAGCTAAGTATGTTTGGATTTGCTGGCTACACCTGATAGCAGTTAGAGACAGAGCAAAATAACAGTGGTGTTTGAAGTAAACGGGAGTTCAAAGTGAAGTTTGTGAAATTTTAAATACTGGTGAGGATGAGCAGCAAAAAACATATATGGATCTTGTAACTGGAAATCAGTTCTTCAGTTTTAGCTAGAAGAGCCCATTAGGAAGAGCATCCTAACGCTGTTTTGGCTTTTTCTTTTTCCTTCCTCCTTGGAAAATCTTGAACCTACCTTGCATCAATTTCTTCTATTCTGCAGTTTAGAATAAGAGGATTTGAGAGTTGGAAAAGTTACCATGGTTTGTTTGTTCTTTCTTTTCTTTTTTTTTTTTTTTCTTCCCTAGCAACTCAGAACATTCTGGTCTATTAAAAAAAAGTGGGGGTCAGTTGTCTCTCCTTTAGTCACACCATCCAAATAATCTTTCTGGCTGGGACTTGTTTTTCTGTCCAGGGAAATCCTCTGTGGAGAAAGAAATACATCTTTGTGCCTCGGAAGCAAACCACATCAAACAGAGGATCTGATAGATAGCCCTTTCTGCTTCTTAATGCCTTTATCTCTTTTCCATGATTCTCCATATTTTAAGAAACTGTGCGATTTGTTTTTTTTAATTTATTTTTTTAAGCTGGAAGTTTCGTGCTTCCTAACAGTTTCTCAACTGAAAGCTTGGGCAATACTTAACAGAAGATGAGGCAGAGCTGTTTCAGTTCTCCCTTTCTAAGACAGAACAACGTAAATTAAACTGAAAATGCAGTTTCTCTTTTATTTAAACATATAAATCTGTATGACAAAAGTTCTCTAAGGATTTTTTTACCATTCTGCAGTGAAAAGATGCTTTTAATAAATAATGTCCCTATGACTTGGTGACACTTTTGTATCTGAGAATTTTTTCCTTTATGTTTTGTTGTCATGTTGGCGGAAACTTCAGAAATCATTCCAGACTTTTTTTTCCCCAAGCCTTCTAATAATTTCCTTATACTTCCTACTTGATCAGTAACTTCAGATTGTTGAGTCTGCAGGCCAGAAAATCTTCCCTTCCCAAGACAGTGCTTAGCAAAGACTTACTTAAATTTCTAAACAGGTATTATATTATTTTGAATTTATTTTTTTCCAGAAGTAGTTATAGTAGGTTAATTAATAGATAACATGGGCATATTAAGCATCTCTGTTAAGATGTTAAGCACTGTAAAATATTTGACAGTGTCAGAAATCATAGAACAAAACATTTGAGGCTACTGAAGAAATATCTGTATTCTTCTGTTGATTCATCCAATAAAAATAATTTGCTGTACAGCAGTGAATAATCTTCATTATCAAATATGTCCTGTTCCTGCCAGGCGCCGGGTGCCCTTCATTTCCTTTTGAAGCCAAAAGGGATTCAACATGTTGCAGCTCGTGCTGTGCTGAATACTAATGTTCTGATATCTGGTAGATCATTAGTATTTACTTGTAAAATGGTGTCACTGGCTCCGGGTTGGCAGTCAAACCAATAACAATAATGCTCTCAGTCCCACCCCCCTCCCCCAAAGTAGGGAAAGAGAGAGAAAAAATGAGAAAGAGAGGCTTTCTGGGTTGAAAAATGCAACAGATTGATTTTAATTATTAGTGATAAGGGAAGATATATATTTGTAAAGGGATGTGCAACACCCGATCCCCTCCCTCCTCCCCCAGCAACTCTTCTCCCTGGTGACTCCAGCTGAAGGGAGGAGTGTCCGGGCGCACGGACGGGGCCCTCGGGTGTCAGATGTGAAGAAAAATGGAAAAAAAAGAGAGAGAGCCAAAGAGAGGGTGATAGAAGTGACAGTGAGCAGAAAAGTGAGAGGAAAAGGAAAATTAAAGGCTTGACTTCTGTGATGTCTCAACCTATACTGAAAGCCAAGTAGAGAAAATATTATGAGAAGGGAATATTCTGGTTTGCTGATCCTGCCTTCAGTCTAATCTGCTCCCCCATGAGGGGGAGGCTGCAGACACTCAGAAGTGACCTTGGTTGTTATCAGTCCAGTGGAGCTGCTAAAAAGTTCACTGAAAGAAAAAAAAAATCAGCAAAGAGAAAATTCGCTTCACTCTGGCTCAAACCAGGACAAATGGAAGCAAAATTAATTTTGACCTTTAGAGAGCTAAGTCAAAAAGTTAACCCATGTCCATTTCCTGTTTAGTGCATGAATTAATACCTGTCCTAACTGTGTATAGGACAATAGTTTCTGTTCATTTCAGAGGTAAATCAAACTGTTGGTGATGTTTTGCATTCTTAATGTTGTTACGTTTGTTTTACTTACAAGTGAATTACAAATCCCTGTATGTGTCTTCACGGGTTCTGTTTAAAAGAAAAATTAAAAAAAAAATCAGTTTTTCTTTTTTTTTTTCCAATTCTATTCATGCATTCTGCCTAAAACCAGTGGGATGTGGTAAGCTTTATGATACACTGAGGATAAAAATAACTTTATGCGTTTTTTGGTTACTTAAGTATTAGTATTCTTGGCAGTTCTGAATAGGAAGAAAAAATACCAGCGTGAAATTAATAACTGTTTTTGTTTCTGTTGTAGCTACACTGTACACATCCTGCATTTTGTTGGGGATATTCCTCAACAGCAGCGTACCAATATTCTTTGAGCTCTTTGTGGAGACAGTCTACCCTGTTCCAGAAGGAATTACCTGTGGAGTTGTCACCTTTTTGAGCAACGTGTTTATGGGAGTGCTTTTGTTCTTCCTCACGTTTTACCATACAGGTAAGAAATATCAGCTGCTTTGAAAATACAATTCTCCATGAAGACATACCCTTGTCAGCATGGCAGGATTTGCACGTACAATTTCTGTTCATAATCAAATGTTTGAATCCCCCTGTCTAGCAGCAAGGGAGAACTTTAATTGTTCTTTTCTGTGTGCATGCTAATAAAAATTAAATGCTTTAGTGCAAGGTGTATATAGTCATATTCCACTTAGAATTTGCAGTAGCCAGAAACTGTCATATTTTTATAAAGGCCTGGGTGACATGACCATTAATAAAGTTTGAATCCAGGGGTGTTCAAAACCACAGTAAAGCTAATCCAGTCTTGTGCTTGGGGCTGTAACTGTATTGCCCAGGAGGGGCAGAGGAGAAATGCCCCATTTGTGCTCAGTTCCACTTAGTGGTTGGACGTACCATTGCAGGGTGAAGAGCAGCTCCTGACCACTGCCCACAGACAAAATATTCATTCCTTTAGATCATCCAGCAGCCTAAGCAGGCACAACAATGGTTTGCTTGATATTTTCATCAACTTCTTCTCATCTCTCAAGTATTATTTGCTACCTCATAACTCATAATTGTAACTTCCAACTCGCTGTTTGGTAGACTAAATTATACATTATTACTGTAAGCTGTGAGGTAAGAACCATCTTGCTTTCAAAGGAAAGTGTTTTTTATTAATGGTTTTCAAATATGCAGATTTTTGGTTTGTATTTTGTTGTTGTTTGCTTCATTACTTCATGTATTTTATAACCCAGAGGAGACTGACAAATTTCAGAATGAATTGTGCTTGAAATTATGAAGGTTAGACCCAGGGAAAAATTTCCACTGTGGTTTGTGTGTCATTCTGCCAGGGGATCACAAGCAGGTTGACAGCCCCGTTCCAAATTGTGATCTGTGAATACAAACTGAGATAAATGAATTTTTTTTTTTTTGGTTGATACTGACATTGAACAGCATAATTGTAAAATCTGAATTCTGTCCCTGCTAGCCTCAGGTAGTGTGATACTGAATCTTTACATTTTAAAGAGTGCTTTACGATAAATATTAATTGGTGTGAACTCTTGGTATTTCCAACATTTATGCCTGAGCTGAAAAGATTATGCAGAATATTTTAAGAATTTTTCCAGCATTTTTCAGAGTAACAATCCAGTGTTTGGATTTACTTAATAATTGAGGCTGGGGATCGTGTCTCACTTCTGACTGAAGAATCCTGATGAGGTGAACTCATTCCCTCATACACAGGGTACTTGAGGCCATTTTTTGTCATTAGTATTTCTTTCCCTAGCAAGTATCAGTAAATGCCAGTGAGAATTAACCTGAAGTTAGTATATCCACACTCTTGGAATATTTTCCCTATTTCTTCAAAGGAAAAATAAATTAAAAAGTAACTGGTGCTTAGGACACCCCATTCTCCGAGATGAGTTTCACAAAGGATCAAAAGTACAAGAGAGCATGTGGTCACTGGGGGGATCAATGCCAGTGGGTGCTATTGGCTCCTTTGATTTAAAAGTCCTTTAGAAGCTAGATAACGATCTTAAACATCTGCCTTTCATTTGATTCAAATCCATCTTCTAATGGCATTTAAGAAGCTTACAGAGAAATCAGAACTTAGTCAAATTCATCTTGTTCCCTTGGTCTTGTTTTTCGGCCAAGTAATCTTCCAGTAGTTTTAATTCTGATTTCTCTCTTTTTCTCTGCACCCTCTGGTATTGCAAAGGCTGTGACAGAGCCAAGCCCTGAAAATTTCCCAGTGCATTAAAGATTCTGGACCAGCTGGCACAGTGGAGATGTAAAGCTGAGCCCAGCTGAGCTAGTGCTGTACCCCGAGACCCAGAACTGCAGCCTCTGGATTTGGTTTCCTTTGCCTTTTCTGCAGGGACTTCTAAGGGACAAACAAAAGCAAATTGACCTTTAGCTTCACGTGATCGCTGTGGTAACGTGCATCACCAGTGCTACCACACAGTCTGGATTGCAAAAGACATGAAGGATTCACAAGTTAAATTTGGTCTTTTAGGATATTTGGGTTCAAGTCTATTTAATCCAATGAAGCACGAGTATGGTTTCATAAAGAATATAATAGGAAAGCATTTACCTGTTGACTTCTGGCATCACATAACACAGACTTCTCCAAGCCTAGGAAAATTTTCCTAAGGTTTTAATAGGTTTACTGCTAAAACAAATCTGTAAGGGTTTTAGAGGATGAGAGAAGGTGTTGTTGAAGCTTGCTGGTTTTGGAAGGTTGGTCTTTTAGGCTTTCTGACGTAAACTTTGCGTTGTGTAATATAAATTTTGCCTTTTTTTTAACAATATAAATTACAGATTTAAGAAAGTAAAAGCACTACGGTCTTGATTTTTGTTAGCTCAGACTTTGAGGGAGAGCTTAGATTCTGTAAAAAAACTAAATAGTAATAATAAAGGAAACTTAAAAGTAGTAAAACACCAACTCCACTAAAATTACTGTTTCTTCAATAAACTGACAGATTTACAAAAAAGGAAAGTGTGGTGCACTTGTTTAAAAAATACACTGAATAAAACTGCTAATTAGTAGTGAAATATCAGATGTGGAACACAGGCAGGCTTTTAAGAGCAGTACATTATGTCTGACAGCTAAAAAGAGGCTTCAGAGGAGCTGTTTGTGCAACTACTTTTAAATATAATTGATCGTACTACTCCCAAGTTTCTTCTGAGCAATTGGTTTTCCCTCCTCAAACTGTGTAGCAGGTTTGATTGAAAATCAAATCCTACTTCTTCTTATGCTTTTAATTTGTTTTAGTTTTCAATCCATAGAAATCAAAGAACTAATGAGTAGAGTCTTCAGAAGTGGTTTATTCTCCATTAGCAATGATAGATTCCCCCCCTCCCCCCCGATATCTTCTCCATTGGCAGGTTGAATAAGGAGGATTAACATTAGCTGGAGGCACTGGTGTGTGTGTATATATCTAAATATATAGATACACACAGACATTTTATATGTGTGGATATATATAAAGAAAACTTTATTTATGCATAGGGTGTCCATGGAGACGTCTCATACACCATGTTAACCAGCTATTGATCGAGAGCTGTCAGGATTTTGCTCAGAACACAGCAGTTTCCTTCAAACCCACCATCAATCGGTGTTTTGGTCGCTTTAAACACAGAATGTGTTCAATAACTCTGAGGTTGGGTCTGTTTTCTGCTTTACAGAGTTTTCCTGGTTCAACTGGTGCCTGCCAGGATCCTGTCTGCTCAGCCTGCTCCTCATCCTCTGCTTCCGCGAGTCCTACGACAGACTCTATCTCGACGTCGTCGTCTCTGTGTGATAACACCAGGCTTGTGAGGGGTTGGAAGGGACTGGAAGTCAGCTTTGCAGTCTGCACATCTGCCTGGATTTGCACAGCTGAACAGCAGAAAAACAAAGAAATTCCAAGACTTTTTTTTGGTGGCTTTATTAGAGAGGGTGAGGGACAGGCTGTTCTTTATGTTCAAGACCACCTTGATTCATGATAAATGTGGAGCTTGAGCGGTGCTAATGATGCCCAAATGCACAAAGAGAATATATCTGAGGTTCAGGTCCCCGTGCCAGAGCTAGGGCCCTCTATTTAAAAGGCTGTTGATGTAGCAGTGGGGTGTACAGTTGTGTGTGTGTGTGTGCACGTGTGTGTGTGTGCCGACCCACGGTTATACACACTGGGGTACCAGTAATATTTGGAGTCTTCTATCAGAACAGAAAGAGTGAATAATCTTAAAAAAAGGAAAGAAAAAAAAAAAAGACAAAAGGAAAAAAATCTTTTTTGTTAAAGATCTCTCTTTTAAATTACTAGTCACATATAATAAATGTCCATTGAACAGTTAAGCTAAAACCATTTGGTGCTGGTACACTACATTTACATTCTAATGAAGTAATTTCTGATATAAGACACTGGTACCAGGGTTTTTAGCCATACTAAATATCCCAAACAATCCTTGCAGTGTTGCTAGAGATGTTTGTTATCACTCTGGAGCACAGGTAATGATAGCTTTAGCTGCCACTGAAACCCAGCTTGCACCTGCAGTCGCCTCTGAAATACCACCATGATTCTTTCTCTCCTGAGTACAGAGCACCTGTGGTATCTCAGAAGTTTACTGGAGGGTCACTCTTGCTGTTGTAAAGGCCACCACTGTGTCACTTTTACCCCCTGTCTCCAGTACTGCCTTTTTTACTGTGAAGACCTGTTTGTGCCACTGAGTACTGTGGGTATGGATATCCAAGTCCCACTAGTTCTCTTCTGATACTCTCAAGTTGTGTGTGGTTTTTAGGATTAATTGATGATTGAGGGTGCCTAAACAACACTGTTAACCCAAGTCTTTAAAATCACTGTTTCCTGAAAAGACATCTTTCTAGTTGATGAGGTGCCCTGATGGCGAAATGACAATGAGAAATAACTCCTGACTTTTGGCATGATATGGGAAATATAATGCCAGCTCTTTTTATCAGTACTGATTTGTGGTCTTTCTGGCCCTTACTTGAACATAAATATTAAAGACACTTTAAATAGTTTTTTAACTCAATTTTAAACCTGCTAATAATTTCTTAATTATATACTTAAGGTTTCAGTTCAGCATCAGCTACAATATTTCCATGTGTGTGTGCTTTGTGTTAGGGGTGTGTGTCTGTGTGTCTGCGTGCGTATTTATATCTGTGTATACACAAATAAAACTTATATATATACATTTTATATATAAGTTATATGAGGGTATGTGTTTACATAGGTTTATTTTAAGTAATCATGTCTCTGGATGGTGGTATTTGTAACTAAACCAGTCACTGCCATGAATGGAAACCCATACATAGCTGTGGGCGACATGAATTTTTTTCAGGGGGTGAGCGATTTCCTACTGTAGCAATTGTATTGCAGGGGATGTGTGTGGGGTTCTGCATCCATACAAGTCTGGATGACACCCTTTGCTCCTGTGCAGGGCTCTGCTCTGCCACCCTGGGGTGACACCAACACTGTAAACCCACCCCAATAAACCCTGAACTGAGCGCTGCCTTTCAGGCTCGGGTCCCCTCCTTCTGCCTGCTCTCCCTTTGCAGGGGGAACGTGCCGCTAATTCCTTCAACTCAGGAGTGTATCTGCACAGTAAAATAAAACAAGCTGTTCCCTGCTTTTATGTTTTCAGAGCAATGGATGTATTTACTGTAGTGACAGAAAATTGACTTAGCTCGTTGCCTTTACCAGCTCCTAAATGATCTTTGCTGACTTGAAGCAGGCTCTTTGTAGGCGACGGAGCAATCCTACACTGGGATAACTGAATCAATCTAACCAGCACATTCAGGACCGCTGGCATCATCCTCTTACCATTTTTCAGATGAATGGTATTAACTGTCCAACTTCTTTTTACTATGTTCTAGTGCCTGGAATAGTTTCAGTATCCAGTAGCTGCTGCTACCTATTGTCTTCTGAAACCAAGGATTGCTTGCCAAGAGTCTGATTGGAGTTGCATTGTCATGGCAGAACTGCAAGCTTGGATGGCTCTTCAGAGCTCTGCTTCTGCAATTTACTGTAGCTGTATTAAGATTAAAATTGCACAGTTCAGGCACTGTCCTGAGTGACAGAGATTTCTAATATTTTCACTGGCTTGACTGTTTTAAGATGGAGAAGCACTTCAGGCAGTATTCAGACTATAACCTATTCTGCCTCTGTTCCAGAAAGCATTGAACAATTGAAAATATTTTGTCAGTGCTGCCAGATGCAGACTTTCCCTACAGTCAGGGGAGAGGAGTCAACATCTTGTTTTAAACCCTGTTGATTGTTTTTCTGAGTCGGTGTGCACTGCTCACTACTCTCCTGAACTTTTATGCTTTGGTAGAAGTTTCTGTGTCTGTCTTGAGCACTCAAGTGTGTGGTCTTAATTACAGCCCTTGATGCCTCTGCAGCAGAATGGAGACGTTCTCCAGAGCAAAGTGGCATGGCTGGGCACTGCTGGAGACCTGCCCTGGGGCTGTGGACACTGTTCTCCAGAGTTCCCAGCAAGTCTGATGGAAATCTGCTTGAGTGAAATCTCGAAGGATTGCTCCCAAATTACTTGAAGTTGTGCAGGATGCTGCTGCATTCCACACACACCATGTTCAGGCTTTAGCATTTTATTAGATTAGCAAGTCTGGGTCAGGACAGAGGTGGGTGTTGCAAATGTGGTCACTGAGATCTTGGAAAAATATTTTATCCTCTGTGCCCAGCAGCACAGCATCCCTCTCTGGAGAAGCAGTCCATTTTGTACCAGTAACCCAACTGAACCTGTGGGAATATTTTTTGGATATGGGTTATCACTACATCCACCTTTGGATTTACTGAGGGCCTGAGCTGTAGGGATAACTGCACTTATTGGAAGTTAGAGACCACAGGGAGAGCTCTAAGCAATGCTGATACAGTTAGCAAAAGTGCAGAACAGGCTCAAAACAATCTTTCTCGTATTAATTAGTTAAAGTTCCAAATCTCTCTGTAACTTCTGAGTCAGCAACAGTGGGGTTTTTTATCTAAATAAGGCATTACCCTGCACTGCCACAGAGTAGCTGGTGTTGGCTGCTGCTTGGCCTTTGACTTGCAAGCAGAGGAAGGTGCCCTGGGAAGTTATGGTATTTGCTTCTTTCCAAGGCCCATAAGTTCACAGCCCTGAGGAACTTTGTTTTTCCCCAGCAGTGCAGAGCCCCCTAAAACACAAATAATTGTGCTGTGTTTTATATTGAAGATGCTAGGAAGGATGCTTTGTATTGATGGCTCTCTCTTAATAGTTCCTCATTTTAAGTATGGGCTGCTCCTCAGGTTTCTGCTTGGCTGAGAAGGTTTTCTTCTTGTGAGCTTTGGAGCTGTGTTTGCTTTCATGCTGCTAATGAGGAAGGTCAGGGTTAGTAGATGGAGGCTCCACTTCCAGCACTGTTTGCTCTGTCTCTTCACTGCATTAATTTCCTTTTGATTCTTTTGCCTTCCCATGTGGCCCACCTGCCCCCACTGCACTGGAGTCTTAGCAGGAGGTATGGAGAGGAGCTTCTGTGCTCCCAAGCCAGTTTTAGAGAGATGGGTTGGCCGACCACCTACTTAATATGCATTAAAATGCTGGGTTTTAGAAAACCATGCAAACTGTAAGAAAGTGCAGACCCAAAGGATTTTGCGTATATGTGAACAGATAGTGTGTTATGAGCAGAGTGTAATTTGCCTGAAACCTGTAATTTTAGCTCTCACAGCTATAGAGGCCAAGCTGACAGGCACTATGCATGGTAGGATTCAGGTTCACAGTGTCACGGAGTTGTTCCCAACCATCTGACAGAGCTGAAATGAATGGAAGCAGGATGTCTTTAATCTTGGGGTGGGTTGGAAAAGCCCAGGCTGCATTGGTGTTTGTACTGGTAACTCTAGGGAGTGCCAGGCTGAGGGAGTGAGTTAGGGGAGGGGGTGGTCTCCTGAGGGTGTTTCAACACTGAAACACTGCATTGAGTTCATCAAATCCATATAAAACTGGAAGTTTTGTGATGACGGGGATGTTAATATCTGGCTTGTTCTACAGTGAACTTAACAAGTGACTGTGTAGCCTTACACTGTAATCTAAATTAGCTGGATTGGTTGATATGCATATATTGGCTGCTACGAGAAAGAGAAGTGCTATTTAATTGTGAGGACTGACTGAAATATTAATAGGAATTACAGTTTGCAAGGGGATGTAACTGTCCTATAATGCTATGACAGCAGGGTTTTAGTTTTTCATCTTCGTTTCTTGTATTGACTCACTTGCAAATGTTAATAATTATCTGTGACAAATGCATTTTTCTGTTTCATTAGTGTTTTGGGGCTTTATTTTAGACTAAGTTTGGATCAGGCTACTGATTTGGCAAGACAACTGCTACACTTGCATGAGTAGGTACCTCATTCTTTGGTGTGGATTTGGTGTTTGATGTTGGTGCTGCCGTTGGTGTTGTTAAACCCCCGGGGAGCAGGGCTGAGGCTGTGTGAGGAGGATGTGTGGTTGCATGAGGGGAAAGGTGACCCTGCCAACAGGAAGAAGGACTTCATCAGCTTCCCTGGGGCTGGGATGTGCATCCCAGTGTTGGGGATGGAAGGAGGAAAGGAGCATGTGTGGGGGAGAAAAGCCTACTCGTGGTTGCTGCCTACTTTCCAATGGAGGGACAGCCCCTGCAGGCTTCTGCTCTGGGTGAGAGATGGGAAGCACCAACAGGGGCTTCCCCTGCGTCCCTGCAGCCATCGTTGCTGCCAGGGGGGCTGTAGGTGTACAAGAATATTGGCCTTGCTGCCTCCAGGAGCATCATTTCAGACAGCAGAGAATTGCTGCAGAGCAGGTGGCCCCAGTAAAGTCAGAGGAGGATGTCAATCTGCTTATGATTTTTGCAGTTTGTGTTTCAAGACAGATGAAACTAATGAATAGAGGAAGAAATGTAACTCGGTCCAAAGTTTTGACAAGCAAAAACAAATATTTGCACAGATGTGCTGGCTCCTGCCTTTCACTTGGGATCACAACATGTTTGGAGCAATTGGTGCCCACCTGGAGCGTGGACCCTCTCCTGCAGCCCTGGCCCTCCTCCTGCTGCTGCTCAACCCCCAGCAGTGCTGCATATGCTGCAGATGCTGCATGCCCAGGCTGGGGATTGGGACAGAGGGAAGGGAACCTCTGCGGCCAGGATGTCCAGGTGTGATGCTGGTGGGCAGTTGGGTTATTTGCCCAGGAGGTTTGTCATCTACGGCCCAATTTTAGCAGGATTTCATTTTTTACTTCCTCAAGGATGAAGTGACCTTTGTTTTATGTTTGTGACACCATTTGTGCAGCAGGAACAGCCATGGCTGTGGCAAAAGGCGTAGAGGTGCTGGTTTTCCAAGGTGTGGCAAAGGTAGGTGGGACTTGGTCTCTGCAATAACAGTTTTTCCTTCCCCAGTCCCTCTCCCTACTACCTTCCCCTGCCATTTCTCTGCTTGCTAGATCTGGAGAGACTCGTTGGGCTCACTTCATGTCACTAAATTAAGAAAATACCAAGCACAAGTCCTTTTTTTCTTTATGGGAATCTTTTCCCTTTAGGCTCAGGCTACTTCTCCAACCTTATTCCATCTACTTGTAAAAGCCAAAAAAGCCCCAGACTCCATGTTTTCCTTTTCAGAGGGGATGTGCAGACTTGAGTGATGCTGGGATGAGCTGCACAAGGGCTTGGGAAAGGGGTGCTGGTGTGTGGGGTGCCTCCCACTTCCCACTTGTAAAAAGGAAGAGGGACACCCCACGCACCTCCCCAGGCAGAGACATGCTGCAATTGGGGCTGGGAGGTGCTTTGGGATCCTGTGGGGGGTGAGCTGGAGCAGGGCCTGGGAAATGCCCTGTTTAATGGGCTGCATGTCCTCAGCCTTGAGACTCTGGTGGGGAACACAGCCCCTGTGTCCCTGTGCCTGGCCAGCAGAGCCTCCGGGGCACAGACAGTGTGTGCTGTGTGGGTACAAACCCCTCCAGCAGGACAGGTTACTTCAGCAAACTGGTGGGAAATGGTTCTCTTTAGGGAAGGAATGCTCAGAGATCTGGTCTGCTTGGGGCAGTCAGGGGGGTGTGGTGTTCCCGGGCTGTATCCAGCTCTCTCTGGATGCCCTGGATGAGCAATCAAAGCCATGGTGCAAAACCAAGAGTTGGCTCCCTTGCCCCGGCCCCTCTCCTGCCTGCCCCTGTCCTGCCCCGGCCTTTCTGGTCCCAGCAGAGCCACAGGGCATCCCCAGGGGTGGGCAGCCACCACTTCTGCTTCCCCCCCAGGACAATGGAGTATTTTCCAGATATATTTATTTTCCAGATATATTGATTTCCTCTGTCTATGATATTTACTGGATTAAAATCTCTTTTTCCCCTGCCAAGTTTAACGTCTTCTTCTGTGCATTTTAGAAACAAGTACTTGATAAGGTGGAAAAAACAGCTTTTAATATGTGACACACCTAATGGTTTGGGATTTTTTTGAGCTCTGTGAACATACAGAGAAAGAAAAAGGTTTTATGTGTTGGAGAGCATCTTTGTAAACTATCCTCAACCTGTAAGACTGTTCAGTTTTACTGGCGTTTGTATGCATTTTACTTTTGTAATTTTTTAAGTAATTTGATAGAATTTTATTTTAGGGCAAATTCTACTTTTTGTATGCGATATTCTGATGTGATGTATTTTTATTTTTAAGAAAAAAAAATGTTGAAATCACTATATACTTATCAGTGTAACACATCCTCCGTGTCATTTCTTTTTAAAACTGGAATCTGACCATGAAGTGCGTGTTACTTGAGGTACTGGTTGTTGCACATTAAAGAGGTTACTCAGATGTGCTGCCATCACTGTTTGTTAATTAAAAAGAAAAATAAATACAGGGAAATCGTTTATTTCTGCTATAATATTGCTGAAAATCACTGCAGGTACTGCTACAAAAATGGGGATTGCTTAGTCTAAAGGAGTGTAGCCTCAGCCAAAGCCCAACCCAGCCAATGGAAACATTTCCATTGCTTTCAGTGGGGTTTTAGGGTGAGGGTCTGGCACTCTGCTGGACCAAAGGCTGGGACAGAGGGAGGGGAAGGCTCTGGTGGCAGTGGCAGCCCCCACGGCCCCACCACACCATCCTCACTCTGACTTCACATCCTGCCTCGTCATCAGGGCTCACGGCTCAGGATGCTGCAGGCATCACCCTGCTGGGTGATTTTGCTTGTTCCTATCATTAACATCTCCCTGTTGGTGCTTCTGGAAAGGAGACCCTTCATAATAACCTTCCTTGTGTTTATTCTGCATTTAATTGAAACAGACTCAACCTGAGATCTCTTGATCCTTGCTTATTTTCTGGGACCAGCTCTTCAGTAACGCCCTGACTACTTACCAGGGTAAGTTTAAAATAGCCTCATATCCTATTAGTGCTGGGAAGAAATCTGTCAACTCTTGTATTGTGGAATATCTGGGCCCCACTATTCTTAGCAACAGCCTCTTTCCAGGCTATATATGGGAGCTTAAGGCTCCTCTAATGATACAGTTCCTGGTTGTATTTATCTTTGTGGTGTTACAGAAATCTCTGTCCTTGGGATGAGAACTGATCCATCCCCCTCTCAGATCTCTGGTCCATCTCTGATCCCTGCCGTAGTTTTGTGTGTCGCTGAACCCTCTATGCTCACGCTTTCTCAAAGAGACTTTTAAAACCTGGTTTCTATTTTGTCTTTCCTGTTGTTGAAATTAGGCATCTCCCTGGCATATAAATAGCATTTATTCCCTTTCCTATTGGCACATCTTTGCTGGGTGCTCACTGGTTGCTTCCTCTCTGACCACATTGGCGCTGCACATGGGCAGACAGGTCCTATCGGAGCAGCTGGGCTGGGGGCAGGCACCCAGTGTGTCCAGATGTGCCCAGATGTGGGGGAGCCACTCACAGATACCTCATGTCTGATTGCTGCTGGACCAGCAGAAGCTGGGGAAAAAGTTAAAGCCACTTGTAGATGCCAGCTATGGGTGTTTGGCATCTCTGGGCTGCAGCCTGGTGCTGGGGGAGGCTGATGCTGGGGAGGAGCAGCAGCAGCACCCAAGGGAATCACAAGGATGGAACAGCTTGGGTGCTATCCTGCTACAGGAGCACAGTTTGGGCTGCAGCTGAGGAATTTTATCAGGAACCAAGACATCAGCCTTTACCTGACACGAGCCACTGACACAGTCTGCACCCACCCCCCATGTGAACACCAACTTGCAGCCAGGATTTTTTTTTTTTTTTTTTTTTTTTTTTGCTTCAGCTGGGACTTGGACAGTCAGAGGGGAAGCCCCAGAGCGTGCATCATGTCAGGACTCCTCACACAAGTTGCCAGGAGCAGCATGCTCTCCTCTCCTGCACAGCCAGTCACGCACTGAAGTCATTCTTGGATAAGGGCTAGAGAAAACATCTTAACTCTTTGGGACCCAAACAAGCATGGGAGCATGACCCCATGGCCATGGGGCAGCCCCGGGTTGTCCAGGACTCCCAAGATGCGGCTTTGCAGCAGGTCCTACTGCTGCAGCAAAGTGCCTTTTGGGGAGCTTTCTGCTCTGTTCCATATCTGCAGACAGGTCTCAAGGCTGGAGGGACTCTGCTGGTGGCACCAAGATTGGTCGGACTCCTTCCTTGGGGGCTGCAAGGGCTGTGCTGGGAGTAAGCCTGTCCATCCATTTGTCTGTCTGTCCATCCATCTGCTTGGCTGAGACCTACAGCCACAGTAAGTACTCTGCTCAGGCACCAAAAGGCAGTGGGCAGGGGATGCAAACCTCCCCACAGACAGCACCCATGGTGGGGCCCTGGTGAGCCAGGCTCAGGCCAGCACAGGCAGAGGAAGCAGTGGCAGCCCACCAACTGACCCCACCATACCCTGAACCCCAGTCTCCCCCCAGGGCTCTCCTAAACCTGCCTTTGAGTGCAGAGCCAAGGGTTGGGATTATGGATGTAACTCCATGTTTGAGTTTTGGTACTGAAAGACCATCTCTGGTGGGCAAAGGAAAGGGTGACTCTGAAGGGTTGTGGTAAGAGATGACCATCACGAGGGCCTACTGAAACAGCACAGCTTCATCCAGAAATTACTTTAACTGCTACTGAAGTGCAAAAAAACCTTTTTGAGAAAGGTTTTCAGAAAAGGTTTTTCTCTATGCTAAGGCACCACAGCTTGTCCTACCTTGCACACTCCAGTGGTACCTAAAGACGATTTTCTCCTAGATTGGGTAGGACTGTGGGTCTCTAGGCTGGCATGCAGAAGTGCTGCTTGGAGCACAAGTCTGTACCTATTAGCTCCAGACCCTCCTTGGCTGTGACAGCACCCGGCATGGCAGGGACTGCCAGGGACCGAGCTGCCCCCCAAGGTGAGTTGCCTGGTCCAGGCAATGAGGTTCAGTTCTTCCAGTGCCAGAGGAGCATTGGATCAGCAGAAGACAGCAGTAAGTGCCAGGAGGCTCTCAGGCAGAAAGCAAGGCTCTTGCTCCTGGACAGGCTGAGGTAAGTCGGTATGTAAATTGGGTACAACACAAAAATAATTTCAGCCAAGCTCCTATGAAGAAACCTATGAACAAAACAATATTGTTGCTAAGAAATGTGAAAACAATAATGTGGCTCCTGCCAGGGTAATGAAAGTGTATCAGCGTTATGCCTGCTCCCTTGCACAGCTCGCTTGCTTGTGACAGTAAATTAAGTACTGCAAAAATGGGTTCCGTTTTCTCTGTGGCCATTGATGCTTCACATCATGGAAATATCAAATGTTTCTGATGGCTGTTCATTACCCTGTGCTTGAGAGGGGAACAATCCATTGCTGGCTCCATTATTTCCAAGACAGCAGGGAAATGACTATGGGAGGTTTTAAAAAAAATATGAAAGAATACAGGAAGGTTAGATGGATCGAACATCAACAGCCTGTTGCTATTTGCTGTGGTCAATGCCAACCCCAGGTCTGGGGGACACCACAGTTTCTCCAGAGTGATGGAAAACCAGGATTGCATTTCACTCCCAGATAATTGCTGGTTCATGAACTGTGACGTTTGGCCTTGAAAATCTGAAAAAAAACTTATTTTGAAGCGTGATAGTGGTACAGCACAGCTCGTCAGCGAGGAGACACCTCTGCCCCACAGCCAGAAGGAGCACTAAGTGTTTGCTGGGTGCCAGACGTGCCTTGGTGCAAGGATCCGACGAGTTGCATCCTCTGTGTTCAGTGAAGACACACACCGTGGAGGTAAGGAGCAGAGGTGGCTGGTGTGCAGCATGCCAGTGTTTCCTTGTTGTCTTCATAGTTTGAAAATGAGAGCATGCTACACTTACATGTGGTTGAATTGATGTGGTGAGGTGGTCAATGTAGGGTCAGTACAATGCCAAAAGAGGTGATAAAACTCTGGGTCACAACATAAACCTGCCCTATGAGCACACCACAGCAAAGCAGGAAAAGGCAAGAGTCTACCTAGCCCTGTCAGCCCATGCAAGCCAGCTGCATGTTTTTATCTTCTTTATGACATCTCCCATAATGAAGTCTGACTTGATGACATCTCCCTTGATGACCTCTCCCATTATGACTTCTACATAAATTATGTTGCCCATTATGATGTCTTCCATTATGATGTCTCACTTTATGGCATCTCCCTTTATTACGTCTTCCACTGTGACGTCACAAATTATGACGTCTCCCTTTATGAGGTCTCCCTTTATTATGTCTTCCACTGTGACATCACCCATTATGATGTCTTCCATTATGATTTCACTCATTATGATGTCTCCCTTTATGACATCTCCCTTTATGACATCTCTGATTATGACATCTCCCTTTATGATGTATGTCTTTATGATGTCTCCCATTATGACGTCTCCCTTTATGGCGTCTCCCATTTTAAGTCTCCATTTATGATGTCTCCCTTTATGACATGACCCATTATGACCTCTCCCTTTATCACATCTCCCATTAGTATGTCTCCCTTTATGATGTATCCCTTTTTTTGTCTTCCATTATGACATTTCCCATTATGATGTCACCCACTATGATGTTTCCCTTTATGACATCGCCCATTATGAAGTCTCCCTTTATTGCCTCTCCCTTTATCATCTCTCCCATTATGCTGTCTCCCTTCATGACATATCCCTTTATTCTGTCTTCCATTTTGACATCACCCATTTTAATGTCTGTCTTTATTCAGTCTCCCATTATGACATCGAGCATTATGACACTGCTCTTTATCACCTCTGTTTTTATGACATCTCTGTTTATGATCTCTTCCTTTATGATGTCTCTTATTATGATGTCTCCCATAATGACATCTGACTTGATGACATCTCCCTTGATGGCCTCTCCCATTGTGACCTCTACATAAACTACGTTGCCCATTATGACATCTCCCTTTATTACATCTTCCTCTGTGATGTCACAAATGATGACATCTCCCTTTATAAGGTCTTCCTTTATGACATTTCCCTTTATGACATCTCTGATTATGACATCTCCCCTTATGATGTATATCTTTATGACATCTACCATTATGACGTCTCCATTTAGTATGTCTCCCTTTATGAAGTCACCCATTATGACATCTCCATTTATGACATCTCCATTTATGACGTCTCCCATTATGAACTCTCCCTTTATGACGTTTTCCATTATTACATGTCCCTTTATGACATGTCTGACTATGATGTATCCCTTTATGATGGTGCCCATTATGATGTCTCCCTTTATGAAGCCTCCATTTATGATGTAGTAGTAGGGGCTGGGCACCCATGGCCCCACTGTGCCCAGCAACCCCACCAGTGCCCCCAGCCCCACCTTGCATTGCCCCAAGGCTTGGGCTTAATTAAAGACGGAACCTACAAGGTAATGAAATTTTCACTATTTCCTGCACAGAATTAAGAATTAAAGGGGAAAAAGATGGTACAGGTGGGATGCGTGGTGAAGGTGAGAGAGCAAAATGCACTGGGGCTGCAAGTCAAACTGTTATGTTAAGGAATCAAATCATCAACTAGAATAAAAATGTTGTGGTAGACAGATTTTTAAGGAAATTGGAAATAGGTTCCAATGTGATACTTTTGCTCTAATTGCGTGCAGAGGTGTCTTGATGCAAAACAAAACCATTCAGAAATGGCCTCTTCATGTCATTGTGCAAACTAACTGTGAAAAAAAACCCCTCCGTCTTATTCACAGCAAGTTTGTTTTTACTGATCTTGTGCCTCTCAATTACTTTTTAATGGTCTGCATTGAAAAGAAATTCCTGTATGCACACTTGAGACTATGAAAACACCCAAATTATAGCTTATGATTTAGTAGGATTAAAGTATTATGTATGCAGGTGTGGCATGTCTCAGGTTATTAGTAATCCAATCTATTTTTTATGACATTATGGTGTAATTCTCTGTATGAAACTTCAATATAAGTCTTGAGCTGTATCGGAACATAAACTAAAATGTTCCTGACTGTCACTTTTCATGGTCTTTACTTTGATTAATAAATGCAACAAGAGCTATAATGTTCTTCAATACGAGGCTACGATCACCCTTCAATCAAAATGTGTCCCTCAGCTTTTTATAACTTTTCACATCAATATGTAGGGCTTGAGAAGGCACAGCAATGCACTTTCATTGCAGCTGTGCACGTACACCTGAAAGGCTCTGCAAAAGATGAGGGCATTTTTGCTTGCTGCAGCAGCCAATCTCCTTGCCACGGTGAGCAGGTGTGTCCTTGGAGACTTGGTGTCACATGGGGAGAGCGGAGGTGAGGCACGTGCTGCAGAACTGGACGTGGATTTGGCACCCCAAACTTCAGACAGGTTTGATCTTACCTCATTGGGCATCTTCCTGAGAACTACCATTTTTCCAACGGGCCCGAAGCCTGGTGTGGAGCTGTACTGCAACATCCAGGCTTGTGTGGGAAGGCAGCTGAATTGCAGCGACAGACTTGAGCGTTACACTCAGTAACACAATTTTCTAAGCACATAGTCTATAACTCATGACAAATAGAATCCAAACTGGGGCCTCAGGATGCAGCCAGAGTGCAGACAGGCAGGAAGGACACATGCTGCAATTTCCCCATCCCTGCACAAATGAGTGAAATTTGCTTTGCCCTTGGCCCCAACACAAGGAGGAAACTCCTCCATGTTCCCTCCGAGCTGCCCAGCCCACACTTCTCAGAGCCCTGGTGCCCATCAGCCATGGAGAGGAAATAACTGACAGGCTTGCCAGGTTGGTCTCTTTTATTTCTGAATTATTCTTTACATTGTACAATATATAAAAATACAGAGTACCCAAAAAAAATTCACAGTGTCTAAAGGCAGTGATTACAGTCTAGGTCACGTTTATACTAAAGTACCATCAAGTTCAATTGCATAGGAAGGGTGATGTGCCTTCACAACAGAGTCCAATAATACACTCCAGGTTTTGCTGTTTTGGGGCAAGCATTCTGTGTTCACATAATGGCTTCCCTTGTATCCTAGATCCAATATTGCATCTGTCACTCTCCCACCTCAATTACAAGCTAAATCCCATCATCTGCATATGATGTACCATTCATCCTCCCTAAACCTTCCTCTGTGGGAATGCTCCTAATTAACTGCACTACTTCTAAGTGTGTGCAGGTTTGGATGTTATCTAAGGAGGGGTGTGTGGATGGAAGCCATGCTGTCATGCAGCTGGCTGGCTTTTACATTGTTTGACATTTTGTTACTAAAAACAGTTTTGCTTCAGTTATTAATGGCCCATCCATGCTGACCTCTGCTTGACTCCATGGCACGCAAATTAACAGCACCCTGCTCTCAGAGGTTGCAGAGCTGGAGTGCAGGGTTAATACTTTTTGTTATCAGATTCATTTAAAACCAAACTGTGGCTGGCACTTGCAGCAAGCCAAATGCTGCTCCTACAGCCCAGAGGCCTCTCAAACAGCAGGGGAGAATTTGCAGCTGAGACCAGAGGCAGAACAGAAAAAAAAATCAAGTTCAAGATCCTAATTGTTGACTATGTGTGGCTATCTAAACAGTAGGTTGCTGCTTTTGTTCCTCCAGCCAGGACTAATGCAGACACTAAAATTTCTCAAAGGAAGAATTTCCAAGCAGAACAGCTGAGACTGGCTAAGCTCCACAAAGACCCAGCTCCAGAGAGGTTTCTGTCCAGTTTTGAAGGCTGTGGCAATCAGGCACCATAAAAATCCGTGGATTTTCTCACCTACCCCAAATCTGCTCTCCAATACACCTGAAGTTTCTTCCTAACAACCTTAAGGGGAAGAAGCACCTGTAGGAGTCAGGGCCTTGGTCACCAGGGCTTTAAAGTGATCTGCTGAAAAGAAAAAATCCTTCCTACCCAAATTACTGGGTATTTCTCAGAGCAGTCGGCTCCAAGGGGCACTGTGCCCCGCTGTGCACAAGGGTTGGCTTGTGGCTGTGACGGGGCAAGGAATAAGTGCAGAGGCTTGGCTACTAATGCTGGAAGCTCCAGAGGTGCTCAGAACACCAGGTGACTGACTGCCATGGCCTGGTGGCATTTTTGGACCCCTCTGAAAAGCAAAAGCCACGGGTTTGTGTGATTTCTCTTCCCTAAATTCTGTACTAAAACCTTCTAGTGTGGCTATAAGGCAAGGCTGGTAATGCCGATGATCCATAATGCAGAAAGCAGCTGCTAACTTCTTTAACATGGAAGATGACATTTTTTCACATTCCAATAGATTATGTCTTTTCCTCTAATGGTACAATATTTGTTACTCCTACTTGCTATTTAAATTTTCTTTGCACAATTACTCCCTCCTTATAATTACAAAAAACAATAGAGTGATACACATGAGAGCTTTGGGAGGCTTATTCAGAAAATATAAGCAGTAGCAAGAATCTTTTTCTTAATAATTCTTAACTAGAATGATTTAGGGGAGAATCAACATTTCTAACTAGAAAAATCAATTTTCTTTTCAATTAAAAATTATATTTAATTTACCTCAAAAGTGGTTTTCTAAACCTAACAGAAAGGATACCAGATTTTTACATGCTTTTCTTCTTCACTTTGTCCCTGTGGATTTTGAATCCCAGCACTGCCTTTCTTATTCTAAGTTTCCTCTGCAGGCATTTTGCTAAATATATATATTGTGTGTGTATATATTATAAATATATACTGTATCTATCCACTGATAGATGTATACAATATTACAAAAAAAAGAGTAAGTTGTTACAGAAACTTTACATTTATATTTTTATATAGATATATTTATATATATATAACTCTCCCCCCACTACATTTGGTACAAAGAATAAATCAGTCTCAGTGGACAGCAATTTCCTCTCCAGGTGGGCTTAATATCAGATTAACACTGGAGGCATCAAATTGTCTGTATCAGACATGGACTCCATTCCTACTCTGTTGATTTCAAACCAACCATCTCCTTTTCTGAACGTAAGGCATTAGGAACAGTGGTGGTAAGACAAAACATATCCTTCTCCTACAGTATCTGTACAGTTCATGTATTTAAAAGCAGCCCTGGCTCATATGCTGAACATTCAAGTGCACCTTTAGAGCAACAGCACCTCTTAGGCTGTGGTGTGATTGTCAGGTCCATCAGTGAGCTGCACCAGTGAGGTCTGGTGGGTGACAGCTGATCACGTAAAGCCTGACAATACAACACAGCCTGGGTAACACTGTAATGCACACCCCTTCTGGAAGGAGCAAGACAGCCACTTCCACAGAAAAAGAAGGAAGAATGGCCTCATTAAAGATGCCTCTACTACATACTTGACTGTAAGATTTCCATCATATTTTACATACTGTATACCTGAATTCTATCCAAAGGGCTTGCAGAGACCCAGTGTCTCTAGACCAACACAGGAACTGCCCAGAGTTCCCCTTCTCTGTCTTAGAAATGAAAGGAAAAAAAACCAAACAAACAGCAAAGATGAGTCCTTTGGAAAGCAATGCTCCCGAACTAAATGCATTTCCAGTCTACTGTAAAACAGCCTTAGGAATATGAAATTTTAGCAAGTTTAACATCAGCTGCAGAAGCAATTCAGGCTGCTACAGATATTACAGACCTGATGATCAAGCTGCCAAATTACCTGGATCGCAAGAATATCACTGTACATGGTGTCATTAACCTGCCACGCATTAGAGAGCTCATTAAAAATGCAACCCTCACACCACGTTAACATTGTCCTTAAAGAACTGCACTCTCATGTGAACATTAATTGAGTAATAAGCATTCTGATTTCTTTCCTTTGCATGCTCTCACTCTCTCCTGGATTCTACTTTCTGCTCGAATGGAGTCTACAGACCCTTGCTGTGATTGCCAATTATATGAAAAAGGGCTGAATCCATTTGGATGGCTGGTAAGAAGGCATGTCTTGATGAAACTATAGCCACATACACCACCCTGGAAGCATCTGCCCTCCAACAGCCTACAAAATATCCACCCCCTGAGCATGATGGCAGTAATGACCTATCTAGGTGGGCTGCACATTTAAATAATTTCAGCTCCTATGTGGCACTTTGGCAAAAAAAAACTAAACCGTTTACATCGTGCTGTTCTGTGACGCCGAAAATGGAAAAATGTTTAAGGGGGGGGAGAAAAAAGAAAGGAAATATAGAAAAATAAAATAAATGCAAGTCTTGAATCACTCACATCCCCCCTCCAAACTCCACCTGCAACCCCTTCCATGTACATGGTAATTGCAGAATGTGGCAACACGGAATACTCTGAAGGGAAAGCTCAGAGATGGCTGTACTTTTACAATGCCTAGAGTGATCTTGAGGAGTCAATGTTTTCTTCTGAATCACATAAATTAAAGCTGGGAAATCCCACCCTGATAGTCTAATAATTTTCAACCCCTGGGCTACATACTTGGCTAGAACTACTTTAAGTGAGAATTTTCAGTGTTGCTTGGGGGGGGAGGATGTGGAAATTCAGAGAGATGGGTGATCTTGTTACAGTAAGAGGCACAAAAGCATCGCTTCTCAGATGGGGTTTAGGGGCCTGGGAAGAGCCCCCCTGCAGGTGCTGGTACTGGTACCAGTGCTGTCCTGCTTCCCTGCTGATCCTGCTGCTCTCCTGCTGCTCCTGCTGCTCTCCTGCTGCTCCCGCCCTGGCCAGACTGCCAGGTGGGGTTAGGAACACCAAGCCACAGTGCCCATGTGGAGAGTTGCACCTGGTTGCTTCAGACAGAGAGCTGCGAGATCTGAATCAGCTCTCGACCCTGCTGCTTCAACTGCCAGCACATCTATTTAAGGGCACCTCTCTCTGCCTCTGTTCACTCGGTGAGACCAGAGCAGAAGCAGGATGAGCTGCTAAATTAGAAGAACAGCAGCTGGAAATGATGGGAACCACTGAGCCTAAGGCATCCTCGTGGCAGTGCTAATGACCCCGCTTGATTAAAATATCCCTACAGCCTTCAATCACTGCAAACTGAAGTTGAACAAAGTAATTTAAAAATGGGAGGCTACTTTATTCTTGCCTTCTGGTCAAACCACCGTAACACAGGCTTACAGAGCCATGTTGGCTTCTCCTCACAGGAAAAGCAATATCCTCGTCACGAGCAATACAGTCTTTCTTCATTTCCTACCAGCTGCCTACATGAAAGAGCTGAGCACACAGCCCAATCTGGGCTTCCAAACAAGCAACAGCAAAGGAACAGCACCGAGAAACCATCGGTGGTCGGGTTGCAGCAAAAGCTGAAAGAAAGCAAAGACAAACGCGACCGCTGGGAACACGGCCGAGCCAGTGGCCAAGCATGGGCATGGCAACTGCTCGAGTCAGATGCAGACAACAAAGCCAAGCTTGGGACCACATGGAGCTCATGCACGTTTCAGGGTGTACTTTTATCTCATGCTCAGTATTGTGATATTCTAAAATCCTTAGCATCAGGAGTTCATTATAAATATTTAGAAACACTGAATGATAACAGCAGTGGACTTGTTCACATTGCTAACACACTGGATGTAATTGTACATTAAGCACCAGCAATAAGTTTCCTTTTTGCCAAACAATTATGTCAGACAAACATCTGGTTGTAGACAACATGGCTTCTGCATCAAACCAATACAGTTCTTATAGACACAGTCACGCACATACACAAAATTACATTTCAAGCCTGGATATACTGTTTAATAATGCTACCACCCCAATTTACTTCAATAGCTGCAGCATTTGTTGGTTGAGTTGTTTTTGTTCAGAAAAATTAAGGAAATATTGGCAAACAATGCACATTACTCAGCTGTGTTACTATTTCATAGAGTACTGACTGGAAGACACTATAAGAATGTGCAGCAGACTTTCTGGGTCATGTCAGACTATGGAAACATTCCTTACAAAAATACCCTCCCCCTGCAAAGTCAGAATTATTCACTCTTTGAAAGTAAATGAACTAAAAACCGATAAAAAAAGAAGAGGAAAAATTAGCCCAAAGCATGGTGATTTCCCACAAGAAGAACATGGCCTCTAAAGTTGCCTTTCCTGGCAGACACAATCAGGATCAAAGCTAGAATAAAAAGAGTTAACACTGTCTCAGAAAGAAAGACGAAGAAAGAAAGAAAAAAAGCCCATGGCTCTTGTGCAGCAATCATCACATCTTTTTTTTTCCAGTGATATAAACATCTTTGTTTGTTAGGCACTCCAAGTTCATGTCTCCGATGTTATTCCAACATTTACTTTGCTCAGTGTCTCACTGCCTCTATAATTTTCTTTTAATTAAGACTGGAAACATTCTGGAAAGCTTCTTTGGGTAATGCACTTTGTTTTTGTGTTGTTTCTCATCAGCTGGACTGCATATTACCAAAGAAGGCTACGGAGAGTATTTCCTGTAATATGAAAAGATTCTGTTGAAGATACAGGGAACACTGCCCTAGAAAGTTACTACTTCTTTTTCTTCTTTTTTTCAGAAACATAAAAAATAATAAAAAAAAAAAGAAAAAGAAAGAAAAGAAAAAGAAAACATTCTTTAAGTTGTTGGCACGATGGAATCCCACTTGGCCTGTCTCATGCGCTGCGTGTCATCCAGTGCACCATTGCTATCCTGTCTCAGGAAAGATGCTCCTCACCAGACAGCCCTGCCCCAGAAGGCCCCTCTTGCCTTGCTTGGAGTGCACCTGGGTGTCGTGTGCTGGCACATGGTGGCCACCAAGTCCAGCACACAGCCACCTCCTTGACATCGTTGGCCTTGGACAGCAACGCTGATCTTCCAGACGTAAACAGTCACAGTAGTAAGAGCCATCTCCAGCCAGATATCCACCAAAGCTCTGCAGAATGGTCCATATGTGTTTTTGTCCTTGTAAGGAGATGCGCTGTTTACAAGAAATACAATTAACCAATGGAAAAAAAAAGACCCTACTGTACAATATTTACATCTAGAGGTTGGGCCAGTATTTGGTCCATAAATTCAATTAAAAAAAAATATTAATATGGGAAGTGATCCAGTCCTGTAGGATCTGTCCATCATCAGCTGTTGGTAAAGGTCCTTCCAGGGGAGGCCTCGGGCCTGTAGTCATATTTATTCAGTGTACTGGGATAATAAGTTGTCGTGTACACATTGGTTTGCTGCAACGGGTAGAAGTTGGTCCTGTCATCTGGTATCAAATTGTTCTTGTTAAGTGTCTGTAAAAGAGAAGAGAAAATGACAGGCATGGCACTGGTGGGACATAATTACTCTTATCTACCTGCAGATACCTCCCTCTCACCTGCCTTCTCTATCACGGTCTCTGCTGCAGCCACCACTGCCTTCCCTCCGGCTGGGAGAGTAAGAGGGTACATCAACTTTCTATGGGGCCAGTCTGAGGGGACCACAGCTCCTGCCAGGTCTCCTTTGGTGGACCTGTGCTCACCTACTGCTAAGGCCAGAACCCAAAGCCTTCTTCAGGGACTCAGAGTCTCCTGGTAGATGGCGTGTTGTCTGAACATCATTGTCACACAAAACCATGCTGGGCCTACACAGAACTTGGTGATTAATGGCAGCTCCCAGTCTAATCTCTTCCAAAACACTCATGTCATAGCCTGCAGCTCCCTCTCAAACCAGTTGCTAAACAGCAGCTTTTTCTCTTTTGAAGAGCAGGTGTGCATTTACCTGATCTCCATCTCCATTGGTAGATATCCAGGTTTGGACCCCCCGATATTAAGTGTGTCACTTCTGTAAGCTACAGTATAAGTAACAAATCATGGTCACTTTTGGAAAAACTAAAATTACTTTTAAAATAAATTAACAACCACGCAACAAATGTTGGCAACAACAACATAAAAATGAGAACCACAAATGCCCCTTTTACAAAAAGAATTAGAAATCGGGTTTTTCTCCCCCCCCTCTTCTACCCCCTTATTTGCTTTTTGCAAGAATTGCCATTAGTCTTCCCACCAGCAAGCAGATGTCTCCCTCCCCCCAAATGAAAGCCCATTGCTATGCCAACCTTTACCTATGCACAAGAGGATGCCATAATCCTATGAAGGTTCTCCTTTCTCTGGATAGTCACCTGATTTATGTGAATTTGGCTAAGGAACATTTATGACAGTTTTTTTCAACTAACCCCTAGCTTAAATTTCTTACTCGTATCTGGGGGCCTACGTTGCTTCCACATGGACCTGTAATAGTTGTCATGCAGGGAGATCACTCCTTTGATCTGAGAGTCAACACTAAGCATGTTTGCTACAGCATCCTCATGATCAGGGCACAGATCATGCTTCACCTCAGGTCCCTCATGAGACAACCAGCTCGTGCCTGACCCAGCTCAGGGCTCAGGCTTCTGAAATATCCAGCTCCATTAGCTTTACTCAACCCATCTAACTCCAGCCACCTAAACTTCAGGCATCTGGGCTTTGTCGGCAAGGTGAGGAGAAATCTCCTTCCTGCACGAAGGCAGGTGCAGATAAAAATTGTCTTCTGGGCGAGCCCCTGTCCCCTGCAGCCCTGGTAGCAGAGGGGGAACCTGCCAACAGTAGCTGCCTGACTTTTAGGAGGCTACAGTTAGTTGAGTGGGGTCTCCCCTTGAACAAGTGCTGGTGGCACAGTCAGGGCTTAGTCACATCCTAGCTGCGACCACTGCAATGATCAGAGCTAACACTAGGCACAAAGCAACAGACCACAGGCAGCACATTTCTCTCAGAAATTCTTTGTAATTGAGGAAATTTACTGCATGGGGAGGGGGAGAGGAGGAGGAAGAAAAGAAAATGCTTACTCCTAATCTGATAGCAGACTGACAGCTACAGATACCCTGCGAGCTGCAACTTTCATGAAAGACATAAGGTAGAAAGGCTTTTCTGTATCAAAAGTACCCTGGCAAAGAAATTTCCCATTGCTGAAGTACTGAATAACATTTTTTGGAAATGAGCACCACCTAAAACAGTTCATGCATGAAAACTGGAGGACACCCAGCCTCCTCCTGGTCTGACTGTCTTCTCTCCCCGCCTGGACTCTAAAATGAGCTCACAGCATGGCACTTGTAGGAACCAAGGAGAGAATTTCTATATGCATGCTCAAAGTGGCAGATATTTCCTAGGAATGAGAATCTGTGGCCTTCCATATGGAAGGAAGAAAAGAACTGTCATGCTTTGCTTCCAGTCACCCAAAGATATATTAAAGTAGTGTGAGCAACAGACTGCTGCTTTGTGCTGGAGGCTAGGAATCAAGGAAGCCAGGCTCAGTCCTCTGCTGCTTGCTATGCTTCCTTGGGAAATCCAATTAATTGCTCTCTGCTTCAGTGTCTTCTGACCCAGCTTGACAAAAATTAAGGAGATCCCCTGTAAAAATACACTTTGCTGAGTACTGCCACTGAGTATCTGGGGGACCTGCTCTCTGGTGAACAACACAGGTGTTTGGACAGGCTGTGCACCATGACTGTTCCTTCCTATCAGTGTCTCTAGCCCAGGTAACACACTGCTCACAGCCAGCAGCTGCCACAGCAGAAGGAAGAGGCTGGTTCCCATTGCCACACTCCCTGGGCTTTCTTGAAGTTTGTCCAGTATCCAGGGCACTTCTTGGGATGGTTAAGACATGCCAAATTATCACATCTGAAATCCAGTGACATCAAAATCCTGGCTTGGAATGGCTCAGGACTACCTTGATCTGAGGACAAGAACCTCAGGGCTCTACATTTTTGGCTTTCAGTTGTAAAATCTGTGTGAGTTTCGACATGTCCCATGGTGGTTAAACTAGACCCTTACAGCAGACTTAGCATCTGATTAACACGATTTGCATTTTTTCCTCTCTCTCTTGTCTTACTTTCCTATAACATTTAACAAGGAAAAAAACCACAACTACTCCTTCACTTTTTTTGGTTTTATTTTCCACGGAGGGCTTATATCTTAGGGAAATACCTTATGAAAATGTTTTAGTGGAATTTATAATGCAATTGGCTGCAAAGAATTTTTCTCTGGACCCGCTGCAATGGCAGTACAGTCCTAAATCAGCATGACCAATGTGCACTGCCCTAACAGTGCCCCACACAAACTTATTGTCTGTCTCATTTTAATAAACAGATTATTAGGTTCCATGACACCAGGAATTGGTTGATATTTTGAAGCAGGGAAATCAGGCAGCAGTGAATCTGAGAGATGTACACGTTCATACTCTTGCAGGCACTGCAGGAGCAGAGGTGTGAAGTTACATCTCTCTAGGTTGCTCCCATGCTGTTTTACTCAGAGCTTTAACTCTTGCTCTTATCCTGCAATTCTTCATGGTGACAGTACAGAGACAGCCAATCACTTCCCTTGTGGAAGATATTTCCCCAATGCCATATGGGCTATGCAGTCGAGATCAGAGCCTCCTGATAACTTGAACTCATTGGAGTTACTGTGGGGATGAAAGCAGCCTGCTATGCCCATAGGTGTTCCCACCAATATTTATCAGTCCCAAAGGGAAAGGCCAAGAGTCATCACCACCACACAACTACAGCTGATCACAACAACTAACACAGACCAGACTCTTGCTCACAGCCCAACTCCTACAAATGCCTCCTTACCTCAGCCACCTCTGAGCCAAGTCTGCAGTATTACAGTGGCCAAGAAGTGGTTGCTGGAGACAATGCCCAGAAGGTCCTCTTAGAAGGGACAAACCTTTGTTGCTTTTGCAGGGACTTATCTGTGGCTGCAGTAACTAAGCTTACTAAAGCAGTGAGCACTAGAGCTCAGGCTGTCCTTAGTAGAGGTTTCAGAGAAAGGAAGAAAGACTTGCCTTTGCTGCCTGAGTCCTTCTGCACTACCTACTATCCTGCACCCTTCAGGGAGATATGTCAGTCACCTGAGCACACACCAGACTTTATGGATGAGAATTTTCCTGATACTCAACCTGCAGTTTTCCCTTCTTGTTGTCTGCCTCCTCCCATATCAAACACTAATGCCTCCTCCTGCCCATAGCTACAGCCTCTTAGGATGGCTTGCTGCATAAGCAGGATCAGAAAAGACCAATGTCTACTGCTTAAACATCACTTGGTGCAAAACCTCTGTGCCATACACACAATGTATTTCAAACACCGAGGGAAATGTATTTCAGGCCCTCATTTTGGTCCTAACCTGCCTTGAGAAGAAAGAAGCTTCTGGTATTCGTGCAAACATGACATTCCCCATGCAAAAGTGAGGCCAGACCCTCAGCTAATATGAAAACCTGTGGGATGTGCTTAGAAGTGCTCCATTTAACTAATAACTAGAAACTCAACATGCATCAATCAAATACTTTTACCTGCTTCCTCCCTTCTAGTATGAGCCATGCCATCCTGGTATATTTGATAGCATTTGTTTCTCCTGGTCTGTTAATCCTTGACCTCAATTCACAAACCTGTTAGCAGAAGGTAAGCCACCAGCACACACCAACCCAACCAACTGGATCACCCAGAAGCAGGCATGACTTCCACTGCTTTCTTTAAAAGACCCTTCATTATCTTGCATTGGCATATGATTAATATATAAAAAAAATTCTCTGACCCAGGAACCCTGCTTTGCCAAGAGAGCTGTTTTCAGGTGGACTAAGATGGATATGGTTTTAAGAGCATGTAAAAGAGCAGGGGTTTTCTCCATTGTATGTGGTCTGTCAACTAATCAAAAGGTTCAGTCTTGTTGCCAGTGAATTGCATGTCTATGCCAAGCACAAAAGAACCCTGAGCATTTCCATACTTCTAGAAATATAGAAACAATCTATTATTAGCACTCTTGGTATTGTATTAGCAACTGGAACTAGAGGAGGCTAAGGGGAAAGCTCAGAGCTGTCCCCCAGTGTGTTCTGCTCTGCCCCCTGGCATTCATACTGCAGGCAAAATACTGACACACACTCACAGGCTGTTTTTCCCAAGGTAGAGTGTTAAACATGACTGCACTGTGCCATATGCAGACATTTCATTGTGTTCAGCTTTCTCCATTGATATTTTTAGCCTAAGTCCTCATTCAGATTTTCCATTTGTTACTTTTTCTCCAGCAATGCCTTGCTGCTACTCCCCCAAATTCTGCCTCTGCTCCAAATCATTAAGTCATAATCCACTCACCCACTTGCTTACATTCTCCCAAATGTATCAAAACATCTTCAGGAGTAACAGTATGGGACTTTCAGCACTACTCCCATCCTACAGCTGCATGTACAAGCTTTATAAACATTTCTTACACACATAAACAGATCAAATGTTTAAATTTTCAATAAACAAGCACAAAAATTTCAAAACTTGATTTTAAAGGGGATGAACACCTCCCCACCGCCAAGTAAAAGGAATTCCATATAGTTTTCAAGAAGCTGAAGTGAAAAGGATGCTTCTAAAAGCATCTGATACACATACAAATGATATCAAAATAAGGGTGTCACAGGGACCAAGGACAATTTCTCCCAGCCTCACAGCATCTCCACTATTTCGCTGTTCTTTCAGTTCTTCCACCTCCCACTCATGACACTTTCTTCTTGAAAAAGGTAAAAAGAAATAAAAAATTGAGTGACCTTCCTGGGCAGTTTCAAACCACTCTGTCTAGCATTTATGGTTAAGTTATCACCACTCTAAACTCTGACAAGGCTGAAGAACACAGCACACACCTTTCCAATGGGCATGTCTGATCAGAGATGTGTCCATCTGTGCAAGGACTGACTGCATAGCTGGAAGTTTCCACCTTGTAAGTTTGTTTGTAATGTTGAACATCCTGGTGTACTACATAGAAAAACTTGCCCTTTCCTTCCTCACAAAATGAGCACAGGCACTAAGGAACCACGGATAACAACTCCAATCACTGCTAACCCTGGTAGCACTGTGGACACAGGCAAAGGTCTAAAATCCAGGTAAGAGGCAGCAACTTTGTAGTCAACCCATTCCTCTTAGCAAAATCCAAATGAAGCCCTTGTGCATCCTGCATCCTGCCTCTGCAAAAACCAGGGACAAAATTCCCTCTGAACACAGTCGCATAATTATTTCTAAAATAATGAAAATAGCATTTCCAGTTTTCTTTGGAACAGTACCCAAAGACTTTCTGTAGCAACAGTGGGATGGCCATCATTCACCCTAATCCCCCCAAAAAATGGTGCGAATTGTGCAATGATGTAAGGAAGATCCAACAACATGTAGCCTCTTTTGTGCTCCTTTTAAGTCATTTGTTTCTTGCAGTGAGATCCGATTGAGCAAAATGCCTTTCCAATGCAGATCAGCTGTTTCATGGAGCTAGCCATGCCTTCTTGTTACTTTTTGTGTTCTAGGAACATTAGACAAATGACTTAGGGTTGTGGAAATTCATTCATATTATGAAACATTTCCTACAGCTTGAAGTACCAAGGCAGAGATCTCAGAATTAAAATTAACCAGTAAAATTGGAAAGAATTAGCATAATAATTACATTTCAAGAAAATAAACCTTACAACTAAAATAACCTCTTTTGGCAATAACTGACACCATGGAAATCAATGACGTGTGGCCCACCCACATGCTCCCTTTCTTCTGACCCACTGGATGCCACAACACTGCTGTGCCTCCAGAGCTGTGCTTTACAAATGACCCCAGAAAGACAGAAGGTTGCCAGAGAGACCTTATGAGACCCAGGTATTTGCTGCAAGCTAAGAGTGATTTTTAAGACTTTAATGATTCTTCTTTCCAATCTTTTGTAAAAATTTGCTTAGTGTCTCACACTAAACAATCTCACCTGATGCTTTTATAAAATCTCTTGAGCTCTGTCTGCAGTCAAAGGTAGCAGTGGCCAGATGTTGATTTTTTTCTGATGAATTCAATAAGGCTGTTTGCAGGATTTACAGTGAAGTGTAGATGTAGAGATGAGGAATCTATTTGCTGTATAAGAAGGTTTTTCCTCTCAAAAAGAGATTAAAAAAAAATCCCACTGGGGCACTAAACTTATGATTGCATGTTCTTTTTGGATGGAAGCTTACCATATTTTTAGACTGGAAATTCTTTGTTCACTGTTATTGGTAAATAAATTAAACAACCCTCAAATGATGGCAGCATCTGTAGATGTGCTCAAGTTGACAATTGAACTAACATTCAATTATAAGAAAATGAATAGCTACAGTTTTTTATAGCTTTTTGAAAATAGCTACTTTACCTTATACTTAGGATGGAGTGAGGTTTCATTATTACCATTTTAAACTTATAAAACCTTCAGAGTAGGCAAGATAAAGGACTATTGTCAGAAAGATGCTTTGGCACACCTCTGCCTTTAAGCACAGGAGTAAGATGACAAACCATACTGTATTTAATAGCAAGGCAAATTGAAGTGAGCCCCTGCATAGAACTAAATGCAGGTTTAAGAATTTTTCTGAACAAGAAACTAAAGTCCAAGGAGTTGATGGAAATCTCCCTACTGGCAAGTGCAGGTGCCTAGCCTAAAGCTTGCTATTTATCCCTGGCTTGCCAGTAATTTGGTGATGGCAACACCCATGACGTGGCATCCAGACACAAAAGAGGAATTCAGGGCTGCCCCAGGCTGCTTCCCAAGATAGCTGCTGCACAGGATATAGCAGACATGATCTCAGCTGTGTGGGAAGGTGTAAACTCTCTCCTTGCTGCACTACTCTGCTTCAGCATGTGCCCTTCCTGGGTCCCTCACATATACTATAGTGTTACTACAGGGGCTCCTGAGTTGAGCTACAGATCCTGTCCTTTTGCATGCTCTAGCAGACAGATTAACTCACCACAGGTATAAGCACTGCCTTCTAAAACTAAGTTTAGTAATCTGCACTGGGTGCAGATGATCATCTAGAGAAACTGGGTTAGACTGGGCTTCTGCTGGTGGTCACCAGCAAGGCCACAGTGAGCAGCTGCAGGTCTGTCTGGGGAAGGCAGTTCTCATGGTCTCGCTGCTGTTATTTTGGAGCAAGCAGCCCTGATTCTGGTGAATTAGCAACACAAGTCATGCAGCCTAGTGCCAGCCCACAGTGCTACATTTAGACTGAGAACTGCAAAGGTGTAACTGCAGTGGTCCAAAAAAAAAAAAAAGTAGTAAAAATAGAAATAAAAGTAAAAACTGGCTTAATTTGCCATCTGCTAACTCTGTTCAGTCTCTTATAGTCTTATTGCTTTCCAAATATCTCCCACCCTCTACATAGCTGCTTTTTTATGATTTTCCTCTAGATTGCTTTGTTTTCTCCCCTTACTGCATCTCACCTTGTTATTTCCTCTCCACATTTTAACCCTCCTCATCTCATTTTCCATTATTTCTATACCAATGCCTGTTTTTTTGAAACACCTCCCAGTTTAATATCTTCTGCTAGTTTAATTAACACACTGCACCCTCTCCAAACTCATTAATTAAGATATTAAATAAAGCCAAACCTTGCATTACTACTTGTGGTGCCTCACACAACTCCTCCTCGCAGCCCTGTATGTTTCCATTAATTATTGCCATTAGCCAGGTTTCAGTCTCTGCAGCAGCCTTCCTGTCCAAGCCAATCTCTACTTCCATGTCATAAGGTTATTTAAGACACCAATACCATCCTCTTTTTTTTAGGTGTACGGATCTGTGAAGCTACACTTTTAACCAGCTGAGGATCTGCTCTTATGCAGCTCAGTCTTGTGCTTTCCACTCATCCACTAATGCTGAAACTCTGTGCAGAAAGCAATGGTGTTTGATTTCTTCCTGCTCAGCATCACAGCCCTGGCTCAGCTGTCAGTTCAGCCCAGCCACCTTTCATTTTATCAGGGTATGTGACATGTTGCCTCTCAAATATTATTCAGATTTGCCTGCATATTAATCCTGACACAGATTTGTTTCAATGAGTTTCCATGGCTGTAACTGAAAGCACAGTCGAGTCAATCCCATTTGTTTCTCCAGTTTGACCCCAGCTCTGCCAAATTTTAAAGACCAAGTGGGATTTAACACCCCACTGATATGTTTTATTGAATAGGGAAGTTCCAGGCATACTCGATCGATTGTGAGCCTGTATGACAACAGATAGATTCTCTTATCCCCAAATCCAGCTGGCATTTCCCATACAGTCTTATCGGAGCTACTTCTGTGACTTTAGTGCACTGGACTTTGGGTAGCTTAACTCAATTAGCTGGAAGTAAATTGGCCTGACTTCTTACAAATGCTTTTGTATTACTTTTGCATTTCATGGCACTGGGTGTTTGCCCAAGACTCATGATATTTATAAAGGTAATTGGAGCTGTTCATTAGCTGGTTCTCACAGACTCTGGGATACAGTCCATCTAGAGTTCTTCATCTGCAGATTGTCAGTTCCTTCCTTTATCCACATGCTTTGTGCCAAATCTCAGGACGGTGTTAGAGCTGACTTAATGAGGATTCCCCTAGTTATAGGAGAACACAAGCAGAGCTACTCCTGCTTACCCTACGCCAAACTTCTCATGCATATATCAATGATGCCCCAGGGAAAGATGGTAACGGGTGTAGTGTTGCTGCAGCCTGCGTGGTGGCAGCAGCCAGCACATCCCGAGCAGCCCTGAGCTCTCAATTCCTCTTCAGGACAAGGTGATCATGGCTCAGGAAAAAACAGCTCAGATATTTCATCTGTCCTCTCTCAGAGCTGCCAAACACATTCTGGACATTGACCTCTAGTTCTGAATACTGACACAGCTATCTTTATTTTGTGCATATGCAGAAAGATTTCTTTGTAATTCTGCTTAAAAATCCATTATTTGCTAGTGGAGCTATTCTAGATGAACAATGAGGCAGTTCCTCTCCAACTGTACCACAAACGTTACACGTTTTCTGGTATTTACTGTTTGTCTAATATTTACTTCTGCCTCTTTCACGGCTCCTTTTAAACTCTTCTGCAAACACATAATTAATTCCTCCTGCACATTTTGGTGGCACTGAGGATTTCCCAGTTCAGCTAATGAGTAGAACACTGTCAGTCAGAGCTTCATGGAGACAAGGAGGGAAGAACCACTTGAAGTACCTGGACCAAGGGGGAACCATTAACTTAGCAAATCAGGCTAGGGTATATTTGAAATATTCCTCTTCTGACCAGTAGAGGGAAGTCATGTAAATACACAGCAGTCAGTGCAGTGCGATTTTGTTTTTCCCATTCCTGCAGTTCTTCTTCGGCTAATTCTCCTTCTTCTAGCATAGGGCCAGGGGGAGGGGTGGGAAGATACAAGCCAACCTCAGAGAAATTAGGAACGGCAAAAATTGCAAGGAAATGGTAATATCAGTTATTAGATCAACTGGTGTAGCTGGAAAAATCAGATAAACTTTTGAACACATCTGTCTGTCTTCAGGTCTGAAATGGCAGCTCACATGCTCAAAAAACCTGTTATTTTTCTCCCAGTTATACTCATTGATGTAATTAAAACCAAAACAAAACTTGTCTACCTACAAACCTGTCTTGCCTGTGTCCACAGATTGTCACAGCAGCAGTAACATGACCCCAAAGAAAGGATAGTGTCAGCATCCATGATGGCTAGCCTAGACTGTAAAATGGCAGAGCATGGACCATATCCCTGAACTTGGTGTAGAGGAGATATGTCTAGTTGTACAAAAAGGATTTGAGAAGGCTGAGTCACCAGAGAAAAACTTGACAAGATTGATATGAAGCATCTACCCCAGTGTGACTTAAAACCTCTCAAGACGGCTTAAAGAGAAGACAATAAGTCATCCCAAAAGCTAGGCTCTCTAGAAGTGGTGGGAGGGAAGAAACAATGTGAATTCCCACCCTACAGTGAGCAGCAACAGCTCTGCTAAGTGATGAAGGGATTGCATGAGGAGCAGACGCAGTGGAGACCAGTTTCCACTTGGCACCATTGTGAGCAGCTGCTTAGCATCCCAGAGGGAGCAGGAGCAAGGAAACATTCAGATCTCAATTGGCAGTTTCCCTGCTCTTAAATAATGCATCTATGAGAGGGAGATATCTGTGACTTGCACACAGCAACCCACTGAGCCACTGCTGCCATAGGATGAGGACATCTCCAAGAGCTGCACATCACTCCTTAGGCACAGTCATGCTGGGACAGCCACACCTCCAGGCATGCTTGACTGCTCAATTTGTCTCGACCCAATGATATAAAGGGGAGAAAAGACACTAATAGATTTTGACTGAGACGCACCACTTAATCCTTTTTTCTCCATCAGTAAGTTCTCTTGCTTTCCCTTTCTGGCAGGCATTATGTAAATTGAGAGTCCCCTGAAGTGATATTTGCAACTGCAGGATCATACAAGAAAGGTCACAATGCTCCTTTGCCAATACAACCCCCTGCCCCTACTATTCTTTTTTCAAATAATACGATACTCATGGTACGTACTAAAAATATGTGCTCTACCATTCAAGCACTTGATGTTCTTAAATGCCACTTTGTTCAGGGGAAATAGTCTTTGTTAAACATGAAATTCACTGGGAACAAAATTTATGCTTCAATCTGATTGACTATATTTTTATATATTTATTTTTCCCCCAGCTGATTACATCAGCTAAATCTCTCTCTAAAGCACCATGTGGCTAAACCAAATACTGAAGGGAGGCTGTTGATAGCTTATTGATGATGTTGGGTATCATCAACTGCTGCCTTATGTCTGAACTTCACAAACACTTCCCGGGGCTTGAATGATGCCCAGTGAAAGGGTCACTGGGAAACAGCAAAAGCTTGTATCACGTTGCTATCAGTGTATGTGCTGTGATCACAGCAAATAGATGAGTTAGCCAATTTTAGTTGAAGTAGCACCATATCAAATAAAGTGATAGGACACTGAAGCCCTAAGTTTTCCATGGCAGAGAGAAACAAACATCCTCAGAGACCAAGGATGACTTAGACAAAGATTGCTCTGGAGCACTTAAGAGTAGTTAAAGCTCATTTAAACTTGAACCACTGGCTGTGTCTCCGCTATGAAAAAGGTGTGATTTTCAGCAGCAATTAATGACCATCACCAAGAGAGAGACATTTAAAATACATACAGGGATCCACTTTCCTATACCCTGAGCTTTCTCTCTTTTTGCAATGTTGAAAGCCACACCAAATAAATAGCCTGGTGTTTTATTCAGCAGGATTCTTCTTTCAAATACAGAACTGGTTGCTATTTCACAACCTTCCACGTTGGGATTTTATTGCCATGAATTATTTGGGATTAGTAATGTTCTATGGATCACAGTTCCTGGAGCCCTTCACAGGGCGTGTCTGCTCTGCACTGTCATTTGATTCTCAACAGTGTTGTTCTCACTTTATTAAAAAATATTCATTAATTTATACAGAGTCCCAAGTGATCTACTGAATATTCCTCCCATTTTCTGGTAGCTGCATTTATATGTGCTGTATAATTTTGGGCAAGTGAAGGACTCCCAGTCCTACTCAAGTTAATGTGTATTGTTCTGGTGTTCTTCTAGAAACTTCACGTATCGGCTGATACATCAATAATTTAGCTTTCCTCTTTCATTACTGTATCCTGCAATCTCACTCAATTCTCACCTCATCTTCCCCCAGAATAAATTTGCTCATTGATATAAATGACTCTTTTGCTTGAGCATAACTTCAGTGTTTGGCCCTTAGCTTCTGTGAGAGCAGTGGTGATGCCCAGAGCAGATACAGTGCTTAGCTTATTTGAGGCATCAGTACAGAAAGAGTCTGACTGTGTGACTCATGACTTAAGATGTGTTTAAGGAAGGAAGGACAGAGGGAGGTGTGTCCAGCACAACTGCGATGAAAATCTGCAAAATCACCATCATAACCATCCTGCAAACTTACATTTCTCACTAATCACATCTGGCCTGATTCAAAGGCCATCAGCTTTTGGATTTGGACCAGTGTGCAGACACCTTTGCCTGTTTAAATCCCATGTAGAATAAAAAGTTGGCTCTGTTTACTGGCAGAGGATTTAGCAATAGGAAGAGGATCAGTCCAAACCATTTCTCCATGTGTTGCTGTTCCAAGAGCTTCTAATTCATAAGGGCTCATCCTTGACCCTACATCCTCCTGCTTCAACTGCAGGATCATCTGGCTTTCCATCAGCAGGACACTAATAAGTAACTCACATGAGTAAGTCACTGAGCAGCTGAAGCAAGATGTTAAAAAAGAGGATCTCCTCTCTGCTTTGATAGCCAGTTATTAACTAATTGGCGTGGCAGTACAGGGAAGGTTGTAGGTGGTTCTGTAACCCATCATGCCAAAATGTGAAGAGCAGATAATTTTTCTTTCATTATGCTCTTGTTCTGCACAATCTTCAATATTGTCAGAGTGCTGTATGAACTTTAACCAATTAATGAAACATGAACTGCTTATTAGGTGACCCAAAAGGTCTCTCCCCTACGATCTATGAATAACAAATCAAAATCAACATGCTGGTGGTAAATGCATATGCATGAGATCTTTCAAGACATCATGGCTAAAATAGCTGATAATAAACATCACAGTGTTCTTGAGAAAGCAAAACAGGAAGGGAATACAAGCCAGCAAAAAGAAAGCACTTCTCAGCTAATCACTGCCTAGGCAAGGTAGCATCAGCTAAACAATAAATAGGTGACCACTATGTATGATATTTACATCTGATCTGCATTACTGCATTGCTATGCTGAAATGTCCAACAAGGCTCATATCAGCTAGCACTTCCTTCATTAAGATTTGCCTTCATATAAAATTCACCTTGATTTATGAGTTTGCATTCAGTGCTGTAAATTTGAATGTGACACTGCCAAATTCTCTACTGTGTTCACCTGCTGGTTGGAAAGTAGAGATATTTCAAGACAACAACAAACTAAAGATGGTTGCAGAAGGCTTATTATTATCAAAGAATGAAAAATAATAGACTTGTGCATATGCTCAGCCTTCTGCTACCATCAAATCACTGTGTATTATAATTTTCTGTTACTGAAAAGTAGTCTACACACCATGTATTTCCTTAATCATGGATTTATTAACTCTTTCACACACAAAGCCCCACAGTGATTCTTTTGCTTTCATTACCTAAAAAAATATTGAGGGAAGTTTTCTTGGAGTCTGCTGAATAGAAACTTACTTGGGTTTAGAATCTGGAATTTCAGGTGTTCTTACTCTCTTTCATACATACACATTTTAAATTCAGATGGGCCCATATCCAAGTTCAGTCCAACCCTGATTTTCCAGAAGGTGAATTTTAGCTTCTCTGTCATTCGAATGTAAATTGTGTAGCATCACAATAAAACCACACATGCTCCTTGAAGGCATGAAACACTCCCTCCTGACCCTTAGAAAAATCTGCCACTGATTCCTAAATATAAAGTTGGCTAATAACAAGTTCTGTAAGTAATCACACAGCACAGAGCACACAGAGCCTTCCTCTTACTGCACTAATGTTGTATTATTCAAGGGAACATAAAGAAGTGGCAAATCTATAGTATTAAATGAGCCATTTTCAGACAAGAGTTTAAGAAAGGAGGGACAGCAGAGAAGATGAACATAAGGAAATATTTAACAAGAATAGAGCAAAGGGGCTTCACCTGATAAACAGATTTTACTTTCTGTAAATCTCTTTGCCTCATTCACCACGCTGAAAGGGTATGACTTTCAATTCTTCTTATTAAGTAGCCCCTTGCTCCTAAACATTTAGTTTTGGGCTGTCCAACTACTGCAGATTTATGGACTTGAACTCTTTCACTTCCTACCATTCTATAAATAAGCCCCATCTGGTCTATCTCTCCTTGTGTCCAAGTTCCTTTTCCCCCAGCCTAACTCATGCAGTCTCAGTTAGCTAATACCTTATTTTAAATAAACTAGACTTTTCAAAGCTTGATCTAATGCTTAGGCTCTTTATGTCCCTTGAAAGAAGGCTCTAACAGCTGCTCACTGTTACTACACATGAGATCAAGTATTCAGAGATGGATCTATTGAAGAGGTTAACTCCCTCCTGATACTACATTAACTAATCTGCTGCTATTTTAAACTTTGCTTAGCTTTGTTATTACTTCTACTCCACTGCACCACTCAGCATAGACACATTGCATTTCATAATCCATTTACCCAATTGATCAAGGCTGTTCTGTGAACAACTTCATCCTTCTAAATCATAACCACTCCTATTTTAGCATCATCTGATAACATATGGTAGTGCAATATAAATAATGAAGAAAATGTCCACACAAAGCCAACCCTGTAACTACCTGGTTTTGGCCACAAAAATAAATTTGTCTCTTTTTCATTGTCTGCTATGTAAGAAACAAGGGGATACTCTTGCTCATCTCTTTATTCATGCAAACCTTTCTCATCTGGGTCTTCTGATTGACTTTGCCACAACTACTTGTACAACCAAAAGGATTACTCTCATAGTTAGAAGCTTACAGGATTAGGTCCCAGTTCTTTACCTGTCTTAATAATTTATTACCTAACCTCTATATGCAGAGTGTGTAGAATAATACATCCCGTGAAACTTTGTTAAAAGCCTCTGAAAATCCCAATATGTCTGCTGCTTCCCTTCTATCTAGATCAATATTTATTTAATTTAAAAAAAGGAATCCGATTTGTTTGACATGATTTACTTTCCACAAATCCATGCTGACTCACACGATGCTGCTTCACCCTTAGTAAACTGTATGCAACTGTAGGCTTCCTAGCAGGAAAAGTATTTTTGAGACTGCATTTATAGGCAGCAGGATGCTCTTAGGAGCTGCCATGCCCAACACAAGAAATTCAAGCTCATGCTTATTCTCAAACTGATCTGTTATTTTCCAGCTCAAACTGTTTTCCTTTAAAACACCAAGATAACGTTGTCTCTTTTCAAATGATTTGATGCAAGCTCTTAGTTCTGATGCGTATGTACTTTGCAAATCATGGCCATGTATCCGGAGTCATTCCGTGCTCAGCATCATAAAATCCCTATGTAGAAACAGTCCCCAACAGCCAGGGACTTCAGACTATGGCAACAGTCCCAACATTGATTTTACTGTTGGGTCTCAGTCAGAAGCTGGGCCAGATCAGCAGAAACAGACAATCAAAATGTCAACAGCACACAGCTATACAAAGAACAAGCACCTGCAGTGCTTCCTTCTGTTTTGTGTTCATGACCCAAATAATGCTCCACGCTGTTCAAGCAACCTGAGGCAGGCTGTTTCTCCCGTGGTGACATGAAGCCCCTTCACCCACCCCACTGCTCACTTCTCTGATTCCACACTTCACCAGGAGATTGATGCTCAAATACTATCATGCGCTCGCTACTGTGTCAGTGTATTGTCTCTTGCACCCTTGGTCCTATCTGCTCAGATAATGGCTGGTGTTCTCTCTAGCAAGCAGACACGTCAACAGAGTATGTCACTCATCTTCCCCTAAGGCTTCAGCTCCCAACTCTGCTGCTATCATTGAATTCTGCATGGCTGCCTGGGGTAAGTTCTGTCCAGTACTGATGGAGGGGGCAGAACTCTGCTTTTTGAGTCCCTCCAATTTGGCAGTTCCCAAAGCATTTCCAGAATCTCACCCTACCAATAGGCATTTTCCCAGCTCTTTGTTTAATGTATTTTCCATTTTTATTCTTCCTCCCCTCCATTTCCTCTTACCACGCACTAGCAATCCATAGAACTGAGCTCTTACTGATTTCTTAGAGGACAATTTGTATATGTACAATAGTCAGAATGGGCTAGAGCATCTTGGTATGTACTTGCCAGACTGGCATTCATCAGGACTGTGAAACAGAACAAAATCCCATTGCAGTAATGGGACTTTTTTAGCCCCTTTGTGACAGCATGGCTAAATGCCCCTTCAACCCCACGCGTCATGCCAACAGCTGGTCACAGAAACACAAACCTATCCAATTCCAACCATGACATAAATACAGAATTTGTCCCAGTAGTATCAGTGTGTGGTGTTTCTCATCAAGTACCCTACCTTGAACTCCATAGGGGTGTACTTCTCATTCTTGGGTGTTGTGTTGCCCTTGTAATGGAGATGATTGGGAGTGGTTGGGTGGATAACAGTAGACTCCTGGGACTGCCTCTGACAGCGCTGGCAGTACACGTAAATCACAAATGTTAGGAGGCTAGAGCCGAAGAAACAGGAGACCCCAGTGGCAATTAGATGGATGAGACTAAAACCTGCAAGGGAAATGACAAGAGATGCTATTTTTAAAGGAGATCCTTTTTCCCTCTCCCGACAAGACCACAGGTGCAAATCAGAGCTCTGACATCTTGGGATCGACATTAATAAGCTGTTGAAGCCAGAGTCTTACGTTCTAACATAAACTGACATAATCTCCCTGCAAATCAGTCTCCCCACTGCAGCTCTGCCTTGTGCAGTTTAACAGGTTCATGCATTGTTTTCTCAAAGCTCCCTGCCCATCTCTCCTCTCTCCCCTCTATTGATATTGAAACGAAACATTATGTTAAGCTGACAGCTAAAGAAATGAGCCATACAAACAATGCACATTAATGGATTCCAAAGCATGTGCGTGTCATGGAAATAAGGGGATAAAAATGCTCAGTGTTTCTCTGAAGGGGAAGGAAGGGAAGGAAAAGCCATTTTTGTCAACTGCCCAAAATGCCTATGGGACTGTGTGTGAGATGGGGGGATACACATTCCTTCCCTGTGTAATCCAAGTGTGCTCAGCTTTCTTGCTTATTCATGGGGCAGCACTGCCTACGCCATGTCTGCACTACCTCTGAGGTGTATTTGTACTGCTAACAGTGACACAAGGGTCCTCAGGGGAACAGGAAAGATAAAATGGAAAAAGAAAAGGGGAGAACTGCTTGAAAAACACTTCTGTGTTGGCTTTCTCCATGAACTCCAAAGATAGGAAGCCGGTGGCAGGCAGGTGCCAGCAGGGTAGCTACAGTGCAAATATTTCAAACAGAAAAGCTCTTGACGTATAAAAGCCTTCTACAGAGGTCTCTCCACGTGGGATTGCAGCAGCACCCTTCAGTCACAGGCTGTCCTCTGGAAGGAGCCAAAAGTTGTGCATCCCACATGCTGGGAGGTACCTAACACAACTCCAGCTGGTGGGGGGGAAGACAGTACTACTCATTCCTCCCTCACCTCAGAGAGTCTCAAACACCATAGTAAAACCAACCACCAACAGATCTCCACTGACAACAGAACAAACAGTAACGACCTTTACAGCCATCAATTTAAGGAAGCAACCAGAAGCAATCTTGGGTAGCAAAACTTTATGACCCTGTTGTCTTTTGCTATGTGCAGGGGGGAAACTACAGAAAAAGAATCAGAGATTATGACTCCAAATGCTACTGCCTGTGCTCTGTCATCTGTCCAAGTAACAGGGCCCTCATACCTGTGGGGGGGACCTCTGACTGCTGGCCCCCGAGGGCAGCTGTCCCAGGAGACAGCCACGCTGGTCAGTGGCACTGACAGCCATAAAATTCCCATAATACCTTAAAAAGCCAATTCATTTGGACAGACTGCTGTGTTGACTTGACTGTGTGCAGAGAAATGGAGGGACTACTCAGAGAGTGGCTTTAAAAGAAGCTCATTCTTAGTCTGGTCACGGTGCACATTTTTTTGGTGCCATCTTACATTTTAGCTGATATGCTTTTCAGATAGAGAATTCTGCCCATTAGTCTACAGCTCTCCTCTAATCTTTAGTTAAAAAATATTCTTCTGAGTTTAAAAGGAACACAGCCAATAGAGTTTTACAGCAAAGTAGTGCACTTCAATCATAATTACAGTAAGGAAAATAAAGAATTTATTAGACTGACAAGCTACATTTATTTTTTTAAGCCACACTATAAAATTCTACTGCGAGATTACCACTTTCTATTGTGTTTTGGATGATGGTCCAAAAAAAATAGCAGAAAGATGATAATTTCCTACTAAATGTTACAAGACTTTTCCAAAAAGACATTTCCTTTTTAAAAACTTCCACCTGGTTTACGTCACTCATGAGAGCTAAAACACAGAATATGCAACTGTGCACAGTGAAGCCACATGACACACTGTCACATTCTCCTCCTGTCCAGCCTTGCTTATATTGCACTGAATGTTTCATTTGAGCAACCTGGTCTAGTGGGAGGTGTCCCTGCCCATGCAGGCAGTTGCAACTCGATGATCTTTAGGGTCCCTTCCAACCCAAACCATTCTATGATTCTATGATTTCACTGCTACATTAACCTATTCACTACAGTAGGAAATACTTTCTAAAACATAAAGCTCTCTTATATTTCCCCCTCACCTTTGTAAGACCCATCTGATTTTTCAGGTGATTTTAGCTGTATCTTAGGGAAAAAACAAATTATTTTGTTTGCACCATGTGAGTTCCCAGGGGGGAAGCTTTCTGGTGCATCACTTTGAAAATATAGATTTTCTGAGATGCATCAACAGAATTTCTATTGATTGGCTTCTTTGTCAAATATTGTAGAACACTAAGTAATAAATAATATTAGCTATGGTAAAATGCAGATTGCAACAGCAAATACAATGGTGGTGGTAAAAGAAGGAGATGTGGATAGAGTGCTCAACAGCAGAGTGCAAGACACAGCAAGGAGTCCTGCAACTGAAGCAGAGAAGTTGCACCCTCTGGGGGAGAAGGAGTGACGCAGAAAGCCAACTGTTACACTGAAATCTTAATTCCATTGATTGCCTCACAGTCACAAATGGAGAGGCCACATTTCCATGCCACAAGTGGCATGCCTTTTTTTGTCATGATCTCCACAGGGAGAAGAGATTTTGGCAGCCTGTAGACCATCTAGATTTCAGGAAAGCAAGGATGCGACGCTAGCAGGAATTGACATGGTCATTAGTGTGAAAACAGCATTTTAAAATGTCGAAGGAACCTGCCATTTTCTTCAGGCTGAATTTTTTATCACAGAGGCTTGTAAGGCAGTGGAAAAGTGACACTAATGTCTGGATCTTTCCAAGCTACATGCAGAAAGGAGACGCAACTTCTGTGAGAGGTGAGGACCTGAATGAAAGGAAGTGCTTGCAGGACAAATATAACTCTAATCTCATCCTGTATCAGAGAGGATCTGCCTAAGACACCCTGTTCACTGAAATCTTTACAGGTTATTAAATAACATCTGCCTCCAAACAGCTGGAGGCTTACAGTGGTGGAATGAGGAATATCCCTTCCTTTCACCTGAACCATTTGCCCTGTGGGTAGAAGGAGACATGCACTGTGCTCCTTAGTAATTAATGACCCTCAGTGGCCAACCCAGACCCTGAAATAAAGAAAAATCTTGGAACCGACAAGTGGACATGCGATACATTCCTTCAGTCTGACTCAGACAGCAAGACTCCACTGGAATTAAGGCTATCAGTGGGATATGAGCTGTATAGATTAATGGTTTGGTTGATACTGCACATGGAGAAAATAAGCCAGGTTAAGATAAAAATAAGATATATAGTTAGTGGTACCCTACCTCCACAGTTCGTGTTCTCATCAATGCTGGAGGCTGGCAGGATCACTAAACAAAGAGAAGATTGGAGAAAGTTGTCATTTTGCCATCACTGTACTTCTTTAAGTAATTAAACTCCTGTGCTCCAGACACGAGAAGCTGCTCACATGCTCTGCAGCAAGCTGAGAGTCTCTCTAAATTGAATGATAAGCTCAGAGTGTGAAACACATACAAAACCTCTCCAAAGTCCTGACAATTCCAGTACTGTTACCTGGTCACTGTTTAGCTTCTTCAATTTAGGGGAAAGAAGACAGCTGAGAAAACCATGAAAAAGAAGAATACCATTGCCTAGAGATCTCAGATTTTTAAGTTAGGTCACTGTAATCCAGAAAAGAACATATGGAAAGGGGTTACTCGTTCTAGACCCATATAAAATATTTACCTGAGAGATTCAATTTCCACAAAACACAGCATGGAAGATGTTGATGACCATCTGTCCATCAACACTGTTGCTCTGTTAGGCCCTTGATTAATCTACCCACTTCACACACCAGTTTTCTTCATCTGCCTTACTTTATTTCTTTGCTCTTTTGGGATGCTTCTTTTGATACCTGAACTCAAGGACCTTCTGTTGCTCGTATCCATAGCAAGAACAGAGACAATTTTTATAACCCTACCTGAGATTAACTACGCAAGGTTAGAAGTTTCGATTCAGATGAAGCAATTCTAGTTATTTATTACAAATCTAGGTAATTCTGTTTTAAAGAAAAGCTAAGCTGCCTTAGAGGCATGCCAGTTACCCTGTGCCTGCCACAAGGGAGTTTATAACAGGTTTGTTTGTTCACTTGTTTTTCTAGAAGCATCCAAACCCAATTTATAGTAAAGAAAATCTCAGCCTAGCTTGACAGTCTGGGCATGAGTTGCTCTTCTGAATTGGCTCACCCTCTCCCTCCTGGCTGACACTGTACATACCAGGAATTTCATTATACAGGCAATCCTGGAACTGCGTGCTGTTTCCAATACACTGAGAAGAGTCTGGGCTGTGTACTTCGCAGTAACGGCTGCGGTACTGGACACCCTCTTCATTACACAGGCTCCACTCCGACCACTCCGACCAGCCACCTGAAATCCAAGATCAGGAAAACACACAATGTCACCAAGAAGGAAAAAGATCCCTCATAAATACCAAACTTCTCCCATGCTGAAGCATGTCTAGATTCTGGCCTAGGCCTCTCTTGCACATCTAATCCAGGGGGCCTTTAGTGGATTTAAGTTTCTCAATACAAATAACAGTGCAAGCATCACACCCTACTTGTCAGGTTGTTGTTTTCTTAATACAGACCAAACCAACCCTTAGTGGAGCACTGCACAGCACGGAGTTGTTTAAAAGCTCCTATATCAGTTCTCTAGCTAGGGAGATAGATGGACCTGGTGGGACAAGGTTACATCAGGACCTCCAGGTCTTGAGGCAGACTTCCAGGGATACCTCAAGCAGCCAGCACAAGTTACAGCGGTTAGTTTTGCTGAGGTTCCTGAGGGAAGGAGTCAGCCTTCACTGGATCAAAAATAGACAAGTGTGGTTAAAAATCAGCACAGATCTAAACCCTGTCCTCTGACTTGTAGCATGTGTTCATCTGCCTGTCTGTGTAAGAAAAAAGAAAGATTGCCCCTTCAGCAACTCCACAAATTGATGCTTCATGACTCCTTTTGTTTGCATTGCAAGCTTCCACATTGAAGAACCAAGCTCCTGCTTTTTCAATTACTTTAAATGGATCAGCCATTAATAGGATTTTGCCTGTCTGGCACCAGAATGCCAGAGCATGGGCTAGTGAACGGGTAAAGAGGAAGGTGATGCATTGTAATTCAACACTGGGATGTCTCCTTTTTTCCTGGCTCAATAGACATTTACTGATTGGACAGAAAAGCTTCTAACTGGTGGTGCTTCTGAATTATTTTTTAAATATTTTGCAGATGTGCCTTGCTCCCACCACCACCAGAGCCAACTGGAGCAGGGAGAAGAACTGGCTACCTTCACATGGGTGCGTATTGCAAAGTGCCTCCTCAGTGTGCAGACCAATACAGATATCCTCTCCACTAGACGGAGCTGGATTGGTGCAAGTCCGCGTGCGCTGGTAGTGTCCTCCTCCACAGGTTGCTGAGCAGTGAGACCAAGCAGTCCAGCAGGACCATGAACCTTTCACTGAAGGATGTTGAAAAGCAAGGAGAGAGAGAGGTGGATGTTGTTGGTTACTCCTCTCATTGTGACGAAGACGGAGAACCCCAGTACCTCACCTTCCAGATCCACCCTGCCCAGACTAGCTAGCTATTTCTTGCACCCCAAGGACGTTTGGGCCTGACAACAAGAACCTCCTATCGAGATCAGGTACAAATGTACTTCACTCAGTGGATGCATAATTAAGTCTATACACAAAAAGACTCCACATCATAAAGTGGCAAAATAGAAACTATTATTTAGGGTAGTCACTGAAATATTCTAGTCTAGACTAGTCTAGTCTAGTCTATTCCTTTTTATAAAAGAGCATTATTAATATTATTAATTTGTCTCCTGACACTTCACCTACAGCAACAACAGATTTACTTGGTAAGAAAGTGCTGTACAACCTAAGTGGAGCTTATATGGCAACTTTCTGTGGGGGGCTACAAGCCCTCTGGTTCCAGCCTTCAGGAAACAGAAAGTCAGAGGCTTTATCTATTGTCTCTGCTCATTGCAGGGGGTGGGGTTGGACTAGATGACCTTTAAAGGTCCCTTCCAAACCAAACTATGATTCTATGGTATGAGCACAGCCCCATAACAGGTTAATAACAGGGAGGGACTTAAGATCTCTGATTCCCACCCCCCTCCTTGTCAGGCTACTAGACTTCCTGCCTTGCAGGTCCACATGCCATTAATTCAGAAGACAACAACCTGCTGACTTAGTGCAAGATAAACCCAGGATTTGTGTGTGTACACATTGAGTGAGGCAGGGAAGGAGGGGGACACAGAGAAATAGTAATCATGCACTCAGAACAGATTGTAAAACATCATAGTGTCCAAGGGGAGAAAACATCACAGAAGAAGGGCACAGACATTAGTGAAAAGCCACTGAGAGCTTCCAAAATAGTACTAATAGCTACCTTTATAGTGCTAGAGTTATTTTCTTTTTATAGCCATAGAGTGTAATATTTGACACTCTTGCTACGCTCTTGCTGCACAGTCTGATCATATCTGCATTGGAATTTTATCTTCATATTGAATTTTAGAATCATAATAATACTATTATAATAGAACATTTTCAAGTGTAGGTCACAAACTATATTGCCAGAGGTAGGTAATTGCTAGAACTGCAAAGAGGCAAGGTAATTTGTGTAAGATCACTTAAATTTAGTTTAGATAGTTATTACAGAGCAAGGAGAGAGATAAGTGAGAGAATACGGTAGTCAATGGTCTATTATTACTATTCTGGACCAGGAGTGCAACATAAACATGAGGACAAACTCGAAAACCAGGAAACCAGGCAAGAATACTCCCTGCTGGCTGTGCAGGAAATGGTAACTGATGTCAAGAGTAGATGCCCACCGCAAGAACAATACGTAAGCAGGAGAGGGGGAAGAAACAAGTGTTCACAAGAACTGCCACATCAAGCATCTCTACACAGTATTAAGCCACATTTATTAAGCCTGTCTCCTCATTAAGGTGCAGACGCACCATGATGCCCTCCACTGGATGGAGCACCAAATCTTCTTGAAGCAAAACATTGCTAGACAAGCCACAATACTACTTCCTCTAGAGGATGTGGCTGTGTCACCCTCTGAGCCTAGGAGAAATGTAGGTCATAACACTAAAGATCACATACATGGGTTATTCCAATAGCTTTTAAAAAAAATAAGGAAATATCCCCTTTTTCTTTTTTTAATAAATAAATAAAGCCGCTTGGAAAAAGTGATTTTTTTGTGTGGCTCTATCATTAAGATGGGGAAGAACACTTCTGAATTTCATGCAGAAACATGATCACAGTTACCTGGGCAGGGATGCGGATTGCAGTCTTGGTACTCCATCGCTGACCCCACGCAGGGCAAGCCACCATTTTTAGGTTCAGGGTTTGTGCATGTTCTCTTCCTGATCCTAAAGCCCAACTCACAGTCCCTGGAACAGGAAGACCAGGCCCCCCAAAAGGACCAGCCCCCGTTGATAATTCGTGCAGAGGTCTTACCAGTCTTGAGGAGGTCATCAACAAGAGCTTCAAGGAAAACAAACAAGACACCACATGATCACAAATTAATAAGCTGTTGGGCTTTTAAAAAGGACTTCAGCTCATGAATGAAATCAGGATTTATGTGCCCAGGGGAAGAATTTCCGTTGAAAGCCCTTAGCAAGAGATTTGTTCCACAGGGTTACAGCTAAGCTAGACACTAAATGAAATCTGTACACACGCAGAACGAGTCTACTGACAACCTTGATAAATGACCTTTCCGGGCAGCAAATTGTAGCAGTCAAGGCTGTGCCCTCAAGACACTACCTTGCATCACAGCAGCAGTGAAGGGAATAACCGCAGAGGCAATGCACAAGGGGGCCTCCAGAGAAAAAGAAGAGTAAAGACACACTGTCCTGTAGAATGGCTCTTTTTTCTCTACACCCTAATTACTTGCCTGGCAGTAGCAAGAACAAATCTCCACATTGCCATAAGCACAGAGCTCACAACTGTGAGTCACAGGGCTCTCTCCATCCCTGCCCTTCTGCAGTGACACTAGTCCTACGTGTCGAGACTCATGCCGACAAGATCAGTTTCTTCATGTTCTGAGAGGATCCCCCTTCCACCACCAAATCTAGGCTTGCCCTATGGTTCCCCCAGAGCTGGCAAGACGTACAGTCAGTATCACACACTGCTGAGCCATCATTGGGGCAGAATCGACTCTCAGTCTTCTTCCTCCCAAACTGCAGCTCGTGGGGATCGGACAGCTGGGCGCGACAGGTGTAGCGGAAGCGCTGCTCCTGGCGGGCGCCGTTCTGGGTGATGTTGACAGGCATCCAAGGGGTCCAGGGTGTGTTCCTGCGCACCTCTGGGCAGCTCTCTGGGTTGCAGGTCTTATATTCCTGCCAAGAAAGAAACCCACTCCCTCCTTACTCATTAAACAGCAGCAGTCTAACTGACAGAGATTTATTTACACCCCAGAAAACAAGAGGGTACCCTCTACATCTTAAACAACTTGAGTCCACCTTGTCTGACCTCACAGATACAAGCAAGTGCTGGGCACAGCACAAACTATGGTGACTATGGAGGCGGCAGTGATGCATAGCCTCGGGTGGACCTCAAGGGTGAACTATGCTTGCTATTTTTATGTCTTCCTCAGGTTTGTGTTTCTTTGCTGACTCAACGTCCTGTGGGGCTTCCAAAGCTTGGTACATGATGGGTAGGGGAATAATTTGGGCAATAGATAATAATAACAACAAATACGTTTTCTGCTGTGACCCTCAGATGCTGCTCTTAGGTCAGCCTAGAGGAGCCCCTTGAGAACAAAATGTCAGTAAGGTTTATTCCTTGAAAAGTTTATTGTTTAAGATGGGTTTAGATTATCTCCTTTTACAGCTATTTTTGTTTGGTTGGCTTTTTGAACTCTACTGAGGGCTGTGAACCATCCTTGGTGTAGAGCATCCATTGAGTACAGACGACATGCTGCCTGGATGGGGATGGAGTGATTTGAGGTCTTTACAACTCTCACCGCTAGTGGGAGGAATTCCAGTGAAAACATTGTGTTCTTGTTTAAAAACAAATAAATAAATAAACAGTCTTTTCTGGCAGAGGGAAAGAAATGTAATGCTTCAGGACTTTACAATTCTAGAGCCAAACTGCTTGTGAACAGATGGGAGGTTCCAGATCAAATCTGCTTACACTGAAAGAAAACTCTCCATAAACCTTTTTAAAACAGCTGCATGAAACAGCTGCCAGAATAGAAAAGGGAAAATAAGGAGAGAAAATGGGTAACCATTGCCTCACTGATGGGTTAAGTAGGTGTTTGGCCTGCTGTTTACTCAAGTGTGACAACAAAACTAATTTCTGATGCATGTAGAGCCTCCTTGTTTCAACAGGATCATCCTTGGGAGTGTAACAGAAGAAAAAAAAATGTATAGTGCTTTCAGGTACAGGATTTGATATCTAAGTCTACAGAGGCCTGAAGGAAGTCTTCTGTACCCCTGTCTGTCCCTCCTGTGCACACATGCACACACACACAGAGGGATATACACCGACATAGACACTCTCACACCAACTTAATTGATTTTAGGAATCCACCACCCCTCTGCTTCTCAGTTCGTTTCAGCATCCACTCCAGCAAAAGCTGAAGATATAATTTTCTTTCAGCTTGAGAAATAAAAATCCAAGATGGAGAGAGGAGTTAAATACCAAGTTCCTACATGCTAGATGTCAATAGGTGCCCCTTATACAATGTTAATAAACAGTACATACCACAGCACAACCTGGACATGTATTTCCATTTTCACAGGACCTCTGCCTTGAATGAATCCCTCCACCACAATTCACGCTACATTTATTCCAAGGACCCCATGAAGACCAAAAAATTGGTAATGGACATGGGCTGTTCTCATTACAGAATCTGAAAGAAGAAAGCACATTGCTCAAAATATATCCATGTCAGCACATCTCAGGGACAAAATGGTGACGGACACAGACTGCACTCTTAAGTTGGGTGCAATTCAGGCATGCATAGAAAGCCAGCAGAGACTGACACAACAGTCAGATCAGCAGTCCTGTACACAGCAGAGAACTGTACCCTTTGTACAGAATGGGGAGTGGTTAACCAGGCTGAGCTCACCAACAAAGTTGGAGTAAATAGTTTTTAAAGTGCTGTAAACCCATAACTTTTATGCACTGAATTCACAGAAGAGCTTGTAAGGTGAAGCCCAAATGTCATAAAAAGAGACAGTGGATGGTACATATTTTCAATGAGGTAACTAGTGGGAAGTCAACTCAACAGTGATCTGTCACTAATGGCAGGTGCTAAACACTTGACAATCTTCTTTTCCCATGATCTGGCCCTTACTGCTGCTTGAACCCTAAAAACTGATGTTTGCAACTGGAGTTGATCTAGATGCTATATGCATCTAAAAGCAGTCCCCAGATTAATGCTATTTCATGTTCCCTTTTCAAAAGGTAACTTTAATTTTGTTCAGCTTTTTAATCAATATTGTTCTCAAATTCAATCACACAGGACTGCAATTGACTCAGATGTAGTCTTTAAAACCAAAAAAGGACCATTCTGAATGGCCACAAATCAAACCAAACATTAAAATGTCCTGAACCAAGGAAGTTAGATGAATTGTCCTTTGTATTCTGAGAAATGCAGAGAGATCTGTCTTAAGTGACCACTCAAGGGACAAGCAACAGACTACTGCCAAGCAGAGGTGGACTTTAATGAAATGTCAAATCTGGAAACCAAATTGGGATGCCTTGAAGCATGTGTTTAATGAGGGACTGGGCTTGAAGAACCATAATAATGCAGGTGGCTCTGTGTGTTCAAAAAGTATTGTCTTCTAGTGATTTTGCACAAAATTTGCTTTGTTTAGAGGGAGAAAACAAGTGTTCTCCTGGTACTAAGCCCTGCAAAAACTCAATCCTGAATCTATGAGCTAAGCTATATTTTGTCTTGAACTTCTTTTGGTGCATCAGCACAATTCATAGACCTAGGAATGGTGCAATTGGGCATGGAAGCTGCACAGATTTAATTGTCTCTTCAGGAATGGATCAGAACAGTGTACCTGTATCCATAAACTCTACACTGCTAACAGCAGGCAAAGGTTCTCTTTTCGTTGAGGAGGACAGCTCCCTGTTTGGGAGATTGGAATACTTGTGAAGGTATGAAAGGTCCTGCCAAGAGGGAGGCAGTGCTGAAGTCTCTGATGGCCACAGGATCGCTGAGAGTGGCCATGCATGTGCCCAACCTCATCCCTCCCAGGCTCTGGAATTCCTTCCACATTGTGCATTCAAAGAGCCTTAATCTATAGAAGAGCCACCACTTCCAGCTGCCAACTCTATAACCAGAGGAGTGAACACACGGCATTGTGAACACCTCTTACCTCTCTTCCCTGCTCTGTCCAACGCAGACCCTGCCCCCATACCGTGGAGCGGGGTTACTGCAGGTTCTCTGGCGGACCTGAAAGCCTATCCCGCAGGAGGTGCTACAGGGGGCCCAGGAAGACCAGGGTGTCCAAGCGCCATTTCTAACAAAAGGGACAAGAGAGAACAGAGTCAGGGGGTTACCCATTGATCTGCCCGCCTCAGGTTGTGCTTTACAACAAAACATATAAGGCACTGATGGGGGAATTGCTGAACTCATTGGAGATTATCCATTTCAACCACTCTTTACATCAGAAGAGATCTAGAAAAGAGAGTTTTAATAGCTTGTAGCATTGGTCTGACTTTTCTCCCGTTGAAGTCTCTAAGAATTGGAACAGAACAGAAGAAAGCCAATATTGAATGATTTTAAAAATGCCTCCTAGGATTTGCTGGGCAACAGTGTGGTTTCTAGAACTCTCACTGACTATTCCCCTATCATGTCCCCCATGGCTCATAAACCCCCTTTTCTGAGCCAATGGCTGATCCCAAAGTTGTATCTCCTGGACTGTTCTGCACAAAGAGTTCAGGTTTTGAGGCTGAGCCAAAAATCTACCCTCTGCTAATTCAGTAGGTACTGATGCTTTAAATCTCTTAACCTCAAAACTACTGCCAGCTCCGATGTGTTTATCACAAACCTCATAATATTTGGTGTTTTCCTAAAGCCTTCAGCATTGAATCCTATTAAGTTGAAATCTCAAATTTCATTACAAATAACAATAATTGCTTCTAGCTTTCATGGCCGCCTGCAGACGTCACTGTACTGTGACCTTAAATCTGTGGAAACCAGAAGGCAATTAAGAGCTCAGAGGCAGGATCGGGTTTCATGGTTTAATAAGTGATCCGATCTCTGCTGAGCAGTGGTAACTTAGTCTGAAGCAAACGTGATGTAAAACCCCTTGGTTCACACCTCAACGACAGAGATAATGGCAAATGCTCTGTGCCTCGCTCCTGCGACAGGCTGAGCACGTGCAGGCAGCCAGATCCTGTGACCCTGCTGCCATGCAGTGACTCAACCACGTGCTTACACAGGAGCCAACATTTTCATCTTTAACATCTCACATTCATTAAAGCTCAGCTTCCTCTGGTTTGGCAGCACAACTGAACCTGGGAGGTAGAGAGGAGGAGCTGTATCTCATCTCTTCTGCACTGCAAGTTTAATTTCACAGGGAGCCAGTGGCAATGCTCTGTCTTACAGAACTGCCTAATCTCGACATTTCACCGCCTTAAGCCAAAACTTATAATTTGTTTTTTATTTTTAATAAAGAAAAACCTCTCTAAAAAGTCTAGTCAAAAAAACAACTCAGGTGCTCTCTGGTTCTTGAAAGCTAAGCTCGAAAACAGATGTTAATTTTCAAAGTATTTACTGAACTAATAACACTGCTGGCAAGATATATTTTCTGGCATAGCACCAATCAGAGCAGAGGATGAAAGTTAAAATCCACATTGCCCTTCACAGCTTTTGTATTTGTTATCAACTCTTGCCTGTTCTTGGCAGCTCTACTTCAGAAACCTGTTAGATGTTTCTCCCCTCCTCCTCTTGTTCTCTCACCCCTCTCCCTCCTTCCCTTCCTCTCTCCTGCCCCAAACAAGGTCAAAGACCCAGAAATTCACTCACAGAAAAATCCTACTCTTCCATCTTATTCTGCCATTTTAACCCACCTACTACCTCCCCACTCCTCAATCCAAAAGGAAGATAATATGTAAAATCACAAAAAGAAAAGATGAAATGTAAGGTTGCTGTTATCGTAGCAAAAAAAAGGGAAAGTAATTTCTACTAAAAATTCCTCCAAAACCCAACAATTCTCAGCACCTATTTGTATGTCAGGATTTTTAGCAGAAATGAAGACCCCTTCCACACTTAGAACTCCAGCTTTCTAATAGAACTAATCTTTAAGCATCCCACTCCCTCTTTGCAGAAAGAAATCTCAATGCCATATGAAGTCAATTAAAGGAAATTTGAGGGCTGAGGCGGATGTAGGATGACCAGATGTCCCTATTTTTCAAACCATGCTGTTTTCCTATGTCTTAAGATTGAATAATCTATTTTTCATCCCCTTCTTAGAAGCTGTTCCTGCCTCTTTTGCCATCAGAGCAGAGCTGAGAAACCCATCCCACTGGCATGCTTTCCATTTGCCACTGACATAAAAAACCTGCCAGGAGAAGGCTCTGCTCAGCCCACGGTGGCAGCTCAGGGGCAGGAGTGACTGCATGCTTTTGGGCAGCACAGCCCACAACTGGAGGGAGAGATGCCAATTAAAACATGAGTATTGCTGAATTTTTTGTGCCAAGACCAGCACTGATCTCCAGGGAGGAGGCAAGAGACAGCTGTCCTCAATGGAATGAACATTTATGAAGAAGATAAAGTAGATAAAAACTGTATTGACCCAATATTTACCAAAATATTGGCTGACCTCTTCTTGGTTAAGAAGTGCTTACACTATTGCATTGTCTTTCCTTGAGTCATGACATGATGTAATCTGAGGGTGGTGGGGTTTCATGGACACAAACACCATGGCTATGCTTGGGCACCTGACCGGAGCACATTTAGCTTCCATACCGCTCGAGCACAAGCTTCAGGCTTCCCTGGAAGGGCAGCACTCCCACACAAGCTGAGCTGCCAGCGTTGTTTCAGTGCTGTCCCCAGCAGGCATGCCTCTGCAGTGCTGCCTGCCGTCAGACGATCATCTGTTGCTGTCCCCTGGCCGGGCTGCTGCAGACAGCCCACAGACTGGCAGGACCAGGCAAACAAGCCTAGCTCCGAGCTAGGCTAGGCCCTGGCTTTACAAAAGCTGCTTGCTCTGAAGGAGCTCTGCTTGCTGCTGGCAATGCAAACTCAGAATCCAAACTCTGAAAAATGATGAGGTTAGTGGAATTTTTTAGCTTACTGTTGCTCAGTTGGTTAACTACTACTTCTGCTTTACTCATATCCTCCTGATGGGTCACTACTCATTCAGGGAAACTAAGGCACAGTGTAGGGAAGGTTAATGTGTACATTAACTTGGTGGGCTCATCTTCCAAGAGCCCTGGCTGAATGAAGGCCCTTCTGTAAGCGCCCTTCGGCTCCTTCATTTTTCACTGACTTCAAGTTGGATCTCACATCTCTCGGTTTGGCTGGGATAGCTGAGATACAACATGGTCACAGAAACACAAGGAAGGAGCTAAGCTGTGACTGGGAACAATTCTTGTTGCCTTCCTAAAACGCACAAAGATGCTGAGGTACCTTGAGCAATTTGCGACCTCAATCCTGGCCCCTTCACAGCCACGACCTCCGCAGCGAGGACGAGGACTGTCACATGAACGTGACCTACACATACAGGAGCCTGTGCTGTCCCCATCCGAATGCTCACACAGTTGCCATGGGGACCAAGGTCCCAGTCTTCCATTTGTTGTCAGGTTTTTCACCTAATTTCAAAAGAATAAAAGGTCATTAATAGCAAGTTTACATTTCTGGAGACAGCCCCACAACAGAAATGCCAAACAAAGCTGCCAGGGGGATTAGGATGCAGCTTAGATGGGAGCTGTCTGTGCCTGCGAGCAGGATTCAAAACAGGGTTGTTTTCAGACAATGCCACATCAATATTTACCCTCCAAATTCCACCCCGCATACCTAACGTGTGTGCACAGGCACCCAAGCCGACTCAGCCAGCACCACACCAGGCACAAGCATCCATCTGCCACACCACAAAACCACCATGCTCCCTCATCCCACACTGCACAGCTTCAGCCTTTCAAGCAACACAACAGCCGGTGCTGACTGTCCCCACTCAATTGTGCTCCTGCCTCTGCAATGCTTGGGATGGCTCCTGCAGAATATTTTCCAAGTTCGCATTTGTATAACCACAGTGACCAGCTGAGACCAGAGCCTTGCTGAGCTTGGCCGTGTCCAAACGCACAGTAAGAACTGGCTCCCTTTCTGAACACAGGCCATAGCCAAAATGGCTAAGCTGGGTGAAGGACAGAAAGTGAAGGAGATGGTGGCAACTAGAATTAATGCTGAGGATCACCACAGTGGGCTAAAGAGCAAGAATCCACCTCAAGGCAATTTATAGACTAGACCACACTACTGTTTCCTCTGCCCTTTGGTTCATGCCTGTACAGCCCTGAGGGCTGGGTCTTGAGCTTCCTGTGCGCTGCAAGGGAGAAATAAAAATATGGTAGTCCTGGAAAAGCAAAAGTATGAGAAACAGAACTATTTCAGCCCGGGATTGGTGGAGACCTTCCAGGAGGCAAGGTGCCAGAGTTTGTTCCCCTGTGCTTTGTTTTAACCAGTGCTGCTGGGTAAGTCCAAGCCAAGGGCTGGGGCAGCAAGATGCTGGGCCCTCACAGCCCAGGCTGACTTCAAGATGAGGGCTGCCTGCTCCTCCTGGGACTGCTGTCTTCTCATGTCCACTCCACCACTACTGCAAAATCCAGCAGCTCCATGACCATGTTTGGGAGGCTGACCTGGACACCCTGCCCTGGCTTCCCCTCTGCTCCTGACTTCAGAAACATGAGACAGAAAGACATCCACACTGGGCCTGCCCAGGAACAGCAGTTTCCTTGCTACAGCTCAGCATCATGATGCTCTCTGCCCCACTGATTCCCTCCATCCTCCCCACCCCACACCCCAAAGTTCTGGGCCTTGCAGGTGGGATGGCACAGATAGCAGCTGCCTGCAAGTGGCTCATCCCCACTGGTGTCACATGGGGTGATGGGATGCTCAGCAGCTTTGGTGAAACTGCTGGCAAAGGCAACACTGGACTTGGCCTTGGTGCCTCACCCTTCAATGAAGGGTGAAGAGAGGAAGAGGCTGGCTAACAGCCCTGGCCCCAAATCTGAGCCAGCTACTGCTGACAAACCCCACTGTGCCATGCTTCCCTGAGCTCTGCAGTCAGCGGGATCAGTTCCCTGGGCTGTCTCAGGGTGGAAACCACTTGTTCTGCTCCTACAGATAAAGAAATCGAGGCACAGAGAGGCTGCTGTCCTACTTGGGAGCCATGCAGGGAGCCAACCACAGCACTGGGAGTAGTGCTTTCAAACACTCATCCTCTGAAACACACTGCTCTGTGCTTATTTTCCAAGTTTGGCACTATGCTAAACACTCACAATGCACCTCTGGTGGGCTGTCATCTTCCCCTCTCACCCATCTACAGCAGCATCAAAAATATGCAGCAGTGGCACGGAAGCAATTTAGATCTGTTACTGTGCTCGTCAGGCTGTAGTTGGGGGGGTTCAAGCATCTGATGTAAACCTTTGTTTACAGTAGATTATCATGTTCTCGTAAAAATTTGCTCTGGGCTGCAGGTTACAAGGCAAGATGCCCAGAGAAGAGAACACTGAGTTTTGTTGCTGCGGTTGAATTTGTTGTTTTAAACATGCGTGCAGTCAAAAATTAATACAGTCAAACTGCTAGAAGTTAGGGGGGGGGGGTGGAGGTGGGAGGGGAAATCAAAGTAACTACTTTGAGATATTTAATACTTGATTTTTATCTCGTTTTTCCTCCTGACTTACAAAAGTCATAAACCAAGTATTGGATCATTTCTATTCATTTTTGAGCCAGAAAGCCTTGCTGATTCCAGCAGGGAGCTCTGTTCAGAAATCAATGGTATGATACGGCCCGTGGCTTCAATTAAAAAAAAAAAAAGCTGACAGATAATTATTGGCTCATAAGTGATACTGGGAAGAAACCCAAAAATTAAACAAATAAGCAGCCATAACCAAAATGCTGAGATTTAGAAACATGTCACGTTGTGAGTGTGGGAAGTTTTTATACTTAAGAAATTACATATGGATTATTATTCCATCTTTAAATTCATAAAAATAGCTTCAAAAGAGCAAACTTGGGAAGTAGGATAAAAACCCATGTGCATTGATCTTTTTCAGGAATATCTTTACAAGGCAAATCCTTTGTAGCCAACACAGTGCCCATCAGACACAGAGGACATATTTAAACACATCTCTGATCAAATGCCCTTATCTCACCTGACAATATTACCAGTTCCAGAGTTCCAATATTTTGTAAACTGCCACACTCCCATCAAAGGCATCACCTTTTCATTTCTTACTTGTACTGTCTAAAGGCTCAAGTGCAGCATCTATAATGCTAGAAGCATTCCTTGTCCTTTTGGTTCATCTGTGCTTCCTCTTAGGATTTAGATGACAACTGCTTATAACTTTGCCAAGCTTCAGTTATTTCAGCTGGAAGTTTCCATGTTGGCTGTCTCAAAGACACTGAAAATTCTTACAAAGTTTCAGTCCAAATATTTCAAATAGTTCTAAAATAAAATCTAAGGAGAAGGAATGTCCATAAGTAACAACTTTTTCCTTGAAACAAGCTCGTGTTCAGAGCAAGGAACTGAACTTGATGTCATTGTAATCCCTTTTCCTAATTTCCATGAAAAGCAACTCAGATCTGTCTAGGGTACAAAATCCTTTGGAGGCAGGGAGGAAAATTTGCAGTTTTCAGAGACTCACAGATTTTGATCTTGGCACCTGAAGTCCTCTCTGTGCACTGGGAATGCTCCAGTGTAAGCCAGAGCAGGGTTATCCCTGACACTGCAGCTCTGAGTGCCTGAGCCCACATTAATTGAGAGCAGGGTACGAGTCCACTAGACGCCCCAAAAAAGCAGTAGGGAGACTGGCACTGATTCGCAAGAAAATGGGGTAGCATGGACCAAATACCATGTGACTGAGATAGGGTGTTTCTGGAAACACAGAGTGGGACTGGGATGAAAACCTGTAGGGAAGAGCATCATTTGGCTCGGGGTAAGGAGGATGGCACAATTAATTGGGAATACTCAATTCCTGACTTGCCAGCCACAATCAACAGTGACCGCATGAGCTTGGAGTTTGTTATGGAGTTTGTTAGCCAAATCTAAGTTCCTTTCCTGCTGGTGGCTCATGTTGGCATCAGTAAGATATTACAAGATAAGATGTGGCTTTTTTCACTTTTCCTAAAACCAAAAGCACCTCACTCCTTTCTCCCAAGCCTAAGAAGAAATAGCATGCAATCATGTACTTAGGACTCCCTGATACATGTACACACAGGGAAAAGAAGAGCAGCATGTGCTATCCTATCATTTCCTAATATTAAAATGTTTGACATTTCGAACTTAGTAACAAACCTTTAGGAGGTTCTGGGTGTTACCTGCTAATAACATATATTAACCATTGCCCCAGGTACTATGTATGAATAACCCTCCATCTAAGGACCCTTAATTTTAAAGCTGGAGAGTGGGCATCTGTGATACAATGTAGTGTTGTACAAAGATGTTCAGACTAGCTCTGTTTGCACAAGAGCACCAGTCAAGTTATGTTGGTATTGTGGTTGACTCACACAAGTGCCTGGCCCCTGTAGGATACAATTCAATAATGTGCCAGTTCTGGCTTTAGCAGTTGCTGCATGCCAATCCCTCAGCTGTGCCAGGACATCTGTTTGTGGGCTAGGCTGCAGAAGAACTCACTGACATTATCTGGGTTATGAAAAGTTTATTTGGGAGGGGTGCTTTTAGTCTACACCATGTCCCACTTCAGTGTGATCTCACATACAGCTGTACCAGCACAGCTGAGTGCCTGGTGCTTGGCCCAGGAAAATGAAGTGAGAAAAGCCAGGACTTCTTAAGACAGTAACTCATCCCAACTAAACTTCCAGACAGGCCTTTTTCAAGAGGGAAAATTGGCACTGGGTCGCTGCATTCCTTTACCTTTCCAGTGGTCATTTGTACAGGCTGCCCTAGAATCTTGCCACAACCTTTATCCTCCACCGAACAGAAGGAACATACTTGGCTATTTCTGATGTAGGTTCTTAAAAGAGCCATCTATGCCAGAGGTTAATTAATTCCAGTGAGAGACAGGGGAGAAAGAAAACAAAAGCACTTGCATGTGAGTTTTAAACAGGTTGGCAGCCTGTCAGGCTAAGAGCACAAGGCAGATGTGTGCACCAGAATGACAGCACCTAAATGGAAAATAATCTGCAATGGAAATGCTAAAACAAATATAAAACTAACACCTCAAGAACCACTAAAGCTCCTGAATATTCTGTGCTGGATTTTCATGACCTTGAAACAATGATGTGGAGTAGCCTGTTCCCCAGTGTGCACCACAGCAGACATGTTCAAACTAGAGGATTAACACCTCACACACCTATCAACAGACACAGGCATTAAGCAGGATGAGATAACGGCATGGGCAATCAAGAAGCACTGCATCCCAGTTCAACACAGGAGGGTTATAAACACACAAGCCTCTGAATCCAGCAGTGAAAAACTTAAGCCTGCCAAGCTGAGGATGGATTGAAGTAATGACTAATATTTCCTGGGAAAATATCTGAGAAGTAAGGAAGATAAGGGGAATAAACATCCCAGCACCTCCAGACAGAAATAGCATACTGAAGATATAACCCATCCAGTCCTCTCTCTCTATCTACCAGACAGCTAATTGGCGTTAGATAGTACCGATGGACATTAATGAGAATTTCTCCCCGCCCCCAGTTTATTTAACAAGACTGTTTTTCCTCCTCAGCCACCTTGCAGGTATGGTTCAAGCAGAGGGAATTAGATTTGGCCAGATGGCTTCTGGGGATCACAGCCAGGAACTGGATATCGTCATCAGAGGAGGGTGGGAAGGAAGCTGGAGAGCCAACTCAAACTGATTCAAGCAGAGACACTTCTTTTTTAATTGCTGCAACTGATGGAGACCAGGGCAAGGGAAGAAGACCATTTCCTTGCAATTCCATATAGATTTGGCCTTCAGTCTGTTACAGTGAGGTTAGAACCCAAAACTCTGTCATACTCCCTCTCTTGGTTACACCTTCCCTTTCCCTTCTGTTCTTCAGTACATACTGCATGTTTTTGTTCCCTGGGCAAACCATCCATTCATGCCCTGTTTCTCTGCTGCTTTCTGGATGCCTCTTCCTGCCAGTGCAACACTTCTTCACCAGTGCAACACTTCCTCACCAGTGTTGTCTCCTGGGCCTAGCTCACAGACCCAAGAGGAAAATAAACTGAATGCTGCCTCAAGACGCAGCTAGTCTGACTTCCCTGACCTGCAGGGAGGCCAAGGAAATGCTGCAGACAGTGGAGCAGCCCTGGGAAAGCTCAGGTTTCATCCAGGGCTTACATGGTTCTCAGCAGTAACCCAACAGCATGAACCAATCTTCTTCACTCAAGACAGGGTGGGCATGAGAAGGACTGAACGCTTGCTTTGGAATCCTGCTTGTGGAGCAAACAAATACATTTGATGCCTTTGTGTTCTATATAAGAGGCAGTGAACAGATATTGTGTGTGTCACTGGGCTCTTCATGCTCTTCTAACAGCCAGTACTCATCAATCAGGCTGCCACACACTTATTTCCCTCTCTCTCCTACATATACACACATACTTATACACCAGTATATGTAAAATATTTCCACTTACTGGGCATTCAGTAATATTTTGAGTCCACAGGCTCATGTTGGAGCTGTCCTCAATGGTGGTGCATCGTTTCTGCTTGTTATCCCAGCCACAATAGGGGTCTCTGGCTCCTAGGCACTCTCTGCATGTGCAAACAGAAAAGATTAAAGCTCTTTAAGACAGTCTAGTTCTACAGGCATGTATTCAAGCATAGTGCTTGTATATGACAGCTGTCAACTGTGCCAAGGCTCAGCAGAAGAAACAATTTCTTCTAAGCAGAGGTTTACCTGCTTGGAAGGGGAGAATGGCTGAATAGAAGGGTGATAGGACACAAAGCAAATATCACTCATAGAAGCTGTAGATTAAAAATCAGTTCACTTCTCTCCAAGGCCCAGGGAAAGAAAATTACTTTACAAATTTTAGTCAAAGAACACTTGTCATTGAGATATCTTTGTGCTCCCATGTAATCACTCAGCAGGCCAAATCTCACACAAAGCAACCTCTGTGAGTAGGCTTTCTGACACTGTGTCCATCCAAACGGGTTAGACAAGCAGAATTAGCCCATGGACTAGTAATAAAGGCTTTCTATTAGTCTTGGCCTTTGCTGGAACAATGGTTTCATTTATAATCCCAACATCAAGATGTCAGTTTGGAAAAGTCACAGCAGAACATTATTTCTAAGGTTTTGGCTGCTTTGAACACTATCTTATTCATTTTCCTGAATCCATGTTTACAGGCTAAGTGTGTGTTCCCAACATGTGAGCTGCTAAAGAAAAATAACTAGGGTTACTACTGCTGCTAAACAGAGAAGGTCAGTCACAGAATTAGTCTGCAGCAATAAAATTCAGCTGTGTTGGTTGTTCCCATGAGTCACTTTCCAATTGTTAATTTTCATGAAGAAAACATAACAGTACAAGCCACATCACACATGTATTAGTGAAGGACAAAGAAGAGACGACTAAACCTAAAAAGATTTGCAACATGATTTCTTATTCCAATGATCCGTTCTCTTCTATCACACAAAGGCTGATAGGATCTTTCTGTAAGTCTCAAATGATTTGAAAACTGCCAATTAGAGAGCAACAAGGGACCAAGGGGAAAAATTCAGTTCAAGAAGCTAAACAGGAGAGTAATAAAATTTATTCTAAGGCTAGGTGTCAGTGTGATAAATGAACCATAAAAACAACAAAAAAAAAGAAGGATCAAATGCAATGAGATGTGAACTGTTCCCTCCCAGAAATCTTTGAAATCTTATTAGCCCATAATGAGCCACAAATGAAAATGCAAGTCCCTTAAGCACAGCTGAAAACACTCTATCAGTCTGTACTGACTCCACAATGATTTGCCCCAAAGCAAACCCTGGATTGTTTTGCTCTCTGGTGCCCACTGCTTTATAAGATGTGTGTATATATATATTTATATATACACAAACACGTGTATATATTTATATTTTAATTATGAGTTGCCAGTTTGCTCCTACACGGCAGCTCCTACATTTCCTCTACTAAAGATTTCACAGAGTTGTAAAGAACATAACGTTATCTTTCATCTTTTAAGAAGGCAGTTACAATGACGTTCTCTACTACATTTTTCCTTCAGCTGCTTCAACACACCCAGGGAAAAGGCAAAGATGATTTTGTCCCAGCCCCAGGCAACAGAACATCAAATATTTGCCTAGAAAAGACTCTCAGTCCAAGGACACAGAAGGGACACGTGCTGCTTTGCTCATTATTCTCACTAAGGACCCCCATCCTTCTGTTTTAGCAATCCACACCGAACTCATCCATGAAGTGGAACCGCTGCCACATCCAGAGATGCCTTTGCCATCCAGCAGCCCCTCAGCAAGGGCAGCACCCAGCTAATTACAAAGCAGACACTGGGGCATCTGCCCACCCCGAGTAACTTGGCCCTTCAGGAGGAAAGAGAGCAGTTTCTAGAGGGAAGAACGAGAGAAACAATGGGGGTAGGGGGGGCAAGAAAAGAGCCTCTGCTTTTAGTTAAAGCGTCTTTTGGTCAGGCTTTCTGACCCTGACGCCACATACATGCTATTGTTTCCAATTGCATGAAGCTATTTCACTGGGCACCCAGTGAGCTGAGAGAGGTCATTGTAATTCACAACAGGGAAGGCTATTGTGAGCATCACCCTACCTATTATGATACACATTTGCTCTGAATTTAATTTATAAGAAAACATGTGCTGCATAAATTCAGGAAATAATCTCCATATGGTCTGTGCTGCAGCCCTCAGCCACTCCACAGGCTCCACTGACCACTTTGCTGGCACTATCAGGATGAGTGCCATGTAACATGCTGCTCCTGGCTGTGGGCAGTGAGCTACAGACAGATCCCTAAGGGTGCAGGCAGTGAACCAGAGCCTGTGGTCCCCTGCCACCACCACTGACCCCAGCTGATGGACCACCAGCAGCCGGCTGCAGAGCTGCCTGAAGGCCCAACATGGGGTGTGTTTGTTGGGAGCTATGGCCATCCCATGCCAGACCTTCTCTGTGCTCTGCATCCTGGGTGTAATGAGCAAAGCTCGGGCTCTGCTGGGTTGTCAAAACACGCACTCTGCAATTTTACAACCATCAAAGTCCAGGACTTCTCCCTGTCTGATGGCAGGCTCTCAAAACCATTTGAAATCTAAAAACAAAATAGCTATACTGTTTGCCTCCCTTCAGGACTCAGAGCCCACTCATCTGCCTCAACCTTGGTGAGAAAACCTATTATATCAGCTGACAGCAATACACTTAAAGGTGAGGAGGAACATATTTACTTACACACAATTTGCTCCATATTTTTTCCTTTGGTAAGCAGGAAAAGCATTACAATGTGCATTGCTGCAAAAGAACATTTCTGGCAAATACTTTAAGTGAACACTTCAAAATCCGCCCTAATCCTTACAATACCCTTAGAATATCTTTAGAATATATATCCTTATTTATGTCATTAAAAGATAAAACCACACCAGCAAACACACACCAAAAGACAAATGTATGTAGGCATACATGCACACTCAGCTCAAAATGCTTCAGAAATATGCTTTCATTCTTAGTAGATCAGGCAGCACAGTGTGGAAAATGTAAAGATACCACAGCACTTCCCTGTGCTCAGAATCCAAAATAAATTGAAATCTTTACATGTAAATACCATTTTGTATTATGATACTGCTGAAAAATCTCACGCAGGCCAGGGGATGCAAAGTCTCCCAGGGCAGTATCTAAATAATGTGAAATAAGATACAAAGGAGTTTACATGCTGTAATGAAATTCTGATGTTTCAAATGCAATAGGACTTCTTGAACTGACTCAGTGGGGCCAGATTTCATACCACACATAAAGAGAACAGACTTAGATCTCCTCAGTGGCAGGCTGGGAACACCTCAAGGGACTAATGACACACTATCATCTCCCATCATAATTCACACAGGTAGAGGGAACCCATTATCCCAGAAGACTACCCAAGCATAGGAGGTTAACACTGGGTATATTAATGTTAATAACTTAGTTAATGAAATCCCACAAAGTGGGATGCTTGTAGAAGTAAGATGGTGATGATACCACCTGATCTGTGCCCCCAGTTTCCCTCCAGCCATCTACTAACCATAATGCATTCAGTGAGGACTCAGGAGAGTACCTCCTGACAGGTATCTAAGAGGTTAGATTCACTATCACAGAGCATTACTATCAATAGCGATTTACTTTAATTCATTGTCTCACAATAATGTCTTATCTGAGATGTAAAGACATACACTGAAAATGCTCATTTGAAAAACAATACCATTTGTGTCTCCTATTCCAAGTATTTTTTTTCTTCAGTTCCTTATTCTCACTTACCAAGGACATTTGCATTAAAATAAGATCTTATAAGAGCTCACCTGCTGCCTGCTGTTAGGGAGCTGTAAGGGTCCCTGTTGTTGGCTCTTGCAATAATTTCTACAGCAGTGATCTGGGATAACACAAAGGCTTAAGACACTGCAAGTGGAGTACTATCCACAGCCCACTGAATTCAATGGAAACTCTTACCTATGACTCAGAAGAGTGGGGCCTTTGAAGCCTGGTGGTGTTGAGCCTTCACTAATAGCATGTGCTGTAAAAAGGTTCCTGCTTTCAAGATCCTGGTCCTGCCCAAGATCTCCTTTTTTGTAATAACCTGAATGACGTCTTCTTTCAGAATCTTCATTAAAGCTTAAGTGTCTACATTTCAAAAGTTTTTCATTCCCACTTTAATTTGCTTTGGGTCATGATAACTTCATCTTTCAGTCATTTTTCCCTGGTAGTTAAAAAGCTTTAGACCGTGTAATAAATGGATCACCAAATCAATAGAATGAGACTCAAGAGATTAAGTTTTGACAGACCAAAGGAAAGAATTACTAGAGCTTCCTTCCATTCTTACTGCCACACAGAAGACACACAAACATGACATTTTGTACCAAAAGCCACAAAACTGTCATCCAGAGCATTCACACTGAAGGACTCTTCTCTTATCTGCTATCATGTGCTTGCTCTCCCAATTTTCATTCCCTCTTTTAGTTTAACTCTTCCTCACTCCTTTTTGATGACTAAAAGCAAATAGCAATTAAATGACAGAACATGATGATCTGCAGAGCCAAGGCTCTAAACCCAAAGAATCATAGAATGGTTAGATTTGGAAGGGACCTTAAAGATCATCAAGTTCCAACTCCCCTGCATAAGCAGGGACACCTCCCACTAGACCAGGTTGCTCAGAGCCCCATCCAACCTGGGCTTGAACGCCCCCAGGGATGGAGCCTCCACAACTTCTCTGGGCAACCTGTTCCAGTGTCTCACTACCCACACACTAAAGAATTTCCTTTGATCTCTAACCTAAATCTCTCCTCCTGCAGTTTCAAACCATTACCCCTTGTCCTATCACTATGTGCTCTTGTAAAAAGCCCCTCCCCAGCTCTTCCCAAACTGTGTTTGCTCACAAAACTCTGCCACTGCACCAGGAGAGGGTTTTGCATTTTTCCTGATGAATTTGAAACGGGCAGTGAACATCCCGTTCACCAGGGAGACATGATAACTGTCACAGCACCTAGTCCTTTAAACCCCCATGGCATCTCCAGTTAGTTCATTAGAGGCACAGGGACAGCAGTGCTATCAACTGGTGCAGTGCAAACATTTATAAGCCTGATCCTGCCAGGCTCTGAGCAACCTCCATTCCTCAGCACAGGAGTTCACCTTGCTGTCTTGGGGGAACAAGACCTCAGAACTTCACACTGAGGTGTTGCACTCTTTGAGCAGTTAGCTCTGAGAACAGCCCTTTGCAAGCAAAAGAGGGTTTTGGCTGTGTTTGGCAGACAGATATTTCCTGACAAGGTTAGCTTAGTGCCCATTGCTATCAACCTGTGGAGGGGATGAACTAAACAAATAATCATATTAGCTTCCAGCCAACCAAATCATAGTTACTGACAACCTCAATAGCCCATGCAAGGAGGAGTGGGTTTTTGTCTTCCCTAAAGCCAGATGGCATGAAAAGAGAAGAATAAGAATCAAAAGGATTTTATGGCTTAAGAAAATAGGATCAGAAAGGGAAAAAAAGCACCAGACCTTCAAACAATCCCTCTAATTTTGATACCTTTAAAAATACAAACAGCAGAGATGAGTTAGTGATCTGTACAAATCCATTATCTTTCCCCACTGAGAAGAGAAGCCAAGTGGAACTGAGCTGCTTTAGTCAGGCACTGGTCAAGTAGCAGCTTCATTTCTCAGCTGGTGAATACAGCACATTCTGTGCCAGGTGCTACTGCCCTTTCCTCAAGATGAGTAGCCACCTTCTTGATAAGCAATTAATGGGGCTATCTGTGGAGCAGAGCACTACTTGAGAAGAGCAGCTCACAGTACCATCACTGTCAGGTCTACAGTTGATGTTATCCTGGACAGGCAAGGTTTGGTATTTTGGCATTTGATATTGGATGCAGAGGCAGAGAAGCCAAAGTGTGCATGTGTTGTGTGCATGTGTAATTTATCACCCACACATGCTTAGCATCAGCAATTGCTGCTCTGCACATGATTTGTTTTGAATGCATAAATTAAAGCCATGGTGTAAAACCATCTCTAAACCTGAAGTCCCTTTACGAGCCAAACACATGTAACTTATTTGAAAGAAACAGTGCACAGACAGAGGATTTTCAGAGGCAGTTTCACCTCATTTTCCTTTGCACATCGGGGACCTTGGCTTGCTAGTTTCCACCTCCTGCAGTACCATTTTCAATATCACTTTTATCGATTGTGGCTTATGGATTATGGCCTCGCACAATCTACACAACAAACTATTCCATTCCTTTCATTCTGACATCCCATTCCATCATCTTTTAGTAACAGTGACTTTATTGGATAGGTGTTTATTTTTATTTTTAAAGCTGTGAAATAAAAGAACACTGCCTTTATTCAAATATGAAGATTAATGCCATCCCAAGAAAAAGTCTGATTAAATCTGGATTTATGTTTACATCAGTAAAGCAGGTTGTTAAAAAAAATTAATAAGTGCTCCTCCACAAACACGATTAGAAACTCTTGTCACTGTGCCAAACAAAACTGACCTCTAATAAAAACAGAAGTACAGAGGGCCTCTGACTACCAGTGATGGGATCAGTCATCCACATGAAAACTCAGATATTATTAAAGTGCTAATGAAAGGAATAGCCAGGAGGAATTCCTGAGCACAGGGCATGTTTGACTGGATTGTGAAGCATGACAGTTTCCTAGCCTCAGCAGGCTTTTGAGCCTTAAGAAAATATGCCCCCCCAGGGCTGCCATATGGAAAGAGGCAGAGGAGACTAGACATTCTTTTGGAAAGGCAGCTTGGGCAAATCAGTGCACTCAAATGTTATTCCCTGTCTCTGTCCTGTGTCAGTCAGTGTTTGAAGGCAGCTGTCAGATTAAGATGTGCTCTGCTCCTGCGTTTCTGCTCTGTGGTTGCACATCTGAGACTTTGTGTGAACATGGCAAATTCCTGTAGTCTGGTGGCACAAGTAGACATGGGGAAAAGGGTGGTGTAGGCAAGAGCAAATCCACTGCAAGAGACACAGACGGGTGCTTTACATAGCTTCTGCAAGGTGCTGATGATTTAAGAATAAAAATTCCACTAAAATGGGAATTTAGGAAGGGAAATAAAACTGCAATGGCAGAAAACTTAGAAAGGAATGTAAACGATGATAAAGCAACCTGAAAACAGTCTACAGTTGTCACGCAGGCTGCACAAAGTCATCCATATTCAAGCAGCTCCTTTGTGAAAGTTGGATTTTGTTAAGCTCTGGATAATTATTTTCTGTTCAACATGATGTAGATTCAACTAGACAGAACCTTTGTAGATTAATGTATGTTGGAAAAGGCAAATTAATGTTAGACCACCTACTACATCCTGAGGATCTAACACATCTCTTGTCCTATGTAGGGCTGTTTCAACATTGCATAAGGGGCAAAGTGGTCCTGCCAATATATTTTCCATTGCTTTTCCCCATATAGTTATAAGAACGCCTTCAAAAAATATCCATTCCACTTTTTAAAAGGAGACAATATTGCTTAAGTAAGTGGATATTCTTGACATCTAGCCCTACTCCTTTGCAGATTTGAGTATTCCCATAGATCTATAATACTTTGGTATCTTCACATGTAAAAGACACCAGACAGTACAATATTATGTTTTTCTACAACCTGTACATATTTTATGTACTTAGATTTTAAACTTAAACCAAGAATAACAAATTTGCTCTTGCTCCAGATATTTCCTCCTCCCCAAACAGGTAAAACAGCACATCTAATAAAAAGTTAATGACGCATCTGTAGCAATAGATCTCTTCAGTATTAACTTTGGACACATTTGTGTTTTACACTGCAAATGTTGCCTAGAAGCTTGAGACTTGAAGCAAACCAGCCATGGCAGCAGTAAGGCTGTAGACTCTTGGCATCAGGAGCCATGTCACTGAATATGACCATTGCCTAGAATACAAATCTTACAACATAAGAGTAGCAAATTGCAAGAATTGATAGATGCAATGGATATCTGTCCCGGGGTTTGCTGGAGCTTTAGTTATTAATCTTGTTTGTATAACAATAGCATCAATGTCATCCTAATATTACACATTCCAAGAAAACTACTTGCTTTCCTGTCAGTTGCCACTGTGTTGAACCTAATTTCACATAGCCCACCTAGCAGGCATCAGATGGTAATGACTTTTAGACAGCATTGATCTGAGTTGGCCCAAAGCCAGCCTGCTAGAGGTAAAAGGATCCATACACAAAACCATGCTTGCTCTTGGGAGCTAAGTCACGTTGCAGTACACTTTAAAAATAAGTAGCAAACAAAAGTCCTTAACACATTCAACCTCCATGGTTTTTTCTCCCTCCTAGCAAATCCAAAGCCCCCCCAAACAGATTGGCAATCTAGTCATGGTAGCAAGGAGATGTAAGGCAGTGAGCCCTGAAAGTAGCTGATTTTGTTTGTCTCTTTCTAAAGTGACCTTCATCTGTTCAAGCGTCTAGATAACCCCAGACTCCAGCTACTGCTAAATACCCCTTTTGCCACAGTACCATTCACTGGGGGCTGCTTACATAGTTGGAAGCTAAAAGTAGGAGCCTAAAAGTGTACAGACAACTTAAATTAAATGCAAAGCTTGTCATTGCCTAAAGCATTTAATAGAAATGGGGAAATGTGTATTAATTCATCTGGTTTAGAGCAGAGCTTGTTTCCACTCTTTCATCCTCTGTCCTCTTTTTCAGGGATGCAAACACCAGCAATCTCAGCACAGGCTTATTTCTCAAACTTGGCCTCTTGCTGGTTTCCCTACTGGCCCCACATTGCATTTCTCTCCTCACTGTTATTTGTGATTCCCTCATACTTAAATGCCATCTACAAAGTATGCTATTTTCTTTCTTCCATGCCATTAAAGATAATGTCAAAAAAGATGAAACTGAAAACCAATCTCTCTGGCATCTTACTGGAAACCTGCCCCTGCTCACTGCATTGCTGCTTACCCTTGCCTTCTTTTTTTTCCAATTTCAGACACACACAGCCATGTCCCTTTCCCAGACCATTCAAATGAACCTCTTCACCTGCTAACTTGAAATCCAGGTTTCTTAGACTTGTAGCATCCCCTGAAATCTCAAAGGTCCATATCCTGCAAACAGTATGGATGCACTTAACTTTACATATATAAACAGCTACATTAAAGAAAATGGGAGCAATTGCCTGCTACAGCAGATGCAAATGTGTTTTCAGGATAGAGAAAATGGTATAATTTTCTACTTCTATTTAAAGAACATAGATCCATTTCATCTACCAAACTTCATTCTTTCCATGAGCTTTAGTGATCATGGTTCTGTTTGATGTCTTCATTCTCTGTCAGTGGGAGTCTCACTATTTACTTAAATGCAACCAGAATGCCAAACCAGATGTTTAGTGATTTATTCTGATGTATTATTGGATGCTGTGGATGACAAAAGATTGGGCTAAACACTCCCTTCTGCCTATGAAGTCTTTCAAAGCTTTTCAGAATTATTGGTGGTACAATAATTAGCTAATTCCCTTAATTTTGGAGAGGCCATATCAGCCAAAGCAGATGGAAATTGATTATTAAGCTTTATCACAACATTTTTGTAGGCTCTTACCTTTCCTTTTGCCTCTGTTTTTAAAAGGGTGTTCAATATGCTGAATAATTTTTAACTTTTAGGGAGAAGCTTTTAAAAATAAAATCTGTACCAGATTTTCAACAGCCTTAGCTCAGAAGAAGAGGCTGAATTTTCAAGGTCTTTGATGAAGAATCTGGACATCAACATCCCCTCAGTGATCTGCTGGTTGCTGGGCTGCACTGAACAACAATCTCTGCTTTGTCCCCTCTGCTACCTCTTTTAGCATTTTCTCTCCCATGCTTTTTACCCAACAATAGTTACTTGTTTGTCCTTCGAGTAACAATTGTCATTCTTATGTAGAGGTCAGAGGATTTCCAGCCCATATTCAATTTACTCTTTTCCCAAAACTGGGAAACATTTAGATCTGTTCCTAGACTGTATTATTCCTTCAATTAAATTCCCCAACAGTTTCACTGTTGAAATATAGAAATACTGTAATTCTAGTCTTGCAATCCTAAATTTGAGTGCTTCATTCCTTTGTTACAGAGGATTTTGCACCATATAAGGAGTAAATTAAAGAAGAAAACAACAACCACCACCAAAGCAATCCTCCATGTGATACCTCAACCCCCTTTAATGGTACAGGAGCCATGCCTGGAGCTCCAGTTTTGCACTTTGGAGAAAGAGGGCAGAACACTCTGCTTCTTTACTGCTACTGCTGGCCCTTTTCTTCCAAGAACTCCCTGGAGCCATGTCAGGAGTTACTCACCTATATGTACTTCACAGTCTTATCATTGGCCCAGAGCTACTTAGAGGTGAATTGTGTTTCTCACTTATCTCTCAAGTCAGCAAATAAGAGTATTTGTCAGCTGAGTCATTTCTGCTAGCTTTGCATTAAGCACCATGGCTGGAGGGGATGTATGGCAGAATTTAGGCCAAGTAAGAGGGCAAAAGCTCAGCATCACTCAACAGCAAACTCCCTGCAACTGGGTCAAAATAGGGAGAGTTTGAACGAGTGTGTGTCACAGTTGCACACAAGAGGACCTGGCTCTTCCCATAGTCTGGGAAGCAGAAGTATCTCATCTCCACTGACATGAAGTTGACCTGAACTGGTTGGTACTCACACAACCTGATGGGATACCCACATGTGGGCACAGCATGGTAGGGAGAGGACAGGCAAGCCAAACTATGCTCAGAACTACAATGTGCATCCCAAAACTGCAATCTGCATCATGCAAACTGCAAATTTTATGCAGAAAACCGGAGAGGGGAAGACAAAAGAATGAACAGCAACATAAAATCCGTTAAAATAAACCTTTCAGAACAGAAAGTAGAAAAGGAAGATATTCATGACAACCTCTCTTCTCATTCCCAAACATATTTTCGTTTCCTCATTTGAACACATAATACAAAAATGGCTACAAAATCACTCAGGGTGTCTGCACAGAGGCCCACAGCCCTGATGCTGCAAAGGGGCAGTACAAAGAGATCACAAAGTGTTCCCTACAACCACCAGCTTCATTTTCCTACCTGTTTGACTGCAAATCCCAAAACGAATAAACTCACCTTTGAAAAAATTACTAAACTACCCCTACAGATAGGCCCCCCCCTGAAAATATAATGGTCCAGATGTAAACCCCTCACCCTTCTAAAATTCAGATCCCGAATTTTGCTCAGACATATTCTAGAGATATGGTAGTGCCAGCAATAAAGTTGCAATGCTGGTTCTCCAAATATCTCACTCCAAACCTTGGGGGCAAATTGGAGTAAAAATCCAAGCTCATTTGAAAATTGCAGGAAGATTACAAAGATTTCAAAGCCATGCACAATCCAGCAGCAAGCACAGCCACGCTACCACCCAGCAAAGCAGCCTTCAAAACATGCTGCATGTTCAAAGGGCTTGTAGGTTTTGCCTGCGTTGAACATTTTCCTAGTGCTCTCTGGTGAGACTGGGGAATGGCAGCACTGAAGCACAACAGGAAAACACACGCACAAGGCAAGGTCCCTGCAGCCAAGTCCAGCCTGTAAATTTGGGCAGCTGACATTGCAGATGTCTTCCTGTTGCCAAGACTGGCTGTTCTGAAAAGACAGATGGGGACAGGTCAGTCGGCACATACGCAACGCTGCTCAGACACCTAGAAATATATTGGGTCAACGAACTACATCAAGATATGGGGCTGAGTTACTGGTCACCATTTAAGAGATTTAATTTGTGCCTTGTCAATAAAAAAACAGTACAGGAGATGGCATTAATATTTTTCCCTTTTCAAGTCTTCCCTTCGCTGCTGCTTCTTCCTCTGCCCCATTTCTGAGCCTCAGTACTAAGCCCCAAGGTTTTGAAACAGCACAGCAGCAAGGGTCGCTGGAGGGGATCAATGCTAGGATCAATTTTCTCTCGATATATGGTTGCCTGTTCCAGGGAGAAGGGAGAAGGCAAGGTGAAAGCAAGAGCTCTATGTCAGCAATCACAAACCCACATCAGCCCCCAGGGTGTGAAGGGCTGCAAAGTTTCCTGATAACAGAAGGCAGAGCCAAAGAAAACAAACAATATTGTGGTATTCCTGCCTGGGAGGCACAAATTCTCCATCACCTCCAAGCTTCCTGAGACCTCATCAAAACGATTACATTATAAAAACTGCTGAAACCAGGAGCTTTTCATGGAGACCAGTCAAGAAGTCACAACACAACAAAAAAGTAAGTGGGGGGTGTCATAGGGGAGGGAGCACTTCTTCCTGTGGTGACTGTATATTAGCATGTATTAAACATAGACATAACAATAAGCAAAAAATCATGGTCCAGGAGAAGTGCCAGGTGGAATGCACTGGAGGAAATTAAAACATCCTTCTCGATACACTTCAGTATTGAAATAAATACAAAGGAGGCCAAATTGACTTATCACCTACCTAGCCAGGATGCTAAAGGGAAAAAGGGTTCCAGCCTTCACAGCTGAAAAATCTGTAGTTGAATAATTTCATATTAAAAAAAAACAACTTAGCTTAAAAAGTAATAATAATATCACAAACATTATTTCAAACAAATAAATAATGGACTTCTTAGTCTTTCCTAAGTTTCCTTCTTTTTTTCCTTCTTTTTAGTCAAATGCACAGTCCCTCCACAGGACTGTTATGGGACAAAGGATCCATTGCAATGTACACAAGTACACTAACTGGCCAGCACCTAAATCCAGCAAATTCTAATGTCCCAAATGTATGCACCCACCATACTATCAAGGAAACCCTATCTCATGCACTTTGGTATTGGTCAGTAGCTGGCTTAAATTGCCTAAAAGTACCATGTAACTAGTCAGTGGAGACAGAGTTTGAGTCTCCATCCTCCAAAGAGCTGGACTGCTTCCTTGTTTCACTGAAAAATGCTCCCAGAAAGTTTGTTTTAGACAAAAACAGTGTTGGTACACCAGCATCCCAGTAATTTTAGCCAGGACTCAGTGCCATACGACACATAAAACTGAGGCTGCCTGTGGCCACCAGCAGGCAAGGGAACCTTTTTGGAGCCTGGTTTTTGTTTTGCTGGGATAAGCTAGCAGGGGACTGCCCTGGGGCTTTCAGGTCCTAAATGGATGGTGCTCTTGTGAGGTACCCCCACTGGTCTGCCTTCCAGCCACTGCTGCTTTTTCCCTGCTTGTCACTTTTTTTTTAAGCAGTTGAGCAAACCTCCATCATCTGAGTTTTAATGGAAGTGTCATACAAAGAACTTATGCAGGCTGAAACTGGGACATGATCTATAAATTACCAGAAAGCTCAACTCAAGATTAGGAAAAGAAAGAAAAAGAAGAACTCATTTCTCTTGAAAGATATATATGTATACACACATAAATATTCTCAAACTGGAACTCTCCAGGACAGCCTGAAGAGGACAGCTGTTGTGTTCTATCTTCTACCTTTTTTAAATCTCTCCTTTAGGGGCTGAGGGCAGGATGGCGTTTTCCAGCTGTGGTTCTCTCTCTCTTACAAAACACTTTTGTGTCAGCCTGTCTGTATAAGCAAGCAAACCTTCACACATTAAACACTTCTGTGTCAAACTTGCCATAATGACCAAGTTATATTTTCTGAAAGAGATATAATTATGAGGTTCAGTGAAAAGAGAAAGAGCTGGCATTTTTATATTTAGACAGACATCATTTAGGACAAGCTGATAGATAAACTCTACTTGTTGAAAATAAAATGATGGTGACATTTTCTATCTCAGCTTTTTGGCAGGAGAACAGGAACATCTTGCAGTGGGCCATGAAAGAGGGAATCCGTTTAGATGTTGCTAACAAAATCCTGCTTCTTGTCCAGCACAAAGCACATCAGTTTCAGACAAAACTCTAACAGACGAAAGCAAGGCAAAAGCAAGAGAGGAGAAGGAAAAGTATTTTCAAAAGATGTAAACAAGCAGTTATCCACAGCAGACCACATTACTCACTGAGGAAGATTATTTGAGCATTATGTCTCCATCAGTTGGTATCACACTCTTTTCACCTGCATAAATGGAGGGATACCATTTGGATACAAAAACCTTCTACATACGTTTCTGGGTGGAAAACTGCTCTAGAGCCAGGGCTGAATATTAAAAAAGTCTTTTTTCCTACTCACTTTAACAGGTACAATCGTAAGAGGTGTCACACATAGTTGAGATGAGCTATTGGTTTCCAAATGCAATAACAAATTGCCACACAGCCCAGTCCTGCCTCATCAGACATTTGAGAGGTGATCAGCTGGATAGGCCAAGATAGCCTGGCTGCAACCCAAATTCAGAAACCTGCAGCCATACTGCCAATAAGAACTACCAGCAAAACACATGGACTTCATAAAAGCAACACTGAAATGTCAAGTGAAAAAAAAATAATAAAAAAAATAAATATTGCAAGCACTTCCTTGGTAAACATACAATTCGTTACTGATGAGGACTAATTAATATTTACCAAAAAAAATATTGCTCATTCTCATTGCTCCTGTCATGAATGCATTTATCAGGAGATGTATTTTCAACAGTGTCTTTTGTCTTGTAGTGATGAAAAAAAGCCTTCTAAACTGAACCAGAGTGGAATATGTTTCCCTGGTGCTTTTCTTTTTAACCTGAAGTGGAATCTATCAGAGCTGTAAATTTGCTTACCCTTCTGTTCTGTACATGGAGCATCTCTCCAGAGGAATTTTTAGCACTCCATTATTTAAGCCCACAAAGAGTGACCTGTCGCTGTGCAGGATTTGGAGACTCTTGATTGCTTCCCGTTGTCCATCAGGGAGGATCTGCATTTCCTCTAAATAACAACTCCTCAGGCTCCTGTTAGTGGTAGAAAGGGCCTTCAAGATGGTGCCATACTCTAACAGAACAAGAAACAAGGCACAAGTAAATCTTGGAGGCATTGATTTCATTTCATACCTGCCTAAAGACTGAAATATTAATGTCATCTTTACAGAGCTGCTTTCAATCTAGTTCTGGGTCACCTGGTGCCCATGGTAGAGAGAGCTCCAGCTACATCGTTACAAACCTCAGCAGTTCTTAGACATTACAGAAATTGCCTGTGGATGCATTTTAATGGAACCCAGAAGGATGTGAACCATCTGGAGGGACAGTACCTGGAAATATTTCCCAGTTGGAGCACTGAGGCAGGAGAGAGTATGGTCCCATTACCAGTGAGTTATACAGCAAGGTGACCTGAGATAGCAGGGATCATTTCTGGTGCCTTGAGTCTATATTTCTTTTGGTTTATGGAGCAGATCGTTGCGATTTGATGCCATGACAAATGACAACAGATGCAGCAGCCCTGCTGGAAATCTCAGAGGCCTCTGTAATGACTGCATGGGTCACAGATCTAATTGATCCTCTTCCTGGAAGAAGCTGTCCTGCCAGCTTGACCAGGGGATGTTATGGCACAAGCAGTGCATACACATAAACATATACAGTGGCGTCCACAGTGCTCTTACCTAAACAGTTTTAAAAGATCTGCTAAAGGCTGGGAGATTTATGCTGGGGAAAAGGGGGTAATCACACCGTTTTTCATTAAAACCCCAAATCAGCCCCTATTGTTCCTGAAGCTTAATCTTCCTATACTGGAAGCTTCTGCATTGGTGCCAAAGCTCAGCAACCTACACTGGTGGGGTTGGCTGCCATGCAAACCTTCTATTTCACTTCGAAGGACCTTAAGCATGGAACAAGTCTGAGGCCCAAGTTTGGGCCTGGTTTGTGTCAGGATTGGGTTTGTGTTCAGGGCTGCCTCTGGGCAGGCCTGTCTCTGATGAAGCATTAGACTGGTTTAAATATGTCAAGTCCAGCAGAATTCACTCTTCAGTCACCACTAACCAGGGCCAGAAAGCAAACACGAATAAGGAGGTAAGGTTATGGCAGCAGACCTTTCTACACATATGATACAAGGCAGAAAGTATTCCAGCTTCCCCTCAGGCTTTGTAGCTGGAACTCATCACTTAAAATATCAAGGTATCAAAATGGAAGAACCATGTTTTATTTCCGTTTAAGGACAATCTTCTAATCATAATCAATGTCCATGGAGGTTCCCACAGCGGAAATGTTACTAGAACACATCCAAGATGATCACTTTTGAAGTAAGTGGTAGTAAAAATTGGATAAATTATGACACAGTCCTGGAAGGTGGTAACATGAGAATGAAGCAATGACTCTGCATTCAGATACAAGATTAAACTAACACTTACGGAGGCAATCCATCTTAGTCTAAAGTCAAAGCTTCTGCAATAGAGGATAACAACATTATACCCATGAGGCTGGCCATATGCTCTGATTAATCAAACTATTTAATTTAACCTCTATCATTAGTATGAATATGGGCTAAGACAACCATTTATAACACTTTGTCCTTCTTCCACATTTTTCATTTACCCAAGATATCTGTGCTTTTCAGAAGAGGCAACGTGTTCTGCTAATTAGAAGATGGCAGGAGAAATCAAGAGACTAAATCATATACTTAATTCTACCACTGGCTCACTATGCTACCACAAAAAAGCACTTGCCTCACCTCTCCTACCTAGATTACGTTTCAGTGCATGCCCATTCCCGAAAGCACTGGGAGTCATGCACCATGGAAGTGCAAAGAAAGAAATAATTAAAACCCTGGGCAAGCCTGGAGGGTGAGTATTACTAGTGCTTACTTAGAGATGAGTATGTGGTAATACAGAGAGGCAAGTTACATGCACAAAACCACAGAGCATTTCAGCAACCTTTGCTCTTGCCCATTGTTATGTACTAGCCTGCTTAGTTGAAACATGTTTTTATAAAAGGAAGACAAACGTTATTGTTGTTCTTGAATGCAACGTAGATTTATGGTCTGCTTGCCTGGGAATCTGCCTCAAGTCCTCCATCCTGCTTTTAATTTACCCAGGCAAACTAACTTCCATTCACTTTTGTGCCAAAATGACAACTGATATTGAACGACAACTGTGTAATGATGTCTGAACTGAGCTACTAGAGCAGCGAGGTCTATGAGCAAGTGGAGGGAACTTTCTTAAGCCCTGATGCTCTTACCTGTCCCAATATACATCACGTGGTAGAGAGTATCCTTCCCCTGAACAATATCAACCACCAGTTTGGAAAATCGAATGCTGTCCTGCGTCACGTACGGATCTACAGTCACCGGCTGCACGACATCGTTCATCAGGAACAAGCGCTGCGCATCCTGCAGGACTCTCTCTGTCAGGTTCTCATTAGGGCTGTCATCACTCAGCGTCCCACACTAGACATGGAAGATTGAACTTCAGCACCTGCATTTTCTCCCCTCTCCAGCAGCCCAAGACCAACCCCTGAAATTCTTCAAGAAACCCATGTCCTGTTGATTACCTGCAGAAGTGAATCTGTGTGAGGGTCACAGCATCAGGCCCTGAGCCTGATCTTACGTCCTTAGCCTAGCTTTGGCCTGTACCCCACCCTTTATAAATGCTTCTCCCAGCTGGTCCACTGACCAGTGATGTGGTGTTTCATTCCCTTGTGATATCCAGGAGCCAGAACAACAGAAGGGCAAAAGGCATTAGCAAAACAAGGAGAAGAAAGCATTAAAGCTAACTGTAGGAAGATGGAAAGCTAGCAGTGGAAAGCAAGTTCTTTTGTTAATCCTTGAAGCATTTCAAACCATCTTCAGACTGTACCTGGCATCTCACTGGACAATGGACAAAACCTGGAGGATTAAAAACCTGAAAAATAGTTGGCTTTGCATCGAAGAACCCAACTCACCACACTGCTCTGCCCTGCTGAACAGACCCCTCCAGCTTCATCTGAAGCAGGGCACTGTTAGCCACTAGCTCCCTGCCCCACACACACATCTCTTCTGTCCTCACAACAAATGCAGCAGATCAACCCATGTCCATCCACCCTCCAGCACCAAGAGGTGCACTGAAATAGGACTCAATGCCTTTATTCATCCAGAACAGGGGGAAGAAGAGAGCTTGTCCTTTGTCTTTTAAACACCAGCATAAACCCTACCAGGTGAATAGCACATTTTAAGGTCTGCGTTTCTCTTACACAAATGTCTAGAATTCAGCATTTTAAAAAGCCAGTGCGAGATTATACTCTCCATGCAGTTTTGTAGTCCATGTCAGTAGCCAGAGCTGATTCTTCACTCTTCCCCACAATGTCATGCATAGTGGGCAGAAGCTTTATTACTCCAAAAGACACCTGGGTGACTGGTAATTTATCCTACCCTAGGCCACGGAATTCTGTGGTAAAACTAGAAATCCTGTCAACTCCCATACTCAGTCCATGGACAACTTCATTTCTCCCTAGGTGATGCTCACAACTGAGAAATTTCACTAGGTAAAAAACCTCAAAATTATTTTGGTGGGTTTTTTTTTTTTTCATTTTTGGGCTTTTCTTGGAAGTTAGTATACTGCAAATCAGGATGTGGATTTGCACCACTCCAGCTACAGTGCAGAAATTTCCCACGTGTACACTTTCGATATGGATCGAAGCAACTCTTTGCATTGTGGCTGCCTTTCTGAGGTGCACCATGCAGAGCTTGTCTTACAACACGTTAAAATGAATTGACAGGAATTTAGCTCACTTTTACACAATGAAAACAGATCCCAACCAGCCAGTGTACTAAGCCCTACAATAGTTTGGAGCTTGTGTGAACTATGTGATACTAATTTCCACAGCACTTTCATACCAACTTAAACTTCTTCCTGAGTAGCCAGACTAAGGAAACATCAGTGGGTTTTTGATGAGTCCTGAGGTGGGTTTTAATATTTTTTCTATTGCCATGGTCTTCTTTACTTCATGACTCATCTCACATTCTAAAGATTCTTAAAATCTCTGTCTTCTGCTATCTCCTATGGTTCCTCTGCTTTACACTACTGTCTTGCTTTGGATGCTTTTCTCTCTGCTCTCTTTCCTTTCTAGAACATCACTGAGGGAGGAGTCCCAGTGGCAGGAATGTCACTGTAGGTTTTGTTTTCTGTTCTCATCAAGTCATAGATAATCCTTTTGGTCTATTGGCAGCCCGTGTGCTGACACAGCATCCCTCTGGTTTGGTTTTATTTTGTTTTGTTCTAATTTCCTGATTATCTGCACTGCCCTGATCCTCTGCATCCTCCAGTATTTCTCCTTTCTGCAAGAAAAAAAAATATATTCTGGCATGCTTCCCTCATCTTCCATTGTGAGCACCGAGGCAAAAAAATTAATTTAATTTTTTTTGCAATATCTGCCTCTTCTGTCACTAAATTACCCTTGTCATCTCCTAAAGGCCCTTCACTGACCTCTTGTTCCTCCTCTACTTGAAAAACATCTTAATCTCTTCTTGCAATCTTCCTTTTGTCTGCCACATATCTCCTCCTTTCCCTTTCCTTATTTTCTTCTGACCCTTTTCTTTCATATTGCTGCTGCAATCTTTGTACTCCACATTTTATCTCATACTTTTCACTACATGGAAATGCTTTCTAAAGTCCTTCTCTGCTCCTACCGCGTTAGCCCAGCAAGGGACAAAAAGTCCTTGATTCTCAGTTAACCTCAATATTCCCTTTAAACTCAAAAAACCTCACAACCCAAACCAAAAAAAGAAGCTTGGCTGTGTTTGGCATGGCTGGGCCTTCAGCAAAGCTTTGATCTTGGCTTTGAGTGCATGAAACTGAGGAGGTGATCAAGAGTTCAATCCTGTCCCACCTTGTACAGGCAGAAGCCCTCACTCAGGTGCCATGAAGGAATTCAGGGGGAGAAATCAGGATCCTCAGCAGGAACCCAAGCACGTCCCTGCCTCCAGCATGGACCTGCCTCCCATCTGCTCTTGCTGTGATATCAGGTGACTGCAGAGTCCTTTTTGGAAGGTCCCCGACATCACCAGCTTGAAGGCAGATGGCATTTTCAGGCAGCCTCAACACCTTTGCCATAATGAAAGAGAGACAGATTCACACAATTGGGCTGAAAGGATTCCCCACAGGGAAGCAAGGACAGGAAGACAGGTCCATCCTCCCTAGGATTTCCCAGGTGGGAAGGGACTTGAGGTGTAAAATGGGCTTATGCTTCAGAAGATTAAGGTTTGCTGAGGCTGTCACACACACACTCTGCACCACACGGACTGAATCTAGGCATAAAGCAACTGAAGCTGTTCTATAATTTTCAAACTGGCTTTAACTAATCGTCCTGGAAAACTTCTCATTCATAAAAAAGAAGATTTTTTAAGGCCATCCTCATGTGTCCACTTCTATCTCTTGCTGCTCAATGTGTCCATAACTTCTGGCTGAGCTACTCTGTCTCGGAAAGATATCCATCTTGCACTGAAACACTAATAGCCTTAGGGGCCCTATCAACTGAAAGATAACTCATCACCTCCTTACACAGTCCCAATGGTTAATTACCTCTCTTGTTTAAAAATATAGATCGATTTTGTCCAGCTTCAGTTTTCAATCCTTCCCTGTCTCAGTGGGGACATGTCTCTATGTCCCCTTTTGAGGATCACATTCTTGGAGTTCACATGTCAGTGATAAGCATAACAGTGATTTAAATTATTAGTATAAAAATCTGAACACTCTTATTGTTAGCAAAACCATTCAATTTTTGCCATGAATCTCATGGCCTCAGTAACATGTGGCAAGGAGTTCCACAGACAAAAACACTCACTGGCCCAGCAAGGGACAAAAAGTGTGGAGAAACACAATTTATCTGCACCATGGGTCTGCCTGGAAAAATGGTCCCCACACAAATTGGAGTGACACAACGTAAAAGGAACTGGAGTTACCTAAAGAGTAGCATTACCTGGAAATTAGGGATGGGGTTTAATGTTGGCAGCCAGGCTGATCTTGGGTTTTCTTGGTAACGGAAAGGGCCATTAAATGCCTGAGTAATGGCACTCAGATTGAAGGCACACACTGCTGAGGCAGCTATGCTGTTTCTGGAAAAGGGGAGAAAAAAATAAATCAATTTAATAATTAGAACATTGACAGTTTAATCATAACAGACATCAGACTCCACTCAAATAAAATACATGTAAATTGCTAGGTAGATGTACAGTGATACAAACCTCACAGGGAGTAAAACTAACTAAATAAATAAAGGGTTAAATGCAGAAGGCTTGCATAACAATATTCAGAATGAATTTTAAGCTTGATTTTAAAACGTCTGTGATTTAAGGGCCATGGAAGTGGTTCTGACAAGAAAGGTGAATACAGTTTAATTTGCATGGATTATTTGTGTCTGGTTTTATTCTTATTTAACAACACATCCATCTTCATGGATTACAAACAACCTAATTTTTAATCTCCTGGTGTTTCTCAAGGTGAAATTCTGTTTCTACAGGCTCTTGAAATCTTTAGCTATAAATTATATCCCATAAGATAGATATAGATATATATAAATATATTCAAAATGCACTTGTGTGTGCAAAGACATGCAGGGGAAGGGAGAGGGTGACAGTGCAAACCAGGCTGGTTGTTACAGCAGCTCAGCACACAAAAAGGTCTTGCTAACACATGAAAGCCTGTTTTTAATGATCACAGTTCACTTCTTTGTGTTTTCAGCTGGGAACAGGATCTGTCTCGGGCAGACTGTTCACCAGGCACGTAGCAGCCAGAGGAGGCACGGCTAGGGAAATGCCACTCTAGGAAGGACTCTTAGGAAGGAAATTTGTTTCAGGGATGCTCTGCTGTGCCATCAGACTCGCACACAAATCAGTCAGCCTTTGCTGTCCCACTTCAGTCATGCAGGACCCATTTCTGCAAGGTCCTGAGCAGACTCAGCTCCTTTTGCCTCAAGAGGGTTGGACGATGCTTCCCAGATGGTGATGACACCTCAGGGAAACCAGCCCAAAGGGGGATGTTTGCTAAGTGGTAACCTGAAATTCAAATGTGCTCCTAGCTTTCCCCTTCCCCCTGCTATTTTTTTTTATTTTTATTTTTTTAAAAAAACACATGATGTTTAGAGAAAACGATATCAGAATAAACTAAAAATAGAGGTAGTACAAGACACTGCTTCATCTCGGTGCCTTTTAAATAACTCTGGCCCCACTGTATGTATCTTTCTGCTAATGAAAGCAAGTGGAGTCCCTCAGGGGTCAGTACTGGCACCAGTACTGTTCAATCTATTCATCAACGACCTGAGGGAACAGAATGCACTGTCAGCAAGTTTGCTGATGACACTAAACTGGGAGGAGTGGCTGACACACCAGAAGGCTGTGCTGCCATCCAGTAAGACGTGGACAGGCTAGAGAGTTGTGCGGGGAGAAATTTAATCAAATACAACAAGGGCAAGTGTAGAGTCTTGCATCTGGGAAAGAACAACACCGGGTACCAGTATAGGTTGGGGACTGACTTGGGAGAGCAGTGTAGGGGAAAGGCAGTTAGGGGTCCTAGTGAACAAAAGGATGACTGTGAGCCAGCAGTGTGCCCTTGTGGCCAGGAATGCCAATGGCATCCAGGGATGTATTAGAAGGGGTGTGGTTAGTAAGTCAAGAGAAGTTCTCCTCCCCTTCTACTCTGCCCTGATGAGGCTGCATCTGGAATATTGTGTCTAGTTCTGGGCCCCTCAGTTCAAGAAGGACAGGGAACTGCTTGAAAGAGTCCAGCGCAGAGTCACACAGATGGTTAAGGGAGTGGAACATCTCCCTTATGAGGAAAGGCTGAAGGAGCTGGGTCTCTTTAGCTTGGAGGAGACTGAGGGGCAACCTCATTAATGTTTATAAATATGTAAAGGGTGAATGTCAGGAGGACAGAGCCAGGCTTGTCTCAGCGATGTCCAATGATAGGACAAGGCAACAGGTGCAAGCTGGAGCATAGGAGGTTCCACATAAATGTAAGGAAAAACTTCTTCACTGTGAGGGTGACAGAACACTGGAACAGGTTGTCCAGAGAGGTTGTGGAGTCCTCTTATCTGGAGATATTCAAAACCAGCCTGGACGTGTTCCTGTGTGACCTACTCTAGACGATCCTGCTCTGACAGGGGGCTTGGACTAGATGATATTTTAAGTCTTTTCCAACCCCTAACATTCTGTGATTCTGTGTGAATTCTCTGAAAAGAAAACATTTTTTTTAATTAAACCAACAATTACTCTCCCTTGCACAAAAGAAAAGCCTTGCTCCACAATCCCAGGCTGGAAAGCAGAAGAACAGATTCTCCCACAGCATATTCTTTGGAGCAATACAAGATCAGGAAGAACTTCTTGCTTTGCCTTCCCATTCTCCATGCCTGCCCCTGCCCTTTCCATCCCCAGAGTGATGGAGTAGCTCACTTTGAACATGTCAAAGCAACACTGGGCAAACCTTCCTCCACTTTTGTCTGAACACGGCTGACGCAGTGCATGCTCACGGACGGCAGCTTGTGAGACAAAGCTAATGATGGATGACAAGTAAATGCCTTGAGGCACACATGGAAAAGAAAAAGAGAATAAGAAAGAAAATGAAAAAGGAAAAGAAATACTAAAAACCTGCAAGTCTAACAAAAACACTTTTTTTTTTTTTTAAAAGGGACATTTTTTAGGGCCCTGGCAAAGACCTTTCCTTTTGCTAGAAAGGAGAAAGAAAAAAGGTTTTCCATTAAATCTGTGGCCCTTTTTCCTTTCCAATCTGTGGCCTGGCATATTTCCCATCCCTCCCTATGAACAGTTTGATCCCAGTCTCAAGCCAGTGACATCAACTTGTGCAGCTGGCATCTATGTTGGTCTGGTGTGAAGCGCAACCTCCTTTATTCCCACCTCCTACTTCCTGTGATTAACCAGGTGGTTTAGTGAATGGGTTAAGTTCAAGGTTTTAACATTGTCTCCATTACCTCCCAGAAAAAAATTAATAAAAACTTCTTAAATATTTCATCAGCAGCTTCCCCAAAAAGCTCTCTTTCCCACTGATTCAACTGGGTATAACACAATATGAAGCAATAAATCTATATGTGGGTGTTACCAAAACCACTAATACCCCTTTGTTATAAGATGACCTTAACTATTAAACATGAACCTTCCAACATAAAAATACCTTTTCAAAAAATAAAAATCATAGTTTTGTGGTGCATTGGTATCCTATTATGAAGAAACTCAGACTGGAGCATATATCGACTCTCTTTGGTATGCAGAGCTCATGCAGCACGATATAAGTCCCAGTGGAAGTTAAAAGAATAATTACCATTATTTCTCTAGTCAGATGACAAATTAGAACATTTTCTCTTTGAACTCTCAAAAGAACATCATGTTGTAGACCCAAAATGCTACTTGATCTAACTTCAGCTATTATCAATAACTCATTTCTTCAATTACACAAATGTTACATATTATATTGTCCTCCAAAGACACAAGAGAGCACGTACCCCTGTACATACAAAGAGTGACTTAAGCATGACCCAGAGGAGAGGGGTAACACTCATCATGTCTCACTTTAAACCTGGGAGGCATGAACAGCAGACAAGAACTCTTCCAACCAGAGGTAGCCTGTGTCTCCCTCCTTATATTCCATAAACTATACCAATTTGAGAAATATGATACAGTTATTAATAATTTCTGCATTTCCAACTTCAGATTTGGCTGGATGAAAGGACAAAGGGATAGATAAAACATTATCACTATAGACATAGATGCCTCCTCTGACTGAAAAAAAAAAATTTTAAGTGTAATCTCAAATGCCCAAAGCAGTAGCCAGGTTTCCTTTTAATGGTCAGGAAGTTTGGTTAACATCCTTTAAATGTTTTTAGAGAACAGCTCATGCTCCTTTCAATCCCACGACAGATTTTCCCTAAATCCCACAGTCAAGGTGTAGTGCTGAATCATGTTTATTTTTTCTAGTTGCCTTTCCACTGGCTCACTGTTGGCTGACACTGGCAACGGCAGTGGAGAACAAAACATGGAAGATGGATGAGGGTGGCCAAACACTTCCCTACTTCTTGGCATTTACAGAGCAACAATAAAATTCAGGCTCTGTTGACTCTCTCAGTGAAACTCAATAGTGCTTTAGGTCAAGAATTTGGGGCTGATGCTTTGTGACTTCAAGGGCTGAAGTTCTAGCCCTGTCACATCAGCTAGTGACACATTAAATGAGGAAGGCCTGTACTTCAGTGGGGCTTCACTTCTTTGGTTTGCTGTGGGATTCCTGGGACCAGACCCTTATTCATATTGAACAGAACTCCACACAAAAACCCCAAAGAAGCTGGCTGCCCAGCATGAGCAAGGCACTTTGAGTGTCTGTCATGCGGAGTAACTACCTTAGGTTTTTATTCTCTAGTTTACACATCAGGGTAAGACCCCCCTGGAGAACATGAATTATTGAAATTCAATACCGTGCAGACTGGTTATAGCTTGAAACTCATCATCCTAGCCTTGGGCTTCAGAGAAAAAGTTATTTGAGTTTTCCTGACTTAAAAATGTACATTATGAGTTTTTTAATATATTTTTTAATTAACTCCTCTTCTCCTTTCTGCTTTCAGAGCTACACTAAATCATTCCAATTACAAGTTTTTTCAATATCAAGCCAAGAAGAGATGATTATAAAGCTTCAGAAATCATGCCTTCCCCTCAGAGTCCCAACCCTGTTTTTGATTTGTGAACCTAAAACAACCTGCAGTGGAGGTGCAGCCCCCCTTGGAAATGTCAAATGCTGTGTAGTCCACGTGACCTTGCTTCTATGAAGTGTTGTTCAACAGCAATTTATGTTGATGTCATCCTAGGCTGTTGTGGTCCCATCTGCTTAATTCTTATCTTTCCAGTTCTTCTCTCCCAAGCATATGTACCTGTCTTTCTCATGGACCAGCCCCAATGTTCACACAATTGTGTCAGATTTTCCAGGCAGTTAACCTGGCTGAAAATTAATTATGTTTTTCCGTTAGGTCATTTTCAGGCCAGCTCTCTGAACTACACAAGTAGCTTTGCCACTACAAAAAGAAGTCTGTCACAGCCCAGGCTTGTATTACATTAAGTTACCCTCGAACTGTATAAACATCTTTTATGGACTCCAGGAATCTATGAAACATGGATTAAAAACATTGTCCTAAAGGCTATGTTGCCATGATGGATAACACAGACCTGCCTATTCCTTCATGTTAACCAAAGAATCTTTCACAAATGAATCCTCAGACTGTCTAAAAAATCTGGGTATTGTCAGTCTCAGACTGCTGGGGATAGAAGAAGGGTGGTAAAATTAGTACAACTTACACATTAGTAGTGAAGACACCATAGATCAGATCTTGCTCAGGAAGGTAGAAGGTGCTTTGCAATTCATTATAATAGAAAGGGATTTCTCCAGAACGGGAGCAGTTCAGCCTGGCCTTCATGAAAGTTGTCCATGTGTCCTCCAGCAAAAATCTCCCTCCAATATCATTTTTGCAAACCCTTGCCACACGAGAATACACTGTTTTCCCACAGTCGTGTTCTACAGCATTCTCACGGAAGAAGAAGTAGGTGAACAAACCGATGTCATAGGCAGCAATAAAGTTAGGCTCTGAAAAACAAACATTTGAAGAGATTTATACAGGTCAGAAATCAAGCCGTGCTCACTGGCTTGCTCAATACATTGTGCCGCCAGCTCCCTTTACGCAGCCTGTCAAAGCTGGGACCACAGGGAGTTTGGAGTCAGCACAGGACATAAAAACAGTGGATGGGAATAATGACACATGGGTATACAGATCTAGTTCAGTTTTTTCAGATCTTGGAGAGACCCCATTGTTTCCCCACTATATTGGCAAAGCTGCTACTGATTTCAGGGAAAGCAGAGTTCACCACTTTGCATATGCATGGTTGTTCTCTATACCTATACTAATTTTACAACATACAGCCTTCCCATTGGGTTCCTTCACATATTTACTTTTAAGTGCACCTTATGATGTGCTACATATGTTGAGTGCATCCACCCATCTCCCCAGACTGCTGCACTGAAACTCTCAATCTACTATCCCAGTGCAATCACATCTGGCTTTTATCATGAAGCCTTTCCAGTTTCTAGGCACAAAATACTATCTTGTGTCCGTAAAACAAAACCATGCCACAGACTGACAGTATTGACACAAGTACTCCTTAATTCTTTTTCTCCTAGAATTATTGTTATTGTTTTCAGAAGAATTGGAAAGAACCTGGAATTGGTTTTGTAGTGAATATTTTAATTGGGTATTTAACAAAGCTTTAAAGTGTATGGTCTTTTATCCCAACAATTTCTTTGGCAAAGCAAAAAGACTGGCCATCTTTTTGTTTAAAAAACCCTGTTGGTTTTAACAGGGTGCTTTTTCATTTCTGAGTAATGCTCAAAGGAAGAGGGAAAATGGAAAGTATGGAATTCCTTTAATGGTGCAGCCCACGAGTGAAAGGAAAACAGATTCATGGCAGAAGTAGACAGGTTGATGCTGCTGCAAGACAGGTTTGGGAGGCAGACAATGGTAGAGGGAGGGCACTGCAAAGTATCTCCCATTAAACTTTCTCCTTCAAACAGTGAACCTTAACGGGACTGTTGTGATCACCATTCTGACCTCTTGTCTAACACGAACCACAGAGTTTCACCCTGTAATTCCACCACTGGATCCTGTCACTATCAGGTGAATTAGACCACATCTTTCAAAGGAGATCTGATCTTACTGGACAATGTCATATGGCTTGACATCCATCATTTTCCTCAGTGACTTGTTCAAATGACTAAAGGCTGCCCCAGCTGCAACCTGTACTTCTTTTTCCATTTGATATTATCTGGTTTCAGCTTCCAATCACAGGCTCTTGTCATGACTTGTCTGCTAGATGAAAGAACTTTATCCTGCCAGAAATCTTCTCTTGATGTAAGTACTTCCATATCATGAACAAAACACCTTTTATCTCCTTTTCAGAAAGATAAATAAATTGAGCTCCTTAAGTCTCTCACTGTGAGGCAGGCTTTCCAAGCTTCAAATCACTCCATGGCTCTTCTCTGAATCATCTTCAAGTTTCCTGTTTCTTGTTGAAAAGTGGCCAGAACAGGATGAAGGTACTTCAATGTCACCAACACTGCGCAAGGTTACAAATCCAAGAGTCATGTTAGTTTTTCCAATCATGAGCTAGAAACGCAGATTCTGTTTGGCTTTCCTCAGACTCCCCCATTCCAATGTTACTTCCTTCTGAATTCTTAGCTCATGTGCAGACAAAAGGCACGTATTTCTAATGAGAGTATACAGGTTATGCTGCTTTTTGGTCCTAATTCACAATCTTGCCTGATGACATTCTTCTCTTACAACTCTGGATCTCCATACTGACTTCAATACGCCTGAAGAAGCCTAGTCCGGTCTCACTAAGCTCCTGAGAGTACACAGTCCCACTGCTCATATCTTTGATGGAAAAGTCTGAAATGCAATTGAAAGATTCTGAAAGATCCAATGGAAAGATTCTGAGTATCTTGTCAACTTACCTGGGTTGAAGGAGAAAGGGGAATATTGGGGTCTCCATTACTAAAGTCTGTTCAGACAAGACATGCTTTGCCCCAGTCAGAAGGTGTGGACTCAGTGCAGGAAGTACTGGTTGATATTCTATAGCTTGCTTGATGCAGGGTATTATCACACTGGGGCAACAGCTGCTTTTAATAACTATAAATCCACAACAGCATGGGTTTACATGGAACATAACTCACTGTGAAATTTCTTATTTTCAGACTGGCTCTGCACTGAAACCAACCATCTTCAGCTGAGTCAGTGAAAGCAGAGCGTGCTTAACACTGTGCAGAACTGGGTCAACAATATGATACTTTAAGTTCATTTTGATCTTCAAATGTTTGAGCAGTTTTCTTGTTAAGAGGATGTATTTGGTCATCTCACAAGACAGACCCATATATACGTTAAGTAGCCTATAAGACCCACTTCCCATATTCTAAATCAACTTCTCTGAAATACTTCCAGGCTATTTTTAAACATCTAAGCTTCATCGATTATTGCACCAGAAGCCCTTCCCCATCACAACTCTGGATCCCAACATGAAAACAGAGGAAAAGATTTACAGGCCTGCCAAGTTGACTTTAATACACCTCTTGCTCAGATATGACTTTACCATTGAGCCATTTGGAGTTGTATTGTGCTGTCCTAAGTGGGGGAACATTTCCAAGACTGCGGTAAATAACAGGATCCCGTCCAGAGAAATCAATTACAGTTGCAGCATAGAGCTCTCCTCGTGATGTAATCACAGCTGTCGAGTTGTGCCGGGGGTCGTACGGGCACCGAGCCACTCCATTAATTCTGTCAATGATTTTGCTAAGGTTCCCTACCTGTATTTAAAAGAAGAGAGGAGAAAGTTTAAAGACCATCTGGCTTTCTTGCTGGCATAGAGAATTCAGTTTGACCATGACTACCTAAAAGCAAAACCTTTATTTTAAATAAACAGGCAGCTACAAGAAAGTACTGCTAGCAATGACTGTAAATTCAACTTTACATTCTCATTTGCCAACATAAAAAGTTGTGTCTGAGCTTCACTGATCCTATTGCTTTGTAAGAAGGGTAATTCCCCTGTCCAGAAGGCCGTAGGCCCCAACCCACTTGGTGTAATCAGGTGCTCCTGGTGCTGGCATAGGTTTCTAATCTTCCATAGACACCTCCTGAATGTGTACTGGCATTAAAAAATACAAAAATAAACAGTGCTCTGGACCTGCTCCTGCCTCCCTTGAATCCAAAGGGCATTTTGCCATTTATTTTAAGGAAACATTTAAGTATTCAGTTCAGGAGGTGCTCACAACTAAGCCTGTCTACATTCCCCATTTTCAGTGACATACCCAAGGTTTGTGTGAGCAGCACTTTGTTCAGATCCAGCTCACCCATGAGTTTTCTGCTCCCCACCTGCAAGTATCTCCACTGCCCAAAAGCAGCTCAAAGAACAAACCCCAAACTACTTCAGATCAGCAACATTTGGAACATAGTCTCTGCAGCCATGATGCCCTGCCAAATGACTGGCCCTTCACAGAGCACATATCCAGCCCTCCCCATCACTGCAAAAGAAGCAAAACAGACCTGTCGACTGGAACAGACTGGTGAAAAGGCATTGGTACCACAGGTGAAAACCTTCTTGCCATAAACAATGAGCACACGGACATAGTTCTGGCACTCTTCCTAAAGGGACACAAGACAGAAACAAGGGATTTTTGAAAAAGAGACTGTAGGGTTATTTATTACATTTTTAAAAATTACCTGTACTGTAGTTGGAATTCATCTTCCTTAGCTCTAACTCAGGAGGTTTGTTGCATCAAGCAGTGCACAGCTGTAGGGAGCTAGTGCTCTAAGTGAGAAAGCCCAATTTGCTGGTTATTTCTCTAATCATAGCCCTGCACAATCCCTGGATAGGATGTTTGACTCTGTGTTAGCTACACAAGTGCCCCTTTTTGTGCGCTGCTTAGATTGGAGGAGGAATCCTCCTCCTTTTCCTGATCATACTTCACACCTATTACACCCAGTAACGCTGCAGTTTGGAAAACATTACCCAGACAAAAACTCCAGTGAAGGACAGTGGGTCTGTCTGCGTTATAATTCACACCAGTGCCAGCAGGAAAACAGCAGGAACTTCTCTTTAATAGACCAGGCTAGTCAGGAGAATCTCGTTCTTGAACAGATTGTTATTTCCTGCCTCCCACAAGGACTGTGTGCTTGTGTGGTGGAAGGATTTTCTCTTTTAGACCAGGCCAGTGAAGAATAGCAAATCTCTTCTCAACTGCATGACTATTTGCTGGTGCTGTAGACAATTCCCTCCACACACCAGTCCCCAAAGGTGTGGGGCTCCAGTCACCCCACGCTGGGGTAGGGGTGGCAACACAGGGCTACACTAGGTGCTTTTTTTTGTAAGAAAATTTCTGCAATCTCTGTTGTTGAAGAGAGCCATGGTCTCTCTTTTTCCCCACAGCCTCATACCCAGAGACCTGTGGACTGCAGATCAGGCCACCAGAGCATCTTTGGTGAGTTAAGCTATGGGGGAGGAAGAGGCCACATGAGGCAGGGACTTTCAAATGTGACACACAGGGAATGGGAGGTGTGAGAGTAGTATGCAGCTCCCACAGGCAGCTCAAGAGCTTCCCAGCCCAAGGTTCATCTGAACAGCCCCAGTGAGAGATGTACTGTGAGCCTGGCACCAGCCTGCCTGCCCTGGGCTCTGGGGCCACTGCAAAGGAAAGGACATGAGCAACTGCTAATGACTGGCACCTACAGGGCTCCAAGCACAGAAAGTCTATTATATTCTACTATAAACAGAAAAGGAAACTTGTTAAAAAATAACAACTTCGGCTGGGTTATCCCGGCTGCTTTGCTTTCCTCCCTCCAATAGATCATAATTTGCCACTAAGCTGAGCCTACAGCTGCAGACACGTCTTCTTCTTCTGTAAGCAGCAATCACTCTGCAAGTTTCCCTGTGCTCCACGCTGTTGATCTTTTCCCTGAAGACTTCATTTGCAAGATTCAGCAGTGTAAAAACACTCCCTATCTTCTGGAAAGGAAGAGGCTTGTTTAGCTGGATTATGTGTTATCTCCTTTAATTTGCTGTATGGAAATCAACTTATTGAAGGATGGCATTTAGTGAAAACCAAGCCCACCAGCGTTAACCACAGACATGGGCATGATATGGGGAGCTTGTTTTTGAATGGAGATCAGAGGGATTGCCCTCCAGAGCCAGCCTAGGAGCACTTGCCCAGCCCGGGCAGAGGTTACAGAATGCCAAGGAGCAGGTGCTGCCAAGTCTTGACTCTCAGCAGGGGTATCAGGGATCAGCTACATAATGTCTGGCACCCACAAACGAAGGCTTGAATTCATAGCTGGGTCGATTCAGCACTAATTTCAGTAGCAGATCAGTCATGGTGACTGTGCATCAGTCTGTCAAATAGGACCTTGAGAAGCACTGTCCCACCTGCTGTGTGTTGAGAATAGAGGTCTCATCACTTCTTTTAATAAAACAAAGGGCTTGTCAGCCTCTCTGCCCTCTCCCATCATTGTTACATGGTGCTGTGAGCCCTGTTAGTTATTACCTGCTCTAAAGATGTCTGCTTTTCATTAGTAGATAGAGTAATTCCCCTTTCTGTAGAGTACAGTTACTCAACCCTACATAATATTAGGACCACTTTTTATTCAGCTGAAAAGTACTAGAAATTCTGAGGGGATGCTATAAAAAAAAGGTATGGGCTCCTCTCCCAGCAGGGTTTGTTTTCAGAATATGGCTGATTGGCTTCTATCACAGGATGAAACTCTTTACCCAATTTTCACACAATAAGAAAGTGCCCATCCATTCCCCCTCTACTGCCACCTTTCTCTTCCTTGTGCAGAGACTGAGCATGGTTTCTGACCTAAACCAGCTAATCCCATAAATGTTGCTGGACCCTTTCTTGCTTAGGTCCTTCAATATATTAGGAGTTAAAATTCTGTCCTGTAGAAATCTAAAATCCTAATTTGCAGAATTCCTTTATTGGCACAGAGCTCTATTACAGATTAACAGATTTATATTTCTACAAAAATCTTCCCAGCTGAGAAGCACATAGAAAATAATTTCTCTGTGAGGTCATGTGGTGGGTGGTCTTCTGGAGTCTATGGGCAGTGATGCATCTGTTTCACACTTTACTCCAAGGCACAGCAGCCTGGACTGGTGAAGATGCTGGAAGCTGGTAAAATATTGTTATTTTAACCCAATTAAGCATGGTTTTATTTGTACCCATTCAGTCCAAAGCAGAAGTTATTTATTGAAACAGGGGAGAAACCATATTGAGCAAACATATCTTCTGCTGTCTGAACCTGCACCAGAATATTTAATCTATGACTTCCAGCCCATCCCCAACTGCTCTAGCAAAGAGCAAAAAAGCCCAGTCAGCATGGATGAGGTGGTAGATTGGAAACACTTGGCAGCTGATACCTTTCAGGGAACTAGACATACCAAGCCCACTAATCTCACTGGTTGTAAGAGGCAGAAATTGGAGTGACTAGTGGATGCTTTCCTCTCTGCTTAGATAGCAATGCCTCTAGGTGTGGGACATATCCAACCATAGTTATTCCTATAAATTAGCTGAGTAGGCTTTTTCCCTGGACCCGCCTTACTGATGGTGGTAACAGCACTCCATGCTCCTAGAGGAACAGCAACCATAATATGTACCTTTCATCCAGTGGTCTAAAAGAAATTTATGCAGCTTTAAGTAATGTTCTGAAACATGTGCATTTGCCCTGTCCTCTCAGACGGGTAAATCGGAACACATGGGTGCTAAAGGATTTGCCATGGTGACATACAGATTCAGAGGAGATCCTGAAGGACCCCAACAAAGATCTAACTACCAGACCCCACATCTCTAAGTCTGCCTGGCCCAAAGAAGAATTCTGTTCTCATCGGGCATTTCTTATTGCTGTATCCACTAACAGTCATGTCAGTCTATGAAAACCTCCAACAAAAGCAAAGAAGAAACCAACCCACTTAAATGTTTCAGCTTTCAGGATTTTTCACAAGGCACTGTCTGTGAGATTTATATTAGATCCTATTTCCACCCTACTCTCAAAGTAACTAGCAAGGAACAGCCTCCTCCCTCTGTGTTCTTTAAACCAGCCTGGATTTGCCCTGGAAAGTCATTCAACACACTGCTCTCTGCAACAATTTGTAGCTGAGGCAACTGGTTAGTAAGATGATCTCAGAAACCCCTACAGAAAATAGGAGCTACTTAATGCAGTTTCTCCCATGTGGCTGGAAAACTCCAGGCATGCAGGAGGTAAAATTCAGACAGACTTTAATATAGCCGGAAAATCTGGCAAGCTTGAACCAAACTCTGTCCAGACAAGACAATATTTGGATCCTGCTCTCACATTATAGAGCAGACAGTTGAATCTGTGTATGATCAGTCTGCAAATCTCATCACCAGAAGATATTATTGGGATCAAGAGATTAAGGTTTAAATAAAGGGGAATGACTGAGTATTTGAAAGACTGGTTAATGAGAACAACCCAATTATATTAGTTGGGATTATTATTAAATATATGGCAAAGCTGATAAAAACCTGTGGCTCATTGCCACAGCATGAAGTATATCTCCAGTTTTGCTATGAATTGCATGTTACCCACTTTGGGCTTTTTGCTCCTTCTTCAAAATTACCTAGTACAGGTAATTGAGATAAGGCCTTAAACTGAGCAGATACCACTTTTCTCCAGTCTAACAACTCTTGTTTTCCAGGAAAGGAAGAGTTTGTGACTTGTAATGTTCAACCCTACAGTGCACAGGTCTTCATAGTCACTAAGAGAATGAACTTCCCTAAAGACTCTGCCTCCCTTCCCATCCCCAACCACGCCTCCAGTTTAAGCCTATCACAATTTATTGCATTTTTTGCAATATTTAGATTTAAATGGGTGCTGTAATGTGCACAACTGTGATGTCAGGCTGCTTTGAAAGCAGATTTCAAACCTAAGAACTAAGAGTGGTGCCCTGCTACTCCCTTCATTCACATGGACAGATCAGCAAATGGAGGGGATGAACTCCTGCTGGCTTCAGTTTGAGGCACAATTCAAAAAGACATTTTCAGGATGCTGTGAATGAGCCAGCTTTGAGTGTTTGAGTAATTTCATTTGTCATTTCTGAACATTGGAGTTCTGAAAAGTTATAAGCCCTTAATCTCATTGTATAGATGTATTTTTCTTTGAAAGCATAACCATATATAGGCACTACTTTAATTGCCCTTTTACTCTGAATAAACCACTTAAGTCCTGTTTTCAGAGATCTCCTTTTATAATTTATTCTTTTTAGGCTAACACTATTTCATCACATACTGATATATTTTAATCATAGATTAAAAACACAGTTACGTGCTGCGTGTCAAAAACAATAGCTATTTCAAATGGTCTGTTGTCTTCAGCAAAGAAACAACCTGCAGTTCAGGGATCAGCCAGCAGAACTCCTTGTTACCCCTTCAATGACAGTTTAGAGTGCAGCAAACATTTATCTGTAGCAGTTCATCCCAGTTTGTTAAAAAATAATCAAGGCCTAACATGTTCTTGAGCACTGTTAATAACAAGCTTTCAGATATCTATATTTATTTCTTTGGACAAACAATTCTATCAATCAGTTTAAGCCAATACCCTGACCAAGCTGTCCTTCTCCTTTGAGTGCAACAGACAGCAAAGAGAATTAATTGCTAATGATTTTTCCAGTCAAGTTTTCTTTAATGGACTAGAAAATCAAATCTGGGGGTTGATTCTACATTGACAGCTTAACAGAAGTACTAGGAACGTAGGTTCAAAAGTCTAGGAACAGTTATAAAGGGGGGGAAAAATATCTAACCACTTCCCAGTTACTCCTGTTTGCCTGGGGGTTTATATGGCGTCTGTCCTACCTGGATGCCCAATCTTGCTAAGTGGCATGGAGATTCCCAGCTCCACTAGACAACCACAGAGCACATCCTTGTGTGACACAGAGCCACCTGAAGGCCTGAAACAGCAGATTCCTCTGTTTACTCCAATGCCATTTACGTGGGCTCTAGGCTTGGGCTAGGATTTCCCTGTAACCTTGTGTGAATCACAAGACCCCCTTCAGTACCAGGACATCATGCAAGAATAGGAAACTCTACTGGCAACATGGTGGGACAACCTATCAGACATTTCTTCTGTTTTTTTTTCTTCCTCCGGAAATGTTGCTAGTGCATCATTTTTTTCCTGGCTACATAAAGCTCTTGGGACAGTATGTAAGAGCTGTATCACTGCCATTTTCACCATCGGTTCTATTTCACTTTTGGAAATGACAGGGTGCTGCTTTTGGCAAGTTAACAAATAATTCTGTGCTTAGACAAGAGAAAGACCAAAGTGCTCTTGTTTAGAAAGCCACAACTTTCCATGCCAGGTAAAATTCCTTAGATGTGGTTGATGTGGACCATTATGCAGAGACAAACCAATTACAATCTAGAAGCTGAGCAACTCCTAATGAAATTAAATACACCTCTCTCCCTTCTGCTCTATTCATCACTCATTTTAACTACAACCTCTGGGTGATATAATTTGGAAGACAGAAAGAAAGGCAGCACAACACTGACTTTGTTCTCTGCATTGTCTCTCAGTCAGCATTTTATAAATGCTGCAAAAATAAGAACGATTGCTAGTAGAAGCAAGTCATGGATCCCCAGAGACATGGCAAATAAAGCACACACAATTCTTTCAGGAAACCACAAGTTTTGGTTGATAAATATGACATAAATGAAATAAACTTTTCTGAGGTGTTTGTTTTAATACCACATGACATATTGCAGAGTTAATTTTAAAATCAGGTTCAAGAACATATACATTAATGGATTAAAAGCTGATAAATTACTGGACTGAAAAAAATCCCCAGAGTGAAATAATTCACAAACTTGCCACTTTAGCAGAGTCCCAAATGGGGTGGTACTAGCCCAGTATCAACATTTTTCTTAATGAACATTTGTGGATAACCCAAATATTATGAAAATAGTAATTACCCGGGAGGCCAGAGCCTCACTATATATACAGTAATATATGGTAGGCTGGTGAGCTGGATTCAACAAACTAAATAATGTTTTTTAAGATATTATGCATTAAAGTGCAAGGAACAAAAGGGCTCTATGTGTAGACTGGGAGATTACATCCCAAGACTGGCAACTGTGAAAGGATTTAGTGGTCACAGTGGCGAGGCAATTCTGTATGAACTCCTTTGACAGAAGAGCTTATGAAACTGCCAGGTGTTTGAACAGAAGAGGGTGAGTAAGAGATGGAGGACTGTTCTAATCACACTTAGGCATTAGAAGATTGACAAGGGAATACAGGTAAAAAATTGAGTGCACAGAAAAAAGAAAAAAAATATTCAAGGGCAGTAGAAAAATGGCTTAGAGAAAGAGGCTTGGAGAAATCAGCTTTTTGCTTATAAAAAAGCCTAAGTACCAATTTGACAAAAGCATGTAAGTGCCTTTGTAAAAAATAAATATTGGTAACTAAAAGGCTCTTTAATCTAGCAGAGAAGGGCAAAATGAGACCCAGCCACTCAAAACTGAAGTCAGATCCAAAGAGAAAATAAAGTACTTGTTAACAGGGAAGGTGATATGCCATTAGAACAAGCCAGCAAAGCACACAGTCAGCCCATTTGCTTCAGCCCTTCAGTTCAAAACTTTTGTCTTCCTCAAAAAGGTGCAGCAGCCAAACAGGAGTTACTGAGCTCAGTTTAGGAATAAGTAGGTGAAATCTGTGGCCAGAGCTACATAGGATGTCAGAAGAAATTACCTAATGGTACCTTTTAACCTCAAATCTGGGACCCAGATTTCTCATCTCCCATTTCTCTAGCCAACAGGTACTCAAATGTGGAGAAACCATCATGTCATAATCCTTATACTTTTGTGATATCCATTTTGTGGCTTCCATTCTTGCACTTCTTATTTTCCCTATGGTAAAGCCCTAAGAATTTTTAGAAGGTATTTTCCAAGCAGCAGGAAAAATCTTATTTAGCTACTCAAGAGGCATAAGAATGAAGGGAGAAAAGACATTTTTATACACCAGGTGGCTTTGAAAACCTCACCCTAAAATACATGCATTATTAAATCGGCAAGGAAAATGGACAAGTCATATACACTGTGAATTAATATAAAAGCCAAAGGTCCTCCTTATTTTTAGCCTCTATCACCACATATCTAAGTGCCTGACAATCCATAACATATTTATCATCAAATCATCTCTGCAAGGTAGAAAACTGCCATTAGTCAAGTTTTGACAAAGCAGAGTTGAGGCAGGCAGAGCTCTGGGATCCTGTAACACGGTTGCCCACAGAATCAGAAATACTCCCATTAGTGCTGCCCTCACTTGCTGCATTTACCCAGCCAAGGACAGAGATGCTGGGTCACAGCTGGACTTCCTAGCTTGGATTAGAGCACTTCACCAGCTGGCTAGACTGAAGTCAGTATTTTTGGGGCTAGTGCTAAGTCATTTCTCTGCAGTGTAACAGTGAATGTGCAGACTCCTCCCAAGAGGGACCCAGCCACGGATGCACAGTTTGGAGTAGATACAGACTTGGCAGATTGGAATTTACCTAGCTACTGCAGAATTCTTCTGCCATTGTTTGTAGCTTCATGTCTTCTTGTCAGACTCTTACAGAGTCAACACCCTGTTTGACATTAGTTGTATGTCAAGAAGTGTCTTACAACCCACTTAATTATTGTTCCTCAGAACTTTACGCCCATGGCCACTGTGCCCACCAAACAATTTCAAGCTCTGGACCACAACCAGCATAAACTCAGCTGTTCAGAGCCTTATCCTCATGAAATTTTTGGCAAACCCTTTGCAGTGTAAGGAGGCTGCAGCAATGAAGATACTCAGACCATTGCTTTCTTTTGGCATGACATTAAAAAAAGATAATTGAAATTATCCTAGAATTTGTTCAGTCAAATGCATGGTTTTATCAAGGGGCTGACAAAATAATTCCAGGTTATAAATTCAAATTATTCATTAACAATGGGATGCAATTTAAATCTCACAAACTTCACAATGGAAGACAAAAATCCTTTACACATTTCGAAGTACAAAGACTGCAAATTCAAAAATGCCTCATGTCTTGGGTTTTGGAGGTTTTTTATTTTGTCCAGCTTCTGTTTGGTACTTCTAATGGCTGGCCATGTGTGGTGGTCACCTTGTCCAGTCCCTTTTGTCTGCGTGGTGATTTCCTGTATACAGTAAATCCTACACGACACTCTTAACGGATGTTCTAGGATACCCACCCCTGTCCTACACAGCTACATGACACAAATTCTTAACTATTCAGCAAAATTCACGATAGCTTTTTTTGCGTATATGCAAGTTAATACAGTAATCACATAAAGTTTAGTGTATAAAATGAACATGGTCAATGGAAGATCATCTAATCCTGTGTTTAAAGCACTGAACTGGAACTTGGCAGAATTCCAGCGTTTTGGGCCAGCCACGCACTCTCTGCTTGTCTGCCCATGTCTAAGCAAAGATCATGCTTATCCTCTCTTATCCTTTGTCCAACTCCTTTGGTTTAGACTGAGAACTCATTGCAGTCTAGTATTAAGGACAAGAGGACACCCTCTCAGTTGATGCCTGAAGATTTTTTGACAAAACCAATACCATATTTGAAAAACAAAATATTTCCTGCTTCTAGATACGTGGTTTTGCTTTAGCTTCTCAGAATAGGGGAAGAAAGGACTGGTGTTTGGATCAGAAATGTCTGTGAACTCTGGATATTCCACCTGAACAGAAGCAGTGTGCTGGCAGATTCAATTCTCACGTTCAAGAGAATTTTACAAAGATGAACTTGAGCTGCAAACAAGCATGGACGCTCATGTGGCTGAACGCCAGCAGCTCACTGCTGAGTACCAAGACTAAGCCAGCCTGCCCAGGCTTAGACCCCACTGCAAGATGTTACCCCTGGCTTGCCACCACTCTGCTCCTTGATGTGTCACAAATTGCGTCCTCTCCAGCAGTGAAATCACTTTCAAATTTCATGCAGAGCAAACCTAATAACTTGGACAGGGGATCTTTGAAATGGTTTGCTCTCTGGTGCTTATACACTTGTGGTGGTAGATGACTGTTGCAAATTTACAAGTTCAAGCTGGTGTCAGATGCTCCCTGTGTGGATTTCACATGATGCAAATAAATTTACCCATAGCATCATTATAGCAAAACAAAACTTACCTCTGTTTTTCCTTTACTTTGACAGGACCTCCTAGTGTCTTCATCTGAACCCCATGCTGTTGCCTGAGAAACCAAAATGCAAAAATGCACAAGTCACATGACAATGCCACCAACCACCACGTCTGGAGACTCCCAAAACAAGAGGAAGTATCTCCAGCCAATTTACACAGCCCAATTTAAAAGCAGCATTATGATGATAAACATGTATCTTGCCCCCACTGTGCTCACAGTGCACACAAATGGTAAATAGATGAGAAGTCCAGAGGCAGAAGTAACTGGAATATTCTCAGAGACCTGACTTTAATTTACATGGAAATACAACTTCTGGTCATCATTGACCTGGAAGATCCAAGACATAAGCCCCACACACTGTGACATCACCTTCTTTTCAAAGAAGACAATGTTCTATAAAACCACCAGCTTTGACCACTAAAATGTCAACCTTCCCTGCAGCAAAGTCCACTAGTTCTGCACAAATTTGCTCATCTCCATAAATTTATCCAAAGATTATCACCTTCTAAGTAATCCTGCAGAGAAATGAACTGGATAAAACAACTGGGAGCTGACAGGTGAAACCCAGAGAGATGGGAAGTGGGGAGAAAGGTTGGATGGTGATTTGTGATGCCAGACAAGTGGGGTTAGATCCTGAGGTGGAGATAAACATATAAGGGCTGAGGGCACTATTGACTGGGGGCCTAGAGCACATGGGATCCCCAGTCAGCTCTGACTGACTGCTTTGGAGTGAAGAGGCCCTTTCCTTTGCAAGCAGCTTTGCAAAGCTGCACTAGACAGAACTTTTAGATTTAAAATATTCAGCAACATACACAACCATCCAGTGCCCTCCATAATTTTCCTCCCTTCAGCACTTTTTAAAAATAGTTCTAACAAATTCAAGCAGGTCTTGCTAGCTGGAGGTGAAAATACATGTAAATATCCATACTATACATAATACATCATTCTGAGTACAAGAAAAATAGCTCTATTACACAGGCTCGCAAAGTTTAGAAACAGATCCAAAACTCCCCAAGAAGAGCCAGGATTTCTTTTTTCCCCCCAATCCATTTCCAATGCAGGAAATGGCTTTAAAGTTTGGTCTGGATCTGAACTCTTCTTGAACCTTCTCACTGCAGCCAATATTTTTTTTAACTCTGAGCTTCCATGGAAATTATCCCCCTGACACATGATAAATTCTGTTTTTTGCAGGAGAAGGATGGGAGACCAGTAAGAAGGGGAATCAGTTTTCCCACCCCCATCTCAGGTCCATGAAGACACTCACTAAGAACAACAAGAAATGACACCACACAAGAAATGCATTTATACACAACACCGGGGGAAGGGATATTTCTACCTCACTCAGAAAAAATTGTATCTTCTCCATTAGCTGAGCATTCAATTCAATTTGGCTTGAAGAAAGACATTACGAGCACAGGCAAAGATCTGGTGGGAGAAGGGAAGAGCACAGATCTTTCCCTGGGAGTTGCTTGGGAAGTACCTCCCATGTACTGCAGTCCAATTCAGGCTGAAGGCCAAAAGCCTGTGCTTTAGAAGTGGTTTTGTGACAGCTGGGATAAGTCCTTGCTGGAAAGGATCATGTAGTCATATCCTGAGAGGGGATATATCACTGGATGAGAGAGCTCATGTCGATAAGCCATCATAGGAGAGCAAGGAATTTTGACTGGTGACTCCCAGGAGGCCCTGACATCTACAAAACAACTGCACAGCAGCATTTTGATCCCCAGTCCCAAATCTAGCCCATATTCATCTAACCACAGTGTCCTTGCACCTTAGATCAATTTTTGACAACCTTAATACAAAAAAAAAAGAAAAATCCAGAATAGAGAGAGCTTACTAGGTGGCTCTTCCTGCCATTTCCAAAACAGAGACAGAGCACTTTCCATTATACATCCCAGTTTACCTTAACAGTGCTTGACAGGACAAAATGAAAACTAAAATCATTGGTTACTTCAACAATCAATGCTGCTTCTCTGCAAATACTCTGGGTCTTCTGGGACTGTGGCAAAGCAAGAGAAGAATTTGTCCTCCTAGGGGACACCTAACTTCCTGACAGACACCTGCACCCCTGAGCTTTGAGGCATGAGTAAACCCAGTGTCAAAGCCTTGGTCCCCTCCAGCTATGTTCTTGATGCCCAAATGTTTTCTTTTATTAGACAACAGTGTCCTTCAGCTGTCTGAAGCACTACCTTGATGTGAGTCTAGTGATAACAGAAGTTCTTGATGATGGCTCAAATTATAGGAACATGTTGTTTGTGACTGCACCATTAGTCAGGGCACACTTCATTAGAGCTAAGAGGATAATTAAGCAATATGGCAATCCAGAGCATGTTTTACAAGTCCCAAACATGTCTTTGGTGGGACAGGGAGGATCTAGTTTGAGTGCTGAGTAACTCCAATGACCTCTAGTGACTCAAAGAAAATTTTCATGACCCTGCAAAGCAGAACATCTTGTCAACAACAAAAATATAATTGCAAGGCCAAGGAGCTAATGTATGTTTAAATAATTGCACTGCAAGGTATGAATATGCACCAGTCAGCTGACATACAGCCCAGACAAGTCCTTCTGCTGGGCTCACAAGGAGCCTGCAACATCTGTGATCATGGTTTTTGGCAGGACCCAAAGCTTTCCAGCATTGTTTGGTTTCTTTACTTGACTGATCAGTTGTCTTTTCAGACAAAAAATTCCCACTTCTGTCATCTCTGTTGTCTTGGGCTTCCCAGATGAAATTTTCTTCTGCCTTAGATTCATTTTGCCCCAGTCTCCAACTAAATCCTGGAAACTTTCAGAAAGATCTCTCTTTTCTGGAGTACCTCTGTGTGTCTCCCTATGCTTCTCAGTGAGACAGACACCTACATAACACTTGTGTTACATTACAGCACTGCAAGGGATGCTTTGTACTCACCTGATTGTAACACTTCTCAATAGCCAAGCTTTTGCACACTGACTTAGTTGCCACCCCTTCCTTTCCTCATGTCTCTAAAGAAACCAAATTTAATTTTTTTTCTCTTTACTGCTTAAAGCTGCCTCTGCACACCTGGATGAGGTACAAACTTTACCCACCAAAAGATTTTGGTCACTCAGTTGGGTCATCATCCTGAATTTATGATTCAGTTTCTCAGTTGTCTGAGACATTTAAGTTTCCCAGCTCCAGAAAACACATCTGGGATTATTTTTTTAGCCTGCTGCTACACATGTCAGTCAAAAGTAGTAGAGTACATATCTCTGGACCCATGTGGCACTAAAACAACTGTCATGGCATAGGTCATGGAAAACAAAGCCTGGATGAAGATGTGACAAACCAGGGAGCAAGGCTATATACAAAGAAAGGACAGTATGTACTTTCTCCTGGGTGCTTCCCTATTTGCCTACTTGCTTAAGCAACCAAGCAGACACTTTTATGGGCTGCCAACTTGTCAGCAAATCCTCCCCTTACATCCTTACCAAGACCACTCCAACTCCTCATTACAAGCTCTCCAGCAGCTCTTCCCTCCTGTATTTCCAGAAGAAATGCAGTTTCTAACAGCGTTTCCAGCCTTTGAAGACCTCCTCTACAACCCCATGGCCCATGTGCAGAATGGGGCAACACCAGATTCCTATGCCATACAAATGAGACAAGCAGCTCAGGGCTGCAGCTGCTGTGTGAGACAAGAGCCACGCAAACCATGAGCACGACTGCCCAGCCACCTGTGCAGACAGGCATGAGAGTACTAGCTGCTCTGTCCCTGAACTGAAAATGTAATTATATGTGCCTTCCTTCAGCCCATTTGCATGGACACCTGTTTCTTCACATTCCTGTTCTTGAGTTCTATGCAGGCAGATATTCCCAGTTAAAAAAAACCAAAAAAACAAAAAAAAACAAACCACAAAACAAAACAAAACCAAACAAACAAAAAAAAAACATCAAAAAACCACAAATGGTTTGTGTGTCATTTCTGAATCTTTAGGAAGTCACATGAAGGAGAACAATCACAGGAGAAGCAGTCCTGTATACAACCATATGTAGCTGGTGCAACACTGCCCAACTAGAAATGAATAGAAATGGGCTACAATGGCTAAGCCCAGAGCACATCTGAATATTCAAATGTCATACTCAGGCACAGAAAAAAAGAGTTAATGTCTCGTCTAATAAATTATGAGCATCACAGTTCGCTCCCAGTTCAGACTGCAGATCAACAGTGCTCTAGAAATTCAAGCTCTCCATGTGCTGTCAAATCATTTATTCAGCATGCACTGCTGAGAGAAGCTTTCTAGATACATTTATTTAATTACCTGCACATCTCAGTGTTGGCATTCAAAGCACCTGCATGTGACTAGCAAGTCCTGTTATCAACCATTATGTGCCTTCTCAAATGCTGATGTAAAAACCTCTTCAACTTCTGTGGACCAGCTTTTACATTCAGGCCAGGATTTTTTAATTACTTCAAACACTGTGTATGAATTTAATAGATCAAGCATACACTAATCTTCGTACTGTACTTGCATAGCAGAGGTTGCAGGTTTTTGTGCAAAACCAGAACATTGCTTTAAAACTGGAAAGAGAAGACTACAAGAGAATAGGTTACATGTACATTTATCAGGTAAATTAACCCCCTTCTTAATGTCTGAATTCTTGTTTTACAAACCTACCCATCTGATACCAACCTCACTTCCATTAAATAAGCACCCTGTGCAAGCTACCAGCAGCCTTGCCTGCCTGCACACAGACCCAGAATCATGTTGTTCTCTCCTCCTTAAGGAAAAAAAGTCTAGTACAAGAATGTACATTGTGTATGTTTGGAAGGAGACAAAAAACTCAAGTACAGTTGAGTGCACCTGTGAGGTGCTCAGCATTTCCTGAAAGATACTGAGCTCCTCAAGTTTCTGCTAACATCAGAAGCAGAAGAAGCACCTTGTGTCCCAGACTCAGGTCTGCAGGGGTTACAAACAGCAAGAGCTTCCATTTCCATCAACCCTCTACAGTGCCCACAGGAGGTTTCTCAATCTGCCCATGGAGTAAGAGGTGATTTTGGCTCTCTGCTGTGCTATGCAAGGCACGCCAAGCAGAGTCTGCCAGTCACATCACCCTTTGCTAGTTATGCATGAAGAAGGAGGGCAGGAGGTGGTGTGACATGGCAGTTTCTGTGCACTAGAGACCTGAGCTGGCAAAAAAGTAATTTCTTTCCCGTGTATTTATTTACATCTTCCTTTCCAGCAACTGTACAAGGCATTAGTATGCTCAGAGAAATGTTACTCTGGGAAAAAAAAAAAAAAAGCTTGCTTTGAAGGCAGCTTCCTGGATTCCTTACACTGGCTCAAAATCTCTGCATTCCTTATTTACATTTAAAAATGTTTTTTTATCAGCTCATTTCACAGCAAGGTATGGAAACTCATCTCCAAATCTGAGGAGAGAAGAACATTCAGGGACCATGTTTCTACACTGCATTTAATATCTGCCAACTTCAATGGAAATAAAGCACATATTCATATATCAGAATCACAGAATCAACCTGGTTGGAAGAGACCTTGAAGATCATCAAGTCCAACCATAACCTAAACCCACCCACCATAACCTTTATCTACCTGTTCAATGCTTAAATCATGTCCCTAAGCACCACATCCATATTTGTTTTAAACACATCCAGGGATGGTGACTCCAACACCTCCCTGGGCAGCCTGTTCCATTGTCCAACCACTCTTTCAGTATCCTACTGGACCTGTTTAGCTTAACCACATGCATAAAAACTTTGTTATGCTGGGGTGCAGACAAAATCCTTTAGACAATGGTTACTCAGAGGCCAGTTCATTCCCCAATAAGATGTCAGCCTCAGTCTTTTTACCCATTCTGATGAACAGATTCCAGACCTCTAAAATATCACCCATAGATTTTTGCTGACAATGACAAATACATTTCATCAATTTATTTCTATGTTTCTATATGCTTTGCATCCTCTACACAAGATAGCACCATGAAAATCCATGAAAACTTTCTTGTTTAACTTAGGTTTCTATGATGTATACTGTAAAAATATTTCTACAACACTTCAGCTATTTCTTCCCCATTTAATCCTCCAGGACTTCTCCATGAAGACTTGCTGCCTTATTCTAAAAGTGGGAAGTTATATTCCTTTTTTGAAGCATTGGATTTGTCCCTTGAGGACAAGGCACATTTACAGTGCTCTATAAATAATAACTTACTGAAATCTAACTTCTTAATAATAAAGCACAGCAGCTTAATACCCTAGAGGCCATTTCTGAAGTTTCAACGCTGGTAATTTATTAAAACTGTGATAAACATGTCTGATAAACAGATAACTAATACTGAAATAACATAATGCCAAGCTCCAATAAATAGTTCTGCTACATACTGCAGTGTACAAATTACAGATCGCTGTCGCGTGCAGTGACAGGTATGAGGAATGATCACAGAATTCAGTCAATGTATTGCAGGGAGAGGAGAGGACTTAGATATAGGGAACTGCATTGCGTTTTAATTATTAATTTCCCTTAAGTGATCTCTGGTCCTTTGAGATGTGGTAAAACTAGAGCTGTTTGCTTCATTTTAACTAAGCACCCACAGTCCCTGTCAACAGAGTGGCCCAGCCGCAATGCTCTTCTGGAGTGCCTAGACAGTACACCAACTGAGGCAGACCTCAAAATGTAACACTCAGGAGATGCAGGTTGGCAAACATACAAAAAAAACCCCAAAACATCAGTGCGTTCCAGTTCCCATAACCTTAATCTCTGAATCAGACCTTCTCTCTATAAACAGAAGTCGGGCTGTTGCTATACTGGGACTAATTTTGGCCTGGCATTTATCGGCTCTTGAAGATGATCACTTGCTTTGTTCACATCAGAGCAGAAGTGGATGCTACATGCTGGCATAGTAAGGATGGAATAATTAATCAGAGAAACTTTCTCATTTTAAGAATGGATCTTTAACTCAGCTCCAAAGAATACCATCTTTGGATATTCATGTTCCTCCATCTCACAGACTCTTACCACGTCCTTTGAAAGAGAAATGCAATAGTCCAAAGGAAGTTCACTGCCCTAGCTCATCTATTTTACATGAATTGCATAAATGGGGTACCTCTTCACCCACTAGTCAGGGAAGAAAGTTTACAGGAGGTCTAATTACATTATCTTTGTTGCTTTCAGTCTTAAGCCTCACTTATTTAGAGTCTCTCCTCCCACCTTATGTTTTCAGACTGTAACACCTGGCAGAACAGGGCCTCAGCCTCCAGGTATGGGAGCTCGACTTTCTCTGATCAAGTTATCCGAGCCCAATCAGCTACATCAGCTGAGTCAATGGTAACCCACTCAGTTCATGGTCCTGCCTTATCTCATATGCAAGCTAAAATATTGGTTTAAATTCCTCACAGTTTTCCTCCTGCACAGAGAGCGTGTCCCAGTAACACAGCTCTGCGGTGAGCAGTGAGCTCTCTGCACCTCTGCTGTATACCTGTGCCTACAGAGACAACCTGTTTTCAACTACAAATGTTACCAACTCTTTTTTGAGGGAAAGGTTTTAGCTGCTTTGCGCTCTTCTTGGATGGTCAACACTACTGATTTTCTCTCTTTCACAGCTTCAAAATCCCTTGTTATTTACTTGTATTATAGGAGCACATAGAGGCATGAACTGAGATTGTGACCCCATATTTCTAGGCAATATACAAACATGCTGTGGAAGAGAATTTCTGTCTGAGAGCACTTACAAGCTAAACAAACAACACAGGCACACGGAAGGAAAGGAAAACAAGAAGCACAGAGAGGTCAACTAAATAGAAAAAGCCACTGAGCATGTCAGAAGCAGAGATGAGCACTGAACTTTGCTCTCTTGAGGTCTAAAAACTTTCCTGTTTAGCACAAAATGAGTTCTTACGCAGCTTTTTTTTTTTTTTTGCTAAGATCACAAAATTCATCTACTGAATTGGTGGTGTGCAGAGGGAGTGGGTTTAGAGAGTAGATCAATAGGCAAGATGCCACTCATCCTGTCCTCTTCTTTCTGACATCTTGGGACAAGGCCACAGTCTAACCTAGAAAACCAAATACGAGTTTTGATGCCCTCAACTTCCATTTCTCCTACAGGAGATTCCATTAAACAACATAGTCTGTAAATCAGACACTCCCCTCTCTCTGCAGTGTCAGGTAGGAATTTACAACTCCAGACAATGAATTTCCTTATCTGAATGGACCATTGCATGAGGCTTAACAGATCATGGTTCCTATAGTGTACCCAAATACAAAGCACTGTATAAATGTACAAGGTTTTATTATTAAACACGGTTGTCTAAAGTTTTAGTAAAGAACATTTGATACCAAGTACTAAAATTAAAACTGCGTTTTCTAAGATAAACAAATACAGATAGACAGGTCCAGGCTGCAACCTGCACTTTTCAGCTCTTTGGGAATTTTAATGTACTAAGGACAGCTTATAATGGAGCAGCCAGCTCAACCTTGAGGAGATACTGTCAAAATAAAATTCGTATTTGAAGCAAGCAGATTGGTGCTTTAAGCATATTTTCAGTAATTCTGGTGTAAAACATTGTAACATGACGCTGAATTTCACAGAGAGGAGAATTTGAGCTTTTTTACATAATGGAACTTCCTTTGTCATCAAAATTTGCAGTTTTCATAGTGCCTGAGAGCCTCCATCACAGTGCAGGACTCCCTGTGCAAGTCTGTGTAGCTAGAGCCTTGCCAAAGTGCAGTATAAGCAAAGTATAATAAAACCTGAGGTATCAGGTGGCAGAGGACATCAGAGCATGGAGACAATGGAGCATAACCACAAAACAGGGGAAGGTCTCGGCTCACCAGCCACACAACTCATTGTGAAGTTTTCATAACCAGAAGAGTTGTAGTATACCAAGGATGGGATTCTTCTGAGACACAAAGAGGACACATAAGAGGAAGCAAGAGGAGAAGGGACATTAACCAAGGGGGAGAGAGATGCTGGTTTTAATGGTCTGATTCAAAGTGGGGTGAGCCTCTTGCAGGAACTGATAAGCAGGTCTCTGAAAGACCCTTAAAATTAGTACAGGCATTAATGCAATGCAACAAGGATACACCCAAAGAAAAGGGAATCAGTGGAAGGGTGCAAAGATACTGGTGATCCAGCAACAGAAGGGCTTGCAGAACCCAGGAATGATGCCCAGAACACAGGTTGTTGCAACAGATCGGATTGCAATGCTGCCCATAAGGGTAGAGAAAGAAGGAGCACGCTTTGCTGTGCCTTTATGCTGAGCTTAGACTGACAGCTACACATTTATGCAGCAATGTTAGATGAACATGCCAACACGTTACTTGGGAAGAAAGATACAGCTCCGAAAATGAAAGATAAAGACGGCACTGGATTTCTGTTTCCACTATCTAGTGTTTGTATTTTTATCATTCTATGCAAAGAAAAATGTCAGTCTGTGACAATGATTTAACTTTGCTGATCTTTTGCTTGGAAGTGCTTAACACTGCCAGTGATTTACTTGCAAGTACTGTATGGGAATGCTTATCTTTTTTTGAAAACAACTTAATCCAGCGGATATTTCTATTGCTTTTAAGCATGCAAAAGCATGGAGAGGGCCAAATGCAAACCGATAGTCTTAGTTAACTGTGGACGTTTGGCATGCTAGTAAAAAAAGACCTTAAAGCTCTCACCTGTAGCCAGTTTAGCATGAATGACAACATCCAGAACTGCAGAACAGCACAGGGGATGTTAAGGAATTATGACTGACAGTGTTTCCTATTACTGAAGATCAAAAGCATACAGAAACTGAGACAAGACTTTTAGCATACTGGGTAATTAACAGCCACAGTGGGATTTGGTTTCTTGCCATGTCACATTCAGTTTATAGCTTATGACAACAAACATTTACTAAATGTACTGGAGATTAGAGAGACATAAGATTATTATATGATAAATCAATAAAATAACTAAATAAAGAGGTTAAAATACACTGAGTCAAAAATGATTAAAGAAAAAATCCACTGCAGTCAAGCACAGGTTGGGAACATAAGAACAGCTGATACACATGCAGGTGCAGTTGGCACTGGCCAGGTGGGTACCACACAGCACTGCTTCTCACACCACCAGCACTGTTTATTCTGTAACGAACAGAATTTGTTCTGGGTTTTGGTTTTTTTTTTCTTCAGTTGCTACAAACAAGGTATGAAAAGCTATTTCTAAGAAGCAAGGCAACAAATGGAGTCACAGCAATGGTCACCCTTGATAAAGTGGAGGCAGTTCTTCCTTCTAGGCCCCTCAACTGCCAAAAGATGTCCACCTCCACCCCTTTGTGTTCTTTGGCAGAGTCGCCATTCAGAGCTAAATCCCTCCTTCTTCTTTGTGGGCTCCACTGATGGATGTGACAAGACTCCTAAGCAGCCTCCTCTTACTCTTTTGCACAATGATTTCTGGAGTAGGAGGTTCAAAAACCCTTCCAATGGACCAGCCCATATTCAGTACAAAATCAATTTACCATGGCTATAGTCGCTCCTTTGTATTTCTGCATCAAGCAAGGCTATTTTATTCTCCTTCATTTTTCTGCTTTGGGTTTCCTTGCCATTGTGCCTCTCTGAAGCTCACTGCTATCTAGAGAACTTAAGAGTTCTCCACTATACATTTTTTTGTGTTCCCTCCCCTGTCAGCTTCTGAGACAGACTGGACAAATCCTGCACAGTCATCTGAGTGCATTTTTGTGCACTCACATTAAGAGTTCAGCTACAAAAAGCAATCTTCCCATATATGCTTCAAACTGAAAATGTAATCACTGAAGCACACGTGAAACATCTGTATATTATCAGCTTTCCAAAGCAGGGAAGTCCTGCATTCTTCATTCCTCTCTTGGTTATATAATTCAATATACTTGTTCAGCATCTATTTGTTTGCTTTGAGAAGGAGTTGAAATAAGTTTGAAGAAATGCCCAATTTGGATCTGATTCTCCCGACAATTAGGCTGAGATTCAGGAATAAAAATCAGCACATCCTGCAGTATGAAAGAGGGTAATGAAGAACTCAGGATGACATTTTCACTGTTCTGCGCCTCCTGTTTTTCTTCAGGGAAATCACACCTATTGCATTAGAAGGCTACTACTCTTTCAGATGACAAACACTGCAATATATTCTCATTAAAATCATAGAAGAGGTTAAACATGGTTTGAGTCCTGTCTTGGCTTGAAAAAAGGGGGCAGTGCACAATTAAACAAATAAATGTGCATGTGATTCAATTTAAAGTACCAACATTCTTTCCTGGTTGTGCACTTAAGCTTGGTGTAGCACAACCCAAAGGGAAAAGAGGCACTGGAAATCTTTAATTAAGTGAAAGATTCATTATTGAGACTAAATGAAAGCTTTGAGATTACTTTAATTAGCTAAGACCAGTTTTGTGCAAACCAGAGAGACTGGGCAAGTTTTGCAAGGCAGCCTGAAAACAGAGATCCCACCTGAGCCTGCCTGTACCACAGCAACTTAAGTGAAACCAGACTCTCCCTTCTCCTCTTCCCCATTTTAAAATAATAGTTTTTGAGCTTTAAGAATATAGGCAAAAATTCTAACTCCTCAGCTAAAAAGGAGTCTTTGTATTTTCCCTGTTCATTACAGCAGATGTATATCTGAACTGCCATTTGTTACGCACACCTAGAGAAAGGATCCAGACTCCTCTTCCTAGACACCAGGATTTTGACATGTACCGTGGAAGCACATGAAATATTTGGCTGCACTCTGCTAGGCATTTCTGCTTAAAATTAACTGGCAATCCTTGCCCCAGTGAGCCTGAATCCTGGGGTTGAGGTGAAAGACAATGTGTGGCTGCAAAGAACAGGCAGAGAGAACAAGAGGAAGCAGTGAGAGGACTGGTGTTTGCAATCGGGGAGTACACATGGTGCACAGGCAACTGTCGTGCAAGCTTCCCAGGAAAGTTTTTGGCAACACACCTAGATTTTGACCTTTAGACTCTCTGGCTTCTATGGAGTTTGGTGCTCAGCATCATAAACTGTCAGAAAATGTCACATGTGATAAATCACTAATAACCAAGAATAAGCAGGAACTTTCAGATGTTACCAAGCTGGGCTGGAAGAGTAAGTCAGCAGTGAGAAGTCCCCCATGTTCCATAAAACTGATTTAATTTTTTTAAATTGTTCTATAGCTATATTGTGCATTACATTTCTGCTTTCCTCTGTCAGGTGCTTTGCACTTTTGATAAGCTAATTACAGCCTTCTGCTTGTTTCATGTCAAGCTTAACTCCCCAGTCTGAGCCTAGCCTGCAGTTTTGGCATGTTTTTTCTTTAATCTAAGACCATCTGTGCTCCATCAGCAAGAAACACTTAAATACAGGGAAAATGAAGAACCAACAGTGTTGAATTCCCTGTATGCTACCCCCAACTCCTCTCCCCAGCATTTCCAATTAAGTGTGAAGCCAGAATCCATCCAGCCCTAAATACACTGGAAGGTTTTGAGCAGGCAACAGTTATCTACAGATGCAGCAACACTTGCAGTGGTCAGTGGGGAAATGTCAAGCCAGAAAGGACCTGAATCTCTCAATTTCTTTACATCTTTACCTCAAAAGTTTCACATCACCAGCAATATATGCAGTGGTTGAGTTCAGCTCTTGGTCACTGTAAAATCAAATATTTGCCTCAGAGAGGCACAGGAGTCAGTTTGGGAAAAAAGCAATGGTGGTGATCTATCCAGAATCCAAAAGCTGTTTCTCAAGTTTTATGCTTATTGCTACAAAATGGAAGTGCACAGCAGTTTAAATCAAAACTGGACTGCAAGGTTAGGTAAGATGGTTCTCTGCATGTCTGCTGTGCCACCACCAAAAGTTCAAATGTTTCTGACCCCCACTGTCCCCTCATTGCCCAGCCCAGCTGGACGCAGTCCCCGCCTGCTGCAGCCAGAGCCCCACTGCCATGCACAGCATCAACCCGCCCAGCTTCCTCCTAAGGCTGGGAAACAGATGCCTTCAGACTCCCTGCTTGGTCTGTCACAGTTTGCCTTGCTTCTGCCTCCTCTTTTTCAACACCAGACGTCAGCACCTGATGCCATAGTGAGCTCTGCCAAGCTCCATCTCAACAAGGAATTTATTTGCTTCTTCTCCTGCAAAAACTGACTCTGATGCAGTGTCTTTTACTTCTTCCTTCCAGCTCTTCTGTTCGGTTCTCCAGTCTGCACTACCCTGCCAACCCAGGATTTATTTTCCAATTTCCTTCAGTTTGAGTCCTGCCCTAACGTTCCCCCTGCCACCTGTCCCTTCCCTCACCTCCCTTCCAGCCCATTTGCATTTGACCTCTACGAAGATCAAAGATTCCACAAAAGACTTTTGAGAATATGCCTTATAATTAAGATGAGGGAATAGAAAATGATTCTCCATCAGGATCAATGCAGCACACATCTTTGTGCCGCTTCTTTCTAACTCATTTTTGGTGGTTTTCACATTTATCTTGTATTGAAAAAAAAAAAAAAAAGACAAGTATTTTTCTTTTTTCTGCCTTGTTCTTAAATTCTCAGTAGCAGATCTCACAGCAAAAGCTACTAAATTTGTCACAATTATATTAGCCACATACATTTTTTCTCCTGTCACTGTGTTTACCTCTATTATATTTATGAACCATAGATCATCCCTTTCTGCCCCATGCATCAAAATCCTCTCCTCTTAGGCAACTGCAGTTTGTCTCTTACTACTCCAGGCTAACTTAAGAACTTTTTTGTCATTCTTAATAAAGCAACCTTGCAGCCTACTCAAATGGCTGCAGCCTTGTTATTCCTTTTTCTTTACTTACAAGCAATTAAACCACTCTGTTTTAAAAACCTCAAAACCACACTTAGTCTCTTATCCAAAGTGATTAATTAAAAATTAAAATAATGTATGGAATTTGATCCACATTCTTGACACAAAAGTGTTTCCAATGAAAACAACTTTTTGTTAACTCTCACTCCAAATTCTTTCCAAGCTGATCTCTTTTTTTTAAACAAATTTACAGAATCATTTGTATTTTTATCTGAAGGGATACATGCTGATTGCATTTTTCCCCTGCCAGACCCCACTACTCTCTTTTTACATCAAAAGGTTTTAATTTAAGAAGTTTTAAAAAAAAAGCAATGAAAAATCCATCCATTTTAAACATGTGAACATGCTGGAGTTGCATAATTGCTTACCTAGAAAGCAAAGGTGAAGAAAACAATTGCTTAATACTATATGTACTATATGAAACAGAATATAACATCTTTGCAGACTCATGATTAAGGCAAATTCCTTGTATTTACAAGTGCATATCATAATATGTAATATGTAGGTCTTAAACAGAAAGCCACATATTTCAAAACACTTCAAAAAGTCAAGTATCTTTATCCCAGCTTCACAGGTGGAGAAAGGAAAGCACAGACTGGAGATGGGTGGAAACCACCTTACCTCCTCACAGCTGTCTCCAAGCAAGGCAGCCAGTCCACACTACCCACACTCTCCTCATAAAGTAAGGAGAGAACTAAGTTATTTTTCTGCATATCTCCTTCCACTAACTCTCCATGCTTGGCCTCCCCAACCCCAGAATGTCTCTACTTGGTCATATCATCAATAAAAATGCATCAGATAGCTATAACAATGATGTGGTAACTTTTAGATGAAAGAAGCATTTCAGTGACAGTAGAATACCTGTAAGATCATTGCTCCTAGTAAGTGTTCAAGCTGTGGTGGCATCCAGCAACTCCTTTCTGCTCCACAGCCACACCCCTTCCCCTCCTCCAGTGGAACAACCCCATCTTCCTTTCCCCTTGCTCCCCCATTAGAGAGGAATTAACAGCAGCTGTTGCCCCGTGCTGCTAGGCTGGATGTTTGCTGCTACTCCTGCAGCCCTTAAGAAAGGCTTCTGAGCCTGAAACCTTGTCATCTTTCTGCAGTCAAGCTGGCTGGAGATGCTATAGGAATAGGCAAGCTTGTGCCTGTTTACTTATCTGTTGTTCTCCTAGCACATGGATAGTGCTTTCCTTGAGCTCAGCCTGGGAAAGGTAGGTGAAACCCTTGGTGGTCAAAGCTCTTTTAGGCTCTCAAAGGATTCAGGAAAGTTGCACCTGCCATGCTGAGACAGGATCTATGTTCTGTGGGAATGATGAGCAAACTGTTCCCATCTCTGCTCCCCAGCTCTGGGTCTCTGGTAACAGCTGTGCAGGCCATGCTAGGGACTCTGCTGGGCAGCTCCAGGCTCCACTGATCCCCTCGTGTTAGTCATTCAGCTCCGTTGCATTTAAAAGCAGCTGTAAAACACACATCAGCTAAACTGTTGCTAACAGAGAAAAGTAGGATTATTTATCTAGGGAAAAAACGCATGCACTGACATGAAATGTATTTACTATAAAATAATTCTTTGCTTTTTTTCTAGGAGCTCAATAGTTGGTTTTAAAGGAAACATATGAGGTCATTCATGGGCCCTTTTAGAGAGCTGCAAATCAATAAATTGTGATTTTTTTTTTTAATGCTTTCATTATAAATGACTGGATGCTATCAGGGTCAAACTTAATCCTGTGCAGAGAGCCAGTGCAAAGGACATGAATCATTTAGATCTCTCTTAAGCTCTGCTTTGAGAATAAAAAGTAGATATCTCTGTATTCTCAGTCCTAAAAAAACCCAAAATACCAAAACCAAACAAAAACCAAAGCAATCAAAAAATCCCCAAAAAACCCAACCAACCAAAATCCAAAACAAAACCAAAAACACAACAACACAACCAAACCTGTTGCTTTTTTTTTTTTTCCCAGTACTTGGCCCAGATACTCCATTGTTTGTCTTGTAAGATGCAGTCCTTCATGTTTTCAAGGACTTCTCTTACTGCTGACTTGCCAGCATGTGCAGCTTGGCTCCCATGCCAGGGATGGGCTGGGCCGCTGGGTCCCAGGTAGGAAGAACACTAGTCTGAGTGCAGTGCCCTGAGAAGTGGTGCCAGGACCTCTTCTGAGGCTCCACCACTCGGCAGCTCACCACTTCCACAAGCCCTGGGCTTGCTGAACACGGGAGAGACCACAGGACATACCACCTCATCTCCAGGAGAGCATGAAGCAGGAGCTGGCTGCATGAAGCTCGCACTCAGCCTGTGAAACTCAGCAGGTTTCTGTTGCCGCAGGGCCTGCTCTTAGCAAGGGTGCTGCATTAAACCCCCCCTGGTTAGAGCCTCCACTAGTGATGGCATCAGAGCACCCTAACTGGGACAGGAGCAACTAGGAAACGCTTTCCATGCTTTGTGGTAGGCCAGCATTTGCAGCTAAACAATAAACCTCTCCCACGTATAAAAATGTCCCACATCCCTGAAGTAATAATAATAAAAAAGAAGCATATTTTTATATAAATCTCAGTTTATATAAATGTCAGTTTAGCTAAGGTGTAGCCTACAACAAGAGGCTGATTTGCCTCTCAGGAACATCTGCAGAGCTGGATTTGTTGACAACAGCCACAGATGGATGCGTGTGTCAGGGCAGGGGACAGCCAGGGCATAAGTACATGCAGATCCCTGAAAGCCTCCTGGAGCTGGTGAAATGGGAAGCAGCCCGCAGAGAAAAAGAGGTAAACAGGCAAACCAAAACACATTTTGCAAAAATACAGCAGCAACAGCAGTGACAAGAAATAAGAAGACCAAGGGATTTTTTTTTTTCCATTTTAATTTTCCCCGTCCCCTTTCTAAAGGATGTTTAATGGTCCTGACTGTAAGTTGCAAGGAATAAGAACATTAGTCTTCATTTTCTACATATAAAATGCTTGACAGGGTTTTATCAAATAAAGAGCCCAATATGCTACTGTTATCAGTAAGTGACTTCAGCAGCTAATTAAATTCTCAGTTTCTGAATCCTGCTTATAATGTTTGCTGACAAAGACCAAAACCCTTACAGTAATTTTGGCTTTTAGGTGAGGTGAGGCAGGGAAGGAGGGATTGACAACTAACAAATTACCCAGGAAAGCAGGCTGGCAATCCATGGCTGACAATCATCATGCAAACTTCAATCACCATGTGAGTAACAGGGTAGTTCCCCTCCAGATGTAAATCAGCTCCATGGCCTTCACTGACTCCAAGAAGGCTGCTCTGCATAATGCCAAGTATGGATCCAAACAGGCATAGCTCCTGAACCTCTTGTGTGTGCTATACAACCCTGGGTATATGATCCTCCTGTGTATGGGTACAACCATATGCATATATACAAATATATATGTAGATATAAATATGACAACTCCCTATACTATGCCTAATACTCACTTTAGAGGGCAATTACATTGATCACAACTAGGCAGTGCACCCTGAGCCAGTTCAGCAAATCTGTGAACGCACACACTGAAACATATTGTCACTCAACAGAGCATGCAGCATGCTCTTAACTTGGACAATTCTCAGAGGAAAACAGGCATTTCTTTAAAGCTAAACCTGGGCTTAAAAGCTTTGCTAGCTCTAAATGGATTCCTGAGTTGGGTTCTCTCAGACAGAGAGGATGTTGTGTTCAGAAACCACTTGATGTTACAGATGTTGCTTTCTCTGCTCTCTGAATTTCAGCTGATGAGAAACATCAGCACAAGTTTGGTTCCCAACAGCATATGCTGGAGCCTATTAAAGAGCACAGTTCCCTGTAGGAGCTGGAGAAGTGTGTCCTTGGAGGATGAAGTGTGGTCTTCAGAGATTGTGACCTCCAGCCTGACATACCTAGTTTTCTCCCCCCATCTCCCACTCCAGGTAGAAATTTCTCTCTTAGATAAATCCTGGGAAGGAAGACCTGCACCTGAAAGCCACAATCTAGCTCCTGGTCATTCATTTTAAGGAAGGGTGTACAATCAGTCATTTTAAGGAAGGGTGTATTCAGGGAGTAAATGTTATTTGGGAACCTGAAACCATAAGAATAAAAAGCTGAATTTGCCAGAAAGTTTGTTCAGCCAATACAAGCTTCATTATGGAATAGCTTTAAACCTCTAGGCTGAGAGTGAGAGGTTTTAGGTACAGCTTTAGAAGGTGATTTATGAATAGATTTATATGTTAATCTGTTAATAAAAAATGTAGTGTACTGATAAAATATGTGACAATCATAAGTCAGTCTTGAGCCACATCTTAAAGACTGCATCTGCTGCAGCAGAGGTTTTTATTATGTATTTAAATTAGGGAACTGCATTGGCCTAAAAATAAAGAAATAAATGTTTTATCTAGAAATAGGTGCCATATAATTCAAAGATGTATCTGGGAATCTGCAAGAAACAGATAATAAACTGCTTTTAAGAAGATGACTTCTTGAAAGTGAAGCTTATTCCTGAACATTTCAAAATAGAGTTCCTGTCAGGAGGTGCAATGGTACATGAAGATAGGCAAAGTATTCTCATTCTTTCCCAAAATTACTTCCTAAACTGGATTTTAAATTGGATTATAATCTTGACACTCCAATTAGATTGAAGAAATAAGTATCTTCAGCAAAGTTGGGCCAGCTTGTGATCACCTATGGGCTTGTGCTGCATATCAATGCCTAGTTTCCTCACGATTTTTGAAAGGTTATTTTGAAAGATGGGAACAGCTCTGGCTCAAGGATATTTCTGCAAATAGATCTGAAATACAATACTTTTACCTCTTTTTATTGACTAAACTCTCAGCACTTTATAAAGGAATGCTATATCCCTATTTCACATACAAGCAAACACCAGGTAGATAAACCAGACAGATTGACTTTCCCTCAGGCGCCCAAGGGCAGAGCCAGTGGTACAAATTCGGGCCCTCCAAGCCCCATCTGGTGCCTCTTCATCATCTCTGGGGGACATAAGGTTTTTCTATTATTTGTAAGTTTTCTGAGGAGTGCCAGGGCTTTGTGAACGATTTCTGAATCCTTAAAATTTCCCAGTGAAATATTTTCACCAGGAAGGATTACCTGAGTGACAATTTGTGCTGTAAACGATATTACTCACTGCTCCCCATTGGTTTTGCTTATCATATTTTATTCAACTCTGTAGAGAAAAACCAAGTTAAACTCTGCCACCTCTCCTCACACCTTTATACACTTGCAGAATATTGTTTCTCATCAGCACACATAAATGTGGCACTACTGAGCCCTAAATAAGTAGAAAATAATGCATTTAATGCTCGGTTTCATTCAAAGAGAAAAATATGAAACCAGTTCCATTTGTGGCTGTGTGACATATTGAGGATTGATGGGCAAGTTTTATTATTATTAACAATACTTAGTTGATACGTACTGTTGATTTACCAGTGATTATGCTGCAGAGTTAAAGATCCCTCCAGGGACTAGCAGGGAGGTAAGCGTGTCTTCGGAAGCAGCTGTGCAGTTTTCTTTGTAGCAGGGATGTTTCTGCTTCTTAGATTGAGGGATGGAAAAACTGGAGTAAAACCATCCTTACCCAAAATGCACTGGATTCGGTTCATCTGCTACAGGAGCATATGGAAATGTTTTGCCCCTATTTTGGGTTTGAAAAAGTACCCATCCCAAAGCCCCACAATATCGACAGGAAAAAATTTATTTCAATAAGCTTCCTATCACACTTTAAGAGCTGATGCTGCTTAACCATCCTGCTAACTTTAAGCTTGGGTTTAAGTCTTATTCCTCTAGTGGGACTGAGAAGTACATCAATTTATGCCCTAGTGACTGGGCAACATTCTCAGAAGTGTCCACATGAACGTACATGCTCTCGATTTGTAAGTTTGGAGCAAAATTTCAAAAGCAAATAAAGTCATATATTATGTAGCATTTTCACGTTTTGCAATAGGTGCAACCATTTGTTCTTTATATTCTTGCAGCTCAGAAAGCCAACTGTGTCCTGGGCTGCATCAAAAGAAGTATGGACAGCAGGTCAAGGGAGGTGATTCTGCCTTTCTACTCTACTCTTATGAGACCTCACCCAGAGTACTGTGTCCAGCTCTGGAGCCCCCAACATATGAAGGACATGGAGCTGTTAGAGTGAGTGAGTCCAGAGGAGAGCCATGGAGGTGGTCAGAGGGCTGGAGCACCTCTTCTGTGAAGACAGGCTAAGAGAGTTGAGGTTGTTCAGCCTGGAGAAGAGAAGGCTCCGGGGAGATTTTACAGTGGCCTTACAGTACCTGAAGGGGGCCTACAGAAAAGCTGGGGAGGGACTTTTTACAAGGGCTTGTAGTGATAGGACAAGGGGCTTTAAAGGGCTTTAAACTGGAAGACCAGAGATTTAGGTTAGACATTAGGAAGAAATTCTTCATTATGAGGTTGGTGGGACACTGGAGCCGGCTGCCCAGGGAAGTTGTGGAAGCCCCATCCATGAAAGTGTTCAAGGCCAGGCTCTGAGCAACCTGGTCTAGTGGGAGGTGTCTCTGCCCATGCAGGGGGCTTGGAACTATATGATCTTTATGGTCCTTTCCAACCCAAACAATTCTGTGATTCTATTATTCTTTTAAAACACAGTTTATTTTTAAGAAAGGGAATACATACATACCCCCAAGTATTTTAAATACTATTAAGATGATATAACAAAACTGGACAGCTTACAAATTTCACAGGGCTGGTTAGAAACTTTTTCACAAGAGATCTTCCATTAAAATAATAATTGAAATAAAAACATTTTACAAAATCCTAACATTTCTATTAAACTTATCGTACAGGAGTCCAGAAAGGAACCCTGGATCCAAGGGAAATTTTTGGTCACAAACATAAAGGAAAGGAAAAAAGATGCCCTGAAGAAACTATCTCAGTCGCTTGGGAAATGCACATTCAAATCCTCTCTCTTGATGCTTCAGAAAATACTTCAACCCAGAATATTTACATCCCAAGGAACCATGTGTCTATCTCCTTTTTAAGATTTTACAAAGATATCAAAAAGTCTTTTTTTCAGCTCTGTGCAAAATATCTTGGCATCTCAAAAGAGGTTGAAAAACTAATTTCCCACTCAGTTCTTCTGAGAACTCCAAGTTCCAGGTAAAATCAGGTTGAACAGAGGGTAGGCACTGCACTGGGATTTATGGAATGCCTGCCAAGTAGCCTGCTTTTAACGCACACCAGAGAATAGCATTCCTTGCTAAGGAGTCCTAATCAGCATTGTGCATTTTTAAAAATTTGCTCAAAGGCTTTCGTTTTTAAAATGACCCTTCCACCTACTCCATTAATTACAAACTCCAGTATAAAATGGACTTTTCTATGGCCTTGCTGTGAAAACTGCAGATTAGGAGCTAACCTTGTTTCAAGCCCATGCGTAAATTAATCACCATGTGCTCCGCATGCACACCAGGTAAAAAAATGTGTTCTATAAAATGTTTAATATTTAGAACTTACAATGCATACAAGAGGACTGTTTAAAGATGGAGATGAAACTTGTTGTAGGGATTTTGGTTTTAAATACCCTAACAGAAAAGAACAGTAACCATTATAAAATTATGTTTCTTGACTGCTGCAAGAATTTGAATGCTATATTCTGAAGTTTCCAAAATTAACAGGTGCTTTTGGATACGCCACCTGGGGCATCTCAAGATGCTGATTTTCAGAAGTTCTTTAACAATGTGCCTCAATTTTGGCAAGAAAAACAGGCAGAAAAAATTAAAAGAGATTCCCAAAATACCTTGGCCCCAATTTCCTTCTGAATATTGACATTAAGCCAAAAAAAAAAATTAACCCCCATCCAAGTCTCTCATGCAACTAAAACTCATTTGGAAAAAGGTACCTTAGGTCCCAAATGGAATTTCTGAAACACATTTTAAAGGCAGGGAGCGGGAGGAAAAAAATCTCCAAGAAGCTGGGACATTTTGTTCTGTGAAGCAGGAAACGAGCCTGTTCTGCTCCACTCCACTCACTAGTTCTCATGTAAAACCTCAGTGCTTACACTCTCGGAGACATAAACTCAGCAGAACCAAAAGAAAATTCAAAGTCAGGAGCAAATTTTGACACATGGTAGAGCAGCAGGGACAAAAGCACCTGGTTGTGGAGAAGAAATCCAAGACTAAGAGCTGGGTGCTAAGTAAAGAAAAGAAATTACCCCTTTAAGGAAGAATAATACAGTCCAACACCTGACATGTCCTAAAATCTCTCTCTATTCCTCCCCTCCTTTGAAATCTCAACTGCTCTATAGGGTAATACTATCTTTTTACACAGCTCTTATCCAGTAACTTGCCACATAATGGTTTTTTTGTCTCCTAGTCTACCACAATTCCAAGACAATAACTTCCTATCCCAACTATGTGGAGTGGCTACATGATACTCCGGAGTGTTCTTTGCTGTGGAGGTTACAAAATTAAGTTTATACTAATGGCAGTCCAACATAGATTCTGGAGTAATATCATATCTTTAGCTTCTGGAACTAAAGACTCTTAAAATCTATTTCCAGGAGTGATGGTTTCACAAATCCTTAAAGTTGATTGAGAACTCTTTTGCATTTTAATCATTTTTACATTGGGCTTAAATGAAAGGCATCCACAGCTACTCAACATGCAGAAGGAAAGAGCACAGTCTTTAAAGTCTGGCAGCTTAAAACCTTACTAAAATCAGCAAGTAACAACATGGCTAACCCTGGGTTTGTGATATATAATGTTCATAAAGGGGATTATAATCCAGAATAATTTATTTCCATTGGAAAGCAATGAATAAAGTAATGCTGCAATGAAAAACATTATGGACTGCTCAATGGCAGGAAATACTCATTTTCTGGTTAAAGAACAGATAACTGTCAAGGAAAACACGCATTAGACAGAGTGAACTAGTAAATCTGCCCATTACAGAATGAGAGACTGAAGTAATAAATTTGCTGTGCTATTGAGCAGTGGCACAGGGGTGTTGCTCCTGAGAGGTGCTGGTGCCACCCTTGCTGAAAAGACAAGAGTCATCTCCTTCACAGGAACACTCTGGCCTCCTCTCCTTTCCATGACAGCTGAGAGGCTGAAATATGCCTTTGCCTTCTCCCCACAGGGACAGTGCAGGCTAGGAATATAGTTGATTGTACAGGAACATTCAGAGAGAAACAGCTTTAAACTTCACCTAACGCTGCTGTAGGGAGTTACATTCATCACGTTTCCAGGCTTTGCCCCACAACCAGTGAATCTGCTGTCTCTGTAGACTATGCTCCTCATGTTCTTGCCCTCACCTCATGAAGTACAAATACAAGGGAGCAGACATTTGTCAACACAATTCTGCACCTTGAAGCAGACTTGGCATTGCTGGCAACTTGAAGAGTAAGTCCCACGAGCAGAAATAAATCAGACCACAAGATGGAAAACTGTCTCTGAATCAGGCCTGACAAGATCCACACTTTATTTTACTTACGAGCAAAGAGGAAATAGAAATAGAAAACAACCTGAATTAGCATTATGATCACTTCTTAAGCTGCACTTAGACCCCTATAGAAATAACTGTAAATTCCTTGCATTTCTTGTCTCAGTTTCTGATCTGATCTTTAAAATTATGCATGGCGAAGGGAAAGTGGGAGGGGGTGCCTCTAAGCCACATCATGTGCTTTATGGATACAAGCCAAGCAGCTACTTAGGCAACCATTAGGTCGGGAAACAATTGCTTCCATCATTCCCAACACGTGTGTCAACATAATTCCATGCTCTCTTTGTCATGCAAAAAGTCTTGGCAAAGTGACCGGATACACCCAGAAAGCAGGAACAAACTAAGCTCATTATGTTAACCGGAGATCCCACAGCATCCTCCAGTGCCATAGAAGGAGACTTCCCATGTTTTGCAGTGTAGGAAAGCAAATTCACTGCACTGAAAAGGGCCTGAGCCAAGCCTGACTTCAGAAGTATATCAGGGAGATTCATGACTGGGTTTTGTGGAAAGGGATCCCTCATCTGACAAGCACAAGAGGCTGTGTCAGACAGTGTGATAAGAGGCATTGCAGAAGGTAGGACACCTCGCATAACTAGAGACTTCCCTCTTCTGTGTGCTCGCTGGAAGCCTTCCAGCCATGATAATATGCGTCTGCAAAGGAAAAGTACTGCCAAATGGGAGTATCAGCTTCTCTAACTCTTTATTGTTGTCACTGGTAACTCTGGACTTTGTTTTCCTTGTTAAGGAAGATTCAGTGTATTTTACAACCATTAAGCATCTTTTCTTCTCTAGCTATACTTGTAACTCCTAATAACAGCAAAAGGCTTGTGCACATTGCAATGGCTGGCAATGCTGCCCTAATGGCTTCTTTGTGTGGCCAGGTACGGGAGGAAGGCCCTTCACTTTGTCTGAAAAATGCTGAATACATCTTTGGTGCTCTAACAACTGTAGATGATGGTAAATATCCCAGAGCGTAAGCATTTATTTAAAGATAAGCAGTTGAGGTTTTTACTAACAATTTTTGCTGCATCTTTCAATTCCAAATTCAGTGCAGTGGGAGGAAAGCCCTAATACTGCTGGATATTTGCAAGCCTTTTCAAACTTTAGCTGCTTTGCCTCCTTTCTGCCACGGGTAACATATTTTTCAACCCATTTTGCCTCTTGCAAGTCCAATCTTGGTTTTAGTAATGCATTCAGCAAAACAGAGCTCCTCAGCAATCTATGTTCACACAGGCTAACAATGACTAAAAATGAGGATGGATGAGAATAGTAAAAGGTTCTCCTACATGTTGCTGACATCTCCTGTAGTGAAAGCCAAGGATTTCTATTGATTGTTGTGTTTAAGCCTGTATCAGTCACACTACATGCTTTGTTCCTTAAGATGCCATGTTTTTGGCAGATCTCATTACCACCCAAACACTCAAGAATCAGGAGCAGAAAATGCTGTCCAAGTGGGGAAGTGTGGAACAGCCCTTCCCCCAGCATTATTGTTGGAGTGGGAATACGCATCTGGTTCTGACTTTGTCTTCTCCCTGCTCCATCACTCTGGGCAAATTTGCACTATACAGCATTCTGAAAATGTACATCAAATATTACAGAACTTTCATTAGTAAGTCAAATAAAACAAGAGAATAAAAAGTGAACATACCTGAATAAGAGAAACATTGTGTAGACTAAGTCTGAAGAGGTAGTTCCTGCATGACGAAGCAGAAAAATGACAAGTTGTTAGGCTACTGAAGAAGAAAGGGAAAAGTTACAAAAACAAGTCATAGTTTTTGGTCATTAATTTCTACAAAGAACAAGCTTTTCTTAGACACCTCTCCACAGAATGCAAGAATAGTTATATGTCCCTTGTTCACCAGTGTCTTAGTGAATCTCATAACAAAGTTCTGAGCTGGTCCAGAGTAAAATATTACAGAGCCCATAATGAAGAACAACAATGAAATCCCAACAACAAAAGGACTGTTTGCAAAGCCTCAAAGGGCTGAAGTCTTGTACGCCCTACAGTCATGTTATTCTCTGCATTCTGAGAAAACTGAGGTTGGACAGAAGTCAGTTGGAGCAAATCTGACTCCTGTACTATGTTCCCCCCCCACCTGTCCTTGTGGGTGTTCCCATTCAGAACTTTGTGGAAAAGGAGAAGAGGACAGATACTTCTCAGCAGAAGTTCTCTGCACAAAAAAACAGCAGGGAAATCAAGGCAGTGACTGCAGACACTCCCAATCCTCCTGTCATCACATCTCCACAGGCAAAGTGAGGGAATTCCTGACAAAAGTCACTGTAGCATGAGATACCACACATCAGCTGAGCTCCTGTAACCCTCCTTCTGCACATTCATATCCTGTCACAAATAGGAGGGAAACACACACTTACATAACCACCTACGGATGAGGATAAACAGGATTTATCTTATATTTTTGCTTCCTAAGACAATGCAGTTATCAGGAACCAGCTGACATATTAAGCCATATAGACTTGATTCTGTGCTTGAGGGTTTTGGCTATGTCCATGTTTTGTAACACAGCTGTCATCAGAGGGTCTAAAGAGCTGTGATTCTTTTCCAACATCCCTGTCACCACAATCTCCCAGAGAACACACATTTATATAATACCAGGTGAACTATGTTTTTGGAGGTGGCTCTATTTAAATAGTAGAAAATGCAGCTTTCATTATTTAACTTCATCTGCTCTAGCAGTGCCAGGATATAGACACTTCCCTACCTAGTAGAAATGCAAGTTCCAGTCTTAGGTCAGTGATGTCAGACAAGTCAGTGGAAAGCTCCTATAGTGATAGAAAGGTCCTAAGGGCTCTTCTGAACCCTTTTTTAGGGTCTGGCACACTCTGCCAAGCAAAGAAAGTAATTTAAACAAGAAAGTAATTTAAGCAAGAAATTCGTATTTGGTCACAATGACCACCGCAAGGCTTGTGCAGTTTTTCCTTCTGTTATCTCTCACTTGTATACCACCTAAATCATAATCATAGAGTTGCCTGTGTGTTTTGTCCCAGTTCTATAAATAAATCAAAAGGACTCAACTGCTGCTGACTGTCAGTAAAGAAAAATGGGAACAAGGGTGATGGGGAACTTGGGAAGTCAAACTCCTGGTTCCAAATTTTCAACTGATGTAGCTCTGATTTGCACAATTCTATTCTATACTACCCAGAGAAGAACGAAATTCATTAGCAATATCTGAACAAAAAATATCAGTGAATCTGAACAAAACATATCAGTGACTATTACACCTCCTATAAGCATGCAGAGAAGTACACACACACACAGTATCTCCATCTTGTCTCCTAGTCCTGTCACTAGAGATCCAGCAGTTTTTTTGTACAGTCTGAAGCCCTGTTCTGTCTCAAAGGGCTGCACACTTATCCTAATAAATTATTATTAACTCTTTAGCATCTGCTACAGACTCAAATATTATGTCCTGCAGGTGCATGCAGCACCAGAGGCACTAAGCTTACATACAGCTAAAATTTCAAAATGGAGGTAAATTCTCATCCAGCGACTGATCTGACTTGGATCCTTTAGAAAAGCACATGCTACTCTCACCAAAATATTAATGAAATTCCAGGACATGTGATATCATGGAATAAGCCTTCTCGTGGAGAAATTAAGCATGTCACTGGCCTCAAGCTTACAACACCCTAAGGAGAAATTCTCATAACTAGGGACCTGAAGTTGCTATCCTGTTGTTAAGCATGCTATTTAAATGCATTGATTTTGGAAGCCTTATAATGCAGATTTCAGCTCTTTGTTCTACTCTTGTAAAAAGCTGGACAGTTTCACTGAGTAATACATTTTAATATTAGGGTGTTTTTTTTTCCCAGATAGCACTGTAGAGCAAATTCAACCAAAATATCTTTAGTGGAAGAGACAAATCTAAAGGACACACTTTTCATTGTACTCAGCCAAAAAAGATGCAGATAGGAATACTGTCCATTTCAATAAAGCCAGTCTCTGTCCTCTCAGTGACTGCTGTGTAGCACCTGAGCAAAGCATTAGCAGTGAGATCACTCAGGTGGCTGAGACCTAAACCAGGCAGGAACGTAGTACTAATGTGAATAGCACAAGGATTTTCCAAAGGCTTCATACAAATCTCAGATCTCTAAGTCTGACCTAGTGGCTTTCTTACAGTAACAGGGGGTTCCCTATGTTTTTCATCAGCTGGCCTCAACTGATGTCTGCAGAGCCACTGGCAGGGTTTTTTTGTTTGTTTGATCCTTCTGGCATCTCATCAGCAGTAATACTCACACTGGTAGGCAGACCAGGCTATCAGGGACACCTCTGGACTCCAGTTGACCTGCCCAGCTAGAACCGACTAATCCTTAATTAATAACATGCTCTCTTAACAATACTTCTTCTGTAAAGCTATACCAGGAGTACATGCCAAGAGGAAAGATCTGCTGAATAAGACAGTACCATTTTCACAAATTGCATTTGAATTTCAGTCCAAGAATAAGCAAGGTGTCTGAATGACAGGCATGGTTTATTGTCCCTAGAATTGCCCCATTTGTGTCCTGTTTTCTGCTTGTGTTTGAAGTTATGTCTATTTAATACCTTGCTGACCTATAATTTAAAGCAGCTGAAAGAGTAGGATTAAGAAATATATGAGAACACTGAGACCTCTGCATGAATGGATGAGGTACCTTCTTGGTCTTTTTTTTTCCTCCCATCTTCTCTTGTAAGTGAACATTAGCTAATTCCTTTTTCTCTCAAATCAAACCCATCTGGACTAGTCCTGAAGAGTGATTGCCTGGTACAACCAGCTATTCTAATAACCTCCTCCTCCTGTATAAAAAGCTGGTGCACAAACGTGGAGGGATAGGACAATCTTCTTACTTTCTGTCCTAAGAGGTCATGCAACTTGACAGTACAAAAACACAAGCTGTGTTTCATCCCAGAGCTGGCTGCATTTCAGCCATCTCCAGAGCAAGAAACTACACTCCTCTTAAGTACTCTGGGACTAATGGTATTATACACATTAAAAAGTGCCTCAAACTGCTAATTATTATTACTACTAACCTTATTACTCATGAACATCGGTGCATTTCTGAAAATGCCCATGTTAAACAGCAATGCCCGGAAGTTTCAGCCAACATGAGGTTTGGTTGTATTAAGACACAGAGTGGGTTGATGGTGGCTACTCTGGAGACTGAGTTGTAGCAGATCCCTATTTAAACAACCTCGGGGTGGATCTCCTCTCTGTCACTTCTGTTTGCAGGGGAATATTATTCCCCAGCTCAGACACATGAAGTTAGCTGCTGTAAAGACCCTCCTGCTTGAAGAATTTGCCACCTAAATACATACAGAAGAGTGAAAAAGAAACATTGTTCTCATTTAAATTTAAAGCACAGAGTAAGCAATTTAGCCAACATCATAGAGCATATCTGCAGCACAACCAGGAGCAGAACTTCTGGTCCGTAGCCTATGCCCTGATTAGGAGAATAACTTACCCCTAAAGTTGGGGCAGAGAATGTAAACCTGTGCTGAAGTGCCATTTACACTCATAGAAACTGGGTGGATGTTGAATTACTTTCCTGAACTGGGTTCTCTATGCTAGCCTGCATATGAACAGAGCCAAGATGCAGTATAAATCTTTTAGCTGAACGTATTTGTTAATTGGCTTCATAATTTGTATTTGGCTGACTTGTAAAATGATTAAGTGCTCACTGTGCCTGGTACCACAAAGCATACATACTGTAACAGCAGGAGAACAGCTGAGATGTGTTTCATGAAAGAGTGGAAGAATATATCCACTTAAATCTGCTTACCATGACATTCCCAAGCCAAAGCTGCTTATTAAGTGTTTATTTCATATAGCCAAGCACACCTTGGATGAACTTTGTAACATGATGCCCAGGTACTTGTTCACACATTGCCTGGCCTTGAAACAATTTACAGGGAAGGCAAAAAACTTAATCTACAGTGCCACTGAGCAACAAAGCTACAAGACAATTTAATGGGAAGCTGCATAATGCAAATGCATGAAAAAAAGCTGGGACCTTTCCTCTTAGGATTACTGAAATTGTAAGGGTTGCAACATGCTTCAGACACTCATTCAGGACTCTTTTTCAGTACCTTTTTTCAGGCACTACATCTGTCAGTATTGTGCTGGTTGATTTAAAGGTGCTTCCTTCTAATTAAAAGAGAGCGTGCTCTTCAGTTCTGCTGTGGTAAGATCAGGAGGAGCATCCCTGAAGTCAATGGAATGAACAGGTGTAAATGAAAGGCTACTGTAGCTTCAGATTCTTATTTTTCCATTTAAATGAGCTAGGTTTGTTCACATTTCACACCTCTATCCCCTTCCACACACAACAAGCAGGTAAGATAACCTCTCTGTGCTTCAGAACAATCCCTGCTAGCAGATCACTACAAGACATGTACACCTACTTGCATATTGCTACTTGCCTGCACCTTACAGTAGACATGAGAAACACACCCCTCCCTTGTTACAGGGCAAGCTATCTCAAGCCCCCTCTCTTTGTATACAGATAATTACCCTGCAAATAGAAACAAAGCCAACAGAAGCTGATACTAATGTTTGATCATGCTAAAAAAATTACGTTTAGGGAAAGCTGAAGAGAACTGAGTGAGGAGTCGCTCTGCTCTTTTGGGGGCTATTATTGCACTGAAACAGGCATCCAGGACAGCCCAGGTGAGGTACTGGAGAATCAAGTAGGCTCGTGGTGCTCTGAGAAGGCATTCCCCTCGCTTGTGCTGCAATCTGGAGCCAGTTTGCAAGAGGGACTCACAACTGTCACAGTGTAGATAATAAGAAAAATAATTAACAGAACAGGGTCCTTTGGGCGATGCGAAACAAGACACAGGATTATGCACGTGACAATCCTAATGCTCCCTTCTGGCACTCCTGGAAGCCATGTGCTGGGGCTGAGCCTCTGGCTAGGAGCCAGCTCTTCCTATCTCTGCTCCTGGAGGCCTTAGATATACTTTGTATTTCTGCAGTACCTGACAAATACAACTTAGTCATGCTTCATGACTCCCTGAGAGCTGGTTAGTATTATTTCCCCCCTTATACTAACAGAGAAAACTGGGCCAGAGAAAGGTTAAATGACCTTCTCCAAAGCACACAGCAAGTCATTGATGGAATCGAGATCAGACCCCAGGGCTCTTGGCTACCAAATCTCATGCTAGATTAATGCACAGCGCCTCTACTCAGGTCCAGCTGTGGCTGAACTTTTCAGATGGTTATCCACATTTCTGAACTAGCCAACCATCCCAAGAAACCCAGCTCCTGAAGGATGATTCTGGCCTTTGCTCTCAGAAGGAGCTAATTATATGTCTGCTCTGGAGTGTGATGTGATGAGCCGTTTGCAAACACTACTCCAGTGATTCATCTGAAGGGCCTGGCGAAAAGGTGGAGAGCCAGCATTTCCCTTACAAGCTGGATTCTTATTCATCAGTAGTTGTGGTTCTGTTGAAGAAAAACTTGTCTGGTACATCATTCTTCCTTAAAAATCAATAGATGTTCAACAGAGAACCACACTAAACAGCATACAGTAATATGATCCCATTGCTATATGATCAATTGCTTTTCCCAAAGCAACATTTCTCAGTGATAAATCCAGACAGAGCTAGAGGAGCATCCTCTTAGAAGAGGCTCCTTATGCAAGCAGCATATCATTCTGATTAAGCAGCTTCCCAATTAAGCCAGAGTCCCAGCTACCAATTCTGGGTTGCTACTGGGGCCCATTTAGTACTTCTCAGTGGAAACAAGGATGAAAATCAAACCCTTTATATTCCAGTAAATGGAGAACTACCATAATCAACTTTAATGGCATAGAGCACGTGGCACAGATCTGCTCAGGCTCGATGCTGTATACTCAGGGCCAGCTCTAGGAAGGGTTAGAAGAGGCAGATGCTTATAGTTGCAGATCATGCAGGACAACAGTATGGCTGTAGCACCCTTGGACTGTAACAATATTCAGAAATCTAGATGCACGGCTGCTGCCGTGCGAGGGAGAATCAAGAAGGGGATTGGCCCTTGGACTGACAGCTGTGTCCCCTCTTCCATTGCTCTGGAAGGGGGGCAGCAGGCTGGCTCTGGTATCTCTGGCCCTTCTCTCTGCCCAGGACAGAAGAGGCACAACCTCACTTCAATGTGACTCGTATGCAAATACTCATAGAGTTGGCTGGAGAGCTTAAGTCATTGCCAGCCAATCCCTTCTCTTTGCTGTGGTTTTTATGCCTTGGCAGAGGCACGGAACAGGAGGCTTAGCACCTACACATCTGGACATAGTGACATGCAAGTCACTGTGGTGAGCCCTGCCATAGATAACTGACAGATCACCAACTTAACCAGAGCAAGAGAGAGTATTTTCAGTAATGCAAAAAGAAACTGTTCTGCAGCCCCATCCTGTGATGCTGTCAAATACACTATGTCCAAGCCTCCAAGACTTTTGCCAAAGCATCCTGAGCTTGTGTTTGCTCGCTCCCCACTCTCTGAAATACGGTCTTCAAACTGAATTATTCTCAGTGAGTTATTAAGGCAAGTGAGCCTCTCATGGGTGGTTGCTTTTGTGATAGGGTATCACCAGTTTTCATTTTACCTGGAGTATGAGATATTTTTCCAGCCAGGCCTGAAATTCAGTGTGTAAGGATGCTTCTTATCAACCTGCACTGTGCCAAGATTGCCTTTCCCACAGCACTGCCTGCACAGGTGCTGGCCATGAGCCAGCCCAGTGCCTGGTTCCTCCAATGATGGGCAAAAACACATCAAGTCAGTGAGGTCATTTGCAGAGAGGTAGATGGTTCTGCCTTGCAGGTGATTTGAAGGACCAGTTGTTTTCTCTGTCAACGAAGATGACAGACCAGAGCCTACCCTTGCCTCACCTTCTTCTCCATGTACAAAACTTGGGGCTAAGCTGTCTCTCTGTCCTCCTAGAGCTGTAGCTTCTTCTGTGCATTGGGCTGGCCCAGCAACCCGACAGGGCTGCAGCACAGCATTTTCTTTGATTGATATTTTTTTTTTAGTTAATTAGAATTAATATTCTGTGCTTGGACAAATATACAAATTTTAACAAAAAAATAAATAAATTACACTTTGAACAAAATTTAGGCCAGGCTACAAAGTCACCAGAATCCCATAATCACAAAAATTATTTTGTCTTTTCCTGTCCACACCTCTTCCCCTCCTCCCCAAGGGGTCTAAGTCAGGGACAAGACAGATTTGGGGAGTGGCAAATTCAGACTCCCTGCAGACCAGCAGGGGAAAACAAGCTCTATAGGTATGAACGACACATGCCAGTGGGGCTTCTCTCCTCCACACTTACACAAGGGCTGAGTCGACCTCACCTAGCACAGTATCAGAGAGGAAAATCTTCCTCTCAACTAGCCCAGGCTCAACCACAGAGGTTAAAACCTGCACTTTAAATGACATTTTTGTTCCCTATGTAAGAAACCATGCACCTCTCATTATGGATTTAACTAGCTGCAATGTCTAATTACAGGTTTCTCACCTTCACAACATTCTTTACCATGCAGGTCAAGTATCTCTTAATTTATTTTTTGTTAAAGCAACATCAATGGTCCTGTGAAAGTTTCTGTTAATTTCAGAGACTCATTCTCCCTTTTTTTCCTCATATCACCATGTTATCTGACCCCTTCCAGCCCCAAATACAATGATGCAACTTCAATTAGAGCCTTCTTTTGTCTGATAGGAAAAATCACAGTGACAAAAGATGGTATTTCTTTTTCTAGGTTTCTCTGCAACAGCACTTGCATGTACCCTCCTATGATCTGGATATAATAGAAAACTTTATCATGCTTTTTGCTTGCTCACGTCCTCAACTAGCAAGGTAATTTCTCAGCCAAACAAGACTCAGTCAGGGGTAAAGATGGGGTAGGACAGGGCAATACTGATGTGAGCCTTTAGAAATGGCAGTAACTCAGCCCAGTCACTGTCTCTCAGAAAAGCATTGAGTCAAATCCTGTAGTCAGGGACAAATGGCATGTCATTCCAGGCTGATAATAGGGCAAGTCTGTGGACTGTTAAGCCTTTGGATATGACTATGTGGTTGTGGTCAATGTTTGCATGTTAATCTCTCCCTGCTTTATATGACTTGACCTTTTCAGGCACGCTGAAGCCCCACTGTCCCAGTGTAAGTGTGTGGGACTCACAGACTCTCATGAGCATTTTGAAGACTTATATGTTCTTTGGAGATGCAAGGCTGAGGGCATGTGGTTAAACTACCAGGTGGAAATAAAACAGTAAAGGGTTCAAATCCCACCTCTGCCATAGGCTTTCTGTGAGTCCGCAGAAGAGCTTTGGCTAAATCCACATTAGCCAAGTGCAGAGGCCTCTGAGGTTGTGCAGAATTTGACTGGTACCTTCAGGAAGCACAGTCTGGCTGCAGGAGTAGCTGTGTTAGGTGCAGCACTGCACCTTCAGTACTTTCAGATCTATTATGAACTCGCATGTCTCAGTATCACAGGATTTTCACAGGGCAGACTTGCTCTTAATCCCTCTGGGCCTTGGATTCCCCTCTATAATGTGAAATTATCAGTGCCTTCCTGCCTCACAGAAGCCCTGTGAGGATAAATGTTGGTGAGGGGCCCTGATCATTTGGCAACAGAAAGTATTATTGACAGAGTTTAGACCCAATGCTGATACTCTACATCTGTGGATCAACTCCAACCTGACTTCTGCCACTGAATTTCCTAGTTTGCAAAATGCTTTTTGCCTAGGCAACATAATCTGCTGACACTTACTCTCTTCAGGATTCAATGGCAGTCCAGATCTGGACACGATTGAAGGTGCCCAAGGGTAAGAGTGATATTTTCCAAGCAGCACAGTTTTTGAGAGTTTTACTGCAGTGCTCTGAAGCTTTCTGCCAAGCAGTCAGGAAAGAGCCTACGTTCAACCAATAATCTGCATGAAACCTGGTGTCTGAGTAACTAATCTATCATACACCAGAGACTTTCAATAAACTCAGGGTGCCAAACCTGCTGGTTGAGGATCCTAGAGTGTATTTACAATATTTATGTGAGCTGCAACTTGAAGCAACTCTTTTGGGATATCATTCACTTCATTCAGTCTTCAGATCCTAAGCCTGCATGATCCAGGTTTGTTTTAATGCTTATACAGCCAGAAGCAGTAGTAGCCAGGAAGGGGTGTGCCCAAGTGGCCGTGCTCCTCCTTAAACAACCCTTGAAAGTTCATATAGCACCTTCCCTGCTCCCCAAACTAACCATATCTCCTTCCTTGCATCTATCTGCTTGGCATTAACAGGCACGTTCAGTTCAGCTCTAAATTACGTATGAAAATCACACCTACTAAAGCATCTAGACTTGCATCACCAGCAGCTTTGTAGCTTCACATTTGTTGCAGAGAAGTCTGCCAGTCCAGAACGACGTGCACTTTACTTGCCAGTTTTCAGTTTCTTCATGCAGCCTTTGCTCACTACCCTCTACCTCCAGGCTCCTCTTGGTAATGAGTATTTGTGACAAGGGCTCCTGAGCTGCAGTTCTCTGTAGGACAGCCAGGAGAGACAATCCTTTCCCATCTCCTGATGAAGTTGACAGCCCTCTTGGCAGGCAGAACTATGAGGACTTCTGGTCATTATGATTTCTGGCTAGTTTTCTACGGTAACACCTCCATTTGCTGTCAATGGCCAGCCCTCATAGCCATGCCTCTCACATCCACAGCCACAGCAGGCTACTGCCCCGAGCTGACACCCCTGCAGTTTCCTTCTGGGAAAAGTCAAATGTTTCCCTTAGGGCTTCCCAGCTACTCTCTGTGCAGCCATTTGTTTGGGCACCATCCTCCTGTTGTCCAAGCTGTTTCCCTTCAGCTTGCTGTCGTGCCAGATTGTCACATGGTGTCTCAACCATCCTCCTTCATACCTTTTACATTCTCCTTGACAGGCAGTTCTTGTGAAGAGTGCTTTTTGGCTTGACTCCAAACAGGGTCTTTCATATCATCATTTCTGTACTGGTTCCTCTCTCTGCCTGGCCAGTAATGAGACAGTCTCAAGGAGTAGAGTTCCTTGAAGAAGTGGGATGTCAAAGCTACACTATCGACCTCCTTCACAAAACCCACCCTCCCTGGGGACTGGGCACCCTGCTTACAACACAGGTGAGAGAGCAGAGCACTGCTTCTCCACCATGCAGGTGAAATTACTGTCATGGGGATGGGAGAAGGCCAGAATGTTTCTGCTGTGGACAAGGAACAGAAGGAGGGAGGGGAAAGGGCAAAGGAAGAAGGTTGGAGGGTTGAGCTGGGATATACTGCAGGAATGGGGATGGGCACTTCCTCCTGCCCCACCAGCTATCATCTCTGGCACCCCCAGGAGAGCACAGGCACACTAGTGTAGGCCAAGGGGCTGCCTCTGTCTGGCTGCCCAGGCAGGCTGAAGCCTCCATGGTTTCTGACAGCATCCAGATCTGACCTGGAGCTACAGCATGCATATACCATCAATTCAAACAATTGCATCTTTTAAGTCACCACCTTTTAACCCAGGTCTTTTTTGCTTGCCCATCGAGTTAGGAAATTCAGCTAATCTCCTTTGTTAAACCATTTATTATACAGCAGCTCATTCATGCTGTTCTTCCCAGTCCATTCACCAGCTGTATTACTGACAAAAGAGCAGTGTCCCAGTCTCCTAGCCTTTGTTCTGGTACCAGAATAATCTCCTCTGTGGCTCTTCTGCTGTGGCAGCGTATATACAACTGGTGTCTATAATTCAAAACTATAGCTCATTATGTCACACTAATCTGTGAGAAACTGCCACCCATTTCCTCACCATTACTCTTTGATTTCAGATTTTTAGGTAGAGCAAATAGACCCTCAGTTAATAAAAGCAAACTGCTCTCTAGGAATGCTGTATAGCAGAGTTAAACTTCAAATCTAATAACGAGAAAGAGATTGAAAGTAAAGACAATAAGCATTCCAGATCATGCTATTAGAGAGGAATGGAAGTTTCTACATAGTCAAGGCTGCAATCAGCTTCCATTTCAGCTCCTTTATTGGCTTTGACTTGGAAGGTTTCTCAGGTCTGAAAAATTCAAGGCTTATTCTTGATGAAAAGAAGAAAGTGTTTTGCAAAAAAGCAGGACAATCGGACAAAATGGCATTGCTGATAGCACAGAAAAAACAGGATTCAAGTTCCCAAAATCATCAGGTTTTTTTAATGCATCAGGGGACTTATATGTCTATGTTTTGAGCTGTTCAGATCATATTTTAAAGTCTTTTTCTCAATAATAATGAGGTCTAGAAAATTGTTTTTCCTCCCATTAAAATATGCTCAAACAGTAATCACATGCACTCAAGAGCTGAAAAAAGCAGCAAATATTTCAAAACAATCACTCATTCACAGAAGAAAAATAGTACATTAAAATACTAACACTACATTTAAAACAAAAACAAAACCAGCAAACTATGAGTCAAAATGAAGGTTATGAATTTTTGAAATGTGTGTTTTTATACTTAATGAAATGTGGCTCATAATACGGGTAGTGTGAGATTTACAATGTTCTAAACTATTCATATCCCTACTTGCAAGTGTTTGGATTTTACAAATGATGTGACAAGTAAATACGTTGCTTAGAAACCATGGTGGGCTTTTGAAACTGATTCTTTTGTTTCTGGGATTTTGACTTGGCAGGTGTTTGGTGCAGTGGAGTTATCAAACTCCTCTGGTTAACACTCAGACAGCACCAGTCATTCAAGGAGGGCTCTCAGATAAGGATAAAGCTTAAAAATCTGAGGCTCATGTTATTGCAGCTCCCTGTCTGCATGGCATGCCCTCAATACCCCTTACAGTTTCAGCCACACTGTGTCCAATTCCTGAAACCAAAAACCCTCGTGAGCCCCAGGATCTTCTTTTCTTCTAGGAAGCATTTTCTGTGAAGCTTTGAAACACAGGATGAACAAAGCCAAAGGGATGCTGTGGTGAGGTCATACTGCTTTTAAATAGAGACAGAAAGAACTAGTCTGAAATAATTTATAATGCTATCATCTAAGAGAATGATTTTAACCAGGAAATTAAGAAGTGGGAGTACTTATAAACTCCACCCTGGTCCTAGACTCCTTCCACAACCCCGGAATAGCTGGCGTTACTACTAATATGATCTACAGTAGCACATTTAAACATGGTTAACATTTAAATTTAGGTTTCATAAATTACACCCTGTAGAGATGGATAGAGACAGCTCCTATCTCTTTGAGGTATTGTTCCATTTGCAAATTCAAGCAGATGGTGCACGAGCAACTAATGACTCAAAAAATTACCCCTAAAAATAGTCCAGAACAAGGTGTGGATTTATCAGGGAAGGAGGGAACAGAAAAGGCTTTACTTCCCATTCTCGTGTCTCTGACACAGCTCCAGGAGCTCTGCACACCCTGAGCTGTGCAGCAATGAGGGCTCCATCCACATCCCCTTATTAATGCACCTCTCCCTGTCACCTGACACAGGGTGGAAATGAGATGGTAACGAGGGAAAGGGCTCAGCAATCCCCACTTTCCCCCCGCCAAGCTTGTATCTAACCGGAAAAAAACACCCTGGGAAATTACATGTCCATTAACTCTATCAAGAAGTGCTTGGCAGACCCGTGTGGCACCATCAAAACTTTCAGCCTCCTCATCAGGTGGGTAGTGCTTCATGAAAACTGACTTTTCCAAGCGAATTCTGTAAATACATCTCACTGCATCCTCACGAGCCAATACACTGCACTATATGGTACTTCCAGCAGGCAGCCAAATTCGCTGTCATTCCCCTGTTTATAATGATATTGTAGCCTCGTGTCTAACTGCACTCGTGCAAACTCTTGTGGAGACAGAGACTCCCCCCAGGACGTGTCGCTGGGGTTTGAGCAGGGAAGAAGAGAGTGTTGGAGAGTGTCAGCCTTAGCAGCGGCCGCGCAGGGGGAACCTGCCGTGCAGCTGGATTATGTAAACCATAAATTCCTCAGAGCAACGTGCCTGTGTTTGTGCAAAGCCTGGCAGAAGGCGCTGTTCGCAGCCATCCCCAAAGAAATGTTGCTCCAAAGTAATAAATATTAATAATTGCTGGTTAAAGATTCCAGCATAGAGTGAAGCTGTGGCTTGAAAAGTAAAATGTTTCTGTATGAAAAGCAGGAGGGCCTCTGGCAACTGGAACAGCTACAGGAAGGTAAGTGTTATTATTTACTGCACAAATACACAGAAAATGTATATTAAATCACACTTCACTTGTCTCTGTGGAGCAAAAAACTCTCCTTCTGCTACACATCTTCCTCTTTTCTCGTTTGTATCATGACTCCTTACAGCTCTGCTCCTCACCTCTCTGTCCTCTAATGCTGAATAACCCAAAATGAAAGCAGTTTCTTCCTCCATTTTCATTAATAGCAAAGACTGCAAACCCAGTGTTATCTGATTCTAAATGTTATACTTAAACTGATTTGTTTGGCCAAGCTTAGTCGTTTCTTTTGGGGTCGTCTAATCTATTTATTATACACTAAAAAATAGTTGCTGCTGGGGCTCATGATTCAACCACTCCTGACATATATAATTTCATTGAACCATAGCTCTTTTCCCTGTTACAAATGCAGCTCTAAATTTGTTAAGTTTTCCTATGCTCATACTGTGTTTTTCTACCCTCCTCTTATGGCATCCTAAATAAAAATAATGTTTAAAAATAAAGGAAAATATATGCTAATTAGATGCAATAGGCCAGAACAACACAGTAGCACCAAAATGCATTAGCTGAGAATTTGGCTATATCAGTAAGATGAAATGAACAGGTTGTGGAGTGAATTCTAAAAGGAGTGAGAAGAAAGCAATAATTTACACTGCCAAAGTCTCACTACGACTCATACAACGGTGTGTAGATGAACCTGGTACAGAGGGAAAATCTGGCCATGGCAAATAAACCACTAAGTCCCGTTCTGTGCTGGCAGAGGGATGGTGTAGAATGATTTACCATAACTTTTCTAACATTCATGATACTGAGAGAGATGCCAGCATCCTGCTTCATTAACTGGTCATGTTGATTGCATCTTTTTTTTTCTTTAATTACATTTGAGCAGTTTTCTCTCTTTTGCAATGATATTAGGAGTTTAAATCTCTCTACATAAATTAAAGCTTGATTTTTGAGGGGGAAACTGGCCACATAAACTGGAAACACACTCTCCTCTAAAGCCAGAACCTGAAGGGAGAGAGCTTGAGCAGCAAACCTGGACTAACGAAAATATCATCTTTACCTTGCTCCCACAATGAGCTGGTTCCTGTTGGCATCCAGTGCAAGCTGAGAAAAGTCCTGCACACCTGGATAGGTGAAATTAGACACCCAGGGCTTCAGATCTGCAACAAAAATGAGAAAGCAGAAAACAATAAAGCGGCTCTAGAAGCATTGAGTTTACCTGGACATCTAATGGATTTCCTACCAAGTCATCTGTCAGGGGAAGGCTAATTAATAATCTATTTAAAGGGTTTCTATTTATTCTGATTCTCTGTAGAAAGTGCAAAAGACCGTACATAAATGCAGGGCTGTCTCTGCAGTTACTTTCACATCCAAGATGGAGTGACAGCATTAGTTTTGGAGACAACATCAGTTTGATTTTACTTCTGTTAAAACTGGGGAACCACCTTCAGTGTCAGTGTTAAGTGATGCTGAGGGCCTAGGCTGCCTACTCTAACAACTCCATAGCCTTGTCTTTTGTGCTAAGCAAAGAGAAACTGCTGCCCTCCAGAAAGAGAAGGTGGGGTCAAATTGTTCAAAACCAAGTTAGGGTAGAAGTGATCTGCATTCAAGACCTGTCTTGACAGGTTTCAGCTTCTCTTCCAGGTCTTAGGTTCTTCTAGGTTTCACTTTACCTGACATCTGGGATCTCGATCAGTGAAATCCTTCCTTAATTTAGGTGGGGGGAGCGGAGTGTCATCAGAGCATCTTTGGGGCTGAGAGATTGCACAAGTTTGAGACTGACTCTATCAACTAGATTTGATTTCCCAGTCTTGGCACTTGTCCAAACTGTAATCATACAGGTCAAATGCAAAACAATACATTTGACTACACTATGCTCATGGAGACAAGGTTCTTCCAGAAGCTACATCTGTTAGTGCAACATCGACTGAGAGATCCAGGGCAGATATTCCTGATGTAATAAAAAACACACATTTCAAGAAAAAGCTGAATTGCTATTTTTAGGGTACTCTCAGGTGCGATACTGGGGCATTCACAGAATCCCATCTTTCAATATATTTACCAACTTGGACCTTGTGTGTATCACAGATCACAGAATTTCAGCCTCTCACTTTATACCTTTACTGCATGAAGTGACTGGGAATAGATTCATACGTATCTTTCAGGAAGTCATACAGCTTCACTGTGAGGACTCTTCTTGGTAATTTATTTCAACTCTTAACTACTCTGGCTGTTAAATACATGGAGAATACCAAATATCTGAGGGAACAAGGCACAAATGAGACCGAATCAGTATATCTGTAATCCCTCTGTGACCTCTTGACAAGTAACCTTGCCTCATTCAAGGACTGGATGTTGAAGATCCAGAAGGCTCAATATGAAAGGTAATATCTTCTGGCCTCATGCCAACAGGATACCAATACACAGGCCAATGACCTGATGACTCATAACAATAATGATGCAGTTCAGAAAAGTTCAAAAGAACTATGAAAAAACATGCTCCGTTGTCATTTTATATCCCCAATGATAAATTGAGAAGTCTCACTGAAGGCAGTAAGGTTTGAATGTTTTGTTTTAGGCATTAATTCTTCATTCCTCAGGGGTGAGATGACAATGCTGATGAGAAATCTCATTAAGGTCTTTGGCACCTTGGCATGCTTTGGAGGATTACAGATGTGCAACAGTTTAAAACCTTTACTGTAAGGATATTTGTTGAGCAATTTCAAGTCCCTTCTCCCTCTAGGGATAGATGAAACCTAATCAAGCCCTTCAGTTTTCAAAATCAAAACACATATAAATGTCCCTATGCTCCCCTTGTCCTTCCTCCCCTTCCAAAGCAGAACCTTGTCATGGAAATTCTGCCTCTGCCCTGAACACCACCATATTTCATAACAACTCCTAACTCCCCTCACCACAGAGCTGGACACCATCAGGCCTGGTCCCATGCCCCACCTAACTGGATGCTGCCAGGGCCTCTCCAATAATGAGCCCTCCAACCTTGCAATCCAAAAACCCTGTTGCCAGGAGCTGGAGGCTTCCAGCCCTTCTCAGCATTCCTATCACACTGCTTAACCACACACAACACGTGTACCTCCTCTGCTCCTCAATGAAACAGCACGGGTTAAGGAGTAACTCAGCCCGTCTAACCTTCAAGCATCTCAACCTCCTACACTCCTCTGGGACCCTTAATGATGTACTAGCACCAAGGAGGCACTGCAGTTTCACCTTTGGCATTCTCCTAACTAATGGGGCTCTGTCTTCTTTTCCTGTAGCACTTTCGCTGCAGAGACATTTCTGAGCCAAGCAGCAGAACCAGCAACAATACCTTTCAGGCAGGTTAGCTGGCTGACATGCACTGCCTATCTCCTGGCATTTATTTTGGCTGATGGGGGTGGGATTAGGGGAATGCTATATAATGATGATACCTTTTAAGGATCCTGCTTTTAGGCCATAATTTCTCTTGTCATTTTACCTCCTCTCCTACCAGCTCTTTCCTACTAACTAACCCACTATTACAATGCAGTGGCAGGAAGACTATTTCTTCATCTGCTGCTCTAAGCAAAAGCTCCTCACTTCAGAGGGGTATACTCATCAGTTCTTCTTTTTAATTGTAAGCTCTGACAAATTATAGGTAAAAATAATTAATAAAAATTAAAGGCAGTAGGCGGCTTGAATCTTTCCATGTTGGCTGTAATGCCAATCAAGCCCGAGAAATAATAGGCAGTGTCTTGATTTCTATTACTACTGCAGGTGGTACAACTTATAAAGAAACCCTTCCCGGTTATTAAATTAAAGGCTGCAAGGCATGCATCCTCATAGCAAAATTAAGCTTTTATAGGCATGTAGTTGGAGATTATTAAAGCCAGCATGGTCCCAGCTAAGAATGTCTAAATGTGAGTTGTCAGAATTAATGCCAAATGTCACATTTTCCTTCCCAACCTTCTTTCTTCCTGTTAAGAGGGAAGGGATAAAATGGAATGGAAATGCAACTAAGAGTCAGGACTTGGGTCTTGTTTTGTCTGACACGTTCAAATCTTCTACTCAGACCACTGGCATCCCTAGAGACAGTTTCACCCTTTCACTCTGAAACTAGCTCAATTCTGCAAGGTAACTGCTGCCCTGGGTCTACCCCATATTAGCTGAAGTTTACGCATATGGACCCAATGAACTCTAGAGCTTGTTTGTATTTGACCTTTCTCAGAAGGCTGATTTTTCCATTGCTGACTCTTTAATTTGGCTGGAAACCTTTGGTGCTGGGGCATGTTTACATTTGCAAAAGTATCTGTTTAAAAACAGTATGAAAAATTAAAAACCAAGGCCTTGGCTTTGCATGTCGGCAGCAGGAGCCGGAAACCAAGGAACCACATGGCTTAGGGGCACGATGTTCATCAAGGCCTCCTTTGTGCTTCTCATCTCTAATCATTTCCAGGGGGTAAAAGATCCATGCTCTCACTTCCTCCCCACAAGGACCAATGAACAAAAGTTTAATAGTTTCCAACATTGTCCATCGCCAGGCATCTGATTCAGAGCCTCTAAAGCTCCACAAGTCCCTCCACAGCTCAACATAGTTCAGGTATCCAGCTGCAAAGAAGACAAAGCTTCACAGGAAATGTAAGTCTGCAGGCACAGCTGTGCTCAGGCTATTTATGCATGCATAAAACAAGGTGAAAAGAGGCTCTCTGCCATTTCAGAGGGTGGTCCCTGCAGCCTGATAGCACACTGCTCTGCACTGGCTTCCTGAGAGTACAGCACCGGGATGGGGATTAGTCAGCTGCACAAAGGACAGCGTGCCAAATTGCGGGAGCTGGGTTTAAAGGCCTGATCCAGAGACTCTTCAAATCGTTGGCAGTTTTCCACTGAGCTTGATGGGCTTTGGATCAGCTTCTAAAGATGTGGTAAACCTGGTAATACTTGAGCTCTCATCTCCTCAAAACCAGCTGCTCCCCACCTCACCCTTACACTGTGTGTTTTGGAGGAAAAGAAGTATGCAAACACTGAGTTGAGACTTCCCTGTCTGAAGGGCGGCTTTTGCTGCTTCATCTCACTTGAGCCCACTTGTGGCTCCCATCTCAGGCAGGCTGTAACAGCTTTCTGCATCCAGCACACACCACACAGGAGCAGAGAGGTTAAATGCCCATGCCTTGAAAGTGCAAAGCCATTGCTAGGTGCACAGAGCAAGGCTAACCACTGTGTTATTCAAGAACATTTCTTCTGGAATAATTCTCAGCATGGATTTCCTAGTCTGGAGCAAAAGAAACTGAACTAAACAGGACAGAGGATTCTTTGTGCAAAATAAGGGTATACCCACATATACAGACTAACCATGCTCCTACCTAACCATGCTCCCTATCCTATGATTGCACAGAACAGCTCTGAAGATATCATAAAAAACCTTCAGGGAGAGAGGCAGGGAAGCTGAACAAGGAGTAAGACTGAGAGGGACTGCATTCCAGAAAATACAACCTGAACCACATACATTATATGAAGCTCCTGTAAAATAAGGTGATTCAACAGTAAAGGCTTGTGCAATGAAGTAGAGCATACATATAACACTGGGGGCCTGCCAGACTCAATGGGAATAAATAAATACCTGTTCTGCAGATACTCAGACTTACTTTTGTGCAGTGTTAACTTGGCCACACATTGAGTGCTTCCTTTACTGCCTAGTTATGGTCTCTTATAAGTTCTCTTAACTCAGCCTACTAGTTCATGGCATGTTTAATCACTGTGTGTGAGTATTTCAGCAATCAGGGAGAGGCCCAGATGACAGCCATGACTTCTGTAACTGTGCAGTCTCCTCTCCTTTTGGTTTGCTTCAGCTCTGGCACAGGGCAAACCACATTTAGCAACTAGTAGATACTCCAGTTTGCAAGTACTCAACTACTTAGATCTTTTTCAGACCACCCACTAGCCTGGAGGACTCTCAGTGTTGGATCCCAAGTATGACCAACAGATACAAATCACTTGGTAACATAAGATCTCAGTTGGTATAGACTGACAAAATGTCCTTTTTTCAGAATCAGACTTACTATCTCAGACCATTTTCTAGTACAATCATCCTCAGTATTTAGAGAGCTTTTCATGAACTAGACAGTTGCCTGCTAAGACTAAGGCCACAGTTTCCATTCTGTGTGGGCCACTGACCAGAACGTATCAGAGACAAAGCAAACTAAGCTGTAAGCAAAAATCAGAAGGCTAATGACCTACCCATGCTACCACCTATCTTCTCAAATGCGGCAAGTGCAGACACATCCAAGCATGCACAGAAGTTAGTCTCCTTACAGTGTTATCTTTATTAGACTGACAATTAATCATAATTTAATATCACCCCCTGCTGTAGGTCACATCACAGGTTAGTGCAATTGTCTTTGGAAAAAAACTTTCACTCCTACCCTAGGCTGAGATGTAAAAGTAGCCTCCACAACACAAAACCACTCTACAATTCAGCAGATTTATCAGGGGAAGAAGAAATCTTTTGCTGTGCGGGCAGAGCTGAGCAAACAAATGTGTCAGCACTCAGAGCTCAACTTTACTCGTGAGGCCAAAAAATTCAAGTTGGCTTTACCCCAGAAGTCCTCCTACAGATACATATCACCCTGCTGTCTTGTCTTCCCATCACCACCTCCACCTCATTATTGGTATTCTCTCTTTCTTTAACCTGATCTGTTGAAATCTTTAATTGTACATTAGATGTCCTCATTCTAACTGCTGCAATTTCTAGCTTCATTGCCTTCTTAAATCTCTGATCTCCACTCACAATTATGAGGATTTAGAAGGCTGTTGGCAGAGTACAACCCCCTCTACAAAATGGACCAAACCAGCCGTTTCCTTCTCTTTCCACTCAATACCCAAATTCAACTTCAGTGTTCTTCCAGCTGTCTCATTTTCATGGTTTCACTCAGTTTACACCTCTGACCCCATATTCACCTCCCCTCCCACTCCTGCTTTCATTTCTAGCAGTCTTCAGCTTCCAGCCATGTTTCTACCTCATTTCCTGCCCTCTCAATTAATTCTTCCCACCTTGGACAACTATGAAACTCCTTCTCGGATGAGAGAAGCAATGAGCTGACCCATAAGTGGCCTGGGAGTCACTGTGATAGTTGTTTGCAGTGAGTCACTAGCTTTCAATGAGATCCAAGAAGCAGGAGTTGCTAATGTCCCTCTCCAGCCTGTTCAAGAACATATGGATAGGAGATGCCTGGAAGAAGAAAGAAGACTTTTTCTCTCTCAGTATTGTGAAAGAGGGAATAGTTCCATCTCTAAGCTACTAAAGAAAGGAAGGAGATGGAAGAAAAGGCTCTGCACTGTACCACTCGGAAAAGAAAAAAAAAGAACCAAAGACTCAGATTGCACCTTCACAGAGCCATAGGAATCACAATAATCATAGTAACCTAGACATGTTATCATCTGAAGCTATGTTAAATCTAGATTATTTTGTGCCTCTCCCCTCACTGCCTACAGCTGCTCCTTGAACTGGTCTTGCTGAGCTTCTTCCATCCCAAGAGAGAAATGACATCTGGAGACATAGGCATGGTTCCAAGCGCCCAGTGGCACTGACATTGGAGTTCTTTCTGTCTTGGGCAAACCATGAAACTATTTAATGTCTCAGTGCTTCCAATTATTAAATGGGTTTAGGGATACAGACTAGTGCACCAGGGCCTAATAATCTGTAAAGCAGGTGATGCACAGGAGGCACTAACTGTTGCCAATGCATAATGAGCATCTTGACTCTTTGTTTCCTAAATTTTAATCATTGCTTCAAAACAAATGTTACTAAGTTGTTTCAATACAGAAAAAAAAAAAAAAAACTTAGTCCAAATGTAATTTTTGAAAAAGTACAATTATGATTGCTTTTTTATTTACTTTTTTTATTATTAATATGGAGCAGCTGGCAAAACACACTAGTCTGTCAGGAAGAACCCAGGGATTCAATCCCAGACAAAGAAAACACCAGCTAATAAGCATGAACTAGTGTTCATTCTCAGTATGGGATCCTGGGGACCCTCAAGGAAGGAGATAGAAGGTCTGTGAGGCACATTCCCAATTCTGCACATTTCTACAGTTCTTCAGTTTCTGCTCCATCAGAGAGGCCAGTCTTGGTCTGTTCTCTGTTTCACTTGGGTTGTATTTGAGCATGGTGACAGGCAGGCAGAAGCTCAATCAAGACCTGCCCCAGGGGAGAGCCAGGAGCCTTCCACTCTGCGAGGGCCCTGGCCTCAGCCTAGGGCCTGGGAAAGAAGTCATGTAACATGACAGAGGCTATTCCCTCTTCAGCATGGATCCTATTGTTCAGATCCCCACAAGACCTCAAACCCCAACTAACATTCAGCCTTGCAGATCCTCACTGGCAATGGCCAATCAAGAGGAGACACTACAATGCTGCAAGACTGTAGGATGCAGATGCCTGTCCATGAGCATTTCTGTTTGCTGTGCCTGAGATCAACAGGACCAAAGGTGTGTGTCTACACAGCACAGGATTTCATTGAAAGAATGGATTTGGGTTTCCTCAGCTGGCCACCAACCAGGGCAAACACTACCCTAACACTGCCTCCCCTCCACAACAACCCTCCTCAGAAAAATTACCTGCCACCTCACACAGCACTGCATGGTGTGACGCAGCCATAGCCCTGTGCCCCACCAGCACCTTGGGAAACTCCTCTAACTGGTGCAACACACAGCCCCAGTGTGAGCAAATGCAGGGCTTTCTTGTTGTCTTAAGGATGTTGCAGAGTGTTTAAGTACCGTGATCCATTGTTTACTGAGACAAGCCCTGCAGCTGTCACGAAATCTCCCTCCCTGAGAAAGATAAGGTGAGTGCTCATGCATCACTTGCAGCTTCCTATGACATTCTGATAAGTATAATCCCTCTTTTCAGACAGGAAAGCAAGCTGCATCTTGGCTCCTACAGCCACTGTAGTCTGATGGAAAAAACACTCCTTCGTCATCATTCAACCATCGTTCAATCTGCCTCCTCCACATCTGGAGGCAATTTTTTTCCACTTTCCTTACAATTACATCTCTACATCAGCCACTTGTGCCAGCAGAGATGGTGCAAGATTCAAGACAACTGTTTTCACCGGTAAAAATGTAGGAGAGGGCAGAGAAAGCTTGGCTAAACTATTTTTGAATTTCACCTGCAGGTAGACAGATCTGCCACAGAAGCAGATGTGTGATTCTGATGAACTTCTGAAACAGAAGTTGACACTCTTTGCTGGCTCGCCAGAGATGGAACTGGAGATGTCAGCTGCAGCTCAAGCATTTCCATTAGAATACATTCTGAGGATCACCCAATGTTATAGAAAGGAAAGGATGAATGATCTCAAAGAGTGGTGATGGACACCTGTGACGAATGGTGTTCCCCAAGGGTCAGTACTCGGACCGGTGCTATTTAACATCTTTGTTGACATGGACAGAGGCACTGAGTGCACCCTCAGCAAGTTTGCTGATGGCACCAAAGTGTGTGGTGAGGTCAACATGCTGGAGGCAAGGGATGCCATGCAGAGGGACCTTGACAGGCTTGAGAGGTGGGCTTATGCAAACTGCATGAAGTTCAAGCAGGCCAAGTGCACCTGGGTCAGGGCAATCCCAAGCATAAATACGGCCTGGGTGGAGAATGGATTGAAAACAGTCCAGAGGAGAAGGACTTAGGGGCGATGATGGACAAGAAGCTCAACATGAGCTAGCAATGTGCGCTTGCAGCCCAGAAAGCCAACCATGTCCTGGGCTGCATCAAAAGAAGCATAGCCAGCAGAAGCTGTTGGAGCAAGTCCAGAGAAGAGCCAAGAAGACAATCTGAGGGCTGGAGCACCTCTCCTATGAAGACAGGCTGAGAGAGTTGAGGTTGTTCAGTCTGGAGAAGAGAAGGCTCCAGGGAGATTTTACAGTGGCCTTACAGTACCTGAAGGGGGCCTACAGGAAAGCTGGGGAGGGGTTTTTACAAGGGTGTGTAGTGATAGGACAAGGGGTAATGGTTTTAAACTGGAAGAGGGTATATTTAGATTAGACATTAGGAAGAAATTATTTAGTGTGAGGGTGATAAGACACTGGAACAGGTTGCCCAGGGAAGTTGTGGATGCTCCATCCCTGGAAGTGTTCAAGGCCAGGTTGGATGGGGCTGTGAGCAACCTGATCTAGTGGGAGGTGTCTCTGCCCGTGCAGGGGGGTTGGAACTAGATGATCTTTAAGGTTCCTTCCAACTCAAACCATTCTATGATTCTATGCCCTATGAAGCCAGAGTTTAAGCCAAAGCACAAGAGTTTCTTCAGGATTTTCTCTGCATATTCCAAAGCTAGAAAATATCAAAAAACCTCTAACCCAGTCTACTGTGTACTGCAGATCACAGACTTTCATCCAGTTAATCCTGTGCTAAGTCGAGGAACATGTCTGATTTCTTAATCACTTGATTCAGCCATGTTAGAGGAACAAGTTGACCAGTTGGACTTAATGCTAGCAGAACTCAGTAGCAACCAAATGATATGCTAGGATTTCCCTTTACAGACTTCATACTTCAGGGCTGTGCACTTTGCCTGTGGCCTAGCTCAGCACATAAGCATATGCTTGGTTTCCAATACACAATCCCATTGACTTCAAGGTAAGTATACATTAAGTGCTTGACTGAGCTGAGACTGTTTGAGGCTTTCCAGGGTGAACCCTGCATGATTAAACAAGAATATTTCTTTTGAGATTGCTAGCACTCCAGTGAACTTTAGCAAAGCATACTGACATCCTTGACTAGAAGGTTTTAGGAGAATATGATAACATTAACACTCGTCAGAAGCAGATGTGCTAAATAAATGAGGTCTGCCAATACCACTTGCTCACAAACTTATTCAGTTAGATAACTATGCCAAGTAAGCTTTAAAACTGAGAATGAGGTCTCCATAAGGCACGTTGTTGTTTGCACTGAACAACAGAAAAAGGAGAAAAGCACATCGCTTTGCTTTCCACCCTGTTTCCTTTCTCTGACGTGCTGCCTGGGACCTGAAGAGAGGCAGCCCGCTTCTGTGTCCTAGATCCAACCACTGTGCCAAAGAAAGGACCATGCACATACTGCTGTTAGCACCAGTTACACCAGCGGGACCTCTGGAAAACGTAAATAAGCTACTCTGCTGCTGACAAGAGTTTTTCATGCTGGTGACCTCCTGAGTACCTGTTGCTACATGTCATGAGCCCACATTACTCAGTCCTGCTGCTGAGCGTGCCCTCTCTCTCATCACCACCACTACTCATGATCAGAGGCTGCTTCTTCACTTGAGCTATTGTACCTCTTTAAAGTTTTACCTTCCCTTACCCTAACATAAGAGATACTAATTTTCTTTGCTTTCTGAATCTTCACTGTAGTTTTCCTTTTCTCACTTGCTTGTCTTGGTTCCTTCTGTCTAAAGCATTTTGTGAATGAAGGGCGCTCTTCCAAGACCCCTTTTCTTCTTGAGGCCCCAAGGAACAGCACACTGAATAATTTTTTCAATCAAATCTCATTACGATTATTTGTGAAGCGCCTTGGACACCACTAATGGGGAAGTGCCAAAGAACTAGCATAATTATTGTTTTAATTATTATGGAATGAAAAAATATATTGAAAGCTGTTTGGGGTAATATGAAGAAGTTTTACTGAGGCGAAATTAGTTCCCTAACCACTGTACATTTATGGCTTTATTAGTCATAATTTTCAAACAAGTTCTAAATCAACCCTAAAGAAGAAAACATCAGCTTCATTTGCCACAGTTCCATATTTCAAGATTAAAAAGAAAATTGCCACAAGGCTTGCTTAATGGAAACAAAATCTACACTGAAATGCACTGAAGGTCAACTATTCTGTAGCACCCACAGAATGCCACCCGTTTCCAGTCATTGGAAATCCATCATTGGTTAATGTTTGGACTCCCTGTATAGAGAGTCAAGGGCAGCAAGGCTATGAGCTAGAACACAATTCTTCCATAATTTATTTTGCCTTCCCTTTGAGATATATATATATACACACACACATATATACATATATTCCAACACACCTTTCGTACTTCATCCCACAATCTTCATCCTTTGTTAACTAAAATTTTGGTTTGGACTGTCAACATCTTACTTGGTCAAGAAAGTGTAAATCTTTATCAGAATTTCCTAAGAGGTTTTCCTAGCTGGCCTTTGGAATTGATGGATGCTAATGTGCTTTTTTCCCATCAATATACTGTAAAGGGAATAATGGATTAGTGACCAATTCAACAATAGTGGGGATGTTTGGTAAAATGTCAAAAACCTTCAAAAGAAATAAATCATACCTTATTATCCTTCAGCCCACAAAGTTAAAACTGTTTTTGCTTTCAATACAACAAGCAAACACATAACTGCTCCCTGCAGATTTCAGTGTTTGAAGCTGGCCACATTTCAATAAAATGTTGTTTAAAGAAAGAAAATATTGAGAAAATATATAGCAAGCTACATTCAAGCAACCTGAATCACCTTCATCTAGTAGGAGGTAATAATTACAGACAGTTTGAAGTAAAATCCCAGATTTAAACACTCCCAAACTAATTCACTTTGAAAACCTGAGGCAACAGACAGAGCAATTTGTCTGCATCTAGGAGAGAGTGAGTATTAGACAATAGGTGAAATGCTGCACATTGAGAATTCACACCAGCTGTGATGATACAGTCCACAGAAGATCTGGGATATAAGCTATTTAACCAAGTCCATGTCTCTCCTGTCCTTCAGCATGGGATCAGCTGAGATGTCTTTATGGATGAAGACAGGCTGCAATTATTAAAGCAGGGACAAATGATGTTCTTCCAGCTTACAGTGACTGCCATGACCGAGGGGAGAAAGCTCTGGGAGACGGAACAGAGAATAACCTGGGAGATCTAGCATACTTTTTCCTGAGCATAGCGATTTAATGAATAAAACTAATGAGAAATAAATAATGATAGAATCCGCAAGTCAAAACATGTCTACAACTCATTTCCAGTTAAGTTGTGAACATTCAAGAGGTACATATATCACAGACAGATGAGTTTACAAACTTCTAAGCACTTCCCCTGGTAAACAAGCTGAAACCAAGCACTGTGCAGCCATTACAAACGTATATGCACGTCAGTCATGGCTCTGGCTCTCGGAATAACAAGTCTTAAAATAGTATTGCCATGGCAGAAGATGTTTCTGGCTTTCCCAAGGGGCACGTAACAGAGTTGCTCCCAATGTCTTTAGTGAATAGCAAAGGTACTTTATGCCTAGGAAACAGTTGTATAACAATGAAGAACACTGCTATGAACCAGGACAGCCTGGCAAGGGCACAGCCCAGTTGCAAATGCAAGGACTGATCTATTGGTTATAAGATATATATGGAAAAGACAAGAAAGATGAGCATGACTGGCAGGAATTGGAAACAGTTTTTACAGTGTTGGCCTTACCAGAGTGGTTCACAGTGGCGCTGTGCTAGCATCACATACTGTTTATTGAAATGGGACTTGGATGCATGTGTACATACATGTATAAATAAAAAAGGATGCACTTAGACCATACCTGACTTGTTACACTAATTTCTCAACTCACTGAAAAGCAAACAAGCATGCAAGATCCTTAATGTAGCTACCCGCTCATAGACAAACAGGTAATAAGACACCAGAAACAGGCTCCTGGGCAGTAAAAGATCATTTTCTTATTGATCTAACAGGGGAAATCAAACTTTAACTGGATTTCCTATAAGCACAGAGTAGAACAATCTAATTATGAAAAGCCCAAGCAGGGTACGTTATTATTGCTGGTGAACTGTACAATGAGTATCATTTATAAGCCTCAAGGAAACTGGGGCACTGGTGTGGGAGTTTGGTACTGTGCAAACACAGGACAGTGCTCACAGCACAAATTCCTAACCTGTCCCTCACAATCTCTATGCAGTCTGCTAAGACACATCATTCATCATTCAGCCCCTTCCCAGCCCTGGCAGCACTAAGTTTATCTTAAGCATGTAAATTAAGCACATTTAGGACTAGAATTTAGATCCCTCAGCTTGTCTAGAACATTTTCTCTAGGTCACAAGTAACAGCAGGTGGTCTGGGGAATGGACTCTGTAAGGAAACAGGCATTTCTTCACATCCAAATGCAGCTAAAGTAAAAGCATTTTGCATATGTAGGCCCCTTTCTGCTTAAATGAGGAAGTCATGTATTTTATTCCTTTTTCACCCTTCCCCATGGCAAGATAAAATACAGGATTAAACTGTATAATGAACAATCATGAGCAAACAGGTGCTGAGAAAAAAACACAATAACTCTGAATCTAACTCAGGTTTAAGAGGCCCAAATGATAATCTGTGTAATTTTCTTGATGAGTCTGCAACTTTAATCTTTATTTCTTTTGTATGTTTCTATGATTCTAATTAACTCACACCAGGTTTTGCTCTCGATCATTAAAGAGAAGAAGATAACAAAACCAGTTGAAAAGGAAGAGAGATTATTTTTTTTTTTCTGTGACAAATCTCTCCTGATTAAAACAAAGCAAACTGGCAGATTATGAGTGTGTTTATGTAGCAATCTCTTCTGCAGAGAAGCACTCACACTGAGTGCCAAAAAATGCCTACCAATTCCTCAACATCAGGAACTGAGGCTCTAATATTCCTTGCAGAATGATTTATCTCAGTGCTGGATCCCGCAAACACATCCTCTGTAAACTGAAAGTTTGATGCTCCCAGTTAATAGGAAGACTATTGAGAAATGAGACACTTCTCATTTCTGTACCTATAACATCCTCATTATTGTATTACCAATGAAAATGGCCGAGTTACTCCATGTTTTTAACCGGGTTTAAAGGGTCTCTCCTTTCACCCATCCCCAGTTAAACAGATGGTTAGACTTATTTAGCAATTAAAATCAAGGTTTATTTACCCATCCCACCAGGGCAAGGTTACAGACAGTGGCATATCATGTAGGCTTAAAGATTTTGTTAATTTACTTTAATCCACTTAAACCTTTAAAGCACAGATAATGGAAAACAGACAAGAAATCTCCTACACTTTCCAAATTAAGAGACAAGAGTTTCCTCCTCTGTGAAGAAAAGTAAAGCCCTAAAAGAACCCTAAAAGGTCAGCAAGGAAGCCTTTGACTACTTTCTTCCTGGAAACCCTATCTCAAAGGTCACAAAACCACAATGAAGTTGCCTTTAGCAAAGAACCTAACTAGAGACATATTGCAAGGTACTTAATTGCCTTTAGTGAAGAATGTAACTGGAGATGCATCACAAAGCCTTAAACGGGAACCAAAATCAATATTTTAACATTTAGGAGGAAACCATTTTTAGCAAGGAGATTCAGCAGCTGATGATGCTGGCACATTGAGCTTAACATGAGTCTGGGGTGAATTAAAAACTAATGGTGGCACCAATATAATGATCTGTTCATGTGGGGAAGTGGACAGATTGGACAGACTGCAACTTAGGAGCAAAAGTACACTCATGGGAAATCCAACTGATCTAAGGACAAGAGAAATTCCATGTTGCAAAAGAACAATAAAAAGGTTGCCCATAAGTGTCAGGATGCTGCAACACAAAGGCCCCCTCTCACATTTTTAAGACCTTGTCAAGATAAATGCCAAGGTGAAAGACAGAAAAACTACTAGCAGATGTGATAAATACATAACAAAACAAACAAAAAAACAACAAATGAAAAGGCAGCCACTCCCTGCAATTTTAAAACAATTTATTTCTCTTGCATTCAAGCATGTCTAAATTCTCAAACACTTTTCAGTTATTGTCTGGATCCAGGCAGCCAGGTGAGGTACGTAAGTATTACTGAATTCGGTTAGAGAAAAGGAAACTGAAACACAGTTTCAGTGGGGCACAGGATTACAGGGAACATATATCTAAACTGGAAAGGGAAATTATTAGACTAGTTGTCCCAAAACTGCTTGAATTAAGTGACTGATGTGAAACCTTGGAGTTAAAACACTGTAGAAGCATCAAAGGAAATACAACTCATCAGGCCACTGGCACTGGCCTGTGGATGGAAGGTGTAAGGAAAACAGTACAGACTAAACTAAACCATCAGCTATAACAACACCAGAAAGGACTTCAAAATGGATCATCCTACCAGAATTTGAAACAGACATAGAGGCTCTTACCTTCAAATGCAATTGTGGGGTGTTCTTTCCTAACGCATTGCTGATGTTCAGCTTCAGAGTATTCAGGTACATTCTGTGATGCTGAGAGATGAAAAGCAAGAAGAAAAAGGCTTGGCAATGACAGGGAAATGGCCTTTAATCTTGAAACAACCATGACTGAAGGGTGGCTGCAGATCTAGCTTCCAAGGTAGGCCCAGGAAGGATACCTGAAAAACAAATAATTCTACTTTCAGAAAGACAAATGCTTATCCAGAGTGGGTAGAGAAGGATGAAGGTCCCCCTTTTACAACTGTATTTGGGCTTCTGACTTCAAAGAGAAGGGAAGTGCACAGCTCTCTAAAGATACATCCCCGTGTATCTTTGGGGTGTATGTCCTTACACAGCAGCCAGTGTGCAATGGCCAGAACCAACAACATGAAATCTCAGATACTCCAGATGTAAATGTGTCCCCCAGTGTGGATGCCCCATGTCCCGGTTTCATGACATTTCCATGTTTAAATGTCATGCTACATTCAAGAGATTGCTAAGGAAAGGCCAACATCAGCCATCATGAGAACACATGTGTATTTAATATTGTTCTAATAGGAGATTTATTCATTTTACCATGGCTGTTTTAAATATCTTGAAACAAGAGAAGCAAATTTAAAGGTGTTGCCAGGAAAGTGCTAATTAAGGTAACATAAAAATTAAAAGAGCTTAATGGGGAGAATGGTGAGAAGTGAGTCAATTGCCTGCATTAGCATGGGATGCTATAGCACATGAGCCAAGGCACAGCTGAAGAGGAGGAGCACGCACTCTCAGGCTAGGAAAGGGGAAAGTCTTGCCTTTTCTACGTGACCATTTTTAACAAAAGCAGCAGAAAAGATACAGCTCTAAAAACTCCCCTGGGTGTACCAGGCCTGTGGCAGGAGATGGAGGATTAATTAGTCCATGCCACAAACTCCCCAAGATGCTGCTGCAGGCATAGGAAAATCTGCATTGCCAAGTTTAATCTTACTGGTGTGCATAGTGTATTTTCCTATGTAACTTTGTTCAATTATTGCAAACACATGTTTTCAAGAAAATTGAGTCTCCTACCTTTAAGTCTTATCTAGTGATAAAGCTGATTCTGATTAAATTCACACATAATGAGATTTTCAATTCCTGTGGGTGTAGTGATTTGTAAAGATAGCGTAACAGTCAACACCTGCAGTTCCAAATATCTCTGTACTTCTGTTTGGAGTCTCCAAAATATCTTCAGTGAGCTGAAGTGGCCAGGCTGGTAACATGAGGCACTGATACACAATGACAGGATCATGGCATGGAGCAAACTCCAATACAGGGGACAACAGTGTGACATCAGGGAGCTGGAAGAAGTTTATAAATGTCTTTGGGCATCACAGGAGCAATAAAGGACTGCTTACAGCAGCAATGGGACACAGCTGGTTTGAAAGATGGATCCTGTGTTTTATTCTTATCTGTATTTCTCTGTGATTTTAAACACTGGTATGAAAATGAGTTGCCAGTACATCCATTATGCATGTCCTCAGCAGTAGCTACCTACCATTGACTGAAAATAGCGTTGGCATTCAGGATTTGGGGTGGTTCTAGCAACTCAGTTTCCCAGCTAGTGTGAGTGAGAAATTACAGCATTTCACATTTTTTCCAGCCCTGTATACATGCAGATTTTATGCAGGGCTGTATAAAATCCCCTTCCAGCTCTCCAAAGGAGGTTCTACAGTGCTTCACTACAGAGGGGTATTTTTGAACAAAGCAAATATCATGTTAAATTAAAAAATGGGACTGGCAGAAGTAAGAGATGTGAAATAATTCAAAGCTAAGGCCAGCACAGCGTTTAGTCATTCAGCACCAGCATACTGCAGGGTGTACACCACTGAGTACTGTGCCATCTCAGATGATGAAGATGTTGTGCAAGTCATGCTGTAACAAAAATTATTGATGATGAAGCATCAGATTATATTTTCAGCCGCTGGTACAAATGATAATTTTTTTCAGTACAGAACCCAAAGTGAAACACCGCACAGAGATAGGAACCTCAGAGAGGTGCATTTTGTATAGTTCTTGGATCCACTTAGAAGTTCCAGAAGAAACAAAGCCAAACTTTCCTCAGATGGGAGATAGTTGTTGTGGGAAGAGCACAAGAGGCAGAAGGACTTTTTCAATGTCAGATATCCTTGCAGGAAAATGGAAGAGGCAGTTATGGAAATCTCACTTTCTGCATGCTCTACTCCTCCCACTGAAGCAGTTACTGGCTAATCTTAGAAACAAGGTACTAAACTAGACAGACTTTCAGTCTGAGCCAATATGGCCATTTTCATGTATTAAGCATCCAAACAATGATCTCAAGCTAGGTGAAAAAAATTCTTAAATCAAAGACACAAAGTAGGGCCCCATGGTCCTCTAAGGCCTTATGTGATCTACAATCAGCAGATGAATAAATTCAAGTTTCACACTCATCAGGGTAATGAAATTATTAAAAGTTGCATACTGGAAAGCTTCATAACATCCCACAGCCTATTCTGTGCCAAAGCAGAGTACATTTACTAGTGTTTTGTCTGGACTAGTTGTAAAATATGCCAAGTAGCTGGATTTCTGCCACTTTCCCTGGGAGGCTTTACCACAGTCCAAGAGACTTCAGTGTTCCTTAGAAAGCTGTAACCAGTATTTGGTGTAAAGTTCCATCTTCTTTTTCCTTACGGTCATAGGGAAATCCAAAGTGTAGATGAAAATAATGGTTTGAAACTTGATGTGAAGCAGAAAGTAACATACGACCAAACAAAGGTGAAAAAGGAACATCCCTATGTCCCCTATCTCCAATATTTGACTACACCCATCAAATGTGTGGAGCTCTCATGTGCTGGAAAATGGAACAAAATCAGTGTTCTGTGCAGCCCTGAACTGGTGTCTATTGGAGTTAGAGTCAACGGGTAAATGCCAGCTTGATTAAGGGCGACAGAAGCCAGAGCCCTAGAGCACCAGCTGAACAATATTCAGACAGTAGATAGCATTGCAAAAGGTTATTCTTTCAACCTGCCCCCTCCCAGGCTGCTTTGCTCATTTTATTCTCAACTTTTTGAGATTCTAACTCAGTAATTGCTATTCCCAGCTGCTGCAACTTTATTTCTGGAAAAAAAACTTACTCCAAATACTAAGCAGTGCCATATGCAAGAGCAGGTCAATTGTATGCCGAGAGCAAATGAGTAACTGCCTGAATGAGTCCAGCAAGTAGTTATGAAGTGTAAAAGTTTTAATTCTCCTGGAAATGGCCAAACTCAAACCTCCAATTTTGCCCAGGCTGCAGGTTTTCACTGTGAGGTCTGGAGTATGACCAGTGCTTAGGACCAGTCCTCATCCAAACTCCTAAAACCATGGCACATCCTAAGCACAGCCCAGGCTAGCAGTGGTTTGCATTGCATTGCCTAGCACTAAGCTGTTTAGATACAGCTAACTGCTATAATAAGAGCTGTTCTTATTAGACTCTCTGCTCAAAATTGCTTAGGGCTCAAGAAATCAGCTGTCAAGGTTCCACTGCAGATGAGAGACAAGAGCTCAAATCCCTGGCTAAACTCAAATCTCACACAGCACATATCGTTTCAATTCTTTATTTACTCATCTTGATATACCTTTACCACCTTAGCTATTCCCCCCCACACACACAATGCAGACACATTAAAACAAATAATAAAAGTGTCCAGTAAGATTATCTGTCCAGGTTTATCTGTCCTCTCCCTCACAAAATCCTGTCCTCTGTGCCTGTGCACAGTCTCAAGGCTCAGTGATGGGGCATCTCTCTCCCCTCTCCTTCTCCTACAGTGAATCCCTCTGACCCTCCTCCAAAAGAAGGTCAACATATTCAGGCTCCATTGGAGCTGGTGAAATATGCCCCAGAGACAGGTATTTTGTAGAGTACCACTTCTGCCACCATCCTCTTGTCTCTTAAATCAGGCTCTCTTAGCTCGTGGTGCTCCCTGACTGTAGTGCTGATGGCAGGGGATGGGCAAAGAGCTGCTCCTCCTGGGTAAAGCAGGAGGTCTGCATGCCCAGTGCATCCCCAAAGCTGAGATTTGCAACTGCAGGGCTCATGTGAGCACATCCCCACTGCTACACACCCATTTCTCACCCAGTCCCTTTCATGGCAGCCAAATAGGGACAGCAAATAATTCTGCTTTGCCTCGTGGCTTCACCCCCTCACACAAGTGCAGCATTGAGGGGATCACCCACAGTCCCTCCCTAATTCATTCTCAGGGCATGAGTCTTTTCCAACTCACCCTGTATTGTATCTTTATAACTCCATTGGTTTCACAGGAACTAATCCTGATTTACAGAGGGCAACTCAGATCAGGCCCCCTTTGACTAAAGCTCCATGTCTAAAAGAAAAATACCTTCAATCAATCTTCAGGGCTTTAAAACAAAGCACACTTTAAAAATGGCTGTACCAGGAATTCATATCCCGCTTTTCTCTGACTGTAACTATCATTTTGACTTAATAAAACATGACAGTAAAGTTTAAGGATAAAAGAAAATGCTTCATCTTTCATTTTAAAGAAAAGAGATGCCTTTAAAAAAGACTAAAAAGGGAACCTCCTGTAAAAGCATTGATTCTTCTGTTCAGGATCTTTTGTCGTTGGTACAGTTATGCTTTTATTAGAATGGGATAACAGAGAGGAATGGAAAGAGGTGGACATGAAAGTATTCAAAAAAGTACTGGAAGATTAAGGGAAATAAATATAAACATTATAAAGCAAGACAGCTCAGCAATGTGGCTATGACAGGCTGGCACAGGCAGCTCTGCCCTAGAAAACTCGAAGGCCAAGAAAACCACGGTCCTTTCTTCATCTGCCGCTCCTTGCCCTCCCTCCCCTCCCACACTCCCCAGCTGGAATCTGTCCCACGGAACTGGCTCCAAGGGCCATTTCATACTATCGAAGAACAGGCACAGCTTTTCCCTCTGCCTGCGGCCACATCCCTACCCTCAGCCCTCAGCCATGCCTGCACTGGGCGATGGATCCATCTCACAGCTGAAACGTGGCATGCTGCACTTGCATGTCCACATGTCAGACCTCATGTCCACCCTTACAACAGGCTCCTGCATAATGAGGTTCTCTCATTTATTTACATTTGAGGCAAACATATGGGATTGGTCAAACTACTGTTCAGATGAGCATCTGTGAAGAGATCTTGTTTTGCTTTGATTAAATCACCCTATAGTCGTCTGGAATGGTGAGCTCACCTCTAATTTCCCAGCAGTTTACATGCTGCAGCTCTTGTTCTGGCTGGGGCTTGCCATGCTCTCCTGTGACCACCTTGTTCAGGGCTTCCCATGGCCTCCACTACAACAGCATCTAAGAGCCTCATGCTGAAGTCAGCCACACAACACCCCAGGAAGACAGAGCCACATTTTCATGCATAAATTCCAAGGGTTATCTTTAAAAAAAACCTTACAATTCAGCAGCAGCGTGGGTCGCAAGACTGTGCAGGTAATATGCTCTCCCATGGGAAAGCAGAAGCTCAGGCTCCATGCTGACCACTGGGACATGTTCAACTCCTGCCTCACCTGGCACACTATGCAAGGCACCAGCTGCAGTATCACAGTAGGCTTTCTATGAGGAATAAACAACCAAGATCTGGCAACACAGGTAACTTTATTGCAACCTTTCTATTATCTTTATAAGTAACTCAGATAACTCTTTGCAAAGGAGAAAGAAGTTTAACCCAATACACTGTTAGGTTCATGGCTCATGAAGCCTGGGAAGCGGAGTTGAATAGCAATAGTCTAGAGTTTGATCTTCTTAGGACTACATCCCATAAAAGATTGATAGTGCACTTTGAGGCATTTTATTTCCAGAGCGCTTTCTGATTGCTGTTCAAACCCACCCAGGACTGTTCAGGGTCCCAAACCAAGCCCACAAAATGCGATGGGATGTTCTTGTTCAGATCAGGTAACAGAGACAAAACTCATAACAACAGCTTGGTACAAATTGAATTGGTTGGTGTCAATCTGCTTGTTTGTGAACTGGTGTAAGCCCTCAACGAGCCATCAGACACCACTTGGTTATTTGCCCTCAGTAGCACAGTCAGTGGCTGCACGGTCCTGGAAACTGAACTGTTTCTTCACCTTTAGAGGAGGCCCTCCATAACAGGAACCTATTATAGAAAGCTCCCATTAAAAAAAGCTGATTCAACACTAAAAGCCTGTGTAACAGAGCAAAATATACTGTACAGCTGGGTTCCTGCCAAGCCCAGTGGGCATAAATAAATACCTGCTCTGCTGACACTCAGACCTGACCACACATTGAGGGCGTTCCCAAGTGCTTCAAGAGGCTCTCCCCAAAGGGCTCTAGATCTTTTTTTACTGGCTATGCATAATATAAAGACATGAGAGGTTTTGTTAGCATTTGTTTGGGTATGAATTTAGCACTTGAGAAAAGGTGCCTTGGAGTCTGAAGTCTTCTGTTTATCCAAAGATTGTATTTGGCAATGAAGCCTTAGACTCATTTATTTCCCTGGTGGTATGCCTCCATGTTCTCTAGAAGACTACCTCTACAGTGGGGATGCACAGACTATTTGCTGGTCACAGAACAGCCTGTCTGAGAGACTGTCAACAGAGATGTCAAAGTGGAGGTATCTTTTTGTAATTCTGGGACCTGGACTGACTATCTGAGAGACAAATAGATGAAGGCAGAGACTAACACAACAGCAGAATGCAATGGATGTTACAGTACTTAGCATGACTGCAACTCAGACACAAAGTTTACTGCAGCCTAGATTAGAAATCAGGAGCTGCTGGCTCCCAGCCAAAGTCTCTGGATGTTCCATCAAAAGGAAAGGATGAGTGAGTGTAACACAGCACCAGAGAGAAGCCAACCCAGGGCTCACAGGGCAGCAGCAACACAGGAAGAATAACTATTCCAGAGGCCGTGGGTGCAGCAGGGGAGTGTGCTAAAGGCTTGGCACCCCTTGCCGTGCAGTCACCTTTCTCGCTCTATACATGCATGGGTGCTGGTGTGCTGTTCATATGCTGTTTATATACACATCCAAGGGGCCAGATGTGCTGTTTATATGCAGATCAGCTACATAACACAGCAACAGTAGAGCCAGCAACAGACTTACTGCAAATAGTCACATGGGTGCAAGGGGGTTTTCTGGGTTGAGGTTTGGTGCTCAAGCCCACAGATCCATGCCTTAAGCCTACAGCTGTAGCAGCTTTTCTTCAAGTTGCTTCCCTGGACAGTGGGGGAATTGTTTGTAACTTTGCAAATCAGCAGAGCCACAGCCCCTAATGCCACGCTGTCCAGACAATGTCATCCCAACACACTGGTGCCTGACAGTCTGAAGAGACTCATCTATTTACAGCGATTTCCATGGCTCACAGGCCCACCCCTCTCCCCCTGCTGCAGCTGTGACACTACCAGGTGGGGCAACTGAGGCATGACACAACTCTGTGACTCAGTCACTAGTATCTGCAGCCAGTTTTTGGTAGATACAGAAAGAGAAGTAAACTCCTCCTGACTCTTCCAAATGCTTTTGGTATGGGGTTTGCTTTTGTCTCATAGCTTAATATGAAAACCTTACGGATTCTTGAATTTTTTACTTACTAGAGCACTAACTTTTATTGACACTAGTTTTTTATACAACTCTACTTAGAAGGTCCACTGGAGACATTCCATGGAATTTCTAGTAAGGAAGTAAGCAACAATGGTTCTAAATTGTATCAGACCTAATATATTGACCCAAAACAATTTCAGAATTCAAGTCTCCAGCAGATGAAAACTGAGCCATGATATCCTCACACCAACCTCCTGCCTGAGCCATCCATACACATGGGGTTGACTTTCCTTAGAGCCTTGTTTTTCCTGTTTAAAGACTCCAGTGTTAGCTCCAGGGCCACATCTCTTGCCACCAGCCCCCTTTCTCCTCCATCCCACAAATCCTCCTGCATCACTCACACAGCACCCCATGCCTGAGTCAAAGCTGCTGCACACCACGAACTCATCTTATCCATCCCAGCAGCTCCTTCCCCTACTGCTATGTTGCAACAAAAGGATTAGAAGAACTTTTTCTTTTAATGCTTGCCCATGCAGGAGAGAGAAGCCACAGCTTGTTTGTTTTGTCAAAGATTTGTGATTACCAGTTGCTACATAACACGTACTCACGGTTTAATTGTAACTCGAGGAGAAAAAGCATAAAACATCACTGTAGAGCAACTCCAGGTTTCAGCCCGCTTGGAAACAAGAACATGTTTTGCTGCAGCACATTCTTGGCACTGCATGGCATAATTTATCATATGGAGACCTGTGGCTAGAAGGCATTCAAACAACCTATATATGCCCCGAATCTACAGAAACAAAATAATGACTGTCAGCCAGACTCTTTTTTCTCCTGCCATGCCCAGCTTTTCTCATATTCCTTGCAGCAGCATTTACCTGTTGGGCTCTATTACCTCCTCCTCTCATTGAAGCAGCAGGGCTGCTTTGGTCTGCCCCAACTCTCACATTGCACTTAGGATACTGTAGAGCAGAGCAGCTCTTCCCAGAGCTCCCCACCTGCAGGACAGCACTGAAGGGAAACAGTGCAGAAAATAAACAGCTCACAAATGACAGGTTATTACCAACTGCTGTGTGTAAACAAAATGGGACTGATTCCTCATCTGCTGAAAACAAGAGTGACATCAATTTCCCCCTGAAAAAATACCTGGTGATCAACGGTTTCTGAAAAGGCTGAGCTGAATTTTCCTCTTCCCCCAAACATTCTATGCAACTTGTTTGATACCAGGAGCATGGTACTGTGTTACCTGCTAACTGAAGCTCACCAGCCTAAGAACACAGTTCTTATGCTGGGTCACAACAACATCCTTTTAGAGCTTCTATCAAAAATGAAATTTAGGCAAAGACAAAGTGAAGCAGAACAGCTGACCTTTAAGAGGCCCTTGGCTGCATTCTTTTAATGAACTGCAGGAATAATTTTACTGTCCATAGATTTACCTTACACAGCACAGTCCCCATCCTACAACATGTCGCTCTCTCTAAATTCCAAAAGACAACAAAGTAATCCAGGATTTAATGCAAACCCTATGATCTACATCTTAGCTAAGCAGCTCCATTCTGTAATAGAAGGGAGGAATATCTGAGACTGAAAGCTGGGATCATCCTCCACACTCACATTTCTGACAAATTCAATTGTCCAGTGTAAACTGGAAATCTGAATCTTCTCCCATCAGAAGCAGCCTGCCAGCCCTGGGATGCCAGCTCTCCTCCCCAGAAATGCTTTAAAAAGCCCAAACAAGCCCTTGCACAGAAACCTTGTCATCATATTCTAGGAGGCAGGGTCTGACCAAGCATTTTGGGGCTGATATCATTTTAACACACTCCGAGGCTAGGCTTTCAGGAGAAGATGAATTATTTGTAATGAATTCCAATCACATGGCACTCCAGCCCCCACACCTTCATCCTGCATATATAACCAAATTAGTTTAGGAGATGTAAGTTATTCAGGGACTTAGCTGTTCAGTCTGGCCTTGGAGGATTTGCTCTCATTATGGCTTTTATGCAAATTCTGTCCTCCAAATCTCTTCTGAATCAATTATTACTAGATTAATTTAAACATGTCCACCTGGGGTGCCTGTATATCATGTGCCTCATGTTAAAAAGTAAAAAGGATGATAATGAATTCAGGAGGTGACTGAAACAGATTCCTGCTTTGTGGAAATGTGACCTTTTTGCATAATGTCATAAAAGAAAGAAGTTCCCTCAAGAAACATGGCAGATAGGGTCGTTCATTGGATCAGCTGGGCTTTCAATCACTCTTTGTAAATTAGCATGATACAATAAAAAATTAATAAGAAATTAAAAAAAATATTACTTTAATGCTCCAGACTATTAAAGTATTCGATGGACTACTAATTGAAATGTAATGCTTAATTTTAAGCAATGCCATTTTATAAATGGTAAAAACTTGAATTAATGTCATTAACCAATGTTAATATTACAAATCCCCTGGGGGATAACAAAGCAATTATGTTATTCACAGAACTGAAAGGGAGGGGAAAAGATGTAGTCTGCACATGACTGCACTAAGGCAGAAGAGACTGCTTCCATCTGCATTTCCTCTGCTGAGAAAGGGGGTTTGTTTGGTTTTTTTGAGCAAAGAGGAGGGAGAGGAAGAGAAGAATTTGCACTAAGTTAATTACTGCTGATTTTCAGGCACTTAATAGCTAGGAAATTATTCTGTTACTCAAACACCATACTGTAGGGATCCTGGAAAAATAATTTGGGAATGACAAATTGATTACAAACTCTCCTTCTTGGATGCCTGCTGTGTGTGACTGGATCCTGATACACGCACTAACTGGCTTCACCTGATGGAAAACCCTGGTGCAATTAGTTGGCCCCACCTGGCAGTAACTGGCTTTATGGACCTGTGCTAGTTTGCATCTACCAGGGATCATCAAGGAGATCACCTTCTGTGGTACTAAATGCCCTCAAGTCCATGCGAGGGCAGGTGCACTTATTTTATAGTTTAGCAAGTTGGGCGTCTTGTGAGATCCACTGGTCCCACAACAGGATAGATGGGGTTAGTGTTAACTAAAGAACCAAAACCAGTACCTTTGCCAACTGGCAGAAGTCACATTCCCCAGAGGGAGTAAGAACCTTGTATGACACTGGTATAATACTGCATTTACCCCAGAATAACCATGCTTGAGATAAACCACTGATTAACTATTGTTCTATTGTCTGGCTGATAATGCAGGGACAATGGGGAGATTCAGCAAGTCAGAGCTTGAAAATCCCCCCAAGGAGCTACAAACCTTTTTGTTATTCATCTGAATCCCAAAGACTTTTGCTTTTTATTTACACAAAGTGAAAGTACTCCAATGCACCCAACACACCATTGCCAAAAGTCCACGACTAACACAAATGCCTCTTTCAGTGTGCACTTTTCAAGGCAACCAGTCAAATGTGTCACAAATTGGCAAACAGTATTAATCCATGGGAAGAGGTATAAAACTTAGTTTCCTCCTTTTCATGTAACATCCTAATGCTCTGCTGAGAAACAGCTCTGAGGATGCTCAGGAGATTCTTCTGACACTGTCCAGCTGAGCACTTTTTAAAAATCAAGTTGATCTCCTTCTTAGAGGAAAAAGAAAACCATTGACACTAATTACACCCTAGCTTCCTATTTATCTTGCATGAGGTGTAAAACCTCATTACTAACCCAAAAGAAACCAAGTGAAAAAAGGCCAGGGCTTTCAGTGGAGTTAGAATCTACCCCTGAATTTGGCTGGATATAATAACACGGATTCATACTTGGTGGCTGTGACCAGAGCATCTTTCTTTGTAGCCCAAGCACAGAGTACTCAAGTGCATCTTTACGTTTCCATTCAGGATGTAGAACAGCTGTAAAATACAATGAGATTTAGGGATTTTACTTAAATTGATATGTTACTTAGCAATCTTTTTATAAATGGGAGAGTGAGCAAAAGGAAGAATTAATGCAGGGTTTCCAACTGTGCTTATGAGTGAGGTCCAGCACATGGCAGGCTTCAGTCTATCGAGCCAGTTATGCTCAACAGCATGATGTCTTTTTGCCTGAAAATTTGCAAATCTGTGCATTTTGTCTTCCTGTAATGGTTTCTCTCTTACCTTTTCTCTCTCCCATTTCCTCAAAGAGCAACATTAAACCTCCTGTGAAATCTCCAAACTCCATTTTGTCACTCTTCCATTTTCCCCCTAACTCCCCACTCCTGATTTGAAAATAGAGGGAGGGGAAGTCACTGAAGTCACCAAGGTCAAGGCAGAGTGAGACAAAGTCAAATTCATGCAATCATTTAAAACCACACGCCACCAGACCATTACAGGGACATGAGACATTATGGATTGCAGCTTAATAGATCGCAATGGAGGATGATGGGGGAGAGGGGAAGAGAGAAATGTTCCTTCTGGGTTGAGACTTACTGATTAAAGTGCACAAGTGGGCAGGGGACTGCGACAGCATTCGTGTTCATAAAGCTGAGACATCCTTCTCGATATTAATGGACACGCCATTGTCGCCAGACGCAGTGTTTTGTTATTGCGTGATTAATTGAAAGTCACACGCAATGACATATTACAGGCAGGATAAAGCTGTCACTGCAGAGTAATTCTTCACAGTAATTCCTGCCAGTCTCTACAATCTGAAATTGCATACCCCGTTACAGACGACCCCTCAAGCACAAATGCATTACATATCTTTATATAAATAACAGTGACTAACAACAGCAGTCTGAGGTAATCTCTGTGGGATGTGAAATAGAGAAAAAGGTTAAGACAGAAAATTGTCTTCAAATATTAGTAAGCTTGTCCATGCTAATCTCCATCAAACGAGCCATTTCTCTTTTCCTCCAAAATAAAAACTGTTCCTGCTGGAGACATATAAAGTATGATAAAAGGACATGTTGTGGCATAAATGACAACTTAGAAGCCTTTCTTCTTCCAAAGGCCACTAGTTCTGAATCTTAAAAACATATTTTGATCAAGACTAATTAAACTTTGACAGTCGCTTCATCACTTCCTTAGGTCAGTAAGTAAGTATCAGTAACTGGTCCAGCTCACTTTTTTAAAGCCCCCAGATCAAAGATTCTTTTATATTTCTTTTGGCAGCAGCAAGAAGATATCAAATAATTAATTTTCTCCATGCATTTTATTTCAGTCAGAATCACTGCATTCAAAATACAATGTACAAAACAAAATCTACAGTGCTAAAGGGAAAGGACACAGGTGCCCAGGAAATAGCTCAGGTCACTTATATTTTGTGTATGAGAAGCTCACAGCTGAATTGCCAACAATGGCACAGAGTTGTTGAATCTTCACCTGTTGTTTAGCGCTCCAGCTCCCATACAGTTGGCTAATGGTTACATATGTTGCAGCAATCAATTTATTTTCTTGCTATTTAAACATAAATTGGTGGTGCTACCCCACTACTCAAATGAGCAATATTTTAAAGACTCACCCTCAGATAGGATGGCATCATCCAAAACCAAACAGTACCCTCTGTCTTGCAACTTCTCTATTAAAAAGCTCCATTTCACACCCCTGCAGACAGGGTCAGAGGTTTTAAGGCATTGCAGCTCATTCAATTGGACTGTTACCAACCACTAATAAGATAAGGAAAAGTGATGCAAAGGTCTTTACCTGCTCAGAAGAAGGTCTCTTGCAGGCTCTTGTAAATCTGCCAGTGACAGGAGCCAAGAGAAATGAGGACAGGAAAGCACAAAGCCTGGGCTGTCCTGTGGCCTGGAGGCAAATGGCAATCTCTGTCTCCACCTAACCCAACCAGAGCCCTGGAAGGGAGTAAATCTGTGTCCACTGGCCTTTTTAACAGTCCCTTAATGACTGTTAACTTTTTTCAGCCAGCCATTGATTCTAATGGCATGTGCATTCACACACAATAATACCTCAGACGGCCTTCATTAATTTACCATGCATAATTTCTCTGAAAGCTTTTGCCAATAGAATACCCCTAAACTGACTCACTAACTCGTGAAGATAAAGCACTTTCTGTGTGAGACCATTATGCAGATTCACAGCACTCTCCTCAAATAAGTTAAAAAGTAAGTATATTGTTCTGTGTCTACCCATTTTTGGATGCAGCAAAGTACCAGGACTCCCAAATGTAAAGCTGCTGCTGGAGTATCCAGTGTGACAATGAATATGTAAGACACTCCTGTCTGGGGAAGGAACAACAAGAAAAAAGGCAACTTATATATAAAAAGCCTTTCTGCCATAAAGTTCCTGAAATCCCTTACAAATTTCAACAATAGGAAGTCCAAAAAGTGAAAGGCTGTTAAAATATCAAGGGAAAATGCAGCAGTATAGAGACTCACCAGCCTAGGTCCATTCATCCAGAGAGAGGCGGGGGCTTGGGGGAAGATCCAGCAAAAGAAGTGGATTAGAAACAAACTATCCCAGAGAACGAGGGCTTGGAGCTGTCAGGAACTACAGTGCTGCCCATTAGGCTTGCAATAAATTATGGAGCTGTCACCATTTTCCCATTATAAATCTCTCAAGCCTCCTCTTATGTACATTGATGCAAGACTCAGGCCTTAGTCCTGTGGCAGCAATGAAATTGCAGAAAAAAGCACTGCGGCCCCTCTTTGGAGGTTTAGGAGTCACAAATATAATCAGTGCTCATATAAACTTTACAGGATGTTGGTTTCAGGGAATAAAAAAGGATTTAAAAAAAATTACAATTAGTTTGGCTTTAAGCAAAGTCACGGGATGATAAGTGAAAAGGTGATTGAAAAGGTGATTGGGAATAGGCTCCTCTTCTGCACTACACTCAAGTCTCTATCGACTTGAAAGTCTCTTATCCTTTCCTGGAGGATTGATCACAGAGGCCACAAATGCTGTGACTCCACTTCTGAGGTTATAGGAGGCAACCTGACTTACATAAAAAACACCTCTGTAGATGTGTACACTTGTTATACCCTCTAATATTAAATGTGGACGTAAAATGAAGATTTAAAAAAAAATTAGATCTGGAACTTAATATAATCTGTTTCAAATTCATAAGTCATGGGACCAAGGGTTTTGGGTTTACATCAGTGAGCAGTAAGCCACTTGCAGAGAGCATGGGAGCAAACATAGCCACAAAACAGGTGGGTTAAGAGCACAGCCCTTCAAAAAAAATCTCCATTTAAAGAAAGACTCATATTTTTAAGAAGTGGCTTTTTTGTTGTTACTTCAGAATACAAACTGCAAAAGAGACTCCAGGTACTTCAGTGCAAAAAAAAAAATTTAAAAAATTTAAAACCTGAAGATTGACAGCATATGTAGGGGAAATAGCTCACATGGAGATAGTTTTTTAAGTGAAAACCACCAGAGGGATTTTGGCAACACAGATTTAGTACAAAGGATGTAAGCCATTATCATCATAAAGGTAACGAAAACTCAGGGAAAACACCACTGCCTGGAGTTAGTGTTATTAAAGACCATTAATATTGTTGCTAATTACACATGCTTAACTACAGCTTTGCCTGCAACTGTAACAACACAAAATTGCCAATAAACTGGTCTGTCTAGGGAGTAACAGAGTTCTGCAAAAGCCCCTAAATATATGCTTACAGATGATACAGGGAAAAGCGATCTAACACACCTGAAGAGGAGTATCTCCCATTTGCCCCCTCCCCTCCCCCCTTGTTTTTTGGTACATTTGACATGGTCCAAACGACTACCTCTTCCCCCTTGCTCTGTCACAAAGGGCTGGTCAGTGGTGCTGGCACCCTGAGCCTGGACTATGAAATCAGGAAAAATGTGAGCATGGGCTACAATTCTCCAACGACTCAAGTAGTGGTAGTAAATCTTAGCAGAACATACATGACTGTATTAGACATCAAGTGGTGCATATGCTGGAAGATTTGGGACTGGAAGCAGTCTGTCTGCTCCAGACAAAGTAATGACTCAAACACAAGGCAGGAGACACTTGAGGCTCCTGGTCTGTGCGACAGCCCAGCAGAGTTACAGCCACCCCCAGCCCTTCATTCAGCAGTAATAGCAAGTCGCTCTACATTTTTCCAACCCTGTAACAGCATTTCCATACAATACTATCCTTTGCTCTTGGCTTGTCTATTAGAGGGAAAAAGTAGGACAACATTTTCCTTTGTAACCCCCGATTTTTACATTAATTTTTTTATTGCATAGGGTTTTTTTACTGAAATCTTGAAATATATCTGCTCATAAAGTAAACAGCATAGCACTCTGCTTCAGAGACAATATATAACAGCAGAATAAAACTCTATCCATATGTCCGAAGTACAAGAGGTTCACAGTTAGAGCTGGCAAATGGTGTGATTAATCCTGACTGCATTTCAGAGAAGACAAATCTAGAAATAATGTACAGTTTCTCTCTTTGTGAATTGCCACTTGAGAAAACTCCCTGCCTGTATCATATACACCCAAAGCAATTTTTGAAGATTGTTTACAATAAATCAAATTTGGGACAGTGCTTGAGTGATGAAAATTCAAACACCATCTCTTTATTCTTTGGGTGCTCCTTTTATAATGTCAAGTTCACAGAAAAAACACAGTAGATACAGAGACGCCAGACATATTCAAAGGTTTCCATCTGGGCTTCAATTACTATCACAGTTGCCTCACTAAATTGAATACGTTCCTCCCCCTCCTAAGGGCTTCGTCTTGTATCTGATTTAGCTTACTTTTTCTTGATGAACAAAATCTGGTATAATCATTTTCTATAATGCCCAGAGGAGCATCGTCCCGTGCATAAACTTGCTGCCCCACAAGTCAGCTTTTTACATTTCTCTCTTCAGACATTACTCTGAACTTTACTCAGAGAGATTTTTCTTTCCTTCAGGAATTTATTTTGGAAAAGTCCAGATTTTCTCTAAAGGCCACATTTAGAATCGCTTAAGTCATTGCCAGTATCATAAAGTTAAAAATGAGACAAGAGTGTTTAAACCATTTATCCCAAATGCAGAAAACAAACAAATCCTTCTTTCTCCCCCTCCACACAGCATCACCTGTTCCTGACCTCACTGACCAGTTCATTATTGCTCTCAGCCAGTAATTAGTGAACCCAGACAGCTTGATCTTTGTCATTACTCCTGACCTATGAAGCTTAGCCCCTCTCAGTTATCATCAGTGTCTTCCTATAGGTGTTCTCGGAGAGCAGTAACAAGCACACCATCTGTTTTAGCTCTCCTGATTTGAGCTGTTAAATAAAAACAAGTAACATCATCCACAAAAATACCTTTGTTAGGGTTCTGCAGCAAACTCTGAACCCTTTATAATTAACTCCAGATCTACTTGTTGGTTTCCAATAAGGTCACTCTTTCAGTAATCAGAGGTGGTCCCAGGAGGTAGTACATAAATAGCCTATATTGAAGCCTAAATTAGGCTAACACAGAACTTCCTGTACTCTTCACTGCAAATATTTACAGACTCTTGCAATCTTTGAGGTTCCTGCATAGGAATTAGGATCAGACCAGTTCTTCTTGCTTCTACTAAATCAGAACCCAAGCAAATGTTCCAAAGCTTGGATTCCTCAGTGTATAATTTTTGTCTGAAACTCACCATTCCATTCTTTAGATATCCTTTAAAAAAAGACAACCAAAAGATAATTCAAAAGGGAGATGAAAATAGACTTTGAAGGAAAACACCTCTCTGTTAAATTCTTGTTAAGGCATAATGTCAAAGAACATCTGGCTTCTATTGTGGGCTCTGCCACTGACTCTCTATGTGGCCTCAGGCACATCCTTTCAGCTTTAAGTCACCGTATTTTCTTTCTTTTCAAGCAAATAAAAGTTTTCCTTTCTTCTCCCTTTGCTTTCTCTCTTGACCATCCAGAGATGTGCATAATTTTAAAGAAGACAAGCCACAACATCTTCTCATTGGACAGCATAATATAAGTAGACACTTCCCTGAAGGATGGAGGCTTTGGACTGTAAACACTTGAGGGTAAAGACCATCTCCTAACATTTGTCAAGTTTTCTGTTTTATAGACTATTTAGAGAAGGCTAATGGTATGCTGTAGGAGTTTCTGGAAGCAGCTGGCTCAGCTTCTGCTGGAATCATCACTTTAAACACTGTCGCGTTGTCATTGTTTTACTCAGAGGTGTCAGAATGCCTAGAGCTTTGGCCAACTATCTTTTCTCATTAGTAATTTTCACACAAGCCTAAATAAATGTGTTTGTACTTTGCCCAGCTTAATGCAGCTCCTTTGTGCCACATTAGCCGAGCTAATAAATAAAAAATCCTATTCATTATATTCTTACCAAGCCAGCAGTAGAAAACTGACACCAGTGAGGGAAGCGGGAAGCATTAGTGGCTTGGGTGGATGGTGCTGGCAAACAGGCTGCAGCTGGAAGTGTAAGCATTACAAGTAACTTGTAACTTCTTTTCAACAGCTAACACTGCATTTCCTTCTCCCTTTACCACCTCATAGAGAAGGTCTGGTGAAAAGCATGGTACCCATTTATCCTTGGCTAGCTGATGAGGCAACAAGCCTCTTTGCTACATTTTGGCCTGGAAACCCGGAGCAGGCCTGAATGATCGATGCTGTTTGGCTTCTGCCTCTACACAGCCAAGAGTGCAGGAAGAATGATGCCAATGAGGAAAACTGCTTCCTCAATAGCTGCCACCAACATGCTAGATGCTTTTCAAATACACAATACCCAGCCTAAAAGTGCTGTCAAAGAGCTTTCAGATACCACTGGAATGCAAAATTAATACACAGGAGAACATCTTTGTGAATAGATTGGTGAAATTTCATGGCTCTTGACTGCACCAGCTGTGGTGCAGCTTCCTTATGTCTCTATCACTATCCATCCATCTTACATGGAATAATAAAACAATCATGTTTCTTCACAAGAAAGTCTTTTAAGAACAGAGACTTGACTTTGGAGTCAAATATAGCTAATTATCAGAACATGCACACACATTATCCTCCAGACTCTGGAATTTCAGACTAATCCAATTACTTGTTTCTTCCAGGTAGCATGGCTAATGGTTTTCCTGACCCAGAAAATAAACATATTTGCATAAGCATTTTGCAACCACAGTGTCCCATTGAGCTCCCCCAGACTGTGGACTTACAGAGCTAATGTTCCCATCTCCTTTAGCCAGGAAATTAGCTCCTCTCCTTTTAGGACCAGGCTCTAACAATACAAATAATAGCATATCAGCTTATTGAGATTCACTGAGTCTTTAATAGAAGCCATTCCACAGACAGTCTGCAGAAGTTTCTCCTCTCTACAGCCCCAGCCCAGAGCTCTTGCCTTCCACCACTTTTCTCTTCACTTGTCTTGGTCCCCAGGTGAGAAGCCCAGCTTCCAGGCAGAGGCAACTACTGTTTGTCCTAACAATGTTCAAGAGAGTTACAAGTAATATTCTTGGACAAGACTCCTCACCTATGAAGGCACTTGACAGAAAACTGAAGCCTTCCTAACCATCAGTCTTGCAAAACTTCAAGAAATCATTCACCTGTGAACAATAAAAATAAAAATAATAAAAATAAAAATAATTATTATTATTTGCTGTTGTGATTTTGGAAATACAGCTACTGAAATCTATGAGTGCTAAAGGAAAAGGAGCCACTAAGAGCAGCTTTCCAGAAATCCTAAGAATAAGCCAGGTGGATCACCATGAAGATGTCAGTTGCCCAAGAAACCTCATAAGCTGGAGTGGCAGATAACAGAAGCAGACAAGATCTGTCAGAAAAAGTTTGGCACCATCAAACCAATGTTTTGAAAGCATAAAAATTACCAGTTGTCTGTGTTTTCTTCTCCACATCTGACAAAAGGTTCTTCTGGCAATGAGGGACAGCTATTTGAATTGTGTTTTGTTACTCACTCATCTGTTTAAATTCAGAATGTAAAATTTAAAGTTGTTTTTTTTTTTTTAAAGCTTATTAAATTGAAATGAAAGCTAAGTACATAATGGACTTGCATTTTTTCCTCTCCTCTTTCAAAAGGCCAGAGTTCAGATAACCTGAAAAAGACTGCTGGTGTCCTGCTTGTCCTAAACTTTACTTAACACCACCGTGAAACTGCCACATAACTGGGCACACATCTCATTTTCTGGCCAGGAAGCTATCAAGACCAAAAAAACCTTGAAGGTCTGATCTGCAATGCATTGAAGCACAAACCCTATATTTGACCAAATTCTGACTTGTCATATTAAAGCAGAGTAACTACTCAAGGTAGTGTGGGTGAACACAGATGCTACAGAAATCAAGGTTTGGTTTGTAGCACCAGAAGACATGGACTTTTGCCAAGCCTACTAGTCCAAATCTCTCATCAACAGGAAATAAACAACAATGCTGAAAAAGAGAAGGGTGAGCTTTAAAAATTAAAACCATTAGCTATAATGAATTTAGACTCACATTTCCTTATTTGGCCTCTTTGTTTATGTTTCACATTGCCTCTCCCTCCCTTTACCTGGCCAGCTGCCAACAGAGGAGAAAAGAAGAGAAAAGGACCAAAAATTAATTGTAAGCAATAAAAGTAATTTTAAACTTTCTTAAGGACTGGTGCCAGAGCAGGAGGGAAGACTCAGGAACTCCGGATTTGCTACATTCTCCTTCACGGGTCCCCAGCGATGCGGGTGTGTCTGTGTAACCAGCACAGAGCAAGCAGCACAGCTGTTTGCATTCCCTCTGTGCACAGGGAAGAGATTTTTCCCTTCCATACATTATTCACAACTTGCTGCAGCCATTCTGCAAATTCAGTACATCTCCTTTAACGCAACGATGAGACTGAGATGCAGATTCTTTCCCTTGTTTTTGGGGGGGGTTTTTCGGTTTGGGGTTTGTTGGTTTTTTTTCCCCCTTGAATTCTGAGAACACTGGCTATGGGTTTTCTATTTAATTCCTCTTTTCAATTTGGAGCTGATTTAAATTTCATAATGCAGACAGGCAACAAGTAAGGATTTCCTGCACTGATCCATGACTTCTTCTCCAGTCAAGCCTGGAGAAATATTGCAGGAGCCAGATCTGCATACTTGTAACTCAGTCCAAGTCCACTGACAAGAGTCAAAGTGTACCATTGACATTAAGTGGATTGCCTGGTGCAGGTTTGATGTTTAGGGGCAGGACTGGCCAGCAAGAACTTTGGACTTGAATCTCAGCACAGTCTGGGCAATTCTTTTAAATTCTTTAAACACCAGCTTGCTTTTGATAATATGGTGCAATATTCAGACTTTTTAGTGAAGATTATAATTCCTGTCTAAGAGGTCTCAAATAAGTCCCTTGTTCTCACTAACATAAAATCCTTTTAGGAAAGATTGCTAAGCTTTAGGCTACCTGTGTACTAACCCAGAAAGCAGAGGACCCTGTTAAAGAAATGTGTACGCCTGGATTCCTTACCATCAGGAAGGCTCAGGGCTCTGATGAAAGCCCTCATTTTTGTAGAGAAGTTACATGCTAAATATGAGGGTCTTGACAGTGAGGTCTAGGTTTAAAATACAAGGCAGAAAATCCCTGTGTGATTTCAGTAGTGCTGTATTCACTGAGCAAATTCTCACACCAGATTCTAGTCAATCTACAGGCCACCTGCACAGGCTGGTATGACATGCAGTGAGTTAGGGTTTCTCTGCCAGAAGTAGATACATATAGGGCTGCTTCCTACATTTGCAGGGAACAGGAACCAATCGTTTACAGAGTCATAAGCATACCTAAGTGTTACATCCAGGCAGAGCCTCTAGGAGAACAGTGTTACCAGTTAGAGGGGCTCTCGTTCTTCCTCCTCCGTTGAACAGGGTGTTAAATGAACAAAACCAATTTGATCTCATACATCCAACTAGCATACAAAAAAAGCTCAAGAGCAGCTGCTGCCTACCTACAACTCCCTAATTCCAGCCCAAACAATCTGCTTCCCAGTTGTGGGAGAGCAATCCGCAAAAGGACCCAACAATCAAATACAGTCAGCAGAGACGTGACGTGCCTCCAGCTCTGGTGCGCTGCTAATTATGAAGGACAATTATTATAATTAATGCCAGTGGATGTAGCCAAGTCTCCCTGCAACTACTGTGGGGAATTTCTACCCCTGCTTCAACCAAAAAACATCTGCCAGACAGGAAAAACACAAAATAAAAGCCCTCCTTGCCAAATATTCTCAGTAAAATGTGTTACTGCCACTAAGCTGGCAGTCCCAGGGAGGTCACACAAGTTTCAGATAGGAACTGCCCTGTGAACTGAAAATCCCTGACTCCATATTCTCCTCCTCGTCAGGTAAATAGTTCACTAATTTATGCAGAAAGAGGCTATTGCTGGAGAGGTGAGTTACACACTCCTGTTTGTCCCAGGCTGGTTTGGTTTATACAATAGGGTTGGCAGCAAGGATCAGCTAGAGAAAATGGTCTGGGAATACTGCTACTTCACAGCTCTATCAAGGTGGTGAATTTTGGAAAAGCTGCTTGTTATTGGCCACTTGCACATTTAAATTTTCTTGTCCTTGTACCTCAGTGACCACTTGAAAGGCAATAGGAATAAGGGAAACTATTAAAGCAGACATCGTGTTCCTGACTGATCCATGCACAGACTGCTAAGAGAAAAGTTTTGCTGTGCAGGAAAGTTGTTGGCTATGTCAGACTGCTTTCTGTACAACCAGGAGACAAAACCCACATAATTGCCTGCCATGGCACTCTGATTTCATCTCATCTCTTCTCCGCTTGCTGCAGCACTGATGTTGAGCTCTTACCAAGTAATACCCACCCATGGACCTCTTCAGTCACTTGCTTCAGGCATCAGACTCTTAAATCCATGCACAGATCTTCACTTGCTCAGTATTGGCACCCAGGCCACTGTAAGAACTTTGGTGTGGTAATCAGGGGTACCTGAAACAGCTGAGACTGTCCAGAGACTCAACCACTTCTCCTTCATTGAAGGAAAATATGAAAGGCCAAGACATACCAAGAGGGGTATCATTAGCAGACTAATCACAGCAGAATGGAGCACAGCTACACAACTTGCCTGAGAATATTTGGGCCCTAATGCTGCTCACAGTATATAGCTATGCATTGACTCTGCCTGGTAGATGGGCCCTGAGGAGTTGAAAAGGCACAACTAGAATCTGCTGAAGACAGAGACACTTTCAGATTAATCCAAAGCTCAGGTCCATGCCATTTGCTTCCATCAAGCTTTCACAAGATCAAGGAGGATGTTAAGTGGGGCTAATACAGCTGGAACACCTGGTTTGGCTCCTTGCTCTGCAGGAGGTAACATACAATTTAATGGGAGCAGATAGATGACATATAGGCACCACTAAGTGCTACTTTGTGCAAAAGCATCTGAAGGTACATTTCTATTTACCCCTGTTACTGCAACAATTATTGAAATAGACATCTGCTGTCTGGAAAGCTGCATGGGTTAGAGTTAAGGTGTCTTCACAGGATATTTCTGTGCAGGTGTAATGAATTATGTACACGTATTGATCTGAGCTGCATGAAGATTTGTTCTTCTTGTAAGTTCTTGTTGATGTACCACTATGCAACGTTTGACATAAGTTAATTAAAAACTGCTTAGTAGTCTCCACACATAGGCTAATGGTGAATACATTTGTAAAACTGAAACCATTACACAGGACAGTTGTTTTGAGCTGGCATGTACAAACATAGGTTTGTGACATACTAGAAAATGCTGAAATACTACTGTGTAATTTCAACATTTTCAGTCATGGCAATTGTATATTTTTCAGCCCATTTAAAATGTTTTCATTACTCATGTTATCTTTTTTGAAAAAAAGTCTCGTAAAAGCATATAGGTTTCTTATTCTAACTTTTACTTCAAAATATATTACTTTCAGTCTTACTTCTGTCAGTTACATGAGTACATTAAGAGAAGAACATCTGTAATATGTTAAAACATTTAAAGTTCAAATTAAAATGGCACAGTGGAATTGAAATAATTTAAACTTTCAGTAATGGTTCCCTGAAATAATTTTAGGGCCCCTTTCAGAGAAATACTGCATTGGCATCCTCAGGAGCTGAGCTGAAGGCAGGAAGGATGGAGACTCCCCCAGTACAGAGAACCTCTGTTTTTCTTTGATATGGCTTCTTGTAGGCAGTACCTGAAGGTGGCCTACAGAAAAGCTGCAGAGGGACTTTTTACAGGGGCATATATCAATAGGAGAAGGAGTAATGATTTTAAAATCAAATAGGGTATATTTACATTAGAAAGAAATGCTTTACTGCGAAGGGGATGAGACACTGTAGCAGGTTGACCAGTGAAGTTGTGGATGCCCCCTCACTGGAAGTGTTCAAGGCCAGACTGGATGGGGCCCTGAGCATCCTGGTCTAGTGGAAGGTGCCCCTGCCCATGTAGGGGGCTTGAAACTAGATAATCTTTAAGGTCCCTTCCAACCCAAACCATTCTATGGTTCTATGATCTCCCATCAATATTTAATTCTTTGCTTGATAATGATTATCCCCAAAAGTTAATAAAAGGCTCTAGAGGAATAAGGAAAGCAATTCATAACTTTCAAGAATAATCTTCCACGACTTCCAGCTAAGTAAATCCAGCTCTTGTATGATACAATGTGGGCAAGACAATATATCAATGAAACATGTTTATTTTAAGGATTTAAATGTAAAAGTGTTCACAATACTCTAACTCATCCTTTTACGTTTGAAATCACTCTTGCTCAGATTAGTCAGAGAAAATTATCTTCTAAGCTTTTTAAAAAATAAACCTGAAGTAAAAGGCCTCTCACCGTGCTGGTGACTCAAATGTTGGTGTGGTTTTTTTAATGTCTAAAATTACTTTTGTTTTTATTTCAATTTCTGAAACAACTATGAGAAAATAATATTCGTAGCAATGGCAGGAATCCCCTGGACTACCTGAGCCTGCCGAGAGGATAAAAATAGAGATATCCAAGCCAAGGAAAGCAGTTTAGTGTAATAACCAAGCACATGTTGCAGCAATTGTTTTTAAACCCACCTTCCTGTCAGATAACATACTCATAAATCCATCAGCACCAGGTCACCTCTGCGTCCCCCCGGGGTGCAAATGTAATTGAAACCTCACAGCCTCTTAGAGCTGTTGTTTTTTCATGTTTAAAAGGCTAGAGAGGTTAGACTCAACTGCACTAATAGATCACATCAGGCTGGCATTTATATCTCCACCATCTAACTGAAAAGCTCCTTATAAGACTACAGGCAACTATTTTGCTTCCTGAGTTGCATTGACTTGCAGTACACACACCCAGATCACTCGGCCTGTGAGGGTCAGGGGAGATGAGCCTTTGGAAGAATATAATAAGACAATCAGTTAACGGTGCTTAACATCTGTTGCTTAACTACATTATGTCTCATCAATCAGTTTTCATTCTACTTCCCATTGGTGTTTTTCTTTATCACTCTCTCTTCTTTCCATTATTTCTGTTCAATGGAGTAAAGACACCAGATGAAATGTTAAAATTACTTAGGATTTTCAACTGCAAGAAAGGAGAAGAGTGTATATGCAACATTAAGAGTCTGATTTCAGAGTAAGAGAAGATTTTTGAGTAAATCTGAAATCCCAGAGCCACGCAGCAGCTTGGAATTTCAGAGGAAAGAAGTATTTGCCGTTCTCTTCCAAGAGCAGTAAAAAATTGTGCATGCAGCTGAGCCAGGTCTGTTCTTTTTCTTTCCTTTCTCTGTCCTTTCCTTTTTCTCTTCGTTTTTGAAAGCTGCCTGTTTAATTTTTTTAAGCATCATTTTGCACCCAAAATAGGTGCTATTATCATCACAGACTCTAATGCAACTGCGAGAGTGTTTGCAGAACACTGTAAACAAAAGTGGCCCAACTCCCATCTAGCTACATCTGCAAAGGAAAGCAGCCAAGCTGGGACAGCATGGACATCAGTACAGGTAAGCCACCAAATAAAGGTAATTTGGCACCAACTGACCTATGCATTATCACAGCTTTGCTAACATGGATCTCCTAAATGGCAAAGTTCCAAGAAAACCAAAATAAGAACTCAATGTAGAGGGCAACAAGCAATGTTCCTGTGTTAACAGAGTTTTTCTACAGTGGAGTATTTTGTATCCAGAAACAGGAGATATGTTGAAGCTTTGAAATACAAGAGAAAAAAATCCAAGCCCCAAAGTCAAGTTGATTGCTTTCTGAGGAGAGCAGGAGGTGGAATCATGGTGCCTGAGGGTCTGCCTGGGCAGAAACATCTGCTGTGTCCCTGAGGGCAGCAGTAGGAAATTGGCCTCTACACCACAGGCCAATGTACTTCACAATTTGTAGTCCTACCCATTTTCACTCTGCTGATAATGTTGGATGAAAATGGATTTGTCCACATAACCACAGAAAAAGCTGCTGCATTTCTGTGGCTTGCGCAGGCCTTTCTCCAGCAAATGCCCTCTTCAAAATGCAGGAGCAGAGCCTTGCCACATGCCAGCCTCTGTGTCCTGTCATGGCACATACAGAGAGCAAGTAACACATAAAACTTATTTGAAAGTTCTTTTAAATAATATTTTACACAGCTGAGTTAAATTATTCTGGATATTTAATCTCTCTTTGTTCCAGGGAACCACTGGTCAGAATAACTGGTGCAGCCTCCCTAGGCAGCTGATGTCAGGGTTGGCAATGCTCACATATGATGCTCTCCAAGCAGGATATTTCAGGCTGATGCTGACATCCTATATATTGAGATCTTATAGCCAAGTAATCTGTATCAATTCTGTGTTACATCTCTGTTCAATAGATGGTGGGTCAAGAAATTACAGGAAGTCGAGTGGCCACCATCTCCCACATCGTTATTAGATCAAAACTGAGTGATTGCTCTGCTGGCTCAAATACATAGGGGAAGAAGAGCTAAATCCCAGTCAGTCAAACATATAAAAGCAGTTAAAAGTAAAAGCAGAATTAGGTTAGTTGAATAATGAGCAAAAAAGCACACCTATTTTTCATTCAAGTTCTATGGTAATTCAGAAGCTCGGAAGTCTTCGCTGCTTCATGATAGACCATAAGAACTAATTAGCAAAGCTTATTTTAATTCTTAGCAAATAAAGGCACACAGTATTGTAATATTTGCCTGTGGACTTGCATAAATGATTTATTTAACTTACCCTACTAAAGGAAAGGACTAAACTTTATGGATTGTAAGTGAAAAATTTATGAAATTTGAGAATTTCCACTGCACTATTTCAATTTTCCCTGATCTTGCTGGTTCCACACTTGGCCAGGCCATACTGCCCAGCTACCTTTGCTGGTTCCACACTTGGCCAGGCCATACTGCCCAGCTACCTTTGCTGGTTCCACACTTGGCCAGGCCATACTGCCCAGCTACCTTTGCTGGTTCCACACTTGGCCAGGCCATACTGCCCAGCTACCTTTGCTTCCGTCACTCCTCTAGTCTGTAGCCTTGACAATTCACTCCTAATGTCAGTCATGAGCCAAAAGTCACTGTCAACATGCTTCAGGGCACCAGCCAGCTCTGATGGGTGTGAGTCAGAGGAAGCTCCTTTATGGCACATTGTAGTTTCTTGCATTTTCCCTAAAGCATCCAACATCAGATACTGTCACTAGCAGCACATCGGAGAAGAATGATTGCCAGTTTCATCTGGCATGGCAATTGCTATTCTCCTAGCAAATAACAAGAGTTGTAAGCATCTCTCGAAAGAGCTGCTTAAAATATGCACCCTTAATTGCTCTGCCAGTAGCCTTCTAGAATCCTGTAGGGATGTACTACCCACAAGAAGGATACGGTGTGTCAAATAACAGGCTTCCTGCTGAATAAAAGTTATCTTCAGAAAAGTACTAAAAAATCATGCTGGATACCAGACACGGCTATGCTCGCTTTTTCATCTGCACAGTATTTGCATCCTTCACAAACAAATGACTAGTGCTGTACAACCAAAGTAACTCTGGGAAATAGACTCTGTCCTATTCAACCCTCTGTATAATCTGCAAAGTTACCAGCCAGCTTCCTAACCCAGCCTCCCTACTGCTACCACATCCCTCTAAAAAGCAGGAGGAAAACATGTTTTCTCCTCTACATAAAAGGAAGGGTTTGCAGCGGTCAGAGACAGAGGGAAAAAAAATGTTCTAACTTAGAAAATGGCTGGCTTGAGTGTATGAACATTAATCAGAAATAAATAAGAAATATCAAGATATGTATTGCACTGTTGGCCTGGACCAAGCTCTGGTGTTTATTACTGCCAAACATATTCACTAAAATAGGAAACATCTCGAAGCTGAGGATCTCAGTGCCAAAAGAAGGAGTTGAGGCAACAAGGATAACAAGGCCGTGATGGGAGGAAAAAATCAAGCATAAAGAAAATGCAATGGTGTGAAAAAGGTGATAAAAAGTGCTACTCCATGGAACAAGGGGAGAGCAGAGAAGAGTGCACGCAGGGTCTGTGAGTCCCCCTTCCTTTCCGCTCATCCACTCCTGACAGACAGGGACAAAATGAATATAGATCAAACCACAGAAGAAAAAGGAGAAACAATATGTTTCATTAGCTTTCATATCTGACAATGTGGTGGGCGTTGCTGGAGAAGGAGTGCAGCATGCAATAGGCCAGACACAGAGCTACAGTCCGTGACCACAGACTGGGTTACAGTCATTTAGAGGTGGGACAGAGTGAGCAACCTGTTAAAAGGAAAACCAAAAGATCAAACAAATAGACAAGCGCTAGAATCTTAAAAATCAACCAGCTGCTTTATTGGGAATCAATTTTGCTCCCTTAGGAAAGAAATAAGATAATGTAAAGACTCAGACCCAGAAAAAGGCCCTGCTCCTGAATTCTGTACAGGAGGGCAGCATTAAAGGACACCCTCTGGCAGTGACTCAGAACAAAAATGGCCAAAACCATGCTGAGAATAAAACACACAGCAGATTTCTGTGCTACCACTGAAATGAATAGTCTTAATTCATGTGATCCATTCATCTGCCTTTCAGATACAGTATTTCTTTTTAACATCACTCTCTGTTTCAGATCAGATCATTTTGCTTCCTTCTTTGCAAAAATGCAGTTTCTGCCTTTTTACTGTTCCTATGAAGCCTTGTCCCAGGGCTTTTCTAGGCCAATTCCTCCACTCTGACCTCTGGTCCTGATCTTCTCACAGGTTTCCCTCCAACAGCAATTATCTAATCAATATTCCTTTAGAATTAGCCATAAAATAACACAGTAAGCGAAACAGTGACTTCCAGATGCATGAAGCCACATCCTTCCTTTTTCCCCCTTCCTTGTCTGCTTCTAGGCACCCTCCTGTCTTCTGGATTTCCACTACATGTCCACTTGGTCCAACTCTTTTTCCAGGCTGGAGAGTCTTGGTCCATCCTACTCAATCACCAAAAGATACAGACACACCTGGTAATAGACTTCACTTGTTTTCTTACAACTGAGGTCAGTACTTTCTCTCCTCAAGATCAAGTCTGAAACACACTGAAGGCTGAAACAACACTCCCCAGCCTCCCAGATCACAGTTTGTCCACGGGTAGTCAAGGCTTCACTGCACGTGATGCCCTACAAACACCCTTCAGCCCAGCTCAGCTCCAGGGGTGACAGTGTCCATCAGCAACATGTCAAAAGTACCAGTATACCCTGAAAGGGTCAAAGCAAAGATGATAAAGGACTTTATGCTCAGGACGCTACAATATTGTTTTGACTCTCTTTGCAGCAGGCACCAGCCAGGAGAGATCTACTTCCAAGGCTCAGCCTTGTTAAACTGCAACAGCATTTCACAGAACATTCATTCGGTTCTCTGTGCTTTTTGCCCTTTTTGGCAGGAAAAGGCTCTTTTGATGGTTCGGCTGTTTAATAAGGAAATTCCTCAGAGGGTCTTTGCTGAGAACATACAAAAATCCACTGACAGCTGCTGTGACGGTTGCTCATTTTTGGGTTAGTACACAGTATTTAGACAGGAAGCAGTTGAGGAAAAGGTACAATTTATTAAAAACAGGCTTGGTTCCAAAACTCACATTACAGTACAACACATGGCACAGAGACAGCACACTCCCACTGCAGCTACCTGCACGGATGGGCAACCCCAAATCCCTGCTATTGGGTGAGCCAGGAGCAGAAGCTGCAGTTACAACAGGGGGGAATAGGACCCACACCACTTGCAGTCCTTCAGCACGACAATGCTGTCATCAATTCCTTTTTTGAAAGACACACCCTGCTTTTCCACATGGCGCAAAGCAAAGCCAAACCTTTGCATTTCTTTTTACAGCTTTAAAGCAGCTGTTAGACTGAAAGCTGTCTCTCTGAAGGACTCATGTGGTCCCTCACACCACAATATTGCTGTAACATAATCATTTTTACAGCATCTTTGGGAAAGATCTCCTCCAGTTAAGAGGAGGGGAAACTGAATCAGGAAGCCACTCATTGATTTTGCACAATGATCCCCACTGCAGAGCAGGATGATGGTGGCTCTAGTCTTACAGACCCCACCAACACTTACCAAAGAAAAGTATTTGCACATTGTCCTGTCCACTCCAGCAGTGGGGTGGAAGTGAGATTTTTTTTCCCCCTGCCCACATGGTGGCTGCAGCACTCGCCATGGGCTGCCCCTCCCTCCCCCCCCTTCACTTTTCTTTTAGCCCCAGGGCAGCTGCATTGCTCTGCTGGGATGATTTCTGTATTTTACAGCCTATGAACACCAATGGGGCCTCACACTGAAAATGCTGTAAAATGCACATCTCCTTTACAGAGTCACAGAGTGGTCAGGGTTGGAAGGGACCTCTGAAGATCGTCTAGTCTAACCACCCTGATAGGGCAGGAAACAGAAACATGTCCAGATGGATTTTAGATGTCTCCAGAGAAGCAGAGTCCACAACCTCTATGGGCAGCCTGTTCCAGTGCCCTGTTACCCTCACAGTAAAGAAGTTACTCCTTATGTTTAACTTGAACCTTCTTTGCTCCAGCTTGTGCCCATTGCCCTTGTCCTGTCATTAGACACTGTGGAAACTGTGGACTGGACTGGACCCATCCTTCTTACACCCACCCTTTAGATATTTATAAGAGTTTATGAGATCCCCCCCCTCAGTCTCCTCTCATCCAGGCTAAATAGACCCAGCTCTCTCAGCCTTTCCTCATAGGGCAGACGCTCCATTTCTCTAATCATCTTTGATTCAGGCAGAGGAATGACCTGGTCTGCCCTGCCAAGCAACACTGCTGCCAGGCAGTTCACACCGGCACAAGGTTTGTGCTCTGGACACGTGGCTCCACGCTCTTCAAGCAGCCAGAAAAGAAAACCTCTGAACAGGGTTCATAAAGCATCTGATGTCAGCCTAAACAAAAGAGTAACAACACGATTGCTTCCAAAAAATGGTTGCTAAAAAAAAAAAAGATGAAATTTTGCCATCCACTTCAGAAATTGCCACTTGCATGGTGACTATTTTGTTTGCTTTACAAAAGCACTCCCTACAAAAGAGACTCCCCTCTCCCCTCATCCCTGCCCGTGTCAGCAGTCTTGCCTGGATGTTTTCATGTACACCCACATTTGTCTTTCCTCACACGGTATTACAGAAACATTTTGTTTTGCTCTTTTCATACAGTATGAACCAAAGTGTTTCTGTCACAGTGAGCTGCATCCCCGGCAGAAGCTCATGTGTGTAGTCAACTGGTAGGCAGGCATCACATCCTGCAAACAGCCAGAGCCTGGTCATCAAGAAGAGGATCAGCATGAAGTGGTGACACACACAAGCACACAGATACACACCTGCCTTTCCTGCCCACTTTAATCCCCACATGAACCCTTAATGTGTATAGTAAAATTTCAATGAAATTTCACAAAGGTTCATGCAAAGACGTGCACACCAACAGCTTGGTCCTGCAGATCTTGGAGCAGCTGGCTGCTGTACCCATCAGCGCCATGCACACTGATAATTAATGGTAACATATAGCTAGAGAAACAGGTCACTGGTGGCAGCTGACATGAAAGTTGGAGGTTTTGTGCACTTAGGAACTGAGGCTTTGCTGCTGTACTGAACACAAGACCTTCTGCAGGGACACCAAACCATGAAGGGGGAAGAGAAGCAATGCTTGCCTGGAAGAGGTGGTACTTTGCATTTTTTCACAATTAGAAAACTCAGCAGTTGCTGAATGGATTTATATCTGAAGTATCAAAAAGAACAGTTTTTTCTGCCTCTAGAGAAAACAGCATCCCAAGTGCTAATTTTTATTTAAACAACTATAGAGAGCAGTCTAGAATGAAATTGCCATCTGAATCTTAATTATACCTTCACATTGAAACATTGTAGCAAATTACATGTAAGATTAAAAAAAAGAGTGATATTAACATATAATGAGCCTCATCAATTACTATGGATCAGGAAAAGTAGCCTTCATATTATTGAAATAGTTTAATTTGCATGACTGGGTGATTCAGATTCTTCTTGGTCATTCATTCAAATCCCTCCAGAAATCATAGCCACAGACAAATGTCCCGTAGCAAACTTGGCCTTAAAAAACTAAATTAAATACACTGTTAGTTACTCTCTCATTTTGCAGTAGGGAAATTGAAAAGATTTCCTACAGTAAGTCTAGGGAGGAACATGTATCTCTAGCTGTTATTGAGCTAACTATATACGTACATAAAATTACTATGATTTTTATAGTGCAGCAGCATGTAAAATGACTTGCATACTTGAGTTTAGCTTCTCATGGACAAAGGTTCAGCCCCATGCTGGAAGCTGGAAATGTATTTTTATTTTAGCAGGATAGCAAGTGATGGACTTAAGGACAGGGATCTGCATTCCCATTATTTGCACAGGAGTCCAGCAACTAATAAACCACGCAGAAAACAAATAAACTATACTAAGAACTAAGGCTGTGCCTGCACTTGGGTTCAATCTTGATTCAGCCACTAGCAACAAGCAGCTGAAAGATCCGGGACTGCAAAAACACATATAGGGGAAACCACACTCACATGTTTCATCCAATTTTGCCGAACCTTGGATTTTCTTGGCCATCCTTGGGAGTTTTTCCCATCTGTAGCTGCATTGGTTGATAATGACAAACAGCAGGATGACAGGTATAAAGATACAAGTCAGGAGCTGCTCGGCATTGCTTTGGACATCACATTTATCCTCTGCTTTAATATTCCTGCCTAACAGTTACATTATTTCTCCACTCTGTGGGGACGTTGGGAAAATCCATTTAATACTGTTGAGCAGATTAAGATGTTGGACAAATATTGATCACTGAGCTCATTCTGACTTTAGTACCATATACAGAGATAAGCCCATCTTCAAGCCACTTTTGATGATCAGCACTGACCGATTATATTTAATGAAAACTATTTTAGAAACACATTTGTGTCGGGTATCATTCATTCACTTCCAGATTCAATCAGCAAAGGAGTGGGGGAAAGTTTGTTTCCTTTTCTGCAGATTAAAGGTTGTGTCTGCTTTGAAAATTAATCACTTTCTGCTGTCATAAAGTGCTCCAAGACGCAAACTGATGGATTGGCATGAGGTTGCCTCACAATAAACAGATACCCACATGCCTGCAAGCGCTTGTAAAGATTAAGGATGGAAAGGGATATTTTAGAGCTACACGGAGATACCATCATGAGTAATGAAATGAGGAAAACAAAGGTGAAATCTTAATTGTAAAATGCACTGTGGAGTGTTTATTAGAGAACAGTGCAGGGATAAACTTCCAAAGAAAGCTCTGAAAATTTCATCACTTGCAACTGGATATAAATGAACTGGGCAAAGCACATGAGAAAATGCTGCCAGGTGTGCTCATGTTTTGGCAGGCAGATCATTTAGATGACCTCCTTTTCCACCTGATATTCCATGAAGGTCTATAGCTGGAATTATTACAAGCCCCTGGTCCAGCAAGGCCCCCACTGAGCTTGGGCTGTTAGCCAGGGAGAAAAGAAGGGAGGGAAGACCTGTATGTCCCTCTGACACTGACATTTCTCACTAGCACAAGCCAGCCATGCCCTGTGCTCCCCATTTCTGCCTCAGTGGCCCTGCACCGAAAAGAGCCTGCAGTCATTTGTCATCTTTTAAAACTATTTATCTAACAAAGTGACTGCCTGGCCATGTCCTGGCTTTAAATCAGAAAGATGGCAGGACATTCACTATATCCCTGTGTATCCCTTGTGGTGCACAGGCGTCCATCTGCCCTACCCATGTGACCGCTGGAACAGAGATGCCCTTGTTGTGGGCAGCATGATAACAAAGTACAGATAATGACTCCAATTAGGAGGTGTGAATGTCATTCCACTCCCCCTGCTCTCTTCCAGGTCACTATGAATGTGTTTGAAAACTACTGGCATAGCAATTTAATGATAATTCAGATTTAATTTGCACTCTGTCATCTCTGTTTTTTTTCTATCGGCTTTAATAGTTTAATTTAACAGTCTTAAGCACTGTCTATATTACCGAGACATAATGTGTATTTCAGATTAGAGCAGCTGCATGGCACAAAACAATATTTCACATTTAAATCATGCCTTTGATGCCAAAGATGCTTAAAAGTGCCTTGATTACTATATCCACACAAGAACCAACTCACCCATCACATAATGAATCATAGAATCATAGAATCATAGAATCCTAGGGGTTGGAAGGGACCTCGAAAGATCATCTAGTCCAACCCCCCCTGCCAGAGCAGGGTCACCTAGAGCACATCACATAGGAACTTGTCCAGGCGGGTTTTGAATGTCTCCAGTGAAGGAGACTCCACAACCTCCCTGGGCAGCCTGTTCCAGTGCTCTGTCACTCTTACAGTAAAGAAGTTTTTTCTGATATTCACCTTGAACCTCCTATGCTCCAATTTACACCCATTACCCCTTGTCCTATCACTGGTCATCACTGAGAAGAGCCTAACTCCATCTCCCTGACACTCACCCCTTACATATTTGTAAACATTGATGAGGTCACCCCTCAGCCTCCTTTTTTCCAAGCTAAAGAGACCCAGCTCCCTCAGCCTTTCCTCATAAGGGAGATGTTCCACTCCCTTAATCATCTTTGTGGCTCTGCGCTGGACTCTTTCAAGCAGATGATAATGCAGCCATTTCTATCACATAATCACAGAATTGTCAGAGTTGGAAGGGACCTCTAGAGATCATCTAGTTCAACTCCCCTGCTAAAGCAGGATCCCCTAAAGCACATTACCCAGGTTTGCATCCAAGCAGGTCCTGAATATCTTCAGAGAAGGAGACTCCACAACCCCCCTGGGCAGCCTGTCCCAGTGCTCTGTCACCCTCATAGTAAAGAAGTTTCTTCTCATATTTCAGTGCAACTTCCCATGTTCCAGCTGGTGCCCGTTGCTTCTCGTCCTGTCACTGGGAACTACTGAAAAGAATCTGGCTCCATCCTCCCTGTATCACCCTTTAGATACTTGTAGACATTAATAAGGACTCCTCTCAGCCTTCTCTTCTCCAGGTTAAAGAGTCCCACCTCTCTCAGCTTTTCCTCATAAGGGAGATGCTCCAATCCCCCAGCCATATTTTTTGCCCTCCTCTGGACTCTCTCCAGTAGTTCCCTGTCTCTCTTGAACTGGGGAGCCCAGAACTGGATGCAGTATTCCAGATGTGGCCTCACCAAGGCAGAGTATAAGGGGAGAATGACCTCTCTCAACCTACTGGCCACACTCTTCCTTATGCACCCCAGGATTCCATTGGCCTTCTTGGTGGCAAGGGCACACTGCTGGCTTATGGATAATTTACTATCTGCCAGGACTCCCAGATCCTTCTCCTCAGAACTGCTTTCCAGCAGGTCCACCCCTAACCTATATTGGTGCCTGGCATTCTTCCTCCCCACGTGCAGGACCCTACACTTGCTCTTGTTGAAGCTCATTAGGTTCTTCTCTGCCCAGCTCTCCAGCCTGTCCAGGTCACGCTGGATGGCAGCACAGCCCTCAGGAGTGTCAGCCACCCCTTCCAGTTTGGTATCATCAGTGAACTTGCTGAGGATACACTCTGTCCCCTCGTCCAGGTCGTTGACGAATATGTTGAACAAGACTGGACCGAGTATTGACCCCTGGGGGACACCACTGGTTACAGGCCTCCAACTCGACCCTGCTCCATTGATCACAACCCTCTGAGTTCTGTCACTCAGCCAGCTCTCAATCCACCTCACTGTCCACTCATCTAGCCCACACTCCCTCAGTTTCCTAATGAGGATGTTATGGGAGACAGCATCAAAAGCGTTGGTGAAGTCAAGGTAGAAAAAGCCTTGGTGAAGTCAAGGTAGATAACATCCACTGCTCTCCCCTCATCTAGCCAGCCAGTAATGATGTCATAGCAGGCAATCAGGTTGGTCAAGCACAATTTCCCTTGGGTGAATCCATGCTGACTTCTCCCAGAGACATTCTTTGCTTTCACTTGTCTTTTGATGACATCCAGAATTATTTTTTCCAACACCTTACTGGGGACAGAGGTGAGATTACCGGCCTGTAGTTTTTTGGGTCATCCTTTTTGCCCTTTTTGAAGACTGGAGTGATGTTAGCCCTCCTTCAGTCCTCAGGCACCTCTCCTGTTCTCCATGATCTCTCAAAGATGATGGAGAGTGGCCTAGCAATAACACCTACCAGCTCTGTCAGAACTCATGGATACATCCCATCAGGGCCCATGGATTTATGGATGTCCAGATTGGCTAAGTGGCCACTCACCTGGCCCTCCTCTACCGAGGGAAAGTCTTCTTCTCTCCAGACCTTATCTCTTATCTCCAGGGTTCAGGATTCAAGAGGGTCAGCTTTTGCAGTGAAGACTGAAGCAAAGAAGGCATTCAATAACTCTGCCTTCTCTGTGTTTTCTGCCACTAGGGTACCTACCTCATTCATCAGCGGGTCCACATTTTCCCTAGTCTTTCTTTTTTTATTGATGCCCTCGATCCCCTGAGGAGGGGGTGTGGGTCGCGGCTTTACCCATCTCGGTCCGCGACAATGTACTGGAAGAATCCCTTCTTGTTGTCCTTGATAGCACCCACCACTCATTGCATCCCTGCATTCTCTGACTACATTCCTGTATCCTTCCCAAGTGGCCAGTCCCGTTTTCCACCTTCTGTAAATTTCCTTCTTCCATTTAATTTTTTTCCAGAAGACCTTTACTCATCCATGCAGGTCTCCTACCTCTTCTGCTTGATTTCTTCCTCATAGGAATGCACCGGTCTTGAGCTTGGAGCAAGTGGTGTTTGAAAGGTACCCAGCTGTCCTGGACATCCATACCTTCCAGGGCCCTGGCCTATGGTATTTCACCAAGTAGATCTTTCCATTTGCATAGAACTTTGCATTCCTGAAATCCAGTGCTGTAATCTTACTCCTCTACTTCTTCCACACAAAATAATAAACTCCACCATTTCGTGGTCTCTACGGCCAAGGTTGCCCCCAACCTTCACATCCCCAACAAGACCTTCTTCAGCACCACCCCCCACCCCCACCCCCCCACCCCCCCGCCTTGTAGATTCCTCAACCAGGTGCATCAGAAGGTTGTCATAAATACTCTGCAGGAACCTCCCCGACCGTGTGTGCCTGGCTGCGTTGTCCTTCCAGAAAATATCAGGGTGGTTGAAGTCTCCCATGAGAGCCAGAGCCTGCAATCATGAAGCTACTTTCAGCTGCCTACAAAAGGCCTCATCAACCTCCTCATCCTGATCACGTGGCCTGTAGTAAGCACCCACAACAGTGTCCTCCATGTTAGTCTTCCCCTTAATTCTCACCCATAAGCTCTTGACACCTTCTTCCTTCTCTCCTAAGAAGAGCTCAATATATTCCAGGTGTTCTTTCACATAAAGAACCACTCCACTACCCTGCTTTGATGACCTTTCCTAAACAGTACATAGCCATCCACGACAGCACTCAAATCATCTGAGCAATTCCACCATGTCTCAGTGGTTGCAATGAGATCATGGCCCTTTGACTGCACACAGATCTCTAGTTCATCATGCTTGTTCCCCAGACTGCGTGCATTGGTATAAATGCACTTCAGCTGGGTTAATGGTCCTCCCACCTTTTTGAAGGGAGAAGCCCTAATTCCCACCAGACAGCTTGCAGATGCTTCCATAGCTGCCAGCCTATCATCCCTCATCTTCACTGATACAGCCAACAGTAGCACCTTACTGCTACACTGTCCCACTGGTATTGGCTTGCTGCTCCCAGGCTCCTCTCTAGGAAGCCCAGTTTTATCCCTGCTCCCTTCTAGGTTGGAAACCTCATCAGTCTTTAATATTTTAGGCAAAATAAAGCAGAATATTCCACTGAAATGAGGAGGCAAGTTGAGCAGGTAAAATTCAGTTGTCCAAAACTGCAGTTGGGCAGGGCTGTCTCATCTGCTCACCCTCATAGCAGGAAGTTTTCATGAGTTTCAAATATCAAATCAAAAGGCAATACCTGCACCAGAACAGTTTCCCTTACACCAGCATCAGCTTGTTACCGGTTGAGACAAGGAAGGCTCTACCATCTGCTGCAGGGCCCAGCAGCATGGCTCTGTGGAGTGCCCTGCCTCTCCCTCAGCCACCTCCCCTCCAAGTCAGCCAGTCCCAACCTGAAGACAGTCAGAAGTAATACTCAAAAAGATAAAGGAACAGTTAAATTATTGTCAAAGTTTCTCACAGCACACTGCCCAGGTCAGATCCTTCAAGCCAGTGAGGAGGCACCCACTGATGCCAATATGCTCTGAACAGGGCCCCAGTGAAGCACAGCCCAGCTCTGCCCACCAGCCCCAATGCCTGCTGGCATCACCAGCTGCCAATTTTCTAATGGGATGACTGTCCAAGGAGAGCAACTTTCATGTCTCAATGAGCTCTCTGCTTAATCTTTCAATGATGGGCGTAGGAGAGATCCCTTGCACATGCAGATGGAAACCATCTGGCAATGAATTTGGTTCTGGTAGCAGAGTGCCACTGGCTTTAGCTGCCCCACAACCCCTTCTGCTATCAGTGGAAATCCATGGTGTTACAGCCTCTTCCCAAAATGTCATGTTCTCCAGGCTCTGGCAGTCATGGCAGGTGGTGCTTTCCCATGTAGTTTTCCAGCTAAAGCTTTGTCTCACTGGCACATTTTTGTGATAGTGATCCAGGGCCCAAGTAAAGTAGCAGGGAAGTGAGTGGGTTGGAAACAAATGTGTTAAACTTATTCCCTCTATTTTCAAGCGCAATATCATCCATGTTCATCACTTATTAAAAGCCTTTCACTTATAAAGTCTTTAAAGCCTAGTTTAATAACCAGAAATCATTACTTGAATCACAAAATTTACTTTATATTATATTGTGTAAATGAAGCACTGTAGCATTTAATGTAAATTATTTTTTCCTCTCCTTTTATCACTGTTTTTAAAGCCATTAGGATCAAGTTCTTTTCTCAACCTACCCTAAAAATGCACAGCACAATACCTATGGCCCCAAGTAACATTGTTCCTGGGATTTGAGTATAGCAATGAAAGAACAAAGATAATAAGCCAGTCTTTTTGGTGTGCTTGCTGCCTCTGAGGTTTCTAACTGGACTGTTCAGAACATTCTCTCTCCCCAGGGAGAAACTCGAGGTCTCCTTATATCCAGGAGACATAAAAAGGAATTTATTCATGATTAATACACTGTCTCCAAGATATGTTTCTTTTTAATCAAAGTATAAATTCTGTGATGGAATTGATATATGTGCAAACTGAGAACACCACACCATTGATGGGGTCTTCTGGTGGTACAGGCAAAGGCATGGTAACAAACCATCAATCAGATTTGCAGCCAGGGAACTGGTCAAGATTTGTGGCTGTTTTAGGCCAGAGAGAAAGACAGGGGGCTGTATTTTACTGAGCTGCCAGAATGCCAGTAGGGCCAGTCACCTGCCTGCTTAGATGGCACAGAGTTGTTTGTCAACCCCAAGTCTAGCACACAGTCCCTTGGCATCCATCAGCACATCCTGCTACCACATTACACCTCTGCAGCCCCAGTGGGACTTGTGGCAGGAGGTCTCATGTCTGTCACTGAGGCCAGTCTTTCACAGAGGCAAAATCAAAGCATAAAAACACCTGGAGTAAAACCAAAATGAAAAATAAAATGAGAAGAGAAATAAACACTGGAAACTGGTCCAAACTGCAAAGCTGAAAGATATGGATCCAAAATCTGGAGCAATTCTAATCAGGGTTTAGGTTCTGGCTCATCTGTAATTAAAATGAAGTACAAATCTGCCTGAGACAGTCAACAATCTCAGCTGTTTCCGAGATCTGGCTTTCATTAATTTCATTAACATCTTAAATGCATTCTTACTGCTTGTTCTTATGCTGAAGAGCAAGGGAAGTAACAACACACCATGAACCAGTTTATCTTTGTCTTCACAGAGGAGCAGATGTGCTATCAGTCTCAGGGGCATGCAGGCCCTTTGGGAAAGGAGTTAGTGCAAGTGTGGAAATCTTTGGCCTGAAAACAAATAAATTGAAACCAGCACCTTCATCAGTGCCTTCATGCACTTTGTGGAGCAGCATCAGCATTATTAGTATTAATCAGTGTGACAATCTCAAGCCATGATTTGCCAATCTTGTTCCAGAGAAACAGTAAAAAAATCAGAACTCCTACTGAGCCCTCTCAAATACCTGCCCTCCAGAAGGTCGGATCTGGGGATCCTGCAGGAGGCTCACAGCCTTTTCTGATGCTCATGGAGGAAGAAATACCACAGACCAATGGCACTGCTGTCCCTTCCTTCAGTTCAGATATTTAAGATTAGGGCATAAATGGAAACTGGGAGGCTGTTTCCCCATATCCCTGAAACAAATCTGCAGCAGCTCCCTAGGCTGCTCTGCGAGCATTATGATCTCAGCCTGGGTGGCAGAACAGGTAACGTGGACACAGCCCTCATGGCCCTAGCAATCCCAATGGCAAACTGCAGCCCAACTGCAAGCTTTGTCATGGCAGCTGGACAGGAACTGGCAAGAGAAACCCTGCACTCACCAACGCCAGACCCAGCAGGGCTCTGAGGCACACGCCACTGTTTGGGAGGGGGAAGGAAGCCACTTTCAACCTATATAGATAATATATTAGGGCACAGGAACTCTGGGCAAACTTTTAATCAACTTTCACTTGATCTAAAATACTTTGTCAGATTTCATCTCTCCTCCAGAGTGAGACAAGTTACCAACGGAGCGACTAGGGAGTGCTACAACACATATGGGCCTTGCATTCTGACTGCCTGGCATTCAGAAATTCCTGGCATAAATTAACTGTTCAGCTCTGTGATGATCCTGATTTGCTCTGCTTGGCATAAGCAGATATTTTGATACAAAAAAGACAATACTTTCTGAGAACTGTAATCCTCAGGTTTTCAAATCCACTGGCATGTTTAACAGCAAAAAAGATGAAAGGCAAAAATAGCCTTGTGCAGATAAAGACCTCCATGTCACAAATGAAAATTCAGTATAGTTAAGCCAACTCACATACATTCTATTCCACCCATAAAACTTAATATCACCTAAAAATTCCCATCAAATGCAAATTTTCCCCAGTGATTTATTTGTGCAATTGTGAGATGGGTAGAAAGCACACAAAGGAGTGGGAGCTGAAGGCTGAAGTAAACAGTGTTGTCAGAATATGCAAAACAAGAGAAGAACACAAAAAAGAGAGAGAGAAGGAAAGGACAAACATTCTCTGGCTGGAAAGTTATTGAGTGTTTAGAGCCAAAGAGGAGTGGAAAGCTTGGAGAGGAATTTCTACACGTAACCTACGGACACTACCCTATTTCCACTCCCAGTCTCTCTCCCATTTAGCTAATAAATGAAAAATCATTTTGGGGGTAGATATAGGGTTACGTTTGTGGTTTTAAAGGTCATTGACTAAAATCAGCACCACAGTGAGCAGAAAGGAGCTTTGCAGTTGGTCGGCTTGAGCGTACCCCACACTTTGAGGAGCACTGGCAGTGAGGTAATCCCCTAGGAATGTGTGTGCGGTTGGATGGCTGTGAAAAGAGTGCGGTCAGCTACCAAAGCTCTGTGCTGAATATTCACGTCACACACACACAATCATTTTTCTTGTTAAGTATCGAGAAGAATGGGAACATTATAAATGCAGTATCTTTTTTGGCTACAAGTTTAGCTGCTTTAAAAAGATCTGCTCCCTCCCTGCTTCTCTACTCCACCAGCTGTGCTCCACCTCCAACCCCCAACCAAATCTACACACACTGAACATTATAAAACATTTTAAAAAATGGGGAAAATTAGATACAACTGAATGAAAGCTAAAGAGTAAGAAGGTTAAAAGATGACAATGTAGCAAAATAGTATAAGGATTTTAAGGTCAATTGTCTATATAAAAATGCACCTTATTCAACACATAACCCCTTGCCACGTGCTTGGGTTATATCCACATCCATATCCATGTCATATTACTCAAAGCACCTGTCTTCCTCTCTACATGTTGAAGTGTCATTACAGCCACAGCAGATTAAGTTTGCTTTGCCAGTGCCAGGTAGTGTTGGTAGTGCTGGCTGTTGAAAATATCTTTACTTGCCTGAGGCACTTCGCAATTTGTTGCAGTGAGACAGAAGAAGAGTGAGTGAGGTGTGCCTGTTTCAAACGCCCCTGCACTGGCACTTCTCTCTCCACTTCCACAGGTACTTGCTTATCCCACACTTAGCTCAGTGGGCTCATGCAGTTTGCCTGCACAGAAGCAAGATAACAATACCACACAGAAGTAATTTTCAAACTAATGATACTTACAAAAGAAGAGAGAATTAGACCAATCAGATCCCTCTTTTGAAAAGAACATTTTTTTCTATTTTCTAAAACAAATTGCACATACTTGTACTCACAAGACTGCGTTGAGTTTCTACGTCAGTAGACTCCTGATCATGAAATTACCAGCTTAAATGGCATGTTAAAATGCCAATCTCTGTTCTCTTGCAGGAAACACTCAGTTCAAACATTTAATTCTTGACCTACTCTAGTATCTTTAAACTTATTGTTTAACAAGAAGAAAGGAAGAGGGGTGGGCAATCAATTTCAAAGCTTCTATTATATTTGTGTGTAAGCAAAGTCCAAAAAGCATTACATCATGTGCTCAGAGAGATGAAAACTCATTGAGAACAAACTTTCTAGAGTTAAGCAGCAAAAGACTCAAACAGGTGCTCTGTACCAGGGGCCAGAATGCAAATTTAATGCAATTTTTTTTCAAATTTTAGCCTTCAGCTTCTGAACATGCATATAAAAATGTCCTTACAGCTGTAATTAACTCCAGCACAGAGGTCTTCAACAAGGTATGGCATTGGGAAAGGTCCTGGACAGTGTCTGGTACTGTTTAATTCCAGCTGAGGATTGCCCCACAGTGTATCACCTCTCCCTCAGAAGATACTGACTCTCCACATATATTAACTGACCAAGCCTCAAAATCCTACTGTATTCCATTAACTCAAACCCCTTCACTTTACCAGTAGGAAAAGCGAGATACAGTGCTGTCGAGCAAATTCTTAGTGTCATTCCACAAATCTGTGACTATAAGGCAAAAATTCCCTTGTCTGTTGGGGAATTTAACTCCCATGTAAGGCCATCCCTCAAGGCTATCTCCCAGTACCTCACAACAGGATGTGAGTGGCCCACTTCATACAAGGATGACCACTTTTTCACACTGTATTAATGGAGGTAATTAACCCACATAGACAAAAGGTGCTTTCTAGGTTTCTATAATTACCACCATGACTACAGCAAAGTCTGCCCATGCTTCAGCTTCCAGATTGGCTGCCCCCACTAGAATTTCTGCAGATAGTCCATCTCCCATGCAAGACATCCAGGAATCTGATTTTTAAAATGTCCACATGAAATGACAGCCATCATTGCAAAACTGCCCATTTACATGTATTTGGAAGGAGACAATCACAGGGTATGGCTAAAAAAATTACACTACTAAAAAGTTATTTTCCTTTCAACTGTCTTATCAAGTTCGTTAGTACCTTCTGCTGTTGGTGAAATGATCCCCCATTAACATTTCAATTTATTATTGCTGTTCCATTAATGAGGCCACAAAACATGGAAATGAGGCCTATAAATATGCTAAGAGTTAAACTCAGGAATGGTAACAGCATGTGCACTTTATGAGTAATGTTTCAGTACCACTAGCATTCAAAGCAGCACAGAAGGATGGCTCTGCAGCATAAGCATCTGGCTTAACAAACAAAACTCCCAATAGCCCAAACAAAAAAACCCACCACAACCCTGAAACTATAGGTTAGAATCTCAGCAGAGTCAACTCGGTCTTAACCCCTGCTGCAGCAGATGGGTGAACTCCTTGCAGTCACTGTGACTGTGAAACTTCACAAAGCAAATTCTGCAGGAGGAAGGATGTGTCCATGTCCTTTGTGAAAAATCCCTCTTGCCACACTCATGTCTCCTTACTGTCACCACACCCAGCACTGGGGGGAATTTATTCTCTTGATAGTACCTGAGGTCCTCCTGGAAAAATGGCAGGCTATAAATAGAGAACTCCAGTCTTAGGAACTACATTAAGATTCATTTGAGAAACATGTTTATTGCCAGGTAGCCTTTTAGATCCATCAGGCTCCCACAGTTCCTCTGCTGATCTTTTCTCCAACAAAGAATGAATATCCTCCATAGGTCAAGAAACACCTTTATGCAAATGGCATTACTGCAACTTGCATTTTCAATTATTAATATTTCACTTCTTACAAACTTTTTCAGAAAATGAGGAAAGCAGCAGCTTGCTCCCCTGGGAACAAAAACACAAAATGCAGTACCTCACTAAGCCATGAAAGGAACAGTCCCTTCAGCACAGAGATGCCATAGCATGCTAGCAACATTTTTGTTTCTGCATTTTATTTTTCTCTAGTGATTAAAAATGATCAATCCTACCCCATTTTCTGTGCATAGCTGACGGCGCTAGGCTCATGCTAAATGAAATTGTAGCCACACTTCCACTAGCACTATCATCTTGCAAGGAACAAGCTTCTAATTATTAGATTGATTTTATAATTTATTTTCCAGGAAGCTTAGATTTCATGACAGTGATTGGCTTTGTGCTGAGGTCCCACTACTTCAGTGAGAAGAGAACACTGCAGTCCATGCTTCTTTTAAGCATTAACAGAATAAATTATCTAAATTAGCCAGTTTGCCAGGGCAGTCATAGTAGGTTTGAAAAAAATCCAGACACCTTCAGTAAGAGGAAATAAAATTAAAACATAAAAAGCAAACTATTTAATGAGAACACCGTCTATTTTAATAAATCTAGTTATTTGATAAGCAGGCTGCCACTGTCAGCCCTTTATCATCTGGGAAAACACATGATGGATCTTCTGTGTTTGCTTACAATTTCAAACCTTCCCCTTTGGATGAACATTAGCATTTTTGCTCCAGTGCCTGCAATGACAGGGACTGCCAGTAACCAGCCCAGATTCCACCTTTCAGGGACAGTCAGCACTGACAACCCAGGCATGGCTCAGTGTCACATACATATGGCACACAGACTGGGTGGTTCAAGGCTGTTACATGTTCTTCCTCTTCAGAGTCTTCCTAAAGGGAAGGAAAACGGCCCCTGCTCAGACTGTACATACATAAAGCTGTAATAAACATTTATTTTAGCTGCTCAAAAAGAGAATTGGTCTGTGCATTCCACACTGCCAGTTCTTACTGCAGCTGCTCAAAAGAGGTGGCTTTGGAGAGTTATTAATTCCCATATTAATGGTCATCCTGTGCCTCGGTACTGAAATATGGGCTCCCAAGTGTGTTTCATTCTTACTTTCCCACATTTCTTTCAATTCTTCCATTATAAGCAGACAAAGTCATTACTTGGCTGAAAAGGACCTCAGGCTCACAATACTTTATCTAGCTCTAGGATTCAACTACATGTTTCCTTCCATGTAAAAAAACTTTGTTAAAAAAAAAAAAAAGAGAGGAAAGAAAAGAAAGAAGAGAGGGGAGAGAAGAGAGAGAAGAGAGAGAAGAGAGAGAAGAGAGAGAAGAGAGAGAAGAGAGAGAAGAGAGAGAAGAGAGAGAAGAGAGAGAAGAGAGAAGAGAGGAAGCAAGAAAGGAAGGGAAGGGAAGGGAAAATAATTTAAAATGTACAGTTCCAGGGAAACAACTGAAATGGCTACTGTGTGTGTGCATCGTTAGCGCTAGGGCAGTTAGCAGCCACAGGGAGGGAAAGACTTAGATTCGATTTTTAAACTAGGCTAGTGAGAAATATTTCACTCTCCATCAGAGATGATTTGAAAAGATTATGTCTCTGCTGTGCTCTGAGAGGGAAATGCTGCCAGATGTCATGGATCTAAAAGGACCTTATGCAAAACATAAGACATCATATGTAATCGTGTGTAATCGTGTGCACCTTAGATATTGCACAGCCTCTTTCTGTCACTTTGCTGAGATTTAGGTACTAAGATCAGGGGTGCTACTGGAACCCAAAAAAACTCCAGAGAGATTTGACTCTGCTTGAACTGGAACAAAGCAGAAGTTACTCCATCAAAATCAACTCTTCAGCACTGAAGTTTAGTTTATTTATGCTGGCTAAGGATCTAACTCTACCATCTATAGATTGAAAGACACTAAAAAAAGGCCTATTTTTATATGCTCTACCAAATATAAAAATATGTGATTGGAACATGGGCAGAGCTTCATCTCACCCTACTTTATTCACCTGAAAGCTGGGCTAGGCTTGGTACATCAGTGGGACAGCAGCACTCGCAAAGGTCAGTTCTTGCCCCCTGTGGGCAGACCCTTCTGGAGATGCTCATCTCCTTTATCTTTGTGAGGATTTCTCGGAATCACCTCGACTAGTCAACAAAGCTGGATCGTGATAGATATCCCAATCAGCTGTAACAAAATAACCTGATATTATGCAAAACCCTGATCTTCTTTTTCTCTCCCAGAGTTTTTGTGCCAGCATGCACCCATTGGTTTTTGCAAGGTTAGTCAAACTCAGATCCATCTTGTCATAATAGCTACTCCAAAGTCATGTTCACCCGGACTGAAAGCTGCTGGGAGCACTGAATTCAATTGTCCTAACTTCTTCAGAAAAGATTCCCCAGAGGTAAGAGACCCACGGATCATCCTTTAATGTAAGACCTTTCATTTTTTTCATCCAGGTTTTGCCTCAACAACAAGCTCTCACAAGCTTGGTCTGACACAAGACAATTCTACCACAAAACAACAAAGAAATATGAATTGCTGTAAAAGCCCCTCACCACAGGATTAATTGCCCTGGACATGGAACAAAGACAGATATTGTTCACACTTCACTGCTTCACTTCCAGTGAATTTTACTGGAGTTTTGGAGAGTTAATAAGCTGCCTGCCTCTCTTTCAGACTCTAACAGTGTCAAGGCTGTATATGAGAGGTGTATGGAAACAGTATCTGAACTACAGGTAGAAACAGAAGAGCTTATTTCCTCTTATCTGGTGAAGAATCCAGTAAGCCTCTTGGACACAGTTGAAACAGCAGTAAGGAGAGTAAAACCCTTCCAGGAATTGAAGGATCAGGAAGAAAGCAAGAAACAAGAGGAAAATGAGTTGTTAAATAGAGTATACTTGAGGAGAGCTTTAATCAAAGGCAAGGCCCCCCTTAGCAGACACTCCAGCACTCACTAGCAGGAGATACTTAGATACTCAGGACAGGGACTGGAGATTGGGGCTGTTCTGTTCTTGACTGAACTGGGGCTGCATTTCCACCTTCAGGCACCTCTCCCTTCCCCACCTGCACAATCGTGATAAGTCCTTATGAATAAAATTTAGTAGATGAGAACTAAGCCTTATTAGTAATAGGAGGCCACAACCTCCGTGTTTTCAGCAGGCAACACCCCAGGGAAATCAGTGTGGGATTTCCCAGCCAAAAGGTTAGAGGACAGAGCCCAAAGCTGTGGGATAAAGCCCGTATAAGGAAGAAGAAATGACCAAGTGCCATGCCCTTCAGATATCTGCAAAGTGGTGCAAAGTAATTCCCAAGTTTACTGTTGCAAAGCTGAGATATATTGCTCCTTTGCAAACACAGACATTTCATCAGAGGACATCAAGACAAGTTTTGCTTTTGTTTTGCCCTTCATAACTAAAAAAGGCATCCCACAAAATAAAAAAAATCCATTCTTTTAGTATCTCCAAACACACTGCTTCCACCAGGAGTCAGCCTCTGCAGCAGCTATCCTATTGCTCCAATCTGGTAAATGTCCTCTCCTCCCTTCCCACTTTTCTCTCCTTTCCTACCTGGAGAATTCAGCTGCTCGCAGAAAAACTTGAGAAGAGAAATAAGGGAATAAAATACTTGGCTTGCATGGCCCAGAAATAAAAACTGAAAAAAAAAAATGAAACTGTGTGCCTTGCCCCCAGTGGCTGTGGGACTTGGAGCCAAACCGAGGCCGCAAAACCAGAATATTGCTCTTTGTTAACCCTAAATAAATAAATAAAGGACTACTCACTCTTGCCCTTTGGGATATGTTTTCGAAGGAGGAAGAAATTCCCTGTGGAGTTTATTATGTGTAGACGGGAAGTGTGCCTCCTAGAAAAAGCAGTGGGGGTAGTTTTTCCCTTGGTGATTTCTTTCCTGCCTTTCTGTCACTCCTTTATTCACTTTGCAAGTCTCTCTGCTCTCCCTTCTGCAATAAGGGAAGCCACACAAAAGAATATGCAGGTAATTCAGCCACTGAAAACTACACAGCATCTCCTTTCCTATATAAACTATCAGTGTGTGGCCTGGGTTTCATTTGCAACTGTAAATGAAACAGGCCTACAACTGTGTTCATAATCCTCCTTAATTGAATTTCTGTGACAAAACCCAGACAAAATTATTACCCTCAAGTTAACAGTTTGTGCGAAGTAGCCAAGGGTTCCTGGGAAGCTTTAAAACAAATGCAGGACAAAACTGGATACTACAAAGTGGTTATTTGGTGTTATTTGTTTGAATGGGGGGAGGTTTTCCTGGAGGAACAAGGTCATTTTAATATGAGGGACAGCCTAGGAATTCAACAAAGACCCCAAAAAAGTGAGAATTAATAAGGTTCGGCATAAATCAGCACATGCTTCTCATACAACAGCTACTGGAAGGAAGTGTTGCACTGTCCTGGCTTTGAAAGGGCAGCATCATTCACAGTCTGGTGGGGCTAATTGAGAGAGTTTCACAAATCCAGAAGGATTTGAAGCAACTGTTTGGTTTGTGTTGAAGTTCACACCCCGTTGAAAGGGGTATCTCCTTTAAAGACCTCTGTGTAATAATTTCCTTCAAATCAATCAGCAGTTACATGGTAAATACGCAGAGTAATTATGTCAGGCTGCTGGTAAAATATATAGAGGGGTTTTTATAATGTGAGAACCACTGCTAAATGGAAGCAAGATGCAAAAGGGGCACTGCCTTGAAGGGCACTCCCACTGCTTGTGGAAGACGAGAATTAAAGCTTTTCCCATTACCAACATTCAGTGTTTGTTATTCTTTTGGATGATACAGATGTTTTCTTGAAGGACTGAGCAAAGCTGGTGGGAACAGGGATGCCTGTTTGCAACAGATAATTGTGTGTGTCATATGCCATGTAATTGGACAGACACCCTATTTTACCCCAAAGTACCGCGTTTGAGTCATCTCTGTATTAGCTGGTAACTAAAGCAAAATAGCTAAGTTATTAGGGGTCGAAGCAGACTATGCTTCAGTTTACAGAGAGCTGATCAGAGCAGGGAAAACCATGTCATTCCAAGGCAAAGCCTGCCTGGGTTACACCCCACATGCTCATAGAAGTTAATAGCCTTTGCAATTTAAGCAGAACACAAGGCTATGAGGGAATGGGGAGGGCTGAGGTAATGGAAAGAGAAATCCTGTAGTTCCTCAGCATGCACCCATGTCCCCTGTGTCACCTAGCCCACTGGCAGGCAGTGAGTAGATGGAAATTTAGGGATAGAGGAGGTTGGTGGGACCTTATATGAAAATTCTGTTCAATTTAATTATCCATAATGGAAGTAAAATATTGCTAAAAGTTATTAAATGAGCAATACTGTTCAGCAGCAGGCAGGCAGAGGCCAGCCCTCATTTCCACAGACCTCTGTGCTGCTGTGGGACAGTGTGCCCTGTCCCCACCCTCACTTGCAAGGCAGAGCTGGTGTAATAAGGGACCTCAGAAGAGTTTCCAGGAGACATTTCCTCTCCCAGGGATGCAGTGGGTAACAACCAGGTGCTACTGCCTTCCTCAGCATCTCTGCTGCACCAAATGTTTCGGTGGTTGCATTAACACCTGGTTTTGAGAGATTGCTCATTAGCCCTTGGGTCCTGTACCACTTTAAGTAACCTTTTAAGAACACCTTTTTATAGCTTGGGTGCTCTGTTTTCCTTCAGGACACAAGTTAAACACACTGAACAACACCAGGGGCAAAGTGAGACAGAAATAAAAACATACATATGCACATGCCTACAAGCCCTCACATACACACACACTATCAGAGCCAGAGATCAATGTCTTCAGGAAAATGCATGAGGGGATAAATACATCACAGTGCTTTGTCACTGGTGGCAAAGGAAAGAAAAAGGAACATTTAAAAGGGTGATGAAATGTTTCGAGAAAAAGCAATATATTTTTATGTACTTGTAAAATCCACTGGCAATTATTTTCTGGTTAATTGGTTTCACCTTATTAAACTAAAAACATATTTGTAAAATCCAGATGTATTCAAGCATAAGTCAAATTTCTTCACCAAAAGCCAATACACCATTTCAAAGAGGAAAATTAAGCAATACAAAACAGTTTCTGTTAGTCTGAAAGCACAGTACTTTGTACAGGGAAGAGAAATGGAACGGAATGCTTGACTTTTCTAAAATGCACTTTGGAAAAATTATGTTACTCATTTACCCTTAAACTGCAGCCCCTTTCTTCCCCAGCCCTGTGAAAACAGATGAATATTTTGGCCCAGTTGTGCAGTGGTTTATAAATCAGTCTTCTGCTATCTTTCCCTGCACTTGTCACGTTCAGTTCAACTTCTTCCCCCTTATTAGACCACTCTCCTTCTCATTAAATAATCCCTCTGTCTCACTTGCCAAAGAGCTGCCAATAGGCCCCTCATTTTACAGAAGAATAGACTTAGCTTCACCAATGGGAAAGGGCCTCTAATATACCATGGACACAGCACAGTGAAGCATGGTAATTTGCCTGTGTTAATGATGCTACCTCACAATGATCAGGAAAACAAAAATCTTTAATAGCTAATGACACCCAGTCCTTCTGCAGCCTGTTGAATTCAAAGACAGTGGAAGCAAAACTCAGTGTCCTTTAAGAGATGAGCTAAAAGATGCTGCAATGTTCTTTTTTTCCCAAATTCCTAATCTGTGTGGGTCATTTGGCACTGGGAACAGGACAAAAAGCCAGTCCAATTGTTTCAAAATTATTTAGCAACTTAAAAGCGAGCAATATTAGGGGAAAAATTTAATGATCATATATATATAAACACTTTGGACATAGTATACACACAAAGGATTCTCAAACCCCCAGTTATTCTGCTCTGTGGGAGGGATTTTGTGCAAAATACCACTGATGAATGGGACTAAAGCATAATTACTTGTTTTCTTCTTTTTAGGTGAAAAGAGGAAGTCATTGTGGGATGGACAGAGAGGCAGTCTGCATGTGCCATTGCTTATTTTTGAGGATGCTCCAATTCAGCAAAGCCCTGAGCTCTTGAGCGCTTCATCAACCCCAAGAAATGCTTTCAACCTCAGTTCTCATCAGAAGATTTTCATTTCTTACAGTTGGGTTCCCTAGGCTGCCTGGCTAGGCAAAACAGACTGCCTTGGCCAGTCAAAGTCTGATTGCCCCAAAAAGTCAGGCTTCAAATACAGCACATTAAGCTACTCAGTGGGAGAAATTCTGCACAGATATTTGGCCAAACACATCAGGCAAAACTGCACTGACTTTGATGGCATTATTTGATGCACAGCAGCAGGAACCAAGGATCATAAGCAATCATGTGGTGTATGTCTGGTAATCCTTTGGCACTCTTGAAAGTTTGGGGAATACACTTAAACTTAGGTTTATGAAAAAAAAGATGAACAAATATTTACAATATTACTCATACAAGAAAAGGCTTCTATGATATTTTCCAAGGGCAGAGGGAGTGATCTGTCAGAAACTGGCCAGCTGCAGCTTTGTAGATTTTACAGCTGTTTGATTGGCACACTTCACACATCCCTTGCCCAAATCTTTCTGGTACAGCTGTTCAAAACAGGAGCAGGTCTTGAATTCAAGAGAGCTGCAGGAAGGCAGAATTGCTGAGAAATCAGGACCAAGCCATTTCAATGCAGCACTTGTGCCAGCATTCTTCATCCACAATGTTCAACACTTAAAAAACCTTGAGATAAGTCTCTATCACAAGAAAGCAATGCTTCTGTTGTGGAGTGTTTGGGGTGGGCTTTGTAAAGACCATTCAGTCTAGAGTTCATCAGTTGATTGTTTTATTTTCTTAAGAAATTTTGTGCTTACCACAGGAAAAATTTTTCCACTCAGATAAAAAATAATCAGGTAAAGACTCTCTAAATACCTTTTTACTTACTCTGGAGTAGCACTCAAGGGAAGTAAAAAAATCTTCAAGACAAATGCCACACACTGCATGTTAAAAATTCCCCAAAATATTGTATTCTTAAGCCTTTATTCACTAATGTGCCTGCTTCAATTAAAAAACTTGTTCTAGAAGTCCCCAGGTCCACTCAACATTTCATTTGGAGCAAATGAGGCTACAGAACTAGCAATGGGGCTTTGGGAGGGACACAAGCAAATGAGCATTTTGATGTCTTTTAAAGACCAATGATGTACTGTAATTTTAAATCTTAACATTTTCTAAATAAATAATTTTTACACCTTTCATCTTGAGTTCTGTGGACCTTACCAAGTTGAGACCATAATACTTACTAGCAATTTATCAGCAAAACCATGAGTGATGCTTCAGAGGCCTGATATTTGAGACCTGTCCAGGCAATCTCCCACTGACGTCAAGGAACCAAGAAAAGATTCCCAGATGTGACCCAGCACAAGTGCTTCTCCAGTGGTGCATTCAGTCTCCCTCCCAAGCCTTGCTCAAAGCTGGCTGGCAGTGTGGAACCGGCAATGTTGCCTTCCAGAGGCTGAGAGCAAAATAAACCTTCATCCTTGGGACAAAATTCACTTCTGCAGCAAAACTGGCTGAGATGTTCTTCCAGACACTGCACGTCTCAAACTGGCCTGAGCATGAAACCAAGAGAGCTCTCACTGCTGGTAATGAATGGCCATCTCCTGATCCTGCTGAACCAGGGCAGTACCACCCTGTCCTCTGGGGCAGCAGAATCAGTGGAAACAAACACAGAGGCAGGGGACAGAGCAGGTACACAGGCCACAGCCACCTTTTACTCAGGCCAGGGAGATCCCTGTGCTGCAAAGCCTTGAGCTGCTCAATGAGCAGATCAAGAGTGGCCTGATGTCGTGGCTACCTCCTCCACTGTCTAATGCAAGAGCAATGCAACAAAGGAGTGTGAACAGAAAGGCTGGAGAATCTCACATGGCACAGAGTTTGATCTCTTCATGTGTCTCTTGATATCAAACTGCTAGTGTGAACACTACTGCTTATGCACAGGGTTGCTGACACCATTCAGTGTGGTGGAGTTAATACAAGCTACTTGTCATAGTAACTTGATAAGATCCATGGTTTTCCCTCTAGAGTTTGCAAGGTGAGTGCATAGGTGCAACCATTAGATTCACTAATTCTAAAATAGTCATATACCTTCTGCTAGCTCCTTGCCAGGCAGACATAGCTACCAGGGTGTGCAACTGTTACATGCAAACCACAGTTCCTATCACCCTTTTTTGTTCTTCACCTTCCTTTTTCCATGCATTTTCCTTGAGCTCTTTCTCTTTCGATCTCCTTGAGAAAATTGGCCTCCTTTATTGATTAAATTACAAATTCCAATGGCGGGTGATTGAGTTATATGATAACACCTGAAGAAAGCCATCAGCTACAGTTGAAATAAAAGGAAAAATTAGCACTCTCTTTATTAAAAAAGCTTGGGATGTTGAGTAGCTGACTGAATTAAATGGAGTTTAAGCAGATCTGAGAGAACTGATTAGGAAAAATAACACAGAATTCAGAAAAAACCTACCAAAATTAACAGCTTACTAATTCACTTTAGAAAAAGATGAGGAAAGTTGAGGAAGAGAAGAAAATTTTATCTTTTTCAAGCATCCACAACCAAGAATAGCACAAAAGCTTGCCTCTGTGATAAAGACTCCTCAGATATCCAACTCTGACACCAAGCTACCAAAGGCCAAAAAATACTTGACCAGGGCAGCAGCCCCCAGCCTTCATTCATTCAGATTCTAGTAGGCACTTTTAATTAGTGGTATCACAAGCAAAATAACGTTCTTGGCCTTTGTTCTGTGCCTGGGAACCAACTGCATGCCAGCTTTCAGTAATGTACCATTGCATCTTATTCACTGCTCATCTGTGCTAATGAGCTAATTTTTATTTTTGTCTACTTGTCGCATTTCCTGCAATACTGACAGATGTCTTCAGCTTTCCCCTGCAGATTAAGCAACCATTACTGGAGCTCTTAAATGAGACATGATGCTGATGAAGCAAACTGTCTAAAATGGCATGATCCAGTTTAGAACCGTGTCATCATTCAGTCACGTCCCTGCAAGCTCGTTGCAAGGTAGAGTCCAGCAAAGATGAGCTCTAGTAAAACTCTGAAAAGAATGTAAACACAGCTGTAAAAGAAGGGGTGCAAACATTCCATTATTTACTTACAGCCTCTGCATTACTGAAGTGTCATATTCGAAGTCACACTCCAGGGAAAATCCTTAGTGACCTGTGAAAACATCAGAAAAAGAGTCTTCAGAGGATATTTCTACCCGCATCTTCTATCCAAAAGGGAAGTGAATTTAACATCAAATTTTGATGTTATTTTGGAAATAAAATTTAAAGAATATATAATTGAAGTTTAACCACGAAACAGTGTAAAAATTTTCCTTAAGGCTCATCTGAAAGTTGCTTCAAAACTTGCTTCAGCTACAATCTTTTTTCTTCATACTTGCTTTGTGAAAAAATCCTAGCCTACAGATTTGCTAGCAGCAAATGTTTGTCAAAACAATAAATATTTTAACACAATCTAACTCAGAAATTGTGCAGCCCTGCCTGAACATTTTCCAATCCTGAATACTTCACCCTCATGGAAGAGACAAGGAATTGCTCTTGTCCCAGTTTCCAAGCAGGAGATTTGCACCAAAGAGAAATGCAGGCTGTGAACACACTTCTTGTTTCTCACTGCAGTGTTCTGCTTGGGGATATTTCTGTCCCCACCACCCATCACTCTGCCTCATCATTCACCGCTGCTGGAGTTCATTGCAGCCTCCATTCTGTCAGCAGAACTACTCACAAATGCAGTCACATATGGGTTTGTAAAGACCTATTTAAACTGTTCAAGCCAATCCAGGAGCTGCAGCCAGATGAAGAAGTGTGAAAGCAGCTTACATAGTTTGCCTCAGGTCTCACAGCAAGGCTGGCAGGGCAGACTGCTAGCACGCTAGCTGTGAACCCATATCACCCCTCTTAGAAACACCAAGGGTACTGATCCCAAAGCAAAGCATAGAATGAAAAAATCTGCTCAAGAAACTCACATCTCAAAGGTTACCTGCATTATTTTCACCCTTCTGTCTTATTCAAAACCCCCAAATCTGATGAAAGTAAAGAGGCAAAAAAATCTAACCAATTCTAGATTGTTTTCTAATATTTTATCCTTTAGTTCCGTATTACAGCCACACCCCAAAGCCCACCCTGTGCCTGAACAATCTGTGCTAAGCACTGGGCAGATGTTGGCCATGGTCTCTGCTCCCTGGAGCTTACCAGCACGAGACCAAGGAGCTAAATGTGTAGGCAGGGAAAAGACAGAGACAGCAAAAATCAGAGGACCATTCTGCACATCAGCTTGTGAGCACAAATCCCACTCAGCCGGTAGGAAATGATTCACAGTGAAGAGATTCTGACCCTGCTACCTATTATGCTCAACAGACAATACCACTGGAATAATTTATCTAGTTATTTACATGGCTTCCATTAGAGCAGTGTCTGAGCTTTCACAAACCAGATGGCTCTTTCCTCACCGCACTCCTGAGAAGAAGCACATGCTGTTAACTCTGCATCATAGACAAGGAATGGAGATACTAGAAAGACAAAATGTTTTTTCCAGGGAAACTGTGGGTTTGGGGATCTGCCAAAACCCTATATCATGCCAGAGGGCTCCCATAGTTCAGCTGCCCCACTCAGGGATGAGCCATGAGACTTTAGCCACAGGCAGACCTCACACCACCCTGGTAATTCTTCCTTGAACAATGACTTCTAAATAGTGTGAATCAGGAAAAGGAAAAGGGAAAAAGGGAAAGGGGAGAGGGAGAAAGAAAAAGTAAAATAAAAATTAAAAAATAATAAAGAAAAAGTAATAATAAATGTAGCAACATTTGAAAAAAGCAAACTGCAGCAACAGAGGAACTAGTGACCCAGTTCACTGAGAGGACTGAAGCAATTGTTTTCTACAAGAAGCCTCATTCATCACATTTCCATAACCCAGAAAATGCTCCCACAGTCCTTCTTTCAACATTTTAAGACTAACATGTATATGTGCTCTCAAATTTCCTTCTCCTACCAGTGTTCCCGTGTGGAAGAAATCACAGGAAAGGGATGAAGATGTGAAAATTTCTGCAGGTGTTCTGCCAGGGCTGAATCCTGAAGGTGGGAAAACCAAGGGACCCCAGGGGTGGCAGAGCACCTGACAAAAGGACTCAGTCTTCACTGCCAGTTGACTCTTGCTCTTTAAAATGATAACAGTGCTTATTTGGTGATATCCCAGGAGACAGTTCAGAGCCCAGCATACAAGATTGTAAGAAAATAAGATGCATCTGTTAGCTCAAACCTCCAGGACTGGTAGTCTTCTAAAAAGTAAGCTGCTGGTCAGCACAAACTCTCAGCTTTGATCATCAGAAAGATTTTTGGTCTGCAAACTGCCTAACTCTCTAAATATAATAGCTCCCTTATGGCCCGAGAACAGAGAATTCCCTAAACTCATGTTTTGATCTGCAAGAAACAGAGCCTTCTCCTGAAATGACTTCACAGATTTTTGAATTCCTTCTCAGGTTACAGCATGAAACATTTCCTATCTCTCCATAAAAGCAGCAGATAGACAGACAGGATAGTCTTAAACTTTCAGGACTCTGGAAGTTCATTTCATATTAATTTTAACAGAAACTGGATGCTCACAGCTCCTGTTGAGGGTAAAAGAACGAGACCTGTAGAGTGTGCTCAGTCAAAGCCAGGAAAATCCCAAGCCAGGTAGTCCCTCCGTAGTGCTGCCAGCAATTAAAATGAAGCAGGGTAATATAAGTAGCATAGTGTAATGGTCAAACTTCCCCCTCCACACACCCCTCCAAATCCATGCTGTCTTAGCCAAAAGGAGGGAATTCCAAAATGAGAAAAATAAACTGCCCATTCTGAGGCAAGAAGCCTGTAGGACTACAGTCGCGCCTTTGGCGCTGCTGAGCTCTGCTAAATGGGACCTGCTGGCAGGGGCATGACTGTCACCTTGTCCCTGACTGCTCCTCAACCCTGGGCAAGCCATGTTGCCTTCCTCTGACCATGCACAAGAAGAGAAGAAAAATGCTCAAAGCCAATTGTGAAAAGTCTTCAAGCACTGCCGATAAAAAGCCCAGTGACTGCTATAGCACAGGTGGAGCTGTAGCAGAATCACCACTGGATCTGAATGTCTTCTCTTCAGCAATGGGTTTTAACCTCTCTTCATGCCCAATCTAAGGCAGGGAGGTCTTACTGTTCTTTTGCAAGCTATAAAAAACGCAACACAGCAAATGGACTAAACACCTCACCCAAGTTCCCTTGAGACATACACATCTGCACTGTGAACCGATCCCAAAATGCCACAAACCAAGTCCAGTGCCCATCCCTCCAGCCCTGCCTAATTCTCTGAATTTTGTGATGATTCAAAGCTCTATTTAAAGCACCAGCAGCTATGGGTGTGTGAAAGGAATTAGGACTGAGCCAGAAAAGCTTGAATTTATCAGCTCCGGTTGGGATTCTTCTTGCTAATAGTGAAACAGAGCTGTGGGATTTTAACCTGAGATGGAATTTTTTAAGTGGTGTGTGTTATCCAGGTTATATTGTAAACTCTCAAGAAGATACAGTAGCAATGCCAATGTCTCCTCCTTCCAAGTTAACCTGTCTCCTAAACAGTTCAGTGGTGGCCACCCAGCCTAGCACAGCTTTCCCAAACCTGCTGCTTGATTACATAGCAAGGGCTGGTATGAAATAGGAAAAAACAGATACAGAAAACAGCTAAGATCTCTTGCAGTCTCCCAGTGTAAAGGAAGTGGCCAGGCACAGTCACAGTTACATGCTGAAATGAAGGGCAACAGGCTAGCTGACAAGGTTCAGAGACACACGGACATGGTTTGCTACTCAAACTAAGCTCTTTAGGTAAGCTTTATTATTACAGATGGTATTGCTTGCCCTAGATCTGATGACCAAAATGGGGTTGCTCTCTGTAATCCTTCAGAGGCTGCTTATAAATCAAAGAACATTTCACCTCTGGACACATAGTGCTAAAAGATGATAATGTAAATGGTCCACTGTTTTAACCTTAACAGGCATTTTCTTGGGTTATTGTAGACAAAAATGAGGTCAGGAACTCTGGTCATGAGCCTTTAGTTAGAAGAGCCTCAGTCCTGGGTCATCTGGACCACCTTGGCCTTTCCAGCACTGCAGACATAGCTGAGATGTAACAGCAACCCGTAGCTTGGAGTTGCAAAGGTGAGAGCAGGTGATCCAGGTCCTATGCCTACCCCACAAGCACCACTCACCTCCACCTCCTGCACCCCGTCAAAACCATTATGTCTATTAAGAAACAGCAGCCGCAGTAACGTGATTGCTGTGAAAATAATTTTGAAGGCATCAACCCCTAAACACACACAGGAAATCAAATCTGCTTCTATAATGAGCCCTTCTCAGGCAGCTGAGGGATGTCCTTTATAAAACATAAGAGCAGACTTGCTGTTCAGACTGCATATCCGTATGGTTCCTTGGATACCAGTGAAAGCCCAAAGACAGGTCTTGGCATCTCATCCCCTTCTTATAAACTCTTTCAGAAAGTTAGAGCTGATTTTGACACAAACATGAGGAGAAATGGGGAAGCTATCTGTGCCATTGTGGGGAACATGCCAAACCCTGTATTAACACCCCCCACCCTGCTAAAAACAAAACAAAGCAAAAAACCAACAAAAAACCCCTCCTGTTTGCTACTGATTAGGCAGCTGAATTAAAACTGATGAAGTGATTGGATGGGATCCAAAGCTGTTTATCTGCACATAAATCACAGACATGCTTTACTCAGCCAGTATGGATTTACTCTGCTAGGGGAAAGACCTTATTCAGAATGTTGATTATAACAGCAATTAAAATATCAATGATGCAAACATTTAGGGTAGAAAGCTTTTAGGGGCTCCCGGAGAAATAATTCCATTAAATATGAATTCAAACAAATTTCTAATTGAAAAAAAAAATGAAGTTTTAACAGAGAATTGGCTTGTTTCTTCTGGTTAAGTATGTGATGTTAGAAATATCAAAATCCAAAGGAGGACAGAAAGAGACAAATTAACTAGCTGGACATACCAAAGGAGATTAAAAAGGAAGGCTGATACATATTTTATGATTGCAAGGGAATAAAAAAAACCTGAGATGTACTGTCACACCAGACACAGTGTTAATAGCTAAAGTATATGGCAATAAGAACTGCTGTTCCCACGGCTATTAATGTAAACTGAAAATTGGGAGCAGGCTGCAGCAAAAGAAAATAAATCACACTTCTTTCTTTTTTTTTTAATTTGAAAATATGTGTAAAATAAATCCCTACCCCCAGCATTCACCTTCTGCATCCCAACCTCCCAAGAGCAAGAAAGTACTGTCTTTTCAGTAAGCTACAACTTCCAGGGAAGTGAGAAAAGTGACAATTTCTTACTATTAATCATGGCTAATTTATTTATGTAATTTTTCTACTTAGCAGAATCACTGGCCTGGAGATTGTCTCCCCCTTCCCCTTGGAGTCCTGAGAAACTATTTAACATGGGAAGTGGCTAAGGGGGACAAAGAGGCAAGAGTGTCATGTAGCCAAGTTACGCATCCCAGCTGGAATTTGGGATGATGTCTTGCAGTTCTGACTCCTTGAGCCAAGTTTCATACAGGAAACACGAATGCGCCAAGGGCGCAGTGAAATACACTGGAGCCAATAAAGAGCACTTGACTCCATTAACACACTCATGCTATGGGATCCCATCACGAAACCCTTAGTCACTTTGCAACGTGTTTGCTCACGAGGTAGCCAACGGTTTGCACCTGGGGAAGGTTCAGCAGCCAAGAGGATCCTCTGATGAAGCCTTACAGATGCAGAATGTGCATTTCTGTGCGAAATGTGAATGCAGAGTCCTTCCAGAAGAGGCAAACACTGCTCACACATAAGGTTTATATGGAAATACTGTCCACAGAAGGTCATGGTGTCACCAATGAGGTATAGGGCAAATTACTGTGAGGAACACCCCCAGCCCTGGGAAGATAATCCACCCTTAGCACAGAAGCTCCTCTCCAAGCCTGGAATGGGTATGGGGGTACAAGAGAGGAGCAGGCATTCCAATCAGTTCGTGCAGTTTTCACCAATATACAGCACTCTGTTCTGGTGGTGCCACACAACAGGAATTTGTCACCAAGTGACTGTCAGAAGTGAATCTTTCTAGGACCCTGTTGTATTCAGCATTTTATTATTTTTCTTTTTTTTCCCCAGTTACCCACAGCAGACATGCAGTGCTGATCCTCTCCTGCTCAGCACACCTTGAGCACCAGTTCACCCCTGGCCTCACTAGAACAGGAAGGTGGTTTCATGTTTTATTAAATGCCCTTAGTTGACCAGGAAAAAGTTTCTAAAATTCTTAGATTAAAATTTTGTCATGCATGCATTACAAGGCTGATGGTTACTTTAAAAAGCGATTAGTGGTCAAAATAATTTCATCCAGCATAGAAACACCTCAAATTTTGTGCTGGAGTAAGAGATAACTTTTGAGGCAAGTAGTTGACAAACTGCTTGACAAATTTATCTACTACTTTGGAGCCATCAAGATGAAAGGCTTTCTATAAATGTTGTATGATTTTTTATGTACATATATAAAACAGTTTTACTGGACCGCTGATAAAAGCCTGAGCTACAAAGAACTCTTTCCCTCAGCTGAGAAAAGGCAAGCTGCTAGACAAATCAGTTCAATCTCTGCCTTTCAAACAACATAAAGCAGTATAACTTTCAGGAGCAACACCTCATCTGTTGTTTTTTTTTCCAGACTGCCTATCAAGAATCAAGCAGTAAGTAAACATTTGAAAAGTGTTCCTCTGAGAGCAAAGGTTTAGATTTGAGTCACAGGATCCATTGAAAAGAAAAATTGCTTCTGTGCATTGGGACAGTGCCTTCCCTTCTGAAAACTTTATAAAAAGAATAAATGGAGATAATCTTTTTACAAGGTATAGCCCATATGGAAATTCATTATTGATTCCCTTTAAAAAAATCAAGATAGTTCAGAAAGTGATAATGAGGTCACTATTAAATATATATATATGCAGAAGATTTCCTAACAGCTATAGCCAGTAAAAGTATGATTAAAAACCTTTATCATAGTCTAAAGTGAAGCTCCTGTTGATGAGAGCATGAGATAAACAAAAGAGGGAAATACATAATAAAGCCCTAAATCACTAAGAGTATTTAATGCAGAAGTGGGGTATATATACCCAGAGGTTGTTGATTAAATATTTTAAGGATCCATTCTTCTCCTAGTACAAAACAGTCGCTAGAGGAGCTTCAGCTCTGCTGCTCCCTGAAGACTGCATTACTGCCTGTTAGCCCCACTCAATCACTGCTGTGGAGGCACAGCTGAAAGGAACCATTGTTCCTGATTTACAAAAGCAAAACTGAACCTCCAGAGAAGGTGAGTGATTTGCAAAGGACTTTAGAGCAAACCAGTGGCACAGCTGGGAGGAACCCCAACTTATGAGCCAGTCCCTCTTAAACACTAGTCCCCGTTGCTTGCGATGTTTCTACTGAGAACACCACGGAGTTAGGCACTATTTCCATTCCTGCCTGTTCCACAGGCAGCCGTGACTATTAATTTAAGGCTGTCCCTAAAATCATAAACATACACATGGAAGATCACAGAAGCAGGGCCTGGGATACTGCTTGAAGACAACATTTAGGACTAGATTCTACTTTCAACAGGTGTGCATCTAAACAAACTCTTTCCTTCAGTGGATTTATACTGGAAATTAAAATGTTATCCTAAAAGGCCTAAATTAAACCTAGAACTGCTTGGAAATAGTTTTCCATGGTAGCTGACATTCATCCCAAATTCAGTTTGACTACATAGTGTAAGTGTGGCAGGCACCTGAGGACAGAGCATAATGCCACACCATACATATGCATGCTGTGATACCCAGACTCAGCCACATAAGTCATGGAGCCAGGCAGAGCACTCTGGGAGGTCACACCAAGCTGCACATGTTCTTTAACACTGATTAATTTAAGTGATTGGATGAGTCAAAGACTCGGAGAGAGCTTTAGTTCATTACTTTGTTTTTTTGTCTTTGGCTATTCCAAGAGAAGTTTTAAGGGACAGAGGATCTTTTTAGCATATAGTCATGATTTCCATTAGCACTCAAAACATGAATATGAATAGAGCTGAAGGGGAGACAGGAAATAACTGCAAACATTTTTCAGTCAAAGAAAATGCCTTTCTTCCTCCAAAGAGTACAGCTGCTAAGCACCATTATGGGCAGTGAAGATCAGAGAAATAAAATTCCATTGAGCTTGAGCTAAGTTCACTCTTTGCAATGGTTTTTTAAACCAGATTCCAGGATGCAGTAAGTAGATCTGCTCAGGAAATTCCCGACACAATTATTTTCTGACAGTAAAGCTTGATTTATCAACATTGACACATCCAGTCTATTGGTTTCACCAGGTTTATCAAACAAGAGGTGTGAGGAGACCAAGCTTGTCTTGTTGCTCTCTATCAGCATCCTGCACAGCTCCCTGCCAGCTCATGCTGCAGGATGCCAGAGAAACAGCTGACAGGGTCTGTGCTTGTACAGCACTGACAGTGCCAGGCCAGCAACCCCAAGCTGGCAGCAGCCATGTCCTGAACCAAAGTACTAGAAGATCAAACTCACAGGGCTTCCAGGATCCCCGATAAACAGTCAAGCAGGTCTCACTAAGACAACATTCTTTGGCCTCTAGACTGCCCACAGTACAGGAGGGGCTTGCCTGAGCATGCCTTCAGAGTGTAAGGAGCACACAATTGTTCCTTTTTCTCTAGGGACTGTGGCACTCAGTTCCTCTGGCTGTGCATCTTTTTCCAGCAGCAGGATTGGGCCATATGGTCCTGTTCTCACTTGTCAGGTGACCAAACTTATGCTCAGTATACCAGCCTGCAAATGAACAGTGTATCTGGGGTTTATGGGGCTTACTGAAAACATTCTTGTAGACTGTTCTCTTCAAATGGTACCAACTGATAAATCCCCAATGCCTCCTTGACAGCTCCTCTTTTTCAGAGGACTCCCAGGCTGGGAGCTGCCTGCAGGACCAATTCCCCTGAAACAACTTTGTGCGGACTTGTATCTCTTTGCCGGACAGTCCAAAGGCAAATTAATCACCAGGATGGGACCAGATTGGTTATTCTCACACTGTATTGGGCCAACTGTTCTATAAAGCCAGAGAGAAACAATTTATATTTCTGTCAAAATAAAAAAAATAAATTTTCATAAGGAACTTTAAAATGTTTTTCTCTTTTCCAAACAGAAGCTCCAGCCTTTCCAAAGTGGAAATTTCCTAGTTTCAGAGAGCGCAAACTGGACACAATCCGTAAATAGTATCTTTTTGTAATGCTACAGTGGAAAAGCAATTACAAAGCTCACCCTTTGCAATGCTCCTTTATTGAGTCTGGGATATATTCTAGGATGAAACTAATCCATTTCCATTTGCAGTTCCCCTGCCCAGTGCTGCATCACATGTACCTGTACTGCATGATTGTGAAGTAATTCAGTAACAATGAATGCTAGTTAAACACGCCAACATAATTTTGGATTTGAACTGGTATAAGTAGGGTCTGAATGCAACCCACCTTTTTAGTTAAACTGTGCTTCCCTTGCCTACTAAACAGCATCTGCAAAAGTGTCCTTGTTCCCAACAAAGTCAAAGGAGAAAGTCCCATTGAGTTCAATGACAGAATAGTTAGGAGAGCCCTGAGGCATTTGGAAAACTCTCCATCTAACATCTGTCATTCTTTGCCTTGTCCAAAATCACAAATAGGCTGTGGCAGCCCCAGAAACAGAGGCCAACTTTTCCAGCTCTCAGATTTGTGCTTTAACTACTTGACATATCCTCTCATCACTGGACCAGGAAAAACAGAATGATCAGAGACCAAAACCCCTCATGATGAGCAATCTGAAAATATCATGTTTCAGCACAGCAGAGACATGTGTCATTCCATCACTAACTCACCAGCCCAGATGCCAAGTCCAAGACAAATGTCCCGGCAGAAGTCCAAGGCCAGAGTCCCAGAAGGTAAGCCCGTCCAGAATTTGTGATGTAAACACCCCCTTCTCAGAGGCAGTCCCACTGCAGTTTTCTCTGAAGTCCTTGGACTCTGCAGACTTCCTTCTCTGGCATGCCTCTTTGGCCTTCTTCCTTCTATTTTTCTCATAAGCTTGTCTGTGGATTATTTACCTTAAAAAAAAAAAAAAAGACTTTTTTTTTTTCCTTCATTAAAGAAGTGTGCCTGCATTTGGCTGATACATTAATGTTATAGAGTCCTCTTTTCCTCTTTGAGGAAGGCTCTCTCTACTTCTGTCAGGACCTTCCTCTTTCCTGAGTTATATGAATAAGACCTTGAGAAAATAGTCTTCATGGTCAGCATCACCTCCCCTTCTCCCTTCTCCCTCCTCACAGCTTTTTTTGAAACAACCTAAATGATCCCGGTGTCTAAGCATTGAGTCTGATATAGTCATCATCTCCAAACGCCCTACTTTTCATCCATCACTGACCAGGACACAGAATCCCTATTCAGCGTAAAGGTGACTCAGTTTCATTTTTCCAAAGACCATCTGTTTACTTTCTGGTAGAGACTAATGAGTAAATATTATTTGGTATGCTAAATTTTCATGAAGCCCAACTAAAATGAGGGCTCCAGATAACATATGGTTAAAAGTTTGTAATCATCCCCAAGAATGCAGAGACATCCTGTGAGGCAGCCAGGAAAGGAACTGAAGTCGATTTTCTGAGCCCCAATGCACAGTCTTAAACATAAAGCCATCTTTCCTCCATATCTCTGTTCTCAGAAAATGCTTGCTTTCTGAGTCTCTGCCTAGCAAGCAAAGATCTAAATCGAGCAGTTATCCATCTCCAATATCAGCTCAGTTGTAATTTTAATACAATTGGATCCCTAAGTTGTCATCTCTTCTCACAGTATTTTTTGCTGCAAATACACCTCCCATCATCACACGGGCTCCATTCTAATCAAGATCTGCTGTTCTCTCCACATGTTTGGCACCACATTTAATTCCTCTGTGAACTACTCAGATGCAGCACTTATATATGCCTATCAAATACAGAGAGAAGCTGAACTTAGACCCTAAATAAGCTGAGATATGAAAACATGACAGCGTTTCTCTGGCTAGAGGAAAAGAGAGATTACTTATAAAGCCTTTGTTTAATTCTTTGTGGCTGTACTACAAAACAAGCAATTATAAATCTCCTCAGATTGTTCTAAACAATACCAGTAAACTTAACAAAATGAGATACACATGCCAGCATCATAACTGCTTTTTCAAACAGAAAATGTTAGGCGCAGTTACAGCACCGCATCAGGTCAGTCCAGTCTAGTCCAGTCCAGTAGTAATTACAAGTGCTAAGAACACACAAAGCAAAGACCAGATTCAGACCAGAACCCAGCATTTTTCACCTATAAAAAAATAAAGTTCAAAGAAAACCCAAGAACAAGTGAACAAAACTTCAGAGATGTAATGAAATCCCCAAGCCTGCCCTATATGCAGAGCTAATGCTGGCTCTGTTAGAGCTGAGCAGGAATGGCGTGAAGGATGGAGAATCTGCCAGACACCGACAAGCAGAGATAAAATGAAGTGAAATAGTTACAAAGTGAGACTTGTTTTCTCTTGGTGATGAACTACTCTGTTCAACTACAGACCCAGAGCAGAGACAGGAATTAGTCCATGGTATCTAACAAAAAAAGGCAACTGACACCTACTTTAAGTAGGGAAGATATTGGACATAAATACTTAGTTGAACAACACAGGAAGGAGTTTTCTCATCCCACAAAGCTTCTCCCATTTTAAATGGGAAGAGAAATAAGATCTTCACCAGGGAAAGACCATCTGGCATTTGCACCCCAAGGAACAACCAAATGCCCCAGCATAAAATACTGAAGTTTAAATCTCCTCACTGCCTAATTTAACCAGACCCTCTTAACATTTGTCTTTTGCTTCTCAGCCGAAAGTCCAAGGCACAAAGTTACTGGCTATTCAGAGAGACGTATATACCTGTATAGTAGAGAAATAGTGATCTGCAACTACTAGCACATTCCCAAAAATCTCTGTTTTCTAATAACACATGGCACCAGCCTGCCTAATCTATATAAAATATCTCAACAAATTCTGAAACATCCATGCTTTCACCTTTCAATAAAGCTGAGGACTGTCTGTACGAAGGCGTGTTTCAATGCTCATCACACAGCTTTCTGCAACTCCATACTTCTTTTGCTTAGTGCAAATGCACACATTTGTGGGCATCAATAGGGGCATCTAGGACCATTATTCAGAGAAGGGAAGGCAATAATTTTCTCTGACCTCCTGCTGATGATTTAACTTCCCCAGTTACACAGCTGAGTCCAGTAAGTGCTACGTATTAGCTGATGAACACTGGTAATGTGCTATATTGGTCCAAAAAATATTTCCACCAAACATCCAGGGAGCATTACCTTTCTTAGGATCCTGGAACAACTCTACTAGTATAGATTTTATGGGTTATTATCCAACAACTTCAATGACTCATATGAGGGATGGATTAAATCCATCATTGTCGTTCTCTGACCCCAGCCAAAAAGACTGAGTTATTTCAGAAGAAAGGCTTGCACTTACTCTTGATGTTTCCAATCTACTTTTCTCAGCCTGTGCAGCTTCTTTCTTTGACATTTACTGCCAGTGCAACTGCTGCCATTGCTTTCATTGAACATCACAAACACTTTATTACTAATTTTCAACTCCTCTGCAAAGAGTAGAGCTCTGAGAGCAACTGGTATGATAAGCCCTCTGAGCACCTTACAAACTTATGACTGGAAGAGAAACTTAGAAACCAAGGCTTCGAAACTCACAACTGGAATAAGGAGGTAGCAGCTCAAGTGAATGGTATATCCTGTAAATGGTGCACAGAACCAAGAGACAAAACAGAATAGGTTGCAAAAATGGGATTCATTTCTGCTGTAGAGGAAACAATGTCCCTATCAGTAAAGGTGGTTACTCCTGCAAGCCTTGATGAGTTTGCACTGCAGAAAAAGTCTTGACCAGGAACCAACTTTCCATCTGAAACTTTCTGGTAGCTGGGAACTGATAATTTTGAATTTTTCCAATAAAAATTTCAACACTAAAAGAAAGTTTTCTATAAAAGCAATGTTTCTAGAGAGATAAATTGATTTTCCAACCAGCTCTCCAAGATACACATCTATAGCAACATGTAACAACCAATGCCAGTATTTAGGCTGACCTATTTTGCTCACAAAGAGCAACACTGCTTTGTTTCTTTTTGGGACACCACCGATTTTCATCTCAGATAAATTATGGAATAAAATCTACTGTCTTCTCCATTTCCATTACTGCTGGCAGAGGCCAATGCCTTAAGATTTTTTTTCTCTTTCAGTGTATAGTTAGATCCCTAGCAAGCTCTGCCATCAGATTATTCCATTAGCTTTCCAAATGACATGAGATCACAGTTTTACATTCACTTCCTGATCATTATCAAGGTCCTGGAAAAATTGCATTAATTTTTGAGCTGCCCAAATCCCTACGAGAATTCTGTCACTTAAACACAGGAATCATCAGTTGTGTTGGATAATATGAGCCATTTTCATACAATGAATGCTATAATTTCATTTCATTTTCAGACATTGCAAAACCCGCCAGTTAATGATCATTAACTGTTAACTGAGATCCCTATGAATCGTCATTAATTAGGTACTTTGTGCCCATCAATACATTTAAAGTAAAGCAAGAAATATCAAGTGTATATCTGTGCCACAAAGAGATAAACATTTTTGTTAATCATTTGCCTTAATCATATTAGAATCACTGACTTAAGTATCAGTATTGCTCCTTGTATTGTTTATTAATTCCAGTAAGTTTACACTGGAAATACGTTTGATTCACTTTTACTCAGACGTGAGGTTCTGGCAGCATGTATTCATAGTCTTTTTTTCATAAAGTATTCTTGGCAACACAGATATGAGGCTGTTTTCAGCCACGCTCCTAAACAGTGCTGTAGCTGGCAGGAGACTTAAGAGCCCATTTGGAGCAGCCAGACCTGTAGGTGGTTAATTAATACCAACCATTGCATTACTAACAGCCATCAGGTCAGCTCTGCTTTACGGAAACAGTGGAAGTGGAATACAAGAGTAGGAGTTTGAACAGATACCTCTGGGGTGCCCAGTTGTCTCTGCAACAGAGTGAAGAGCTATGTACCCAAGTTCCACATAAACCCAAGAAAAATCCCCACCTCCTTTTCTATAACACGGTTCTGACCAGACACAAATGCTGTGAGGCTGTAAATCTCCATGCAGTCTATACACCTGAGCTCATTATGCAACCACAGCACAATTAACTTTTTATTTCATATTGTGAAGCCACAAAAAAAATTACTTAATTCTTCACTGTTAGAGGTGAAAGAAGGATTCTCAACAGGTACCAATGCTGCTGTAGTGCCTTTATTCAAATACGGATTATTAATGCAACTAATGGTTGAAATGGACAAGGCTGACAAAACACCCGTGCTCCCTGGTCAAACCCACTGCATCAGGCAGGAAAGATTCAATGCTGCACTTGCTGAATTTGGAAACCAGAATATTTCTACCTAGTTTGTCCTAACTACCTCATTAAGGAAACAATTTCCCTGTCTGCCTGCCCTTACCCATCTAAAAGTTTAGCCTCATTTCCAATTTGAATTTGCCCTTTATTAAATTGAATTAATTGTTCTTTGTGTTTCTACTTATGTGTCATTTCCTTTTCCTGGCATTAAATGACCCTTAAGATGACCATCCTACCATTAAACATTTCTTTAGATGAAATTGGCTAAATTCATTCCCCCTGTCATATCTCCTTTAATATTGTGTTCTTCCTTTGAAGTCTGGTTTCTGAAGTTAAAAGCATAATCTTGGTGCATTGTACTACAGGTGTGATCTTAGCAACAGAATAATAATGCATTTGTAAATTCTATTATCCTGACAAAGCTGTTTTTCAGTTTTAAGGGCTTATGAGTGATTTTGTTCTTCTCAAACGGAACACACTAAAATGAAAAGTATTTTGTTAACTTACATCAACAAACCCTTCTTTCCCTGACCACTTCCATTTTGCATCACTTGTACCCAGGATACATTTGCTGAAGGCTCTGGTTCAGATCACACTCTCCCCTTGTGGCACTGCAAACATCTGTACATGGAGTTACCGGTCATTAAAAATCCGTGGGGTCTCAGTGCTGCCCCAAGCCTTGTGAGAATTGGCAGCCAGGTTCACAGTGATGTGAGAGGCACTGGATCATGCTGCCAAACAGGGATCAAGTTAAGAACTTGTATGTCTTCCTGAATCTGAATCTTGAACTTTGGTGTATGGGATTTATTGTAGAGGCAGGCACTGTCCAACGTCAGTAAGGTTAATGCAGCTGTGAGTTTTAACTGAATTACCTCTCCCTTCATTTGAATATTTTTTTTAACTGGGTTGTGTTCTTTCATACCCATATTACCCTATCGCTTTTCACATGCAATTTGACACAGTCATTTCCTCAGTTGTGATCTTTTCCTGTATGTCTTCTTCTGGATCTGGACCAAAACCCACCTTTGTCACAGAACACCATGGGGTAAAGATCCATTCTTCAATGTGTCACTGTAAACAAACGCAGTGAATGCTGAGAGCAGATTTTGAAGTGAATCGAGGAAGTAAATGAGTGTGGAAACCAGGGCCCAAAAGCCATTTTGGAAAGACATTTCTGAGCTACCTTAATAGGATCAGCCTGCCATATTTCAAAATAGCACCGATTGACAGAAGTAATAAAACTTGTCTGATCAGCTTAAGCACAGGCATCCCTCACAGTCACTTTCTGCATGCGTGCACACGCACTCCTGCAAACACATGTGCTTCTTCACCAGTAGGACCAAACCTCTTAAATTTCTTCCACAATTAATTTGCAAATAGGTTATAACACAACCGGAGACCCACCTAGAAGACTGCCTTACAGTACACACATTCTACCCCCTGAAGGTGCTCATTTCTTAGGCTTTTTTAAAAACAAATACAGATATGGATAGAAGTATAATCTGAACATCTAAATACACATATACATATGTACACAGACAATTGTTTACTTAGAATTTTGGCCTCATATGCCCCCAGAGAACAAAACACTCAGAAAGTATTCCTTCAGTGGGGCTGTGGCAGCATGCTGGAAATCTCTCTGCTCTTAATTAGTCTAAAGCTCTTAAACTCGTGGCAATATAAACTGCCAGAAGTGGAAATCTATTGAATGTAAGAAATGTGCTTTAGAAAAGCAGCAGGGAATAAAGTACAGGATGGCCCAGTGTTACTTGGCTTGACGAAATTTTACTTTCCCTGGATCAGCAGCAGAGTTTGGAGTGTTCCTCTTTTACTTTTAATGAAACCTTACCACAGAATCTCCCCTGTATCATGACCTGGGATTAATAAAAACAATGCAACAGCCTTTATATTTTTCTGATTATATGTTCTAGAGCAAATTTTACACAGGACATTTATAAGTCACTCACCAGAAAGCAGATGAGAATGATTTCCATCCCTCTACAAAGAAGCAAAAGCCTCAAACCGAACAAAAAGCAGAAAGCAGCAACTCCATTTCCTGCTCTGTACACAGCTGTGTGACACCAGAAGTGACTTTTATGATACCATATGCCCTGCTGAATGGTGTTTCAGCTGGTGTAGCCTTATTGGAAGGTAAATAAAGAGGCGTGATCTTTGGCTGATCTGTTATAAAGAAGATACATTTCAACGGGCAGGGAGAAGGAGGCATTGGGGAAAGACAGGCAGGAGAGATCTCTGCTGAGGACACTGTGGCCATGCCTTAATTTGCAAAGCAGGGATGAAGGGTTTTTCATGGAGTTTCACTAAGACAGCACAAGGAGCAGGCAGAGCCAGGACTTGTGCAAAGCTCCCTGCAAGGTTCTTTTCCCAGAGCCACACAGTAAAACCAGAGCTTGTTTCCCAGCTCGAGGATAACAGAAAACAATGTCCCAATTCTCATCTGCTCCTATATTTGACCCTACTTATCACTTTGATGGAGTGTGTTGCAATTAAAAAGATAAGAGGAGGATGTCAGCTCGGGAGGGCTTTCTTTCCCTGCAGGATGTGAAAGAAGGAAGGTCTCAGATACCAACCACTTCTGAAGCATGTATGTGAGAGCAGGAGCTGTACTGTCCCTGAGAGACAGGGCTGGGCCACCACCAGGCACCAAAGAGCCTCCATAGAAAACAGGAATCCTCCCCTTCTCTTTCTACTCTGCCAAGAAAGCAGGAAGCAAAGTTTGTTTTTATCAAAGTAAGTCTTCTTTTCACATGTATGCACATTTCTGGAGAGTCTAAGCCTAGCAGGCTCCTTCCAGCTTTCCAGGGAAGCATCTCCAGGATACCCTGTCCCAAAACTCCCTCCCTCTGTTCCCCACCCACACACATTCAAATCCCATTGAAGTAAACAAGTGATAAGACTTTGGGATTAGGTCTACTGACCTCAGGAAGAATTTTGCTTAAACAAAAATTAAGCCTGGAAGGATTTTGCCCTTACCAAGAGGCTTCTAAAGGTTTCCCATACTAGAGCTTCAGGAAAATGACTTGTGGAGGTCCCTTCTGACCCAAACCATTCTGTGATTCTGTGAATGTACACCCTGCTTTGCTCTCTCAGTCACTTTGGCAGCTTATCCTGGAGGGCACCGGAGCTGGCACTCAGACAAGCAAGCCATCAGCTCACAGCCTAACAAATTATTGATTCTCTCCTCACTTTGAAGCTGACAACAACAAACCCTTAAATGCACTGCATCCTTCAATATCTCCCTCTGGAGAAATACCTGTTTGTAACATTAGCAGCAAGGGGGCATTTCCATCTCTCGGGCCATGACGGGTGGATGGAGCACTGCGCTTTACGCAGTTTGTTCTTCTGCGTTCAACCAAGTGACCAGGGGAGATGTTTGCACTGAGTGTGACTTTCAAATCCACACTCAGACACAGTGAGACATACATACAAACATTCAAGTGCACATATGTAAAGTTGATTGAATTTGGAATGCAGAAGGTGTCTAACAGAAAATGGGGTTGAGAGCTTGTTTTCCCCAGCCTTAAATTATAAAGAGGCAAACACACCGGCGTAAAGTACTTAATGAGCTCCAGATTGCAGGATACAAAAAGTTCTTGATTTTGGCTTGAAGAAATAAAATGTTCAAAATTATCTTGATATATTGAGACACTTCATCATAAATGGGGCATCACCACATCAAGCCTCAGTTTTATTAAATTCCTGTTATTTCTCTGCAACTCATAGCAATGTGACCCAAGCTTTCTTGTTTTCCTCCTGCCTTAACCACTGCCCACTAAATAGGGATGTTGGTTCTCCCTTGACCCACTGCTCTGGAGAGGCTGAGCCTTCTGCAGCTGATGGTATTGCAACTCCACAGCCCCCAAATGATGAAACCAGCATGCAGCAGCCAAAAAGTACTGAGGACTCATCACTGGATTCATGACAAGAGAGGCACAAAGTGTAGCATCTATTTCTACCTCTCTGCTTGTAGTCATGGGAGCAGGTGTCCCTTGTGTCAAGGGCTAGAAATGAGGATATTTGATGGAACCCATCACAGACTGCCTCCTTGGGGTATATGGGTCAGACCCAGTAGCTGAACCCAGGAGCTGCAGCCCACAGTCTTTCCTTACATCTTGCATGCAATGCCTCCCACTGCCCTGTGCCATCTCACATTAGGACTACAAGGGGTCCCTTGGACAAATTCTGCCCGGTCCTAGCTTAGAATACAGACAAATCCACCAGGGTATTTATTCTGCATTGAAATGCTTCCTCTGCACCTGAAAGCAATAGTTTTCATGCAAATGTTTACTACACGTGCTGCACAGATTCTAAACATTCATTGAGTTGACACACCTAAATAGCTCTGAAAATGACATTATGGCTTATTAGGTCAATGATCTACAACGTTGTATCTCCCTGAACACATATTTATAAACAGCACTATAAACATTATTACGGTTATTGTGTGAAACTCTCACACCATTTCTAAGTATTTTTTTGCAAATGCTAATTTTGTCAGAAACATTAAACAGCAAAAAATTTACTTTTTGCTTCAGCCACTCCTTTTCTGATTAAGACAGATATAGCAGAGATTTCAAATGTGCAAGAAATACTTGTTACCACAAATACAATTTTTATTGTCCCTGTGTATTGTAGTATGTCCCAATATCAAGAGTCTGCGTTGCTCTAGATAACGTTACCAAGTTACTAAAAAAAAAACCCTCAGCAATGGGCTGTTTGCGTCCCAGGGTCATAATAATGTATCCTGGTGACAGTGAAACATCAAGTTGTAAACAATAAAGGGACAGAAGGACGTTGACCCAAGTGGCTAAGTCTAAAAAACTGCAATTCCAAAGCAATGTGGTCTTTAGACCATTGGATATATTACCAGTAGAGGTACTTGCAGAACTAGGTGCCAATTTTAGCATTTCTCAGATGAATTTGCAAATGGAGTTCATATGTTGGGCTCACTGCAGAAGAGAGACCTCTAACAAATGCAGATTCATATACACTGAAGTGGCTGAAATAATCACTCCTAGCCCCAAGGCAGAGAAATAGGAGAACATTTGTTTTCAATATTTAAATCGACTAATGCTACAGGATAGCTCACCATTAATACAAACATATATAATAACAGACAGAGGACAGACATCTGAGACAGACATCTATCCTGGCTGGATGGTTTTGCAGCCTTAAAATACACTGGATACAAATCAAATATGAGCCACCATTAGCTGCAGCAACATTTTAGATGACGGACTGATGGTGAGACCAGGTAGATCGTGTGTATCTTTTATTGGACTAATATATAAGCTGTTACACATGAGCCCTCAGGCCAAAAAAAAAGTCCTCTGGGGGCTGGCAGCAGAAAGAACATTTCTGGACCAAAAGCATCACACCATTTTGAGCCAACACAAAGTCTCAACCTGTCTCCATTTTATCCCAAGCAGCTGAAAATATTTTTCACAGCTTGTTTATGACAAACAGTCACAATGACAACTTGGACAAAGCCAGCAGGACCAACAGAAATGTCCTTATTGCTTAAGTGCTCTGTTTACTTTTTGCAGCATCTCTATCTATCCAGGATATTTATAGAGCACAGTCACCAGGACGTTCACAGCCCAGTCAGGGTGACTTGGCAAGTTTTGCAAGAAGCACAGTCATGAAAGGAGCAATTCTCTATGAAAACACATCCTTACTTCCCCCTGTCACTAGTACCTGGGTGTCCCTGGAACAGATCATTGCAGATCTCTTGGGATTACAGGGTAACTTCTGGAACAAAAAATACTCTTCTCAAGGTGTTTCTCAGAGACAGCCAAACAGGGATTTGGCCAGGAGTGACTTCCATGTCCCTTTTGATAATGCTTCCATACAACTTTAAGGGCCACTTAGCAGTTACTTGTTCCCAAACTAAAAGCCTGACATGGTGTTGGCTGACGTAAAAGCTGGACTCCAAAATTAACAACTGCAATATATTGGACTCTGCCTAAACAAACATAGAACTCAAAAAGAAAAGCAACTTTATCGTTGTTCACATAATATCAAGAAATGTGTGAAGCACAAGGAGTTAAGTGATCTGGCCACCAAGATCAGAAACTTAACTGTGGTCTCTTGCATTTGCAAAACACCTTCTGCACCAGACCATGGGCTGGGTTTTTCAAGTCTCTAGGAAACACACAGATGTCAAAATAGGGTTTTCAGAAGCACCAAGACAGAAGTGGTCAGAAAATCTTTGGAAGCTTTTTTCCTTGTGCCAAAAAAAAAAAAAGGGAAACACTATCAGTTCTGCTGAAATTGTGTCTGAAAGGAAAAAAAGGAAGAAAACTGAAAAGTTCTGAAAATGGGAAATAGGACACAGAAAAACTTTGAGAAGCACAAAATACTCTAAAATAAGGTTTTGCTTCAGCATGTTTTGTATCATGCATCTGAAGAGAAAGTTTTCTTAAAACAAAGTTTTCTGTCAACCCCAAACAAAGCTTTTGCCCCTCCTCAGAATTTCCTTTCAAGTTTTGAAGTTTTCCGGGTTAGTTCCTAGTCAGATGAAGTGCAAAGGCTAAAATCCTAGATAAAACATAGCTTTTGTCCACCCCACAACTTACATCGGAAAATCCGTTTCTCTCTACAGGGACGAAGTACCTAAGCACTTCACAAAAACTCTGTTGTGTGCCTCTTTTGGCATCTAAGTATTTTTTTTCAAATGCAAACTCAGCTCGTTAGCAAGAAATGAAGCCAGGTAGCCCTAAAGGGTACACCAAATTGCATTTCCAGACAAGTCAGTTAGAAGCATAAGGCTATGAATAACTTGAGCACAACTCTCCCCCACAAAAAAGGAAAAATAATAAAAAGGAAAAGAAGAGGGAGGGGAGGAATTCAAACAAGCAGTGTCCCTGTGATAACGACAGCGCTGGAGCATCGCTGTGGTGTAGCCCGGCTGCGGCAGGTGATAACATTGTTTCCCCAGAGGAACCTTTAGGTTTATGACAAATCAGGGATGATGCTCAACAGCTATTTGATGAGCTCTGCAACAGCTGCTGAGGTCTGCATGCCACTGCAACACAGCTGGAAACGCACAGTGCCGCAGCATTAACTGGATAATAACTCAGGGCTTGCCAAGCACTGAGTATCACTAACTTTCTCTGATGAGTTATTTGTGTCCATAATCAGCTGTGAAACTCTTTAGGAAAGATGTTCTCTGAAAAGGAGGATTTCTCTGAAAAGGAACCCTCTGTTGTTAATAAAGTTGTCTGGCCTCAAAGCCTCAACAAATCAGACTAAAACCCATGGAGCAGTCTTAAGACAGTTAAATGTTTTCCCAGTGATGGAAATTTAAGGAGTTTTTAAAAGGGAGAAAAAATAGCAAATAAAGGAATTGGGGAACCTTTGTCTATCGGAAAGGATGATTTGCTAGGGGAGCAGAAGAACTACCACGTGACCATCACAGTATGATCAAGGATGAAAAATGTTACATTGGAGAGCCATTTTTGACTTGGAAAAAAATCCTAATTGTGCAATCACTTACACTTTGATTGTAAGACATCACCTGCTCTGAGCAAAGGCTGGCACCTGCTTTCCCAGTGAGCAGGACCCAGGGAACAAATTGTGGCACAGGCACTTCCACTTCCTTCAGTCCTGCCAGAGAAAAGCTGTATCCACTTCACTACAAGAAACGTTAAACATCAAGCTGTGTTCAGCCACCCCACAGGGAAGAACTAAGCTTGTTGCTTCCCCTTGCTCTGTCATGGTGAAATGAGTCCAGAGTAGGAGGATATATTGCTTAGGACACAGTGGGGGACAAGACTCTACTCTCCCTTGCACAGGGGACAGGTCAGGTCAACCTAGCTCTTCTCGTTTGGCTTTTTTGTGTATAGTACAAGAAAGTTCCTGGCACAGCTCTCAGCCAAAAAATCTCTCCTTTCATCGAGTGATTACTCTGGCCAGTTATGGAAGCATCTCTCAGCTGGTGATGGAGCAGCATCGCAGTTGTCATCACCATTTCTTTCTGGAACCAGGATGCTCTGCAGCTGCTATGTTCTT